>CAWUFW010000607.1:1360000-3952114 GCA_963921515.1 Calotriton arnoldi | reverse complement strand
TAGTAATTTAGGGTAGTGCAGTGGTGTTTGGGTAGTGTAGGGGTACTGCTGGGGGTAGTGTTTTAGGGTTTAGGGTAGTGCAGTGGTGTTTGGGTAGTGTAGGGGTACTGCTGGGGGTAGTTTTTAGGGTTTAGGGTAGTGCAGTGGTGTTTGGGTAGTGTAGTGGTTCGTGCTGGGGGTAGTTTTTAGGGTTTAGGGTAGTGCAGTGGTGTTTGTGTAGTGTAGGGGGTAGTGTTTTAGGGTTTAGGGTAGTGCAGTGGTGTTTGTTTAGTGTAAGAGGTCATGTTTTAGGGTTTAGGGTAGTGCAGTGGTCTTTGGGTAGTGTAGGGAGTCGTGCGGGGGTAGTGTTTTAGGGTTTAGGGTAGTGTAGGGGTCATGTGGGGGTAGTGCTTTAGGGATTAGGGTAGTGCATTGGTGTTTGGATAGTGTAGGGGGTCGTGCTGGGGGGAGTGTTTGAGGGTTTAGGGCAGTGCAGTCGTGTTCGGGTAGTGTAGGGGGTCATGCGGGGGTAGTGTTTTAGGGTTTAGGGCAGTGCAGTGGTGTTTGGGTAGTGGAGGGTCGTGCTGGGGGGAGTGTTTTAGGGTTTAGGGCAGTGCAGTGGTGTTCGGGTAGTGTAGGGTGTCGTGCTGGGGGAGTGTTTTAGGGTTTAGGGCAGAGCAGTGGTGTTCGGGTAGTGTAGGGGGTCGTGCTGGGGGAGTGTTTGAGAGTTTAGGGCAGTGCAGTCGTGTTCGGGTAGTGTAGGGGGTTGTGCTGGGGGTAGTATTTTAGGGTTTAGGGTAGTGCAGTGGTGTTCGGGTAGTGTAAGGGGTCGTGCTGGGGGTAGTGTTCTAGGGTTTAGGGCAGTGCAGTGGTGTTTGGGCAGTGTAGGGGGTAATGCTGGGGGTGGTGTTTTAGGGTTTAGGGCAGTGCAGTGGTGTTCGGGCAGTGTAGGGGTCGTGCTGGGGGTGGTGTTTCAGGGTTTAGGGCAGTGCAGTGGTGTTTGGGCAGTGTAGGGGGTGGTGTTTCAGGGTTTAGGGCAGTGCAGTGGTGTTCAGGCAGTGTAGGGGTCGTGCAGGGGGTGGTGTTTCAGGGTTTAGGGCAGTGGTGTTTGGGCAGTGTAGGGGGTCGTGCTGGGGGTGGTGTTTCAGGGTTTGGGGCAGTGCAGTGGTGTTCGAGCAGTAAAGGGGGTCGTGCTGGGGGTGGTGTTTCAGGGTTTAGGGCAGTGCAGTGGTGTTCGGGCAGTGTAGGGGCGGTGCAGGGGGTGGTGTTTCAGGGTTTAGGGTAGTGCAGTGGTTTTCGGGCAGTATAGGGGGTCGTGCTGGGGCTGGTGTTTCAGGGTTTAGGGCAGTACAGTGGTGTTCAGGCAGTGTAGGGGGTCGTGCTGGGGCTGGTGTTTCAGGGTTTAGGGCAATGCAGTGGTGTTCGGGCAGTGTAGGGTGTCGTGCTGGGGCTGGTGTTTCAGGGTTTAGGGCAGTGCAGTGGTGTTTGGGCAGTGTAGGGGGTCATGCTGGGGCTGGTGTTTCAGGGTTTAGGCAGTGCAGTGGTGTTCGGGCAGTGTAGGGGGTCTTGCTGGGGCTGGTGTTTCAGAGTCTAGGGCAGTGCAGTGGTGTTCGGGCAGTGTAGGGGGTCTTGCTGGGGCTGGTGTTTCAGGGTTTAGGGCAGTGCAGTGGTGTTCGGGCAGTGTAGGGGGTCGTGCTGGGGGTGGTGTTTCAGGGTTTAGGGCAGTGCAGTGGTGTTCGGGCAGTGTAGGGGGTCGTGCTGGGGCTAGTGTTTCAGGATTTAGGGCAGAGCAAAGGTGTTCAGGCAGTGTAGGGAGTTTTGCTGGAGGTGGTGTTTCACGGTTTAGGGCAGTGCAGTGGTGTTCGAGCGGTAAAGGGGGTCGTGCTGGGGGTGGTGTTTCAGGGTTTAGGGCAGTGCAGTGGTGTTCGGGCAGTGTAGGGTGCGGTGCAGGGGGTGGTGTTTCAGGGTTTAGGGCAGTGCAGTGGTGTTCGGGCAGTGTAGGGGGCGTGCTGGGGGTGGTGTTTCAGGGTTTAGGGCAGTGCAGTGGTGTTCGGGCAGTGTAGAGGGTCGTGAAGGGGGTGGTGTTTCAGGATTTAGGGCAGTGCAGTGGTGTTCGGGCAGTGTAGGGGGTCGTGCTAGGGTTGGTGTTTCAGGGTTTAGGGCAGTGCAGTGGTGTTCGGGCAGTGTAGGGGGTCGTGCAGGGTCTGGTGTTTCAGGGTTTAGGGCAGTGCAGTGGTGTTCGCGCAGTGTAGGGGGTTGTGCTGGGGGTAGTGTTTTAGGGTTTAGGGTAGTGCAGTGGTGCTTTTGTAGTGTAGGGGGTCGTGCTGGGGGTAGTGTTTTAGGGTTTAGGGTAGTGCAGTGGTCTTTGTGTAGTGTAGGGGGTCATGTTTTAGGGTAGTGCAGTGGTGTTTGGGTAGTGTAGGGTTCGTGCTGGGGGTAGTGTTTTAGGATTTAGGTTAGTGCAGTGGTGTTTGGGTAGTGTAGGGGGTCGTGCTGGGGCTAGTGTTTTATGGTTTAAGGTAGTGCAGTGGTGTTTGTGTAGTGTAGGGGGTCGTGCTGGGGGTAGTGTTTTAGGGTTTTAACGTAGTGCAGTGGTGCTTGTGTAGTGTAGGGGGTCGTGCTGGGGGTAGTGTTTTAGGGTTTAGGGTAGTGCAGTGGTGTTTGTGTAGTGTAGGGTGTCATGTTTTAGGGTAGTGCAGTGGTGTTTGGGTAGTGTAGGGGGTCGTGCTGGGGGTAGTGTTTTTGGATTTAGGTTAGTGCAGTGATGTTGGGGTAGTGTTTTAGGGTTTAGGGTAGTGCAGTGGTGTTTGTGTAGTGTAGGGGGTCATGCTGGGGGTAGTGTTTTAGGGTTTAGGATAGTGCAGTAGTGCTTGTGTAGTGTAGGGGGTCGTGCTGGGTGTAGTGTTTTAGGGTTTAGGGTAGTGCAGTGGTGTTTTTGTAGTGTAGGGGGGTCATGTTTTAAGATGCAACACTCCAATACCTGACCAGTCTGCACTACATAAAACTGCAAAAAAACTAAAAATAAAAAGTGTTTTGCACACTTTTGTCATTGGGCTATATGTGGGCTACATCTGGGTAATATTTGTGCTACATTTGGGCTCTTTTTCCACTGGTGGCCATCTTGGAAGACTTCTTTGTTATGAAGTTTCCTAATTTCCTCATTTACTGCAGTCTCCTCAGTAGGAAATGCTTTCAGTTTTTTACTTTGATTCCATCAAGAAGGCATTCAGATGTGTCACACATTTGCCATAAATTCAGAATGTTAGCACTCTAGTTGTTCATTAGATCACTGTAGTAAAGCTACTGCTCACCAAGGAGTTAACTGGAAGTCTACTGCTGGTATTGAAAGTGATTGTTTCAGTCTGCATGTCAGAATTTTCTAATGAAATAGAAGAGGATTTGAGATCTCACTTAAAACATGCCCTACATTTTCTTTTTGCAGCACTAACCATAATTTCTATGGCAAAATGAACCCCCTCATTTTGTTCCTTTTTAAATTAAATGTTTTAAGTGTTACCAGTTTATTCCAATCAAGATGGCTTCAGGTGTGCCATACTTTTGTCATAAGTAAGGCTGTTAGCACTCTAGTTGTTCTTTAGAACACTCTGGGAAGCTGCAGTAGAACACAAAGGCATCAACTGACAGGCTGCTCCTGTTGAAATATAACAGGAAGATATTTGAGATCTCACTTAAAACATGTCCTAATTTTTCTTTCTACAGCACTAACCATAATTTCTATGGCAAAATGAACCCCCTCATTTTGTTCCTTTTTAAATTAAATGTTTTAAGTGTTACCAGTTTATTCCAATCAAGATGGCTTCAGGTGTGCCATACTTTTGTCATAAGTAAGACTGTTAGCGCTCTAGTTGTTCTTTAGAACACTCTGGGAAGCTGCAGTAGAACACAAAGGCATCAACTGACAGGCTGCTCCTGTTGAAATATAACAGGAAGATATTTGAGATCACACTTGAAACATGTCCTAATTTTTCTTTCTACAGCACTAACCATAATTTCTATGACAAAATGAACCCCATCATTTTGTTCCTTTTTAAATTAAATGTTTTAAGTGTTACCAGTTTATTCCAATCAAGATGGCTTCAGGTGTGCCATACGTTTGTCATAAGTAAGACTGTTAGCGCTCTAGTTGTTCTTTAGAACACTCTGGGAAGCTGCAGTAGAACACAGAGGCATCAACTGACAGGCTGCTCCTGTTGAAATATAACAGGAAGATATTTGAGATCACACTTGAAACATGTCCTAATTTTTCTTTCCAGAGCACTAACCATAATTTCTATGACAAGATGAACCCCATCATTTTGTTCCTTTTTAAATTAAATGTTTTAAGTGTTACCAGTTTATTCCAATCAAGATGGCTTCAGGTGTGCCATACTTTTGTCATATGTAAGGCTGTTAGCACTCTAGTTGTTCTTTAGAACAGTCTGGGAAGCTGCAGTAGAACACAAAGGAATCAACTGACAGTCTCTGCCCTTGTAGGATGTACATGTTTTACTGAGAATGTCAGACTTCATTCTCACATGACTGAGAAAGATAATGTGAATTTACAGAAAATATGCTCTCATTTTAGCTTCTGGAGCACCTTCCAAAACTGTATGGGACAAGCATGTGAAAATAGTTTTCTCTCAAACATGATTCATGATATCCCAGCAGAAGGTTTTTCACAGGGTAAAATCACGTTAGAACACACCTCAATTCCTGAAATTAGTATGGTACCATCAACAAATGAATTCTAATGTAACTAAAGTCTGTTATCACCCTTTATAGTTCTCCTTTTGGTAACCCTCAAAATCTTCGATTCGCTACAATGCATTTCAATGGGGTACTGTCATTTATATTGGTCCCAAGATGGCTGCCAGCAATTCCAGGATGAAGTGCTGACAGCCAATCAGATCTCACGATGACGTGTGGTTAGGCTCCGCCCAGATATATATGTGTTTTTACTTTTGATTTTCTCAGCAACTACTGAACGGATTTACACCATTTAACAAAAGGGTTATTTCTGAACCAAGAACTACCTCTTTGCCAAATTTGGTGTAATTCCGTTCAGCAGTTCGGGCTGTAGCCTTGCATAAAGTTTCCTATGGGAAATTGATTTTTTTACTCTTATTTTTTTAATTTATCCGCAACTACTGAACGGATTTACACCATTTAACAAAAAGGGTTCTTTCTGAACCAAGAACTACCTCTTTGCCAAATTTGGTGTAATTCCGTTCAGCAGTTCGGGCTGTAGCCGTGTCTAAAGTTTCCTATGGGAAAATGAATGGGGAAAACACGTTTTGGGACCCCTTTTTTCTCGGCCCCAGCTTGACGAATCACCCCGAGACTTTCAGGGTAGGAGCGGACCGGAGCGGGCCATAAAGTTTGAAGATTTCGCGAAGATTCGTCAACCGACGCAGGAGTTATTTCAAATAGAATGTCGCGGATTTCCTATGGAAAATAGGTCCTAACTATAACTATCTACTGGCGACCGCCAGTAGATAATATATATATATATATATATATATATATATAAATATAATATATATATATATATATATATATATATATATATATATATATATATATATATATATATATATATTTGTTTTTTATATATAGCAAGTTGCTGCATTGCATTTCTATGCCCCAGGAAAGCAATCCATGGATGGAGCATGGGTGTTCCGATGCATCCAGCCATGGATTTTGGCTCCTTCCTAGATTTCCCATTACAGGTAGATCTGGGAATGTATCAAAATGCTACACCTACCCAGGTGAGGTGTAATGAGGAGAAATCTCTTTATTTCTCCTCATTACTTCCTCTTTCTATGTGTGCTGCATACTGCAGCATGCATAAGAAGAGGAAAATGCCTCAGAGGATTGTTTTTGTGCAGGACGGTATCCCTTCCTGCACAAAAACAATCCTACTTACAATGCAGGCACCCATCTACCATACTTCAAGGATGCCTTCATTGGCTCTAGGCAGCACATTGTGTGCCAGCACTGGGAAATGACAGGAATGCACTGTAATTGTTAATTATGGTGCTTTTCTGCCCTTTCATTATCATGCAGCATAGCAAGGTGACTTGCTGCACTGCAGGATTATTAGTTAAATATGCCCCTCAGTTTAAACTACATAAACTTTAAAAATTCTAAAGTTATAGTTATAATTTTATATACAAATTATCCACCACCTTCAAATTACTATAAGTAGCGGATCTCCTTACACCGTCTTCAGCTCACTAACCAGACAACATTAACTATAACTCGCCACTCTACCAAGCGCTGTGTGCATTTGAGAAGTTATAAGTGTTGTTATTTATGCTATGATTTTACATGCCATAACTGATGTAGTATCCAAGGGTATAAACAGTGCATAGAAAAGGCATGAGTTATAATTAATGTAGTGTGGCGAGTGAGGTGACAAGGCTTTGTTCAAAAGCGCACAACTCATAGTAATTTTAAGGTGCAGAGTAAATTATAAATTGAATTTATAATTATAACTTTACAGTTTTTAATGTTTGTGTATTGTAAGTTGGGTTTGTAAAAAAAGAATACATAAGGTATTTCTAAATATAAAGTATCCTTAACCTTTGTTTTTTTCATTGTATGTTAATGGTTTTTATTTTTTAATAAAAATGTGTTTCAAATTGAAGTGTGGAGCGTCAATGATTGGAATGTCGCAAAGTGAAGTCTAGCACAGCACAGTGAAAGAGAGCGTGGTAGAGTCTAGTGTCTTAGAGTGAAGTATTGTAGAGTGGAATAGAGTGGAGTTGAGTAGAATAGAGTGATGTAGTGTACAGTGGAGTAAAGTGTTACCGTGGAGTGGTGTGGTGTGTCATATCATGAAATGGAGACTCGTAGAGTGGAGCGGCGTACTGTACCATGTAGTGTCACGTCGAGCAGTAGATATGAGTGTTGTACAGTGGAGTGTCATCGACTGGAGTGTCATCTAATAGAGTGTGTGGAGTGGAGTGTCTTAGAGTAAAGTAGCATAGAGTGTAGCAGAGTGTTGTAGAGTGTAGTGGCGTAGAGTGGAGTTTAGTGGAGTTGAGTGTCATATAGTTCAGTGTTGTTGAGTATAGTGTCATGAAGTAGAGTGGCTGAGAGTATCGTACAGTGTAGTGTTGTACAGTAGAGTATCATTATTTGTGAGAACATGGTAGAGTGGTGAGTTATAGTTAGCATTAACTGGTTAGCTAGCTGAAAAGAGTGTGTAACGAGGTCCGCTACTTATGGTAACTTGAAGATGGGACATACATTTTAAATGAAAGTTATAACTATAACTTTAGAATTTTTTAAGTTTGTGTAGTTTAAGCTTGGTTTGTATATGAAAAATATGTTCTTCGAACTATAACTAAGCTTTAACATTTAATTTTTTTCATTGAATTTCAATGGGTTTTATTAATGTTTAGTAAAAATGTGCTTTAAAGAGTACAATGTCGCAAGCGGAGAGTTGTTATGTAGACTGTTGTACAGTACAGTGGAGGAGAGAGTTGTAAAGCCTATTGTCATAAAGTGTAGTATTGTAGATTGGAATAGAAATGAGTAGAGTTCAGTGTACTAGTGTATTGTACAGTGTGGTAAAGCGTTATATTGTGTAGTGGCATGGTGTCTCATATAGTGGAGTCAAGTATGGTAGACTGGAGCAGGGAGCTGTAAGGTAGAATGGCACGTGGAACAGTAGAACAGTCAACTAGGGTGTCAAAGACTCTCATAGAGTGGAGTAGAGTGTTTTAGAGTAGAATAGGGTGAAGTAGGATCTCATAGAGTGGAGTATCGTACAGTGGAGGAGAGTGTCATAGAGTGGAGTGCTGTGTTATCTAGTGGGGTGGTGCATCGCAGAGGGAAGTTGAGTGGCGTGTTGGTGAGTGTCACACAGTGTAGCACTGTGACATAGAGTGGATGGGCAAGGACTGAGCAGAATATGAGAGAGAGTGGAATAGAATGTAGTACAGTGTTGTAGAGTGGAGTTAAATACAGTGGAATAGATTGTCGGACAGTGGAGCGGCGTAGTGCGGAGTATAGTACAGTGACATAGAGTCGAGTGAAGTACACTGGAGTGGGGTACTGTAGTGGGTAATAAAGTATCATAGAGTGGAGTGGTGTGTCATTGACTATAGTGGCATAAAGTGCGTAGAGAAGGAGAGACGTAGCATACAGTTGAGTAAAGTGACATAACATGGAGAACCGTGTTGTAGAGTAAAGTGCAGTGGGGTCTCATACAGGTTTGGAAAGTGATGTAGACTACAGTAGAGTAGAGTGGCATACAGTCTAGTTGGTTTTTGTAGAGTGGAGTGGTATACAGTATTGTACAGTCTGCAGAGTGTGGGAGAGTGGATTGGCATACAGTTTTAAAGAGTACAATGGCAGAGAGTGGCATAGAGTGGAGTGGCATACTGTTGAGTAATAGAGTGGAGTACTGTGTCAGAGTAGAGTGGAGTAAAGTGGGGTGCAGTTGCATACAAAGAGTTGCGTACAGTGTCCTATAGTGGACTAAAGTAGCGTAGAGTAGAGTGTTGTACAGTGGCATATAGTATAGTACAGTGTTGTACAGTGGAGTTAAGGGGTATAAGCAGGAGCGAAGTGTCGGACAGTGGCATACAGTGTAGTAGAGTATTGTAGAGTGGAGCTTCATAGAGTACAGTAGTGTGTGAAACAGTAGAGCTAAGTAGAGTGCATTGTTGTATAGTAGTGTAGAGTGAGGTAAAGTCTCATACAGTGGAATAGAGTCGAGTGGAGTGGTGTAATGTAGTGTGAAGTAAAGTACAATATAGTGTATTGGTGTGTTGTAGAGTAGAGAGGCATGGAATTGGAGTACACTGGCATAGTGTAGGTAGTAAACTGTTACAAATTGAAGTGGGTACTCGTACAGTAGAATAGAGGGCTGTGTCATATAGAAAAGTGTCATATAGTGGAATACAGTGTTGTACATTAGAGTGTACAGGCATAGAGTGGAGCATAGAGTTGGATAGTGGACTGTATGTGGATAGAGTGGAGTAGAATGTCATAGAGTGCCATAAAGTATGGTAGACTTTTATAGACGGGAGTTACATAGAGTGTAGGAGAGTGTCATACAATGGAGCAACGTGGAGTGACGTACACTGTAGTGGCATAGAGTGGATTACCGTGGGATAGCATACAGTGGAATACCCTACAGCGGAGCGTAGAAGAGTGGAGTGGAATAGCGTACAGTGAAGTTGTGTACAGTGGAGTGGTGCAGAGTGGAGAAGGGTATAGTGGACTAGCGTAGAGTGGTGTACAGTGGAGTGGCTTAGAGTGGAGAAGGGCACAGTGGATTAGCATAGAGTGGGATTGTGTACATTGAAGTGTCATAGCATAGAGTTGAGGAAACTGTTATAAATTGGAGTGGCATCTTGTACAGTAGAGTAGAGTGCTGTATGTACAGTCTTGGAAACTGTCAATGAGTGGAGTAGAGTGTTATACAATAGAGTGTACGGGTATAGAGTTGTGTGCAAATTTGCACATCAGAATATACGGGGATAGAGTGGAGTACAGTCTAGTAGAGTGGCATAGAGTGTAGCAGAGTTTTGGAGAGTGGTGTTATATAGAGTGGAGGAGAGTACACTGGAGTAGCATAGAGTGGAGTAGCGTACAGTGGAGTGGCATAAAGTGGAATAGTGTAGAGTGAAGTAGCATAGACTGGAGTGGTGTACAGTGGAGTGGCATAGAGTGTAATGGTGTATAGTGTTGTAGCGTACAGTGGAGTGGCGTAAAGTGTAATAGCGCATAGTGTAGTAGTGTACAGTGTAATAGCGTACAGTGCAGTGGTGTAGACTTAAGTGGTGTATTGTGGAGTTGGGTAGAGTGTAATAGCATATAGTCATGGGCATAACAAAGGCCCCCACAGCCCCAGCGGTGCGGGGGGCCCCAGTCTTACCCATACTGGAGGGGGCCCACTCAGCCCCTACTGGTGAGTGTGTGAGGGGCCCCTTCAGCATATCTTGCAGGGGCGCCCCTTCTTGTTTTGTTATATCACTGCATACAGTGGAATGGCATGCAGTGGAGGGGTAGAGTGGAATACCATACAGTGGAGGGGCAAAGATTGAAGTTGCATACACTGCAATAGCATGGAGTGGCATACAGTGGAATAGCACAGAGTGGAGTGCAGTGGAGTGGCACAGAGTAAAATAGCGTAGATTGGAGTGGCATACAGTGGAGTGGTATAGACTGGAGTGGTGTACAGTAAAGTGGAGCAGAGTGAAATAGCATTTAGTGGAGTGGTGTAGAGTGGAGTGGCGTCCAATGGACTAGCATAGAATGGAGTTGTGTTGAGTGAAGTAGCTTATACTGGAGTGGCATACAGTGGACTAGTGTAGAGTGGAGTGGTGTACAGTACAGTGGCATAGACTGTGTTGGAAATGGCCCTTTCTGCAGGGTCATTTGCAGACTTCTTGCCTTCCTCCTCGGCTTTTTGCTGAATTCCTTTTTGTTGGCTATAGGACTCTGTGCACTTTACCACTGCTAGCCAGTGCTAAAGAGTTGGTTCTCTCTCCTTAAAAGATGATAGAATGGCTTATACCCAATTGGCATATTTAATTTAATTATAGGTCCCTAGTAAAGTGCACTACTTATGCCCACGGCCTGTAAATGTAAATCTACTAGTAGACCTGCAACAATGGTTGTGCCACCCACTTAAGTAGCCTTTAAAAATTTCTCAGGCCTGCCCTTGCAGAGACTGTGTTTGCAGATTTAAGGTGCCATTTCAACCAAGCAAGATAACCTTTTGATCCTTCCTGACAGGATTTAAAAAATCTATGTTCGGGATGTACTTGGTAAAGTAACGTTAGTCACCCTCTTTGCTTTGATTGACATGTTTCAGCCAATTCTATTTGCCCCATAGGGGACATTGGCATTCCTTAGTATATAGATCCTATTAACTCGCCTCCCATAATATTATATACGTTCCATTACCAAATACTATTAAAATCTAACCATCAACTTTGGGAACTCTCACACACACTGATATCTATCTGTGTGTGTACTTACTCATCAACCACATGCCACCAACCCCTGTGTCAGAACAGTGATACACCTCTCTCTTTTATTGTCTATGTAGAAAGACCCATAAATAGAAACAAGTGGTCTCTTACCCAAATTACATATTTTCTGCTCTTAACTCGGGTGAGAGTGGGTCGTCGTCCTGTATTCACACTCTGTCGAAATTTGAACATATACATTTTATTTGCATTATCCATTTATTATTCCTCTTTCTTATTTCTATTATTGCTTAATAATCCCCTTTCTATTTTTTGAGGAGATGTCTATGATTTAAGTGATCAATCTTGATGTATCTTTCACTGTTATTTTCTTATAACACTTCCTTTATGGTGCTCTTTTACAGTACCCTTTTGATCTCATTTTAGCCCTTATGCCGATGTTCTGACTATCGTCGGTACTCCGGTTTTGATCTGCGCTTTCTGCATACAATTTATAACTTAAAGCTAAAGCTCCCCTAGTCTGGTACTCACTTCATCAAGGTCCAATCGTCGTCCATTAGGTCCACTCACCATCCTCCGGCGATGGATCTCAGGACACTGAGGATACGTTTTTAGGGAAATAGAAGACAGTCTTGCTTTCTGTCATGTGACCTGCACGTCAATAGGGGAAGGAGCAGAAATGTTTTTGTAGGCATGTGATCTTATGAAGGAGGTTCTCCCTATTGGTATTCTGTCCAGCCATCTTGAAAGGTAGTAAGTTGTCTGTTATGTGACCTGCACGTCAATATGAGAAGGAGCAAAAACGTGCTTTTAGTCACGTGATCGTAAGAAGGCGACGTTACCTCCCCAAGTACACCCCAAACATAGATTTTTTAATAGGTGACAGGGACGTTACTTCCCCAAGTACACCCCAAACATAGATTTTTTCAATCCTATCAGGAAGGCCCCAAGAATAAAAAGTTGAGAGGGTACCATCCTAGATAGTTTTAACTCATAATTGCCTCTGCAAAGTCGATCCCTAGTGTATTTTCCAAAAATATTTTTGCGCTCCGCCCTGTATGTTGGTCTGCAGCAGGGTGTGGTAGCGGCCCTATGATGAAGAATGCCACTATCTAGTGGGTGAGGGCAGTACTAACAAACCCCTAGGGTTTCCCACTCTCAGACTTTGATAAATATAATACAATAGGTAGTACATAGGTGTTTCACCTTCTTTTTGTGAGTATATGTATGAAATAGGGAGGACTAGGGAAAGCAAAAAACTCTTGTCCCTTTTGTCTAAGTGTGAAGGAAGATAACCCTTTGCCAGGCCCAAACCTTCCTTTTTAATACTTATAAGCCACCCCAAGGGTAGGCCCTAGACAACCCCAAGAGCAGGTGCAATGTATTTAAAAAGCAGTGTATGGATTTCTGCCTTTTACATGTCCTGGTAGTGGAAAACTCTTAACTTCGGTTTTCATTGCCTCAAGGCTATATCTTCCATAGGATAACATCAGGATTACCTTATTACCTTTTATAAGTATTATTTCCAAAGGGGAAGGGATGTTCTGGTGTCTCTGGAATTCTAATTTAAAATCGTAACTTTTGGTGAAGTCGAATTTTAAATTACAATTCTGAAAATGGCACTTTTAGAAAGTTGGTGTTTTCTTCCCTTATCCATTTGGTGCCTGCAGCCTGTCTCTAGTCACATGACTGGGTGTAGTTGGAAGCTGAGATTTGTGTATTTCTCCTCGACGCCCACACACAATGGGAGTTTAGGGGCGACTGAGTGGCCTATCACTGACCTCATGGGAGAGTGGAACTGGGACCTGCCTCACTTACAACTGAATAGGTTGTGTCCAGTCCCCACACAGGGCTGCATACCCCTGTAGTTACTCTAGAGGCAGGACTGACAGGGCATCTATGCACTTCAAAGGCATGCCTCTAGAAGCTTCCCCCCACATCAAAGGCACAACTGTGTATTAAAGAAGGACCTCAGACACCACCACTTCAGTACACTTCTGGACCTGTGGATACTCAGCCAGGAAGAAGGACTGCTGTGCTGGCAAAAGGACTGCTACTCAGCTGGACTGCTACACTGCTGGACTCCTGCTTTGCTGTGCCAACCTGCTGCCCTCTTGCCTGGGTGAGAAGGACTGGACCTGCATCACTTGACCCCAGAACCCAGAGTGACTCCAAAGGCTAGTTGGCTGGCCTCCTGATATGAAGTCTCAGGGGCATAACAGGCTTCCAACATCCCTGCAACTGTACCTGGACTCTGCCATCTGTGAGTCTACCTGGCCAAATGGTGCCACCCTAGTCCTAGACCCTTGGAAGTGTCCTTAAGGTGCTTACCAGGGAACCAACGCATCTTATCGTGCAGCGCATCCCTGAGCCTAATTGACACATTCATGGCTGAGCGGCGCATCCTCGAACAGTTCTCGGAACTGGCGCATCGCCAAAGGCTCAGCACAGCTCCTGCCACGTCCTCACATCTCTCGTCAATGGCAGCCTCGACAACTACGCAGGACTCTGCATTGCAGCCACGCACTTTTTTGGAACCAATGCATCGCCAGCTGCGAGCTGCATTCCCAACACCAGGACTTTGCCCTATTGACATGGTCCTCAATGATGATGCAACAGGACCTTGCACTGCAGCCTCATTGGATCTTGGAACCGATGCATCGCCCGACTGCACAGAGCTTCTCTGAACTGGATCCATGGAATGCTCTGCAACTAGGATTTAAGGTACTTTGTTCAGCAGGCCTAACTGGGTCCCTGTAGCCCGCTCATGCTCCATCACGCTGAACGTATTACTTTGTCTCAGTCCAGCGCAACCAAGTATCCTTTGTTGGCGTTTTGTTCATTTTGGTACTATTTTAACTTAAAACTTTAAAATTCAATATCTCCGATTTTTCTGATTGGATTTTTGGCAATTTGGTCTTGTTTTATTTATTGAAAATTACTCTATGTGGGCTCCATTTGTGTGGTGTTTTCACTATATTACTGTTTGAAGTGTTACACATATACTTTACACATAGCCTTCAAGTTAAGCCTGACTGCTCTGTGCCAAGCTATCAGTTGGTGAGCACAGGTTAATATGGGGTTTGCTTGTGCCGTACCCTGACTAGGATTGTGGTCGCTGCTTGACCAGGACTCACACCCCAGTCAACCAGTAGTCCAATTTCTAGCTTTGGTGATCAGGGGTGAGGATAGAACTTGTGTTTGTTCAGTGCCATACAGTAATTTGGTGTACACGACCATCTCATATCTAAAAGCAATTCGAGTTTAATTTCTCCCTGATAGGCCTTTTTACTTAATTCAAATGTATTCTCACTCTACCTGAGTATTGTGACTAAAGGTGGAGCTTCAGCTGGCCAACCTGGAGAGCTACACTGTGGCACAGCTCAAGGAGTTTTGTCAGGAAAGGGTGTTGCCCACTAAGAGGAGCACCAAAAAGGCAGAGCTCTAAAAGGCCTTGAGAGCATGGGCAGAGGCCCACCAGGCGCTAACAGGTGATGAGGGAGATGATGAAGGATCAGAACTGGACCAGCAGGAGGAACTTGGAGTGCAGTCTGTTGAGGTGGGGGGTAGCCTACTTCCAGGATTGAAAATCCCTTCCTGTGCAGGGAGCAGTATGTCTTCCAGGGGCCTGACCCAGAGGAGTTGAAGGACAGGAGGGAAGAAAGAAAGCTCAACTGGCCAAATTGAAACTGGACACTGAAAGACCCTTAGAGGAGAAGAAACTACCCATGGAGGAAAAGAGAATGGCCCATGAGAAAAGTCTCAGACAGCTGGACATTAGAGCTTAGCAGGTGGAGTCCAGCAGTAATGGTGGCAGTGCACCTACAGTGCCCTCTGGAGACAAGAGGGTTCACATCACTAAAGGTCTGGTGCCTGACTTTGTTGTGGGAGATGATATTGGTAAGTGCTCTGAAGCTTATGAGTTTGCCTTACAAATGCACAAGATCCCTGAGGAGGATTGGGGGGGCTAGTCCTTGGAGGCATATCCCAGGGACACCTATTGGCCCAGGAGAAGGAGGACAGAATGAGGTATCCCCCATGAAGGAAGCCCTTATCAGGAAATATGGTCTGACCCCAGAAAAGTATAGGCAAAAGTTTGGGGATAACCAAAAACTACCCCAGCAGTCCTGGGTAGATTGTGTTGATTTCTTTTGCAAGGCACTGGATGGTTGGGTGAAGGGCAGTAAAGTAAAGGATTATCAGGGGCTGTACAATCTGATTGCAAATGAGCACATGTTCGGTCTTTGTTTTGCAGATCTGTGCCAACACCTGATTGACAGTAGGCTGCCTAACCCCAGCGAGCTTGCTAAGAAGGCGGACTGCTGGGTCAGCACCAGGGTCCAACAGAAGGTACTTAGGTGTGACCACAAGACAGGAGGTTCAGGCTTCCCCCTGCAGATTGAGGAAGAGGTCCAGGGAGACAGAGACAGGTCCCAGGTTAAGGGGGAAGACAATGGTTCTCATGCCCCTTCTGAGAAACAGGGAGGAGGTTCTTGTGAGTGGTGACCCAGGGAGTCCCATTTCCAGCCCACTGCTTTGATTGCTCCTAGCTGGGACACAAGTAGGGGGACTTTGCCTGTCCTAAGAAATCACTCACTGGTGGGACCTCTACAGGTGTGGCCAATATGGCTTTAGGGTTAAGTAGTCCCCAAGGACAGGTCATAGACCATGCCATGATCTCCCTTAGCTGGGAGGTGGACTCAGAGGGTGAGTTGTCAAAACTTCTACCAGGTGAAACTGAATGGGATCCCTGTCACTTCTCTGAGGGACACCGGGGCTAGCCAGATCATGGTAGTGGAAAGACATGTTTTCCCAGAGCAGTACACTGGCTAGGTGTGTAGGGTAATCCAGTTCCATGGGCAGGACTTCTTCTGCCCTATGGCCCTGATATCCCTGGAGTGGGGTGGGGAGGGGTCATAGTTAGTCCCCGGATGCCCATAGACTGCATCCTGGGGAATGAGTTGCCCCCAATGTCAGGAGAACTGGGAAGGGTGGTCTCCCAGTGTACTCCGACAGTTCAGTTTTCTGGGGTACCACTCCCAAGAAGAGGGTATGGGAACCCAGATAGAGGGGTAGGGTGAAGAAGGACTAAACCCTGTCTCCTGTTCAGCTTCAGGGTACTACCCCATAACTGGTAGGAGGTAGAGTGGAGAAAGGGTGCCTAACACCAGGGGCTACTGCTCCCCATTCTGAGAAACCACAGAGGTCAGAGACCATTCGATGGCCTTCAGCCTGGCTCTTGACAGTTACAGCTGTTAGTGGCCTTTGTTTATTACTTTCACTATGGACAGAGTATTTTTCCTTGGGTTGGGGACAGAAGTCTGATCCAAGGGGTGGAATGGGCCACATCACTTTGTTATCCATGAAGGTACTGTCTGTCTACTTTGATGCATCTCTGAGCAAGATAAGGTGAGGTGCTGCATGTATGGGGTCCAGAGGTGAGGAGAAGTGTTCCCCATAGGTCAGTTCAGTGGCTCAGGAGAGTATAGACCGAGGGATCCAACTAAGTTCAGAGAGGTCAGCAAAGACACTTTAGATAGTGTAACACAAATTACATGTTTCTCAATACAAAACATCCATTGCACATATTCAGTTTATAATCCTTTATTCTTTTATCTTCTTCTTCATAGTCAATTAACAACCATAGCCGTTGGACTCTTACCCGATGTAAAATTATGTGATTTACACAATTTTAGGTGCTGAACTATTGTATATTGATTGATGAGTTAGGGGTTTCTGAACCTTAGGACGTTTAGGGGAGTTGAACTTCTGGTTCTGTGCACTAAAATAACTTTCTAACTGTCCTCACAGTAGGGTAAGTATGGTCTTCATTGCCTCAGTCCCTGTGTAGTCAAATAGTTTTTGTAAATTCAGAGAGGTGTAGTACTTACAAGTGCCCCTGCAATAGAGGGTGAGTGTCCATGTTCTGTCACCCAATCAGGGAAGTCTATCAAGGTATTAATTAGTCTACCCTGCCTTTAGGCTGGAGGGGTGTTATGTTGAAAATGACCGTTTCTGTAGGGTCATCCCCAGACTTTTTGCCGTCTTCTTCCCCTTTTTGCTGAGTTTATTTTTGTTGGTGTTTGGACTCTGTACACATTACCAATGCTAAGGAGTGCTAATGTGCTTGTGCTGTCTCCTTAAACCATGGTAGAACGAGCTTATACCCAAATGGCATATTTAATTTACTTGTAAGCCCCTAGTATAGTGCAATTCATGTGCACAGGGCCTGTAAATTAAATGCCACTAGTGGGTCTGCAGCATTGGTAGCGCCACCCACTTAAGTAGCCCTTGTCTCAAGTCTGCCATTGTAGTACTGTGTGTGCAGTTTTAAACTGCCACTTCGACCTGGTAAGATAAACCCTTTCTGAGGCCCAAACTTTCCATTTTAATACATATAAGCCACCCTTAGGGTGGCCCCAGACAACCCTAAAGGCAGGGTGCAATGTATTTAAAATACAGGGCATGTATTTCTATGTTTTACATCTCCTGGTAGTAAAAAACCCTTAAATTTTAAATTCGGTTTTCAATACTGCAAGGCCTATATCTTCCATAGGATAACATCAGGATTATCTTATTAACATTTATAAGTGTAATTTCAAAATGGGAAGGTATAACTGGTGTCTCTAGAATTCTAATTTTAAATCCTAACTTATGGTGAAGTCAGATTCTAAATTACAGTTATGAAATTGCCACTTTTAAAGTTGGCTTTTTTTTCCATTTGGTATGGGCAGCCTATCTCTGGTCACATGACTGACTCCCAGTCATGTGACCAGAAATAGGCTGCCCACACCAAATGGCAACAAAAAGCCAACTTTTAAAAGGTGGGCTTTGTGTATTCCTCCCAGAGACCCACACACAATGGGAGCCTAGGTGTGACTGAGTGGGCTATCACTGACAGTATAAGAGGGAGGAGGTGGGACCAGCCTCACTTACACTAGGCCTGGGCGGAGTTAGTTGAACTCTGCAAACTGACCCAAAAACTCCTCCCACTACTTGGAGTTCTGCAAGCAGCGGAGTGCGTTAAGTCACGCCGTTTTAACTGATTTTTAGCGTCGGTGTTTGTCCCACACTTAGAAAATTAACGCAAACAGCAACATGTGTAGCGCAAGAGGGTGCTGCTTCTTTCTGTTGATTGAGTAGATGTTCCACTCGAGCACCAGCTTCCTCAATGTGAACAAAAGTTTCTCAACGCGATCAGTAGCGGCCATCCACGTCTGCCTGCATTGAGAAATCTCGCTGGGAGGTGGTCTGGAGTAATATTTTCCTTGCTCGCACTTGCCAAGTTAATGTTGGCGAGTGCAAGAGGGGAAAAAACTCCGGTCCACATAGCGGAGCAGAGTTTTTGGAACTCCACGTGCTACATGGAGTGGGAAAAACTCAGCGAGCGAAGCGGAATTTCATGCCCAGGCCAAACTTACACCTGAATAAGCTGTATCCTGTCCCCACACAAAGGGCTGCATACCCTCTGTAGTTAGCCTGGAGCCAAGGCTGGTAGGACATGGCATCTGTGCACTTTGAAACCATGCCTCTTCAAACTTCTCCCCAGTTCAAATGCACATCTGTGTATAAAAAAAGGGCCTCAGACACCACCACCTAAGTTCACTTCTGGATCTCTGGATACTCTGCCAGGAAGGCCTGCTGTGCTACTGAAAGTACTGCCACTCTGCTGGACTCCTGCTTTGCTATGCTGACCTGCTGCCCTCTTGTCTGGGTGAGAAGGACTGGACCTGCAACTCTTGACCCAAAAACCCAGAGTGACTCCAAGAGCTAGTTCATTGGCCTCCTTGTCTAAAGCCTCAGGGACATAACAGGCTTCTATAAACCTTGCATCAGCACCTGGACTCTGCCATCTGTGAGACTCCCCTGCAAAAAAGGGCCACCCCAGTCCTAGAACCTTAGAAGTTGGCCAAAAGTACTTACCAGCAGAAGTGATGCATCTTCTTTGATGAGTTGAACATCCCTGAGCCAAACAGACGCATCACCTTGGCTGAGCGGTGCATCCTTGGGCAGAACCGGCACATCACCGCTGCTGCATTGATTAGAACTGGCGCAGAAGTCCTACATCACCCTCGCAGTCCTCGGAACTAATGCATCACCAGAGGAGCAGAGCTTCTCCGGCCCAGGTCCTCATATCTCTCATCGACGGCAGCCTCAACAACGATTCCGGACTCCCCATCGCAGACTTGCAGCTCTTCGGAACCGATTCATCGGCAGCTGCATGCCACAGTCCCAATGCCAGGGCTTTGCATTGCAAACCCTGTCAATGGGTTTGCCAACGATGATGCACCACAGGCTCATTGCATGTTAGAACCAATGCATCGCCCTAGCTGTGCGGAGCTTCTTCCACCCGGATGCATGCAACGCTCCACAACCAGGATTTAAGGTACTTTGTTAAGTAGGCCTAGCTGGGCCCCTTTAGCTGGCCTGCACTCCATTGTGGTCAAACTGAACCTGTGACTTTGTCCCGATCCGGTGCGACCAGAAGTCCTATGTTGGCACTTTGTTCTTTTTGGTGCTATTTCAACTTAAAACTTTAAAATTCGGTATCTCCTAGCACACGTTAATTTGGGGGGTTGCTTGTGCCCTACCCGTGACTAGGATTGTGGTTGTTGCTTGACCAAGGCTCCAGTGGAGTGGCATACAGTGGAGTGGCATGGACTGGAGTGGCGTAGAGTAGAGGTACATACAGTGTAGTGGCGTTGTGTACAGTGAAATAGCGAAGAGAAGAGTGGCGTAGAGTGGAGTCTCACACAGTGGAGAGTGCAGAGTGAAGTGGCGTAGAGGGGAATAGTGTACAGTGGAGTGGCTACAGTGGTGTGGCATATAGATGTATGTGAAATTTAGCAGCAATGTAGATCATGGTTTGCAGAGTAACACAAAAGATCGAATTGCGCTGATTTGCGTTTCTCCAAATTTACCAATCAACACAAGACCATGCATGGTGGCCTAGCATTGCTTTGTAAATCTGACTTAAGTATTGCATTGCCAATGCGCTACCATGCATGATGCAAGGGTAACACAATCCAATAATCCAACTAGGCCTTAGTTATATTTAGCACCATGGTATACCGTGATAACTTTGCAGTATATCGTGGTACATGGCGAAGACAAGCCAGTATAAAATGGGTAATGGCTATTTTTAGAGAATGAAAAGACAGCCATATTGTTTTACTACACTATTTCTGTGTACAGGGCTAGGGCTTTAGATATAGGTAGGTAGTTGGTCCCTGCCTATTAATACTTTATCACAGTGGCAATTGAGAAGAAATGATCAGCACACCCTCAATAGTATATTCAACCTGCGGATGGTAGCACAGCGCCTGGAAGGGGAGGTGGCGCTATATAAGATTTTCACATGCTGATGAAAAAACTGATTTTCAGCCTGCACAGTAAAGCCCTGCATTTGGAGACCGCAATGCTTTAAGACAGGAATGTTGAAACAGGAGGGAAGACAAACCCAGGATATATTGAAAGACCAGACTGGCTGATAAGTGCATCTACTGTTATCAAGAAATTTAACCAATGAGCCCTGAAGAAGTCTCATGTAAGAGATGAAACACGTTGGAGATTGTTTTGGCTACTTTTCAAGCATCGGTTTTACTATAAGAAGAGAGAGAGGATTTGAATGAATAGAATATAAAAAAAAAAATGTAAAATGAAGTCTGTGCATTAAATTTCAAGTCAAAGCCTAAGGCTGAATTTGGCGACATAGCCGAAGACATCGGTTGAATATACTATTGAGGGTGTGCTGATCATTTCATCGAATTCGTTGCAGAGGTGGCTCTGTTATGGATGGTTAGGGGTTTGACTTTCTGGATCATTGCACTGCCCAGAGTTTGTGCTGCTGTGAAATTACTAGGAGTGATAGGTGTGGTGTTTTGTATCTCAACCCCGTATTTTGTAAATCATTCAAAGTGGCAATAGGTAGGGAAATGTATTATATATTTTTTTTCATTTTTAAATAAGCTAACAACCATGTACCACAGTAGTTTACCAAAATGTTTTGAAATTCTGTGAAAGTACCACACTGACAGATATCACTAAGTTTAAATGCCTGTTCATTTAAAATGCTTAAACTACTTAACTGCAGTACCAAAAAAGCCTCATCTCTGCACCATAATGTATGATCCTTCCAAATTTCATGTAAATCCATTCAGCCGTTTTCACGCTACCTCAAAGTCAATAATCTATGGGGAATGCATTGGTGCAAAAATGCTTGTTGGGAAACCCTTTTATCTTTTCACCCAATCCTTAATGGTTTACCACAAACATTGACTTCATCTCAAAATGTAGAAAATGCCATAGGCCTGGAAAGTTTTGTGGTGATTCGTCAAATGAAAGGAAAGTTATTCAGGAGCTAATATCCAAGGAATTCCTATCTTTGGGAATAGTAACTATAACTACAGAGTGGCAATCAGATTTAATGTGATTTCTTTCTTTATATTAGTTGTATTTGTAATGTATTTGTTTAGTGATTTGCATATTCATGTGACCGTAAATATGTATTTTATTTGTTCATGTAGTAATTCTGAAACTTTACATAATACAGTCTAGTTTATTTTTTGGGCTTCCTTGCTACCTTTAGAAGGATTGTGCTACATATGAAGCCCAAAGTGAATGAAAGCCAATCATTGTTGTTATAAAAATAAAGATTATTTTTTTTCCTAATGGCCAATTATCGTATCCTTCATATTGTAGTTTGTGTAGCTCACTTTTAGGTCACTTTTCATTTTTGTTCCACAGGAGTAAAAAGGAACATGGTTTTTGTTTGGCTTGTTGGACTCAGTTCTATTTTGTGAGCCAGGGAGCATACGAAGAAAACATGTAGATTAAGATGTATTCTATTAGTTATGTATTTGTTTATAGGTTTTCATTAGCATGTGACCGTAAATGGATCTTTCAGTTGTTCATGTGGTAAATCTGAAACATTACATATGCAGACTATTTTATTCTTTGGGCTTTCTTGCTACTTTTAGTCGGATTTTGCTACAAATAAAGGCCAAAGGGAATGAAAGGCAATCCATGTTATTGCTATAAAATTGAGATTCTTTATTTTTTCGGGTGGCCAATTATCCTGCCCTCTACTTTGGTCTTTGTGTGACTCACTGCTAGGTTAATTTTTCAATTTGTTGCAGTGAGTGCATAAGAACGCAGATTTTTCTTTGGCTTGTTGGGCCACTTTCATTTTGTGAGTCAGTGAGCATTCAAAGAAAACTTTTTGTAGATTAGGATGTATTCTATTTGTTATGTATTTGTTTATAGGTTTCCATTAGCATGTGGCCATAAATCTGTCTTTCAGTTGTTCATGGAGTAAATCTGAAACTTTACATATGCAGTCTAGTTTATTTTTGGGCTTCCTTGCTACTTTTAGTAATATTTGGCTGCAGGATATCACTACATTATTAGCCCTTATAACTTCATAACCACTTCATAACAGAAAAAATAATAATCTACATAGTTGAATGTACATTGCTGTGAAATTTCACTACAATCCTTTGAGCCATTTTACCGCTATGTGAAATACAAAAGTCTATGTAAAATGCATTGGAATACAAGTGTGTTTTGGGTAACCCTGGGCGTAGTTCGCGAAGTAACGCTTCGCGAAGCTACGCAAAGTGCAGTTCGCACTATGCGAGCTACGCGTAGCACTACGCGAACTGCGTAGTGCGTGTTCGCAATGATTGCACAGTGCCGGATGCTTGTCCGCACTGTGCAATCATTGAAAACGGCATCTTGCACAGTGCGAGCTGTCTTTTACTGCCGCTCGAGTAGATTTTTACTCGAGCGGCAGCTTTCTCAACGCGGACTGGTAGTTTCTCATCGCGAGCGGTCGCGAGCATACGCGACCACTCGCAATGAGAAACCTGACCTCCCCGCGTTGAGAATCTCGCCGGGAGGTTTATTTTCCACGCTCGCGATCGGCAACTTGATGTTGCTGATCGCGAACGAGGAAAAAGTCTCGCCGGGATGTCATTTTGCTTGCTCGCGGTCGCCAACTTGACGTTGAGGACCGCGAGCAAGCAAAAAATGACCGCTGCACTACGCTACGCTATGCGTGTTTGCACTGTGCTACGTGCAATTCGCGTAGTGCGAAGTAGCGCAAACTTCGCAAACTACGCGAGCGTAGCGTAGTTTTCCGCCCAGGCCTAGTTTTGGGGCCCATCTTTTTTCTTTGCACCACCTTGACCAAATGCTGTGAAACTTTCAATTCTATGACAATGTAATGGGTGCAACAGGTCGGCAAAGTTTTGCAAAGAGTCATCTAACGGGTGCAAAGTAATTAAGGGAGAAAAATCCAAGAAATCCCTAACTCGAACTACTGAGTGGCTACCACCACTCATATATTCACTGAAAAAAACAAAGGTTACAGGGAGGTTATAGTTAGGAAATACAATAAAAAAATCTTAGAAATTCACTGAAAAACCTCAAAGGTTACATGGACATTATTGTTAGGCTCAGATTTCACTCATACAAAACGAGTGACATTCAGCAGTTATAGTTACCTGAGCTAACAATAACTTACACCCCCAGAATGCACTGCTTTTGACCTCACATATCACATTACTCATGACATGGTCTGTGACATCACTGATGACATCTCAAATGACATCACTGATTACATCATCTAGTGAGTGTAAGTATTCCTTAAACGTTTCTAAGAACTAAAGATATATATGAAGCTACTATATAAGTTAAATTACTATTCTTTTTGTACTACTAATGAGTGATACTGTTTCTAATATATGTAATCTCAGTGGCACTTTGACTTTCTGTATCAGTTTGGGAGTGGTTGTCTGAGTGGCTGTATGGGTGTGTGAGTGGGTGTGTGAGTAGCTGTATGGGTGAATACATTGGTGTGTGAGTAGCTGTATGGATGAGTGAGTGACTGTGTGAGTGGCTATATGGGTGGGTGTGTGTGTGTGTTAGTGGCTATATTGGTGACTGTGGTGGCTGTGTAAGTGACTCCATGGGTGGATGAGTGTTTGTGAGTGGCTGTATGGGTGACTGAGTGGCTGTGTGGATGGCTCCATGGGTGAGTAACCTGGTGTGTAAGTGAGTGGCGGTTTGGCTGGGTATATGGGTAAGTGAGTTGGTGTGTGAGGGGCTGCTTTGCACAGCAAGTAATTGTTTGAGTGGCTGTATAGATGAGTGAGTGGGCTTGTGAGTGATTATATTGATGTGTGAATTGGTGTGTAGTGGTTTAGCGGATGAGTGAATGGATGTGTAAGTGGCTGTATGGGTGAGTGAGTAGCTCTGTTAGTAGCTGTATGGGTAAGTGAGTGGCCATATGGGTGAGTGAGTGGTTGTGTGATTGCCTGTGTGGGTTTGTGAATTGATATGTGGGTATATGTATGGCTGTGTAGGTGAGTGCATGAGTGGCTGAATGGGTTTGTGAGTTGGTACGTGAGTGGTTTTGTGGGTGTGTGAGTGACTGTATGGGTCTGTGAGTAGGTGTGTGAGTGGATGTAAGGGTGAGTGGTTGTGAAGTGGCTATAGGAGTGAATGTGTGTGTCAGTAGTTTTATGGGTCTGTTAAAGGATATGTAAGTGGTTGTGTGGGTGAATGAATTGGTGTGATATATAAATATAAATATATATATATATTGTACATATATTATCTACTGGCGGTCGCCAGTAGATAGTTATAGTTAGGACCTATTATCCATAGGAAATTCGCAACATTCTATTTAAAATACCTTTGGCACCGGTTGACGAATCTTCGCGAAATTCTCAAAACTTATGGCCCGCTCCGGTCCGCTCCTATCCTGAAAGTTTCAGGGTGATTCGGCAAGCGAGGGCCGAGAAAAAAGGGGGTCCAAAAACGTGTTTTTCCCATGCAATTTTCCATAGGAAACTTTAGACACGGCTACAGCCCGAACTGCTGAACGGAATTACACCAAATTTGGCAAAGAGGTAGTTCTTGGTTCAGAAAGAACCCTTTTTGTTAAATGGTGTAAATCCGTTCAGAAGTTGCTGAGAAAATCAAAAGTAAAAACACATATATATCTATGGCAGTGGAGGATCCGCGAACCCTCCCGATCACAAGCTGTATGCTAATTGGCTGTCAACACTCCAAACCAGGAAGTGTTGGCAGCCATCTTGTGCCTCGGTAGAACCGAGGCACAAGAAAAGACGAAAAAAGACGCAAAAAACGCAAAAAGGGGGCAGGGTAGAACCACCCTGACCCCCTAGGCCTGCTCAGGGCCCAATTTTTTTTTTTTTAAATCGGCAAAAAATGCGCTGGGTGCGCGGATCCTGCCGATAAAAAAAAAAAACGAAGTGCGGGCTCCCGCGCTTCGTGGTTAATTGACCCCCGGGTGGGCCAAGTCCCGGGGGCATGCGGGGGTTTATTAAATAATTACATGGGGGGCCTCTAAGGCCCCCCCAAGCCCCGGGGACCGCCACCCCCCGGGGCTTTAAAAAAAAAATGGTGCGGGAGGGCTCTGGGCCCTCCCGCAGCCCTGGGGACCGCTACCCCCTGGGCTTCTTTTTTTAAATAATAATTACCTGTGTGGGGGGGGCTCCAGCCCCCCCACACGCCCCGGGGACCGCCACCTCCCCGGGGCACTAATTAAACAAATGTGGGGGTCCATTTCAGACCCCCGAAGCCCGGGGACCACCACCTCCCCGGGGCTTTGTAGATGTTGGGAGGGGGGGTCACGCGGCCCTCTTCCTGGAGCCTGTGGTGGCCCTGGGGACCACCACCCCCCAGGGCCGGCTCCTGCAGTGTCCCGGGGTGCCTACCCCCGGGACACTGTAGTTTGCTATGACAGGACGGGAGCCTCGCGGCTCCCGTCCTGTCATAGCAAACTGCTTTGATCTTTGGAAGAGAGAGCAGGGAAACCTGCTCTCTCTTCCAAAATTCAAAGCAAATTGCTTTTCCACACGGGGAGCTGCATGTTAGCAGCTCCCCATGTGGAAAAGCAATGCCGGCTCCCGCAGGACGCAGGGAGCCGGCGGAACCGTGGGGGAGTTGGGGTCCCCAAAGGATAGGGCCAGCCCGGGGGGATGGGGTCCCCGGGGCAAGTAGTGGCCCGGGAGGGGGGCCACGCGGCCCCCTCCCCCAAATTAAGGAAATACATTTTTTTTAAAAGTGACAATGACCCGGGGGATGGGGTCCCCGGGTCGAAATTGGCCACGGGAGGGGGGCCCACGCGGTCCCCTTCCTGCTCTTTTTGAAAAAATAAATAAAAGGGGGTCAGGCCCTGGGAGTTGGGGTCCCCAGGGCCCAAAATAATTAAAAAGAAGGGGGGCCACACCGCCCCCTTTTTAAAAAAAAAAATCCGGCATCGCGCCGGAGACCACGCCCCCTCCTTGGCAGCACTCTGCAAACGCGCCCCCTGGCGCGTTTGCAGAGGGGGGAATGAATTCCTCTTGAATACTGGGGGTCCCTGGGGGCCAACTAGCCCACCAGGAACCTCCAGTATGCGCCAGGGGGCTGCGTTGCAGAGAGGTGTTCTGAGGCCACTCCCCTTTTTACACCACTCTGCAACGCAGCTCTGTGGCACTTAATGGATGTAGCTGGTGGGCTAGTTGCACCCCAGGGACCCTCAGGATTCAAGGGGAGTTAATCCCCCGACTTAAAACGCGCCACGGGGCGCGTTTGCACAGTGGTAAAGGGAGGGGGCGGGGCCTGAGGTGACATGTGTGCAAACATGCCCTGTGGCGTGTTTTAAGTTGGGGGATTAAGTCCCCTTGAATCTTGAGGGTCCCTGGGGTCCAACTAGCCCACCAGGTACCTCCAGTAAGCACCACAGAGCTGCGTTGCAGAGAGGTGTAAAAAGGGGCGTGGCCTTGGACCACCTCTCTGCAACGCAGGGCTGTGGTGCTTACTGGAAGTACCTGGTGGGCTAGTTGGGCCCCAGGGACCCTCAGGATTCAAGGTGACCTAATCCTGTAACTTAAAATGCGCCACAGGGTGCGTTTGCACAGTGGTGAAGGGAGGGGGCGGGGCCGGAGGTGACATTTGTGCAAACACGCCCTGTGGCGTGTTTTAAGTTTGGGTATTAAGTCCCCTTGAATCCTGAGGGTCCCTGAGGGTCCAACTAGCCCACCAGGTACCTCCAGTAAGCGCCACAGAGGTGCGTTGCAGAAAGGTGTAAAAAGGGGCGTGGCCTCAGACCACCTCTCTACAACGCAGGCCTGTGGTGCTTACTGGAAGTACCTGGTGGGCTGTTTGGGCCCCAGGGACCCTCAGGATTCAAGGTGACCTAATCCCCCCAACTTAAAATGCGCCACGGGGCGCGTTTGCACAGTGGTGAAGGGAGGGGGCGGGGCCTCAGGTGACATGTGCGCAAACACGCCCTGTGGTGCGTTTTAAGTTGGGGAATTAATTCCCCTTGAGTCCTGAGGGACCCTGGGGGCCAACTAGCCCACCAGGTACCTCCAGTAAGCACAACAGTGTTGCGTTGCAGAGAGGTGAAAAAAGGTGCGTGGCCTCAGAACGCCTCTCTGCAACTCAGCTCTGTGGTCCTAACTGTAGGTACCTGGGGGGCTAGTTTGGCCCCAGGGACCCTCAGGATTCAAGGGGACTTTGACATGCACCACGGGGCGCGTTTGCACACATGTCACCTTAGGCCCCCCTCCCTTCACCACTGTGCACACGCACCTTGTAGCGCGTTTTAAGAGGTAGTTTTGATCCCCCTGCCCTATTATGTACTAGGGACTTACAGAGGAGGTCATGCTAATCACAGGGGTACCCCAACGCATAGTGTTCCCTAGTGTATGTAGGTGTTTTAACTGTATTCTAAGTGTCTTTTACCATAGCACTGGCTCTAGGCCTGGTTAGTCAGAGTCAGTTACCACCAGTACACGTCGGGAAAAGTTGTGGGCACAGGATGATTTTGCAACAAGGCCTCTTTCTGCTCCTCTGTTGGTTCTTTCTGCACATGTCTTGCTTCTTCCTGGATTTTTCTTCGTCTTTGTGGACTTCTGTTTCTTTTGACATTTCTTTTGCTTCTTTCTGGGCGTTTTTTCTTCTTTCTTCACATGTCCTACTTCTGTAGGCATACTTACAAACTAGCATTTGAAAAACCTTTGAAATTCACTGAAAAAACCATAGGTTTCAGGCACGTTATAGTTAGAAATTAGCATTTAAAAAACCTTTGAAATTCACTGAAAAAAACATAGGTTTCAGACACGTTATAGTTAGAAATTAGCATTTAAAAAACCTTTGAAATTCACTGAAAAAACCATAGGTTTTAGGGACAGTTATAGTTAGTTGGACATTTCACTTGTACAAAACCATAGAAATTCCCCCGTTATAGTTGGTTCAGCTAACTATAACTCGCGCCCCCACAATGCACTGCTGATGACGTCACATATTACATCACTCATGACATGGTCAGTGACATCACTGATGACATCTCAAATGACATCACTGATGACATCATCCATGTGTTAATTTTATGCATCTTCTCACACCCTAATATAACTTTTGATACACCCACTCTAAATTACAGACTGCCATTCTCAAAACCATACACACTCCAATACCAATAACTACATACCCACTCACTGATTCTTAGGTCTACACACACACATCTACACACTCACCTGTACAGTCACTCATACTTACGGTCACTCAGTACAGAACTATCATATGCACTCATACACCTATATAAACACTCACACACCGCCACTCATCCATAGAGGTACTCACACACCTAGTCAGTCATGCAAAAAAATAATCACACACCCATTTACTCACATATACAGTTATACACACACCAGCTCACTTACTCATACAAATACTAGCACATTGTTACGCTCTTATACAATAACTGATACAAGTACACACGCATCCATACAGCCACTCTCACAATCACACACTCTCACTTATAGCCTTTTAAATACTCTAACACACATATATACTGCCTTTTATATATGTAGTTACTCGCACATGTACCACTGAGATATACATTCACTCACTAACACACCCATACACACACTCACCCACCCAAGCAGTCCATCACAGATGCACTCTTCAAATCATGCACCCAGTGAGTCACCCACTCACACATCTATGTACAGAGTCACACACACCCCACCCACACAAACACTCAGGCACCCATACAGATACTCAGAGAACCAATCAATAACCCATATAGACACTCATGTAGCTATTCGCAAATCCATTCATCCACTTATACACCAACAGACAGACGGATACAGACATTCACACAGTTTAGTCAGTTACCCATGCATTCAGTAAGATACGTTTAATCACTCACTTATAGAGTCAGTCACGCACCTACTCAATCATCCATTGAGATACTTATACACCCAGTCATTCTTCAATACGCCTTTGCCTATATATATTAAACATATTTTAACTCTACAGAAACACACAGTCACTGCATGATGTCATCAGTGATGTCACTGACCATGTCATGAGTGATGTAATATGTGACGTCATCAGCAGTGCATTGCGGGGTGCGAGTTATAGTTAGCTGAACTAACTATAATGGGGGAATTTCTATGGTTTTGTACAAGTGAAATGTCCAACTAACTATAACTGTCCCTAAAACCTATGGTTTTTTCAGTGAATATATATATATATATTCACTGAAAAAACCATAGGTTTCAGGGGCGTTATAGTTAGTTGGACATTTCACTCGTACAAAACCATAGAAATTCCCCTGTTATAGTTAGTTCAGCTAACTATAACTCGGGTGCCCGCAATGCACTGCTGATGACGTCACATATTACATCACTCATGACATGGTCAGTGACATCACTCATGACATCACTGATGACATCTCAAATGACATCACTGATGACATCACTGATGATATCATCCTTGTGATAGAGTGGCAGACCTCCTCTCACCCTAATATAACCTTTGATACACACACTCAAAAATACAAACTAACATTTTCAAAACAATGGACATACCAATACCAGTTACAACACACCTATTCAGTAATTCCAAGATCTACACACACATCCACTCATTCACCAACAGTCCCTATACAGTCACTCATACATGTACTCACTCATCATATGTACTCATACACCTATACATCCTGTTACACACCGCCACTCATCCATAGAGTTACTCACACACATAGTCACACATGCAAACAAAGTATCAAACATCCATTTACTTGCATATACAGTTATACACACACTACCACACTTACTTCTACAGAAACTTACACATACTTACTCTCTTAAACAATCACTTATAGAAACACCTACTTATTTGTACAGGAACTCTTCCAACTCTCACTCTCACATATACTCACTTATATACACCAATACTCACATATACTAGTTTAAAACATATGTAGTTACTCATAAAGACACTATTGAGACAGTCATTCACTCACTGACACACCCATACACATACTCATCCACCTATACAGTCCTGCACACATGCTGTCTTCAACACATACAAACAGTGAGTCCCTCATTCATGCATCTATGCACTAAGTAATACCCCCCACCGAACCATACAGACACTCATACTGATACTCAAAAAACCAACTAATAACCCATATAGACACCCATGTAGCTACTAACCAACCCATGCAGCCACTTACACACAAAGTGAGAGACTGATATAGATATTTTCATATTTAAACATTACTCACTAACCCATGTATTCACTAAGATAAACTTAGTCAGTTATACAATCAATTTTACAAAAACAAATCATCCATTTAGACACTTATATACCCATTTATTCTTCCATCGACCTTGAGATATACATATATAAAACATATTTAATTTTCAGAAAAAAACACATTCACTGGATGATGTCATCAGTGATGTCATTTGAGATGTCATCAGGGATGTCATGAGTGATGTCACTGACCATGTCATGAGTGATGTAATATGTGACGTCATCAGCAGTGCATTGCGGGATGCGCGAGTTATAGTTAGCTGAACTAACTATAACGGGGGAATTTCTATGGTTTTGTATGAGTGAAATGTCCAACTAACTATAACGCCCCTGAAACCTATGGTTTTTTCAGTGAATTTCTAAGGTTTTTTAAATGCTAATTTCTAACTATAACGTGCCTGAAACCTATGGTTTTTTCAGTGAATTTCTAAGGTTTTTTAAATGCTAATTTCTAACTATAACATGCCTGAAACCTATGGTTTTTTCAGTGAATATATATATATTTATTATACTATGTATACATGTGAAAATGCCTCGGTCCCCTGTTTGCCTCGGTGGCACGGAAAAAATGGGTGGAACTGACGTCAGCACGCCGACGAGGTCCTCTTATGGCTCCGATGATGTCATACGGTGTCGCGAGCGGAGCCGTGCTCGTTGACGTGGGAGAGCTAGGAAAGAATTTCCTTGGACTGCTGGTGCAGGGGATATTCACCTAAGTGTTTAGGCTAGTCCTTTGGGAGCAACTGTTTATGTTGCCACTCCAGAAACTGAAACCAGTGATCCGAGGGCAGAGGCCCTGCAGATGGCACACGAGGTGGGGTGCCCAGTCGTGTGCACCGGCGGGGCAGCGAAGTGACAAGCACCACAACCCACAAAAAAGGTAACGAGGGCACTGAATAACACAGGATCTTCTCTTTGTATCTGGCAGGAACAACGAAGTTAAAATGCCCTAGTACCAAAATGTAGAATTAGTGCTACAACGGTCTTCAAGAGGACCTGTGATGCCGCTTCTGCCTCCCGTACCCTGGAGGCGGCACATGGGTCACATGGTACGGTCATACTGCGGTGGGACACACACTCGTTGACCTCTCATGGCACTGCTCCACACTTCAGGGAGGACGCTTTCCATTAGCTATGTTTTCTGATGACATGTCGTGCTGGCCCCGTCCAACAACAGAACTCCTTTAGATCCAAAATTAACAATGATACTTTGACGGCGGACTGCTGTTTCTGCACCTCACACTAGTTTCAATTAAATCAGGTTCCGTGCGCAACAAGCCCTTGCACCAGCCGTCGTGTGATGCCTCTGTACGCCAGATCCTAAGCAATTGAGGGGTTGGGCGTGCGCAGGTGATGAAGTCCAAGGAGTCAATGTTTATTTTTTCAAATGAGTCTTTATTTTCAATTAGTTAGTTCTCACAGAATTGGAGATTTTACGATCAACCAACGCGTTTCGTTCTCATGATGAGAACTTCGTCAGATCTCAGTAGGCGAGTATAATTCCTTGATGTAAAGAGTAAATGGTGAGAATTCCGCACTTCACAGGTATACTAGGTAAATTTGACCTAGCTCCAACGTGACCTCAAGTTACGAGTTCTCCTGCCAGAGTGAGCCTCGCTCCCCTCATCCTATTCCTGACCTCCCTTTCAAGGGGTTGATGGATTTTCCCCACCACATACTCTGCCACTTTGGCATCAGGTGTCCACTCTGCCGACCTAGGATGGTAAATTTGGGTAGGCTCGAACATGTCCGAGTGGACCCCGTCCCCAACCGGGGACTGAGAGGAGTGGGACTCTGGATGCCAGGGACGCCCGAGTCCTTATCCTCATCGGAGGAGAAATCGTCCTCCGATACACCCTCTCCCTCTAAGGGAAACCCGCCGTCGGGGTCTACAATAGTGGTGACAGTGTCGCAATTTTCTCCGGGCCCCTCCTCCTCCCGGCAGGGTGCATGTTTTAGCGTTCGCGCACTCTTGAGGAAGGTCTCCATAAGTTTATCAAATCCTTCCAAGTGCCCCGCGTTATGCTTAACGGCCCTTTTATTCCCCATCTGGGAGCTACTTGGACCCGCCACCACCAGATCTGGGTCACTGAAAACCCCAGGGATGCTTTTCGCCAGCTTATCAACCTGATCCCTAAGAGGAGCCAGCGCCCTAGAAATAGCCATAGAGAGGGCTTGGTCCACTGCTGGAGGGAGAAGTTGGGGGGCCATTCCTCCTCCACTTCCTGGTAGAGGAGTAAAAATGGTCTTCTGGAGAAGACATGATAGCAGAGGGTGTGAGAACAGAACAAATGCCCTTAAAATCCTTAAGACAGCCCCTCGCCGGTGCTCCAACAGCTGGGCTTTCCCCGAAGCTGTTATAAGAATAGACTGAGGTGCAATACCAATTACCACCACCAGGTGGCGCTGGTCACTAACGTGGCCGTATGGGGAAATCACCGCGTAGCGGTGTCAAAATTAGGCGAGGGTTGGTCGGGAATCAAGCAGACACTAAAGGAGTGACCGGATTCCCAAACGCGCGTAAAGACCAGCGGGAGCGCTCGACGGAGCTGCCACGCTCAGACCAGACGCGCCTGACAGGATCTCACCGCGCGCAGAGCACACAGCGGGAGAAACTGCGAGGGGGAGAACGCGCTCGGGCAAGAGCCTGCTGCGCAGGGAATATGAAACAATACCAAGGCAATAATGCTAATAACGTGCACAAGAAACCGCTATACAAACAGCAACAACGTCAGATTAAGCCAATAATGTAAGGAATGCACTTAACTGACGAGCAGTAAAGAAAGAGGAAGCGGAAGGGACATCACAATATTATATACGATGGACTGTGATATGATTGGACTATAGTTGCCTTGGAGACTACCCTCCTAATGGTTCATGGGTTGTGTAGTCTTTTGTTTAATGATTGTTGTGTTACGTTTTCTTTGAACTGCTATGCAAATAAAGTGAGGAAAGATATGCATAATCCTCGCCTCCGTCCTGCCATAGAATTCATTAAACTTTATTTGATCTGATTTAGAAACATAGATCATAAAAGTGTAGATAAAAACAGTAAATCCTCTTTCCTAATACAATACAGTGAGAATTAATTAAAACCAGTAGGTAAAAACGGGTGTTACAAAGCCCGGTTCAGAGCAACTTCAGGTTAACAGAATCGTAAAGTTCAATGTTTCGCAAGATCAATCTCATGTACTTCGTGCAAAATACGCAATAAGGGGTCCAAGTAAGATGTAACGCTCCAATACCTGACCAGTTTGCACTATATAAAACTGCAGAAAAACTAAAAATAAAAAGTGTTTTGCACACTTCTGTCATTGGTCTATAAGTGGGCTATATCTGGGTGATATTTGTGCTACATTTGGGCTCTTTTTTCTCTGGTGGCCATCTTGGGAGACTTATTTGTTATGAAGTTTCCTAATTTCGTCATTTACTGCAGTCTCCTCAGTAGGAAATGCTTTCAGTTTTTTACTTTGATTCCATCTAGAAGGCATTCAGATGTGTCACACATTTGCCATAAATTCAGAATGTTAGCACTCTAGCTGTTCATTAGATCACTGTAGTAAAGCTACTGCTCACCAGGGAGTTAACTGGAAGTCTACTGCTGGTATTGAAAGTGATTGTTTCAGTCTGCATGTCAGAATTTTCTAATGAAATAGAAGAGGATTTGAGATCTCACTTAAAACATGCCCTACATTTTCTTTCTGCAGCACTAACCATAATTTCTATGGCAAAATGAACCCCCTCATTTTGTTCCTTTTTAAATTAAATGTTTTAAGTGTTACCAGTTTATTCCAATCAAGATGGCTTCAGGTGTGCCATACTTTTGTCATAAGTAAGACTGTTAGCGCTCTAGTTGTTCTTTAGAACACTCTGGGAAGCTGCAGTAGAACACAAAGGCATCAACTGACAGGCTGCTCCTGTTGAAATATAACAGGAAGATATTTGAGATCTCACTTAAAACATGTCCTAATTTTTCTTTCTACAGCACTAACCATAATTTCTATGACAAAATGAACCCCCTCATTTTGTTCCTTTTAAATTAAATGTTTTAAGAGTTACCAGTTTATTCCAATCAAGATGGCTTCAGGTGTGCCATAATTTTGTCATAAGTAAGACTGTTAGCGCTCTAGTTGTTCTTTAGAACACTCTGGGAAGCTGCAGTAGAACACAAAGGCATCAACTGAGGCTGCTCCTGTTGAAATATAACAGGAAGATATTTGAGATCTCACTTAAAACATGTCCTAATTTTTCTTTCTACAGCACTAACCATAATTTCTATGACAAAATGAACCCCCTCATTTTGTTCCTTTTTAAATTAAATGTTTTAAGAGTTACCAGTTTATTCCAATCAAGATGGTTGGGGCGCTCCGGTCCGCTCCTATCCTGAAAGTCTCGGGGTGATTCGTCAAGCGGGGGCCGAGAAAAAAGGGGGGTCCCAAAACGTGTTTTCCCCATTCATTTTCCCATAGGAACCTTTAGTCGCAGCATACAGCCCGAACTGCTGAACGGAATTACACCAAATTTGGCAAAGAGGTAGCCCTTGGTTCAGTGTCATGCCTTTTGCTTAAATGGTGTAAATCCATTCAGTAGTTCCTGAGAAAATCAAAAGTAAAGTCACATATATATCTATGGCCGAGTAGGGTCCGCGTACCCTCCCGATCACGAGCTGCATGCTAATTGGCTGTCAAGTGGCTGTCAACACTCCAAATCAGGAAGTGTTGGCAGCCAAGGACCCCTTGGGCAGAAAAAAGCATTTTTTTTTTTTTAAATCGGCGGGATTGATTGGTTGTCTGAGTATCTGTATGGGTGCCTGAGTGTTTGTGTGGGTGGGGTGTGTGCGACTCTGTGCATAGATGTGTGAGTGGGTGATTCACTGGGTGGATGGTTTCAAGAGTGCATCTGTGATGGACTGAATGGGTGGGTGAGTGTGTGTATGGGTGTGTTAGTGATTGAATGTATATCTCAGTGGTACAAGTGTGAGTAACTACATATGTGAAAGGCAGTATATATGTGTGTTGGAGTATATAAATGGCTATAAGCGAGAGTGTGTGATTGTGTTAGTGACTGTATGGATGAGTGTGTGCTTGTATCAGTGATTGTATAAGAGCGTAAGAATGTGCTAGTATTTGTATGAGTAAGTGAGCTGGTGTGTGTATAACTGTATAGGTGAGTAAATGGCAGTGTGTTTAATTATTTGCATGACTGACTAGGTGTGTGAGTACCTCTATGGATGAGTGGCGGTGTTTGAGTGTCTATATAGGAGTATGAGTGCATATGATAGTCCTGTACTGAGTGACCGTAAGTATGAGTGACTGTACGGGTGAGTGAGTGGATGTGTGTGTAGACCTAAGAATCAGTGAGTGGGTATGTAGTTATTGGTGTTGGAGTGTCTATGGTTTTGCGAATGGCAGTCTGTAATTTAGAGTGGGTGTATCAAAGGTTATATTAGGGTGTGAGGAGGTGCATCAGATTATCACGTGGATGATGTCATCAGTGATGTCATCAGTGATGTCATTTGAGATGTCATCAGTGATGTCATCAGTGATGTCACTGACCATGTCATGAGTGATGTAATATGTGACGTCATCAGCAGTGCATTGCGGGGGCGCGAGTTATAGTTACCTGAACTAACTATAACGGGGGTATTTCACGTGTTTTGTACGAGTGCAATGTCCAACTAACTATAACTGTCCCTAAAACCTATGGTTTTTCCAGTGAATATATATATATTATCTACTGGCGGTCGCCAGTAGATAGTTATAGTTAGGACCTATTTTCCATAGGAAATCCGCGACATTCTATTTGAAATAACTCTCTTGCCGGTTGACGTATCTTTGCGAAATATTCAAACTTTGTGGGGCGCTCCGGTCCGCTCCTACCCTGAAAGTCTCGGGGTGATTCGTTAAGCGGTGGCCGAGAAAAAAGGGGGGTCCCAAAACGCGTTTTCCCCATTCATTTTTCCATAGGAAACTTTAGACACGGCTACAGCTTGAACTGCTGAACGGAATTACACCAAATTTGGCAAAGAGGTAGATCTTGGTTCAGAAAGAACCCTTTTTATTAAATGGTGTAAATCCGTTCAGTAGTTGCTGAGAAAATCAAAAGTAAAAGTACATATATATCTATGGGCACGGAGGATCTGCGCACCCTGAGCGCACCCTGCGCGCACCGTCCCGATCACGAGCTGCATGCTAATTGGCTGTCAGCTGGCTGTCAACATTCTGATTCAGGAAATGTTGGCAGCCATTTTGTCCCTCGACCGAGGGACAGAAACAAGTGCGCAAAGCGCACAAAGGGGGCAGGGTAGAAACACCCTAACCCCCTAGGCCTGCTCAGGGGGTCCCACAAGGACCCCCTGGGCAAAAAAAAGCATTTAAAAAAAAAAAAAAAAAATCGAAGCGCGGTCTCCTGCGCTTCGATGTAAATTTGCCACCGGGTGGGCCAAGTCCCGGGGGCATGCTGGGGGGGGTATTTTATGTATGGGGGGCCTCTAAGGGCCCCCCAAGCCTCGGGGAACACCACCCCCCGGGGCTTTATCATAAATGGTGCGGGAGGGCTCTGAGCCCTCCCGCAGCCCCCGGGACCGCCACCTCCCGGGCTTTTTAAAATTCTTTTTTAAACCTGTGTGGGGGGCTCCAGCCCCCACACGCCCTGGGGACACCCACCTCCCGGGGCACTAAGAAAATTGAAAATGGGGGTCCGTTTTGGACCCCCAAGCCCCGGGGACCACCACCTCCCGGGGCTTTCAAAATGTAGGGAGGGGGCCGCGCGGCCCCTCCTGGAGCCCTTGATGGCCCTGGGGACCGCCACCCCCAGGGCCGGCTCCTGCAGTGTCCCGGGGTGCCTACCCCCGGGACACTGCTGTTTGCTATGACAGGGACGGGAGCCTCGCGGCTCCCGTCCTGTCATAGCAAACTTGGTTTGCATTTTGAAAGAGAGAGCAGGAAACCTGCTCTCTCTTTCAAAATGCAAACCAATTGCTTTTCCACACAGGGAGTAGCATGTTAGCTGCTCCCCATGTGGAAAAGCAATGCCGGCTTCCGCAGGAGGCGGGGAGCCGGCTGGGACTGTGGGGGGATTGGGGACCCCCCCACAGTCTCCAACGAGAGGCCAGGCCCCGGGGATGGGGTCCCCGGGGCCATAAGTGGCCCGGGAGGGGGGCCACGCAGCCCCCCTCCCCAAATAAAAAATAAAATAAAAAAAAATAAAAATAAGGGCAAGGCCGGCCCCGGGGGATGGGGTCCCCGGGGCCTTAAATGGCCTGAGGAGGGGGCCACGCAGCCCCTCCATATTTTTATTTAAAAGAGGGCATGCCCCGGGGGATGGGGTCCCCGGGGCCAATAGAGGCCCGGGGAAGGAGGCCACGCGGCCCCTTCCCGCTTAAAAAAAAAAAATGCTCAGGTCCCGGGGGATGGGGTCCCCGGGGCCAAAGTGGCCGAGGGAAGGGGCCATGCAGCCCCCTCCCATAAAAAAAAAAACGGCATCGTGCCGGTGGCCCCGCCCCCTCCCTGCAGTACTCTGCAAATGCGCCTCCTGGCGCGTTTAAGAAGGGGAATTAAATCCCCTTCAATCCTGAGGGTCCTGGGGGCCAACTAGCCCAACAGGTACATCCAGAAAGCGCCACAGAGCTGCGTTGCAGAGAGGTGTAAAAGGGGTGTGGCCTCTCTACTTGTCTCTGCAACGCAGCCTCTGGCGCATACTGGAAGTTCCTGGTGGGCTAGTTGGCCCCTAGGGACCCTCATGATTCAAGGGGACTTAATCCCCAACTCAAAACGCGCCACGGGCGCGTTTGCACAGATGTCACCTCAGGCCCCGCCCTCCCTTCACCACTGTGCAAATATTCCTCCAAAATCTGCCGAACTACGAATTCTGATTTACTCACCTGTTATCAGGAGAGACCTCAGTGCTGCATCTTTCAGCCCAGTACTAATCCTGAAAAGTAATTTTAACCGTACTTACCAGTAACTTGAATTTCCTTCCATAGGATATCATTGCCTGCTTTTTGCTGAAAAAGTTTCTAAGTGTTGATTTTTGAAACATACAAATATTCCTCTAAAATCAGCCGAAATACGAATTCCGATTTACTCACCTGTTATCAGGAGAGACCTCAGTGCTGTATCTTTCAGCCCAGTAATCGTCCAGAAAAGTAATTTTAACCGTACTTACCAGTAACTTGAATTTCCTTCCATAGGCTAACATTGACTGGTTTCACTTGGAAATTCTTCTAAGTGTGGAGTTTTGGAACTTTATAATATTCCTCTAAAATCAGCCGAACTACGAATTCCGATTTACTCACCTGTTATCAGGAGAGAACCCAGTGCTGCATCTTGTAGCCCAGCACTGACCCTGAAAAGTAATTTTAACCGTACTTACCAGTAACTTGTATTTTCTTCCATAGGAATCCATTGTCTGGTTTTCAGCAGAAAAGTTTCAAAGTGTCGATTTTCACAAACTACAAATATTCCTTAAAAATCGCCTGTATGACTTAAACGCATTCTTTCAACTGTTTACAGGAGATGCACCAGTGCTGGATCCAGGATCCACCACTGCGTGAGAAAAGTCACGATAACACTACTTACCTGCTAAGTGAATTTCCTCCCATAGGATAACATTGGTGATTCTATGTGAAAAGTTTCTGTGTCAACTTTTAAAATACAATAATATTCCTTAAAAATCACTACTGTAACCAAAACGCTTTTACTCAACTGTTTACAGGAGATGTCCCAGGACTGAATCTAGGATCCAGTCCTGTGGTTAGAAAAGTAATCCATAAAGTAACTAATTGCATTTAGCTAGAAATTCACATTGAGCTCAATGTTGCATTGTGTTTGAAATTGTGTTGCCCATTGCAACAACTGTAACGACTGTACTTAAAAGTCTATTGCCTATTTGCAAAGTATTTAAAGTAAATTAATTCATTCTGAGAAACTATATTTTGTAATGTAATGTATAATGTAATTACAATGTAATTTAAAAAATAAAATATCTAAAAATAAATAGTTTAAAAAAATGTAGTAAATCAGTATGAAAAAAATAAAAATAACAATTAATATATTTAAAAATTGGCATTTACAAAACCTTTGTTATTCACTGAAAAAAACCATAGGTTTCAGACATGTTATAGTTAGGAATTAGCATTTAAAAACCTTTGAAATTCACTGAAAAAACATAGGTTTCAGACATGTTATAGTTAGAAATTAGCATTTAAAAAACCTTTGAAATTCACTGAAAAAACCATAGGTTTCAGGCACGTTATAGTTAGAAATTAGCATTTAAAAAACCTTACAAATTCACTGAAAAAACCATAGGTTTTAGGGACAGTTATAGTTACTTGGACATTGCACTCGTACAAAACCTGTGAAATTCCCCCGTTATAGTTAGTTCAGCTAACTATAACTCGCGCCCCGCAATGCACTGCTGATGACGTCACATATTACATCACTCATGACATGGTCAGTGACATCACTGATGACATCACTGATGACATCTCAAATGACATCACTGATGACATCATCCATGTGATAATTTCATGCATCTTCTCACACCCTAATATAACTTTTGATACACCCACTCTAAATTACAGACTGCCATTCTCAAAACCATAGACACTCCAATACCAATAACTACATACCAACTCACTGATTCTTAGGTCTACACACACATCCACTCACTCACCCGTACAGTCACTCATACTTACAGTCACTCAGTACAGGACTATCATATGCACTCATACACCTATATAAACACTGACACACCGCCACTCATCCATAGAGGTACTCACACACCTAGTCAGTCATGCAAAAAATTAATCACACACCCATTTACTCACCTATAGAGTTATACACACACCAGCTCAATAACTCATACAAATACTAGCACATTCATACGCTCTTATACAATAACTGATACAAGCACACACGCATCCATACAGCCACTCTCACAATCACACACTCTCACGTATAGCCTTTTAAATACTCTAACACACATATATACTTCCTTTTACATATGTAGTTACTCGCACATGTACCACTGAGATATACATTCACTCACTAACACACCCATACACACACTCACCCACCCAAGCAGTCCATCACAGACGCACTCTTCAAATCATGCACCCAGTGAATCACCCACTCACAGATCTATGTACACACCCCACCCACACAAACACTCAGACAACCAATCAATAACTCATATAGACACTCATGTAGCTATTCACAAACCCATGCAGCCACTTACACAGCAACAGACAGACGGATACAGACATTCACCCAGTTTAGTCACTAACCCATGCATTCAGTAAGATACGTTTAATCACTCACTTATACAGTTAGTCACGCACCTACTAAATCATCCCACTCACCCTTCAATACACCCACTCACTCTTCAATACGCCTTTCCCTATATATATTAAACATATTTAAACTTTACAGAAACACACAGTCACTGGATGATGTCATCAGTGATGTCATCAGTAATGTCATTTGAGATGTCATCAGTGATGTCATCAGTGATGTCACTGACCATGTCATGAGTGATGTAATATGTGACGTCATCAGCAGTGCATTGCGGGGCGCGAGTTATAGTTAGCTGAACTAACTATAACGGGGAATTTCACGGGTTTTGTACGAGTGCAATGTCCAAGTAACTATAACTGTCCCTAAAACCTATGGTTTTTTCAGTGAATTTGTAAGGTTTTTTAAATGCTAATTTCTAACTATAACGTGCCTGAAACCTATGGTTTTTTCAGTGAATTTCAAAGGTTTTTTAAATGCTAATTTCTAACTATAACATGTCTGAAACCTATGGTTTTTTCAGTGAATATATATATATCCTTATACTGGTTGTTTTTTGACTTGCCTATATCTTTGGCGCTGTGTGACGGATCTTCATGAAATTTTCTTTAAAAAGATGCGCTAGTGATTCAACTTGTGCATGGAAAGTTTTGAGCAATCTGTCAAGTGGGGGCCGAGAAAAAGGGGGGTCGAAAAAAAGTACACTTCCCATGTTAATTCCAATAGCGATTTTAGACATGACTACAGCCCAAACCGCTGAACAGAATTACACCAAATTTGGAAGAAAGGTAGCTCTTGGTCCAGAAAGAGGGCTTTTTTGTTATTTGGTGTAAATTTGTTCAGTAGTTTTAGAGTTATTAGAAGAAATCCACATTTGTATATCTAGGGACGCGGATCCTTTGGCGCTCCTATGCAGAGCTTCACGACCCCATGCACCAGGAGCAATGCTGTGATTGGCTGGCCGCAAACTGTCTAGTAAATTGCGGCCGCTATTTTATAAATCGGGGCATGGTCCCAGGGGATGGAAAAAATGGCAAAAAAGTATTGAAGTGGTCAGGGTAGGGGGTACCTTGACCCCATGAGTGCATTGTAGCGGCTTCTGAGGGACTTCTTATGAGTTTGAAAATGGTCCAAATAGATTTTGTTTATACGTGGTTGGAGTTGCAGACCCGTCGCAAAGCTCAGCGTGACCCTCAATGTAATGTCGTGGCTTAGTCATGTACCTTGTTCTTAAATAAATACATTTACACTCTCACTTGCACACTAATGCGAAAACTCAAAGACCCATACACAGTTACACACCCATTCACAAACCCACTGTGACACTCACCCACCCACTCATAAACCCACTCAGAGACTCATGCACCCACTCACAGACCCACTCAGACACTCATATGCCCACTCACAGACCCACTAAGAGATGCATGCACCTACTCACTGACACACAGAGACTCATGCACCCACTCACAGACCTACTCAAACACTCACGCACCCACTGACAGACCCACTCTGACATTAATGCATCCATTCACAGACCCACTAAGAGACTCACATACCCACTAACAGACCTACTCAGAGATTGATGCACACACTCACAGACCCAGTCAGACACTAATGCAGCCACTCACAGACCAACTCAGTCACTGATACATCTACTCACAGACTCACTCAGACACTCATGCACCCAGTCACAGATCCCCTCAGACACTTATGCACCCACTCTTATACCCTCTCAGACACTTATGCACTGATTCTCAGACCCACTCAGACACAAATACACCAACGTACATACCCACTCAGAGACTCATGCACCCATTCACAGATCCAGTAAGAGACTCACAGACCCAGCCACAGATTCACTGAGACACTTATGCAGCCACTTCCAGACCCACTCATACACTTATGCACCCATTCCAAGACCTCCTCAGACTCTCATGCACCCACTCACAGATTCACTTACAGACTCACACACCCACTTACAGATCCATTCAGATACTCATCCACCCAACCACAGATCCACTTAGACACTCATGCACTTACTAACAGACCCACTCAGGCTTTCACACACCCACTCACAGGCCAACTCAGAGACTGATGCGCCCACTCAAAAAGCCAGTCAGACCCTCATGCTCCCACTTAAGTACTCATGCACCTACTCACAGACCCACTTAGTCACTGATGCATCCAGTCACAGACCCACTCAGACACTCACAAACTTAGTCACAGAGCCTCTCAGACATGTATGCACCCACTCCTAGACCCTCTCAGACACTTACACACTGACTGTTAGACCCACTCAGATGCTCATGCGCCCACTCATGGACCCACTCAGAAACCCATGCACCCAGTCATAGATCTACTCACAGACTCATACATCCGCTCAAATACCCACTGAGACTCACACACCCAGTCACAGATCCACTGAGACACTTATGCAGTCACTTCCAGACCCACTCAGATACTCATACACTCACTCACAGACTCACTAAGATATTCATGTACCCGCTTTTAGACCCCACTCAAACACTCATGCACCCAGTCCCAGACTCACTCAGAGACTCATGCACACACTTGCAGAGCCACTGAGACATTGATGCACACAGTCACAGACCTACTCAAAGGCTCATGCACCTACTCACAGACACATGCACCCAGTAAGAGACCCACTCAGAGACTCATGCTCCCACTCACAGACCCACTCAATCACTGATGTGTCCACTCACAGACCCACTCAGAAATGCATGCACCCAGTCACAGAGTCACTCAAACAGTCACTCACCCACTCACAGACCCACTCAAACACTTGTGTGCCTGCTCACAGACCCACTCAGAGACTCAAACACCCACTAACAGACCTACTCAGACACTCATGCACCTACTCAAACAGCCACTCAGGTAGTGATGTATGTACTCATAGACCCACTGAGAGACGTATGCACCCATTTACTCACACACTTAGACACTCATAAAACTATTCACATGGACATTGAACATGCATAGAGTCAAACTGAGTGTTATAAAACTTAAATGTGCTATTGTGTATTGAATTTGTGCTGTTGCTTTATGAATCCATGATGGAGTCGTGACTCTGAAATTTCTTTTTACAAAAAAGGATTTAAAATGAAAATTATTTAGTGTTTGGTGATAGGATGGTTTTAAGAAGAGCCTTTGATTTTATTGTGTGTAAATGGTAACTACACATAAAATAGGATGTAGTCTTTTAAGTGTTAAGAAAAATCCTGTTGCTTTTGTCAGAGAAATGTACTCCATCACACATATATCTATATATATTCACTGAAAAAACCACAGGTTTCAGGGACGTTATAGTTAGTTGGACATTTCACTCGTACAAAATTCGGCCGTTATAATTAGTTGAGCTAACTATAACTCGCGCACCCGCAATGCACTGCTGATGACGTCACATATTACATCATTCATGACATGGTCAGTGACATCACTGATGACATCACTGATGACATATCAAATGACATCACTGATGACATGACTGATGACATTATCCAGTGACTGTGTATTTCTGTAAAGTTTAAATATGTTTTATATATATATATGCCAAGGTGTATTGAAGAATGAGTGGGTGTATAAGTGTCTGAATGGATGATTTAGTAGATGCGTGACTGACTGTATAAGTGAGTGTTTGAACGTGTCTTACTGAATGCATGGGTTAGTGACTAAACAGTGTGAATGTCTGTATCAGTCTGTCAGTTGGTGTGTAAGCACCTGCATTGGTTGGTGGGTAGCTACATGAGTGTCTATATGTGTTATTGATTGGTTGTCTGAGTATCTGTATGGGTGCCTGAATGTCTGTGTGGGTCGGTGGGGGGTGTGTGACTCTGTGCATAGATGTGTGAGTGGGTGATTCACTGGGTATATGGGTTCAAGAGTGTATCTGTGAAGGGCTGTATGGGTGGGTGACTGTGTGTATGGGTATGTTGGTGAGTGAATGGATATCTCAGTGGTACATGTGTGAGTAACTATATATGTCATAGGCAGTGTATGTGAGTGTTGGAGTATATAAATGACTATATGTGAGAGTGAGTGATTGTGAGAGTGGCTGTATGGATGAGTGTTTGCTTGTGTCAGTGATTGCATAAGAGAGTAAGTATGTGTTAGTATCTGTATGAATAAGTGAGGTGGTGTGAGTATAACTATATAGGTGAGTACATGGTAGTTTGATTGATTATTTGCATGACTGACTAGGTGTGACTAGGTGTGTGAGTAACTCTATGGATGAGTGGCGGTGTGTGAGTGTCTGTATAGGTGTATGAGTACATATGATAGTGTTGTATTGATGAGTGACTGCATGTATGAGAGAATGTATGGGTGAATGAGTGGATGTGTGTGTGTAGACCTAGGAATCAGTGAGTGGGTATGTAGTAACTGGTAATGGTGTGTCTATGGTTTCGAAAATGGTAGTCTGTATTTTAGAGTGGGTGTATCAAAGGTAATATTACGGTGTGAGGAGGTGCATCAGATTATCACGTGGATGATGTCATCAGTGATGTCATTTGAGATGTCATCAGTGATGTCATCAGTGATGTCACTGACCATGTCATGAATGATGTAATATGTGACGTCATCAGCAGTGCATTGCAGGGGCGCGAGTTATAGTAAGCTCAACTAACTATAACGGCCGAATTTATCTGGTTTTGTCCGAGTGAAATGTCCAACTAACTATAACGTCCTTGAAACCTGTGGTTTTTTCAGTGAATTTCTAAGGTTTCTTAAATGCTCATTTCTAACTATAATGTCCCTGAAACCTATGTTTTTTTCAGTGAATTCCTAAGGTTTTTTGAATGCTAATTTCTAACAATAACGTTCCTGAAACCTATGGTTTTTACAGTGAATTTCTAAGGTTGTTTAAATGCTTATTTCTAACTATAATGTCCCTGAAACCTATGTTTTTTTCAGTGAATTTCTAAGGCTTTTACAGGCCACGCCCCCTGTCTCCACCACTATGCAAACGCGCCTCTTGGCGCGTTCTAAGTTGGGCATTAAGTCCCCTTGAATACTGAGAGTCCCTGGGGGCCAACTAGCCCACCAGGTAACTCGAGTAAGCCCCACACAGCTGGATTGCTGAGAGGTGGTATGAGCCACACCCCCTTTTTACACCTCTCTGCAAACGCGCCTCCTGGCGCACTGCGGCTTGGGGGATGAAGTCCACTTCAGTCCTTAGGTCCTCGGGACTTCATGTTTCCTGGTTTTGTCTATTTTTGGACAGAATTCCTCTAACCCTTTCCATTTCTGCCTTTGGCAATGTTGGAGTACACCAAGGCAATAAAAGGGAAAAGCCTCATTAATTGGCCAAAGTTCTCCTTCAGTGCGATTTTCAGTCCTACCCCAGTAGGAGTGCCTAGGTCAGTTTCACTACAGTGCATAATTAAGAGGTCTGGATGTTGGCAAGCTGCAATGCTCTCAACCAAAGTTAGCAATTGCTGCCACTTTGTCCCTCTTTGGCCAAACCACGTAATGTCCACATTAGGCAAACCCAAACCCCTACCAATGCCACTCTTTCTAGCATATTCTCTGGCCCCAAAAATATAGTTATGAACCCACAATCCACACTCTAACCATTTTGAAGGAAGGAGCAGTAACACACAGGAGAAGGCTGCAGCAGAATGTGGCACTTGGTAGAATGAAAGGCAGCTAATATGGAGGAGTGGACCTAGTTTAAGAAAAGGACATATTTGATTGGGTTGTGTAATTAATTTGGTAGCTAAAAATAGGTAGTGATTAAACATGAAGTAAGCAGATCTGTGATTGGCTCTGGATACATTTAAGAGAAGGTATGCTATTATGGATATGTTTACATTTTCAAACAGTCAACTACACCTGCTACAGCTGAACTTGAAGCTGATGTGCTGCTGTTAGAAAGTGCTGTGAACTTTTGACTAGCTGGTACAGTAGAGTGTTTCAAAGAAGGTTTCTATGGCAACAGAGGTAAAGCAGTGTGAGGGAAGGGTTCTAAATGCACTGTAGTTTTAAACCACAAAGCAGAGTAGTTTAGAGATAATATATGTCGTGAAATACAAATATTCCAATTCAGTACTATGAATGGATGTCAAATATAGTTGAAAAATGATAGTACTATTATTGTACATGTTTTGACGGACTCCCGTATAGATTTGCTACTTCGTCATGAAGCTACACTGGGGGTTCGCTGGGTGTCACAATGGAGTTGTGAATCCACTCACAGCCCCTACAAAATTGGGCTTCTTATGAGGAGACTAACAAAGGGTTGAAAAAAAACTGAGCAATGAAAACTGGAGTAAGAACAGGAAAAATGAAGGGAACGTTTTGATTTGCTAACTACATTAGTATCACTGAAAAAAGAGAGGGAAAAATTGCCATTACTGATTCCTCCTTACAGAGAGTGGTAATTATCATTTTCCGTGAGAAGAAATTTGAAGTGAGAGTGTGTTGAAATTTGAGGATCTACAAAGTGAATTCACAGGTATGTTAATAATGGGGATATTGATAACATATATATATAGTAAGTTAGTAGTGTCATTTAAATGTAATAAAGATTTGAATATTAGTTACATATCTTGTAACATACCTTTAAAGGGTATGAAATAAATGGTTATATATGAAGTGAAGTGTTTCTGGAACTCATTAGCCATTCGAACATTAAGTAATATATATATGTAATCAGTCTGACATATATGTGTTTGGATAATGAAACTGCCACTAATAAATGTAGTTATGTAGTGAGTCATGTAGTTGGAATTAGGTGGTTCAAAACGTTGTTCGTGGTCAAGTGAATATGTTTCTGACCTACATATAGTTTTGTTACGTTATCCACTATTGGTATATTTAATTTATTTGAAAGGATGTACTTCAGTGCTGTAGCTATTGTAGGAGTTGTAAATTATATACTAGTAGACGTATTCTACGTCTGATTGTGCAACACAGAGAAGAAGGGATTTAAATATGTGTAAGGCATGCTACTGCAAAACCAGTGTCTACATTCTACACTGGTATGTTAAACTGATATTTAAATGCTTTGCAAAGTCTTTAGCTTTCATTTAATTAAATGTAAATAATCTCTAACATAAGCTGTAGGTAGTTGATACGGCAGGAAAGTATCTGTTTAAAAGGCAAAACATGTATTTTTACTTTTTAGTGCGTTAGAAACATAATTAGAGAACAATTTATTCAGTTATATATGTACTCATCTATCTTTGAACTTACTGAGAAACCTATTTAGAAAACCATAGAGCCACTAATGCACCCAGCAAGATAGTAACAGAGGCACTTAAACATTCAGTAAGATACATACAGCTCTTATGAATCCAGCAGTAAAGGAGGAAGTTGCACACGCAGTTCAACACTCCAATTTTCACTAACAGAGCCAGTAAGCAATCACTGCAGCTCCTTACATACAAATTGAGAGACCCATAGAGTAAATAAGAGAGTTAGACAAATACCAACTTACTTACTTGTTTATCCAATGAGACACCCACATAGGCACTGAGACACTCTTTCGGATATGTACTGAAAAACTGACACTAACAAGTCACTCATGGAGACAAGTAGGGATTTAAATGCATCTCGAGCCTGCTACAGTAGAGTGTTTATATGCAGTTTTCTTGGTAGGCCGTCTTGACATTCAAATGACATTGCTAAGCCTTAAACTCCTCTTCTATCACATATAAGTCACCCCCAAGGCAAGCTGTAGGTAGGTCATAGGGCAGGGAACAATGTGCTTAAAAGATAAGACATGTTGTTTGAAGTCTCCCTGACTCATGTGCACTTACAGACCCATATGCCCAGTGGTACATCTAGTCTCCCACCCATACCAGTACTCACATACCTATGTATAAAAATATAGAGCCACTAATACTCCCAGTCAGACAGTGACAGAGGCACTTAAACATTCACTAAGACACATATACCTCTTGTGAATCCAGCAGTAATGGAGGCAGTTGCACACACAGTTCAATACTCCAATATTCACTAACACAGTCAGTAAGCAATCCATGCAGCTCCTTACCTAGACATTGAGAGACCCATAGAGTCTCTAAGTGAGGCAGACATAAACCTGCATACTTACTTTGATATCCAATGAGAGACCCATATAGGCACTGAGATACTCTTTCATATATGTACTGAAGAACTGACACTAACAAGTCACTCATGGAGACAGGTAGGCGTTTAAGCATGTCTTGGGCCTGCTACTATAGAGCCTGTGTATGCAGTTTTCCTGCTAAGCCGACTTCACATTCAAGACATGTTGCTAAGACTTAAACTCCTGCTCTACTATGTATAACTCACCCCTAAGGTAGGCTCTAGGTAGGCCATAGGACAGGGAGCTATGAGCTTCAAAGATAACACATGTTGTTTCAAATTTGATTGGGCACTTGCAGACCCATATGTTCAGTTACAGAGGCACTCTCCTATCCATACTGCAACTCAAATACCTATGTGTAAAAAGATAGAGCCAGTTATAATCCCAGTCAGACAGTGACAGAGGCACTTGGACATTCACTCACACACATGCCCAGCACGTATGTATCCAGCACTAATGGAGACGGAAGTATATACAGTTAAATAACCAAATACTCACAAAGCCAACAAGCAATCCATACAGGTCCTTAATAGAGATTGAGAGACCCATAGAGTCACTAAGAGTGCCACACATATACCAGCATACTTACTTAGATAGCCAATGAGACACCCACATAGGCACTGAGGTACTCTTTCAGATATGTACTGAAGAACTGACACTAATAAGTTGCTCATGGAGACAAGTAGGCATTTATACATGGCTCTGTCCTGCTACAGTACAGTGTTTACATATAGTTTTCTTGCTAGGCTGACTTTACATTCAAAACACGTTGCCAAGCCCTAAACTCCTCTTCTACTACATATAAGTCATCCATAAGGCATGTTGTAGGTAGGCCATAGGGCAGGGAGCTAAGTGCTTAAAAGATAAGATGTTTTTTAAGTCTCTCTGACTCACATGTGCACTTACAGGTCCATATGTCCAGTTTTACATCTAGACTCCCACCGATACCCAAACACACATACCTAAGTATAAAAGGATAGAGCCACAAATACACACTGTCAGACAGTGACAGAGGCACTTAAACATTCACTAAGACACATAAAGCTCTTGTGAATGCAGCAGTAATGGAGGCAGTTGCACACACAGTTCAGTACTCCAATATTCACTAACACAGCCAGTAAGCAATCCATGCACCTCCTTACTGACACACTGAGAGTCCCATAGAGTAACTTAGAGAGGCAGACATAAATATACACACTTATTTAAATATCCAATGAGCCATCCATATAGGCACTGAGATACTCTTTTCGATATGGACTGAACAACAGACACTAAAATGTCACTCACAGTGACAAGTAGGCATTTAAACATGTCTTGGGCTTGCTACTATAGAGCCTGTGTATGCAGTGTTTCTGTTAGGCCAACTTCACATTCAAGACACATTGCTAAGCCTTAAACCCCTGTTCTACTACATAACTCACCCCTAAGGTACGCTGTAGGTAGGCCATAGGACAGGGAGCTATGTGATTAAAAGATAAGACATGTTGTTGAAGTCTTTCTGACTCACATGTGCACTTACAGACCCATATGTCTAGTTATACATCTAGACATCCACCCATACTGGAACTCACACACCTATGTATAAAAGGACAGAGCCACTAATTCACCCGGCTGGACAGTGACAGAGGCACTTAAACATTGACTCACACACACATACAGCTCATACTAATCCAGCAGTAATGGAGGCATTTGTACACATAGTTCAATACCCTAACATTCTCTAACACAACCAGTAAGTAATCCATGCAGCTCCTTACATACACATTGAGAGACCCATAGAGTCACTAAGAGTTCCACACATATACCAACATACATACTTAGATATACAGTCAGACACCCAGACACCCACATAGGCACTGAGACACTCTTTCAGATTTGTACTGAAGAACTGACAATAGCAAGTCACCCATCCAGACAAGTAGCTTCTCTGTCTTGTGACTGGTACTGCAGAGGCTGTGTGTATGGTTTTACTGTCCTGTCGCCTTAGCTTTCAAACGCTTTTGCCAGAGCGTAAATTAGTCTTGTACTACATATAAGTAACAGACTTCCAGTGACTATTATATAGTGTTATAAATATTTGTAAAGGAAATTAAATGGTTAATTTATGTAATTTTATAACATATATTAAAAACTAAATATGTTCATTTCTTTTTTGTTTGCAGAGTTCTACATCGACTTAAAAATATACTTAAACTGCCAAATAAAACACAAAGAAGATAGTATATTATCTCCTTACAACACAGAAAGAAAAGGGACAGAATGTGACAATGTGGTTAAAGAAAAAAGATCTGCTGGTAAGAAAACTAAGAAGTTTCTTAAAATAATATGTGGAAAATTAGAAAGTAAGCAAAACCAAGTAAATAAAATGGGGAATCTCAAATCAGCTAAGAAAGAAAAAATTAATGAGAGCAAGACTAATACATTGTATAAGAAAGGAGATCCTTTAATAAGGAGATAGAGGCAGTTTAAGGAAATTAGAGTAAGAATGTTCTGTAGTAGGGTAACTTGGAATCTGATATGAACTATGAAACAGTATAAAAGGAGAAGAGAAGCAGTGAAACAAAAGGAACGTGTTTAGACTGTAGTTGATAAGGTGTTTACAATGAAGAGGAAGCTATTTATTTTAATTCTGAGGATAATGAGAACACTAGATATAACAGTGTTGTCTATGAGGAGAAGAAGCCAAAAGAAAAGACTAGTGAATAGAAGTAATTTCTGTAAAATCTTCAGTGGCAAATGGAAGCATACTTCCAGTACTGACCCTTTCTTTAATGAAGAAAGTTACTTGCTCAAGAACACATTAGTGCATGCAGTTGAAAAGACTGGTCGATGTTATGAGGTAAAGGTTTCAATTCCCATTCCAAAAGAGGAGATTGTACCAGGAAATGCTGAAGAAATGATAGCTGAAGAGGTACAAGGAAGGCACAGACAGGCCCATTAATACAAATGGAATGGTAGCAGTATTTGCAATGTTCAGCAGCAATCTACTGATATTTTGAGAAGTTTCCTATATAACTTTCCATGCAAAAGTCTGAAACAAAAATTGAGATTTTGTGAGGATTAGATCCATGCAAAGTAAGAAAGTATACACATTTACAGGGACATTCACTAGCATGTCTATCAAAGAAAGTGTGTCAAAGCAGCCTTCATTACTTCAGAATGTTAGCTGCTCACCACTCTAAAATCCGTATTTTAGTTATGAGACTTTACTATGTAAAAACTCCTGCCCTGTATTGAGAAGAAATGAATAGAGCTCTTTTTTATGGTACAGTAGCAGAGATAGAAAACTTTTGTGAAGATGTTCAGCTTCTTTCTTTGGTCCTCAACTGGAGTCTAGGGAAAATGAGAACTTGGTATGTACAGGTGTAAAGGGACAGGACACAGTTATTAGTGTTGATAACTTTACAGAAGAGAATAGGAAGTTTAACACAGTTTCTTCTGAGAAGCCAAAATCTGTTTGTATTTGTTGTCCATGCACTTAAGAATGCAGCAGATTTTGAAAACAGAGTTTGAGGTAGTGTTTGGATGAAAGCATTTATTTGTCTTCCGTGACCTACTGCAGCTTATCCCTATGAATGGACATCCTGTTTTCGCGACACTTCTCTATAATGAAACAAGAAATCCTTTGGGAAGTTTTGGAAATGTACATTTTTGGTTAAACTTTGAATAAAAGGAGCTAGTGAAGAATATGCATCAAGCATCTGATGTGGAGCATGGAGATATCCTGAAGGTCATTAGAGTAGGAGTTCTGAAAAAGGAGGGAAAAATGCTTTGGAAAGTCAGCTTATGAAGAAAGTATTTTTATCTGATAACACAGCAGAATAACTAATGTACAATTTCATTACCCTAAACTCCCTCATGTCCTAGTCCCATTAATTAAACAAGCAAGATAATACTATCTGACCAACAAAAGAAAGAAGGAAGGAATGCCGGCCCTACCCCACCCCCTCCCACCGGGAGTACATAAATGTACCTTACCCAGCATTCCCTCTGTTCTTTTTTTTTCTGTCTACAGACAGAATGGGATAAGGCAAGAGCTGGTGGGCTCTTGGTGTACTTACGTCTCTCCTACCGGGCGGTGGAGATGTCGCTGATGTTCGTGTCTCCCTCCCTGCCTGGTTTGGAGGGAGACATGCTGGATTCCTCCTGCATGGGTCTTTTTACTGTAGGTGGTCCGGGCCGCGCCTCCTGGGTTGCTGGGCATGTCGGGAAGCGCAGGATATCCTCCTTCCGGCTTGTTTCCCGGGAGGTGTCTTGGGCAGAGGTTGATCCCAGGAGGACGTTCCTTCCAGGTTGTATTGCCTGACTTCCGGCATCAAGGCGGTCCAGGAAGTCGGGCGCTTTGATCCCGGTCGGCTGCGGGGACGTTTTTCTGCAGTCCTTAATTGCAACCGAACTGGGTGAGTACTGCATAGCGGTTTGTTTGTACTTTGGATTCTCCTGCCTCCATTGCTGCCCAGAATAAGCCTGCTTTTTTTAAAATTCAGTTGGTCTGCTGGATTGGACTTATTTGATGCCTCCATTGCCCTGAGTATTGTCGATTGCCTGAATTTCTCCTGTTATCACCTGTCCTCAGGTGTTGGCAGGTTCTGGCTGAATTTCACCAGTTTTGGGCTGCTTCTGGTTGATCAGGGTGCTGTAGTCTTTGGAAGCTGTGGCTGGTTCCTGGTGTTCCCCTGTTCCGGGTGCCTTTCCTGTTTGGGGCTTCTGGTGACATCTTGGTATGGCAGGCATGGGCAAACATTCCAGGAAGCGCAAGCAAGTGGAGCACTCCTATTCTTCATCTACAGAGTCTTCTTCCTCTCCTTCTCCGGCGCAGTCTAAATGCTGCAGGGAGGGTGATGATGCCAGGATCAAGAGATTGATTAAGGAGACATTACAGGAGTTGGGGGCCATTCCAAGGGCTCTCTTCCTGTTCCTCCCTCTCATTCTTCTGATTCTGAGGAGGATTGGATGGGGGTGAGGAACATAAGGGTAAATACATTGATAAGGATATTTTGCCGCGCTTGCTGAAGCATGTCAAGTCCAACATGGATTTTTCTTGCAACGATGCGCCCAGCAAGTCTGGTGGTTTGTTGCTGTGCTGATTTCAGAGTTCAGTGGCTGTGGTTGTGCCGGTCCATCCCTGCATCCATGAGGTGCTAAAACGGGAGTGCAAGAACCCTGATGGTATTATGATTCCCAGGTTCATGGCTAAACAACACCCTCTTCAAGACCTGTCAAAGGACTTGGCAGACTCCATTCCGATTGATTCTTTTTTAGCCAGTCTGGTGGGTCGGACTGCATTGGCTGAGGATGCAGTTATTAGGGATCCTGTGGATAAGAGGGTGGACACTTCCCTTTGGAAGGTTTACTTAGGTTCCCATCTGTCCCTACGAGCTGGCATTTATGGTACTTATGTTGTTCAGTCTTTGATTTCAGATGTCAAGGCGCTGTATCAGTCACTGGATGATACGTCTGACTGTTCTGGGATTTTGGAGCATATCGAGCGGCAGGTGGAGTTCCTTTCCGATGTGTCCTTTGATGTGGTATGGGCTTCAGCCCTTTCTGGGGTGGCTGGTGTGACGGCTTGTGGCAATCAGGTTTTGAAGGACTGGAAGACTGAGTCTGCTCAGAAGGCGTGTGCCCTGTGCTTGCCTTTTCAGGGGACTTGACGTTTGGAGAAGAGTTGGAGGGCAAATTGCACAAGATTTTTAAGGAGAAAGAGCACTCTTCTTCTTTTAAGTATTCCTCCGCTGTGGCTATTTCCTCTAAGTCTAAATCTTTTTTTCATACGCCCTCTTGGAGGCAGTTTTCTAGAGGTCATGGAGGGTTTTCTTCCTGAGGGGGTCACTACAGGAAAGTGAAGTCTCCCCAGCCGAAACCTCTTTCCTGACTATATGGCAGCCGACTCAGGATTGTTGGTCGGAGGTCGGCTTCAGCTCTTTCTTCTGGCCTGGTTGCAGTCATGTTCATATGTGTGGGTGCTGGACATTGTTCGACTGGGTTATCGTATCAAGTTTTTGGAGCCTCCTCCGGATTCAGGGGTTCCTCTGACTCCTTGACCATCCTGTTGGACCAAGAGGGCCGAACTGTCCCTGGGGATCAAGTCCCTCTTGGCGAAGGGGGCGATTCAGGAGGTGCCTCCTCTGGAGATGGGGAAGGGGTTTTACTCCCTGATTTTACTTGTTCCCAAAGTGACAGGGGGGTTCCATCTGGTGCTGGGCTTAAAGGCCCTTAACAAGTTTGTGGTTCATCTGCCCTTCAAAATGGAGACTCTTCAGTGGGTGATTCCGTTGGTTCTCCCGGGAGATTTCTTGTGCACTCTAGATCTGTAGGACACATACTATTATGTTCTGGTTCACTCCAGCTCTCGCAGGTTTCTGAGGTTTTGCCTTCAGAGCCATCATTTTCACTATAAGGTCCTACCTTTTGGCCTGAGGTCAGCCCCGAGGGTGTTCACCAAGATGGTGGTGCCGTTGGTGGCATCATTCCACTTCAGGGTGTCCTTGTCTACCCGTTCCTGGATGATTGGCTGATCCATGCTCCATCTCGGGATCAGCTGTTGATCGATTTGGAGTTGGTGTGTTCTGCTTTGCGGGCTCATGGGTTTCTACTGAACCTTCCCAAGTGTCAGCTGGAGCCCTCGCAGGACTTAACATTCATCTGGGCGCACTTTCGCACCGATCTGAACATGGTGGGCCCGATTCACAGAACTAATCTGAGACAAAATCCTAAACTTACTACTTTTGGTATTCACAGAAGGCATTTAGTAGTAGTAAAGTTAGGATTTTGTCTTAAGTTTGTCTTAAGTTTGTCTTAAGTTTGTCTTAAGTCTGTCTTAAGTCTGTCTTAAGTTTGTCTTAAGTTTGTATTAAGTCAAACTTAAGACAAAATCCTAACTTTACTACTACTAAATGCGTTCTGTGAATACCAAAAGTAGTACGTTTAGGATTTTGTCTCAGATTAGTTCTGTGAATCGGCCCCGGTGTTCCTGCCTGTCTCTCGGGTGGTGACCTTGGGTTCCCTTGTTCTGGAGTTCTTGATGGGGTTCATCTTCCCAGACCGTTCCAAAATAAATAACTAGCTTTTCATTTAAACTTGTGCTCAGCCCCCCTAACTAAAACCAGGTATTTCAATGTTTGTTTGGAAGTGTGGTATCAATAGCTTGATGAACAGGGCAAAGAAGAGGAGGACAGTGCGTAAACATTCCTTTTCCCCCAGAAAATATTATCAGAGTCCTTGAGCAGCCATTCATTATCAATACTACTTTGGATATGCATACTGGCTTTCTCACGCCTCTAAAATGAAGCTGCTACTCCAGGTTGGCACCTGAGCTTGGAAGCTTGGAAGCAGACACACTGGCCTGCTGCCAGGGGACAGGGCTGGAGCTGTGCTATTGTCTGGACCTAATGGAACCCTGCAGCAGTGTATGAGCTGCCGGGTGCACGGCTGAACTGACTTCCAGAATGAGCGAAAGGCCTGGCAGCGGTGATAGCAAAGCAGGTTGGGTCCCCTGGTGTATCTTGGCAACAAAGATGAGGTTGTGTTGTAATGCTGGATTCTGAGAAGCCACTTGGCTGGCAGTGGAGATTTTGGAACCACTGCTGCCCCCAGTCGCATGGACCTCTTGGGCCTACTTCTTTTGCCGATCAACCAGGCTGACCAGAGGGTGTGTGCTGAAACTCCCACAGTACTCTGAGACCTACTGATGGGCTGCTCGTGCTACCGTGGGTGAGGACTGAGATGTTGGCCCAGGGTCACGCGGGCCCATAAGGTGAACACATATAAGTGTGCTACGCATCACCCATGACGCACACCAGTACAGTACAGAGGGGCACCATTTCTCTGATGGCCAGCCCACCTCAATCTAGGTTATCATGGTTAAAGATAAACCATCCCAGACTGATCGGCAGGCCACCCTAGACAAATCTGCCACCCTAATGCAGTCGGTCCTGCAGTCTACGGCAAAGGGTGATGATGCATCAGAACAGGGATGATTGATGTTGGTGAAGTTGCACTCCACAGACATCATACCTCAGACCATAAATGCCTCTAAGGAAATACTAGAGGATACAGTTGGTAAGGTGAGATAAGACATGTTGCTGCTCCACCAAGATCTGTGAAATGCCATTGAGAGAATCACCACTACTGACACGCTAGTAACAGTGATAGAGGACTCACTTAAGGACATGAAACAGAAACTTGCCACTCTTATGGAAACCACAAGGAGTCTTGAGTTGAGAGCGGGAGGCACAGAGAGCCGCTCACTCCGTAACAATCTGTACTTACCTGAGAATATAGAAGTGGGCAACCTGGCCCTCTTTCTCGAGCAATGGCTGTGGGAATGGGGTCTGGAGGGTAAGTTCTTTGGATGCTTTATCATTGAGTGGGCACATTGAGCACTGACATGAAGGTCGCTAACAAGGGCTTTTGTGCACCCGATAATCATTTGCAGTCTCAACTATAAGGACAGTGATGGAATTATTGCAGCCAACAGACTGGCAGACAAGGTTAACCATGACTCGCACAGGGTAATGATTTTCCCAGATTACACAAAAAGTGTTCAGCAACATTGCCAATCTTTTGAGGAAGTTAAACTGAAACTGCGAGCCATGGACCTACGCTATATGCTAATTTACTCATCTAGACTGAAGGTGATCTTCCAGGAGTGCATGTTCTTTGTTGGAACCCCTTAAGAATCTTGGGAATGGCTGGAGGAGAGACAAAGGATTCCATGGCCTGCCGATAATCTTCTTGCATGGAGTGCAAGCAAGGCTTCTCCCTCCATAGAACTCCGCAGACCCTACAGAGGCAGGACCAGATCATGTCATCAATTAATGAACAGGCCTTGGACATCAGACTCTGAGGAAGGGACAGGTGTTGGGGGTGCCGCTCTTACTGTGGGATGTCTCCCTGGCCCCGAGGCAGGTCTCGACACTGAGTTAGAGGGTCCTCAGAGGTGGGGATAGCCTGGCAGGGAAGGGCTCGAGTCAGTCACTCAAATTTACTATTTCCCTGGAACAATTTGAAACTTGGGAATAGGATGCACTGCTGGCTGTCACAGCTCCAACCTCGGGGCTTTGAACCTCAGGCACTTTTTTGTACTACTTTGCATGTTGCCCTGTTGGTGGTTTGAGGTTCTGGGGGAGGGTTAAGGTACTTGACATATGCTTCAACAAGACAAAGGGGCTTTCCCGCCCCATTGTCAGCCATCTTGATGCCTACCCACAAAAGATGCTTCAGTTCTGCGAAGTGTAGGGTGAGAGACATTGGGGATGGGTTTGAAGGTTTGCTCTGGTTCATTTGTTCAGTTTCTCTGAGTTACGATGCATCATGCTACACCACACCGCACATATGCACTCCTGGCATTATCCTTCGCTCCATGGCTGCACATGACATAGACCTGGAAGGGCGGCATCTCTGACTTCACACATGGAGCGTAAGTGGGCTATGGGACAAGATAAAGATGAGTGCAGTAATCAAAGTGGTCAAATGTCATAATCCTGACATGGTAGTCCTTTAAGTCTTGGCATGAAAGGGGTGTGACCAGGTGTTTGATTCTGGATTCACATGGGGTGCAGGGGAGTGGCCAATCCTCCTGTGACAAGGCATGCCAAGGCAGATCACACGCATGTGGGTTGACCACGCTGGTCAATACGTTGTACTCATGGATTCGTTTTATTGCAAACTACTTTCTGTAATTTGTTGATACGCCCCTCCCCTGTTGTCCTTCTCCTTTATGGACCTCATTGGCTGCCTTCAGGAGTTACTTCCCCCAGGACCTTGGGTCCTGAAGGGGGTGCCAAATGGGGTGGCAGAATATATACAAGATAGAGGGTGTTGCACACGATCCCTGAAGCGGGGGTTCTTACCTCATGAAATTCATGAGGGCACTAGGAATAACAGACATCTGGCAGAACTTTCATCCTGATGAACCTTCTAGTCTGGAGTATATGCACTTTCTACCATCTAGATTACTTTCTCATTCTGTTATCAGCAGTGGGACTGGTAACTGAGGGCCTCATTTACAAACCTTTGGCATAGGGCAGGTTCTCAAGCCCTCTTGATGCGCTTCCCTACGTCAAAAGAAAAGGGCAGGAATGCACTGTATCTATGAAATATATTGTGCAGGAAGGGACACCTTCCTGCACAAAAACAATCAAAGGAGGTGATTTCCTCCTATGTGTGCTGCATTCAGCAGCACACATTGAAAGAGGAAAAAGAGGTGAAATAAAGTTATTTTTCCTTGTTGCACCTTCCCTACGCCTCCACTCGGGAGACATAGGTTTTTGACGCATTCCCAGGTTTACAGAATGCTGTAAATATGGGAATGTGTCAAATGCCATGGACGTTACGTGGGAACACCCACCGTAATGCCTATGACCTGCCTTTCCATCGCAGTGTGAGGCAACGCTGACGACTTGCGCTGCATTGCCTCACACTATATCTCCAAGGCCATGAAAAGTCACGCAGTGTGGCTATATCTGGCCTTGTAAATATGGCACTGCGATGTGTCCTGCTGGAACGTCAATATAAGTGGTGTTCCGGTGGCGCACATGGGCTAGTAAATAAGCCCCTGAGTGTGGTATCTCAGCATGTGGGCTGTTTGACCACGTACCTGAGGAAATCACCCTACAGAAGAGACTGAAGTTGAAAGCATTCAACTGGCAGTTTAGCTCATGGTGGTTACAAGGCACCACTGCAGGGATCATATGGGCGAGCCCCTAGACCTGTATTTTGCCACCAACCGTGGCTGGGTGATGTCTCTGTGCATGCTTTGGTGTGCCTTTCAGGCTACCCTCCAGGGGTACATTATAACTAAGTCTCCAACCGCACATTAAACCCTGCCAGCACCAAGAGGTGGCGGATTTAGAGAAGCAAGCCCTAGAACTAGAACTACTGCATATATGAGCCCCTCCTTCAACAACATTACGGGATTTAATATAGACTACAATCTTGCTTCGATATCTACTGATTGATGGATGAATCCAATCTGATGTGGTTGGCAGTGCAGAGCTATATTCATCAATGGTGGATGAAGCTAGAAAAACTGTCCATTGTCTCAGTCACTAGACAGGATCCGAGTGTCAGTATTGTTATGGATAAAGGACACAGAGTCATAGACACCTCGAACTTAGCTCACACTTTTGTGACTTACTATTCCAGGTTATATTCACTAGAATCTGAGCCAGATGCTAATGCTCTGGTGGACTTTGTGGTGGACTTACCCATGAGGTGCGAATCAGGGAAAATGCTGAGACCCAACGGATTCCCAGATGCATTTTTTTAATCTTATGCCTGCAAAACCCCTAAACACTTTAAGGAGGTGGCCTCTGAGTCTCTACAAGTTAGAAGATTGCCACCGGAACTCAGCACAGTGGATAGAGTCTTTAATCATAAACCAAGCATACCACCCAACCAGTGCTCATCATATTGCCCAATTTCTCTACTAAATATGGAGGTCAAGATCTTGATCAGTTTACTAGTCAACCGGTTTCTTTCTGTTATTCACGCCTTGATTCACTGGGATCAATCCGGCTTCCTACCAAAACGGGCCACTCATCATAACATTAGTTGCTTACATAACACTCTGGTGGATCGACTGGATAGCCCAGTGCTGATCCTGCTCGCCAACTTCGACAAAGCTTTTGATTTAGTGAGGTGTGATTATCTAGTTTCATTGCTACAGAAAACTGGGCTGGATGATACCTTTATCAAGCATATGGCTCTTTTACACAGACCTCTCTGCTAGGGTAAGAGTGGGGAAGGACATCTCAGACCCATTCCAGATACATAAGGGAATGCGTCAGAGTTGTCCTTTATCACCCCTGCTCTTTGCATTGGCATTGTGCTACTGGTGGAGTGGAGTGGATCAGAATAAATGCCCAAATAAGGGGATTTGAATGGATACCGGGTGTAGTTGATCAGATTGCCCTTTATGATAACGATGTCCTATTGTTCTTGAAGGATCTGGAATAGTCAAACTCTGGAGTACTGCAGGTCCTCCTCATTTTCAGGGAAATTATTGGGTTGCATTCAAACATGACCAAATCTTCGGTGTTCCCAGTGGGTCAACATCCACAGCTTCTAGTTTGGGCCCAGGGCCTTCAAATAGCAGTAAGCATCTTAAAATACTTGGGAGCTTATGTCACTCAGAGCCCTTGGGTGGCATGATCCTGCAACATTCAGCCAATAGTAGATAAACTGAATGATGACATTGGAATCTGGTTGGGGCTCCTGCTCTCCCTTCTGGAGAGATCGGCCATCATCAAAATAGTGGCGCTACCACATCTATTGTACCAATTACAGATTTTCCCATTTGAGATCCCCTGTGCATCTTTGGCCACTATTAACTCCCTCCTTAAGGGGTTTCTATGGATTGGCTGCACACTGAGGACAGCTCTGATCAAATGCTTTAAATCGGCATACAATGGGGGGCATTGCAGTGCACAATATTCTGTCTTACTACACAGCATCACACTTGCTTGTCATTAAATGGCACAATAAATTCCACCACAACCCAGCATTTGTTATGGACAAATGGGCTGTGGTGGCGACGTCAGTGCTACACCTGCTTTATGGGGGAAAAGTGGACTGCTCCCTTCCGCTGTTCACCAGAGTGGTCTTCCGGCTGTGGAGAGACACACTCAGGGATTTGGGCTGGAGACAGAAACAACTGAGGAAACCCTTCTCTGGGTGGTCTCCATATTCCCACAGGCTTCTGTGCTCTAAGGACTCCACTACTGGGACACCATAAAGATCTCCTGATTTGGAAATGTGATGATTGGAACTACCCTTAAATAATTTACTCAACTACAAGAGGATTTAGGGTTGCATAAAGCCCGATTTTTTGATACCTCTAACTGCTCCCCACACTCACCCCTTATGTAGTACACATTGAGATTCTCTCCGACTTTATCCCACTTGAAGTGAAATTGTTATTAGGCGAGAGGCAGGATCATAAAATAACTATCTATCCCTGGCGGTTAATACCCCTGGCTCCTTTATGGGTGCTTTGTTGGGCATGAGAGGAGCATCTAGGCCCTGTCTCAGATGAGGAAGAGTGTCCTATTGCCACTCGATACCAGCTCATTCAGCTAAAATATTTGCACCAAGCATGCTTGCTAGGGTATTGCTATGGAGAGAAGTATGATCCCTTCCCCGTAGTGCTTGAGATGTCATGAGAATGATAGGGAATTCATGTTCACGGTTTGGAGCTGAGGAGCACTCTCCTCGTTCGTAGGGGGGCTTTTTCAGCACGATTGGAATGGTTCTGTACTGGTCTGTGTCTCTTGATTCCCAAGCTGGATCTATTACACATGTTTTTGTGGCAATTGTAGATTTATAAACACCTGCCAGTCTCCTCACATTGGGGATAATACATGTGCTGACAAAATCTTTATCAGTTCTAAAGAAATCACATTGGGACCTTGGATGTTCCAGTCCTGATCTTTGTTGATCAATGTAACCAGTGCTAGAGGCTCATTTTGGCCTAACTTTGGGAGTTCTATAGTTTGTATCAGAACATTAAAATGTTGAGAGCTCCACTGAATAGCTGGTTTCTCTTTCTTTTTCTCTCTTTGAATTGAGAACATTCTACACTCAGAGAGTGAAATGTCTTAATAGCATTATTGCCTTTCTGCTTTGGGCTATAATTGTTGTTAAAGACTCTCACCCTCGTTATAAGCCCTCTCCTGCAGCTCGGACATGCAACCCGGGGTTAGGGCCTTTAACAACTGGTATAGCCCTCTGCAGTGGGCTATAAGGCTATATGAAATGTTCCTAGCTTCCTACGTAGAATTACATGGATTCTGGATTGATTTCTGCATTTAACCCTTGCAAGGCTTCTACTATGGTTGCTTCTGATTCATAAACATATGCATTGTGTCTTATTTGACATATGTGTAAACTTTTACCTTTTTGTCAGTCAGGGCTGCAGTTTTCCAGCCTTTCCATCCATAGCCTTTTGATACTTCACAGTTTTCTCCCTTGTTTGCTCACTTAAACTACTTGTTTTTTCTTTCACATAAGCCTCTTTATTAATTTGTTTTTGTCCCCTTCTGTTTTGGCGAGTTGCACTTCCTATAAGTCGGTTATTATGACTGTCACAATTTTTCACTCCCATACAAAAGCCATAGGACTTGTCTATACCATGTTGAGCTAGCATTCTCCATGAGCAAGGTTTGAATCGCTCCCAAATGGTTATAATAGTGCTAGATTTTAGTTTATTATTAACTATTTTCATTGTTTTCTGTGGAAACCATTCTAGGAATTCTAGGTAAAGAACGAATGAACCCTCCAATGTTCACCTTTGAGGCTGTTGTACCTATGTGGATGCCTTTAACTCTAGAAATATCAGGGCATGATTGAACAGCTGCTCAGACACCAATGATAGATTCAAGAATCTGATGTGTGGCTAAATAGACCTTATCCTTGAGTATGTCTTCTACAGAGTGGAAAAATATGTTCATCACAGATCATTTAGGACCGACTTTCACCACCCATCCCATAGACATAAAAACATCATCATTTGCAGCATAGTTTGTGTAAGGTGCTAGTTTAACTCTTGTTCAACTTATACAATGGGACTCATGCTACATTCTATCACCTAACTATCAGTAATCTTCGAATATCTACTATCTCAATCTCCAGTAGGTGAAAACATGAGCTTTCAATTACAAGAGAGCCATAGATGCTTGGCTTATGTACATTTTCTAATACTGGGAGCAAAAATGTAGCTGCCTTTTCTGTCTGATGGGACAGCTTTGGATGATCTACAGACCTTCGTACTAGTCTGACTGTTCCCCTAATTCAGTCAGTTTGTGTGGTTCATTGGGTCTCTAGCACTTTTAGTTTGGTGAAGGAGTTGTGAGTTCTCTTGAAGGGCTACTGAATGATATCTGGAACTAAGGCAACTGAAGTGCCACACAGCGTAGACACTGTATCCATCATCACAGCAGCCATATGACAGACACTAACAAAGCTGTCTGCACCAGAGGATGACTGCCCTGAGAATGGTGGGACACCCATGCTCCATGTCCACAGCAAAATGTGCACCAGTCTGGAACATACAAGGTACCTCAAGAAAAGCCAGTTACCTTCTCACACCACTACACTAGTTATGGTTCAAATATAGTACAATATACACAACTACCTGCTATCACAATGGGATGAACCTCACACAGGATCTGCGTGCATGTTATATCTTGTTCCTGCTGATCGCATAGAACTCCGTTGATTTCACGCTGCCTGGAGAGATGAAATCATAGGATTCCATGTCAGACATTGGGGTGGTTTGTGCCGGACCGAAATGGACAGGTTGCTTTGTTAATAAACTCGAATAGCTTTCTTACTTTTCAGCGGAGTGACATCTTTACCACAACATTATTTGGCGACGGGTGGGATTTCTGTGGCAGGCATTGGTTTTATCCTGGTAGAGCAACCTGCATCATCAGAGGAGAGCGGCCGCAGCAGAGGTTCTACCGAGGCTTGGAGAGCTTCTCTGGTGTATCTGTGTCATGAGTCTACGTTGGAAAGGCTGGTCCCTGTGTCCTACAGAGCAGCACCCAGCAGAGCGGTGAAGGGAATAGTCTACTATCACACCTGCTACCTCTTTGCTTCCAGTGGAGTGGTGCCGGCTTGACTGCCACTGTGTGGTGAAGCCTTCCATATTCCTACACAAGTGATTCAGGAGAAAGCAGATGTAGATTCTTTATTTATTTTTATCATTCTTCTTCTGAAGTTTTGAGACGCTTACCCTGCCTTGGTGAGTACTCAGCCACTTTTTTTTTCTCTCTCTTGACTTACTCTTCTTAACAGGGCTGTGACATTTGGAACATTTGTACCTCTGTTCCTTGGGCTTATTCACTAATGCCTGAGACAGTGTGAGCTAATTTGTGACTGTGCTAGACCTTATCTACTCAGAGGCAAAGTGAACTACGTACACCCCTGAACTGCTCAGTTCTTCAGGTGTATACCGTACTGACATCCTACATTGTCATTCTCCTTGTTTTATTCACTCACAACACCATCTAGTTCATTTTGGCAGCAAGAGTTTTATTTATCAACATGAATATCAGTCAGTCGATCACTGTTCCACCATAATTTCTGTCACAACAAGGGGAACCTCCCATCAAATGGGACGATTGGTCTGAAATTTTTGACAAGTATATTTTGGCACTGGGAGGTACCAACTTCTCACTTGCACAGAAGAAGGTAATCTTGATGGGTTGTTTGGGCACTGAAGGCAAACACATTTTCAAATACTTACCTGAAGCACATTAGCAAAATGGAAACATTATAGAGGATGTTTTTAAGGAAACCAAATTGAGGTTACAAACTCGCTTTGCTAAAACTGTCAATAATGTAATGAGATGACAGAAATTCTATACACAACCGCAGAAACCTGGGAAACTATTGATGAGTTTGTAGCTCGGTTGCGTGAATTGGCAGCTGAATGTAAGTTTGGCCCCATGACTGAGAGAATGATTAGGGATCAACTTATCATTCAATGTAGTAGCAAGAAGATACAGAGAAGATTGTGGGCCATGTTTGACCCAACCCTTAAAGATGCAATAAAAATAGCCAAGACTGTGGAGGAGTCGGAGAGATGCATAAAAGAAATGCAAAAACCAGATTTTAAATCTGATGTAGCTGTAGCTAGGTTAGTTAATGAAGAGGAACTGGTTAATGCTGTAAGGAAAAAACTCTATTTAAAAAAATGTGAGTGCATCCAAATTCACAGGGAAAGGTACTGTGGAGAAGTCTTGGCCCAGTGTGAACTCACAGAAAAGTCAAGTCCCCCGGTCCTGTCATAGGTGTGGTAGTTTCTTCAACTTGGCAGACTCCAAGAATTGCTTTGCCATTGAAAGAGACTGCCATAAATGTGGGAGAAAAGGTCATTTCTCACGAGTTTGCAAAGCATCGAGCAAAAGAGTTGCTTTTCTAGAAGAAGTGAGTGACGCTAAAGAACACAGGGTGTTTATGGCGGATGATGAGGAGAACCAAATTGAGAAAAGGGAAGTACGACCTAATGCTGAATTTAAGATAAATGACAAAGTGTCCGAGTTGATGGTAGATTCAGGCTCCTTATATACCATCATTCCAGGGCACATGTTTGATGACTTGTGGTTGAAAGAAAAATTGGAAATTTAGGATGTAGTCCTGAAAGGGTATCAGGGAACTGACATTGGTGTCATGGGGTACTTCACTGCAGAGATAGTGTTCAAAGGTCGTACAAAGAAGGGTAGAGTTTATGTGGCAGTATCTGGACCTCCAATATTAGGCTGGCCCAACCAGTATGATCTGCACATCATCGTAAATCCGGGAGCCAGAGAACAAGTGATGGTGGTTGAAGAAGAAGAGCTGGATGAATTATTCAACAGGTTTGAAAGTTTGTTTGAGAATCATATCGGCGAAATCAAAGACTACCAACATAGGATAGTTTTGGAGGAGGATGCCTTTCCCATAAAGCACTGTCTTAGGAAGATTATGCTAGCTGCTCGCGCTGAAGTCAAGTCCACCATCAATCAAATGCTCAGAGACAAAATCATCGAACCGATCGAAGCATCAAAATGTATATCGCCAGTTGTGATCACGAAAAAGGCAGATACTTCTCTTAGGTTCTGTGTGAACCTGTGCAGCTTAAACAAAGAGGTAGTGATGGACTGTTTTCCAGTGCCTAATATTGACAAATTGGTATCTATGGTATCCGATTGTAAGGTTTTTTCCAAAATAGACCTTAGAAGTCCCTACCATCAGGTGAAATTGCATCCTGACTCAAAGCACTTGACCACTTTCATTACCACTGAAGCCATATTTCATTTCAATAGATTAGCTTTTGGACTGTCATCGGCTGCCAGTGTGTTTCAGAGGCTCATGGCACACATGTTGTCTGATATCATTAACGTAGTCTTCTTTCAAGACGACATACTAAATTTTGGCAAGGATGTCTCGGAGCACAACAAGTTTTTTCAGCAAGTACTATTTTGTCTAGTGGATGCAGGCATGACCCTGCGCAAGGACAAATGCAAGTTTCTAGTCAAGGAGGTGGAGTATCTAGGCCATTTGATTACTGGGGAAGGGATAAAGCCCAAGTTGAATTTGATCAGCGCAATTGTTAATGCTCATGTTCCCAGTGACAAAGACATGTTAAGATAGTTCATGGGACTCCTTGAGTATTACTCGAAGTTTGTGAGGGACTTAGCTGAAAAGTCCTTTCCATTGAGGGACATACTTAAAAAAGGAAAGAAGTTTGAGTGGGGGAATATCCAACAGATGGCGTTTGAGCAACTCAAAATGGACATTGTAAATGCAAATTTGTTGGTTCCTTTTCAATGTGGTTTAAGAACATTTTAACCGTTGATGCTAGAGCGAATGGTATAGGGGCCATTTTGTCCCACGTGCATGGACATTCAGAGAAAACTGTGGCTTTCGTGTCGTGCTTGTTTACTGAGGCGGAGAAAAACTACTCAGTCATTGAGCGTGAAGCGCTAGCAACAGCATGGGATACCAACCATTTCCGTGTGTTTTTGTGGTGTGGGTAAGTTGTTCTGAGAACTGACCATAAACCGCTATTACAAGTGTTTGGACCCAATGGATCTAACAGGTGTTCAGGTCATTTAGCTAGGTTGGCTGCAAAGTTACAGGAGTACGATAGCTCAATTGAATACCTACCAGGTTGGAAGAATAGGGTAGCAGACTGTTTATCTTGTTTGCCTGATAAGTCGGCTGATGAGTGCACTTTTGAAACAGAAGAAGTAGTAGCTGAAGTGGAGGATGCGATTGGGAGTCTGTATGAGTGAGTGGAAGGTAGCCATGGAATATGATGAGGTCCTTAGGGAGGTGAGAGCGTTACTCAAAGTTGATTGGAGAAGAGAAAGCACGCTACCGCAGGCAGTTAGACCGTTTCACAACGTATTGAAAGAAATATCCCTAGTGAAGAATGGTCTTATCATGCATAACAAAAGATTTGTTCCACCTACAGCTGTGAGGGAAAAACTCACGAGGCTAGTTCACGAAGGACATTTGAGCCAAACTCTTACCATTAAGAGACTCAAGGACCAATTTTGATGGCCTGGAATGGATGCTCAGACCAAGGCGTGGGTGGAGAGATGTGAGACATGCATGAACTCAGAAAAAAGGCTTAGAGTTAGCTTGGGGGTGACTGAGCACAATCAGCATGTAAATGAGACTGAGTGCGTGTGGGAAAAACTGTGCTTGGAATTCACTGGCACATTCGTCACTCATCCGGAGCATGAAAGTTATGCAGCAGTTTTAGTAGATGTTAGATCGTGGTGGCCAGAGGTTGTTTTCATGAGGTCTATCAACACTCAAGCGACCATTTCTGTAATGGGGGAAATATTCAGAAGGGAAGGCATACCCCTCAAGCCTAATCACGGATAATGGTACACAGTTGACCTCCACAGAGATGCAAAGTTTTTGAATGGTTTGGGCATTAGCCATATATGTACCTCACTTTATAACCCACAGAGTAATGGTCAAGTTGAGAGACTCAACCGATTAGTCAAAGGAACGATGGAACTGGCAGTTAGAGCTGGCATTGACATGAAGAAAGTGATCAAGGATATGTTGTGGACATACCGTACCACCGTGAATTCCGGGACAGGAAAGACACCCTTTGAACTTATGAGAGGCAGGAAACCAGGTACTAAATTAGTCCCATCGTGGATGCGTGAGTGTGATGCCAAGGCCATCAAAAATCTCAAAGCCTCTTAAAAAAGGTCCAGGTTTGATTAGTGTTGACGATTGGGTAAAAGTCAAACTGGGCGGAGCCAGGGGAGGTTTATCCAAATTTTGTGGCCCATATAGAGTGAAGGAGGTGGGTGGCAATTGAGTCAGACTGGAGAATGGACAAACTTGGAATCTCAGAAGAGTAGCTTTGTTTAGAAAGAAAGAGCAAGGTTTTGTTGTTCCCTTGTCTGAGGAGCAAGGAGGTAGGCCTGGCCGGTCCCTCATAGATGACAATGAGTTTGTGAGACCTCAAGACATTGACACCAGGATGGCTGCGAATGCAGGAGTTAGTGGTGAGGATTCTAGCATGTGTGGTGTGCGGGTGAGCAGACGTCCCTCCAGGTTGGATGATTATGTTCTCGGTTAGTTCTTCCCTCTAGAGTTTAGTCCACCCTGGTGGGATAATTAAGTGTTGTGTATTCGCTGTATTGTGTCTTGTTTGCGTGGTGTCCTCGTTCATCTTGCCCTCTGTTTCCCCGGTTGTCAGTTTCCTTCCTTGCATATTTTGTATTTGTGGTACCTGTGTGGTGTTCTTTAGTGGAAAGAAAGGCGATATGTTGTATCTTGTTCCTGCCCATCGCATAGAACTCCGTTGATGTCACGCTGCCTGGAGCGATGACATCATAGGATTCCATGACGGACGTTGGGGCGGTTTGTGCCTGACCATAATGGGTAGGTTGCTTTGTCAATAAACTCGAAGATCTTTCTTACCTTTCAGCGGAGTGTCTTCTTTACCACAACACTGCAACTCAGAAAGTATCAGTTCAAGACAATAAACTCATTTACGTGCAGACACACTACAAAATAATACATTCTTGAGAATAGGGAGCTGGCATCTCTTCTCTGCTCAAGCCCCCTAAAATGCATTCTTCGCCGGCCATATTGTCATTTGCATCTACAACCATACAACCTGACAATAGCATTCGCAGTTGTATCCTTGAAAGAGACTCACCTCGTTTGCTTCAACAGACTCTTGAACCCATTTCATTTCATTAGCGATATTGATTCATTAGTGATATTGATTAGGAAAATGGGTTGTCACATTGCTTAGAAAATGATATCATTGAATGTAAATGGGCTTGGAGGTCAAACAAAAGCTGAAAGTATAAAGCAACTATCAAAGGGTGTTGATATCATTTGTTTGCAAGAAACCTAGCTCTGCGACAATACCCCGTCCATTGAAGGCTTTGCTCAACTGCACAAGCCTACTAGGAAAAAAAGGTTTGGCCGTCCCTCTGGGGGATTATGACGCTCACCTCGACTAGGATTATGAAAAAAGTAATGTTAATAAATGTGTCATGTAAATGGTTGCTTGTTTGGAAGGTATCCCTATTGATTACAGAAATGAAGGGTGATTAACTAATACTTTTGAATGTTTATATACAATGGGGTTCTCAGAAGGAGTATGAGGTGGAAATGGGGCACTTTAAGGATGATATGGATTCTTTGTGCGAAAAGTATGAGAATGACTTGATAATAGTACTGGGAGATTTTAATCACAAATTGAATCCAATGAAACAAGATCCCTGGTTTAAAGAAATATTGAGAGCATATGATATAGAGACAGTTGACTTCCCCAATTGTGCTTCTACTGGGCAAGATGAAGTACTGGGGAGGTATTTGGGGTCAAAGGGGTTATTTAGTTTAAATGGCAGGATGGAATATGACCGCCCAGCCAAACAGACATTTAGGATAGGCTCCCAGCTCTGCCCCATTGATTACGTGTTTATACACGCCTGGAATTACACATTAGTAAAAGCGTTCCAGGTAACCCGGTGTAATGTCAGAGATCACAATGCCCTGTACTGTGAACTTTTAGGGGGGCAAATAAGCCATCATGAAGTAGTCCTCCCCCAACAAATGGAATACCCTAAACGTATGACTACAAAACTAACAGATGAATATGTGGAGAAACTGGCTAGGTTTCAACAGAAATTAAATACGATTGTGTTAAGGGTAAGAAAGTAGCCTGGTTTGTGGAAACGATAAAACAAGTCGTACAATGCCTCAGAGTAGAATTAAAAAGTAAGAAAGTGGGGCCTACGGATAAGCAATCTACACAAGGTAAACATCTAGGGTGGTTCACTCTGGAGTGCAAGAATAAAAAAGGCTAATAAGGAGAGAGGAGAGAAAACTGAGGAAAAGGTATGATTCGGGGACCCTGTCTAACTTGACTAAATTAAGGAAAGAATATAAAATGCTAATTAGGAATCAGAAGAGGATCTTTAAAGAAAAATGCTGGAAAAACCTGCTAGAAACAATCGAAACAAAAAATGTAAAAGGGTTTTGGAAACTGATACAGGCTGCTTCCGGTCGACCCCCGGGGACCTTGAGTTACGTAGTGGAAGAAGCAGCCTGGGAGGAGTACTTAGGTGAATTGTATGGGATTAGTGAAGTGCCCGTAGTAAGCAGAAAAGCTTACTGGGGAGGGCCTGTTGAAGATCTAAAAACATCCTTCTCAGTACAAAAGGTAAAGGACACAATAAGTAAGTCAAATTTAACTTGTGCATCCGGACCTGACAACTTGCCTGCCATTATAATTAAGACACAGGTAAATTGGTGGGCCGAATTTCTATCCCATATGTTTTCAGCTATACTAGACTCTGGTATTATCCCCAAAGCTTGGAGGGGGGCAATAGTTAGACCTATACACAAGAAAGGTGATACAAAGGCCGCAAAGAATTACAGATTGATCAATCTGCTTGATATTGGTGAGAAGGTCTTCACTAAAACAATCCTGGACAGATTGAAGGATTGGGTGGAGCAGAGGTCGATTGTGCCGGTGGAACAAGGAAGCTTCAAGGACGGTCACTCCACGATCGACCACTGTTGTGCCCTATGGGCGGTGGCGCGGAAGTCTATGGAGCAGCGAGGTAGGCTGTATGGCTGCTTTGTAGATTTCCACGCGGCCTTTGACCTGGTGGATAGGAATTCCCTTTGGAAGACCTTGAGAAAATATGATATCCCAGAGGGTCTCCTAGCTGTAATTCAGGAGTTACACAGCCAGAATTGGGCCCAGGTGATTAAGGATTCAGTGGGGGTCTAACACCGGAAATAGCAATTAATAAAGGCCTAAGACAGGGCTGTGTACTGGCCCTGTTACTGTTTGCAATTTTTATAGCAGACTTGCCAACTATTTTGGAGGTAGATAGATGTACTAGTCCAAAAATGAGTGGGAAACCTGTATCCTGTTTACTGTATGCTGATGATTTGGTAATCCTTGATCAGACAGAGTTGGGCCTACAGAGGAAGCTAAATGCCTTCAGCATATATTGTGCGACAAAGCGATTAACAGTAAATATGGATAAGATCAAGATCCTCTGTTTTGGCAAGAGAGACCAGAAATTTAACTGGTATTTGGGCCAAACCAAACTGGAGATTGTAAATGAGTATAAATACTTGGGGGTCTGGTTTCAAAAGACTTTAAAGTGGTGTATGCATTTGGAGGCACAGAAAGCAAAAGCTCACACGTCTGTGTGTGGGCTGAAATAATTGAATCGCACCTATGGTGACATGTCCCACAGACCATTAATAAAGGCCTTCAGTGCTATGATACCTCCGCAACTACAGTATGGAGCAGAAGTCCTATGCTTAGGTGGAAAAAGCACCTGGGATATTGAGGAAGGAAAATGCATAAAATCTCTAATGTCACTGCCTGGCTCATCCATGATCCAGGCAATTAGACTGGAGATGGGCATGACCTCATGGAATGCTCAGGTCCAAGTGGGCCTATTACGTATTTGGAAAAGGTTGGGGACAGGTGAAGAGATAAAAGTGTCACAATGGTGTAAGAAGGAGATTCAGTTTAGTGACCTGAAATGTGCCAAAGAGGCCAGAAAGAAATTGTACACTATTTGTGAAAACTTAGGGGCATATTATCAAGGGCTGGCGATATAATTATCGCCGCTTTAGCGTCCGTTTTCGGGCGAAAAGCGGCGATAATTATATCGCAATATCATCAAGGACACGCTAGCGCGTGTTTCCTTGATGTAGAGCCCGTTTTTTCACAGCCTCGCCTTGCATCGCTAATGAGATGCAAAGAAGGCGTGGCTGTGAAAACAACACAAGTTAATATCGCGAAGGCAGCTTCGCGATATTAACAAGGAGGTGCAGCGATAAAAGAAATCGCGCTACCTCAGCTTTAACTCAGGAATTTAACGTCTGTTAAATTCCTGACTTAAGCATACTTTTCATGGGAGATGGATTCTGCTGATACGACCACAGGGTCGTATCAGCAAGGTTATCGCCGTTTTCCATGGAACATCGCTGGAAAACCAGCGATGTTCCATGGAAAACAAGCTATCGCAGGAATAATTATCGCCATTGCGCTATGCGTTGTTAATACAGCGCTAGCATGGCGATGCGGTAGCCGGCGATAACTATTCTCACGCTGTGAACGACCAGCGATAATTATCGCTGGCCGTTGATAATATGCCCCTTAGATGTTAGAATTGATCAACAGACTCTCCAAATAGTAGGGACAAGGAGTGAACTCAGAACAACATGGAAGGAATGGTCTAGGCGGGAAGACATGGAATACCTGAGAAAGAAAGATTCTGTGAAATTCATGAGAAATAGTCGGGTGAAAGAAAATTGGTACCCTTATTTGGATATTTTACCTAATCATTGGCTCAGGTTGGAAATATTGAGGCTGAGAATTGGTATTAATCCTGCTATGTTAAATAGTAGAATAAGAACTGAATTGAGGCGAACTGATGGTAACTGTACATTTCGGTTGGGCACAAAATGTGATATATTACATATCCTGATGGACTACTTAAAATTGTTAGCCCCACGGAAACAGTTTTTACGCCCTATATTTTTAAAATATGGTACGAAGCTACGCGCACAAGCAATTGAACTCCTGACAGATATGCCAAACCTCGAAATTACGATAGCCATTGCTAAGTTCATGAAGGCTGTTTTTTATGGAATAGGAAATAGTCGACTAAATTTCTTTTTTTTTATTGGTTAATTACTTTTTATAAACCTGATAGAATATGAATTGTATTGCTTTTAATATTATTTATGTATAGATATAGATGTGTCTAGGACTTATGTATGGAGTAGGGTGTAAAATTGAGAGGAAGTATTTGGAAATCAGGCTTCTGTAAAGATGATGGTTGATGAATTTGCCATGTTTTTTAGAATTTTTATATAAAGTGTCATGTTTTATGCTGTTTAAGGACCATTGGTCTAAATAAACTTTACTTTTGGCTGACTGACTGACTCTTGAACCCCTTAAATTTAGGAGATTACAAATAAGATTTGAGCCTATAGGAGAGCTTAAACATTGGTGGGGAAAAGCACTGGCAGGCATGTTCAGGCAAACTTGTCTTCAGCAGCCTTAATTTCTTCAGGACTTCATTGTGCAATAAGGCCACCTAACATTATTGAAGCGTCTCCCCACTAGAATGTATCCACCCCAGAAAGTATTGAAATTGATCCTGAATTGTGAATCTGAGTTCTGAAATTTAAATAAAGGAATACATTTTAAAATTTCAGAAACATACAAGGAACATTTTTAATAAAGGTATCTGATAACGTTTCTTACAAAGTACACACGGTGGTAGGAGATTAATCATTGGCTAAGACACAGCCCTTATGTCCTCAGTATGAATGCCCTGTGCTTGACCCAATATCTCTTCTACACTGTCTACCGCTAGAGTTACTGATAATTGGGGGCATCGTTAACTCCAGGTTGCATGTGCACCACTTGAGGTCCGGTTAGAAATGAGGAATTAACAGGGGAATCTGAAATGCCGTCCCCCCACCCCCACCCCCACCCCCTGTTCTTCTTCATTTCCCCGTTCCCGGTATTTCACAAAGAAAGTCAACCTGCTGTCAAAAGGTGGAGTCGCTGGGTTAAGGACACCCTCTCTGCAGAGTTACCGCAGATCTCATATTTCCACTGGGGCTAGTAACTCATGATACCGGCCGCATTGGAATTCAGGGATCACTCATAATATGGGGCTTAGTGGGTTGTTTCCATTAAAGCCAATCAAACAGGAAAGGAGGAAGCACTTCTGTTCCTCTGATCAAGAACTGGAGATAAATCATATGGGAAGGCCAATATATGTTTTCGAATTAACTATGTATTGATTTTATAATCTCGAAGTATTAACCTTAATTAAAGAGCTGCGTGTCAGCAGATCATTGTACAGAAGAACATCAATCAAACGCAAAGCTAATTAAATAACACACAAATGTTTCTCATTAAAATAAATCTATAAATTACAAAGAAGGAAAGCAGCTCATGAAAACATAACATGAAAAACGAGGTCAGAAAAACATTGCAAGGTAATACATAACAATTACCATGAAAGGTGTTTGAAGAGTATCATTTTAATTGAAAAGCGATGCATTTATTCACATGTTGTGGCTTGAGGAGTATAACATTTCTGCATATTAAAAACAGTGGTGACGTCAGGAAGTGCAAGTATGTGTAACGTGGGAGTGTGTATCTTTGGTGGTCCACAGAATGATTTCTGAAATTCTGCATTTGTACATTACCAGATGTGTGGTTGTCAAGCTAATAGTGACTAGGAACACTGCACTTGCAGTTTATTTTGAAAATGCGCCTGATAGGCGCCTTTCGTGGCTTTGCCCCTCCTCCTTCTCATCTGTTATAGCCAATCATTGCGCCCCTCTGACTAGTAAAAAAGATACCTGCACAGCATTGTTCGGGGGTTCTTTTCTCATTTTGAAAGGCAGCCAGCATCTAGTATTTTTTATTTTTGGCAATGTTTACATAGGGCAAACTCGCCCCGAAGTTACTGGAGAGCTTTACCTGAGCACCAGTTTCACTACACAAGGACAAGTTAATTTTTTGTAGGCACAGAGGGCCTCATTTATGAGGTTTTGTTGTGGGGCAGCGCCGCAGGCCTTCCTCCTGTGCTGCCCTACGGCAAAAATAAAGGGCAGGAATGCGCCGTATCTATCAGATACGATGCATTCCTGTCCTTTTCCCCAGCGCTGGTGTCGTGCGCCAACGCAGGCACCTTTACACCATGGTGCAAGTGTGCCTGCATTGCAGGGATGATTATTTTTGTGCAGAAAGGAAAACTTTCTTGCACAAAAACAATCACAAGAGGCTTTTTCCTCTTTCTATGTGTGCTGCAGAGAGCGAAAAGTATTTCTCCTTGTTGCCTCAATCTAACGCCTGCTTTTGAATGGCGTTAGTTTTTGGCCCTGCCTAAAAAGCAATGGGTGTTTCAGTGGAACCCCCACAGCAACACCCATTGCATTCCCCTTTCACGCAGGTATCTGTGTGAAAGTGTACCATATTTACAAAGTGGAGTTAAGCCACACAAAGTGTCTTAAGGCCAGTTTGTAAGTATCGAGCAGGTCATTGCGCACCGGAACATCAGAAAAAGTGACGATCCAGTGGCGCAATCCCCTATGCTTGCTTCAATGAAACAACACTGGTCACTGCAAAATGGAAATGGAGTAAAACTGCACATTGTAAACGGGTGCCAAATAGCAGGGCGGTTCAAATTTGATACACCCAGGTGCTTTATGTGACATTCTCCAGCAGTGTGCGTGCAAATTCATTTTGAAACTGGCCAGGGCACTAGTCCTAAACAAGCAGTGGCAAAGCCAATAGGTCTTGCCTTTGCGACCTAATAAGTGTATAACCATGCAGCACATTACCCTGGGTCCTACACACTGGGGCAGTGTGATTCAGAAATACATGTTTGGCTCAGGAAACATTTATAGACTCATTCCAAGGCTTTTTAAAGCACAGACAGAAAGACAAGCGCCTCAATGTAAAGCAACAGCATTCCGTGTATGCCTGCATCACTAGAGTATTGAACAACCTATGAAACAAAGCAGAGATATACTTTCCAATGGTGGAGACATCTCATCCCTTCTCCCCCAGGCCTCTATTAACCAGGCACCCTACTCCAGATTTTTCAATTGAAAGCACTGCTTGCACCATCTGTTTACCATCAAGACTCCAGCCCCGCTCTCTGTCCCAGCCTCCTGGGTATAGGAGCACTGGACATAGCAACATCAACAAAATACTCCCATTTGTCAGGTAGAGGGGAAATAATGAATAAACAGGGACGGCATCAGCATCACTTAATCTCTGCATACCTAAATACAAACAAATTAACCTGACCTTATGTAAAGTAACTGGCACTTTTGTAAAGTGCTCCAATACTTTTGGGTCAGTCAAGTTTGCGCTCTATAAATTGCCCCACAAATGTATCTGACCTTGTGTACTGTACATAGCAGTATTGTAAAGTGCTCCTACACCTTTGGGTCACTCGAGTTCACATTATATAATAAATTATGTCTCACAGTCCCTGGGGAGCTGCTGTGAATGTGCTTTGAATATAGAGCTCCAACAGACTGCACAAGGAAACCGTGAAGGAGAGTGTGGCAACTTATACGCTGTCTACCTCCCCCAGATAACATGGCAATGTATTTGACCAGAGTCAAAGGGCAGTGGAAATGAAGCCTTTTGTTTTGATATAGGGCCGGTACAGCAAAATATCTGTTATGTTTCCCGTTGGGTTTTTGACGTCAATCTGGACTCTTTGCCATGTCCTAATGATGGAAATTCCGGACATTCAATGTTACATTTTATGTTTTTTGTGGGTTTTATCTTATGCATTCTAAAAGTGTTCCGGTTCCATTTTTAAAGAAAAGAGGAGTCAGACACTTGACAGATGCATTAGAATTGCTTTTCCACCTGATAGATGAAGATGAAACTATTTGTCTGGGTGCCTTTTTGAAAGCAACTGTAAGAGCACGTTGCTCTATGACTACTGTATAGGTGTGATATACGATTATGCACTATATGCACTTCTGAAGGGGGCATATTTTAATTACTGGATGTTATATTTATGTATGTTTTTATGATTTCTTTTTAATGTAATGGAGTGAATGAATTTTAATTGTACTTTTATGGATACAATATGTATTCAAAAAAGTAATTGCATTGAATTGAAATTAGAGCTTTGAGAGGAGGAGGATGACAAGAAGAGGCAGTGCGGTGGCCACGCAGCAACGTGGGAGGCACAAATGATGCACCCATTTGTCAGGTAAAGGTGAAATAATGAATAAACAGGGGCAGCATTTGCATCACTTAATCTCCGTGCACTTTAAAACAAAAATAAATTAACCTGACGTTGTGTAATGTAACTGGCGCTTCAATACTTTTGGGTCAGTCTGATTAATGCTCTAAAAAAATACCCCCAAACATTAATCTGAGATTGTGCAATGTAACTAGCGCTCGTGTAAAGCATTTTTGAATGACACTCAAAGCGACAAATAAAAAAGCAATTGGCGGGCTGCAAGCTCACAGAGTGAATACAGCATGTCTCGAAGAGACAGCGCATGAGCTGCATAGGCTCACCGTAAAAAAAAGAAGTTGGGGGAAACCAAGTTAGACAGTATTCAGGTGACATCATGGCGAATGACATCACGACACGTGACATTGGCATCACAGGAAGTGATATCACAGGAAGCAACATCACTACCCATGAACTCGCAGGAAGACACATCTCAAGAAGTGACATCAGATCTTAAGACCTAACACATATATTTAGCAGATCTATCATGAGTACATTTGAGTGCATTACGATATTTATCAAATATGATTTTGCGATGGGGTTGTGCTAACAAAGTGATGCAACCCGATACAATATCTGGGCCTCAACTTATACATTTATTTTTTAAACTCTCCCACAAATAAATTGTCAACAATGAGAAACGTGGCAGTACATCTGTTCTGCTCAATTGGTTGTAAAGTTTGAATTTTAAAATATGTTATGTGGTTAAGGCATCTGCTGCAGAGATCTTTGTGTGCCCAATAAATGTCAAGCAATAACTCTGGAGGTCAACACATTTGCTGGAGAGATCTGTGGTTTGTCGAGTCCCTTTTTTGGATTAAAGTAGGATAGAGTGTTAATAGGTCTTCTATAAAGCACATCATGTAAAGTGCAGATGACAGATTTTTAATTTATGTAGATAGGTAAGTGGGTTACTGCTTTTAGCACAGAGATCCTTTTGTTAGTTACAGTTCATGAATTGCAATCCTTCTAATAAAACATAGTAAGCTATGAAGGACAAGTGACTCGTACACCTTGTGACCCTCACTGTCTCTTGCAGGCCAACTAGAATTATGTGATTCTGCAGCCACTGCATTATTCGCATAATTATAGATTTGCCACATTTGCCACATAATACATTATCTGCTTCATAATTTTCAGATTTTAATAACGAAAATTTGTTTCCAGCTCAAACGGATCAAAAGTTATTAAAAATGTGGTGACGCATATTGCTGTGCAGCAGAAGGCAATTTTCAAAGATTGAGTGTTCTCTTTTCAGTTGCATATTGCTATATTTGGGTGTTTAACTAGTGCTAATAAGCTGAAACCTTTGTCTAGACAGTGTTAAGATGCACAAATATTGCAAAATAATTAACTGGTACTATCACAACATGTACCACATTATGCTGCATAATTAGCATTTACTTGCAACATAATTTAGTAAACACTGCTGTATAATTTAACCCTTCATTGCCACAGAATTTCAGTGACCCTGATCTTAGGTAGCACATACTGTACATTAATTTACACACACGTGATTTATTGTCAATGTATAATGTGTATGTGGGATGCAAAACACTCTGACACTGTGCATTGAGGTGAGTAGTGCTAAAAAATAGTGGTATTTAAATTATTTGTGTAAATACTGGGACAGGTGAACACATCTGACATTCTTACAGTGCATGCATATCTCTTATATACAGGCACTGAAAAAAGTCAAAAGGATGCCACTTTCAAGCACCTGTGACGTGATAACAAGCTTTGTGCCTTTGTTTTACCTCCATTGCATGTCAATATAGGTATGAGGCCCCAGACAGCTCCCAAACTTATACTCAATCAAAAGGTGGCCTGATGGCCCCTTAAATTTGGCCTTTGATCCGGGCTTAGCTGGAATTTAAAATAACAAAGCCCCCTTACTTTGCTGTTTGGAATGTGTTCAGGGGTCTGAAAATTACTCCAGACCTAGTTCAGCATATTCCAATGAGGCCCAACTTCTTGGCAGGGTGGACGGCATACACCTTGTAAAAATAGTGGGTGGACACCGTCGACCCGCATGTACCTCCGGCTAGTGCCATGAAGCTGGACGACTTTTGATATACAAGGCCCTGTGCCTCAGAAAAAGGGTGACATCTTAGAATGTATAAGAGAGTTGCAGTGTCTTCAAAGGTTTTTCTTTGCCTAATTCCCCAAAATGTTGCATGTTTTCTTCTAATGTGTCTTTGTTTGTTGTTGATAGATATGTAAAAAAATGTGGTTAACCAATATGGCCTCAGGCATTAATTGTACTTTTGAATGTTTTCTACTGGCTGAATCATGTGTAACAGCTCTTATCCTATCTCATTAACTGCATTGCTCTGTTTTACCAACTTCACAGTCAAGTCTCTATTTGACTTCAATTTAATTGATTTGTTTTTCTTTTTCACACAGCAAAATCAAAGTATAAGGGAGCTAAAAGTTATCTCATTAAACTGCTTTCTCAAAGCTGCCACCCCTAGAAACTACATCACCGAACTTAGGTCAGAATAAGTAAGCAGCACAAGTTGAAGAGGGAGAACACAAAATCCATATCTCAAAAACTTTTGGGTGATACCCAATATCTGCCAAATAGTCATTGATGAACACATAGAGAATGTGATATGTACACGTGCGGTAGCTGATGACAGACTAATATGGGATGCCTTGGAATCTTTTTTTTTTATTATTACGGATGCCCCAGTGCATCACTCATTAAACTTTCAAAATAAATATATGTGCATCATAATGATGGATTTGTTGGTTTGGGTGTTGAAGGACTTTGCCAATGCTGCCTGCCAGAAACAACTTAACTGGTCAGTAGTTCTCGCTTTCAGGCAGCGCACATGCACTGTCGCTATGGTGACTATCTCTTGTGTCTAAAAAACAAATTCCCTAAAAAGGGGCTTTTAGCTAGGCCTGGGTGGAACTAACAGAGTGCTGCTCTGTGAAAATCTGCTCCATGGAATTCCTTGGAGTTCCCAAAAAACCAGCGCAAATGGCACTACGCGGTTCGCATGGGCGCAGCCATTTTATTTTATCTGCTTTCATGTTCTGTGCATGTGTTGGGCCTGATTTTTTAATCTAAATTAAATCTTTGCCTCACTCCCCCATTCCCCTTATCCACCCCTCATTTGCTTTTATTTTATTAGGGTGTGTCTTTGTTTTTGTGTATTTCACTTTTTTGTCTTTTTTTCTTTTCCTGTGATGCTTTGTACTTTTTTGTGGTTTTCTCTTTACTTCCTTAGTTCTTCCTTTCTCCGTCTTTATTCCTTACTATTCTTATGTATTCTTTTTTCTAACCACCCAGCACCATGGCAGAGCAGGGCACGACAGGTAGTGGTGGCACCAGTGTGGCTGCTACCTGCCTACCTTGCAGTTGCTGGCACTGCCAAGGGGTGCAGCAACAAGCCATTTGTTTAGAAGTAAAGGTGGCCGCATTTGTTTTTTGCGTGCAGATTCACCTCCCCTCCATGCTGACAGAAGGCTGCAGTCCTGGGAGTGTACGCCCTGCGAGAGGGTTGGCTGCTGTGGGGGAGGGTGCTCTGGTGTGTACATTGGAACAGTGGGGTCCAGCACACCCATCAAAAGTTGGCGCACCATTAGCCAGACATATTGGAGCAGAACCTGCTCGACTTGCTGGGTGTGTAAGTTGCAGGGTTTAGTGAGTAATTATTTATTTGTTGTGTTGTTGTGTATTGTTCTACCATGCAAATCTTTTTTTCTTCATATAGTATGCTGCTCACACTCAATGGTAAGTTAAGTTTACGTTACGAATATTATGTGATCCAGTTTGAGTTAGTCAGGTGATCAGTGCTACCTAATCGTACTTGTAGCTCGCTTGGGCTTATTATTTAAGAAACCATGCAGACTCATTTGTCTTGTCCAGATGATAGTGGTAGTAGTAAGTAATATTAGTGAGTTAGCTTTCTCTGTGCCTTTTTTTTATGTAGCTTGTTCAGTCACAAGCAATCTCCCAGTGATGTGTAGTACGTGCATCTAGGCATTGAAACAAAGGAAGAATGAGTTGTCCCATTTAAGGTGGGTGAGAATGAGATGAGAAGCAAATTCATTAGTAGTTCCAAATGTAGTTTAGGTTTTGGAAATTTGGAGTAGGTTTAGGTTTAGGAAATTAGGAATAGGCCAAATAAATAGTAGTACAATAGGCAATCTGATTTTAAAAAGTACAATGTTACTGCGTTTGCCTTTCCCTGTCGAGATATTTTTGGGGAGATTCACTGTACCACTAATTAATTTTTTTAATCTTCATTACATCTTACATCGGTACCCAAGAGCAAGAAGAGGGCTTCGGAGGCTGGTCAGGGAGCCAGGGGTGCCACCACAGTGCCGAGGCTGATGGATCTGCTGGCCCCAGTATGTCCTCCTGTTATTATTACTATTATTTCCCTAACTTTTACCTCTCCCCATTTAGAAAACGTTTTCCTCTTTTTCTTTTACTGTACCGATCTCCTTTTTTTAACTCCTCTTTGTTCTATCTATTGTTTGTTAAATTCTTGTTATCCCTGCATTATCCTAGACTTTTTCTATATTTCATGTGTCTGTTGCTGACTTCCTCCTGTCTGTACTAGTCTGTAGCTTTCTTCCGCTTTGTTAGTAAACGTTCCCTCTCCCATAATATATCTTGTTGACTGGCAATGTAAGACTAAGAGAACAGATTTTAGGATAGGTACTCTATTGTTAAGATTGCATGCCCAAGTAAACTATACTATGCATGTTTGTTGAGAAGGCTTTCTTTTTCTAGCTCATGCTCAAACAGTAAAATGAGAGAGTGGATATGGTAATGGTGGACCCCCCCAATATTGTGTTGTATGTATTGTCCTCATTCATTTATTTCATTTATACAGTAGCATACCAGCAGGTTTGATGGCAGTGCAGCATAGCTGGAAAGTAGTATGAGGACAGTCCCATTGCATTTGCCAACCAAGACCATATGTCCTTCATTGACCAATTAATCCACCCCTTTATTGTGCTTCAATGACTCAGAGTCATCATACCTGTGCCCCTACATTACGAAAAAGTTTTGGTTGGATTGACTACCTGACTGACTTTCCTGACGACCAAACACCTGACTCCGCAACCACCGCGCCCTCTAACAACACCAGCCAGCCCACCATTGCCTCCTGGACACCGGTCACGACCGAAGACCCCGCCTCGACCATGAAAGGCATCCACTCGGGGGCCCCCATGGACCCCTGCCCACCGTACATCTACCACAGAGCAGCTGAATTACGACACACCATCAATGCCACCTTCATGACCGGCACCTTCCCCAACGTCTGGAAATGCGCAGAAGTCAGACCCCTGCTTAAGAAACCCTCAGCAGATGCCACAGACCTCAAGATCTATCGACCCATCTCTCTTCTCACCTTCACGGCAAAAGTCGCAGAGAAGACCTTCAACGCACAGCTAACAAAGTTCATCGAAGACGACTCCATCCTCGACCCCTCCCAATCCAGATTCTGCAGCAACCACAGCACCGAGACTGCCCTACTAGCCGCCACAGACGATATCCGCACCCTCCTTAACCAAGGCCACACCGCAGCCCTTATACTACTCGACCTGTCAGCAGCATTCAACACCGCCTCCCACCGCACAAACGCCACCAGACTACATGATGCCGGCATACAAGGAACCGCCCTCGACTGGATCCACTCGTTCCTCACAAGCAGAAGCCAAAGAATCAGACTGCCACCCTTCCTCTCCGAACCCACGGAAATCAACTGCAGAGTACCCCAGGGATCATCACTCAGCCCAACCTTCTTCAACATCTACAAGGCCACCCTCGCTGCCATCGTCAAACAGCACAGCCTCAGCATAGTATCCTATGCCGACGACACCAAGCTCATCCTCTCCCTCACCAAGGACCCCACCACCACAAGACTTAGCTTTCAGGAAGGAATGCAGGAGGAAGGAATGCAGGACGTCGCATCCTGGATGAGCAACAGGTGCCTGAAGCTCAACTCGGACAAGACAGAAGTCCTCATACTCGGAACCCCCCCATCAGCCTGGAACAACACCTGGTGGCCCACTGCACTCGGCAGCCCTCCGACCCCAACGGACCACGCCTGAAACCTCGGCATCGTACTCGACTCCTCCCTCTCCATGAACAAGCAGGTCTACGCCGTCGCATCCAGCTGCTTCAACACCCTCTGCATCCTCCGAAAGACCTTCAAATGGATCCCCCCTGAGTCAAGGAAGACAGTCACCCACGCACTCATAACCAGCAGATTGGACTACGGAAATGCCCTCCATGCCTCCAGACGATACAGAACACCGCAGCCAGACTCGTCCTCGGCATCCCCCGACACGAGCACATCAGCCAACACCTACGGAAACTTCACTGGCTCCCCGTCGAGAAGAGAGTCACTTTCAAGATACTCATCCACGCCTACAAATGCTCCACAACACAGGACCCCAATACCTCAACGAAAGAATCGCCTTCCACCCACCCAAAAGAAACCTCTGCTCCACCAACCTCACCCTTGCCGAAACCCCGCACATCCACAGAGCCAGAACAGGAGGAAGAGCCTTCTCCTACTTCACAGCCAAGACCTGGAACGAGCTCCCTATCGACATCAGACGTGCCCCCTCCCTGAACACCTTCAGGAAGGCTCTCAAGACCTGGCTCTTCGACTGAACGGAACTGCTGTCCCCCCCCAGCGCCTTGTGACTCTCACGGGTGAGTAGTGCGCTTAAAACTCCCTGATTGATTGATTGATTGATGGAACATTGTTAACCAACAAAATGCCCAAAGTGATATTTTTGATAGAAGATACTGCTAACCAAAATGTAGTGATGTATTGCAGTTGTACAATTTTGTTTAGAAAAATATAATAAGTGGAGGCGTATCTGGCATCTACAAATGTGTAATGTTTTTTCAAGCCACACAGACCACCACTGTCGGGGCTAGCGGCAACGCCAGTGCAGCAGATGCAGTGGCGGTTGGAGGTGAGTCCCAGTGGCGGCAGGGACGGCCGATCGTAAGTCACATTAGGGGAAATCAAGGGTATTTTCGCTGGAACTGAACTTGCTTTTATGTTGGTTTTAAATTGAACTTGGCCTGCAACAGTTTAATCGCTGTCCACAATTTTCAAGATAGCGGGAGGAAGGAGCAGCTAAAAATTCACCTTAGCTTATTTTGCACACAACTAGGCATCTCTGCCATTTTTCCTCCTTTTGGGACAGCTAGAGCCACCATTTTGTAGTGAGTGCTTGCTCTAGCATCCCCAGCTCTGATGTATCTAAAGAAGAACGCAGCACAGACGCAACTGCAGTAGGCGAAATCGAGGGTATTTTCCCTGGAACTAAGCTTGCTTTTATGTTGGTTTTAAATGTTTTAAATGGAATGTGGCCTGCAACAGTTTAATCGCTGTCCACAGTTTTCAGTATAGCGTCTATGGCAATCTAAGGCAAGCCCGTCTGCGCCCGTCAGTGTCCCGGAAGCATCCAGCGCCAGCCATTATGCCGGTACAAACTCTATAGGTAAACTATTCTATTCTTATGGTTTCTCTCAATTACATAGACTTGCCCTAACACCGACCTGCATACCTCTTTGTCTTGACACTCCAGTCTGTACAGAGGTTAAGTGTACTCAATGTAGGGGCAGATTTACAAGCCCCTTGCGCCTTCTTGCGCCGCCATTGCGTCACTTTTTGTGACGCAACAGCGGCGCAAAAAATGCGGCCTATTTACAACGTGACGCATCTAGGGAGATGCGTCACGTTGTAAAGCCCTGCGTCACATTATACCTGCGTCAGGTATAATGTATGCAGGGTGGGCGTTCCCACGCAGGAAGGCCTCGTAAAAGTGACACCGTGAAATCTACAAGATTTCACTGCGTCACTTTTAGGACGCCACTGAGTCAAAACCTTACGCCTGCTTGAAGCAGGCATAAGTAGTGACGCAGCACAATGAGGATAGGCCTCCCCATGCATTGCTGGAGTTGCATCATGCTTGCGACACGACTCCAGCAATGCGTGACTTTTGAGTTAACAGATACGTCAGAATTTCTGACGCATCTGTCAATCCTTGCGCCATGGTGCACAGTATTGTAAATACGGCACATCCATGGTGGCGCAAGGGGTTCTCAGGGTGGCGCAGGGAAAGTGACGCATCTCTACAGATGCGTCACTTTCTTGTAAATCTGCCCTGTAGTTTTTACACTAACTTAAGGGACCATGCCAATTTGAAACAGTCATGTAGGGTCCCAAGTTTCGTGGCAGCCTTGATTAATGCAGATTCTCTCCCTAAACATTCAGAAAATATCTATCACCCGCTATGCGAAGAGGACTTAGACGGATTATTTATTACTGAAACGTGGCTCACAGACTCCTCTGCCTGGACATTTGTTCTGCAGGTCCCAACTAGTATAACATTTGCAGAAAGGATCGGGGTAATGGCAGGGGAGGTGGGGTAGTCATGATCTATAGGGAAAATGTTACCCTTGCCCCTTTACCCTTATAGGCCTGGAGGGAGCAGAGGCTATGAGCTTCTGCCTCTCCCTCTCTCCCATTCAATCAATATATAGAGCCTTAAACTATAGACCTCCTGGTCCAACTGGAGGTTTTCTCACCTCTATGTACAATGCTCTTGCTCCCTTAGCTCTTATATACTCCCACGTTATTCTTCTTGGGGATTTTAACCTGCACATCGAGCTAGATGAAGAAAAATAAATAACTTCACTGCAGGAGAATATTGCGGCTATGGATTTGACCCAGACAGTATTTATCCAACACATCTGTCTGGACAAACTCTTGACCAGATTTTCTCTAACTTACCCCTAGAAGCAGATGTCCCGATCCTCTAAGTCTGGTCATATCACTACATGATTAAGTTTAGATGGGCTAGGGAAACGAGATCTTCAGCCCAAAAAGGCTACTTATCCAGAATGTTAAGACCCATTCTCAAAGTCCAACCTGAGGCTTTCTGTAAAGACCTCTTTCACAGGTGATGTTGACTGGGATGTTGGTCTTATAGACAACTGAATAAAGGCCACTACTCAAGCTCTAGCCCCAGAAAGGATACAACAGTCATGTTGCACTAAGCCTCCCAGTCCATGGTATACTCACCCCCTCAAAGAGATGAAATCAGAGTACAAGCACTTGGAGAGACAATGGAGGCTGGCATACTGTCCTATCGCCAAAACAGGGTACAATGCAGCCTTAAGGAAATATCAAAAAGAAATAAAGATAGAAAAAAACTGAAAGTTTTTAGGCCAGAATTCAAAATAGTGAAATCATTTACCTCCCCAGGAGCCAGTACGGGCCAACAGCTACTGACCACGGAATGGTGTGAACAAGTGGCACAGCAACTTACAGGATATAATCTCAACTATTCAAGCCAGTCTTCCCTCCCCAGGTTGGAGTGCGGAGAGGTCGGGCATTAGTGGGTTAGAGCAAAATCCTGACGGTAGTGGAAAGGGGAAATCCCGGAATTATCCAGCAAGACACCCATACACATGACAAGATCACTTCCTTAGAGACTTTTGCCCCGATCTCCCTCGAAGATTCTCTGTCTGCTATAAGGAGTCTTAAATCAGGCTCACCATCTGATCCTTGCCCGACCAACATCCTGTCCCTGGGCAGAGAGGCCAGCAATCTTATCATGAATCATCTTCTCAATACTTCCCTCTCGTTGGCTACTGTTCCCAAAATATGGAAGCAGGATAAAACTGTGCCACTACTAAAAAAACCTCAGGCTGATGTTAGATTAGAAATGTTCATGTTTGCGTATTGCCTTATGTAAGTTAGCATTCGCAGCACCATTTTCTATTCAGACGCCATCTTGAACCATGATTGAAACTAATTCCTTGCTGTTTCCGAGAATGGGCCTCCGTTAAGTTTCGTTTATGCAATGTTTGGTTTTGCTTCACTGATGAATAGACTGTTCTTATTAGCACATACTTTTCTCTCTCGATAGAGACCCTCTCCCACATGTCTAGTGGCAGGATCAGGGTGAAATGACCTTGGGCAGTAATTGGGAGGTGTGAGATAGGAGAATCGAAACGTATTTTCTGTTTTTCATTGTCCAGCTGCATCTGCTTGGAAAATTCCACTCTGGGCGTGTTTTAGCCCTGTTATGATACGTACATAATGTATCTTTATGCTTGCTGATGTCAGTCCCTCTGCAGCACTCCTAGTGACTGGGCAGACTGGGCTCCACTCTGAGTGTATCTGAAATAAAAAATTATTGGTTTGTATTCTCTACTGTCTGACCGACTCTTCATTTGTGCAGAAGGCAGAGAGGTGGTTTGAGTGACCCGGGTGACCCGAAGCGGGTCATTTCCTTCATTTGGCACCCGAACAGGGACTCCTTCGGGTTAAGCCCCATCCCTTGTCCGTAATCAGAGGGGAGGACGGGAGCACCATCAGGTCGGACTGAAGGCTCAGGGATCCCTGCACAAAGAGTCTGGTACTCACAGCTGCTGCCTCTGTCCCACCGGGAGGTGCTTCGCCCAGTGGTCATCCAGACTGGAGTCCTGAACAGCGAAACCCTTGCATCTGACAGTTTGGTCTGAAGAGTCGGCAGTGGAGAATTGGTCCGTTTGTGCTTCTCATATCAGGTGAGTTTGTTTTGGTTCTTTGTGGATATGGTACCATTGTGGTTTGAGTCTGGTATGGTCTGAGGACCCTTTTTGATAAAAGTAATCGCAATTACTTTGCTAGGTAAGAGTAACAAACTTGTTTTCATTGTTAAACAAAATAAAAAGCCTAGTTTTAGCAAACTATTGTATTTGTGTTGTCGCGATTGTTCTGCAGATGCTCGATTGGAAGAAGCTCAGCCGGTGCCTCCTGAAGGCAGCCCTAATTTTGATATGTATGTGAAGCATGGTCTTGGCCCTATTATGTTTAGTACATTATAACACAAATGTACGAGGGACAATGCCGAGTTGCAGTGGCCGTTGACGGGCACTTTTGATGAACAAAAAATAGGGTTTTTACAGGCGCAGTTGTTTAAGAAATGAAGTAGACAGTCTATGTTTGATTCCCTCAGAACTTGGCAAAAGGAGGCTAGACAGAGGTGGTTAAAGTGACGCATGAAAAGGGAAGATGCAAACCTTAACACAGAAAGTTGTGACTTATGACAAAGCAAAACAGGAGTCTGGAATTGAATGTGAGGACAGGAGATTTCGGTTGCACATTGATAAGTCCTATTTAGCTAAGGAAGAGGACGATGCTTTTGTAGAAAAGTTGCTAGATACCCGACCCCGCCTCCTTATGCTCCGCAAAGGATGTATCCCACTGTTCCCTTGCAGCCATCTCAGTCAGTTTCATCTATTGTGGTTGCTCCCGTATCTACGGCTATTACTGTTACAGTTTTGGCTATGGCGCCCCCTGCTTCTCCTTTGCCCTCACCATCCTTGACAACTGTGACCTTTAGTACCCCTACTGTTTCAACACCTGTGCCTGCCTCTCTTTCTCCCCCGGCGCAATCACCGGCTACGGTTGTACCCCTTGATTCAGCTGCTTCTCCTTCTTTGGTTATTCATCTGCCATCACTTTTGGATGCTGTTACACAAGTGAGGGGGTTTGAGGATAGGGATTGGATGAAATTCAGGGATCGAAGGGGTCCATTAGTACTGTCCGATGTGAGGGAGGATGAGAAGCAAGAAGTAGCTGAACAGGCTGTGTGGTGGGCTCGTAAGGCACTTTATAGTGTTGAGGATATTTGGAGCGCTATGCAAGATTTTGAACTCTTTATACAGCAACATGCCCTTAAACATATGTCCACTCTGCAACGGACTACTCCTGGTGCTTTTGCGCTGTCCCTGGCCCCTAACCTGCACTAGCGCACTTTAGCCCCGCTCCCTGGAGGACGCTACAAGGCACAGAGCCGGCACCGCGACGGCGGGATCCGCTCTGCAACGGACTACTCCTGGTGCTTTTGCGCTGTCCCTGGCCCCTAACCTGCACTAGCGCACTTTAGCCCCGCTCCCTGGAGGACGCTACAAGGCACAGAGCCGGCACCGCGACGGCGGGATCCGCTCTGCAACGGACTACTCCTGGTGCTTTTGCGCTGTCCCTGGCCCCTAACCTGCACTAGCGCACTTTAGCCCCGCTCCCTGGAGGACGCTACAAGGCACAGAGCCGGCACCGCGACGGCGGGATCCGCTCTGCAACGGACTACTCCTGGTGCTTTTGCGCTGTCCCTGGCCCCTAACCTGCACTAGCGCACTTTAGCCCCGCTCCCTGGAGGACGCTACAAGGCACAGAGCCGGCACCGCGACGGCGGGATCCGCTCTGCAACGGACTACTCCTGGTGCTTTTGCGCTGTCCCTGGCCCCTAACCTGCACTAGCGCACTTTAGCCCCGCTCCCTGGAGGACGCTACAAGGCACAGAGCCGGCACCGCGACGGCGGGATCCGCTCTGCAACGGACTACTCCTGGTGCTTTTGCGCTGTCCCTGGCCCCTAACCTGCACTAGCGCACTTTAGCCCCGCTCCCTGGAGGACGCTACAAGGCACAGAGCCGGCACCGCGACGGCGGGATCCGCTCTGCAACGGACTACTCCTGGTGCTTTTGCGCTGTCCCTGGCCCCTAACCTGCACTAGCGCACTTTAGCCCCGCTCCCTGGAGGACGCTACAAGGCACAGAGCCGGCACCGCGACGGCGGGATCCGCTCTGCAACGGACTACTCCTGGTGCTTTTGCGCTGTCCCTGGCCCCTAACCTGCACTAGCGCACTTTAGCCCCGCTCCCTGGAGGACGCTACAAGGCACAGAGCCGGCACCGCGACGGCGGGATCCGCTCTGCAACGGACTACTCCTGGTGCTTTTGCGCTGTCCCTGGCCCCTAACCTGCACTAGCGCACTTTAGCCCCGCTCCCTGGAGGACGCTACAAGGCACAGAGCCGGCAACGCAACGCGGGACGCGCGCGGGCTCGGCACGGGCGAAGACCGGGCCAAGACGGGCCCGTCTTAGCCCGTCAGAGTCCGGAGGAGGCTGGGCTGGGCCCTTCCTCTTAGTAACCTGTTTGCAGTAGCAGGGGTCCACTGAAACTTTGGCTTGGGATTGTGCCTATTTTATATTTGCACTTTTTGGCGGTCCGATTTGAGAAGTGTTTAGGTGTAGTACTATACTATAGGGGAAGTATTATTTGAATGGGACCTTTCTTTGCAGGGGCTTGTAATGGTTTATTAGGTTAAGATTGTTCTTTACATTTTAACCAGGGTATTGGGTGTTGTGTTGCTTTTTTTGTTTAAAACTTGGGGGGACGCATTGATATTGTGATATGGGGAGGCGGAGGCTCCAAGAGAGCCAGGAAGGGACAAAAGCTGTAACGAGGGCTAATGTTACAACCATGGATGCCTTTTTACTGAGAGCTACCTCTGTTATTGATAAGGAGATCGAAATGGTGAATAGGCGTCTCTCCAGATCTCCCTCTAATGGCTTATCCTCCCTATTGGCTGGCTCTATTAATCCCATAAGGCAAGGTGTTATGGAAATATCGAGTACACCCACGCCCCTCCTATTGAGTATTAACCGAGAGATTATTGTAGCTTCATCTCCTCTGCAAGAAATTTCTTGTGAGGTACCTCATAGACCACTCTCTCCCGCTGTAATTATTGAGAATAATAAGGAGGGTGTTTCTACACAAGCGATAGAGTCTGGCAGTATTATCAATTATAGGTCACCAGAAATACATCGTAATGTTGGCCCCTCACAACAACCAAGGGTGGCTCCAAGGTCACGTGGGAGTATAAAAAGAAATTTGAAGTCCATTGGGAGTCAAGCCAAAAAAACCAAACTAAATGTATCCACCAAGTTAGCTCCTAAAATCCCGGTACCTGTATCATCGGTAGTAAACACAGTTCACCCGGCCTTGATGGAAGCCTTTAAATCTACCATGAGTTGCATGTTGGATGCTAAGTTGAGTCCCATTTTGGATAAATTAAATCTTATTGAGAAAATTTTAGCAGAACAGAATAGGTCTGTTCTACCTGTCCAATCTACTCAACCTATGGTCCCTAACTCATCTAAGGACAACATAATCCCAGGTATTACATCTACGCCTGGGTTAGTATTAGCCCCGTGGCCTGCCAGTGGAATTCAGCCTCATGGTGTAAATATAGTGCCTAAAGATCTGGGGGGTTGGCAAATACCTCAAGCGAAAGACAGGCTCCTAACTTTCATCCCCAGGGTTTGATTTCTCAAACTTCAGGAACATCAATGGAGGGGTACAGGGTCATCAGGTAAATGCCACAAAGAACTCAGTGGTTATCAATCTTCCACCTCAATCTACACCCCTCGTAATAATTTTGGGAAATGTTCCTCCACTTTCGCCAGGGTCCAATGAAGATTTCAGTCAACTCAAAAATAAGGTTACTCATTGGCTGTCGAATAACACCTCTGTAGGTCCAATGGTGGAACGCAATATTATTATGGTGCGCCGCGTGGGCTGGTTGGGGAACAGGAGGAAACCCGGAGGGGGGGATTGTATTGTTGTGAACTTCAATGGATCTCCCCTTGTGGATAGAATCTTACGGGATGCTTATTTTGACCGTGCACATCGTGATTCTGGCATCCAGGTCCTCCCGTTGGGTTTCTTCTACGAGGTTGACCCTATAGGGCCCCCAAACACCAATATTTTTTGTGATGGGTGGTCTCATGGACCCCGTGAGGTTGCGGGTGGAGGTTATCCGCGGCCCCAGGGGGTACAATTTCGATCGACCGCGCACCAGCCTACTACTCGGTTAGCGCTATCTAATAGATTTTCAGCTTTATCAAGGTTGGATGAGCAAGATTGACTGAACATGAACACAGAGCCCGTTGGAGAGTTATCGCATCAACAGGGGTCCCCATCAATCTCTATGCGAAATATAGTGCCCAGTGCCGGGGAGCCGTCTGGGAGGATTAGCCCTCAGCAGCAGGTGCTTTCATTGATTGTACAACAGGGGATGATTGAAAGGGCAGACATTTATAATATCTTGTCTTGGAACATCGCAGGGTTGTTAGGAAAATTTCAGGATCCCGTATGGATGCAGTTCATTAGACAATTCTCCGTGATTTGTCTCCAGGAGACTTGGCTTGTGAACTGCAACCTGTTTCTGGAGGGATATAAAGCATTCTTTGTCCCTGCAACCCCGTCACCTTGTGGTAGAGCGAGGGGTGGTTTAGTGACCTACATATCGTTGGCTGTGACCTGTAGGATTCAGCAACTTCCTACTGCTAATAAGGACTCTCAAGTAATTGTCCTAGGGAGAGGAAATGATTGTATGGGCATTATTAATTTTTATAATGCACTAAGTGTGCTGGGGGAGTGTAAGATTGCTCAGCTAGGCTGCCTTATAAGACAGTCCTGTGACTCTGTTGCTCATAATCTTATGGTGGCAGGGGATTTTAATATTCATCCTTGTGGAGACCCTAAAATAAGATGTATGGCTGAGATGGGATGTGCCAGGATGCGGGGATTCCATTTTGAGCATTCCGTTCAGGGGGATGCATTGAATGGTCTGCTTAATGAATTTGATTTGGTATCATCTATGTCTCTGGTTAACCCCCTTAGCACACAGTCCGTTCCTTCTTTTAAAGGATGTAGTGATGGTTCATTTATAGATTACATCTTGATTTCCACCGGACTCCAGTCTAGTTTACGTGGGTTTACCATCATGGATAGCGCTTTTAGCGATCATAATCCCATCTGTGTCCACCTTGGAGGTAGGCTGTTGATAACACAAGCTAGGGTGACATTCCCAGGCATGCTGAGACCGGTGGATGGTAAACGCCGCCTAAAATGGTCACAGATATCCCCAGACTCATTTTTTGGCAAGGTACAAGTTGCGTGTGCTACCGAATTAGCTTCTTGTGTGTCACTTGGTTTCCACCCGGGGGGTTCTTGGGGCTTTTGATGTTATTGTTTTAAAGATAGGGGCACTTTTAAGTGCCCCCTCTCATGGGACGGTGTTATCTGACCCTAGATGGTTTAATCCACAGTGTTCTAAGGCAGCTAAACTTTTGAAAGATGCTCTAAAAGCTACCCCGAGAAATCAGTCTCTGATATGTGCCCGTCGTCGTGAATATAAACGGGCATTGGTTAACCGTAAGGGCGAACTGAAGGAGGAAATGTGGAGGGACTTACTGGAGGCAAGCACTTTGGGGAACAGTGCAAGGTTTTGGGGCATTATTAATCGACCTTTATTTGAAAAGGCTAGGGATGGAGAAGTAGGCACTAATATATCTGAGGATGAATGGGTGTCTCATTTTAAATCTATTTTTAGACGCCCCATGGAGCCTCATCAATCCCAAAGTAGGGTTAATATCACTGCTCCAATAGTGTTTGAGCAGAAAGAGGTGGAGAAGGCCATCTTAGGGCTAACGTGTAATAAGGCCCCAGGTCCGGATGGTATACCTCCAGACCTTTTTAAATCTAATCCATCTTTTTGGGCCCCAGTATTGATGGCTGTCCTTAACGCGGCGGCCAGGATTGGTTGTCCGGACTCCTGGAGCATCTCAACCATTGTGCCGGTATTCAAGAAGGGCGATCGTAATAGCACTTTGTGTTATAGACCGATCTCCCTTCTTGACTCTGTGGTCAAGGTTGTGGGTGGGGTATTACTGGGAAGATTATCCTCTTGGGCGGCAGAGAATGAGATCATCTCTGATATACAGTATGGGTTCCGCCCAGGGCGCTCCACCTTGGCCCAATGCCTTAATTTATATCTGATCCTGGGAAAGTATACAATTGCCCGCCAAGGTACAATTTACATGGCCTTCATGGATCTTTCCTCTGCCTTTGATTGTGTCAATCGGGGAAACTGTGGCAATCAATGCGGGCCATGGGGGTGGAGGAAAATTTGGTTGACTTCCTGGAGGATCTGCACAGGGATACAAAGGCTAACATCAGATATGCACAGGATCTTCGTGTATCCAGGAATTTTAAAATAGAGAGGGGGTTCGGCAGGGGTGTATCTTGGCCCCCTTTTTATTCAATTTATATATCAATGACCTGGAAAAATTTTTGATAAAAACAGGGGTTGATTTTCCATATGTGGGGCAAAGAGGTCTGCCCGTCCTGCTATATGCGGATGATGCGGTCCTCATTGCTAGGACGGCAAGGGGACTTCAGACATTGTTAGACACCTTTCGGAGTTTTATGGAAGCCCGCGATTTGGCAATTAATAATTCCAAATCCTATATTATGCAGGTTGGGATTCGCCCGAAGAAATCGTTCCATTTTAAAGTAGGTAATGAGAAAGTACCAACGACTTCGGTATTCTCTTACCTGGGTGTTCTAATAGATGACCGTCTGAATTGGGGTGCCCTGATCCAGAGGAAAAAAGGGGAGGTTATAAGGGCGAATGCGGCAATCTTCAACTTTGCAGCGAAGATGGGTAAGCGCCCAATTGCCGCAATGTTGAAGATATTTCAGGCCAAAAGTGTTGCTATAGCTGGCTATGGGAGTGAAATCTGGGGCTATGTAGCAACCGATGCTCTACAGGTGGTGGAGAACACCTTTCTAAAACGTCTCCTAGGAGTGCCCACTGGAACATCAAATCTGGTGGTACATGAAGAACTGGGGTTGCCATTTTTATGCGACACCTTGGCCATGCGCCCCTTGTTGTTTTGGCTCAATTGTTGGTTAAACAAGGAGTTAGTTCTCAACCATCAGATTTTAAGAGAAATTATGAGTCTTGATTACATGTCTCGTATCCCATGGTTAAAATATATTAGGGGTTGTTTTGAAGAGCTGGGGCGGCCGGACCTTTTTTAAAGCCTGATTCTATTACCATGAAGGATGTGGAATTTGTAAAAAAACCTTTATTACCTTAAAAAGCATGGTAGAGACGATTTAGAAATTGGGAAATCAAGCGTCCGTAAATATGTGATGCTTAAAACAATCCCATCTATTGAGCCTTATCTTCTGTGGCCATTGTCGCCCCATGAGCGGTTTTTATTAACCAGGTTTCGATTGGATTATTTTCATTTGTTATTAGCTGTCCCAAAAGGGAGCCGCAGAGGCCAGGTGTTAGCATCCTGTGGCTGCGACGGAGTGTCTCCTCAGGATTTGCTACACTTTATGTTTTTTTGTAAATTTTATGATGTACCTCGCAGATATTTTTTAACACCCCTTTTAAAGAAGTTGAATTTTACTCAGGTCCGCCCAGCTCTTTTTTATTTACAACTGTTGAAATTAGACTGTGTGACTTTTATAGTAGGCTTTCTGAAATCCTCTCTGAGATCTAGGATTTGTATGGAGAGATAGTAAACATCTAACGTTGGTAGGTACCCCCATTACTATCCATATTGATGTAATTTGGTCCTCTGGTGTAGTGGTTCCCCCCATATAATTTTATTTATTAGATGTATATATCTCTGTATTTTAGGGGACAATTTGTTTTAACATTATTGTTATGAATTATATGTCTTAACTGTTATATGGAGTTGTGTAACTTTTATGGTTTTAATCCTAAAGCCGAATAAAGTATTTTGATTGATTGATTGATTGATATGTCCACTACATTGATCAATCTCTGGCAGACGCATTTTGGAATGGAAGCCCCTCAAATCCTATTTGATATTAAAGATCGTGTATATGCTGCTGATCTGGGGCCAGGTTCGGTGTTTGGAAATATTGCGACTTTAGTTGCCTACAGAGGCAGATTAAATGAGAAAAGTCCTACCATGGCGTCCCAATTTCCAATGTGAGAGGTTCATCCTATATATCACCCAGAAATACCTGCTATAACAGACCAGCGTGGAAATATTACTAGACCAGCTGTAGCGGCCCGTTTTCAAGAGCAATGTGTTTATATAGTCCGTGGAAAAGAAGTGAGGTTATAGCTCTCAAGGCTCATCTACCCGATCCCAGGAAAAATCCTACAGCCTATTATAAAGAATTAACAGAGGCTGCTTCTTCTACTGTGATGACTCTAGCCGATATAGAAATGTTTTTTGGTCTCTTTTTTCTGGTTGACATTTGGAGACAGGTTCATACTCAAGATCATATTGCAGAGTTGAGAGGTACCTGGGATGTAATTAAAGGTTGGGATCAGGAAAGGAAGCCAGGTGATAAGCCTTGTGCCGAAATACTTGCTTTGCCTGGTCATATTATTACATATATGCACTCACTTATTCTGCCTAAGAAGGTAAGTTGGGATAAATTGACGGCTTGTCGACAGAAGAAGGATGAAAGTGTGTCTGATTTCTTTACCCAGTTCGAAGATACGTTTCTGGATTATAGTGGGCAAGATATGTCCATTGAGGGAGAAGTCTGGTTGTTTGTTGATAGGTTTGTTTCCAGCCTCCTTCCTGAAATTACAACTCATTTGCAGGCATCTGAGAGTACTTGGTCCACGTCTTCCCCCTCCGTTATTTTAAATATGGCTCAGTACTATGAACATCGAGCTCAAGAGGAAAAAGATAGAACAGACAAGAAGCATAAGGATTTGAAAACGAAGGTGTTGTTACAGCAAGCGTTCAGGGGAAATAGTAGGGGGTGGGGTGGACCTTCTAGAGAGCTTCCACGTACCAGTAGAAAGCCTCCAACAACACCTTTAGGGGCAAATCAGTGTGCCTATTGTAAGGAGGAGGGTCATTGGCGTAGCCAGTGTCCTGTGCTTTTACAGAACGTTGCAGCTCCTAGAGGGCAAGGTTCTGGTGGGAGAGGTCGTGGGACAGACAGAGCTCAGAATGCTACTGCTTCACAGGGTCGTTATGATAATAATTATTTTGATGACCCTCATGATGGCCAGTATGATCATGATGATTATGACATGGATGAAGCGACTGGTATGTCCTATAGCTAGGACAGCCTAGGACAGGAAGAGGGACCAGTTCCAATACCTGTAGATCAGCGTGGTCCTTATGTCACAGCAGATTTGCAAGGCTCGACTAAGGAATTTTTGGTGGACACAGGTGCAACAAAAAGTTCTGTTTCTCGACATATGGTCCCTGTCTGGGCATAATGTTTCGGTAGGTTTTTCAGGTGTACCGATTGTTAGCCCCATTTCATGCCCCCTTGCATTGACTATAGGTCCTTTTACTGTGGAGTCTCCGTTTTTGTTGACATCCAACTGTGGTGAAAATTTGATGGGTTTGGATTTGTTGAAGAAATTACTTGCTACCATTCACTGTTCCCCTGCAGGTGTTTATATTACTATGGGTCCTGATGTGAATGCTAAGCAGTGTTTGTCTAAAGATGAGCCTCTTCCAGTTGAATTTGCTCAGGTGCCACCTACATTGTGGGTCACGGGTGATACAGATGTGGGGTTGTTGCATACCACCAGTTTCTATACAAGTAAAGGAGAATGCCATTTTACCCCGTATTCCTCAGTATAAAATACCCCAGGTGGGTGAACGGGCCCTTTTTCAGATTATTCAGGATTTGATACAAAAGGGAGTGGTGGAGGAGACATCTGCTAATATTTGTAATAGCCCTATTCTTCCGATTCTTAAGAGGGCACCATCTGACTCCCTTATTGATCATGAGGATGTTTATTTGTGATTGATTTGTGCGAAATTAATAAAATAGTGGTACCACAGTTCCCGGTAGTTCCTGATATCACTACGCTTTTGACGATGATTCCTTCTACTGCTAAATTCTTTTCTGTTATTGATTTGAAAAATGCTTTCTTTAGCATTCCTATCCATCCAGACAGCAGATATTTGTTTGGATTCACACTGGGTGGTAGGAGTTTTAGATTCTGTAGCGCTCCTCAGGGCTATACGTATAGTCCTAGTATTTATAGTCAAGCATTAAAAGCTCAGTTGGATTCCTTGTCGCTTCCCTCAGGTAATGTATTGGTCCAGTATGTTGATGATCTACTCATAGCTTCTGATACCGAACAGGGTTGTAGAGATAGTACATTTGAATTGTTGTTGCATTTGGCCCATCATGGACATAAGGTTTCCCTTTCTAAATTTCAGTATTGTCGATAGGAGGTCACCTATTTAGGTCACCTGCTGTCGAAGGAGGGTAGGAGATTGACCCCTGAGCGCATCAGTACCATTGTTAAAATGCCCATTCCACAAACTCAAAAAGTTGTGCGTGCTTTTATAGGTATCACTTCTTACTGTTGTCAATGGATACCTAACTATTCTTTACTAACTAAGCCTTTGCTTGCATTAACAACGAAAGACATGCATGTGCCTTTGCCTTGGACGCCCGAATGTCAGCAGTCTTTTGAGCAATTGAAAACTGAGCTTTGTTCGGCTCCAGTGCTTGGTACTGGGCAAGCTGTTTGTACTCTATGTCCATGAGACGACTGGTTGCGCGCTTTCTGTCCTAACACAAAAATTTGTGGATAAGAAACAGCTGTGTGCCTATTTCTCTGCTGTGCTTGATCCCGTCGCAAGGGCCCTCCCGAGTTGCCTAAGAGCGGTCGCAGATGTGGCTGTTTCAATCAGGCAATCGGCTGTACTTGTACTTGATACTGACCTCACAGTTATGGTACCCCATGCTGTGGATACACTTTTGATAAGACGAAGGCACAGCACCTCACCAGTGCACACCTCACCGTCTATGAATTAACATTGTTTGCTAAACACATTACAATTTAAAGATGTGCTACTCTGAAACCAGCCACTGTACTACCCCTCACTTAGGAGAATGATGCAGTCGATAAGCATGATTGTATCCACCGGACGGAAGAAGAGACAAAGGGACGGGTAGGCCTGACTGATGTTCCCTTATCTGACCCCCAAGGAGAACTATATGTTGATGGCTCTTGTTTTAAATTACCAGATGGCACCACGACTGCAGCTTATGCTGTCACTATGTTGCGCACGGTGGTAGAGACATCACGAGTCCCCTATCAGTCGGCTCAAGCTACCAAGCTCGCAGCTCTTGTCCGAGCTTGCGAATTGAGCGAGGGACTGGTTGCCAACATTTATACTGACAGCCAGTATGCCTTCTGTGTCGCACATAATTTTGGGCGACTCTGGGCAGAGAAGAGGTTCCTTAATTCTCATGGCACCAAAATTCAGCATGGGCACCTCATATTGAGGCTTTTGTCCGCTTTAAGGCTTCCAACAAAATTGGCCATAATTAAGTGTAGTGCCCACAGGAAGGTTACTGATGACGTGGGTAGAGGAAATGCTTTTGCAGATCAAATAGCTAAGGAAACAGCCCGAACAAAGATGAACTCATTTTTGTAGCCAGTCCAGCTAGGTGGGTCCCTGAAGTTGTCATGTTTGAGGATACTCTTGAAAGTGTAAAGGAGATGCAAAGTGAAGCGACAATGGAAGAATTAGCAGAATGGCAGGAAAGTACAGCACAGTTAAATGAGGAAGGATGTTGGATTGATAAATCAGGGAAGCAGAGATGGATGTTTCCAGATGCATATGTTCTTCTCGTGGTTACCATGGCCCATGGTCCAGCTCATAATAGTGCAAAAGGCATTTGTAGGCTGTTGGATCCTGTATGGCAGAATGACAATATTTCTAAGACAGCTGCACATTTGGTGAAATATTGTATGGTATGCATGATGCATAATCCAGGGAAGGGTACCCCCACACCACCTGGCATTTTTGCACCGCCCACTTTTCCTTTTGAAGTCCTTCAAATGGACTATATTGAGTTAGAGAGATGCAATAATCTTAAGTATGTTTTGGTGGTTGTATGTGCATTCAGTAAATGGGTTGAGGCTTACCCAACTAAAGATAATATAGCCATTACGACTGCAAAGGTACTCCTGAAGGAGTTCTTTCCTTGTTTCGGCTTGCCCCGAGTTAACTGAAGTGACAACAAAAGTCATTTTAATGCAAAATGGATTCAATTAATTTGTGAGGGTCTCCATGTGAAGCAGAAATGTCATGCCGCTGATCATCCACAGTCAGCAGGTTTGGTTGAGAAGTACAATGGTACTCTCAAACTGAAATTGGCAAAAATTCAGGAGACTACAGGGTTAAAATGGCCAGATGCTTTACCGTTAGCACTTTTGTCAACAAGAACGACAGCACATTCTAAGACAGGATTGTCTCCCTACGAGGTCGCGTTTGGGCGCCCGCCAAATGTCTGGGGCGTCCTCGTAGATTTTCAGATATTGAGTACCCTGTGTTACTTGACTACCTTGGCCAGTTAACAGACAGTTTACGTTCTATTCACCAACAGGTGTGGGACTCTCTACCGCCAATACCAGAGGGGCATGGCCATATCATTCAGCCTGGAGATTTTGTCTTGGTAAAGAATTTTCAGAGGAAGAAAAGTCTGAAGCCACGTTGGAAGGGGCCAGAACAGGTCCTATTGGTGACATGTACTGCTATGAAGGCTGCTGGCCGTAAAAACTGGGTTCATGCAATCCACTGATGCAGGGTTCCTTTGCCTGGACCCTACGACCAGTAGGTTAAGAACAGTGTCGGGGACTCCGAGAGCGAGCAGGTGCCTCGGTTCGTCCCATTTAGCAACGCCCAGCAAACGTGGACACAGACGGATACAGAGCATGCAGAGGTGTTGAACGAGGCAGTTCCTCCAGAAATATGGGCTATTCAAGAGCCTCTGTTCACTGATCATACAGTGCCTGGGGCTACCAGGTACAATTTTCACCTTCGGCTGAGGGAAATTGCATCTATGGAGAAAAGAGACTAGGGATGGACTGTGTAAGATAGGTTGTACTGAAGTAAATGGTACCCACGGAATTAGCTGAGATTAGAGAGGAATATCTGCGTACTTCATTTTACTTGTTTGAACATTAGTTAGGGAAGATCTCAGTATACCCTGAAGGTATACCATCTTGATCGACATGGGATACAAGCTTAGGGCAGAGCAAGCTCCACCGCCGGTGCTCAAGAGCGACAACGTATTTGATGAACAATAGGAGCCTCTACCAGTGAGGCTCTGACGGACACTGGGAACTTACACATTTTCTTTGCATTCTTGCACCTTTGTGATTCACTATGCATCCCTTTGGTAGAAGGATTGCTGAGGAGGAGCAGCCAATGGTTCTTGTTGCACAGCATCATATGATGTGGACCCAAAAAAGAAAAAAGATTTGTGTTGCTTTTGTGGTACTGTTGCTGGTGATATTATGTGGGATAACCTGGGTTTTGGAAAATGATCAGAGTGCACCAGTACATGGTGCGGGTAAGGTTATCTCCCCGATAAGAAACAAAAGAGCAACTCCGAGCAATATATTCTTAGAAACACATAAGAAGTTTTTTGGAGAAGGGACGGAATGTTACCCCACTCAATCTGTCACTAGTTTGTGGACTGCATATCCGTTGTCACTTGTGAATTATACCTATACTCGTCCACCTGATTTTGTAGAGGTAAGAGGAGTATTTGGGTCTTGGATATTCGGGCCATGCTTATATCATAGAAAACCGGCAGGAGAGGGTTACCCTGGTTGTGATAATAATACATATTGTGATAATTTGTATATGGATGAACAGAACATAACATTGGCGGGTTGGCATTACGAGGAATTGACAGTTCCCTGGAAAGCCAGTTATTATCCTGCCTGTTGTCCTATTCTCAACAGTACTGATACTGCATTGTATATAAATTGTTCAGGAATGGTGTTATACAAGAGAACATACCCTTCAGTGAATCCAGAGGATCCCAGTACTCCTGGGATGAATTTTCGGTATTCTGCAGTAGATTACAATAGGCCAGTTTATGCACACCCGGGGCTTTACTTCTTGTATAATGGGACATACTCCAATGTCCATAATGGTATGGAAGATGTGGCTCTTAGAATGGTACTGCCTCTGGGGGTGCCCTGTAAAAGTGCAAAGCATAAAGTTAAATGGGTCAAAAGAACTTTGACAAAGGAGTTCTGTGAGGGGGTGACAGATATCGAAGTCAATAGTTACAGTAATGGTATTACTTTTGCGTATATTCTTTCTTCTATCTTTACATTGGGTGGTACAGCTATGGCTAGAGGTGAATAGGCCAGAGAATATTTTGGATGTAAGCTACAAATTCTATCCAACACTACCGTATCCGCCTTATGTGATATCACCACTCAGTTAGAAAGTATGGAAATATATTCTGAACAGACTAGATATGCAGTGGATTATATTTTGGCTAAGAGTGGTGGTGTATGTGCGGTAGTTGGCAATCAGTGTGTAGTCGGAATAACCAACTTGGAAAAGAATATTACCCAGCATATACTAGATATTTTTGACAACGTCAAGGGAATGGAAAGTGGGAATTGGAGTTGGTCTCTCTTTGTTAATTTGGGCTGCATTTTTTAATAACTGATCTACTTTGTTGCAATATTGGTACTTTGCTGTGTTCTCGTCCAGTGTCTTCCCCTCATTTTCTCTTATTGTACCACTATTCTCACCCCAAAACAGAAAATATATATTCATGACACTAATGCTGAAATCATTATACAGAAGGATATAGAGGAGATGATGAACATTGACGAGGGGATTTTTGAGACTTCTTCCCTCCTCACTGTTTCACTTCCTGATGTCGAGAATATGGAATGTTCCTAAGTGCTTTTGTTTTGCATATCCTTATTATTATAGGTTGTGATTTCCCTTCCAATAGAAAATGTTTAGCTTATGCTAAAAGGAGGGTCTGTTAGATTAGAAATATTCATGTTTGCGTATTGCCTTATGTAAGTTACCATTCGCTGCACCATTTTCTATTCAGAAGCCATCTTGAACCATGATCGAAACTAATTCCTTGCGGATTCCGAGAAAAGGCCTCCGTTATGTTTCGTTTATGCAATGTTTGGTTTTGCTTCACTGATGAATAGACTGTTCTTATTAGCACATACCTTTCTCTCTAGATAGAGGCCCTCTCCCACTTGTCTGGTGGCAGGAGCAGGGTGAAACGACCTTGGGCAGTAATTGGGAGGTGTGAGATAGCAGAATCAAAACTTATCTTTTGTATTTCATTGTCCAGCTGCATCTACTTGGAAAACTCCACTATTGGCGTGTTCTAGCCCTGTTATGATATGTACATAATGTATCTTTATGCTTGCTGATGTCAGTCCCTCTGCAGCACTCCTAGTGACTGGGCAGACTGGGCTCCACTCTGAGTGTATCTGAAATAAAAAATTATTGGTTTGTGATCTCTACTGTCTGACCGACTCTTCATTTGTGCAGAAGGCAGAGAGGTGGTCTGAGTGACCCGGGTGACCCGAAGCGAGTCATTTCCTTCACTGATCCCACGGACCCAGCTAACTATAGGCCCATTTCTTTACTTCAGGCCCTCACAAAGGTTCTCGAAAAACAAGTTAACCAGCAACTATCACTATATCTGGAAAGCTATGACCTGCTGCACACCAGCCAATCTGGGTTCCGTCCCAACTGCAGCACTGAAACAGCACTGGTGGGGGTGGTTGATTTCATCAGACTTAGCCTCGAGCTGGAGGCAAGGCACTGCTGGTTATGCTGGGTTTATCAGCAATGTTTGATAAGATTCCTCATCACACCCTTCCGGCGTGTCTCCAGTCCATTGGGATTTGAGGATGGGCCTGGAAATGGTTAGCCTTTTTCCTCGAAGATAGAGGACAAGAGGTACGGTGCCCTCCTTTCTTGGCTGGACCCTGAAAGCTGAAGGTAGGAGTGCCACAGGGCTCTACCCTAAGGCCCATGTTATGTTTCATATAGGTACCCTAATATAGTCCCGGGTAATATCATACACATTCACCTACATTATCTCCTTTATACTACACAGTAACGAGCCTTTAGGATTGAACCTTTACCTAGTTCTAGTCCTGGGCACAGAAGGAGGGTTTTCTCTAAACAATAGCGTCCTATAACTCCATCAATAGACTCATACAGTATGAATGAATATTCATGAGGGTTCCTGGAAACAAGGCAGGGGCTACACACCACCTGCATAATATCTACGTACAAGGTTCATCCCATACGTCATCCTCAAATCCAACAATGGCTAATACAAGAAACAAGGGACAAAGAAACCCTAGATACTTTTTGTATAAATACAGCACATCTTGCTAGGGTTGGGAGAGGAGACCGAGACTTCTAGGCCGACACACTGACCAGAGACGCTGAGGCTCCTGCATGCAAACGCTCCAACTGACAGTGGTCTAACACATCCCTCGCAGGGTGTCCAACTTGAGACCAGGTCGGGGTCCCACACTCTCTCACTTTAGGTAATGGGGTTAGACTAAATCCTAGAGGGATTCTTGGCTTCACACCTACTCACATGCTAGGTACACTTAGGTACATCTAGATAGGCATCGTAGGAGTACGCACATTTTTATCAAGCATTTTATATTCATGTATGTATTCATGATTATTGCAAGATGGTAGAACTGTACTATCCTTTTATTTTCACTGTACTGCTAATCATATATATCTGCTACTGTCTAACGGTTGTCGCAGCACATCTATTTTACACTAGAAGAACAACTGTGCAATAAATTCTTATTGTAACACGCCCGACTGTTTCTTCTGTGTAACTCTCTGAGATCAAATAAGTGAGCACGAGTGACTGAGCGAAAAGTAGTATATTGTTTCCACAATCCTGGGGGATCAGGGTTGTCATGTTCTGAGGTTGCCAGAAACTATTCTCTGACCGATAAGAGGAGATTCTAGTGGCACTGTGAGCTAGCTAAAACAGAAAGGCTAACATTCTCGGTGGGGGTGCTCAGAGCCAGTCTGCCACCAGTCCTACAGTTTATGTTATCCGAACACGCAGATCCTGTATGGGTAATATAGGAACTACACAACACCCACACTGCTCAATGTGTATCTAGCTCCCCTGCAGACTTGGCAGAGGCATTGGGTGCCAGTGTAGTGCCGTACGCTGATGGCATCCAACTGCTCTTTTCATGGGAAAAAAATGAAACATTTCCGGGTTAGAAAATCAGAAATTGTCAGGCCAAAGTTTTCCAATAGCTCTCCTTCCATCAACTGAAATGTAAAATCAGGAAAACTGAGCAACTCTTCTTTGGACTGAGAGTTGAGGAATCATGGCAGTCCTTTTGGCCAAAGGATGCTCCTCCGCCACTAACCCACACCAATTCAGTCAAAAATGTAAGTATCAAGTTTGATGGACAACTCTTGTTTTGATTAAAAGTCAATGCAGTGGTAGGAACCTGTTTTGTCTTACTACGTATGCTAAGAAAGTTACTTCACTTCCTGCTGTGGCGGCTAGACAACAGGTGGTCCAAGCTCTGATTACATCAAGACAGGACTATGGCAATTCACCGGATTAAGGTGTACCTGTTCATGATATTGAAAGGCTGCAGATGGTTCAGAACGCAGCCACTCAGACGATATTCTGCCTTTCTCGGAGAACTCATATATCTCTCTTCTTAGATACCTGCATTGCCTTCCAGTCAGGAAGAGGACCACTCTAAAGATCCTATTCCTTATCCATAAAGCTCTACATGGGACAGGGCCAGTGTACTTAAGAGCAAGAATCAGGTTTTACACTCCCCTCAGAAGTTTGCGCTCAGCAAATATTTGTCTGGCCAAAATCCCCCAGATCCGCAAAACAAGGACTGGGGGCAGATCATTTTCCTTTCTAGGTCCCTCTTTATGGAACAAACTCCGCTTGGAATTAAGGTGCATTAAAGAAACCCCTCTGTTCTGAAAAAAGTTATAAACTTGGCTCTTCCCCAACAACTGATATTGATCCCAAAATTCTCTCGCTGGTCCACTTCTATATTAGCACCAAGACACTCCTTGGAGTAGCAGTTGCGCTTTAGAAATGCCATTACATACATACATAGATACATTGCTTACTTATTGACAATTACTAATGTACTCTGCAAGGGCATAATGAACCCCTTGCTTTAGCAGCTACAGTGGGGGTTGAGTTCTTATGGCCTAGTTTAATCTGCAGCTCAGCAGACAAAAGCTCATAATGAATGCTAAAAATGAAGGGTTGATGCAAAAGGGAAAGGAGGATGGAAGGTTAAAAGAAAGGATGGGTGAAATGGTATGTGAATGAAAGGATGTGTGGGTGGGTGAAAGGATGTGTAGGTGGGTGATATTATGCACAGGTGGGTGAAATGATGGATGAAAGGGTATGTGGGTGAAAGGATGCCTGGGTGGGTAGATGGGTGAAAAAATGCTTGGGTGGTTAAAGGATGGGTGAAAGTGTGGATAGGTGAAAGGATGCGTGGGTGGGTAAATGGATGAATGGGTGAAAGGATGGTTGAAAGGGCGGATAGGTGAATGGATGGATGGATGGATATGGATGGATGGCTATATGGATGGATGGATTGGAATGGTGAAAGACTGGACCAGAGAATGTAAGGCTTAAATGGTGGGTATCAAAGGGACCCAGGGAACATAGAACAATGTAAGGATGAATGAATAATTTCTTGGATGAAGAAACAAGGGAGTTTTTCAAAGAGGCGCATGCTCACCTACTTCGCTTGCTTGGTTTTATTAAAGTTTTGGATCAAAGAGGTAGTATTTTAATTTTCTATCTACTCCTTTGACTCACTGTATTTGTTAAGCAAGGCAGATAATTATCCCACCAAGAATCAATCATCACATCCCTACCCATGGCACTTCACCACACATGACCTAACTGCATTATGGTTCAATTCTGCACTACAGTGTTGGCTTTGCAGTGTGCGTCTGCTTTAGTTAATGCAGTATTTACAAAGTTTTCTATGCATTGTAAACTGAAAAAAAGGTATGTTTACCTTCATCTCAGTGGCCACTCAGTCACCTCCTAGTACTTCACTCCTTTATTCTTTCCTAAATTCTGTCCCAATCTACCCAAAAAAATTGAACAATTTATTCTTGGCTGGTGCCACATCTATCTGGCAAAGGGATTCATATATTTGATGGCTTCCATAATGGATTTACGTCTGTTCAAATTTTTCCCTTTCGACATTCATCAACCACAGTGACTGAAGGGCTTATGCACATGTTGATGATCAGTGACACCTCACTATTCTATAGCAAAACCTCAACCCACCCAGCCTCATCCCTCTAACTTACCCTGCAAGAAAGAGTAATTTTAATTTCCTTTCCTTGCTACCAAGCGAATGTATTTTTGGGAAATAATTTGTGGTGAAGGGTGAGGTTAGGAAGCAAAGAGGGACTGAGGGCCAGATGTACAACCATTTGCTTTTACGACTCGCAAATTGCGAAAAATTGCGAGTCGCAAAAGCAAATGTACAACAGTGTCAGAGACACTGTTAGCGATTCCCAATGGGGTCGCAAAAAACGAGGACCATGAATATTAATGAGCCACTCGCAATTTGCGACCCCATTGGGAATGGCTGGCCCTCCCAGGGATGGTGGCCTGCTGGGCTCAGCAGACCTCCATGTCTGGGACTGCTTTTAAATAAAGCAGTTTAAAAACAAATGCAGCCCGTTTTCCTTAAATGAAAACGGGATGCATTTTTTAAAAAAAATGAAACGATTTCGTTTCATTTTTTAAGGGCAGTGGTCCCTGGGACCACTGGCCTGCCTGCCCTTAAAAAATATTTTCCCATGCATTCCCAAATGCTTTACCACCTGCTTGAAGTAGATGGTAAATTGCGACTGTTTTGCGACCGCAATTGCGGTCGCAAAACAGTCATACATAGGGCTCAGACTCGCTATTAGGAAGGGACGCCCTTGAAACGCCCCTTCCTAATAGCGAGTCGAAAATCCTAATTAGCGAGTCGCAAATAAATTGCGACTCACTAATCAGAGTTTATACATGGCCCTTAGGTATTTTTGCATGCGCAAACGGGTCGCAAACCCGTTTGCGCATGCAAAAAAACTTCGTACATTTGGCTCTAAGTGCATGATTTCGAGTTTTGAGGATGGGATACTGTGAGACGAACGGGCCAGTTATAATCTATATATACCGTTCCTTTCCCTGTACTGCAGTGCATTGTTTTTCCCACCGTCTATTTATGGCAGACAGGTTATCCGCATTTTATATGTGATGTGTGTGACGTACTATTATTAGATTTCATCTGCCTCTTTGGAGTGAGGGTAGAATTGAAAGGCATTTGGAGAAGGATAGGGCCGTTGTAATTAAAGTAAGGTAATTGTGCATTATAGCTGACCCAGATGCAGACTGCAGAGAGTAGTGAAGTATCTGATGAGCTAACTGGCATGCCTCCATTATTGTAGGACAAGAATACTTGTATTCCATAGTGCATAATGCCTTACTCATTAATGAGAGGTAATTTATTCTTATTTTTCCACACAAAGTGTCTATTTAGTATTTTTACTAGGAAATCTTTAAAGGGAAAGAAACTGTTTTTGTAATCTGATGTGCTGTAATTGTGCCTTAATTTCTATCAGGCAATCAGTGTTTTTATGAGAGACATGTGTGGGGAAAAAAATGGCCCTGTGACTTGTAATCACATCAAATTCCAATACTGCTAATTGTTTTTGAGCATGTACTCGTACTTATATTGTAGTAAACAAAAAAGGTCGCAATTCGTTGTTAAGAAAAGCTGTTTTTTATTCTTTTTGTGTTCTTTTCATGATCCAACACAATTAGTTACATCCTTGTTTTTCAGAGTATTCTTTAAATTACATTATTGAAACTACAGCAGCCGACATGTGTTTCGCCCTCAGTGGTCAATCAGACCAGGGCTTTCTCAAGGCTGAAAAAGATGTAATTGGGCAGTATGGGTCAATACTGTATGGGAGGCCAGATGTAGCCAAACACCGAGTGCATAATGTGAAAAATGCGTCAGTAAAAAAATCAAAAAAATGTTTTTGTGTTTTTACTGTGAAACTACTATAAAAGAAGAAGAGAAGAAAGGGGAAAAATGCCCGAAGGAAAGTGACCAGGATATGTGAAGAGGAAAGAGAGACTGTGCCAACACTTAATGAGAGACAGTCAGTATGGCTAAGGAGAGAAAGAAGGGTAACCGTTAGAGTATTGGGGGGATTTAAAAGGTTAAGGATGTGTTTTCAGTGCTGACAAGAGAAAGTAGGGTGTGAGAAATTAGACTATTTTGTCATTTTAGAAATTTCCGCATGCAAGCATTCCGATTTTTAGTTCATTATGTTAGTACTTTTTCAGCAATCATGCAGAGTTAATTTATAAAATATTTTCGTTGAATAATCGTAGCTGTATCATTACTGTGTGCCAGGAAAGCTTAATCGGTGACTTCACAAATCATAGTTAAACAATATAACTATACCTTCTTAATTCATTAATAGATCTTGAATATTTCCTTTAAGCATATTTAAAAAACTGTGTCAATCTTCAAAGAAGCATTTTTTATGTCGATGTCTAAAGGAAAAAAAGAAAAAAGAGAACAGGTGGAGGGAGGTAAAGGGCAAAGAGGAAAACCACCATGCGGTTTGTACCATCAAGGCTTTGGGGGAAGGGTTACTGTTGCGAGGTAAACACCAGATCTTTAGAATTTATATGTGTCTATCATGCACATGGCAGTTTGGAGGACATCAGAGTTGTTGCATTTATGGTGTGCACATCGCATATTACTGGGCGGCAAAATGGTTTATAAGAGACAGTAAGACCAGATTGACAAATAATAATCTAGGTGGCTGTTATGTAATTTTGCCAGTATTTGAGGAGATACCATATAGTGTTCTTCACAGAGTCAAAAACGTCTGGCTATAAATTACGAACACCGAACTATATGAAGCACCGATTTAGTGCATAGCCAGAAGTATAAGTACGTCAGGTCCGGTTGGCAAGTACAAAATTCTCTCAATAATTTAGGAGATGTTAACTAGTGTTTTCCAGAAAGTCATGTTATCGGGCTCTTAGTTACGAGCACCGAGCTCACATAAACACTGAATTTGTGCATAGCGAGGAGAATTAATTCATCTAGTCCGATGGTGAAATACCGGCTTCTACTTACTTCTATTTGATGAGGGCACTGGTAGTCCTGGGTCAATCCCGCAAGTAAACATTGTGATGGTCAATCGGCATTGTATATAGGGGCCATCTTTAAATAAGTTAAGAGCTGTTCTCGTATGGGTTGTTTCTTACATGAATTCTGTCGCCATCTTGGTGTGGGTAGTGGTTCATTGAGTTCAAGTTGGATTATGTGGCAAACGTACACGTTTAGTTAGCCTTAAAATTCCTAGGTTATAGATCTTTTATTACGGTATATAACCGTATGCTGCCGCCACGGTTTAGTGTGTAGTCAAAAATGAAAGGTGCTCCATGACCCTTCGAATCATATTGAAAAAATTATGTCCTCTTTAATTAAATAAAAATATTCTAATGGATTTTAAGACAGGGTCCAGGGGGAATCAAAGAGTTTTGTCTATAAATGTACGTACTCATGGCAGAGTCAGAAGTAAATCGATTGCTTTGTATGTGCGACAGTATATTAACTGCATAGAAAGGCAAGATGAGTTTGGCCGCCATCTTGAGTTGTTCTTGGTGACTAATCGTAATCATTTCGAAGTCATTCTATAGTATCAGACAATGAGCCGTACAATACAATTGCGATCATATGTGTATTAAGACTGTTTGTTTACTGAGGATTACAATGTAAAAAAGAGTCCAATACATACTATTGGTCCATATAATTAGAGCCTTAAGCATGGGAGGATGGCCCATGGTAAGTAAGTCATTCTACAGATTGGTCCAACCCTTTAGAATCGAGGATAGCATGATGTCGGTACCATATATATATAACGGATGATAAACTTATCCAATAGTTCTCGAAAAAATCGAAAAGTACAGCAAACTGATATGCACTACAAATGTTAATTAACAAAGAGGTGGTATGCCAAAAATGAGGCAGTGACTGTCCATATAATTTATGGGGGTTTTAGCCCTGGAGAAGGCCTGAGAGACTGGGAGGGGAGAGCTACAGAGTTATTCTGGATTAAGAGATGTTATCCAGGAGAGAGCAAGAACTGTGCAGTAGACCAAGATGCATAAATTCCTAGTCATGGAAAGAGAAATGGTGTAAAGTTGCATAAACATTAAGACGGAAACATGAGATACATTTGGACCTAAAACACATATAGTCAGATAGCATGATCAGGGTCCATTCCACAGTGATACAATAACGTCTACAATTTACAAATGATAAATAGTTCTGCAGATGGAGTATCTAGATGGTTTGATGATTATATACAGTTCCAGACAGGATGTCTTAGAGCCAGTAGTGCCACTCATTATCCTTGTTCAGGCCATTTTCCACAGTATCTAAATGAATGATTAGGGCACTTTCCTGTTGACATAGTCTGTGCACAAGGTTACCTCCTCTTGCATGTTGCTTCAGCTTATTAATGGCACAGAAGGTAAAATTGTGATTGTGTGGATGATAAGTCTCAAAGTGTTCCACTAATGGCTGTCGTACATCTGTTTTGTGGATGTTCCGATAATGTTCTTGGATCCGGATTTTTAGAGGGCGAGTTCTAATACCTATGTAGTGTTTTCCGCAGGGGAGGTGATTAAATAAATAACGTTTCTGCTCTCACAGTTTATGAAGTCTCTGATTTGAAATGAATGGCCGTTCACATTTATATCCTTGGTTTTGGACCTGCCTAGTTTACAGATAGAGCAGTTTGAGCAGGTGAAAAATCCATTGGGCCGATGTAAGAAGGTTGGAAGGTCTTGTTTCATTTGTAGAAATGAGGGACATAGGGAGTCTCGGAGATTTTTGCTCCGTGTGAAACTGAGTTGTGGTGAGTCTTTAAGGGCATCCAATATTGTGGGGTTATGTTTCAGAAGGTTCCAATGTTTTTTGAGAGTCTTTCGTATATATTGATGTCAGGTGTTGTATTGTGTCAAAAAACGGATTACTGGTTGATGATTTTTAGGACTGTGGTTATGTAGGTGAGAGTTACGATCCGATTGAGCAAAGAGATGTCCTGTGTCCTTGAGGCATCTTTGGTCGTATCCTCTTTGGCTCAGTCTTTCTGTGATCTCCAAAGATTTTTTTATCATACTCTTCATTTGAGCTACAGTTAATGTGTGCTCGACGATATTCTCCTGATGGAATATTGGCAATTATATGGTGGGGGTGGCTACTGGTGGCATGGAGAATGGAATTTGCAGTTTTAGTCTTTCTGTGTATCTTTGTTTGTAATGTATTTTGTTCAATGTAAATGGTAAGATCTAGGAATTCAATTTCTTTCTTAGAAATGGTGTAGGTTATATCTATACCCCACTTGTTTTGGGTGAGGGTATGAATGAAATCTTTCAAACGGGCTTCCGATCCTTGCCGTATAAGTAAAAAATCATCGATATATCGGCCCCTCAGGACTATGTTTCTGGAGAAGTTGTCAATGTGATCGTTCCATATCCATTGGCGTTCCACTTCCCCCATCAAGATGCAGGCATAGGGGGGGGCAAATTTAGCCCCCATAGCTGTCCCCTGTAGTTGTAAATAGAATTTTCCATTGAAGAGGAAGTAGTTGTTATACAAGCAGAACTCAAGCACTTTCCAAGATCATTCTATTTCTGGCCGTGTAGTGTACTGATCTTGTTATAAGACAGGTCCCAATTGCTGCCAGTCCATCTGGGTGTTTAATGGATGTATAGAGGCTGACTACGTCTATAGATGATAACAGGAAGTCTGGTTGCCATGTGATGTTTTGAAGTTTTTGAAGGACATCCTTTGTGTCTCTTAGAAAGGATGGAAGATCTTTCATAAAAGGTTGTAGCTCAGCATCGATGAAGGATCCCACATTGGAGCAGATAGATTCGATCCCCGCGATGATGTGTCTCCCTTTTGGTGGTCTACCAGGTTTGTGAACTTTCGGTGGCAGATAGAGGGTTGGAGTAACCGGATTGTTGATAAACAATAGTTGTTTCTATTCCAATGTCAGTAGTTCCATCTCTTACTAGTTATTCAGCAGTTGGCGGAGCTTCTCTTGTATATCCTTTGTGGGATTGTGGCTACGTTTTTTTATAGCAGGCGGCATCCCCCAATTGACGATGTGCTGCTTGAAGATAATCTGGAATATTGAGAAGAACTACATTTCCCCCTATATCCGCTTCCCTAATGATCAAGTTGGGGTCATTCCTTAGTTCTGTCAATAGCTTTTTCTCATTATTAGTTATGTTCATTGCTACGTATTTTTGTTTAGCCAGATATTTTTGATTTTCAAAATCGAGATCCTTGCTTACGTCTGAAAAAAAGATGTCAATTGTATTACCTCGTGGTAAGGCTGGTGTGAATTTTGATTTTTTCTTTAGAGGTGTAGGTTTGGAATGGAAGATATCTATTCCTAATTCTTCTGCCGTTGTGGTCAAGGTTTCTAATCCATCTGAAGCAGCATCTGTTGATAGATAAGGAAGTAAATTAATCATCTCTAGGTCTTGTGCAGAGAGGTCACTTGTAGGTAATGGATTACCGCTTGATGTAGGTTGTGGTATTTTGTCAGAGAAAAAAGAGTGAAGTTTCAGTTTTCTTGTAAATTTAAATAAGTCAATTTTGGTCTGTACTATGTCCCAGCGTGTTGTAGGACAAAAGGACAACCCTTTGTTCAGAATTTGATAATGAGTTTCACTTAGTGTCATCTTTGAGAGATTGATCACTAGTTGTTTGGAGGCTATTTTTGTATGAGGGGTAGCGACTTGGTCAGTTCCTTGCTCCTGGCTCTTGTTTGTACTCCCACAATACTTTGTTTTGGTGTATTTGTACTTGGTGGTCTGGTCCTATTGTCTTGGGCATTGCCCAGGCGATGTCTGCGCACCTCCTCGTGAAAATTCACCTCCGGTCTAGAGTTAGTCGTAGCCTCAGGGTCTCCTACAGATTCTGCTTCTGAGGATGGAATAGTTTCAGATGAAATGTTAAGGTGTGTAGATGGAGCTGTGTTTGATATATTGTCATACTTTTTTCACGAATGTATAGACTCTGCCTAATTGGTAATCTGTCATGTCTCGTCTGAATTTCCGATTCTTCTGTTGATTGATGTCTTCCTCGTAGTCGTCAAAGACTTTGTTCAGTATTTCGTAGTTTTTTGTAGTGACATCTCCCCAGTTTGCTTCCTTAATTCTTTTCGATAGGGAGTCTACTTCCATTTTGTATTTTTCAAATTCATCTTGTGCTATGTCAATTAATTGATGTAGCATGTTGTTCGAGGCTGTTCGCAGATTGTCCTCCCATTGTTGTAATCTATCAGGAGCTGTTGTTTCTATTGGGGGAAAGATGAGGCTCCTGAGTCCCCTTGGAATTAAGTTATGTTCTAGGTATTTATGGAGTGAGGCCCCTTACCACCATTTTGATGTCTCTTTTTTTACCCTCACCCCAAACAAGTGGGGTATAGATATAACCTACACCATCTCTAAGAAAGAAATTGAATTCCTAGATCTTACCATTTACATTGAACAAAATACATTACAAACAAAAATACACAGAAAGACTACAGCTGCAAATTCCATTCTCCATGCCACCAGTAGCCACCCCCACCATACAATTGCCAATATTCCATCAGGAGATTATCGTCGAGCAAGCATTAACTGTAGCTCAAATGAAGAGTATGACAAAAATTTTTGGGAGATCACAGAAATACTGAGCCAAAGAGGATACGACCAAAGACGCCTCAAGGAAACACAACATCTCTTTCCTCAATCGGATCGTAACTCTCTCCTACATAACAACAGTCCTAAAAATCATCAACCAGTAATCCGTTTTTTGACTCAATACAACAAAGGACATCAATATATACGTAAGACTCTCAAAAACATTGGAACCTTCTGAAACATAACCCCAAAATATTGGATGCCCTAAAGACTCACCACAACTCAGTTTCACACAGAGAAAAATCTCCGAGACTCCCTATGTCCCTCATGTCTACAAATTAAACAAGACCTTCCAACCTTCTTACATCGGCCCAATGGATTTTTCACCTGCTCAAACTGCTCTATCTGTAAACTAGGCAGGTCCAAAACCAAGGATATAAGCGTGAGCGGCCATTCATTTCAAATCAGAGACTTCATAAACTGTGAGAGCAGAAACGTAATTTATTTAATCACCTGCCCCTGCGGAAAACATTACATAGGTAGTACAAATCGTCCTCTAAAAATATGGATCCAAGAACATTATCGGAACATCCACAAAACAGATGTACGACAGCCATTAGTGGAACACTTTGAGGCATATCATGCACACAATCGCAGTTTTAACTTCTGTGCCCTTAAAAAGCTGATGCAACATGCAAGAGGAAGTAACCTTCAGCACAGACTACGTCAACAGGAAAGTACCCTAACCATTCATTTTGATACTGTGGAAAACGGCCTGAACAAAGATAATGAGTGGCACAACTGGCTCTAAGACATCCTTTCTGGAACTGTATATAATCATCAAACCATCTAGATACTCCAACTTCAGAAAGATTTATCATTTGTAAATTGTAGACGTTATTATATCACTGTGGAATGGACCCTGATCATGCTATCTGACTACATGTGTTTTAGGTGCAAAAGTATCTCATGTTTCCGTCTTAGGGCCCGATTCCGATCTCGTAAGGAAGGCCTACAAACGGGATTTTTAAAGACCAAATCCGATTCGGAGCCTATCGTTCCGCCCGAATCGTCCCCAGTTCCTAACGAGCAAGTACGATGCGAGTATCCTGTACACGCCGTGCGAATCGTTTACGAACCGGAACCTGTCCATCCGACACGTCCGTAGCCGAATCGTGCCGCGCAATGGAGCCGTTTTCCGACCGAGCGAGTACGATGCACGAATCGGAGAGCTGTATCGCCTCGGTCTCATCGAGATGAAACGGCTGTCGGATTCGGACTTCGGGTGGCCATAGCAGGCCCCCCTTTACCCGGAGCCCTCCGATTCGGTCACGGGGGGTGCGCATGTGTCTCCCCGATCCAGGCATGCACAGTGTGGCGGGCCACATGGCATGCCCGCCACAGGGTGTACGCTTTTCCCCGCCCACCCCTTTTTGGCAATGGGAGCCTGGGTACGCGTCTGTACACGGGCTCCCATAGAGTTCAATGGGAGTCCGAACAAGCCGAGTCCGTAAGCATACTGCAGCATCGTACTCGCTCGTTCGGACTTCCGGAGCACGTCTCGCTCGGAAAGCCCTCCAGATCCGAGTCGTATGGAGGGCTTTCCTTACGAGATCGGAATCGGGCCCTTAATGTTTATGCAACTTTACACCATTTCTCTTTCCATGACTAGGAATTTATGCATCTTGGTCTACTGCACAGTTCTTGCTCTCTCCTGGATAACATCTCTTAATCCAGAATAACTCTGTAGCTCTCCCCTCCCAGTCTCTCTGCCATTCTCCAGGGCTAAAACCCCCATAAATTATATGGACAGTCGCTGCCTCATTTTTGTCATAACACCTCTTTGTTAATTAACATTTGTAGTGCACAAAAGTTTGCTGTCCTTTTCGATTTTTTCGAGAATGATTGGATAAGTTTATCATCCGTCATATATATGGTACCAACATCATACTATCCTCGATTCTAAAGGGTTGGACCAATTTGTAGAATTACTTACTTAACATTGGCCATTCTCCCATGCTTAAGGCTCTAATTATATGGACCAAGAAGTCTGTATTGGACTCTTTTTACATTGTAATCCTCAGTAAACAAAGAGTCTTAATACACATAAGATCGCATTTGTATTGTACGGCTCATTGTCTGATACTATGGAATTACCTCGAAATGATTACAAGTAGTCACCAAGAACAACTCAAGATGGCGGCCAAACTCACCTCGCCTTTCTATGCAGTTGATATACTGTTGCACATACAAAGCTATCGATTTACTTCTGACTCTGCCATGAGTACGTAAATTTATAGACAAAACTCTTTGATTCCCCCTGGACCCTGTCTTAAAATCCATTAGAATATTTTTATTTAATTAAAGAGGACATAATTTTTGCAATATGATTCAAAGGGTCATGGAGCACCTTTCATTTTTGACTATACACTAAAACTTTGCGGCAGCATATGGTTATAAACCGTAATAAAAGATCTATAACCTAGGAATTTTAAGGCTAACTAAATGTGTACATTTGCCACATAATCCAACTTGAACTCAATGAACCACTACCCACTCCAAGATGGCGACAGAGTTCATGTAAGAAACAACCCATATGAGAACAGCTCTTAACCTATTTAAAGATTGCCCCATATACAACGCATAAAGACCATCACAACGTTTACTTGTGGGTTTGACCCAGGACTACCAGTGCCCTTATCGAATAGAAGTAAGTAGAAGCCGGTATTTCGCCATCGGACTAGATGTATTACTTCTCCTCGCTATGCACAAATTCAGTGTTTATGTGAGCTCGGTTCTCGTAACTAAGAGCCCGATAACATGACTTTCTGGAAAACACTAGTTAACATCTCCTAAATTATTGAGAGAATTTTGTACTTGGCAACCGGACCTGATGTACTTATGATTCTGGCTATGCACTAAATTGGTGCTTCATATAGTTCGGTGTTTGTAATTTATAGCCAGACGTTTTTGAATCTGTGAAGAACACTATATGGTATCTCCTCAAATACTTGCAAAATTACATAACAGCCACCTAGATTATTCTTTGTCAATCTGGTCTTACTGTCTCTTATAAACCATTTTGCCGCCCAGTAATATGCGATGTGCACACCATAAATGCAACAACTCTGATGTCCTCCAAACTGCCATGTGCATGATAGACAAATATAAATTCTAAAGATCTGGTGTTTACCTCGCAACAGTAACCCTTCCCCCAAAGCCTTGATGGTACAAACCGCATGGTGGTTTTCCTCTTTGCCCTTTACCTCCCTCCACCTGTTCTCTTTTTTCTTTTTTTCCTTTAGACATCGACATAAAAATGCTTCTTTGAAGATTGACACAGTTTTTTAAATATGCTTAAAGGAAATATTCAAGATCTATTAATGAATTAAGAAGGTATAGTTATATTGTTTAACTATGATTTGTGAAGTCACCGATTAAGCTTTCCTGGCACACAGTAATGATACAGCTACGATTATTCAACGAAAATATTTTATAAATTAACTCTGCATGATTGCTGAAAAAGTACTAACATAATGAACTAAAAATCGGAATGCTTGCATGCGGAAATTTCTAAAATGACAAAATAGTCTAATTTCTCACACCCTACTTTCTCTTGTCAGCACTGAAAACACATCCTTAACCTTTTAAATCCCCCAATACTCTAACGGTTACCCTTCTTTCTCTCCTTAGCCATACTGACTGTCTCTCATTAAGTGTTGGCACAGTCTCTCTTTCCTCTTCACATATCCTGGTCACTTTCCTTCGGGCATTTTTCCCCTTTCTTCTCTTCTTCTTTTATAGTAGTTTCACAGTAAAAACACAAAAACATTTTTTTGATGTTTTTGCTGACGCATTTTTCACATTATGCACTTGGTGTTTGGCTACATCTGGCCTCCTATACAGTATTGACCCATACTGCCCAATTACATCTTTTTCAGCCTTGAGAAAGCCCCGGTCTGATTGACCACTGAGGGCGAAACACGTGTCAGCTGGTGCAGTTTCAATAATGTAATTTAAAGAATACTCTGAAAAGCAAGGATGTAACTAATTGTGTTGGATCATGAAAAGAACTCTAAAAGAATAAAAACAGCTTTTCTTAACAAGGAATTGGGACCTTTTTGTTTACTACAATATAAAAAAGGAGGAGTACATGCTCAAAAACACTTAGCAGTATTACAATATTGAGGCTGGGAAGGTCCAGAGCCTCGAGTCAATCTCCTCCAACCCATCTACTACTACAATTGGGTAATACCATCCGGGACCAGGATCCCTGGACCTTCAAGAAATTGGGATCACATCAAATTCCAATGTTCATAGGGGACCAGCAATGTACTGCTACTGTGCCACTATAATTATAAACAAGTGTTTTCACAGAGCACTGTTTACAATTTGTCTTTTTTCTTTTTTTTATTGATATGCTACTCCTGCTGGTCCACCTACATGCGTGAAGATAGCAACCCAGCTGCGGTGGCAGTGGTTGGAGGCCATCCACATAGAATACCATTGCCTGGTGGCTCTGGAGGAGGATGAGGCTGAGGCATCTGCCGCTGTCCAGGGCCCCCGTTCCTCCAGCCAGCTGCCAGCACCTCCAGCCTCCTGGCAACAACATCACCAGCACCACTGGCAGCTGGCAGCCGGCCGTCCAACCACCACTGTTGACCCTCCTGCTCCGACCGCTTTTTTCAGTGCGGTATGTCTTGCAGCATCTGGTGTGCTCGGACTACAGGATGGCACACATGGAGGCAAAGTTTGAGGAGCTCAGAAACCCAATGGAGAGCGCCCTCTTTTAATTTTTTGTTTAGGCGGAAGAGACTTTATTATGGGAGGAGAGGGTAAGAATTGGGAAGGGAATTAACTTACGTTGAAATTTGATATTTCTTTGGACTTTGGTGGAGGATGTGGTGATTTATTTCGAGAGATGGGTCGGCCTGTTATGGGTGGAGAGGGTGGTTTTTATTGTTAAAAACAAGTAAAAGGAAAAAGTTATTCTACTTTATTGTAGCTTTTTTGTGTTTTACTTTTACTTTGCACTGCTGCGTTTTCACGCAGTCTGTTATGTAATCTGCTTGTTTATCAAAGTGTATGCATATCAGTTAGTTATAATTAGTTATACCCATGTCATACTACCCTCTGTAACTATATTATTGACCATTAGTGGGGTAGGGTATGCTGTCGTTGCCTGCATTGCCTACAGCATCCTAGATCAACAAGGAAGGAAAGTCATCTACAATAGCAGTTAGTTACTTACCAAACAAAAGTTCACTTCACTACATAGTTCTCTTACCTGAATAGATGAAGCGATGGCTGCTACCTCTCTCTTTCATCCAAAACTCACAGCAGGTTTTCCCAAGATGCCTTCTTAATGGTGATGGTAGTAGTAGCAGGCTAATAGGCTAACAGGGAAGGCATCACAACAAGTGAAGTCCCTCTCGCACCTAGGTGAGCTCCAACTGTACGATTAACCAAAAGAATTATCCATCACAGGCAACTTAATTGAAAGGAAAACGTAAAGTTGGTAGGTCATATATTTATATCATAGCTTTACAGAGATTGAAAATAGACTACTACCACCATGACACAACAAAGAAAAGAATACCTGATATTATAACAAAAACTAGCAATACTATCTTCACCTGAAAAATGAAGAGCTATTTAATTAAAACTAAAGTTATAAAATCCTCGAGTCATGAGAAGTGGACTCATAGTCAGGAGTGGAGTCAACAAGATTAAGCATTTACGCAACACAAGGCCTGAATGGTGATGTTGACATAAAATGTTCTATATCTAAATCCCTTTTATGCATAGGGGGTATGTGGGGCTTGTAGGGGCTATTACTCTGGCAATGGAAGATCCCGCAATGAGTTGGTGTCGCTTTCACCACATCTGCCTCACTGTGTGTATGATCCATTTATGGTGTAAATTAAGTCACTTCAATAAATCACACAGCCTGGGGGAAGAGGGTTGTGTTTGATGAATAGATGGGAAAGGGGATTTGGGGAAAGGTGTGACAAAGAAACCCACTACACAACAACAATATTCATCAGGGCAATGATGAGCAGCACATCAACATCAATCTCTTGTGGAAGGAAATTAAGAAATGAGTATGAGTTCAGTTAAATCCATGGCAAACAGTCCTTCAGCTGCAGAAGTTTTTATATATCTAAATGTTTAGTTTATTTATTTTTGTTTATTTGCAGAGTTTTATATAGCGCTGGCAAGACCCGGAGGTATCAGAGCGTTTTACATGAGGATTAGCGAGTTACAAAATTACGTCAGTTACAGGAGCCTAGTATAACATATGAAAGGAACAGTGTTACACAGTAACATGAGTTAATAGAGCATAAACATATACACACATCCAATAGGGTATAGAAGGAAGAGGGGAAAAGTAACATCGGGTTGGAATGAAGATCGGGTCAGGAAAGACCGGAAAGGGGGGAAGTAATTCAGGGGAACCAAAAAGACAAAGTGAAAGTCAAACAAGCCGGCTGATTCGTGAGAAGGTGGGGGAAGAAGGAGACACGGCGGGGAGACGAAAGAAAGTCTGCCCAATGTCCGGCTGGGTAGGTGACGGCTGAGGGGGAGATCCACAGCCTGTCTCTTCTATAGCTACCTAGGTAGCTCCACCGGGCATCGGCCATATTGCTAGGTCTCCGCAGTCGGAAGAATATTCACGGATTCCTCGGAAGTTGCTGAGGTTGGTTTCAAATTCAATCACGGAATTGGAGTCATCTAGGTTTGAAAAATAGAAATTATGGAGGAGTGAATAGAAGTGTAGTCTGGGTGTGGTAAGGTGGGCTGAACAGAGTGATAAGTACCTGGATACCCAAGAAATGTGCATCCAACTGGCCACGTGAGACTGAACAGTGTCAGATGGACCTGGATTACTTACAGAATGCAAATGTATGTCAAATAGGAAGGATGTTTGTTTGTGGTCATTCAAAGGCTTGAAAATGGGTTGGTGCACTACCAAAGTTGGGGTATCAGATGGGGACATTTGGGGGTTATGTGATGGGCCTACTAAGAGGTGAAAATAGGAGTCAGAGGCACAAAGGTATGGGGATCCTGGACTTGGTCCCACAGTGAGGAGGGTCAAAAAGCTCCTGCTAAATATTTCTGGACAACCTTGACCAAATTATGTGCAGCCTGGCTCCCTCTGTAATTAGTGAAACCACACAGTTCTAAAAATGCTGGTTGTTAAAAGAAAATGATACTGTATTGCCAAATTGGGCGGTGCATCTGCATTCTTCTCGGAATGTCCGCCTTTGTTGCCTGCCTGAACCAGTCCGATAAGGTAAGCAGGAGAGTTATGGAGCTTTCGCCTCTCATGCAGGAGAAGAAGAGGTCTGCGGACTGTAAAACAGAAATTATATTGTAGAGTCAAGGAAAAGGGCAAAAGGTAAGCTTCATGAGGAGTGTACCAACTACCAAGACTCAAAGGCACAGCAAGAGCACAGGCTGCTGCAATCATTCATTTGATCAGTCATGGCAGATCGATTAACTAAGAAGTGAGATTAATTTACAACCAAACATAGACAAGTAGCTGCATGTACTGGGCTGATCAATCTCACAACTGTCATCATAACATTTAGCCGAATGCTTGCATTATGTGATGATGATGATAATGTGGCATCACAAGTCTGTCTCCAGTCCACAGAGCTAAGTAGGCCTCAGAGTCATCATCATGTTGATTTCCCTTTGAATTCAATAGACTCAATATTTTCCTTCTTGGTTCTATTGAGGTAGTCCCGCCCTCAGTCCTTCCATCCTCCTCCCGGCTCCGTGTAACAAATCAGTCCAACTCCGTCCTGACACCTGGGGTCCACTGATGTTGAAGAACAAGAAGAGAAATAGAATTTGAGTATTCTGTTTTGATTTGTGTTTGTGATTTAAATTGACTGTTCTGGTCTCTGAAGAACCAGAAAAAGGGAGTGGGCTCTGATAGTAAATCTCACTAAGAGTGAAAGGGCCAATCACATTCAGGGAAAATGATTACCCGTCAAGGCCCAAACATTGCATATCCTTGAAATCAAGTTTACAATTATTAGTTGAACATCCTGCCTCACTAACTGCCACCACATGAATCATCAATCATCACTCACAATCACTCAATAATATGTCAATCATTGGTGCAATAGTTAGTTACCTGTTCCAATTCCAATACAAGTATAGTGGTAAGTAGTAGGTACACATTTGTATCTCCTCTTTGATGCAAGCAAAACATTGGAATTTGGCAGTCTTGTGAATCAAATGATCATTCTTTAATGGCCAGCCCTGCTAGGGGATGAAAAAAGAAGGATAGGCATGGAAGAGAGGCAGGCATTGTCTCTAATTTCCTTTAAGGGAATGGGGAGGATTCTTCACTGCACACTAGTCCACTCCAATCCGGCCATACATGTGCCTAAAAATGGTAGAACTACATAAGTCAGACACAAACGCCATCAGCTCCTTTCCTGCTGGTTCTTTTTGCGGCCGGAGCCGCTAACGCCTCGCAGCCAATCCAGTGCCAGGAGGCGCTTTAAAATCAGCTTTAAAAGCAGCGCGGGTCCCGACATCAGCTCCTTTCCTGCTGGTTCCTTTTGTGGCCGGAGCCGCTAACGCCTCGTAGCCAGTCCAGCGCCAGGAGGCGCTTTAAAATCAGGAGCGGGTTCCCACAGCGCGGGTCCCGCCATCAGCTCCTTTCCTGCTGGTTCTTTTTGCGGCCGGAGCCGCTAACGCCTCGCAGCCAATCCAGTGCCAGGAGGCGCTTTAAAATCAGGAGCGGGCTCCCGCAGCGCGGGTCCCGCCATCAGCTCTTTTCCTACTGGTTCCTTTTGCGGCCGGAACCGCTATCGCCTCACAGCCAATCCAGCGCCAGGAGGCGCTTTAAAATTAGGAGCGGGCTCCCGCAGCGCGGGTCCCGCCATCAGCTCCTTTCCTGCTGGTTCCTTTTGCGGCCGGAGCCGCTAACGCCTCGCAGCCAATCCAGCGCCAGGAGGCACTTTAAAATCAGCTTTAAAAGCAGCGCGGGTCCTGCCATCAGCTCCTTTCCTGCTGGTTCCTTTTGCGGCCGGAGCCGCTAACGCCTCACAGCCAATCCAGCGCCAGGAGGCGCTTTAAAATCAGGAGCGGGTTCCCACAGCGTGGGTCCCACCATCAGCTCCTTTCCTGCTGGTTCTTTTTGCGGCCGGAGCCGCTAACGCCTCGCAGCCAATCCAGTGCCAGGAAGCGCTTTAAAATCAGGAGCGGGCTCCCGCAGCACGGGTCCCGCCATCAGCTCCTTTCCTACTGGTTCCTTTTGCGGCCGGAACCGCTAACGCCTCGCAGCCAATCCAGCGCAAGGAGGTGCTTTAAAATTAGGAGCGGGCTCCCGCAGCGCAGGTCCCGCCATCAGCTCCTTTCCTGCTGGTTCCTTTTGCGGCCGGAGCCGCTAACGCCTCGCAGCCAATCCAGCGCCAGGAGGCGCTTTAAAATCAGGAGCGGGCTCCTGCAGCGCGGGACGCGCGCGGACGTGCCCGGGCCACGCCCGGGCTAAGCCCGGGCCAAGGGCAGGCCCGTCCTTGCCCGTCAAAGACCGGAGGAGGCCGGGCTGGGCCACCCCCCTGAAAACACTTTTATCGAAAGCACAAGGAGCTCGGACTGGTTCTATTCGAGGTACTGTGACAATTCCTTCTGTCCTTTAAAGTTACGACTGGTCCAACTGTTGGAACCCAGGCCCATTGCTCCTCTTCCAAGATACATTGCATGTAAACATGGGCAAGCGCAAAAACACTGAGGGTGGCTTGGGAGGCGCTCTGAGGAAAAAGACAAAAAACTACGTCAGAAATCTAGCTTGGGGGTTGAGAGGGGGGGTGAGAGTGGGGAGAGTGTGAAAGACCGAATTGAGTCTTTAATTTCTGATTGTGAGGGTCTCCTCACGTCACCTACATCTTCGAGAAAAACATCTGCCCACTCACACAAAGGCCCCCAACCATCTTCCCCCCCGTCACTGTAATTGACAACAAGGGTTCTGGTAGTATCCCTAGTCTATTCAAAAGGGCAGCCAACAAGAAACGAATTACAAAAACCCCTGATGAAACTGAAGACCCTTCCTTTAGGGAAACTCAGAGCAGGACCCAGTCTGACTTACCCTTGAGCAATAGGTTTGCACCCTTAGCGGCCAACCCAGACATGCCTGATATTGACACAAACAAGGAGGGTATGGGCCCCAGCATCAAAGAACTGAGCGGGAGGCTCACCACCTCTAGTCAAGGGAGATGTGTGACCCAGGACGCTGTTTTAATGCCAACTATTGTGGACCCGCAGAGGGAAACTGAGAGCATACTTTTAAGTCCATCTAATGCAGACCTACAGAGGGAAATCTTGGCCCTCAAAGAAACAGTAGGGACGCTGACTACACTTATTTCAAAATTACTTCTTAGTTTAGAAGATTGCAATATACACAAGCCACTGTCACTAATTCTGAGAGTGTATGTATGACGATTAAAGCAAACCACTCTATCGCTCATAACACACAAGCAATCGGCAAATTCCCAACTATAATTCCTACATCTAAAGTTACTAATCAAGCTGGCCGCAAGGAGGGCCACCATTGCAAATTACCCAGTCACGATATCTCTCGAGAAGGTCATATAGCACATTCCGGGGGCCAGAGCGCGCTTTATACATCTACGGAGAATGATCCATTTATTGGTCATGAAGGCCATAGTGAGGACCCTCTATTATCACAGTTACGCCCTATCCCCAAATTTGCTCTTCAGTCTACTATTTTTATGACCAATGTACCAAAGCTTAATTGCAATAATAAACTTGAAAACGGCGAAGTTTTAAAAAACAAATCCATTCATTGGATAAGGCAGGTAAGGGGATGCCGTTCTGTTATAAGGGACGACATCTTGAGGGCCAGGAGATGTGTCCTGAATAACAGCCCAGTCGACGCAGTAGAACTGATCCTAACGAGTGAAAACCTAGCGCATGACTTAGTTGCCCTAGAAGTAAGATCCTGCCCTCCACCTAGAACCAAAATCCAATTGAAGTATAACATTCCTGCTGGTTTCATTTTCCATCTTATAGCTCTATATCAATTGCCTCATTATATTTTTTGTGGCTTCTAAGCTTTGTTTTCCATCCTTGTACCATTATATCTTAGACTGTACTAATTTCTGTAGCCCCTATCATGGAGGGACTTAAAACCTTTGGGTTTTCGGATGAAGATTTTTCCTCATTGATAGGACAGGCTATATCAAGCCACAGTTCATCTATTTCACAACAGGGGGATACGGGTGAGTGGAACAACTTGTTGAACCTTAGGAAAAAACTTAAACGTATGGAGTCACATGCTCACTATATGCTCGAATATCTGCGAGGCAATGAAGAGCCCTTGATCAAATTCCTGCTGTCGACGCACAAGTATTTAAATTTTAAAGGCTACCATGATAAGTGCCTGACTGCCGACTGGACGATAATAACAGGACTGTGTCCCCAGAGATACAACCATCAGGCACTTATCATGGTAGCCTTTAAAATTTAAATACTTGTGCGTCAACAGCAGGAATTTGAAATATCTTAGATCAAGGGCTCTTCATTGCCTCTGTGTTCCTGCGTCTTCTTCACATCACCATTTGCCCTGAAGAAGTTCATTTTATGTATGAACGAAACGCGTTGGCTGGAATTTGCACATTTTGATATTGAAAATAAAGGATTGATAAACCACTATACAAAATGAACATTTGGATTTATTGAAGAAAACTCTTTGGTAGTGCACCGCTACACTATTTTCACAGTTTTCTCTCTGCTTGGCAGCTGGCATCCAACAACAGCAGGTGCAGGAGCTGTATGTGCACACCCAATCATACTATCCATTACAATTTCTTAAACAAGAAAAGGATTAAAGCAGGGAGGTGCGGTTACTCAGATCCGCCGTTGCTCATTCATTCTCTAGGTTAAAAAAGTTCTTCTTGGACAGACCTATGGATCCTCTAGAAGTGAACAAATCCAAATGTAAGCTCCCCTCCGTATTTACGCCAACTTTGGATATGGTAGGACCAGAAGTCGGAATTTTTGAACAAAATGTCATTAAGGAGATTTCACACATTGTTAAATATCCATGTAATGCACGATATAATTTATCGCAGAAAGATAATCAGGCTCTTGCGAAAATTCAATCTAACAGCGATCTGATTGTCAAACCATGTGACAAGGGTGGCGGAATTGTTGTTATGAACAAAATTGATTATAACGACAACATTTTGGACATGTTGGCAGTTCCACAACATTATAAAAAATCACATCCCAGAGAGCTAACTAAGCTGGAAACTCATATCAAAGAGATTACTCACAGAGCTCTTGACAGTGGCATTATTTGCCAAGAAGAATATGCCTTTCTGAATAAAACATGCCCCATTGTTCCAGCATTATATGGTGTACCCAAGACGCATAAGAGTGTGGTTGACCCTCCACTCCGCCCCATTATTTCTACTATTGGATCTAGCACCGAGCCCCTTTCCAAATATGTGGATTCTTATCTCTGCCCTTTAACCCAGAACTATGCCTCGTTTATTCGTGACACGGGGGATATCATAAATAAGATAGAGGGTATGTCCTTCAATTCCAATACTGATCTTTTGGTGACGCTTGACATTGAGGCGTTGTACACCAATATCCCTCAATGTCAGGCGTTACAGGCAGTGGCATCCCTCCTTGAACGATCCCCTGATGATAGACCGGATGATTTCATCTTGCAGTGTCTAGAAATAGTTCTGATGAACAATTTCTTTGAGTTTAATGGATCCACTTACCAACAAATCAAGGGCACCAGCATGGGGGCTTCCTGTGCTCCCAGTATAGCAAACATCTATATGGGTGAATGGGAGCTGATAAATGTGTTCAATGAAGCAGCCCCTTTTTTTGAGAATGTATGCACATGGAAGCGCTTCATTGACGACATTTTCTTCATATGGAAAGGTGACATGGCAACCTTACAAGAGTACATTTCCTGGCTTAATGCCAGTGACAGTAATTTAAAGTTTACTGCTAAGTTTAGTCCAGATCAGGTTGAATTTCTGGATATTCTAATTTTTGGAGCTAATGACACATTGCAGGTCAGCCTCTTCAGAAAGCCTACAGCCAAAAATACTATACTTCAATACCAAAGCTTCCACCCTACATGTCAAAAAGATTCAATCCCCTTTGGGGAATTCCTACGTGTGCGGCGTAATTGCACAAACATGCAGGACTTCCATACTCATGCAGATGCTTTAAAGAAGCGTTTGCTGGATCGTTGTTATCCACACCGTTTGGTTAGACATGCATTTAAGAGGGCCAAATACTATAATCGAGACGCCCTTTTGGATGGGTCTAGCCGAATACCAAGAGATCAGGTCACCTGTGTGATTAATCACTCTTCAATGAATTATAAGATCAAAAATGTGATTAACAAACATTGGAAAATTCTTAATACCAACGAAGATTTACCTCAGTTACAATTACCATTGGTGGCCTATAGGAGAAACCGTAATTTAAAAGATCTTCTGGTACATACCAGATCACAACCACTTAGGATTCAGCGTCAAACGACTATCACAGGACTTCCTCCAGTGTTAGGCAACCACAAATCTGGGTCTTGTCATACTTGTGATGCAACTATAGTCACAGATCTGCTCAAATATAAAGATAAGAACATCAAACTGAGGGATCTCACTAACTGTAGGAGTTGTAACATCATATATATCCTATTTTGTCCCTGTGGTTTAGCTTACATCGGAGAAACAGGGCGCAAATTCCGTGTTAGATTTAGTGAACATAAATCTGCAATTCGGACACGTAAAATTTTGGCCCCGCTAGTTCAGCACTTTGTAGATAAGGAACACACTGAAAAAGATCTGAGATGGTGTATAATACAAAAAGTCAAACATCTGGCAGGTCTGCCTCTAGAAATCACACGTAAAAGAAGAGAAACCTTCTGGATTTTTAACTGCAACAGTGTGAGGGAAGGGCTCAATGAAGATATTGTTTGGAACATCACTCGTAGGTGATTAACCTTGCCTTTGACAGCAGGTATATATAGATCTTGTCTCATTTAATACTGTTTCCCCAGAATACCACTCTTTATCCAACTTGAGTGGTATGTCCACTATGCAGGTGACATCTTGCCTTGCCGTTAGTCCTGAAACAGACTTTTCTCTATGGTATTTTCTTATCATTTATTTGTGCTAACTTTGGCTATTTCAGAGTTGTGACGGTAATAGCCTCATATTAGATTAACTAATTTCTATCTAGCACTAATTTGGTTGCCCGGCCGTGGAGCTACATCTCAGTAACTTAATACACTCCCAGTGGGCATTAGGGGCTGACCCATTGGTGGACGTAGATACCTATAAAAAGTTTCTCCTTGCTCACATTGATAATGCAAACTCCTGTCTGTGAGCTTTCCTGAGTGGTATGTTAACTGTGCAGGTGATATTTTGCCTTGCTGTTGGCTCTGACATAGACTTTTCTCTATGGTATTTTCTTATCATTTATTTGTGCTAATTTTGGCTATTTTGGGGGTGTGACGGTAATAGCTTCATATTAGATTAATTAATTTCTATCTAGCACTATTTTGGTTGCCCGGCCGTGGAGCTACATCTCAGCAATTTAACACACTCCGAGTGGGCTTTAGGGTCTGACTCGGTGTTTGACATAGACACCTATAAAAAGTTCTCCTTGTGCACATTAACAATGCAACTTTCTGTCTATGAGATTTTTGATCTGGCTTAATATATTCGATATGAGTGACAACTTTGTAGGTACAGCATTACACTCTTAGTGTCTGTGGAATATGCCTGGCATCATCATACCTTGGTCTTTACTGGGTTGTGGCATATATATATATTACAAGATGGTGCCTAAGAATCTGTGTTGTAGCCATTTGTTTATTGTCATGATGGTCTACCGACATCGTCACTGACATTATAATGTTGGGATATTCTGTATTTTGTTTTTTATCATGTTCGGGTGCATATACACACTGTAAGATGGTGGCAATGTATCTGTCTCTAGTTTCATTTTGACATCTACGTTCTACACGCAACAGCGTCATCGACGTCAAAGCGTTTACTGCTGGACAGTACCGATAAATATATATACTGTAAGATGGCGGCTATGTATTTGTCTTTAGTCCTATCTTGACATCCACGATCTACACGCAACAGCGTCATTGACGTCATAGCGTTCATTGGTGGACCGTACTTATAGGGTTTGTCCGATATGCTTTCTCTCTGACCCGGATACTTTATCGGCGGACCACTCATTGACAGACACCAGATTTTTAAGGGTAAGTCCGCACACCTAGACCTTCCATGCGCTTTCACTATTGCCAGCGAGGCCCCGTATATCGTTTTTAGTCGGGGGTTTTGCCTCCCATGTTATCTAATGGCAGCATTATAGATCTTTCCTTTGTCTCATTGCAATATAACCAGTATCTTATTGATAGGAGCTGTCGTAGTGATTGGAAGCATTAAGCATGGGTAGTATTGTGAAGTGTCTCCTGTTCTTTACTTAATGTACCACAGCAGAAACGCATTTTCCCCTCTGCCTTTACTAGCTATGTCACGCACAGTGTGATATTATGGTATCATTTAAAAGAGATATACACTGACAGTATGGTGTACATTAACCGCATGGTACTTAATAGTTGAGACTGTACGGTGCGTTTTGGTCCTTATAAGTGGTCATTCTTGTAGTCCTTTTTGCATATAGATCTGTGACGCAATATTTTGCTTAAACCTACATTGCTCTGGTTGATTTATTTGTAGTTATATATGCAATGTTTGCTTTCAGATTGAGCCTGGCTATGTATCGGTAGAAGTGAATGCGCGGCACCCCTTCTGGCTATTTATCGTGTGATCCGGTATTACCGTCAACTACCGGCACTTCAAAATGAGATTATGATGTCCAAAGTGCCTGGCCACGAGTTAGGTATATATTGTGGTTATCACTTTTAGTCAGGATTGGCTTCATGACTTAGCCATCATTGTGTTCTTTTGAGATATAATGACGTCGCATATATGTCTCATTTAGGAATTTCAGCCCCTTTTTGGTATTGTGCTCCAACTGCAATACGGTGTCTTTTTCAACTGGACACTACATCATAGTGTTCTAGGTAAGATTACATTAGACATATCATTTTATGTCTTCTATTATGTTTTAACATCCCTATCTTACAGTTATCATTCTGTTATCCTCTTGCCTACAGATTGATAGATAACTAGAATAAGACGTATCAACATATACTGCTAGTAATTTACTGGCTATTTTTCATTTGGTGGAAGTAGTTTTTGACCTGATTGCATATTTATATAGGACACCACATGGTGACATGAATCTATTGACAGCAATGCATTTCTGGGCTTTTCTGAATCATAGCACCCTTGTCTATATTTTTTGCACTTTTGGTTAATTGGTGAACTATCCTTTGCATGGGTTTTTCCTTGAGATCTTGTCTTTATGTTGTAAAAATACCTCTCTAGGTAAGTGGAGGGAGTTACACACTTTTTTAGGTGGAGTTTCCTTGTCAAGGGTATTTTCTTTGTTGTATCGTTGAGAATTTCAACTATAGGATATATGATATCATACATACTGGGAATCTGGGTCCAATCATAACAATGACGTGAGTTCTATTTTTATATGGGTTTGTAACACTTTGTATTATTGCCTTTTAGGTCTCCCCCTTTGTCTTGTGATTTTTTGTGGGTATCTGAAAAGGTCCTGAAGAAAGTGGCCGGTTCATTCCTCTTATGCCACCGAAACGCGCGTCGACCTCATGTTCGGATCTTTGTGAACATATAAAACATACTTGGTCATGTAGATGTTGTCATCTATTACCTCCTTCTTTTTCAGATGTGTTTTTCATGTGAATGTTGTATGAGTCTGTGTGAGTTTGTATGATTTGTGTTATGTGTGGTTTCAATATTAATTTGGATTCAATTTTTTGCATCCTTTGGGGGAGTTATTTGTCTTATTGTATTTTGTGGCAATTTTTCTTACATGTTTCAACAAAAAGTTTTTAACCTAATGAAATAAGAAAATGAAAAAATGAAATAAACCATGGTTGAAGAAAATAATGTATTAAAAAAAATAAATCAAGCATTTTGATAACATTTATTTTTGTAAAGTTTTTGCTTATATGTGTTCAAGCCCTATTATATATAGGTCTGCCTAGATAGCAAAGCAATATAGGTCATGAGGGAGGTTTGTGATTATAACATTCCTTCACTGTCAGCCAATCATAAGAATCCATCGATGCCCCAAAGGGACTTATCTGCCTCTATCTGATCACAAATCGATTGACTACTCACAGCCCCTTGTCAGAAACAAGCGTGCAATTTTAGTATTGATAATGTTCTCACTTTTTCATCTATGGATAAGGGCTTGGAAGGGGTCTCTCGGAACATGAGGCAGAGATACTAAGGCCCCACTTTATATCATCTAGTGTAACCCATTTCCAACTAGGAGATAATGACCAGGATGGGGAAGAAAGCCTACAAAGCCATCAGACTTCTCTCATGGTCAATGAAGCCCCAGTAATTCTGCCCTCCAGTTTGATAAATCTGGAAGAGACATTAAAACTCAAAATAGCTTCTTGGAATGTTGCAGGAATAAGGGGAAACTAGCTCTCCCCCATTGGCATGAGATAATCAACCATCACGACATTTGTATCATACAAGAAACTTGGAGCTTGACACCTGTTTATATTCCAGGGTTTGTCACGTTCCACAAGCCGGCAATCCCTTCTAAACATGGCCGTCCTTCTGGAGGGCTACTTATCCTGATCCAAATTGCATTAAAACTTGAGATAAAGGAGCATCAGACCAATAGCAACGACCTCCTTTGGGTCAGACTAAAAGGCCCCCAAAGAAAGTTGCTAGATATTGTAAATGTCTATGCAAGAAGCCCAAGATCAGGCAGGTCATCTACTATACAGGCATTAGATGAGCTACTGGATGCAAGACCGACTGACCTCCCATTAGTTGTGGCAGGAGATTTTAATGTAACATTTGAGCCTCTTGACCGGGAAGATATCCTCGAGATTAAAGAGAAAGATAATATGTGGTCAGTCCCTTCATTAGATTTGCCTCCAATAAAGAAATGGTCCCAAGCAGCACTCCAGTTAAACTCCCTTAGCCTCACACACAGGATACGGGCTGCTAATGGAAGGACCAAGTCTGATAAAGATGGGGGAATGCCCCTTGTCGGGCCCAGAGGGTCGAGTCGGATCGATTACATTTTTGTGGACCTCTGCCTATGGCCACTCGTGATTGATATGTCTATAATTGAAACAAGTGAAAGTGACCATAATCTCTTGAGTCTTGCAATTGAGCAACCGTGGGTTGCGAATACTAGGGCAGCCCAAGATAACCTCTATACAAGGGAGGTGACTCCTTCTAACGATGGGCGTCGCCTAATATGGTCTACAATTTTAGTGGACGAACCTAAGCTCGCTAAATTAAAACAAGATCTTGAGAATCACCTGGAACTTTTATCCTTTAGGGCTAGAGACAGTTCCACCAGAGCTAGCTGTAGTACCTTACACCCCAAGTTTTTTGAACAATTGGCCAAGAACTTTATCATTTACCAACATAATCCTAGGTCGAAAAAGGCAAAGACTAAAAACGTAACCTCCTGGTTCTCAAAAGAGTGCAGAACCCTAAAAAGACGGCTGACCCTTGCCTTACGGCACAGGGACATTCCGTCAATTCGGGAACTGAGGAAGCAGTACAAACTAGCCCAAACGAAGGCCAAGAGGGATTGGGATGAAAGGAGGTGGGTAGAACTAGGAGAGTCTCTCTCGAGCCCCGATGCCCGCATGTTTTGGTCAATTGCGGGCAAGGGCATTCACGAAAGGTCCCCGCCCCTAGCCAATAATATCCCCCCTCATCAGTGGCAGGAACACTTCGGTTCTCTCTACTCATTTCCCTTAGCACAAGCTACGGAAGCATTTGCTCCCGATCCAGTGCAACCTTCATATGACCTAATATTCACTAGAGAGGAAATATTGGCCTCACTGGATGCAATCGTTCCCGGCAAGGCTCCAGGCCCTGACGGCATTCCAGGAGATCTTTTTAAGTCAGATAGGGAAAACTGGGCCACATACATATTAACCCCTGCTAATGACATCGCGGGAGGAGGGTGCATCCCTGGATCTTGGAAAGGAGTGGAAGTCATTCCTATTTTTAAGAAGGGCGATAGGTCAATGCCTGCAAACTACCGGCCGATCAGCGTGATCGACTGTGTTCAGAAAGTCATCTGTCGCTCACTTCTAGTGAAAATCACGGACTGGATGGAGGAAAATGACATTCTATCCTCCCTCCAAGCGGGCTTCAGACGAAAAACGGGCACAGTCGATCAGGTTTTTTGACTTTATATGTTCTACTGGAAGGTGGTCTTGTTGGGTAAAGGGAGTCTGTATATTGCATTTATTGACTTAAAAACTGCATTTGACCTTGTTCCCAGGGAGAATTTAAGGCGGGTGCCTAGGGAGATGGGCATGCCTGCAGGTATTCTTTCACTCTTAATTAGGCTTCACGATGAGAATTTTGCCAGGGTCAGGTGGGGTAGCCAGGGACAGGTCACCAATTCCATCATGGTGCAGCGGGGAGTCCGCCAAGGATGTGTTCTGGCCCCAACTCTTTTCTCATTGTATATCAATCATATAGCAGAGGCCTTATCTGCCATCCCAGCGGATGCCCCGACCCTAGCAAAGCAAAAAATACCTACCCTCCTATTGGCAGACGACACGCTTCTCATCTCAAAGACCCCAAAGGGCTTGCAGAACCTACTAGATCACTTCAAGCTCTTCTGCGATGGGAGTGGGCTTGAAATCAATACAGCAAAAACCAAGCTCATGCTCCTAAATCCTCATAATTCTTTTAAGGGTAATCTGTTTCTAAATGATGTCCCACTGGATAGAGTCAGCTCCTTCGATTACCTGTGAGTAAAACTTTCTGAGGACAAGGCCTGGAACCACCATCTTAATAAGGCCTTCCTCAAATTTTCCCAGGTAACCGGGGTCCTGCGTAAAGAACACCACCTCTCCCACACTAAGCCTGTTGCTCCGGCATTAAAATTGTATAGTTGTAAGGCTGTGAGCAGTGCCCTTTATGGTACTGAGCTTTGGGGGATGTTAAAAGCCAACAATATGATATCCCTGGAGAATAGGTTCCTTAAAAATTTGGTTTCTCTCCCACAGAGTACCCCCACTAGCCCACTAGTGTTAGATATGGGCATCAAACCCATAAGTGACTTAGTGAAGCTCCGCCCCCTATTGTTCTGGTATCGGCTGGTATCCACCCCGGAATTATCGGTGTATGCTGCCACTTTCCAAGAGATTTGTGCCCTAGATTCCATGCATAAAATTGGTTGGACAAAGCACGTCAAAAGCCTCCTGCCACACATAGGTCTAGCGGGACACGATATCGGTTCTCCACCACCCCTCACTAAAAGTCAGATTAAAATCCTCTATTGGGAAGGGGTTGAGCACTCTGCCGTTTTAGCCGGCAATCGAGGGAGACTGACTGAGGAATTTAACGATATTAAGTGCAACCGCACCCTTGAAAGTTACCTTGATATTATTAAAGTGCCGGCCGATAGAAAATTATATATTCAGTTCAGATTTGGCAGTCTGCCTATTAATTCATTTACAAATTCATGGCTGTCTAACAAAGCATTACCAAAGGGCTGTCCCTGCTGTCCCTCTCCACAAGAATCTATTGCTCACTTCCTTTTTGCATGCAAAGCATACACTAAACCCAGGAGTAGATGGCTCTCTCCTGTTTGTAGAGAACTTGGCACTCGAGATCACAGAGTGGCTCTGCGTATACTAAAATCTGATGCAAGACTTCTATTTGTGTGTGCTATTGCAAAATATTTGGGAATTGCATGGGCAATCAGAAGAAGGGTGTTGAATCCTTCCCAGCCTAACCCTATGACCAGCATTCATGTCTAAATCCTTATTAAAATTATTGCTGCTATATTTGACAGTAAATTAGAAAGAGCAAGCAATATTGTTTAGCATTCTTTTAAGTTTTTTTTCCTTTTGTAAAAAATGTTTAAAATATTTTTTAATGTTCTCTATTGTATAGATAGATAGACAGATGACTGATCCATCTCCTCGATATATCCATCAATGCCATGAATCCATGTTGGAAATGCTGTCTTAATATAACAACTAATGTAACATAGAGCACTTAAAACATCTCCACTAGAACTTGGCTCATGTAGGAAATGCATCTGCAAGTATGCCTATATTTTAGCATCGGGATGGTTTGTATCTATGAGGCTAATGAGATCTATACACCTCCCGTAGTTTAACTTCATGTCTATTTTTATCCTCGTGAGTTTTTATATTTAATGTTATCTTTTAAAATTGTATAATTTTATCATTGAAGTGCATCCTTTGATGTATATTGATATATACGTAATTCATCCTCTGAATCTGTGTCTTTTATGGTAATCTTTACCGAAATAAAGATTTGATGATGACACAAACATAACATTCCACCAGCGTTTGCAATGTGTTGTAAAAAGGGGCGTGGCCTCGGACCACCTCTCAGCAATCCCACTGTGTGGGGCTTACTGGAGGTCCCTGGTGGGCTAGTTGGCCCCTAAGGACCCTTAGGATCGAAGGGGACTTAATCCCCCAATGCAGAAAGCGCCAGGAGGAGTGTTTGCAGAGTGATGCAGGTAGGGGGCAGGGCCTCCGGTGATTTGCCGGTTTCTTTTATTTTTCATTTTCGGAAGGCAGCTGTGTAGCCCCCTTCCCTTGACCCTTTTGGCTCAGGGGACCCCATCCCCCGGGGCCTGAGCCATTTGTTACTTTTTTAAATTGAAAAGGGAGCCTGATTACGGCCTCGGGAACCCCACCCCCGGGGCATGGGCATTTCTATTTTTTTTCCCCAAACCTATATGTAAAGGAGTTGGCCACAGGACCCCCATCCCCCGGGGCTTGGCCATTTTTTAATTAATTTTTTACATAAAGGGGGGCTGTTCAGCCCCCCCTCCCCAGGCTGATTTCAGCCCCGAGGACCCCATCCCCCGGGGCCCAACCATTCAATTTTTTATAAATAAAGGGAGGGGGGCCAAGTGGCCCCCCTCCTGGGCAGTTTTTGGCCCTGGGGACCCCAACCCCGGGGCATGGCCTCATGTTGGGGATCGCGGGGGAGTCCCAATGCCCCCGCGGTCCCTGCCGGCTCTCCGCCTCCTGCGGGAGCCGGCATTGCTTTTGGGCAGAGGGAGCTGATAACATGCAGCTTCCTTTGCCCAAAAGCAATTCAGCTTCGCTTCATGGAAGCAAGAGCGGTTTTTCTTCTGTCGCCTCCATGAAGCGAAGCAAAAGTTTGCTATGGCAGGGCGGGAGCACTGCTCCCGCCCTGCTATAGCAAACTGCAATGTCCCGGTGGTGGGCACCTCAGGACATTGCTGGAGGCAGCCTTCCTCCATCAGATTTAAAGCCCCGGTGAGGTGGTGGTCCCTGGAGATGGGGGTCCGTTGCATTTACATAATATATGCCCTGGGGAGGTGGTGGTCCCTGGGGCATTGTAGGGGGCAGGAGCCCCCCACACCTTTTAATTTAAAAAAAAGCCCCAGGGAGGTGGTGGTCCCGGGGGCTGCGGGGGGGCGCAAGTCCCCCCTGCATTTAATGAATCAAGCTCCGGGGAGGTGGTGGTCCCCAAGACAGCGTGGGGGCAGGCAGGAGCCTCCCCCCACACATTTTAATTAAAAGAAAGCCTTGGGGAGGTGGCGGTCCCCAGGACTGTGGGGGTCGCGTGCCCCCCCATATTATAAACAAAGCCCTTGGGAGGTTGCAGTCCCCAGGGCTGTAGGGGCTCCAGCACCATATTTTGGCATTGCCCCCAGGGCCTGGCCCACCCGGGGACCTGATTAAACAAAGCGCAGGAGACCACGCTTCATTTTTAAACATTTTCAGTGGGATTGGCCACTCAGTGCAAATCCCACCGATAATTTTTCTTGATGCTTTTTTGGGCCCTGGGGGACCCCCTGAGCAGGCCTAGGAGATCAGGGTGTTTCTACCCTGCCCTCTTTTCTTGATTTTAATACTTTTTTAATAATTTTTCTTGTAACATCGCTTCAACCGAGACCCAAGATGGCTGCCAGCACTTCCTGGTTTGAAGTGTTGGCAGCCAATCAGAGTCAAGCTCAAGATCGGGAGGGTTCGCAGATCCACCGCGGTCACCAGATCCTAATATTTCTAAATATATGAATTTCTCAGGAACTACTGAACGGATTTACACCATTTAAAAAAAGAGTGCACTTTGGACCAGGAGCTACCTTTCTGCCAAATTTAGTGTAATTCCATTCAGCAGTTCGGGATGTAGCTGTGACAAAAGTTTCCTATGGAAATTAACATGGAGAAAACACGTTTTGGGACCCCCTTTTTTCTCGGCCCCCGCTTGACGAATCACCCCAAACCTTTCAAAACAGGAGCTGACCGGTGCGCCCCATTAGTTTTGAAAATTTCGCAAAGATTTGTGAAACGGCGCCAAAGATAATGGCACATCAAAAAACGCTTTTCCTATGGAAACTAGGTCCTAACTATAATCACCTACTGGTGACCACCAGTAGGTAATATATATATATATATATATATTCACTTAAAAAACCATAGGTTTTAGGGACAGTTATAGTTAGTTGGACATTTTACTCGTACAAAACCATAAAATTCCCCCGTTATAGTTAGTTCACGTAACTATAACTCGCGCCCCCGCAATGCACTGCTGATGACGTCACATATTACATCACTCATGACATGGTCAGGAAACCTGCTCTCTCTTTCAAAATGCAAACCAATTGCTTTTCCACATGGGGAGCAGCATCTTAGCTGCTCCCCATGTGGAAAAGCAATGCCGGCTCCCGTAGGACACGGGGAGCCGGCGGGACTGTGGGGGACCCCCCCACAGTCCCCAACCAGAGGCCAGGCCCCGGGGGATGGGGTCCCATAAGTGGCCCGGGAGGGGTGCCACGCAGCCCCCCTCCCCAAATAAAAAAATAAAATAAAAAATAAGGGCAAGGCCGGCCCCGGGGGATGGGGTCCCCGGGGCCTTAAATGGCCTGAGGAGGGGGGCCACGCAGCCCCCCTCCATATTTTTTATTTAAAAAAGAGGGCATGCCCCGGGGGATGGGGTTCCCGGGGCCAATGGAGGCCCAGGGAAGGGAGGCCACGCGGCCCCCTTCCCGTTTTTTTTTTTTTTAAATAAAACAAAAAAAAATGCTCAGGCCCCGGGGATGGGGTCCCCGGGGCCAAAAGTGGCCGAGTGAAGGGGGCCATGCAGCCCCCTCCCATAAAAAAAAAAACGGCATTGTGCCGGTGGCCCCGCCCCCTCCCTGCAGTACTCTGCAAACGCGCCCCTGGCGCGTTTTAAGAAGTGGAAGTAATTCCCCTTGAATACTGGGGTCCCTGAGGGCCAACTAGCCCACCAGGAACCTCCAGTATGCGCCAGGGGCTGCCTTGCAGAGAGGTGTACAGAGGCCACGCCCCTTTTACACCTCTCTGCAACGCAGCTCTGTGGCGCTTAATGGAGGTAGCTGGTGGGCTAGTTGCACCCCAGGGACCCTCAGGATTCAAGGGAGTTAATCCCCTGACTTAAAACGCGCCACGGGCACGTTTGCACAGTGGTGAAGGGAGGGCGGGGCCTGAGGTGACATGTGTGCAAACAGGCCCCGTGGCGCGTTTTAAGATGGGGAATTAAATCCCTTCAATACTGAGGGTCCCTGGGGCCAACTAGCCCAACAGGTACATCCAGAAAGCGCCACAGAGCTGCGTTGCAGAGAGGTGTAAAAAGGGGTGTGGCCTCTCTACACGTCTCTGCAACGCAGCCCCCTGGCGCATACTGGAGGTTCCTGGTGGGCTAGTTGGCCCCTAGGGACCCTCATGATTCAAGGGGACTTAATCCCCCAACTTAAAACGCGCCACGGGCCGCGTTTGCACAGATGTTACCTCAGGCCCCGCCCCCACCCATCACCACTGTGCAAATATTCCTCTAAAATCTGCCGAACTACGAATTCTGATTTACTCACCTGTTATCAGGAGAGACCTCAGTGCTGCATCTTTCAGCCCAGTACTAATCCTGAAAAGTAATTTTAACCGTACTTACCAGTAACTTGAATTTCCTTCCATAGGATATCATTGCCTGCTTTTTGCTGAAAAAGTTTCTAAGTGTTGATTTTTGAAACATACAAATATTCCTCTAAAATCAGCCGAAATACGAATTCCGATTTACTCACCTGTTATCAGGAGAGACCTCAGTGCTGTATCTTTCAGCCCAGTACTGGTCCTGAAAAGTAATTTTAACCGTACTTACCAGTAACTTGAATTTTCTTCCATAGGCTAACATTGACTGGTTTCACTTGGAAATTCTTCTAAGTGTGGAGTTTTGGAACTTTAAAATATTCCTCTAAAATCAGCCGAAATACGAATTCCGATTTACTCACCTGTTATCAGGAGAGACCTCAGTGCTGCATCTTTTAGCCCAGCACTGACCCTGAAAAGTAATTTTAACCGTACTTATCAGTAACTTATATTTTCTTCCATAGGAATCCATTGTCTGGTTTTCAGCAGAAAAGTTTCAAAGTGTCGATTTTCACAAACTACAAATATTCCTTAAAAATCGCCTGTATGACTTAAACGCATTCTTTCAACTGTTTACAGGAGATGCACCAGTGCTGGATCCAGGATCCAACACTGAGTAAGAAAAAGTAACGATAACAGTTTTTACCTGCTAAGTGAATTTCCTTCCATAGGATAACATTGGTGATTCTATGAGAAAAAGTTTCTAAGTGTCAACTTTTAAAATACAATAATATTCCTTAAAAATCACTACTGTAACCAAAACGCTTTTACTCAACTGTTTACAGGAGATGTCCCAGGACTGAATCTAGGATCCAGTCCTGTGGTTAGAAAAAGTAATCCATATAATTGCATTTAACTAGAAATTCACATTGAGCTGAATGTTGCATTGTGTTTGAAAATGTGTTGCCCATTGCAACAACTGTAACTACTGTACTTAAAAGTCTATTGCCTATGTGCAAAGTATTTAAACTAAAGTAATTAATTCTGAGAAAGTATTTTTTGTAATGTATAATGTAATTACAATGTAATTTAAAAAATAAAATATGTAAAAAAAAATTGTTTCTAAAAATGTAGTAAATCAGTATGAAAAAAATAAATATAACAATTAATACATTTAAAAATTGTCATTTACAAAACCTTTGAAATTCACTGAAAAAACTGTAGGTTTCAGACATGTTATAGTTAGGAATTAGCATTTAAAAAACCTTTGAAATTCACTGAAAAAACCATAGGTTTCAGACACGTTATAGTTAGAAATTAGCATTTAAAAAACCTTTGAAATTCACTGAAAAAACCATAGGTTTCAGGCACGTTATAGTTAGAAATTAGCATTTAAAAAACCTTAGAAATTCACTGAAAAAACCATAAGGTTTTAGGGACAGTTATAGTTAGTTGGACATTGCACTCGTACAAAACCCGTGAAATTCCCCCGTTATAGTTAGTTCAGGTAACTATAACTCGCGCCCTCGCAATGCACTGCTGATGACGTCACATATTACATCACTCATGACATGGTCAGTGACATCACTGATGACATCACTGATGACATCTCAAATGACATCACTGATGATATCATCCATGTGAGAATTTAATGCATCTTCTCACACCCTAATATAAGTTTTGATACACCCACTCTAAATTACAGACTGCCATTCTCAAAACCATACACACTCCAATACCAATAAGTACATACCCACTCACTGATTCTTAGGTCTACACACACACATCTACTCACTCACCCGTACAGTCACTCATACTTACAGTCACTCAGTACAGGACTATCATATGCACTCATACACCTATATAAACACTCACACAACGCAACTCATCCATAGAGGTACTCACACACCTAGTCAGTCATGCAAATAATTAATCACACTCCAATTTACTCACCTATACAGTTATACACACCAGCTCACTTACTTATAAAAATACTAGCACATTCTTACGCTCCTATGCAATCACTGATGCAAGCACACACTCATCCATATAGCCACTCTCACAATCACACACTCTCACTTATAGCCATTTATATACTCCAACACACATATATACTGCCTTTCACATATGTAGTTACTCACACATGTACCACTGAGATATACATTCAATCACTAACACACCCATACACACACTCACCCACCCATACAGTCCATCACAGACGCACTCTTGAAAGCATGCACCCAGTGAATCACCCACTCACACATCTATGCACAGAGTCACACACACCCCACCCACACAAACACTGAGGCACCCATACAGATACTCAGAGAACGAATCCATAACCCATATAGACACTCATTTAGCTAGTCAGAAACCCATGCAGTTGCTTACACAACAACAGACAGACGGATACAGACATTCACACAGTTTAGTCACTCACCCATGCATCCAGTAAGATACGTTTAATCACTCACTTATAGACTCAGTCACGCACCTACTAAATCATCCATTCAGGCGCTTCTACACCCACTCATTCTTCAATACGCCTTTCCCTATATATATTAAACATATTTAAACTTTACAGAAACACACAGTCACTGGATGATATCATCAGTGATGTCATCAGTGATGTCATTTGAGATGTCATCAGTGATGTCATCAGTGATGTCACTGACCATGTCATGAGTGATGTAATATGTGATGTCATCAGCAGTGCATTGCGGGGCGCGAGTTATAGTTACCTGAACTAACTATAACGGGGGAATTTCACGGGTTTTGTACGAGTGCAATGTCCAACTAACTATAACTGTCCCTAAAACCTTATGGTTTTTTCAGTGAATTTCTAAGGTTTTTTAAATGCTAATTTCTAACTATAACGTGCCTGAAACCTATGGTTTTTTCAGTGAATATATATATATATATAAATATATATATATTCACTGAAAAAAACCACAGGTTTCAGGGACGTTATAGTTAGTTGGACATTTCACTCGTACAAAACCAGAGAAATTCGGCCATTATAGTTAGTTGAGCTAACTAAAACTTGCGCCCCCGCAATGCACTGCTGATGATGTCACATATTACATCACTCATGACATGGTCAGTGACATCACTGATGACATCACTGATGACATCTCAAATGACATCACTGATGACATCACTGATGAGATCATCCATGTGATAATCTGATGCACATCCTCACACCCTAATATAACTGTTGATACACCCACTCTAAAATACAGACTACCATTTACGAAACCATAGACACACCAATACCAGTTACTACATACCCACTCACTGATTCCTAGGTCTACACACACACATCCACTCATTCACCCATACAGACACTCATACATGCAGTCAGCAGGCATTGCTTTTGGGCAAGGGGAGCTGCTAACATGCAGCTCCCCTTGCCCAAAAGCAATTCTGCTTCGCTTATGAAAGGGCGGGAGCCGTGCTCCCGCCATGTCATAGCAGATAGCAATGTCCCGGGGTTGGCGGCCCGGGACATTACAGGAGCTGGCCCTGGGGAGTGGCAATTCCCAGGGCCATCGAGAGCTCCAGGAGGGGGTTATGTAATATGTGACGTCATCTGCAGTGCATTGCGGGGGCACGAGTTATAGTTAGCTCAACTAACTATAACGGCCGAATTTCTCTGGTTTTGTACAAGTGAAATGTTCAACTAACTATAACGTCCCTGAAACCTGTGGTTTTTTCAGTGAATTTCAAAGGTTTTTAAATGCTAATTTCTAACTATAACGTCCCTGAAACCTATGGTTTTTTTCAGTGAATTTCCAAGGTTTTTAAATGCTAATTTCTAACTATAACGTCCCTGAAACCTGTGGTTTTTTCAGTGAATTTCTAAGGTATTTTAAATGCTAATTTCTAACTATAACGTCAATGGAACCTATGTTTTTTTCAGTGAATTTCTAAGTTTTTTTAAATGCTGATTTATAATATCCCAAAAATATTTTTTCTTAGTTTTCTGATTCTTATAAATATAATGTAATATTTTCTATTTTCTAAAATATAAATATAATTTTATTTTTTTAAATAAAAAAGTGGATTTGCGTACCGATCGTGTACCTGTCTCGGTGGGTGCGCGAAACCAAGCTGCCATATTGGTTAAGTCGTGTAGACTGCGCGCTTCGTAAGCTACCGGTGCGCGAATTTCCGCCCCGCGTAACATCACGTACGTAGTTCCGGAGGTCGCGCCGGGTGCGCGAGTCCATCGCAAATCTTTAAGTTTTAAAAGTATATGTATATAACTTTATTATATATATTATACCAAGAGATTACTTAATATAACTGTAAATATCATTAATTTGTAATTGTAAAAAAAGATATATTATTGTTAAATATATTTTTCAGAAATCGCGTTGGGTGCGTGCCGGTTGCGCGCCAGCTGCGCGAATCTTGACCTTGCGGAACGTCACGTACGTAGTTCCGCGGAGGGGTCGCGCCGGGTGGGCGAAGTCATCGCAAATCTTAAAGTTTTAAAAGTATATATATATAACTTTATTATATATATTATACCAAGTGATTACTTAATATAACTGTAAATATAATTTATTTGTAGTTGTAAAAAAGATATATTATTGTTAAATAAATTTTTCGGAATTCGCGCCGGGTGCACGCCCATTGCGCGCCTGGTGCGCGAATCCCATGTGACTTCAAAAGAAAGTATTTGATTGGTTAAGAAGCTTTTGATTCTAGAACTTGAAGGACCCCACCCTATTTTTTATTCTTTCAAATGCATCTCAGGATTGACAGGTCTTCTGTTTTGCTCCTCTTCTTTGGGTTTTTTTGGTGTTTTTTTTCTTCATCCAAAAATGGCTGCTTTAAATCCAGCAGGGCAGCTTCCACCTGAGGATGAGGATGAGTTGGAAGAACCAGTGAAGGTGAGATACGAAAGTATTGTGTGGGCTTTCTTCACCTTTCCACCTGGCGAGAAGAATGTTAATGCCCGTAAGGTTACATGCACCTTATGTAACAATGTCTTGTCACGAGGATCTGACAAGAAGTACTCCTGTGGCACCTCCTCAATGCTTAAGCATTTGCAGACTACTCATCAACGTCATCTTGCGAGAGAACAGCACAGACGTGACCTTGAAAAGCAAGAAAGACAGGACACAGTGGACAAGCAAGCACTTCATCTGGTTCGTCTGCAACATCAACACCGCAGATTGTACCTCAATTTGCCAGAGTGCAGCAGACTTGCTTAAAATGCAAAGCAATCTTGTGCCATGGCGAGCAATCATTGGATGCCGTAGTGGTTGCAATTAATAACCCCCATTGTTAATTTTTGTTTTTTTTGTTTTTTGCAATGACTTTCAAATTGCATATTGTTTTTTAACCTTTCACTGTTGGTTCTGTTATTTTTTTCATTCTTTTAAAAAACACCAAAAAATACAAGAAAGAGTTGAAAAAATATAAAAGAAAAAAAGAAGAAAAAATGGTTCTTTTCAGAACCGCCTATTTGGTTTAAAAATGGACACATTTTTAATTTTTGTATGAGTTGTGGTAAGTGTAATATAATGAGAAGTGAATCGGTACTGCATGTGTGATTGCATGAATGCATGTATAGTGCCTCGGTGATTGGAGATGTGCAAGTGTACTACCTGAGTGATTCCATGATTATGTTTCTAATAGTGGGAGATTGTAAGAGTGCATGGGTAGTGGGTGCATAATTGATTGCATGACTGCAGCGGTAGTGTCTGAGAGATTGAAGGAGTGCATGAGTAATGCCAGGGTGCATGGAAGAGTACATGGGTAGTATCTGGGTGATTGCAGGAGTGCATAGATAGTGTCTGTGTGATTGCATCAATGCAGGGATAATGTCTGGGTGATTGAAGGAGTGCATGGGTAATGCTTGGGTGCATGGAAGAGTGCATGGGTAGTGCCTTGGTATATGGAGGACTGCATGGGTACTTTATGTGTGATTGGATGACTGCATAAGAAGTACCTGGTTGATTTCATGAGTGTACGTGTAGTGCCTGGATGATTGCATGAGTGCATGGGTAGTGCCTGGGTGATTGCATGAGTGCATGGGTAGTGCCTGGATGATTGCATGAGTGTATGGGTAGTGCCTGGGTGATTGGAGGAGTGCAAGGATTGTGCATGGTGATTTTATAAGTGCATGGGTAGTGACTGGGTGATTAGAGGAGTGCATGGCTACCGGCTGGGTAATCGAAGGAGTGAATGAGTAGTGTCTGGGTGATTAGAGGAGTGCATGGGTAGTGCATGGGTGATTGGAGCAGTGCATGGGTAGTGCCTGGGTTATTGAATGAGTGGATGAGTAGTGGCTGGGTGATTGGAGGAGTGCATGGGTAGTGCCTGGGTGATTTTGTAAGTGCATAGGTATTGCTTGGGTGATTTAATAAGTGCATAGGTAATGCCTGGGTGATTGCATGAGTGCATGGGTAGTACCTGGATGATTGCATGAGTGTATGGGTAGTGCCTGAGTAATTGGAGGAGGGCAAGGATAGTGCATGGTGATTTTATAAGTGCATGGGTAGTGACTGGGTGATTAGAGGAGTGCATGGCTACTGGCTGGGTAATCGAAGGAGTGAATGAGTAGTGTCTGGGTGATTAGATGAGTGCATGGGTAGTGCATGGGTGATTGGAGCAGTGCATGGGTAGTGCCTGGGTTATTGCATGAGTGGATGAGTAGTGCCTGGGTGATTGGAGTAGTGCATGGATAGTGCCTGGGTGATTTTGTAAGTGCATGGGTATTGCTTGGGTGATTTTGTAAGTGCATAGGTAATGCCTGGGTGATTGCATGAGTGCATGGGTAGTGCCTGAATGATTGCATGAGTGTATGGGTAGTGCCTGGGTGATTGGAGGAGTGCATGGCTGCTGGCTGGGTAATCGAAGGAGTGAATGAGTAGTGTCTGGTTGATTAGAGGAGTGCATGGGTAGTATATGGGTGATTGGAGCAGTGCATGGGTAGTGCCTGGGTTATTGCATGAGCGGATGAGCACTGCCTGGGTGATTGGAGGAGTGCATGGATAGTGCCTGGGTGATTTTGTAAGTGCATAGGTATTGCTTGGGTGATTTTATAAGTGCATAGGTAATGCCTGGGTGATTGCATGAGTGCATGGGTAGTATCTGGATGATTGCATGAGTGTATGGGTAGTGCCTGAGTGATTGGAGGAGTGCAAGGATAGTGCATGGTGATTTTATAAGTGCAAGGGTAGTGACTGGGTGATTAGAGGAGTGCATGACTACTGGCTGGGTAATCGAAGGAGTGAATGAGTAGTGTCTGGGTGATTAGATGAGTGCATGGGTAGTGCATGGGTGATTGGAGTAGTGCATGGGTAGTGCCTGGGTTATTGCATGAGTGGATGAGCACTGCCTGGGTGATTGGAGGAGTGCATGGATAGTGCCTGGGTGATTTTGTAAGTGCATGGGTATTGCTTGGGTGATTTTGTAAGTGCATGGGTAATGCCTGGGTGACTGCATGAGTGCATGGGTAGTGCCTGGATGATTGTATGAGTGTATGGGTAGTGCCTGGTTGATTGGAGGAGTGCAAGGATAGTGCATGGTGATTTTATAAGTGCATGGGTAGTGACTGGGTGATTGGAGGAGTGCATGGCTACTGGCTGGGTAATCGAAGGAGTGAATGAGTAGTGTCTGGGTGATTAGAGTAGTGCATAGGTAGTGCACGGGTGATTAAAGTAGTGCATGGGTAGTGCCTGGGTTATTACATGAGTGGATGAGTAGTGCCTGAGTGACTGGAGGAGTGCATTGGAAATGCCTGGGTGATTTTGTAAGTGCATAGGTATTCTTTGGATGATTTTGTAAGTGCATGAGTGATTTCAAGAGTGCATGGTTACTGCTTGGGTGATTCCATAACTGGAGGAGTAATGTATGGATGATTGAATGAGTGCATAGGTAATACTTGGGTGATTGTAAGACTGTACAAGTAATGTCTAGGTGATTGCAGGAGTGCATGGGTACTGCTAGAGTGATTAAAGGTGTAGATTAGTAATGCCTGGGTGATTTTGTGAGTACATAGGTTATGCTGCAGTGATTGAAGGAGTGCATGGGTTCTGCTGAGGTGATTTGAGGAGTGAGATGATTGTGTTTGAAAAAATGAATGACTGCAATAAAAGTGACTGTAAACATTGCTTCATATTATTATGCTTATTACATTATTTCATCTTACCTTTTTTATTGACTTAGATATCAAACTCTTTGAAACTTTTTTACAGTTGTTTCATTATGAACTAAATTTAAAATATTTTCAAACTTTAGTATTACTTTCTGTAAAAGAGAAAAGAACACAACATAATTTTAGATTTACATAACATATACAGGTTCTCTTTTTTGGTGTTTTCAGATTCTATTGAATTTCACCATACACAGTGATTTCAATGTTGATCATCATATAACAGTGGGGGAAAAAATACAATCAATAAGATTGTAAAAAAAAACAAATCTGCGTTGAAAATATTTACAACAGATTCAACTATATGTTTACCTATATACAGTTTCTAAATTACATTATTCAACTACATTAAATCATTTATTACTCTAAAGTAAAATTTTTATAATATATACTCTCATATACATCGTGTATAATATAAAGATCAAATATGTCAACTAGTTCCTTCAAACACAATTTTGCAAATGGAATAATAAATAGTAGAAACAAAAATCCAAATACTAATTGTTCACATCTTCCCAATAGGCCAAATGATGCTCCATAACCATTTGTATTGAAAATATCCAAAATAAACTCGTGTTTTTGAGTTCACATCTTCCCAAAAGGCCGAATGATGTTTTCAAAACTTTGGCTTCAAAAATATCAGATAACAATCTCGTAATTCGAAAGGCAACCTACATTTAAATTCCAAATGTGCATCATTGCAATGTGTCCATCCTTTATTACACTCTAAGTACACAGTATAGTGTCCAGATGTTGTAGTAGGTCCATCATGAAAAATAATAGCCACAGCTTTAAAAGTTCTTCCTGAAATTGATAGTTGACTTGCCACAAAATTTTTCATTTTGGTTTCCAATTTTCTTCCATCTGCTCGACAACGTTGTAGCATTAAAATGACATATTTTCCAAATCTTTCTATATTTAATGTTGACAACATTTCTGATTTACAATGAGAGCATGTCATATTTTGAGTAGCTGTTTTTACTAATTTGTTAAAAGAGACTGATTTGCAATCTGGTATCGTCAAATATATGAATCTTTCAGTGTCTATTTCGGTGGTAGAAGAAAATGAACACTCTTCATATTTATGATCCCATCAGTAACTTAGGCCAAACAAATTTTCAATTTCTATTCCTTCATCTTCCAATACTGCAGCATAAACATAAGAAATTCTTGTGCATCTTGTTGTACATTAAGTGTAAATTGCAAAGAACCAGTTCATATATCCAAAAGATGCCGAATGCCAGAAGCAGTATGGATTTTAGTTCTATCAGTTACCAACTTTTGAAAAATATAATGCAGTAAAGAACAAAATCTTTTCTCTCGATGTTCAATAATTTGAAGATGAAGATCTTCCAGATAAAACACAACATTCACAATTACATTAGCATAGCAGTTGATACCCAAACTATTTTCTAACTGGTATCCTACAATATCATCAACACTGTCCATTTTTCTTTTCTTTGGAGCCTCATCATTCTCTTGAATTGTTTTCTTTTGCCAACCTCACTAGAATGTTAGTCATATTTTCGTTTTGGGCAGACTACATGTTTTTCATATACAGGATATTCACCTAAGCTAGGAGCATACAGTCTTCTTAACCGATTATACTCTCTTACACAGTTTGCGTCAGCACTAACCATTTTTTCATCAAAATCAATCAAGTACAAACCAGATAATGTTCTTACTCGAGACAATGCAACATATGCCATGCCCTCTTTAAACACTGTACTTCCAATATTTACGAAAGCATTATCTACACTTAAACCTTGAGATTTATGAATGGTTACAGCATATGCTAAAGAAAGAGGAAACTGTTTTCTACGAACGTACAAGTCTTTTACAAGCAAAAAACGAACAGCACAACGTCCAATCTATTTTACCTCTTCAATCTGATCAAATATATTCTTCAAAAATTCAATTCCATCTCTCTTCTCATAATTAACAAAATCAACAACTTTTCCCATTGCTCCATTTACTAAACCTTTTTCTACATCCAAATTACGCCGTAATATTACTCGACAGTTTACACATACATATAAAGTCTTTTCTAAAACAGCAGTCTTAGATACAGACTTTTCCAAAGAATCTAATTTTGACTGTAATTTTTCTGAGAGAAGAATAGTAACTCCTTCGTGTTCCATTTTATCAATGGCTTCCATTTTCACTATTGGTTGTTTCTCCAGTTTCAAAAGTTCTTGATTGAATGTAGAACACTCTTGCAGTGTTGGCATAAGGCAAACTATAGACTTCTTTTCTCCAATTTTTTTGTACATTATTTCAGGTGCAATATTTTCATTTGGAAACAAGTTTGTTAGTAGCCGACTTTGTAAAGCTTCTTTACCATGTTTTGTCAAAACACCAATTCTAATATCTTGAAGAATGTTTCCATAATGTTCATCACTTGCTTGTCGCATATTCTTAATAAGTTCTTTCTATTCAAAAAGATACCAAATGTTCACATTTCCAATACTTCCCAAAGATTTTTTAGTGTCTTCATGGACAAGTGTTTTAAAAACTGGTTGTCCTTTTACAGGAGTAAGTTGTAGTAGATCGCCGAATACAATTACATGTTTTCCTCCAAATAAAACATCATAATCTGTTTTTAAAATCTGTTGCATTCTTAAATGTACAAAAGCAAGCATTAAGTTTGAGACCATGCTCACCTCATCAATAATCAGAAGTTTCATTTTCTTGAGTACTCTTGAAACTTCATAACAAGCTTCTCCAGATAGCTTGTGATATTCCAACTTATTTTCAAGTTCAACTGGTAGCTTGAGTAATCGATGTAATGTAATCCCTTTAATGGTATGTGCTGCTAACCCAGTTGGAGCGGTTACAACACAAGATAAATGTGATTCAGTGGTTCTATGTAGATAACTGGTCAAACCTTTAATTAAGAAACTTTTTCCTGTTCCAGCTTGCCCACTGATATACATTTGAATAGGTTTAAATGATGTGCATTGGCAATCTTTTTTCATGCAGTAAACAATGCTGTATCTGTTGTGTCACTTGCTGATATATTTCTTTCTGTTCAATATTTAATTGTTCTTCTAACTTTGCCAACTCAATAATATCCTGTTGTGCTTGTTCCATTGCTGTTTCTACTTCACTCATGGCTATTGCTGCTTCATTTTCAAGAATTGGTTGTCCTAGTGGATCTTGACTTAGTGCAGCAGAACTTTGACTATCTTGAGAACTGTCTCTAGCTATTTCAGCTGCGATAGTAGTTTCTTGTTCAATCTCTTCATTCAACATTTGCAGATAATTTGGAAAAATTGTACATTCAATGCTATCTTTACATGCATTAACAGAATCTTCATAGCAGTCAATATCTCCAAGTAATTCCATTTCAGTACGCCAAGGCTTGAAGAGTTGCAGAAGTGCTAAATAGAAATATTCCCTTTTATCTGGAGTATCACAACTGAGTTTCCTGTGATTAATAAGATTTCATTTGGCATGTTTTACCAAACATCCATCATATCAAATTACTGCATATTTTTCTTTATTTATATTTTCTATAACATTTCTCTTAAAGCTGTAATGTTGCAGTACTTCCTAGAGACATATGTTTTCCAGATGTGGACTCCTTTTGGGATAGTACGTATCCAATATATTTGTTTTAACAATATCTGTACTTTCTGGTTCATTCACTGCTAAGTATTCAATTTCTTGTACAGATTTTAATACTCGATTTCGTGTTGCAGCAAGACCTAGACTTACCCAAATGATTCCTCTTGACTTTGAATATAAACTTGCAGAGGTCAACCGATCCAAACATTCGTAGGATCCAATCTCTCGATGGGAAAGCATCTTCAAACTAAAGCTGTACAATTTGTTACTAAGAGTCTTCTCTTGTGAAATTTCTTGCCACATTTCTTTCAACTCCGTCTTCTCAGATTTGGTTATATATGACGTAACATAGCGAGCAACAGCAATCGAATTATCTGCAACTTACTGGATATCCATATTTTCATTCCACATCATCAAAATCACTGGATTGTAGTCATTAATCTATTTTGAATCTTCAGTTCTTTTTATTATGTAAGTATTCTTTGGAGATTTCCGAGTTATAGTATGTCTGACATGAAACTGTTCACTCTTCCTTTTGAAATTACTGGACGTCGAAATCCAAAACGACATTTTGTATAAAATATTCCCTTGGACTTGTACTTTCGTCGACAATATTTACCACATCGATGACTTTGAAACCGTAAAACTTGTTGTCTGAAGCTGTTTTCTCCTCCTTCTTTTGGTATGGCACAGGTAACATATTCTTCAATAAAAGACTAAACACTTCATCGTCATCAGTTCCAAACTTTGGTGCATTCTTGATCCATAACAGCATGTGAATATGAGGTGCACCTCTGGCTTGGTACTCCCTTCTCCAAAAGAAATCAATAACTTCTCCAAGAGGTGGATTAATTTTATTGCAAATGAAAGACATCATAGTTTGAAACCTATGATTAAAATATCTGCACACATTTACAGGATCCAAGGAACATAGTTCTCCAGCTGTTTTCAATTCAATGTTTTTTACATTTGAATTTGCTTCTCGTAGAAATTCAAGTAAATTGTCCCATGCGTACTCAGCACAGCTAAGCGTAACAAACCATGTAGGGGTTCCTAAGTTCCTTAACATACATTTTAATTCTCTGTGACGACGATACCAATACTCATTAGTACCACGTTGACACGCCATCAAATTTATTAACTGAGATTCTAAATGATCGTCTCTTTCTTGAACTTTGTCCAAAAATTCCTTTGCAGAAAGATGTCTAAGATGAACTCCTGTTTTTAATATGTGGTTCACTGCCTATGAAAGTCCAGACAAGTCACTTTCAAACAGAAGATGAAATAAATATGGAACACACTGTCGAAATCTTGGATCTTCTGCATACAATCTTGTTGAACGATATTCTGAAGCTGGAATCTGTACTGGTCGTTCATCATATCGTCATATCGTCCACCTTTTCCAGTGGGGAAGAGCTGTGGAAAACAACGGGCTTCTAAACTTCTTTCCCAAACACTCATAGGAGTTCCCGTCGCTTTCTTCATTTGGAATAATTTAATAGTATTTCCAATCACTTCTTTTGAATGTAAAGGATGAATACTATAATGTTCATAAATTTCTTCACTCCTGGAGTTGTCCACTTTTTGATTTGGCCAGTTGAAATTTCTCTATCATCTTCTAAAGATATTTCTGGTTCTTCAAGATATACATTTTTATAATAAATATTGTTTTCTATGAGATATAGCGTAGCCTTTTTAACTTTGATGACATCTATTAACTCTTGCCATATTTTCCGACTCTTTGTAGGTACACCATAAACTAGAATAACTACAGGTTCACTTTTCTCTCTCTCTATACCAACAGTTTCAATATTTTTCTTAAAATCTAAAGGTAAATACACAACTCTTCCTTTTAAACCTCTTTGTAAATCTGTTGGAGGCAGCTTACCTGTCTTAGGCTCCATACGAACTATAGCCTGAAACGGGTGCACAGATTGAATAAGAATAGACTCATACGTATTTAAATCTACCAGTTCTGGAGGAATGACTACCAACTCTAGGTTACTATGTACAGCTCTAGCTCATATTTTGTTCTCTTCTAGTTTGCTGTAACAATATTTACAAATACGTTGATCACTACCCAACTCAAAACGACCTTCCACCAACAAATAAGCACCAAAATGCTTCCACTTATCATTGTTTTCCTTTTTACTTTTTAAATACACATCAACATTCCTAGTTTGACTTTTATAGTGAGTACGTCGACAACAAATACAAACATAGTTTGGTTTTTCACAACAAATTACTTTAAACTTTGTAATTTCTTCTACAAACTTCTCAGTAGATCTTTCTTCCACCTCTTCTTCATCACCTACACTTATAAAACTTTCACTTTCTCTACACTCCTCTTCAGGACCAAAGAAACGAAACTGTATGTCATCACAAACTTTTTTACATCCGATAGTGAACCATGCAAAAGAGCAGTGTTTATTTCACTTAAAAATAATGCACAACTTTTTACATAGTACAATCTTCTTACTAACTTCCGCATTGCAGAGTGATGTACTGCTAACATTCTCAAATGATGAAAAGTACTTCAACACACTTTTTTTTAGAAAGACAAGCCAGAGAATGACCCTGTAACCCAGTATTGTTTCTCACTTTACAAGGATCTAGTCCTTGCAGCATCTTAATCTTCTGTTTAACACTTTTTTTTATTATACTCTCGTAAAAAAATTCGTAAAATATCAATAGATTCCTGTCGTATACTACAAATACTACTACAATACCACATATACACTGGAGCTTGAGAACGCCTCCCTTGAATTTCTTCTGCTATTACTTCTTCCACATTTCTAGCACCATCTTTTCTTTTTCAATTGGACAACCATTTTTTACCTCAAAAGAACGACCACTGGTATCAACTGCGTGAACTAATGTATTTTGTTGAAAATAGCTTTCTTCATTAAAAAAAGGTTCTGAACTAGAGGTGTGCTTCCATTCACCTGAATTATTTTTGCAAAAGTTAGTTCTATTAACCAGTCTTTTTCTTTTACTTTTCTCCTTCATAAACTGCATTGTTTTATTCAACGTCTTCATTCTTTTTAATACTAATATAAACAATCTTCTTTTCAATTCAAAAGCCTTTTCGACTATACTTTCAATCTGTTGTTTCTTCTTGTAAAATACAGATCTTTTTTATATTTCTTGCAATCTTTCAATAAATTTTGTAGTACTCTACTTTTATACATTCGTTTCCTAATGTCCTTATATTGTTTCATCCTTCTTTCAACATTGATTGTTTTCTCCTAACCTGATTTTCCATTAATTTGTCCTTTTTTCATTTCATTCTTCTTGGTTCTACAACTTTTCTTTCTATTTTCCACATTTTCAAAATTCATTCCAGTCCTTAAAAGTCTTTTAACAAATTCTTTAGTTCTCTTACCAGGAGACTTTTTCTTCAATGTCACATGTTGTACTTCATCTAATTTCTGCTTTTCTCTCGCCTTTAAATAGTACTGTTTTTTTGTTCTCTTTTCTTTTGCGCTTTTCTTGTCATACAGAATCTTTCTTAATAATAATGACGAATATCTTTAAAAAATAATAATAATCATTTAATATTATTAAAATAATTATATACAAATATTCTTATCTATTACTAAAGAAACACCTTCTATTTAAAAGCTACAGACAAATACATATATGGTTTTCGCAATATGGTGAGACTTACACTTGAGACATGTTATAGGCTTTTTTTTATATTTGCCTAGGCCCAACACTTTGAGCGTTACTAGAATAGTAAACCAGAAGGACAAAAGTTACGTTTAACTCATGTTAGAAAATGGACTGCAACCGAGGTTCAGAAAGAAGCAAGAACACTGCAGTAAGAAACAACAGAGGTACAGAAGAAGGGAAGAGATGTGTAGAAAGAGGCAAGAGCACTACAGAAAGAACCAATACACGTGCAGGAAAACGGAAGAAGGATAGAGAAAGAGGCAATAGGGGTACAGTACGAAGAAAAATAAGTGCACAAAGAAGCAAAAGAGGTGCAAAAGAGGCAAAAGGGGTGCAGAAAAGGGAAGACAACTGCAGAAAGAACTAAGAGTTCTGCAGAATGAAGCAACAAATGTGCTGAAAGAGGCATGAAATGTGCACAAAAAGGGAAAAAAGGTACAGAAAGAGGCAAGTGAAGTGCTGAAAGACGAAAGAGGGTTGCAGAAAGAGGCAAGAGAGGTACAGAAAGAAGCAACTGTGGTGCACGAAGAAACAACAGAGGTGAAGAAAGATGCAAAACAGGTGCACAAAGAGGCAACATAATTGCTGAAAAAAGCAACAGAACTATAGAAAGAAGCAAAACAAGTTCTTAAAAAGGTAAGTGAGGTGAAGAAAGAAGCAAGAGAGGTGCAAAAAGTGACAAGAGAACTGCAGAAAGAGGCAAGAGGGATGCAAAAAAGGAAAGAAGAGTGCAGAATGAAACAAAAGAAGTGCAAAAAGAAGGAACACAGCAGCAAAATAAGGGAAGTGGGGTGCAGAAACTGAGAAGAGGAGTTCAGAAAGAAGCAAAAGATGTACAGAAATAAAAAAAGAATACATATAAAAGTAACAGAGGTGCAGAAAGAGGCAATAGGGGTGCAAAAAGAGGCAAAAGAGATGCAGAAATTTGGAAAAGAGGAGCAGGAAGAAGCCAGGGCAGTGGAGAAAGAACCAACAGAGGTGCACAAAGAGGGAACAAGTGGGCAGACTAAGGCAACAGAGGTGCAGAAAGAGGGAACAGGGCTGCAGAAAAAGGCTAGAGGGATCCAGAAATTTGGAACAGAAGAGGAGGAAGAAGCCAGATCAGTGCAAAATAGAACCAACAGAGGTGCACAAAGAGTCAAGAGGGGTACAAAAAGAGGCAAGTGAAATACAGAACGAACCAAAAGAGGTGCAGAAAGAAACAAAACAACTGCAGAAACAAGGAACAAAGGTGCAGAAAGAGGCAACAGGGATACAGAAAAAGGGAAGAGAAGTGCAGGAAGACGTAAAATGAGTGCAGAAAGAAGCAACAGATACAGAAAGACACAAACAAAATACTAAAAGAAGGAACAGAGGTGCAGAGCTGCAGAGTCCATGCGTACTACATAAGTAATTGAAAGAGTGCATTGGTAATGCCTGGGTGATTGCATAACTGCAGGGGTAATGTCTGGGATATTGGCAGAGTGTATGAGTACAGTGTGTGTGATTGCATGACTGCAGAAGTAATGTGTGGGAGGTTGTATGAGTATACTGGTAACGCGTCTGTGATTGAAGGACTGCAACAGTAGACCCTGGGTGATTATTTAAGTGCATGAGTAGTGTCTACATGATCAAAATAGTGCATGGGTAATACCTTGGTGATTGCAAGAGTGCATAGATAGTGCCTACATGATTGCATCAGTGCAGCAGTAATGACTGAGTGATTACAATACTGCATATGTACTGCCTGCATCATTGGAACACTGCATGGCGAGTACTTGGGTGTTTTTAAAACTGCATGAGAGTTCAGCCTAGCCAAATATAAAGCAGCAGACTATTACATGACTCAACTATAAGTCTCTCCATATTGTTACAAGCACACATACATATGTCTCTACCATTTCAAATCATCATGATATCTAAAAGAATTATGTATACAATATCTCTGAAATAGAGTGAAAACTAGAAACTGAGACATGTAATAGATCTGCTTGAGAGATTGCATAACTCCATGGGTAGTGCTTGGGTGATTGTATAAGTGCAAGAGGAGTCACTGGGTAATTGCAGTAGAAGATGAAAAGTGACTGGCTAATTGCATGAGTGCAGACATAGACGTTGAGTGCACGGATAAGTGTGTAAATAGCACCTGAAGGCATAGATGAGTCATTAAGTAGTGACTAGGTGAATAGATGAGTGCAACAGTACGGCCTGCATGATTCTATGACTGCAAGAGTAGTGTGTGGGTTATTACATGAGTGCATAGATACACCCTGCATGATTCCATAACTGCAGGGGAAGTACATAACTAGTGCCTAGGTGATGGCATGACTACAGGGGTAATATCCAGAGGTTTACTGCAATACATAGCAAGTGAATGGGTGATTTTATAAGTTCATGAGTACCGCCTGAGTGATTAATGAACTACTAAGATACTGCCTGAGTGATTACAGGAGTGCAAAGGTAGTGACTGGGTGATTTTAAAAGTACATGAGTACTGGCTGAGTGATTAGATAAGTACCAGAAAAGTGTGTGCGTGATTGAAAGAGTGCAAGGATAGTGTCTGGGTGATTGAAGCACTGTATAGGTAATGCACTGGTGACTACATGAGTACAGGGGTAATGTCTGGGAGATTAAACGAGTACATAGGTAACACCTGGGTGATTGCATGACTACAGGGGTAATATCTGAGGATTTACATGAGTAATTTGGAAGTGACTGGGTGATTTTATAGGTGCATGGGTACTTCTTAGGTGATTGTAGGACTACTGAGGCAGAGCCTGAGTAAATAAAGGAGTGCAAAAGTAGTGCCTGGGTGATTTTATAACAGCATGACTACTAGCTGAGTGATTACATGAGTACAAAGGTAGTGCCTCCGTGATTGAAGGACTGCAACGATAGTCCCTGGGTGATTATATAAGTGCATGAGTAGTGCTTACATAATCAAAAGAGTGCATGGGTAATACCTTGGTGATTGCAAGAGTGCATAGATAGTGCCTACATGATTTCATCAGGGCAGTAGTAATGCCTGAGTGATTACAGCACTGCATATGTACTGCCTGCATCATTGGAAGACTGCATGGCAAGTACTTGGGTGTTTTTAAAACTGCATGAGAGTTTGGCCTAGCCAAATATAAAGCAGCAGACTATTACATGACTCAACTATAACTCTCTCCATATTGTTACAAGCATGCATACATATGTCTCTACCTTTTCAAATCATCATGATATCTAAAAGAAATATGTATACAATATCTCTGAAATATAGTGAAACCTAGAAACTGAAACATGTAATAGATCTGCTTGAGAGATTGCATCACTCCATGGGTAGTGCTTGGGTGATTGTATAAGTGCAAGGGGAGTCGCTGGGTAATTGCAGTAGAAGATGAAAAGTGACTGACTAATTGCATGAGTGCAGACATAGACGTTGAGTGCACGGATAAGTGTGTAAATAGCACCTGAAGGCATAGATGAGCCATTAAGTGGTGCCTAGGTGAATAGATGAGTGCAACAGTACGGCCTGCATGATTCCATGACTGCAAGAGTAGTGTGTGGGTTATTACATGAGTGCATAGATACACCCTGCATGATTCCATAACTGCAGGGGAAGTACATAACTAGTGCCTAGGTGATGGCATGACGACAGGGGTAATAGCCAGAGGATCACTGCAATACATAGCAAGTGACTGTATGATTTTATAAGTTCATGAGTACCGCCTGGGTGATTACTGAACTACTAAGATACTGCCTGAGTGATTACAGGAGTGCAAAGGTAGTGACTGGGTGATTTTAAAAGTACATGAGTACTGGCTGAGTGATTAGATAAGTACCAGAAAAGTGCGTGCATGACTGAAAGAGTGCAAGGATAGTGTCTGGGTGATTGAAGCACTGTATAGCTAATGCATTGATGACTGCATGAGTACAGGGGTAACGTCTGGGAGATTAAAGGAGTACATAGGTAGCACCTGGCTGATTGCATGACTACAGGGGTAATATCTGAGGATTTACATAACTACTTTGCAAGTGACTGGGTGATCTTATAAGTGCATGGGTACTTCTTAGGTGATTGCAGGACTACTGAAGTAGAGCCTGAGTAAATAAAGGTGTGCAAAAGTAGTGCCTGGGTGATTAAAAACAGCATGACTACTAGCTGAGTGATACAAAGGTAGTGCCTCCGTGATTGAAGGACTGCAAAGGTAGTCCCTGGGTGATTATATAAGTGCATGAGTAGTGCCTATATGATCGAAAGAGTGCATGGGTAATACCTTTATGATTGCAAGAGTGCATAGATAGTGCCTAGATGATTGCATCAGTGCAGCAGTAATGCCTGAGTGATTACAACACTGAATATGTACTGCCTGCATCATTGGAAGATTGCATGGCAAGTACTTGGGGTTTTTTAAAACTGCATGAGAGTTCGGCCTAGCCAAATATAAAGCAGCAGACTATTACATGACTCAACTATAAGTCTCTCCATATTGTTACAAGCACACATACATATGTCTCTACCTTTTCAAATCATCATGATATCTAAAAGAAATATGTATACAATATTTCTGGAATATAGTGAAACCTAGAAACTGAGACATATAATAGATCTTTTTTAGTGATTGCATAACTCCATGGGTAGTGCTTGGGTGATTGTATGAGTGCAAAGGTAGTCACTGGGTAATTGCAGTAGAAGATGAAAAGTGACTGGCTAATTGCATAAGTGCAGACATAGACGTTGAGTGCACGGATAAGTGTGTAAATAGCACCTGAAGGCATAGATGAGTCATTAAGTAGTGCCTAGGTGAATAGATGAGTGCAACAGTAGGGCCTGCGTGATTCTATGACTGCAAGAGTAGTGTGTGGGTTATTACATGAGTGCATAGATACAACCTGCATGATTACATGACTGTAGAGGTAGTACATAACTAGTGCCTGGGTGATTGCATGACTGCAGGGGTAATATCTGGGGATTACTGGAATACATAGCAAGTGACTGGGTGATTTTATAAGTTCATGAGTACCGCCTGAGTGATTAATGAACTACTAAGATACTGCCTGAGTGATTACAGGAGTGCAAAGGTAGGGACTGGGTGATTTTAAAAGTACATGAGTACTGGCTGAGTGATTAGATAAGTACCAGAAAAGTGCGTGCGTGATTGAAAGAGTACAAGGATAGTGTCTGGGTGATTGAAGCACTCTATAGCTAATGCATTGGTGACTGCATGAGTACAGGGGTAACGTCTGGGAGATTAAAGGAGTACATAGGTAGCACCTGGGTGATTGCATGACTACAGGGTTAATATCTGAGGATTTACATGACTACATTGGAAGTGACTGGTTGATTTTATAAGTACATGGGTACTTCTTGGGTGATTGCAGGACTACTAAGGTAGAGCCTAAGTAAATAAAGGAGTGCAAAAGTAGTGCCTGGGTGATTTTATAACAGCATGACTACTAGCTGAGTGATTACATGAGTACAAGGGTAGTGCCTCTGTGATTGATGGACTGCAACGGTAGTCACTGGGTGATTAAATAAGTGCAAGAGTAGTGCCTACATGATCGAAAGAGTGCATGGGTAATACCTTGGTGATTGCAAGAGTGCATAGATAGTGCGTAGATGATTGCATCCGTGCAGCAGTAATGCCTGAGTGGTTACAACACTGCATATGTACTGCCTGCATCATTGGAAGACTGCATGGCGAGTACTTGGGTGTTTTTAAAACTGCATGAGAGTTCAGCCTAGCCAAATATAAAGCAGCAGACTATTACATGACTCAACTATAAGTCTCTCCATATTGTTACAAGAACGCATACATATGTCTCTACCTTTTCAAATCATCATGATATCTAAAAGAAATATGTATACAATATTTCTGGAATATAGTGAAACCTAGAAACTGAGACATATAATAGATCTTTTTTGAGTGATTGCATATCTCCATGAGTAGTGCTTGGGTGATTGTATGAGTGCAAAGGTAGTCTCTGGGTAATTGCAGTAGAAGATGAAAAGTGACTGGCTAATTGTATAAGTGCAGACATAGACGATGAGTGCACGGATACGTGTGTAAATAGCACCTGAAGTCATGGATGAGTCATTAAGTAGTGCCTAGGTCAATAGATGAGTTCAAAAGTAGGGCCTACGTGATTCTATGACTGCAAGAGTAGTGTGTGGGTTATTACATGAGTGCATATATACACCCTGCATGATTCCATAACTGCAGGGGAAGTACATAACTAGTGCCTAGGTGATGGCATGACTACAGGGGTAATATCCGGAGGATTACTGCAATACATAGCAAGTAACTAGGTGATTTTATAAGTTCATGACTACCGCCTGAGTGGTTACTGAACTTCTAAGATACTGGCTGAATGATTACAGAAGTGCAAAGGTAGTGACTGGGTGATTTTAAAAGTACATGAGTACTGGCTGAGTGATTAGATAAGTACCAGAAAAGTGCGTGCGTGATTGTAAGAGTGCAAGTATAGTGTCTGGGTGATTGAAGCACTGTATAGCTAATGCATTGGTGACTGCATGAGTACAGGGGTAATGTCTGGCAGATTAAAGGAGTACATAGGTAACACCTGGGTGATTGCATGACTACAGGGGTAATATCTGAGGATTTACATGACTACTTTGGAAGTGACTGGGTGATTTTATAAGTGCATGGGTACTTCTTAGGTGATTGCAGGACTACTGAGGTAGAGCCTGAGTAAATAAAGGAGTGCAAAAGTAGTGCCTGGGTGATTTTATACCAGCATGACTACTAGCTGTGTGATTACATGAGTACAAAGGTAGTGCCTCCGTGATTGAAGGACTGCAACGGTAGTCCCTGGGTGATTATATAAGTGCATGAGTAGTGCCTACATGATCGAAAGAGTGCATGGGCAAAACCTTGGTGATTGCAAGAGTGCATAGATAGTGCCTAGATGATTGCATAAGTGCAGCAGTAATGCCTGAGTGATTACAACACTGCATATGTACTGCCTGCAGCATTGGAAGACTGCATGGCAAGTACTTGGGTGTTTTTAAAACTGCATGAGAGTTCAGCCTAGCCAAATATAAAGCAGCAGACTATTACATGACTCAACTATATGTCTCTCCATATTGTTACAAGAACGCATACATATGTCTCTACCTTTTCAAATCATCATGATATCTAAAAGAAATATGTATACAATATTTCTGGAATATAGTGAAACCTAGAAACTGAGACATATAATAGATCTTTTTTGAGTGATTGCATAACTCCATGAGTAGTGCCTGGGTGATTGTATGAGTGCAAAGGTAGTCTCTGGGTAATTGCAGTAGAAGATGAAAAGTGACTGGCTAATTGCATAAGTGCAGACATAGACGATGAGTGCACGGATACGTGTGTAAATAGCACCTGAAGGCATAGATGAGTCATTAAGTAGTGCCTAGGTGAATAGATGAGTGCAAAAGTAGGGCCTACGTGATTCTATGACTGCAAGAGTAGTGTGTGGGTTATTACATGAGTGCATATATACACCCTGCATGATTCCATAACTGCAGGGGAAGTACATAACTAGTGCCTAGGTGATGGCATGACTACAGGGGTAATATCCGGAGGATTACTGCAATACATAGCAAGTGACTAGGTGATTTTATAAGTTCATGACTACCGCCTGAGTGATTACTGAACTTCTAAGATACTGGCTGAATGATTACAGAAGTGCAAAGGTAGTGACTGGGTGATTTTAAAAGTACATGAGTACTGGCTGAGTGATTAGATAAGTACCAGAAAAGTGCGTGCATGATTGAAAGAGTGCAAGGATAGTGTCTGGGTGATTGCAGCACTGTATAGCTAATGCATTGGTGACTGCATGAGTACAGGGGTAACGTCTGGCAGATTAAAGGAGTACATAGGTAACACCTGGGTGATTGCATGACTACAGGGGTAATATCTGAGGATTTACATGACTACATTGGAAGTGACTGGGTGATTTTATAAGTGCATGGGTACTTCTTAGGTGATTGCAGGACTACCGAGGTAGAGCCTGAGTAAATAAAGGAGTGCAAAAGTAGTGCCTGGGTGATTTTATACCAGCATGACTACTAGCTGTGTGATTACATGAGTACAAAGGTAGTGCCTCCATGATTGAAGGACTGCAATGGTAGTCCCTGGGTGATTATATAAGTGCATGAGTAGTGCCTACATGATCGAAAGAGTGCATGGGCAAAACCTTGGTGATTGCAAGAGTGCATAGATAGTGCCTAGATGATTGCATAAGTGCAACAGTAATGCCTGAGTGATTACAACACTGCATATGTACTGCCTGCAGCATTGGAAGACTGCATGGCAAGTACTTGGGTGTTTTTAAAACTGCATGAGAGTTCGGCCTAGCCAAATATAAAGCAGCAGACTATTACATGACTCAACTATAAGTCTCTCCATATTGTTACAAGCACACATACATATGTCTCTACCTTTTCAAATCATCATGATATCTAAAAGAAATATGTATACAATATTTCTGGGATATAGTGAAACCTAGAAACTGAGACATATAATAGATCTTATTTGAGTGATTGCATAACTCTATGCGTAGTGCTTGGGTGATTGTATGAGTGCAAAGGTAGTCGCTGGGTAATTGCAGTAGAAGATGAAAAGTGACTGGCTAATTGCATAAGTGCAGACATAGACGTTGAGTGCACGGATAAGTGTGTAAATAGCACCTGAAGGCACAGATGAGTCATTAAGTAGTGCCTAGGTGAATAGATGAGTGCAACAGCAGGTCTGCATGATTATATGACTGCATGAGTAGTGTGTGGGTTATTACATGAGTGCATAGATGCAACCTGCATAATTACATGACTGCAGGGGTAGTACATAACTAGTGCCTGGGTTATTGCATGACTGCAGGGGTAATATCTGGGTGATAACTGGAAGACATAGCAAGTGACTGGGTGATTTTATAAGTACATGACTACCGCCTGATTGATTACTGAACTACTAAGATACTGGCTGAGTGATCACAGGAGTGCAAAGATAGTGACTGGGTGATTATAAAAGTACATAAGTACTGGCTGAGTGATTACATAAGTACCAGAAAAGTGCATGCGTGATTGAAAGAGTGCAGCAGTAATGCCTGAGTGATTACAGCACTGCATATGTACTGCGTGCATCATTGGAAGACTGCATGGCGAGTACTTGGGTGCCAAATATAAAGCAGCAGACTATTACATGACTTAACTATAAGTCTCTCCATATTGTTACAAGCACGCATACATATGTCTCTACCTTTTCAAATCATCATGATATCTAAAAGAAATATGTATACAATATTATGGAATATAGTGAAACCTAGAAACTGAGACATATAATAGATGTTTTATGAGTGATTGCATAACTCCATGGGTAGTGCTTGGGTGATTGTATGAGTGCAAAGGCAGTCGCTGGGTAATTGCAGTAGAAGATGAAAAGTGAATGGCTAATGCATAAGTGCAGACATAGGGGCCGATTCCGATCTCGGTCGGAGGCGCACCCAATACTATTCGGTCGGGAAAAAAGCCATGCGAAAGCCAGTTTCCCGACCGATCCGTACAGCACACCGAACGAGCAAGTACGATGCGCACAACAGCAAAAATTCCGGCCGAGCCGTACTCACCCAAACCAGGTCCTGTTCTCCGACCGAGGCGAATCCGGAAACGCCGAATCGAGTCGCACGGAAGGGAAAATGCAGCCCCGTCCGGCCGGACAAGTACGATGCGCTTTCCGTACGCGCCGAACCCGTCGCTACGCACGGCACGTCAAAGCATCCGGGAGAGGCGCACATAAGCTCCGAATCGCGCCACAACACGATCCACGGCTACGAGACGAACACAGCACAGACGAGGACGACGCGAAGCGACGAGGACGAAGCGAAGCGACGAGGACGAAGCCAAGCGACGAGGACGACGCGAAGCAACGAGAAGGACGAACGACACGAACCAACCATGAATCCCTTCGTCCCGATCATACCAATATTCTACATCTACTACCGGAACAGGCACGGACGCGTACGGCGCAGAAGGTAAGTCAGACACCAACCACAAAACACATACAACACGTACACGACACATCACACACATACACTGGGAATCTGAATATACTTGCACCAGCAGCACCATAGGGGCGGGATGCCCATCACCAATGCCACATATGCACACAGGGGCCTGAATGCGCGCCACCACCCCAACCCAGGGGGCTGGATGCCCACCACTACTACCACCCTCACCCAGGGGGCAGGATGCCCACCACTACTACCACCCTCACCCAGGGGGGCAGGATGCCCACCACTACTACCACCCTTAGCCAGGGGGCAGGATGCCCACCACTACTACCACCCTCACCCAGGGGGGCAGGATGCCAACCACCACAACCACCCTCAGCCAGGGGGTGCCAAATGCCCACCACCACTACCACCCTTAGCCAGGGGGCAGGATGCCCACCACTACTACCACCCTCACCCAGGGGGGCAGGATGCCCACCACTACTACCACCCTTAGCCAGGGGGCTGGATGCCTACCACTACTACCACCCTTAGCCAGGGGGCAGGATGCCCACCACTACTACCACCCTCACCCAGGGGGCAGGATGCCAACCACCACAACCACCCTTAGCCAGGGGGTGCCAAATGCCCACCACCACTACCACCCTTAGCCAGGGGGCAGGATGCCCACCACTACTACCACCCTCACCCAGGGGGCAGGATGCCCACCACTACTACCACCCTTAGCCAGGGGGCTGGATGCCTACCACTACTACCACCCTTAGCCAGGGGGCAGGATGCCCACCACTACTACCACCCTCACCCAGGGGGGCAGGATGCCCACCACTACTACCACCCTTAGCCAGGGTGGCAGGATGCCTACCACTACTACCACCCTTAGCCAGGGGGCAGGATGCCTACCACTACTACCACCCTTAGCCAGGGTGGCAGGATGCCCACCACTACTACCACCCTTAGCCAGGGTGGCAGGATGCCTACCACTACTACCACCCTTAGCCAGGGGGCAGGATGCCTACCACTACTACCACCCTTAGCCAGGGGGCAGGATGCCCACCACTACTACCACCCTTAGCCAGGGGGCAGGATGCCTACCACTACTACCACCCTTAGCCAGGGGGCAGGATGCCCACCACTACTACCACCCTCACCCAGGGGGGCAGGATGCCCACCACTACTACCACCCTCACCCAGGGGGGCAGGATGCCCACCACTACTACCACCCTTAGCCAGGGGGCAGGATGCCCACCACTACTACCACCCTCACCCAGGGGGGCAGGATGCCCACCACTACTACCACCCTCACCCAGGGGGGCAGGATGCCCACCACTACTACCACCCTTAGCCAGGGGGCAGGATGCCCACCACTACTACCACCCTCACCCAGGGGGCAGGATGCCCACCACTACTACCACCCTTAGCCAGGGGGCTGGATGCCTACCACTACTACCACCCTTAGCCAGGGGGGCAGGATGCCCACCACTACTACCACCCTCACCCAGGGGGCAGGATGCCCACCACTACTACCACCCTTAGCCAGGGGGCAGGATGCCCACCACTACTACCACCCTTAGCCAGGGGGCTGGATGCCTACCACTACTACCACCCTTAGCCAGGGGGCAGGATGCCTACCACTACTACCACCCTCACCCAGGGGGGCAGGATGCCCACCACTACTACCACCCTTAGCCAGGGGGCAGGAAGCCTACCACTACTACCACCCTTAGCCAGGGGGCTGGATGCCTACCACTACTACCACCCCCACTCATAGGATGGACAATGCATGACACAACAAGCACACCACAACCTAGGGAATGCAAGATTAAGACATCCCCCCACCACCATGACAAGCGTGTGAGCAGGCTGTGTCAAATGCCTACAACACCGAACATGACATTGAACATACAATGTGACCCCCTAGCACATGTGCCACACATATATGTGTGTGGCACCCACAATGCAAGCAGCCCATGACCATTGTGGCAATGGGGCCTAAACCCCCATCATCACAGTGACCAAAAGGCAAGTGTGGGGTCCATAGCTGAAGCACATTTTGACCATTGTGGCAATGGGGTCTAAACCCCCATCATCACAGTGACCAAAAGGCAAGTGTGGGGTCCATAGCTGAAGCACATTTTGACCATTGTGGCAATGGGGTCTAAACCCCCATCATCACAGTGACCAAAAGGCAAGTGTGGGGTCCATAGCTGAAGCACATTTTGACCATTGTGGCAATGGGGTCTAAACCCCCATCATCACAGTGACCAAAAGGCAAGTGTGGGGTCCATAGCTGAAGCACATTTTGACCATTGTGGCAATGGGGTCTAAACCCCCATCATCACAGTGACCAAAAGGTAAGTGTGGGGTCCATAGCTGAAGCACATTTTGACCATTGTGGCAATGGGGTCTACACCCTCATCATCACAGTGACCAAAAGGTAATTGTTAACAAAGAAAGAGCTGCAACTGCCAAACTGCATGGATCATTCCTGGTCACAGAACCAAAAACTCATCTGTGGCAAAGTAGTGTATGTGTCCCATTGCAACATAAATTGGGGGAGCCAAATACTGCAGTGCAAATGAAACATTCCTTTGGCCATGTGCAGACAAACAACACCCATGGGGGCTGAGACCGTCAACAGTCATCAATGACACAATGACAGAAGTGACCATCAGAATGCAGAACCACATATCTGCACCAATGGGCACACAAATGCAGATACCCTGTGGAGACAGCAGATGTGAGGTGAACAGATACCATACCATGGCAGCAATGGGACACACAAACCATGATCATTGTGCTGACCGATGACCTAGGAGTCCCAGGGACAGCAGGGGAAACACACCAAACAACATACAGCCAATGGCACACCCAAGATATGCCAATGCAGTGGTGCAGATGCACAAACACAAACAGGCAGACCAACACTGCACATCATACACAGCAGGTGAGGTGGGGGTGCCAGTGTCCCCAGGCAACAACACAACACATGAGGAGAGCTGAATACCAATCATACAGATGTGCATACACTGCCACACTAAGCTAACTCATGGATCCAAATCCCCTATGTGGGCAAGCAGGCATTGACAGGTGAGAGGGAGCACAAAACACACATGTCACACAGGCACGTAGGAACAACAACTGACACAGCAAGTCACAGACACACCACAGCACCACCCCCAGGGCCCCCACAATGTGGTGACCCTGGGCTGAAGAAAAATACCACTGTGATGACAAAGCTAAATGTCGTTCACACTGTGAACCACAGTCAGGTGTCCTGAGCAACTAACTACCATCACACCTACACAAGCACAAATCAATCAGCATGGCCAGTAAGCCAAGGCCAACATGGAGGCAGGGGACTAGCCGGGCAACAACTCTCATCTGCACACACTCAACACCACACCCCTCGACCTCCAACAATGTGCAGCAGTGAAGTACACATGCACTGGTGACATTGCACATGCACCCATGACTATTCCAGGGTGGTGGGTGGGAACCAAGATGTAGAAACACATCACACATGGACACTCAACAAGACTCCTGAATGTCTGACACACTGCACACTACTCTGTACATGGACATGACGGCAATACCACACCGACCAATGGGATCCCAGCCACAGTCACACACCAATGAAGAAGCCAAGGTCACCCACAAAGAACACACATAGACAACAACCAACATTGCAGCCCGGACCCTAAGGAGTGCCAGCAGTCACACACACAACGTGTCACAATCACTGAAAGATAACACAAACTGGAAATCACATGACAGGGGCAAACAACAAGTGCCAAAGGGAAACCTGACTGTGACCCATCTGCGTCAGCACACAAACTCTGCCCTGACAGCAAACACACCTATGGGTGACACCCTGATGACCAGTAATGTGCCATGCACCCACATCACAGAGAACACAGGGAGAAGACTTTGGGGGAACATAGCTCAAGTCAGCAAGCATCACAAACAGGTACAACACTAGGGATCACAGCATGCGCAGATGAATGGAAGTGAACACACAGACATGCACATACAACACACACCTTGGGCGCAGGCAATGTCACACGTGTACACACTGCCATGAGGGGACTCCACTCCTGTGTGAGGAAAGCTGTGCCATATGTTGCCTCAGTAGGGCCCCATCATGTCAGCTGAGCACTTGGTCACACAATCAACAATTAGCACCAAATGAGGGCTCCCATCACATCAGCCTGGTCATGGATGTGCCAACGGAATCATCAGCACAGATCCAACACACTTGTATAGCAATGTTGCACTGACTACACGGATGAGTCCCTCCCCATTGATGCCCAAACCTGCATGTCCACTGGAGATGGCAACACGGTCAGGGAAGTAGACAAATGCAACGATGGCAGGCACAACAGATGTGCAGGGGTGGAAGCCACAGATATGAAATTGCCAATGTAAGTAGGAAACCCATTGCCAAATACTGAACACATGACACCCTCAGATGCTGCTATTGATGACATGGATACACCACATGATAGGACACATTCCCCTGGACCACATGGGTTCCTGCACAGTAACACTTCATAATCATGAGACCAGATATCACCATCACTGCAGCAAGGGCATGGTTAGCTGCACCAACAACATGTACATCTGAAGCATGAGCACTAGAGAAAAGAAAGTTGCTTTATTCAGCATATGTGTTGAGGCCAAACGAAGTCCTGAAAAAGAGCAAAGGCCAATGGCCAGTCCATTGTCAAAGTTCAAACAGGGTGACACTGGCAGATGTCACCCTACGCATGCCTGCACAATACCAGGGACAATCCACTAGGAGGGGCAACCGGGGGCAGGCCAGGCACCGCAGGGACAGGATCAGGGCTCACCAGGGGAGTCAGGGAAGGGGTGGTGGGTGCAGGAGAGCCACTGACAACTGCAGTGGAGGTGTCTGACATGGTGTGTGCCGGCACAACTGGGGGCATGACACAGATGTCGTGGGTGCCGGCACAACTGCAGTGGACCCTGCAGATGGGGTGGACAGGTCCGCCACTGCAGTGCCCAAGTCAGACAGGGCGGTAGTGGACTCCACTGCAGTGCCTACCTCCAGGGGAGGAGAATGGGGAACAGGCAAGGTGGGTTGGACAGAGGGGGGACACCCTCACCACATCAGTGGCACAGACAAGCGCAGCGGGGGTGTGGTGCTGGGAGAGCAAGTGGCAGGGGGAGAAGGCCGGAGCATCTTGGGGATGGTATATCTGTGGGTGGGGGAACCTGGGGCAGGGTGTGGTGGGGGCACCTGTGCAGTGGGGGCCTGAGGGATGGAGGACGGAGACCTTGTGCCTGAGCTGCAGGGTGGTGGCGGGGTCTTGCTCTTAGCACTCCGGGGGACTTGCGGGTGGGGGCCTCAGTCCGTCTGCGCCTGGGGGAGGGTGTCCGGGGGCGAGGGGCACTCTGCTCCGTGTGGGTGGGCTTCCTCTTCCCCGGGATGCTGGAGCAGCTTCATCGGTGGGGAAGAGGCCGAGGTCACAGAGGAAGAGCTGCTGTGACTTTGGGGTTGCAGGTGAGGCAAGGGAGGGTGCTTTGGAGGGAGAGGGAACTGAGGACTGCGCAGTGCATGTGGATGCGTGTGTGTGTTCCAGGGCCCCATCCCCTGTGAGTCTGGCTTCAGTCCCCTGAATGTGCGTGCGTGTGCGTTTTGTCATTGGCGTGTGTGTCAGTGTGCTGGATGTGTGTGTGCTGGTGTGTGCCTGTGCCAGTGTGTGTGTGCCTGGGATGGGTAAGGTGCTGGGGAGTGTGGATGGAGCAGAGGCAGGAGGGGTGAGGGACCGTTTGAGGAGGGACACTGCTGCCGTCAGGGAGGAGTCCATGGACCTATTGCCCCTCTGTAGGTCAGACATGCCCGATGAGATGCCCTCCATGAACGACACCAGCTGAGTCAACAGCGCGGTGTGCGCATGGAGGACACTCAGCATGGCTGTCTGCCCTACATGGAGCTGGCGAAGGAGGTACACAGACTCCTCACTCAGGGCAGCAGGGGACACAGGGGCAGGGGGTGCGGTGCCTGGCCCAAAGGAGACACGCTCCCGGACATGGGAGCCTCCACGGACCTGGGGAATGGGAGCCGATGGGAGGGCGGTGGTGGTGCTGGTGGTGGCGGGGACAGCAACACTAGCTGGGGTGTGGTGGCTGCTGACACCCGCCTCCACAAGGGAGTCATCCTCCGAGTTGCTCTGGTCCTCAGCTGAGGTGGATGCTGCTGAGGACTCCTCGGTGTGGCTCCCCTCGCCCTCCGTGCCACTGGGTCCCTCCGACCACTCCTCGGCTGCTGACCCAGTCTGGCTCTCCGGCTCCTCCTGGTCCGTGGAGCTGTCCCCTTCCGTGGCCGTGGATGTATCTGCAAACAATGGGGAAACAGACAGACATCAGTCACCTGCACCAAACGCACACACCACTGTGAGCACAGCACATTACAGAGCAAGCCCTGGCATCATTAGTTGTACATTGCTAAAAGTGCCCTAATTGAACAGGAGAAGTCAATTGTCAGTCTGATGCCAAGCATGGCACTCACATCCCACATGGCCTTGCACCCATCTGTCTGGTGTCTGTTGGATTGCAACACCCCAGTGTTGACACATGCACCAAGTACACAGTAGTTGGACAGTGCAGAGGACACGGTGTGGACACATCACAGCTCTTGCCACTGAGTCAGTACAGGTTTACGGATGTAAGGGATGCCCAGAGTCAAATAGGAAATGCATGTGATGCATACCAGCGACAGACACCATGATGCACCCATGTCCTGATAGCCAGCGCCACTATGGTGTGCATGTAGCACATGTCACTCCCCTGCAGGATCACCAATCAGTAGACACATGCCATGGCGGAGGCATGACTGCAAAGTCATACATCACTGGCTCAGTGATGTATGACTTTGCAGCCAGACAACAACACTCTGCACTGTGTCACAATAGTAGGTCATGGGGAATGCAAGTCCTGGAGCTGCACAAGTGCACATGTACATCCCCCACAACACATCCTCTTAACCCTCATCTGTCCAGGTCATACCTATTGGACATATGGGAGACCTGTGACACTACCCTCTGAACCTGAGCCCCTCACACTCTGCTGTGCATGGGGAACAGCTGCCTGAACTTCACATTTACATGCCCCAGTCTGCATGGGCAGCTGATCAGACACCTATGTGTCACACAAGTATCGTCTCCTATGGTCACATCTCCAGTGGCATGCTGAGCCCCTACCAAGAAACTCCACAGCAGTCCTGGCGACTAATCCACAGCACACTGACACAGAGGCAGACACCTGAGGGGTCAAATCACTGTGCACAATGTGTCCTCTGATACACGGGAGTGGGAGTACAGAGTGTATTGTATGGCCTGGAGTAGGCATGACTGTCCAGCCCCACATGAATGAGGGATGAGCCCTGGACTGTAGGCAGCTGGCTAAGTATGTGTGACACACGTCATATACATACTCCTGGGGCCCAAACATTGTTCCCACCCGCAGCATGGGTGTGTGCCAGGTACCCCAGCCACATGTGGTGGATCAGCTCAGCAATTGGACCACAGATCAAAGTAACACGCTGAATACATGTCAGAATACAGGCATTGTGTAAGCAATGGACCCACCCATGATGCCCACCACAGAGTCAGGGAAACAGATGCTGTCTCCCACCTTGAGTCAAGCAAACTGCAAGGACACAGTCCTAAGTGACAGAATTCCCTGCATGTAAGGGCCACACCTGGGTATCAGATGAGGAGTGGGCAGTGCACAATAGAGGGACATGGCTCCTGGACAACATGACTGCTGTACTGTGGCAGTTCAACCTGGCCCGAGGAGGGCACATAACATGTTAGACAGAGTACACAGTGCAGTCTTTGACTCACCCCTCCTTGCTGCTCTCTGGCCTTCAGCTGCCCATCCAGGTCTGGAAAGACCACCGCCAGGATCCTGAGCATGTGGGGGGTCAGGGTCCGTGTTCCGCCCCTCCTGCGAGGAGGCGACAGCTTCAGCTGGACCCGTGCAATCCTCCGGGTCCAGCCCCGAAGGTCCTGCCACCTCTTTTGGCAGTTGCGGATCCGGCGCTTGTAGACCCCCACGGACCGGACAGCCCGGACGATGTCCTTCCAGATCTCATGCTTCCGATGGGCAGAAGCCTGTCAGGATGACAAAGTGATAAGGCCATTACTACACATGCAACATATCCGTGCATGACACAGTTGCATATACATGTCGCAATCACAGGGGCACATGGTGTACCCAGGCAGTGCACGGCTGCCCATGGACAGTTTTCCAGAAGTCACTACATGGTATCATAGCATGGGGAGTAAAACCCTGTTCAGAAGCACTGTCACTGCACCATACCTGTCCAGTGCAAGTCACTACACACTATGGGGGTGACAACTACTCAGTGAGCCTGCTAGCCAGTGGTGTGCTGACTCTCAGCCTTGCTAGTCAGACAAAATGCACATTCAGAAAGGCAGTGCACAGAACACTCACCTGCTCCCCTGGTGTCCCATACAGCTTGCTGTACTGTGGAAGTAGGCTGTCCAGCAGGGCCTGGTTCTCTTCAAGGCTGAAGGCTGGGGCTCTCTCCACAGTACGTGCCATTGCAGGGTCCAGAGGGGCAGAGACAGCAGCAGTGCAGTGGCAGATGTCGTCCTGGAGCATGTAGTGCAGGCAAGTGGGCTCTCAGGGGAACATGCAGCAATATATATGTGCTGGAGAGGCAGATACTGTCCCTTGTGTCCAAAGTGATAGGTCCAAGTCGTTTGCATCTTCTGAATCTGGCCAATCCATGGAATAGCAGCACCAAAACACGCCCACAGCATCCTTCAAAATTTCAACTTCATGACATACATGATTTTGCAACATTGTTGTGGGTGACCAACTGATTTTCCAGCAACCGACTCGCTCGAATATTCGAAAACGCGTCCGTTGCCAGGCAAGCCCATTGTCAATGGGTGCGCACCGATCGGTCCATTGAGGTACAACGCGCACAGGGGTACAACGCGTACCCGCACACATTGAATGCAATGGGCCGGCCGGAGGCACCGATCGGTCCATTGCAGTACAACGCGCACACGGGTACAACGCGTACCCGCACACATTGAATGCAATGGGCCGGCCGGAGGCACCGATCGGTCCATTGCAGTACAACGCGCACAGGGGTACAACGCTGCACTGCGACACATTGAATGCAATGGGCCGGCCGGAGGCACCGATCGGTCCATTGCAGTACAACGCGCACAGGGGTACAACGCTGCACCCGCACACATTGAATGCAATGGGCCGGCCGGAGGCACCGATCGGTCCATTGCAGTACAACGCGCACAGGGGTACAACGCGTACCCGCACACATTGAATGCAATGGGCCGGCCGGAGGCACCGATCGGTCCATTGCAGTACAACGCGCACAGGGGTACAACGCGTACCCGCACACATTGAATGCAATGGGCCGGCCGGAGGCACCGATCGGTCCATTGCTGTTCAACGCGCACAGGGGTACAACGCGTACCCGCACACATTGAATGCAATGGGCCGGCCGGAGGCACCGATCGGTCCATTGCTGTTCAACGCATCACTGTACATGTGACTGGCATATGTCAGCATGCCTGTCTCAGATGGACATATGCCAGCCACAGATAGCTCCCAGGGAGTGAGGGGCACACCTACATCACGACAGCCTGTCCAAACCTTATCATAAGGCATGTAAGGCTGCATTTCCTATTGTGTGTATGTTGGTGTACATATTGTCCTGTGGGTGTCACCTGTGGGCAGCCACCCCCAGGCTGTGCACGTGTTAATGGGGACAGGATCCTGGGTGTTACGTGTACGTGACCACTGTGATGTGCAACTGTTCATATCTGTGCATGTGCCATGGTCACATTTCACAGTGGTGTTTGTGTATGTCATGTCACATACCCCGTGAGTCCCATGTGGGACGGTATGTTTGAGCCAGGGTGTCCCAGTGGCACAATAGTGATGGCCCTCCACAGTCTTTGTGCATGTAGTGTTTACAATGTCTCTGATTTCATGTGCACAATGGGAGACAGTCTCCACATCCACGTTGTGTGTGCATGGACTCTGATGTTGTGCGTGTGTGTCACAGACGTCCATGGCTCTCCTGCCATGGCAAGTGTGGCCACTACCTGTGGGGGTCATGTTTGTTTTGTTGTGGTGTACACATGATACTCCAGGTGATGCCAGTGTCCATGTGGCATTACAGGGTCCCTGGGAATGTGCCTGTCGTTGAGCTGTGGTGCCTGGGGCACATCTGTCCTCACATGTCACTGGGGGGTGACTGTGACACAGCATCATGATATCCAATGGGCCAACCTGGGACAAATTGATGCCACCTGTAGGACCGTGTTGACAGATGTTGGCCATGTATGTACCATACATGTCGTTCCGGTACTGCACACTTCATGTAGTTGTGCCTCATGATGATGTATGTTGGGATCTTGAGTGTGTTCAATGCCGCATATGTGGGGTGACTGACGATCTTGCTTACTTCTCCTCTGCACTGCAGGGCTCCTGCTGTCCATCGGCCATTCCCAGACCTGGCAACGATGGTGGAACGGGACAGCATCCGACGGTACCGCTTCACCAGGCAGCTGATTGAGGATTTGGCAGTGCAGTTGTCCCCACATTTGCAGCCTGGCCGGCCGTATCCTACAGCGCTGACCCCCAAGGTGAAGGTGATGGCAGCCCTACACTTCTTTGCCACCGGTACCTTCCAACATACTGTGGCGTCTGCTGGTGGGATGTCACAGACCATGTTCAGCCGTGTGCTCCGCGATTTCTTGGCGGCAATGTTGCTCTTCCTGAACCGGTACATCTATTTCCCTAGACTGCGACGACTCACTGACGTGAAGAGTGACTTTTATGCCCTGGGGAGGATGCCGCATGTCATTGGCTCCATTGATGGGACACATGTGGCTTTGGTACCACCACAGGCCCAGGAGCAGGCCTACAGGAACCGCAAGCACTACCACTCGGTCAATGCACTGGTGGTGTGTCTTGCAGACATGACCATCACACACGTGTGTGCCCGTTTCCCTGGTTCAGCACACGATGCCTTTGTGATGAGGAGTAGTCGCATCCCCAGGTTGATGGCACAGATGCAGAACCAGCGTGCCTGGCTTGTCGGTGTGTACTGACTTTGTGCCATTGTGTGTGATCTGATCTGTAGTATTCCGCCCACTTTTCCAAGTCAGCTGATGTGCACTTGTCTGTCCGTAGGTGACTCGGGATACCCCAACATGCCGTGGTTGCTGACACCCCTCAGGAACCCTGTGACACCTGCCCAGATGCGCTACAATGAGGCACATGGTCGGACCAGGAGAGTGATTGAGCGGACCTTTGGTCTCCTGAAGAGCCGCTTCCGCTGCCTGGACAAGACCGGAGGGTCCCTCCCATATGCCCCTGCGAAAGTGTGCAAGATTATCATCGTCTGCTGCATGCTCCACAACCTGGCAGTGCGGAAGGAGTTGCCTCTCATCCAGGATGACGATGACCAACATCCGCCACCTGTGGAGGATCCTGGCCTGGAACACGATGCCAGTGACGATGATGATGATGATGGTGATGGTGATGTCCGCACACAGCTCATCACCAACTTCTTTAGCTGAATGTGAGTATCCTGAGGTGTCATGTCAATGATGTGAGTTGGCATGATGTGTGGGTGGTGCTCTGGTGCTGTTGGAGTGTGTCCATGGGCTACTTGACTGGATGTGTGTTGCGATGTGTGCTTACAGGTGGGCTGTACTCCCCAACAGTGTTGACATGCTAACTTGGTTCTGGGTGGGTATCTTGTAACATGTATTGTGCATGAGTTTTGCTGTTCTGTCCTGTACTCCATTGCTTTTGACTGTGTGTCATTTCTGTCCTTCACAGGGTACTTTCAGATTCGTTTGGTCAACTGTGTCCACCGACAACGTGATTGCACATCCAGGCTGGTAGCTGTTGTGTCCCTACAGGTGATGTGCGCCACACCCATGGACTTCCTTCTGTCTACAGTTGTTGACTGTGTGCCCGCTACCAGGTGGGGTTACCTTGCATCTGTAGTGGTTACGGCATGTTGCTACTGTGTAATAAACCTGTGCTTCACTTAGTGATGTGCGTTGTCTGTGGTCACACATTTGACTGCCATTTGCTTACTGCACCTGTGGGCTACTTGACTACAACTGGGAATGGGTGTGGTGTCTGTGCATTGCACCGTCTTCCCTGGCAACATCAGTGTAGGCAATGAGTCAGATGGCCTAGGTGTGTATGTGTTGTGTAGCCCTGGTGGTGTGTCTCCCTCATATGTGTCACGTTGCCTGTACTCACATGCCTGTGTTGTCCTTGCTGTTGCAGTTCGCATACACAGTGTAATTTTGTTGTTCATCATCCCCATAACAGCACCCACGTTGGAATCACGACAGAGGCAAGTATGGTGTATTATTGTGTTTATTGTGATACATCTGTGATAATAGTGCATAGGATGGATTGTGCTGTACATGAATCTTGCAATCCCAAGTTCCTAGATGAATAGAAAGTCCAGGTAGACAGGATCCCCAGTATCGGGGCCACAGTTGTCTGACACATTGTTCCAACTTGTACTCCCCATGCAATGTGTGGGAGTAGTGTTGCCATCAACAGGGTGAACAGTCTGTGCACAAAGGCGAAAATCCAGAACAGGTTCAGGCTTCCTGGGAGTTGCGCTTGGCCATCAGCCTCTCACTTTCCCCTCCTCGGACGACCCCTCTTCTTGGGGGGCCCTCAAGTGCAGGCTGCTGCGGTGCAGGGGACTCTCCGCCAGAGTCCTCCTCCCTCCCTGTGGCAGTTGCAGTTTGTTCGGTACCAGATGTTGTTGGCACACAGGGAGGTGTGGACTGGTTGCTGTTCATCTGGCGGAGGCATTGTAAAATGTCCCTGTGCACCGCCGTCATCTCATGTAGTACATCCCACTTGGACTCCACGCGGGTCATGTGGGAGTCCACACGTGACATGTGGGAGTCCACACGTGACATGTGTGACTCCACATGGGACATGTGGGAGTCCAAGCGGGCATGATGGGCAGCCTGCTGCTGTTTGATGTCTCTGAGGAGCCCCACTACCTGGCTGAGCTCTCCGGTGCTGGACTGGTACGCATCAGCTATGCGTACCAGTTGTGGGTCTTCATGCACACCAGCAACGTCTGCAAGCAGCGACCTCTGTCTCCCACCCCTCCCACCACCCCTGCTGACATGTGCAGTGTGTGCAGTTGCACGCACAGATAACCCTGGTCCACCTCGGGGGTTGGTGGTGGTGGTGGTGTCCATGGCCCCAGGTTGGTCCAGGGTCACTGCGCTGGTGTTGTTCCTTATTCTGTCCATGTCGGCAGGGATGGTATTCGTGGTGACAGTCGTTGGAGGGGTGGGTGCAGGGGTGCAGCTGGTGGACCTGCTGGTGCTGCAGCTGGTGGTCCTGCTGGTGCAGCATGTTGACTTGCACCGGATGTGCCAGGTTGTTCTTCATCGTCCGAGGAGGACAGAGGCTGTACGACGCCAGTGAGCTCGGCATCCTCTTGAGCCTGGGACTGGGACTCCTCAGCGTCTGCTGCTGTGTCCCTATCATCACCTGTTTTTGGGAGACACAAACAATGTATGTCATGTTTCTGCAGGCATCAGTGGTTGACACACCTGACAGTTGTGACTGTGCCTCGGGGTGCGGGCCTGTACATTGTATTGTCCTAAGTCGTCACAGTCAGGGGTTGATATTGGTGTGGCACATTGTCCTGCATTATTTGGGCATTTCTATGTATTCTCTGGGGTGTGAACATGGTCTGCATTGATTGTGTTTGGTTGACAGCCAGACCTCCTTCCCACCCACCCACCCACCCAGTCAGTTATCCCACCATGGAACGTGCTTGCATTGCAGGGAGTGTAAGTTGTCTCTCAGGATGTCAGTCAGAGGTGTCCTGCTGTTTGTTGGTGCACAGTTGGCAGCAGGGCCTTGTGCTCCCCACAGCAGTAGCCAGTGTCAGCCATCTTGTGAGTCCTTCTCCACTCCCTGTGATGTGAGCATGGTTCAGGGTGGTGTTGATGGGACAGTTGTGAGGCTGAGCAATGTCTGTGACTACCACTCCCATCATGCTATTGCCTCCACCCCCCTTCCCAGCATGCCCATGCTTCCTTCCTTTTGACTCTGCTTCCTGTGGGGTGGGCTGGCTGTGCTGACAGGATGGCTGGGAGTGTTGTCCTGGCAGTTGTTTGGCTAAGAGTCCCAAGAGTGTCCCTGTGCTTCACACAACATAACCCAGGGTGGTGGTGCTTTGTGGGATCTTGTGTTAGGATGGAGGGCATTGCATTCTACCAGGTGGGTACTGTGGAGTTTGTGTTGGGGGGGGTGTGAGGGGAGGTGCTGGTGACTATGGTCAGTGCTGCAAGTCCCCCTTCCCACCCAGCCAGCCGGATATCCCACCATGGAACGTGCTTGCATTGCAGGGAGTGTAAGTTGTCTCTCAGGATGTCAGTCAGTGGTGTCCTGCTGTTTGTTGGTGCACAGTTGGCAGCAGGGCCTTGTGCTCCCACAGCAGTAGCCAGTGTCAGCCATCTTGTGAGTCCTTCTCCACTCCCTGTGATGTGAGCATGGTTCAGGGTGGTGTTGATGGGCCAGTTGTGAGGCTGAGCAATGTCTGTGACTACGACTCCCATCATGCTATTGCCTCCACCCCCCTTCCCAGCATGCCCATGCTTCCTTCCTTTGACTCTGCTTCCCTGTGGGGTGGGCTGGCTGTGCTGACAGGATGGCTGGGAGTGTTGTCCTGGCAGTTGTTTGGCTAAGAGTCCCAAGAGTGTCCCTGTGCTTCACACAACATAACCCAGGGTGGTGGTGCTTTGTGGGATCTTGTGTTAGGATGGAGGGCATTGCATTCTACCAGGTGGGTACTGTGGAGTTTGTGTTGGGGGGTGTGAGGGGAGGTGCTGGTGACTATGGTCAGTGCTGCAAGTCCCCTTCCCACCCAGCCAGCCAGCCAGATATCCCACCATGGAACGTGCTTGCATTGCAGGGAGTGTAAGTTGTCTCTCAGGATGTCAGTCAGTGGTGTCCTGCTGTTTGTTGGTGCACAGTTGGCAGCAGGGCCTTGTGCTCCCCACAGCAGTAGCCAGTGTCAGCCATCTTGTGAGTCCTTCTCCACTCCCTGTGATGTGAGCATGGTTCAGGGTGGTGTTGATGGGACAGTTGTGAGGGGGCAATATGTGTGACTGCGACTCCCATGATGCTATTGGCTACACTGACTTGGCCAGCATACACAGAATTCCTTCCTTTGAGTGGTCTTCACTGTGTGTTGGTGTTGTTGTGGTGGCTACATGTGTGGATGTGTGTGTTAGTTCTATTTGTGCCACTGCCTAGCTGTAGTTGTGGTTGTGTTTGTACATGTGTTGGCACAGTTGGATGTGACTTTTTTGATGGCATGTGTTGTGTTTATCTGACTGACATACACATTTTGGGATGATTCTGTTCTAGTTGCTGTGTAATTGCTATGAGTGCATGGTTTGACTCTCCCCTTGACAGTGATGTGTGTGTTTTGTGGCAGTTTATTGTGTACATTTGTTGTGTACTCACCAGGCTCTGGGATGTCCTCTAGTCCATATACGCTCACTGGCGGAAGGATGGCCCGCACCTTCTCCTCCCAGGGCCTGAGGTATACTGGCTTGGCAGGAGGGCCACTGCCGGTGTATTGGCTCAGGTGGTAGTCTTTCTTGAGCAGCTCCCGGACCCTCCTGCGCACGTCATACCACCTGTTCTGGATGTCCGTCTTTGTGCGCCGACATGGTGATTGGGCGTTCACCCTGTTGATGATCCTCTCCCACATCTTGGTTTTCTGCGACATGGGGGTCTGTTGGACCAGAGTGCCAAACAGCTGTGGCTCCACCCTGAGGATCTCGTCTCACCATGACTTCCAATTCACTATCTAGGAACTTGGGATTCTTCTTGGGGGGCATGGTGATGGGTGGTGATGGTGGGTGATGTGTGTGTTGGTGTGCAGGTGAGGGTGTGTGGGTGTGTGTTGTGCTGGGTGTATGTGAGGTAGGTATTTGTTGGTGTGCTGATGGTGTGTGGCTTGTGTGAGGGATGAGCTGTGGGTGTGTGGTTGCTTTCTCTTGGGTGCTGGCAGTGGAATGGCATTTGCAAAGGCTCATGGTAGTGATTTGTGTCCTTTATATAGGTGGAGTTGTGGGTGTGTCTTTGTTCTCTGTCCCCACCCCCCCAGTATTTATTGGCTTGGTAATTGCTTGTTTGGCCTTTTTTTGGTTGATTTTTCCTTTGTGCTGTTTGTGTATGTTGGAAACGTTCTTGTGACCGAGTCGGACCCTGCATTGGTCTCGTACGGTGTTTTCCGCTTCGTTCACGCTGTGTTTGTGCAGTTTTGTATGCTGCGTACGCGTCGGTCGCGGTGTATTGTGTTGCTTCGGCTCGGTTTTGTATGCGTGTCGGTCGTACGGCTTGTCCTCCGTCCGACTCGGTCGTGTTTTTCGCGCCTTGCATCGTACTTTGCAGGTTGGAGTTGGCGGGTACGATTCGGTCGGATTTGTTCCGGGTGCGTGTCGGTCGGTTGGATTCGCGTGTTTTTCCGGCCGGATTGCTATTTTCCGAGCGGCTCGGTCGGTCGGCTTGGTTTCCTGACGTGTCGGTCGGATTTATCGCGGCTTGCATCGTACTTGGCGTGTCGGGCGCCACTGGTACGTGTCGGTCGGTAATTTTTCCGGCTCCGAGTCGGTCGGTGCTTTTTCCGGCCCGAATCGGAATCGACCCCCTAGTGTCTGTTAAAAGCATATCTGTTCAGGGAATTCCTCCATTAACTTCGCCCTCACTGGTTAATGGCGTTGAGAGTGTATACTCGGCTCTGTCTATATCCAAGTATTGTGCTTAGACATGATTTCTGTATCAGAGTGCAATAAATAAATGGATTCACTCGTACACTTGTGTATTCATTGAGAAACAGCCAAAAAATGCCGCCCCTATCCAAAATCGAGTGGTCGGTCATATGCTTGTAATTCATAATAAAGGGATAATAAAGTGTGCTTGAATGTGTTCATGGTATAGTCTTTCCACGATAGTCATATGCGGAAACCTTTGCCCCACAAAAGTAAAGTACTTTGTAGGGAAAATGCCAATGTATGGCAATAGGAAACTTGTTCACATGAAGTTTGCATGCATAATAACATGTACAACTGTTCAGTATGACATATGGTGTCCATATGTAGTTAGCAAACAAAGGGGCACATTTCTGCTTCCACATCATCTTTGGTCATATACACAGTCAGCTAAATGTTTTAAAATGTTAATGCTAGGTTGCACTTTATCTATTGTTTTTATTTTTTTTGCTGAACACAGTACAGTTCGAGCACCTGTCCAGGTGTTTCAGAAGATCCATAGGGAAAAGTATAAAATATCAGACCACAACCTCTGCTATTTTGTATGTGTGGGAAGATCCACACATCAGCAAATAAACTTGACCTATGTCAACTACACTAAAAAGGTCTGATAGCCTACTTTAAAAGCTAGGATTTCAGCTTTTCGAAAATAAGAGTGTTTACTTTGCAACAGATTCAGTTCATAATATTAATTCCAGACTTTTCTGAGATTATTAACAGTTTCAACACAGACAAGCATTCATGTGGACTCAAGCTGCGACTCACCTGCAGGCCCGATTACATAAGATACTTTGCTTTGCTTGTATTTCTGTTCAGAGGGACCTTGACCTAATAGTTCAGAGAGGAGTGAGACCAACATGATTTGTGTGGGGATGGCTCTTTTGCAATGTCCGCAGGGGAGCTGAAAAGCGATGCCCAGGGATGCTGCTCACTGAAATTACTGATGAGGATAATATTGATTCATAATTTGCACCACCCACTTTTTGCTGCATTGGGTTCTGATTCTGAGTTGTGTGGAGCAGAGTTACTGCATGTTTTTTAGTGTTGTAATACCAAACACTTACTTTGCTGAGCAGGTGCGAAATCACACGACCATCCACCGATTATATTCCATTGGCAAATACTCTTTACAAAATTAACTAGAATCCCAAAGATTTTACGTCTAAACATAAACATATTGAAAGTTTGTGTTAAAATGATGTAGACACATCACCACCCCCATAACAATGAGCCATATTGTGAGGCCAATAACACGAGGAAAACAAAGCATTATCAATCAGTGCAGGTGAACCTTACAGCCAGTTAAAGCACAATATAAATACCAACCTCACCTTAACATACACACTCCTCACAAGCATTATGAATGAAGCACTGGCACAGCATACCGTTCGAGGACATGACATGTGACTACTACTCAGCCAATTCCAGGTCCAGTTGCAGGAGCAGGACCAACAACAGATGCACTGCACCACCAAAGACAAAGGCGAGGGTCCAGGTTGAGCAGGAAATGCCTCAACCCACTAAACATGTTAATGGTATTCATTTTTCACAAATACAACATGGACATGAGCACAAAGCAATGCTTATTTGAACAGTCCCTCCATTGCAGCTTCATTGGTATATGGATTGCAATCCCCACTCAAGAAACTGCTGTCTGTCCTCCATTTTTTAGGAACTGGGTGGATTCCAGGGCCCACTGAGTACAATGCATTCCATGTCCCAGTACACTTTTCAAAAATGGCGAAGAAGATCATGGATTCCCTACTGAGTCTGCCACCACATCACATCACCTTTCCCATGGCTCACCAAACTGCCATTTCTATGCCTTTTGTACATTTCTTAATGTAAATCGAGCTCTGGACTGCACAAACGTAGCATTTGTCCCACCTAGAGCCACTGAAGAAATCTATCACAACTGAAAGATGCAGCACACTGTGAACGTTCAATTGGTCAACCCATCATCAAAACCCAATGATGCACATGTTTGCTGATCTCCGCATATTATGGCTACCCAACATCCTCAAAGGACTGGGCTGATGAAGATGCACATACACAATCTTCTCATCCCGATATCACCCCTATTGTGACATGTCCCATCATTAAAAATATTTTAAAAATATTCCCTCTTTGTATGATCAATATGTTAAAAATGACCACAAAGCATTGTGGGAGTTTTAATTAATATGCAGAATATGTTTGCCTAGTGTGTACATTTTTATGCCTGATATAACCGCACAACAGATAACACAACAGGAACCACAATGCTAGTCAGGGTAAGTCAGATACGCACCATAAATTAACCTGTGCCCACCCTCTGGTAGCTTGGCACAGAGCAGTCAGATTTAACTTAAGAGGCAACGTGTAAAGTATTTGTGCAACACTTCAAACAGTAACACAGTGAAAAGACCATAAAAAGTATCCACACAAGTTAAAAAATTGCTTATATTTTTATAAACAAAACAAGACCAAAATGACAAAATTCCAATAAGTATAACCAGAGTTATGAATTTATAAAGAAAAAATTAAATGTATTGCAAAAAAGCTTAAAGTGCCAACCGGGATATCTGGTAGCACTAGACCTGGGTAAATCTAAACATTCAGGCCGACCGTGATGGAGACTAGTTCGTATATGGACCAGAGGTGGCCTGCTGCAAAGTACTTTAGACATGTCGTCGACTGAGTCAGGATGCAAGAAGCAAAGGGCGATGCTTCATCGTCGAACAATTGGATTGTAGGCAATGCGTCAGCGCCAAGCCGCGCAAAGTCGGAAATGCGTCAGAAACTGGAGACGATTCGCCACGCAGTCAGTGATGCAATGTCCGCAGTCAATGCAGCAGCGGTGATGTGTCAGCGTTGAAGGAGATGCGCAGGTTCCGATCGGCGCAATGTCGTCGATAAGTGGATTCTGGCAGTTGCATCACTTTATACCAACTTCCAAAGGCCCAGGACTGGATTGACACCACTTGGCAATGCAAGACTTGCAGCAAGCACAGTCCAGGTGCTGTTGCAGGTTAATGAGAATCTTTGATGTCCCTGAGACTTAGAACAGGTAGCAAACCAGCATGCCCTTAGAGTCCCTATGGGTTCAAGTGCGATGGGTCCAGTCCTTCCTCTGCAGGGCAAACGGTAGCAGGCAGCAGGGCAGCACAGCAGAAAAACAGTTCTTCCAGAGCAGCAGTCCAGCAGAGTGACAGTCCTTGCAGCAGCCCAGCAGCCCAGCAGCCCTTCCTCTTTGCAGAGATCTTTGCAGGTCCAGTAGTGTTTCAAGTGGTAGGGTCAGAAGTCCAGTTCTCATACCCTGTGGTGCCTTTGAAGTGGGGGTGACTTCAAAGAAGGGTCTTTAAAGTGCACAGAGGTCCTCTCTCCCAGCTCTAGTTCCAGACTCACTTTAAGGGGTATGCAGCCCTTGATGTGGGGACAGGACAAAGCCTATTCAGGTGTAAGTGTCAGCTCCTCCCTACCATCCTGCCCAGGATGACCCATGAGGATGTGAATGGCCACTCAGTCACACATAAGCTCCCTCTGTGTGTGGCTGTGTAGAGGGAATGTACAAAATCCAGCTTCACCCACCCCAGAGGTGTATTGGAGACAGGCTGCAGGCGCACAGGGCTAAGAGCAGAAAAATGCCATCTTTCTAAAAGTGATAGGTGCGTGGGAACAAATTAAAGGATCACTCTAATAGAGAAAACATAAATTAATCTCTATTACTTGATGTCACTATCCAAACCAACATTGCTTATATGATTCTAAAGTCAGAAGCAAACACCAAATCCAAGTATCAGATGTTATTTATCGGGCAAACAAACACTTAATAAATTCACAAAACACTACAACACATATAATATACATGTAGAAAAACAAATAAATATACTTATTTTCTCTTCCACAACAAACCGTTTTTTATATATATATGGCTGCAATATTGAATAGTCCATAGCAGTCCATAAAGAAGGTAGTCCAGCACAGATACACACAGGAGGGAACAACAGAACCTAATTATATGAACACTGTAATGATTATTCGGACTCCTCCAATCCAAAGAGTCGATGCGTTTCGGCCCAACTATTCGGGCCTCTTCAGGACAGAGGAAGAAGAAAAAGAACCTAAGAAAATACAATACATGTTTTAAATATCCTCACTGGGTGCCAAAAATATTATGAAAAACACACTGTGCACCCAGTGTAATGTTTGCACACTCGACTCTAAGTGGGAAGATATCGCACCACCAACAGAACCTAATATTAATAACTTCACTCTTTAGTCTGTTAAAATCCGTCGGTCTGACCCCATGGACTCAGCTGGATCCCTCTGTCTATGCTCTCCTAAGCCACTGAACTGACCCACGGGTAACACTTCTCCTTACCTGTGGACTCCTTCTGTGCAGAGCCTAAGCTTAATTTGCCCACAGAGATGTCCCAGTAGGCAGACAGTACCACCATGGCCAATAAAGTGATGTAGCCCATTCCACCCCTTGGGTCTGACTTCTTTCCCCAACCCAAGGAAAAGTCTGTCCACAAGGACAACAAACAACAAAGGTCACTTACAGCTGTCAGTGTCAAGGGCCACACACAGGCCATCCAGGGATCTCTGACCTCTGTGCCTTCTCAGAGTGGGGGAAATAGCCCCAGGTGCCTTAAATCCTTTTTCCACTCCACCTCCCACCATTTCAGGGGTGGCATCCTGAAACTGGTCCTTCAACCCAGGGTCTGTACCCTGAGGCTAAACAGGGGACAAGGGTGAGTTCTCCCTCACCCTGCCCCTCCATCTGGACTCCCGTACCCTCCGCTTGGAGTGGTACCCACAGAAAACTGAACTGTTAGGGCACCCTTGGCAGCCACCCCTCCCAGTTCTCCTGACATCGGGGGCAATTCCAATGTATGTCTAGAGTGCAGTCTAAAGCATCTTTGGACTAACTATGGCCTTCCGCTGGCTCCCCTCCCAACCCTATTCCGGGGGTACAAGGGCCATAGGATGGAAAAAGTCCTGTCCATGGGCCAGAGTAACCCTACACACCTGGCCTGTGTACTGCTCTGAGGAAACTAACTTTTCCACTGTAATGGTCTGGCTAGCCCTGGTATCTATCAAAGCAGTGACTGGAACCCCATTCACTTTCACCAGGTGGAAGTGACAACTCCCATCCTCAGGGATCATCAGCTCACCTTTTGAGTCTATATATCAGCTGAGGGAGATCAGGGCATGGTCTTTGACGTTCCTCTGGGGACTGCTTCCTTCTAAGGCCACATTGGCCACTCCTGTAGAGTTCCCACCAGTGGGTGGTTTCTTTGGACAGACAGAGTCCCCCTGCTTGTGTCCTTACTGGGAACAATCAAAGCAGAAGGGTTGGAAATGGGGCGCCCTGGGACACTGGCCACCAGAACCTTCATCCTTCTTCTCAGGAGGAACATGGGAACCTTTTCCCTTCCCTTTAACTTGAGACTTGTCTGGGTCTTCAGTGACCTCCCTCTCACTCTGTTTGGGGAAACCTGAACCACCCTTCAGGTCACTCCAGGTACCTTTTTGGGCGCTCTGGTGCTGACCCAGATGTCTGCCTCCTTAGCAAGCTTCGTGGGGTCAGTGAGCTTCCTATCAACCAGGTGTTAACGGAGTTCTATAAAACAAATATCAAGCATGTGCTTCCTCAAAATTAGGTTGTACAGCCCAGTATAATCTTCTACCTTTCTGCCTCTCACCTAGCCCTTCTGTGCCTTACTAGAATAATCAAGAAAGTCCACCAAGGTCTGTGAAGAGATTTTGTGGCTGCCCCTGAACTTCTATCCATATCTCTCAGGGATCAACCCAAACCTATTGATAAGTATGGCCTTTATGAGAGTGTACTGTGTCTGGTCCTCTACCTCTAGTGTCAAGGAGTGTGTCCCTCCTACCATGGGCATGTACATCCACAAGCTATCCACCCAGTACTCCTAAGGAACCTTGTGCACCCTAAGAGCTAACTCATAGGCTGAGAACCACTTATCAATGTCATCCCCCACCACATAACTGGGTACCAAATCCTTTGGGATGAGGGCCTTCTCTTCTCAAGTGGACACTGCAGGTAAGCTGTCACCATTTGTGCTAGAATTTATCTGTTTAGATATGAGATCCAGTTCTCGGAGACTGAGCTCATGTGCCATTCTGCATTCTCCATGGGTAGTCTCTTCTCCTCTAGAGCTTGCTCCTTCTCTAGTTTAGCAAGCTTTTGCTCCTTCTCTGTTGTGGCAAGCTACAGCTTAAGTTTTCTCTCCTCCCTCCTATCCTCCAGCTCCTTTGGGGGCAGGTTCCTTGTAGACACACTGCTCTCTGCACATGGATGGACTTCCAGTGTGGGAGGATGTTTCCCCCCTCCTCAACAGGTCACATGTCAAGACCATAAGGTAGGTCTTGTTCTCATTCCTCCTCAGATTCGGACCCTTTCTTCTCATTGTCTGTAGGGGTCTGGTGGGCTTCTGCCCATGCCCTCAAAGTCTTTTGGAGCTCTGCCTTCTTAGTGCTCCTCTTGGCAGGCAACCTCTTCACCTGACAAAACTCCTTGAGCTGCACCCCAGAGTTTGAGCTGGCCAACCCTATAGGTTGGCCAGCTCAAACTCCATCTTTGCAGGTGAGGTCACAGACACAACAGGCAGGTAGGATTATGGAAAATTTGGACAAATCAAAAAATGTAAATCAGGGAAAATTTACTCGCATTGGTCTAGATATGGAGAAGTAGTGTACAGCAAGTCACTGTATGGCACTGCACAAGCGCAAATCCTATCCTCACCACTAATCATCAATGTTAGAAACTGGGTTTCTGGTTGGCAGAGGTATGCTCTCTTCCAAGCAGGAACCACAATCCTAGTAAGGGTAAGTCAGATACACACCATAAATTAACCTGTGCTAACCTTCTGGTAGCTTGGCACAGATCAGTCAGGCTTAACTTAAGAGGGAATGTGTAAAGTATTTGTGCAGGCCTTCAAACAGTGAAACAGTGAAAACAGCACACCAGTTTAGAAAAATAGATTATGTTGTTCTGAACAAAACAAGACCAAAATGACAAAAATCAAATAAGTATAACCGGAGTTATGAATTTCTAAAGAATAAATGAAACTGTAGTGCTTAAAAGCTTAAAGTGCCAGCCGTGGATATCTGGTCGCTCTAGACCGGGGTAAGTCCAAAAATCCAGGCTGACCACAATGGAGTGCAAGATGCGAGAAGCAAAGGGCGATGCTTCATCATCGAACCTCTGGATTACAGGCAAGGCGTCAGAGCTGAGCCTTGCAAAGTCAGAGATGCGTCACAAACTGGAGACAATGCTCGGCACAGTCCATGACGCGGTGTCTGTGGTCCGTGCAGCAGCGGTGATGCATCGGCATCGAGGGAGATGCACCAGTTCGGATTGGCACAACATCGTCATTGCGTGGATTCTGGCAATTGTAGCATTTTATACTCACTTCCAAGGGTCCAGAACTGGGTTGACACCACTTGGCGAGGCAAGTCTTGCAGCAAGCAAAGTCCAGGTGCTGTTGCAGGTGGATGAGAAGTCTTTGATGCCCCTGAGACTTAGAGCAAGGGCAAGCCAGCATGCCCTTGGAGTCTCTGGGTTCAAGTGAGATGGGTCCAGTCCTTCCTCAGCAGGGCAGAGGGTAGCAGGCAGCAGGGCAGCACAGCAGAAAAGCAGTTCTTCTGTGCCAGTAGTCCAGCAGAGTGGCAGTCCTTGTAACAGCACAGCAGTCTTCCTCCTGGCAGAGTTCTTCACAGGTCCAGTAGTGTCTGAAGTCGGAAATGCGTCAGAAACTGGAGACAATTCGCCACGCAGTCAGTGATGCAATGTCCGCAGTCAATGCAGCAGCGGTGATGTGTCAGCGTTGAAGGAGATGCGCAGGTTCCGATCGGCGCAATGTCGTCGATAAGTGGATTCTGGCAGTTGCATCACTTTATACCAACTTCCAAAGGCCCAGGACTGGATTGACACCACTTGGCAATGCAAGACTTGCTGCAAGCACAGTCCAGGTGCTGTTGCAGGTTAATGAGAATCTTTGATGTCCCTGAGACTTAGAACAGGTAGCAAACCAGCATGCCCTTAGAGTCCCTATGGGTTCAAGTGCGATGGGTCCAGTCCTTCCTCAGCAGGGCAAAGGGTAGCAGGCAGCAGGGCAGCACAGCAGAAAAACAGTTCTTCCAGAGCAGCAGTCCAGCAGAGTGACAGTCCTTGCAGCAGCCCAGCAGCCCTTCCTCTTTGCAGAGATCTTTGCAGGTCCAGTAGTGTCTCAAGTGGTAGGGCCAGAAATTAGTTCTTATGCCCAGTGGTGCCTTTGAAGTGGGAGTGACTTCAAAGAAGGGTATTTGAAGTGCACTGAGGTCCCCCTCCCAGCTCTTCTGGACAGTATCTCCTCCTGTAGGGGCAGGTACACTCCTTATCTCTCTCAGCAGTCAGGTAGTCTTCTAGGCACTATAAGCGGACCCTCAACTCCACTTACAGAAAGTGCAGACTTTAGGTGATGCCACCTCACCTCTGGCAGACTGGCTATCAGACAGATACTAGCACTAGTCACACAGCAGTCCTTCTAGTAACCTACAGAGCACTCCCTTCCTTGTTTACAAAGGAAATGGAGCTTGAACAAAGTTGGGTTGCTGTAGAATCCACGTTTATACACATTTGCCAGGTAGGGGATGTGGTCTACTGTTTAAGGCTTCAGAGGCAGTCTGGGAGGCTTCTCTTTCAAATGCCATTTTCTGACTGTTCCTCAGACATAGCCTTTAAGCAAAGTGATGGCTCTCACAGCAGGTAGCAATGGTTTTACCTTGATGCAGGAGAAACAAGCTGAAGTATCCAAACAAGGGCACAATGAAGTATGAGACCTCTGCACATAGGTGTCATCAGCCTTCTTGTAGCTTCAATGGAGATGGACAAAAAGGGCAGGCACTGTCTACAAACGTCCTTTACTTGAACAACAGAAACTGCACTCCCACACCTCACCCAATCATCTATGCAATACCAGCACCCAGGAAGAACTAATTAGCAGCCTTTTTTAACCAGACCCTCATTAAATTTCCTAGGGAAGCCCTGTCTCCATCCTCCTTCACTTCAGTGCCTCAATACTCATTATTCACACATGAAGGCTCTGCCAACTATTTAACTAAAAACTTTCATAGAGTAAAAGAAACAACATCAACAAGCACCGAGTAAGAATCAAGGCCACTGAACCCAAATCTCAATAAAAAAATCCAAATTATTATATAAGTAACTGGTCCTCGTCAACTCTCATCCTTAAAATAGTACAAAAAGGAAAAATTACGCAGCTCCAGGGCCAAATGGCATCCCCTCAGTGATTTTTAAATCAAACGCAGAGGAATGGAAAAAACTAAAGAATGATCTATTCAATGCCTGCTACGAGAAAGGACGTGTTCCCAACTTCTGGCTGGGTGCGCAACTGTATCCAGTATATATACAAGACAGCCATCATTATCCGACCAATCACAGGTTGATCATGCTCCTAGCCATTGATTCAAAATATCATGCAAACTTAATTGTTAAAGACCTAGTAACCTGGGCTGATGGCAAAAAAATAATCCACTGTATCCAGACCTGTTTTATGAGCAAATGCAGCACCCTCGACGATAAGTCTATCATTACACAAAAAATCCAGACAAACACCAACTTACACGCTTGCTTTATTGACTTAAGAAAAACCATTTCATTCTACCAATAATTAACTGCTTTTGGCCAAGCTTACAAAATGGGGCCTACCAAACAAAATCCTGAACATGATCATAAGCTTGCACTCAAATTGGGTACAGGTTAACCTAGGGCAAGGTTGTAGCATCACTGGAATGTTAATAAAGGTCTAAAACAAGGCTGTGACCTCGCCCCATTATTTTTTAATTTGCATGTTGCTGACATCGAGGAGATCCTAAAAAACCTGAGGACATGCCCTACCAAGCTCAATGTTTTTCAAACATTCACTATCTAATTTGCCAATGACACCGTTCTACTTGATTACACCAGAATTGGCCGATCACACATTTTATGAAAACCTATGTACCTACTGTAACAACAATTAGTTAGAGATTAGCTTTGAAAAAAGCAACATAATGGCATTTGGATCATAAAAACCCAGCGGACACTGCTGTTGTGTAGGAAGGCAGCTTCCTGAACAAGCTGACTCTAACACATACTTAGGTCTGATACTCCACACGAAAGGAGATCACAGAGTCAATTTTGAAAAATTAAAAAAAGGCTTCATCATTAAGATTAAGGGCCTCATTTAGAGTTCAGTGGGCCAGTTACTCTTTCACAAACGTGACAGGTATCCCGTCCACAATATTGCAAGTGCTTTATATCCAATGGCTCTTGTAATACTGTGGATGGGGTATCCGTCACATTAGTGTTGGAGTAACCCGCCCGCTGAACTCTAAATCAGGCCCTAGGATTGCTAAAACTTCCCAAAAACCTAGATGGACCCTCATCTAAATGTTAGTAAGCAAAATGTATACTTTTATTAACCTACAGGATGGAAGTATTTCCAGACAAACTCAACACCTGGCTAAAGGCTAAATGCAGAGCAGTGTAAACTATTTAGAACCATCTTTAACTGCCCACAATCCTCAAGTTAAGCCCAAATCCGATTTTAACTTATTGACCAAGAGTTAAGAACAAGTGGCGCCTTGGCAAGATATTGGTTCGACATGAAGTAAAACTGAGTCCAACACTCTCAGAGGCTTCCTATGTCAGTAGTTTGACAGTCTAAGTTTACAAGCAAATTCTCATAGTACACAAATCTTGCCATATATTTTATCAACCTGCATATGGATTGCCCATGGGACCTGCTCATATCTAAATCTTCATTCAAGGCTGCTTTAAAGAACAACATCTCCCCGCTTTCTAGTGTAAGAAACCTCAAGAAATTCCGCTCTCATGTTAATTTTTCTGCTTGCTATGCCAATAAACACTTCTCATTCTATCTCACAGTTTCAAACCCCTGGACTACAAGGATAAAACGTCTGCACCTTGGGTTGGACTCTTTGTTGCTGGGGAAATCAAACAAATGTGGAGGCTCTCAAGACCCCAACATGCATGTAGATTCTGCAATTATCACAAAGAAATTCTAGTGCATCTATTATGCTGCTGTACAAAATGTACATGGGATCGGAGATTTATTTTAGCTAAAACTTTAAAGTCATTCAAATCAAGAACATGCAGTAAGGCTATGCTACTCTGTTTTAACACCACCGAAGGATTGCTGATATACAAGTTTGTCAAAAATATAAATAGGTTGCAAGACGAACTTAGCAAGCTCCATCAATTAGTGTATTAAACCAACAGCACATTATTGGGCATTCCTGTCTTGTGGCTATTTGAACAATGTAATACTTTTCAAAGATCCTTGATCAGTTTCAAAAGACAAAATACTCATATCTCAACATGCTCCTTTACATTCACCTAATAATGTCACTTTGTAAATTTGTTCTTCTCTCTTCTTCATTCCTTCATTTATGAGTTATGATCATGATTTATATATGTTGTAATGGGTTTCATTAATGATACACAATAAAAGTTCACATTAGCCTGTATCCCTCCAGGGTCAATATAGACCCTATAGGAGGCAGAAAAAAAAGCAAATACATTAATTTAATAATTGCTGGAGTCCCTCCAGGCCCATGGCATCCTATGGGAGGCAAGAAAAATTGAATACATTAATTGAAAATAATACCTGGTATCCTATCCTTCAAAGGCACATGGAAGGCAGGCAAAAATCAAATGCATTAATCAAAACAACTATGTACTGCAGAATATTATAATCAGCACAAGCATACATAGGTATATCAGGAGAAAACAAAAAAAATGAACAAAATTACATTGGCTTCTTCTTTTAATGTTACTAGAAAATGGTTTTTAAAAGATGAAAAAATGATTGAAACTCACTGATTGCAGAAAATTGTGCTCACTGATCATCACAACATTACAACCAATGAAGGAGGCATGAAGAACAAACACAAAATGGCCACTACATACATACACACACTCATTGGCTTAAAAAAATGGTAGTTGCCACATGGGCAGCAAAGAAGGAGGCATGGAGAACAAAAGCAAAATGACCACCACAGACACACACACACACACACAATAGCTCCACAAAATGCTGGCTGCCAGATGACAGTAAAGAAGGAGGCATGGAGAACAAAGATTATGGTTGCTATGGGGCTATGGTGGAACTGGCTGCTGAGAGGGCAGTGGTGGTGGTGTGGCTCGGCGGCACATAGTCACTGCGATGGCCACTAACCACAAGGGATGTGGATAGTACTGCAGCTCCTGCTGCCTCCTCCTCTTTCTCTAGGTCCCACAGACAATGGCCTAGATTTTTTTCCTAGCACAACTGAGCGGCAAAATCTCGCTGAGCCTTTTTATTTGGGTCCTCCCTCTGGGTCTGGCATTTGGTGGTAGCAGCAGGATGGTCTGAAAAAAGGCGAAAAAAAGAGACATGAGAATTGCATCCACTTCAAGCAGAGAGTAGCACAATATTCTCAGCTGGTTTCTGGGTTACTCTGTTAGGTAAAGTTGGGCTATGGTTAGGTTTGTGTAATGATAACACTCGACTACTTTTAAGTGGTGATCTTCAATTTATTTGTAAGCGTAGTCTGTACAGAAGCCACCACCGTCACACCTCTCCATAATTGCCCCAACGAACCCCCTTGGAACTTTCTCTTTGAAGGAACAGTGGTGGAATCACATGATAACATTTCATTATTACGACCTACGTAGTACAGTAGAACACAACATATAATCAAAAAACCAACTTGAAAGCTCAAAATGAAACATAGGAGAAAACTACAAAACAAATGCAACCTAAGATAAATAAAATGTAACTGAATAACTCAGACCTCAAAATAGCAATACATAAAAGATAAAACTATACATCTAAATTCTAGCAGCCTAAAATAACCTTAGGATATAGCTACTAATCTGCATACTTGTTCCATAAAATTACATTATTATCTCAATTTCATAGGTTATATATTTATTTCAATTTCATAGGCACAAATCTCTTCCAAGACGACCGCCTTAACACAACCTCAGAAGACCCAGAGAGCCCCTTCTTGGACTGAAAATATTTTCCAAAATCACTACGGCTCCCATTGGGCTTTTGAGAAACAGCATCTTTATTATCTCTAGACAACCCATCCATGTCATCTTCATTATATTTGACATCAACCATTGGAGTAGTTGTTAAACCAGACACTTTGACAATATTTCCAAAACTCTATCAATGTTTTCCTTCAACGCGTACTGCACTCCCACACGCACTGTCAATGTTAACAGGTTCACCATACTTAGCATCCCCTTTCTTCACACTACCAGATTTTTTAACCCGTACTCTGTCCCCAACCTGAAATAGAACACATTTCTTCTGGAATCATACTTTTCCTTTTGTTTCCTTTGGTTCTTGACCATTCTCTGGCATAAGACACTCTGATCATAACTCTCAATTACTTTGTGCTTAATGGACCTATGCAACCAAGATGGATACAATATCGAGGAAGTTGCACAACCCCTTAACAGACTGAACGGGGACTTCTGTGTTACTTTGTGAGGTGTTGTTCGATAAAACCACAGCATGGACTTGATGGCTTCTTCCACAACGAAGTTGTTGTTTTTTTTCCCACTTAATGCAATCGGCCACTGCCCTGTTCATCCAGCCCATTGGTTTGGGGATGATAGAGGGAACATTTCAAATGTTTGACTCCTGAAATTCTCAAAAATTCCTCCATGTCAGCATTAACAAATTGTACACCATAATTTGAGATACGATGTTCCAGAAACATTTCTCTAGTAAACACATGCTTCAGGAATGTAACAGCATTACTTGCAGAAGGTGTGGAGAAAAAAACGTATCTCAGGCCATTTACTATAACAATCCATTAGGACAAACGCATATTGCAGATGATGTGGCAAGAAACCGAATGGTACAACCATATCAATGGCCAACTTAGCCCATGGCCTGTCAGGAAACTGGATGGGCTGCAATGGTGGCGACACTAACTTAAAACCCTTTTCAGATTTGTTACACACCACACATTTTTTGACTTCTACATCAATATCCTCATCTATGAAGGCCAACAATAATAAGCTCTGGCTCTCCTCTTAGTTATTGTTGACCTCATATGTCCTTCATGAGACACTTTGGCAAGCTTAGAATGCAGTGTTTTGGCGGAACACTCTTGTCACCTCCGACCACCACACCATCCTCTGAGGACAACTCATCAGTAATTTTACTAAAAGGCTCAATCTCTAGGCTCAGGCACCTTTCTTTTGGCCAACCGTTGATAATATACTTGTGGACTTTTATCAACAATACATCGATTTCACTGGCCTGCCTCCATTCTTTTTCCAAGCATGCTTCATATACAGGCATATGCACTGTCGCTATAAAACAACTCTCAACATCATCTTTAGGGTCTATCACTTCATGGTCGCTCAGAGGCAATCTGGACAACATATCTGCAGTAATAGTATCTTTGCCGGGAATATGTGAGATTGCAAAGTCATATTGTAAAAGCTTTGTAGTAAGACCAGCTATACGAAGAATATTATATTTGACTCTTTCACCATTAAGTATGTTCACCAAAGGCTTGTGGTCTGTTAGTAGATAGAATCTTCTACCCATACGTAAGACCTGCATTTCTCAATGGCCCAATAACAGGCTAGTAACTCATTTTTAATCACAGAGTAATTGAGCTCAGGTTCATGAAGAAACCTCGATGCATAACTTATAGTAACCAGCTTACATCCCTTATCCTGATTTATTACAGGTCCTAGGCCATATTTGCTCACATCAACTGTAATGGTGCATGGGAAGTTTGGATCATAAGGGTGCAAGGCCCTTGCACCAGTCATATCAGTTTTGACCATATTGAAAGTCTCTTGACAACAGTTATCCCACTCAAATGGGACAGTTTTTTTTAACAAGTTTTTAAAATTCTTCATTTTTGTGTTATACCCCAGATTGAATTTAGCATAAAATGTTCACTGTCCAGTAAATGAGCGTAGCTCATCCTTGTTCTTAGGTGACGGACAATCACAACCGCCTTTACCAAACCAGGTCTGGGGTAGATACCTTCCCCAGAAATTATGTAACCCAAGAACTCAGCTTTTTCCTTCCAAAACCCACACTTATACTTTTTAATTACCACTCCCCTTTCTTGAAAAAACTGAAGAACTTTCCGCAATATGGTATCATGGTCTTCCAATTTTTTTTGAAAGCTCAACACATCATCCAGGAATATTGCAACCCCCTTGAACAATAACTGATGCATAATTCTCTGGACGACTGACGCAGCAGATGTCAACCCAAATGGCATTCAACAAAATTGGTATGTACCCAAAGGGGAAGTGAATGCTGTGTAGTGTCTGGATGATTCCTCCAATTCAACCCAATGGTACGCTAAAGCTAGGTAAATTTTGGAAAACCACTTAGCCTCACCCAACATACCGAACAAATCATTCTTCTTTGGCAAAGGATGGTAAACCACCCATATCTCTCTGTTGAGACTTCGAAAATCTATGCAGACACGTATGTCTCCATTGTGTTTTCTGGCTACCACCAGTGGAGACAGACAAAGACTGGACTCTATAGGTTCAATGATCCCTGAATTTTGTAACCTGTCCAATTCTCTGCTCAAATTCTCTCTTAAGCTAAATAGGATAGATCTGAACTCATATTTAACTGGTATGTTTTCTTGTTTTACCTTAATCCTATGTTTGGAAGAAATCCTTCCCAACTTACTAGCAAAAACATAAGGAAACTCTTGTTCAATAGTGTCAGATAACTATGTGTCTCTCCCGAATATGACCCTTTACTCCGCATGCATTTACAATGCGTGCCATTACCCCTCATTTTTTACTCTGCAACAACTTTTACAACGCAGGGCTTTACACCACAAGTCATTACAATGCATTATGTATTACAAGGCAATTTACTATTCTAACTCCACCGGGGCGTTGTAGTGGGAAATGCGTTGTAATGGCTTGCGGTGTAAAGCCCTGCGTTGTAAAAGTTGCTGCGGGGTGAAAAATGCGGGGTAATGACATGCATTGTAACGCAGACGGTGTAAAGGATGTTTACCGTCTCTCACTACTAAAACTGGATCCTTTGTGCCTGGCCTAAGTATCATGCGCAACAGCCCCAAACGGTACCATCCTAAAATATTTAGTCCCTTTATAGCGACATAGACCTTCCCATATATTTTGTGTCCTCTGAATTCCAAACTATCTTCCAAAAATCCTTCTAATTCTATCTTTCTGCCTTCATAGGATATGGGTGACCTATCTGGTGGATTTAATGTCATGTCACCACATAGTTCGTGATATAACTTACAAGTGATCCTCGTGATTCTCACCCTTGAGTTAACTAAGAGGTGAACCACTTTCTCTCCCACTGGCACATCTATGTAAGGATCTATACATTCCTCCAGATCTCCACTTATTACCTTATCTTTCTTAACAACTAAAATCATATCCTGAACCTCTCTCACAATCTGTTCATCATCTTCCCCTGGAACACCTCTTCTACCACACTGTTCACCTTTGTTCCTCCTGTAATGTTGCTCTGACACACCGTCACAAAATGACCCACTTTTGGGCATTTACAACATGTAACCATTTTAGCTGGACAACCTCTTCCTCCTCTACCATGTGGATTGTTCCCATATCTAAAGCATATGTTGGTCCTTCTAAAAAAACTCTTATCATTTGTTTTTACATCTTTCTTTATGTGTTACCCACACAGATCACATTAACAGTTTATTTTCCCGCCATCTGGAAATGTAACCCCTTTATAGAAAGCTGAGCTAATTCTATGCTCTTCACTACTTTAATCACTTCATCTAAGGAAGGATTGCCCATAGTAAGTAACTTTTGCTGAATATGTTTGTCCAAGCAATTACCTATAAACTGATCTCTGATCAGTTGATCGGTGAACTCTGTGAACAGACATTTTACACTCAGTTTCCTCAACACACTGATATATGAGTCAACATTTTCTGATGGAAATTGAGTTCTTTTGAGGAACTTATGTTGTAAGACAACAACGCTAGGTTGAATATCAAACCTTTCCTTCAATTTCTTTACCACCTCTTGGTATTTATTGAGTTTTTCACCTTCTACTGGTGGCACTACTGGAAGATGTTTGTACACTTCTTTTCCCTCAAAACCCAATAAATGTAACAATATATATTTCTTTCTCTCCACCCTGTAACGAGATGCCCCTACAGCCCCTAGATACATTGCAAACACATCAAACCATTAATTTTATGGTATGGCTGGACTACCTGGCGATTCCAAAAATGGTGGTGGAGGAGTTACTGATTGCATGATATAGAAAGCAAACTGTACCAACTACAAACACAATATAATTAACAGCACCACCTTAATTTTGTTAAGGCCCAGGATCGTGTCCCTTGAACTCCTAAATGACTATGGATATCAGTGTAGTATATGTGTAACTACTACATGCACTTAACAAACATTACAAATGCTTTGTAGATAAAAGATGTTAAAAATAGCCATACTATTAACTTTTGTATACTATTTCCTCATAACATAAATAATAGAAGTTAACAATAGATTACAATTTCCAGCTGTGCACATCATCGGCAGCATTATGACTTAATATGCTGTCTTGGCAGTGCGTATCAGTGAAATAAATTACATGTCACTTGATAAGCTTTGTTTCTTGTGTGTATCAATGAGTTTTAAAAAATGAATTTGCCATGAGTTTAATGAGCTCTGCACATCAGCGTTGAAGAATACAGAAATATAACCCCCACATGTGCTACACTTCTTGTGCACCTCAACTAACAAAAAATATATCTGTTGATACACTGTTAGTTGTGCATATCAACGATGTTTTTAAAGTGCCCATGATGATAACTGCGAGAGAGCACTTTATCTCAGCATTGACAAGATGGCGGCTGTAACAAACAAAGTGCGTTTTAAAATGACAGCTGACAGGAATCTTAAGGGAGCTTCCCCATGCGCACCAGCTATTCTCTGAAATAGCCAGAAACCAATCCAGAGCACCTCCTATGATGCTGCACAGTTCCAACGGGGATGCGCTGGAAACTGCAAGTACGAGCCTTTTGAAGAGCAAGCACATCCTCCTAGCAAAAGGTAGGAGGCTCCTGGTGACGGCCTTGCGTGCTGTTGAAATGGACTGCAGCTGTAAGTCACGAAAGATGGCTGGCACACTGTTTGGCTGATAACAGTAGTGTAGAAAGACAGCAGCTAAATCTTAAGCGCTCAGTTTGACAATGTGCTCCTTACAGTCAGAATTCCTGGAGAGTACAAACAATAGTTCATCTTTAGGCTACGAGGAACTTCAACGTTGCCGATCTACCTTTGTTATGGATTGGTCAGAGGTGGGTTCAATGCGGTAGCATAAATTGTCACCAACAATGTAATCAAAATGCTCACCAACTTTTAAGTGGTCATCTTCAATTTATTGGTAAGCATAATTTGTACAGAAGTCACTGTAGTCACACCTCTCCAGGATTGCCCCAACGGACCACCTTGGAAATTTCCCTTTGAAGCAACAGTGGTGGAATCACATAATACCATTCCATTCTTATGACCTAGATAATACAGTAGAATACAATGATTTGGCTATAGATGGGTTGTCATTAACTGAAGGTAGAATTTTGACCAATACAGGAAAGCTATAAGAAAGAAACCTAGGAAGAAATCATGGGAGAAACATGTCATGTGTCAGGATGGGACCCACAAAGTGATGGTTGGTTTGGTGGATAGTTAGGCACTGGTCAGCACATTTATTTATTTAACCATTAAATTAGATGGCTGTGAGGTATTCACAGAAACATGAAAAACTTAAAAAAGGGTTGGGGACCAGGCTTACAATGGGGGAACGAAGTAAAACTTTGCCAAATGTAGCAGTTGTCATTGAAAAAAGAAGTAAGGAACTTGACTTACCACTCGTCCCAGCAGCCATATGCTCCTGTCCATCTGACCCTGGCCATCCTTCTGATCCTCCACCAATTTCTCCTGTGCAGGCTTTTAAAAAATACACACATTTAGTAAAATCACTACCAACAGTACATTTGATGAAGTAAAAAGCAAATACCTAAACAATTTTAAATTATTGCTCACTGAAAGTATCACTATGAAACGTTCAATTCTAAATTTGAATCATCAAATATCAAAAATCTGACATAATAAAACCTTTTTAAAATGGGGAAAATAGCAAGGAAAAGATCAGGAAAACAAAGAATTAGGGAACTAGAGGAAGGGAAGGAAGAAAAGAAAACTAATAGAGGGGTTAGGGAGAGGTTGCTTGCAAGTTGCTTGTGCTACAACAGTAAGAAAAAAAGGGGGACATAAAAGGGAAAAGTCATCCCAAAAGAGATAGAAGGAAATATGCTGAGGAAGTAGAAAGGAATGTTAATATTAAAGTAAACAGAGGTGTGCTGCATTTTCTTATCATAAAAGGGGAAGAAGGTAAATAGTTAGGAAAATACAAACTAAGGCAAATATACAAGGCCATGATGTCTAAGAAAGAAATAACATTAATTATTGTTGATTCAAAGGAGATTAAATAATAAATAAGACTTACAAGAACTGGAGGTAGACATGCCTTCAGACATGGTGGCCTAAGCCTCCCTCTCTCACCCACCTTAGTCAAAATGCTGGCGCTGCTCTTCTTTGGTTGTCCCGAACCTCAGTAGGGGTGGGCGGAATTTGCGTAGTCGCGTTACGCAAAGTTCCGCGAACCAGTAACAAATCTCCGCGAGCACGCAAAAGTTCCGCGAACACGCGGAATTGCTTGTTCCGCCCATTTGCAATGCTTTTTTCCTGTTCGCGAACGCTGTTTGCGTGCTCGGGGGGAAATATCTCGCGAACACGCCCTTTGAAAGCGCGAACAAGCAAAAATTTCCGCAAAGCCACGGATCGCGGAATTTTTGGCAATTCTGCGTTCTCCGCGGAACGCAAAATTACACAAATTCCGCAAATTCCGCGAGCGGAACGGAATTTACCGCCCAGGCCTATCGAAAGGTCTATTTACAATAGTATTGAGCATATGTAATAATTTACAAGCAAACAAATCTATTCCTTGAATAACCAATCCTATTCCCCTAATTAACCTCCACCCCATTATAGTTGAGTGTGGCATAAATTTCTAACTTAACGTTGAAAAATACCTAGAAATGTACTGAAAAAAAAACAAAGGTTAAAGGGATGTTATATTTAGACAACAACGTCAGTTATAACATAACATTTTGTCACAAAAAACATTCTAATTCACCAGCTATCATTCGGTAAGCTAACTATAAGTTTCAACCCTGACATGCACTGCTTATGACCTCACATATTGCATCACTGGTGGCATTTTCAATTACATCATTGTTGAAACCACTGATGCCATCTCAAATGACATAATTGATGACATCACTGATAACATCACTGATTACATCATCCTAACTACTGCTGTTCAAATTACTGTATAAACCCCTACAGCATTTTAGATATGAAAGTAGGTAATAAGCTGCACAGAATCATGTAAAGCATAAATTACCCTTCAGATACACAAGGCCCCTTCGTTGAACCAAGCTCATCCTACACACAGCATTCACCCTGTATCAAACACTTAGGCCCTAATTATGAGTCTGGTGGTTGGAGGACCGCCAGACTCACTGGGGCGCTGCGGTGGCAGTCTCCCAACCATCTGATTGCAACTCAGGTGGTCGGACCACCGCCGCCACCGGGGAACCGCTGTTCCCTGGAGGGGGCGCGGTGGTCCAGAGGCCGCAGTATGCTTGGTGGGACCGCTGTGGTCCCATCAAGCATATTACGACTTTCCTCTCCGCTAGGGTTTTCATGGCGGTTCCTCCTCTATGAAAACCCTCGCAAAGAGGAAACAAAGGGGGCCCTACAGGGCCCCCTGTTGATCTGTGCCCTGTGGCTGCACACAGGGCGGCTAAACATGTGCTCCCTTGTGTGCATGCACACCAGTTCCTGCACGGCATGGGCTTTTCAGTCCATGCCATAAAGGAACTGTTTTTGGTGTTCCCATTGCGGTGCCTGTTTTTAAAGGCACAGCCATGGGAATGCCAAAAAAAGCCTGCCAGACATGAGTTACACTCGCAATCTGGCGGGCGGCCTCACCACGGGTTTGGCAGTGCGGCAGAAAATGGTAAAGTGAATACTGCCATATATCACAAGGAAACCGCTTGTAAGAGCTCTACATTTTAACAGTCATCATGCCCTGAATTTGATGAATAGTATCCCCTATGGGGAACTGTTGAGACTTAAAAGGGGCTGTAGCATGGACACCGAGTACAGGAGAAAATCCACTGACATGAAGCAAAGATTCGGAACCGAGGATATTCATCTAAGGTATTAAGTGTAGCAGAGAAGAAAGCTGCTCCTTTGACAAGGAATCAGCTCCTATATCCCAATGAGAACAGAAACATTGAAAATCAAATATATGTTTTATCATCACCTATAATTCTTTGTCACAAAGGGTTAGAAATCTTATTGATAAGCATTGGGCAATTCTGAAAAAAGATACAGAAATAGGCACAGACTTGACACCCAAATCCTCCATCACATACAGAAGAGGGAGAACTTTGGGGGAACATCTCACACAAAGTTACTATACTAGGAATTACACTTCCACTACATGGTCATTTTTTAGATGTGGCCATTGCAAAGCCTGCAAATGTGTACTGACTACTTTGGATTTTACAACTTCTGGTGGCCACAAAAAATAAATTAGGAAATCCCTTAATTGTGCCTCGGATTTTTGTATCTATGTCTTACGGTGCCTTTGCTCCCTCATGTTAACTTGTTCTCCTCATATATGTGGGAGTGCTATCTTTCCTCTCAGGAAACGCATGTTAGAACCCCAACGAGTATTTAAAAATGTGGATTTCACATATCCCGTAGCAAGACACTTCTCACAACATCATATTAGTGATATATCTAACCTTAGGTTTTTTGCTATTGATCGAATAGAGAAGAGAAAAATATATGGGGTGGTGATAGAGTCAAACGCTTAAGACAGCTTGAGTCACGGTAAATGTGGCTTTTCAAACAACATTCCCTTTAAACAAGGATGAGGAGTTGGAGGTACATGTGGGGTAGTCATTGCACAATTGGGCTTCAGGTGTTTTAAAGGATGCACACACGCACCCTTCCTCATCATCTGTTGTCTGAAACATATGAAGTATATTGGTCTGCAGATGTGGGAGCTTTTTGATGATCATTCCAGGGTCCGTTGAATACAAACTTGAATTTTCAATTTGCGATTTCATTTCAATTTTGTACATTTCTCTTTATGTCTGGATCTTACATTATTTGGATCTATGCATGTTATATTGGATTGAAGCATACATAAGTACATCATACTGTCACTCCTTTGGAGAACATTGAGGGATAGGGTACTGGGATGTAAAGGATTTTCTTTAATGGCACTATCAACACAATGATTAAATTCCTGTGGTGGGCCAGTCCCCTCAGCAATATATGTGTATATATTTATAGAATGTGAACTGAATCGAAGGATGATGTATCTATATGTGCATAAAGAGAAGATAGGGGCACTGGCCCAAAATGTTGAAAGATTAATGAAATTTTGATGTATTTGGGTAGAATGTGATAAAATCTGCAATAGTAAGTTATCATGAAACTGTGAACTTTTCAATGTGATAATTGTGAAATCACATCTAGTAACCTCATGACGCTGTCATAAAATAATAGCATTTGACCTTTAAAAGCATTGCCTCCACCTCAACTACTAAGCCCTGTGTTGTTGAGATCTTTATAATATTTATGAAATTGACAATATTGTTTTTAATCTTGATTTAAAACTGTGTAGACACATATGTATTCTATTTTAGTGATGATGAATTCTTATTAAACACTTGAAATGATGAAAAAGTATGGAACGTGAAGAACGTGGTGTATTTCTTCAGTATTTAAGATTATGTTGGTATTTAATGTTGAAGGGTGGTGGGGCTTGTTCAGGCCGAAATGTGTCGGAGGAGTGGCGTGGTCCATTTTCCTAAATAAAGAACGCTGAAATCTGCAACACCTCTTGGAAAGCCCTCTTTTTTATCAGCAGCTGCCGAATTGTGTGTTAAAAATATATATATATATTTCTCACCAATTGAAAAAATAGAAAAATACGTGGCACTCTCCTTGGGTTCTTCAACTGTTTATTCATTCCATCACTCTCCTCCTCGTTGGAGGAGGAGAGTGATGGAATGAATAAACAGTTGAATAACCCAAGGAGAGTGCCACGTATTTTTTCAATAGGTGAGAAGTATTTTGCGAGATTTGTCCTTTCTCGCCGTGAGCACCAGCTGATCTGCGCGCCCCTCGCCGAGGACTGCTTTGTTGGACTATATATATATATAAATATATATTTATATATATATATATGCATACATATATACATATATACACATATATATATGTTTGTATGTATAAAAGTGACAAAAATATATTTTTTAAAAGCGTGGGCTCCTTCGCTTGTTTTGAAAAGGACCCCCGGGTGGGCCACATCAGGGGGCAGTTTATAATAAAAGGAGGGGGTGCTCGGGCCCCCCTCCTTGGGCTTAATTATGCCCCGGGGACCACCACCTCCCCGGGCTATAAATAAATTGACTTCGGGGTGCAGTGCAGACCCACAAGCCCCCTTTCTCAACCACTCGGCAAAGGGGCCTCATGGCCCAGTGCTGGGTGGTGGATGAAGACCCCTAGGCTGCTGGGGGTCGTTGAGGGCCAAGAACCCCTATTGTTGCCACAAGTATGTCCCCCACTGCTGGATTGCTGAGGCCAGGGTTGAGCGTGCCAGTAAACTCCGCTTTGGCAGTGGGTTGTCAGAGCTTTTGCTGAACTCCGTGTTCCTCATGGAGTGGAAAAACTCTACATACTCCGACCGAGGAGCAGAGTTTACCAACCACCCCTAGGCTTATGTTAATGTAAAACCTTTGAAATTCACTTAATAGCCCAAAGGTTACAGGGATGTTATAGTTAGGAAATAGAATTTAAAAAACGTTAGAAATTCACAGAAAAAAAACAATGGTTACAAGGAAGCTGTAGATAGACTCAGATTTCACTCATACCAAACCATAGAAATTCAATAGTTATAGTTACCTGAGCTAGCTATAACTTATACACCCGTAATGCACTGCTTATGACCTCACATATTACATCACTCATGACATGGTCAGTGACTTCCCTGATTACATCTCAAATCACATCACTGATGACATCATTCAGTGAGAGTAAGTGTCTTTAAGAGTTTATGGGTGTTAAACATATATACCAACCTACTACAAAAGTAAGATTAGTATACTAGTTGTACAACTAATGAGTGATACTATCACTAACATCTACGATCTGAGTGGGTGTGTGACTGTCTGTATCTGTGTGTGAGTGGGTGTGTGAGTGGGTGTATGGGTGTGTGCGTGCAAGCATGAGTGACTGTATGGGTGAGTGAGTGGATTTCTGACTAGATCTGTAGGTTAGTGAGCGGTTGTGTCAGTGACTATATGGGTGGGTGAGCGGGTATCTGAGTGATTGTATGGATGTTTGAATGAGTGTGTGGGTGGTTTTGTGGGTGTGTGAGTGGCTGTATGGGAGTAGGTATATGGGTATATAAGTAGGTATGTGAGTAGCTTTGTGGGTGAGTGAGTGGTTGTGTGAGTGACTAGGTTGCTGAGTGAGCGAGTGTGTCAGTAGCTGCATGGGTGAGTGAGTGGCTTTGTGAGTAACTGTATGAGTGAGTGAGTGGATGTCTGAATGACTGTATAAGTGAGTGACTGGGTGTGTAAGAGGCTGTATGGGTGAGTGTATGGCTGTGTGAGTGGCTGTAAGGGTAAAAGACTGGGTGTATGAGTAGCTGTATGAGTGAGTGAATGGTTGTGTGAGTGCTGTATGAGTGAGTAAGTGGGTGTATGAGATGCTCTATGGATGAGTGAGTAGTTGTGTGAGTACTTGTATGGGTCCTATAACTGTTGAATTTCTATGGTTTTGTACGAGTGAACTCTGAGCCTAAATATAACGTCCCTGCAACCTTTGGTTTTTCAGTGAATTTCTAGAGTTTTAATTTTTTTTTTCTTAACTATAACTCTTCTGTATCCTTTGGTTTTTTAAGTGAATACATATATATATATATATATTTACTGAAAAAAACACAGGCTTCAGGGATGTTAAAGTTAGGAATTGGAATCTAAAAACTTTCGATATTCACTGAAAAAACTACTGGTTTCAGGGACGTTATAGTTAGGCTGACATTTCACTCGTACAAAACCAGAGAAATTCAGCAGCTAACTATAACTCGCGCCCCCACAATGCACTGCTGATGACATCACATATTACATCACTCATGACATGGTCAGTGACATCACTGATGACATCTCAAATGACATCACTGATGACATCATCCAGTGACTGAGTGTTTCTAAAAAGTTTAAGAATGGTATATATATATACGCCAAGGTGTATTTAAGAATGACTGGGTGTATGAGTGTCAGAATGGATGATTTAGTGGGTGTGTGAGTGACTGTATAAGTGAGTGATTAAACATGTCTTAGTGAATGCATGGTTGAATGACTAATTTGTGTGAATGTATGTATCAGTCTGTCAGTTGGGCTGTAAGTGGTTGCATGGGTTGGTGAGTAGCTACATGAGTGCCTATATGGGTTAATGATTGGTTGTCTGAGTACCTGTAAGGGTGCCTGAGTGTCTGTGTGGATGGGTGGGGGTAGTGTGACTCCCTGCATGGATGTGTGAGTGGGTGATTCACTGGGTGTATGACTGGATCTGCGAGGGGCTGTATGGGTGAGTGAGTGTGCGTATAGCTGTGTTGGTGAGTGAATGTGTGTCGCAGTGGTATATGTGTGAGTAACTACATATGTGAAAGGCAGTATATGTGAGTGTTGGAGTATATAAGTGACTATATGTGAGAGTGAGTGATTGTGAGAGTAGCTGTATGCATGAGTTTGTGCTTGTGTCAGTGATTGTAGAAGAGAGTAAGTATGTGTTAGTATCTGTATGAATAAGTGAGGTGGTGTGTGTATAACTGTATAGGTGAGTAAATGGCAGTGTGATTGATTCTTTGGGTGACTGACTAGGTGTGTGAGTAACTCTATGGGTGAGTGGCAGTGTGTGAGTGTCTGTTTGGGTGTATGAGTGCATATATCTGTGGATGCATTGATTAGTGACTGCATGTATGAGTGACTGTATGGGTTAGTGAGTGGATGTGTGTGTAGACCTATGAATCAGTGCGTGGGTATGTACTAACTGGTATTGGTGTGTCTACGGTTTCGAGAATGGTAGTCTGTATTTTTGAGTGGGTGTGTTAGAAATGGGGGTCTCTAGTTGGCAGAGGTAGGTACCTTTGTCCAAATAAGGGCCCTTGCTTCTAGTCAGGGTAAGGCGGATACACTTCTAAAATAACCGCTGCTCACCCCCTTGGTAGCTTGGCACAAGCAGACAGGCTTATCTCAGAGGCAGTGTGTAAAGCATTTGTGAACACATACTACAGTAATACAGTGAAAACACTACTAATGGACACCACACCAGTTTAGGAAAATAGTAAATCTTTATCTAAACCAACAAGACCAAATATGACAAAAATCCAACATACAATACTCTTGAAAAATAGAACTTATGCAAAATAACCTTTAAATTGCAGGAAAACCAATAAAACACAGTTCCTCCGACTCGGAAGCTCCTCCTGAAGCTACCGCGATACTGAAAACGACAGAGTCTAACAATTCCAGCCGACTGCGTCGATACGGGCCAGCTATAGCGTCGACATACTCGGACACAGTACCTTTCTTGTTGCGACCAACACGTCGGTGCGAGTCGGTCGGGGCCAACGTCGCGATTGCGTTGTGAAACGGAGAGTTGCGGCGGACAATGTCCTCATGATTCGGTGCAGGAAGTGGCTCGTTGACGGAGTCGGTGAGACCAGGGCTTGCGTTGAAGGATGAGACGGTGCTCGCTGTGGTGCTGGCAGGTCACGGTGCGGCGACGGAGCCGGTCGATGTGCGGCTCGGGCAGCGACGGAGTCGGTGACGTCCTTGCAACGTGTAGCGAAGAGTTGCGGAGTGCGGTGTCCTCAGGACGCGGTGCAAGCAGTGGCTTGTTGACGGAGTCGGTGAGACCAGGGTTGCGTTGTGAAGCGAGGCATTGCTCTCGGCGGAACTTTCAGGACACGGAATCCTGCAACGGACTCAATGACAGAGTCGGTTACCCTTCTTCTTCTGCGGCGACGATCAGAGACGGTGCCCACAGACATGGTGAGGTCTTTCTTGTTCCTGAGACCTCTAAAACAGGGGGCAAGCTCAGTTCAAGCCCTTGGAGATCTTTTCTTCAAGCAGGGGGACAAAGCAGGCAGCAAAGACCTTTTCTCCTTTCCTTGGCAGCAAGTAGCCACTGCAGGCCAACCCCAGACAGCAAACAGCACAGGGGCAGTATTCCTTCTCAGCTTCTCCTGCTCTTCTCCTTGGCAAAGGTTCCTCTTGATTTCCCAGAAGTGATCTAAAAGTCTGGGGTCTGGGCCCCTCTTTTTATACATCAAAATCCTTTGTTCTCTGAAGGCAGAGAGTGTCTGTGCCCAGCCAAAACCAGTTCTGTCCTCACTGGTGCAGCTTCCTACCAGGAGGTGGAGACAGCATTGTTGAAGGCAGACCAGGCGCATTCAGGTGAAAGGAAATCTCCTCCCCCTACTCTAAATGCAGCCCAGGTCTATTCAGCCCAGCCCTGACTCATCAGACTTCTGGAGCTGCTGCCCCTCTCCAGCCCCTGTCATCCAAAAAGCCAGACATGCAATACACAATCCTAGCAGAGGCACACTGGATGGTTAGGCAAGAAAATACCTACTTTCTAAAAATGGTATTTTCAAACACAGAATGTAAAAATCACCCTCACTAAAAGATACATTTTAACATTCTGAGTTCTGGCATACTAAACTTTATTTTTCTACCTTGTTCTCAGGGCCAGTTATGTTTATAAGATGTTATAAACAAACTCCCCATTCTGTCCTATGGGAACATTTAGCCTTGCAATAGTGAAAAACGAAATTGGCAGTATTTCACTATCAGGACATGCCACACACATCAAGGCATGTCCTACCTTTCAAATACAATGCACCCTGCCCACAGGGGTACCTTGGACCTACCTTCGGGGTGACTAATATGTAGAAAAGGGAAGGTTTAGGAATTGGCAAGTGTGTGCACTTGCCAAGTCGACATGGCAGTCCCAGACTGCACACAGGCTCTGCAATGGCAGGCCAGAGTTACATTTTACAGGCTGCTTCTGTGGGTGGCACAATCAGTGCTGCAGCCCACTAGCAGCATTTGATTTACAGGCCCTGGGCACACACAGTGCATGGTGCTAGGGTCTGACAAGTAAATCAAATATGGCAATCATGGAATCACTAATCTAGAACATAAATTTACAAAGGGAGCACTTGCACTTTGGCACTGCACAGCAGTGGCAAAGTGCCCAAAGCGTCTAGACCAGCAAAACTAAGTCCAACACACAGCAAAAACACAGGAGGCAAAGGCAAAAAATGCAGGGGAGACCCATGCCAATGGTGCCAGGTTTAACAGGGTGTATGAAAGGTTATATTAGGGTGTGAGGAGGTGCATCAGATATTAAGTGGATGATGTCATCAGTGATGTCAGAAGTGATGTCATCTGAGATGTCATCAGTGATGTCATCAGTGATATCACTGACCATGTCATGAGTGATGTAATATGTGACGTCATCAGCAGTGCATTGCGGGGGCATGAGTTATAGTTAGCTCAGCTAACTATAACGGCTGAATATCCCTGGTTTTGTATGAGTGAAATGTCAGCCTAACTATAACGTCCCTGAAACCTGTGGTTTTTTCAGTGAATATCTAAGGTTTTTAAATGCCAATTCCTAACTATAATATCCCTGAAACCTGTGGTTTTTTACTGAATTTCTAGGGTTTTTTAAATGCAAATTCCTAACTATAACGCCCTTGAAACCTGTGTTTTTTTCATTGAATTTCAAAGATTTTTAAACCATTTTATTTATGAAAAGATGTTTGTAACTATTTTTTTCTTTTTTCTATGATTTTCTTATGTATTTTTATAAACTTTTAAAATAATTATAATCACTTCTTTTAAATGCATATAACATAGCTAATAAAAGATTTATAGTGTTATTTATTTGAATTAACATTGTTTTCTTGTTTGTAAGTTTGTACAGTGTGATATTATATAACAGAATTTTGAATTCATAAAGAAAATGTATTTATAATTTTTTTATTATTTTTTACTAAATTCAATTTTGTATGATTGCTTTTAATAGTATGAAAGATGTTTTGTTCTTTTCTTATGATAACTATCTTGTTTATATATATATATATTTTTTTATTTTACAAAAAACGGTCAAGTACCTTACACGAACCTACGCGGTGGGTAAGCGGATCCGGTATACGAATATCACTCCAAAGTACATATTTAGAATGAATTAATATATTTTTTGGACATAAAGGTTTGTTACTGAGTACATAAAAATAGTAATAAAGAAGTTATAAATGTTTTTAACAGATTTATGTGGACGCAATGGTATTGCTCACCAGTCATGGATCTACACATTGGGTGTGCGAACCCGTTACACTAATGTAACCCTTAAATACATACTTACACTGAAATAATATATTTTTTAAACAAAGAGGTTTATTAATCAATCCCAAAAATTAGTATTAGTATTGTTGTGCAATATTTTTAAGATGTTTCAAACACATTTTTATGTACGTGACACCATCGCATACCGGACGCATAGGGGTTGCGAATCCTGCTGGCACGTATTTCCGGGATCACGTAGGGGACGCGACTCTAGCGTAATTTTAAAAAGTATGAAATATGAATGTTTCAAGTTTAAATATCTGTTTTGCACAAAGACTTTCCATTGAAATACTTTGAAATACAATATCCTAATAGTAATTTACAGTTTTATATTACATTTAGTACATTTTACGGGTGCGTAACACATACACGTAGGGTGCGCAACCCCTACGCGACTCCATGTGACATAGAAAGAAAGCTTGTCATTGATTGAAGAGCTTTTCATTCTCTTGGTGGGTGGAACCAACACCTATTCCAATCCTTTCATTTGGGTGTGTCTGCTTTTAAGACTACCTTTTTGTAGGCTCTGTTAATTCTTTATTTTCTTTGGTGTTGCTCATTTTTGAGTTTACAACATGGTATCAGCTTTTCCTGAAGAGGAGCAGCAGGAGGAGATGGAAGAGGTGGAGGAGGCACTAAAGGAAAGAAAGTATTGTGTGGGCTTTTTTACTGTCCCTGAAGGAGAAAAAAAAGTCAACGTTCGCAAGGTGACCTGCACGATCTGCAAAAAAGACCTCTCCAGAGGTTCCAAGAAGAAGTACTCATGTGGTTCTTCTTCAATGAAGAAGCACCTGGAAACCATCCACCATGTTCGTCTTGCACGAGAGATGATGGAGTGCTCAAAAAGAGAGAGCAAGCAGCCACTGATGATGGAAGTCAACCATCTACATCTGCAGGGGTTGTATTGACCACACTGCAACCTCTAATCACTCCCGAGTTGGCTGATGCAGGCATTCATTGTCGCAAATGCTCGACAACTCTTTGTGTTGGAGAGTTCTCCATTGATGCCATCAAGACTCTCCTGAGAACACTTAAGTGCTAATTTTTTTTTTTTTTAGTTTTGTTGTTTGTTGTTTCTTTGTTTAAAAGAAACACCACAGTTGGACTCTTTAACTTTTATTAATACAAAAAAATACCAAATTGTTCCAAAAAAAAACAACGTTTTTTATGGAACCACCTATACTGGTTAAAAATAGGAAAATTGTATGTAGTGAAAGTGATTGATTGTATGAATGTGTGTATGATGAATGTTAGAGTTGTGCATAAGTAGTGTCTCAGTGAGTGCATGAGCACATGGGTAGTGTCTGAGTGAATGGTTGAGTGCAAAAGTAGTGCCTGGGTGATTGTATGACTGCGTAGGTAATGCCTGATTGATTGGATGTGTGTATAGGTAGATGTAAAATTCCTTAAATAAATGCAGATAAGTCCAATAGAGGGTAGAAGGAGTTTAATGGACAGGGCACAGTACTGCTTCAAGAGAAATCCCAGAGCACAATGACAATCAGCACAATTCCAAATGAGGTCATAACCAACTGCAGGGCAGGTGCTGATATCAAAAGTATACAAAGCAATTAAAGGGAAAAGGGGAAATAAAAGGAAACATGTGCATGAACATTCAAGGCAATGTAACACATCTCCCTCCTTGGGAAGATTATGAAGGAACATTAATACATTTAGAAATACGTTTAACATTCCAAACTTTTCCATCTTGGGTAACCACACTGTTACGATTGACCTTAACAACCTTGACAGGCTTACCAAATTTCATCTCACCTTTGGGAACAATGCCAGGTTTCTTTATTTTCACCCACTCTCCAACCACAAAGTGAAGTACTTTAACTTTCATGCGTAGATCATAACACAGTTTACTTCTCTCTTGTTTTTCTTTCACTGTGTGAGCTATATCATCTTTACTGATTTCTGAAGCATGAGTTTTCATGGCCTTTTTGAACCACCAAGGACATAATTTAGACACAGGTTCTCTACCTTTGAGCAACTGGAAAGGAGAAATTTCGGTGGTTGAGTGGGGAGTTATACGGTATAACCATAATTTCTCTCTCAATTTATCCTTCCAGGCAGGACCATAGTTGCGTGCCCATAGAATGTCCTGTTTAAGAACTCTATTGTACCTTTCCACTTGGCCATTTCCTTGGGGTTCATATAATGCTGTGGTGACAAGCCTAATGGTTCAAAAATTAAGGAAATCAGTCATCTCACGAGATTTTAATTGTACGTCATTATCTGAAATGAGTACCTCAGGGTATCCCTCCCTGGCAAAGATTTCTTTTAAAAATGCAATTACACTTTCGGTGGTGGCGTGTGGGACTAATTTTACCTCGGGCCATTTAGAATGGTAATGTACCATCACTAAAGCGAACCTGCAATCTTGAGGCAAAAAATTAAAAGGCCCTGCATTGTCTAGACCTACTTTTTCCCATGGGAAATCGGGCCATTTAACAGGGATGAGGGGGGCAGGATCACATTTGAGCATTCGCTACTCACACATTCAGGGCACTGTCTGACTATTCTGTCGACATAGCTGTCTAATCCCGGCCACCAAAAAAATAGATCTTATGAGCCTCTTCATGGAGGACATACCCAAGTGACTTTCATGACTCATGGACAAAATGCGACTGCGAAGGGACAAAGGTGGGATACATTTGCCTTGCCTAAATATAAGATCACCTTCTATGACCAGTTCATTGGAGATCCTCCAAAAAGGTAAAAGTTCAGCAGAAACTTCACTCTTAGGAGGCCAACCTATTCTAGTATAATTTATCACTTGACATAGAAGATCATCCTCATCCATGCCTCTTTTCCACATCTCCTGAGAAATAGAACTGAATTTTTCTGACATAACTTCAGAAATGTCAGCAACAACCTCCTCGTCCTCACACACTTTAACGGCACCACAAGGAAGTCTGGATAAACAGTCCGCAGTAACATTGGACTTCCCTGGGACATACTCGACAGTAAAATTGTATTCTTGTAATCGAGACATCAATCTGGCAATACGGGCTGTGGCATTGAGACCACCACCTGGAGACAAAATAGAAACTAAGGGCTTATGATCTGTTCTTAAAACAAATCTTGCACCCCAAATATAGTTCCTAAAATGTTCTTCTCCCCATACACACGCCAACAATTCTCTTTCAATCACTGCGTAACGTCTCTCAGTGAGGTTAAGCGTGAGGGAGGCAAAAGCAATATTCCATTCATCTCTCCCCGCACGCTGAGACAACACACATCCCAGACCATATAGACTGGCATCCACAGTGAGCACACAAGTTTTTCCTATACAATACGGTTTCAATGTAGGAGCAGCAATCATCTCTGATTTGATGTTATCAAAAGCCTCTTGTTGCTTTTCACCCCAGACAAATTCAGCATTTTTCCTCATCAATTCTCTCAGGGGTTCCATTTTAGAAGCAAAGTTCATTATAAACTTACTATAATATTCACAGAGACCTGAGAACGACAGTAACTTGTCCTTTGAATCGGGAGCCTGAGCCTTAAGAATGGCATCGACCAGGGATTTTTTTTGGAACGACTCCCTCTTTTGACAGAGTGTGTCCAAGGTATTCAACTGAATCTTGAAACAGTTTGCATTTGCTCTTTTTGAGAGTTAGTCCATAGTCTTTGAGGATGGAACAGACTTCCTTCAAGTGCTTAGTATGAGTTTCTTTATCAGGCGAGTAGATAAGGATATCATCCTGGAAACATTTTACACACAACTGCATGTTCTTGAAAAGATGGCACATGGATCTCTGGAATACGGAAGCCGCAGATGCCAATCCAAAGGGCATCCTTTTGAATTGGAAAAGGCCTTGGGGAGGGATGAACGAAGTCATGTGACGTGACTCTTCAGCTAACTCAATTTGATGATACGCCGACCTAAGGTCCAAAGTGGAGAAAACAGTGGCACCACCTAACATGCTTACTACTTCATTAATATTTGGCAATGGGTGGCACTCAACTAAGATATTGGCATTAAGAGCCCTGAGGTCAATGCACATCCTCAAAGACTTGTCAGGTTTGTGTGCTAAAACAACTGGCGAAACCCACTCAGAAGACTCTACCTCTTCTATGACACCTTCATCCAACATTCCCTTCAAAGCCTCACTAAGTTCTTCCCTTACATTAATTGGTACATTTCTTAGTTTTTGTTTGACAGGAAGTGCCCCTTGTTTTAGTTTAATAACGTGTGTGAACCCTTTGAGCCTTCCAAGGTTATCAGAAAACACTTCAGGGAACTCTCTTTCAATGTCACAATAACTTATAGTTTCTTCTACTACCATGACCGGTTCTTTACTACGAGGATTAAGAATGACTCCTAATCTCCACTGATCCCTCCATCCTAGTACGTTGACTCCTTTCTTAGCTACATACACCTTAATGAACGCAGATCTCTCTTTGAATCGGACATCTGAAGCAATATATCCTAACATGTCAATGGTGGAGCCATCAAAACTTTGAGCTATAATGTCTGGAGGGGATAAATCCCTTATGGACCTAATGTTAGTGAATTTTTTATAGAAATAATCCTCTGTAATAATGGACCAAGGAGATCCAGAGTCTGCCATCAGCTCCAATTCTACATTTAGAAAAGTTACAATGCACTTAGGTGAACTTAAAGTTTCTTCAAGAGAACATATGTCTAACACAGATACTACAATTCCTCTTTCATTTACCGGATCATTGTCTGTCGACTGAATACCTCTTATACAAGATATTTCACTGGATCTACTCGGAACACTTTTGCTTTTGCTGATCATCTTTTTGTGGTCATCCCTGAAAGCTTTAGCAAAATGCCCCACCCTTCCACACTTGATACACTCTTTACCTATAGCGGGACAACATTTAAACGACGCTACATGGCTGGTACTACCGCACCTAAAACATACAACAGACTTGTCATTTTTGTTTGTTTGGTAAGGAATCTTGGCGGGGTTACTCACAGCACAAATTTCATCAACACACTTGTTGCTTCTATCACCTTTGGCATTAACATCCTCAATAGTCTTCATCCATTTCTCGGATTGTTCAAACGCTTTGGCAGTAGCTATAGTGTCATGTAAGTTAGGATTCCCTAAAATCCATAACTGCTCTTGAGTTTTTTTACTTTTAACATTTACAATTATCTGATCCCTTATCATTTCGTCAGCTATGACACCAAAGTTACAAGAGACTACTAGGGTTCTAAGCGCAGTTAAAAAATCATCAAACGATTCGGAATCCCTTTGAGACCTGGTATAGAACTTGTATCTATTTAATGCTATGCTAGTTGTGGGTTTAAAACGTGTCTCCATGAGCAACAGAGCTTCATCAAAGGTACCCAGTTCCCCTGGTACAATAGGCAGAGTTCTAAAAATAGCTTGCCCCTCGGACCCCAAACAATGAAGAAATATATTTTTGTTTCTCTCATTGCCCATCCTATCCCCATCAATGGCTTTCATGTAAGTCAAGAATTCCTCTTTCCACCTGGACCAGGGGATAGGAGGATCACCTTTGGATTGGAGGAACTTCACAGGGGGTTCGAATTGCATGGTTAAGGATGAGCAGAAAATTGACAGTAATGACAGAATAGCAAAACAATCAATTACAATATTATAGTATAACAGGATTACAACTAATCCAATGTAACTATAGAAGGAAAGAGATTAGAAATGCTCTTCAGTTTAACACAAGAAGGCGTACAATAAATTAATACATATAGTCTCATAAATGTGAGCGAATCTCAATTTCCTTGTGGGATGGTTCCAAACGTGTCTCAGTTTAAATGAGTAGAAATGCGCAATAAGATTAGACAAACTGGCATGTGGACCAAACCTTACCAAAACTTTTACGCGCAGCCGTGCGCATCGGCGATGACTTGAAACTCTTGTAAGTGGTATTGATGTACATGTGTTGTCGTGCGCATCGACAGTGTGATAAAAAGATTTTACTTGGTAGTATATGCGCAGTCGTGCACAGCGACGAAGTGAGCCAGACATCGACAACTCAAGATGGCGGCATTACGGATGACGTAAGCTCGTAGAGGTCACGTTGCGCGATGACATGATCGTGTTAAAGTCACGTCCCGCGATGATCTATAATCGCCGGAGAACGCGAGCCGGCAACTTCGTCTCCACGGCAACAGGACAACAAAGGAGATGTCGTCACGGACTTTAGATTCGACGAGGTTGCGTGGGCAATTCAGGTAACGGCAACCAGTTGAATGATGCAAACGAAATCTCCCAAATTGTTAAAAATGGTTTTCTTGAAGTAAGAAAGTCGTAGGAAATTCCAGAAAGAACGGTGGTGGAGTATAAAGCAATATAATCCTCTTTTTGATGAAGAAAGGTCAATTCTTGTTCAGTTCCAGGCAGGGTTGAAGTAAAATTCACCAAACAGCAAATCCCAAAGTAAATTGTACCGCTCCTGTGCCCTCCGAAGTAGCAGGTACGGGTAACTTGTCGCCAGTGTAAAATTCCTTAAATAAATGCAGATAAGTCCAATAGAGGGTAGAAGGAGTTTAATGGACAGGGCACAGTACTGCTTCAAGAGAAATCCCAGAGCACAATGACAATCAGCACAATTCCAAATGAGGTCATAACCAACTGCAGGGCAGGTGCTGATATCAAAAGTATACAAAGCAATTAAAGGGAAAAGGGGAAATAAAAGGACACATGTGCATGAACATTCAAGGCAATGTAACAGTAGTGCCTCCTTGATTGCATGAGTGCAAGGGTAGTGCCTGAATAAATGGATGAGTGCATGGGTACTGTCTGAGTGAATGACTGAGTGCAAGAGTAGTGCCTGAGTGATTGCATGAGTGTATGGGTAGTGCCTGGGTGATTGCATGAGTGCAGGGGTAGTGCCTGGGTGACTGGATGAGTGCATAGGTAGTGCCTGAGAAGAAGTATTGGTGCAACTGTAATGCCTGGGTCATTTGACGAGTGCATGGTTAGTGCCTGAGTGAATGGATAAGTGCATGCGTAGTGCCTGAGTAGAAGGATTGGTGCAACTGTAATGCCTGGGTCATTTGATGAGTGCATGGTTAGTGCATGAGTGAATGGATAAGTGCATGCGTAGTGCCTGAGTGAATGGTTGAGTGCAAGAGAAATGCCTGGGAGATTGCATGAGTGCATGGGTAGTGCATGGGTGATTGCATAAGTGCAGGGGTACTGCCTGGGTGATTGGATGAGTGCATGGGTAGTGCCTAAGCGACTTCATGAGTGCAAGAGTAATGTCTGGGTGCTTAGATCAGTGCATGGGTAGTGCCTGAGTAAAAGGATCACTGCAAGAGTAATCCCTGGGTCAATGGATGAGTGCATGGGCAGTGCCTGAGAGAATGGATGAGTGCATGGGTAGTGGCTCAGTGAATGGTTCAGTGGAAGAGTAGTGCCTGAGTGATTGCATAAGTACATGGGTAGTGCCTGTGTGATTGCATGAGTGCAGGGGTAGTGCCTGGGTGATGTTATGAGTCCATGGGAAGTACCTGAGTGAAAGTATGCATGCAAGAGTCATCCCTGGGTCATTTGGCAAGTGCATTGGTGGTGCTTGAGGGAATAGATGAGTGCATGGGTAGTGCCTGAGCGAATGGTTGAGTGCAAGAGTAGTGTCTGGGGGATTGTATGAGTGCAGGGGTAGTGCCTGGGTGATTGGATGAGTGCATGAGTAGTGCGTAAGTGAAAGGATGGGTGCAAGGGTAATGCCTGGATCATTTTACGAGTGCATGGGTGGTGCCTGAGTGAATGGGTGAGTGCATGGGTACTGCCTGAGTGAATGGTTGAGTGCAAGAGTAGTGCCTGAGTGATTGCATGAATGCATGGATACTGCCTGGCTGAATGCATAAGTGCAGAGGTACTGTCTGGGTGATTGGATGAGTGAATGAGTAGTGCCTGAGTGACTGTATGAGTGCAAGGGTAATGTCTGCATGCTTAGATCAGTGCACAAGTAGTGCCTGAGTGAAAGTATGAGTGCAAGGGTAATGCCTGGATCATTGGATGAGTGCATGGGTAGTGCCTGAGTGAATGGATGAGTGCAAGGGTAGTGCCTGAATAAATGGTTGAGTGGAAGAGTAGTGCCTGGGTGATTGCATGACTGCATGGGTAATAGTGACTGAGTGATTGGATGTGTATATAGGTAGTGCCTCCTTGATTGCATGAGTGCATGGGTAGTGCCTGAGTGAATGGTTGAGTGCAAGAGTAGTTCCTGAGTGATTGCATGAGTACATCAGCAGTGCCTGGGTGATTGCATAAGTGCAGACCTACTGCCTGGGGGATTGGATGAGTGCATGGGTAGTCCCTGAGTGACTTCATGAGTGCAAGAGTAATGTCTGGGTGCTTAGATCAGTGCCTGGGTAGTGCCTGAGTAAAAGAATGACTGCAAGGGTAATCTCTGGGTCATTGGATGAGTGCATGGGTAGTGCCTGAGAGAATGGATGAGTGCATGGGTAGTGCCTGAGTGAATGGTTGAGTGAAGAGCAGTGCCTGAGTGATTGGATACGTACATTGGTAATGCTTGTGTGATTGCATGAGTGCAGGGGTAGTGCCTGGGTGATTATATGAGTGCATGGAAAGTACCTGAGTCAAAGTATGAGTGCAAGAGTAATCCCTGAGACATTGGATGAGTGCATGGGTAGTACCTGAGAGAATGGATGAGAGCATGGGAAATGCCTGAGTGAATGATTGAGCACAAGAGTTTTGTCTGAGTGATTGTATGACTGCAGGGGTGGTGCCTGGGTGATTGGATGAGTGCATGGATAGTGCCTGAGTGAATGGTTGAGTGGAAGAGTACTGCCTGAGTGATTGTATGAGTGCATGGGTAGTTCATGGGTGATTGCATGAGTGCAGGGGTAATGCCATGGTGATTGTAAGAGTGCATGGGTAGTGTCTACGTGAAAGGATGACTGCCTGGCTGATTATATGAGCGACATGATGATAGTGTAAAGGATCAACATTATTCATATTAGAAACAAATAACATATAATTAAACTGTAAACATTTTTTCATGTTATCATGCACATTATATTATGTATTCTTACCTTTCAAGTAATTTAGATACATCACTCAGTAGAAGTATTGTAGAGTAGTGTTGTCCTAAACAGCATTAAAACTCTTTTCAGACTTCTACTGTAAAGAAGAAGAAAAACTGTTATTTAATGATAATATATGACAGAAATGATATTATATTTTTAAGAACACAACATAAATTTAGAATTACATAACATTTTCAGTTTCCCTTTTTTGCTGTTCTCAGATTCCACTTAACCTCACCATAAACAGTGATTTCAATGTAGTATAATCATTGAACAGCGGGGGAAAAACTATGAAATTGATTGTAGAAACAAGAAAAAAATCAGCATAGAGCATCATTTTCAATATGTGTAGCTATGTGTTTTTCTATCTACACTTTGTTAATCACTTCCTTCATCTACATTATTTCTATTATTTATCTTAAATACATTTTCCAAAATGTAGACTCTCAAAAACATCTGGTACAATATAGACAACAAATATATTAACTATTTCCTTTTAAACACAGTTTTCCAAATGCAATATCAATCAGCGCAAATAATATTCCAAACATTAATTATAAATACTAATAGTTTGCACTCCTCTCTACTTTCTGTTCACATCTTCCCAATAGGCCGAATGATGTACTCAAAAGTTTGGCTTCAAAAATAACCAATATGAATTTGGTAATTCATAAGGTAATCTAGGTTTGAATTCCAAGTGGGCATCATTGCAATGTATCCATCCTTTATTACACTTTAAATACACAGTATAGTGTCCAGATGTTGTAGTAGGTCCATCATGGAAAATAATAGCCACTGCTATAAAAGTTCTTCCTGAAAAAATATTTGACTTGCATTAACATTTTTAATTTTGGTTTCTAATTTTCTTCCATGTGCTCTACAACGTTGTAGCATTAAAATTAGATATTTTCCAAATCTTTCTATATGTAATGTAGACAACATCTCTGATCTACAATGCGAACATCTCATGTCCTGATTGGCTGTTTTTATCAATTTGTTAAAAGGTACTGATTTGCAGTCTGGTACCGTCAAGTATATGCATCGTTCTCTTTGTATTTCAGTGGCGGAAGTAAATGAACACTCTTCACATTTATGATCCCATCTGTAACTTAGTCCAAATAAGTTTTCAATCTGTATTCCTTCATGTTCTAATACTAAGCCTGGGCGTAGTTTGCATAGTAGCACTTCACGTAGCTACGTGAAGTACATTTTCAACTACACGTAGCTATGCAAATTGCGTAGTGCGTTGTTGTGTGCTTGACTGCACTGTACAATAATTGCCAAAAACATCTTGTACAGTGTAAGTTAAGATAAAAAAATATCTGTCTTTATATGCTAAAAATGCATATAGTTACTACACAAAAGTGAAAACGATAAATTGACAAGCAGTGAGAGAGGTGATGATTTTGGGATCCTCCCTAACCTAGGGAGAGAACCAAGCAGATGCCTTGAAAACAAAAAACACATCTTTTGAACCAATCGGTGGTGGTCCCATTCTCTTAGGACCACCTCAAGCACAGTTATTGGCAAAAATATAATCCCAACCAAAGGCCCTGCAAAGCATTATGGGACGAGATTAGCAGTGGCAGTGAATATTATAGTATCCAATATCAAAATAATTCTACAAAGAGCTGCAGTTCAACTAGTCGTTATTAGATGTCCTCACGAGTCAAATGCAAAAGCTTCATGAAAGGATTTCAATGCTTTTGCATTTGACTCGTGAGGGACATCTTGTAACGACTAGTGGAACTGCAGCTTGATGTATTAATAATTTCAATGCTTTTGCATTTGACCCGTGAGGGACATCTAGTAACGACTAGTTGAACTGCAGCTCTTTGTAGAATTATTTTGATATTGGACACTATAATATTCACTGCCCATTGCTAATCTCGTCCCATAATGCTTTGCAGGGCCTTTGGTTGGGATTGTATTTTTGCCCATAACTGTGCTTGGGGTGGTCCTAGGAGGAAGGGACCACCACTGAATCGTTCACATGATATGCTTTGTGTGTTCAAGGCATCTGCTTGGTCCTCCCCCTAGGTTAGGGGGGACTCCAAAATCATCACCTCTCTCATTGCTTGATATTTTATTGTCAAAGTTCATTTTTGTGAATTGGTTATATGCTTTTTAGCATAGAAAATTGCTTTATCAAAGCATTTGAAGGTGTTTATTTTACTGCTGCTACGCTACGTCAATTAGCACAGTTATTCACTCTGCTATGTGCAATGTGCGTAGTAGCACAAACTTTGCATGCTCCGTGAGCGTAGCAAAGTATTATGCCCAGGGTTATCTAATACTCCAAGCATAAGGATTAGAAATTATTGTGCATCTTGTTGTATATTAAGAGTGAATGTCAAAGAACCAGTACATATATCCAAAAGATGCAGAATGCCAGAAGCCCGTATGGATTTTACTTCTGTCAGTTACCAACTGCTGAAATACATGATGTAGTAAAAGAACAGAATCATTTTTCACGATTTCCCATGATTTCATGATGAAGATCTTGTAGATAAAACACAACATTCAGAATCACATTAGCATAACAGTTTATACCTGAACTATTTTCCAACTGGTATCCTACAATGTCATCAACAGTTTAAATTTTCTTTTTCTTTACACCTTCAAGTATCTCTTCAATTGTTTTCTTTTTTTGACCCTCAGTTGAATGTTTGACATATTTCCATTTTGGACACACTATACGTTTCTCATATACGGGATATTCACCTAAATCAGGTGTATAAAGTCTTCTTAAACGATTATGCTCTCTTACACAATTTGCAACAGCACTAACCTTTTTCTCATCAAAATCTATCAAATACAAACCAGACAATGTTCTTACTCGAGACAATGCAACGTATGCCATTCCCTCGTTTCCCTCTTTGAACACTGTACTTCCAATATTTACAAAAGCACTGTCTATACTTAAACCTTGAGATTTATGAATAGTTACTGCATATGCTAAAGACAGAGGAAACTGTTTTCTGTGAACATACAAATCTTTTACAAGCAAAAAATGTGCAACACAACACCCAATCTGTCTTACCTCTTTAATCTGATCAAATTTTATAATTAAAAATTCTATTCTATCTCTGTTCTGAAATTTTACAAAATCAACAACTTTTCCCATTGCTCCATTTACTAAACCTTCTTCTACATTTAAATTACACCATAAAATTACCCGACAGTTTATACATACATGTAAAGTCTTTTCTAAGCCTGCAGTTTTAGATACAGAATTTTCCAAAGAATGCAATTTAACCTGTAGTTTCTCTGTAAGAAGAATAGTTACTCCTTGATGTTCAATTTTATCAATCGCTTCAATTTCCACTATTTGTTGCTTTCCAGTTTTAAAAGTTCTTCATTAAATGTAGAACACTCTTGCAGTGTAGGCATTAGGCAAACTATAGACTTCTTTTCTCCAAGCTTATTGTACATTACTTCAGCCGCTGTGTTTCCAGTTGTAAACAAGTTCCTTAGTAGCCGACTTTCTAAAGCTTATTTACCATGTTTCGTCAAGATACCAATTCTTATATCTTGAAGAATATTTCCATAAACTTCATCACTTGCTTGTCGCAAATTCTTAATAAGTTCTTTATATTCAAAATGTAACCAAATGTTCACATTTCCAATACTTACCAAAGATTTCATAGTGTCTTCATAGACAAGTGTTTTAAAAACAGGTTGTCCTTTTACAGGGGTTAGTTGTAGTAGATCTCAGAATGCAATTAAATGTTTTCCTCCAAACAGAACATCGGAATCTGTTTTTACAATATGTTGCATTCTCAAGTGTACAAAGGCAAGCATTAAGTTTGATACCATGCTCACCTCATCAAGGATTACAAGTTTCATTTTCTTCAGTACTCTTGGCAATTCATAACAGGATTCTCCAGACAGGTTCAGCATAAGTGATTTATGTAAAGTAACCTCTTAATGTTGTGTGCTGCTAATCCAGTTGGAGCTGTTACAACACAAGATAAATGTGATTCTGTAGTTTTGTGCAGATAACTGGTCAAAACTTTAATTAAGAAACTTTTCCCTGTTGCAGCTTGACCACTGATGTACATTAGACTATGTTTAAATGATGAACATTGGCATTCTTTTTTTTCACGCAGCAAACCACGTTGTATCTGTTGTGTCACTTGTAGATATATTTTTTTGTTCAATATTTAGTTGTTCTTCTAACTTTTCCAACGGAATAATATCCAGTTGTGCTTGTTGCATTGCAGTTTCTACCTCATTCATGGCTATTGCTGATTCATTTTTGATTCATTTTTCGATAATTGGTTGTCCCAGTGGATCTTGATTCAGTGTACCAGAACTTTAACTATCTTGAGAACTGTCTCTAGCTATTTCAGCTGCAATAGTACTTTCTTGTTCAATCTCATCATTTAACATTTGTAGATATGTAGGGAAAATTGTGCATTGAATGCTATCTTTACTTGCATTAAAAGAATCTTCATAGCAGTCGAAATCTCCAAGTAATTCCGTTTCACTACGCCAAGGCTTGAACAGTTGCAGTAGTGCTAAATAGAAAAATTCCCTCTTATCTGGACTTTCGCAACTGAGTTTTCTGTGGTTAATAAGATTTCCTTTGGCATGTTTTACTAAACATTCATCCCATCCAATTACTGCATATTTTTCTTTTTTTATATTTTCTGTAACTTTTCTTTTAAAGCTGTAATGTTGAAGTATTTCATATAGACATAGGTTTTCCAGATGTGGACTCCTTTTGGGATATTATGTATCCAACATATTAGTTTTAACAATATCTGTACTTTCTGGTTCATTCCGTGCTAAGTATTTGTTTTCTTGTAAAGATTTCAATACTCTATTTTGTGTGGAGGCAAGACCTAAACTAACCCAAATGATTCCTCTTGACTTTGAATATAAACTGGCAGAGTTCAAGCGATCCGAACATTCATAGGATCCAATCCCTCGATGGGATAGCATTTTCAAGCTAAAGCTGTACAATTTCTTGCTAAGACTCTTCTCTGGTGAAATTTCTTCCCACATTTCTTTCATCTCTGTCTTTTCAGATTTGGTTATATATGATATAACATAACGAGCAACAGCAATTGAATTATCTGCAACATATTGAATATCCATGTTTGCATCACACATTTTCAAAATAACTGGATTGTAGTCATTAATATACTTTGAATCTTCGGTTCTTTTTAAGTTGTATATATTCTTCAGAGATTTCAGAGTTATTGTATGCCTTACTGCTGACAAAAAACTATTTACTCTTCCTTTAGAAATTATTGGATGTGGGAATCCAAACCGACATTTTGTATAAAATTTCCCTTTACACTTGTATTTTCGTCAACAGTATTTTCCACATCGATGACTTTGAAACCGTAAAACTTGTTGTCTCAAGCTCTTTTCTCCTCCTTCTCTTGGAATGGCACATGTAACATACTGTTCGATGAAAGACAAAACAGTTTCATCAGTATCAGTTCCAAATTTAGGAGCATTCTTTATCCATAATAGCATATGTATATGAGGAGCACCTCTGGCTTGGTACTCTTTTCGCCAAAAGAAATCAGTAACTTCTCCAAGAGGAGGAATATTTTTATTGCAGATAAATGACATCATACTTTGAAACCTGTGGTTAAAATACCTGCAGACATTTACAGGATCCAAGGAACAGAGTTCTCCAAGTGTCTTCAATTCAATATTTTTTACATTTGAATTTGCTTCTCGTAGAAATTCAAGTAAATATTCTCACGCATATTCAGCACAGCTAAGTGTTACAAACCATGTAGGTGTACCTAAGTTTCTTAACATACATTTAAGTTCTCCTTGATGACGAAACCAATATTCATGGGTACCACGTTGACATGCCATCAAATTAATTAACTGTGATTCTAAATTTTCATCTCTTTGTTGAACTTTGTCCATGAATTCTTTTGCAGAAACTTGTGGAAGATGAACTCCTGTTTTTAATATGTGGTTCACTGCATATTAAAGTGCAGACAAAGCACTTTCAAACAGAAGATGAAATATATATGGAATGCACTGTCGAAATCTTGGATCTTCAGAGTACAATCGTGTTGAGTGGTATTCTGAAGCTGGAATACGTACAGCTCGCTCAACAAATCGCCCACCTACTCCAGTGGGGAACAGCTGTGGAAAACAACGAGCTTCTAAACTTTTTTCCCATACACTCATGGGAGTTCCCTTTCCTTCCTTCATTTGAAATAATTCAATACTGTTTCCTATCACTTCTTTTGAATGTTCAGGATGTATAGTATAATGTTCATAAATCTCTTCACTCCTGGACTTGTCCACTTTTTCTATTTGGCCACTTGAAATTTCTGTTTCACCTTCTAAGCATATTACCTGTTCATCAACATTTACATTCTTATAATAAATATTATTCTGTACCAGATATAATGTAGTCTTTTGAAGTTTATTAACATCTACAAACTCTAGCCATATTTTACGACTCTTTGTTGGTACACCATTTACTAGAATAACTACTGGCTCATTTTCCTCCCTGTATACACCAACAGTTTCAATATTTTTCTTAAAATCTAAAGGTAAGTATACAACTCTTCCTTTCAAACCTCTTTGTAAATCTGTTGGTGGCAGCTTACCTGTTTTAGGCTCCATACAAATTATGGCTTGAAATGGGTGTACAGATTGAATAAGAATGGACTCATATGCATTCAAATCTGCCAGTTCCTGAGGAATGGGTAGCAACTCTAAGTTGTTATGTACTGCTCAAGCTGGCATTTTGTTCTCTTCTAATTTTTTGTAACAATATTTACAAATAACTTGATCAGCGGCCAACTCAAACTGACCTTCTACCAACAAATAAGCACCAAATTGCTGCCACTGATCATTATTTTCCTTTTCACTTTTTAAATATAAATCAACATTCCTAGTTTGACTTTTATAATGAGTACGTCGACAGCAAATACAAACATGGGGGGTCATTACGATGGGGGACGGACTGAAGTCTGTCCGCCATCGTCCCGGTGATGGAGACCGCCCGCCTATAAGGCGGCGGTCACACATATGATATTACAATGTGGCTGCCACCAGGGCGGCCACAAAAGGCATTTTTAACATTGCGGCGGGTGCTGCTGCAATGCTCAAAAGGCAGGTTTGCTTTTCCCTGCACTACGCACCCGGCACCACGCAGTGCCTGCCACATGGTGCAGGGAAATGTAAGGGGGCACCATAGGTGCCCCCCAAGTGCAGTAACACACTGACCCTGCACAGGGGGACCCGCAATGAGCCCTGAAAGTCAATCCCCACCAGCCTTTCCATGGCAGGGGAACAGCCATGGAAAGGCTGGCGGGGATCTAGCATCCTAATCTGGTGGGCGGTGCCTGCTAGGCACTGCCACCATTCCGAGGATGCGGGACGGTCCGAAAGGCAATCTTAACGCCTCTGTCGGACCCATGGCGGTCGGGCTTTCTACCCGCCAGCACACCGCCCGCCATCACAATCTGGCGGGTGGTAATTGGCCTTACGATGGCGGTGAACCCACCACCGACAGCCTGTCGTGGCGGGTTCACCGCCATCGTAATCAGGCCCATAGTTTGGTTTTTCACATGAAACTGTCTTAAACTTTGTAATTTCTTCTGCAAACACATCAATGCTAATGTCTTTCCCGTGTTCTTTCCCGTGTGGAGAAAGCTCTCACTTTCTCCACACTCCTCTTGTGAACCAAAACTGTATATCATCACAAACTTTTTGTACATCTGATACTGACCAGTGCAAAAGAGCTGTGTTCATTTCACTTAAACATAATGCAGGAGTTTTTACATAATAGAGTCTCTTTACTAGCTTCCGCATTTCTGAGTGGTGTACTGTTAACATTCTTAAATGATGAAAATTACTTTTACACACTTTTCTTGTAAGACAAGCCAGAGAATGACCCTGCAACTTACTATATTTTCTTATTTTACATGGATCTAGTCCTTGTAACATCTTAATCTTCTGTTTAAGACTTTTCTTTGCATACTCTCGTAAAAGAATTCGCAATATGTCAATAGATTCCTGTCGAATACTGCAAAAACTGCTACAATCCCACTTATATACAGGAGCTTGCGTACGCTTCCCTTGAACTTCTTCAGCTATTACTTCTTCCACACTCCTTACAACCATTTTTTCTTTTGGAATGGGACAAACATCTTTCATCTCATAGCATCGACCACTAGTATCAACTGCATGTACTAATGTGTTCTGTTGAAAGTAGCTTTCTTCATTAAAGAAAGGCTCAGTACTAGAAGTGTGCTTCCATTCACCAGTAAAAGTTTTACAAAAGTTAGTTCTATTAACAAGTCTTTTTCTTTTGCTTTTCTCTTTCATAAACACCATTGTTTTATCCAATGTTCTCATTCTCTTCAATATTAATATAAATAATTTTCGTTTCAATTCAAAAGCAGTATCTACTACACTTTCAATGTGTTGCTTCTTCTTATACGCTGCTGATCTTCTTTTTACAATGTTTTTTTTTATTAAACATTTTTTATTGAAAATCGGACTTGCAATAGTGATATTTACAGCATAACACAGTCATGTAATAGTGGTTTCCATCATATTCGATTGTAAAGCATAAGTATATCGCACATCTGGCATACATTGTAAGGTTTACAGTAGATAAACAGTTTTCATATTACTCATCATCGTCTGATATCGGATCCACTATCGGAGGGGCGCAAATTCCTCCCCTGAATGTATTCCATGTACCCCACATTCTCTCCCATTTTTAAGGGCATCCTCTATGAACATATGTGGCTTTTTCGGCCGCCATGACCATATCCATATCTTTACACCAGTCTTCGAGGCTTGGAGCAACAGCCACCCCCCAATGTTTGGCAACGTTTCGCTTTGCTATGGTCATACCAAGGGTTGCCCAAGCTTGGGCTGTGTGATTCATGTCCGTTGGTTCCCAAATATTTAGGAGACATCATTTCGGCTCATGTGGTACAGAACAGGTGCTAACCTGTGTGATGGTGCTCATTACTGACGTCCAGTACAATTGGATTGCGGGGCATTCCCAAAGTGTGTGATAGAAGGTGCCTATGTTACCACTTTGGCGCAGACAGGATTGATCATTGGTCTTCCCTATCTTGCTTAGTATCACTCTGGTGAAATACGTCCTGTGAAGCACTTTGAGTTGTATAAGACGTAACTTAGAGGAAACTGCCACCACCCTAGGGGACTATAGCGCCTCTGCCACTCAGTGTCGTCCAACTCGCCCACATTAGACTGCCATTTTTCCCGTAATAGTTGCATAGGATCAGACTAATTATTAACGATCTTCCGGTACGTGAGTGATATCACCTTCTTGTCTATGTATACCGTCAGAAGTCTATCTTCTAATGGAGAGGCCTCTGGAAGGATTGCATCTGGTGGGGTGGCCGCTTCTAGTGCATGTTTAATCTGTGTGTAGCTGAACATCTCAGTGGGCGCCATATCGTATGTTTCTTGTAATTGGGCAAAGGTAACGATCTTTCCCCCTTTCCAGAGGTCCCCCAGTCGTGAGATCCCTATTGCATTCCATTGTTTAAACCCCTTACTCTTGCCCAGTTTGCCCAGCTTGCCTGTGTCCCATAGTGGGGTTTGTTGTGTTAATTTGTCAGTCCAGCCCAAGTGGCGTGTCACCGCGTGCCATATGTGGACGGTATGCGCAGCCGGTCCCATGAGTTCTAATTTTCGATTTTTATTGTATAGTACTCGGTTGATTCCTCCCACTCCCAGGGTATGTCTATCTAGGCGGTATGCAGGGTCAGTTTGGGGCGAGTGGAGCCATTGATTAATCACTGCTAATTGGGAAGCCCAGTAGTATGTCTGGACATTTGGGAGTGCAATACCGCCGTCATACCAGCTCCTGACCAGTTTCGCCGCGGCTATTCTAGCGGGTTTCCCATCCCACAGGAGATTGTTCACCTCTGACTCTATTGCTTTGAAATATGATGTGGGAACACAGAAGGGAGTGTTATGGAGGGCATAAAGGAATCTGGGGAGTGCAATCATTTTAAAAAGTGCTGCCCTACCCAGTAGGGTAAGGGGCAGTGATTTCCAGTGTTTGGCGTCTCGTCGTAGTCTCTGCAGTGGTTCTTGGAGGTTTCTCACCATGAAGTCGTCTGGGTCAGGCGTGATATGGATCCCCAAGTATTTGAAACTGTCTGAAACTATTTTTACTGCACAATTCTTTGGTAATACTGGTGGGGGCCCACGTAAAATATATAGTACCGATTTTCCCCAATTGATAGTATAGCCTGTAACCGTCTCATACACTTCGCATATGTTTAAGAGTCTATGGAGAGAGCGTTTTGGGGATGCTATATATACCAGAATATCGTCCTCGTAAAGGGATATCCGGTCTTCCCATCCCTCTGTCCAACGGAGACCGCGGATAATTTGGTCTTTTCTTATCCAGGCTGCCAATGGCTCTAGTACTAGTGCAAAAAGGAGTGGCGATAGGAGGCAACCCTGCCGCATTCCGCGTCCCAGCATGAATTCATTGCAGATATGTCCGTTAGCCACTACATGCGCAAGCGGGTTAGTGTATAGCAATCGGACCCATGAGCAGAATTTAGGCCCAAACCCTAGATGTTGAAGGACCACAAAAAGAAACGGCCATTCGACCGAGTCGAAGGCCATCCATGCGTCAAGAGACAATCTGGAGGCCTCTTCCTGTATGGTGTGTTTACGACTTAGAACGCTATGTAGGCGTCTGAGATTTAGTGCTGTGTTTCTCCCTGGCATAAATCCAGATTGATCCAGATGGACTAGTTTGGAGAGATGGGGGGTCAGTCTATGAGCCAGCATTTTGGCCAGTATTTTGGCCTCTGTGTTGATCAAGAAGATGGGACGGTAGGAGTCACTTTCTGAGGGTGGTTTACCCGGTTTATGGATGGCTACTATGGTGGCTATCCGCTGGTCCTTGGGGAGTATTCCTTGTTCTTGGCTGGCTTCATACATCTTTAAGAGGTGGGGGGCCAGTTTAGTAGCCGCCTTTTTACAATGTTTTAATACATTTTTAATTACTCTACTTCGAAACATTCATATATGTATCCATTTAAATTGTTTTTGTCATCTTATAACTCATGTTTTTTTACCATTAAAAATCTTCTCCTTGTGCTTTGTTGTAAAACTTTTCTTTTTCCTTTCATTATTATTCTCTTTCTTTAATCTCTCTGCAATTGTGTTAAGAAACTGTTTAGTGCTCTTACCAGAACAGACTGTATCCTTCGTAACATTTTGTCTTTTTCTAATCCACTCTTTTTACTTTTGTTTAAGTAGATCTGCTTTTTTTAGATTTCTTCTCTTTTCATGTTTTCTTGCCATCTTCAATTTGTGATCCAAACAAAATAATTTTCTTAAAAACAAAGAACAGTTTCAATAGTTTGTTACATGAATTAACAATTTTAAATTAATTACATATCAATATTCATATTAACTAGTAAGCAATTACTTACAAGTAGATTGCTATTCTCTTTATTACAAATTTTTTAAAAAGTGTAGAAACAAGCAAGAGAACTGCAGAAAGAGAAAGAAAGGGAAAGAAAGAAAAAAAAAGTTTAGAAACACCGAAAACAAAGAACAACACAGCTACTAAAAAATGTGAAAAATACAGAAAGAGGCAACACAGGTGCACAAAGAGACAATAGGGGTGCACAAAGAAACAACAGAGGTGCACAAACATGCAAGAGAAGTGCACAAAGAATAGGAGAGATGCAGAAAGAGGCAAGAGAAGTGCAAAACAGGGAATACGGGTGCACAAAAAGGCAAGAGCGGTGCAAAAAGAAGCAAGACAGGTGCAGAAAGAGGCAACAGAGATGCTCAAAGAGGCAAGAGAGATGCAGAAAGAGAGAAGAGGGGTGCAGAAAGAGACAACATGGGTGCAAAAAGAGGCAAGATCAGTGCCAAAAGAACCGAGAGGTGCACAAAGAGGCAAGACAAATGAAGAAAGAAGCAACAGACGTGCAGAAAGAGGCAAGAGGAGTGCATAAAGAATCAAGAAATGTGCAGAAAGAAAAGTGAGGTGCAGAAAGATGGAAGAGAAGTGCAGAAACACGCACGAGAGGTGTAGAAACAGGCAAAAGAGCTGTAAAAAGGGGCAAGAGAGCTGCAGAAAGAAGCAAAAGAGGTGTAGAAAGAAACAAGAGAAGTGCAGAAAGAAGCAACAGAGGTGCAGAAAGAGTCAAGAGAAGTGCACAAAGAAGCAAGAGAACTCCACAAATTCAAGACAGCAATCTTTGCAATGTTACTGTTGTAAGTCTCACCTTATTCCTGAAAACATGCATGCATGTGTCTCTACCTTTTACTGGAAGCATCATACATAAAAGAAACATACAAATAGTTGTATACCTGTACTACACACGTGTAGCATCTTCAGATGCATAACACAAATGAGAATACTTCTGCAATTAGACACATACCTCAGTCACAAGACCATGCAGACCTTTAAACTTAACAAACTGCACTTCCCATTCCAAGCAAACACCTAAAATTATACAGAATACTCCAATGATACCTTTCTACAGACTCATACAAAATAGTCTAATTACTAATCCATCTACCAACATCTCTTGAACAACATTTTTCTCTTGCAGCTTCACTATTCAGCGACTACTAAGAGTGTTGGGCCTAGCCAAATATAAAGCAGCAACCCTTTGCATATCATTGTTGTAAGTCTCACCATATTCCTATAAGCATGCAGGCATGTGTCTTTGCCTTTTGCTAGTGGCATCATACATAAAACAAACATACAAATATATGTATACCTGTGTTTTATAGGTCTACCATCTTGAGATGCATAACGCGTGTGAAAATACATGTACAAGTAGAGACATACCTCAGTCACAAAACCATGAAGTCCTTTAAACTTGACGGACTGCACTTCCCATTTCAAGCAGACACCAAAATGTATACAGCATACTTCAAGTGTACCTTTCCACAGACTCATACGAAGTAGCCTAAACACTAATCCCTCTGCCAGCATGTCTTAAACCTCACTTTTCTCTTGCAGCTTCACTATTCAGCACCTACTCAGAGTGTTGGGCCTAGTCAATCTAAACCAGCGACCCTTCGCATGTCTCTGTTGTAAGTCTCACCATATTCCTGAAAGCACGCAGGGATATGTCTGTGCCTTTTGCAAGTGGCATCATACATAAATGAAACATACAAATATATATGTACCTGGTCCAGCTACGGGACCTGTAAACCTGTGTTTTATAGGACTACCATCTTCAGATGCATAACACGTGTGAAAATAAATGTACAAGTAGACACATACCTCAGTCACAAGACCATGCAGTCCTATCAACTTGACATACTGCACTTCTCATTTCAAGCAGACACCTAAATGTATACGGCGTACTTCAACTATACCTTTCCAGAGACTCACACGAAGTTCCATAAGCACTAATCCATCTACCAAACCAGACATTTTACTATGCACAACATATTTCAATCTTCATTTGACTACAATAAAACAAACTACAATACACATTAGTACATTTCGTAACATATTTCAAACACAACACTTCTCTAACAATTTGTAAAGTTTAGAAATATCACTACAAAGACTGAAGCACTACTACATAATACATAACACACCTTACAAATTTGTAACTCACCTCTGTAATAGTATTGCAGAATATGAAATATCAGAAACTCATAAAAGATTTTCTTTCTCACACAATAAATGTAATGCAGCACTCTCAACAAGGTAAAACCAGTAATGGCAAACTTTTCCTCTCTTTCTGCACACAAATAAAGTGTTTGCTTCATTATTTCAAATTGTGAAACACATTTCTATTGGTTAGACATATTAACCCTGTCTAACTGTCTTCTAAAAGTGCCCAAACAGGTTCTCTAATTTTCTGGAGTTGCGACTCCAACGCAATGCCGCAGTGTAGCGTTGCGATGGAGCCGCGAACCCTTACGAGAGTTCAAAAACCTATTTCCAATAATACTACTATTATTTTTTAACAACCACTACTTCTAAACATACTACTGATTTGGGAAAACTAACTTTAATAGCATATCACTTATATTTAAATTAGCATTTCATATTTTAATACCACAGTTAAGTTTCAACCCTTCCCCCACTCTGCTTAATGCCAGTTTACATTGTAACAGTTTCTGCAACATTCAACTGTACCGGCAGGTCACAAGTTCACCATATTTTCAAGTTCAGGACAGTAGCTTCCAAATGCAAATAGCAGGTGTGGTTAGCGTTTGCTAAATATTACCTTATCCTATCCTATCTACTGTACCTTTCAAACATTTTTTAATAACCAATCAGAAACATGCTTCTTCAAGAAAGTAACATGCATCCTATTTTTGAGTGCACAATGTTGATGATCAGCCAATCGTTATTGGTTTTCTCAAAAACAGCATGTTCTCCACCATTTTAGATATCTCTCATTCTACCAACTGACTACCTCAGCTACAGACATCTTTTGATTCCATCCAGACATCCCTTCAAAATGCTTACAGTATGGATTGTAGGGCACAGCTATGTTTTCTGGTGCAAAAGGTATGCTGAACACAGAGGTATTGACAAAGACCTAGGTTTGCAAAGTGTGGATATTAAATGGATTGCACAGAGAGGATTAAAGTGGCACCAATTGATGCCTTTGGTTAAAACCTTTTTGCATCTCCAACCCCATGACCTCATGATTGTGCATTGTGGTGGCAATGACCTAGGCACATTGACTGGGGTTGGGCTGAAAATGCTAATGAAGGATACCTTTGCACAATGGATGTTGCTTTTGCCTCAAACTGTCTTTATATACTCTAATATATGCCAAAGACAGAAATAGAAGTGGTCAAATCAATTCTGTTCACAGATTGAGAAAGCTAGGAAGAATGTCAATAAAGCTGTTTCTGCTTACCTCAGAGATCATAAAAAATAACAACAACAAAAAAGCTGGCAACTCACCGGAGGCCCCGCCCCCTTTCTCCACTATTCTGCAAACTCACCTCCTGGTGCGCCCCTGGTCAGGGGATGAAGTCCCCTTGGCTACTAAGGGTATTTAGTGGCCAACAAGACCTCCTCTAAGCCCCACACAGTGGGATTGTTGAGGGGTGGTCAGAGGCCACACCCTCTTTCTTCACCACTCTGCAAACGTGCTTCTCAGTGCACTGCTGGTGGGGGGATGAGGTCCCCTTGCCTCCTGAGGGCCTCAGGACTAAAGTGGACTCCTTCCCCCAATGAGTAGTGAGCCATGACACAGGTTTGCAGAGTGATGGAGAAAGGGGGCGTGGGCACCAAAAACCTCTTAGCAACCCACTGTGTGTGACTTGCTGGAGGTAACAGAAGGGGTAGTTGTGGCCCCCAAGGATCCTCAATAGCCAAGGGGACTTCATCCCCCTACTAGTAGTGCACCAGCAGATGCATTTTCAGAGTGGTGGAGAAAGGGGACGTGCCCTGCTATCAGGTCTCAGCAGTCCTTGGGGGCCAACTACCCCTCCTGTTATCTCCAATAAGTCCCACACAGCGGGATTGCCAAGAGGTCTTCGGAGGCCATGCCTCTTTCTCTCCCACTCTGCAAACGCTGCTTGTGGTGCACTACTGGTTGGGGGATGAAGGCCACTTTACTCCTGAGGGACCTTAGTGATCAAGAAGCCCCCCTGATACCTCCTGTAAGTCCTACACAGCGGGATGCCTGAGAGCTAGTCAGAGGCCCAGCCCCCCTTTCTACACCACTCTGCAAACGCAACTACTAGTTAAAAAACAATAGAAATTAACTAAAAATACAAAAGTTACAAGGACGTTATAGTTAGGAATTCGCGTTTAAAAAACCTTAGAAATGTACAGAAAAAAGCAAATCTTACAGGGATGTTATAGTTAGGAAATTGAATTTTTTTTAAACGTAGAAATTCACTGAAAAACCCAAAGGTTACAGGGACGTTATAGTTAGGCTTAGGTTTCACATGTACACAACCAGCGAAATTCGGCAGTTATAGTTAGCTCAACTAACTATAACTCGCACCCCCACAATGCACTGCTTATGGCCTCACATATTATATCACTGATGACATGGCCAGTGACATCACTGATGACATCACTGATGACATCTGAAATGACATCACTGATACAAGACTCAAAGATATGTTAACTTTAAAAAAAAAAACCTTTATTGAAAATATGTTATTGTTTATTTTATTAAACATTGCTATGTGTGAATTTATAAAATTTACATTTTATTATGGTTATTAGTGACCATTTGACAAAGACAATAGTTTTGCTTTATATATGTTGATGTGCTGACCCCTTGACAAAGCCAATAGGCCCTTTGTTACATTTTAGTGTTGTGGCCCTTTGACAAAGTCAGTAGGTCTGCAGTACTTAAAATAACACCCTGTCATGTAGTTTCCACTAATCAGTAGGAACTGTATGTTTGTGGATGACATAAGCTTAGGATGGTACCAGACTGATTCCATGCACCCCCGCAGGATATGTTGTCCCTTAGACCAGCTAGCTCACAGTGCCACCATAAGCCTCCTTAACCTAGACAGGAAGCAAACAGTACGGCAACCACTGAACATGACAACCCTGTTCCCTCAGGAATCGTGGTGACAAACCTAGAACCTTTCGCTCAGACACTCGTGCTCTTGTTTGCTCGGAGAAATACACAAAGAAAACGCAAAGGGATGTTTTCAATGTTTATTGAACCAAAGTGATTCTTGTATAGAATATATGTGCTGCAATGATCAATAAATAGAACCAGACAAAAGTTATAATAAGTGTCAGGACAGTGAACAGGACCAAGAGTTCCACCATCTTGCTGAGACAATGGATATATGCAAGCATATGTAACAGTATAACAATCTAGCATACTCCTACTATGCAAACCCTAGCCTACGTGGCTAGGGTGCAAATGTATGTTCTGCCAAGAAACGCCCTATTTTATGATCCAACCCCGTTACCTGCTGGGTAAAAATGTAGGAACCCGTCTTGGTCACGAACTAGACACCCCTTACGGACATGTCAGTCACCTGCTGGGCAAAAGTCAGCCGAAGTTTCTCCTCTGACTATACTCGGAAACAAAGGATTATATATAGAAAATGGCATCCTGCCTTGGACTGAGATTGTGATCAGGCTGCCATGGTTTGCATTCCATGGATAGTTGTGTCGCCATATGGACATAAATAACAAACACATTTGCACAACGCATGTGAGGGCCTTGTACCCAGTGCGAAGGCAATGTGATAGTGTTCTCGCAAAGTTTATGTGTGTTAGCAAGGTCGGTGTTTCCAAGAAACTAACCCAAGTGTCACAAATGCATCAGTGTGTCAAAAGTCAACGTGACAAAGTGAAGGTAACTTTAGGAAAAAGCTGTGTACATGTAAAAATGGCAACGGGTCCTCCTAGGCCTAACTGGGACACATGACACCCACTTCTCGTACATATGCCAGCTAAGAAGCTTTCTAAAGCAAACAAATCCAATAACTAAACAAGCATTTGCATGCAATAGGTCTCGCATTCACAAGAGTTTAAGCTATTGTAATTTTCAATGGCAATAGCTCAAACTCTTGTAAATGCAAGACCTATTTCACTTTAAAGAAGCGGCTGCCATTGTTCGGGGCTGCTTGAAAGTGAAAGCGCGCATGGCGAAGAAAGCACGTCATGCCTGCAGTATGAGAAACTCTTTAAAGAAAATAGTGCTTACAGACTAAATAAGACATACCTTGTCACAACAGAAGTAAAAGGGCTAGTCCTCATGGGAGGTTACAAATGCAGACAAGGCGGTACCAAGGAGGAACTAACAAGCTTAATAACGAATCGGAAGCCAGGGTTTACAAAGGACAATGACACAAGCCAATTAAAAATATGGGCGGAGAGTGGGCGGCGCTTCAAATCCATATACTCCAATACTGCACGCCTCGCAATAGCGCATGCGCTGCCCAGGCTCGACCTAAAAATGCAAGAATTTCAAAAAGAACCATCTGCGTTTGACGCAAATATCATTCACAGCCTTTATTTAAACAGCAGCAGGATCAGATTATGAGCTTTTCCTCCTGGGATCTTCCGAATCCACCCTACACCTCCTAGTCCAGGAACACATGCTGTGCTGTAGAGGACATGTTTGTGAATGGTCTGACATAACAGGAATGTTCATTTAAGGGCCTGAAACATTTTAAAATTAATTTTTTCCAATTTAAAAAGGTTTTGAGGTTGATTGCTTCCTGTATTTTTTAAATTGTGGCTTTAAAGAAGTTCATATACATTTTTTTAAATTGTATGAAAAAGTAAGAAACTTTGGGGCATATTAGCAAGACCCACGTTAAAATTATCGCCGCTTTAGCGGCAGGAAACTGCCGCTAAAACGGCGATAATGGGCTTGCTAATATGCGTTATAGAATCCAATAGAAGCCCAGGTTAGATGTGCAGGACATCTAACCTGGGCTTCTATTGAATTCTATAACGCATATTAGCAAGCCCATTATCGCCATTTTAGCGGCAGTTTCCTGCCGCTAAAACGGCGATAATTTTATCGCCGGTCTTGCTAATATGCCCCTTTATTTTTTAAAAGATCTCACTAGAAATAACAACTTATCAGCATACTTTTAAAAAAAACCTACATACAGCTGAAAAGATCACAGGACCAATGTAATTCTTAAATTCCCTACCACTGAACTCAATTTATTTTTTCTAGACAACCACGCTCTGCGTGCAATCAGCAGGTCGCTTTAACCTCCTACCACCCCCTGCCCACCTGATAGGAAAACCTGGTATGCCAGAAAAACACTTAAGTATACATGTATACATGGCAAGCTCATGCCACAGCCCTGCGGCACCCTGGGAGGTCGTAGGGGCAAATGATGTTCCAGAAACTTTCAGACAGGCATAACCCCAGAGGCAACGGAGGCCCGAGGTACATTCAACTGAGAGCAGCATAGACCTTGTATTGTTATGAAAACAGACTACAAGAAGGTGTCAAGAACCCTAGTCCAGAAAACCTGATACAGGAAACAGTTCCATAAGGTGAAGGCTGTGCCACAGGAAACAATTACTTCTGTTAGAGCTTGTGCCAAAGGAAATAATTCCTTAAGGTGAAGGTCACCTCAACTTCCTTAAGATGAATTTTCACACCACAGGAGTACAGAGGCCAAAATGACCCATGCTGCACCTCTTCATTGAAAAAATCCATCAATACAAAAGGTTTCCTAGACATGTGCAATAGCATTAGAGTATATCACCGACTAATATGTATTATAGAATGTTGAAGGCAGCAGACCCATATAATATGCATGGCATTACCATGTAGATTTGTAGATTGTCAGCCTGAGAACAAAGTTGCATGGCACAAAAAAGAGTCTGTGCAACTATATTTGTAAATATAAAAACAGACACATCAGATAGCGATGTCAGTATAAAAATATAACATCAGATGGAAAAAAAATGAAATCGATATCATTTTAATAGTCAACTACGTATCATAAGGCTAACAGAATACTCACACCTTCTCTGTTATATTTTTATATTAATATGCCATGCATGGAAACGTTTGGAAATGCATATACCCCGGACTACATAAAAAGCCATGCCGGACACTATATAAAAATGAACGAAACCTCTCAACGGGTCACAGTGCAAATACTAGACAATCGTCACTTGCAATAAACGCACTATATTAACCAGTACTGAAGTTGCTATTTCAAGCATGAAGGAAAGCAAAACCATTTTCATGGGTATGAAATGAGTCTTTCCAGTAAATCCACATTCTAAGTAACCCTGGGCGTAGTTCGCGTAGTAGCGCTACGCGTAGCTACGCGAAGTGCACTACGCACTTCGCGAGCTACGCATAGCTACGCGAACTGCGTAGTGCACTGAGAAAAATGCTGTTCCCACTGATTGCACAGTGCCGGATGCTTGTCCGCACTGTGCAATCAGTGCAAACCGCATCTTGCACAGTGCAAGCGGTCGTTTTCTGCCGCTCGAGTAGATTTCTACTCGCGCGGCAGCTTTCTCAACGCGGACTGGTAGTTTCTCATCGCGAGCGGTCGCGAGCATACGCAACCACTCGCAATGAGAAACCTGACCTCCCCGCGTTGAGAATCTCGCCGGGAGGTTTATTTTCCACGCTCGCGATCGGCAACTTGATGTTGCTGATCGCGAACGGGGAAAAAGTCTCGCCGGGATAGTCATTTTGCTTGCTCGCGGTCGCCAACTTGACGTTGAGGACCGCGAGCAAGCAAAAAATGACAGCTAAGCTACGCTACGCGTGTTTGCACTGTGCTACGTGCAATTCGCGTAGTGCGAAGTAGCGCAAACTTCGCAAACTATGCGAGCGTAGCATAGTACTTCGCCCAGGGTTAATTCTAAGGAGGAAAATATTTTAGTTACGCAGTGAATGTCAAAGAATCCCGGGACCTTGTTTATTAAACCCAAGGCGTGAAATAGTTTTGCAAACAATTTATCACTGTCGAAACTTCCACACAATCTTCATAAATGGAGGAATAATTTGTCACTTGGAGGTTTATGCACTATGCAAATAAGTACACGCGGAAAATAAACGAGCAGCAGGCGCTTAATACACTAAACTATTCCTGCCTTTTAGAAGCTGTCTCGGACCTTAAAGGACCCTCGCACGAAGTGAAAAACACAAAGAAGCGGGCCCACGCATACAAAATAAAAAAATAAAAGCGGGCGCTGTGCTGAAACATGGAGCACGGCGACCGAGAAAAGTTATGCATGGGTTCGCAAATTCTATAAAGCATACAACATAAAAAAATGAAAGCGGGCGCTGTGCTGAAACATTGAAGGGGGGCGCCAGAGAAAAGTTATGCGTGGGTTTTCAAATTCTATATAGCGGGCGCCATGCATGTGTAGAAAAAAGTTATGGGTGCGTGAAAATAAAAGAAGTAGTTCACAAACAAACATATGTACACTTACGGCATAATGAAATGGTAGTTGGCCGGTGCTCCTGACCAAAACACTGAAGTGATGTCTTAGGAGTGCCAACCAATGAGGAGCCAACAAAGAAGAGTGATGGAGGAGAGAACCAATTGCAAGCAGCAAGTGGGATTACACTCAGGGGCCGATTCCGATTCGGGCCGGAAATCTCTCCGACCGAGCCGGACTCGGAGAGATTTCCGACCGAATCGGACCCTAGCAGCCCGACCGAACGAGTACGATGCGCACGTATGCCATCGGACTCGATTCGGTCGGACTCCTATTGAAGTCAATGGGAGCCTGTCGTACAACGCGTACGCGGGCTCCCATTGACTCAATGGGTGCGAGGCGAACAGGGGCGCCCCCTACAGCGTGTACACGGCAAAGCGACTCGCGCCGTACACGCACAGGTAGGGAGGTCCATGGGTCCCCCCTGTGTGCGACCCGCACGGCTACGCGTACAGGGGGGTCCGACACAGACTCCCAAAGTACGGCTCCGACTGCTCCTTCGAGCCGGACGGCACGAGTCGGTCGGACTGCTCGCGGTGCGCATCGTACTTGCCCGGCCGGGGAACGTCTCCATTGCGCGGTGCGAGGCGTGTCCGAGCGAGTCGGTCGGAGCGGTCGGCTTTCGCGTACAAGTCGGTCGGTGCGGTTGGGTCTCGCGAACGAGTCGGTCGGAGTTTTCGCATCGTACTCGCTCGCCCGGACGCACGTACGAATCGGTCGGGAAACAGGGCTCCGAATCGGATCCGGTAAAGCCGAATCCGATTCGGAGCCCTACCGGCCGAGATCGGAATCGGCCCCTCAGTGTACTGATTACAGCAGGTCTTGCAAAGTGCGCATGAGTGCTGATGCTCGACCTAAAAATGAAACAGCATAAAAAAAAGGGAAAATGCCACAAAACTATACACTGAAAAGGATGAAAAAATTACTTATAAAAACAGGAACACGTGCTATTTGAGGCCTAAAGTGTTAGAAATGGGTGTCTCTACTATCCTCATCGCTGACCACCAATGTTAAAAATTGGGGGCCTCTAGTTGGAAGTGGTATACACCCTGTCCAAGTAGGGAGCCTTACTTCTAGTGAGGATAAGGGGATTACACACCCAAGATAACCCTTGACCACCCCCTTGGTAGCTTGGCGGGAGCAGTCAGGCCTATCTCAGAGGCAACGAGTAAAGTATTTGTACATAACACACACAGTAACCAAGTGAAAACACTACAAATGGACACCATACCAGTTTAGAAAAATAAAGTATCTTTATCTAAACCAAACAAGACCAAAACGACAAAAATCCAACATACACAACTCAAAATATGACTTTTAAAAGGTTTCAAGCAACTCTGTCTATAGAACTCTAGGGATGCAGTGAGTTACACAAAGTAACTCAGATGCGTCAAAATCCACAAGGCAAAATAGCAGCAGAGGAGGGACCCGTTGGAAACCACAGCGATGCGTCTGTTCCTGAGTCCACGGGAGGCGATGTGTGACTTCTGCTGCTTGTGGGAGAAGTGTTGTGTCGAATCCGGACTGTAGGGGGAAGCGATGCGTGGAAATCCAAGACGGTTTTGATCTCGGGGTGATGTGTCAGAAAAACTTGCCGCACAGTTGCGATGCTTTGGAAATCTGGATGCGCTGGAGGTCGATGGAGTGGTCGAAAACAGTTGCTGCGTCAATTTCATCAGCTGGGGTCCCACGATGCGTTGATTCTTTCAGCTGCACAGCAGGGCATGCGTCAGAGTCAGTGCGGGGGGCTTGGATTTCAGAAACACGGTACGCTGAACTCAGACTGCAGCAGATTCTTCGGCCACTGACAGACATTTCGTCGATTTCTTCGGCCGCACAGCGGCAGTGCATGAAAATTTCTCTCACACGGCAGCGCTGCATTGAAAAAACAGGCGCTGGAAGGGCGATGCCTCAATTTTGATGTTTTCAAACAGGTCTTTGCAGCAGGAACAAACTCCAAGGGCCCAGACTGGATTTGGCACAACAAGGCAGGTCAGAACTTCCAGCAGTGGAGTTCAGGGATGCCTCAGATTAAGTCTTTGATGGCCCTGAGACTTTCAACAGGAGGTAAGCACACACAAGCCCTTGGAGAAACTTCACAAGCAGGATACAAAGCAAAGTCCAGTCCTTTTCCTCTCCAAAGCAGAAGCAGGTACTGCAGGCCAACCCAGCAAAGCAACACACAGCAGAGGGTCAGTACTACTCCTCACTGCTCTTCAGCTCTTCTCCTTGGCAGAGGTTCCTCTTGATCCAGAAGTGCTCTCCAGTCTGGGGTTTTAGGTCCAATACTTATATCCCTTTTGGCCTTTGAAGTAGACATTCTTCAAAGGATTGTCTTTGTAGTGTTAAAGTTCTTGTTCTGCCTGGTCTTAGATCGAGACACAGTCCAGGGGGGTGGAGACAGCATTGTGAGAGGCCAGGTACATCCCTCTTCAGGTGCATGTGACAGCTCCTCCAACCACTCTAGCTCAGGAAGGCCCATCAGCCTGGTGATGGGCCATCAGGATATGCAGGGCACACCTTAACTCCCTTTGTGTGACTGTCTAGAGTGAATGCACAAACATGCCCTGTCAGTCTAAACCAGACGTTGATTTCATAGGCAGTCAGACACCGCAACCGCGTAGACATATCTTAAATGGCCGAACACGGCTCAAGATGACTGGGTACATTTAAAGGAAATGGTCCTGCTAATACCGCATAAAGGGTTTCATCTTTATCGTCTTGCAATGCATTGTAGAGGATCCATAGACTGAAAGCATGTCTGTATAAGGAACAATTGATGGACAATTTTTCTTTTTTAAGAATTGAAAACAAATACATATTTGTCTAGAGGCCATGAAGAAGCTCATAACTGGGCAAAACGCGCTAGCTGCGTGGAAATTATTTCCCTCAACCAGAACATGTCTGAATAAAGAACTGCAGAAACTAAGAAAATTACCTCTCAGTTCATCTGTTTTTGATCTAATAGCAATTAGCCTGTTACTCAAGTTTTTATTTGATGTTGCTTCTCTATTCTGTTTTAAAGAAACTCTACTAAAAGATGTGTTTTTAAATTCTAATCTCAGAGAGACCAAACTCCAAATCTCTAGCTGTTCCCAATTGAAAGTTACACTTGTAAAATGTTACAAGGTAGCTCCAATGATAGCCTGTGAGAGTGCTGGTCTTTGCAATAGTGAAAAACGAAATTGGCAGTATTTCACTATCAGGACATGTAAACCACACCAGTACATCTCCTACCTTTCACATGCACTGCACCCTGCCCATGGGGATACCCCGGGCCTATCTTAGGGGTGACTTACATGCAGTAAAAGGGAAGGATAGGGCCTGGCAAGTCGGTGCACTTCCCAGGTTGATATGGCAGTTCAAAACTGCACTCACAGACACTGCAATGGCAGGCCTGAGACAAGTTTACAGGGCTACTCATATGGATGGCGCAACCAGTGCTGCAGGCCCACTAGTAGCATTTGATTGACACAGTGCACTTTACTAGGGACTTATCAATAAATCAGATATGTCAATCATGGAGAACCAATCAGAATTGCAATTTACACAGAGAGCATATGCACTTTAGCACTGATTAGCAGTGGTAAAGTGCCCAGAGTACTAAACCCAACAAAAACAGGATCAGAAAAGTAGTAGACAAAAGGCAAAAATTCGGGGATAAATATGCAAATAGGGCCAGGTGCAACATAAAGCATAAAGAAAGCCAATGTATTAAAAATATATAAAAGCAATAAAATGGAAGGCAATGTAAAACAAATTTGGTAGTTAAAAACATGCTGAATAAAAGTTCACACCACACGGAAGAGCCAAATGTTTACATGTTATGAGTGGTAGATGAAACACTGCTGTTCCCAGCATCTGCCGATGATGATCCCAGAGGCACACCTCAGAGCAAATTGATAGAGCAAGTATGTTCCCATCCACCCCCCACAGCAGCCCCTGAGCGATCGAAAACAACCACTTCCTGTTCCGCTGAGCTAGAGCCTAGATCCAAACCACTAGTCACGAAGGCAACCCAGGGACGCTCATAGAATGCTGCCAGGAGTGATGGAATCCTCAAGGGACAGCTGCACAAATGGGCATTCTGCAGGTACACCATGTGTATGTCCAAAGGTTCAACCAGTTGTGACCCCAAGCACAAATCCAGGGCACACGCGTAAGTGCACACGAGGCAGTGAACACCGGCTATACGCAATGAAGCAATACAGGCCATAAGGACAGGAACCAATAGTCATCCAGTTCTCGAAGCAAAGGAGCGCCAAAGCAAAGCTCTATGCGTTCACGGCACAACAGGATGTGTGGCAGTGCCAGCTCCATTTCATCTCAAACTGGGACATCCATTGCAGAGAAAAAATATTAAGAGCAATATCCTTGCAATTAGGAGCAGGACCAGCAGAAGACCTACTAAGATGCTTCTGAGGATGGAGAGGATAAAGGATTGAATAACTCCAAACACTGTCTGGAAGGTGCTAACCATCCCCGAGCCAATGATCCTGAAAAACCCTAATTTCCCAGTCGTACTAGACATGTTAAATATACGATGCACCAGCTCCCCAAAATGTCGTGGGAAGTTGGTATGGAGAAGCGCCTGTATCTCCAAAGAGGAACGCGCCAACTGAAGATCAAAAGTCTCCTTGGCCAAAGTTAAGGTCACATCTTTTTGAAACAATAAGGATTTCAGTTTGCTCAGAGCGTCACAATGCATGTTGGTAATATTAATTGAAGGCCATAGAGTATCCCCCCTAACTACATGCATAGGCGGAAACAGAAATTGTGTTCAACAAAGTAACAATGGAAGATACAGTCACTACATAGGCAACCCCTGGTTTCATCCCACAGCAACATTGACTGTTCAACATCAGGTAACTCCCATTCAAGAGCAGTCTGAAAGTCAGGCGTATCATGGCCGCTGCAAACCATTTAAAGTTGCAAAATAAGTTCCCACAGACGCCTTAAATGCTCTGTGCAAAGAAACGTCCTTGCATATTAGGGTCCCACTTAAAGTATTCTCGCAGTCAGTGCTGCTGAGAAAAACTTCAGTATCCTTATTCCGACACCAGAATGTGAAAGGGAGCTCTGCTGTTCCTGTATGTACCCTTCACCCAACGCTTCATATCTGCCCACTTGATAATGTTGTAGGCAGTACTGAAAGTGAAAAGTCGAGATTGGTAGTGTAATGTACCAATGGATTATCCAATCCAAGGATGCTATCTCAGCAATGGTAAAATGTAATTTATCCAGTCTTTCAATATGTAACAATGTGTTTTTTGCATCCTTCCGTGCCATAGCTATCTGCTGTTCTGAGAGGTGGTATGGTGAAAACTGATTCATGATGTTAATGTGTCGCCACGACATGTGTCCAGAACGTAGTGTCTGTAGTGTCCAGCTGAACTATATATTAGACATAAGCTGGGCGCTGTCAGTGCTGTGGTTCAGCTTGTCATGCTGTATTGTATTGTGGAAGAGAGAATGTTACCTAAAGGATACATTGTAGATAAAAAGGTAGTCATACCATAGTCCATTACTATGGACTATGGTATGAACAGAGCCTGTTCTAAGTTCGCCCTATCAACCTCACGCAGCCTATCAGCAGCTTCTTGTAGAGATATTTCCATATCTCATTATAGACAGCATAAAGGAAGCGCTTTTGACGTGGTTTCTGAGGACCCATCAAAAAGTACCGTAAGTCCAGGTCATCAGATAAAAGGGACAAGTGCTGTTGTACCTGTGACAGTGTTGAAGTTTTTAGCCATTTTTAGACGTTGCTTTGTTCATCCAGGAAGTCATTCAGTTAGTGTAAAAGAGCCAAACGTTCATTGATGTCAAATGGTATTTCGGCCGCCACTGTGCTGGCATTGTCGAGGTCTGGGACTCACATCTTAACCCCAAACAGGATCTCACAAGCAGTCTGACCATCCAGGGACTTTCTTGGCATATTGTTCAAAGCCCTCTAGACCCCATATAGGTGATGGACCCAACTGCGACCAGAGCCTAACACCCTTGCTTTTAAAGACTGCATTATGTCCCAGTTTTTCCTCTCCACAACCGTGTTTCCCTCGGGATAGTATGGGGACGAGAAACGCAGGGTCACACCCAAACTTCCCATGGCCTCTTTTCAAGCCCGAGAGCTAAACGCCGGATCCTGATCCGAATTTAGTGTGCCAACTGCGTATGTCCCGATGAAGACTCGCAGATCTTTTATAATAAATTGGGCGTCAGCCGATCTCTGTGGTCAGACTGAAAGGAATTAAGAGCAGGAATCCACTGCCACCAAGATATACTTGTAAGCCCCATCAGATGATAGGGGGTCGCAATGGTTCAAATATACACAAGCCAAGAGCTTGTTTGAAATCAAGAGAGGTGTTTGGGGTGGACGTGCCATGGCGGAACCCTTTAGCTGCTGACAGACGTCGCATCTCAGGACAAAGTCCTTGGTCCGTTTGTAAAGACTCGGATACCAATAGCGTTGCTCCAAAAGTGGAATAGTAGCAGCCACCCCTGCATGTGCAGAAGCCATGCCCTCATGTGCAGCAAAATTGAATCCCAGTTTGCGATCACTGTTTGGTATTACTCTGTCCCCCTACTCCTGGAATCTGAGCATATGGTATGCTTTGTGCATCTAGCTTGTAGATGTACTTGAGTGGAAAGCCTTTCGGCAGGTGTGTGTCACTGTGCGCAGCATTTATGGCCACCATGATGTCTCTGTCTATCCTCATACTTGAACGAGTTGTTGCAGCAACTGCAGCAGTGCGAAATATCACCTTTGCGGCTTCATCAGCCAGTGAATTGCCTGCAACTTGACTCAATGTATGAATGACATGAGCCCGTGGCAAACATTCTGTCAGCTTCGCCACCTGTTCCGAAAGCAACTTGTGATTCACTGTGCAGACTTTCGAATACCTGAATCCATTCTGGCTCCAATAATGAAGGTACTCATTATATAACTGTACACAATTATACGAATCACACACAATAAGTGTGGGGAATCCAGCATCCGTATTCTGTAATGCCAGTACTAGAGCCTTCAGTTCTGCCAGCTGTGCCGTGCAATCGTCTTGTGACTGCGTGTAGGTTTTTTCAGGATGGAAAGCTCCATCATGCATACGCTCTTTTACAACTGCGTGTGCAACTGAATATTGGTGTTTAGTCCCTACAGCAGGCTGAGCAGACCCATCAGTGTAAATGATGTAGTCATAGTGATCTAGAGGCATAATTTCATTACGCAGAGGATATTCTTGTTCATACTACAGAAATGCTTGTGTTTGTAGTGTAGGGTCAAATCTGTAATCTACATCTGTTGCAGTGAGAGAGTTAGAGCATTGTATCCATCTTGTATGTAGACGTTTAGTGTTTGGAACGCTTGCCTTGGTAACCGCCTCTAAGGTTGTTACCAGGGTCACGACAATAAAGCGTTTCTCTACTACAGAAGTCTGTACCACTGTCAATATTTTTGCAATAGGTGCAAAACGCATTTCAGCATCAGTATATAAGTGCGATTTATACGCAATCGGTACAGTGTCACCTTCATTGAACGTGACAAATGTGTACCCTGAGGTACTCGCGATTACACGGATCACCAGGTTTGTAGTGTTTACAAGCATGTATATGTGTTTGGAAGCTATCATGTCAGCTTGAACGGAAAGTAAAATTTCTGTGTGTTCCAGTGTCCAATGTATGCTTGAAAAGTCTGGACGTATTAAGTCATGGAATAATTGTACCCGTTCTGCTTAATCTGGAATGTATGTTCTGCCAAAATTTAGATATCCTAATATGGATTGTAATCTTTTCAGAGTTGTTGGAGGTTGGAGCAATGCACCTTTTTCGAAACAATGAGTTTGTCCTCACTTGACAACTCGTACCCCAAAAATAGGACACTGAGATGGGTGATTTTTGATTTTATGAAATTGAATCTATAGCCCATGTGAGCAAACCCTAAGATTATGCGGTCCACTCTGGTCAAGTAATCCAACAGTTCATCATCCATCAAGTATATGTCATTGACATAGGACAAAGCCTGATCATCAAACTTTTCAAGTAATTCTGTAACTCTGGCGGAAAATAGCCCAGGGCTATTCGTATACCCCTGTGGTAAACGGCAAAAATTGTTTTGAGAACCTAGTGCGGTGAAGGCTATGAAATATCTGCTTCCAGGCGCTATATTTTGGCAGAAGAATCCATTTGAGATGTCTAGTGTTGTTTTATATTTTTTGCGCACAATGTTATTGATTAGTGCTGCACTTTGTGTGTTTTGTACTGCAAACGTGCGACTAGCTGTGTTTAAATGTCTGTAATCGAATACTAGATGATATGATTGATCTAGTTTCATTACTGAAAACAAAGAATTATTCAATGAAGAGGTGCAACTTTCTATTACACCTTGGTATTCAAGTTGTTCTAGGATTTTTCTAGCTTGTTGTTTAGCTTAGTTTTACATTGGATATTGTCTTTGGGGTTGTGGGTTTGTTCTCAATGAAATGTCATGGTAAGGTGAACCATCATCCCACCTCACATGGTTGCGGTATAATGCAGGGGCTAGCGCTACAGCCCACTCCCTGAAGTATTAGTGTTTAATTGATTTTGGAATGAGGTCAGAAAAGGCAGGTAAAATCACTGTTTACACCTTTGGGCAATCCATTACGAAATCCGGTGGCCAGTCTTTTTTGGCCAGTAGATTATCATATTCTTGAGTGAGTTCCTCCCAAAGGAGGACATTGAAAATCCTGGGTACGTCTCCCTCCACCCATAGGTGAATTTCTTATAACCAATGTGGAACCTGGTATCTGGTGTTTCCACCATGATATACTCACTCAGCGCTATTCCCAAAAGACAATCCATCAGGTTGTGGCAAACTATTGTGATTTCTGCCATGCTGTCGAGCATTGTCAATGCCCATTCCCCATTCAGAATCTCCCTCCACCCATAGGTGAATTTCTTATAACCGATGTGGAACCTGGTATCTGGTGTTTCCACCATGATATACTCACTCAGTGTTATTGCCAAAAGACAATCCATCAGGTTGTGGCAAACTAATGTGATTTCTGCCACGCTGTCGAGCATTGTCAATGCCCATTCCCCATTCAGAAGCAGAGTGCTCAATATCCAGGGCATGTCTGACCTTAAGTACAGCTGCCTTCTTCTTTTAAGATTGAGGTTTAGTTGTTTGAGGTTTGCCTTCCTGTTTTATTATATAGTCAGACAAGTGTTGTGAGTCCTTGTTTGGTTTCTCATGCTCTACTGATCTGCGCTCTGCCCGTCCTTCTCTCTCCGAACATTTATTGAATGAATCCTGGAAGGAACGAGAGGAACGTTTATCAGTATCAGTATCCTGATACCTATAAGGTGGTTTAACATTATCACAGTTACGTAAGTTGTAACAATCTTTGGTAGCTTCCCATACCAGGAGACCCACCCAGTGATCTTGTTTTAGCCTTATTTTTCTTATTATCCCACTTCTGCTTCATTGAAGAGCCAGGTGCTTGCTTAGAGTTATCCTTTTTAGGATTTGTCCTCAATTGTGGTTTCCCAGGTCTGGCCTCCAAATTACCCAGCGTAGCATAGGTTTCTTCGATAATTTTAGGTAATTCGCACTCCTGCTGTGTGGGAGGCAAATCCCTTAAGCGTTGCCATATAGCTAATGCTGCTGCTTCCCCTTTTATGTTGCTTAACATTATGGCTGATACTGCAGCAAAATTGCCCTGTCAGTTTCATCCCTAAGTTCGGGGCAAGTGCTGCTCTGGGACCTGTTTCAATACATCAGGTAAAACAGCCAGAGAAGGGGTACCATGTGTTCTGGTATATACCACAGCAAAGATCGTACCGCAAGTTGCATAGACCTCAATGAGGGAGAGCCATCTCCATCGGCATTCAAATGGTTAGTATCCTGTGTTTCTCCTGTGGGCCCATATGAGAAAACACTGCTTCAAGCTGGTTTGTTTTTTGTGCAATCCAAAACAGAATTTCTTCCCTCTTAGTGGGAACTTTACCTATGACTGCGTTCAATGTTTGTGGGCTAATGCCTGGTGTAGGTAATTATGGTGGTGCAGATTGAACAGCCTGCACAGGAGTAAGTGTTAATGTTTGCATCACGAACTGTATAAGGCATCTGTATATTGTGACTAGATTATTGTATAATCCCCGCAGCTGGGCTGTGGTCAAATTATTGATACATGGATGCGGTGTGTATCCGGATAGGACTGGCCATGTCGCTCCCTCATTGCTGAGTGGACCCAGTCTCACAATTTGTATAGAATGGAGACGGGTGCCTCTAAACCAATTAATATGTTTTTGGTAAGTGAGAGGCACTTCAATTGCCTCATATGGAGTGAACTCATCTGGTATTTCATCTTCAGTGTATTCATGAAAAACCGTTTTGCATCATCTGCAGCAGGGAATATAACCCATGAGTGAAATACCTCTGTTCTATATGCTTCGTGTGCCTCTGCCACGAAGGTAACGCCCCTACCGTCTGATGTGAGACCATTCTGTAGTCATTTCTGAGTGACTGCATATCTGCAGTTCTCAGAGATGTTTTGTGCCATGTATACAAAAATGAATTACAGAGTAGGCTAACACAGTGGGAATTAGATCCTTTGAAGCATGAACAACCAACAGCCAATACATAGGGTATACCTACTCAGCTGAGGAGGATATTCCCTACCACCACGGACGTCTCTGGCTAGAAGGTGCTTAGGGATCTCCGAGGAAGCATGATTGAACTACTCAGTTGATCCATACAAAATAAGAAACCAACCAACGCTGGGCGCCATGTCGTGTAGTTTCCACTAATCAGTAGGAACTGTGCGTTTGTGGACAACATAACCTTAGGACGGTGCCAGACTGATTCCATGCACCCCCGCAGGATATGTTGTCCCTTTGCTGGTCACAGCGCCACCATAAGGCTCCCTAACCTAGACAGAGAGCGAACAGTTCTGGCAACCACTGAACATGACAAACCTGTTCCCTCGGTAACCATGGTGACAGACCTTTCGCTCAGACACTTGTGCTCTCATTTGCTCAGAGAAATATACAAAGAATACACAAAGGGATGTTTTCAATGTTTATTGAACCGAAGTGAGTCTTGTATAGAAAATATGTGCTCAATGGTAGCAGGTCCCGGGCACTTATGTTCTGAGTGTCAGGTTCTCCTTTGTGTTTTCTTGTGAGTTAGAGAGGGAGTACCTTTGACACTATGGGCCCAATTACGAGTTTGACGGTGCGGCGGCGGGACTGCCACGCTGCCGCATTGCCAAACCTGTGTGAGAACCGTCCACCGTATTATGACTTTTTTAGTCATTGGCTAGCAGTTCTTTTGGCGTTCCCACTGCAGTGCCTATAAAATAGGCACCGCAATGGAAACGTCAAAGGAAGTTCCAGCACGGCATGGACTGAGATGTCCATGTCGTGCTGGAACGGGGGGTGCATGCACGCAGGGGGGCACAATGCATCCACATGGAGTGTGGCACAAGGGGGCCGTGTAGGGCCCCCTTTCTTTCCTCACCACCACTGTTTTCATGGAGGAAAGATCTCCATGAAATCAGTTACGGTGAGGAAAGTCGTAATATACTAGGCGGGACCACAGCAGTCCTGCCAAGCATATTACTGCCTCCAGCCCACTGATCACTGCTGGGGAATGGCAGTTCCCTGGCGGAGTTGGCGGTCCCAGGGCGGCATAACTGCTAAGGTTGTAATGTGGCAGTCGGGAGACTGCCACTGCCGCCCCACCATGAGTCTGGCAGTCCAAGAACCCCCTGACTTGTAATTAGGCCCTATATGTTTCTTCCTCTCTCTCCCCCATTTGTGCATATAAGACAGGGGAATAACAGACTGTTAACACTGTTGGTAAATTTGAACTTCTAGTAATCAAGTGGAAACCTTACCTCATCTTCCATAAGAGAGCAAATATAACTATTACAGTTAAGTATAAAATCTTAACTGACTAGTTACTTTAACATTTTTTTTTGTAGATATCCATTGCAAACAGCACATAATGTTGACAACAGAAGAGACAATTCAGAGTTGCAGAGTCCTACATCTCTGTCTTGCCTCTTATCCTATTCCTCCTTGTTGATATCTACCACTAGCCCTTATATCCCTGTGTCTGTGGTCACTGGTGGGGGTGGTGAGAGATGGATAAGCACAACGCTGCCATTGGACTCCACGCACAATATTGGTACATAATGACATACATTTAGCAGCATTGCTTAATTTGTAAATAGAAACGTGCCGGCGCCCAAGCTCTCCTCTAAAACATGGCTACTGCTGCAATTAAGTGTGCGATCACAGAATACTGAGGCAGCTAATCCTAAAGCCATCTCGGACCTCTTTATTCTATTTACAGCCACTCCCTGCCCCTTCAGCTCTCTCTTGCAGCTTTCTGCTATGTCCCTTTGTGACTCTTTCCCACATGTGTCTCTTGCTCTCAGTAAATGCCTGATGCAGTTAAATAAGTGCCAACCCCTCACCGGAAACCACCGGCTCAAATTAAGCACTGTTTAGCAGTACTCTCACAATGCATTTTTATCTTTGGGCATGAGAATTACCACATGCCATGCTAGACCTGCCAACATTAGGCTTTCAATTACTACTCTTACAATGCAAGGGAACGATAAACATTGTAACAGGATCATCAATCTGTCTGTCTTTTGAACGTGCATTTAAATTCAAAGGAAATTGACAGTCTAACTTTAAACAATATAAACCAGAAAAAAACTGTTTATGACCACTACTGCAAACCATCTGACTTAAAGCAATTGCAGCTGCTGCAGTGAGGTCACTACAGTGACATCCCAAAGCACAGGAGCACCTCACCCTAATGAACGCAGAGAGCTGTGCTTGCAGAGCTGGACATGTTTCATGAGTTATTTATCTCCCTACCTTCAAGGAAGCTCTTATCGATCTCAACTGCATTAGATCCATGGATAATTTCATAAAAAAAATAAAAAATACATTAAGTGAACCAACTGATGTTACCACAATGCACTGCACTTTGAAAATTGGGAGGCTGCAGTACTTGAAAACGCTTGGGACTGGAAGAAGTGTGCTTCTTATGCCATAGTGTAAGAAGAGTGTTCTATAAATCCACATCACTAAATATTGATGAGGTTTTCTCTCTCTGTGTTTCCTGACCTGGTTGAATGTCTTTCCTTTTATCTGCATAACAGAGCTAAGAGGAAGAGAAACATAACGAATGGGAGAAATTAGAGGCGACAATGTTGCAAAAATCCCCATATTTAATTACATTTATAGAAAAAAGTCTTCATGCAATTCTGAATATTTCTTCTTAATGAGAATACTCGTGCCTGAAAATGTTATTAAGACGTGTTGGAATGAATGCACATTGTTTTACGATTATCAATTTTTCTATTTCATAATCAAAAAATAAAGGATACTGCAAGATAGCCTGATTGCTAAAGATCCGCAAAGGTTAGCCTGTAGATGACATCAACTCCACAATGGTGCTGCCTTCCTGAGTTGTTGCATTGCAGTTATCACGTCATGATGTCTTGATGGATGTGCAGAGTAGTACTGACCGACACTTGACAAACAATGCTCTGGAATGTACTGCTCTGAAACTGATATGGCGTCTGACAACCCTCTTTATCATTGTTTAGGACATCATAATAACTTTGCTTACACTGACTGAATCCCACATTTTTGGTTTAACTATTATACTTTTTACCAGGCGAGATACATAAGTTTCACTTTATCTAGCCGCCGATCTTTGCAATCCAGCCATCCATCCATCCATTCATCCATCCATCCATATATATTCTACATATATGTATCTATCAATATTTTTTAGCAAAGTGAATATCAATATATATACATCAATATATATATATATATTTTAATTTATAAAGTGCATGGCTGCCCAAAAGATCTTCCCAGCGCGAACACAGACAGAGTAGAGAGGGCAGCATCAGATAACTAAAATAGCCAGGTCTTCATCTTCTTTCAAAAGAGTCTAAGAAGGTGGCGGTTTTAACTCCAAGGGTGAAGCAAGTTGCATTATTTGGGGCCGAAATATATGAAATAGTGACCCCCTGTCTTGCGAATTTCACACACGGAATGACCGTGAAATCCATACTGCATGAGAATAGGGAGCGCTTAGGGACACACTGGGTGGCCAGGTTGTTTATTTACTTAGGAACCTTCTGAGCCGTAGCCCTATACATAAAGCACAGTACTTTGAACTTAACCCGTTTCTCAATGGTCAGCCAGTGAAGCTCAGTCAAATGGCTTGAAACTGAGTCATGCCAAGGGACCTGACATAGAAGTCTGGCAGCGGCGTTCTGGAAAATTTGCAGTCTATTCAAAATAGATTCCCAGGTATAGAGCGTTTCCATAGTCGAGGTGTGATGTTACTAATGCATGAACAACATCCTGAGTTTACTGTCCAAGCAAACTCCCAAGGGCCTTATTTATGGGCTTTTGCCGTAGGGCAACGCCGCAGGCCTCCCTGCTGCGCTGCCCTACGGCAGAAGGAAAGGGGAGGAATGCACTGTATCTATATGATACGGCACATTCTTGTCCTTTTCCCCAGCGCCAGTGCACAATGGGCTGCCGTGCGCCAACGCAGGCACCTTTGCACCATGGTGCAAGGGTGCCTGCGTTGCGTGGCTGATTGATTTTGTGCAGGAAGGCACCCTTCCTGCACAAAATCAATCCATTCAGGCGCTTTCCTTTTTCTATGTGTGCTGCAGAATGCAGAACACATAGAAAAATGAAAGCACGAGAAGAAATGTTTTCATTTCTCTTCGTTGTTGTGCCTCCCTAACGCCACCCTTGGGGTGGCATTAGGTTATGATGCATTCCCAGGTTCACGATTGCCCTTAAATCTGGGAATGTGTCAGGTTCCATGGGTGTTGCGTGGGAACACCCACAGAAACCCCCATGGAATGCCCCTTTCACGCAGTTTTCTGCGTGAAAGGGGTACATATTTATAAGGCCACGAAAAGCCACTTAAAGTGACTATACGTGGCTTTATAAATATGCGGGGGCACATTGCGCCACCAGAATGTTAAAAAAGTGATGTTTCGGTGGCGCAATAGTGCCGGTAGGGCCTCATAAATGAGGCCCAGAGTATTTACCACCTGCTTAGTAGTAGGAAAAGGGCCTAAATCCTCAGGCCAGCCAAACTATCCCCAGAAAAGAGGTTGGTTACCCACCACCAAAACCTCTGTTGTGTTGCCATTCAACTTTAAGTAGTTGTCTTTTATCCAATGGGCCTCTGCCGTTAGGGCCACAATTACCCTCAGTAGAGAAAAGCGAAAAAATTATTTGGGTATCCTCAGCATAAAAAACACAAGGTAATGTCGATTGCCTCTACAATGTCAGCTAGAGGTCGAACATAGACATTGAAGAGCGTATGACTCAGGGAAAAACTCTGAGGGATCCAAACTGGCAAATTGTGAACCGTAGAGGAGAAAGAACTAGAGGTCACCTGAAAAGTATGATTGTCTAAAAAAGAGCTGAACCTTTGTACGGCAATACCCAATGCTGCTTTCAGCTCCAGGAGGAGGATGGAGTGGCTCACAGTGTCAAAAGCTGCGCTAAAATCCAAAAGAATCAGTGCGGCAGTGCCTCTAGTGTCAAGCGCATTAGTGCAGCTGGCTAAAACTCTAGGGGGCAGATTTACAAGCCCCTTGCGCCACATTTGCGCCGCCGCTTTTGTGACGCAGCGGCGGCGTAAAGCTAGCGCCATGCTGCGACGGATTTACAACGTGACGCATCTAGGGAGATGCGTCACGTTGTAAAGCTCTGCGCCACATGAAACCTGCGTCAGGTTTCATGTGGGCGTTCCGGCGCAGGGTGGGCGTTCCGGCGCAGGAACGCCTCGGAAAAGTGCCTGAGTGAAATCTACAAGATTTCACTCAGTCACTTTTCCGACGCCGCTGCGTCAAAACCTTGCGACTGCTTGAAGGAGGCGTAAGGCGTGACGCACCATGTTGCAGATAGGCCGGGTTGGCACAGTGTTGGAGTTGCGTCGCGCCCGCGACACGACTTCAGCACTGCGCCAACCTTACGCCGGCAGATGCGACACACATCTGCCTATCCTTGCGGCGCATCCGTGGTGGCGCAAGGGTAGCATTGCGTGTCGAACGTTTCCTGGCGCATCCCTGCTGATTTGCAGGGATGCGCCAGGACTCGTAAATCTGCCCCTAGATTTCCAGGCTGGAAAATTACCCTATCCATGGTACAGCGGACTGCTTATTTGAAACAAACATCAAGCAGAAAAGATTTGTAGCCCTACACTCAGAATTGTGAGAATGAGACACTAAAGCCCTTATTACGAGTATCACGGTCCATAGGACCGCTGTACTCGCGGTGGCGGTCTGACCTCCACCAAACTGCGGGCCCGTCTGCAGTATTACAAGTGTGGCTGTCGGACCGCCACAGGACCACTGCATCCGCTGGGGATCAGATCCCGTGGCGGTCGCACAGCGGTCAGGGAGCAGCAATATGCTGGTGGTGCTGCTGCGGGACTGCTAAGCATATTATGATTTGACATTCCACTACCCCTTTCATGGCTGTGAGCCCGCCATGAAAAGAGTGGTGAAGAGGCAACTAAGGGGGCCCTAACAGGGCCCCCAGCTGCTCCTGGGGGTGCATGCAGAGGGGCACCTGTTGTGCAGCTCCGGATTTGCACCCCCAGTCCCTGCACAGTGTGGTATGCATGCCACACCATGCAGAAACATGCAGTCTGCGCTCTCACGGCGGTGGTCTGCATGTTAGGCTCTCCCGTCCCTAAATATGGTCAACTCGTCCCTTCAGTCATGATTGTGACTAGACAATGGATCCATTGAGACCTCTGTATCATCTGCCCAAGCACAACTGGGGAAGCAAAAAGACTGGCCTTGCCACCAGCGACGTCATCACTGAGCTGTAGTGATATTTGCTGGAACAACATGTAGACCTTACGACAGCCAGACAGAACCAAATAGCTGAATCACTATCAAAGGCCAGAGGCAAAGCCAACTTCCCCGAGTCCTGCGAACTGCCACTGCATATTCTTGATGGCCCCTGGATTACTCAGCAAGTATCCCTCTTGGACCAGTGCAACATTGAGTGGTTTGAACATGCTGATGCTTTAAACTCTATCACTTTGCAAGTAGACTTACAAATCATAAGTAGCAGCTCTGAGATGGCAGAACCTTCTTCCTCAAGACTATAATGATACATGGTGGTAAATTCCCTTTGATACTACCAACAGGCCTGATAGAATTTCCTAACGTCTGGCAGTTTTATGAGTGCCTCTTTCTTGTTTTTTACTTTCTGTCTACAATAAGTCGACAAGCAGTTAATGTCTCACAGTAAGTGATGTTCCGCTTAGCCAAGTGGGAGATTCGTAGGATAGACTGCTAAGCAATATGCTGCAGTGATTACTTTTAGTGATACTGATAATATGACATGGTGTACCTTCTTCCTCCTGTCCATTCAGCCCTCTCTTCTTAGGCCTTTACCTAGGAAAAGAAGAGTGACCATTGCTTCTAATCATTGCACTATAGATAATCCTAATAGCTGATCTATTGGGAGAAAGCTCCGAGTCAAAAGTAGTCTCTCAATCGAGTTTACACTCTACTGACAATTGGCAGTTCCCCTTTTGATGAATATTTTCTTCTCATCCTTTGACACATAGTAACAGACTGAGTTCTGCTCATGGGCGTCCTTGCACGCTTACCCTACAGGAGTTGCTTGCATTGTTGAATCTGAAAACTGCTATACAACTGAATACTTGATAGCAGATCTGCTGACCACTCCCATATGGTGGCAAGATCCGCTGCCTACTGTTCACCAGCAATTGATGTTGTAAAACTCCCTGGCACAGTTCACTTAGTACTGCTGGCAACACATAAACCCACCAAAAACACATCAAAAGCTCTACTCATTCATTTCCTGAACATAAATGGATTGTCCCATTATGTAAATTGCAGAAAGATACTATTCAATCTGGATACCATACACACATAGCCATATTAGAAAAGACTGTGGCACATGCACACAGGGGGCACATGTTGTGCCCCCCCTGTGTGCATCCCCATGCAGAGGAGGCACAGGGGGCCACAGTGTTTATGGAGGGGGAACTTCCATGACACTGCCGGGGGAGAGGAAACTCATATTATGCTTGACGGGACTGCGGTGGTCCCGCCAAGCATATTGTGGCCTCTTGACTGCCTCAACACTGCCAGTGAACGGCAGTTTCCTGGTGGCTGCGGCAGGGCTGTGTCGGTCCCATAGCCTGGCTCATAATAGGGCGGTTGGGAGACAGCCGCGCCAGGGCTAGAAATATACATATGTCATTAAAATGTTTATTGTAAGAGGCATTTGGAATGTGTGGTGACTCAAATAATTGTTCATGGGTTAGAATAGTCTGCAGGTGGTTGTTGTTAAGCTGAAGCTCATTTTTTCCAGAGAACTGCTAATCTATATGCAATAAACTTACCTGCCTCAAGTTATGGAGTGTCCAGGAGCAGTTCTTGCAAACTACAATCTCATATGCAATCCCATATAAAAAACATATGTTAGAGAAAGTAGATCTACCCTAACTACACAGATGGTATGGCCAGCAGGCAAAGCCACTTGGAGAGTACTTATAAGGAGGGACTCAGTACTTAAAAAATTTAAATCTAGAACAGAACAGCTAAAATTTGAGACGCAGATCAGAAACTTGACATTGCGCTTTATGGCGGACCCCTCCCCTGACATGAAATGACAATTAGAATCTGCCAAAATGAAGGTGCACTAGGGAAGTTATGACAGAGACCCAATGAACATGGGAAGAAGGCTACTGGCGTGAGAGAGAATCACAAACTTGCATCTGCTCCTCTGATGGATGCTTGTTTATCGATCTCAAATAATAATTGAAAACAAATTGACAAGAAGCAACATTTTTATTTTTAGGTAATATGTATTAAATGTTCTTAAATGTTTCGCGTTGAATTAATTTTAATTATTTTTCTTTTTTGGACAAAAGTTTGAAAGTTTAATTGAATATTTTAATTATATTTTTAAATGTTTAAATTCCGTTTATTTTCAACTTTGAAAATAATTAAATAATTGTTTAATAATTATTAAAAAAACTTTTTTAACATTAAACAATGTATTTAAATATAGAATTTGGAAATGTTCTAAGGTTATACAAATTATTTAAAAAAATACTCACAAAGCCAATAGGTCAGGCCTTTGCATTGTGCATATAAACAGACACACACAACCATCCAGCCAATAGGTCACCCTTTCGCACACAATATTGTTGATCACATTGTAATGAATCACACTTATAGGTCAGCCTTTTGCACACAATTTTGATGCACACGTTGTAAGCGATCACACATATGCATATGTGCAGACAGAACACAATGCACGAACAGACCCATAGACGTACAGATAGAAAGCACACATGTTAACGCACAGATGGGCAGAAAAGCACACACATAAACGCGCTCACTCATACACGCACAGAACTTGCCATGGGCACATACAGACACATCGATTTTCACAATAAACAGATAGGTCCTTATTAAGAGTGGCCTGTTAAATTCAGGTGTAAGGTAACTCCTGTTACTGAACATACTGAAACTACCAGTTTTGCAGTTAACAACATACACAGGAAATTTTCCACAGATGCATTTCAGGAGGCCACACCTGCTGAAACTTACTGAGGGAAAAATGCACGGAAATTACTGAAATGTGCTTATTGCACCAAAGTCCCCATGTTATTCCCTAAAAACTTGAAATAGGTGCTGTATTTTATATCCAATACAATATATACAATATACAATACAAGAAATTTGTAGAGTGCACAGCTGCCTTTGAACAGGCACCCTGGCACCAGCGGCACAGGTGAGAGAGAAAAAGCGAGAGGTTATAGTCAGCAAGAGAGGTGCCTTATAAGCAGGAATAAAAGAGCAAAGTTTTAATTTTTTTCTAGAAATAGGTTTAGAAGGGCTACAACGTAAGTAGAGGGGAAGAGCGTTCCACAGTTTGGAGGCAAAGAAGCCTCCAATAAATTGCAACACCTGAAGTTGAATTTTATGGTGCTATAAATATCATACACCGGGCCACTTGTAAAGAGGGCCATAGAATATGGCAGAACACAAGTGCCCATAGATAGAGAGAAAGGTGGATAGATGAATGAATTGACGAGTGCCAACATCATGATGGTCCCCACTTCTGGTGGAAATCGAATTTGATAAGAAAAGAGTGGTGCACAAATTGTTTTTTTGCTTCTCTTGGAATTATGATAGAAGGCATCCGTCTAAATACCCATCTATTGTTAAAATGCAAAAAAGTGCCTCCATTATTGGATTTCAATGCCTTTGTGAGAACATGCCCATTTCTGTGTGATCACTCCCATGTTTGCTGAATTTTATTGCTGGTTTTTAAACTCTCCACATTGGGACACTACTGACCAGTGCCCAGTGTATATGCTCTGACCCAAAAATTAGATTGGCTAATTTCTAATTAGCCTATTAAACTTTCCTATAAGTCCATAGAATATGATGTCCCAAAATACACTGATGGCATGGAAAGGTAAATATCACCTATGGACTACAGCACTTCTGTGCCATCCACTGGTGTGACAAGACAAAGAGGACTCCAGGCCTACCACTGTAGCCTGATGATGCACTTTTAAAACTGCAGCCCGACCTGTCAAACTTACCATTTTTGCAAGTAGGAAACCTCCCTTCTAAAAATAAATAAGTCACTGTTGTGTAGGTCTTGTAGCGCACAAGGCAGAGCGTATGGTTTTAAAAGTAGAACGTGAAAAGATTTAAAGTTATATATGGCCCTGTGGTGCCTATCACCCAGAATCTATTTTCACTGTAGGAAAGCTGGCTGGACCCTGAAAAACCATGTGAAACAATACTTAATATTGTTTCTGTTACCTCAGGCTAGCGACCAGCTCAAAACATGATTAAACAACTTTTTAAAATATTTATTAAAATCCCAACTTATTAAAATAGTTGGATTTTTGATAAGTATTTTGAAAAAGGGACTACAACGTTACCTTTTCCCTGCTTGAAGCTCCTGAGGATAATTTGCATTATCCAGCTGGTAAATAGCTTTGATGCGGTGTGAAAACTGCTCCTAAAGCAGAGACAATGACCTTGGTATGTGGAAGTGTTTTGTTCCTCTGGCAATAAGACCAGTTGGGCTGTGCCCAGGAACTTAACTTACTGCAAAGGGGCCTCCCCTGTCACAAGCAGATCTCAGATGAACAGATCCCTTCCTTTGTCCTCTTAGTCAGGCAGGCACCAAACCCAGTAGAGAGAATGCTTCCCCCAGAACTGGTTTGGAGCAGCCACAAAGAAGGGGCTGCACATTACCTTACCCACACCTATAACTTTGGCTCACAGGCTCTCCACAAAGGGAGAAGGGTTTTGCCATCTTATATTTTAGGAGTGATGAGCTCTATGGGATTGTTTGTATTTCAACAAACAGGAACTGCAGCAGAATTTTAACCCATTGGTTAGAGAGGAGCCTAGAGTCAATCCCACCCACTAGCTAGGGTCAGGCATCAATGTGGCATACCAAGGCACCCTCTTCAGAATACCTTCAGGACCTACGGAAGAACAGAAGAAGACTAATGCTGATGTCTGTGACCTGGAGGATTCCTGAAGAACTAGACCTGTTCCCTCTTGCACCCAGGACAAAGTGGACTCCAAGGATCAGGTGGCTGACTTCTTGCGTGGCTACAGGGCTAGCAAAATCTAGAGGTGTATTTCCTGAAGTACCCAGCTGACTGGTACCAACTGAACTTGACCTCGACCCTGTTAGTGGCCACTACTGCAGTTTGTCTTAACCTCCAACATCCTGAGGGCCTGGGATCCTAGGCTGTGTCTAACTGGACTCCCACATACATCCTAAAAACCTATGACTTAGAAACATGGACTTGAAGACCTCTTGAGGACTGGTACAGACCTGCTAAGCTGATCCTCTCAAGGTGCATTGCCGCTGGGCTGAAGAAACAGGTTTCACCCGCTCAGAGCTTCTCCATTCCAGCAAATCCGATTCAGTGGGAACTTGCAGAGAACGTATCCAGCCTTGTAAAGCCCTCTTCAGATACCACCCCAACCATGCCCCCACTGAAGGATTCCAAGATCCAAAAAAGAGAATAAGGGCCCAATTTAGAGTTTGGTGGACATGTTATTCTATTGCAAAGGTGACAGGGTACTAGCTCTGCCAAATTGAAGGCCCACCCACCTCCTTTTGAGTTGGGCGGGCCGTTAGTATGACGACAGCGGAGACTACTCCATCTCCACCACCAACAAGCTCCTCTGATCGGCTTACAGAGTCAGGGCAGTCAGAGAATTTGACAATTGTCCACCTGCCCTATTTAGAGTGGACGAATAAACGGCAAGTTTTATGCAGCATGGGCAGTGAAAACAAGACAATGACCCCCACGCCATGGGAGAAAGCTCCCATGGTGAGAGGGGTCATTTTGTTTTTATTTTCAAAATCAAAATCCCGCTTTGGAATTTGGGTTTTTTGTTTTGTTGTTGGAAGCTTCATGTATGGCTCTGTCTTGTTGACAGAGCTGTCCTTCAAACTTTCAATGCATTTACATGAACTGCTGTGATGGCGGTTCCTGGAAATGTTAGAGATGTATGCTGGGCTGTCGGACATATCTATCTTTGACGGGCGGAGAAATCTTGACCTGGCACAGGGGTCAAAAGTATATCACCAGCAGAAGGACTTCTCTGGGCGCAAAGTTCAAAAATTTCCTGCTTGGAGCTTTTCCCGCCAAAACCAAAGGCTTTTGCGGACCTTTTCCAACACCTATCTGATGCCATAGTGCCCTCCCCAGATACAGCCTGCTGCTGCCTTGAGCCCCTGAAGGATTTTGACTTCCAGAAAAAAGAATCCCAAGGTAACACCTCTGACAGGTTTCGAACCTGCTTTGTTTATCCGCCTGCGCTCCTTCGCAATCGGGCTGAACTAGCACCTAGGCCCAGCCTACCACTGCCAGTTGATCTACATTTTGCTCAGTGCTTTTGGCATTATTTTAATTTAATACTTTAAAAATTCATATCTCCTATTCCCCTTATTGGATTTTTGTCATTTTGATGTAATTTTGTTCATTCAATTATTCTCTATATGTATAAATTGGTGTTGGATTTTTATTGTGTTGTTTTTTTGACTTTTTAACTGTTTTGATGCTTCTAACTGCTTTACACATTTCTTAAGGTAAGCCTGTCTGCTCTGTGAAATAACTACCATGGGTTGAGCTCTGATTTGAATTGCTGAAACCTATAACTGGACCTAACAAGATAATGACCTTATTACTTGTGGTTGAATACCATCCAACCCAATTAAGAATTCAATTTCGCACAGCCTTCATCTAAGTTGAAGGGGTCCTCCCTGTTGCTTGACTGTGCACCTTCAACTATTTTCATCTATATGATGCCTGACTGGTTATTATCAAGGGGATTACGGTTTTCTACTTATTCTAATATTTGTGCAATTGGTGCTGGAAAATATGATGATTGCATGGTTCAATGAACCTGGCTATTTTCTTTCTTTAATGATGAATTCAAAATATTCAATGATGCATTCAAAATACTGGTGCTATCAATGACAATTTCCCTATTTCATTACCTGGTATTTGGGCCAGGCCAAGTGTTTAATGGATTGTCATAATGCTCTTTCTGAACTAACAGTCTTCATTATTAAAAGAAAAGACATTTTAAAAATGCTGCTCAAGGTATTCCTAGTAGGGCTTCATTTAGGATTTTATTTTTCATGGAAATTCCCTCTCCAGGTTCTTTTTCATTAAACATTCAGATTTCCTGAATCACCATTGGATGAAGTTTGATCTGATATATCTCGAGTACTACTGATTCATTTTATGGGCAAGGGCTTTCAGCATGTGTCCTCATGTTGTACTGTCTTGCATAGGTCAGCTAAAGAGCTTGATAACTTGATAAGCCTTGCAGATGGCGCGCCTAAGGCAAGCCCGTCTGCGCCCGTCCGCGTCCAGACGGGTCCAGGGGCCACACACCCTGCCTCACCTAAATCAGACAGGTATGTTTAAAGTGCGGAGAATCTAAAAGAACTTAAGCTTGCATTTAGACCTAAATGTGCCCATTCGATTAACCCAAATAACTTGGTTTCTAACTGTGAGCACTGCACTTTCAAACTTAGGCCACATTTGCCCATCCCCCCTTCTGTAGGTCCTCCTATTAAACAATTTAATCTTCTACTACTGAATTGTAGGTCCCTACCTAAACATGCCAACGAATTATCCATGTTGTTAATGGATAAAAGTCCTGATGTTCTATTTCTTACCGAGACCTGGACGAATGCAACTACTGATCCCGATATCGTCCAAACACTCCCTCCTGACTATACAGTGTCAAAACTGGATAGGACTTCTGGTAAAGGAGGAGGAATTGCTATTATTTATAAAAACTTCCTCACCTGCCGAACGTTCGGGAGCCCTTTGCCAGATTGCGAGAACCTCCAGTTCTCTATAGGATTTTCTCCCTCACTCTCATTCTCGGGGATCTTGATCTATCGCCCCCCTGGACCCTTGGGTCAATTTCATAAACAACTACCGGAAATAGTGGCAGGTCTAATAGGTATTACCTCAAATTTCACTCTACTTGGCGATTTTAACATTCACTTTGACGATGATACATCGACTATTGCAACAGAGCTTTCCTATGATCTTGCAGCTCTTCAATTATTTCAGAAGGTGTCTCAGGCTACACACACGAAAGGACACCTTCTTGACCCCATATTTTCCAACCTAGAGGAGTTACTCTGCCAGGAACCTATCCCCATTCCTTGGTCAGATCACTTTTTGATTCCCTTTCTCTGGTCCCCCTCTCAAGTTATATCACCTTCTCGGCAAACTCTAATAACGGCACGTAGTTGGCCGAAACTTTCTATAGAAACATGGACCTCTGTGTTAGAAAAGTCTAAGCCACCCCCTCACCCCGATCCCACATTAGCCAATGACCAATTCAAAAAGTGGATTGAGGGGACGCTAGACCAGGTCCTCCCCAAGAAGACTACCCAGATGCATATCGGATCTAATAGAATGCCCTGGTATACTCCCAAACTGCGAGAACTCAAGCAGATATGCAAAAAATGTGAGAGGACCTGGAGGAAGGAATTCTCCCTAGTAGGAAAAGGGACTACAGGGAGGCTATCAAAGCAGATAAGATGGAAATTAAAAGGCCCAGACCTGTTACTTCGAGGAGAAAATTTCACTTGCAGCAAACTCCCTCGTGAAACATTTCGTATTGCGAAGAAACGCTTGAAAGTCCCGTCCCCTCCTGATACCTTCGAAGCAACAGATCAGCGTTGCAACGAGCTTGCTGAGTACTTTCACAACAAGATCCAATCAATATGTTGTGTTTTTACCCCAATGGACCACCACACGAGCAGCCCCCAATCTAAAGTTGTTAGCTCTCGGAGCCTGGAACCATTACTGGAAGCCTTTCCCCTAATGAATGAGGAGACTTTCCAGATAACCTCGGCACTCGTGAAAAGCGGGTCACCCAGTGACCCCGCTCCACTTAAAATTTTGAAATTAGTGGCTAAATCTGTGGGCCTTCCTATCTTAGACCTGATTAACTCTTCACTTGCTGCCGGTCTGGTCCCACTACCATGGAAAAAAGCTATGGTGAAACCTTTATTGAAAAAACCTAGCCTCGACCCTGATTGTCTGGCCAATTACCGGCCTATTTCCCTGCTTCCAGGGGTCAGTAAAATTGCTGAGAAGCATGTCAACTCAGTACTATCCAGACACCTGGAGGTTTCAAATCTTTTACATCCCTCGCAAACAGGCTTCCGCCCAGGCCAAGGAACCGAAACAGCCCTACTAGCAGTCATCGAGGAATCTAGGAAAATTCTCGATGCAGGAGGCTCCTTGGCTGTGGTCCTTTTGGACCTAAGCGCAGCCTTTGATACGGTTAGTCACCGTATTCTGGTTGAACGACTCAGTAGCCTGGGTGTGTCAGGAATTGCTCTGACCTGGCTACAGTAGTTCCTGGAGGACAGAACTTTCCAAGTCTTCGAGGGGGGAGCCAGTTCAGACCCTTGGCCTTTACACTGTGGGGTTCCTCAGGGGTCATCTTTGAGCCCCACTTTGTTTAATGCTTATATGGCCCCTCTTGCTAACATCGTATCTCCCTTCGGGGTCCATATTATCACATATGCAGACGATACTCAATTGGTGGTTGCATTGAACCATGCTGATAGGGCTTCCACTCGTCTCTGCCCCTGCCTTGAAGAGGTAATAAAATGGATGAAACATTCTCACCTCAAACTGAATGGGGAAAAGACTGAAATAATGCTTCTTGGCAACCCCTCCCTTTTCAAAGCAGACACCATGTGGCCAGTATGTATGGGCCCGCCACCACTCCCTAAGCCAGAGATAAAGAGCTTAGGTGTCTGGCTGGACTCAGACCTCAGTTTTAAAACCCAAGCCAGAAAGGTGGTGGCTTCCTGCTTTGGTATGCCAAGAACTCTTCGTAAAGTGCTTCCGTTCCTACCATTGCAATCCAGAAAAATCATGGTCCAGGCGCTAATTCTATCACGCATGGACTACGGAAACGCCCTCTATTTGGGCGTCCCATGCTCAGTCCTGGCTAAACTCCAGACCGTGCAGAACTGTGCGGCAAGGATTCTCTTGGGAGTCCCGCGACATCATTCGGCTAAACCAGCTCTGAAGTCGCTCCATTGGCTTCCTGTTCGGGAGAGAGTTTCTTTCAAGGCCTTGTGCATAGCCCATAAGCTGATTAGAGGAAAAGGACCAGCCATTATAGCCCCCCTGGTTCAGCCCTATCGAGCTAACAGGCGTCTGCGCTCAGATGAGCTTCACCTGGCCGTGGTTCCTAGAATCAAGAGGGCTAGAAGTGGTCGGTGGCTGTTTTCTTACAATGCCTCTAGGCTCTGGAATTCTCTCCCTCTTCAGTTACGTAAAGAATCTAACCACCTCGCCTTTCGTAAGGCTTTGAAAACCTGGCTCTTCCCCAAATAACCTTGTAGGGACTTCATCTGCCTGCTTAGCGCTGGGATGCCTTCAGGTAGCCATGCGCTTTATAAGTACTACTTCATTCATTCATTCATTCATTCAGATGTGAGCAAAGTTCTGCTGACAGCGGGCCTCCTCATTCCAATCCACAAGCACAAAAATGTTTTAAGATGGAGGCCGAACTCCAGTGTGTGGTGCTCAGGAATTTGCTTTCACTCCAAACAGTGCCCCGATCCTTTTTTTGATTGGTTAATTAAAATTATGTTCTGGGTCTCACTAGAGTCAGGTTTACCTGTCTCACTGAGGTAATAAGATATATACAGATATAATGTGATCTATATAGAGAAAGGGTCAAAATGTCATGTCCAAAGCATATATTAATTTAAGTGGCATTGACATAATGATCAGCCAACATTTTCAGCCATTGGTTGATTATAACTGCCGTTTGTGATGTATTTAGCACTTGCTGTTGCGTCACTGGGCTATTTTGTTGATGCAGCAGAGAGATGAGTCCACCCAAGGAAGAGTGAGCACATTTGTTAGTCTCCTCATCCTCTTCCATTTCCCTCCTTGTGCTCTCCAATAACGTGCATTCACGCTCTCTCCAGACAACTCTGTCTGAAGTACTGGCACCAGTCTGTCTCATGAGCAGTTCAAGAAACAGAAATGTCTAGTGTCCTAACTCTGGGGATATTGTAAGCTTCAGAGGCGAGTTTGGCCACCCACACTGAAATCAGGGTAGAGCAAACAAGACAGCTAAACGTGTGCTGAAATAGCATCTTCAGCAATGTATTGGTGCCAGGTGAGGCTTGGAACATAGAAGCTCTCTCATGGTTTTAGTTGGCTGGGGAGATACCATGTGAGGACTTCTGAGGGTAATGTCACTTTACAGCTTTCTATCAGTGCATGGAGTGCTGTGGCACCTGAGGGCTGGTGCTCATAAATAAGCACCATGAAACTACTGTTACAAGGGGCCACCTCTGCATTTTCATGAGCAACTGAACAGCGACTGTCTCATGTGATATGCGTCATTGTAAGGCCTCCACTCTTTGTAGCGATATTCATGCATTTCCCTCTTAGCTGGTGGGCAGCTGCGCTGCATTGAATTGAATCATATGCAGAAAGGTGTGACTCTACTGCTTCATGGGTGCATTGGTGATTCCCTTAGGAACCAAGCATGTTAGGAGAAATGGTGTTGGACTGTCCACTCCCAGTTTTTCTCATGTGCAATGCATTGTGGAGTGGTATAGGCCCAGCCCTTCTGATTGCATGAGCTCCACTCTTCGTGGTGGCTGCGATCTTCTAAGTTCCCACTTTGGATCCATGGCTCATTGCCCCCCGTGCCAAGGCTGTGAGTAACAGTCCCACGTGACCTATTTCTTCTTACCCATAGTGCGTGCCAAGCCCATTTAGGTGATGCAGTGTCAGATATTAGCTATTACTGTGTGCGTAGATTGGATGCAGCAGTGCTGGCATACAGCAGGAGTAGGTTAGATTCTGGTTCTGTCAGTTTTTCTCCCTGGGATTTCATCTGCTGACCTGGTAGAAGACTGCGCACCATACTTAGGGCTTTATTACCGGTCTGGCGGTCCACGAAACCACCAGACTCGCGGGGCACAGTGTTGGCAGTCTTCCAAACACTCCATTATAACCAGGATGGCCAGGCAGCCCTGGGACCACTGCAACTGCCAGGGATCAGAAATCCCTGGCAGTGGCACGCAGTATTGAGGCTGCAATATGCTTGGCAGGGACGCTGCGGCCCTACCAAAGCATATTACGACTTTCCTCACTTCCACACCGCCATGAAATGTGTGGCCCTCCATGAAAAGTGTGGTGGTGAGGAAACAAAGGACCCCCCTGTGTGCATGCATGCCAGTGCCTGCACAGCACTGCCTTTGACGTTCCTATTGCTGGAAACGCCAAAGAACCACCTGCCAGGCAGGAGAAAACTCTTGATCTAGCGGGCGGTTTGTACATGGGTTTGGCCGCCAAACTCTTTATAAGGCCCTTAGAGACCTCCGCCAGCCATGCAGAGCTTTCTATTCCATAAGAGGAGCCGCCGTGGTGGGTCTGCTGAAGGCACTTAAGCTTTGCTGTGTTCACACCATGTTTCATGAGCTAGATAAGATTTTTTTTTTCCCCAAAAACAAATTCCAAAGGGGAAGTTTTCTCCCAGCCCAAAAGGGTGATTTATTTGATTTACTGTTCGGAAATGTTATGATTTCTCTCTAAATAAAGTGGGTGAACTATTTTGATGTATGTCTCGCATCGACCAAACTCTAAATCTGAAGCTGCCTGCTGCAAAAAAACAAACACATTTCCACTTCAAAGCTATCAAAACCTTGGGTGTCTAAGGGGGTTGCGGTAGCAAAATAGCTGCATCAAATGAATTGAATCAAAGATGCATCTCTATTGCAGCTGAGAGCCAGAGTGAAAACAGCTTGTCTACTAGGTGGAATGGCCAGTGAGCCTATTGTGCAATCATTCTGCAAGCTAAAAACGGATTGGTAGAGATGCTATAGCTGTGCAGAGAACAGGTAATGTGCTGTGTGCGATAGATGGTTTGGACGGCTGATGACTTAAAATATTAGTCCATCACCCATTTTGGTCCATCTCCATTTCTAGAAGGATGCATGCAGTAGCAAAATAGCAGCATGAAATCAATTAAATCAGAGGTGCGTCACTAGTGCCCAAAGAGCAAGAATGAGAAAAGCATTTCTGCTAGAGTGGAGGGGCCAGAAGGAACTTGTTGTGCGATCATTCTACAGTGAGAAATCGTTCTGGTAGAGATATTATAGCTGTGCACAGAGCACGTAAAGTGCTATGTATGTTTAACAGTTTGGGCGACTGATGACTTAGAAATATTGGTCCATCACCAAGGCTTTATCTGTACAAAGACAACTAAAGTGCATCCGTGTAAGGAAGAGCCTAGGTTGAAGTATATCAAAGCCAGAGGTGAGCGAACCCTACCATAGACAGCTTGCAAAGCAGCTATGGGTGATAATCCAATGTACACATAGAGGATAAGGCCTAGGATGGCTTAAATGATCGCACTAAGCCTCCATCATTGCTATTGCAAATCAAAGTGCAGGTGCAAATTAGAACATTGTCAGCCAAATGTTCCAAACAAAATAACAGGTGGACTGACTACAATTAATCAATCAATATATAGTTTATTAGTTAATAAAAACCATAAACGTCCAAAGCATGCATCTAACGTATTTTCAGGATAAAGAACGAGATATAAAAGCAAACATTGCATGCCAAATTGTTTACAAAATAGACGAATGCAAAAACCAACAATACATTTCAGAATTACAACGACCTTTTCTCTATAAAAAAAACCCAGTAAAAAGCATAAATAGGTTAATATCCATAAAGTGCTTGGCGCTTGGCCATGGCCTCCTGGCAGAGTAACCCCAAGATCCTGATCAAGCAGTGGGGCGCTACCGTTCTTGGCACACCCCTTTAACAACCCATCCGTAGCCTACATGAAGCAGGGTGACAACTATGCACAAAGTGCCAGGTGCATTTATACAGCCTACTTACAGGCGTGACCTCAATAGGCGGGATAGGCGATTGGCATGCCTCTAGCGGCCCACCTTTGACCTAAGCGTACGGCACGTCTGCACTAAAGAGCGTGCTGTTGAGCCTATAGTGGCCAAACCTTCATCTGAATGGGGTAGGGAGTAGAAGCCTTTTATTCTTGCCAGCTACTTCTAGACGTAACCTCAACAAGGCTGGATAGGGGATGGGCATGCCCCTAGCAGCCCACCTTTGGCCTAAGCATGCGGCACGTCTACACAAAGGAGCCTGCTGTTGAGCCTACAGTGACCAAACCCTCATCTGAATGAAGTAGGGAATTGAGGCCTTTTGCTCTTGCCACCCCCCCCCCAGCAACCTCGTGCAGGGACCTTTAACCCTAAATTTCGTTTTTTGATTTCTCAAGAGTTTTGAATATGTCCATGAACTGCACCAGCCGAATGCTGAGCATGACATTCCATGGATTTCATGCTTCTATTGCTGCTGATCTGCAGGTCCTGATTCATAAGCTCTTGAATTCATTGTGCAGCACATCTCTCCGCTGTGGACCTTAGCAGGGGCAGATGCAGAGGATGTGCAGCAGCGTTTCCTTTGTCTGGTCACATAAACGGTGGGTAGCACGCACAGTCTCATCGACAGTAACTTCTTCTTAGCTTTACGGGAATAGGCGGCCTCAAGGAAGGGCTGGTCCTTTGGATCGTGACATGTATTTAGCGCCAGCCACCCACGCTCTCCTTTGGCTACTGCTCCTCTGTCCTCCACCCGGTTCTGCAGTCTAATAGTTTTGTTCACTATTCTTTTGAGCACTTGCTTGCTTGTGTATAACTGTCAAAGCTCGCTCCAAGCCAAGTTTTTCAATACTTTCCTCCGGATACCTTTTAAAGTCACTCTTGCCTCTTTGGAGTTTTATTTCAGACCAAACGTAGTGAGCAAGCGATTCTTTGACTGCGTTGTTCAGTTTGTGGCAGCATTATATGAATATTCACAAATAGAGGGACAGCGGGGTTTTATACATAAGGTCCAGCACAGTTGCCCAAATGCAATATGAAAATTAAAGTTGTGCTGTTCCTGAATGATCTAGAATATAGCAGTATACAAGGGACAGTAGGCTACAGTGTCAAAAGAGATGGGAATCCATTTCTTTGGAATGTAATGCCCTCACACACCCAGTTGGGTGTCATGCTTCATCATCGGGCTGCTCCTCGTCTGGCCGGCGCTGCAATGCCTTACGGGCTCCCGATGAGGGGCACTTTGGCGGAGGGTTTTAACTCTCATAAATATCACACACCACTTATTCATCTACACTCACTAAATCTCTCACACCCACGGCACCAAACGGCTATTTGGAAAAGATCTCCGCCAAAGTGCCCCTCATCGGGAGCCCGTCAGGCATTGCAGCGCCGGCCAGACGAGGAGCAACCCGATGATGAAGCATGACACCCAACTGGGTGTGTGAGGGCATTACATTCCAAAGAAATTGATTCCCATCTCTTTTGACACTGTAGCCTGCTGTCCCTTGTATACTGCTATATTCTAGATCATTCAGGAACAGCACAACTTTAATTTTCATATAGCATTATATGAATGCCCCGGGTCTGGCGAGTATTCGCCTTACAATGCCGATCTCGGTAGTTGGAAGTCTCGCTTGATGGTCTGCCTTATAATTTTGTCCAACAGGTTGGCATTTGATTCCAGCATTATCTCACCTCCATATGAAAGGGTTGGCATCAATTTTGCCTTGATTACTGTGACCAGGTTTTCAGATTAGGACCCCGGAGGGATTTCACTAGAGTTGAGAAAGCGAAGTTTAGGGCCAGTGCTTTTCCTTTAATAACTTCTTCCTGTGTTGCGATCGAGGCCCTCGAGTCTATCTTAACCCCAAGGTAAACATAGCTGGATGTCTCGTCTAGTGTTGTCCTCTTAAGTAGCCACCTGCTCTTCTTAGAGATGTGCTGATTTAGTGGGATAACCTTAGTTTTCTTCAGGTTAATCTCTGATTATCGGCTGTATACAGTGCCAGGCAGTTTATTAGCCTTTGTAATACTACTCTGGTATTGCTAAGAAGAAGCAGCTCATCTGCATAAAGAACATCTGACAGCGGGAGGCCACCAAGGCTAGGGCGTGGGATATCAGCTCATCCAAGGCAGGAGACAAGTCCGAAATGTACAGATTAAATAAAACTGACTTAATTCCATGGTTTGCTGTAATTATTGCTCTCGCCACCCTGCCTATTGAACGATCGAGTTTTCCTCCAAGCAACGTATATATAGGATGCTACAGCCTGATTAATTATAGTTCGGTCTGTTCTGTAACAGGGTGTTAAAGCATCCTTGCATTTCCTCATGCCATATTTTAAAAACAGGGGATAAAGATATACCCTTCAGGGGGAGAAAGTGTCATTGCGCAAAGCAGCATAAAGTGCATCAATGTTTCTTCCCCGCCCAAAGGGCAGTAGCACGTTCCAGCTCTTGCTGCGGAAATCTTGCTCCTGGATTTAGTGTAAGCCTGTACCTGTAGTGTTCCTAGTCTGAATCTGAGATTTAGGGCCCTTTTCTTAGGTGGCGGAATCAGATTGAGGAATGGTTGGTTCCCACCGGGGTTCAGACTTCACTATCAGATATTTAGTCAATAGGGCACATTTCCTGGCCTCGTACTGTTGCCGCACAAATGCCCACTGTTTCTTTATCAACATTTGGTAGTGTGATTCTATAACTATATCACTACTATATACATTACTAAATACTCAATGGGTCTAATTTACATTGAAGTCATAAATCTGCACCCTCAGGTTTACTGCCTCAGATGGTTGCAAACTTACAATTGTCAGGTGTTCATAAAGCTTCTTAATGAAACACCTTGAAAGCTGTGCTGGTCTCAGCTTTACAGACATATTTCAGGAAAGTTTTTATGTATTCCTGTATATGCCAATTTCGTTATTAATGTGAATGTAAATAAACATCTTTAATGATGATGATGACTCTAATGTGGTGTTCCCCAGCTCCGGTCGAGCAACAACTCCGTGGAGATAGTATGTCACCACGCTCAACAAAACAGAAACTAGATGGCCTATTTCCGAGAATGTCATGCAGTGTAGCATGTCACCTTGTTGCACTGCACTGCGTGTCAGGAAAAGGGCAGAAATGTGCTGTATTTAAGTCAATTGCTGCCTTTTTCCCTGTGCTGGCACCCTTTTGCCAGCCTAGCGACAATGCAGGCACCCATGCACGATGGTGCAAGGGTGCCTGCGTTGAATGCAGGATTGTTTTTGTGCAGGAAGGGACACCTTCCTGCACAAGAACAATCCTGAGAGGCATAATCCTCTTTCTGCAGCACACATAGAAAGAGGATGTAATGAGGAGAAATAAAGATATTTCTCCTCATTGTGCCTCACCTGAAAAGGCGTATCTTTTTGGTGCATTCCAAGGTCTACCATTTCTGGTAAATCTAGGAATGCATAAAACATCATGGGCGCTGCATGAGAACACTCATGCATCGCCCATGGAAAATCTTCCGAGTGCAGAGTGAGGCAACGTAGCGATTTGTGCTGCGTTACCTTACTCCAGATTTATGGAGCCACTCAGGGCCATTCTAAGTGGCCTTGCATGGCTTTATAAATCACATGTAATGTTTGTGTTGCTGGGCACCAGATTGCGTGGCGCAAGAGCGACACAAAGCGTTTCATAAACAGGCCCGAGAACTTTAAATAAACATTCCAGGGTTTACAAATACTGCAGATTAATTAAAACTATAACACCCTTCTTGTTGGCATTTTAATTGGCTTAATTAATTGTTCATGGTGTCCAACTACACCTAATGTAAATCTATTGTCTTTGTGCAATAGTGCAATAGATGTTTTTTTTTGTTCTCTACAGGGAGAATATTTTTCCATTTGTAGACACCTATTCCCCTACAACAAGTTTTACGGTGTTCTATTCCCCTTTCCATCCTGGAAAGAGATTTAATTCTGCCCATGAGAGGAATACATTTCCAAAATTTTCCATGGTGAGAAATGGTCATAGAGAAATTTGTGAACTCTAGGTTTGTGGGTTCATACAAACGTACAAAGCAAACAACGCCTTGGAATGCCCACTCTCCATCCTTCCATGAGCATTAGTTCCTTGTAATATTATGTGATCATGGGGTATTAATAGGTTGGAGTAAAATAATTTACAACTAGGTCACCTTTTGTGAATTTCTTGCAGTCATAAATCCAACAATGTGTGCTTGTAAATCTGATTGGCTATGGAAACCTGATCATGTTTGTTTAACTTTTGTGAATCGTCCAACATGCACCTGCTCGCTTCATCATGATGTTGCCAAAAAATATTGTACCTCCATTTATCTTTTTTTGTTAGGTTTTTTTGCACAAGAATTTCTTTCATTAAGGATGTACATGCATGACTTTTTTATAAATTGTAGCTATGTATGTATGTATGTATATATATATATACATATATATATATATATATTACCTACTGGCAGTCGCCTGTAGGTAGTTATATTTAGGACCTAGTTTACATAGGAAAAGCGTTTTTTGATTTGCCAATATCTTTGGTGCCATTTGACGAATCTTCTCGAAATTTTCAAAACTAATGGGGTGCTGTGATCAGCTCCTGTTTTAAAAGTTTCGGGGTGATTGGTCAAGCGGGGGCCGAGAAAAAAGGGGGGTCCCAAAACGCGTTTTCTCCATGTTAATTTCCATAGGAAACTTTAGACAAAGCTACAGCCCGAACACCTGAACGGAATTACACCAAATTTGGCAAAAAGGTAGCTCTTGGTTCAGAAAGCATTCTTTTTGTTGAATTAAATGGTGTAAATCTGTTCAGTAGTTTTTGAGAAATTCAAAAATAAAAAGCGAACGATATCTGGCTGCCGCTGTGGATCCGCGAACCCTCCAGAGCACAAGCTTAATTTTGATTGGCTGTCAATACTCCAAACCAAAAAGTGTTGGCAGCCATCTTGTGACTCGGTTGAACCGAGTCACAAGAAAAAAGGTCAAAAAACAAGATAAGGGGGCAGGGTGGAAACACCCTAACCCCCTAGGCCTGCCCAGGGGGTCCCACAGGTACCCCCAGGGCCAAAAAAAGCATTTTTTTGGGGGCGGGATTCGCATAGAGTCCGCGAATCCGGCTGAATTTTTTTTAAAAACAAAGCGCGGGCTCCTGCGCTTCATTTGTTTTAAGACGCCGGGTGGGCCAGGTCCCGGGGGCTTTGTTAATTATGCACGGGGGCACGCGGCCCCCCCGCAGCCCCGGGGACTGCCACCTCCCCAGGGCTTATATAAAAAAATGCATGGATGAGCTCCATCCCCCCCACACTGCCATGGGGACCGCCACCTCCCCGGGGCTTCAATTTATTAGGGGCAGGGGGCCTCATGGGCCCCCCCTAGCCCCGGGGACCGCCACCTCCCTGGGGCTACTTTTAAATAATAAGTGTCGGGGGCTCAAGCCCCCCACACTTCCCTGGGGACCACCACCTCCCCGGAGCATTGAATAATAAAGATACAGGGGTCCATTTTGGACCCCCTGCCCCGGGGACCACCACCTCCCCGGGGCTTTAAACACAAAGGGAGGGGGGCCGCGTGGCCCCCCTCCAGGAGCCTTCAATTGCCCTGGGGACCGTAGCCCCCAGGGCCGGCTCCAGCAATGTCCTGGGTTGCCCACCCCCGGGACATTGCAGTTTCAATGGCAGGGCGGGAGCACTGCTCTCGCCCTGTCATTGCAAACCTCTGCTTTGCTTCATGGAAGCGAGAGCAGAAAAACTGCTCTCGCTTCCATGAAGCGAAGCAGAATAGCTTTTGGACAAAGGTAGCTGCATGTTTGCAGCTCCCTTTGCCCAAAAGTAATGCCGGCTCCCGCAGGAGGCGGGAACTGGCTGGGACCGCGGGGCATTGGGGCTCCCCCCGCGGTCCCCATGAGGCCAGGCCCCGGGGGATGGGATCTCCGGGGCCAAAAGTGGCCCAGGGAAGGGAAGCCACGCAGCCCCCCTCCCGTAATGAAATATAAAAAAATAAAATAAAGAGACAAAGCCCCAGGGGATGGGGTCCCAGGGGCCAAAATGGCCTCAGGAGGCGGGCCGCACGGCCCCCCTCCTTTAAAAGGAATTAAAAAAAAAAGTGGCAATGCCCCAGGGTAAGGGGTCCACGGGCCAAAAATCGGCCCCCTTCCAGTTTAAAAAATAAATAAATTAAAATGGCTTAGGCCCTGGGGGATGGGGTCCCCAGGGCCCCAAAACTATTAAGAGAAGGGGGGCCACACAGCCCTCCTTCTTAAATCTGCAAACACGCCTCCTGGCATGTTCTGGGTTGGGGGATTAATTCCCCTTGAATCCTAAGGGTCCTTAGGGGCCAACTAGCCCACCAGGTACCTCCAGTAAGCCCCACACAGTGGTATTACTGAGAGGTGGTCCGAGGCCATGCCCCTTGTTACACCACTCTGCAAAGACGCCTCTTGGCGCACTGCTGGTGGGGTGATGAGGTCCTCTTGTGTCCTGAGGACCTCAGGACTAAAGTGGACTTCATCCTCCGAGCAGCAGTGCACCAGGAGACGCGTTTGCAGAGTGTTGTAAAAAGGGGGTGTGGCCTCAGACCACTTTCAGCAATCCAGCTGTGTGGGGCTTACTAGAGATAACAGGAGGGCTAGTTGGCCCCCAGGGACCCTCAGGAGACATGGGGAATTCATCTCCCAACCAAGAGCGTGCCAGGAGGTGCGTTTGCAGAGTGGTGGAGAAAGGGGGTGTGGCCTGTGTCCACCTCTCAGCAATCCCACTATCTGGTGCTTACTGGAGGTATAAGGGGGGCTAGTTGGCCCCAAAGGACCCTCAAGAGGCAAGGGACTTCAATCCCCATCCATGAGCGCTCCAGGGAGCGCGTTTGCAGACTTGTGGGCAAAGGGGGCGTGGCCTGCTATGAGAACTTACCAATGCTGCTGTGTGGGACTTACTGGAGGTAATAGGAGGGGTGGTTGTCCCCCAAGGTTGTCCTTGGGGGCCAACTACCCCTCCTGTTACCTCCAGTAAGTTCCACACAGTGGGATTGCTAAGAGGTCTTCTGAGGCCACGCCCCCCTTTCTCCTCCACTCTGCAAATGCGCCTCCTGGCACACTACGGGTTGGGGAATGAAGTCCACTTTACTCCCGAGAGAGTTTGGGGGCCAAGAAGCTCTCTTTGTACCTCCTTTAAGTCCTACGCAGCGGAAGTCCTGAGCGCTGGTTGGGGGCCTAGCCCCCTTTCTCCACCACTCTGCAAACATGATTGCTAGTTAAAAAACCTTAGAAATTCACTGAAAAAATCACAGGTTTCAGGGACGTTATAGTTAGGGCTTAGCATTTTAAAAACCTTAGAAAGTCACTGAAAAAAACCACAGGTTTCAGGGACGTTATAGTTAGGCTGACATTTTACTCATACAAAAGCAGAGAAATTCAGCCGTTATAGTTAGCTGGACTAACTATAACTCGCGCCCCCGCAATGCACTGCTGATGACGTCACATATTACATCATTCATGACATGGTCAGTGACATCACTGATGACATCTCAAATGACATCACTGATGACATCACTGATGACATCATCCACTTAATATTTCATGCACGTCCTCACACTCTAATACAACCTTTCTTACACCCAGTCTAAAATACAGACTAGCATTTTTGAAACCATAGACACACCAATACCACTTAGTACATACCCACTCACTCACTCATTCATAGGTCTACACACACATCCACTCATTCACCTATACAGTCACTCATACATGCAGTCACTCATCAATACAGCCACTGATATATGCACTCAAACACCCAAACAGACACTCACACACCACCACTCACCCATAGAATTTCTCACACACCTAGTCAGTCACCCAAAGAATCAATCACACTGCCATTTACTCACCTATACAGTTATACACACACCAACTCACTTATTCATACAGATAGTAACACATACTTACTCTCTTCTACAATCACTGACACAAGCACACACTTATACATACAGCCACTCTCACACTCACTCACTCACACATACAGTCACTTATATACTCCAACACTCACATATACTGCCTTTCACATAAGCAGTTACTCACCCATATACCACTGAGACATCCATACACTTACCGACACAGCCATACATACACTCACTCAACCATACCGTCCCTCACAAACACACTCATGAACCCATACAGCCAGGGATTCACTCACTCATACATCCATGCATAGAGTCACACAGCCTCTCACCTACCCACACAGACACTCAGGTACCTATACAGGTAGTCAAACGAGCAATGAATAACCCATATAAACACTCATGTACCTACTAACCAACCAATGCAACCACTTATACACAACTGACAGACTGATACACACATTCACACAGAGTAGTTACTCACTCATACATTCACTAAGACACATTTAATCACTCAGTCATACAGTCAGTCACGCATCCAACAAATCATCCATACAAACACTCATACACCCACTTATTCTTCAAATACAGCATAGCATATATATATATATATACAACATTCTTAAATTTTTCAGAAACACTCACAGTCACTAAATGATGTCATCAGTGATGCCATCAGTGATGTCATTTGAGATGTCATCAGTGATGTCATCAGTGATGTCACTGACCATGTTATGAGTGATGTACTATGTGACGTCATCAGCAGTGCATTGCGGGGGCGCGAGTTATAGTTATTCCAGCTAACTATAACGGCTGAATTTCTCTGCTTTTGTATGAGTGAAATGTCAGCCTAACTATAACGTCCCTGAAACCTGTGGTTTTTTCAGTGAATTTCTAAGGTTTTTAAAATGTTAATTCCTAACTATAACGTCCCTGAAACCTGTGTTTTTTTCAGTGAAAAAAATTAAAATAAACATATATATATATATATATATATATATATATATATATATATATATATATATATATATATATATATATATATATATATATACACATACATATATATACTTGGCCTGGTAAAAGATCATATCTTAATCCCTAACATTTTTCGAGTCGCCCAGACAAATGCAATGGTTACATTTTGTACATCCTTGTCTGGATAAAATCATCAGCTAGAAATGCGTTTCTTGTCTCCCCCTCACACTTGAAATTACACCACTCTTCTCACTTTACACAGAAACAGCATTATCTAACCTGCCTACCAAGCAAGGATGCAACCTTGAGTCTCATTGACCGCCTTTTGTTAATTCGACCCTCTCATTTCAAGCCTTTTCTACAATTACTGGTATATTGTACATTTACAACCTAGCAGCATCCCAGAACTCTTGAAAGCACTACATTGAATCTTCCATCCAATGGGCATCCCAGCAGGCATCCAAGTAGACACACTAAGAGTAGACTTTAACATATGTTTATTGATGATTCAATTCAATGCAGTAATACAATACAACCTTTTTGTACTATATACATTAAGAGAGATTAATTCACCATCTTTAAAAAAAAACTTTTGATATTAAGTAGTTGGGTTCGTCTTTGGGAAGTCCAACTTGAAAAGGATAGAAGAAAGAGGAATATACAAGCGGAAGCCTGATTAGGCAAATGAGGGAATAGAGGGGATGCTAGTTAGGGGGCCGTGAGAAAGTAGTGTGAGGCTAGATCCTAGTGTTGGGCCAGATCCACTGTATGTCTTGTGATTCCCTATCAGGAGAGGACACAGGAGGAGTAGACTGATGTGAGATGATAGAGGGGTACTCTGCTATATGCTCTTTGAATTGTATTAGCATGGTGTTCCAGGCTGCTGCTATGAGACGTTTTCTTACTCTTCGGGCTTCCTCCCAATGCAGTGCAGTACTTTCAGCTTCGATCCAACGGAGCACAGCTCGACCCCACTGAAGAAAAGATGGCGCTGTTGTGCACAGCAATACTTAGTTTGTATGCTCTTAGCTAAAAGAAGGGCTAAATTAGCAAAGTGTATCCACACCTTAAAGCTTTTCCTCCTTGGAGAAATACCCAGAGCTGTAGCTTTCCATGAGTTGAGTGTTGTTAGCTCTGTAACTGTAGCCAATAAGGCATGTACCGAGTGCCAGAAACTGGCAATATCCGGGCATGCCCAAAGCATGTGCCTAAGGTCAGCTGATATCGCTCGGCAACTAGGACAGGCACGTTCAACTGATGAGAACATACGGTTTATTCGAGAAGGTGAGAGATAAGCCCTATGAAGAATCATGAACAGAATGTTATTAAATTGCGCATTTCTAGAGATAGTATGAGGAGACTCAAATGCTAGCGTCCATTCAGTGTCATGTAGTGGCCTTGCTAAATCCACCTCCCATTCCTGACGGAGTTGGCTCAGAGAGATCCCAGTGTGATCCCTAGTGGCTCTGTAAAACCACATGATTAGGTGTTGACCTGTTCCCAAGGTGTGTAGCGCATGCATCACTGCGTGTGTTGGTGGTTCTCTGTCCATCACACCCCACAGCGTCCTGAGGGCTCCTAAAAACTGCTTATGTAGTAGAAATTGAGTTGGAGGAATGCTATTTTCCTGACATATCTGATCAAATGTAAGCAAGTGGGCATTCTGAAACAAATCCCCCACTACATCAATTGAATGCTCATAGAAAATTGCTAATTTATCAGCTGTAAAGTGCCCCTGGGGACCTGGTAGGCCTTGTAATGGCGTAACTGGAGAGTAAGGGTGGTGTGCTTTGTAAGCTGAAAGACTCATGCCAAACACTTCCAAGCTATCCAAACATGTATAGTCCATGTTCAATGCAGCTAACTAGTAGGATGAAGAATTTGTTGTATCGCATGCTGGGGCAGAGGGCCATCTCCCCTACTGGTTTCAAAAAGATTATTACCAGATAGCCATCTGGCCACCCATTGGTAACTGAAACTTATTTAGGGCCACCCTACGTCGCCCATTGTCCCAGAGTCAATCTCCAAGTGTCCGGTCTAAGTCAAGAAAGAATCGTCGCTTAGGAAATACTTAAACGTTAACAAAGTATTATAGTAGACGGGAAAGGACTATCATTTTTGAAAGGGCAACTCTACCTGCTAGGGATAATGGCAATCGTTGCCAAAACTGCAAGTTACCAACAAATACGTCTTGTTGAGAGTGATAAAGGTGATAAAGGTGTACCCCAAGATACCAGACTGCACCTGTCTCCCATGTCAATGGCTCTCCACCTAGCTGAATTACCCGAGTTGGAGCATCACAGCTAAGCAGGAAAACACATGATCCCCCAGTTCACCCACAGTCCGCCACCTGTTCATACGCAGTAGCGGTCCGTGGTAGGAGTGCCGGCCGGGCGGTGACGTGGGGCGGGGGAGGGGCAGGGTGGGGGGTGGTAAACCATGGATTACGGCCGAATACAGGTAAGTAAACATTTAAATAAATAAAACAAATTTCGTTGCGCGCACTGCATCGCATTTGGCGATGCAGCGCTCACAACGAAATTCGTTTTATTTATTTAAATGTTTACTTACCTGTATTCTGCCGTAATCCATGGTTTACTACCCCCCACCCTGCCCCTCCCCCGCTCCGCGTCACCGCACGGCCGGTACTCCTACCACGGACCGCTACTGTTCATACGGAAGACAGTTGAAATGGGGGTCAGTTGCGTCTGCATACAGGGACACCACATGTATTTCTCCATCCATGGGATACCCCATTGTCGCCCCCTTGTCGCCCCCTGAAATGAAGTCACTGTGCTAGTGGCTCCATGGCAAGTGTAAATAAGATTGGCGACAGAGCGCACCCCTGTGGTGTTCCATGGCCCATGGTAAAAGACTTCAAAATCAACCTTCCTATGCGTACTCGAGAAATAGGGTATGTGTATAGTAACCTTGTATAGGCTATGAGACACCATCCCAAGCCCATGGCCCTTAGTAGTTCGAATAAGAAGTCCCAAGATAAGGAACCAAAGGCCTTTTCAATGTCTAGTATAAGACAAGCTGTTAGATGGTAGCGTAGAGGGGCCTTATCCATAACTTGAAAAAAACGCATGATGTTATCAAATGTGTTGCGCCAGGCACAAAGCCATTCTGATCAGGAAGGATCACAGTAGGTAATAACTGCACATACCACTCTGCTAACACCTCACCAAGGATTTTATAATCTGCCCTTAATATAGCTATAGGCCTATATGAGGAGAGTAGAGTGGAGTCTCTGCCAGGCTTAAGCAAGGGAACGAGAAGAGACTCATGAAGGGACGCTGGGGGCGAACCAACATATGTTTATTGATGTTAGACTTCTTAACCAATAGCCATTGATAATGGACGGCTGGTACCAGACCAAACATACAAATCAGAATACACAGTGGACATAATTTACCTGACTTAGAATCCTGCCAAACCTTTAGCTTAATGATCACTTCAGGTAAACGAATATACAGCCAATCAAACGTTTAAGCAAAAATGGTGAGTGAAGAGAGGTATGTTACTGGTAAGAGTTAGTCTTATGAGCTTCCGTGCATCTGGGTGGGCTGGATTGAAGGACAGTCTGTATAATATAGCCTTATAGATGGCTGGCGAGGGCTATACCAGTATTTAAATGCCTCAAAAATGAGTTACAAACAAGAGCTGCAGGTGAACACCTATAACGAGGGTGAGGGCCTTTTTACAACCAGTAAAGTCAGAGCCAGAAGGACCATAATGCTTTTAGAACATTCCACCAACTGAGGGAAAAAAATTCTAAATTAAAAAGGAAGCAACAGAAAGACAATCATTGGCATGTTGGAGCAGAAGGGCTGCCGACATTCCAAAGTTCTAATACTGATTTGGAAAATTGTACTTAACAAACAAGGGCTATCCCAGGATCATTTGAAATTATGAATGTTTATTTGTTTGAATTAACATTACATAATATGTGGATTTGTAAAGCACATGTTTACTTCTTTGGACATCTTGGCACTGCCACCCTACTCAATGGTACTCTATGGCAGGGGAAATGAAAGAAAACTCCAGAAATGTCTTTTCCTTTTCCTTCCTTTCTCTTTTGGCATTTTAGTTTTAAATCTATTTTCTCTTATCTTTTCCATGCATATTATATGTTTTTATTTTTGTCGGTTGCTAACCAACACAATGTTAAATTCCGGGTATTTGCCTTTTCTACATCTTATTATCGGAAGCCTCTCAACTAAAATGAATCTATTTTGACTTGAAGAGTGTGAAATGAAAAAAAAAATTCTGGGGGCATATTAGCAAGACCCACGTTAAAATTATCGCCGTTTTAGCGGCAGGAAACTGCCGCTAAAACGGCGATAATGGGCTTGCTAATATGCGTTATGGAATTCCAATAGAAGCCCAGGTTAGATGTCCTGCACAAGTAACATGGGCTTCTATTGGAATTCTATAACGCATATTAGCAAGCCCATTATCGCCGTTTTAGCAGCAGTTTCCTGCCGCTAAAACGGCGATAATTTTAACGTGGGTCTTGCTAATATGCCCCCTAGTTCTTTAGCTGTTAAGTGTTCCTCACAGTATTTCCCTGTTGTGATGAAAAGTAGGGGGGTCATGCCAGATCCCAGTTCCGGCATCTATTTCTGGGCCAGATCCGGCCAAACCAGGGAAATAGGCTGCATTTGTCTTGGTGACACAATTCAGAAATACATGCATGTTGTCTGCATTCCGTTCAGAACAGCAACCTGCAGGCAGCGAGGGGGCTTTCTTATTTTCACTTCCAGCTGGGCACAAAGGGCTGATTTAGAGGTCCTTCTGTCCTTCTTTTGTTCAAGTATCATCCTGGCTTGGAGTCATCTGATGCCTAACACCTAGAAGCCAATGCAATGGAAGGATACAAGGCGCATAGCTTGTTACATCACAAATACTTTAGAGAAATTATGGCTTAGAGGCAGGTTTTTTACTTTGTTCAACTCCCCCTATGTAAGAGATATATGCAATGTAAGAATGCAAAATGTATCTGCGTATGAGCAATTACTCTAATAATGATTTAAATGGCACAGACTAATTTATTTGTTTATTTATTTATTTTATAGTGCTCCTCATCCCGGTGTAGGGTGTCAGAGCACTTTACATCACACACAGAGAGACAATAAATCATACTAGTGTGTAAATCAGTGTACAAGAAATGTTACTTAAGACAATGAGGATTATAAGGTGCAGGAATCCCATATCATTCATACTTGTGGACATTATTTGTTAGGATTGAACAGTCGAGAGAAACTCAAAGTCAGGACATAAAACACAATGCAGTAATTGGGGTTTTCTGTACTAACAGGACTTTATTAATTCCCAGAGGAGCCCTTTTTTGTAATCTTAGAATAACAATAGATTGAGGAAAAAAATAAGGAGCTAAACCCATGACTTACAGTTTACATGCAGCTACTTGATGCTGGTAAATAGATAGATAGTGCTATATTAAAAGGATTGCAATTTATGAACTGGAAGTAACAAAATGATCTCGGTGTTAAAAGCAGTAGCCCACTGACTTATCTACAGAAAATACAAATCTGTGATCTGCATGTTAAACGGTGAGCTTTGCATCAGGCACATTAGACCTCTATGCTACTTCATGAGTCAAAACTGTGATTGGACAAAACACAGAACTTCATTAACCACTAAAATTATTTTACCACTATTATAATCCCCTCAAAATTTATGGGCAAACAAAGATCTCTGTAGCGAGTGTTGTAACTCTGTAAGATATTTTAAAATGCAGCCTTTTTTGTGACCTAGTATGTAAGCTACAACAATTTTGCTGTCACATTTTTCCTGGTTGCAAATTACTTTGCAGCAAGTTATTTTAATATAAATGTATAAGTTGACTGTCAGACTTTGCTTTCATGACCAGTGACTCCACCCTCTTTCCTCTGCCACAGCTTGACCCTCAATTTATGTGTTCCCTGAGTACATTTTTTCTAAGTCCAGCACTGCCCATAATAGTCATGTCCTTCTTTCTGTTCCTTTCCTAAGGTGCACCTTGGCTTCCCAGTTACCTGTCGGGGTACCACCCCCAATCTTCACCCTACTAGGTAAGTAGAAGGTTTTTAGTTAGTTGATGGGAAAAGGTTTTGCACAATCCTTATAGCAGCATTCTCGGTTTTTGTTCTTCATTTTCCTTTTTTTCAACTTAAAAAGAAAAGGCATTAAACCCCCCTTATTACACCTCTTGCTGCTCTTTTTTGTTTATCTAGTGGGATTGGGGTTTAAAAGTTATTAGAGTTCAAGTGTAAACTTTATCAGATGTTGGGTTCATCTACATTTCACTCTATCAAATTGTCATTAATGGCGGCACTCCAAGCCCCATACTGGTACTCACCAGCAGTCATTCTTCATCCACTGAGCTGTGAGGAGGGCAGCGGTCCTAACCTTCTCCATTGTATTGCCCCTCTCTTTTCTTGCTGGCTCCAGTAGAAGTGTGAGCTCCTCCCGCCACAAGAAGGTGATTTCCCAACAGTGTCTTTTCTCGCTGTCTTCAATCATAAGATCTCCATCTCTTGTTGTCCTGCCTACCCTCTCATTCACTGCACCATGCTGTATTTTTCTCCATCCCGCTTAGGGGTATTTGTTTCCCTCATATAGGTATGTTATGTTCTCTAATTTGATTTAAAAATTTATAGAGTGCACGATTGTCCGAAGGCGTCTTGGCACTTGCATGATCCTGAACCACCAACCATTAAAGTGGGAGCACAAAAGGATTATTAGGAAGCTGAAAACAACTCTCTATATTCCATCCCTCTTCCTCAGAATTTTGCTGATGAGGCAAAGAAAATTGATCTCTAGGTAAGATGCACATGTTAGTTTGTAGATTAACTGCTCTGTGCATCGTTCTTAAAAAAGAAGGGTTGTAATGCTGGGAGCTATCTCAATATTAAGGCATTGACTACTTTATAAAGGCACAGCCATGTCAAGCGTGCATGTTCGGTATAGTGATACAAAGGTCTTCCTAATAAATAATAATAATTTTAACTGACTATTTTAAAGCTAAGCATGCCTTCTTGAAGGTTAAATATATAATCTCTTTTTGGATCATTATACTGTTATTAAAGACAAAGGACTTGTCTATTCTACCTCATCCGGTTTGTGAAAGTACGCCCCTATTCTGACTTCAGATGCGCCTGTCTGTACATAGAATGTCTTAGTAATATCCGATCAACTTAATACGAGATGAGAACAAATAGTCTCTTTTAGGGATTCCAAAGCCTGAATGGTGGTTACGCTGCAAATCCTGATCTTCTTTAGATCTGATTGCCCCAAAAAGTCAGTCAGAGCCACTGTGTTGGTAGCAAAATCGTGATACGAATGAACTATAACTAATCAGTCTAAAGAAAGATATGTGGGCTTTCTTTGAATCTGGGAATGTTACTTGTTGGATAGCTGCTACGTTCTCCACATGGGGGCGAATCACCCAATTTCTTCCCCAACTTATTTCACCTGGGTAACAGCTAAAACACTTTATTTTGGATTTGCATCTAAGCCATTTTTCTGGAGGGATGGGATTACATAATTTAAGTGTTTGACACCAATCCTTTCTTTATATTACATAGTTGTTATGATATCCTGCAGCATTTCCTTTATGGAGCAATAATAGATGAATCTTCAAGCAATGCAAGGTGGCAGGAATATCCTTTATGGAACATAAAGAGATGATTCCTCAAGCGTTGTAAGGTGGCAGGCACCCCATGCAAGCCAAACTGTAGGACCCTTAAGTGGTACAATCTGTTTGGCATAGAAAAATGTGGAGAATACTCTCTAGACCTGTGGAGCAACAGAAGAAGACTAGACCTGCTGTCTGTGACGTGAGAGGAGACCTAAAGGATTGGACCTGCTCCTCCTTATACCCAGGACAAAGAAGTGGACCCCAAGGGTCAGTTGGCTGACCTCCTTTGAGGGTCAAAGCTACCAAAAGCTGCAAGAGGCTGTTGGACTAGGCCCTCTCTGCAGGGTCATCCCCAAACATTTTGCCTTCCCCATCTCCTGTTTTGCTTAATTAATTTTTGTTAGCTTTAGGAATCTGTGCACTTTAGCAATGCTAACCATTTCTAAAGTGCTTGTGCATGCTCGCTCTATATAAAATGGTAAAATTGGCTTACACCTGATTTGTATATTTAATTTACTTATAAGTCCCTAGTAAATAGGTATACCATATACCCATTGCATGTACATTAAATGTTACTAGAGGACCTGCAGCACTTTTTGTGACACCTTCTTAAGTAGCCCCTGAAACATCTCCCAGGCGTGCCATTGCAGCCTGGGAGAAGTTTTAAACTGCCAATTCGACTTGGCAGAATAAACCCCTTGCCAGGCCTAAAAGTCCCTTTTTAATACATTTAAGTCAAGCCTAAGGTAGGCCCTAGGCAGTCAACAGGGCAGGGTGCATTGTAATTAAAACATTAGACATGTACTTTTAAGTTTTACCTGTCCTGGTAATGAAAAACTCACACATTTGCTTTTCACTACTTTGAGGCCTATGCCTTTCATAGGATAATATTGGGTTCCCTTATTACATTTAAGAAGTGGTAACTTTTGTTTGGGAACAGGTAGAAATGTCATGTTGGTGTCTATGGAATAGCACTACAAAATCCTCTTTAATGGTAAAGTTGGATTTCAAGGCACAATTCTAAAAATTCCACTTTTAGAAAGTTGGCATTTTATTGTCCTAACCATTTGATGCCTTCTGTCTGTTCCCTTGGTCACATGACTAGGAGTAGTTGGCAGTTGTCCTTTGTGTATTCTTTCCAGACAGCCACATATTTGAGGGAGTGGGTGTTGGCAGGATGGGGGGCGGAGTTGTGCCCAGTCCTACTTGCACTTCAAAGACTCTGCCTATTGTGCCTTTAGACAGACTGGGACCAGGGCAGGGAGGCAGGAAATTCCAGACACTTCTGTAGGGAGAACAATCCTGAAATTTCTTCCACCTCAAAGGGCACGAGCTATGAAAATAGGACTCTCTGGCCCACTCTTCAGTTCACTTCTGGGCTAGCAGAAAGTCCCTCACTGGATTGCCCTACTGCCCGTGGCTTTCTGTGTATTTCAGAGGCCTGCCTTGCTGCATGAAGAGGACTGCCCTGCTGCCTGAAACCTGCCCAGTGCCCTTGGAGGACTGCCCGCTGCTTGAGACCTGCTTTTCTGCTTGAACCCAGGACTTCCAGAGTGACTCCTGGGGCTAGTTGGCTGGCCTCCAGATCAGAACCTTAGGGACAGAAAAGGCTCCAACTATCTTGAACCTGCACCTGGTCGCAGCCTAAGTGAGTCCTGAGCCTGCAAGTGGTGCACCTCCAGCCCTGAACCCTTGAAAGTGGTGCTAAAGGTGCCCAGATAACCCAAATCCAAACTTTGATAACTGAGTAGAGACCGGGACCTACCTGCTTTGCGGATTTGCCCAAGGTGTATCGCTAGTTTGCCTGACTTTGATGCAGCTCCCGCTACGTTCTTCTCCACAGCAGCAAATCCTGTTCAGCGACTCCTCGCAGAAGTAGTATCCGGCCTCGTACAGCCCTCATCTGCTGCAAACTGCAGCTTCGTCCCAATCGAGATTTTTGTCTTCCATATAAGAGACTAAGGGACAGATTTATACCTTTGGGGATCCATGCGGATCGTCACACATGGATGGTCCATCCGTCACCATCTGAACTCCACTCCCACCCGATTTATATGTTGGCAGTATGACGGACAAAAGTCTGTCAGGGCCCAGCCGTCACTGTTGCTTGCAGACTCCTCCATTGACATAGTTAAGAGCAGAAAGCAGCTAACAGTGGAATAACTGCCACAGCTCTGCCCTCCGAATAATGATTTTGCTTACTGTCGGCATTCCCATGGTGGCTAAACCTCCACACCTGAGTTGGGGATTTCCATCCAATAAAAGGGGGTTAGCTACCACTACCAATTCCTTTACTGTTCAAATTACAAAGAATCTGTTTTGGGGATATGTGCTGCATATCTGCTCTTTGATCAGGATTATGACCCACCACGTCGGCACTGTCATTGGAGGTATGTGTATATAACTGTATTTAATGCTAGAAATCATCATCATCATCGTGGTCGTAAATATAAGAAACCTACTCTGTTGATTTTTCAGCAAAACTTCATCAGAGCATGTAAAAATATTATTTCAATTGTGATGTCTAAGCATAACATTTTATATGTACAACTGAACCATCAATTAAATGTATTGTGCACATGTGAAGAGACACTCAGGACATATCAAAGTATGCTAAATCTTGTCCATGGTGTCAATGTCCACCATCATGAAGTTAGCGCACCAACAAATATATAATAGCTGCCTAAACTAACTCACCATTATAACAATAAATACATCAAAGAATCTCCAAAATCTGCGAGACTCCTGCAATTTTAAGTGTATGCCACATATACCTGATTTCACATTTGCTCAAACGACTATCACTCAAAAAACTATATAATACAATTTTACACACATATGTAAGATTGCAGCTTATTCTATGTTAGATATTGTTATCCATATCATAAATTCCTTCGCCCTTCTGAAGGGTAATCACAAGAAATGCTCTCCATCACCTCTCCTGTCATCTCAACATGCCTGTCATACGTTACTGAGATTTTCGCTTTACCTATGCAATTCTGGTATAAAATAATATGCTAAAATATTTTGCCTTACACCTATCATGAAGATCACATTGACACTTACATGTACATGATAAGTTACAAAAAATGTAGGCAGGGCATATGCATCTAATCTGACATGTGTGGCAATAGCACTTACATTGGGAGCTATGGGGTGAATGTAAAACAGTGGTTATTAGGCCTGTCAATACAGGATAAGATACCTCAAGGGATTCAATATGTAAGAATAGAAGTGTCATCAAATAATGTGGTCCAAACCACATAGGAACCAATATGCAAGATCAAAACATCTTAGTGTAACTTACATACCAAATAATATGGTTTGTCACCCCTACTTATGAAAGTTATTTAGACAAATAAAGAAGAAAACACAAGTTGGGCAGAAAAATACATGTATTACAGAATGAGATACCGCTCTCAATTTAAAGATAAACAATACAAAACTAATACAAACATAAAATCTGAAAAGAAAATACACTGTTTCAGGCAGACGTTGTGCCACATGTTCCAATATAGAAACCTTGCCTCCGAAATCAATGACACACAAATGACCTCCTGCAAAAAGAGCATATGTCACTCATGATGGATTCCAGGCACATCAGTTTACCAATCGGGAGGAGGGATGAGCTTTTTATCCTGGGGTTTAGGAGGAGTAGGGGTGGTTGGGGAAGGAGTGGGAAGGTTGGACGGGGTGTGTGTAGGAGGTGTGTGGGAAGTAGAGGGTGTAAGAGCAGTTGCAGAGGTGGTGGATGTGTGTTGTTGTATGGGTGAGTGTGTGTCAGAGGTGCCATGGAGATCTGTGGTTGTGGATTTGGGTGTATGTTGTGTTTGCTACAATGTGGGTGAAGTTTTTGAGTGTGATGAAAGTGCTGGTGGTGTGGCTCTGGGTGTGTGCTTTGGTGAAGTTTGTTTGGCTGACGGTGTGTGTTTGTCTAAGGGATTGTGATTGGGTGGTGTTAATTATGCTGATGCTATGTGCTTTTCTGCAGGTTTGGCCTTTTGTGGTGTACATGTAGCAGATGATGCTTTGTGGATTTGTGTTTCTGTGGTGTTTATGGTTTAGGTGATGTGTATTTCAAAGAAGTAGCGTGTTTGGATGAGGGCGAGATGGTGGTGGCAGTGGTTGTGGCTGTGGGTGTGATGGGTATGGTGGTGGCTATGGGTGTGGTGGGTGTGGTTGTGGGTATGGGTGGTGGTTATGGGTGTATTGGGTGTGTTTGGTGGCGTGGTGGTGGCTATGATGGTGGGTGAGTGTGATGGTGGGTGTGGGTGTGGTAGTGGTTGAAGCTGTGGTGGTAGTGTTGGTGTCTGTGTCTTTTTGTTTGTGTGTATGTGTTATCTGTTTAATATGAATGTCTATGTGGGTGTTTGTATCTTTGAGCTTGCCAGAGTTGTGAATGTATTGTTTAAAGGACAAAAAGAGGAGGTTGCTGGTGTGGTCAAGTGGGTGGATGGTCTACTTAAGAGAAATTACCTCAAAATGAAGAGACTGGTGTTTGTTGGTGGGAGCCAGTTAAGTCTGAGGGAGCTCTCAAACAAGCTATGCCCATTTGAATGTCATATTCTTCACTGTGGATGCCATATTGGAAGGCCTGTAATTGTGTCAACTGTTGACTCACCACCTGGATGGCAACCAACATTGCAGTCTGGCCAACAGAAATACTGTTGTATCACTGAGAGAGTTTCCTGTGGACTGTTGTATGGAATAGAAGCAATATAGGCTGTATGTACTAAATTACATCCAAATCTCACTCATTCAACTTAACACCATACGTACACGGGAAGTATAGCCATATATCCCAGATAAACGATCTAGACACCGTTATTTATAGAAAAGTATAAATCTATTTATTGATTAAAAAAAAGGCTCATAGAGTACACAACAGAAATACTGCACAGCACTTCAAAAACCTCCTAAGAGATCACTGCTGTATGGACTGGGGCAGGAGCAGAGGTGACTGGGGCAAAGGACACCGCAGCCCTGTATTAATCTGTCAAAGTTGCTGAAGTTCATATGTATGTACCCAATCCCTAACTTCATGTCAGAAATACACTCCAACACTTCAGATGGATCACACCTCAAATGATTTGCTAGCAATGTGTTAGGGCCAACATGGCATAGGCTCTGTGGTAATTTTTAAAATGGAGACATATTTCAACTGGTACTAACATTCCAATCCTTTATCGAATACAGTACTTATCATAAGTCACACATAATAAATGAAATATACAGGCCATAGTCAATTGTTAGACCTGTCAGCCTTAGGGTGGTCTTTACTCAAATGTTTTGCCTTCCTGCTCCATTTTGTTTTGCTGATCTCATTTTTGCTGGCCTTAGGACTCTGTGCACTTTACCACTGCTAACCAATGCTAAAGTGCATGCACTCACTCTTTAAAACATGGCAACATGGACTTATCACCAACTGGGATATTTAATTTACTTATAAGTACCTAGTAAAGTGGTACTACATGTACCCAGGGAATGTTAATTAAATGCTACTGAGGCCCTGTAGCACTCATTGTGCCACCTGCTTAAGTAGCTCTTCAAACACATCTCAGGCCTGCCATTGCAGACTGTTTTAAGCCGCAATTTCAACATTACAAAATAAACTTTTGCCATGCCGAAACCTTCCTTTTCAAAACATATGTCACCCGTAGGGAAGGACCTGGACAGCCCAGAGGGCAGGGTGCCATTTAGTTAAAAAGTCGGACATGTGATTTAAAGATTTACATGTACTGGTAGTTAGACTTGGGCGGTAAATTCCGTTCTGCTCGCGGAATTTGCGGAATTTGGGTAATTTCGCGTTCCGCGGAGAACGCGGAATTACCAAAAATTCCGCGATCTGTGGCTTCGCGGAATTTTTTGCTTGTTCGCGCTTTCAAAATGCGTGTTCGCGAGATATTTCTCCCCGAGCACACAAACAGCGTTCGCGAACAGGAAAAAAGCATCGCGAACGGGCGGAACAAGCAATTCCGCGTGTTCGCGGAACTTTTGCGTGCTCGCGGAGATTTTCTACCGTTTCGCGGAGCTTTGCGTAGCGCGACTACGCAAATTCCTCCCACCCCTACCGTGGTAGTATAAAACTCTTAAATTCACTTTTCACCACTGCAAGGCCTATCTCTCCCATAGGCTAACACTGGAGTTGCCTTAGTACATTTAATACGCTATAATTCCCAAATGGGAACAGGTAAGCAGTTCATGATTGGTATCTTTGGAATTGTGATGAAAAATCCTCTCTAATGGCAAGGTTGGATTTTAAATTACAATTTTGAAAATGCTACTTTTTAGAAAGTTGGCATGTTCCTCCCTTAGCCGTTTAGTGCCTGTATCCTGTCCCTGGATCACACGACTGACAGTTGGGCTTTGTGTAGTCCTCCTAGACAGCCACACACAATAGAGAGCTTAGGTGTGCCTGGATGGGCAATCACTGGCAGGATGGGAAGGCGTAGCTGGACGCAGCTCTGCTTACACTTAAATAGGCTGTGTCCTGCATCCACACAATGGGCTGCATAGCCCCTGTAGTCGGTCTGGTCTGATGCCGGGACAGGGAAAGCAGGAAGTCTGTGAACTTCAAAGGAAAATCTCTAGAAGCTTCTACCACTTCAAAGGCGGAATTGGGTATAAATATTGGACCTCAGACACCAACTCTTCAGTACACTTCTAGAGCTGTGGTTACTCTGCTAGGAAGAAGGATTGCTGTGCTGCCTGAAATGACTGCCACTTGGCTGGACTGCTGCTCTGAAGGACTGCTGCCCTGCTGACCTGCTGCCCTCCTGACTAAAGCCTCAGGGACAGAATGCTCCAACAACCTTAAGCCCAGCACCTATATACTGCCATCTCTGAGTCCTACCCTGCCAAGTGGTGCCACCCCAGTCCTGGACCCTTGGAAGTGGGCCTAAAGGTGCTCTGCCAGCCCATCTATGGACTCAGCAGAATGGACATTCCTCTTCTCTGCTGCGTGGTGCAATCCCTAGCAGAACCGAAGCATCACCTCCGCTGTGTGAGTTGTCTCAGTGCAAGGACTCCGCATCCACCTTGCAGCCCGCATCAGAACCACCACCTGTGAGAAGCTTTCTTGACGCTGGACCTCACATGGAAAATCTCGAGTCAACAGCAGCCTCGATGGCGATGCAGTTTCCTGCATTGCAGCCTCACAGCTCCTCAAGACTAATGCATTGCTTTGACTCTACAATGCATACTCGATGCCAGACTTCGCATTGAAAGCCCTCATTGACGGGATCCTCTATGATGATACCGGACCTCTCATCACAGCTTTGCAGAACCTCTGAACCGAAGCATCCTTGGGGCAGAATCTCGCAAAGATCCGCAACCAGGATTCAAGGTTCTCTTGTTCAGTGGGCCTAACTGGGTCCCTGTTGCTGGCCCACGCTCCATCGCAATCGGCCTGAACTTATGACTTTATCCCGATTCGGCGCTAACAGATATCCACAGTTGGCACTTTGTGCTTTTTGACACTATTTTTACTAAAATCTTTAAACCTGCATATCTCTGGTTCTACTGATTGGGTTTTGTCATTTTGATCTTGGTTTATTTTTTTAAATTACTCTATTTGTTTAATCTGGGGTGGTATCTTTTTGTGGTATGTTTTCACTGTGTTACTGTTTGAAGTGCTGCACAAATACTTTACACATTGCCTCTGAGTTAAGCCTGACTGTTCTGTGCCAAGCTATCAGAGGGTTGAGCACAGATTAATTTAGAGTTTGTTTGTGACTTCACCCTGATAAGGATTGTGTTTTCTTCTTGAGTAGGGTTTCACCCCCAACCAGTAACTCAGTTTCTTCAATATTGATCAGCATTCATGCATGTTGATCAATATTGACAGTTCTGGAAGATTGTAAGCTACAGCTGATATTACACTAATAAAATGGTTAAGTCTAGTACAACTATAAACAGAGGAGAGACATACCCAAGTGTCACCTGCAGGGCTTATTTATTTACTTGAGTTTTATATAGCGCTGGCTTGACCCGTAGGTATCAGAGCGCTTTACATGAGGAAAGTTACATAGGTTACAAGTTACACATTGTTACAGAAGATACATCAGTTACAAGTTACATCAGTTGGTTCATGGCGTGTCGAAGGGTAAGGGGGTAATTTAAAAGGGTAACGAAGAGGGAGATAAAGCGGAGAGACGAAGGAAAGTCTGCCCAATGTCCGGCTGGGTAGGTGACGGCCGAGGGGGAAGTCCACAGCCCATCTCCTCAATAGCTATCAGGTAGCTCCACCGGGCATCAGCCAAATAGCTAGGTCTCCACGGAGAAACATTTAAAGATCATAGAAGACAAGATGAATGGAGCGTAGAGGGGTAGGGTGAAGGGGAAGGAGGGAGAATATGACAGAGAGACGAAGGAAAGTCTGCCCAAAGTCCGGCTGGGTAGGTGACGGCCGAGGGGGAAGTCCACAACCCATCTCCTCTTTAGCTATCGGGTAGCTCCACCGGGCATCAGCCAGAAAGCTAGGTCTCCACTGTCGGAGCAAAGTTCAACAAGGTCTAAGTCCTGAAGGGTAAGCATGATGGGGGATAGGATCAAGGTCAGGTCGAAGTCCAGTTATTGTCCCAGAGTAGTAGCACAACGTGGTAGGGACTACTGTGGCAGCCATCTTGGGGTCAGGGAAGGGAATTCTGACCTTGGTGTTACATTCAGCCGGTCCCATTATTATCTTTAGCTCGAAGGGGGGTGTTTGTTGAGCAATGGAGCAGCTAGAGGCCAGAGCCAGTGACCGCTCGCCTCCCGAGGAGGAGAGTATTGCCGTGATATAGATACAAGGGGGAGAAACGGCCGCCATTTTAGGATCAGGGAGGGCGCCTCCTATATCCCTCTCACTTTCTCCTAAAAATTAATTAGTCTCAACAAAAATGAAGCCATGATTCGTTGTGGGCCACAGACCGTTCGGACGCCTTGAATATCATTTAGATTGCCGAGACGGTGGGGTAGAAGCGGCGGTGTTTCCTCTTACACAGGAAGACGAGGCAAAGTAATGGAGGGGCAGCAGGAGGGTGATCAGCTACTCACCATGAACTCCGTAGCGTAGTCCTTGCCAGGTGAAAAGAAACCAAGCTGTGTTTGGAGTTGCAGACCACCGGGTGTAGTGTTAGGCTGCCCGGGTCCGCCAGGCTGCGGGCGCCATGTTGGGGTCAGGCGTCGGTCCCTCCAGCTCACCAAGAGTGTTGCTGAATTACACCCAATTTGGGAGCACCCCACTTATTCGTACTGTGCTCCTGCTCTCTGATGGGGGAGATGAGATCTGAGGCAAACTGAGCTGTATTGTGCATGGGGGCCCCCCCAGGGTGCACCGCTAAACCTTCCGGGGATGCCTGGCTGCGGGTGCCATTTTGGGGTCAGGCGACGATCCCGGGGCTCACCTAGAGTGCTGTTGAAGTTACGTCTGAGGTCACCGGAGCCCCTCACCACCCGTATTGGTCATCAGGGGACCCATGGTCGTTAGCAGTGCCCTCGCTCACCGTCTGCTTTCCCGCGGTGAGTGACAACAACGGCGGTCATCTCGTGTAGCTCAGTGATGTCAGTTGGCGGCCATTTTACATGTATATTACTTTTAACATGTATTATCTTCAGCTTTTTTTAGGCATGGGCTTCACTTCCCCTCGAATTCTGGTGATATCAGGCTTTTTAGCGGCGATTTGACATTGAGTGAGTGAGTATTCAATTTGTCAATAGGTCGTGCCTCTCTACTTCGTAATTCACTATTTACTTCATTCTAGCCTCCGCCATTTTGAGGTCAGGCATCAGGGTCAGGCAACCGATGGATTACTGCTGCACAGATTTAGGAGAGTTATAACAAGAAGTCGCTTCCTTACTTAATTTGGAGACTGGAGCTTGAAGACCTGCATACTGAAAAAGTTGAGCGGTGGAACAGTTTGCTTTTTAGATCGTGGTAAGCGCTAAACGGCCGCCATTTTAAAGTCAGGCATCAGGGTCAGGCCAGCCGGTAAATTCAGTGAAGTGGCCTATACGCGCGTTATTGCGTTATTGCTTGTAGGCGCTTATTTGGTCTTGTCGAGGGGCCAGCCTTGTTTCTGGGAGTGTGTGTGGAAGATCGCCGAGCAGAGCAGTCTCCAGTGCTCAACCATGGTCCCGCTTGTCCACTGCTGTTCTCCCCTCTCCCGTCGCGGCAACCTGCGGCTGCCTGCTTCCACGCTGGTGAAACGGTAAGTTTTGCGAGAGTGGGGGAGCCTCTAAGGGTCTTGAGAGTTTTGAGACTCTCAGACTCTCAGATTGAAGCGGGCAGCAGTTAGGGTCATTCCGATCATGTTCCTTCTACCCTGCCACATGGGTCGTTTCCTAACAGCCTTGCTCCTCCTGCATTCCGCCGTCCAACCCGCCGAATCTGGGGTGATGGCAAGCTGCTCTGAATCTAGCAACCACGAGGCCACAGAAAAGGGCTTGGCATATATAACAGCTGACTCACTTACATCAGTAGGATAGCTCAGAATCCTTCATCATCTACATCAAGTTTGGGATCATTGTTAATGGATATGAGTAAAATGCCCATCCTGGCTGTGTTTGTGTTAGGTATTTAAATGGCACATTAGTTTTTACATATAGTAAGATCACATACTGAGGATCACCATCTCAATAGTAACCTTATACTAGAGCAGTGAAACATATATGGAGGTATGGAGAGTATAATTTCAAAACAACTTTATTCATGACTGTGGATTGTATCTAAATGTGGAAATCAATCTCCACATATGAGACGAGGAATGACATACATTGCATTTGTGACTATATGACCACACATGTGGAGACTCCACAGTCTTACTCTTGACATTGTAAATAATAGTGCTTTCATTATGATCAATCCTATACTTAGCAAAAACCATAATGAGTTTTTTGTAAAAGGTTCTCTTAGGGGAGATATAGGTCAAACATGACATTCAAGCAAACTAAATTAAGAGGCTACCTAGATTTTGCATAACATATGTTACTTCGATATTGCATCCTTTTACATATGTAAATGTTGTGTTTATTTTGCAAGTATACACTTAAATTCAAACATGTTTATTGTTACATGTATTTCAGAAGCTTTACCATGTTACACCCCATTTGGACATAGTGACCATTCTACTGATCTGTACATCAACTGTTATAGTAAAAAGGCCAGTCATGGACATGTTTCCATACTGAGGTGAATATGGGAAAAAATGGAAGTAGCAATCATATATATATGTGGATGACAATGCTATGTTTTCTGATATACACCATATTCACAATTATTTATCTGTTAGGTCCATGTAACCAAACATCTACTGACTGAGGTTCATCTTTTTTGAATGAGTGAAAACTCAGAAATAGCTATACACACACACAACATACTCATATATTACATACTTACTTCTACATAACTATCTCCAATATCAATGTTGCTCTCCAACAACACAAACTCCTACTTATGTAGTTCACTTACAACAGAAAGTGTTAAATCATACAACAGCTCATACACTGAACAGTATACTTACCTTCTTGCTGCTGATGTCTGGCCTTCAGCTCTCCATCAAGGAGCAGATAGGCCACCAGCAGTATGCAGGCCATTAGGTGGGGTCAGGGTGCTTTGCACCCGCTTTCTTTGCCGGGAGGACTTCACCAGCCAGGTCTCTGCCACCATCTTGGTATAGCGACATAGGTCCTCCCAGCGCTTACAGCAGTGCAGGCCATAGCACCTAAGGACACCAAAGATCCACACTTTAGCGGCGGTGGCCCTCCATGTTTCCTTCTTCATATGGGGGCTGACCTTAGAAATGGGTAAAATAAAATATGTACAGAAATGGTTTGTTCTCTCACCATTTGAACATTTCTAACTTCTAAACATCAGAGAACAAGATAGCACATTTACATTTTGAATGTAGCAAATTGAATTGCTCAGAAAGCATGCATTGTCCATACTCTGCAATGTGATGTTTATTAAAATTTCAGATTGGTATAAACTTGATCATATCTATTTATTTAGTTTGGAATCATGGACATAACTAATTAATTAATTAATTAATTTTAGACAAAGGCTATCCTTCATGATCCGTGTATAAACACACACATATATATATCTATATATATATATTCACTGAAAAAACCACAGGTTTCAGGGACGTTATAGTTAGTCTGCCATTTCACTCGTAAAAAACCAGAGAAATTCAGCCGTGATAGTTAGCTGAGGTAACTATAACTCACACCCCTGTAATGCACTACTGATGACATCACATATTACATCACTCATGACATGGTCAGTGACATCACTGATGACATCACTGATGACATCTCAAATGATATCACTGATGACATCACTGATGACATCATCCACTTAATCTCTGATGCACCTACTCACACCCTAATATAATCTTTCATACACCCACCCTAAAATACAAACTACCATTCTCGAAACCATAGACACACCAATACCAGTTAGTACATACCCACTCACTGATTCCTAGGTCTACACACACATCCACTCACTCACCCATACAGTCACTCATACATGCAGTCACACATCAATACAGCCACTATTATATGCACTGTTACACCCATACAGACACTCACACACCGCCACTCACCCATAGTTACTCACACACCTAGTCAGTCACCCAGAGTCAATCACAATGCCATTTACTCACCTATACAGTTATACACACACCACCTCACTTATTCATAAAGATACTAACACATACTTACTCTCTTATACAATCACTGACACAAGCACACACTCATCCATACATCCACTCTCACAATCACTCACTCTCACATACAGTCACTTATATACTCCAACACTCACATATACTGCCATTCACATATGCAGTTACTCACACATATACCACTGAGACATCCATTCACTCACCAACACAGCCATATAAACACTCACTCACCCATACAGCACCTCGCAGACGCACTCATGAACCCATACACCCAGTGAATCACCCACTCACACATCCATGCAGGTAGTCACACAACCCATTGCCACTCAGGCACACATACAGGTACTCAGACAACCAATCAATAACCTATATAGACACTTATGTACCTATTCACCAACCCATGCAGCCACTTACACACCAACTAACAGACTGATACAGACATTCACACAGATTAGTCACTCACCCACACATTCACCCAGACACGAATAATCACTCACTTATACAGTCAGTCACACACTGACTGAATCATAATATATATATCACATTCTTAAACTTTTTAGAAACACTCACAGTCACTGGATGATTCATCAGTGATGTAATTTGAGAGGTCATCAGTGATGTCATCAGTGATGTCACTGACCATGTCATGAGTGATGTAATATGTGACGTCATCAGCAGTGCATTATGGGGGCGTAAGTTATAGTTAACTCAGGTAACTATAACTGCTGAATTTCACTGGTTTTGTACGAGTGAAATCTGAGTCTAACGATAACATCCCTGGAATCTTCGTATTTTTCAGCAAATTTCTAGATTTTTTTAAACGTTAAGTAAGACGCCTATCACGAGGGATGGTGGGGGGTTGGAAGCAGAGCCTGGCCTGGCATTGTGCTGCCCCCACCTAAGCTTGCTGCTCCTGCCTCCCCTCTTCCGCTTTGCCATCCATTGTCCAAGTCCATGCCCCTGCTTCCTCATTACAGCCCTGTGTGGCTGTTGTTCTGCCACTGGCCTTCCCGCCTTCTCTGAACAGTTAGCTTGCTTCCCCATCCACTTCCTCCCTATCCTCTGTTGTCTGAATCCATGCACTAGCCTCCTCCCTCCTGCCATGCATGGTCTGATGTGCTGCCACTGCTCTCCATTTAGCATGATGCCCCAGTCCACTCCTCCTGCCCTCCATTGCCCAATTCTATGTCCCATCATTGACCTCCTGCTTAGCCTCTATGCTTAGCTTGCTGCCCCTATTCTCCTTCCCCCTGCCCTCCAATGTCTGTGTGCATGCACCTGCTCCATCCTTTTTGCCCACCATGTTCCATGGACCTGCCCCTCCTATCTACTCTGAGTAATCTGTTGAGCTGCCACTCCCCTCCCACCTGCCTAGCACTGTCAGATGACTGTAACCTGTCCCTGCCACCTCCACCCTGCCTGTCCACGTTCCATGCCCCTATCCCCTTTCTCCTGTCCTCTATGGTCCATTTTACTGCCACAATCTTCTGCCCTACCTGGTCTATTGTGCTGCAACTGCTCCTCCTGCCTGCCCCGCGTGGTCTGTTGTGAGGCCCCTTCTCCTGAACTCTCTTGTCTGTGCCCAGCTCCTACGCCTCCCTTCTATCCTCCATGGTCCTTTGTGTATGCCCCTGCCCCCTCCTTCTTGCCCATCATGGCCATTGTGCTGCCACTAACCCTCCCGCTTGCCATGCATGGTCTTCTGTGCTGCCACGGCCCCTCCCACCTTCCCTGTGTGGTCAGCTAGCTGCCCCTGACCCCCTCCCACCTTCCCTCCATGGTCTATGTGTATGCCATTATAGTCTCACTTTTGCCCTCCATGGTGTGTTGTGCTTCTAGTGCCCATCCTGCCTGACCTCCATGGTCAGCTTGCTGCTCCTGCCCTGCCCCATGCCCTCTGCCCTCTGTTTTCCATGTGCAGACCCCTATTCCCTCCCTCCTGGCTTGTCTGTTCCATTGTAATGCCCCTGACCCCTCCTTCCTGCCTTTTATGGTCCGTTATGCTGCAGCTTTCTCTCCTGTCTGTCCATTATGGTCAGCTTGCTGCCATTGCCTCTTTCCCTTCTGTTCTCTGTTTTCCATGTGCATGGTCCTGTTCCCTCCCTATTGCTTTCCATGGATTGTTGTGCTGCACTGCCGTCCCGCATGCCCTGTGTGGTGTATTGTGCTGCTGCAAACCCTGATGCCTACCCTGTAAGGTCAGTTTGGTGCACCTGTCCATGTCCCTCCTGTCCTCTGTTATCCGAGTCCATGTCCCTACCCCAATTCCTCCTTCCTTCCATGATCCAATGTACCATACTTGCTAACATTTTGAACTTGGTAAGAGGGAGATTTTGAAAAAAAACTGGGGAATTGATTTTCCCCATTGACTTACATTGAAAAAGAGGAGATTGTAGACAGGAGACAGATAAAATAAAGCCCATTTGGGCTTAAAAATATTGGGCGTTTCCTGGCTGAATCAGGTCTGTTGGCATGTGTTGTTGTACTACCACTGCCTCTTCCTTCTGCCCACAATGGTCTATTATATTGCCACAGCCTCTCTTGCCTGTCCTGCATTGTTGGTTTGTTGCCCCTGCCCCCCTTTCCACTGCCCTCCATAGTCTGTTGTGCTGTCACTGCCCTTCCTGCCTGCCCAGTGTGGTCAAATTGTTGCTTCTGCACCATCTTACATGCCTTCAATTTTCCGAGTCCGTGCCCCTGACCTCTGCCTCTCAACAGTATCCTAATGAACGGATCACTGACAGAATATCGAGTACCAAAATATCGAGATACAAAAATATCGGGACATAAATATCATTGTCAAAAATATCGACCTCCTATCTTCATAATGGTAAGTACAAAAATATCAGAAAAACAATATCGTTGTTAAAAATATCTTAGTACAAAATATCGTTTTTTATATGTATAAAAATAATGTAAAATAAATTAAATAATACATTTAACTTAAAAAAATATTTATATTTATTTGTAAATTTTAACAATTATAATTAATAAATTTAATTTAAAAATAAATTAAACATACATATATAAAATGTAATATAAATATATTTACTTAAAAATAATAAATAATAATTTTAATTAATTATAAAATGTTACAAATATATTAAAAATTATAAATAAAGATATATATATACATACACCTGTAACATAAAAATTATAAAAAAACATTATATTATAAATTAAAATATTAAAATATTTAAAACTTTTTAAACCTACATTTTATACTACATTGAGTGCAACAGTAGGGAAAGTGTTGGGTAGCGTAGGGGAAACAATTACAGTAGGGAAAGTGTTGGGGAGAGGAATAATTTACTATTCCCACTCCAATGAGTGCAACAGTAGGGAAAGTGTTGGATAGCGGAGGGGAATAATTTACTATTCCCAATACAATGAGTATAACAGTAGGGAAAATGTTGGATAAAGGAGGGGAAAAAATTACTATTCCCACTCCAGCAAGTGCAACAGTAGGGAAAATGTTGGATAGCGGAGGGATAAAAATTACTATTCCCACTCCAGTGAGTGCAACAGTAGGGGAAGTGTTGGATAGCGGAGGGGAATAATTTACTATTCCCACTCCAACGAGTGCAACAGTAGGGAAAGTGTTGGATAGCGGAGGGGTAAACATTATTATTCCCACTCCAGCAAATGCAACAGTAGGGAAAGTGTTGGATAGCAGAGGGGAATAATTTACTATTCCCACTCCAGGAAGTGCAACAGTAGGGAAAGTGTTGGATAACGGAGGGGAATAATTTACTATTCCCACTCCAGTAAGTGCAACAGTAGGGAAAGTGTTGGATAGCGGAGGGGAAAAATTTACTATTCCCACTCCACGGAGTGCAACAGTAGTGAAAGTGTTGGATAGCGGAGGGGATAAAATTACTATTCCCACTCCAGCGAGTGCAACAGTAGGGAAAGTGTTGGATAGCGGAGGGGATTAAATTACTATTCCCACTCCAGCAATTGCAACAATAGGAAAGTGTTGGATAGCGGAGGGGAATAATTTAATATTCCCATTCAAGCAAGTGCAACAGTAGGGAAAGTGTTGGATAGCGGAGGGGATAAAATTACTAATCACACTCCAGGGAGTGCAAGAGTAGGGAAAGTGTTCGATAGCGGAGGGGATAAAATTACTATTCCCACTCCAGAGAGTGCAACAGTAGGGAAAGTGTTGGATAGCGGAGGGGAATAATTTACTATTCTCACTCCAACAAGTGCAACAGTAGGGAAAGTGTTGGATAGCGGAGGGGATTAAATTACTATTCCCACTCCAGCAATTGCAACAATAGGAAAGTGTTGGATAGCGGAGGGGAATAATTTAATATTCCCATTCCAGCAAGTGCAACAGTAGGGAAAGTGTTGGATAGCGGAGGGGATAAAATTACTATTCACACTCCAGGGAGTGCAAGAGTAGGGAAAGTGTTCGATAGCGGAGGGGATAAAATTACTATTCCCACTCCAGAGAGTGCAACAGTAGGGAAAGTGTTGGATAGCGGAGGGGAATAATTTACTATTCTCACTCCAGCAAGTGCAACAGTAGGGAAAGTGTTGGACAGCGGAGGGGAAAAAATTGCTATTCCCACTCCAGCAAGTGCAACAGTAGGGAAAATGTTGGATAGCGGAGGGATAAAAATTACTATTCCCACTCCAGCGAGTGCAACAGTAGGAAAAGTGTTGGATAGCGTAGGGGTAAAAATTACTATTCCCATTCCAGTGAGTGCAACAGTAGGGAAAGTGTTGGACAGCGGAGGGGAATAACTTACTATTCCCACTCCAGCAAGTGCAACAGTAGGGAAAGTGTTGGATAGTGGAGGGATAAAAATTACTATTCCCACTCCCACGAGTGCAACAGTAGGGAAAGTGTTGGATAGCGGAGGGGTAAAAATTACTATTCCCACTCCAGTGAGTGCAACAGTAGGGAAAGTGTTGGATAGCAAAGAGGAATAATTTACTATTCCCACGCCAACGAGTGCAACAGTAGGGAAAGTGTTGGATAGCGGAGGGGATAAAATTAGTATTCCCACTCCAATGAGTGCAACAGTAGGGAAAGTGTTGGATAGCAGAGGGGTAAAAATTACTATTCCCACTCCAGCGAGTGCAACAGTAGGGAAAGTGTTGGATAGCGGAGGGAAATAATGTACTATTCCCACTCCAACGAGTGCAACAGTAGGGAAAGTGTTGGATAGTGTAGGGGATAAAATTATTATCCCCACTCCAGGGAGTGCAAGAGTAGGGAAAGTGTTTGATAGCGAATGGGATAAAATTACTATTCCCACTCCAGAGAGTGCAACAGTAGGGAAAGTGTTGGATAGCGGAGGGGAATAATTTACTATTCTCACTCCAACAAGTGCAACAGTAGGGAAAGTGTTGGATATCGGAGGTGAATAATTTACTATTCCCACTCCACGGAGTGCAACAGTAGGGAAAGTGTTGGATAGCAAAGAGGAATAATTTACTATTCCCACTCCAACGAGTGCAACAGTAGGGAAAGTGTTGGACAGCGGAGGGGAAAAAATTTCTATTCCCACTCCAGCAAGTGCAACAGTAGGGAAAATGTTGGATAGCGGAGGGATAAAAATTACTATTCCCACTCCAGCGAGTGCAACAGTAGGGAAAGTGTTGGATAGCGTAGGGGTAAAAATTACTATTCCCATTCCAGTGAGTGCAACAGTAGGGAAAGTGTTGGACAGCGGAGGGGAATAACTTACTATTCCCACTCCCACGAGTGCAACAGTAGGGAAAGTGTTGGATTGCGGAGGGGTAAAATTACTATTCCCACTCCAGTGAGTGCAACAGCAGGGAAAGTGTTGGATAGGAAAGAGGAATAATTTACTATTCCCACGCCAATGAGTGCAACAGTAGGGAAAGTGTTGGATAGCGGTGGGGATAAAATTACTATTCCCTCTCCAATGAATGCAACAGTAGGGAAAGTGTTGGATAGCAGAGGGGAATAATTTACTATTCCCACTCCAATGAGTGCAACAGTAGGGAAAGTGTTGGATAGTGGAGAGGATAAAATTACTATTCCCACTCCAGTGAGTGCAACAGTAGGGAAAGTGTTGGATAGCGGAGGGGTAAAAATTACTATTCCCACTGCAGCGAGTGCAACAGTAGGGAAAGTGTTGGATAGCGGAGGGAAATAATTTACTCTTCCCACTCCAACGAGTGCAACAGTAGGGAAAGTGTTGGATAGTGGAGGGGATAAAATTACTATTCCCACTCAAGCGAATGCTACAGTAGGGAAAGTGTTGGATAGCGGAGGGGAATAATTTACTATTCCCACTCCAACAAGTGCAACAGTAGGGAAACTGTTGGATAGCGGAGGGGATACAATTACTATTCCCACTCCTGTGAGTGCAACAGTAGGGAAATTGTTGGATAGCGTAAGGGTAAAAATTACTATTCCCACTCCAGTGAGTGCAACAGCAGGGAAAGTGTTGGATAGCAAAGAGGAATAATTTACTATTCCCACGCCAATGAGTGCAACAGTAGGGAAAGTGTTGGATAGCGGAGGGGATAAAATTACTATTCCCACTCCAATGAGTGCAACAGTAGGGAAAGTGTTGGATAGCAGAGGGGAATAATTTACTATTCCCACTCCAATGAGTGCAACAGTAGGGAAAGTGTTGGATAGCGGAGAGAATAAAATTACTATTCCCACTCCAGTAAGTGCAACAGTAGGGAAAGTGTTGGATAGCAGAGGGGTAAAAATTACTATTCCCACTCCAGCGAGTGCAACAGTAGGGAAAGTGTTGGATAGCGGAGGGAAATAATTTACTATTCCCACTCCAACGAGTGCAACAGTAGGGAAAGTGTTGGATAGTGGAGGGGATAAAATTACTATTCCCACTCAAGCGAATGCTACAGTAGGGAAAGTGTTGGATAGCGGAGGGGAATAATTTACTATTCCCACTCCAACAAGTGCAACAGTAGGGAAACTGTTGGATAGCGGAGGGGATAAAATTACTATTCCCACTCTTGTGAGTGCAACAGTAGGGAAATTGTTGGATAGCGTAGGGGTAAAAATTACTATTCCCACTCCAACAAGTGCAACAGTAGGGAAAGTGTTGGATAGCGTAGGGGTAAAAATTACTATTCCCACTCCAACAAGTGCAACAGTAGGGAAAGTGTTGGATAGTGGAGGGGTAAAAATTACTATTCCCACTCCAGTGAGTGCAACAGTAGGGAAAGTGTTGGATAGCGGAGGGGTAAAAATTAACACCAAAACACACACCTAAAAATATTTACACAATTTCCATAACTAATTTTACATAAATAAATTAATATCAATTAACAACAAATCATTAATTAATTTTAAAAAATGTACTTCCCACCATTTACCACTATAAACCCCACAACTCACACATCAAAATATTTACACAATTGCCATATTTAAATGTTAATTAATTAATTAGCACTAATTAACAAATAATTAATTAATTATAAATAAATTACCTCCCACCATATTCCCCTATAAATGCCACCACCATTTTCTTAAAACTTGACACAATTAACATAATTAATTACCAATTAATTAATTAATTATTTAATAACAATTAACAAGCAAAATATAAATAATTATTAATAAATTAATTCGCACAACACTATAAAATAAAATTGAATAAATATTATATAAAAAATATGAATAAATGTATTACAATTAAATTACTTCCCACCCAACTCCCCTATCAATCCACAACCCGCTCCTAAAAAAATAACACAACTAACATAATTACCAATTAATTAACAACAAATTAATAAATAATTAATAGTAAATTAATTCATTTCCACAATTAACAATATAAATATTAAATAAATAAATATTATTTAATTAAAAAATATTAATAATTTAATTATATTTAAATTACTTCCCACCCTACTCCCCTATCAATCCACAACCCGCTCCTAAAAAAATGACACAATTAACATATTTACCAATTAATTAATCAATAAAAATTAACAGCCAATTATTAATTAATTAATAATAAATTAATTCCCACAATTAAAAGCTATAAAATCAAAATTAAATAAATACTAATAAATAAAAATTAATATTTAATTTATTATAATTAAATTACTTCCCACCCTATTCCCATATAAACCCACAACCTGCTACGGAACTAAAACGCAAAATTTAATTAAAATAAAATTAATAACTTCTAAAAATGTAACACATATATTAAAAAACAAATGCAATACTTAAACAAAAAAATAGAGCACATACATTTAAAATATATACTAAAATACATAACACTAACTAAAAAATGATATTTTAACAACTATAATTTTGCAAACGATATTAATGACTTCGATATTTTTGAAAACGATATTTCTTACCTTAAACTCGATATTCTTGACCACGATATTCTTGCAGTCGATATTTCTGTATCTCGATATTCTGCACTCGATATTAGTGCAAGTCGACATTTCCAACTCGATATTCTGACTCTTTACCCTAATGAACAACTAGATTGCTAACATTCTATATTTATTACAAAAGTGTGGCACGCCTGACGTCATCTTGATGTAATCAAAACTGTAATACCTAAAGCATTTCCTTTAGAAATTATAGAAATGAGAGGGTCTTATTTGCATCGAAATTATGGTTAGTGCTCTAAAAAACTAAAATGAGGACATATTTTCTGAGTTCTCAAATAGCGACAAAGCACTTTTAAATTATTTGTTATCTTTATGTTTTTTATCCAGTTGACCACTTGATTAAATGTTGCACTTAGGGGAAAGAATGTGGTGTTTCTTCCAGAGATGCAGACTTTGCAACTAGGGAACCAGGTTGGAGTTTCTGCTTCAGCTCGACATTCTGTGATTCTGGTCAAATCACTTAGGGGCCGATTCCGATCTCGGCCGGTAGTGCTCCGAATCGGATTCGGATTCACCGGATCCGATTCGGAGCCCTGTTTCCCGACCGACTCGAACGCGGCTTCAACACGCTCCGACCGACTCGCATGGACACGACTCGCACCGCGCTATGGAGACGTTTCCCGGCCGGGTAAGTACGATGCGCGCCGCAAGCAGTCCGACCGACTCACGCCGTCCGGCTCGAAAAAGCTGTCGGAGCCGGACTTTGGGGGTCCGCGTCGGACCCCCCTGTACGCGTAGGCGCGCGAGTCGCACACAGGGGGGACCCATGGGTCCCCCCTACCTGTGCATGTACGCCGCGATGCGCATGGACGCGTACACGCTGTAGGGGGTGCCCTTGTCCGCCTCGCACCCATTGAGTCAATGGGAGCCCGCGTACGCGTTGTACGACAGGCTCCCATTGACTTCAATGGGAGTCCGACCGACTCGAGTCCGATGGCATGCGTGCGCATCGTACTCGTTCGGTCGGACTGCTAGGGTCCGATTCGGTCGGAATTCTCTCCGGGTCCGACTCGGTCGGAGAGATTTCCGGCCGGAATCGGAATCGGCCCCTTAATCTCCCCATGCCTACAACCAAAATGAATTTGTCCTTGTGTGATGTAACCAATGCTCATGTAAAGCACTCCAATACCTGACCAGTCTGCACTATATAAAACTGCATAAAAACAAAAAATAAAAAGTGTTTTCCACACTTCTGTCATTGGGCTATACGTGGGCTACATCTGGGTGATATTTGTGCCACATTTGGGCTCCTTTTTTTCTAGTAGCCATCTTGGGAGACTTCAATTCAATTCAATAAACTTTATTCGATCTGATTTAGAAACATAGATCATAAAACTGTACATAGAAACAGTAAATCTTCTTTCTTAATATAATACAATGAGAATTAATTAAAACCAGTTGGTAAAAAAGGGGGGGTTACAAAGCCCGGCTCAGAGCAACTTCAGTTTAACAGAATAGTAAAGTTCATTGTTTCGCAAGATCAATCTCAAGTACTTCGAGCAAAATACGCAATAAGGGGTCCAAGTAAGATGCAACGCTCCAATACCTGACCAGTCTGCACTATAAAAAACTGCAAAAAAACAAAAAATAAAAAGTGTTTTGCACACTTCTGTCAGTGGGCTATACGTGGGCTACATCTGGGTGATATTTGTGCTACATTTGGGCTCTTTTTTCTCTGGTGGCCATCTTGGGAGACTTATTTGTTATGAAGTTTCCTAATTTCCTCATTTACTGCAGTCTCCTCAGTAGGAAATGCTTACAGTTTTTTACTTTGATTCCATCAAGAAGGCATTCAGATGTGTCACGCATTTGCCATGAATTCAGAATTTTAGCACTCTAGTTGCTCATTAGATCACTGTAGTAAAGCTACTGCTCACCAGGGAGTTAACTGGAAGTCTGCTCCTGGTATTGAAAGTGCATGTTTCAGTCTGCATGTCAGAACTTTTTAATGAAATAGAAGAGGATTTGAGAAGTCCCTCGAAATGTGCCCGAATTTTTCTTTCTGCAGCACTAATCATAATTTATGCGCACAATGAACCCCCTCATTTTGTTCCTTTTTAAATTAAATGTTTTAAGTGTTACCAGTTTATTCCAATCAAGATGGCTTCAGGTGGGCCATACTTTTGTCATAAGTAAGACTGTTAGCGCTCTAGTTGTTCTTTAGAACACTCTGGGAAGCTGCAGTAGAACACAAAGGAATCAACTGACAGTCTCTGCCCTTGTTGGATGTACATGTTTTACTGAGAATGTCTGACTTCATTCTCACATGACTGAGAAAGATAAAGTGAATTTACAGAAAATATGCTCGTATTTCAGCTTCTGGAGCACCTTCCAAACCTGTATGGGAAAAGCATGAGAAAATAGTTTTCTCTCAAACATGATTCATAATATCCCAGTAGAAGGCTTTTTTACAGGGTAAAATCACCTTATAACACACCACAATTCCTAAAATTAGTATGGTACAATCAGCAAATGATTTATAATGTAACTAAAGTCTGTTATCACCCTTTATACGTTCTCCTTTTGGTGACCCTCAAAACCTTCCATTCACTACAATACATTTTAATGGGGTGCTATCATGTATATTGGTCCCAAGATGGCTGCCAATATTTCTTGGATGAAGTGCTGACAGCCAATCAGATCTCACGATGAGATGTGTGGTTAGGCTCCGCCCAGGTATCTCTTTTTCCTTTAATATTTCAAAAACTACTGAACGGATTTACACCATGTAAAGGAAAGAGTGCACTCTGGACCAAGAGCTACCTTTCTGCCAAATTTGGTGTAATTCCGTTCAGCAGTTCGGGCTATAGCAGTGCAAAAAAGTCTCCTATGGGAATTAACATGGAGAAAACACGTTTTGGGACCCCCTTTTTTCTCGGCCCCCGCTTGATGAATCACCTTGAAACTTTCCAGACAGGAGCTGACCAGAGTGGGCCATTAGGTTTGAAAATTTCGCGAAGATTCGTCAAACGGTGCCAAAGATATTGGCAAAAGAAAAAACGCTTTTCCTATGGAAACTAGGTCCTAACTATAACTACTTACTGGCGACCGCCAGTAGGTTATATATATATATATATACGTTGATCAAGAAAACAGACTATGAGGAACTTAGCACTATAGTATGTTATCTATGTTCATTGATCACATGACACGGGGGAAAGCAAAAAACAAAAGTATAAAATAGTAGGCAGACTGCGTATCCGCATGTGTAGGCGGACGTGTGCTTAGTAAGTGACAGAGCAGTCAGCTGTGGCGGCGCTCTATACCTTTTTAAACTTTGCTTGTTGCACTTTTGCCTCTTGCGCTGCTTTGCCTACCCTTGCTTGTCACCGCACGCTCCCCGGTCCACCGCGGGTTTTCCCGTTTGCTGTGGAGGGAGCAGCGGTCAGTTTCACTTCCGGGCTAGAGGTGGGGGCAGGCAGACTATAAATTCCAATGCTTTCCGCTTCGCGCGGCGGACGTGTGCTTAGTAAGTGACAGAGCAGTCAGCTGTGGCGGCGCTCTATGCATTTTCGCTTTTAAATATTGCACTACTGTTTTTAAAAAATACCTTTTTAATCTTTGCTTGTTGCACTTTTGCCTCTTGCGCTGCTTTGCCTACCCTTGCTTGTCACCGCACGCTCCCCGGTCCACCGCGGGTTTTCCCGTTTGCTGTGGAGGGAGCAGCGGTCAGTTTCACTTCCGGGCTAGAGGTGGGGGCAGGCAGACTATAAATTCCAATGCTTTCCGCTTCACGCAAGCCCGTCTGCGCCCGTCCGCGACAGACCGGGACCAGGGGCCATAACCCCTGTTCCGATCCTTAATGGCCAGTTAATCTATTCTCAAAACCGACTTCATGCTCTTCGGCCTAAGCCGGCTCCTAAGTGCATTTCTTTTATTCCGGGTAAATCTAATTTCTACTGTCACTGCTGTGGTTTCTCTTTTACTCCATTACCCTGTAGGGAATACATCCCCAGTAAACTTAAAAGTACGCTCCCTTTAGCTAATAAGGAGGTAGATTCCCGAGATGAATTTGCTTTTTTAGCATTAACTGTAGGTCATTGGCAAAGCATAGGGAAGATATTCCTGACCTTTTACTTAATTCACAACCTGATGCCATTTTCCTCATGGAGACTTGGCTAAATAGGAGCTCGGGACCTGATATTGCAATTGCTCTACCTCCTAACTACACGATTCTTGGGAAGGATCGCATGGATAAAATCGGGGGCGGTATAGCAATAATTTTCAAAATTGAGTACACATGCAAATGGGAGGACTCATTTTTTGATGGCTGTGAAGCCAGCTTTTTTAAACTTTCACTTTCTCCTAATTACACTTTCTCTGGGATACTGATCTATCGCCTGCCAGGACCGGCCGGGGCATGGGCAGCTGCTTTTCCAGATCTTATTGCCCCGCTACTGTTGGAAGCTACTAACTTTACCATTCTGGGTGATCTTAACATACATTTTAACGATACTACTTGTAACATTAGCTCCACTTTTATTACTGATCTGGCTGCAATGAATATTTCCTTATGTAACTCAGGCCCAACTCATAAGGCAGGGCATTTACTAGACCCTATTTTTTCTAATTTAGCCACCATTTCATGCCAGTCAGCCTTTCCTATTTTATGGTCCGACCATTTTCTAGTCGGCTTTAAGGTGAAACATGAAAAATGGCATGAAACCCCTTTTCTCTTCTCATTAAATCAGGGTTCAGAAATTGGAAAAAGTTAGATGTTGAATGCTTAAATCTTCAGCTTAAAAATACCATGCCTGCTATCACCACAACCAATATAGATGCTGCTGACATTATCCAAAATTGGTTGACATCATCTATTGATGTATGCCTTCCTCTGTCAAATAAAAAATTGAACCATCACCGTCCTCCTGCTCCCTGGTTTTCCGAAAAATTAAAGGCTGAAAAAACCAAATGTAAAACCTTGGAGAGACGTTGGAGAAAAGACTATGGGGTCGATTCCGATTCGGGCCGGAAAAAGCACCGACCGACTCGGATCCGGAAAAAATACCGACCGACACGTACCCGTGGCGCACGACACGCCAAGTACGATGCAAGGCGCGAAAAATCCGACCGACACGTACCGAAACAAAGTCGACCGACCGAGCCGCACGGAAAGCAGCAATCCGGCCAGAAAAACACGCGAATCCAACCGACCGACACGCACCCAGAACAAATCTGACCGAAACGTACACGCGAACTCCAAACCGCAAAGTACGATGCAAGGCGCGAAAACCACGAGCGAGTCGGACGGAGGCCAAGCCGTACGACCGACACGCATACAAAACCGAGCCGAAGCAACACAATACACCGCGACCGACGCGTACGCAGCATAGAAAACTGCACAAACACAGCGTGAACGAAACGGAGAACACCGTACGAGACCAATGCAGGGTCCGACTCGGTCACAAGAACGTTTCCAACATACACAAACAGCACAAAGGAAAAATCACCCAAAAAAAGGCCAAACAAGCAATTACCAAGCCAATAAATACTGGGGGTGGGGACAGAGAACAAAGACACACCCACAACTCCACCTATATAAAGGACACAAATCACTACCATGAGCCTTTGCAAATGCCATTCCACTGCCAGCACCCAAGAGAAAGCAACCACACACCCACAGCTCATCCCTCACACAAGCCACACACCATCAGCACACCAACAAATACCTACCTCACATACACCCAGCAAAACACACACTCACACACCCTCACCTGCACACCAACACACACATCACCCACCATCACCACCCATCACCATGCCCCCCAAGAAGAATCCCAAGTTCCTAGATAGTGAATTGGAAGTCATGGTAGACGAGATCCTCAGGGTGGAGCCACAGCTGTTTGGCACACTGGTCCAACAGACCCCCATGTCGCAGAAAACCAAGATGTGGGAGAGGATCATCAACAGGGTGAACGCCCAATCACCATGTCGGCGCACAAAGACGGACATCCAGAACAGGTGGTATGACGTGCGCAGGAGGGTACGGGACATGCTGAAGAAAGACTACATCAACAGCCAACACACCGGCAGTGACCCTCCTGCCAAGCCAATATACCTCAGGCCCTGGGAGGAGAAGGTGCGGGCCATCCTTCCGCCAGTGAGCGTATATGGACTAGAGGACATCCCAGAGCCTGGTGAGTACACAACAAATGTACACAATATACTGCCACAAAACACACACACATCACTGTCAAGGGGAGAGTCAAACCATGCACTCATAGCAATTACACAGCAACCAGAACAGAATCATCCCAAAATGTGTATGTCAGTCAGATAAACACAACACATGCCATCAAAAAAGTCACATCCAACTGTGCCATCACATGTACAAACAACTACAACTACAGCTAGGCAGTGGCACAAATAGAACTAAAAAACACATCCAGACATGTAGCCACCACAACAACACCAACACACAGTGAAGAACACTCAAAGGAAGGAATTCTGTGTATGCTGGCCAAGTCAGTGTAGCCAATAGCATCATGGGAGTCGCAGTCACACATATTGCCCCCCACAACTGTCCCATCAACACCACCATGAACCATGCGCACATCACAGGGAGTGGAGAAGGACTCACAAGATGGCTGACACTGGCTACTGCTGTGGGGAGCACAAGGCCCTGCTGGCAACTGTGCACCAACAAACAGCAGGACACCACTGACTGACATCCTGAGAGACAACTCCCACTGCCTGCAATGCAAGCACGTTCCATGGTGGGATATCTGGCTAGCTGGGTAGGAAGGAGGACTTGCAGCACTGACCATAGTCACAAGCACCTCCCCTCACACACACCCCAACACAAACTCCACAGAACCCACCTGGTAGAATGCAATGCCCCCATCCTAACAGAAGATCCCACAAAGAACCACCACCCTGGGTTATGTTGTGTGAAGCACAGGGACACTCTTGGGACTTTTAGCCAAACAACTGCCAGGACAACACTCCCAGCCATCCTGTCAGCACAGCCAGCCCACCCCACAGGGAAGCAGAGTCAAAAGGAAGGAAGCATGGGCATGCTGGGAAGGGGGTGGAGGCAATAGCATGATGGGAGTCGTAGTCACTGACATTGGTCACCCCCACAACTGTCCCATCAACACCACCCTGAACCATGCTCACATCACAGGAAGTGGAGGACTCACAAGATGGCTGACACTGGCTACTGCTGTGGGGAGCACAAGGCCCTGCTGGCAACTGTGCACCAACAAACAGTAGGACACCACTGACTGACATCCTGAGAGACAACTTACACTCCCTGCAATGCAAGCACGTTCCATGGTGGGATATCTGGCTAGCTGGGTGGGAAGGGGGACTTGCAGCACTGACCATAGTCACAAGCACCTCCCCTCACACACACCCCAACACAAACTCCACAGAACCCACCTGGTAGAATGCAATGCCCCCATCCTAACACAAGATCCCACAAAGAACCACCACCCTGGGTTATGTTGTGTGAAGCACAGGGACACTCTTGGGACTCTTAGCCAAACAACTGCCAGGACAACACTCCCAGCCATCCTGTCAGCACAGCCAGCCCATCCCACAGGGAAGCAGAATCAAAAGGAAGGAAGCATGGGCATGCTGGGAAGGGGGTGGAGGCAATAGCATGATGGGAGTCGTAGTCACTGATATTGGTCACCCCCACAACTGTCCCATCAACACCACCCTGAACCATGCTCACATCACAGGAAGTGGAGAAGGACTCACAAGATGGCTGACACTGGCTACTGCTGTGGGGAGCACAAGGCCCTGCTGGCAACTGTGCACCAACAAACAGCAGGACACCACTGACTGACATCCTGAGAGACAACTTACACTCCCTGCAATGCAAGCACGTTCCATGGTGGGATATCTGGCTGGCTGGGTGGGAAGGGGGACTTGCAGCACTGACTATAGTCACAAGCACCTCCCCTCACACCCCCCCAACACAAACTCCACAGTACCCACCTGGTAGAATGCAATGCCCTCCATCCTAACACAAGATCCCACAAAGAACCACCACCCTGGGTTATGTTGTGTGAAGCACAGGGACACTCTTGGGACTCTTAGCCAAACAACTGCCAGGACAACACTCCCAGCCATCCTGTCAGCACAGCCAGCCCATCCCACAGGGAAGCAGAATCAAAAGGAAGGAAGCATGGGCATGCTGGGAAGGGGGGTGGAGGCAATAGCATGATGGGAGTCGTAGTCACAGCTCTACATCCCCCACCACATGGCCCAGCAAGCTCACACTCACGCATGCACATCCCACAGAGAGTGGAAAGGCCCATCAAAGATGTCTGACACTGTTGCTGTGTCGTGGGGAGCACAAGGGCATGCTGGGTACTGCACACCAACCAACAGCAGGACACCACTGTCAGCCATCTTGCCATTGCTCTCACACCCACACACACTGAACTCCACACAAAAGCAAGTAAGTATGGGAATGCTGGGAAGTGGGGTGGAGGCAATGGCATGATGGGAGTCGTAGTCACAGACATAGCTCACCCCCACAACTGTCCCATCAACACCACCCTGAACCATGCTCACATCACAGGGAGTGGAGAAGGACTCACAAGATGGCTCACACTGGCTACTGCTGTGGGGAGCACAAGGCCCTGCTGGCAAATGTGCACCAACAAACAGCAGGACACCACTGACTGACATCCTGAGAGACAACTTACACTCCCTGCAACGCAAGCACGTTCCATGGTGGGATAACTGACTGGCTGGGTGGGTGGGAAGGAGGTCCGGCTGCCAACCAAACACAACCAATGCAGACCATGTTCACACCCCAGAAAATACATAGAAATGCCCAAATAATGCAGGACAATGTGCCACACCAATATCAACCCCTGACTGTGACGACTCAGGACAATGCAATGTACAGGCCCGCACCCAGAGGCACAGTCACAACTGTCATGTGTGTCAACCATTGATGCCTGCAGAAACATGACATACATTGTTTGTGTCTCCCAAAAACAGGTGATGATGGGGACACAGCAGCAGACGCTGAGGAGTCCCAGTCCCAGGCTCAAGAGGATGCCGAGCTCACTGGCGTCGTACAGCCTCTGTCCTCCTCGGACGATGAAGAACAACCTGGCACATCCGGTGCAAGTCAACATGCAGCACCAGCAGGACCACCAGCTGCAGCACCAGCAGGACCACCAGCTGCACCCCCTGCACCCACCCCTACAACGACTGTCACCACGAATACCATCCCTGCCGACATGGACAGAATAAGGAGCAACACCAGCACAGTGACCCTGGACCAACCTGGGGCCATGGACACCACCACCACCACCAACCCCCAAGGTGGACCAGGGTTATCTGTGCGTGCCACTGCACACACTGCACATGTCAGCAGGGGTGGTGGGAGGGTGGGAGACAGAGGTCGCTGCTTGCAGACGTTGCTGGTGTGCATGATGACCCACAACTGGTACGCATAGCTGATGCGTACCAGTCCAGCACCGGAGAGCTCAGCCAGGTAGTGGGGCTCCTCAGAGACATTAAACAGCAGCAGGCTGACCATCATGCCCACTTGGACTCCCACATGTCCCACGTGGAGTCACACATGTCCCGTGTGGACTCACACATGTCCCGTGTGGACTCACACATGTCCCGCGTGGAGTCCAAGTGGGATGCACTGCATGAGATGACGGCGGTGCACAGGGACATTTTACAATGCCTCCGCCAGATGAACAGCAACCAGTCCACACCTCCCTGTGTGCCAACAACATCTGGTGCCGAACAAACTGCAACTGCTACAGGGAGGAGGAGGACTCTGGCGGAGAGTCCCCTGCACCGCAGCAGCCTGCACTTGAGGGCCCCCCCAAGAAGAGGGGTCGTCCGAGGAGGGAAAAGTGAGAGGCCGATGGCCAAGCGCAACTCCCAGGAAGCCTGAACCTGTTCTGGATGTTCGCCTTTGTGCACAGACTGTTCACCCTGTTGACGGCAACACTACTCCCACACATTGCATGGGGAGTACAAGTTGGACCAATGTGTCAGACAACTGTGGCCCCGATACTGGGGATCCTGTCTACCCGGACTTTCAATTCACCTAGGAACTTGGGATTGCAAGATTCATGTACAGCACAACCCATCCTATGCACTATTAACACAAATGTATCACAATAAACACACTAATACACCATACTTGCTTCTGTCGTGATTCCAACGTGGGTGCTGTTATGGGGATGATGAACTGCAAAATTACACTGTGTATGCGAACTGCAACAGCAAGGACAACACAGGCATGTGAGTACAGGAAACGTGACACACATGAGAGAGACACACCACCAGGGCTACACGACACATACACACCTAGGCCATCTGACTCATTGCCTACACTGATGTTGCCAGGGAAGACGGTGCAATGCACAGACACCACACCCATTCCCAGTTGTAGTCAAGTAGCCCACAGGTGCAGTAAGCAAATGGCAGTCAAATGTGTGACCACAGACAACGCACATCACAAAGTGAAGCACAGGTTTATTACATAGTTGCAACATGCCGTAACCACTACAGATGCAAGGTAACCCCACCTGGCAGCGGGCACACAGTCAACAACTGTAGACGGAAGGAAGTCCATGGGTGTGGCGCACATCACCTGTAGGGACACAACAGCTACCAGCCTGGATGTGCAATCACGTCGTCGGTGGACACAGTTGACCAAACGAATCTGAAAGTACCCTGTGAAGGACAGAAATGACACACAGTCAAAAGCAATGGAGTACAGGACAGAACAGCAAAACACATGCACAATACATGTTACAAGATACCCACCCAGAACCAAGTTAGCATGTCAACACTGTTGGGGAGTACAGCCCACCTGTCACCACACATCGCAACACACATCCAGTCAAGTGGCCCATGGACACACTCCCACAGCACCAGAGCACCACCCACACATCATGCCAACTCACATCATTGACATGACACCTCAGGATACTCACATTCAGCTAAAGAAGTTGGTGATGAGCTGTGTGCGGACATCACCATCACCATCATCATCGTCACTGGCATCGTGGTCCAGGCCAGGATCCTCCACAGGTGGCGGATGTTGGTCATTGTCATCCTGGATGAGAGGCAACTCCTTCCGCACTGCCAGGTTGTGGAGCATGCAGCAGACGATGATAATCTTGCACACTTTCGCAGGGGCATATGGGAGGGACCCTCCGGTCTTGTCCAGGCAGCGGAAGCGGCTCTTCAGGAGACCAAAAGTCCGCTCAATCACTCTCCTGGTCCGACCATGTGCCTCATTGTAGCGCATCTGGGCAGGTGTCACAGGGTTCCTGAGGGGTGTCAGCAACCACGGCATGTTGGGGTATCCCGAGTCACCTACGGACAGACAAGTACACATTAGCTGACTTGGAAAAGTGGGCGGAATACTACAGATCAGATCACACACAATGGCACAAAGTCAGTACACACCGACAAGCCAGGCACGCTGGTTCTGCATCTGTGCCATCATCCTGGGGATGCGACTACTCCTCATCACAAAGGCATCGTGTGCTGAACCAGGGAAACGGGCACACACGTGTGTGATGGTCATGTCTGCAAGACACACCACCAGTGCATTGACCGAGTGGTAGTGCTTGCGGTTCCTGTAGGCCTGCTCCTGGGCCTGTGGTGGTACCAAAGCCACATGTGTCCCATCAATGGAGCCAATTACATGTGGCATCCTCCCCAGGGCATAAAAGTCACTCTTCACGTCAGTGAGTCGTCGCAGTCTAGGGAAATAGATGTACCGGTTCAGGAAGAGCAACATTGCCGCCAAAACATCGCGGAGCACACGGCTGAACATGGTCTGTGACATCCCACCAGCAGTCGCCACAGTATGTTGGAAGGTACCAGTGGCAAAGAAGTGTAGGGCTGCCATCACCTTCACCTTGGGGGTCAGCGCTGTAGGATACGGCCGGCCAGGCTGCAAATGTGGGGACAACTGCACTGCCAAATCCTCAATCAGCTGCCTGGTGAAGCGGTACCGTCGGATGCTGTCCCGTTCCACCATCGTTGCCAGGTCTGGGAATGGCCGATGGACAGCAGGAGCCCTGCAGGGCAGAGGAGAAGTAAGCAAGATTGTCAGTCACCCCACATATGCGGCATTGAACACACTCAAGATCCCAACATACATCATTATGAGGCACAACTACATGAAGTGTGCAGTACCGTAAGGACATGTATGGTACATACATGGCCAACATCTGTCAACACGGTCCAACAGGTGGCATCAATTAGTCCCAGGTTGGCCCATTGGATATCATGAGGCCGTGTCACAGTTCCCATCTCCTGCTGCCGTGTCACAATAAACCCCACAGGGACATGTGAGGACAGATGTGCCCCAGGCACCACAGCTCAATGACAGGTACATTCCCAGGGACCCTGTAATGCCACATGGACACTGGCATTACATGGAGTATCATGTATACACCACAGCAAAACAACCATGACCCCCACAGGTAGTGGCCCCACTTGCCACGGCAGGACAGACATGGACGTCTGTGACACACACGCACAACATCAGAGTCCATGCACACACAACGTGGATGTGGAGACTGTCTCCCATTGTGCACATGAAATCAGAGACATTGTAAACACCACATGCACAAAGACTGTGGAGGACCATCACTATTGTGCCACTGGGACACCCTGGCTCAAACATACCGTCCCACATGGGACTCACGGGGTATGTGACATGACATACACATACACCACTGTGAAATGTGACCATGGCACATGCACAGATATGAACAGTTGCACATCACAGTGGTCACGTACACGTAACACCCAGGATCCTGTCCCCATGAACACGTGCACAGCCTGGGGGTGGCTGCCCACAGGTGACACCCACAGGACAACATGTACACCAACATACACACAATAGGAAATGCAGCCTTACATGCCTTATGATAAAGTTTGGACAGGCTGTCGTGATGTAGGTGTGCCCCTCACTCCCTGGGAGCTATCTGTGGCTGGCATATGTCCATCTGAGACAGGCATGCTGACATATGCCAGTCACATGTACAGTGATGCGTTGAACAGCAATGGACCGATCGGTGCCTCCGGCCGGCCCATTGCTTTCAATGTGTGCGGGTACGCGTTGTACCCCTGTGCGCGTTGAACTGCAATGGACCGATTGGTGCCTCCGGCCGGCCCATTGCTTTCAATGTGTGCGGGTACGCGTTGTACCCCTGTGCACGCTGTACCGCAATGGACCGATCGGTGCCTCCGGCCGGCCCATTGCTTTCAATGTGGGCGGGTACGCGTTGTACCCCTGTGCACGTTGTACAGCAATGGACCGATCGGTGCCTCCGGCCGGCCCATTGCTTTCAATGTGTGCGGGTACGCATTGTACCCCTGTGCGCGTTGTACCGCAATGGACCGATCGGTGCCTCCGGCCGGCCCATTGCTTTCAATGTGTGCGGGTGCGAGTTGTACCCCTGTGCGCGTTGAACTGCAATGGACCGATCGGTGCCTCCGGCCGGCCCATTGCTTTCAATGTGTGCGGGTACGCGTTGTACCCATGTGCGCGTTGAACTGCAATGGACCGATCGGTGCCTCCGGCCGGCCCATTGCTTTCAATGTGTGCGGGTACGCGTTGTACCCTGTGCGCGTTGAACTGCAATGGACCGATCGGTGCCTCCGGCCGGCCCATTGCTTTCAATGTGTGCGGGTACGCGTTGTACCCCTGTGCGCGTTGAACAGCAATGGACCGATCGGTGCCTCCGGCCGGCCCATTGCTTTCAATGTGTGTGGGTGCGCGTTGTACCCCTGTGCGCGTTGAACAGCAATGGACCGATCGGTGCCTCCGGCCGGTCCATTGCTTTCAATGTGTGCGGGTACGCGTTGTACCCCTGTGCGCGTTGAACAGCAATGGACCGATCGGTGCCTCCGGCCGGCCCATTGCTTTCAATGTGTGCGGGTACGCGTTGTACCCCTGTGCGCATTGTACCGCAATGGACCGATCGGTGCGCACCCATTGACAATGGGCTTGCCTGGCAACGGACGCGTTTTCGAATTTCGAACGAGTCGGTTGCTGGAAAATCAGTTGGTCACCCACAACAATGTTGCAAAATCATGTATGTCATGAAGTTGAAGATTTGAAGGATGCCTTGGGCGTGTTTTGGTGCTGCTATTCCATAGATTGGCCAGATTCAGAAGATGCAAACGACTTGGACCTATCACTTTGGACACAAGGGACAGTATCTGCCTCTCCAGCACATATATATTGCTGGCTGTTCCCCTGAGAGCCCACTTGCCTGCACTACATGCTCCAAGACGACATCTGCCACTGCACTGCTGCTGTCTCTGCCCCTCTGGACCCTGCAATGGCACGTACTGTGGAGAGAGCCCCAGCCTTCAGCCTTGAAGAGAACCAGGCCCTGCTGGACAGCCTACTTCCACAGTACAGCAAGCTGTATGGGACACCAGGGGAGCAGGTGAGTGTTCTGTGCACTGCCTTTCTGAATGTGCATTTTGTCTGACTAGCAAGGCTGAGAGTCTGCACGCCACTGGCTAGCAGGCTCACTGAGTAGTTGTCACCCCCCATAGTGTGTAGTGACTTGCACTGGACAGGTATGGTGCAGTGACAGTGCATTTGAACATGGTTTTACTTCCCATGCAATGATACCATGTAGTGACGTCTGGCAAACTGTCCATGGTCAGCTTTGCACTGCCTGTGTACATCATGTGCCCCTGTGATTGAGACATGTATATACAACTGTGTCATGCACGGATATGTTGCATGTGTGGTAATGGCCTTTTCACTTTGTCATCCTGACAGGTTAATGCCCATCGGAAGCAGGAAATCTGGAAGGACATCGTCCGGGCTGTCCGGTCCGTGGGGGTCTACAAGCGCCGGATCCGCAACTGCCAGAAGAGGTGGCAGGACCTTCGGGGCTGGACCCGGAGGATTGCACGGGTCCAGCTGAAGCTGTCGCCTCCTCGCAGGAGGGACGGAACACGGACCCTGACCCCCCACATGCTCCAGATCCTGGCGGTGGTCTTTCCAGACCTGGATGGGCAGCTGAAGGCCAGACAGCAGCAAGGAGGGGGTGAGTCAAAGACTGCACTGTGAACTCTGTATTACATGCTTTGTGCCCTCCTCTGGCCTGGTTCAACTGCCACAGTGCAGCAGTCATGTTGTCCAGGAGCCATGTCCCTCTATTGTGCACTGCCCACTGCTCATCTGATACCCAGGTGTGGCCCTTACAGTCAGGGAATTGTGTCACTTGGGACTGTGTCCTTGCAGTTTGCTTCACTAAAGGTGGGGGACAGCATCTGTTTCCCTAACTCTGTTGTGGGCATCATGGGTGGGTCCATTGTTCACACAACGCCTGGGTTTGGACATGTGATCTGCGTGTTGCTTTGATATGCGGTCCACTTGCTGAGCTGAGCCACCACATGTGCCTGGGGTATGTGGCACACGCTCATGCAGCGGGTGGGAACAATGTTTGTGCCCCAGGAGTGTGCAGATTACGTGTGTCACACATACATAGCCAGCTATCCACTGTCCAGGGCACATCCCTCATTCATGTGGAGCAGGACAGTCATGCCTACTCCAGGCCATGCAATGCACTCTGTACTCCCACTCCCGTGTATCAGCTGACACATTGTGCACAGTGATTTGACCCCTCCGGTGTCTGCCTCTGTGTCAGTGTGCTGTGGATTAGTTGCCAGGACTGCTGGGGTGTTTCTTGGTAGGGGCTCAGCATGCCCCTGGAGATGTGACCATAGGAGACGATACTTGTGTGTCACATAGGTGTTTGATCAGCTGCCCGTGCAGACTGGGGTATGCGAATGTGATGTTCAGGCAGCTGTTCCCCATTCACAGCAAATTGTGAGGGGCTCAGGTTCAGAGGGTAGTGTCACAGATCTCCCATATGTCCAATAGGTGTGACCTGGACAGATGAGGGTTGAGATGATGTGTTGTGTGGGGGATGTACATGTGCACTTGTGCAGCTCCAGGACTTGCATTCCCCATGACCTACTATTGTGACACAGTGCATAGTGTTGTTGTCTGGCTGCCAAGTCATACATCACTGAGACAGTGATGTATGACTTAACAGTCATGCCTCTGCCATGGCATGTGTCAACTTATTTGTGGTCCTGCAGGGGAGTGACATGTGCTACATGCACACCATAGTGGCGCTGGCTATCAGGACATGGGTGCATCATGGTGTCTGTCGCTGGTATGCATCACATGCATTTCCTATTTGACTCTGGGCATCCCTTTCATCCGGAAACCTGTACTGACTCAGTGGCAAGAGCTGTGATGTGTCCACACCGTGTCCTCTGCACTGTCCAACTACTGTGTACTTGGTGCATGTGTCCACACTGGGGTGTTGCAATCCAACAGACACCAGACAGATGGGTGCAAGGCCATGTGGGATGTGAGTGCCATGCTTGGCATCAGACTGACAATTGGCTTCTCCTGTTCAGTTAGGGCACTTTTAGCAATGTACAACTAATGATGCCAGGGCTTGCTCTGTGATGTGCTGTGCTCACAGTGGTGTGTGCGTTTTGTGCAGGTGACTGATGTCTGTCTGTTTCCCCATTGTTTGCAGATACATCCACGGCCACGGAAGGGGACAGCTCCACGGACCAGGAGGAGCCAGAGAGCCAGACTGGGTCAGCAGCCGAGGAGTGGTCGGAGGGACCCAGTGGCACGGAGGGCGAGGGGAGCCACACCGAGGAATCCTCAGCACCATCCACCTCAGCTGAGGACCAGAGCAACTCGGAGGATGACTCCCTTGTGGAGGCGGGTGTCAGCAGCCACCACACCCCAGCTAGTGTTGCTGTCCCCGCCACCACCAGCACCACCACCGCCCTCCCATCGGCTCCCATTCCCAAGGTCCGTGGAGGCTCCCATGTTCGGGAGCGTGTCTCCTTTGGCCCAGGCACCGCACCCCCTGCCCCTGTGTCCCCTGCTGCCCTGAGTGAGGAGTCTGTGTACCTCCTTCGCCAGCTCCATGTAGGGCAGACAGCCATGCTGAGTGTCCTCCATGCGCACACCGCACTGTTGACTCAGCTGGTGTCGTTCATGGAGGGCATCTCATCGGGCATGTCTGACCTACAGAGGGGCAACAGGTCCATGGACTCCTCCCTGACGGCAGCAGTGTCCCTCCTCAGACAGTCCCTCACCCCTCCTGCCTCTGCTCCATCCACACTCCCCAGCACCTTGCCCGTCCCAAGCACACACACACCGGCACAGGCACACACCAGCACACACACATCCAGCACACAGACACACACGCCACAAACTAAACGCACACGCACGCACAGTCAGGGGACTGAAACCAGACTCACAGGGGATGGGGCCCTGGTACACACACACGCATCCACGGGCACTGCGCAGTCCTCAGTTGCCTCTCCCTCCAAAGCACCCTCCCTTGCCTCACCTGCAACCCCAAAGACCCAGCGCCTCTTCCTCAGTGACCTCGGCCTCTTCCCCTCCGATCCAGCTGCCCCAGCATCCAGGGGGAAGAGGAAGCCCCCCACATGGAGCAGAGTGCCCCTCGCCCCCGGACACCCTCCCCCAGGCGCAGACAGACTGAGGCCCCCACCCGCAAGTCCCCCGGAGTGGTAAGAGCAAGACCCCGCCGCCGCCCTGCAGCTCAAGCACCAGGTCACCTTCCTCCATCCCTCAGGCCCCCACTCCACAGGTGCCCCCGCCACACCCTGCCCCAGGTTCCCCCACCCACAGATATACCATCCCCAAGAGGCTCCGGCCTTCTCCCACTGCCACTTGCTCTCCCGGCACCACACCCCCGCTGCGCTTGTCTGTGCCACTGATGTGGTGAGGGTGTCCTCCCCCTCTGTCCAGCCCACCTTGCCTGTTCCCCATTCTCCTCCCCTGGTGGTAGGCACTGCAGTGGAGTCCACTACCACCCTGTCTGACTTGGGCACTGCAGTGGCGGACCTGTCCACTCCATCTGCAGGGTCCACTGCAGTCGTGCCGGCACCCACAACATCTGAGCCATGCCCCCCAGTTGTGCCGGCACACACCATGTCAGACACCTCCACTGCAGTTGTCAGTGGCTCTCCAGCACCCACCACCCCTTCCCTGCTTCCTCCTGGTGAGCCCTGATCCTGTCCCTGCGGTGCCTGGCCTACCCCCCCCGGTTGCCTCTCCTAGATTGTCCCTGGTTTTGTGCAGGCATGTGTAGGGTGGCATCTGCCACTGTCACCCACTTGTGACTTTGTTGATGGACTGGCCATTGGCCTTTGTTTATGTTCTACCGGACTTCTACTTTTAATGCCACATATGCTGAATAAAGCAACTTTCTGTTCTCTAGTGCTTTTGCTTCTGATGTACATGATGTTGATGATGCTAACAATGCCCTTGCTGCAGTGATGGTGATATTTGGTCTCATGATAATGAAGTGTTACTGTGCAGGAACCCATGTGGTCCAGGGGTTATGTGTCCTATCCTGTGGTGTATCCATGTCATCCATAGCAGCATCTGAGGGTGTCATGTGTTCAGTATTTGGCAATGAGATTTCCTACTTAGATTGGCAACTTCACATCTGTGGCTTCCACCCCTGCACATCTGTTGTGCCTGCCATTGTTCTATTCGTCTACTTCCCTGACCGTGTGGCCATCTCCAGTGAACATGCAGGTTTGGGCATCAATGGGGAAGGACTCATCTGTGTTGTCGGTGCAACATTGCTATACAAGTGTGTTGGATCTGTGCTGATGATTCCGTTGGCACTTCCATGACCAGGCTGATGGGACGGGAGCCCTCATTTGTTGCTAATTGTTGATTGTGTGTCCCATTGCTGCCATGGTATGGTATCTGTTCGCCTCACATCTGCAGTCTCCACAGGGTATCTGCATGTGTGTGCCCATTGGTGCAAATATGTGGGTCTGCATTCGGATGGTCACTTCTGTCATTGTGTCATTGATGATTGTTGACGGTGTCAGCCCCCATGGGTGTTGTTTGTCTGCACATGGCCAAAGTTATGTCTTATTTGCACTGCAGGATTTGGCTCCCCCAATTTATGTTGCAATGGGACACATACACTACTTTGCCACTGATGTGTTTGTTGTTCTGTGACCAGGAATCATCCATGCAGTTTGGCAGTTGCACCTCTTACTTTGTCAACACTTGCCTTTTGGTCACTGTGATGATGGGGGTTTGGACCCCATTGCCACAATGTTCAAGATGTGCTGCAGCTATGGACCCCACACTTGCCTTTTGGTCACTGTGATGATGGGGGTTTGGACCCCATTGCCACAATGTTCGAAATGTGCTTCAGCTATGGACCCCACACTTACATTTTGGTCACTGTGATGATGGGGGTTTGGACCCCATTGCCACAATGTTCGAAATGTGCTTCAGCTATGGACCCCACACTTACATTTTGGTCACTGTGATGATGGGGTTTGGACCCCATTGCCACAATGTTCAAAATGTGCTTCAGCTATGGACCCCACACTTACATTTTGGTCACTGTGATGATGGGGGTTTGGACCCCATTGCCACAATGTTCGAAATGTGCTTCAGCTATGGACCCCACACTTACCTTTTGGTCACTGTGATGATGGGGGTTTGGACCCCATTGCCACAATGGTCATGGCCTGCTTGCATTGTGGGTGCCACACACATATATGTGTGGCACATGTGCTAGGGGGTCACATTGTATGTTCAAAGTCATGTTCGGTGTTATAGGCATTTGACACAGTCTACACACGCTTGTCATGGTGTTGGGGGGATGTCTTCTTCTTGCATTCCCTAGGTTGTGGTGTGCTGGTTGTGTCATGCATTGTCCATCCTATGAGTGGGGGTGGTAGTAGTGGTAGGCATCCTTCCCCCCCTGGGTGAGGGTGGTAGTAGTGGTGGGCATCCTGCCCCCTGGGTGAGGGTGGTAGTAGTGGTAGGCATCCTGCCCCCTGGCTAAGGGTGGTAGTAGTGATAGGCATCCTGCCCCCCTGGGTGAGGGTGGTAGTAGTGGTAGGCATCCTGCCCCCCTGGGTGAGGGTGGTAGTAGTGGTAAGCATCCTGCCCCCTGGCTAAGGGTGGTAGTGGTGGTAGGCATCCTGCCCCCCTGGGTGAGGGTGGTAGTAGTGGTGGGCATCCTGCCCCCTGGGTGAGGGTGGTAGTAGTGGTAGGCATCCTTCCCCCCTGGGTGAGGGTGGTAGTAGTGGTAGGCATCCTGCCCCCCTGGGTGAGGGTGGTAGTAGTGGTAGGCATCCAGCCCCCCCTGGGTGAGGGTGGTAGTAGTGGTAGGCATCCTGCCCCCCCTGGGTAAGAGTGGTAGTAGTGGTGGGCATCCTGCCCCCCCTGGGTGAGGGTGGTAGTAGTGGTGGGCATCCTGCCCCCCTGGGTGAGGGTGGTAGTAGTGGTAGGCATCCTGCCCCCCTGGCTAAGGGTGGTAGTAGTGGTAGGCATCCTGCCCCCCTGGGTGAGGGTGGTAGTAGTGGTAGGCATCCTGCCCCCCTGGCTAAGGGTGGTAGTAGTGGTAGGCATCCTGCCCCCTGGGTGAGGGTGGTTATAGTGGTGGTAAGCATCCTGCCCCCTGGCTAAGGGTGGTAGTGGTGGTAGGCATCCTGCCCCCCTGGGTGAGGGTGGTAGTAGTGGTAGGCATCCTGCCCCCCTGGCTAAGGGTGGTAGTAGTGGTGGGCATCCTGCCCCCCTGGGTGAGGGTGGTAGTAGTGGTGGGCATCCTGCCCCCTGGGTGAGGGTGGTAGTAGTGGTAGGCATCCTGCCCCCCTGGCTAAGGGTGGTAGTAGTGGTAGGCATCCTGCCCCCCTGGGTGAGGGTGGTAGTAGTGGTAGGCATCCTGCCCCCTTGGGTAAGGGTGGTAGTAGTGGTGGGCATCCTGCCCCCCTGGGTGAGGGTGGTAGTAGTGGTGGGCATCCTGCCCCCCTGGGTGAGGGTGGTAGTAGTGGTAGGCATCCTGCCCCCCTGGCTAAGGGTGGTAGTAGTGGTAGGCATCCTGCCCCCCTGGGTGAGGGTGGTAGTAGTGGTAGGCATCCTGCCCCCCTGGCTAAGGGTGGTAGTAGTGGTAGGCATCCTGCCCCCCTGGGTGAGGGTGGTAGTAGTGGTAAGCATCCTGCCCCCTGGCTAAGGGTGGTAGTGGTGGTAGGCATCCTGCCCCCCTGGGTGAGGGTGGTAGTAGTGGTAGGCATCCTGCCCCCCTGGCTAAGGGTGGTAGTAGTGGTGGGCATCCTGCCCCCTGGGTGAGGGTGGTAGTAGTGGTGGGCATCCTGCCCCCTGGGTGAGGGTGGTAGTAGTGGTAGGCATCCTGCCCCCCTGGCTAAGGGTGGTAGTAGTGGTAGGCATCCTGCCCCCTAGGTAAGGGTGGTAGTAGTGGTGGGCATCCTGCCCCCCTGGGTGAGGGTGGTAGTAGTGGTGGGCATCCTGCCCCCTGGGTGAGGGTGGTAGGCATCCTGCCCCCCTGGCTAAGGGTGGTAGTAGTGGTAGGCATCCTGCCCCCCTGGCTAAGGGTGGTAGTAGTGGTAGGCATCCTGCCCCCTGGGTGAGGGTGGTAGTAGTGGTAAGCATCCTGCCCCCTGGCTAAGGGTGGTAGTGGTGGTAGGCATCCTGCCCCCCTGGGTGAGGGTGGTAGTAGTGGTGGGCATCCTGCCCCCTGGGTGAGGGTGGTAGTAGTGGTAGGCATCCTGCCCCCCTGGCTAAGGGTGGTAGTAGTGGTGGGCATCCTGCCCCCCTGGGTGAGGGTGGTAGTAGTGGTGGGCATCCTGCCCCCCTGTGTGAGGGTGGTAGTAGTGGTAGGCATCCTGCCCCCTGGCTAAGGGTGGTAGTAGTGGTAGGCATCCTGCCCCCTGGGTGAGGGTGGTAGTAGTGGTAGGCATCCTGCCCCCTGGCTAAGGGTGGTAGTAGTGGTAGGCATCCTGCCCCCCTGGGTGAGGGTGGTAGTAGTGGTAAGCATCCTGCCCCCTGGCTAAGGGTGGTAGTGGTGGTAGGCATCCTGCCCCCCTGGGTGAGGGTGGTAGTAGTGGTGGGCATCCTGCCCCCTGGGTGAGGGTGGTAGTAGTGGTAGGCATCCTGCCCCCTGGCTAAGGGTGGTAGTAGTGGTAGGCATCCTGCCCCCCTGGGTGAGGGTGGTAGTAGTGGTAGGCATCCTGCCCCCCGGGTGAGGGTGGTAGTAGTGGTGGGCATCCTGCCCCCTGGCTAAGGGTGGTAGTAGTGGTAGGCATCCTGCCCCCCTGGGTGAGGGTGGTAGTAGTGGTAGGCATCCTGCCCCCCTGGGTGAGGGTGGTAGTAGTGGTGGGCATCCTGCCCCCTGGGTGAGGGTGGTAGTAGTGGTAGGCATCCTGCCCCCCTGGCTAAGGGTGGTAGTAGTGGTAGGCATCCTGCCCCCCTGGGTGAGGGTGGTAGTAGTGGTAGGCATCCTGCCCCCCTGGGTGAGGGTGGTAGTAGTGGTGGGCATCCTGCCCCCTGGCTAAGGGTGGTAGTAGTGGTAGGCATCCTGCCCCCTGGGTGAGGGTGGTAGTAGTGGTAGGCATCCTGCCCCCCTGGCTAAGGGTGGTAGTAGTGGTAGGCATCCTGCCCCCCTGGGTGAGGGTGGTAGTAGTGGTAAGCATCCTGCCCCCTGGCTAAGGGTGGTAGTAGTGGTAGGCATCCTGCCCCCCTGGGTGAGGGTGGTAGTAGTGGTGGGCATCCTGCCCCCTGGGTGAGGGTGGTAGTAGTGGTAGGCATCCTGCCCCCCTGGGTGAGGGTGGTAGTAGTGGTGGGCATCCTGCCTCCCTGGCTAAGGGTGGTAGTAGTGGTAGGCATCCTGCCCCCCTGGGTGAGGGTGGTAGTAGTGGTAGGCATCCTGCCCCCCTGGGTAAGGGTGGTAGTAGTGGTAGGCATCCTGCCCCCCTGGCTAAGGGTGGTAGTAGTGGTAGGCATCCTGCCCCCTGGGTGAGGGTGGTAGTAGTGGTAAGCATCCTGCCCCCTGGCTAAGGGTGGTAGTAGTGGTAGGCATCCTGCCCCCCTGGGTGAGGGTGGTAGTAGTGGTGGGCATCCTGCCCCCTGGGTGAGGGTGGTAGTAGTGGTAGGCATCCTGCCCCCTGGGTGAGGGTGGTAGTAGTGGTGGGCATCCTGCCCCCTGGCTAAGGGTGGTAGTAGTGGTAGGCATCCTGCCCCCCTGGGTGAGGGTGGTAGTAGTGGTAGGCATCCTGCCCTCCCTGGGTAAGGGTGGTAGTAGTGGTAGGCATCCTGCCCCTCCTGGGTGAGGGTGGTAGTAGTGGTGGGCATCCTGCCCCCTGGGTGAGGGTGGTAGTAGTGGTAGGCATCCTGCCCCCTGGGTGAGGGTGGTAGTGGTGGTAGGCATCATGCCACCCCTGGGTAGGGGTGGTGGTGCGCATTCAGGCCCCTGTGTGCATATGTGGCATTGGTGATGGGCATCCCGCCCCTATGGTGCTGCTGTTGCTGGTGTAAGTATATTCTGCATCCCTGTGTGTGTGTGTGATGTGTCGTGTACGTGTTGTATGTGTTTTGTGGTTGGTGTCTGGCTTACCTTCTGCGCCGTACGCGTCCGTGCCTGTTCCGGTAGTAAATGTAGAATATTGGTATGATCGGGACGAAGGGATTCATGGTGGGTTCGTGTCGTTCGTCCTTCTCGTTGCTTCGCGTCGTCCTCGTCGCTTCGCGTCGTCCTCGTCGCTGCCGTGTTCGTCTCGGAGCTGTGGATCGTGTTGTGGCGCGAATCGGAGCTTATGTGCGCCTCTCCCGGATGCTTTGACGTGCCGTGCGTAGCGACGGGTTCGGCGCGTACGGAAAGCGCATCGTACTTGTCCGGCCGGACGGGGCTGCATTTTCCTTCCGTGCGACTCGATTCGGCGTTTCCGGATTCGCCTCGGTCGGAGAACAGGACCTGGTTTGGGTGAGTACGGCTCGGCCGGATTCTTTGCTGTTGTGCGCATCGTACTTGCTCGTTCGGTGTGCTGTACGGATCGGTCGGGAAACAGGCTTTCGCTTGGCTTTTTTCCCGACCGAATGGTATTGGGTGCGCCTCCGACCGAGATCGGAATCGGCCCCTATATGGCGACTGCAAAACATACATATAAACGAGCTTTAAATAACTATCATGCCCTTTGTAACATTGCTCGGGCTGAGCACGCAAATAATACTATTTTAATGTCACATAATAACCCTAAAGTTTTGTTTAATGTGGTGAAAGAATTGTCAGGCGCAACTTGCCAACCGGAGTTACCGGGGCTAGATGAAACACAATGTGAAGATCTAGCTGATTTTTTTGTTGAAAAAATCAATAAAATTTACGTTGAATTTAACAATACTACAACTAATGTGGAGTTGCTACCTAAGATTTCTGCTTTACCATGTGATTGTACTAACATGTCCCTGCCGCTTGACACTAATGACAGATCGGGCAATTTGCTCGAAAATTGCATACCCTTTGATATCTCTTCTTTTTATCGTATTTTAACTAGCATAAAATCTGGCTCTCCCAAGGATCCCCTTCCTATTTCTATTTTGCAAAAACTGGACTTATCAATACTTAATATTATCATGAATCTCCTCAATGCATCGCTATGCGAAGCAAGGGTTCCAGCGGCCTGGAAACATGCTATGGTCCTTCCCTTATTAAAAAAAACTAATTCTGATCCAGAAGTTTTATATAACTTCCGCCCGATCTCCCTACTTCCAGCTTTCTCTAAGATTCTGGAAAAACATATTAATTTTCAGTTGACACAATTTGTGGACTCCCAGAACATTCTACACCCATCTCAATCGGGATTTAGAGCTGGCTTCTCTACTGAATCCACGCTCTTGGGAGTCACTGAAGTTATTCGCCAACGTGTGGATAAGGGAGAGAGCGTGGCACTTATTTTATTAGACTTGAGTGCCGAATTCGACACTGTATCCCACAAGATTCTTCTACAAACCTTACACTTAAGGGGCATTGTCGGATCAGCTCTCAAGTGGTTGTCTAGTTTTTTGTCCAATAGGACTTTCCAGATCTTTTCCCCTACGGCTAACTCTAAGATTCATTCTTCCCCGTATGGCGTACCTCAGGACTCTATACTTAGCCCATTACTTTTCAACATCTATGTTAGCCCCCTGGCTTCTATTGCGGAGGAGGCTGGGCTGACCATATACTCATATGCGGATGACACCCAGCTTATTTTCTCCTTGTCTTCCAAGGAGACTTCCAACATATCCTCTCTCCAGGTTGGGCTACAAAAGATAGCTGGATGGATGCATACAAATAGATTGAAACTAAACGGAGGGAAAACGGAACTCCTTATCTTTGGAAACAAAACTCTTTGGGGTCCCCAGCATTGGCCACCTCAGATGGGTGATCTCCCCAACCCTACACAATCTGTTCGTAACCTTGGTATAATTATTGACGACCAATTGTCTATGAAACAGCAAGTAGTTAAGGTTGTTTCAACCTGTTTTACAATTTTAAAATGGCTAAAAAAATTCTTTGGATGCTCCCTTTACCCACGCAAAAACTGTTATTCAGGCCTTGATCGTGTCCAGATTGGACTACGGCAATGTCCTGTATTTGGGTGTGAGTAAGGAAGTGACCCGTAAGCTGCAAGTGGTCCAAAATTCTGCGGCCAGACTACTATGTCAGCTACCCAGAATGGCCTCCATCTCAGGTCCTCTCCGTGATCTTCACTGGCTTAAGATAGAAAATCGTTCAAAATTCAAAGCCCTCTGCTATATGCATAGGATCAAAATGAATTTAGCACCACATTATCTTAGTGCTTTGGTGCATCCTTACCTTCCCTCTAGACTTCTGCGATCCTCTAACCAATTAAAATTTCAAGTTCCTAAGATCAAACGAGTACGCATGGGCGGACGGTCTTTTGCCTACTTAGCTCCTTCTTTATGGAACTCTCTTCCATTTCAATTATGCCAGGAAACCATCTATCATAAATTTCGTAAGGATTTAAAAACGTGGTTATTCAACCACTAGAGCATGTTCTTTTCTTTAGCGCGGGTCCGTAGGCGCCGGGAAACCTCCGGGTAGCTGTGCGCCATATAAATTTAATTTAATAATAATAATGTGAACAAGGACACTTGGTTGTCTGAAACGCGTCATATGGCAATGCAAATAAAGACCTAATTCTGCCACAATATATTGGAGTCCGTGACTCTCTCTTCGCCGGCTGGGAAGTGGGGAGAGCCGAAAAACTTGTTTGAATATATATATATATATGTATATGTATGTATGTATGTATGTATGTATATATATATATATGTTATATATATATATATTATCTACTGGCGGTCGCCAGTAGATAGTTATAGTTAGGACCTATTTTCCATAGGAAATCCGCAACATTCTATTTGAAATAACGTTGGCGCCGGTTGACGAATCTTCGCGAAATTTTCCAACTTGTTGGGGCGCTCCGGTCCGCTCCTATCCTGAAAGTCTCGGGGTGATTCGTCAAGCGGGGGACGAGAAAAAAGGGGGGTCCCAAAACGTGTTTTCCCCATTCATTTTTCCATAGGAACCTTTAGTCGGAGCTACAGCCCGAACTGCTGAACAGAATTACACCAAATTTGGCAAAAAGGTAGCCCTTGGTTCAGAGTCATGCCTTTTGCTTAAATGGTGTAAATCCGTTCAGTAGTTCCTGAGAAAATCAAAAATAAATTCACATATATATCTATGGCCGCGTAGGGTTCGCGTACCCTCCCGATCACGAGCTGTATGGTAATTGGCTGTCAACACTCCAAACCAGGAAGTGTTGGCAGCCATCTTGTTCCTCGGTAGAACCGAGGCACAAGAAAAGACTAAAACAAGGGCGCAAAACGCAAAAAGGGGGCAGGGTAGAAACACCCTGACCCCCTAGGCCTGCTCAGGGGGTCCTACAAGGACCCCAGGGCCCCAAATATATATATATATTTTTTTAAATCGGCAAAAAACGCGCTAAATGCGCGGATCCTGCCGATAAAAAAAAAAAGAAGCGCGGACTCCCGCGCTTCGTGGTTAATTGGCCCCCGGGTGGGCCATGTCCCGGGGGCATGCAGGGTTTATCGAATAATAACATGGGGGGGCCTCTAAGGACCCCCAAGCCCCGAGGACCGCCACCCCCGGGGCTTTAAACAAAATGGTGCGGGAGGGCTCTCCGCCCTCCCGCAGCCCCGGGGACCGCCACCCCGGGGCTTCTTTTAAAAAAAAAATTACCTGTGTGGGGGGCTTGAGCCCCCACACGCCCGGAGACCGCCACCTCCCCGGGGCACTAAATAATAAAATGTGGGGGTCCGTTTCGGACCCCAGAGCCCCGAGGACCACCACCTCCCTGGGGCTGTGCAAAGGTTGGGAGGGGGGCCGCGGGCCCCCCTCCTGGAGCCCTCCATGGCCCTGGGGACCACCACCCCCCAGGGACGGCTCCTGCAGTGTCCCGGGGTGCCTACCCCTGGGACACTGTAATTTGCTATGGCAGGACGGGAGCCTCGCGGCTCCTGTCCTGTCATAGCAAACTGCTTTGGATATTGGAAGCGAGAGCAGGGAAACCTGCTCTCGCTCCAATATCCAAAGCACATTGCTTTTCCACAAGGGAGCTGCATGTTAGCAGCTCCCCATGTGGAAAAGCAATGCCGGCTCCCGCAGGACGCGGGGAGCCGGCATGGTCCGTGGGGGAGTTGGGGTCCCCCCACGGACCCCAAAGGATAGGGCCAGCCCCGGGGCATGGGGTTTCCGGGGCAAGTAGTGGCCCGGGAGGGGGCCACGCGGCCCCCCTCCCCCAAATTATTAAATAAAAAAAATTTAAAAAAGGCCGGCCTTGGGCGATGGGGTCCCCGGGGCCTAAGGAGGCCTGAGGAGGGGGGCAACGCAGCCCCCCTCCATAAAAATAATTTTTTTAAAAGGTGGCAATGACCCGGGGGATGGGGTCCCCGGGCCGAAATTGGCCATGGGAGGGGGGCCCATGCGGTCCCCTTCCCGTTCCCATTTTAAAAATAAGGGGGTTAGGCCCTGGGGGATGGGGTCCCCAGGGCCCAAAATAATTGAAAAGAAGGGGGGCCACACAGCCACCTTTAAAAAAAAAAAAAAAAAAAAATCCGGCATCGCGCCGGAGGCCACACCCCCTCCTTGTCAGCACTCTGCAAACGCGCCCCCTGGCGCGTTTGCAGAGGGGGAACGAATTCCCCTTCAATACTGGGGGTCCCTGGGGGCCAACTAGCCCACCAGGAACCTCCAGTATGTGCCAGGGGCTGCGTTGCAGAGAGGTGTTCTGAGGCCACGCCCCTTTTACACCTCTCTGCAACGCAGCTCTGTGGCGCTTAATGGAGGTAGCTGGTGGGCTAGTTGCACCCCAGGGACCCTCAGGATTCAAGGGAGTTAATCCCCCGACTTAAAACGCACCACGGGGCGCGTTTGCACAGTGGTGAAGGGAGGGCGGGGCCTGAGGTGACATGTGTGCAAACAGGCCCCGTGGCGCGTTTTAAGATAGGGAATTAAATCCCCTTCAATCCTGAGGGTCCCTGGGGGCCAACTAGCCCACCAGGTACCTCCAGTAAGCGCCACGGAGCTGCGTTGCAGAGTGTTGTAAAAGGGGCGTGGCCTCTGAACACCTCTCTGCAACGCAGCTCTCTGGCGCATACTGGAGGTATCTGGTGGGCTAGTTGGCCCCTAGGGACCCTCGGGATTGAGGAGGAATTAATTCTCCAACTTAAAACGCGCCACAGGGCGTGTTTGCAGACATGTCACCTCAGGCCCCACCCCCTTCCTTCACCATTGTGCAAATATTCCTCTAAAATCAGCCGAAATACGAATTCCGATTTACTCACCTGTTATCAGGAGAGACCACAGTGCTGCATCTTTGAGCCCAGTACTGATCCTGAAAAGTAATTTTAACCGTACTTACCAGTAACTTGAATTTCCTTCCGTAGGATATCATTGCCTGCTTTTTGCTGAAAAAGTTTCTAAGTGTCGATTTTTGAAACTTACAAATATTCCTCTAAAATCAGCAGAACTACGAATTCCGATTTACTCACCTGTTATCAGGAGAGACCACAGTGCTGCATCTTTGAGCCCAGTACTAATCCTGAAAAGTAATTTTAACCGTACTTACCAGTAACTTGAATTTCCTTCCATAGGATATCATTGCCTGCTTTTTGCTGAAAAAGTTTCTGTCGATTTTGAAACTTACAAATATTCCTCTAAAATCAGCAGAACTACGAATTCCGATTTACTCACCTGTTATGAGGAGAGACCTCAGTGCTGCATCTTTGAGCCCAGTACTGATCCTGAAAAGTAATTCTAACCGTACTTAACAGTAACTTGAATTTCCTTCCATAGGCTAACATTGACTGGTTTCACTTGGAAATTCTTCTAAGTGTGGAGTTTTGGAACTTTATAATATTCCTCTAAAATCAGCCGAACTACGAATTCCGATTTACTCACCTGTTATCAGGAGAGAACCCAGTGCTGCATCTTTTAGCCCAGCACTGACCCTGAAAAGTAATTCTAACCGTACTTACCAGTATTTCCTTCCATAGGAATCCATTGTCTGGTTTTCAGCAGAAAAGTTTGTGTCGATTTTCACAAACTACAAATATTCCTTAAAAATCGCCTGTATGACTTAAACGCATTCTTTCAACTGTTTACAGGAGATGCACCAGTGCTGGATCCAGGATCCACCACTGAGTAAGAAAAAGTAACGATAACACTACTTACCTGCTAAGTGAATTTCCTCCCATAGGATAACATTGGTGATTCTATGTGAAAAAGTTTCTAAGTGTCAACTTTTAAAATACAATAATATTCCTTAAAAATCACTACTGTAACCAAAACGCTTTCACTCAACTGTTTACAGGAGATGTCCCAGGACTGAATCTAGGATCCTAGGAGTCCTGTGGTTAGAAAAGTAATCCATAAAGTAACTAATTGCATTTAACTAGAAATTCACATTGAGCTCAATGTTGCATTGTGTATAACTTGTGTTGCCCATTGCAACAACTGTAACTACTGTACTTAAAAGTCTATTGCCTATTTGCAAAGTATTTAAACTAAAGTAAATCATTCTGAGAAAGTATATTTTGTAATGTAATGTATAATGTAATTACAATGTAATTTAAAAAATAAAATATCTACAAAAATAAATAGTTTAAAAAAATGTAGTAAATCAGTATCAAAAAAATAAATATAACAATTAATACATTTAAAAATTGTCATTTACAAAACCTTTGAAATTCACTGAAAAAAACCATAGGTTTCAGACATGTTATAGTTAGGAATTAGCATTTAAAAAACCTTTGAAATTCACTGAAAAAACCATAGGTTTCAAGCACGTTATAGTTAGAAATTAGCATTTACAAAACCTTACAAATTCACTGAAAAAACCATAGGTTTTAGGGACAGTTATAGTTAGTTGGACATTTCACTCGTACAAAACCCGTGAAATTCACCCGTTATAGTTAGTTCAGCTAACTATAACTCGCGCCCCCGCAATGCACTGCTGATGACGTCACATATTACATCACTCATGACATGGTCAGTGACATCAGTGATGACATCACTGATGACATCTCAGATTACATCACTGATGACATCACTGATGACATCATCCACGTGATAATCTGATGCATCTCCTCACACCCTAATATAACCTTTGATACACCCACTCTAAATTACAGACTGCCATTCGCAAAACCATAGACACTCCAACACCAATAACTACATACCCACTCACTGATTCTTAGGTCTACACACACATCCACTCACTCACCCATACAGTCACTCATACTTACGGTCACTCAGTACAGGACCATCATATGCACTCATACTCCTATATAGACACTCAAACACCGCCACTCATCCATAGAGGTACTCACACACCTAGTCAGTCATGCAAATAATTAAACACACTGCCATTTACTCACCTATACAGTTATACACACACCAGCTCACTTACTCATACAAATACTAGCACATTCTTACGCTCTTATACAATCACTGATACAAGCACACACTCATCCATACAGTCACTAACACAATCACACACTCTCGCTTATAGCATTTATATACTCCAACACACATATATACTGCCTTTCACATATGTAGTTACTCACACTTGTACCACTGAGATATACATTCACTTACACACCCATACACACCCATACACACACTCACCCACCCATTCAGTCCATCACAGATGCACTCTTGAAGCCATCCACCCAGTGAATCACCCACTCACACATCTATGCCCAGAGTCGCACACACCCCACCCACACAAACACTCAGGCACCCATACAGATACTCAGACAACCAAACAATAACTCATATAGACACTCAAGTAGCTATTCACAAACCCATGTAGCCACTTACACAGCAACAGACAGACGGATACAGACATTCACCCAGTTTAGTCACTAACCCATGCATTCAGTAAGATACGTTTAATCACTCACTTATAGAGTTAGTCACGCACCTACTAAATCATCCATACAGACACTTATACACCCACTCATTCTTCAATACGCCTTTCCCTATATATATTAAAAATATTTAAACTTTACAGAAACACACAGTCACTGGATGATGTCATCAGTGATGTCATTTGAGATGTCATCAGTGATGTCATCAGTGATGTCACTGACCATGTCATGAGTGATGTAATATGTGACGTCATCAGCAGTGCATTGCGGGGGCGCGAGTTATAGTTAGTTGAACTAACTATAACGGGGGAATTTCACGGGTTTTGTACGAGTGACGTGTCCAACTAACTATAACTGTCCCTAAAACCTATGGTTTCTTCAGTGAATATATATATATATTTATATATATATATATTACCTACTGTCAGTCGCCAGTAGATGGTTATAGTTAGGAAAAGTGTTTTTTGACTTGCCTATATCTTTGGCGCTGTTTGACGAATCTTCACGAAATATTCCCAATAAAGTGCTCCGGTGAATCTTGTTGCACATGGAAAGTTTTGGGGTGATTCGTAAAGCAGGGGCTGAGAATACTGAGGTTCAAAAAAGAGTGCATTTACAATGTTAATTCCCATAGGACCAACCCTTTCCCCCACCACCTCTACAATCTCACAACAATCCCAATCAGCATGCAACTTATTTTACTTATTAATTCCTACTTATCTCCCCCCCTAACCAAACAGCCATCATACAAGAATGGCTTAAACAACTTACAGCGCTCAACTGCCAACCTCTTATAATCGATTCAGCAAAATCACTAGGAGTAACTTTGGACAGTAACCTAAATATGCAAAAACATATCAGTGCCGCAGTAAAAGGAGCAAACTTTCAGATGCACACCCTTAGAAAATTAAAACCCTTCCTCCCAGCAAATGACTTCAAATTGGCAGTCCAAGCACTAGTAATTCCCAGACTAGAATATGGTAGTGCAACTCTATGTGGACTCCCTAGATCAACAACTGCCCCGCTAAGAGCATCACTCAACTCAGCGGCCAGGCTCATCACAGGTTCCAAAAGACATTACCACATTTCCCCCGACTTCAAAGCGCTCAACTGGCTACCCTTCGAAGCAAGAATTCAACTAAAAATCGCATGCATGACGCAGAAAGCCCTACATCACAACACCCCGAGGTACCTGGCCCAGGAACTGGAGCTCTCGTGTGGAAACAGATCCTCCGGGAGCGCCAACAACCTTCTTTTGAAGCCTCAAAGATTTGCCAAGAAGAAAACATATAATCGCGCCTTCTCTGGAATTGCTCCAAGGATTTGGAACGCACTACCCCCAGAAACCAGACTCAACCCATCAACTGCCTCCTTCAAAAAGAAGTTAAATCGCTTCTCATGACAAAATTCACTTGAACATTATTTCGGACTCGTAGAACAACCAGCTGTAACATAAGTCTTTATCGCGTAATACTATGTTTCTTGTGTACATTGTTTCTTTTGTTTAACTACCTTATTTGTAAAGCGCTCTGATACCCGCAAGGGTCATGTTCGCGCTATATAAAACCTTCAAAATAAAAATAAAATAAATAAAATAAACTCACCAGCATCCTCAACACCTCCATCTCCACAGTAACCTTCCCACACAGATGGAAACACACAGACGTCAGACCACTCCTAAAGAAAGCCTCCGCTGACATTAACAATCTCACAAATTATTGTCCAATCTCCCTGCTTCCCTACCCAGCCAAAGCTCTCGAGAAAGCCATCAACCAGAAGCACACCAAATTCCTGAAACAAAACGATCTACTTGACGCCTCTCAATCAGGATTCCATGGCAACCACAGCACTGAGACCGTGCTGATTGCCGCCAGAGATGTCATCAGAACACTCCTCGACCGTGGATCCTCCTTAAACTCTCAGTGTCGTTCAACACAGTCTCCCACAACACCCTCATCAACAGACTCTAAAACATAGGCATAAAGCACGACGCCCTCAAGTGGATCACCTCCTTCCTTACAAAATGCACACAGAGCATCTGACTGCCTCCCTTCACCTCAGCTCCCAAAGACTTCATATGTGACGTATAAGAAGGATCATTCCTCAGCCCAACCCTATTCAACACCTACTGACCCCTCGCAGACGTCGTCAGATCCCACAGACTCAACATAATCTCCTATGCAGATGACACTCAACTGATCCTCTTGCTCACCGAGGACCCAACTTCTGCTGCACCATGACCAATGAAGCTAAATGAATGAGAGACAAATGCCTCCAACACAACTCCAACAAAACTGAAGTACTGATCTTCAGGAAGAACACCTCTGCATGGGACCACAGCAGGTTGTGTGCAAAACTCGGACCCACAGCCACATTGACTTACCACGCATGCAACTTCAGTATCATCCTTGAGAGCCAACTGACCATGAAATGACAAGATAACGCAGTTGCCTCCTCCTGCTTCCACACACTTCGCATGCTCCGCAGAATCTTCAAATGGATCCCAACCACCACCAGAAAGACCGTCACTCAGGCCCTTGTCACCAGCCGCCTCGACTATGGCACAGCCCTCTATGCCGGCACCTCCATCCAGCTCCTCAGAAGACTCCAGACCATGCAGAACGATACAGCCAGACTCATCCTGGCCCTCCCAAAAGGAATCCACATTGCCCATCCTTACACATGCCTACAAAGCCATGACCTAGGACCTGCCCACCTCAACCATCGACTGAACTTCCACCAACCAGCTAGACACCTACACTCCTCTTCACTCGCCCTCGCACACACACCCCGCATCCGCTGCACCTGCAGCGCTGGTCGCTCCTTCTCCTACATCGCAGCCGAGACCTGGAACGACTTCCCCCTCCAACTCCATACGGCCCCGTTGCTGGCAGGATTCAGAAAGAGACTCAAGACCTGGCTCTTCGATGGAGACACAGCACCCAGATAACCCTAGGGGTGACAGAGTTGCGCTTTACAAATGCTGATTGATTGATTGATAGGACATTTCACCACGCCTACAACCCAAAGCACTGGACAGAATTACACCACTTTTGGCAGAAAGGTAGATCTGATTAGGCAGATCACGCTTTCAATTAAGAAAAAACGTTTAAAAAAGTTTGGCAAGGCGAAAAAAGCACTTTAAAAATAAAAAAATACTGCAAAATCGCGATACTCGTGAATTGGCAAGGAAAAAGAAGCACAGGCTCCCGCATTTCTTTAGTAATGGGCCCCTGAGTGGGCCAGATCCCGGGGGCATATTGATAATAAAGGAGGGGGTGTATGGGCCTCCCTCAATGGGCTTATTAATGTCTCCCTGGGGCTTATTTCTTGTTAAATGGGGGGCTTTCAGGCCACACCAGGCCCCTAGGGCCACATTCCAAAAATTAATTGGATAGGCCTCGTGAATCCCCCTGTGCCCCGCTGACCACAACCTACCTGGGACTTATGCCTTGTTCTGGAGGGGCCTCTTAGGACCCCCTGGGACCAAGGAGCACCCCCTCCCAGGGGCATAATGAATATGTAATAGGGGGGCCTCAGGGACCCCTCCTTGCCCCAGGGACCACCACCTTGCCAGGGACAACTTCTTTTGTAAAAAATGGGAGTGGGGGCCACGCAGCCACCCCCTTGCTGTTTTCGGCCCTGGCGACCACCACCTCCCAAGGGCAGGCCCTAGAATAAGAAAGGAGGGGGGCTGTGTGGCCCCTCCTTCCGGAGCCATAGATGGCTCTGGGGACCACCACACACCAGGGCCGGCTCCTGCTATGTCCCTAGGCGCCCACCCCCGGGACATAGCTGTTCGATGTGGCTTGGCAGGAGCTTTACTGCTCCCGCCAAGCCACAGCAATTCTGCTCAGCTTTCAGCAAGCAAGAGCATTGAAAATGCTCTCGCTTGCTGGAAGCGGAGCAGAATTGCTTTCAGACACGGAGATGCTTTTCCCACAGCTCCCTATGTCTGAAAGCAATGCCGGCTCCCGCAGTAGGTGGGGAGCCGGCAGGGACTACGGGGGCCTTCAGGCTCTCCCCACGTTCCCATTGGAGAGTGGGTGCCAAGAGGGCACCCACAACAAATGGGCTGCCCCTGGAGGATGGGTTGCCCAGGGCCAAATTTAGCCTGGGGAGGGAGGATGTGCAGCCCCCTCCCCATCTATAAATGGCCGGGCCCTGGGGTTGGGGTCCCCGGGGCTGAAATCATCCCCGGACCGGGTGCCGCATGGCCCCCTCCCCTCAAAGTATTTATAACATTTTTAAAAGGGCGGGCCCGGGGGATGGGGTACCCAGGGCTGAAATCGGCCATGCGGCCACCTCCCTTATTAGAAGTAGGCCAGGCCCCAGGGGAAGGGGCCACGGTCCCGAAATTATCCCGGGGAGTGTGGCCCCCCTCCCTTAAATATATATTTTTTTAAAAGGCCAGGCCCTGGGCGATGGGGACCCTGGCGCCAAAATAGGCCTGAGAAGGGGGGCCTTGCAGCCCCAGTTCCCTAATAAAACCAAAACATTTTAAAAATTGCCACCTCAGGATATGTCACCGGAGGTTCCACCCCCTTTCTCCATTCCTCTGAAAACGTGCCTCCTGGGGCACAGCTGGTTAGGAGATGAAGTCCCCTTGGCTGTTGAAGGTCCTTGAGGACCAACACCCCTTTCTGTTACCTCCAGTAAGTCCGACCCAGCGGGATTGCTGAGAGGTGGTTGGGGGCCATTCCCTCTATCTCCACCACTCTGGAAACGCAGCTCCATGCACTAAACTGGTTGGGGGCTGAAGTCCCCTTGACTTCTGAGGGTCCTTGGGGGCTAACTATCCCTCCTGTTACCTCCAGTAAGTCCCACACAGCGGGATTGCTGAGAGGTCTTCAGAGGCCACGCCCCCTTACTCCACCATTCTGAAAACATGCCTCTTGGAACACTACTGGTTGGGGATGTCCCCTTGGATGCTGAGGGTCCTTTGGGGCCAAGAACCCCTCTTGTCACCTCCAGTAAGTCCCACACCATGGGATTGCAGAGAGCTGGTTGGAGGCCCCACCCTCTTTCTCCACCGTTCTGCAAACACGCCTCCTGGTGCACTACTGGTTGGGGGATGAACTCCCCTTCGATGCTGAGGATTCTTGGGGGCCAAGAACCCCTCCTGTTACCTTCAGTAAGTCCCACATAGCGGGATTGATGAGAGCTGGTCAGAGGCCCCACCCCTTTACTCCACCACTCTGCAAATGCAAATACTAGTTCAAAAAAACATAGAAATTCACTTAAAAAAACAAGGATTACAGGGAGGTTATAGATAGGAAATAGATTTTAAAAAACCCTAGAACTTTACTTAATTAACCAAAGGTTACAGGAACGTTATAGTTAGGAAATAGAATTTAAAAAACTTTTAAATTCACAGAAAAAACAAATGTAACAGGAACGTCATAATTAAATTTCAATCGTACGAAACCATTGAAATTCAGTAGTTATAGTTACCAGAGCTAATTATAAGTTACGCCCCTGCAATGCACTGTTTATGACCTCACATATTACATCACTCATGACATGGTCAGTAACATCATCGATGACATCACTGATGACATTTGAAAAATGACATCACTGATGTCATCATCCACAGAACCACTCACACCCCCATACAACCTCTCGTACACCCACTCAGACACCCAGCTAACCAGTCACATATGTTATGTTATGTTAATTCAATTTAATATAGCGCTCAACTAACCCCAAGGGGTATCTCAGCACTGCCGACAGACACAAGCAGTAAGTGAATTCAATTAAAATAGACATGTTTTAAGCAGTTTCCTGAATTTATAATATTCAGTACATAGATGGACATGACAGTACACCGGAGCCAAGTGACAAAAGGCTCTGCCACCCCATCTAGTCAGACAGATACGGGGTTCGTTCAGCAATGCTTTGTCCATTGACCTTAGATTTCTGGTAGGTGTATAGCGTTTACATTTCTGCCGAAGATATCTGGGGCCTTTACCCTTTAAAGAGTTGTAGGTGATGCAGCAGATTTTAAAAGTGCTTCTCTACCTTACTGGTAACCTGCTTAAGGATTTCAACAATGGGGCCAAAGTTGAACCTGACGGAAGGTTGAAAACAAGCCTGGCTGCAGTATTTTGCACTACTTGTAACTTTTCCATAAGAGTCTTGTTTGCTGCGGCCAGTAAAGCATTACCATAGTCCAGTCTACTGGTTACTAGAGCCTGGACTAATATTTTTATAGATGAGAAGGGATGGTAAGGAAAGGCTCTTCCTAGTAGATGCATTGTGTGAAAACAGATACCAGTGGTAGCGAAGATCTGCTCTTTCATAGATGGTGCTTGGTCTATTTTTACACCGAGATTTTTCACAGTCTGTCTAGGGATCAGGACTGCGCCCAGTTGAGGGGGCCACCACTCATCAGACAAAAGTGTAATTGCCTTGCCGAACAGCATGATCTCAGTCTTATCAAGATTCTGCTGTAAGCAGTTGGCTGTCATCCATCTAGAAATAGCTAACATTCCCTTGGCAAAACAATCTTTTTTTTAGCCAGATCTTTATCAAAAGTGAAGATAAGCTGTGTATCATATCCGTATGATATTATTTCAAAACCATATGGCCCTACAATCTTAGCAAGGGGGAGCCACATATATATTAAACAGTGTGGAGCTCAAACAAGAGCCCTGTGGTACACCCTTGTCAATCTGCATATTGCGGGATGTAAAAGGACCAAGAGCAATGGTTTGTGTTCTATTTTCCAAGAAGTTTTGGATCCATTAAAAAGCTGTCCCACGTCTCTCGAAGTCTCTGTAGCAGCCTTGAGTGGGATAGCATGTAAAAAGCTGCGGACAAGTCCAGCAGCACTAACATAGATGGAACCCCAACTTTGATCGAGAGTCTTAGAGAATCAGTGATGGCCAATAGTGTAGTCTCTGTACTATGACAGGGTCCAAACCCTGACTGCGAAGGGTCGAGATCTTGATTCTCCTCAAGATAGACTGTCAGTTGATTATTGATTAGACCTTCTAAAAGTTTTCCCAGAAGGGGTAGAAGTGATATTGGACGATAATTGGATAGATTATTAGGATCAGAATTTGTTTTTTTTAGAATAGGTAGTACTTGCACAGATTTCCACTCTAGGGGGGTAGTGCCTGATTCTACTGTTAAATTAAACAGTGTCTGAATAGTGGGAGCAATCTGGATGGCAAGTAGAGCCGTAATCTTAGGAGGGCAAGTGTCAAGAAAGGATCCAAATTTCACAATTTCTAAGACCATCTGAACATCCTCTAGAGAGAAAGACTCAAACATTCCTAGCTTAGGGTTACACTCTGTCCGGACAGAAATTGTCCTAGTAATATCAATGCCTTTTTCTTCTACGGTGGTAGCAAAGTTCTGATATATCCGCTGTATTTTATCCTCAAAGAAGTCAGCAAGAGAATCACATATTTCCTGTGACACAAGAGTTGATTGAGTGCAAGCCTAAAATTGTTTAGGATTTTTGAATAGCACTTTAGTTGAATTGCCTGTCTGTTCAATTTGTTTCATAAGATAACTCTTCCGAGTGGACTTAATATTTTGCTGATACCTAGAGAAGGAGGCTTTATAGATGTCTTTAACTCCTAAGTTTTTAGTTCTTCACCATCATCTCTAGTTTTTTGCAAGCCGATTTTTCTAGCTTTAGCTCAGTCGTATACCATGGAGCAGATGAGCGTTGTTTGGTATTAACACTCCTTTTCAATGGGGCGAGTTTGTCAAAAGCCACAATTAAAGCCTTTTTATAGTCAGTTAGAGCTAGATTAACATCTGAATCATTTGCTCCAAGAGCTGGTTTAAAAATCTCCATAAAGAAATCCAGCAAAACTAAATGCAAGGCTCTTCTTACTGTCTTGTTATCTGCTTTGCTTTTCACAGTATCATTTGATTGTGGGAATTGAAAGGGGATTACACAATGATATGTCCATGTCAGAGTCAAGGCAGCACCACAAGTGACAGAATCACAGTTTGTGAACAATACGTCCAGCTGGTGGCTTGTGTAATAAGTGTGGCCTTTAATTTTTTGATGCAGACCCATCGTTTCCAGACCTGCCTTAAGCTGCCCAGCCTCTGGGTTTGATTGATCTTCCTTCTCCGTGGTAGTCAAAATCACCCACTACACAAAATAAATTGGGTCAACAAAACCTGTGTCGCTATAGCTTCTACCAAGCATTGGCTAAAATCCTTTTTGGAACCTGGCAGGCGGTATATAAGGGCACCTTCCCAGCTTTCTGTAGGAGAGAATTCGATTTTAAAAATGCCAAATTCCATACCCTCGGAAACTGAGGTATCGACCCAAGATGCTTTGATCGTATTTTTAAAAACGATAGTTATTCCACCACCCATTTTGGAACCCCTGTCTAATCTCAATATCTGGTAGTTTTCTGGAATTGGCAATGTAATTGCTGGAAAAATTGTGGCATTTAGACAAGTTTCCATAAGAAAGCAAATGTCCAGGGCCAAAGAAGTGATAAGATCCCACACTTCTGTAGAGTGTTTAGATAGATCCAATATTGCAGGGAAAACCATTCCTGTGTAGGACAGTTTTATAATTTATTTATTTTATTTATAAAGTTTTATAAAGCGCGAACATGACCAAAATGTTGGTGTCAGAGCGCTGTACAACCTAATAAATAGCATTAAATATACAAGGAGCAAAATATAGACAATACAGCATGAAAAGATAATACAAAGAGACAAAGTGAAAACACCAGCAAAGAAATCAAATTGGCATGGATAGTTGCCTCAGATAGGAAGGACATTATTCAGCAGTCTCATTTTTACTTTGTTTTTGAAAAGAACGAATGAAGGGATGGTCCTGATCTCTGCGGGAAGAGAGTTCCAAATTCTTGGGGCAATTCCAGAGAAAGATCTCTTATAGGTTTTCTTTTTGTGAAATTTGGGGGGTTTCAGCAGTAGGGAGCATGTACTACGAGAAGCTCTATTGATTCCGGATAGCACCAGTTTCTGAGCCAGGTAGCGAGGAGTGTTGTGGTGGATGGCTTTGTATGTCATGCATACTATTTTTAGGTAGATTCTAGATTCATAAGGTAGCCAGTTCAGAGAGTGGAGGGCTGGGGTGATGTGATCATTTTTCTTTACGCCTGTGATGAGCCGTGCAGCAGCATGGAGGGTAGCCCTCAACGGTGCTAGTTTTATTTTCGGTAGGCCAACAAGGGTAGCATTCCCATAGTCAAGTTTGGAGATCACAAGAGCCTGAACCGCCATCTTGAGATCTGCATTGGGCAGGAAAGGCTTTAGTTTTCTTAAGATGTGGAGATGGAATTTGGCCGCTCTGGTTGTGGAGCTGATGTGATTCATCATGGAGAGGTTGTTGTCTAGCGTTATTCCTAGGGATTTTGCTGAATAAACAATATGTGGGGTACAGTTCAAGGCGGTGAGTAGTGGGAGCCAGTCTTTGATGTTAGAGGTGGTGTTGGGAGGCGAGATTAATAGGAATTCAGTTTTGAGGGCGTTAAGTTTGAGGTGGTTAAGTGTTAACCAGTGTTGAGTTTTGTTCAAGATGTTATTGAGAGTGCTGATGTCATTAGGAGAGGTAATCTTCATGTACAATTGCGTATCATCAGCGTACATATGGTAGGAGATGTTGGAGTGTTTGAAGATTTCAGTTAGGGGTTCCATGTAAAGATTAAACAGGGTGGGCGAAAGTGAAGAACCTTGGGGAACGCCGATAGTGACCGGTGTCTGATCGGATAAGTCATGATTGATTAGGACTCGTTGAGATCTGTTTTGTAGGAATGAGCAGAACCATTTTAAGACAGTGCCAAAGAGACCCATCCTAAGTTCTAAGAGGTTCAGGAGGGTTTCATGTTTGACTGTGTCAAACGCTGATGATAGGTCAAGAAGGATTAAAAGACAGGATTCATTATGATCGAGAAAGCGTAAAGCATCGTCGACAATGTGGACCATGGCGGTTTCAGTACTGTGACCTGGTCTGAAACCAGATTGGCAGTGGTCGAGGAGTTGGTGCTGGTCAATGTGATTGCAGAGTTGTTGATGAACACATTTTTCCAGGAGCTTGGCTAAGGTTGGGATGCTCGAAATAGGGCGAAAATTGTTGGGATCAGAGAGGTTCGCGTCTGGCTTTTTTAGTATAGGTGTGACTTGTCCACTTTTTAGATATTCCGGCATGGTGCCTTGCGTAAGAGAGGCATTGATAACTCTGGTCCATAGGGGTATCAGGAGGTGTGAAGTTGCCTTGAGGAATTTGGAGGGGAGAGGGTCATTAAAGTGGTTGGAAAGTTTAGTGGAAGACAGTAGTTTTGAGATGTCAGTGTCCTCAAATGTCTGAAAGATGGACCACGAGGCATCATAATTAGTATGATGAACTTCCTGTCATGGCCCTGTGGAAAGTGGGGCAGCAGGTAAACTAGAAGGAGCTTTCTCACTAGAAACAGCATTTATATAATCAGACTTGTTAAACTCCGAACCATGGCTACACTCAAATTGGCATTGGAGACAGGCCACAGGCACCTCATGAGCCCAAGGGAAACAATTAGTACAATGTATTCCTGGTAAAATAGCAGTTGTGTTGGAATTACTTAGCTGGTGCAGGGCTGTTGAGAAGTAAGATATTCTGATGGAATTACAAGCCTTCTTCGCAAAGGACCAGGGGTCTTGGCCCCTGGCGACGGTCGCGCATGGACAGGCATAGACTGGATTGCCTTAGGCGTGCCTTTGGTGCGCTAGCGTCGCGTCCACGCTGGCATCGGCAATTTAAGAGTTAGCAAATAGACCGCTAACCCCTAAGATGGTGGCGCTTCAAGCCAGGAAGTGTGGCAGAGTAAAGTAAAGAGCTTTCTCCACAACAAACTGTCCTAATGACTGCCGTGAAATGGAAAGCAAGGTCGGCACTTTTAAAAAACTAGTAAAACCGATCTGTATTTAAAAGAAATGCTCAACAGTCACACCAAGTGCTAGGAAAACACAATGCTTGCCTGAGGATGAAAGCCAAGCGTCCATGCCGGCATCAGCTGTTTATGAGTTAGCCACTAGACCACTAAACCCTAATATAGCGAAGCTTCAAACCAGGAAGTATGGCAGAATAAAGTAAAGAGATTTCTCCACAACAAACAGTCCTAAAGACTGCGGCAGAAAGGAAAGCAAGGTTGGCACTATTAAAAAAACAGTAAAACCAATCTGTATTTAAAAGAAGTGCTCAACAGTCACACCAAGTGTGAGGATAACCCAATGCTTGCCTGAGGCTGAAAGCCAAGCATCCGCGCTAGCATCGGCTATTTATGAGTTTGCAACTGGACCAAGAACCCCTAAGATGGCAGTGCTTCAAACCAGGAAGTATGGCAGAGTAAAGTAAAGAGCTTCCTCCGCAACAAACAATCCTAAAGATTGCGGTGGAATGGAAAGCATGGTCCGCACTATTAAAAAAATAGTAAAACCAATCTGTATTTAAAAGAAATGCTCAACAGTCACACCAAGTGCGAGGATACCCATTCACAGACCCGGACAAGTACTCATAAATCCACTTACTCATCCATAGAGCCTCTCACACACCCACTCACTCACTCATTCATGCAGCCACTCACACAACCACTTGCTTACCCATACAACTATTCATGCAACGAGTCACTCACCCATACAGCCACTCTGAGCCATCCACTCACCCATACAGCTACTATACACCCACTGCTTCACCTATACAACCTCTCTCAAACCCACTCAATCACCAATACAGCCTCTCAACAGAGCCACTCACTCACCCATTCAACCAATAACACACACTCATACACCCACACAACCACTTACATACTCATTCACTCATCCATACAAGCACTCGCACATCTGCTCAATCACCCATACAGCCATTCACACAGATACATACTATCCAATTTAGCCACTCACACACAACTCACTTAACTAAACTCCCACTCAAAGAGCCATTCACTCACTCATACAGCCACTGACACACCCATTTACTCACCAATACACCCACCCACACAGCTATTCACACACCCACTTATACACCCCAACAGCCACTAACACACCCACTCACACACCTATAGTGCCACTCAGAAACCCATTCACACATGGATACACACAGCCACTCACACATTATACGTTAAAAGTAGTATCACTCATTAGTAGTACACCTAATTATACTAATTAAACTTTTGTAGTAGCTTAGTATATATGTTTAACACTCATAAATTCTTAGAAAACACATACACTGACTGAATGATGTTATTTACACATATATATATATATATATATATATACATATATATATATATAATATATAAATATATATATATATTTTTTTTACCATATTTGTGCTTGCCCGCAGTCCCGCCATTTTGTTGCGAGGTACTTGGGGTCCATGAACTGAATCCTCCATCTTACGGTATCGTCATACTCCCAGACTGATTCATGCCGCTGGTCAGCGCCTTGTACCACCTTATTGACCATCGCCATAAATCGACCCCTCTTGAGTCACCTTCACCCCTCTCTTATTGCAAGATCAAGGTGAGGCACCCTTTTTGCCCCCTCCCTCGGACCCGTTCCTTCCCTTATTGTGACCTGACTCTGTGAGGGTGCACCGTGATCAAGACCTGCTGGTCGAAACGCGTTGGTGGAGGAAGGAGTAAAGTGATGGCTTGTCAATAAACCGTTTTTTAAATCAACCCCCCTGGGAGCGTGCAGCGTGTAATTCGTTTTGGTGAGAAATAAGTTTCGAGGCTGGTCCTGCCTCGCCACGCGCACCAGCTGTGCAAAGTGCGCCCTTTGTTTGGGACGGAATTGAGGGCTAATATATATATATATATAAATGTATATTATCTACTGGCGGTCGCCAGTAGATAGTTATAGTTACAACCTATTATCCATAGGAAATCCGCGACATTCTATTTGAAATAACTCTCTTGCCGGTTGACGTATCTTCGCGAAATTTTCAAACTTTGTGGCCCGCTCCGGTCCGCTCCTACCCTGAAAGTCTCGGGGGATTCGTCAAGCGGGGCCGAGAAAAAGAGGGGTCCCAAAACGCGTTTTCCCCATGCATTTTTCCATAGGAAACTTTAGACACGGCTACAGCCCGAACTGCTGAACGGAATTACACCAAATTTGGCAAAGAGGTAGTTCTTGGTTCAGAAAGAACCCTTTTTGTTAAATGGTGTAAATCCGTTCAGTAGTTGCTGAGAAAATGAAAAGTAAAAAGATAGTGATATCTATGGCCGAGTAGGGTCCGCGTACCCTCAGCGCACCCTGCGCGCACCGTCCCGATCCACGAGCTGCATGTTAATTGGCTGTCAGCTGGCTGTCAACATTCCGATTCAGGAAATGTTGGCAGCCATTTTATCCCTCGGTAGAACCGAGGGACAGAAACAAGTGCGCAAAGCGCACAAAGGGGCAGGGTAGAAACACCCTGACCCCCTAGGTTTGCTCAGGGGTCCCACAAGGACCCCTGGGCAAAAAAAATAAAAAAGATTTTTTAAAAATCGGCAGGATGCGCTCAGGGTGCGCGAATCCTGCCGAAAAAAAAATCGAGCGTGGTCTCCGCGCTTCGATGTTAATTGGCCCCGGGTGGCCCAAGTCCCGGGGGCATGGTGGGGGGATAATTTAATGTGTGGGGGCCTCAAAGGGCCCCCAAGCCCGGGGACCGCCACCCCCGGGGCTTTTTTTTATAAATGGTGCGGGAGGGCTCTGAGCCCTCCCGCAGCCCCGGGGACCACCACCTCCCCGGGGCTTTTTTTAAATAAATTAAAAAACCTGTGTGGGGGGGGCTCCAGCCCCCCCACACGCCCCGGGGACCGCCACCTCCCCGGGGCACTAAACATTTAAATATGGGGGTCCGTTACGGACCCCCAGAGCCCCGGGGACCACCACCTCCCCGGGGCTTTGAACTGAATGGGAGGGGGGCCGCGCGGCCCCCCTCCTGGAGCCCTTGATGGCCCTGGGGACCACCACCCCCCAGGGCTGGCTCCTGCAGTGTCCCGGGTGCCTACCCCGGGACACTGTAGTTTGCTATGGCAGGACGGGAGCCTCGCGGCTCCCGTCCTGTCATAGCAAACTGCTTTGGATATTGGAAGAGAGGCAGGAAACCTGCTCTCTCTTCCAATATCCAAAGCACATTGCTTTCCACATGGGGAGCTGCATCTTAGCAGCTCCCCATGTGGAAAAGCAATGCCGGCTCCCAAGGGACGTGGGGAGCCGGCGGGACTGTGGGGGGATTGGGGACCCCCCCACAGTCCCCAACGAGAGGGCCGGCCCCGGGGGATGGGGTCCCCGGGGCAAGTAATGGCCCGGGAGGGGGGCCACGCGGCCCCCCTCCCCAAAGTTTAAAAAATTAAAAAAAAATTAAAAAAGGGTATGGCCGGCCCCGGAGGATGGGGTCCCCGGGGCCTTAAATGGCCAGAGGAGGGGGCCACGCAGCCCCCTCCAAAGAATAAAAATAAAGGTCATGCCCGGGGGATGGGGTCCCCGGGGCCAATACAAACCCAGGGAAGGGGGCCACGCGGCCCCTTCCCGTTTTTTTAATAAAAAATTTTAAAAAAGGGGTAAGGGTTTTTTTTTTAAAACGATCGGGCCCGCAGGCCCCGCCCCTTCCTTCACCACTCTGCAAACGCGCCCCCTGGCGCGTTTGCAGAGGAGAACGAATTCCCCTTGAATACTGGGGGTCCCTGGGGGCCAACTAGCCCACCAGGAACCTCCAGTATGCGCCAGGGAGCTGCCTTGCAGAGAGGTGTACAGAGGCCACGCCCCTTTTACACCTCTCTGCAACGCAGCTCTGTGGCGCTTTTTGGAGGTATATGGTGGGCTAGTTGGACTCCGGGGACCCTCAGGATTCAAGGGGACTTAATCCCCCAACTTAAAACGCGCCACGGGGCGCGTTTGCACAGTGGTGAAGGGAGGGGCGGGGCTTCAGGTGACATGTGTGCAAACAGGCCCCGTGGCGCGTTTTAAGATGGGGAATTAAATCCCCTTCAATCCTGAGGGTCCCTGGGGGCCAACTAGCCCAACAGGTACATCCAGAAAGCGCCACAGAGCTGCGTTGCAGTGAGGTGTAAAAAGGGGTGTGGCCTCTCTACACGTCTCTGCAACGCAGCCCCCTGGCGCATATTGGAGGTTCCTGGTGGGCTAGTTGGCCCCTAGGGACCCTCAGGATTCAAGGGGACTTAATCCCCCAACTTAAAACGCGCCACGGGGCGCGTTTGCACAGATGTCACCTCAGGCCCCGCCCCCTCCCTTCACCATTGTGCAAATATTCCTCTAAAATCTGCCGAACTACGAATTCCGATTTACTCACCTGTTATCAGGAGAGACCTCAGTGCTGCATCTTTCAGCCCAGTACTAATCCTGAAAAGTAATTTTAACCGTACTTACCAGTAACTTGAATTTCCTTCCATAGGATATCATTGCCTGCTTTTTGTTGAAAAAGTTTCTAAGTGTTGATTTTTGAAACATACAAATATTCCTCTAAAATCAGCCGAAATACGAATTCCGATTTACTCACCTGTTATAAGGAGAGACCTCAGTGCTGTATCTTTCAGCCCAGTACTGGTCCTGAAAAGTCATTTTAACCGTACTTACCAGTAACTTGAATTTCCTTCCATAGGCTAACATTGACTGGTTTCACTTGGAAATTCTTCTAAGTGTGGAGTTTTGGAACTTTAAAATATTCCTCTAAAATCAGCCGAAATACGAATTCCGATTTACTCACCTGTTATCAGGAGAGACCTCAGTGCTGCATCTTTCAGCCCAGTACTAATCCTGAAAAGTAATTTTAACCGTACTTACCAGTAACTTGAATTTCCTTCCATAGGATATCATTGCCTGCTTTTTGTTGAAAAAGTTTCTAAGTGTTGATTTTTGAAACATACAAATATTCCTCTAAAATCAGCCGAAATACGAATTCCGATTAAATCACCTGTTATAAGGAGAGACCTCAGTGCTGCATCTTTCAGCCCAGTACTGATCCTCAAAAGTAATTTTAACCGTACTTACCAGTAACTTGAATTTCCTTCCATAGGATATCATTGCCTGCTTTTTGCTGAAAAAGTTTCTAAGTGTTGATTTTTGAAACATACAAATATTCCTCTAAAATCAGCCGAAATCCGAATTCTGATTTATTCACCTGTTATCAGGAGAGACCTCAGTGCTGCATCTTTCAGCCCAGTACTGGTCCTGAAAAGTAATTTTAACCGTACTTACCGGTAACTTGAATTTCCTTCATAGGCTAACATTGACTGGTTTCACTTGGAAATTCTTCTAAGTGTGGAGTTTTGGAACTTTATAATATTCCTCTAAAATCAACCAAAGTACGAATTCCAATTTACTCACCTGTTATCAGGAGAGAACCCAGTGCTGCATCTTTTAGCCCAGCACTGACCCTGAAAAGTAATTTTAACCGTACTTACCAGTAACTTATATTTTCTTCCATAGGAATCCTTTGTCTGGTTTTCAGCAGAAAAGTTTCAAAGTGTCGATTTTCACAAACTACAAATATTCCTAAAAAATCGCCTGTATGACTTAAACGCATTCTTTCAACTGTTTACAGGAGATGCACCAGTGCTGGATCCAGGATCCAACACTGAGTAAGAAAAAGTAACGATAACAGTTTTTACCTTCTAAGTGAATTTCCTTCCATAGGATAACATTGGTGATTCTATGAGAAAAAGTTTCTAAGTGTCAACTTTTAAAGTACAATAATATTTCTTAAAAATCACGACTGTAACCAAAACGCTTTTACTCAACTGTTTATAGGAGATGTCCCAGGAGTGAATCTAGGATCCAGTCCTGTGGTTAGAAAAGTAATCCATAAAGTAACTAATTGCATTTAACTAGAAATTCACATTGAGCTGAATGTTGCATTGTGTTTGAAAATGTGTTGCCCATTGCAACAACTGTAACTACTGTACTTAAAAGTCTATTGCCTATGTGCAAAGTATTTAAACTAAAGTAATTCATTCTGAGAAAGTATTTTTTGTAATGTAATGTATAATGTAATTACAATGTAATTTAAAAAATAAAATATGTAAAAAAAAATTGTTTCTAAAAATGTAGTAAATCAGTATGAAAAAAATTAATATAACAATTAATACATTTAAAAATTGTCATTTACAAAACCTTTGAAATTCACTGAAAAAACCGTAGGTTTCAGACATGTTATAGTTACAAATTAGCATTTAAAAAACCTTTGAAATTCACTGAAAAAACCATAGGTTTCAGGGACGTTATAGTTACAAATTAGCATTTAAAAAACCTTTGAAATTCACTGAAAAAACCATAGGTTTTAGGGACAGTTATAGTTAGTTGGACATTGCACTCGTACAAAACCCGTGAAATTCCCCCGTTATAGTTAGTCCAGCTAACTATAACTCGCGCCCCCGCAATGCACTGCTGATGACGTCACATATTACATCACTCATGACATGGTCAGTGACATCACTGATGACATCACTGATGACATCTCAAATGACATCACTGATGACATCATCCATGTGATAATTTCATGCATCTTCTCACACCCTAATATAACTTTTGATACACCCACTCTAAATTACAGACTGCCATTCGCAAAACCATAGACACTCCAACACCAAAAACTACATACCAACTCACTGATTCTTAGGTCTACACACACATCCACTCACTCACCTGTACAGTCACTCATACTTACAGTCACTCAGTACAGGACTATCATATGCACTCATACACCTATATAAACACTCACACACCGCCACTCATCCATAGAGGTACTCACACACCTAGTCAGTCATGCAAAAAATTAATCACACACCCATTTACTCACCTATACAGTTATACACACACCAGCTCACTTACTCATACAAATACTAGCACATTCTTATGCTCTGATACAATAACTGATACAATCACACACGCATCCATACAGCCACTCTCACAATAACACACTCTCACTTATAGCCATTTAAATACTCTAACACACATATATACTGCCTTTTACATATGTAGTTACTCGCACATGTACCACTGAGATATACATTCACTCACTAACACACCCATACACACACTCACCCACCCAAGCAGTCCATCACAGATGCACTCTTGAAATCATGCACCCAGTGAATCACACCCCACCCACACACACCCCACCCACACACACCCCACCCACACACACCCCACCCACACAAACACTCAGGCAGCCATACAGATACTCAGAGAACCAATCAATAACCCATATAGACACTCATGTAGCTAGTCGCAAATCCATGCATCCACTTACACACCAACAAACAGACGGATACAGACATTCGCACAGTTTAGTCACTAACCCATGCATTCAGTAAGATACGTTTAATCACTCACTTGTAGAGTCAGTCACTCACGTACTAAATCATCCATTCAGACACTTATACACCCACTCATTCTTCAATACGCCTTTCCCTATATATATTAAACATATTTAAACTTTACAGAAACACACAGTCACTGGATGATGTCATCAGTGATGTCATTTGAGATGTCATCAGTGATGTCATCAGTGATGTCACTGACCATGTCATGAGTGATGTAATATGTGACGTCATCAGCAGTGCATTGCGGGGCGCGAGTTATAGTTAGCTGGACTAACTATAACGGGGGAATTTCACGGGTTTTGTACGAGTGCAATGTCCAACTAACTATAACTGTCCCTAAAACCTATGGTTTTTTCAGTGAATATATATATATATATATATATATATATATAGTATTCTATGGGTCAGGAATCATTTCTCAAAGTACCTGCAAACCTGATTAACTATTAGAAATGGCATCATCATAATTCATTTTTCAACATCTAATTAATTTGACCATCAATAAATATGAAAGTCTCCTAACCATGCACAACATAACTACTTTATAAAAAATATTATTTTGATATGTTCCAATAAAAAAAAATATTCCTAGTAAACATTGCCTGTGTGTGCCTTAATCTCTGCCAATGTGTGCTTAGATTAAACGTTGTGTGGATAGTATCAGGAGATACCATATTGAGAGTTGAGAAATATAGCATATTATTGACAGCTTGGTATGATTTCTCTGTATGGTTAAAGCATATATGGCTTCTGATTAATCACATTTGCATGTATATGCCAGGTTACCGAAGCAATGCCCTCCATTCCAGCATGTAAGTACATTGCATATGCAACACAATCAGAAATATGTATGTCTGACTTGCATGTTTTAAAAACCATATAATACTCCTTAATGAAAGCGAGTACCAAGGACAAAGTGAAATTAAAAGAGAAAAGGGAATACAAAATAACACAAACCACATGATTTTCACCCTAAGTACTTTTTACCTGTCTGAAATAACCACTATGTTTAAAGAAATAGAGTGTAGGGGTATCTGTGAAACGTCAAAAATGTTGGACTACTCAAAACATAAGAGCTATCCTTTGCTTACCTATTGCTGTAGAGCTGGGTATACTGGGACAAGACCTCATCAGTTAGAATTTCCAATTGATCTGGATTAAAGTTTGGGAACCTGTCACCAATACGTTCTATCATGCATGCCAACAGTTCAGGTGGAGCAGCAAAAGCTAGCAGGTGAGAGATAATCCATTGGAAAATGTGAACTTCACTGAGACATGTACATGCGTCAATGGACGTATTCCAAAACCATTGGCGATTTTCGAGGAATTCACCCAACCTTAACCAATGGGTGTGCGGTACGTTGCTAGAGGTAACATCTATGAGATGGATTATGTCCGTTTGTCATGATGCAGACTTTAGTAACTTAATATTTAAAGTGAAAATACTTGAAAATAAAATCCCAACTAGGTAGCAACAACTGAAAGGCTTATTTCTGTAAATTAAAACACTGTAATTTAATTTAAAATATATTTGATATACAACACCTTTTATCTGTGGAATGGTGTCAGTGAACTGTATACCTGTGCTGTATGCGATACAAATTAAACCTCCATTGCCGGATCTCAAATTTGAAATACAAAAAATAAATAAAAACAATTTTGTAGAAATCTTATGAAAATGATGTAATTTTACAGTTTTTTAAATATTTTGCAACTTCATGCCAGATGTACATTTACAGTTCTAAAAAACACATTGAATTTTGTGAGTGTTAGTTTATATACTCTTGACACTCACGATATATATGCTAATTGATTTTTCAATTGGCAATTGAGAGCAGTGTTTGTTGTAAGCTTAACACACATCTAGGGGACAACTGTGTTGACATATATGTTGTAATGTGAGTTAATGCGTATAGGTTATCATTATGTCTTATATTGCAGAAATGTATGTTAAATGTTCTGTTATTGATATGGAAAACACTGTCCCTTTATACATAGATTTTCACATATTGTCTTTCAGGGGTAGCCCCCAACCTCAAGTCAAGAACCTTGCAAGGGTGAATAGATGCAAACCTAGGATGTTCTGTCCTTTTCCAGGCATGGCCACCATTCAAGAACAAGAGATTATTAAAATTAATACTGGCTAAGCCGACAGACAATAGAGAATTTATGCCATCAACTTGATCTACAACTTCAGTCACAGAACCAAAATCCAACTTCTATAACACCGATTGTGAAAAACATGTCAGTTATCAATTTTGCAGTCACTGGATCATTTCAGCACACTGTAGGTGATTGCAATGGAATGTTGCAAACTACTTTTAGTTGTGTGCTATGGGAATACATGGAAGTAATGCTGAGTCACCGTAAACGTTTTGTACAATTCCCAAGGCCTGGAGAGGAATTAGACAATGTGAAGGCTGATTTTTATGGTTTGGGTGCCATTCCACAAGTCATTGGTACCATTGGTGGCACGGACATTGCCCTGGTGCCAACACACAATAGAGAACAAGAGTCCTGTAAGAGGAAAAATATTAATTCCATCAATGTACAAGTGGTGTGATTATCTGAGATGTACATTTCTAGCACGTGTGAACATTTCCCTGAACCCACTCATAATTCTTTTGTACTACGCAATAGCAGCATACAACAGCAAATTACACAACTTGGAAATGTGAGAGCCTGGCTTGTTGGTAAGTGTCATGTTTCAATATATGTGAGAATGCCATTATATAGTTCTGTGTGTGAAGCATGCAAAATTTCCTTGCCGTAGTTCACATTTTTTTTTACAATTATGATGTATTGTAGGAGCCTCAGCCTATCCTAGGAGACCAAGGCTGTTACCACCACTGAGTAATCCAACAACGAGGAAAGGTCCATTTCAGTGAAGCACCTGGTAGAATTTGTCAACTTGTGGAACAGGCTTTTGGGTTCCGAAAACAAAATTCCAGTGCCTGGATATGTCTTGAAGAGCCCTCCTCCTCTCACCTGAGAAAGTTTGCAAAATAAAAATGCTCTGTTGTATGCTGCACAACATTGCCCTGCAATGAAACATTACTTTTATCCAAGATGAGGACTACACTGAAGAGGCCCAGGGTGATGTTGAAGAACTGCCAAATGAAAATGACAGTGATGATGAAGAAGGAAATGACTTACATCAAGATGTCATTGACAACTTCATCTCATAAGGGCAAACATCACTCAAATAACATATTTGTTGATGTAACAATCTTTATCTACATGTGGCAGACTCCTGCGGTGGTTGAAAGAATAGAGGTTATGAGGTTGTCTACATGATGTGGGTTCTAATGGTAATGTTTATTACTGTGATGAATGCATGGCTGAATGAAATATCTACAAACTGACAATATCAACATTTTCATATTCAAATGAGGAGATTGTGTAACTGAAGATGCTACATTGGGAAAAAGTTATTTAGAGTGTACCTAAGTCTTGAAATTAGATTAGCTATTAATATTGTCCATCTTTTCCTTCCCATAGGTAAACATACAGTGTAATTTTCAGTAGTACAAAAGAATCATTGGCGACCAAATAAATGGTTATGGTATCGTACGTTTCGAGTTCAAATGTTGTATGTAGGAAACGTTTTTCCTGTTGTGGTACTTTGTTTTCTGTTTTTAACCACAGATTCAATTGTAACTGATGCCATTATTGCAATGGTTGTTTGTAGTAAGGGCTGCTTGATTATATTCATGTTATGTGCTAAAAACAGTATCCACCTACTATGACTTGTCTACATATACAATATGATGTGACGAACATAACAGGATGATTTTGTAACATGTAATAAAGTGATATCTCTTTAAACAGAATCTGAGTGTATTGCATTTTGTTAAATTGACTGTGCTCATTTTGTTCTATTGGAGTATTTGAGCATGTTTATTGACATAATACGTTGCAGGATTTTCAGCCAGACATTGAAGATATAATTAGATGTTTATTTACACAATACATTTTCAAAAACTACAAAGAAGTATTTACAAATGACATGAAGGGACTGAAAAAATAATATGCATAGAACAAATATATTTTTGATTTGGCCTGGCAAATGGTGAACAAAATAAACAGTGTTTTCAATCACAAATATGATCAACATTAGTTCCAAAACGGAATTTACAATCATGGGGGCTTATTTACAAGTCCCTTGCACCGCCAGTACGTCACTTTTTCCAATTTTAAAAGTAACGCACCAGTGGAGCAAGGGGCTTGTAAATAAGCTTGATGGTGTATGAGATGTTGTGAGTTCAAGGCCCAACTGTTTGGGCTAAATGTCCATTTTACAAATAGACTGTATATTTTCAGAGTCCAAGTCAGGGTATGATGACAGTGAGACATCAAATGAAGGTATGTTATCTATTTGAATGCTTTATGATATATGGAATAATTGACCACTGAGGGGCTAGCTGTTGTTGTTTAATGCAACAATGGATGACTCCATGTAGTTTTATTTTTTTCCGAAATACTCAATTAACGGTACACCTACAGACTGCTATGGAAGGGCAGAAAAATGGTTCTATGGCTACTGAAGTGTGTGGCAAAATGATTCCTCCTGGCACACTAGACGCTTTTGTTGTACAGGCATTGGGGCTTCCAGGATAAATATACTGGGTAAACACAAAATACTTGTTTGTACAAATTGTGTCTGAGTTACTTTCACCATGTTAGGTGAAAAAAACACAGGCACTATAGTTTTGTGTAGCAGTGGTACATTTTCTTTGTCCTGAGACCCTACACATATCAGGTTCCGAGGACAGGGTGAAGAAGGTAAAACTGTGTAGAAGAGTCTTCAGAGAAGTGTGACTATACCAGTTATATCATATGTGCATAACGTACTTACACAGAAATAGTTCTTATTCTCCTTTATGACACTAATTTTGTGTAGAATGCATATAAAAAGGAGTTGAGGTGCATTACATTAGTTTGTGAATCTGCATGTAACATATCAGGCCAGACAATGGAGAATTGTTATATCATGTTTATAAACATTACACCTGAAATACATTTTCATGTCAGTTTGGAAAACATTCTGAAAAGAAATTAGGTTAATTGCTTTAGCAACATTACAGTTTTTCAGGATAGACTGGCCAACACTGGGTGTTAACATTAGATTTGGTGTACCTTTTTAAGAAATGCCAATGTCTACTTCATGTTACAAGACACAATTCTATGTAATTTCCTGGGGAACTGAAATGTAATTATTTTTTTGTTGTCTACTTTACTGTGCTTTTACTTCCCTGTCTCCACTCTACTTGGGATTCATGCAAAGCCTTCAGTGTGTAGGATCCCATACACCCTTTACTTCCATGAGTTGCATAGGTCTGGGAGAACCACCGCCAGTCTGCTGGGCTGCTAGGTGTGCTTTGGAGGCCAGAGATCTTACCCTCTTTCGCAGATCAATCCAGCACTTCCTAAATTCCTCCTGTGGACACCTGCTGTTAGTGACAGCATCCACTCTTCTGTCCCACACTTGCCTTTGCTGAATACTAGTTGTAGATTGGACAAGAGCTTCAATTAAGTAAGTGTGGCTCTACCCTAATGATCACATCCACTTTGACTGTCAATTGTGTGTCTGTAAATCTGGGGTGTCTTCTCCCAGTCATGCTTTAAAAAGACAAAGGCAGATATAGAAGGTAAAAAATTGGAAATAAAATATATACGAAGTGAAAATACAATTAAAGGTAGCACAGGGAAAAACAAATGATGCGTCACCAAAACCGCTATCTGCTGCTGGCTGCTTGTGAGAAATGCAAAGGATCAAAGAATAGCATGGGTGTGCTTTATAGTGTGCTCACCTGGAGTGATTACATAGAACGTTAGTATCAGGTGAGTGACTTGAGCGTCAATCTTTCAGATGCAAAGCTACACCATGGAAAAACCGTTCTGCTACGGATTTCTTCCAAATGTACTCTGCTGCAAGCCTGCAATGCTGATGGAGATATATAAATTTGGCGGGTGGAATCCCGCCACACCAACACCGATGGAGTGTTGTTCGATGGCAGAGGATTATTCGCTGCATGTGCGGTACTCCTGCTGAGACGATGAATCTCCCTCCTACACAATGGACTGTGGTTCGCCCCATCTATATATTACTCAGACCAAAGGAACTCTGCAAGGCCGGCGGGCAGAACTGAACCTCCATCACAGAGGACAGACGGCTCGACCTCCATGATATAAATTGGGCCCTTAGTCACTTTTTTGTAGCTCGTATTCTTCTAGCGGGGAAAGGATGCAGGCTATAGCCAAAGAGGGTTCCACAAAACTGAATACCTTCTTTGCGTAATCCTACTTAATTTCAATTACTGCTGCAGAAATGCTCTCAGTGTAGCAACCTGAATATTTGGCCCGCCAGCAAAGCACCTTCCTTCCTCGGTTCAGCTTAGCGGGTTTGTCTCGATCTTCTAGAGGTCTTTAGAGACAAAAGGTTTCTAAGACACAAGCTGCAGGAAAAGTTAGGAGGTATACACATTGACAACAGCTTAGAGTCAGGACCTTGGGGACTGCACTTGGGGATCAAGACTCACTTCAGCAGAGGCCAGCAGCAGAGTCCAGGGCAGGTCCAGATGGAACTGGCCAGCTGGGCAGTTGCAGAAAAGGCCTCCTGTAGCTTGTTGTGTCCCTGTAGCTTGAACAGGAGGTCAGCTTTATGGCCCTCGGTGTCTACTTCTTTGTCCTGGATACAAGAGGGAGAGCAGGTCTAGCCTTCTGTCCTCTTCTGTCCTCTTCTCAGGTCACAGACAGCAGGTCCAGTCCTCTTCTGTTCTTCCACAGGTCCAGAAAGTGTTAAGAGGAGGGTATTGTGGGTACCACATTTATGCCGTGAACCAACCTGTGTGTGAGGGTGACTCCAGGACCTTTCCTAACCAATATGTTGAAAAATCCCATTGATAACCCTGCCCACTTTTGCAACATGTCATGTGTGCCTTCCATCTAACAATCCAACAGTGCCCCTGTCTGCCTAAATCCAAAAGGTGTGGTCAGGAAAATGAGCAACCACTCCTTTGTGGTCACTGTAATCCAGTTCTGAGTGCAGATTCTCTGCCACCAGGATTGGTGCCTGCCTGACTGAGGGAACAAAAAAGACCCTTGTCCCAGTGTCAGCTGATATTTGCCTGTGACAGGATAGGGCTGTTTCAAGTTAATCATATTCCTAAGCACAGCCCAGACGGTCATCCTGCCAGAGGAACAGATCACCTCCCCACACCCAAATCTTTGTCCTGCTCTGGGATTAGTTTTATTACTTTGTTTAAAAAGATAAGAGGAACCCCTTGCTTCCCAAAGGAATAGGGTATAATACAACAGTATTACAAAAGTTTTATCCTTTGGGGAAAATATACCTGTGTCTACTATACACTCAAACTTATTCCACTCACTCTCTGTCACTCACACCCTCTACATTCTTTGGAAGTGAGACCGTATATTCCTAACAGATAATCCTGACAACAACAGTTGTATAAAAATACAAATCGATTTATTAATAAAACCCTTTAAGGTACACAATTAAAAATTGAAGGCAATTTTGCAAAATGTAATAAATGTTGTACATAGAATATTAACACAGACATATAAAACAAATCCTATTTGTACAATTTAAAAGCACACACTGTGAATAAGAAAAAGAGAGTACAAATCACAAGACAGAAAAGCACTATGTCATAAATGGTGTACACATTCGTAGACCAAAACTTTACGGGCTAGAACCTGGTATTGTTTAATTCATGAAATACTCCTTGGTCTAGCCACTTAACAAATTGTGTACTTTTCAACTGGGCGTCGACGCGTTTCGATGGACTCTTATATCACCATCTTTTTCAAGACATAAAAATGTATTGTACTCTCCAAACCAATAATAATACACATATAATGGATTAAAAAACCTCTCTAGGGCAATGGTAACTGCTCCTTCAACACTAAGCTTATGCTTCCTGGGTGATGGGGGTTGATACCTCCTATTTCTTCTTTAGAGTATGCTTCGATATTTTAGCTTGGTGGTGAAGGGTAAACAGATGGACTCTTCAAATAAAAGACGTTCTGTATCGGTGCATTACTCAATGACCCTCCTATCGCATGTAAAGTATCTGGACAAATGTTTGACTCTGGCAATGGCCAAACTAATTAGCCTCCTTAAAAAGACGGATGTATATCATTGTCCACTTTCCCCATCAGAAAGTGTGCTGATTCAGGATCCCTTGTAATTATTAGGGTTTCATAAGTTGCACGCTCCTGCACGAAATCGTATTCGGCTGTTCTAACCCCACCAACCCCATCAATGAAGCTATTCAGCTGCCAGGTGACATCTGTAGCTCATGAAAATGGGCTTCCAGAGGCTTTAGAGAAAAGGGGATTTTCTAAAGTTCCTTTTCCAAAATATCTATTACTAATCCGACTTTACCAGTGAACTGGGCTAGTAATAAATATTTCACAAAGTCAAAGAATAAAATTGGTAGATGTTTTCTAGCCAGATATAACATCATTAAATATAATATTGTATCCCAGTGCTTTCCTACAAAGCAACCAACCCTGCTACAGTGAAAATAGGTTTTGGAGCCTTGACATATTTAACATTAAACTTTTACATGTCCTACTTTACCCTGCCTTATGGGCAATAAGGCCTACTTAGGTGTGACTTATTGATCAAAAGGGTTTATTTTGATAGATCAAATTGCAGTTTTAAAACTGCACAGTCTGGTTACAAATGGTAGGCCGGCAGTCCTGAATGCACTGTCAGTGCAGTGGGTGGCACAATGGGTGCTGCAGCCTATTGTTGACATTCAACTTGCAGGCCCTGGGTACACTTTGTACCGTATACTAGGGACTTAAAGGTAAGTTAAATGTGCCTATTAGGGGTATGGCAATTCATCAGGTTGAAAGGTAGAGCACATGCACGTTATCCCTGGTTAGCAGGGGTAAAGGGCGCAGAGTTCTGCAGACAGCAAAATATAGGGTTCAGCAAAAATGAAAAAAATCTAGAGTGGCCCTGCAGAAAAGGCAATTTTCTACACCTATGTTCTGTACCTGAAGTTTCTAGGGAGCCAATAAGATCCATCCCAGTTCTTTGGAAAGTGTCCTTGATGATAGGAGTGACTGTGAGGAGCCTCAGGGCACATATCCTGGATATGTTAATGGGCACACTGGATGTTGCCTGCAACATCGGTCTGTTTCTGCAGCCCCCCCCGCAAAAGAAAAACCCAGGCATGAAAACCCAATGAGAATTGTTTGCTTTGTTGTATCTGACCCCAGATGACCTCCAGTCAAATCTCTAAGTGCTTACATTAATACTGGCTTTATGAAGGGCTTTGGCACTATCACCAGGCGCACTACATTCCAAATGGACTGAGGTACTAATTTCCTCTGATCTATGGGAACTATTCACGTCTTCCATTCAGGTTCATTCTGTGGCCTACGCCAAGGTTGGATCTTGTGTTTGTGATTCTATATTCAACTGATCTTTTGTTTCTTCTGGCATTTGTTCTTTTTCTCTTTGGGTACAAAAGTCTCAATCTCTGCTGAAACATATGTGGCTTCCCACAGCATTTCTTGATCTTTTTGGGGTGTGAAACAAAAGCAGGGGAACGTCTGTCCCTAACACTACTGTAAATACAATATCACTACTGGAACACAATATCAGGTGACAGTCCCATGTATAAAATCTCAGACAGATGTGACATCTTGTGTCGCCCTTTTTTATTGTTATCACTAGTTCTGTTTTAGCAGGGATTGCACTGTTTTCCTGCTGCACGTCTGACTTCTAGAAAGGAGTAGTCAGAGCATCACTTTGTTTTGCATCTCGCCTGTGTTCTTCCTCATGAAATATCTTAGCAGTTTACTTTCTTCAGACTCTTTCCTTCCTCCATTGCATGTCAGTTAGATATTCAAATTTAAAATAGTCTTTATTTTGCCCTGGGTAAATATGAACACCTAGGAAATAGCAATAAAATAAAAATGCTATGGCTATTAATAAGTTAATCTATTGTTTATGTAAGTCAAGTCACAAAATATACAGTAATGGTTTATTAAAGTACGTAGTACTCCATCCTGCGGCCTAATGTGCACAGGATCAGACACAACGTTAGCACGCTACACTGTCTCTCTCTGGAACACAGCATCACATTTAGAGTATGAAGCATAAGCATCAAATCACTCTATGCTGGCACTTCATCTCTTTTAAAAGATAAACTTCACACCACAGAAAATCAGAGAGCGAAAAGAAGCAAAGCCAGAGTTATATTCGAGTTACCCTTTCTCTAAATAAACAAACAAACAAACAAAAAAACATATCCAGCCTTCTCCTGCTTGCATCCCAGATGGTGAACATGACACAAGAAAACATCAGATTGTTAATGTTAATGTTAATTGGGATTTGCAAAGCACCTAATCACTGGCAGGTCTCTAAGCGCTGAGAGAGAGTAGCTATGGCCCACCCCAATGAGTGGTTGTTCGCCCCAGGTCAACGCGTGCATTATGTCCAGGCCTCTGTAAAGAGGAGGGTCTTCAGTTTTTTCCTAAAAAGAAGGAGGGCTTCTTCTGAACGAAGGTTTCCTGCTAACTTATTCCACAGCTGCGGGATCAAGACCGAGAAGGCTCGACCCCCTTTGCTCGTTGTGTTGAACCGTGGACATGCCAGCTGGCCTGCCTTACCCAGATCTCTTGGCAATCAGAAGGGAGGTAAAGACTCGCCTATTCAAACTTTACCTTTCAAGCAGTGCTTAATTTGTGCTGGTGGATTCCGGTGCTCGGCACCGGAAATTAATTGTCAGCATGGCTCTAGTTATAGTTCAGGTGTCATGTTGGTACTGCCATTGGCAGCGCTGGCAGTGTATGGCTGGTGCAGGCTTCAGTGGCCTTCTGAGAAGGGGCCTGGCACTTATGTTTTTACAAATGAAGCACTGCGTTCAAACTAACTATTTTTTCTGCCCTAATCTTATTTTACCTACTATTTAACTATTGAAATTGGTTACTCCTGTTGTTTTTGTGGAGCGTTCCGCAGCTCCAACGGTTAGGTTCATGCTATATAAGTTCTATAAATGAATAAATATATTTTATACTGTGCATAGTAAAGCTCATTATTTCCATTTTGGAGATGTTAAAAGATGGCAGTTTTAGTAGGCATGTGCTTTATGCGGGGTTTGTAATTTTCTGTTGCAATTTTGAATATCTTTTTTAAAAAAAAAAGATTCAACTAAAGACACATTTTTAATTTTTTCCAAATTGACCTAAAAATAATGTATCTTTTTTCATAAATAACAGTTGATACTTTCAGCACAACAGGTCTAGTAGTCGTCACCCTCGTGGTCCAGACCAAGACTGTCTATATGTTTTGTTTGTGAGTGTGTTTGAATGCTGTTTCAGAGTATAAATAGCAGAGAAGATACAGTGAGAGTCAAAGGTGGTATAGATTCCAGAAATTAGAACAGAATAGATTAGACAGAAGTCCCTTGTAATCGAGGCCTATACGTAGGAAATATTGTTTTTATGGTTGCACAATACCCAGAGGGCTCACTTTTGGCAAAGGACTTTAATCCACTTGACATACACTCCTGTGAAATGGATTACATATTGATATTACTCTGTTTGAGTGTCTTTAAAATATACAGCTCTTCAGCTCACTTCCCTGAGTGGTTAGTTCATGGTTTCTTTAATAATCTACCTAAATGCTCTATTGCAATCTCTTGCCAGGGGAGGTGTAATATGATGCTGATGAAATGTCTACGAAAGATCAAGACATGGTATTTTCACCACAAAGAGTGACCTTAACTCTAAAAGAATCTGTAATACAGAAGAATATATAGTATACTATATACAATGTGTGTTTGCTCTGAGATTCAGAAGCGAGTTCTCTTATATTTCCAAGAACTAAATTTGTTGCTGAAATAGTGCATTATATTCTGCACATTTTTGAAAATATTTTACAACTACATATTAGTCCGAACAGATGTATCAGTCTACCCAAAACAAAAGTACACACACATGCAATAATACCTATCAATAACAGCGCTGCTTTCACGTAGAGCTTCCAAGTGACATTCTCGACAACAAAAGCAAAGCTCCAGTTGTCTGTCTCTTAGAACCCCATGGTGAAAAAGACCACCTTATTGACAGGTACCCATGTACAATTTTATGTTGATTACACTCCAAAATAACCTCTTCCTGTGCATATGATCCCAGGAATCGACTGTCACAAAGAGGAGACGAGACGCAATGATTCATCAACCACCGTCCCCACTGACAATCCCATGCATTAAGAGGTTGAAGAATGGACGTCGACACTGCCTTCTAAGGGATCCCTCCTATTTGGAAGTAAGTGCCCTCACCTACTAATAGTGGCATGCTTCTTCATCGGGCTGATTCTACACTTCCTGTATTGCCATGAGAAGGGGTGGAGTAATACTTTGAAGATCTCAGATATTAAGACAGGACCATTATTTTGAAGGTTTTTCAGGTTAAACCTATCTTGGGGATATCCAGCCTGTTCCAGTTCTTTATTTCTGGGTTTCCTAGACAGGATTAAAAATCAATCTGATGGTCTATGGACTATTGACCACCATACCATCATACACTTTTGTCAGGAATCTTCTGTGATAGGAAGTTAGAAGGAAACCGTGAAGAGCATGTGCTCACCTCCTTCAGCTGTACCTTAAAAATTAAATGTACCTGGTATCTTGACATCCATCTACATCACCCTCAAGCCATCCTTCCTTTAAAAAAATAAATCAACATTACCTGGCATCTCACCACCATGCCCCACCTCCCTTGGTAGCACACTCCCCTACCTAAAAATAAGTAATAGCTGGCATCCTGCCAACGTCAACCACCACCGCTGGTTGGCTTTTTTCCACTCTCTGAACCTTCTCTCCTGCATCTGATTCAACTTCTCAATGAGAACACAGAGCTGGAATCATGCTGCCGGCTCTTTTGAGTGACCTGCTCTCAAAGATCAATTTCATGTCAGTTGCATGTCTGTGCAGACCTAACTAAGTTGAAACCGGTCCCAGGTTGCTTGTGTTCCTGTTCAGAGAGCACCTGGCCTAGCAGATCAGGCTGGGCTGTTCCTATTGGAGCAGGGTCAAGACTGATTTATGTATGGCTGGGTCAAAACTGAGGTGGCATTGTGGGCAAAAGAACGATGGGTTGGAATTCTACCCCAAGCGATTGCTAGTGGTTAGACTTATTGCAAGCCGTCTTCCCATTATCTTTTGTGGGTTGTATGATGGCACAACGCATGCCTGAACAACGCATGCCTGTACCACGTGGTCTCAACCATGAGCTTGTCTTTACCACGTATGCCTTTACCACAGAATTTCATTGTATAGACATGATGGGTAAAGACACATGCGGTCTAAAGATCATACCCCTGTCCTGTAAACTGTCCCTTTCCCCCTGCCCTGAGCCCTAAAAATTAACTCCAGTCCCTAAAAACTACCCGACCCCAGCCTCCCCCACCCTGCACCCTAAAAGCTGTCCCCTACATTCCTAATGTATCCTGACCCAGCACCCCCACCCAGAGGCCTAAAACAGCCCCCAGCCCTTAAAACTGTCCCCTTTTTCCCCACCCACCCTGAGCCCTAAAAACTGGCCCCATACCCTAAAAACTACCCCGACCCCAGCCCCCTCCCTGAGCCCTAAAAACTGTCCCTTACACCGAAAAACTACCCCCACCCCCCAAGACCCAGCCCCACTTACCTCACCATGTCCTCTCCCGATCCTTCCTCTTCCTGTCTGCCTGTGCCCACCCATCCGCTCTGCAACAAGACCGCTCATTGCCTTAACCATGCATATGCGTTGTTAAGGCTTAAGCATGGTTACGGCATGCATGGTTTAGCTTGTGGGGAAATGGGCACACGTGGCTGAGCCCGTGTTCTTAAGGCCATTTCCCTCTTTTGTGTGTTTGACATTTCTTTCACACCAGCAAGATTGTCAAATTGTTCTTCATTCAAAATCCTCTCACACTACAGTCATGGAAAAAAATTAAATATGAATTTCGATGTTAAGAGAATAAGCAGAAAGTTGTCAGAAGACCTCTGTCCTTGAATGCACTGCAAATGTGAGAAGATAAAAACACAATTTAAAAGCATTTGTTTTGCTAACTAATCTTTGGAATGACAATACAGTTATTTTGAGGTTGCTGTTGCAACACCTGCTCTCCTACGTCCAGGGCCTATTGAATAATGTCCGATTAAATATACAGATAAACCAAATGCCTGTTGTTTTTCTTGCCCTTTAGCCAATGGGGATTAAGACTTAACTAATTCTGAATGGAAAATGCAAACAAGTACCAGCCCTCAACAACATCTCAATAAATGTGTGCCAGAGGTCGTTCGCTGGTGTTCTTTTTAAACCTTTGGACATCAGGAGTTTTTTTAAAACAATTTTAACCGCCTGCTTCAGCCACTAATCTTCCTGATGCTCTTCTGACTGAGTCAAATGATCCTAAAGATTACATCCACAATGTTTTCTTCTTCCTCCAATCGGTTAGGTTTCACATTTGGTTTTATGGTCTGGCTTGACCAAGTAGCTGTTGCTAGACAATTCTGTGAGCATCACTAGAGAGGGGATTTGGCTCCGCCCACATGTTGTGAGCCAAGGGTACATGTTTTTGGTTGGACAGAAGTTGTGAGCTTCCACAAAAAAGTGCTTGCCCTCCACGCAACTGTGTTAATTCTATTTCTCCAGCTGCCTGAGTTTGAATTTACAGGGGCACATTACATTTTAATGCTGTAAACGTGTCTTGGATAACTAGATAAATTATGGTGTTTGCTTTTCTCTGTACATCAAAAAACTGGAGCACTTCCCAGACATGTGGGCAAATTCTCCTATTCGGGAAAAAGCACAAGGCTTTTTGTGGTATATCCCTCACCCACCAGGGTTAACCTTGATGGCATGCTTCATCATTGGATTCTTCACGTTCCACTGCGGGACGGGTGTGCAGCTACCTGTGACTTACACAGGAGCACTGTATAGTCTACATATAATGTTAGGGAGTAGGAGTTCGAGGGGTTCTTTAGAGGTTAAAAATACCTCCAGACGGTATGATGAAAATGGGGAAGAAAAGTAGAAAGTGTGTTTGGATTTAATGATCCTTCTTTCTAAACTGTCTACATGTTTTAAGCCACCCTTACCTGTGGCTTTCGTCAGGACCAAGAGTTGAAGCAGGCCCTTACTATCAAAAACAAGAACAGCGAGGCTTTGCAATCAGGAACAGTTTAAGTTTATTTAAACAATAATGGCCGGAAATAGCAGCCACAACTCTTACAGTTGCGTGCTGGAATTCAACTTGCATTAGGTACATGGCAATCCTTATATTGTACAACGGGTGCAATAAATAGAAGTTCTTCCCTCTTTGGGCAGGAAATACTGGTACAGTGGGCCATAAACTGCATCTTTAGATTCTTGATCCCACCCTGATAGAAGAGGGCATAAATTCCAACTTTAGGTCGCATTGTGAGGTGGTCCAGGTGTGTCATGTGGGCTATCTAGGGTAACACTTACTATTGGGCATTGTTTAGGCCTCATCTGATAAATGCAATTGACCGCTGTTCTGGTAGCATGTCCTTTGGCCAAATGCAGGCCCTCTGCTGTGAATTTGTTTGTTTTTATGAGTGTGTGCATCTGACTCGTTTTTTTAGGTATTCTGAGGCCATATGTGATTTATTGATGCAATCTTCCAGGTGTGTTTGAGGTTTGTTCCGTACCTGGGGGCATATTCTCAAGGACTCATCGCCGAGTTAGCGGCACTTTATCGCAGCCAAAGTGGTGATAAATCCATCGCACCATTCACAAGCTGGTGCTAACAGCCGATATCACCAGTTTACCTGCGATGGTAGCCGCAAAAAACAATGCCACGGATGACACGGCAACTAACGCTAATGAGATGCAGAGTAGGCGCTCCCGTGCAAAAACCCGCAAAATCACCACTCCGCAACATTCTCAATGACCAGCCAGATCGGCGATAAGATTCAAAAACATGCGATAAGGCGCGTTAGCAGCAGGGATTCAACACCTGCTCCTACCTGGTGCTAAAGCGGACGACAACCTGCACCATGAAAGGGAGCCCAGCCCAGAGCCACACCTGAAGAACAACAGATGCCATGGAGCCACTGATCATGCAGCTTGGAGCCCCAAGAGGGCCACAACACCCACCGCCACCACACCCAGGAATCCCCACCCACCCCGGACCTCACTCCCGGGGCCCTACCCCGGGCACCCCCCCCGGACAAAGAGATCTCACATCTACCTTACAAATACATGAACACAACAATTCGCCTAATGTCGCACAAGTACAACAATCAACATTCATGAATGGCCAGAAAAAGGAAAAACATCCATACACCTTAGAATTCCAAAAATTATTATTTCATTCAAATTTAACTCAACACCAATAAGTGGAAGAGTCATGGGGGTCTCCTCTGGACAATCTGCAAGTCAAAACCTGCAAGACAAAATTGAAGATAAGAAGGTGCGTCATGCGCCCAAAAAGGGACAGAGAGAGAGAGAAAGAGAGAGAGAAAGAAATGTAGAGAGAGAGAGAGAGAGAGAGTGAAAGAGAGGGAGAGGGAGAAAGAGAGAGAAAGGGGGAAAGAGGGAGAAAGGGGGAAAGAGGAAGAAGGAGAGAGAGAGCAACAGAGGGAGAGAGAGACAGTGAAAGAAAGAGAGGGAGAGTGAGAGAGAGAAAGATAGAGAAAGAGAGGGAGGGAGAGAGACAGTGAAAGGAAGAGAGGGACAGGGAGAGACAGTGCCGACACTGCGCACTCAGGCCACACTGCTCACCTGCTGCCACCGGTGTGTCTCCAACCACGTGCCGGTTCACACTGCAGGCCACCTGGTCCCTCATCTGAAACAGAGTCCACAGCTAATGATGGCAGAGTACACATCATTGCACACGGCAACATCGCTTGGCCGCCCCTGCGCACACAGGCTGCTGCACCCCAGCCCCTCCCGCCGCCCAGCGGGGATTGCCCGCCCCTGCGCACACAGGCGTCACTGCTCACCTTCCGCCACCGGCATGTCTCCAAGAGGGCCCACGACATGCCGGTGCAAACTCCAAGCCTGGGGCCCGCGACCCTGGCCGCCTCCACATCATGCAGCCACGCACCGCGGTCCACCAGGTCGCACACTTGATTCTGGGTCTTGATTTTGCAATGGCAGAGATCATATCAGTGCACACGTCATCATCGCAGGCTGCACACCCGCTCAGCTCCATAGGTGCCACTAACTCTGTGAACCGTGAGTCAACGCCACGTGGCGGTAGGCCCGCGCTGCCCGCTGGCTCAGGCCTACACTGCAGTCCACCAGGTCGCACACTTGATTCTGGGTCTTGATATTGCAATGGCAGAGACCATATCAGTGCACACGGCATCATCGCAGGCTGCACACCCGCTCAGCACTTTAGGTGCCCCTACCTCAGTGCACAGAAAGTCACCGTCCCGTGGCGGTCGGCCCATGCCGGCCGCAGTGTAACCGGTGCCACCGACTCCGTGCAACGCAAGTCATGGACCCTATCTGATTGAGCCTCGTCATATGGCAGGCGGACGCAGCCATGTCACCTCAGGCATTGGGGAAGAACTGGGACACGTTGCGTCGTCGTCCCCCCCTTTATACGTAAGCCGAGTGGGCTGGCTCGGCATACGCCAGGCCAGCGTAGGGGTGTGAACAAATATCCCTTGCGTCTGGGCGTGGTTCATATATGGGCTGCATAGGAAACCAACTGATGCGTGTGTCTCTGTTGCTGTGTCTGCACCACACGGCCCGCTATCGACAATGTTGCACCCTGTGACGCAAGTCCCACGACATGAGCAACATGGATGTAAGGGGGAATCACTGACCCTACATTCATCCATACTTTCATACTTGAATGATCAAAGACATGACACATCTGTGCGAATCAGAATGTTTTATTCACATCCAATGGAGTGGTGCAGCTGGAGCAGTACAGGGCAATGCAAACCCCACTTCACATATTCGGCCCGTTGAGGGCCAAACAGAGTCCTTCAGGGAATGACAGGCACCACGGAAGAGGAAGAGTGCAGTCCGCAGCCTGATCGCTGTGTCATTGGCAACCAAACAGAATATGGCTGTCCATGTCGAGGTCCAAGGTGAGTGTCGCAGACTGCATCAGGGGACAGTGGAAGTTGATGATGCAAAGGGCAGGACCAAGCAGGAACAGGCCATAGGGCGGAGATGAATGCTTCTGCCTCCTCCTTACCAGTAAGGTTGCTTCACCCGCATCTTCGTCCTCTGATGTCACATGTGCCTCACACGTGGGTGGTGGTGGTATGTCGGCCGCACTGTGTGCCACTGACACATCAGGGGCCGGAGGTGTATTGCCTGCCGCACTGCGAGGCACTGACACATCAGGGGGTGGAGATGTGGAGGTAGAAGCAGCAGCAGCATTCATCTGTGCAAGGCCTTGAGGCAGCAATGCCATGGCGATGTGCTGCAGGGCATGGAAGGTCCCAGCCACAACTCGCTGGTGTGCAGCCGTGGCAGCCATTCTTTCCACCGTCATCCGCTCCATGTTCTCCATGTTCCCCCGCATCTGTACCAACTCCCGGCTGACATCGCTGGAGCCACTCTGACTGGACAGTTGTTCTTGTCTCAGTATCATGACTCCAGCGATGTCAGCCATGGATTGTTGGAGGGCATGGAGCGGACTGTGGGTGTCCGTCAGGGACTGTATGTGGTCCCTAATGGGAATCAGACACCCATGTATGTCATCAAGTTTGGCTGCCATGAGGTCGAACCCCACCCGCACCTGATCGGCCATCTTCTCCTGGGCCTCTAACACACGGCGTTGAAAGGCCATGTGTTGTTCGTGGGGGTCCTGGGAGACGGCCGGGGTGGTAGGTGCGTCCTGCTGTGTGGTCTGTGCAGGGGGTGGGATCTCCTCGATGCAGCTGGGCTGCCCTGCTCCTGGAGATGGGGTGCCGAGGCAGTCGATGAGGTCTTGGAGGGCTTCGGTGTCGATGTTGGAGGTGTCCTCCCCATCATCGGTGAGGAGTTGGTGGGGCTGCTCTGCAGGAGGTGTTGATGCTCCCTCTGCAATGTGAAGTGGAGATGCAGTAATACATCGTGTTCACATGTGTGTTGACGCATTGTACAAGTTCACATACAGACTGCATGGCAATGTACATTGTGGCTGTCCAGGAGGTGCTGCCTATTTGATGCGGGACAGTGGACATTTTGACAACATCAAGGATATGTGTTTGTGCCTGTACATTGACATCTCACATTTCCCTGCTATGCCAGATGTGATTGGCAAGTTTCTACACACAGGCAGCACCTGTGGTGTCCTCTTTCCTGTTGTTAACGTGTTGCAGTCTGTACCACATTGTTGTCAATGCTGATGTGCTCTGAATGTCATGTGTGTGTGCTGCATTTTGGGGGGGTCGCCCCTGCAGCTCGGATTTGGCTGCCCCTTGTCCCTTTCAGGCGGTGTGCCTTTGACATCTGTGCCCATACAGTGCTGAGATGTTGCAGACTAGGGTGGATTTGGGTCTTGGTGGCAGTTGGGACTCTGGGGCATGGTTTGTCCGCAGATGTGTAGTTGACGTCAGGGGTTGTCTGTGCAGGTGGATGTGTCAGAGTGTGGCCTGCTCCTTTACGGATGTGGTCCACACTCCGCCACCACAGTGTGGTGGCGTGCACCATGTCATGGTGATCGGACTGCAGCCATGCTAATCATCATGCGGTGTCACTTGCATTGTCATTGTGGCTCACGGACCCGCAGCTTTGCTGGGTTCAGCACATGTGCATGGGTTGGTAGTGAGATGAGTGATGTGTGTGAGGGACTCCTCTGGGCACATAGTCGACGGGGGCCTACGTGCAGTTGCTATGTGTGCTGCAGTGTGCCAAGGGGTTCAGGGACATGATCCAGAGTCATTGTGGGTGTGCAGTGAGCTATACTCCATTGTGCATGTGTGCCAGTGTGCCCATCTCCCCCCGTCCCCCCAGTCCCTGGTCGTTACTCACCCTGTTGCTGTTGTGTCGGGTCATGTTGAGCAGTGTCCGGTCCCCCGACTCCTGCCACCGTCTCCCCACTGATGACTGTGGACCCCATTTCCTCCATCTCATCCAGCTCCTCCTGTGGCGCTGGACTCCCACCTCCAGTCTGCATTGCTGCCTTCTGGTTGTTGGCGAGTTTCTGCTTGGTCTTGCGCTTCACGTCATTCCAGCGCCTCTTGACCTCTCCAATTGTCCTCCTCCGCACTCCGACTGCTTTCACCTTGTCCACGATGGACTGCCATATTCCATTTCTTGTTGCCAATGACACAGTGGAGGTGACGAACAGATGTTGATGGTGTTCTACCACCTCCGTGATCAGGATCCTGTTTTCCTGCGGACTGAACCGCGTCTTCCTCTTCTTCTTTTCCTTGCCCTTCTCTGTCCCCGAGGTCCCAGCCTGCTCCTCCGGGGGACTTGTGGGGTTCTGCCGTCCTCTGTCACTGCTCCGGCTGCCTCCATTGTGCGTCGCTGTAGTTTGTTTTTTGTTTGTGTTATTTTTTTGTGCTTTTGTAGTGGTTGTTCCCGCCTGACGTGTGTGGATTGCAGGCCTGGCGCTGCTTTTCGCTGATTGTCTTATCGCAGTTGGGCCCATCGCAACTTTTTTCGCATTCGGGTTTGGGTTTTCATCGCCGCCCCGGTAATGTTTTCGCAGACATTTTGCGCGTTGACGTGAGACTATCGCATGGTACCGCCGTGTTGAGAATACAACGTTAACACAGCATTATTTTCCCGCGATAGACTGCGATGTGCAAAGTTGCGTTATGATTATCACTCGTTCTTGAGAATATCCCCCCTGGCGTTTCCATCACGGGAAGCGCTAGGGGTGGACGGTGGGCAGCTGGGTTATGTTAATCTGATAAAGGGTCACTCTGAAACTGCAACAAGTTTTTTATTGTGAATTTGGGTAGCTCAGGCAACAGTTGTCTGAGATGTGCTGGACTCCTAAAAACGGAACCATTTTATAAATTGATCCGATGCTAACACAAGGAATACACTCCCTGAAGCCACTCCTAGTTCAAACTTATTAGAAAATGCAAAGTGTTACACTTTCACACACTCTTCATGCGCAAAAAAAACTTGCACCTACTTGGTGTTCTGATCTGTGTTATATATAAAAAGCAATACCATTGCTTCATAGGTCCTCGGGTGGCAAGGCAAGTCTGTAGTCACATTTGCATCAAGGTCTTGTCTGGTCTAGTAACCTGAGATCGCATCAACGGTGCCTGTCTTTCTCTGCTAGCAGCACAGATGGGAAGAGGGCAGTCATTAGTCTACACTGATTTTTAGATCTAGCTTAACTATGAAACTGTTGTCTGACCTTTTAACCTACAGCAATATTACTCTACAGTTTTTCGCTTCCACACAAATGCTGATTCATTCCCATGCTATTTACTTACAATGTTTCACATCCCCATACAACATTCCTTTAAAGCCAGACCTATTAACATAGCCAGTGCTTGTTAAGTGTGATCATCAACAGAATCGTAATTGATTTTTTATAACGTAGTTTAATCGTGTTTGTCACTGTAGTCTTAAGGCTGTCTGTTACGAAGACCAGCTCCATTTTGTGTGACGGGTGTAAAATGATCTCTGTTGTTTTTATGTTCTCACTGACTGCAGGCATCTTCCGTGAATACGCAGGCAGACTGCTGATAGCTGTAATATTCCATACTGCAGTCGAATTGCTACAGCAAGCACAGCAGAAAGTGCCTTGTCATATTACGGGACAAACCACGTTTCAATTCAGTAATGGAGCAAACAGCCACGCCTCAATTAAAAGCAGAGAAATGTATAATGGAAAACATGCAGACCCTATCAAATTTTAACTCGTATGAGAAGTCAAATCATTTCTGAGAACAGTGGTCTTCTCCATATGTGCCTTTTATATTTTCGCCACATTATGCGCAGCTCCTGAGTGACAGCGATTAAACGAGCCAAAGCCAGGTAGTATTGATTTCAGTGTTGCAATTTTTCCCTGCCTGTCCTTGAAGGAAACCCCCATTTCTGCAGTTGACCCTGCGGAGCGCCAAGAGCACGGAGCGCGTTGTCAGCCGCGCTGCTATTTTTAGATTTTTGCCGTGCTCCCTAGGGCTATGCAATCTATTTTTAAAAGATCACACAGACACCCAAACCAACTATCATTGGACAAAGGGGATGCGGTAGCACTGCTTTTTAGTTCACATTTTGTAAACATAAAGATACAATTGACACTGGACAATCAGGTAGCAGCAAAACATAATTTCTTCAAAACGCCCCTTTGATGCAGGAATAAATATGACGGAATGTTCGATTTCAAAAGAGGCATAGTCCATATCCAAACCCCTCTCGTAATTTCGCTGTTGGTATAAGCCACAAATTCTTCACTGCCGCATGAACACGATATGTTGTGCACATTATTAGGTCGTTCCCAGAGTGACTGACAATCAAATGAAGCATTGCGGCAGCCCATTCATCTCAGGAAACGTACATAGGCTTCTACCCTCTCCTACCCAAAATTTCGTGAATGAGCAAGTGCCAGGGATTGGATTGAAAAAATAATATGAAATGTGTTTGAAGCATTTTCGGTGTGCTCTTCTAGATGGGTCTTTTGGAATTTCTCTACGGCCAAGCTTCTCTTTAAGAATTCTGACTTTGTACACAGCTTCAAAATGTACTGCTAGTAAACTAGTAATAGTGGGGGGAAAATAAATATGCATTACAATTAAACGCTTGCACAGTAAAATGGGAAATCACTAAATTCTGTAGATAGTTACAAGTAAATTAGTATTACATTACGTAGTAATTATGATGGAAGTGTTAAACATTTTTACAGCATTACATTTTTGCCAACTGAAGTTAATGTCTTCCTTTTTTTATTAGACACATCAGAGAATAATAGAAATTAATTGATACAAAATGCAAATATAACCCAACAAAATCTTATATGGAACTCACTGGCCAAACGAATTAACGAAGGTAAACCTCAGGGAGACACATAGCCTTATTGGGTGGGCTTTAGGTAACCCATTTTCACCCACAGTTTCGAGCTCCAATACCCCAGTTAAATGTAGTCTCCTCTCTCCGTAGCTTTTAGAGAGCTCACCAGCTATACACACAAATACGGTGTGAAAAATTATACCTGGGCACGAAACACATTCAACCTGCCCTGTTGTATTCCTCTTAGGGTGTCCGTATATAGGTTTTCCTGTATCATGTTCTTATATAGGCACAATTCGTCAAGTCCTTATATAGGCATAAAATCCCAGTCCTTATTTAGGCATTAAACCGTGCACTCCAAATACAGGCATGGTCTCAGACATCCGTCCACCCTAACGTCACAACGAGTTCTTGAAGAACAGACCCTTAGGCTTCAGGAGTTTCCCTAACACAGGACTATTGATTTCTTCAAGGACTCATTTATTATGCATGAACCGTTATACCTTAGGGGTTCATTCATGACGTCTTCCTCTGTCCGATCCACGTCAATGCTAACATTCTAAGGTACCTCTCAGGTATAAATATACCTTCCCTAGCCCCTGTAAATCAGAGGAGACCTCGACTTCAGAGGAGCCCGTTTCCCGGCCTGACGCACTGAGAAGACCCTGTCATCCCTGCACGCAGAGAATCCAGCTTCCAGTGATCTGACTTCCCTTGCGGGGTGTTGGAGCTCGAGTCTGGCAAGAGATTCCCACCTCTCTCATTCTAAAGGTATGAGCTGACTAGAACCTAGAGGGACTCTTGGCATACTAGACTTAACATACTCTTAGTATACCATAGTAAGGAATACTCCACCTACTTCATACCTCTCCCTACACCTAGGTTAGGTTAGGTACATTGGGGTAGAACTAGCTTAGCAACGCATCGTATGAGTACTCGCATTTTTAGTCTGTATTATTTATGTAAATGAATATCTGCTAAAGATCATGCTAGTGCAGTATTATTTATTTCTACTGCTTACGCTGTACATTATTTATCTTGCATACTGTCTTGTGATCATAACAGCACATATTACTTACACGAGAAACAAGACTGTTCAATAAATCTTTTATTGAAACGCCCGTCTATTCTTTCTGTGTAACTTTGAGGAAAACTAAGTATGCACGATTGAGCTGAGTGAAATAGTTATCTATTGTTTCCACGACTCTGGGACACGTTCTGATTCTAAAGGGAAACAAAGTGGTCATGTTTTGCGGCTGCCAGAAACTACTCCCTTCTTGTTTGACAAGGAGTTTCTAGTGGCCTCTGAGCTAGCTGGCAAAAGTAATTAAGTTTAATATACTCGATAGGGACATACTGACCTCAGTCCTATGTCAAACCTATAGGGTATATTATTCCAATGCGCAGAGCCTATTAGGGAAATAGGAGCTACACTACATGGCGCCCAACGGTTTGGTAAGGCGGTAATTCAACGTTAGATACTGAGTAACTCAGCCGTGCTTTTTTTCTCAAAGACCCCTACCCATATACTCCAAAAGACGTCTGGAGTGGGCAGGGTTAAGTATCCACCACGGCTACATAGGGCAGTATCCTATATATTAGCTGTTTGGTTTGCTCAACGTTGAAGGATACAGTGTTCCAAAATATTGTGCACCTTATCTTTGTTTCCTTGAAACTTGTTCTACATTTTTCAAACAACAAAATGCCTGGCTCCGACACTGAGACCGGAAACAGTGGAGCTGCGGATCAACCAGCCCAAGCACCAGTTTTTAACTTTACCGGTTTAAATGAAACCGAGGAGGGTGTTATAGACATCCATCCAAATTTAAGAAGAGCCATCACTCTAAAACTTATAAAACATGGCCTACCACCAAGAGGCGGTAGAGCAGTTTTCGTGATAGAGGCACACAAATCCTTTCAGACAGAGGTATTCTATTCATGGGTAATATTTCCTGAATCCAATCCAGTAACACACATGTTTCACTTCTACAAAGAAGATGAACCACCAGAAGAATACATTCCTTTCAAGGATATAGAAATTCCATTAACATACCAAGAGCATCAGCTCTGGTTTAAAGGCGCCCTAAAACATCACAGAAACATTACCAGGCTCGGTCCACTAGGTAGACCAGGAGCAACATGGCCGATTCTAGCCGGCTACACACCTCATCCCGACATTGAAGAAATGTCAGACGAGGAACTACTTACTCAACTTACAGAGTTAATTAAAATATACAGACAATTGGTCCAATATGTCATGCGGACTTTCACAGTCCAACCACCATTGACACTTTCAAATCAAACTCCTCACCAGGGGAATACACAAAAAATAACACCACAGACTCTATACGCAGTCATGGGTAAAATGCCCACAAAACGTGAGCAAATTCCATTCTGGATAGCTCAAAAAATTACTCAAATCGAAGCAGTATTTCCAAATACTAGCCCGTATGAGAAACACAGAATCCTAACAATCAGTTTACCAATGGGGATCACACCACAACTGGAAGACTGCACCACTTGGGGCTCAGTCTTTGCTGCCATCTATACTAAAACACATGGCATTCCGTCAATTGCGGTAATACCAGATGTCCTGAAACAAATTCAAAACGAATACGGGGCAGAGCCTGCTCTAAATTTAGGTATGAAATTACTGAAAAATTTCGACCAGGTCTCAACAATAATATTATCTAATATTAAAGGGGAGGCAGCAGCAGTGGCGATCCGCCAAAAATGAAGGGAATTTGATGTTACAGAACATCAAACTGAGCTACCCAGAATTATAGAACAATCTTATACAGAATTAGACAGAGATAGTTTGGGTGGAAGACCAGTGAAGCCGAAACTATCTGAAAGTCCTGAGAAGGACTCTATTAAACAAACTCCGACATCTTCTAAAAAGAAGTGGGAGACTAACAAACAAAATTCAAACGAGAAACGTTCTCAATCCCGAGGTAGGTCTCCTCAAAAGGAGCCCTCTGAAAGGAGGTATAACCTCAGGAATAGGGATAATTTGAGAAAACCTGACAGGTATCAAGATACTGATACACGTTCCTCTCGTCCCTTTCAGATCTCATCACAGACTTCGGAAAGAAGAGGACGGTCAGAACATAGAGAAGAACGCGTGAAATCGAAAGACGACAAACACGCTCCGAAAAATAAAACAAAACCTCAATTCTCCAAAAAGAAAGTAGCAGGTCTGAAGATCAGACATGCCGAGAATACTGAGAACACAACTCAAGAACGGAGAATGGGCTCAGACAAGGCTGGACAGTGCAGCAGAAGTCACAATAGCTCGCCAGAACCTGAAGGAACTTCTGGAGATAGTGGACTTGAATGAGTACATTACAGTTGAGACTGTAGACACCAGGGTTAGTACTCCACAAAAGTTATATGAAATAACACTCCGGATGGAGGGAGACAAACCTAGACAGGTGAAAGCACTTTTTTGGGAAAGACTATCAAGGGGCTATGACATACTTCTAGCAGAAAAAGACTGGCCACCACAATTTGTCAGGGAGTGCCCACACGGCAAGGACATTATTATGCCTGCCTTCTCCAACCATATTCCAATTCACCTAAAATATACATATGCCAGGAAATGGGCAGTAGCCCAGGCCCCAGCATTATATAAAAATCATGTAGGATGGGATGAGGATTCACCTCACGATAAAATACATCTAAAACATGAACCAACTGCACAAAGACAATACCCAATAAAGCAAGAAGCTAAAAAACAGGTCAGGGAGATCTTAGATCAACTTGAATACCAAGGGGTGATTGAAACATGCACCTCCTCAATGAACAATCCTTTGTTTCCTGTCTCCAAACCAGACAAAACATATCGTCTAGTTTTGGATTACAGACACTTAAACACTTGTTCTAAAACATTTGCAGTGCAAAATGCACATAGCACAGCATTAATGAATAACATTGTGCGTAAAAAATATAAAACAACATTAGACATCTCAAATGGTTTCTTTTGTCAAAACATAGCACCTGAAAGCAGGTACTTAACAGCATTCTCCATAATGGGGACCCAGCGTCACTTTTGTCGACTCCCACAAGGGTTCAAGAACAGCCCGGGGTTATTCTCAGCGAGGGTAACAGAGTTACTACAAATGTATGACAATGAGGCATTGTCCTATGTCGATGACATCTATCTGACAGACGATGACCTGGAAAAACACTTGAACAGGGTGAATACCATTATACTGGGCTTCGCCTCTGAGGGCTACAAATTCAACTTCAAAAAGTCCAGAATTGCCCATCTCATTGTCCTATTCCTAGGATATGAGCTTTCAAGTGAAGGCAAGAGCTTGGCAGCTAACTTTCTAGAGAAATGTGCGCTGCTCCAACCTCCAAAAACGCTAAAAAACTTACAATCCATTCTGGGTTTCCTAAACTTTGGAAGAACATACATTCTAAATTACGCAGAAAGGGTTAAACCTCTCTACGCATTAATCAAACCTGATTTTTCAATTAAAAATTGGACAAACGAACACACAGAAATCTTGCGTTCACTCCAGGCTAACATGTTAGCAACAAATCACTTACAAACACGCGTAAGTCAACACAATTTGGTGATCCGAATAATCTCGGGTCAATGCGGATTCACCTACTTAACCTTCAATGAGGGTAAGAAAATACCAATTGCATACAAATCGCATTTGTACACAGAAGCGGAAATGCGCTTCAGTTCGACTGAAAAAATTCTGACAGCAGTTCAAACCGCTGTAGCAAAAGAAAGAGCCTTAGCCCAAGGGAAACGCATTATTGTCGTAACCCCAGTACCAGCTTTAGAAGCGGTCACAAAAGAAAGCATTCCAAATGCCAAAGAATTACATCCAAGATGGACACAATGGGTTAATTCTCTTGCTGCAACAGATGTTGAATATGTTTTTGATCCAGATTTAAAAACACAAGCATTCCTGCAATATGAACAACAATGTCCTCTGCCCACTGAGATTCTGCCTCTCGATCAGTACGAATTCATTATTTACACTGACGGATCCGCACAACCCGCAACAGGGAGTAAGCAAGCTTACTGTGCAGCATGTGCAATCGTTAAAGGTCGCATGCGAGATGGCATCTTCAGACCCATGGTCACAAAAACTCAATCTCTAGGAGATTGTACAGCTCAGCGAGCTGAACTACAAGCATTCAAACTGGCACTTGAAAGTACAGATCGAGAATTCCCCACACTGATAGTGTGCGATTCCTTTTACTGTGTTCAGTCGTATAATGACTATATACAAAACTGGCTTGAAAATGGTTTCAAAGATGCGAAAGGTGGCACAATAAAGCACAAAACGCTTTGGGAACAAGTAGTTCAGTTGAACAACGAAATACCAAAGGCTCACGTGATACACACACTGAGTCATCAACGTGATGGCGTTCACGTTGCAGGGAATTCATTGGCTGACGAAGCCGCAAAGGGGGCTGTTCAGACGGCTTCCGTAGCTGCGATCACTCGTTCAAAAACGAAAATAGATGGTGAGATAATGTTGGCTGTCAATGCTTCATGCAAGGGCAGCAGTGCAGCGTTACCAAAAAAGTTTCCACTCAAGTACTCTTATGTAATTGATGCGAACAACGTTCCTTTTGCTCGAATCCCTGGAGTGGGGGATAGGGTAAATCTAAACAAGGAACGCAGATTAGGACTAATCCTAGCAGCACACGAAGGGATAGCTTCTGCCCATGCAGGTGTTTCAGCAACAGTATCTTTACTCAAGCAAAGATATTGGTGGCCTGGCATTCGGAAACAAACTAAAAACTATGTTTTAGAATGTGATATTTGCCACCAGATGAAAGTCTCAACAGTGAAACGTCCTGCGCAGACACCCCTGTTAATTTCAGACAAACCATTAGCTTGTGTTTACCTGGACCACTGCGGTCCCTTGCAAAGGGACGGTAACTATAAATATATCATGGTTGCAGTGGATTCATGCTCTAGGTTCCTATGGATATGGCCTCAGCGCTCGGCTGACGCTCGAACTGTTATAAAAGATTTGCGAGTCTTTATCGGCACATACGCAATAGGCACGCTACATTCTGACCAGGGCCCTGCGTTTAGCTCTCGGGCTTACAAAGAAGCCATGGCCAGTCTGGTGGTACTCCTCTCCATTCCATCCTGAGGGAAATTTGGTTGTGGAAAGGAAAAACCGGGACATAAAGCAATCTATAACAGCTAGGGTATTAGGTTCGGCTGATGGGTGGGTCAAACATCTTTATGGGATCCAGCGCTCATTAAACAATCTGCCAAGAAGTTCTCTAGGGGGGGTCACTCCATATGAGGTCCTATTTGGGACAAGAATGTGGATACCAGATCTCGATAACGTAGGCACAGTGGTGGAAAATAAAACATTTGATATCAAAGATCGTTTGGCTGTTTTACAGGAACTGAATGAGTTAAGAACGAAACAAAGCAATGTATTCCTACAGCCAACCACCACTGGGGAAAAACTGGCGTTCCCAGCAAGGCCTGTCTGGATTCCAAAAGTTGGGGATCTAGTCAGAGAAAAAATTGCGGACAAGAAGGAATTTGGACCTTCTTACAGACAACCAGTATCTGTCCTAGCAGTTCAAGGAACAAGAACAGTACTTCTGCCGCCCCTTGCTGGAAGAAAGGAGAAAAGATTTGTGTCCATCGACCTCATCAAACCACAGTATGTGGCCAATACTAAATAGTAGGCCTCGTGGACTCCGACCTAGTAGCAGACGCACTCCTCTCGCTACTATCCAAGAGGTTCAGACTGAAAGACTGATAACCATCGAGAATTCAGCTGTAACAGATGAAGGACTAAGCAACAATGCTATGGAACTCATCCCTCTTGAAAACCAAGTAACAGTTCATCCAAATACACCTGTCTACACCAATGTAGCAAGTGATCAACTGGTTCCAGCGATTTCTACAAATCCTGATGCAATTCCAACAATTGACAGAACTTAACTTTGATACGTTCTCAGAAGATCCGAGTGAACCTGAAACGACGCCAGCATCATTGAAATTCAAGCAGCAAGTACAAGACTTTCTTCACTTTCTGATAAAGACTTATTTGGTTTCCCCATGGATTGAACTCTGGATTACATCTGGACTTTTTGTTTTCCTGCTCTGGCTAGCTTTGGTTACAACTGTGAGCATGCTTATAAGTGGCAGATACATCCATGTGAACACTGAAGGAAAAGACGTTAACGTACTTTTGAAACCTCATAAATCTTCCCATTGTGAAGCAAGAGACTTGTCATCAGTGAACATCACAGCCGTTCCTATACAGGATGGTATAGTGTGGGACAAAACAGATTTTGATATCTTCGGCCCGACGGAACAATTGAACATTCCACATTTGTTAAAGTTTCACTAAGTGATCTCATTTCGTCCAGTACCTACTCTGATGATTGGGACTTTGAGACTGTTAATGACATAATGTTTGACCTAGAAAAATCTGCTGCATTTTCTAAAAATGAATATTTAGAGGGTTCATCAGACTATGAACAACTGTATTGTTATAACCACTATGGTCATCATAATTTGCATAAATCTGCATACCCAAGAAATGTGTTTATGTTTAACCAATGGGAGCATTGTCCTACACCACCAAAAGGTAGTTCAAAAACATTTGCTAGCAAGTTCCATATTTTTCAGGTTACAATACATCTGATCCAGAAACGTTTTACTACAAAAATGTAAACAAAACAGGACTGAAAATTATGTTAACAAATACAAAACAGATTTACTCTGCAACATTTATTGCCCAACTGTCTAGACAGGGTTTCGACTTATGGAAAGACACAATAGACACAAAAACTGTCTAGGGTACTAAAGATTGGCAAGTGCAGGGAATAGAAGCTTTATTTAGAGCCTGTATCATCCCTGAACAAATAATGTTTTTGAATGAAACTGTCCAACAAACATCTTGTCCTGGACTAGCCAAGATCAAAGAGATGAAAACACCTTCTGTACCAACACCTGCCAGTAATAATGATACGCAGGCAGCGGTGACAGTTGACAATATACTACAACTCAACAGATCTAATCCTGATTGGAAAAAATGGTTGATCTGGCCCACAGACACGAACAACTGTCAGGAAAGATTCCTGAATAAAACTCAGGGCTTTACTATTCATAGGCCAGACCCAAGATACGTCCACAGACAGCATCCGGGGGTAGTAACAACATACAGTGTAGGTAAATTATGCCACGATTGGCTGCAGAAATCTACACTACAGGATGTGAAACAACACTTATCCTTACTTGCAGAAGACGCAGACCTTAGGGAATTCTTGCTTGGACCAAGAAAACCGCGTCAAAAACGTTTCATATATGCCGGCATTTACGCTGCCTATAATGAAGCATGGAAAGTGTCACAGATGGAGGCCGCAGAACGAATACGTGAACTTGATCGTATTAATTTAGAGAAAACCCTCTCTGTGGTCGACAATGGTTTAACAACTTTGTCCTCCAGAATATATTCATTGGATGGCATTGTATCCTCTTCTATCGACATACTAGAACAAGATTTGGCGATGTTACAACAAGGCCAATCTCAATTACGTTCTATTGTGTTATTAAGCTGGACGCTGCAATCTTTGCGTGCGGGCTATGTGCCTTGGCGTTTCATCAACACGTCAGCTCTGTTTGCAGAATACAATCTAACTGATAAAGAGATTGAACTGGCACAAAGAGGAGCAAAGTATACAGTGCTGAGCATTGAAAAACTGGAAAAATTACCATTCACAGTGGCAGAAAAACCAGCTACAGAATGGCTCATTCATGGCAAAATAACATTACCTGTGACTACTTGTCAGTTTCAGTATTGCCTCAGACAAATGCAAGCAGGCAAATATGAAAGTTTGGGTAAGGAATACATTAAGACATCTTGGGATTTACCGTATACATATAGATGTTGGAGTGGGGATCGTGAAGTGTTTTTTGCGGTACACACTGTAAACGTGCACTGAGCGGTTCACTTATATGTCAGGACATTTCTTTACACGGGGCTTGCAATGGTTCTGTGGCAAATTTGTCTTGCCATCAGCAGGGTACACCAGCTGCTGTGCTTAATCCAACGTTTGGACAACTTTCTAATGAGAGTTACCTCATGTTGAATGATCAGAGTTGCTGCGGCATGTTGCCAGGCATCCCATATCTAGTAACGGTCAACTCCAGGGTCACTTGCTGTATGCAAGTATTGTTTGCCCCAATAGACACAGTCAGGGAGTCGCCTCTATGGCCTTCGCTGAACGTCTCTTTTATAAGATTTGATACTTTGAGCAGAATGAAAGCCATGCTTTTACAGCAAACAGTGCCTTTGACCTCGGCCAAAGAAACCTATGATCTACAAGTAGCAAGGACTTCGGCTGAGATACAGACTTTAATACGTACAAACTGCCCTATACATTTCGTAGAAATGATAGGACGTATCTTTAACATGTCTGATACCACCGGAATTGTACATGTATTTAAGAGCATCTGCTCCGGTCTGTTAGCACCTTTTCAGGCAATACTCGGAATCATCCCGAACTTTGCACATTCGGTGTTTGGTGGCATACCATTAATTCTAGCACTTGTTGCCGGAATTCTATTTCTCTTCCTGCTATTACGCTATGGCCAGCCTATTCGCAGACATCACTCCAAGCGAAATGGAGAAAGCTCTCCTTGAACGAAAGTGCCGTGAGCGAATAGTACAGCTATTGGGCATGACTCGTCTATGGGACCTTAATACCACATGGTTCCTGTCATTCAGACCAATCTGGCAAGATTGCATCTTACCTGTTCTACGATGCCTGCTATGTGGTGAAGAATGCGTGTTGGACACCTGTCTAACATTTCCATCAGCTACGCCAACGGATGTCGATACTCTGCTGGTCCCGATAACGGCCCATGCTCTGTGTTGTCCCCAGAGGCTACCAATCCTGATGTCAGCATTCATTGAGATCTCACAGACGCCTCCTGCTGCTGCTGAGGTACGAGAAAGATCTACAGGCACACAGGTAACAACGGACGCGAACATTGCTGCGGCAACCTATGCTGAAAGCGATGCTTCACATCTCTGTGCAATTAATCTACTACACGAGGTGTTCCAACTGACACCAACTTCAGTGGACGATGTTTTGTCTACGGAAATAGATGATCTCATGTTTACACCAGACCTGTAAACTGACTCTGATTCAGCCCACAGTGTTCCAGTGATGCAGTAACAATTTGGCCTTCATATTTCAAAACTTGGAACTCTTCCCAAATTGAACTTTTTTCATTTTTTCAAACTAAATGGCAATTCAATCTGCTTGAAGTAGAACTAGCCTTATAGTACAGACTTCGCGGTACTTCCACGGACACTTAGTCATCTTGTGTGTCTAAAACAGTTTATTAATTTCCATGACGTGAAATGACTTTGATTTTGAACAAACTTATCGATAATTTTTTTGTCACATGTATATATTACTGCTTCGTCATTCATATTGCATTTTATTTTAAAATATATGCCGGAAATGAAAAGCAATGCTTAAAATGTACAGTACCTTTTGCATTCTAATGGGTTTTTTAAATGCCTTTTTAAACGGTTTTAAGAAATATTTTAGCAAATATTCGGTACTCCATTTAATGTTTAGCATTTTTAAATGTTTAGCATTTTAGTATTATCGTACACATGAAAGTGGAGTGGGTGTTGTATACCTCTTAGGGTGTCCGTATATAGGTTTTCCTGTATCATGTCCTTATATAGGCACAATTCGTCATGTCCTTATATAGGCATAAAATCCCAGTCCTTATTTCGGCATTAAACCGTGCACTCCAAATACAGGCATGGTCTCAGACATCCATCCACCCTAACGTCAAAACAAGTTCTTGAAGAACAGACCCTTAGGCTTCGGGAGTTTCCCTAGCACAGGACTATTGATTTCTTCAAGGACTCATTTATAATGCATGAACCGTTATACCTTAGGGGTTCATTCATGACGTCTTCCGCTGTCCGATCCACGTCAATGCTAACATTCTAAGGTACCTCTCAGGTATAAATATACCTTCCCTAGCCCCTGTAAATCAGAGGAGACCTCGACTTCAGAGGAGCCCGTTTCCTGGCCTGACGCACTGAGAAGACGCTGTCATCCCTGCACGCAGAGAATCCATCTTCCAGTGATCTGACTTCCCTTGCGGGGTGTTGGAGCTCGAGTCTGGCAAGAGATTCCCACCTCTCTCATTCTAAAGGTATGGAGCTGACTAGAACCTAGAGGGACTCTTGGCATGCTAGGCATACTAGGCATACTAGACTTAACCCACTCTTAGTATACCATAGTAAGGAATACTTCACCTACTTCATACCTCTCCCTACACCTAGGTTAGGTTAGGAACATTGGGGTAGAACTAGCTTAGAAACGCATCGTATGAGTACTCGCATTTTTAGTCTGTGTTATTTATGTAAATGAATATCTGCTAAAGATCATGCTAGCGCAGTATTATTTATTTCTACTGCTTACGCTGTACATTATTTATCTTGCATACTGTCTTGTGATCATAACAGCACATTTAACTTACACCAGAACCAAGACTGTTCAATAAATCTTTTATTAAAACGCCCGTCTATTCTTTCTGTGTAACTTTGAGGAAAACCAAGTATGCACGATTGAGCTGAGTGAAATAGTTATCTATTGTTTCCACGACTCTGGGACACGTTCTGATTCTAAAGGGAAACAAAGTGGTCATGTTTTGCGGCTGCCAGAAACTACTCCCTTCTTGTTTGACAAGGAGTTTCTAGTGGCCTCTGAGCTAGCTGGCACAAGTAATTAAGTTTAATATACTCAATAGGGACATACTGACCTTAGTCCTATGTCAAACCTATAGGGGATATTATTCCAATGCGCAGAGCCTATTAGGGAAATAGGAGCTACACTACATGGCGCCCAACGGTTTGGTAAGGCGGTAATTCAATGTTAGATACTGAGTAACTCAGCCGTGCTTTTTCTCTCAGAGACCCCTACCCATATACTCCAAAAGACGTCTGGAGTGGGCAGGGTTAAGTATCCGCCACGGCTACATAGGGAAACACCCTATATATTAGCTGTTTGGTTTGCTCAACGTTGAAGGATACAGTGTTCCAAAATATTGTGCACCTTATCTTTGTCTCCTTGAAACTTGTTCTACATTTTTCGAAAAACAAGATGTCCATAACAGGGGACGAAGCCACCGGAAACGGTGGAGCTGTAGCTGATCCAGCCCAAGCAGCAGTTTTTAACATTACAGGTTTAATTGAAACCGAGGAGGGTGTTATAGACATCCATCCAAACTTAAGAAGAGCCATCACTCTAAAACTTATAAAACATGGCCTACCACCAAGAGGCGGTAGAGCAGTTTTCGTGATAGAGGCACACGAATCCTTTCAGACAGAGGTATTCTATTCATGGGTAATATTTCCTGAATCCAATCCAGTAACACACATGTTTCACTTCTACAAAGAAGATGATCCACCAGAAGAATACATTCCTTTCGAGGATATAGAAATTCCATTAACTTACCAAGAGCATCAGCTCTGGTTTAAAGGCGCCCTAAAACATCACAGAAACATTATCAGGCTCGGTCCACTAGGTAGACCAGGAGCAACATGGCCGATTCTAGCCGGCTACACACCTCATCCTGACATTGAAGAGATGTCAGACGAGGAATTACTTACTCAACTTACAGAGTTAATAAAAATCTACAGACAATTGGTGCAATATGTCATGCAGACTTTCACAGTCCAACCACCATTGACACTTCCAAATCAAACTCCTCACCAGGGGAATACACTAAAAATTACACCACAGACTCTATACGCAGTCATGGGTAAAATGCCCACAAAACGTGAGCGAATTCCATTCTGGATAGCTCAAAAATTACTCAAATCGAAGCAGTATTTCCAAATACTAGCCCGTATGAGAAACACAGAATCCTAACAATCAGTTTACCGATGGGGATCACACCGCAACTGGAAGACTGTACCACTTGGGGCTCAGTCTTTGCTGCCATCTATACTGAAACACATGGTATTCCATCAATTGCGGTAATACCTGATGTCCTGAAACAAATTCAAAACGAATACGGGGCAGAGCCTGCTCTAAATTTAGGTATGAAATTACTGAAAAATTTCGACCAGGTCTCAACAATAATATTATCTAATATTAAAGGGGAGGCAGCAGCAGTGGCGATCCGCCAAAAATTAAGGGAATTTGATATTACAGAACATCAAACTGAGCTACCCAGAATTATAGAACAATCTTATGCAGAATTAGGCAGAGATAGCTTGGGTGGAAGACCAGCGAAGCCGAAACTATCTGAAAGTCCTGAGAAGGACTCTATTAAACAAACTCCTACATCTTCTAAAAAGAAGTGGGAGACTAATAAACAAAATTCAAACGAGAAACGTTCTCAATCCCGAGGTAGGTCTCCTCAAAAGGAGCCCTCTGAAAGGAGGTATAACCTCAGGAATAGGGATAATTTGAGAAAGCCTGATAGGTATCAAGATACTGATACACGTTCCTCTCGTCCCTTTCAGATCTCATCACAGACTTCGGAAAGAAGAGGATGGTCAGAACATAGAGAAGAACGCGTGAAATCCAAGGACGACAAACACGTTCCGAAAAATAAAACAAAACCTCAATTCTCCAAAAAGAAAGTAGCAGGTCTAAAGATCAGACATGCCGAGAATACTGAGAACACAACTCAAGAACGGAGAATGGGCTCAGACAATGCTGGACAGTGCAGCAGAAGTCACAATAGCTCGCCAGAACCTGAAGGAACTTCTGGAGATAGTGGACTTGAATGAGTACATTACAGTTGAGACTGTAGACACCAGGGTTAGTACTCCACAAAAGTTATATGAAATAACACTCCGGATGGAGGGAGACAAACCTAGACAGGTGAAAGCACTTTTTTGGGAAAGACTATCAAGGGGCTATGACATACTTCTAGCAGAAAAAGACTGGCCACCACAATTTGTCAGGGAGTGCCCACACGGCGAGGACATTATTATGCCTGCCTTCTCCAACCATATTCCAATTCACATAAAATATACATATGCCAGGAAATGGGCAGTAGCCCAGGCCCCAGCATTATATAAAAATCATGTAGGATGGGATGAGGATTCACCTCACCATAAAATACATCTGAAACATGAACCAACTGCACAAAGGCAGTATCCAATAAAGCAAGAAGCTAAAAAACAGGTCAGTGAGATCTTAGATCAACTTGAATACCAAGGGGTGATTGAAACATGCACCTCCTCAATGAACAATCCTTTGTTTCCTGTCTCCAAACCAGACAAAACATATCGTCTAGTTTTGGATTACAGACACTTAAACACTTGTTCTAAAACCTTTGCAGTGCAAAATGCACATATCACAGCATTAATGAATAACATTGTGTGTAAAAAATATAAAACAACATTAGACATCTCAAATGGTTTCTTTTGTCAAAACATAGCACCTGAAAGCAGGTACTTAACAGCATTCTCCATAATGGGGACCCAGGGTCACTTTTGTCGACTCCCACAAGGGTTCAAGAACAGCCCGGGGTTATTCTCAGCGAGGGTAACGGAGTTACTACAAATTTATGACAATGAGGCATTGTCCTATGTCGATTACATCTATCTGACAGACGATGACCTGGACAAACAGTTGAACAGGGTGAGCACCATTATACTGGGCTTCGCCTCTGAGGGCTACAAATTCAACTTCAAAAAATCCTGAATTGCCCATCTCAATGTTCTATTTCTAGGATATGAGCTTTCAAGTGAAGGCAAGAGCTTGGCAGCTAACTTTCTAGAGAAATGTGCGCTGCTCCAACCTCCAAAAACGCAAAAAAACTTACAATCCATCCTGGGTTTCCTAAACTTTGGAAGAACATACATTCTAAATTACGCAGAAAGGGTTAAACCTCTCTACGCATTAATCAAACCTGATTTTTCAATCAAAAATTGGACAAACGAACACACAGAAATCTTGCGTTCACTCCAGGCTAAGATGTTAGCAACAAATCACTTACAAACATGCGTAAGTCAACGCAATTTGGTGATCCGATTAATTTCGGGTCAATGCAGATTCACCTACTTAACATTTAATGAGGGTGAAAAAATACCAATCGCATACAAATCGCATTTGTACACACAAGCGGAAATGCGCTTCAGTTCAACTGAAAAAATTCTAACAGCAGTTCAAACCGCTGTAGCAAAAGAAAGAGCCTTAGCTCAAGGGAAACGCATTATTGTCGTAACCCCAGTACCAGCTTTAGAAGCGGTCACAAAAGAAAGCATTCCAAATGCTAAAGCACTACATCCAAGATGGATACAATGGGTTAATTCTCTTGCTGCAACAGATGTTGAATATGTTTTTGATCCAGATTTAAAAACACAAGCATTCCTGCAATATGAACAAGAATGTCCTCTGCTCACTGAGATTCTGCCTCTCGATCAGTACGAATTCATAATTTACACTGACGGATCCGCACAACCAGCAACAGGGAGTAAGCAAGCTTACAGTGCAGCGTGTGCAATCGTTAAAGGTCGCATGCGAGATGGCATCTTCAGACCTATGGTCACAAAAACCCAGTCTCTAGGAGATTGTACAGCTCAGCGAGCTGAACTACAAGCATTCAAACTGGCACTTGAAAGTACAGATCGAGAATTCCCCACACTGATAGTGTGCGATTCCTTTTACTGTGTTCAGTCGTATAATGACTATATACAAAACTGGCTTGAAAATGGTTTCAAAGATGCGAAAGGTGGCACAATAAAGCACAAAATGCTTTGGGAACAAGTAGTTCAGTTGAAAAAGGAACTACCAAAGGCTCACGTGATCCACACACTGAGTCATCAACGTGATGGCGTTCACGTTGCAGGGAATTCATTGGCTGACGAAGCCGCAAAGGGGGCTGTTCAGACGGCTTCCGTAGCTGCGATCACTCGTTTAAAAACGAAAATAGACGGTGAGATAATGTTGGCTGTCAATGCTTCAAGCAAGGGCAGCAGTGCAGCGGTACCAAAAAAGTTTCCACTCAAGTACTCTTATGTAATTGATGCAAACAACGTTCCTTTTGCTCGAATCCCTGGAGTGGGGGATAGGGTAATTCCAAACACGGAACGTAGAGCAGCCTTGATTTATGAAACACATTTGGGGGAGGGTCTGTCACATCAAGGGATCTCTAAAATAATTTTGACGTTAAAAGAGATGTACTGGTGGCCTGGAATGAATACAGAAATTCACATATTCATCAACAACTGCTTAGACTGTAAATTACAGCGAGAGAGCCACCAGACACCATGCTGCGAATGCGGCAACCCAGTACAGACACCATTGTTAGACAGCATTAGACTATCTACGCGCCTGCGTCCTACTGGACAAGTGCAATCCCACAAATACTGAATCAAGGTTCCTATGGATGTGGCCTCAGCGCTCGGCTGACGCTCGAACTGTTATAAAAGATTTGCGAGTCTTTATCGGCACATACGCAATAGGCACGCTACATTCTGACCAGGGCCCTGCGTTTAGCTCTCGGGCTTACAAAGAAGCCATGGCCAGTCTGGGCGTTGCATTGCGGTACTCCTCTCCATTCCATCCTGAGGGAAATTCGGTTGTGGAAAGGAAAAACCGGGACATAAAGCAGTCTATAACAGCTAGGGTATTAGGTTCGGGTGATGGGTGGGTCAAACATCTTTATGGGATCCAACGCTCATTGAACAATCTGCCAAGAAGTTCTCTAGGGGGGGTCACTCCATATGAGGTCCTATTTGGGACAAGAATGTGGGTACCAGATCTCGATGACGTAGGCACAGTGGTGGAAAATAAAACATTTGATATCAAAGATCGTTTGGCTGTTTTACAGGAACTGAATGAGTTAAGAACAAAACAAAGCACTGTATTCCTACAGCCAACCACCACTGGGGAAAAACAGGCGGTCCCAGCAAGGCCTGTCTGGATTCCAAGAGTTGGGGATCTAGTCAGAGAAAAAATTGCGGACAAGAAGGAATTTGGACCTTCTTACAGACAACCAGTACCTGTCCTAGCAGTTCAAGGAACAAGAACAGTACTTCTGCCGCCCCTTGCTGGAAGAAAGGAGAAAAGATTTGTGTCCATCGACCTCATCAAACCACAGTATGTGGCCAATACTAAATAGTAGGCCTCGTGGACTCCGACCTAGTAGCAGACGCACTCCTCTCGCTACTATCCAAGAGGTCCAGACTGAAAGACTGATAACAATCGAGAATTCAGCTTTAACCGATGAAGGACTAACCAACAATGCAATGGAACTCATCCCTCTTGAAAACCAAGTAACAGTTCGTCCAAATACACCTGTCTACACCAACGTGGCAAGTGATCAACTGGTTCCAGCGATATCTACAAATCCTGATGCAATTCCAACAATTGACAGAACTGCTTCTGGCTATTTCATTAACTTTGATACGTTCTCAGAAGATCCGAGTGAACCTGAAACGACGCCAGCATCATTAACATTCAAGCAGCAAGTACAAGACTTTCTTCACTTTCTGAAAAAGACTTATCTGGTTTCACCATGGATTGAACTCTGGATTACATCTGGACTATTTGTTTTCCTGCTCTGGCTAGCTTTGGTAACAACTATGAGCATGCTTATAAGTGGCAGATACATCCATGTGAATACTGAAGGAAAAGACGTGAACGTACTTTTGGAACCTCATAAATCTTCCCATCGTGAAGCAAGAGACTTGTCATCAGTGAACATCACAGCTGTTCCTATACAGGATGGTATAGTGTGGGACAAAACAGATTTTGATATCTTCGGCCCGATGGAACAATTGAACATTCCACATTTGTTTAAAATTTCACTAAGTGATCTAATTTCGTCCAGTACCTACTCTGTTGATTGGGACTTTGAGACTGTTAATGACATAATGTTTGACCTTGAAAAATCTGCTGCATTTTCTAAAAATGAATATTTAGAGGGTTCATCAGACTATGAACAACTGTATTGTTATAACCAGTATGGTCATCATTATTTGCATAAATCTGCATACCCAAGAAATGTGTTTATGTTTAACCAATGGGAGCATTGTCCTACACCACCACAAGGTAGTTCAAAAACATTTGCTAACAAGTTTCCATATTTTTCAGGTTACAATACATCTGATCCAGAAACGTTTTACTATAAAAATGTAAACAAAACAGGACTGAAAATTATGTTAACTAATACGAAACAGATTTACTCTGCAACATTTAATGCCCAACTGTCTAGACAGGGTTTCGACTTATGGAAAGACACAATAGACACAAAAACTGTCTGGGGTACTAAAGATTGGCAAGTGCAGGCAATAGAAGCGTTATTTAGAGCCTGTATCATCCCTGAACAAATAATGTTTTTGAATGAAACTGTCCAACAAACATCTTGTCTTGGACTAGCCAAGATCAAAGAGATGAAAACACCTTCTGTACCAACACCTGCCGGTGATAACAAAACACAGGCAGCGGTTACAGTTGACCAAATACTACAACTCAACAGATCTAATCCTGATTGGAGAAAATGGTTGATCTGGCCCACAGACACGAACAACTGTCAGGAAAGATTCCTGAATAAAACTCAGGGCTTTACTATTCATAGGCCAGACCCAAGATATGTCCAAAGACAGCATCCGGGGGTAGTAACAACATACAGTGTAGGAAAATTATGCCTTGATTGGCTTCAGAAAGCTACACTACAGGATGTGAAACAACACTTATCCTTACTTAAAGAAGACGCAGACCTTAGGGAATTCTTGCTTGGACCAAGAAAACCGCGTCAAAAACATTTCATATATGCCGGCATTTATGCTGCCTATAATGAAGCATGGAAAGTATCACAGATGGAGGCCGCAGAACGAATACATGAACTTGATCGTATTAACTTAGAGAAAACCCTCTCTGTGGTCGACAATGGGTTAACAACTTTGTCCTCCAGAATATATTCATTGGATGGCATTGTATCCTCTGCTATCGACATACTAGAACAAGATTTGGCGATGTTACAACAAGGCCAATCTCAATTACGTTCTATTGTGTTATTAAGCTGGACGCTGCAATCTTTGCGTGCGGGCTATGTGCCTTGGCGTTTTATCAACACGTCAGCTCTGTTTGCAGAATACAATCTAACTGATAAACAGATCAAACTGGCACAAAGAGGAGCAAAGTATACAGTGCTGAGCATTGAAAAACTGGAAAAGTTACCATTCACAGTGGCAGAAAAACCAGCTACAGAATGGCTCATTCATGGCAAAATCACATTACCTGTAACTACTTTTCAGTTTCAGTATTGCCTCAGACAAATGCAAGCAGGCAAATATGAAAGGTTGGGTAAGGAATACATTAAGACATCTTGGAATTTACTGTATACATATAGATGTTGGAGTGGGGATCGTGAAGTGTTTTTGAGCGGTACACACTGTGAGCGTGCACTGAGCGGTTCACTTATATGTCAGGACATTTCTTTACACGGGGCTTGTAATGGTTCTGTGGCAAATTTGTCTTGCCATCAGCAGGGTACACCAGCTGCTGTGATTAATCCAACGTTTGGACAACTTTCTAATGGGAGTTACCTCATGTTGAATGATCAGAGTTGCTGCGGCATGTTGCCAGGCATCCCATATCTAGTAACGGTTAACTCCAGGGTCACTTGCTGTATGCAAGTATTGTTTGCCCCAATAGACACAGTCAGGGAGTCGCCTCTATGGCCTACGCTGAACGTCTCTTTTATAAGATTTGATACTTTGAGCAGAATGAAAGCCATGCTTTTACAGCAAACAGTGCCTTTGACCTCGGCCAAAGAAACCTATGATCTACAAGTAGCAAGGACTTCGGCTGAGATACAGACTTTAATACGTACAAACTGCCCTATACATTTCGTAGAAATGATAGGACGTATCTTTAACATGTCTGATTCCTCTGGAATTGTACATGTATTTAAGGGCATCTGCTCCGGTCTGTTAGCACCTTTCCAGGCAATACTCGGAATCATCCCGAACTTTGCACATTCGGTGTTTGGTGGCATATCATTAATTCTAGCACTTGTTGCCGGAATTCTATTTCTCTTCCTGCTATTACGCTATGGCCAGCCTATTCGCAGACATCACTCCGAGCGAAATGGAGAAAGCTCTCCTTGAACGAAAGTGCCGTGAGCGAATAGTACAGCTTTTGGGCATGACTCGTCTACGGGACCTGAATACCACGTGGTTCCTGTCATTCAGACCAATCTGGCAAGATTGCATCTTACCTGTCCTACGATGCCTGCTATGCGGTGAAGAATGCGTGTTAGACACCTGTCTAACATTTCCATCAGCAACGCCAACGGATGTCGATACTCTGCTGGTCCCGATAACGGCCCATGCTCTGTGTTGTCCCCAGAGGCAACCAATCCTGATGTCAGCATTCATTGAGATCTCACAGACGCTTCCGGCTGCTGCTGAGGTACGAGAAAGATCTACAGGCACACAGGTAACAACGGACGCGAACATTGCTGCGGCAACCTATGCTGAAAGCGATGCCTCACATCTATGTGCAATTAATCTACTACACAAGGTGTTCCAACTGACACCAACTTCAGTGGACGATGTTTTGTCTACGGAAATAGATGATCTCATGTTTACACCAGACCCGTAAACTGACTCTGATTCAGCCCACAGTGTTCCAGAGATGCAATAACAATTTGGCCTTCATACTTCAAAAACTTGGAACTCTTCCCAAATTGAACTTTTTCCCAATTTTCGAACTAAAATGGCAATTCAATCTGCTTGAAGTAGAACTAGCCTTATAGTACAGACTTCGCGGTACTTCCACAGACACTTAGTCATCTTGTGTGTCTAAAACAGTTTATTAATTTCCATGACGGGAAATCACTTTGATTTTGAACAAACTTATCGATCATTTTTTTGTCACATGTATATATTACTGCTTCTTTCATTCATATTGCATTTTATTTTAAAATATATGCCGGAAATGAAAAGCAATGCTTGAAATGTACAGTACCTTTTGCATTCTAATGGGTTTTTTAAATGCCTTTTTTAAACGGTTTTAAGAAATAATTTAGCAATATGCGGTACTCCATTTAATGTTTAGCATTTTTAAATGTTTAGCATTTTAGTATTATCGTACACACGAAAGTGGAGTGGGTGTTGTATTCCTCTTAGGGTGTCCGTATATAGGTTTTCCTGTATCATGTCCTAATATAGGCACAATTCGTCCTGCGCTTATATAGGCATAAAATCCCAGTCCTTATTTAGGCATTAAACCGTGCACTCCAAATACAGGCATGGTCTCCGACATCCGTCCACCCTAACGTCACAACGAGTTCTTGAAGAACAGACCCTTAGGCTTCGGGAGTTTCCCTAGCACAGGACTATTGATTTCTTCAAGGACTCATTTATTATGCATGAACTGTTATACCTTAGGGGTTCATTCATGATGTCTTCCGCTGTCCGATCCACGTCAATGCTAACATTCTAAGGTACCTCTCAGGTATAAATATACCTTTCCTAGCCCCTGTAAATCAGAGGAGACCTCGACTTCAGAGGAGCCCGTTTCCCGGCCTGACGCACTGAGAAGACGCTGTCATCCCTGCACGCAGAGAGTCCAGCTTCCAGTGATCTGACTTCCCTCGCGGGGTGTTGGAGTTCGAATCTGGCAAGAGATTCCTACCTCTCTCATTCTCAAGGTATGGAGCTGACTAGAAACTAGAGGGACTCTTGGCATACTAGGCATACTAGGCATACTAGACTTAACCTACTCTTAGTATACCATAGTAAGGAATACTTCACCTACTTCATACCTCTCCCTACACCTAGGTTAGGTTAGGAACATTGGGGTAGAACTAGCTTAGAAACGCATCGTATGAGTACTCACATTTTTAGTCTGTGTTATTTATGTAAATGAATATCTGCTAAAGATCATGCTAGTGCAGTATTATTTATTTCTACTGCTTACGCTGTACATTATTTATCTTGCATACTGTCTTGTGATCATAACAGCACATTTAACTTACACCAGAACCAAGACTGTTCAATAAATCTTTTATTGAAACGCCCGTCTATTCTTTCTGTGTAACTTTGAGGAAAACTAAGTATGCACGATTGAGCTGAGTGAAATAGTTATCTATTGTTTCCACGACTCTGGGACACGTTCTGATTCTAAAGGGAAACAAAGTGGTCATGTTTTGCGGCTGCCAGAAACTACTCCCTTCTTGTTTGACAAGGAGTTTCTAGTGGCCTCTTAGCTAGCTGCCACAAGTAATTAAGTTTAATATACTCGATAGGGACATACTGACCTTAGTCCTATGTCAAACCTATAGGGGATATTATTCCAATGCGCAGAGACTATTAGGGAAATAGGAGCTACACTACAAGAGTTCCATCCATTAGGCGACTCTCTCAAGGCAGGGGCCTAGACTGGTCGCGGTAGATCCTGGATGATTTAGGGCCACCACTAATTGGGTGTCATCGGCATACGTAACAATGTCTATCCCGAAGGGGAGGACAATCTGTGCCAGTGGACTCATGTAGACATTGAACAACATCGGGCTCAGGGATGAGCCCTGAGGGACACGGCAGCCAATATGCCAATCAGGGAGACCCAATTGTAATAACAATTTACACAGGGAGCACTTGCACATTGACACTGATCAGCAGTGGCAAAGTGCCCAAAGCATCTAAGCCATCAAAAACGAAATCCAGCACAGCATCAAAAATACAGGAGGTAGAGGCAAAAAGTCAAGGGAATCCAAGACAAAGATGCCAAGTCTAACACGTGTCCCCTCCAGCTGAAAAGTGGGGAGAACTACCCTCCCCCCTGGGACTTCTCATCACTAAGGCAGAAGAATATGGACAGGCCATCAGCATTTGCGTGTTTTGTACCAGGGCAGTGTTCCACCGTAAAGTCCATTCCCTGTAGGGAGATGGACGACCTCAAAAGTTTCGGGTTCTCACCCCTCATTTACATCAACCATCTGAGGGGCCTGTGGTCTGTCTGAACCTGGAAGTGAGTCCCAAACAAGTAGGGTCTCAGTTTCTTCAGTGCCCAGACAAAAGCACTCCACCTCTGTTCCCTGGGAAGTAACCTCCTACTGGTGAAAGCTACGGGTTGGTCCAAGCCCTCGTCATTTAATTGTGAGAGTACTGCTCCCACACCATGCTCTGAAGCATCAGTCTGCACAACAAATTCTTGGGAGAAGTTTTGTGCCTTGAGCATGGACGCCGTGCACATTGCAGATTTCAGGGCATCAAAAGCGGTCTGACAGGCATCAGTCCAGACCACTTTTCTTGGCTGCTTCCTTGAAGCCAGCTCTGTCAAGGGGGTAAAAATGGTGCCATACCCCTTGACAAACCATCTGTAGTACCCAGTGAGACCTAAACAGGCTCTCACCTCTGTCTGAGTCTTGGGGGGCTCCCAAGCCAGAATGGTGTTGCTCTTATGTTGTAGGGGCACCACCTGGCCACTTCCTTCCTGGTGCCATAAGCACATCACGGATCCCTGCCCTATCTGGCACTTACTGGCCTTGATAGTGGGGCCTGCCTTCTGCAGAGCCTTCAACACTTCGCAGAGGTGTTGCAAGTGTTCCTCCCAGCTGGAGCTAAACACAGCAATGTCATCCAGGTAGGCGGTGATGAATTCCTCCAACCCGGACAGTACCTGGTTGACCAGTCTCTAGAATGTGGCAGGGGCATTCTTCAACCCAAAAGGCATGACACAGAACTGGTAGTGCCCCTCTTGCATTGAAAACGCATACCTATCAGTCAAGGCAATCTGCCAGTACCCAGACGTTAGATCAAACTTACTGAGGTACAGGGCAGCTCCCACCCTATCAATGAGCTCATCAGTTCTGGGGATGGGGTGCGCGTCAGTCCTGGTGACGGCATTGAGCACACTGTAGTCCACACAGAACCTGAGTTCAGAAGTGGCACCGGGTGCAGCAATTGGTGATTCCTAGAGTTAGGGAGAACAGGGAGGCGAACTGTCCCATCACCTGGCAACAGTCCTTCTGCTGCTCTGGGGTCAGGGTGGGAGAGAAGTTCATACCATCCACTGACCCATCATCTTCCTTGACAGACAGGAGGTCAGGAAGAGGCTCACTCTCCTTTTCCATCCCATCATCTGTAGCTAGGAGCATTGTCACATCAGACATCTCAAAGTGAGGTTTGAGGGGGTTCATGTACAGGACCCTCAAAAGGTTCCTAGGAGTCTGCCAGTTCACCAAGTAGGTTACTTCACTTTTGCACTCCACCATCTCAAATGGCCTGGTCCACTTGTCTTGGAGCGCACAGGGCTCCACTGGTGCCTTCACCCACACTTTTTGGCCAGGCTGAAACTCAACCAGAGTGGCTTTTTGGTCGTACCATCGTTTCATCTCCTCCTGGTTGGCTTCGAGGTTCGCCTGAGCGAGTTTCCTTAAGCGCTGAGTCTGATTCCTGAAGGCCAGGATATAGCTGAACACATCTTGGGGGGTCTTAGCAGGAGTGTTCTCCCAGCCCTCCTTCACCAGACTAAGAGGCCCTCTCACAGGGTACCCATACAGCAATTCAAGGGGACTGAACCCTAAGGATTTCTGTGGTACCTCCATGCAGGCAAACAACAGGCATAGTAAGAAGACGTCCCACTTATGTCTCATGGGTTCTGTAAGACCCTTTATCATACCTTTCAGGGTTCCGTTGAATCTCATCCAACCCATTTCCTTGGTGATGGTAAGGAGTGGTGAATTTGTACATTACACTGCACTCCTCCCACAATAACGCCATATACCTAGATATGAAGTTTGTACCACGGTCAGAGACCACCTCTCTGAGGAACTCTACACGGGAAAAGATCCCCATCAATGCACGGCTCACCACAGAGGCCGTAATTGTCCTGAGAGGGACAGCTTCCGGGTACCGGGTGGCATGGTCCACCAAGACCAAGATATACTTGTTGCCTAAGGCTGTCTTTGGGTTTCAGGGGCCCCACAATATCAATGCCCACCCGCTTGAAAGGGGTGCTCACCACAGGAAAGGGTTGGAGGGAAGCCTTCCTCTTCTCTCCACTCTTGCCACTTGCCTGGCAAGTCCTACAATGTGTGCCAGTGCTCTTCCGCATTTGGTGCCAAAATAAGTAGGTGACAATCCTGTGAAAGCTCTTGTCACGCCCCAAATGTCCTGCCAAATGTGCATCATTAGCTAGACCCAGTAGGAAGGTCCTGAAGCACTGGGGTACCACTAGCACATAAGCTGACCCAGGTTCAGCAACCTTAAGCTCACTCTATAGGAGACCATTCTCCCAATAAATCCAGTGTGTCCGGTATGATCCCCTGCTGTTGCAAACCCTCAAAAGTAGGACACTCCATCTGCGCCTTGCAGAATTCCTCTCTGGTGGTATCCCCTTCCTGCTGCCAATGGATCAGCTCAGGCAGGTCTCCCAGTTCGGCCACTTGCTACCCTGTATGTTCCAGGGCATCCCCTCAAGGTCTGTCTCCTCCTAGATTGTGAGGAATTCTGGGGTGGGTTTCCTGCACCCTCTGCCCCTCCTCTTTCTGGCAGGCACCTGGGCCACTGTTTAAGCTCCATGTCCTCTTGAGTACCCTTACTGTCTGCCATTGACCGAGTTGTCACACATGCCCACTCAGGCAGACCCAGCATCTCCAAATGAGGCCGGCGTTCCACCTCCTTCCAAGGGGGAACTCTCCAGGTCATTGGCAAGCAGACAGTCAACACGCATGGATGGACTCGCAATGACCTTCAAAGTACCTGAGATGCCCCCTCCCACTCAAAGGGAACCTGCACCACCTTACACAGGCGCTCAGAGGTGTCTGCAGCAACTACAGGGTGAAGTACATTGAGGATGACATGCTCCTCATACACCCATTGACACCCGACAGATGTCACACTGGCTCCAGTGTCCCTCAGAGCTTCCACCCACCTCCCATTGACGGTCACCCACTGCAGGTACTTTTCAGTGCTATCCGGCAGGCAGGATTCCCGGACCATTTCTCTATCTCCTAATGAGATAAGGGTTATCACAGCTGGCTCCCCGCCCTCACTAGGAACCCACTCCTCCCCCAGCACTACACTAACTAATCCCGGCGACGGTGCACCAGGGGATGCTGGTGGTGCCTTGGGGCACTTGGGATCATTCTGCATGTGACCCTCCTGAAAACATGCATAACACTTGCGGGGACCCTTAGGGGGCCATGGCTTCTTACCATTGGGGGCTGGAAATCTTTACCCTGGGAACTATTTTTGGGCCCTTTAGAGAACTCCTGTTGGCTGCACTCATATCTGTCTGACAGATGTCAGGCTGTGGCCCTCCCCCCTTTTCAATCTAAGTTCATTAAGATACATCATGGTGTACCGCAAGGCTCTGCTATCAGCCCTATTCTTTTTAACGCCTATATGCGTCCCTTGGTGGATGTCATTAAATCTTACGGTATAGGTCTTGTAAATTATGCGGATGACACCCAGCTTATTCTCTCTTGGGAGGGAGAACAGTCATTCTCTGTGGAAAACTTTCATGCATGTATGCAGAGTGTGGTACATTGGCTGAGAAATAACTCCCTGCAATTTAATGCAGATAAAACAGAGTTTCTTTATATTGCAGGTGGGAGAGTACCACATCCTCTCCCAGCCAATATGTGGCCGACTACTGCTGATGCCCCGCTGGTACCCTCTAAATCTGTTCGTAACTTGGGAATCTGCTTCAATGATGAGTTGACTCTGGAAAATCAAGTCAACAAGACTGTTGGGAGCTGCTACTCCCTTATTAGAGTCCTTAAAAAAGTACTCCCCATGCTCCCGGCACATACTCGTGCTCTGGTAGTAAGGAGCGTCATCCTGAGTAGGTTAGATTATTGTAATGCCCTGCTACTGGAGTCCCCTAAATATTTAATGGGGAGACTGCAGCAAATCCAGAATGTAGCGGCTAAGCTGGCCTTGACGAGACCTCGTCAGTCCTCCTCCTCCCAGGCTCTGGTGGACCTTCATTGGCTCCCAATCTTGCAGAGGGTTCATTTTAAATCCCTTTGTGTTGTGTTCAAGGCATTGCACGGTCGTGGGCCAATACCTTTGCAGAGGAAATTTACTTGGTATGTTCCCACCCGTTGCCTCAGGTCTTCTTCTGCCAACTGGGTGAAAGTGCCTAGGGTCAGAAGAGTTAAACTGGGGGGGCAAGCTTTCAGCGTTGCTGCTGCAAGGCTCTGGAATAGCCTACCCACGGAGCTGCGACAGATGATGGATTTTATGCCGTTCAGAAAGAAATTGAAGACTTGGCTCTTTCCCAGAGTATGATGCCTCCTGCTCTTTGTCACAGGCTTTCTTCCGTCTCTCAGCGCCAGGATACCCGGCGGGTTACAGTGCGCTCTATAAATAGCCCTTACATTACATTACATTACGTTACCCTTGTCCCCCCACTCTTCTGCTGGGGACCCTGCCCACCTTTGGCTGGGTTTCCAGTTGTGAGGTGTGTTACTGTGAATCCCCTTGTGCTGAGCCCCTATGAGAGAAGAAAATGCTGGCAGTCCTTGCTGAATATTAGTACTGTCTGTTGTGAGGTTTTTTGGGCACAGAGAACACACTGCATAATGGTGCCTCTACAACAAACTACACTTATCACCATTCACCAGTCCCTGAACACTCACATTGCTTGGGGATGAATTTGGCCATCTTAGTGTGAGAAAGGTCTTCTTTCTCTCCTGTTCACCCCCATTTCTTGACTGATTCTGGTGGTAACTGACTCTGACTGTGCCTTGGGCTCTGCTAACCAGGCCCAGGCCCAGTGCTCTGATTAAAAAGGTATATGGTAATTGTAATTAGGTATAATTACAATTGGTAATGACAGACCCCTGTAAGTCCCTAGTATATAATAAGGGAAGGGGGATTCAAACCACATATAAGTCCCTTGTATATACTAGGGCAGGGAGCTTTAGATGCCCAATAGATTTCCTGCACTGGAGTGTGCACTGATGTGTTGTCTGCTGTCATTTTTAAAGGTAGTCCTGCTTTGAAGACTGTCTTTAAAATTAAATTATATGGAAATGCAATTTTGGAATAAAAGGTACTTCCAAAGTGGTAATCTACCTTATTTCTACATATAGCCACCCTTAAGGACTCCCCTAAGTGCCCCAGAGGTGAGGTGCCATGTTACTATAAGCAGGGACATTATAAAAGATGTTTCATGTGCCCTGGTGAGGGAAACATTGCTATTTTGGGTTTTCCCCATTGTAGATAACTAGCTCCATAGGCTAACATGGGAATATTGCTAGGAAGGAGCTACAAAATCTAATTCAAGGGCTTAAAAGATTGGTAATGTTAAATCCAACAACTTGCCACTGGTGAATTTAGCATAACTAGTACAGAAAATAAGTTATAGAACTATCTTTTCTGTGAACCAGAATCCAGCCTTCCAACAGCCTCTCCTGAATGGTCAGCCTTAACAGGCTTAGCCAAGCTGCTTTGATGGGTGATAAGTGGCCTGCACCAGGACAGAGGTTATCTGATGGGGAGAGCTCTGCAGCTGCAGAAAACAGGCGAGGACGGGGGCTGGGTAAATCAAACAGTACTTCAAAGAGAGCAGGACAGTAAGGAATGTCAGGCCTACCCCCCTCTTCCTGTGCCCCCTGCCGGATAACAGGCCCAGGAATGAAATTTGCAGAAGGTCTGGAGGAAGAATGTTTATGGAAATGAGCTACGCCAGCAGATTGGTTTAGCCAAGTCTTCCTCTCCTAGAGAGGAATTCTCCATCTTGAATTTGAAAGTGCAGTGCTTTGTGGGACACGAATATGCAACACATTGGAGGAACCTGTCATGCTTTTGGGTGGTACCCTGCACCTCATTGGACAGGAGTGCCCCCCGCATGTTGCCCCAGATCATTGAATAAATATGTGAGAGCTGCATAGCAACTCAGATCAGCTGCCTGAAATACTACTAGCCGAAGAAGGACTGCCCTGCTGGAACCCTGGTCTGTACCCCAAAGGGTTACAATCTGAAGGACTGCTCCTGATGCACACTTGGAACTGCAGCCCTGAGGACTTTGGCCCTGAGGACTTTGCCTTGCTTAAAAAAGGATTAAGGAGTGGACTCCCTGAAAGCAAAAGCTTCCCTGCACCATCTCCCTCAAGAAGTCCCCAGTCTTAAATGCGTCCAAGGGACTTTTCAGAATTTGGCCAGGTGCACTGTGGGAATTGTAGTCCTAAACTTCCAAGGACCATCTCAGAGCTTCTAGACCATTGGATTTGTGTTTTGGATACTTTGAACCCTCAAGGGGAACTTCAGTAAGAAGTTCTAGAAGTGTGGAGAAGTTTGGAGCAACTTTTGGGAAAGCTCTATAAGGGGACCAACTCAACGTCAAGAATCAAGTCGACTACCTTCAACGATGACCCGGACTGGATTTCATCTTTGTCCAGCTGAAAGCTTCAGAGCGCCAGACTTCCAGGATTTGACCAGGTCTTTGTGGAGAAGCAATCCGAAGACATTGCATCGAAATTGGCCTGCTGGAGGGGACCGCACAATGTTGAGAGAAAATCCTCCAGAAATGTTTCGAAGTCCGAAGGTAAAATTTTGATCAGAGCCCCCGCCTGATGTATCTGACCAGGGCTCCATCGCGGTCGGCCTCAAACTTTGACTTTGTCTCGGTCCAGCGCGACCAGATGTCCCAAGTTGGTGCTATATGTTTTTAAGTACTAGAAAGCGTTTAATGTTTAAAAATTCATATCTCCTGCTCCCTACATTGGAGTTTTGTCATTTTGGTTTTATTTTAAAGGTACAAATATTTACTAATTTTATAAATTGGTGTGGGATTTTTATTGTGTGTTGTGCCTTACTTATTTAATGTATTGGTGTTTTTAAATGCTTTACATATCTAGGGGCTAATGAATTGATATCTTGACAGTACCTTATATTGCACTGGTGGCCTTATTGCTAGTGGTAGGTGCATACTTACCCTTACTAATAATCCACCTTCCAACACCGGTATAACGTCCATCTTGTTCTATAGCGTCCTTGCTAGGCAATCTGTTAGACCTGGCATCCTTGGCGTAGTTTTCCCCCTAATGTTTTGCCTTCAATCCCCCGGTTTTGCAGACTTCATTTTTGCTTGTTTTAGGACTGTGTGCACTTTACCAGTGTTAACCAGTGCTATAGTGCTTGCTTCTTAAAACGGGGTAAAATTGTCCAAATGACATATTTAATTTACTTGTAAGTGCCTAGTTGAGTGGCACTACCTGTGCTCAGGGCTGGTCGATTAAATGATACTGGTGGGCCTGCATCACTGATTGTGCCAACCACTTAAGCAGCCCCTTAGAATGTCTCAGGTTTGCCATTGCAGCCTGTATGTGCAGCTTTAAACTGCCATTTTGACCTGGCAAATTTTGTCAAGCCAATACCTTCCTTTTTTATATACATGATTCATTCCTAGGGTAGGCCCTGGACAGCCCAGAGGGCAGAGTGTAGTGTATTTAAAACGTTGGACATGTACTTTTAAGTTTTACATGTCCTGGTACTGAAAACTCTTAAATTCGTTCTTCACTACTGCAAGGCCTACGTCTCCCATACGATAACATTGGAGTTGCCTCATTACATTTAATAAGCTGTAACTTCTGAATGGGGATAGGTAGGCAGTTCTTGTTTGGTGTCTTTGGAATTGTAAGTAAAAATCCTCTTTTATGGCAAAGTCAAATTTTATTTGTGTTCAAATAATTTTTTTAAGGTTTTAGAAAATATACATGAAAAAAAAAAGAGAGAAGAGTTAAGCAGACATAGTGTGTTACATCTCTCATTAGCCAGGGACATCATCAAGGAAATCAAGACATATACAGGTATCATGTATTTTCAAGTGCATAGAACATTGCTGACAGTGACGGAGAGGTGAGAATTAACAAGGGCAGGATACCAAGTCAATGAACCAGAAATGTTTGTGGTCTTAAAACCAAGTCTTTCTTGTGATTTGAAGATTTCCTGGCTTCGGTTTTGATAATGCTACTCATGTTCACTATGGGAACTAGTAAATGCATAGCCATAACAGAGAAGGTAAAGGAAAAGAAAGGTAAAGAAAGAGGAAAATGAAAAGAAAAAATAAGAAAAGAAAAGCCAATGGAACATCATAACGCCCAGTTAACACCTTAGAGCTGTTCTTCAACTGTCTCCTGACATGTAATAAGTGCCGCTCAAGGCGAAATGGGTATGGGGTATTGGATATGACTAATCTATCAGCTATTCATGGAGGTTTAAAGACAAAGGAGGAGGAGTCCATAGAATCCCACAGTTTTATATGGGATGAGCGCCAAGAGGAGAGTTGTAGGGTTATGTTGTGTGCACCTCTTAGAAAGGTTAATCGTTCTTGCCACATCTTTAACGATATTATTTTGAAGTTCTTCCAGTTACACAGGATGATTTTGTATGCCAGAGTAAGCATTAGATCAAGCAGGGCGCGATCATTATCATTTTGTATCTGAGGGTCTAGGGAGCCCAGAAGCATGTACGAGAACTCCCTGATCGGATTGATGTGAAAGGTGTGTCTTATGCACTCGAAGATCTTATCCCAGAATGATTGGAGCATTTGGTAGTGGAATAGCATGTGTGCTTAGTCACCTTCTTGCATGTTACAGTTCCATCAAAGGGGTGACTTAATAAGGTTAATCTTGTGTACTCTGGTTGGCATCCAGTAGGCTCTATTGATGATCATACAATTGGTTTGGGAGAGTGTGGGAGAGTTTTTGTTTCTGAAGGGTGTCAAATGTATTAGTTCCCAATCAAGCTTGATTGAATTAGAGCTGGTCTCTGCCTCCCATTTCCTCTCATTTTCCTTATGGGACTTACGAGGTTCTGGTAGGAGTAGTTTGTATAATTTGGATACCATATGTCCCACCTTGTTAAGTGGGATAGTTTGGACAGCAGTGAAGGGGCTGACGGTATTATTAGTAGTTTAGAAATTTAGTCAAGAATTTATAGAAATCTATTGCACTCAGTTTTGTTTCCATTTCAAGGTTGGTGATGGACTTGGGTGAGGTCTCGTCATACAGGTCCTTGATAAAGTTAATGCATTTTTGTGACCACTCCTGCCAGAATATTAGCTGACTTTCTATTTTTATTTTAGGGTTGTATCATAATGTTGCCATATTTGAGGTACTAATTTTAATGTTGGAGTGCGCCTCTAAGTGGAAAAGTGCCTGCTTTGTATTTTGGATAATGTACTTGGAGTGGGGAAGAATTGAAGTGTTCATTGTCATGAATGCGGGTAGGGGGATGCCCTTAATGAGGTTTTTTCTACATCTAGCCAAGGAGGTTGATAAACCAGGTTTTCAATAAACCAGGCTGCTCCTTGCTTGTATAGGAACGCTGTTTGGCATGCTCTAAAGTTTGGTAGACCCACCCCTCCTTTGCTTTTAGCCAGTTTGTGTCTCACTAGTGAGATTCTTGGTTTCTTCTCTTGCCATAAGAAAATTTTAAGGACCTTGTCCACTTTCCAAAGAAAGACTTCTGATAACATTATTGGAAGCATACTGGTTACATAATTAATAAGGGGGGTAATCATCATTTTGATTGTTTCTACTCTACCCCACCAGGAAAGAAATTTTGGTGACCATCCATTCAGTAGTTCAGTGATTTTCTTCAGTAATATATTTTCGTTATTTTCTAGTGTAGTGATGAGGTTGTTAGTTCCAGGCCCAAGTATTTAATCGTACCTGGCTGCCACGTCAGGCCCGAATCTCCTATTATTTCCCTGCGCCCTTGATTATTAAGTAACTTAACTTCTGTTTTATCTTTGTTTAGTGCGAATCCCAAAGCCTCTGTGAATTCCTGTATCGACTTCATAAGAGCTGGGATACCCACTTTAGCATCCTCTGAGACAACCAGGACATCATCCGCATAGGCAGCTACTTTAAAAATCGTATTACCGAATTCTACGCCTGTATTATCCCTATTCTCACTTAAGTGCTGCAGGAATGGTTCGATCGCTAACAGAAAGAGTGATGGGGAAAGAGAGCATCCTTGTCTCGTCGTCCCTTGTTTAAGTGAGAAGTTAGAGGAGATCCCCCCCGCCTTGACTTTAGCTGACGGATCTTTGTAAAGAGCCATGATCATATGTATAAAGTGTCCCCCAGATTGAACTTTTCAAGAGTCAAAAGCAGGAAAACCCAGTGTACTTTATCAAACGCTTTCTCAGCGTCAAATGTGATGGCTACCATCGGGGAATTGGATAGGTTTGCCTTTTCAATTGCATGGCAAAAGATCCTTGTGATATCACTAAATAGTCTATGTTTGAGGAAGCCTACCTGGGACGGGTGGAAAAGTGTAGCAATGTGTTTTTGTACCCGCTAAGCTAAGATCATAGCGTAGAGTTTACAGTCAATGTATATTAGGGAGAATGGCCGATAGTTTTTGGTGAGGAGAGGATCTTTACCCTCTTTGGGTATGACAGATATGATGGCCTCTGCTGTAGTGCCTGTTATTTGTCCAGTGGAAGCAAATTGCCCATAAAGATTTAGCAGTGGTTGTCTTAGTTGGTCCGCAAACGTTTTAAAATAGGTGGCATTATATCTGTCAGGTCCTGGGGCCTTCCCTACTTTGATATTCTTAATGGCGTTATCACTTTCTTGTAAAGTCGAATTTTAAATTACAATTTAGAGAGTTGGCATTTTCCTGCCTAAGCCATTCAGTGTCTGCAGCCTGCCACTGGGTCAAATGACTGGGTGTAGTTGATAGTTGCACTTTGTGTCTTCCTCCTAGACAACCACACACACAGAGCTTAGGTGTGCCTGGGTGGGCCATCACTGGCAGGATGGGCAGGCGGAGCAGAGCAGAGCCCTTCTTACACTCAACTAGGCTGTGCCCTGCCTATACTTAAAGGGCTTGCATACCCCCTGCAGTTAGTTTGGAGCCAAGACAGGAAAGGCAGGAGACCTGTGCACTTCAAAGAGAAACCTCTGGAAGTTTCTCCCTCTTCAAAGTAGGCACCTGGTATAAATAATAGACCTCAGACACCAACTCCTCGGTACACTTTTTGATGTGTGGAGACTCTGCCAGGAAGAAGGACTATGTGGAGATGTACTGCATTTGGAATCTTGTCGGGTTTGATGATGCAATAGGGAATGGGAAGCCTTAAAGGTTCTTAAGAAAGGCAGTTGATGAAAGGGCTGGAGCTGGAGGTTATTGGATGTAATGCTGTGCTTATGAATAAAGAAGATTAAAAGGAAACCACTCTACACGTAGTTACTACAGATTTGTGTTCTGCTGAAAGGACTGCCACTCTGCTGGCCTGCTGGACTACTGTCTTGTTAGACTGCAGACTTGCTGGATTGCTGCCCTGCTGTGCTGCTGCCTTTCTGCATTCCTGCCTGAGTCAGAAGGATTTGGTCCTGCATCAAATCACAAGAACCATGGAAAGTTTCCATGGCGGGTAACTAGAGGCTATAGGGTCTCAAGGGTGAGCTGGCCTACAAACAAACTTGTTTCACACCAAAAATTAACCCAAGTGATTTTATATCAATTTAAAATGTAACATATCTTGTTTATTACATACTTCTAGACACACACAAAAGTTTGACAATATGTCCTCACATACCACCAGGTGTCTCATCATAGGACATTCCCGTGCTCTCCAAAATCTTTGGTTTGATGGAGAGTGGGCCTACTCCCTGAGATCAGGCAGGCACTTATTAATAGCCTAGGATCCACGAAAAACAGACTAAAAACAAATTTGTGATAACCCAGACTGGTTTTTACTATATAGGGTACCACTTGGTATTAAAAATTAGGTGAGGGGAATAGGGGAATTAGTATGCTGGCCCCACTAAAATGTCAACATGTTACTGCCTAGGGGCTCAACTGAGTCCATGGCATTCATCAGGACAGACATCAGATCCTCTGTAAGCATACACCTTATGTATATACTAATGTCCTGGGGGCCTAACACCTGTCACCACCCAACGTTCCTAGGTCACTTAGGTACCTGCAAGACATTAATGACATATGTGTGTTACCAAATTACATATTTGCTGATAATTCTGGACCTGGAGTCCTTCAATCTCATTTAGGCAACATTGCATACAGTGTAAGTGTGACATTGCACTCATGTATAACACCCATACAATAAGTTTTATGCTAAGAGACCACCTCACACACTCCTGCCCTAATTAAGGGTCACCTGGGCCAATGGTGGGTACCATTAACCAATCACAGATGTGTTATCTTCAGAGTATTTACGACTGACTGACAGAGACTCCCACGATCATCGAGAGGAAGGAGCAAGTATGAGTGGCAAGACCGGACTGACCATTCCGGGCATCGGGCGTTTCCCCAGGTGGCTCGAAGGGTGGGGTCCGCTTTTGTTACCGGAGGCCCGTTTTGTAGCAGTGCAGCAGTTTTAAAAGCACTGCAGAGTTCCTTGTACATCCAACAGTTTCCAGGCAACAATAAAAGTGCCAAGATAAAACTGGTGATTAATGTACATGCTGGAGAGAGAAGGAGTTTTGTCTAGAGGCAGTTTTGACTCATTTAAGGTAGCGCAGTGGGTTGATATGCCTGCTGTAAAGAGCGTGCACTAAGTAGATCACAGAACAGTATTTCATGTGCATAGCTCAGTGGGTTACTGCTTTTGTCACAGAGATCCTTTGTCATTCTGCAGTTGATAAGTTACAATTGTAATCTATGTTAGCAAGTTATGTGTTTTGCCAGTCTTTCATTATCATAATTTTGCTAAAAAGGTATTGTTTGGGTAGAAATAAATTCTTATTTGTAAAGTCAACCCTAACTACTGTGTTACATTCTGAATCCTTAGTTTGTTCTTATTTAGACCAAGAACTCTTAGAAAATGCCTACCAGTATGGATGACATGTGAATCATACAACTTGTAGTCCCCTTTGTCTCATGTAACATTTTCTATACACTGATATACACAAGTATGATTCATTGTCTCTGTATGTATGTGTGATGTAAAATGCTTCAACACCCTACACTGGTATAATAGGTGCTATAAAACAAATTGAATGTGAGAGAGGGGCTAGGGAGAAATGAGAGGCACTATTGGAGATTGATAGTGAGGGAATAATTGAAGAGCCCCAATAAAGATTGCCGTATCCTTGTGTACTGTATGGTCATCATTTGCTATGAACAATGCGTATGTATATTTTAGATATGTCACCTGCTTAGTATTCGCTAATATACTGATTTCTTATTACGTGCGCGTATTGTTATATATATATTTTGGAAATGTCTGTACCACTACATATTGAAAAACAATAAAAATTTTGTTTAAAAAAAAAAAAATCATTTGCTATGCTTTAGAAACAAATACACTTTAGTATATAATGAAAAATATGTTATAGAATGCACCATTTTCTCCACATTTTTTGGGGGGGGGGAGAAGCCCCCCACTCCACCCTTTGTAGCAGTCAGGCTTGCTCGCTTTGCACTGTATGGGGGCTAGTCTGGCGAAATATGCCACGGCTGCTTTGGAATCTCAGTCCGACCCTGACTAGTAGGTGGACGGCGATAAACACACCTTGGTGTAGTAAGTGGGTAGGGGTGGGACATAATACTTTCTACAATGGTTTTTGTATTTTAAACTAGCAGGGTTCACAATCCCTTCCTCTTCCATTTAGAGCGTGACTACTGTGGTTAGTGATCCCTTCCTCCATGGGCCCCAGATGACCCTTAATTACGGTAAGAGTGTGTGAGCTGGTCTCAAACAGGGCAACAAAGTACAAAACAGCGAATGTGATAATTTATCTGATAGACCTTTAAACAATATTGAACAGCAAATTTGGTTTGTCCTTCTGTCCCACTATTGTGTTTAATTATTCTCAAAGCCACTTTGACTTACAAAGTTTTACTGGAAAACTCAAATGACACAATTGGCACATAATCAAAGGCCAACAAGAAACTTCCACACAAGAGGTCGAGGCTATCAGAAACTTGAACATTAGTGTTGTTGACCTTCCGTTCATGTTAGCACCACTGGACCCAGGAAGTGCAGACACATGGGACCGGTTTGTGAACTCGGCCAATATGGGATAGAATTGGACATGAATTGCCATAGTGGTTTTGAAGCAAAATCTACCTTTATACCCATTTTTTTGGTGATGCCATTGACACCTTTGTGGAGCTGTTTTTACAAGATCTTAAGAAAATGACTGTGATTAGGTAATCAGGCAAATAGGGTAATGTGGTGATGTTATCCAGAGAAATATATTTGAAACAAGGGTACAACCCTCCTAACATCATAGATCATCATAAGAGAATACAAAAAGATTTTATTGAGATGTCTAGCAATGAATATCATGACAAATTGAAAGAGTGGAGAGAGCGTGGTCTGTTTGAGTGGAGGGAATTTGAATTCTTGTATTGTCAACATCCTAAGATTCAGATCCTTAAACTCCTCCCAAAACTTCATAAAAATGCAACAAATTCTCCAGGCAGACCTATAGTATCGTCTCAGGGATGCTTACTGGACATTTTTTGCATCCATTTGTAACTTCCCTGCCATCTTACATTCAGGACAGCCGAGACTTCCTATCACATAGTGAAGGTTTACAGTGGGAGGGAAACTTTGTAATGATGACTTTAAATGTAGGCAGTCTAAACACCTGCATGAACGTGGTGGAAGAGCTTCCAGAAATTTCTTGAAAGCGTGATCTTTGTCTTTTTTATTTCATGAACTTGGAGAAGATTTAGTTATGACTTTATGTTTGATGACAACTATTTTAGACAGATCTAGGGCATTGTGATGAGGACCTGTTTTGCAGTACCTTGGACCATTTTAACCTGTCATTATGGGAATCAGGTATATCGACAACATATTTGTTCTTTGGAAGTGCAGCTCCAAAGAAGCAAAGGATTTTGTCACTCACTTTAATACAACACTTTGAACCTTACATTTAATGGTCCCATTAGCAAAAGTGAGACTGAGTTTTTTTTGGATGTTAAGGTGGTAGTTAAGGAGAATAGATTGACCACCAACCTGCACAGCAAGGACACTGTGGGAAACATACTGCTACAAGAGGGAAGAATTATTCATTCACAGAACAATGACACATGGGGCTGACAAGAATAACATCATATTCCTTACCACTTATAATCATAAACGTCATTAAATGAGGAGTATCTTTGACAAACACTGGCAAATCCTAACAACAGAACAGAGTTTAAGAGAAGGTGTGAAGAATCACCCTATGGTCACATTCAAAAAGAGTAAGACTTTAAAGGACAGGTTGAGCAAGAATAAAATAACGCACAAGCCCAGCCCAGACAAAAAAGATTTCTTCACATGCAAGCAGTGCAAAGCTTGCAAAAACAGTGCTAATATTAGTAGTTATTGCACACCTTTTCACAGGCAGGACATAACCATTAGGAAACACTTAACGTGAAATTCAGTGTTAGTTGTGTACATTTTGGTGTGTCTCTGTGAGAGATGGTACACGGGGAGCACCATCCATTCAGTCAAAAAATGTGTTCTTGGACATCTAGTAGCCATTAATCATTACATTAATAATTTAAGATCAATAAATACATCTTAACAATAAAATAAAATACGTCACTATTAATTAAAAAACTAAAATTAATATAAACAAACTAAATGTTGAATACATAAAAAATACATTTAAAAACAAATAAAACTTTAACCCCTTCGCTGCTAGGCCTTTTCTTCCCTGTGCTATGCCTTTTGTTGGCTATTTGGGGTAGTTCGCGCTTAGGCCCCTGTAACGTTTTGACCACATAAGGTATCCACGTCAAATTTGCATCCTTTTCTTCCAAAATCATGGGGATTTTAAAGGTACCTAGGGTTTGTTGATTCCCCTGGAGGAGAACCAGAAATTAGCCAAAATACAGCAAAATTTTGCTTTTGTTTGGAAAAATGGGAAAAAAGTGCTGCAGAGGAAAGCATCTGGTTTTCTCCCTGCAAATGGTATCAACAAAGGGTTTGTGGTGCAGAAATCACCATCTTCCCAGCTTTCAGGGACTGACAGACTTTTGTCAGAAAACCAACATTTTTTACACAGTTTTGGCATTTTACTGGGACATAGCCTATTTTTGTGCTTTCAACCTCCTTCCAGTTAACGGTAGAATGGGGTATGAAAGCAATAATGGATCCTGGAAAGCTATACATTTCAGAAAAGTAGACAAAATTCTGAATTCAGCAAGGGGTCATTTGTGTAGATCCTTCAAGGTTTTTTTTATAGAAACTAACAGCTGAAAATAGGAAAAATTAAAAATGGGTTGAAAAACACAGCCATTTGTGCCAACATTTTCACCTGTAAAATCTTCTAAGTATGACAGAGTTTTGAAAGCAATATACCGTTACATCGGCTGGACCCTTGTGGTTGTGTGGATATATAGGACTTGTAGGTTCACCAAGAACCGGAGGAACCCAGAGTCAATAACTAAGCAGCGTCTTGCATTCGTTTTTTATTGTGTACCGGGTATATAACAATTCATTTTGGAAAATAAAAACAGTGAAAAATCGTTATGAAAGATACCTATGTATTTCCGAAATGGGAACAAAATATAGAGTTTAGAAACAGTAGCTATTTGCACATCTCCGAAATTGTGGGTACCCATACTAGCATCTGAATTATAGGATATTTTTCAAAGTGACTTCTTTTTTACACATTGTCTTACATTTGGAAGGCAGAAATGCATCAAAGTCAATAGGTAATAACAGTTGCTCTACAATTCTGTGTTCCCCTAAGTCTTCCGATAAAAAAGGTACCTCACTTGTGTGGGTAGGCCTAGTGCCTACGACAGTAAACGGCCAAAAACGCAACGTGGACACTCCACATTTTTACAGTGAAAACAGACCCTTTTTTTTGCAAAGTGTCTAGCTGTGGATTTTGAACCCTAGCTCAGCTGGCACCTAGGGAAACCTAGCAATCCTGTACATTTTTAAAAACTAGACACCCAGAGGAATCTAGGATGAGGTGACTTCAGTGGCTCTCACCAGGTTCTGCTACCCAGAATCCCTTTCAAACCTCAAACTTTGTAAAAAAAAAACATTTTCCTCATATTTCTATGATGGAAAGTTCTGGAATCTGCATGGATCCACAAAATTACACCAACCCCGCATTCTTCAAAGTCTTCCCAAAAAAATGGTACCTCACTTGTGTGGGTAGGCCTAGTGCCTGCGACAGGAAATGGCCCAAAACGCAACGTGGACACACCGCATTTTTACAGTGAAAACTGACCCTTTTTTTCAAAGTGCCTAGCTGCGGATTCTGAACCCTAGCTCTGCTGACACCTAGGGAAACCTAGCAAACCTATATATTTTCAAAAACTAGACACCCAGGGGAATCCAGGGTGGGGTGAATTGTGTGGCTCTCACCAGGTTCTGTTACCCAGAATTGTTTGTAAACCTCAAACTTTGTAAAGAAACACACATTTTCCTCACATTTCTGTGATGGAAAGTTCTGGAATCTGCGTGGATCCACAAAATTCCACCCACCCCACATTCCCAAAGCCTTCCAATAAAAATGGTACCTCACTTGTGTGGGTAGGCCTAGTGTACGCGACAGGAAATGGCCCAAAACGCAACGTGGACACACCACATTTTTACATTGAAAACTGACCCTTTCTTGGCAAAGTGCCTAGCTGTAGATTTTGAACCTTAGCTGTGCCGGCACCTGGGGAAACTTAGAAAACCTATACATTTTTGAAAACTAGACACCCAGGGAAATACAGGATGGGGTGACTTGTGTGGCTCTCACCAGGTTCTGTTACCCAGAATCCCTTGCAAACCTCAAACTTTGTAAAAAAAAAAACACATTTTCCTCACATTTCTGTGATAGAAATTGCTGCATTCTGCGAGGATCCACAAAATTCCACCCACCCCGCATTCCCCAAAGTCTTCTGATAAAAATCGTACCTCACTTGTGTGGGTAGACCTAGGGCCCGCGACAGGAAACGGCCCAAAACGCAATGTGGACACACTTCATTTTTAGAGTGAAAACGAACCCCTTTTTTGCAAAGTGCCTAGCTATAGATTTTGAACCCTAGCTCTGCCGGCACCTAAGGAAACCTAGCAAACCTATATATTTTTGAAAACTAGACACCCAGAGAAATCCAGGATGGGGTGACTTGTGTCGCTCTCACCAGGTTCTGTTACCCAGAATCCCTTGCAAAACTCAAACTTTGTCAAAAAGAACACATTTTCCCCACATTTCTGTGATGGAAAGTTCTGGAATCTGCGTTGGTCCACATCCTTCCACCCACCCCGCATTCTCGAGAGTCTCCAGATAAAAATGGTAATTCACTCGTATGGGTGGGTCAAGTACCCGCAGCAGGCAAGGGCCCAAAACGTATTGTGGAGACATCAAAATTACCTATCACACAACGACCTAGTTTTTTGCAAGGGGGGGGACCTAGATTTTTGGCCCTGGGCTCAGCGGCCATCTAGGGAAATCTACCAAACCCACACATTTCTGAAAACTAGACACCCTTGGGAGTCCAGTGAGGTATGGCTTGCGTGGATCCCCCAACGTTTCCCTACCCAGAATACCCTGCAAACCTTAAATTTAATTTAGCTAAAAAATAAAAAAAAACCTCAACTGTCTGTGTGAGAAAGTTGTGGCACCACTGGGCTGACACAAATTTCCTACCAATTAGCGTTCCCCCAGGTCTCCCGATAAAAACGGTACCTCACTTTTGTGGGTAGGCATAGTGGCTGCAACAGGAAATGGCCCAAATTGTACTGTGGTGACTTCAAAATTACTTATCATAAAACTACCTGGTTGTGGGGGGGCACCTGGTTTTTTGGCCCCGGGCTCGATGCTATCTAGGGAAACGTACCAAACCCACACATTTCTGAAAACTAGACACCCTGGGGAGTCCAGTGAGGTATGGCTTGCATGGGTCCCCCAATGTTTTCCTATGCAGAATCCCCTGCAAACCTCAAATTTAGCTGAAAAACACACTTTTTCCACACATTGTTGCGTGGGATCACTGTGCCGGCACAAATATCATGCCACCCAGCATTCCCCTTGGTCTCCCGAGTAAAATGATACCTCACTTGTGTGGCTGTCCAATGCAGAATCAGCTAAAAACGTATTTGTTTTAAAAATGTAGCGCTTAGAATTCACGGTGCTATACCCTTAATCCCTGTGTTTTTGGCTCTTCCCAGTCACAGACGTTTATACCACCCACACAAGTGAGGTACCATTTTACTCGGGAGAACAAGGGGAATGCTGGGTGGTAGGATATTTGTGCCGGCACAGTGATCCCACAGAAAAATTTATGGAAAAAGTGTTTTTTTCCAGCTAAATTTGAGGTTTGCAGGGGATTCTGGGTAGGGAAACATTGGAGGATCCACGCAAGCCATACCTCACTGGACTCCCCAGGGTGTCTAGTTTTCAGAAATGTGTGGGTTTGGTATTTTTCCCTAGATGGCCGCGAGCCCGGGGCCAAAAACCCAGGTGCCCCCCCTGCAAAACCAGGTCGTTTTATGATAGGTAATTTTGATGTCTCCACAATACGTTTTGGGCCCTTGCCTGTCACGGGTACTTTACCCACCCACACGAGTGAGGTATCATTTTTATCGGGAGACCTGGGGAACGCTGGGTTGTAGGAAATTTGTGTCAGCCCGGTGATCCTACAACTTTCCCACACAAAAACGTGAGAAAAATTTGATTTTGTCAGCAAAATGTGAGGTTTACAGGGGATTCTGGGTAGGGAAATGTTGGGGGATCCACGCAAGCAATACCTCCCTGGACTCCCCCGGGTCTCTAGTTTTCAGAAATGTCTGGGTTTGGTAGGTTTCCCTAGATGGCCGCCAAGCCCGGGACCAAAAATTTATGTGACTCCCCCTTGAAGAACCAGATTGTTTTGTGATAGGTAATTTTGATGTCTCTAAAATAAGTTTTGGGCCCTTGCCTGTCACGGGTACTTGGCCCACCCACATGAATGAGGTACCATTTTTATCGGGAGACCTGGGGGAACGCTGGGTTGTAGGAAATTTGTGTCAGCCCAGTGATCCCACAACTTTTCCACACAGAAATTTGAGAAAAATTTGATTTTTTCAGCAAAATTTGAGGTTTGCAGGAGATTCTGGGTAGGAAAACTTTGAGGGGTACACGCAAGTAAGCCCGGGCAGAGCAGGCGTAGTTGCTCTACGCGGAGCTCCACAGAGTTGGGCAAAAACTCAGTGGAGCTCCGCTCCGCTCCGTGCCTCCACCTCCCCTCAATAAATATTTTTAAAATAAAAATGAAAATTAAGGTAAATTAAACACACTTACCTTTATCGCGGCGTCTCCGGGCTGCCCTCCTCCTCCTCGCCGTGGTCCTGCAGAATCCCCTACATCAAACATAGGTCATCGTAAGATTGCACGCGCATGCGCAGTCCTACCATGGTGTCAAAATTTAATGGGGGGAGCAAAGGCCCTTGCCCAAGGGGCTGCTCCCCCCTCCCTGGTGGCTGGTGGGAGGATACCTGCTTGGGGATCACCCTCCTGGGGCGATCCCCAAGCAGGGATCCACTGGGGAAGGGTACCATTGGAAAGGGGAGATTCTCCCCTTTCCAACGATACCTCTCCCAAGTTTTTCGGTGCTCGGGGGCTGTGATAGCCCCACGAGCACCAAAACATTGGAACTGGAACTAAGTTTCAGTTTAGTTTTCAATGTAATGACAACAGTGCGTCATGTGCGCGATTGTCATTACATTGAAAATTAGAAACAGGCCTCATGAGGTTGGGGAAGCTCTACCCCACCTCCCGAGGCCCCCCAAAAAAAGGAAAGCCCTCTGCTGTTTGCAGCAGAGGGATTTAGTGAGCCTGTGCACATGACGGAATGGTTCCGTCATGAGCACAGGAGCACTGGTGCTCATGACGGAACCATTCCGTCTTGAGCACCGAAAGGGTTAAAGAAAAAATGCACAATATTAAAAAATTACAACAATTCAAATAAACAACACAGATAAAAGTATTGGACTTCAAAGGAGTCAGATTAAATAATCTAAATCCAATTTAAGCAAATGTCAGAAAACTGGAGTTTGAGGTGGATAGATCTACTTTTCCAGCTCTAATGTAAGAAAAAGCAGAGAAAGTATTGGACATTGGAGTGGTTAGATTTACTAACCCCAATTCAATGCAAGGAACAGGAAATAATAAAACACACTTCCTCTACAAGTGTAAATAAAACCACAATACTACGAAAAGTTTTTCAATAAATAAGAAGTAAGATTATAATAACATCAATGTGTTAATTAAATATTACAGAAACATTAAAATAAAAGATATATATAAAATATAATTTATAAGCTTTACAATTAAATATGCTTCATCATAGGGGCGCTCCTTCATCCACACCACACTGGGGCAGGGTGGGCTCATCCTGAGTGTAAAAAAGCGCTTATTTTTGCATAGTCACCTGTTTTTACTTACACTGATGCTACTGTGTATTTTACTCTGTGCCAGGTACTCTGCTAATTAGACCCCAGTTTAGATGCTCTGATGTGACCCCTAAGAGTTTTTATAGTTGGCAAACTCCTAATGGGCACATTTAACTTTCCTAAAATGCAGAAATACACCCATAGCATTGAAAGTTAAGTATCACCCATGGACTGTAGCACCTATTGTGCCATCAACTATCTCAGGTTTGGAACAAGCTAGATAAATAATTAAATCACTATTTTTAATATTTATTACAAATCCTTTTCATTAGTTAAGTTGGATTTTTAATAAATATTTAAGAAAGTGACCTTGTCCCTGCCTGAAGCTCCTGGAGGCTCGTATGCATTAGCCTGCAAGCAGCCGCCTCTGTCAGTACTTGAACTTATTGAGGGGTGCAAACTGGTCCCACAGTCAGTAAGTAAGTAAGTAAATGTTTAGTTAATTCAAACTTTAACAATATTTGCATTTTTAAAACAAATGTAGTAGACACAATTGCATAAATACAAGTGGTGCTTAGTAACCCCTCTTAAAATAATTAATCTGCATATTTAAAGCATTTCTGAGTTGCAATGCAATGAACATTTCGTCTAAATCAATACTCTGTGGAAATGCGCTTGGTGCCTGGAATTTCTGCTTGGTGTTATAGCATGTTGTATAATGCCTAAAGTCAATTTTAGATAATAAACGAGCGTATGGTGTTAGGAACTGTTAGGCGGTCCTGCGCGTTTCCTTTTTAATTTTTTTTCCTTTTTAATTTTTTTCCCTTTTTTTAATAAAACTAATGGAATAATGCATTAGGCTCCTTATGCGGAGTGGGCTTAGTGTCGTCCGACTACAGTTAGGTGGTAAGTGTTCTTGTGATCCATAGTAGTTCTATTTCTGTCCGTCGCAATGAAGAGAAGCTTTTTCCTTTCAATCTTTGCAAAAACATGTCATTGTGGCATTCCCTGTTTGTGGATTTAAGGTAGATTCTTACTGGACTATTGTTCTTATGAGAAGTTTGTGTTGTTTTAGGCATTTTACCAATTTACAATTTAGTTGGGGGTCTGACGGCTCCAGGGTTTGTATGATTGCTGCTCTGCATGAGGGATAACGACATGCAGAGCAGCAATCATACAAACCCTGAAAAATGTGGCAGCGCAGACAACTTTCAATTTCAAAAACTGCAGCCTGTCAACAACAGCTAGTCGTGTAAGCCAATTGCAACAGGCAGATTGCCCTGTTTGCCTACTATTTGATTGAGTGACTAAGTTTTAGAGTTATGACTAGCTGAGTAGGGTCAACGCGTTTCAGAACCCCGAATTACACCTTCAAAATTGTGAAGTAAACACAACAGTATGGACCCGGTGGGGGCGCATGTGTCCTCTTATTGTACGAGTTTCTTCGAGTCTTGAGCTCACTGGTTAGAAACAGTTAACAGGGAGGGAAGCTGCAAAAGGATTTCACATTGTGCTGCCCTTTGTTTATACAGGCATCACAGGAGACTCGTAGCATGTCTGGAGAATATCAATTCAGTCAGGTTCCTGGTTCTGGAGACTTCAGCTGGGGCAACTGAAAGAACCCTCAAAGAAATTCGGGGTTCTGAAACGCGTTGACCCTACTCAGCTAGTCATAATTCTAAACTTAGTCACTCAATCAAATAGTAGGCAAACAGGGCAAGTTGTCTGCGCCACCACATTTTTCCTGTATAATCAAAGGACTGGTCACCTCAATTTGCTTGTAATATTTTGCACTTTGTTTGTAATTTTTCGTGTTGTTCCATTTGCTATTCATGTTGTATGTATTCTTTCGTATTTTCTCAAATTCGTTGTTTTTCTTGGCTGTGATCTAAAAGAATGAATGTTTACGCTTAAAAGTGATTAATCCAGAAAAGTGTAATAAATACACGAAACCACTTGAGCAGTTAAGGTGGTTTTTGTACAAATGTTGTTCTTTTGAAAGCACACACCCAGACAATTTGTTGTTTGCAACTATTGATGTGGATCTCTCTATAGAGCACTAAAATGAAGTACACTGTGCAGAGAGTCCAGTGAGACCCAGATTGGTATACAGAGGCAAAAGTAGATAATACTAATGCTCTCTTTTGTGGTAGTATTGGCAAGCAGTTAGGCTAGAGGGTAGTGCTAAGCAATTGTTCTACTCACAGAGGCAATAAATAAGACAAACCCTCAAGAATAAATCTGAGACCAATTCCAAAAATAATACAGATTTTTATGCAATTTTTCAGACCAAGAACTTTGTTCTACAGTAAATACTTTTTAAGTTATGAATTTTTCAAGTTCGCCAAATGAATTACTTTTGTGCGCAGTTACACACTATGAAAGTCAAAGCGAGAAAAAAGAAAAATGCACATAAAATCACACAGTTGGATTTCAAGGTTCACCTTCGGAATTTAAGTGGGTAGCAAGGCCAGGCCCAGTGTTCCACTAATGGATTCTCTGAATTATCCCAGATTCGGCCGAGAGCAGGGTGCTGAGGGTGTTGGCGGCTGGTGCACTACGAAGAAGGGGGCCACTTGAAAACACACCGCACACAGTGACTTAAAGGTAAGTCTGAGGGGTCCCACTCAAGGAAGCAGGTCACTAGGGCCTCAGGACCATGGGAGCACAGCTGGATCATTGTTACCAAGGCCGTCGGTCCGGGTGCAGAGCAGATAGGTAAGACAGGCGGCGTGCATCAAGATGTCCTCGCGGTCAGGAGTAGGCAGCTTGAAGAGGCAATTACAGGACAGATGGGCCACTCATGAAGTGGGTCTCAGGTGTCTCAATGTTCCTTTATAGGTGCTTGCTTCCTGGGCAGTTGGAATCCGGAATGGACTCTTTGTCTCGCAGTATGCTGTAGGGGGTCTGGTACCCCAGGTATTGCTGCGGCATGGCTCTGGTAGATCCTGGTGTCTCCAAAGTTGCTGCGAAGACCCTCCGGAGCTGATGTATCACTTTTGGTCAGAGTTCTGCGCCAGAGTCACCGGGGAGCAGCAAATCAACAAAACGGATTTCAAGGGTTTGGTGCCAGCAAACTTCAGGGGAGTAGTACATCTACTCCAAAGGAGTTCTTTGGCAATTTGGAGGAGCTCTGGTGTTCTTAGAGCCCTCACAGTTGCAGGACGAGACAGCACACCTCAATTGTCAAGTCCTTAAGGCAGCAGGCAGGATTTGGTGCCAATTTCCTGCAGCAGGGCTTCAGCCTTCAGCTCAGCAGCTCTTCTTTGTCCTTTTCTTCTCTGGGCCCGATTCCGATGTGGTTGGGAACAGCTCTGACCATCGGTCGGAGTCGTTCCGACCGCATAGGAATTGCCCGTTCGGATTCCTTTCCGACTGACCCATTTCGATGGGCTTGGTCAGAAGGGAATCCGAATTGGTTCTCCGAATGGGCTCTGAAGGGCTCGGAGAGCCCGTCCGCTATTCGGAAAGCCTTCAGTAATCCCTCGGCCGGCTCTTTCCGGCCAAGAGATTATGATGGCAGCTTCCCATTGCCTTTCAGTGACGGCCTTTCCGACACAGAAAAGCATTGGGAATCTGTCTTTGGGGGCCCCCAGCAGGGCCCCCATGGGTGCAAGGCCACTGAATGGTGGCCTAGGGGGCACCTATGGTGCCACCCTGTTTATCCCTTAAGGTGCCTGCCACCGGGTGCATGGATGAACTGCACCTCTGCTCTTTGCAATGAAAGCATGCATTCCGTTCGGAATGCATGCTCCCATTGTAAAGAATAGGTATGCGACCTAACAGGGTTTGGTCGCATCCTACTTACTTGGCTGGAACCGACGACAGGAGGTTGTTCAGTTCCAGTTCCAAACCAATGTCGGACGGACTCCGGTCCATCCGACATCGGAATCAGGCCCTCTGTGACCATCAAATCGATACCACCTAAATACTACATTTAGGGGCGTTAAAGGGAGTGACAGGTAGTATCCAATGAGCTACCTACCTTTAGTGTGTCTACACCCTCTAAGTGATCACTTACTGTGGTAAGGGGGAATACCTTGACCCTAATTGGCTAATTCCCCCTTTAACTAAGACGGAGGGAAATGAAAAGTGGGCTCCATATTGCCTGCCAAGCCTTAAGGGTTTTGCTCGCTGACTGGGGACCCACCTCCTAATTTAGCTAATTTTTCCACCTGCCCTCCTGCCAAACAGGACAGGGGGGGTTGGCATCCTCCACTAGCAGGAGCTGCCTGCGTCACATTTCATAGGTGGCATCGCCTTTGAAGCTTCCTGCCTTGGAAGGCCATCCTGCCCTGGGGGAGGTGTGAAGCACCTCCGCCAGCAGCAGGCTTTGTTAATGGCCCCTGAGAGTGCTGGCCTTCACCCCATGACATCAGAAACATGTCTAGTGGTGGCAGGCTGGCTAAGACTAGTCCGAGACCACACCAGAGCTTGGTAGGTTTTCAGGGGACCCTCTTATTATTAAATCCAACACTGGCATCAGTGAGGATTTATTAAGACATGATGTTTGCTACCAAACATCTTAGGGTTCAGTGAAGCCTTCATGGAGCTAGGAAACTTGTAATGACTAGTATCCAGCCCATGTACTCTCAATGGCTTCCCTGTGCACTTACAATATTCAAGAATAGACTTGATATTGTAGGGTCATATCTGCTCATGCAGATATGTCCACACATGGGATATAGTGCACCCTGCATTAGGGCTATAAGGCCTGTAGTAGGGATGACACAGGGCTGTGTGCCATGTCGACTGTTCAGTTTTCTCTGCACCAAGACACAAAGCCTGCAATTGCAGCTTGCATAGTCTTGGTGAGGGGTCTCTGGGGTGGCACAAATGGTGCTGCAGCCCCAGTGAACCCTTTTCAATCCTAATGCCCTAGGTGCCAGGAGTACCATTCACTAGGGACTTATAGGGGTTGCTGAAGTAGTGCCAATTGTGATACAGTTTTAGGGAAAGAACACTGGTACTAGGAACCTGGTTAGCAGGTACCCAGTACACCTCAGTCAAAGTTGCATCAAAAACTGGGGGAGGAGGAGGCTAGAGAGCCTGACCGCAAGATGGCCTTCCCTCTTTGAGACTCTGCGGGCTGGAGTGCTTATCTGGCATTTATCTGCTGTTTCTGGTGGCATCAGCGGCCGCTGACCGGATTGAGGGGCTCCCCTATAGCTACAGAATGTGGGGGGACCCATATGGAGGGTGCTAATGCCGCAGAAGAGGCATTAAGGATCGAAGGAGAGATTATGCCCTAGTCCTGTGGACCCAGAGACGCAGGCCACTCCGTGGAATGCAGCGAAGAGGAAGAGGAGAGGCTGCACTAACGGGGGAGGTACGGTGGTGCCTGTGAATTGCGGAGACTCGTGAGAAGGGGTGGTGACTCCCCCTCAGATTTGGAGCTCACATTGCTGCGGAGTGAGGGACTGGTGCAGGCTCTGCGGCTTGCCTTGTGGACGCTGGCAGTCAAAGTGGACCGGGGGCAGTTGCTTGGAAGCATGGAGTGGGACGGAGACCTGCCTGGACGGCCGGCATCGGAGGACTGCCGTGACCTCTCCGCTTGACATGAAGGGAGTGAACGGGCCATGTTTGTGAACCCCTCCAGAATCCCTGACCAGAGATGCGGGTCTTGAGACAACCCTGGAGTGGCTGGTGCCATGTTTTGATTGGAGTTAAGGCCGGGGCACTGCAGACTGCAGGTGGGCTGACGGCCACTATTGAGGGTTGCAGAGATCGCTCGCTCAGATCCAGGTGAGCGGACATATTGAGCTAAACAGCTCAAAGAGAGGTGAGCGCAGTGGCCCCGGGAACCATCGCTGTGGGTTGGCGGCTGGTGTTTGACCCTGCTGGGAGGCAAGTGGGACCGGGGGCACTATTGCTTGAGCTCGATACAGTTGGACATGTGAGTGAAACTGGGAGCGGCTTGGGCCACGCGTCTGTGGAGAGCCTGAAAACGATTGGTGGATCCCTGGAGCTTATCGTTGAGGGGCACAGGTGAGAGATCCCACACTTTGAAACCTACGGTAGGTCCAATCTGCTTGCAATCTGCTAATACCGTAGCACTTATCAAGGTGAACTCCTCGTTTCTGCATCATATTGCGCTAACTACTGGGAGCAGGGGTCTGCTCGTGCCCCCTGGGCCTGTACTGATCAGGGAGTGGCGGAACTGCAGCAAATGGACTGTTCTTGTTTCTATCATCATACATCACTTTGCTATCGCCACCACGATGGTAGAGACAGACACCAAGCAGACCAAGTTAACTTTGATCAATGCAGGCAGCCAAGTAATTCAGAGGCCCCTTAGGAGGAATCCTCTCCTGACCCTGGGGGTGGCGGTGGATCACAGCAGGAACCTTATATACAGGCAATGTTTTTGGATCATAAACAGAGCCTTACGGCCATAGGTGGCAAAATAGTAGGCCTGGGCGGTAAATTCCGTTCCGCTCGTGGAATTTGCGGAATTTGGGTAATTTTGCGTTCCGCGGAGAACGCGGAATTACCAAAAATTCCACGATCCGGGGCTTCGTGGAATTTTTTGCTTGTTTGCGCTTTCAAAATGCGTGTTCGCGAGATATTTCTCCCCGAGCACGCAAACAGCGTTCACAAACAGGAAAAAAGCATCGCGAACGGGTGGAACAAGCAATTCCGCGTGTTCGAGGAACTTTTGCGTGCTCGTGGAGATTTTTTACCGTTTCGCTGAGCTTTGCGTAGCACGACTACGCAAATTCCGCCCACCCCTACAAAATAGACTCACTGACCGATAGATTTAATCATCTTAAAGAGAAAGTTGTCAACCATGACGAACGCAATTGTCAACTAGAACAACACACATCGACGGTAGATGATGATGGCAACACAACTAAAGAGAAATTGCTCCAAATTGAAAAAGTACTGTCATTAATTCGAAACAAGAATGAAGATTTGGAGGCCAGGTCCAGAGGGAACAACCTTAGAATCATGGGAGTCCCAGAATACAATGCGAAGAATCGAGTGGAAGATTACATGGAGAAAATGCTACAGAAGCACTGTCCACTGGTAAGAAAAACATGTTGCTTGTTATTCGAAATACACCTGCGGTATTGCTATTCTCATAAAAAAAGGTCAGCTCTGGCGTATGCAAACAGTTTTAAGTGATCGGCAGGAAAGATATGTGATGCTTGCTGGCACTTTCAATCAATCAATCAATCAGGGGTTTATAAAGCGCAGCTACTCACCCGAAAGGGTCTCAAGGCACTTTGTAGGGAGTTCCACTCAGGCTAATTTCCATCTAAGGCCTTAATGTGGATGACCCCGATTTCTTTGTTGAGATCTGGAGGCTTGTGAATATGTTGGGCCCTAGCGCGATTATATGGGGAGGTGACTTTATGTGATCCTTGATTTACTGCGGGACAGGTCTGGCGAGTCTCGTCACCTCCAGCCCCTTGCGGCTGCACAACTATAGTCCATAATAGCTGATAATGACTTGATAGATGTCTGGAGAGGTAGACATATAGACAGGGAGGAAGGTACTGTTGTGACCTCTGTGACCTCATAGTGGTTGCGGATTGATCTGGGAAGCCTTTAAAACAGTAATAAGGGGGAGTGCATAACCAGGCAGGCTGGAGTTCTGCAATCGATACAAGGAGAGTTGAAACGTCTTGAGGGTGAAATTCGAAATCTTGAGCTTGAGTACTTTACTGATTGTAATGCAAATATGCTGGGTCGTGTGCGTAGCAAGACAAACTAATTTGAGGAGATAGTGCAGCAAGAGACTCACTATCTTGGAAAGAAGGCGCAAGCTAGGCAATATGGGGAGGGGGACACGGCGTGTAGAACCATGTCAGGCCTCCTTCGCAAACCCTGGGCTAGTGATTATATTGCTGACCTCTCAATGATGAGAATGAGTGTCTTGTTGGCTTAGAGGCAGTTCAAGAAGAGATGAATACTTTTTACTCTTCCCTTCCCTTCCTTCTCCTTTATAGCACGACTCAGTCGCGGTCCCCCCTGACCTTGACTCCTTCTTTTATTCTATCCAAATGGTGTGGCCTAAAGACAGTCCTCGCGGCTTTCTAGAAGTGCCCTTCACAGAGGAGCAGGTTATACAGGTTATTGGTGCTGTACCAGGGGACAAGGCCCCTGGTCTAGATGGTCTCACGGCCATGTTTTATAAGTAGTTTGCAGCCCTTTTAGCCCCTCATCTCATCAACATGTTCAGTGAATCTTTGGAGAAAGGTGAATTGCTCCGTTCACTGAGAGAAGCACTCATAGTTACTATTTTAAACCCAGACAAGGACCAGCAGCGTTTTGAATTGTACAGGTCATTATTCTTGATAAATGTGGATAACAACATTCTTGCTAAATTTGATAGCTTCACGGCTCCTCCCTCTGCTCCCTCTTGTCGCACACCCAATTGAGATTTGTGCCAGGCAGGGCCACTACGAATAATATTCGAACCTTCTTTGCAATTCTTCAGGATGTGGAGCCCTCTCTGAGTGCAGCTGCAATTTTTCTTGCCGCCAGTAATGCATTTGATTCTACTGAGCTTGCACTGTTGGCTCGCCTGGTGCTTAGCCCCAAATCCATCCAATAGGCCTGCTTTACTCAAAAACTGTTGAGCGTCTCAGGATTAATGGGGTGAAATCCCCTCCCATCCCGGTTCTGCGTGGGATGAGGCAGGGATGCCCCCTTTCGCCCATCCTCTTTGCCATAGCAATGGAGCCTCTAGCCGCTCATCTGAGACAGCATCACACGCTCCGCGGTTTGGCTTTCGCCCCTCGGATGATTCTGGTTTCCATGTATGCAGACGATGTCACCCTATATGTTAAACACCCGGCTGAGAACTTGGACCCACTATTTAGGGGGTGTACCAGATTTGGTGGGCTTTCTAGAATCACCATTAATTGGGTGAAATCAGTGGTTATTTTGCTTATGAAGACCACTGTGGTATTCTCTTCAGAGTTTTTTTTTGTAGCGGGATATTGGGTTTTTGGGAGATAAGGTTGCAGAGATTTTAAAGAAATGTATGTATAAAAATTAAATTGTAAGCTGATAATTTTAAAGATATGCAAATTAAAAATGTAGGCCATATAACAATGGTGGGCAGATGCGTGCCGGTCGGAATGACCGACCGGCACGGTTCCGACAGTCAGAATGATTCTGATTGCCTGTCGGACCGCCAACTATCACTAGAATGGCGGCAGTGCCTGCCAGCCACCACCCTAGGGAGTATGATATCCTTTCTGCCTGTCTGTCAGCAGCGGTTAATCTGCTGTGACCAGGCAGGCGTAAAGGGACCTTTGGGGCCTGTAGGGTGCCTCCCTTCCCCCCTGGCCCTGAGCTGTGGTTTTGGGGGGCACATATGGTGCCCCCCTACATATCCCTGCACCATGTGGCAGGCCCCACATGGGGCCTGCCACGTAGTGCAGGGATGTATCCAGTGTCCCCTTGGCAGGCCCCGCATGGGGCCTGCCACGTAGTGCAGGGATGTATCCAGTGTCCCCTTTTTTGTCTTACGGTGTGTGCTGCAGCCAGCAGCACACGCCGCAATACAAAATATAGGCATTGCAACCGCCGTGGTGGCCGTCGCATCGTAATGCCTATGTCAGGACCACCAACATCCTGTCGGGTGGTCCCGTTTGCATTAGGGTGGTGGGCGGACAAAAGTCGGCCCACCATCCTAATCAGGCCTTTAGTATTCTTTAATATATTATATAATATTCATATTTTAACATATTTAAATTTGATTGTATTAAATATTTTTGAATAAGAAAAATAAATATAAAATATAAAAATATTTATTTTGTAGAATATTTAGAAATGTTTATATGTTAAATCATAATAAAATTTTAAAAAATTTACAATTTCACACATTTTAAAATACGTTTTATAAAAAAAGATTCTTTTAATTTTAAGTGATATTTTTTATTTTTTTTAAATATGAAATTTATATGAATATTTTTTTAATTTATGAGTGCTAATTTTGTGTTGTGGATTTTTCTTTATTGTTCAAAGCTTATGAAGGTAGTAAATATTTTACTAATATGTGTATAAAGGTTTGTAGTATAGAATAGGGTGTGTTTGGATAAAACTTTAGTAAATTGTATATTAAAGAAATATGTGAGAATACGGAGTATTGAATGTGTTTGTAGTATTTTTATTTTGTAATATATTATGTAAAATGTTTTATTTTGGAGTAGATATTGCATGTTTCAAATCTTTAGGGGCCGATTCCGATCTCGTTCAGAAAGCATACCGACCGAATCGGTTCCGGAATGCTTTCCGTACGACTTGGATCAGGGGAGCCCGACCGAACGAGTAGGATGCATCCCTATGCATCCGGATTCGATTCGGTCGGACTCCCACTGACTTCAATGGGAGCCTGTGTTCAGTACGAGTACACAGGCTCGCATTTAAGAAAGGGGTGGCTGGGGAAAATCGTGCACCCTGTGGCAGGCACCCCATGGTGCCTGCCACACTGTGTATGGTTGGGAAAAGGGGACCCATGGGTAACCCAACGGGCCCGATTCGGAGGGCTCCGGGTGAAGAGGAGCCTGCTATGGGCCCCCAAAGACTGATTCCGGGAGCCTTTTCGTTCCGGGCAAACTGAATCGGAAAGGCTGTCCGAATCGGTCATCGTACTTGCTCATTCGTAAACCAAGTCAATAGTGCTGTACGAATCGGCTCCGGAAAGGCTTGTCTTGTCCCAAGGCCTTTCGAAACCAATTCAGTCAGCCCTAACGGTTTACAGACATCGTACTTGGTCGTTTGGAACAGGGAACGAGTCGGTCGGAAACAGGGGCTCTGGATCGGATTCGCCAAACACAAATCCGATTCGGAGCCCTTCTGAACGACATCGGAATCGACCCCTTAGTGTCCAACACCTTCCCCAAATATGGATAGTTTGAAGTGGGAATAGTAAATGTCTTTCCTTTAGTGTCCAACAAATTCCCCCAATATGGTTAGATTGTACTGGAAATAGTAAATGTCACCCCTTTAGTGTCCAACACTATTTAGACAGTGCCGCAGTGGTGAGACGTCGGTGTCCTCGTGCATAGGAGAGACTAGGACGCCGACCTGTCAAAATGGCCGCCGTGACTGGAACCACTTTCTGATTCCTTCATTAGATCCATTTGAACTACTGGCATGGAGAAAAATAGCCTACTTGGCAAAGATACAAGTAAATTATTTTGTACCTTAGATATCAAAACATATACAAGTTTCTTGGTACCTAATATATCTAAGTTACATTCGAAAAAAACCATGCTACAGGTTGCTGCTAGAAACAGCTCCATTTCTGTAATTAAAACGTCCACATTTCTATAATAATTCAGTAATGTAATCAGTTGAATTAAAAACGTAACAGAATTAATAGATTAATGGCGCATATTTTGTCCGTTCATTGACAAAACAATAAAACATATAGTCAATCATAGTCTTAGCCTTATCTTCAAAATCATCACCCTGTTTCACTGTCCTTTTTATACTGAAATTAATTAAATTAATTACGTAAGTTACCTGTACCTGGATCACAAGTCTAAGCTACCTTTTGTTGCTCGTAAATCCATTGTGTGATAGTTAGGCTATGATATCCAAATACTGTTACCTTCATATATATATATATTATCTACTGGCGGTCGCCAGTAGATAGTTATAGTTAGGACCTATTTTCCATAGGAAATCCGCAACATTCTATTTGAAATAACTCTTGCGTCGGTTGACGAATCTTCGCGAAATTTTCAAACTTTGTGGCCCGCTCCGGTCCGCTCCTATCCTGAAAGTCTCGGGGTGATTCGTCAAGCGGGGGCCGAGAAAAAGGGGGGTCCCAAAACATGTTTTCCCCATTCATTTTACCATAGGAAACTTTAGCCACGGCTACAGCCTGAACTGCTGAACGGAATTACACCAAATTTGGCAAAGAGGTAGTTCTTGGTTCAGAAAGAACCCTTTTGTTAAATGGTGTAAATCCGTTCAGTAGTTCCTGAGAAAATCAAAAGGAAAATCACATATATATCTATGGCCGCGTCGGATTCGCGCACCCTGAGCGCACCCTGTGCGCACCGTCCCGATCACAAGCTGCATGCTAATTGGCTGTCAAGTGGCTGTCAACACTCCAAATCAGGAAGTGATGGCAGCCATTTTATGCCTCAGTAGAACCGAGGCACAGAAACAAGTGCGCAAAATGCACAAAGGGGGCAAGGTAGAAACACCCTGACCCCCTAGGTCTGCTCAGGGGGTCCCACAAGGACCCCCTGGGCAGAAAAAAGCATTTTTTTTTTTAAATCGGCGGGATGCGCTTAGGGTGCGCGGATCCCGCCGAAAAAAATAAAAAAACGAAGCGCGGTCTCCCGCACTTCGTTGTTAATTGGCCCCCGGGTAGGCCAAGTCCTGGGGGCATGCGGGGGGTTATGAAATTAATGAATGGGGGGGCCTCTAAGGCCCCCCCAAGCCCCGGGGACCGCTACCCCCCGGGGCTTTAGAAACAAATGGTGCGGGAGGTCTCCCGCGCTTCGTTGTTAATTGGCCCCCGGGTGGGCCAAGTCCCGGGGGCATGTGGGGGGTTATGAAATTAATGAATGGGGCGGCCTCTAAGGCCCCCCCAAGCCCCGGGGACCGCCACCCCCCGGGGCTTCTTTTTATTATTTTCTAAGTACCTGTGTGGGGGGGCTCCAGCCCCCCCACACGCCCCGGGGACCGCCACCTCCCCGGGCACTAAAGATTTAAATATCAGAGCCCCGGGGACCACCACCTCCCCGGGGCTTTCAAGATGGTGGGAGGGGGCCGCACGGCCCCCTCCTGGAGCCCTTGATGGCCCTGGGGACCGCCACCCCCAGGGTCGGCTCCTGCAGTGTCCCGGGGTGCCTACCCCCGGGACACTGTAGTTTGCTATGGCAGGGCGGGTGCCTCGCGGCTCCCGTCCTGTCATAGCAAACTGCTTTGGTTTTTCCAAAAACCAAAGACAAATGCTTTTCCACACGGGGAGCTGCATCTTAGCAGCTCCCCATGTGGAAAAGCAATGCCGGCTCCCGCAGGACGCGGGGAGCCGGCGGGACCGTGGGGGGATTGGGGACCCCCCCACGGTCCCCAACGGAGAGGGCCAGCCCCGGGGGATGGGGTCCCCGGGGCTACAAGTGGCTAGTTGGACTCCAGGGACCCTCAGGATTCAAGGGGACTTAATCCCCCAACTTAAAATGCGCCACGGGGGGCGTTTGCACAGTGGTGAAGGGAGGGGGCGGGGCTTCAGGTGACATGTGTGCAAACAGGCCCCATGGCGCGTTTTAAGATGGGGATTTAAATCCCCTTCAATCCTGAGGGTCCCTGGTGGCCAACTAGCCCACTAGGTACCTCCAGTAAGCGCCACGGAGCTGCGTTGCAGAGTGTTGTAAAAAGGGGAGTGGCCTCTGAACACCTCTCTGCAACGCAGCTCTCTGGCGCATACTGGAGGTACCTGGTGGGCTAGTTGGCCCCTAGGGACCCTCGGGATTGAGGAGGAATTAATTCTCCAACTTAAAACGCGCCACAGGGCGTGTTTGCAGACATGTCACCTCAGGCCCCACCCCTTCCTTCACCATTGTGCAAATATTCCTCTAAAATCAGCCGAACTACGAATTCTGATTTACTCACCTGTTGTCAGGAGAGACCTCAGTGCTGCATCTTTGAGCCCAGTACTGATCCTGAAAAGTAATTTTAACCGTACTTACCAGTAACTTGAGTTTCCTTCCATAGGCTAACATTGACTGGTTTCACTTGGAAATTCTTCTAAGTGTGGAGTTTTGGAACTTTATAATATTCCTCTAAAATCAGCCGAACTACGAATTCCGATTTACTCACCTGTTATCAGGAGAGACCTCAGTGCTGCATCTTTGAGCCCAGTACTGATCCTGAAAATTTTAACCGTACTTACCAGTAACTTGAATTTCCTTCCGTAGGATATCATTGCCTGCTTTTTGCTGAAAAAGTTTCTAAGTGTCGATTTTTGAAACTTACAAATATTCCTCTAAAATCAGCAGAACTACGAATTCCGATTTACTCACCTGTTATCAGGAGAGACCTCAGTGCTGCATCTTTGAGCCCAGTACTGATCCTGAAAAGCAATTCTAACCGTACTTACCAGTAACTTGAATTTCCTTCCATAGGCTAACATTGACTGGTTTCACTTGGAAATTCTTCTGTGGAGTTTTGGAACTTTATAATATTCCTCTAAAATCAGCAGAACTACGAATTCCAATTTACTCACCTGTTATCAGGAGAGACCTCAGTGCTGCATCTTTGAGCCCAGTACAGATCCTGAAAAGTAATTCTAACCGTACTTACCAGTAACTTGAATTTCCTTCCATAGGCTAACATTGACTGGTTTCACTTGGAAATTCTTCTAAGTGTGGAGTTTTGGAACTTTATAATATTCCTCTAAAATCAGCCGAACTACGAATTCCGATTTACTCACCTGTTATCAGGAGAGAACCCAGTGCTGCATCTTTTAGCCCAGCACTGACCCTGAAAAGTAATTCTAACCGTACTTACCAGTAACTTGTATTTCCTTCCATAGGAATCCATTGTCTGGTTTTCAGCAGAAAAGTTTGTGTCGATTTTCACAAACTACAAATATTCCTTAAAAATCGCCTGTATGACTTAAACGCATTCTTTCAACTGTTTACAGGAGATGCACTCAGTGCTGGATCCAAGATCCAGCACTGAGTAAGAAAAAGTAACGATAACACTACTTACCTGCTAAGTGAATTTCCTCCCATAGGATAACATTGGTGATTCTATGTGAAGAAGTTTCTAAGTGTCAACTTTTAAAATACAATAATATTCCTTAAAAATCACTACTGTAACCAAAACGCTTTACTCAACTGTTTACAGGAGATGTCCCAGGACTGAATCTAGGATCCAGTCCTGTGGTTAGAAAAGTAATCCATAAAGTAACTAATTGCATTTAACTAGAAATTCACATTGAGCTCAATGTTGCATTGTGTTTGAAATTGTGTTGCCCATTGCAACAACTGTAACTACTGTACTTAAAAGTCTATTGCCTATTTGCAAAGTATTTAAACTAAAGTAATTCATTCTGAGAAAGTATATTTTGTAATGTAATGTATAATGTAATTACAATGTAATTTAAAAATAAAATATCTCAAAATAAATAGTTTAAAAAAATGTAGTAAATCAGTATCAAAAAAATAAATATAACAATTAATACATTTAAAAATTGTCATTTACAAAACCTTTAAAATTCACTTAAAAAACCATAGGTTTCAGACATGTTATAGTTAGGAATTAGCATTTAAAAAACCTTTGAAATTCACTGAAAAACCGTAGGTTTCAGGCACGTTATAGTTAGAAATTAGCATTTAAAAAACCTTACAAATTCACTGAAAAACCATAGGTTTTAGGGACAGTTATAGGTAGTTGGACATTGCACTCGTACAAAACCCATGAAATTCCCCGTTATAGTTAGTTCAGCTAACTATAACTCGCGCCCGCAATGCACTGCTGATGACGTCACATATTACATCACTCATGACATGGTCAGTGACATCACTGATGACATCACTGATGACATCTCAAATGACATCACTGATGACATCACTCATGACATCATCCACGTGATAATTTGATGCACCTCCTCACACCCTAATATAACCTTTGATACACCCACTCTAAATTACAGACTGCCATTCGCAAAACCATAGACACTCCAACACCAATAACTAAATACCCACTAACTGATTCTTAGGTCTACACACACATACACTCACTCACCCGTACAGTCACTCATACTTACGGTCACTCAGTACAGGACTATCATATGCACTCATACTCCTATATAGACACTCAAACACCGCCACTCATCCATAGAGGTACTCACACACCTAGTCAGTCATGCAAATAATTAAACACACTGCCATTTACTCACCTATACAGTTATACACACACCAGCTCACTTACTCATACAAATACTAGCACATTCTTACGCTCTTATACAATCACTGATACAAGCACACACTCATCCATACAGTCACTAACACAATCACACACTCTCGCTTATAGCTATTTATATACTCCAACACACATATATACTGCCTTTCACATATGTAGTTACTCACACATGTACCACTGGGACATACATTCACTCACTAACACACTCTTACACACACACTTACCCACCCATACAGTCATTCACAGATGCACTCTTGAAACCATCCACCCAGTGAATCACCCACTCACACATCTATGCACAGAGTCGCACACACCCCACCCACACAAACACTCAGGCACCCATACAGATACTCAGACAACCAATCAATAACTCATATAGACACTCATGTAGCTATTCACAAACCCATGCAGCCACTTATACAGCAACAGACAGACGGATACAGACATTCACCCAGTTTAGTCACTAACCCATGCATTCAGTAAGATACGTTTAATCACTCACTTATAGAGTTAGTCACGCACCTACTAAATCATTCATACAGACACTTATACACCCACTCATTCTTCAATACGCCTTTCCCTATATATATTAAAAATATTTAAACTTTACAGAAACACACAGTCACTGGATGATGTAATCAGTGATGTCATTTGAGATGTCATCAGTGATGTCATCAGTGATGTCACTGACCATGTCATGAGTGATGTAATATGTGACGTCATCAGCAGTGCATTGCGGGGCGCGAGTTATAGTTAGCTGAACTAACTATAACGGGGGAATTTCACGGGTTTTGTACGAGTGCAATGTCCAACTACCTATAACTGTCCCTAAAACCTATGGTTTTTTCAGTGAATATATATATATATATATATATATATATATATATATATATATATATATATAATACACATTTTCCTAATGACATTTTCAAAAATCATTTCACACTTCATTTGAAGACTCTAGAAATCAAGACATTAAAAAAACAGATTTGCTTTAATGAGTTAAACAAGTTTACGTTTTTTTTTGTGTATTTTTCCACTATCCCACAGATTTAATTAGCAAAAGTTTGGTATGCCTGTCTTTCTTGTTTGGACTTTACTGGTACAAGTCCTGAAACCATGGGATTAAGTACCTTCTCTGCGACTCATAAATGACTGTATACAATAACAATATGCATGTCACAATCCCTTTGGAAGAATGACAAAATCTGCGAATGTGCTCTGTATAGTCGACCTCAGACTACAGAATTATTATTTCAAAAGCTGGCATCTACAATAGTCTGACTCAGAAACATTGATGCCTGTTGGACCTGGCCCTCTCTGCAGGCTCTCCCCAAACCTTTTGCCTTCACCCCTCCTATTTTCTGAATTTTATTTTTGTTGGCCTTAGAACTTTATCACTACTAACCAGAACTAAAGTGATTGTTCTCTTTCCCTTAAACATGGTAAAATTGGCTTACACAAAAATTGCACATTTATTTACTTTAATTTTAAGTATCTAGTAAATTGGTACTACATGTACCTATTGTCTGTATATTAAACACTGCTAGTGGGCCTGCAGCACGTATTGTGCCACACACTTAAGTAGCCTTTTTCAACATGTCTCAGGTCTGCCATTGCAACCTGTGTGCAGCTTTAAACTGTCAATTTGACTTGGCCAAGCCTAAACCTTCCTTTTTAATACATATAAGTCACCCCTAGGGTAAGCCCTATCCAGCCCATAGGGTAGGGTGCATTGCATTTAAAAGTTTGGACATGTTTTTCATATGCTGGTAGTGAAAAACTCTTAAATTGTTTTTCACCACTTCGAGGCCTATCTCTCCCATAGGAGAATATTGGGTTACCTTATTTCAATTAAGTGATATCCTTTGTTTGGGAACAGGTAGAAATATCATGCTTGGTCTCTAAAGAATTGTAATTTAAAATCCTCTTTAATGGCAAAGTCTGATTTTAAGTCACAATTCAGACAGTGCCACTTTTACAAAGTTGCCATTTCCTTGTCCTAACCATTTGGTGCCTGCAGTCATTTGAGTATTCCTTTCAGACAGTGATACAAGAGGGATTAGGTGTTGGCAGGAAGGACCATCCTGCCAGGATGGAGGGGTGGGGCTGTTCCCTGCTCCACTTACATTTCAAAGGAACTGCCTCAGCGCACTCACAAAGAACTTCACACCACTCTTTTGTCACCCTAGACCTCTTGAAGCCTGGGAAGGAAGGAAGGAATTTCCAGAACCAACTGGTGGGGAAACCTCTAGAAGTTTCTTCCACTTCAAAGCTGGCACCAGATATAAAAATAGGACCCTCAGACTCACTGTTCAGTTCACTCCTAGGCCTGCAGAGGACCCCCAGAAAGATTGCCTTGCACTTCAGAGGACTGCCCTGCTGCTTTGTATTTCAGAGGGCTGCCCTGCTGCTACCATAGGACTGCCCTGCTACTTGAAGCTTGCCTTGAACCCACAGAGGACTGCTCTGCTGCTTGAAGCCTGCCTTGCTGCTTGATCCCAGAACTACTGAGTTACTCCAAGGTTCAGGTGTCTGGCCTCCTGTTATAAGCTACACAGACACAGCAAGCTCCACAGGCCTCCCTGCAACTGCTAAGTAGACCTGGTATACTGGACCTTCCAGACCTGCAGCTGGACCTGCCTGAGCCCTGCTGGGTTCTGCTGAAGTGAGTTCCTGATTCCCCAAGAGGTGCCTCCCCAGGTCCTGGGCACTTGGCTAGGACCTGTTGGGCTTCTCTTGTGAAGGAAGGGAGGAATCCTGAAGTTTTGGGCTCTTCATGACCATAAACGGGTGCGCTTCCACCGGGATCTTGCTGCCCGCGATGACTGGCAAAGCAAAGCTCCAGTGAATCTGACTCTTCGTGCTACAGTGATCGCCAGCGCCGACCAGCAACACAAGATCTGCATTTTGTGCTACAGTGATGACAGCCCACGGTGACTACCAGCGCATAGCTCCAGCACTGACTGTCTTCATCAAGTCCTTCACGCTACAGCGCCAACCATCCGGCCTGCTCTTCACGCTACAGCAACGACCATCCACAAAGCTCTCCTCACAGCCTTCTCCTCCACAAACTGGACTTTTTACGTCAGGCTTTGAGAAGGTAACTTTTTCAGCGGTACTAACCAGGTCCCTGTATCTGGCTCACGCTCCATCGTGGTTGGCATGAAATTGTGACTTTCCCTTAGTCTAGCATGAGCAGATGACGAGGAGTGCCACTTTGTGCTTTTAAGCACTGTACTTAACTAAAACTTTGCAAGTTAATGTCACCAGTTCTACTGATAATTTTTTTTGTCATTTTGGTCTCATTTTTTTAATTAAAAATTTCTCAATTTGCTCTAAATTGGTGTGGGATTTTACTTTTTTGGGGTTTTTTACTCTTTTCTTGTTAGGGCACTGCATAAATACTTAACATAGTGCCTCTAAGTTATTCCTGACTATTTTTGTACCAAGCTACCAGAGGGTTAAGCACAGGTTAATTTAGTATCTTTTGTGATTCACCCTGACAAGGATTGTGGTTGTTGCTTGAAAATGGTTTTCACTTCCCCTCAATCAAAAACCTAATTTCTATCAAGGCCTTAAATCCGTCTTTACATTGCTTAAGAAGTAGCTTTGAGGGAAGATAGTTTCAAATGTGCTAATTACAGAGACTTCTGGTATTTCCCAATAGTACAATATTAGGGCATGGAAAATATTGTTTATAATTTGCCCTCTAAGCACTACCATGATGTCATAGGTTTCATTTCCTAAGTTATATTTGATTGCTAAACCAGGTTAAAAAAATGAGAGAAGAGGTCTTCATAAATTACTTGAACTCCTATTACAGAGTGGCATAGAGTGGAGTGGCATTGATTTGAGTAGCACAGAATGGAGTGGTGCACAGTGAAATAGTGTACAGTGAAGTGGTGTGAAGTGGAGTGGCGTGGCGTAGAGTAGAAAGGGGTAGAGTGGAGTGACATACAATGGAGTGGCTTACAGGGGAGTGGCGCAGAGTGAAGAGGCATACAGTGGAATAGCGTACAGTAGAGTAGCGTACACTGAAATAGTGTATAGTGTGAAAAGCATAACTTTCTAACATGTATCATACAGTATACATACAGCTCTTTGATGGCAGTTGATAGCTCACTGTGCTATATTACGATTGTAATTTATGTAATGTAATGTAACTTGAATTTATAAAGCGCTCTATCACCCCACGGGTATCCTGGCGCTGAAAGACAGAGGTTCCCCTACAAGCACATAGTTTACCCACCGCAAGCGGTGCAAGCACTACACCCTAGGGAAGAGGTAAGTTTTAAGTTTTTTCCTAAACTGTAGGAACTCCTCTATTTGTCTGATATTCGGTGGGAGATTGTTCCACAGCTGTGCCGCCGCACAGCTGAACGCTCTCCCTCCATATCTGGAAGATCTTGCTCTGGTGGTGCGGACCAGGTGAGCAGTAGAAGAACGAAGAGTTCGTGATGGGGAGTGCCAGACAAATTTTTCCTGCAAAGGCAGAGGTCCGAGTCCATGAAGGGCCCTGAACACAATACATAAAGCTTTGAACTGGATTCTCTGGGCTAGAGGGAGCCAGTGGAGATCGATGAGAGCCGCATATGCAGAGTCATCCCGCCTCCTCTTTAAAGCTAGCTTTGTGGCTATTGTTTGTATTCTTTGTAGTTTCTTAATGAGGAAATTGGGTGCACCGAGAAGCAGGGCGTTACAATAGTCCAGCCGGCTCATGATAATGCTTCTAACTACTAGAGCCCTGGCTGACAAAGGCAACATGGGAAGGATTTTCCGCAAGGCTTTGATGAGGGAGAAACAGGTTCCAACTGTTTTATTTACATGTTTCTCCATACTCAACTTGCTGTCGAAAACTACCCCCAAATTGCGCACAGCAGCCGCTGGTGTGGGAGGCGTATCTGCCTGGATGGGCAAGAATTTATCTGGAAGTGAGCGAGGGATTTTTTTCACTGTACAGTGCAGTATTTCTGTTTTCCCACCATTAAACTGCAGGGAATTATCCATGAGCCAACTAGAAGTCTTCTGCATACATTCGTGGAAGTCACTGAGTGACGTAGACTCTCTGCCTTCCAGAGACAGGACGAGCTGCGTATCATCTGCATAATTCACCAGCTTAATGTTATAGGATTTAATGATGGGAATCAGTGGTCTTAAATAAATATTAAAAAGGATCGGGCTAATGGACGATCCTTGGGGGACCCCATGCTGAACCGTTCTAAATTTAGATAGAAAGGGGGGGAGGGACACCGCTTGTTGCCTATTCTCCAGATAGGACTGAAACCAATTAAGAGCAAGGCCCTCCAGCCCAAGTTCCGCAAGCCGCCTTAGTAAAATTTTGTGATTGACCGTGTCGAATGCGGCAGACATGTCAAGCAAAATCAAAACAGTTGACTGACCTCTGCCTGCCCGCATTCTAAGTTCATCCAAGACCACTACTAGTGCTGTCTCTGTCCCATGGCCTGGTCGAAAGCCAAATTGTTCACCATCAAATTTCAGATTAGTTTCCAAAAATGTAGACAGAGTTCTGCTGACTAGGCGTTCGAGAATTTTTACAGGGTAAGGGAGAAGGGAAATAGGACGATAATTGTTTGGGCACTGAGGGTCAAAGGTGGGTTTCTTCAGCAGAGGTGTCACCAGAGCCTGTTTCCAGCAGGGAGGGACTGTCCCACTGCTCAAGGATTGACTACAGATCCGATGGAGCTGTGGTACTAGCTTTCTGACGTACTCCTTCCAGACCTTATGGGGGAGGGGGTCCATCGGGGAGCCAGATTTGGTACTCATAGCAAGTTTATAGAACTCTTCTTCCGTGGGTAAGGCAAACTGGCTTAGAGTTGCAGGTCTACACTCGCGAGCCCCTACATCTATCTGACAGGCTAATGGCTGAACGCAAGTCTCAGATATAGAGTCACATGAATTATCCTGACTTACTGACAACCCAGTTATTATCTTTGAAATTTTCTCCTAAAAAAAAATAGCTAAGCTGTCGCAGAGTTCTTGAGTTGCGATAGTTTTATTTTTCAAGCAGTCAGATTTGGACAATTCATCGACTATTTTAAAGACCCTGCAGGTTTTGTTAGGAGCCTCTAAAATTGAATTAGCAAAAAACTCCGCCTTTGCTTTAGAGATTTCGTTTTTATAGTTATTCAGTGTGGCCTTCAGCGCTTCTTTATCAGCAGTATCATAGCCTTTCCTCCATTTCCTTTCTGCCAGTTTACAATTCTTTTTAAGATTTTTTAAATTCTCGTTAAACCAGGGGGCAGATGGCTTACGCTTAGTTTTTAAATTTTTTACGGGACTAAACAGATCAAGAGTCTTAGTGATCTGTTTACAGAATTCCAGGTAGTTAGTTTCCACCGGCTTATTTTCGTCAAACACACTAGTACCAGTGAATATGGACGTTTGTTTGGTAATATCAAGCATTTTGTTCCACTCCCTGCCTTGGCGATAGGTAGGTGTGGTGGCGAGGTCTGGGTTTTTAATGGGGATACACATTGTAAAAGTAACAAGGAAGTGATCCGTCCAGCAAAGAGGCGAAATGGCCTCAACTATGGCTGTGTTTTATGAACTGCAAGTAACAAAAAGATCTCTATGATAAAAGCAGTAACCCACTGAGCTATCCAAATGAAATATAGTTATCTAATATGCATGGTACACATTCTCTTTGTAGCAGACATGTTCACCCCTCTGTGCTACTTTAGATAAGTCAAAACTGCCATTAGAGAACCTCGGATCCCTCGCCAGCAGGAAAATTAATCACCAGTGTTATCTTGGCATTTTTACTGTTGCCTGAAAACTGGTGGATATAAAAGGAACTCTGCAACTGGTGCTTTTAAACCCATAGCAATTTGCAAAACACAGTGCCCCTTCTCCCCCCAGTTCAGCATAAAACCGACCCCCACTAACGAAACCGGCCCCCAGGAACAAAACCAGCCCCCACCTTTCCAGCCTCCTGGGGAAACGCCCAATTCCGGGTCCCGCCAGAATAGCCATGATTCCAGATGCAGAATATATTTTCTAAATGCACATTGGCCTTCTGCTTTCCCATTGTGCAGTTGTACTGTGCATACAGTTCTGCATTAGGAAAATACCTGTATAATGCGCTGCTGCAAAATCAATTTCTTCTAGGAGCTCTAATAGATAGAAGAAAGCAGCACTGGCAAAGCCAATAGGTCTGTTTTAAATAGCCGAGCTATTCACTTTGGTAATGTTTGTTTCCACACGCGGTCACACTAGTGTGTCTAGATGTATGCACAATCATGGCCGGCACTATTGAAATGGGCTTCCTACTAAAGAAACCCATTTCTAGATGGCTGTCATACTTCCTGAGAAATGTGCATAACCACATGCATGCACATGCGTTATGATGCATGTCCGCCATTTTTTATTTGCCATTCTAACATAGTGGAGGTCTATGTTGGAAAATGGTAAATTAAAATGTGAAAAAAGGAACAAAAAGGACACAAGAGGCCGGAAGCAATTGTCAGCTGCTGTCCCAACATAAAAAAAATGAAAGCACAGGGAGCGGGATAGACAGGAAGCATGAGGTGGGTAAGGGTTAAAACAAAATGGAGGATGATTTTAAAGAATTTGAGCTGCCAGAAGCACTTGGCAGCTGCTGAGCCATCATCAAGATATAGATACAAAAATAAATTGTATAAAAACACTGGGAGAGGGATGGGGAGCAGGGTGAGAAGCACGCTGGTGGAAGGAATGTCAAATTGAGTGAGAGAGATAAGAAAGACATGCACTTCTATGGAGTGCTTAATTTTAAATAAAAAAGAGTCCCGTCAAGTGTGCAGTGGAATGATACAACTCATCCAATCAGAACACTCTGGGACTGAAATGGCCCTGGGCGGAAGATACATGTAAATAGGGAGGAAAGCCGTCAGATGAAAAGGAGGTAACTGAGGTACACAACAAAGCCATCCAATTATGAACTAGTGGCTGATTCATAGCCCTATCAAAGTTTGCTGGTAACAATTGGTCTACAAACAGCTGAAGCTTTCTGTTGCTAATGTTATGTTAAGTTATGTTATGTTAAGGAATTTTCTAAAGCGCGAGTATACCCGAGGGTGTCTTGGCGCTATCTGAGAGGGCAGGCTAGAGGCAGTGTCAGAGGTTAAATAGCCAAGTTTTTATCTTATTCCTAAATGCCATTAACGAAGGGATGGCTCTAATATGTGATGGCAGACTATTCCAAAGTTTGGCGGTGCTGTAGATAATGCTTCTGCCACCCCATTGCATCTTTTTAAATTTAGGAACGCCTAAGATGTTAGCATTAGCAGAGCAGAGTTCTCTGTTGGGAATATATCGTTTGAAGGACGATCTGAGAAAGTCCAGCCCCGTATTGTGCATTCCTTTATGTGCAAGGCATAGGGCTTTCAATTTTGCATGGCTGCGAATAGGCAGCCAGTGTAGCTTACGAAGTCCCTGGGAAATAGAATGCAACTTAGGGAGGTTAAGGATCATTCTAGCAGCGGCATTTTGAACCGACTGTAGTCGTCTCATGTGTTTTTCTAGAATGTTTATATAGAGACTATTGCAATAGTCCAATTTAGATAGACTAGTGCAGTAATCAGGGTTTTCCTGTGGCTGTCAGGGATGAATGGCAGGATTTTCCTGATGAGTTTTAAGATGTAATAAGCTGAGGACGTTATAGCCGATACTTGGGCACTCATATTGATGTTGTCGTCAATAACTACTCCCAAGTTCTTAGCTTTGGTGACAGGGAAGGGAGGAAGAGGAAGATTCTCCGGTCACCAATTAAGGGACCAAGCTGGAGAGGGATTCCCGAAAACAGTAACCTCAGTTATACTTGAATTAAGTTTCAGGCAGTGTCTGCTCATCCAGCCACTAACCGCCATAATACAGTTTCGGTGTCTTGCAGGGCCCAACGTATCATTGTTAGCAGCAGTAATTATCAATTGGGCATCATTGGCATACAATGTTACCTCCAAGTTGAAACTTTTAATAAGAGGGACCAGCTTGGCTACATGAACATTAAAGAGCATTGGGCTCAAAGATGATCCCTGAGGGACTCCACAAGGCAAGAAAAATGGTGTAGAATTGAATTTCCCTAGAGGTACTGTTTGTGTTCTATCTCTAAGGAAAGAAGTGAATAAATCCAATGCTGTACCCTTCACTCCTATTTCCTCTAGGCAGTGGATGAGAGTAGTATGGTCTACTGTATAGAAGGCAGCTGAGAAGTCTAAAAGAATCATGACTGCCGAACCTCCATTATCCACTGCCTCTCTCACCTCTTCCGTTGCTTTGAGCAGGGCAGTTTCTGTGCTATGTCCTGGTCTAAAGCCGAGCTGAGTGGTATCTAGGAGCTGGTTATACTGAATGTATTTGGATAACTCAGTATTCATAATCTTTTCACAGATTTTAGCGGGAAGAGGCAAGCGTGCAATTGGGAGGTAATTTGAGGAATCAGTACAGCTCAGATTGGATTTTTTTAAGAGAGGCAGGATGGAGGCCTGTTTCCAGATGGAAGGGAAAGTGCCTGTGGAGAACAAAGTATTAAAGATGTTTGATAAATTCTGCACAATAATGTCTGGAGCCAATTTCAAAATCTTTACAGGACAGGGGTCGTAAGGGGAGCCAGATTTACTTTGCAGAAGCAGAGAGCTCACTTGTTCTGGTGTGGTAGCAGAAAAATTAAGAAACGAGCAGTCACCCTGTTCACTCGGATTGAATTGTTCTGAAAGTTGCGGGTTGTGGATATCAAAATCTTTAAAAATCCCATTAACTTTTTTTTTTAAATGCATTTGCCAAGGCATTGCAAAATGTTTGGCTATGAGAAGAGTTGTTATTATTGGATGTAGAAGTAAGTTTCTTAACAACCTGAAATAATTCCTTGTAAGAGTTGGAGGCATTATCTATTAATCGTGTATAATAGTAATTTTTTCCCTTGATGATCAGATCTTTATATTTAGCTAGTGCACTCTTGTATGCCTGTCTCTCATGCTAATCATACTTTCTCCTTCAGATCCTTTCTTGCCTTCTACAGGCTTGTTTTTCGAGCCTCAAAGCTTTAGTGAACCAGGGAGCCGTAGGCTCCTTTCTATGAGAGCACTGATGTTTGGTGGGAGCAAGATCCCTGAAAGTATCCGATAACCAATTAGTATAGCTGATAGCAGTGGATTTTGCCTCAAATGATATAGGAGGTTGATATTCCTCTAAAGTCTGAGCTAAGATGGCAGGATTGAGTTTACTCCAATCCTTATACATAATGGACACCGAGAATTTGGCCAGATAAGAGTGATCTCTGGGGCTTACCATGGTAAAAGAAATAAAGTGATCGGACCAAACAACAGGAACTATATTATGAATTTTCAGGTACGGATCATTGGTAAAGAGGCCATCAAGCATGTGTCCAGCTAAATGAGTGGCCTCCTTGACAATCTGCTTGAGTCCTAAAGATTTTGTAATATCAAGCAGATTGGCTGTATTCTTATCCTCAGATGCTTCCAAATGGAAGTTACAGTCTCCTAAAATGGTAAAGGGCTTAGAAAGGAGGCTATTCTCAGCTAGCAGTTGGAAGAATGGGAGAAATGCATTTTTACTAGTCCCTGGAGGACGATATAAGAGAATCCCTGAGAACAATACTTGGCTTTCTTTGGCAAGTTTGAACATAAATGCCTTGCAATCTTCATTGCTCACATCATTGTAGATGGCTATAAATTCACTGCGATATATTAAGGCCAAGCCGCCACCCCTTTTAAATTAGCTTTTCTGCCTAAAAAGAGCGTAATCCTTGGGAACCGCGACTGCAAAGTCGGGGCTGCAAGAATCATCTCCACATGATTCAGTGATGAAAAGACTGTCCAGGCATAGCATTTCTATAAGATCTGCGATTTCAATTTTATGTTTCGGAAGAGACCGGACATTAACTAAGGCCCATTTAAACCCGTTTGGGCCTTCCTTGTTAATAATCTTTCCTATGGAGAGTGGAGGGGGAGTCGAGTTCGCAAACAGCCTAATTGTCAGGTTTAGATATTGGCCGTTACATGCTGGGCAAGTATACACCGTGTGCTCAAAAATAGTCATTGGGTCCAGGAGTACACTGTTATTTTTTAGTGGAGGACTTAGGGACAGGAGCTCCTTGCCTGAATATTTAAAAGTCTGTACTTGATCTGTGCACAAAGAACCAGGGGTCTTGGCCCTGGGCCCGGTGAAGGCATGGACGGGCGCAGATGGGCTTGCCTTAGGCGTGCCTTCGGCGCCCCCGCTGCGTGTGTCTGCTGTGCAGATGCGAGCATAGCATGTTAAAATACCCTCGTAGAAGAGGGGGGCGTGTCCACCAAAGTGAAGGCGCCAAAAGGAAAAAGAGCAGGCGAAACGAGAAGGGACTTCTATCCGGGGCCCAGCACCCCTGCGTCAGCACCAGGCTCCCCTGAAGGTGCTGCTACTGGGAAAAGAAAGAGTAAGTAAAATAAACAGTGAGAAACAAAAACATACAATTATTAAAAACGGGCTGGTTAGCACAGCGTGCCCGTATTGTCAGGGAGCCAGGCACCTCCCAAGAGTACAAGGAAATAAAACGAAGATGCGCGTTCCAGCCTGCTCTTACAGAGCTGAGCGGACGCGAGCATAGCATGTTAAAATACCCTCATTGAAGAGGGGGGCGTGTCCAACAAAACGAAGACACCGAAAGCAAAAAGAGCAGGTGAAACGAAAAGGGACTTCAAGCTGGCGCCCAGTACCCCTGCGTCAGCTCCAGGCTCCCCTGAAGGTGCTGCTACTGGGAAAAGAAAGAGTAAGTAAAATAAACAGTGAGAAAAAATGGGATGGTTAGCGCAGCGTGCCCGTATTGTCAGGGAGCCAGGCACCTCCCAAGAGTACAAGGAAATAAAACCAAGGTGCGCATTCTAGCCTGCTCGTACAGAGCTGCGCAGACGCTAATAACAATGGTGTTCTGCACTTCAGATTGATGGTATGTGCAACTCAATTAAATTCCCTCAAAGTAACCAAAAACACATTGTTTATTAATGTATATTTATAAATAATATCGAAACAAATATTAACTATCAATTAGAAAAGTAACATAAATGTGCAATAAATAACACATCAGACTCAGAATTAGAAATTGCAATCATAAATATTCATCGATAAATATACAAACCAACAAACCCTTGATGAATTTAAATAACAAAATATTTCTCTATCATCTACATATCCTAACATAGTGAAAAACATAATACATAATAAAAAACATAAATAATATCCAAAATCAATATTTCTCACCCAGAAAAAAATACAAATTAAACTTACACTTACGATCTCATTGCTGAAGTCCTTGTAAATGAAATATCAATCTAAAAATAGCAATTCCAGAAAATATTCATAAAACAGAGCCCAAAAGTAAAATGCAAAAATAACCCACATTAAAATAAAACCTCCAAAGCTACTTGATTAATCCAGGGAATCCATCCCAAACTTGAAAAATATGTAAAAAATGAATAAACACTGCAGGAAAACCAAAGCATTGAGAAAATAGAAAACAAAATGGTTTATAAATAACCAAGTATTTTTCCTTGAAAATATAATCTCAAATTTCTGAAATAAAAACCTTTAAAGCAAAAACATATAAACCCATTCAAGCAACATTTACAACTCACATACAAAAAACAGCACAGAGCAAAATTATTGGAAACAATCATACATTCATAGAAACTACATACTTAATACATACAATATGATAAATTACAATACTGCCTAGCACACTAACCTAAAATAACTAATCCAGATTACAAAAAGATACAATACACTAAAATAACATTAACTAATAAACACAATGCTAGTTAACTCATAGCACCTCCGCAGAACACAACACCCTTAGAAAGTAATGAACTGGAGAACAGGAAGGGAAACAATGACCACCAACTCCACGGACAGCCCACAAGACAGAGTACAAACTTAAGGAATCTGTAAAAACAATGGCAAAAAATGGACATAGAAAAGACATCCCATAGAAGACAATAGATGTAAAAAATGTATGTACTTAATTTTTATTTGTAAACTATTAAAAATATGTTAAAAATGTTGCACTGTGTCATATAGGAAAAGTGTAAAAATGTAAAATATATATATTTAAAAATACTGAAAACATGCTAATCATTTTTGCAGTCCCTTTTAAAATATAAAAAAGCAATAATGTGAAAAAAATATTTATATGTACAAATTACTAAAAACATCTTTAAATAAATTGTATAACTACATATAAATATGTATGTATACTGAGGCTCATACGTACTGAAATTTGGAAATTGCGATTCCTAAATAGCTGAATCTGTAGAAATCGCTATTTGGGAATCGCAAATTGGAATGTACGTAAACTGCGATTTTCTATTAGCTATTCCGACAGATTTGCATTCGTTATTAGGAAATCGCAAATTAGGAAAATGCTAAATTGCTATTTCCTAATAGGAAATCGCAATTTTGGAAACTGAGCTTTCTGAATGCAGGATGATGATGCCACAGCCCAGGTGGAGTATAATTACAGGGTGTGGTCACAAGCCAGTGTCCAAAAAACCTTCTGGAAGCAGTATGATGATGTCACAGCACAGGTGGAGTATAATTATAGGGTGTGGTCACAAGCTTGAGGCCTGAAAACCTACTAGAAGCAAGGAGCGCCCCGTTTCAATGCTGCCTGTACAACACACCGTCTCCAGTGAACACCGTGGCTGCTGAAGAGGGGAACAAGGACTCTGGGAGCAGCAGGAAGAGAAAGGTGAAATTCTCTGAGAAAGGAGCTTGAGGTCCTGTCGGAGGAATGTGTTTCCAATATGGACTAACTGTTAGGGATAGCCTCTTTCTCAGTACCCGAGGCACAGAAAATGCAGGTCTGGAATGGAATCCTGGAGAAGGTGAACGCCCAAGTATTAACACAGATGACAATTCCGGAGATTCACAAGAGGTGGTACCACCTGAGGTCCCGTTCCAAGAAGAGGCTGACCAGCAGCATGGCAGAGGGACGTGGGACAATTCTCATTAAAAATTGTATATATTAAAATGTGAGTTTAGAAAATGTGCACAACTAAATAATGTAAAAAGTATAGTTCATAAAAATATACCATAAAAAATACTTTATTGTAAAAATTATTGTAATTATGGTAACTACAAAGTTGCAAATATTAACAAATGGTAACAGTTTATGGAGGTCAGATTTACTATTCTTACTGTAAAGTAAGCCTCAGTGGGGAAAGTGGTGGACTTTGGGGACATCAGATTTTCTATTCCAACTCCAACTTACCCACATTGGGGAAAGTGTTGGACTTCGGGGATGAGAGATAGATTTACTATTCCCACTCTAAACTTACCAACGTAGGCGAAATTGTTGAACTTTGGGTGCATCAGATTTGCTATTTGCACTCCGGAATTAAACACATTGGGGAAAGTATTGTGGGGATACTGAGGCACATACCTGACTCAACTCACGGGGGTATCCCTCCACACCACCTCCGCTGTACTAACGCGGTCTATTGGCCACGGGGGAAGTCAACTGCTGCCTGCAGGGCTGATCGGCGGGGAGGGGCGAGGGGCGCTTTGATTAGCGCGCTGGAGCGCACGCACAGTGCAGAGAGACGCGCTACAGCTACCCCAGGTGGTGCGTGCACACTTTAACTCCCCAACCAAACCTGTTTTTAATTCCCATTTTAAACCTGTGACAATTGGTGTTTTATGTGTCGTAATGTTTTGAATCTGATGCTATTGTGGGGATACTGAGGCACATACCTGACTCAACTCACGGGGGTATCCCTCCACACCACTTCCGCTGTACTAACGCGGTCTAGTGGCCATGGGGGAAGTCAGCTGCTGCCTGCAGGGCTGATCGGCGGGGAGGGGCGAGGGACGAGGGATGCTTTAATTAGCGCACTGGAGCGGACGCGCAGTGCAGAGAGATGCGCTACAGCTACCCCAGGTGGTGCGTGCACACTTTAACTCCCCAACCAAACCTGTTTTTAATTCCCGTTTTAAACCTGTGACAATCGGTGTTTTATGTGTTGTAATGTTTTGAATCTGATGCTATTGTGGGAATACTGAGGCCCATACCTGACTCAACTCACGGGGGTATCCCTCCACACCACTTCCGCTGTACTAACGGGGTCTAGTGGCCACGGGGGAAGTCAGCTGCTGCCTGCAGGGCTGATCGGTGGGGAGGGGCGAGGGATGAGGGACGCTTTAATTAGCGCGCTGGCGTGCCTTAGGCAAGCCTGTCTGTGCCCGTCCGTGCACAAACGGGACCAGGGGCCAGGACCCCTGGCCTAATCCAGTCATACTCGGCGGAAGAGCTAAAGGCCCTAGAGCGCAGGGATCTCCCCCTAGAGCCACAGCTAGAGATCATACTCCTAACTGAGAAACTGCTCATTACACAAGGGTGGGTAGAGGAGAGGGCCGCACAGCTATAGCTCCCTAAGGGCATAGGTCCCAGTAATAGTAAGCACCTAAAAACACTAGTACTTAACACACGCTCACTCCAGAAGCATTGCCTAGAGATCTTCACACTCCTTCAAGAAGAGTCCCCCGACATCCTAGCAATCACAGAAACTTTGCTTGATGGCGACTCAGGGCCAGACATAATAGCATCACTACCCTTTGAGTACGACGCCCTATGGCACAATAGGCAGGATGGGAAAAGAGGGGGGCGGGTGGCGCTACTCTATAATAAGCAGCTAACAATAGAAAAACTGGCTGGAGAAAACCTAGAAGGCGCCGAAATCTTGGTGGCAAAAGTATGCACCAAACCAGCATGTCTGGCAATAATGGTGGTTTACCGTCCCCCGCGAGCGACCCCCCGGTTCAATGACCACCTTACTAAAATATTTACCGATCTACGCTCACGATATCAGCAACTCCTAGTGGTGAGGATTTCAACTACCATTGGGACCAGCGACCGAGAGAGGCACAGGCCAGGCAGCTAGTGGAAATTATGTCCACACTGGGGCTGCAGCAGCTCGTAGATACTCCCTCCGACAAGAAAGGGCACACCCTAGACCTCACCTGGTCCACTCAGCCACAGGTTAAACTGCTAGATATTAAACCCTGTAGTTGGTCAGACCACTACCTGATCAGCCTCCAGATCCCCCAAGTTAGCTGCTCCATGCTCCCCCCTCCGGAATGGAAAATGGTGCTTAGTTGGAATAAAATTGAGGCAGATAGCCTAAGGGTTGCTCTGCGAGACAACTCGCCGAGGATTCTTAGGCCAGAGGATCTCGAGGAGAAGAGTGAATCCATCACCAACCAGCTGAGAGCAGCCATCAACAGGGTGGCACCGGCTCGTAAAGTAAGAGTGAAAAACAAGGGCAAGGGAGTCCCCTGGTTCACAGAAGAAATAAGGGGACAGAAACTGACCCTACCCCAGCACGAAAGACAGTGACGTAAGGCCTATAGCCCGCAGGTGTTCACAGAGTATAGGGCCAGACTAGCCACTTACAAAAAGCTATCCTTACAAGAAAGGCCAAATTCTATGAGTCCAGGATTACGGAGGCAGACAACAAACAAAAAGAAACCTTTAGAATCCTGAAAGAGCTCAGTCGAAAGCAGATGCAGGAAGCACCCACCAGCCAGGAACACTGTAACAGGTTCCTGACCTTCTTCCTAGACAAAACAAAGGACATCCTAACAGACATACACAACACCCCCATCAGTCAGAGCTCTTTAGCTAGGGAGAAGTCACATTGGGACATGGAAGAGCCTTTCGTCTCTTTTCCAAGGCTGGACCACGACTCCTTGCTCCACATTGTGACCAGAATTAAGTCAGGCTCACCCACAGACCCATGTCCACCAATGATATTCAAGCTGGCCCTCCCTGCGATTGAGGGAGAGGTCTTTGCCCAGATCAATCTTTCGCTGGAAACGGGGTAGGTCCCCGGTAATTTTAAAGAAGCCAGAGTAACCCCCCTACTAAAAAAGGCGGGAGCAGACACCACCAACATGAAAAACTACAGGCCCATTTCCCAACTTCCTTTCCTGGCTAAAATAATGGAACAGCTCGTCCTCAAGACCCTATCGATGTTTATGGAGGAACATCAGCTACTCGGGGATAGGCAGGCAGGATTTAGAACCCACCACAGCACCGAGCTGGTGATGCTGTCGGTGTTGGACAAAATCAGGCTCACAGCAGACAGTAAGAAGCTGTGTGCCCTTGTCCTCCTAGACCTTTCGGCGGCATTTGAAATGGTCAACCACGGTCAACTCCTGGCACGAATCAGGGACATTGGTATCCGCGGATCGATACACCAATGGATTACCTCCTTCCTGTCAGACCGTACTCGAAGGATCCAGATGGGCGACTATGTGTCCAGGAGAGGGTCACTAACCTGCGGAGTCCCTCAAGGGTCAGCATTATCGCCGCTTCTGTTTAACATCTATCTCAGACCGCTGGTGGGGGCCCTGGCCCGGATGGACTGCCAGGTGTTCAACTACGCCGATGATACACAACTTATCCTGCAAATTGACAACACCCCACAAGTCCACGCACGATTGCAAGATACCCTTAGATACGTGGTCAACTGGATGACGACCAACTCACTAAAAGTCAACCCAGACAAAACGGAGGTCCTGGCCATCACGACAAGCAGCAACCCGTGGTCCGAGCGCTTCTGGCCACAGGAGCTGGGAGACACACCGTCTCCAGCCACAGTTGTAAAACGCCTTGGTATTAAAATTGACGACAAACTCACACTGACTAACCAAGTGGCCTCCGTGATCGGGACCTGTGTGGGCTTGCTGAGGCAGCTAAGGAAATTATCACCCCCTCTCTCTTTTTCCACCATGCGGACGGTGGTGACTGCACTGATCATGTCCCGCCTATGGCAATGCACTATACATTGGGTTACCGGAAAAGCTGCTAGGCAAACTGCAAGTAGTGATGAATGATGCAGCTAGGCTGATCAAGCTCCCCAGATGGGCACCCCCCTGCTGCAAATGCTTCATTGGCTCCCCGTCAAACAGCGAGCTAGATTCTAGGGCCTCTGTATCGCCCACAAGACCCTTCATGGGCAGGCCCCAAGATACATCAAAGAACGCCTAGGGAGATACGTCCCCGGTAGCACCCTTCGGTCATCCGAGGGAGGCCAGCTGGCCTACCCACGGTTTAACAATACGACTAAAGGGGGGCAAGCCTTCTCGGTCTTGATCCCGCAGCTGTGGAACAAGCTGCCTGGACACCTCCGGTTAGAAAAAGCCATCCTTCCCTTCAGGAAAAAACTGAAGACCTTCCTCTTCACAGAGGCCTGGTCATAATGCAGATGCTGACCGGGGGCTAACATTCACTCACTGGGGTGGGCTATGACTACTCTCTCTCAGGGCTTAGAGACCTGCCGGTATTAGGCGCTTTACAAATCACAATTAACATAACATAACATATTGGACTTTGCAGGGTGTCATGTTTACTATTCACATGCCAAACGTAAGCCTACTGGGGAAAGTGTCAGACTTGAGGACGGGTGCCAGATTTACTATTCCCATTCCAAATGAAACCACATTAGGAAAGAGTTGAACTTTGGAGTGGGATCAGATTTACTATCCCCACTCCAAACCTAGCCACCTAGGGAGAGCTATTTCTGACTTTGTCAACTGCCAATCTAAGATCAGGGAAGATCCTGCCACTGCAATATATTTTTGTCTGTCACCATTCTGAGACTTTTATATGTGTTTCTATCACTATATTGTCTAGCAATGATGAGAAGGTTCTGATGAAGGGATTTTTCTGGGCGTGAGTAGATGCTAGAAAATTATGTCTTGTTCCACTATGGAGTGCGTTGGAAATTAGGTTCTTCAGCGGCCTAACAGACAAAAATATTCACAGGACTTTTATTTAACTGTCATCATTCTATTTTAAGCCATCCTAATAGAGTTATGCTTTCAACTCTGCAGTTATAAGCCTTACACATTTATCAACCACTTTATAAAGGTGAGAATCCATATTTTAAGCCACACCACACATATTTGTCTTCAACTCCACCAGATTTCAGAATTAGTGCATTTTAGGTATGTTCAGCAAATGGGATATAGTTTAATATAGCCTTATAGCCCGCCGTAGCGGGCTATACCGGCTATTAAAGGCCCGCTCCTGCGTTAAAGGCCCGAGCCGAAGGCGAGGGACTTTAACAAGGGTGAGGGACTTTAATAGCCGGTATAGCCCTGCTACGAAGGGCTATAAGGCTATTAGAACATTCTGCTACTAGAGGGCAGAATGTTCTAACAAATAAAACAAAGGCTTTTCGAAGCTCGAGGGGATTTAAATCCCCTCGAGCTCCGAGAGGCCTTTGTAAAACATTGGAATGTTGCTCTGCGGGCCTTTACCGGCCGTAGAAGCAGGGAGCACTCCATTGTCTACGGTTTTACCTAAATTATTAAGAAGAAATCAAGAATAAAGAGATTGAAACTTTCCTGCTGAACAGACGTCGTGTCTTTTATATGAAGAGAATAATGCTTCATTAATTTAATATTGATGTCTTTGCTTGATATTATATGAAGTGCTGGATCATTCTGTTGAATCTTAGCACTCCATTGTCTTCAATGGAGCTCCCAACATTCCAATGTTCTAATTAATATTAGAGGTTTTTGCATGGAACATCACAATCAAAGCTCTTACATGGGAAGCTAAGAATTTTGACTTGATTTGTATTTTCCAATGGCAGTCATCATGAGCTTGTTGTGTGAGTATACGGTTGGATTTTAGTGTTCAAAGTCTCAAAATATGGCCTGGCCAAGACCTCTTTCTCTTCCCGAACAATATTTAGAGGACTATACTCTTCTTATGTAGAGAATATAATTTGTCTTCCTGTGTGCTTGGTTAAGGAACCATCATTAAACTTATACCATTCTGTGAGAAAACTGTTCTCCAGGTGGCCATTGCTTACTTTTATTTCAATTACTGCAATGTCTTATATTTAGGCATTACATACTTTGACCACTATGCTGATCCTTTGGGGTTTGTCTTGGGAAAGAGGTGCTAAACTCTCTATGAGTTGAAAAATGCATTTTAAAAATTAAATTAATGGTCTGAATCATATCTGTTCTCACCCTTTGACCTCCATTACAAACCAGAACCCAAAGACATCTCTAGCTGTATAATGCATTATATTGTTTGTTTCTAAGTAACAAACTACCTACTTTTTAATGTTTGGGGAACTTGCAGTAACCATAGGACCAGAAGCAGGTGTCCATTGTCCCACCCGATGCAGGCTCTACCAAAGTAACTCTGCATAGATAGAACCTCTATCCAAATCTGTTAACAGCATCACCCTTGTGTTAAGAGTCTTTCTGCTTTCATCACATTGTCCTTGCAACAAATTGCAATACTTGTGTTTCATTTTCCTTTCCTATACTTCAGTGGCAGATCATGAGCACAATTGAAAACAGTTGGTGGAAATTTCCACTATTGACTTAACTGCTACTTTTTTATGGGTGTGTGAAATTTGCGTAATTTGCGTTTGTAGAATTACACTATATGACAGCAAAATTATGCAAATGTATGTGTAATTATACAAAATACAAATCTGTGTCCTGAGTGCCAGCTTGGGTCTCCACAATCTATATAATCTCACTCCCTAACCCTCCGCGCCACTAACCCCATCATACAGGCCATTTCTAAGACATGGCACCACACTCATGCACTCCCAACAGCGTTGCGCGGTTACATAAATGGGCACCTTTAGGGTTTAACAGCATCTGTTTAGGTAACCGAACCATTTCGTCGACTCTCTGGAAACAGACGGGCATTCTTACCACCTTCTGGCTGATAATCAGCTCAAACCTTTTGAGGCCCTGCAAAAATAATTCTGCTTCCTCACTTCCCAGCTGTGAGGCTATTGGTAACAAACATTGCCTTTCTGGTATGCTTGGTTCGCCTCCAGGTGAATGAGGAAATCCCAGTTCTGCACTATCTAACCTTGTTGGGGCAATTTCAGGGGCAGTCTCTGGATTCTATAATCTATTAGTGCGAGTACTTCACTCTCAGTCCCTTCTGTCACAGTTACTTATAAACTGGCAACGCCTATTTAATACTGACTATTCTGGTGAGGACTGGCCCAAAATAGTTGAAAACCTGGACAGAGGTGTCACGAAATCTAGGATTAAGTTTACCCTCTTCAAGAAGCTTCAGGATTGGTATTGGTCCCCCTTGTAATTGAAGCGAGCAGGGTTGCTGCATCACATTACTTGTTGGAGATGCCCTCATGATCACTGTGGCGAGCCCCACAAACTCTAGCAATGCCCAGAGCTCTCCGCAAATTGGGCCTCAGTGTGGGCTTCACAGCGAGGCTTTGCAGACCCCTGTCACTATAACAGCACCACTAGTCCTTCTCCATGACCCAACTGACTTACCGTCCCTGACGACCCACATAAGAGGTCTCCTGGCCACGTACAATGAATGGCTCACTGAGATGTACCAGACAGCCTCGTACGAATGGCTCATCTATAGAGTCCAGGATAAAGCAGACACTTTTACACACATTTGAAAACCCTTTCTTGCTGGAAGAGCTCCCCACTCTTAGGGGCATATTCTCAAGGAGCTATCGCCGAGTTATCAGCACTTTATCGCAGCCAAAGGCGCGCTAAATTTACCGCCCCATTCACAAGCTGGTGCTAACAGCCCATAACACCAGTTTTCCTGCGAAAGCACTCGCAAAAAACATCGCCACAGATGACCCCAGCAACTAACGCTAATGAGATGCAGAGTAGGCATTCCCGAGCAAAAACCCGCGACAACACCACACCTCAACATTCTCAACGACCTGCCACATCGGTGATAAGACCACAAAACAGGCGATAAGGCGCGTTAGCAGCTGGAAACTAACACCTGCTCTGACCTGTTGTAAAGTCGGACGACAAGCTGCATCATCAAAGGGAGCCCAGCCCAGAGCCACACAGGAAGAACAACAGATGCCATGGAGTCACTCATCATGCACCCCAGAGCCCCGAGGGGGCAACAACACCCACCGCCACCACCCCCAAGACCGCCACTCCCCCAATGGACTCACCCTGCACCCCCCGGACCACCACAGAAGCAGCGCAGACAAAGGCAGCGGACACACAGGAAATGCACCAGCCCTACAGACCTAACACCAGACAATGCCAATGCCCTCTACAGGCCCAAAAGGACAACCAACCTCCGCATCCTGAACATCATTGCCCACAGGCTGACAGTACCAACACAGCGGACAACCAACATTCCTCCGCAGACAAAGCTGCTGGCTGTGCTGCACCTGTTGGCCTCTGGTATTCGCCCAAACAACAACCGCCAGAGTCGGGGGAGTCTCACAGCCAGCCCCATCCAAGTTCTTCACACCTGGCCTGGATGCCCTCACCAGCTAGGGACCCCAGCACCCATACGTCCCCCACAATGCGCAGGAACAGCTGGAGACCAAGCAAGGACTATACACCATAGCTGGATCCCCGCACGTGTCGGGGACAATCGACTGCACACTTGTCCCACTTGTGCCCCCTGCCAACACCTCACACAATACCCCAACAGAAAGCACACGCATCCCATCAACCTGCAGACAATAGTGGACCACAGGGGACTCCTCACCAATGTCATAGCCAACTACCCAGGCAGTGTGCATGATCCCTTCATCTTCCGACAGTCCAACATCAACCAGCGCTTCCAGGATGGCACCTATGGAAATGCACTGCACGGTGGCAAGTACCAAATGAACACACCACACACCTCAACTCCACAATCATGCAACTCACAACTCAGGCACTGCCCACGTCACAAAATCACATACAACATGCCAAACAACATGCCCCCCCACCAGACACGACAGCACAACTTACTGTGGCAACCTGCGTTAGCCATGTACATGAGCCATCAACGGCATGGCACCTCAGCCACACAATACCGAAATGTGGGGAGAGGTGGGAACCAGGCATGTGCGAAGGAGGCAAGTGACCCATGAATGAGAATGTACACAATGCCAAGTGTTGCGGAGATGTGCTGGACAGACTGCAGTATGCAGACCACAGACATAGCCATGTCTACATGCAATGCTGGTGTTTGGAGTGTAGTGGACATTGGACGCAACCATGTTACCCCAGCCAGTGGGGAAGATCGCGGAAATGTAGCTTGTGACGTCCCCCCTGTAAGCGTGTGCGGAGTGGGCTGGCCTGGAGGACGCCAGGCCAGCGTAGGGGTGTGAATAAAAAGCACGTAGCCCTGGGCGTGGTTCTCTTCTGGAATGCCCAACATGCCTGCCAGGGCGGCGCCTCCCACCCCGCTACGAGGCCGACGCTGTCACCGTGAGCGGCGTGGCCTGCGATCCTGTGCGCCTGCTGCACCCCGGGCCGCTGGTCCCCGAACCCATCATTCCCGCCCCTGCGCAGCCAGGCCTCATTGCTCACCTGCCGACACCGGCGTGTGTCGAAGAGGGCCCACCACGTGCCGGCGCAAGCTCCAAGCCCGAAGCCCCCAACCTTGGCAGCCTCCTCAGACCATCACTGCCTCCGCGACACAGGCCCGCATTACTCCTTTCTCGTTGACGTACTCCACCGCTGCCTCCGACCTACACTACGGTCAAGTAGGTCACACATTTGGAACTGAGTCTTGATTATGCAATGGCAGAGTACACACCTTATGGCTGAGTTTACATCACTGTACTCCCTTCGATGTGGTGCCACCAACTCTGTGCATAGCATTCTAACTACACCTGTCTGTGATCTTTTGCTGACAACTGCCTTCGCCCCACACTGCGGTCGAGTGGGTCACACATCTGGAACTGAGTCTTGATTACACAATGGCCGAGTACACACTTCATGGCGGAGTTTAACTCACTATACTCCCTTCGATGTGGTGACACAAAGTATGTGCTGGGCATCTCAACCACACGTGTCTGTGGGCCCTTGATGTCTACGCCTTCGGACTACACTGCGGTCCTGCAGGCCCCACACAAATCCATGCCAGTCTGTATCAGGCAGGACACAGCATCGTCGCTGGCTAAACACCCGCTCAGCTCTGTCGCTACTGCCTCGGTCAACCACGAGTCATCCCCACATGCCATTTCAACGCCGTGTGTCAGTGTTCCAGGAGGAGCTCGCTGAACAGCGGTTGGCCCGCGCTGGCCGCTGCCTCCGGACTACACATCGGTCGAGTAGGGCCCACATTGGGAACTCAGTCATGATTCATTTATGGCAGACCTGATATCATTGTACTGGCCTCGTCGCAGACTGCATCCCCTTCCAGCTCCGGGGCCACTAAGTCTGTTCCCCGACAACCATGGACATTTTCTTCTTGAGATTTGTTGGCAACTGAGTCCATGGACTGGGCGTTGTCTTCATCATCATGTCGGTGATACTGATTATGTGGCCAAAACGAAGCAGTAGCATACCACTCCTCCATTTGCCGCTTCTGGCCGGCTCCTGCCCTCTGCATCATGCCCTGGAGGACACCTTCCACTGTCCCCCGCAAACCTCTGCTACATTCACCTTCGACATCGACGAGGACCCGCCCACCTTACGTGGCCCTAGATCACTGCACCGCAAGTCACCGTCCCGTGGCGGTGTGCCTGTGCCTGCCGCAGTGCATCCGGGGCCACTAACTCTGTGCAGCTCAAATCATGGCCCCAGTCTGGTGGCATGTTGGATGGCCTCTGGGTCGATGGCCTGGGGGTCATCAACTCCATGTGTCTGTGGCCCTGCGCTGTCCGCTGCCTCCGCCCTCAACTGTGGTCCACCTGGGCTCACACATCAAATCGAGTCCTGACCTGCCTGGACGTCGCATCACCGCAGGATGCACGCGCCACCACCGCCAGGACCAACTCCATACAACAGGTGCCAGAGTCGGAAGTGTCTTACTGCCAGACTTTCAGAGTAGCTCACACCAGTCGTGGGTGCCATCATCAGCTTGATACCCTGCTCAGCTCCTCAGGTGCCACTAACTCAGTGCACCACAAATCAAGGACCATTCTGCTTGCATGCATGGTGAACACTGTACTCTCTCCGGCAACCACCATGATGCTTCACAGTTCTTTCTGCTATGCTGATGTTTTATGTTTCTGCTTCAATTGTGAACACTGTTCAAGTTGTTGCCAGCACCAACGACTCCCTGCGGGCTGGCTTACACTCACCCCACACACATCCAGCACATGCGTCACTGTACATGTGACCATGCCAATAAAGGTGTCGAGCTCACGTGCTCGTGGCCAGTTCAACGAACTATCTGAGTGTGTCCGTGTGCTCATGATGTATGCATTAGGGCCCCGGCCCCACAACCTTACTTTGTGCCGTGTGCAGAGGTCGCAGCCATGTCACCGCAGGCAGAGGGTGGGACATTGCACATGTAGCTTTGTCGTCCCCCACCCAATATGTAGGAGGAGTGAACTTGACCGGCGTGGGGGTGTGGGTGATTATCACGTGGCTATGGGTGTGGTTCAGTACTGGAAATGTGCAAAGGCATGTGTCCCTGTCGCAGTGTGGGTCTCCGTTGGGGTGTGTAGGTGGTCCATGATGTGACTTTGACACCCACGTATTGGGATCTAGTTCGTCTCCCATGAGGTAGTACCCCACCCGCACATGTTCGGCCAGCCCCTTCTGGCAGTCTGACAGCTGGCCTTGTAATGGGATGTGTGCTTAGGTGGGCTGCTGAGAGCCTGCCGGGGTGGTGGGTGCGTCCAGCTGTGTTGTCCGTGCAGGGGGTGGTGTGTCCTCGGTGCAGCGGGGCTGCCCTGCTCCTGGAGCTCTATTGCCTGAGATGTCCATGGACTGTTGTAGGGCGTCAGTGTCGTAAGTGTGGAGGTCCTCTTCAGCATCACTGATGGGTTGTCTGGTCTGCTCTGCTGGAGGTGTTGTTTGTCCCTCTGCAATGTGAAGGGGAGATGCTTGTTGATATTGTGTTGGCATGTATGTTGACGCATTGTTCGGGTTTACATACAGACTGCATGACAATGTACATTGTGACTGTTTTGGATTGGCGGACTATTTGATGCGGGATAGTGGAGAATTGGACTACATGACGTAGGTGATGTTGTACACGTACATTTTCATCTCACAGTTTCCAGCTATGTCAGATGTGATTGGCCATTTTCTACGCACAGGCGGAGCCAGTTGTGTTCTCTGTTCTGCAGTGTAAGTGTTGCACTGTGTCCCACATTGGCGTCCATGTGGATGTGCTGTGATTGCTATGTGTGTGTGCTGCATTGTGTGAGAGTCGCACCTGCTGCTGTGATTTTGCTGCCCCTTATCCCTTGGAGGCGGTGTGCCTTTGGCTTTTGTGCTTTTGAGGTGCTGTGATGTTGGCGACTGGGGTCATTTGTGCTCCTGGACGGATTTTGTTCTCTTGTGCATTGTTTGTCTGCAGATGTATTGTTGACGTCAGTGGTTGTTTGTGCACGTGGATGTGTCAGGGTGTGACCTGCTCCTTCCGGATGCAGTCCACACTCAGCCACCTGTCTCGTGGCGTGCACAGTGTCATGGTAATTGTACTCCGGCCATGCTGCTCGTCATGTGGTGTCACTTGCATTGTCAGTGTGGCTCTCGCATACGCATCTTTGCTGTGTTTCGCACTGGTGCATATGTGTGTAGTGGAATTGGTGTTGTGTGGGGTGGGACCCCTTCGGGCACATGGTGGACGGGGGCCTACTTGGTGTTTGTATGTGTGCTGCAGTGTGCCACGGGGATCAGGGACATGACCCAGGGTCATTGTGGGTGTGCGGTGTGCTACATGTCGTTGTGCATGTGTGCCATTGTGCCCGTCCCCCGAGTCCCTGTTAGTTACTCACCCTGTTGATGTTTTGTCAAGTCATGTCGAGCAGTGTCCGGACTCCTGACTCCTTGCACCGTCTCCACACTCATGACTGTGTCGGCCATTTGCTCCAGCTCCTCCTGTGGCGCACGATTCCCACCTCCATTCACCGTTGCTGCCTTCTGGGTGGCAGCGGGTTTCTGCTTGGTTTGGCTTTTGACTTCGTGCCAGCGCATCTTGGCCTCCTCTGCAGTCCGACTGCATTCACAATGGAATGCCATTTTTCCGTCTGTGTTGCCAATGACACGGTGGTGGAGACGGACAGTTGTTGTTAGTGCTCTGTCACCTCCGTGACGATGATCAGGTTGTCATGCGGACTGTACCCCGTCTTCCTCTTCCTCTTCTCCTTGGCCTTCCCCAACCCCAAGGTTCCTTGCTGGTGGTCTGTGGGGCTTGTGGGGTTCGCGTTGACCTGGGCACTCGTTCCGGGTGCGTCCATGTTGCTACGTATTTCATTTTGTTTATGGTGTATTTTTCTTGTTCGGCTTTTATGGTGCATTTTCCCGCCAAGCGCGTGGGAATTGCAGGCCTGTCACTGGTTATCTCTGGGTTTTTTTCGAGGTTGGCCTCATCGCAACTTTATTCGCGTTGGTGTTTCACATTTTTTGGGCGTCGCGTTGTTTTTTACGCGGCCATTTGGTGCGTTATCGTGGGACTATCGCATGGTGCCGCCAGGTTGAGAATGCTACGTTAATACGGCATTGTTTTCCCGCGATGGACTGCGATGTGAGAAGTTGCGTTAAGCTAAACTTGCGGTGGTTATCACACGTTCTTGAGAATATGCCCCATAGAGTGCTGGTGACGGATGGCACTAGTAGGGGAAAGCGGTGTGTATGCATATGGATGTATGCTTTGTCTAGGAGGAGCAGATCCCGCGCCACCGCCCATCAAGCTTCCTAGAGGTCTTATAAATACAGATGTTGTTACTATTATCCTTGTTGATGGTGCTTTTTTTTTATAGACGGCTCATCTTTGTCTGTGAATTTTGCACCTTAGATCCCGTTGTGTCTGAAAATGCACCTCTCTTTCTCTCTGTACGAGTTGCACCACTGCCTTTGTTGTTTTCTTATGTCAGTTTCTTTGATTAGAAATGTCTATGTGAATAGGATGGTGTCTCAATAAAGAATTACCATAAAAAAAAAAATCAAGTGCAGCACAGGCTGCAGTAGTTGCCCCATTAGGGCCGCCAGTATTCAGCAGTGTGACAAAGCAGCCATTGCTATTAAAACCGTAAAGAAATCTGTCACTATGCACAATATGTAAGCGTGAAATGCGTCCTCATGTACATTTTTGGCATGAGGATGCATTTAAAGAGAAAAGCGAAAAACATATGGGCAGGTTGTGTTGTTCCTCTGCATAGGCAGTCAGTTTTTATTGCGAATTGAGCGTTCACAGTAATTTTGTACCGTGACTGGTGTGTAATTGTTCAAAGTGGCTCCATGGTGTCATTTCATGAATTTCACATAAAAAGCGTAATGCAAAATTCCTGAAATTAAGCAAATTACGATGCCATGATTTAAATTTCACCCACGCCTAATTATATTGCAGTGTTGAGATTTGTGTGAATATGAGCTCCTATATCCTTGTCTGTGTGCATATACTTGTCTTTAAGAGCAACATGGCATCTCTGTTATTGTCAACCTATCATTTGGCATTTTTCATCATTGGTTCATTTGCCTGAAAAGTAACCAGTATTGTGGACTTGTATTCGTTACATACAATAGTTGAGGAAAATTACCTTCAAACCAAGACTTCCAATATGTTTCATTTAGTCTAATTCTTACACATGTGAGGTGTGTGATTGTTCACTTGTATACTCTGATATGCAATTGTAGTCATCTATGCAATACAGTGCAGATCTTGACTATCATGCACACTACATGTTAAGTATCCATGAATCTACCACTTGTGTGATACAGGCCTCCAGTTCTATATTTTCAGAATCCCATTGTTGTGTGTGGGAGGCTTTTTTTTCAATATTACATCTATGTTACATACAAGGCAAGTCTGATTGTATGCCAACATGAAAGCACTAACTAGAGTGTGGGTGACATTTTTGGGGCCAAGGATACTAATATTCTGAATTTAAATTCTAACAGTGTGTGCAAGCTCATCATATTTACAGAGCTGTAAGTTCACAATAGCTGCTCTAACAATAAGCATTTGGAATGCAATAGGTCTCGCATTCACGCGAGTTTGAGCTATTGGCATTGTTAATGACAATGCCTTTTATTTATGTTTTGGGTTTTAAAACATAAATAAAAGGCATTGTCATTTACAATATTAAAAGCTTAAACTCCCGTAAATGCGAGACCTATTGCATTGCAATAAATGGCCTTCTCTACCGCTTGTTAGATTGTAAATATCAGAGGAAGAGACCGGCCTGCGATGTCTTCAAAGTAGTGATAAATAGTGCAGTGAAGAAGATGTGTTGTTAATTACACAGACACACAGTGTGAAGTGAGAGTTACATATGATCCGAGCTATAAACACTAACAAAGAGCCCCGACACCTTTCGCTCTGTGATTACACTGTCGCGTCTCAGGAGGAAGATCGGTAGGGGTGGGAGGCTATTTCCTGCCCTCTCCGTGATTTGAGTGTGCAGTGTGGCATTGCGTAATGTCATTGCTATCTTTGGCCTAATAAAAAACACTCCAGCTGTAGTAGGGCCCTGGCTTCACCTCCTGGTGCAGGGCGGGCTGTGCTTTATGGTAGGCATGGAGGGAGGGAGGGATGGCCTCGGCTGCAGCTCCAGCCTCGTACGGTGCCCCTGCTATTACTAGTGAGCGAGAGGCGCTGAGGGGGTCGTATTGGTATTGGTGGTGGTAGTGTTGGTGGTGGTGGCATTGGTGGTATTGGTGGTGGTGGTATTGGTGGTGGTGGTATTGGTGCTGGGGGTACTGGTATTGGTGGTGGTATTGGGGGTGGCGGTATTGATATTGGTGGTGGTATTGGTATTGGTGGTGGTGGTACTGGTATTGGCACTGGTGGTGGTGTTATTTGTGGTATTGGTGGTGGTATTGGTGGCGGTGGTGGTATTGGCGGTGGTATTGGTGGTATTGGTGGTGGTGGTATTAGTGGTGGTGGTGGTGGTATTAATGGTGGTGGTGTTATTGGTGGTATTGGTTGTCTTATTGGTGGTATTGGTGGTGGTATTGGTGGTGGTATTAGTGCTGGTGGTGGTATTGATGGTGGTGGTATTGGTGGTGGTGGTATTGGTAGTGGTATTGGTGGTGTTGGTGCTGGTGGTATTGGTGGTGGTGGAGGTGGTGGTATTGGTGGTGGTGGAGGTATTGGTGGTGGTATTGGTGGTGGTGGTGGTGGTAGTGGTGGTGGTGGTAATGGTATTGGTGGTGGTATTGGTGGTGTTGATAGTGGTGGTGGTGGTATTAGCGGTGATGGTGTTATTGGTGGTGGTGGTATTGTTGTTAATAAAACAGGCTTTTGAAAACAACCAGTCAGGTGGCTTTAGTACAGATGACATGTAACACAGATGTGCTGTTGTCAGCTTCAGCCCATTAGCACAGGATTATGTGCTTCCTGGAATTCACATGACTTAATTCGCTAATCATTTCTAAATCCATTTTACTTGGGGCTTGAAACAGACACGAGATTATGCCGGGTTGAAGTGATTGAAAGCAGGCGCCCGTGTTACGGGGGCAGCCGTGCTGCTTAAAAAAACACAAGCAGTTTCAGCTGAAGCAGCGCATGTACGGCCTGCAATAAGAGAAACTCAATAAAGTAAATAGTGCTTACACACTAAATAACAGGTCCCGTGTAACAACTGAAGTAAAAGGACCAGTCGCCATGGGAGGGTACAAATGAAGACAAGGCCGTACTAAGGAGGGACTAACAAGCCTATTAAGAAATCCGAAGGCAGCATTTACCAAAGACAATGACACAAGCCAATGAAAAATATGGGAGGAGAGTGGGCGCGGCTTCTCTCCCATACTCTACTACAGCAGTCTCGCAGAGCGAGCAACGCATGTGCGCTGCCGCTAGGCTCGACCTAAAAATTAAACTATTATGCTCTATGAAAGCTGAAGTGATTACAGTTACAAGGCTATCCTGTTTAATAGAAATCAGGCTTGGAAGTAAAGAGAAATGACTACATTTACCTGCCTTCCCTTTGCTTCTGTAACATAGGCATTTCTAGTGTTCTCAAGTGAGGATACTGCAAACTGCACAGGAGTTCCGGCTCCTCCCTCCATAGAGAATAATTGGAGGAGAAAGTATAAAGAAATGTGAGGTTTTGGAAGGGATAGACATGAGGACTGATTATAAAAGAGATATGCCAAAGTGTCAATATCCAACTGCAAATGTGATATCTTTATAAGGTATGTGGGTTACTTATATGACTTGGCAGACAAATAATTAAGCCATCCAGCCAAAATAACAATCATGAGGCTGAGAACACATATGAAGATTTTAGGTAAGGACAAGACTAATCAAATAGGGAATGCAGTAACATGTGATTAAATATGCCGGGGTTTTACTAGTGTTCATTTTGTTTTATATTACGAATGCTGAGATTATACATACATAATAATTACCACCATTATCAGATTAATGAATGAATAGTATGTAAAAAAATAAATGTATGTTATAAAATACCAGCAACTGTATGTGCATACTATTTCTGGGGGCTAGGCTGGGGATCTTTATCTAGATAAAATACTCCCTCTGCAAATGGGAGTTACTTTCACAGGGTTGTCCGACTCCTAACACTTCTTTTATGAATGAGCAAAATCGTAGAGAGGAGTGAGTAAACTGACTGTTCTTCTTTTCTCTGAAAAGGGTATGCTACATATTATTTCTCTTGAGGCTTAGGCGTTCTACTCAGATGCCCTCCAGCTGTCGGAATGAGGACTAGCTACTTTTAAATCACAAAATAATGCATACTCATATCTTAATATTCGCTATTGCTTAATGCCAATGTCCAATTAAAGATTTAGTAAGCATTGCATTGCAACTCTGTAGTCTCAAATTACGAACTTTGCAGGGCAGCGACTGAAGAAGACCACACAGATCCAGAAAGTGATCCTGTCATATTTTTTGCCTTATTTGTCTTTTCACCCCCTCCCCCACCACAGTCCATTTGATTAGTTCACGTAAGTCATGAATCCGTTGCATCAGTTGATGCATTTATTCAACAATATGCGTAAATGCAATGCTCTTACCTTGTCTTTTGACAGGATGCTTCTAGTTCATAAATCTGTATTCATTTGGATCGATGGTGCTTAGGAGAAAGCCAAAGAGCTAGTTCTCACACCTTACATAATTATAACAATGTTTACTTTTCATAAAATAAATGCTTAGAATGAATTAAATAAATGCTTAATAGCTGTAAACAGCCGTCTCAAAGAGAGAGATTTGGACTTCGACATTCCAGCCAGCAGAATATTGTGGCTCTGAGGCGAGCCAACCAAGGCCATCTGGGGCTGTTTGTCTCATAAGGTATTTTCCAACGGAGACATTACTTTGGCTTGTTTTGTAGACAACCCTACACACAGGACAAACATAAATGAAGCACAGGTACTAATGTATGTGTGTGTCATTCTATTGAAATACTGATGCTGAGTATGGCAACACGAACTATTCTCTAAGATTAGGCATGAAGGGAGTCCAAAAATGCACCACATACATTATGATGCAGAGTTTCACAATAGCTGCTTTTTTGCTTACGCTCTCGCTGCAAATGTATTGATTCCTGCATTTATTTTGAATCATTTATAGATCTGGTATGTCTGAATTGCCACAAGGAGTGAAGGACATCTGCCAAGTAATTGCTGTGGACTCAGAGGCAGACAAGCATAGACAAAGGCACACAGATAACCCCATTCAGGTTACAGGCTGCTCTGTTGAAAGGCTGGCATCTGCTACAAGGGTGTGTAGATGCCCAGCAAATATTCAAGTTGAAGGGATACCCCACATTTTCGATGCAGTCAGCGAAAAAGCACCTTTCAATGAGCAACGTGCACTACTACTGTTGAAACAATAACTACAGAGATGTTCAGGGAGCACAATAATATCTGATGCACAAACGTTTAAGTGCTATAAAATGCCAAGCTTGGGAAACCTCTACAGTCCTTGGTTCGATGGGATCTTGCATTTCCATTTTTGTGATGTTACACATGAAACCACTATAGGAGAACATGAACTGGTGTAGCAACTACAGAGGTGAAAACCTTTTCTAGACTGTGATGAGAGTCACAGGTAATGACGAACCCTCTGCTAGAAGAACTGCTAGGCTGCGCCAAGAACAGAGTACCCGCACCGAAATCGGCTGCTTTAAATTCAAGTGTGTCTTTATTTTGCATTTTTTTATTATTGTTCTTAACTATGCAATGTTTATTTGAGTCACTAGTGCCTACTTTGTAGGCTACAATAAATAGTGCTTCATTTTCCTGTCTTTGCCCCGCTTCTTTCCTCCACTAATACCGCTACCCCTCCTTGGAAACCCAGGGGCAGATTTACAAGCCCCCTGCGCCACCAGTATGTCACTTTTCGTGACGTACTGGTGGCGCAGGGGGCTCCTCGATATTTACAAGGAGAGGAAAAGCCACCATGCGTGACTTTTCCTCTCCTTGTAAATACCGTCCCTTCACACGCAGCACTTTGCGTTGAAGGGGCGTTCCATGGGTGTTGCTGTGGGTGTTCCCACGCAACACCCATGGAACAAGACACATCTCCAGATTTACGAGAAATCGTAACTCTGGAGATGCGTGTGAATGCTACGCCACCCTAGAGGTGGCGTAGCGAGGCGCACCGAGGAGAAATGTTTTCATTTCTCCTCGTTTTTCCTCTTTCAATGCGTGCTGCATTCTGCAGCACGCATTGAAAGAGGAAAAGCCTGTACTGATTGTTTTTGTGCAGAAAGGTGCCCTTCCTGCACAAAAACAATCTCCCCATGGCGCAGGCACCCTTGCACCATGGTGCAAGGGTGCCTGCGCCGGCGCTTGGCAGCTGTTTGTGCGCCAGCGCAGGGGAGAGCACAGGAATGCGACATATTCTTGTAAATATGTCGCATTCCTGTGCTCTGAAAGTGCCGCAGCGTGGCGCAGCCAAAGGGCTTGCAGCGCCACGCTGCGGCACTTTCTTGTAGATCTGCCCCCCTGTCTTTGGCATCAGGGACTGACCTGTTTTTTTGTCAACGATACTCATTAATTTTCCTCTGATTGCCTCCATCTTCTCTCTATTTTCCTCCACCCTCTTCCCCTTTTCTGGAGTGATAGTTCGTTTTGTCTGGGGTCTGCACTGCCTTAAAACTAGAGGGAGTCCATTCTCACTAGTAGTTTCTGTTTTCTTTTCACCACCTTGCCCATAGTTACATGACATTACTACCCTCCCTGGGCGTTATCAGGCACAACCCTGATCTACACAGCATGCTTGAACTTGTGATGCACGTTTAGAGCTGGGTGCCTTTCTTGGTCTTCAGTCTGTGTCAGCAGATCTCCTTAATTGCTCTAAGAAGTAAGCACTTGCATTGAATTTGTCAGTCTTAAATTGAAGTGTGTGTTTGTTTTGCTTTTGTTTCTTGCAATCTTAACTTTACATTGTTCTTTTAAGTAACTGCTGCCTGCTTTCTGCGTCTAAAATAAATTGTACTTTACTCATGATGGAGCAGGGTTTGCGTCATGTAAACCTGCTCGGATCAACGCCCCAAGATAACATTTATTAATCGTGTGTCTTGTACTAAATGCAATAATACACACAAACACGGGGAGATGCTTTGCGCACGCGTGCATTGCAATTAAGACTAATGCATGAAATGCTTAGGCCGCATATCGCTTTTGCATATTAAAACCGACAAAGTGGAAAAATGCTATTGCAAAATAATGCTTTGCACATTAATGCTTATATAAATTAACATGGGATTAGTGCAATGGTGGGAGGGAAACAGTGTAATTTCCATTTTTGTGTTATTAATATTCTTTACATTTCTCTTTCATCGTAGTTTTAAAAATGGGCCTATGATGAGCAGTTAGATGGGTGTTTTAAACTTGACATAAGGCTGAAGACAGGCCGTGAAAATGTGACCTATACGTGAACTGTGGTGGGTGTCAGCGGCGGATGAAGGAAACCTTCAAGAGTGAAAGAAAGACGTGCAATATTTCAGGACGTCGAGATGCCTGGGAAAGCTCAAATTGTTGAACATTTTATGTCTAGCTGATACATTGTTTGAAATAAAATTGCTAATACAGGGACAAGCTATTCATTAGAGAATGTGACGTGATGAGGGATAGAGAATCGATTCATAAGCAGTGAAGTAAAACGTGAGAACGAGTTAAGAACAAAGGAGAGCATGTAAAGCCAAATGAAGTAATGGAGGTGTGGTGTAACACCCCACAAATTGACCAATGAAATGTTGAGATTTCCCCGAATGTTGCAGATTAGTGAGATGGTCAGGTTGAGTTAGGGTATAATTGGGATGCTCTTAGGGGGTGTGGTTAGGAGGCAGCTTTCGTAGGTCCAGAGAGGCAGAGGGTGATCGTCGCTGTCCGTCGGTTAGAGGCCTACCTGTTTCCTGATCTTATCCTATCCCAGTTTCCTTTATCGGGTTCCTTTTCACTATCCTCGTGGCCAGGGGGTGGTGGTTTTCCTGATTGGTATGTATTAATAGGGAAATTTGCAATGTCTGCAAATGTTTTCTTTTCATGACTCTTATGTCTCTTCATCTATCCACTCCATAATATTCACTGCGATTCAGATGTTTGTGATCTTGTCTGCATATTTTATGATATTTCTCCTATAATGTGTATTTTCTTTCCCTGTAATTTTGTACCTGAGATTTTTCTTATAATTATTGAAGATAAACAGACTAACGATATTTTTGAGTTTGTGATTATTTCCTCATGACAATTTGTTAAGATTTTGGTTAATTAGTCATGTCAATAATTTACACTACTCAATCAATATGATTCATCGCCCAAGAGGAAAGTGGTTGACGATATCGGTTAAAGGGCTAAAATAGAGAAGAAACGATTAGATAATCTGTTTTTTCCCTTTAGATGAGTAAAGACAAAATCAATGACACACAAACCGCATTTCAGCATCATTCTCGTAGGGTCTGTTAAATGGTGAGAAATTGTGTATTTGTATGTTTGGGGCCCGTTGTCTGCTGTGTCATTCAGAGACCCCCGGTTCGGCGCTGGATCAGTTTTTGGTTGCAGTAAGATGGTTTATTATTGATTAGTTGATTATTGATTATTAATTATTGCTTTGATTATATGTGTTCTAACTCAAAAAGTTAACGTCGTGTTTTTATGTCGTCTTGAATATACAGGCGAAAAGGTTGCCCAGGGTAAAGTCATAGCCTGAAGTAGGCTGGGAATTAGTGTGGATAGACGTATCCCACTACGGAAGTACTTTATCTGTAAGTCATAACACTGAACAGTGAAAGGCTGTAGGTGTTGCATTAGGGAAAATTCGTATGAGAGTAGATTTGGAGTGCTATAGCGAAGGGTCCCCCTGTGAAACTTTGGCCTTATCCCCAGAGAAGTACCAAGACTCCTTTTCATACCAAAAAGTCCTCTTGAGAAACTTTGGCCTTATCCCTGGAGAAGTAACAGGTCCTCCCGGAGCTTGATTGAAGGGTGAGATAGCGTTGGGTCGTTATTCTTGCTCGTAGAGAAAATTCTTTTGGAAAAGTGGAAACTATCTCTTTATTTAGAAAACAGAGAGGGTAGCATTGTTTTTATGTCGTTATTAACAAGATTTCAATGAGAAAAAAGCTTAAGAATTTTTTGCCGAGTCATTTTGTAAAGGGAGGGTCAGTAGAAGGAGTAATACTGACGTCAGAAAATGCCGCGTTTGCATTGGTCAGGCAGCGGGAGCTTTTAGAGCTGTGATTGGATGAGCTATTGTAAGCTGCATCTCTATTGGTTGAGACATTGCTGACGTAGCAGTGTTCTGATTGGTTGGTTGGTGTGAGTCGCGCTGGTATTGGACGACAGTTGCCTAATAGAGACTACAGAAGTACGAAGGGTTGGTTGACATTTTTGAGTCACATTCTGAAGGGACAGTTGAGAAAAATGAAGTTTATTAATAAAATCAGGAATTTCTTCAAAAAGGACAGACCGATAGTGACAAGGGAGGGAATTCTTATTCCGCCTCCAGGAACCCCCGCTTCCTATATGATGCTAGAATGTGGATATCATACGTGCACTTGGTTGGAGAATTGGGTGAAGTATACTGAGAGCAATGGTGTTCTGGCTTTTCCAGAACATGGATCATTTAATATGAGAATTTTTCAAAATTTAAGAGATCGGATGAATGTGTTGGAGCCTAGACCTAGACCGACTCAGTATGAGGCACTTGAGGAATGGGAATATGAGGCTTTTGAGCGAGAGAAATACAGGGTTGGAAGAAAATACAGAAATATCATGACCAGATTTCCCTTTGAGAGTAGGCAAGAGAGGGTGAAAAGATGGAGAAGAACTGTAGTGACGGAAGGATTGTATCCTGTCTTGGTTAATGAGGAATCAATAGGAGGCAAAAGTAAGGAGAAAAAGAATAATATTGAAATGCATAGAGGGAGTTGTAACATGAATGATTCAGATGACGAGTTATTGGAGGATAACAAAAAGACCTCCACCATATCAGGAAAGTCCAAGAGAATTAGTTCCAAATGCCCCGATAATGGGATCTCCACTGATTCCGCAAGTTCCCCAAAATCCAGTGATTACGAGAGTAGTACCGGATAGAGAGACAGAGTTACAAAACCAAGCAAGAGAAGAATTAATTCAGAAAGTTAAACAGTTGAATCTGAATGCGGAAGCATTATCAGTACCCGTAACAATAGGTCCTATAGTACCGTTGTATGGGAATAAACAGAGTATATCAGGAGTACATGCTTTGACAGTTCCGACAAGTAGTATGAGGAGTGAGACAATGACTATACCTAGTCCGGTTGAACGAATGGAAGAAAAAGTTACCTTAATGGATCTTCCCGTAGGAGAAGTAGTACATGAAACTCCAAGAAGAAATGTTCAAATAGATCCTAGGAGAATAGCACAGAGTGGTGATTCTGCATCTGAGAGTTCAGTAGGTCCCACACCAGAAGAGCTGAATGAGTGGATAAAGGGAATGGAAAAACGAAAACCCCTACCACAAAGTTTAGATGTGTGTAGATTGAAGGAGGATTTGGAGGAAATGATAATTGGTACGAACAGTCCAGATAGATTAGGTATTTATAGAGATGAGGAATTATTGTTTTTGTGTAAGAATATTACATGGAAAGCAAGGAATTTGCATGAGAAGATAGCAGAAGCTGCTGTTGATTACGGAATAGATATTGAGAGATCGAAGGTATTGCAGAAAACATACAGGATGGATTTCACTGACAGGGATTTTGAAAGTTTGAATGTGTCTGGTAAAAGGTTACAGATAAAGGAATTGATGTTGATTCTGAGGAAGTGGGGAGATGTTGATCGCTGGAAAGGAAGATGGTCGAAAAGAAAAAATGAATTAAACCCTACAGAAGGTACTTCAATGTATCCATTAAAAACAAGTGGACAGGTTGAAATGGTGGGTCCAATGAGGGAAGTTCCAGGTGGTGGATATGTTCATGTTCCCTGGAGTAGACAGGACATTTTGTCCTTTACGAATGATTTCCCCAGATTGAGAGAAAAACCTGTGGAATGGTATAAACAGGTGGAAAGGTTTGTGAAGGTTTCAAAGGTATTGTTGAAGAACTTAGATGGTCTATTTGAGATTGTAGTTCCGGCTGATTTATGGACAGAGTGTAAGATAACTGTCGATTGGCCTAAAGAAGAATATCCAAGAGACCCTAAAACTGGTGCACCTTCAGATGAGGTGATGAAAAAGTACAATCAGGTGATTACTTTCTTGAAAGGGAAAATTTCCGAAGGAAACTGATTGGGTAAAAATAGACAGAACAACACAGGAGCCAAAAGAGCCAGTGCATGCATAATATGAGCGGTTGTTACAGGTGTTTAAGCAGTACAGCGGATTTGAGAATATAGGTGACAAGGATATGGGACATTTTGTGTATCGTTTTGTGTTGGGACTGAAACCAGAGATTAGTAATATGATTCAACAGCATTTGATTTGTTGGCAAAGCAAAACGATCGATGAGATTTTGAGATATGCAAAGTACTGCAGCGACGACATTGATTCAAGACACAAAAAGCTTATGGAGAAAATGATGTGGGCGCAAGTTAAGGTAGCAGAGCAACAGGAAGCAAGTAGTGTCGAGCAGACGAATAATCAGAATCAAAATGGTCAGGTACCAGGTGTTGGAAAGGGTAAAGGAAGATTTGTTCAAGATGATTTGAAAAGAAAATTTCCTTGTCATGCGTGCGGTAAGCTTGGACATTGGAAGAACGAGTGGAGAAGCACTGTAAAAATTAATGGGACAAACCAAAATTTAAATTCACAGGTGCAGAATGAAGTGGTTGTGATTCAACAACAACAACAGCCGCAGCAGATAGTTACACCACAGTTACAGGTGCCCCAAGCTCCTATGCAGGCTAATCAATCAATCAATCAATCAATCAATCATGTCACTTATAAAGCGCACTACATACCCGCGAGGGTCTCAAGGCGCTGGGGGAAGAGGGGAGTGGTGCTGCTACTGATCGAAGAGCCAGGTCTTGAGGAGACTTCTGAAGGCCAGTAGGTCTTGGGTCTGTCGGAGGTTGGTGGGGAGGGTGTTCCAGGTCTTGGCGGCGAGGTGGGAGAAGGATCTGCCGCCGGCGGTCGTTTTCCGGATGCGGGGGACTGTGGCGAGGGCGAGGCTGGTCGAGCGGAGCTGGCGGGTGGGGGTGTAGAAGCTGAGTCGTCTGTTGAGGTAGGCTGGTCCGGAGTTGTGGAGTGCTTTGTGTGCGTGGGTGAGGAGCTTGAAGGTTATCCTCTTGTTGACAGGGAGCCAGTGCAGGTCTCTCAGGTGGGGTGTGATGTGGCTGCGTCGGGGATGTCGAGGATAAGATGTGTAGAGGCGTTCTGGATGCGTTGCAGCCGTCTCAGGAGCTTAGCCGTCGTTCCTGCGTAGAGGGCGTTTCCATAGTCCAGCCTGCTGGTGACGAGGGCCTGGGTGACTGTTTTTCTTGTTTCGGTGGGGATCCACTTGAAGATCCTATGGAGCATTCGGAGGATGTTGAAGCAGGATGAGGAAACGGCGTTGACCTGCTTAGTCATGGAGAGGGTGGGGTCGAGGATGACCCCTAGGTTGCGTACGTGGTCGGTGGGTGGCGGGGCTGTTCCCAGTGATGTTGGCCACCAGGAGTCATCCCAGGCTGAAGGGTTGGAACCAAGGATGAGGACCTCCGTCTTGTCCGAGTTCAGCTTCAGGCGGCTGGTCCTCATCCATTCGGCGACGGCCTTCATTCCTTCATGGAGGTGGGCTTTGGCGGTGTGAGGGTCTTTGGTGAGGGAGAGGATCAGCTGGGTGTCGTCGGCGTAGGAGATGATGTTGAGGTTGTGCTGTCGGGCAACGTGGGCGAGGGGTGCCATGTAGATGTTGAACAGCATTGGGCTGAGGGAGGAGCCTTGGGGTACGCCGCAGATGATCTTGGTGGCCTTGGATCAGAAGGGGGCGAGGCGGACGCTTTGTGTTCTGCCGGAAAGGAAGGATGTGGTCCAGTCCAGGGCCTTCTCTTGGATCCCGGCGTCGTGAAGGCTAATGTAGGTGCTCAGGTACAGAGATACAGTGTGAATACTGGATTTACTCCTATGGAACCACATGGTAAGAACCCAAATGTGCAGATTATTACACAATATTGGTTGCAGTGTAATGAGAGTGATTCAGAGAGTAGCCAATGACGGTGCCTGAGGGGGGAGGAAGATTGCGTGCTTGGCGCAACTCTGGAGGTAGATCAGTAAGGTCCATTTGTTGTTTGGAAGGTGGAAGGTAACAACATTACATTCCTAGTGGACACTGGTGCTACCCGTTCTACTGTGAGAGCAGCAGAAATTCCTCACCTACCCCTCTCGCGAGAAACTATCCAAGTCGTGGGAGTGTCAAATAAGCAGATTAAAACTCCAGTTACGGAACCAATTGAGGTTCACATTGGGAGGTTTAAAGACATGCATCGATTTGTGGTTTGTGATTCGAGCCCAGTAAATCTATCGGGACGAGATCTCCTATGCAAAATGAATTGTACCATCTTTTGTACACCTGATGGTATTGCTTTTCAGACACCTGATGAGGATGTCAAATTTAAGATGATGCCAGCAAAGCAAGGGACGGAAGTGGATGAACTATATTCACTTTTAAGAAAACAGAATTTGCCTGATGAGCTGAGAGAGACAGTAAGATCAGATGTATGGGATTTTACAGGAAAGGAAATAGGGTTAATGAAAAATGTGGATCCTATTCAGGTTACAGTGAAACCTGGTACTCATTACCCAAACACTCCTCCATATAAAATGAGTCCTGAGACAATGGCAGGAGTTGCTCCTGTGATCGATCAAATGATCGAACAAGGCATTCTAAAAGAAATACTGAGCAGTCCTTGTAACTCACCTATTATGGGAATTAAAAAGCCAAGTGGAAAATACAGAATAGTGCAAGATTTGAGAAAAATCAACAAGATAGTGGTACCTTGTTGTCCAATCGTGCCAAACCCAGCAGTGATCCTTTACCAGATTCCATGTAATGCCAAATGGTACACAGTAATTGATTTGTGCCAAGCATTTTTCTCAATCCCTCTACACCCAGACAGTCAGTTTTTATTTTCATTCCGGTTTGGAAACCGTGTCTTGGCATGGTGCCGAGTTCCTCAAGGGTACACAGAAAGCCCCTCGATTTTCAACCAAATTCTGAAAAAATGTCTCGAAACATTGGTAATGCCAGAAGATTCGGTTTTGGTTCAGTACATTGATGACCTACTGTTGGCATCTAAAACTCGGAAAGCGTGTGTGACAGATACCATTGCCTTATTGAACCATCTGGCAGAAGGGGGACATAAAGTGTCACCTGCGAAATTGCAGTTCTGTAAAGAAGAAGTACAATACCTAGGACACAGGATTGAGAAAGGAGTTAGGAAAGTGACACCAGAAAGAATTGAGGCAATACAACAGATGAAACCTCCAAGAACCCAGAAAGAAGTGCAAATGTTTTTGGGAATGGTTGGTTACTGCAGACAATGGATAAATGGATTGTCAGTGATTGCAAAACCTTTACAGAGGTTGACGCATAAGGATGTGATTGATCCGATTGATTTGGATGATGAGAGTATGGAAGCTTTTGTAAATCTGCGAGACAGTTTGTGCCAAGCACCAGCATTGGGAATGCCTGATTATACAAAAGAATTTGCATTGTTCTGTTGTGAGCGAGATGGATGTGCGTTAGCAGTGTTGACTCAAAGACACGGATTGACTAGACGTCCGGTGGCATATTTTTCTGCTACGTTGGATTCTGTGGCTGCAGCGTTACCAGGATGTTTGAAAGCGGTTGCTGCTAAGTGTGTGAGCTTGGAACAAAGTGAAGCAATTGTGATGGGTTATCCTGTCAAAGTGTATGTCACATTCTGTTGAGATTCTTTTAACCAAAACACGAACTCAGCACATGACTCCCAGTCGGCTGACTAGGTACGAGAGAGTGATTTTGGGTGCTGAAAATGTGACTGTTGTGAGGTGTACCACCTTAAACCCAGCAACACTACTACCAAATCCTTATGAGGAGGAGGTAACAGAAGAAACAGATCATGATTGTTTGGATGTGACAGAGTTCTGTACAAAACCTAGGGCAGACATCCAAGATGTGCCTTTAGAAGAATCTGATAATGTACTGTTTGTTGATGGATCATGTTTGAGGAATAAAAGAGGAGAGTTGAGCGCGGCTTATGCAGTATGCACGGTAACTGGAACTGTGGAAGCATCCTGCCTATTTGGCGTAAAATCAGCACAAATTGCAGAATTATACGCTCTGATTAGAGCCTGTAAAGTTTCCCGAAATTTGAGGGTAACCATATTTACGGACAGTCAATATGGTTTCGGAGTGGTGCATGATTTCGGCCAATTATGGATGCAAAGGGGATTCATGACTTCAGGTTCCCCTATTAAAAATGGGAATATTGTGAAAGATTTATTGGATGCCCTGCAATTGCCAAAACAAATTAAAGTGGTAAAATGCTCTGCGCATAAATCAGGAAATGATTATGTGACCAGTGGCAACAGATACGCAGATCAGTTAGCGTGTTTCTGTGCGGAAAATTCAGCTGCACTTAACAGGAAAACAGAAAGAAAAATCACTGATTGCCATTTAATGTTTACATCAATAAACATTTGGGATGAGATTAAACAGTTACAGGAAGAAACTAGTGAAGAGGAAAAGAAGCTTTGGAGAAAAGCAAGATGTACAAAAACACCAGAGGATGAAATTTGGGTATATGTAGATGACAGACCAGTTATGCCCGATTGCATGCTTTCTCATATGGCAAGAGTCTATCATGGGATCACTCATATTGGAAGGGACGCCATGATCAGACTTTTAAGCAGACCTGGTTTAATCCCAAGTTCAGGTACATTGCAGAGAGTTTGTGCTAAAGGTGCGCTGTTTGCCAACAGCAGAATCCAGGGAGAAGGACAGTTGTGGGTACAGGAACTATCGGAAAGGCTGCAGGACCATTTACACGTTTGCAACTTGATTTCATTGAGTTGCCTCCATGTAATGGTTTGAAATATGTACTTGTCATTGTGAGTCTCTTTTCTCGTTGGGTAGAGGCTTATCCTACAAGGAGTAATGACAGCCTTACTGTGGCAAAATTGCTTTTGAGAGAAATAATACCAAGGTACGGATTTCCAGTCACTTTAAAAATAGATAGGGGAACACATTTTAATAATGAAATAATTCGAATAATTTGCGCAGCATTGCAAATTGAACAAAGGATGCACTGTGCTTACCGACCAGAGGCTTCTGGAATTGTGGAGCAAATCGATGGCACTATAAAATCTAGATTAGGAAAAGTTTGTGCATCCACAACACTGAAATGGCCTGATGCTTTGCCCTTGGTCTTAATGAGTATCAGAATCATTCCTGACAGGAGAACTGGATTGAGTCTACACGAGGTTCTCATGGGAAGAGTCATGAGACAAGCAATTGTACCAGCAAACAAACTGATGAGCATTTCTGATGATCTGATTCTTGAATATTGCAAAGGACTGGCTGATTTGGTGCGTTCTGTGTCTCATCAGGTTGGAGCAGACGCAAATGAAATACAGCTGAATCCAGTGCATGATCTAAGTCCAGGAGAGTGGGTTCTTGTCAAGAAACACATGAGGAAGTTGTGTTTAGAACCCAGGTGGCATGGACCATACCAGATCATATTGATAACAACAACTGCAGTAAAGTGTGGTGGCCTACCAAATTGGATACACGCCAGCCATACCAGAAGAGTCCCAAGTCCACTTGAAGAAGCTGAACGGCAACTGGAAAAAGAAAAAGAGAGACCAGAAGCCAGAGGTTGTGAGCCTGAGAAATCCAGAGAGGCAGATGTCACTGAGCCTGTGGATGATGAACAACCAAGTACCAGCCGAGTAGAGTGGGCACCAGATACTGGGACTGAAAAGACTGCTGTTGGCGAGAGTGAGGAAGAAGCTTCCGAAAATCAAGAAGGAAGCCAACATACAGAGGGATGGATTAAGAGTGATATCCAAAAAGAAGAAGTAGTTGCTGAAAGCCTAGAACAAGGCCAACAAGAAAAAGAGTTGATTAAAAAAGACAATCAACTGACAGAAAAAGCTATCGAAAGCCAAGAACAAAGTCAACAGAGAGAAGAAGTAAACGAGGGTACTAGTCAACCGGAAATAGAAAGAGACTTTGAAAGTGAAAAGGAAGAACAGCCAAGAAAGAGGTTATGCAAAAGAACTGTAGAACCAGAAAATCAAGGTGAAGAAGAAGTTCAAACAAAAAGACTGAGGTATAATGATAACTGGCAAAGTGGAACAAAAAGACTGAGATATATCCTAGAAAGAAGAGGGCCAGAGCAAATAAATGAAATTTCAAGTCAGTCAGATCAAGAAGATTCTCAAAAGAAAATAGTACGTAGAACAACAAGACCAAGAGTTGCAAGTCGAAAGTATACCAGACCTGAGTGGATTTACGTTATCTTAAAGGAAATTGAAAGCCCTGATCAAACAGAAAGAGAAGTTACAAATGATACAGAACGAATTGATGAGAGCAAATTGAAACAACCTTAAAAGAGACTGTAAGAAAAATTAAGGTGCATCATAATACAGTCGAGATAAGTTGATACGTCAAGAAGATTTGAAGAAGACTCGAGAAAGACCTTATAAAAAAAAAAAGAGAGGCAGAGAAAATATTAAAGTGTGTGATTGTACAAAAGAAGATTGATTGTACATATTTTTTATAGAATTAGGTTTGTAAGAAATTAATATTGAAGTTAGATTTTATTTTTTTAACCAGGAAAAATGGTAGAATCTACAGTGACTGAACGTCCGAAACCTAGTCTAAAACGTAAATGTATTAGAGCTTGCTTATGTGGTGTCTTATTAACTATGTCAGTGTGGTTAATACTAACAATTGTTGTTCCTGTCTTGATGGTGACTAATGACAAAAATAAAACTAATAATACAATAAGTATGAGAGTGGAAGTTGTTACTAAAAGTCCAACTAATATAGTCCATAATGATGGAAGTATTTATCATCAAGATAGATCAATTACTGATTTTTCATTAAACATTTTTTACCAAATTATTGTATGAATATATTAATACAATGAATGTGAGTGACTGTTATGTTTGCATGCAATTACCACCGTCTGTCTTGGAGGGTGTGACATATCACCACCTTCCTCTAATATATGGTGTTTCGTGTAGTGTACTAACTAGTCTGTTCTATGTAACAGGAAAATTAGAATTTTATTATTCTAACCTAGATGTGGTCTTTTCCGAACTTCCTATTAGAAAGAATTTAAATAAAGTATCTAGTAGCTTAGAAGCTGAATATATGGGAGAATTCTTTCATACTACACAAACTTTGGATTTAATATATGCTCACAAAAATAATCTCACCTGTAGTTTACAAATAGAAGAAAAGGATTTCATTAATATGGTAGAAAATAGAAGACAAGAATTCCATAAAAAGGCTGCTGAACAGAAAACTAATATACCACCTTGGGCTTTTAGAGAAGGAAATTATGAAAAAGGCGAGACTTATGCTGCAATGTCTCTGGATTGGAATCACAAGGGGAAGCTTTGCTTGTTAAGACTAAAGACTAACTATAACAACTATTATTTAGGTACTAGTAAATGTGAACATAATTTCTTAATAACAGGAGGATGGGGATTAAAGGGAGGAACGGACCCTGTCTTCCCAGGTGTATATTATGTGTGTGGGAGGAATGCTTATTATAGACTGCCTGCTCACTGGTACGGTAGTTGTTACTTTGGGATTGTATTTCCTAAAGTATACCACGTAGATAGACTAATAAAATTAATGAGATGAAACATGGACTAATACGTAATAAGAGAGCAAGTTTTTCAGAAATAGTGGGTGATATATTTGGTGCGATAATACCTTCAGTTAGAGTGGTTCTTAATTCACCCAAAATTCGAAAATTATCCACAGTGGTTGATCGATTATCAACTGATACTGCTGGAGGATTCTTATTGATTGATACAGAAATGGTTGCAATTAGATCAATGGTTATGCAAAATCGACTTTCCCTTGATATATTATTGGCAAAAGAGGGTGGAGTCTGTGGGATTCTAAAGGTGCAACATTGCTGTACTTATATTCCAGACAAAAGCAAAGGTATTGAAGGGTATATTAAAAATATTACGAACTTACATAGGGATTTTATACAACGAGAGGTTGATGGTGTCTGGGAGAAAATTAATAAGAGTTTTTCAAATATAGGTAAATGGTTCACTAATTTTGGTAAGAGTTTATTAGGTAGAGTAATACCAATAGTATCAATAGTGATAGTAATCATGCTAATAATAATGACTTACAAATGTTGCAAGAAAAGAAGAGAAAGGATGAGTATGCTAGGTGTAGATAACAAATGTAAAGGTAGAAAAAGGAAAATAGAAGAAATAGAGTTAGAAAATATGAAAGACAAATATTATGAAACAATGAAAGATTTAGGTGAAAAGAAGAAACTTAGAAGTGAAAGAAATACGAGTTTCTGAGGAAACAAGAAATGGCAATGGGTGATGGATATTTTATGATGGCATAAAAAGCCATCAAAGGGGGGAATTGATGGAGCAGGGTTTGCGTCATGTAAACCTGCTCGGATCAATGCCCCAAGATAACATTTATTAATCGTGTGTCTTGTACTAAATGCAATAATACACACAAACACGGGGAGATGCTTTGCGCACGCGTGCATTGCAATTAAGACTAATGCATGAAATGCTTAGACCGCATATCGCTTTTGCATATTAAAACCGACAAAGTGGAATAATGCTATTGCAAAATAATGCTTTGCACATTAATGCTCATATGAATTAACATGGGATTAGTGCAATGGTGGGAGGGAAACAGTGTAATTGCCATTTTTGTGTTATTAATATTCTTTACATTTCTCTTTTATTGTAGTTTTAAAAATGGGCCTATGATGAGCAGTTAGATGGGTGTTTTAAACTTGACATAAGGCCGAAGACAGGCCGTGAAAATGTGACCTATACGTGAACTGTGGTGGGTGTCAGCGGCAGATGAAGGAAACTTTCAAGAGTGAAAGAAAGACGTGCAATATTTCAGGACGTCGAAATGCCTGGGAAAGCTCAAATTGATGAACATTTTATGTCTAGCTGATACATTGTTTGAAATAAAATTGCTAATACAGGGACAAGCTATTCATTGGAGAATGTGACGTGATGAGGGATAGAGAATCGATTCATAAGCAGTGAAGTAGAGCATGTAAAGCCAAATGAAGTAATGGAGGTGTGGTGTAACACCCCACAAATTGAACAATGAAATGTTGAGATTTCCCCGAATGTTGCAGATTAGTGGGATGGTCAGGTTGAGTTAGGGTATAATTGGGATGCTCTTAAGGGGTGTGGTTAGGAGGCAGCTTTCGTAGGTCCAGAGAGGCAGAGGGTGATCGTCGCTGTCCGTCGGTTAGAGGCCTACCTGTTTCCTGATCTTATCCTATCCCGGTTTCCTTTATCGGGTTCCTTTTCACTATCCTCGTGGCCAGGGGGTGGTGGTTTTCCTGATCTTTAATCGATTGGTATGTATTAATAGGGAAATTTGCAATGTCTGCAAATGTTTTCTTTTCATGATTCTTATGTCTCTTCATCTATCCACTCCATAATATTCACTGCAATTCAGATGTTTGTGATCTTGTCTGCATATTTTATGATATTTCTCCTATAATGTGTATTTTCTTTGCCTGTAACTTTGTACCTGAGATTTTTCTTATAATTATTGAAGATAAACAGACAAACAATATTTTTGAGTTTGTGATTATTTCCTCCTGACAATTTGTTAAGATTTTTGTTAATTAGTCATGTCAATAATTTACACTACTCAATCAATATGATTCATCGCCCAAGAGGAAAGTGGTTGACGATATAGGTTAAAGGGCTAAAATAGAGAAGAAACGATTAGATAATCTGTTTTTTCCCTTTAGATGAGTAAAGACAAAATCAACGACACACAAACCGCATTTCAGCGTCATTCTCGTAGGGTCTGTTAAATGGTGAGAAATTGTGTATTTGTATGTTTGGGGCCCGTTGTCTGCTGTGTCATTCAGAGACCCCCGGTTTGGCGCTGGATCACTCATGATGTGCTCCATCATCGTCACTCAATTTTCTTTGCCTCTGCCTTTTGGAATCACAGCAATTAGTGTCCAGGTCTGCCCTACTTCTGCCTAAAACTACTAAGGAGTCCCTTCTCAATGGTAGTTCCTCCTGTCCCATCTCTGGCATTGTCCCGAGTCAGGTGACCTTGCTTCACTCACTCTTCCATGGCATTCAGTCCAGGCATATAGGTAAAGGGCAGAGATATTAAAGGAGACTTTAATATCCCTCAATTTCTTGTTGCATCTTCCTTCTTTAGTTCTGTTCAGGCCAGTAGGGCATAGGGTCAGAACTCCTGCCTCTTTCTATGTCTCTCATATCAACCCTACACTTAACCCATCTCTTCTTCAGTACATCTAAAATACCAACCATAGTTCCTCCACAGTAGGACTCAACTACAAATATTATTACCTCGGTGCATAAGATACCTGCTATGTTGTTGCGTTGCAAGGGTGCCTGTGCTGCAGGGGTCATTGTTTATGTGCAGCAGTGTCATCTCAAGGTTATGGGTGGCCCCTGGCAAGACTTATTTTGGGAGTACCTGTGGAGAACAAATTTGAATTTTATTATCAATTTCCTGCTAATATAAAACTGCATGATGCCTACACAATTCTAAATTATATGTTACATTTTCAGAGGATCATAAAAATCAGTTCATATAGTTCTGGCCCAGGACCCCAAAACTCCTTAGATGACACTGGGTAAAGAGACGGATGTCAAATATAAAGACAATTCACTTTCCAAAGGGGCCCCTTGGAAGATGAGGGCCCTGGGCAATTGCCCTCTTTGCCTATGCCTTAAAACGTCTCTGATGTGCAGGAAAGGACACCTTCCTGCATATAAGCAATCTTTACAGGCGATTTGCTGTTTCAATGTGTGCTGCAGAATGCACCACACATGGAAAGAGCAAAATATGAGGAGAAATGAAACATTTCTCCTGGTATTGCCTGCTTAAGACCAGGTATTTCCTGGTGATATTTTTGCCGCTGCCCCATACCTTGTAAATATGGAGCAGCGTAAAAAAGTAATGGGTGTTGCGGCGCAACGCCCACTGTAACACCCATTGCACGCCCCTTTCACTCTAAGTGCTGCGTGAATAGGGACATTATTTACAAGGCAGCGTTAAGCCACGTAAAGTGGCTTAACTCTGCCTTGTAAATAAGGCGAAGGACTTAACACCACTAGTACGTCGGAAAAAGTGAGGTTCTGGTGGCGTTAACTCATTGTAAATATGCCCCATCTCTATTATGCTCGGAGTAAGGTGAGGGCAGGCAAACGATTGTTTTAGGTATGGACGAGTAAGGCAAGAATTCACAAGGATATTTAAGACTGCTGATATCTGTATCTGAAAACAGACTACGTAGAAGTTAAAAATATAACAGTGCTGCTTCAACTATATCCTCAGTCGTGTTTCTTTCAGAAGTGTCTTGGCATATGCATTGCTATTTGTTACATAATTTATCGATTGTTTATTGCCCATGCATTTCTATTTCCCCACAGCTCAGCAGTTCCCGCTCTGCCTTTTCCTGCTGCTTGGGCGCACCGTGAAGTCAGGTTATGTGGAGTGCACCGTTCAGATGGTGTGCTTTTGCTTTCGGATCAATACCAGATATGTTGCCCCCTGGTATATTTCCCAGCTTCTCAGATGCTTACTAGAAAATCTGAGCTAAAACAGTATTAAAAATCTGAAAGCTTTCCAGACATCTCATCTATAAAAATGTCTGCACAGGAAGATTCAAGCAGGTTAGCAGCAGGGTACTCATCACATTTATCGGACAGCATTGATTAAAAGGGACTGAGATGCAGTGTTTTGCAGAAAATGCAAGGGCAATTGTCCCTGATTGTGAATGCCATTATTTCTGCAGAAAAAGGCGTTCTTCCACAAAACAATGCATTGTGCAGGCCTTTAGAATGACAGTATTTCCCACGAATGACTGAAAATCGTGGAAATGTCAGATACGTCTATACAAACTCAGATCTGACAGCTCATGCTGTGCCTCCCTGATGGGCAGCAAATGAACTAAAAGACGTCTACATTTCCAATTTTCAATTAAAGGACTAGTCGTCATGACAACATGTCAACAAATCTCATAGAAAATTTCAATAAATAATTTTTAACTACCTCTATTAGAAGCATTATCAAGTTTTAGGCCACTTCACCTAATCATATCCCGTCGTTCCCTGCAATACTAGACATATTTACATGTGCAGTATATTTTCTCATCACTTACCACACCCCTTTGTAGTACTGACAAAATAGGACGGATCTGGCTTTCACATATTCAAATGTAAACTTTTTTAAAGGTGTAACATACCTTTATTTAGGCTTTTCATATGGTACTTGTAAGACATTGAGTTATTAGTTGAGAGGGGTGGATGTCTCACTCAAATAAACACAACCCTTATCAGGGTGAACCACAAAAGTCACAAAATAATCCTTTATTTAACCCTCTGGGAGCTTGGCACAAAGGCAGTCAGGGTTAACTCAGAGGCAATGTGTAAAGTATTTATGCAGCACACCAACAGTAATAAACTGAAAAGACAAAACAAATATCCCAAACCAATTTAGAACAATAGAGTTAAATGTAATAAATAAAATGACACCAAAACGACAAAAATCCAATCAGTAGAACTGAAGATATGTGTATTAAAATATTCAGTTGAAAATAGCATGAAAAAGCACAGTTATCTGGTTGTGCTGGACAAAGATAAAGATCATTAATGGCATGAGGAGCAGGTTGGAAGTCACGGATGAATACTGTTGTAGCTCAAACAGCCAGTTGTTGCTGGAACTTTGTGTTGGTGGTCGACACAGGCTGTCAGTGTGAAGAACAGGTCTTTTTGGGGCTTCAAATTGGTGCTCATCACTGACGGTTACTGTTGGCGTAAAGTGCAGGTCCCGCTGGAGTTTCGCAATGCCGGTCGTCGTGGCAGTCCATTCTCATCATGAAGAGGTCCCTTCGTGGTTGCGAGGGGCACAACATTTCTGTATTTACCGCGTGTTCAGGAAGAGTACACTCTGATGCCAGCCAAGGGTCCAGGCTCTGAGGGGGGACCTCTTGAGGATCAGCACTCTCTCAATCAGAGTCCAGCAGCAGGGCATAGGCAGGTCCAGTTGGTGCTGGTCAGCTGGGCAGTTGCAGGGAGGCCTCTGGAAGCCAGTTGTGTCCCTGCAACTTAAGCAGGTCAGCCAAATGATTCTTTGAGTCACTTCTATGAAGCCTAGGTTCAAGGCAAGCAAGTCCAATCTTCCTTCTCCTCATATCAGGGCAGCCCTTCTTCTGAATCTTCCACAGGTCCAGGAGTGTTCTAAGGAGTGGTTCTGAAGGTGCCGCTTTTATACCTGGTGTCAGCCTTTATGTGGGGTAATTCCCTGCCCTGCCCCCATAACAGGTTCTGGTCAGTTCTTTCCCTTCCCCTGGTTCTGGATTCAATCTGTCTAGGATGACAAAGGCAAGGGCAGGCCTAGTGTCAGGTTCCTTTGTGTGTGCTGCAGGCATGGCCCTTTGAAGTGCTTTCAGGGCAGAGCAAAGCTCCATTACTGCCATCCTGACAGGAAGACCCACTTCCCTCACACCTAGGCCTCTTTTATCCTCATGCCTGGAAAGAATACCCAACACACAACAAGAGAGTCATTCACAGTCATGTAACCGTGGACACTGGTAGAAAAGCAGATTTGATTTAAGCAGAAAAGTGCCAAATTTCTAAAAGTGGCATTTTCAGAATAGTAACTTAAAACCAGGCCTTTCTTGTGAAGTGAAGAGGATTTTAAATTACAATCCTTTGAGTGGAAATAGCATTTCTCTATCTGTTCCCATACTGAAGTTATTACTTACGAAGTGTAATAAGGTAACCAACGATTATTTTATAGGAGAGATCGCCTTACAACAGTAAGTAAATGAGTAGTTAGGACCTACTTTAGGGATGGCTTATAAGTATTCAAAAGAAAGGTTTAGGCCTGGCAAAGGGTTTATTTGTCATGTCAAAATGACAGTTTAAAACTGCACTACAGGCTGCTGTGGCAGGCCTGAGACGCATTTTACAGGGCTATTTTAGAGGGTGGCACAATGAGTGCTGCTGCGCACTAGCAGCATTTAATGTACAGGTCCTTGGTAGATGTAGTACCATTTACTAGGAACTTATAAATAAATTAAATGCACCAATCAGGTGTAGAGTAGACTTTTTAAAACATATTTTGGGGTGGGAGAACAAGCAGTTTGCAGCTGGCTAGTAGGGAAAAGTGCATATAGTCCTATTAGCCAAACAAAAACTGGTTCAGCAAAGGAAGGGAAACTACTGGGGTGACCCTGCAGAGAGGGCCAGGTCCAACAATACTGATCTAACTTCAAGGAGCAACTGATTACTTTAAAAGGGTTATATTGTAGCCAGAGCATAGTTTGTGCAGCCAATTGCAGGTGGTGGGCACCTGCACTAGTTCTTGGGTACCAGGACTTATTTTTCATCATTGAATTTTTAGGAGAGAGAAAGGTACAAAAAGAAAAAATGAGAGAAAGAAAGATAGGAAAACAGTCATAGAGGACGAGAACAGGGATGGAAAAGATCCCACAAGAATGGTGGAAGAAATAGGCATGAGTTGGAATCAAGATTAGGCTTCTTAAGCATTTGGCAACGCTACCATTCAGCAGCACTTTGGGCACCTGGCCTTATGTTTTTTTAGCAAATTAAGCATTTATATTAGCAGGTGCATTTTGAAGAAGAGTTGCTGCATATAGAGCATTATGATGTGTTGGATCCAGGGGCCATATTTACTAAGATTTGATTCAACACAGCATAGCAATGAATGAAGTGTTGCACTATGTCAAAGATAGAGCGTGCAGAAAACCACCATAGCTAATAAAATATAGTGTTTTTTTCACTCTTGGCTACCTTGTGCCAAGCATCATAATGCAAGGGTGCGTGTATAATATCTGGTATAGGTTCTATACTGGAAGGGTAAAATGCTATGCTTAGGCATAGTTAAACGTTTTTCTAACTGTGCTATACATTTTACCCCTGCCTGCCAAAGGTATTTTTTTTAATGCACATCCCTGTCTACACATGCTAGTAGATAGGGATTTGAGTCACAAACCATAGATTATCTCATGAGAACACCTATGTACCACCCATGGTTTGCCCCCTTGCTATAAAGTAGTCAAAGCTTTGTATTACTTCAGGGCTATTTTCCCTAAAGAAAAGTAAATACCAAAGTAACTATATGCCCCAGTGTGCATCACTTTTGTCATGGATGCAAACCTGGTTCAAAGTATTAGTAAACTGTGGGCCAGGAGTTGATGTGAGTCTGCTATTGGGATAGTACCAAGTCTCCAGGACCTAAATGTATCAATTTAGCTGTGAGATCACATATGAATATCTATGGATATATTGGTATTTATAGATTTCAAACCTAGCGAAGAATCAGCAAAGCTGGGTAGCTGGCAAACAATTCAACATTGTGTACATAAAGTAGTATTTTACATGTATGCAAATCAAATGTAACTCTTTATATCGTACATGGTTGTGCTTCATATGGAACTGATGTTTCAAGTTATCAGAATTTCTCATGCTCCTTGTTTATGCATTTATTGACCAAGGTCCAAAATTGGATCTAATCGCTGTCTGAGAAGTTTTTTCATTGCTCTGAAACCCTTATTTTAAACACATAAATTACACGATACTCTATAATAATAGTTTCAATGGACTATATTTTGGTACATAAGGAACTTTAGTCAAGTCTTTAAAAAGAGGCTAAAGTCCATGTAGTCTGCAAGGTGAACCAAAAAAATCGATGCTTTGAATGACTTCACAAAACAATTCAAATGTATTTTGAATTACAACTCAGAAAGTTCAATGGCACATGATTTTGGAAGCATCACATTTAGGTCAAGGTTAGGGCAGTGTTGGGATGTGCTCAAAGAGTCTGGGGTTGGAATGGTGGGCTTGGAATGTGGAACTTTGTGCGGGGTTCTTGGCAGTTGCTGCCGGGCGTTGGAGCCAACAGGTTAATAAAGCAGTGCTGTGGGCCATGAGGACTATCCCTCACATCAGCCCAGGGATATTTCCATTTACACTATTCAAAGGTAGGTTTACAGGGTCCATACTGAACAAAGATTGGGGGCCTCATGTACGAGTTTTTTCCTGTACAAGCCTCAGGCCTTCCTGCTGCGCTGCCCTATGGCAAAAGAAAAGCGCAGGAATGCACTGTATCAGATATGTCGTATTCCTGTCCTTTTACCCTGGGCTGTCGCACAATGGGCAGCTGTGCGCCAACGCAGGCTGCTTTGCACCATGGTGTAAGGGTGCCTGCATTGCAGGGATGATTGCTTTTTTGAAGGAAGGTTTTCCTTCCTGCACATAAACAATCACAAGAGGCTTTTTCCACTTTCTATGTGTGCTGCAGAATGCAGCACATATAGAAAAAGAAAAAATGAGGAGAAATAAAGAGATTTCTCCTCGTTGGGCCTCCCTAACGCCTCCCCTGGGGAGGTATACGTTTTTGGCACTGCCTCACAGTTACGGTTTCTCGTAAATCTGGGGCAGTGTCAAAAAGGTATGGACGTTGCTGGGAACGCGGAAAACTGTGTTAAAGGGAACGATATTTACAATGCAGCATTAAGCCAAAAAAAGTGGCTTTGTGCTGCCTGGTAAATATGGAGCGGACTCTTGCGTCACCGGAGCGTCACAAAAAGTGACGCACCGGCGGCGCAAAAGGGGCTTATAAATAAGCCCCTGGATGTCCAGGAAGGCCATTGACATCAGAAAAATGGGAGGAGTAGTGGATGTAAGAACTGCAGCAGAGAAGAAATATAGTACCATGGACAATTCACACCAGAACCTTACTGGTTCAGTCTGGGGATTGGGTAAGAATCAAGAAGTCTGGTTTTGTTCACACGGGTTTGTCACGCTTTTCTGCACCTATCAGGTGAAGGACGTGAAAGATCATGGAGTAGTATTAGAAAATGGTAAAACTTGGAACAAATGTTTTGTCTCTGTGGTGCCTGCATCCAAAGCGGAAGATGTGGGCAGCAAAATGGGTGTACATTCTGATTTTGTTTCTAATAGGAGGGTTTCACCCAGAGTAAAGTTGAGTCTTGTGAAGTTTAAAGATTACACCATGTATTAGCCACATTTTATTGTGTTCTGTCAGCTGTTATAGCTCTGAAGTCATGGTTTTGTATTTACTGCATGTCATTTTCTTTTTATCTTTTATTGTACTCCTTGTACATTGCGTTTCTTCATCTTGCATTTCTTTTCGTTTTTGGGAAGGAAGGGGGGGTGTGTTGGGATGTGCTGGAAGACTCTGGGTTTGGAATGGTGGGCATGGAATGTGGGCATGCGTTCACTTCGTGGAACTTTGTGCAGGGTTCTTAGCAGTTGCAGCTGGGCGTTGAGGCAGACAGGTTAATAAAGCAGTTGCTCCTTACCCTATGTCTGGAGCTTCTTTTCAGATATGAAACAAGCGATGCTGGAAAAAACCTCTGCACATACACAATATTTTGTGATAAATACATATAATTTTAAGCCTGCTTTCAAACTAACATAAACAACAAGCAGGTCACTCCAGCCTTGTCTAGTCTACATTGGCTACCTTCTGAAACACGTGTTTCTTTAGTTCAGTTTTTTCAGTCCAAACATACGTTTATTGAGACAGTAGTGCATAAACAGTATCACGTCATCAATTACGCTGTTAGCTCTAAATAAAGTAATCTACAGTGACACAATTCTTAACCACTAATAAAAAAACGTTCTGTATGCACAAACAACATCTAAAAACTGCATTGAAAATAAAAACGTCATTGCTTTCAATTGATTATTTACCTCATTACGACTGGTTTAAAAAATCTCTGGCTTTCCATATATAAAAATAAACAATCCAATAACATATGGGTATTATAGCATTTCATTCTAATTCTGCATTTACAACCCTTACCCCCCCCCCCATCCCCCGCTTTCATTAAACCCCTTGCCATCTCAGGTTGGACAAGTCTACACTTTAAAATTGTGTGCCTCATTTCAGGGTTCGGTAAAATTGAAATATAAGGAAAGGCCAGTTTACTCTTCCACGAATCCCACCGCTGTATTGTGTACTGCTCCAATAATAGATAACTAAGGGCCCTATGTAGGTAAAATTAAAATACTGAGTCCTTATTTGCGAATTTTACCGATTCGCAATTAAGAACTCGCTATTTCCGATGTAGGTAATAAGTCGGTAAAAAATACCGAATCGGTAAAAATCGGTATTTTATTTACCGAATCCACGAAATACCGATTCGGTAAATACCGAATCGGGGATATTGTAAATTCGCTATTCTTGATTCAGCCAATCCTGTGCCTGATGACATCACAACCAGGAAGTGGCCACACCCATGCAACTGCACTGATCCTGGAGCTGTTGGAGAGGCAGGGAGCAGGAGCAAGAGCACAGGAGCAGCACAGCTACCACCTAGCTAACACAGAGGAACTGCACCATGGCCACACAGGAGAAGGGGAAGGATGCTTGCGAAAGAAAGCGCAATCACAAGTTCAGTGAGAGGGAGTTGGAGGTCCTCATTGAGGATGTCGTCAAAGACCACGACCTGCTCTTTGGCAAGAAATCACTGCACGTCCCAGAGGCACAGAAAAGGAGGATTTGGCTGGGGATCCAGCAGCAGATCTATGCGATTGGCGTCACACATCGCTCAACAGATGAGCTGAAGAAGCGATGGTATGACCTGAGAGCACGTGCTAAGGAGAGGGTGGCTGAACGGCTGAAACAAGCCAAGAAGACAGGCGCGGGAACATCAACAGCGCCTGCTCCGACTGCCCTAGAGGAAATGGTTGAGTCCACCCTCCAGCCGGAGAGCATCAGTGGCATCTGGCCGTGGACAGCTCAGCAACAGCATCCAACAGACAAGGTAAGATGCATGCACAGCATACTGTCTCCCCTCCCTAACCCCAATCCCCCTGCAAGAATCCCACTCCAGAACATGTTTTGTATTAAATCAGCAATGCATCATGGGAGATGTAGTCCCTATCAAGTATTAGCTAATCAGTCAGTCAGCAAAATGAAATGAAATGAAATGAAATGAAACAGACATTTATATAGCGCATGGCTACCCGAAGGCATCCCAGCGCTAGAAACAGCTAACAAAAGAAAAACAGCCAGACTAAGGAAATAGCCAAGTCTTTAAAAGTTTACGAAAGGCAAGATGGTTAGGTTCCTGTCGAAGATACGAAGGAAGGGTATTCCATAGCTTGGTGGCAGTAAATGCAAAAAGCCGGCCTCCACTACGGGCTTTCCTGATCTTGGGCACAGTGACAAGGTTCATGTCATCTGAACGGAGGCATCTTTTTGCCCGATAGGGCTGAATGATAGAGTCATTGATGGCGGGGCCCTTTCCTGCTAAGGACTTATGGATGATACACATCGCTTTGAATTCGACTCTCTACCTAATTGGAAGCCAGTGAAGAGAGTTCAATGCGGATTTTGCTGACTGGAATTTAGGGATACCCATAAGTATTCTGGCTGCCCAGTTTTGGATGGTCTGGAGTCTGAATAGGGTCGAAGTGGGAGCACCCAAATAGAGTGCGTTCCCGTAGTCCAGGCGAGACAAGATCAACGCCGGAACCATGGTTTTTTAGCTTGGAATGAGAGGAGAGGAAGAATCTTTCGCAACGATTTAAGGATACCGTAGCACGCAGCTGCTAAGTTGCGAGCCTGTGTCCTGAAGGTAAAATCATGGTCCAGCCAAATACCCAGACTTTTTAGCTGTGTCTTGGGAGCGGGAACAGGACCCAGGGAGATCGGCCATATTAGGTTGAGATCGAGAGGAGATCGATTAACTAAAAACATCAACTCACTTTTGCAAAAAGCATAGGCATGTCACACACATCAATAGATGAGCTAGCAGAGGCCAGACAGCTAGATTGCCAGTCATGAAATTTATTTGCAGACAAATGCTGGCAGACAAGTGAGTAATAGTACTTTCTGTATCCACAGGCGGAACATCGCCCCAGGCTGCAGAGGGGGAGACAGGCGAGGATTCCAGGGAGGAAATCACAATTGAGGAGGAAGTCTCACCACCTGCTGACACCACACCAACATCCCCACCACCACCACCACCACCAGCACGATCAAGGAGGTATACAGTGGCTAGCCTCCAGGAGATAGATGGCACAGAGGAGGACAGCCAGGGAGCACAACAGACCACGCCGGGCGATGACAGACAGGCATCTGTGACACAGTCCCCCGTGGAGGATGGCAACACAGGTGCCCATAGACGGCGACATAGGGCACAGAGTCCTGATGCTGAGGAGTCCAGTGTCTTCTCTGGCTTGGAGGGGCAGATGCTCAAGGTGCAGCGCCTGCAGGGAAAGACATTGAGAGGCATTCAGCGTCAGCTGGTGGCAAATAACCGGAACATGAATAGCATGAAGGAGGCCATATACTGCCTCAACAATACTGTGGCAGAGGGCATGAAGGAGATGTCGGATGCAGTGAGGCTGGTATGCAGCAGAAGTGAGAGTGACCGTGCTGCAAGGCGCAGGGACAGGCAGAAACCTGAAGCGTACACAAAATCTGTCAACAGGCTGCACAATGCAACCCATGTGCTCAGTCGTCGCTCAGTGGCCATGCAACTTGAAATGGCAAAGTGCAGCCGTGAGGTCACTCAGGGCCTGGTGACAGTCACCAGTGCTTTAGAGGTGCTGCAGACAAGCCAAATAGCTGCCACCAGAACAGGGGATGGGGCGGAGAGTGAGGAGGCAACCAGTCGCAGCAGCATAACTCCCCCTTGCCAGAGATCAGGAGGTGCAGTGTTAGGCATGGTTCTGCCGCAGTACACAGCACTGGTGAGGACAGTGTGCCTGCTGAATGCAGCCGAGGTGCACGTGGGCGCAGGAAATAAGCACAGCAGGCAAATTCCATTGTGTGGTGGGTGACGCAACCCATTGGACACAATGATGGGATTAGTGATTTATCAGGAGGGAGTGACCATGCCATGTTGTGCTTGATCAGGCACTGTGGGGACATCATTGGCTGTTACGGTGTGCTGTACAATTGCCTGATGTAAGGTAAATTAAACACCCTGACACAATTGCATTAACTGGCTTTGTCTCATTGCTTACTCAGAAATAGTTTTGTGTGATCTCTGACCGTCTCTGTCTCCCATCTGCTGCAGCTGCGCCACCTGCAGCGCTGTGCTGTGGCTGCGTACCTTCCTCCTCCTCCTCAGATTCACTGATTTCCACAGGTGTCCCCCTCTTAGTGGCAAGGTTATGCAGCATGGCACATGCAGCGATGATTTTGCAGCAGACCAGGGGCCGGTACTGACGTGCACCTCCACTCTTGTGGAGGCAGCGGAACCTGCTTTTGAGGAGTCCAAATGTTCGCTCAACCACATTGCGCGTCGATCTATGTGCAACATTATATTGCCTTTCACTTGGGGTGGATGGGTGCAGGTACGGAGTCATGATGAATGAACGCACCGCATAGGCGCTGTCACCTAAGTGTGAGAACAAAGAAAGTTATTCACAGTCAACAATCATAGCAACAGGTGTATACTTCAGGGGGTGTCACATGTATTTACCTAGCAGGTAGCCTTCTCCAAATTCACCCGCAACAAGACGGGTATAGATCCCACTGTTCCTGAATATATACGAATCATGCGTGCTCCTGGGAATTTCGCAACTATGTCGGTGATGATGGAAGAGGCATCACATATGACCTGTACATTTATGGAATGTGAGGTTTTGCGATTGCGGTAGATGTACTCAGTCGCAGCAGGGGGGCAGATTGGTATATGTGTCCCGTCAATGCAACCTATGACGTGTGGGAACTGGGCCTTCTGGTAAAAGTCCATCTTGGTCTTCTGCAGTTCTGCCTGTGTGCTGGGGAATTGGATATAGTGTGTCATCCTTTGCAACATGGCGTCCAGGAATGTTTTGAGAAAACGCGACAGGCAACTCTGTGAGACTCCACCTGCCGCAGCTATTACCCCTTGGTAACTGCCAGATGCCAGGAGGTGCAGGCAACAGAGTACCTGTACATGAGTAGGTATTGCGTGGGCCCTTGGTGTCTGGTGCTCGAGGAATGGGCGCAGGTCCCGTATCAGGTCCAGGATAGTGTTTGGGTGTAGCCTGTGCCTCTCATGGATTTCAGCCTCTGTGAGTTGGAATAAGGTGATGCGCAATCTGTAGACGCGTTCCTGTCGTCTCCATATCCTTTGTGCTGCAGCTTGTATCCTTAACCGCCTTGCAATGATGTACAGGGCAGCCATTGTGTTCATGCTGATGCATTCTGGGGCTGTTTATATGCTGTGCACCTGGTTACCACCTGATTTGAGTCCATGGTAATGTGCGACTCTTAATTTGCGATTTCTTACCGATTCGGTATTAACGAATTTATGTACATTGGCTCGCGATTTTTTTAAAGAATCTTTATTTAGCGAGTCGTTAAATGGTGTGTCGGTGTAACATTTTCGCTAAATAAGGAATCGCTAATTGATTTCCGTTAATTTTAGCGATTACTTATTTTGCGATTCTGTGTTTCTGCTCCTACATTTCACATCCTTTTTTAGCGATCGGTAACGCTGAAAATCTGCGATTTTCGGCGTTACCGATCGCTAATCGCCCACCTACATCGGGCCCCAAAATCCCTTTCTCTGGAAACTACTTCACTCCTTATTTCTATTTCTAATTTAGAAAGCTTTACTGGAGATGGTAAAATGGGAGAGCTTATAGAGAGCTGTTCTACTCCCATATCCAATTGCTTTCTTAACCTCGCAGTCCATTTTAACTTACTTCCTTGGACGTCTTCCCTACAGTAGCATGACATTTTATTTTCTTCTGCGGTTAATAGCTCATTCCAGAATCGTAAAGGTCACTTTATGAAAAGTTGATACCAAGATGTCAATCTGGTCTCCATCCTTACTGACTGTAACATTGAAAACTTGGGAAAATTCAATACAGTTTTCAAACATTGACCCTCTATACCTTTGCTATTCTGCATCCCACTTATGAAAAGGATTTCTGTCCCTTATAGTAATTTATAATGTACGATTGCTTTACATGCGGTTAGTACTGGTACTATATCGGGCCCCTATAATCCTTTCTAAATTTGCACAGCCCTGCTATTAGAGGTAATGCACTGGACTTCACCACTTCGAGATGGGTTTTCCAGCTTAAGTTTACAGAAAAGTATATACGTAGATATCTAAAGGATTTTAGCTCATCCACCTTTTTCTTACCAAGCAACCACTTAAACTCATTCCTTTTGTACCAGTTGCGGCTGCTGCCTGGAAGCAGCAGTGTGGCTGGTGGGGGGGAACGGTCGGGTGGATTTGTTTAAAAAAATTAAAAAAAACACTTACTTTACGGCCGCCGCCTCTCCTCAGTCATCTTCCTGGTGAAAAACAGGAAACAGGAAGCACCAGGGCTCCCACGCTCCCTGCAGCCAATCACAAGCTGCAATGCAGCTTTGTGATTGGTCTGAGCGCCATGACACGGCGCTCTGACAGGGGCTGTATAGGGGTGGGCATGTTCTCAATGCAGGCTGTAATGCAGCCTGCATGGAGAAGGGGTAAAGTGAGCATGACTGGTTTAGGTGGGCCGAGAGCGCCGACCAAACAGTCATTGAGCACTTAGGAGGGTTGTACTCTCCTCCCTGCTCTTCAGCCTCGCCCCACCCCCTCATGCAAGCTGCTGCAGCAGGAGGGCAGAATGAAATGATAATAACATAACGTTATTATCATTTAATTTTTTCCTTTCTTTTGCTGCTATATGGCAGTGAGGCGAAGGTCCTTCGCCTTAGCAGAGGATCCGCCTCTGTCTTGTACCCAAATAACTTTTTTTTTGTTTTTTCCATATTGACTATCAACTATTTCAATTGTCAATACCTCTGAAAGGTGCAAAATTGCTCTGCAGGCCTATTTGCATCAAATCCATCATCTACGAGTCATCTGCATAGAGGAGGCATGGCACATGACAACCTCCCATCGTAGGAGCAAAAGAAGCAGTACTTGAAAGGACTGATGGTAAATCCCTGAAGTAAAGTGCAAATAGCATAGTACCAGCACACATCCTTGCCACAACCCATTTCTTATTGCAATTTTCTCGGATAAGGTGCCATTGTAATCCAGTTCTACTCTCGCCCAATTTCCCATATAAAATTCTTTCAACATACTTAGTAAGCCACTTGAGAGTTTCAGCTCTTTAAAACGACCCCAAAGTATATATCTGCCAGGAAGTCGATATGACACTGAAAGAGATTCCCCTTGATCTTTGTTGACTTCCCAGCTATTGCACAAGACTGAAGCAATGGTCCATTATTGAATGGCCTTACTAAAAGCCACCTTGCTCAATAAGAATTAAACTATTTTTCTCAGTTCATTCCTTCAGCCTCTGAAGTATAAACTTTGTATAGACCATGGTCCTAACTTTCATTAGGTTTATTAGTCTATAATCCTTTGGATTAGTAGGAATGCCTTTTTTGTATATGAGTTTTACGATTGCTGCTTTCCACTTTTTGGAAATCATCCATTAGAATTATAGCCTAAAATAATACCAAGAAGAACCGAGGCCACCAATCGACATTCAACTTAATTATTATTGTTGGAAGATTATCAGGACCTTCTGCTCTTGAAAGAGAGAGTGCCTGAATACCTTATTTTATCTCTCTGACATGAAAACTCTGAGAAAGTTCACTGTCAACCACATATTCTTCTTTGATGGGCTCAATATAACCTTTACTGTATGTTTTTTCTAGAAGATTTATCCATGCCACTTCTGGGACCATGTAATTTACCGTATTTTGTTTGTTCTTACGTCCAGATTTTTTTTTACATCTTTAGAAGATATTGCTTGCATCATTTCCCAATTTGTGTTATTTTATTACTAACTTATATTCAAATCTTAGCCTCTGTATTTTCTCCTCCACATGCTTCCCTTGCTCTCTCTTCCTCCATTTCTGTAAGGTCCTCACCTGGCGCTTTACATTTCGACACTGGCAGTCAAACCACTCCTTCTTACTTTGGGTAATTTTTAATTTCTTTGTTGGCAACCTTTCAGTCTTGTTATATTCTTTTATTGGACATTTTACAACTTCAAGTACTGATTCCGTATATCAACTTTTTATCTCAACATTTTCAACCTTCCTCTATATTTGTGTATTGTATCTTTCTAGCCACTCTTCCTCTATCCAATTTTTCTTTTTTTTTGCAGATTTATATAGCGCGAACTTGACCCGAAGGTATTGGAGCACTTTACATGAGCACCGGTTACGTTACACATTGTTAGCCATCTAGGGCATTCTACCTGTATGATAACAATCTTTTCCCTCTCCACGAACATACCAAGTTGTAGCAATGTTTGCAGAGGATCGCTATCATCCAATAAGAATACTCCAAAGTCAAAGGTTAATTCGAAGTACCAGTCTGAAATGAATAGATAGTCAAAAGGACATTGTTGTGTACCTATACTATGGAAAGGGTGTGTGCTGCTGGAGCATCAGGAGGAAAGCAACCATTCAAACATATCAACCCATTATTTCTAATTATTTCTTGCCAATTCCAATCCATCTTAAAGGTTGAACTGTCTGGGAAAACAGCAATCCGACTGTGAGAGGCAGATAATAAGACATTCTCTATATATAATTTATCATGTCATGATAACAGGAGGGGTAGTTGGCCCCCAAGGAGATCCTTGGAGGCCAACTACCCTCCTGTTACCTCCTGTAAGTTCTCTGGGGGACCTCTGGGACCTCATCCCCCCACCAGCAGTGCACCAAGAGACGGGTTTGCAGAGTGGTGGAGAAAACGAGGGTGGCCTCCAACCACTTTTCATTAATCCCCCTGTGTGGGGGGCTTACTGGAGGTAACAGAAGGTATGGTTGGCCCCTTAGCAGCCAAGGGGACTTCATTCCCCAACCAGCAGCGCGCCAGGAGGCACTTATGAAGAGTGGTGGAGAAAGAGGGCGGGGCATCTGGCAAGTTGCTAGCTTTTTAAAAAAAATCTATTTCTATATTTTAGGAAGAGGCGGCCGCATGCCCCCCTTTCCTGGGCCATTTTAGGCCCCGGTGAACCCATACCCTGGGGCCTGCCCCCTTTTTTTTAATTTAAAAAAAAAGCAAGGGAGGGGGGCTGTGCGGCCCCCATCCCTGGATGATTTTGGCCCTGGGTACCCCATCCCCTTTTGTTTATTTTTTTTTATTAAAAAAATGGAGGGAGGCCGCGTGGCCCCCCTTCCGGACCGATTTCAGCCAGCCCCGGGGACCCCATCCCCTGGGGCTTGGCTTTTTATTTGTTTTAATATTTGTAAGCGAGGGGGACCAAGCGGCACCCCTCCCGGGCCATTTTTGCTCTGGGGAACCTATCCCCTGGGGCCTGCCCCTTTTTAAAAATGTATTTTTAATAAAAAGGGAGGGGGGCTGCATGGCCACGTTCCTGGGCTGTTTTCGGCCCCTGGGACCCCATTCCCCAGGGCCTGCCCCTTTTTTTTATTTAAAAAAAAAAACGAGGGAGGCTGCACGGCCCCCATCCCGGGCCGATTTTGGCCCTGGGTACCCCATCCCCTGGTGCCCAGCCTGTAATTTAGGTGCCCCGGTCCCACCTAGAACACCCACTTTTGGAACACTGGGAACCGCGGGGGGAGCCTGAAGGCCCCTGCAGTCCCTGCTGGCTCCCCGCCTCCTGTGGCTAACCTGCAGCTCCCTGGATCTCAAAAGCAATGTCTGTTTCCCTGCTCGCTTGACAGTGGACAGGGAAACAGAACATGCTCTCACTTGCTGAAAGCAGAGCACTTGTTTGCTATGGCGTGGCGGGAGCAGTGCTCCCGCCAAGCCATGGCAAACTGCAATGTCCTGGGGGTGGGCACCCCGGGACATTGCTGGAGCCAGCCCTGGGGCGTGGTGGTCACTAGGGCCATGTAGAGATCCATGAGGGGGCCGCGTGGTCCCCCTCCTCTGTTAAGTAAGCCCCAGGGAGGTGGTGGTCCCCAGGGACCGGGGATCCACAACAGAGCCCCTTCATTATTGTATTTTTGCCTGGGGTCAGAGCCCCCTCATGCATTTTCTTCAACAAATTAATGTTTGTGCCCCGGGAAGGTGGCGGTCCCCAGGGCAGCGGGGGTCGAGTGGGCTCCTGCACTTTTATTTTTTCCAGCTCCGGCGAGGTGGCGGTCCCAGGGGCGTTGCATAAGCCCAAGAGGGGGGCCCCATGAGCCCGCCTCCTTCATGCCCTTAGGATTTGGCCCACCCTGGGGCTTTAAATAAAGACGTGCGGGAGCCAGCACGTCTTTTATTTAAATCTTGCTGTCGATTCGTGGATCCACAGTGAGTCCATGGCAAAATTTAAAACAAAATGCTTTAAAAACATATCTGGGGGGTCAGGGTATTCCTACCCTGCCCCGTTTTCTTCATTTTTTAACTTTTTTTCTGGGATTCGGCTTTAAGCCGAGTCCCAAGATGGCTGCCAACACCTCCTGGTTGAACTGTTGGCAGCCCATCAAATTTCAGTAGGATCTGCGAGTCCACTGCAAGGACTCGCGTCCCCAGGTATCTATTTATTTTACTTTAATTTCTCTGAAACTACTGAATGGATTTACACTAAATCACAAAAGCATGCTTTCTGGACCAAAATCTAGCTTTGTGCCAAATTTGGTGTAATTCCGTACAGCACTTCGGGCTGTAGTCGTGTTCAAAAAATGAAAAATCCCCCCATAGACATAACACTTGAAAAAAGCGTTTTGGGACCCCCTTTTTTCTCAGCCCCCACTTGAAGGATCACCCCGAAACTTTCATCACAGCAGCTGAACCTAAAAGGGGAAGTTTTGTGAAAAGTTTGTGGAGATTTGTCAAGCGGCGCCAAAGATATCGGCACAACAAAAAATGCTTTTCCTATGGAAACTTTGGTCCTAACTATAACTACCTACTGGCGACCGCCAGTAGGTAATATATATATATTACCTACTGGTGGTCGCCAGTAGGTAGTTATAGTTAGGACCTTGTTTCTATTCAAAAAGCGTTTTTTCCTTTGCCAATATCTTTGGCGCCGTTTGACGAATCCTCGCAAATTTTTCAAAACTAATGGTTCGCTCAGGTCAGCTCCTGTCTTGAAAGTTTCGGGGTGATTCGTCAAGCGGGGGCTGAGAAAAAAGGGGGGTCCCAAAACGCGTTTTCTCCATGTTAATTTCCATAGGAATTTTGGAACAGGCTACAGCCCGAACTGCTGAACAGAATTACACCAAATTTGGCAAAAGGTAGCTCTTGGTTCAGAAAGTGCCCTTTTTTTAAAATGGTGTAAATCCGTTCAGTAGTTCCTGAGAAATTCATAAAATAAAAATGTATATATATCTGAGCACCGAGGAGGATTCACGAACCCTCCCGAGCACGAGCTTCATTCTGATTGGCTGCCAACATTCCAAAGCAGAATGTGTTGGAAGCCATATTGTGACTCGGTAAAACCGAGTCACAAGAAATCAGTTTAAAATAGGTAAAAAACAAGAAAAGGGGGGAGGGTAGAAACACCCTGACCCCTAGGCCTGTTCAGGGAGTCCCACAGGGAACCCAAGGGCCAAAAAAAGCATTTAAAAAAAAAAATCAGCCGATTTTGCGCTGGGTGCGCGAATCCGGCTGAAAAAAATGTAAAAAAATGAAGCGCGGGCTCCCGCGCTTCGTTTGTTAAAGCCCCTGGGTGGGCCAGGTCCCGGGGGCAATGCCAAATTAATTAGCGGAGACCGCCACCTCCCCGGGGCATTCATCATTATGGGCGGGGGGCCTAGCGGGCCCCCCCAAGACATGGTGACCGCCTCCTCCTCAGGCAATTGATCATGGAGTGCGGGGGCCACGCGGCCCAGAGCAGCCCCGGGGACCACCACCTTCCCGGGGCACTGAGTTAATAAATGTGGGGCCTTGCTGGCCCCCCCAAGCCCAAGGGATCACCACCTCCCCGGGGCATTGAATATGTAAATTTGGGGGTCCGTAGCGGACCCCCGGCACGGGGACCACCACCTCCCCGGGGCTTGAAACATTTTGGAGGGGGGCCACGCGGCCCCTTCCTGGAGCCCTCAATGGCCCTGGGGACCGCCACCCCCAGGGCCAGCTCCTGCAATGTCCCGGGGTGCCCACCCTCGGAACATTGCCATTTGCTTTGGCAGGGCGGGAGCACGGCAGGGACCCCTGCCATAGCAAACACTGCAAAACCTGCTCTCGCTTCCAAGAACCAAAGCAGAATTGCTTTTGGACAAGGGGAGCTGCATGTTAGCAGCTCCCCTTGCCCAAAAGCAATGCCGGCTCCCGCAGGAGGTGGGGAGCCGGCAGGGACCGTGGGGGCATTGGGGCTCCCCCCATGGTCCCCAACGCTGAGGCCAGGCCCCGGGGGATGGGGTCCCCGGGGCCAAAAGTGGCCCAGGGTAGGGGGGCCACATGCCCCCCTCCCTAAATATACAAAATTTTAAAAAAAAGAACGAGGGAAAGCTCTGGGGATGGGGTCCCCGGGGCCAATAATGGCCTCAGAAGGGGGGCCGCGCAGCCCCCCGCCTTAAGAATAATAATTTAAAAAAATATGTGGCCATGCCCCGGGGGATGGGGTACCAGGGGCCGAAATCGGTCATGGGAGGGGGGCCACTGGCCCCCTTCCTGTTTTTTTTAAATTAAAAAAAACATAAAAATGCTCAGGCCCTGGGGGATGGGGTCCCCAGGACCCAAAAATAATAAAGGAAAGGGGGGTAGGGCACACAGCCCCCCTTCCAAAAAGGAAATTTAAAAAAAGCATCTCGCCGTAGGCCCCACCCCCTCCCTGCACCATTGTGCAAACGCGCCTCCTGGCGCGTTCTGGATTGGGGATTAAGCCCCCTTGAATACTAAGGGTCCTTAGGGGCCAACTAGACCACCAGGTACCTCCAGTAATCCCCACACAGTGGGATTGCTGAGAGGTGGTCCGATGCCACGCCCCTTTTTACACCACTCTGCAAACGCGCCTCTTGGCGGACTGCTGGTGGGGCGATGAGGTCCTCTTGTGTCCTGAGGACCTCAGGACACAAGTGGATTTCATCCCCCAAGCAGCAGTGCGTCAGGAGGCGTGTTCGCAGAGTGGTGTAAAAAAGGGGCATGGCCTCGGACCACTCTCAGCAATCCAGCTGTGTGGGGCTTACTGGAGGTACCTGGTGGGCTTGTTAGCCCCCAGGGATCCTCAGGAGGCAAGGGGACTTCATCCCCCAACCAAGAGCGCACCAGGAGGTGCGTTTGCAGAGTGGTGGACAAAGGGGGCATGACCTGTGTCCACCTATCAGCAATCCCACTATCTGGGGCATACTGGAGGTATCAGGTAGGCTAGTTGGCCCCTAAGAACCCCCAGCAGCAAAGTGAACTTTAATCCCTATCCAAGAACGCGCCAGGGAGCGCGTTTGCAGAGTGGTGGGGAAAGGGGGCGTGGCATGCTATGAGAACTTAGCAATGCTGCTGTGTGGGACTTAGTGGAGGTAATAGGAGGGATAGTTGGCCCCCAAGGTTGTCCTTGGGGGCCAACTACCCCTCCTGTTACCTCCACTAAGTCCCACACAGTGGGATTGCTAAGAGGTCTTCGGAGGCCACACACCCCCTTCCTCCACCACTCTGCAAACGCGCCTCCTAGCACAGTACTGGTTGGCGGGTGAAGTCCACTTTACTCCTCAGAGACTTTGGGGGCCAAGAAGCCCTCCTTGTACCTCCTGTAAGTCCTATGCAGTGGAATTCCTGAGCACTGGTTGGAGGCCCAGCCCCCTTTCTCCACCATGCAACCGTGACTACCAGTTAAAGAAGCATTTGTAATGTAATAGGTCTCGCATTTGCAAGAGTTAGAGCTATTGGCGTTGTAATTGTAAAACTTTTTTACTAATGTTTTTTGGAGTGGAGTGGATGTACGTTGTGTGTAGTGGAATTATGTGGTATGTTGTGCAGTGAAATTATGTGGATAGAAAGTATGTGGTATTTAGTGTATAGGAATTATGTAGAGTGGGATTATGTGTTATGGAGAGCAATTATGTGGTATGGTAGTCTGTGTTGTGGAGTGGCAATCTCAGGTTTAGTCTTCCTCGTTTCCATAGAAGCTAAACTATGACCTCTATGAGACAAAAAAAGAAGGAATCACTGAGGAGCACTTCTGGACCTAGTCAGAGGTATGAGCAGGGCCACTGGAAATATGCGACTGTTTGGCTGCACAAACTTTCGCACAATTATACATTTTCTGCGTTAGCCACATAATCCATCATCTGCTGCCTAATCTGCAGATTTGAACAAAAAAAGCCTTGTTTCTAGCTCAAACTGCTCAACTGTTACCAAAAATGCAGCGACAAGTGTTACATCGTGGTGGAAGGTCCTTTGTAAACCTAGACTGGTCACCTGTTATTTAGTGCTAAATGTGGGTGTTAAATTGGTACTAATGGTGTGGAAGCCACTCTTGCTTCTTTCTGCGCCTCTCTTGCCTCTTTCTGCATTTCTGTTGCTTCTTTCTGCCCCTTTCTTTCTTTTTCTGCACTTCTCTTGCCACTTTCTGCACATCACTTCTACTTTCTGCACCTCTTTTGCCTCTTTCTGCACCTCTGTTGCCACTTTCTGCACCTCACTTGCTTCTTTGTGCATCCTTCTTGCCTCTTTCTGCACCTCTCTTGCCTCTTTCTGCACCCCTCTTCCCTCTTTCTGCACCCCTCCTGCCTCTTTCTGCAGCTCTGTTCCTTCTTTCTGCACTTCTTTTGTTTCTTTCTGCACCTCTCTTGCTTCTTTCTGCACCACTCTTGCCTCTTTTTCCACCCCTCTCCCCCCATTCTGCATGTCTGTTGCTTCTTTCTGTACTTCTCTTGCCTCTTTCTCCACCCCTCTTTCCTTTTTCTGCATCTCTGTTCCTTCTTTCTGTACTTCTTTTGTTACTTTGTGCACCTCTCTTGCTTCTTTCTGCACCCCTCTTCCCTCTTTCTGCATCTCTGTTCCCTCTTTCTGCACCTCTGTTGCTTCTTTCTGCACCTCTCTTGCTTCTTTGTGCACCCCTTGTGCCTCTTTCTGCACCCCTCTTCCCTATTTTTGCACCCCTCTTGCCTCTTTCTGCACCTTTGTTGCATCTTTCTGCACTACTCTTACTTTTTTATGCACCTCTCTTGCTTCTTTCTGCACCACTCGTGCTTCTTTCTGCACCCCTCTTCTCTCTTTCTGTACCTCTCTTGCCTCTTTCTGCACCCCTGTTCCTTCTTTCTGATCTTCTTTTGTTTCTTTCTGCACCTATCTTGCTTCTTTCTGCACCCCTCTCGCCACTTTCTCCACCTCTGTTCCCCTTTTTGCATCTCTGTTGCTTCTTTCTCCACTTCTCTTGCCTCTTTTTCCACCCCTCATCCCTCTTTCTGTACCTCTGTTGCTTCTTTCTGCACTTCTCTTGCTTCTTTCTGCACCTCTGTCCCTTCTTTCTGCACCCCTCGTGCCTCTTTCACACCCCTCTTCCCTCTTTTGCACCCCTCCTGCCTCTTTCTACAGCTCTGTTCCTTCTTTCTGCACTTCTTTTGTTTCTTTCTGCACCTCTCTTGCTTCTTTCTGCACCACTCTTGCCTCTTTCTCCACCCCTCTCCCCCGTTCTGCATGTCTGTACTTCTCTTGCCTCTTTCTCCATCCCTCTTTCTGCATCTCTGTTCCTTCTTTCTGTATTTCTTTTGTTACTTTGTGCACCTCTCTTGCTTCTTTCTGCACCCCTCTTCCCTCTTTCTGCATCTCTGTTCCCTCTTTCTGCACCTCTGTTGCTTCTTTCTGCACCTCTCTTGTCTCTTTCTCCACCCCTCTTCCCTCTTTTTTCACCTCTGTTGCTTATTTGTGCACCTCTCTTGCTTCTTTGTGCACCTCTCGTGCCTCTTTCTGCACCCCCTTCCCTCTTTTTGCACCCCTCTTGCCTCTTTCTGCACCTTTGTTGCATCTTTCTGAACTACTCTTACTTCTTTCTGCACCTCTCTTGCTTCTTTCTGCACCACTCGTGCTTCTTTCTGCACCCCTCTTCCATCTTTCTCTAACCCTCCTGCCTCTTTCTGCACCCCCGTTCCTTCTTTCTGATCTTCTTTTGTTTCTTTCTGCACCTATCTTGCTTCTTTCTGCACCCCTCTCGCCACTTTCTCTACCCCTGTTCCCCTTTTTGCATCTCTGTTGCTTCTTTCTCCACTTCTCTTGCCTCTTTTTCCACCCCTCATCCCTCTTTCTGTACCTCTGTTGCTTCTTTCTGCACTTCTCTTGCTTCTTTCTGCACCTCTGTCCCTTCTTTCTGCACCCCTCGTGCCTCTTTCACACCCCTCTTCCCTCTTTTGCACCCTTCTTGCCTCTTTCTGCACCCCTGTTCCTTCTTTCTGCACTTCTTTTGTTTCTTTCTGCACCTCTCTTGATTATTTCTGTATCCCTCTTGCCTCTTTCTCAACCCCACTTCCCCCTTTCTGCATCTCCGTTGCTTTTTTATGCATTTCTCTCGCTTCTTTCTGCATCTCTCTTGCCTCTTTCTGCACCCCTCCTGCCTCTTTCACACCCCTCTTCTCTCTTTCCCCACCCCTCTTGTCTCTTTCTGTACCTTTGTTCCTTCTTTCTGCACTTCTTTTGTTTCTTTCTGCATCTCTCTTGCTTCTTTCTGCACCCCTCATGCCTCTTTCTGCACCACTGATCCCTCTTTCTGCAGTCCTGTTGCCTCTTTCTGCACCTCTGTTCCTTTTTTCTGCACTTCTTTTGTTTTTTTCTGCAGCTCTCATGCTACTTTCTGCACCCCCTTGCCTCTTTCTCCACCCCTCTTCCCTCTTTCTTCACCCCTGTTGCCCCTTTCTGCACCTCTGTTCCTTCTTTCTGCACTTCTTTTGTTTCTTTCTGCACATCTCTTGCTTCTTTCTGCACCACTCGTGCCTCTTTCTGCACCCCTCTTCCCTCTTTTTGCACCCCTCTTGCCTCTTTCTGTACCTCTGTTGCATCTTTTTGCACTACTCTTGCCTCTTTCTGCACCCCTCTTGCCTCTTTCTGCACCTCTGTTGGTTCTTTCTGCACTGCTCTTGCTTCTTTCTGCACCTCTCTTGCTTCTTTCTGAACTTCTCTTGCTTCTTTCTGCACCACTCTTGCTTCATTCTGCACCCCTCTTGCCTCTTTCTGCACCTCTGTTGGTTCTTTCTGCACTGCTCTTGCTTCTTTCTGCACCTCTCTTGCTTCTTTCTGCACTTCTCTTGCTTCTTTCTAAACCTCTCTAGCTTCTTTCTGCACCACTCTTGCCTCTTTCCCCACCCCTCTCCCCCGTTCTGCATGTCTGTTGCTTCTTTCTGTACTTCTCTTGCCTCTTTCTCCACCCCTCTTTCCTCTTTCTGCATCTCTGTTCCTTCTTTCTGTACTTCTTTTGTTACTTTGTGCACCTCTCTTGCTTCTTTCTGCATCCCTCTTCCCTCTTTCTACATCTCTGTTCCCTCTTTCTGCACCTCTGTTGCTTCTTTCTGCACCTCTCTTGTCTCTTTCTCCACCCATCGTCCCTCTTTTTGCACCTCTGTTGCTTCTTTGTGCACCTCTCTTGCTTCTTTGTGCACCCCTCGTGCCTCTTTCTGCACCCCTCTTCCCTCTTTTTGCACCCCTCTTGCCTCTTTCTGCACCTTTGTTGCATCTTTCTGCACTACTCTTACTTCTTTCTGCACCTCTCTTGCTTCTTTCTGCACAACTCGTGCTTCTTTCTGCACCCCTCTTCCATCTTTCTGTACCCCTCTTGCCTCTTTCTGCACCCCTGTTCCTTCTTTCTGATCTTCTTTAGTTTCTTTCTGCACCTATCTTGCTTCTTTCTGCACCACTCTCGCCACTTTCTCCAACCCTGTTCCCCTTTTTGCATCTCTGTTGCTTCTTTCTCCACTTCTCTTGCCTCTTTTTCCACCCCTCATCCCTCTTTCTGTACCTCTGTTGCTTCTTTCTGCACTTCTCTTGCTTCTTTCTGCACCTCTGTCCCTTCTTTCCGCACCCCTCGTGCCTCTTTCACACCCCTCTTCCCTCTTTTGCACCCTTCTTGCCTCTTTCTGCACCCCTGTTCCTTCTTTCTGCACTTCTTTTGTTTCTTTCTGCACCTCTCTTGTTTATTTCTGTATCCCTCTTGCCTCTTTCTCCACCCCACTTCCCCCTTTCTGCATCTCCGTTGCTTTTTTATGCATTTCTGTCGCTTCTTTCTGCATCTCTCTTGCTTCTTTCTGCACCCTTTGTGCCTCTTTCTGGGCCCTCATCCATCTTTCTGCAGTCCTCTTGCCTCTTTCTGCACCTCTGTTCCTTCTTTCTGCACTTCTTTTGTTTCTTTCTGCACCCTCTTGCCTCTTTCTGCACCTCTGTTCCTTCTTTCTGCAATTCTTTTGTTTCTTTCTGCACCTCTCGCTTCTTTCTGCACCCCTTTTGCCTCTTTCTGCATCCCTCCTGCCTCTTTCACACCCCTCTTCCCTCTTTCTGCACCCCTCTTGTCTCTTTCTGTACCTTTGTTCCTTCTTTCTGCACTTCTTTTGTTTCTTTCTGCATCTCTCTTGCTTCTTTCTGCACCCCTCATGCATCTTTCTGCACCACTGATCCCTGTTTCTGCAGTCCTGTTGCCTCTTTCTGCAGGTCTGTTCCTTTTTCTGCACTTCTTTTGTTTTTTTCTGCAGCTCTCATGCTATTTTCTGCACCCCTTGCCTCTTTCTCCACCCCTCTTCCCTCTTATTTCACGCCTGTTGCCCCTTTCTGCACCTCTGTTCCTTATTTCTGCACTTCTTTTGTTTCTTTCTGCACATCTCTTGCTTCTTTCTGCACCACTCGTGCCTCTTTCTGCACCCCTCTTCCCTCTTTTTGCACCCTCTTGCCTGTTTCTGCACCTCTGTTGCTTCTTTCTGCACTCCTCTTGCTTCTTTCTACAGCTCTCTTGCTTCTTTCTGCACCACTCGTGCTTCTTTCTGCACCCCGCATCCCTCTTTCTGCACCCCTCTTGTCTCTTTCTGCACCTCTGTTCCTTCTTTCTGCACTTCTTTTGTTACTTTGTGCATCTCTATAGCTTCTTTCTGCACCCATCTTGCCTCTTTCTCCATCCCTTTTCCCTATTTCTGCACCTCTGTTGCTTCTTTCTGCACCTCTCTTGTCTCTTTCTCCACCCCCTTCCCTCTTTTTGCACCTCTGTTGCTTCTTTCTGCACCACTCTTGCTTCTTTGTGCACCCCTCGTGCCTCTTTCTGCACCCCTCTTCCCTCTTTTTGCACCCCTTTTGCCTCTTTCTGCACCTCTGTTGGATCTTTCTGCACTACTCTTGCCTCTTTCTGCACCCCTCTTGCCTCTTTCTGCACCTCTGTTGGTTCTGTCTGCACTGCTCTTGCTTCTTTCTGCACCTCTCTTGCTTCTTTCTGCACTTCTCTTGCTTCTTTCTGCACACAAAGGGCTACTTTTAAACTGACCTCAGGCTCAGCAGTGCACACATGCAAGTGCAGAAAGGGCTGCTGGCCTCTAAACTGCCATGCACTATTATATGCTAGGGACGTAGAGGTAGTTTTAACCCCCCTGCCGTGTAATGTACTAGGGCCTTACAGGGGAGGTCATGCCAATCACAGGGGTACCCCAACCCATAGTGAACCCTAGTGTATGTAGATGTTTTCACTGTATTCTAAGTGACTTTCAGCATAGCACTGGTTCCGGACATGGTTAATAAGAGTCAGTTACCATCAGTACCAGTCAGCAAAATGTTGGGGGCATAGGATGACTTTGCAACAAGGCCTCTTTCTGCACCTCTGTTGGTTCTTTCTGCATATCTCTTGCTTCTTTCTGTACTTCTTTTGTTACTTTGTGCACCTCTCTTGCTTCTTTCAGCACCCCTCTTGTCTCTTTCTCCACCCCTCTTCCCTCTTTTTGTACCTCTGTTGCTTATTTGTGCACCTCTCTTGCTTCTTTGTGCACCTCTCGTGCCTCTTTCTGCACCCCTCTTCCCTCTTTTTGCACCCCTCTTGCCTCTTTCTGCACCTCTGTTGCATCTTTCTGCACTACTCTTGCTTCTTTCTGCACCTCTCTTGCTTCTTTCTGCACCACTCGTGCTTCTTTCTGCATCCCTCTTCTGTCTTTCTGCACCACTCTTGCCTCTTTCTGCACCCCTGTTCCTTCTTTCTGATCTTCTTTGGTTTCTTTCTGCACATATCTTGCTTCTTTCTGCACCCCTCTCGCCACTTTCTCCACTCCTGTTCCCCTTTTTGCATCTCTGTTCCTTCTTTCTCCACTTCTCTTGCCTCCTTTTCCACCCCTCATCCCTCTTTCTGTACCTCTGTTGCTTCTTTCTGCACTTCTCTTGCTTCTTTCTGCACCTCTGTCCCTTCTTTCTGCACCCCTCATGCCTCTTTCACACCCCTCTTCCCTCTTGTGCACCCTTCTTGCCTCTTTCTGCACCCCTGTTCCCTCTTTCTGCTCTTCTTTTGTTTCTTTCTGCACCTGTCTTGTTTATTTCTGTATCCCTCTTGCCTCTTTCTCCACCCCACTTCCCCCTTTCTGCATCTCTGTTGCTTTTTTATGCATTTCTCTCTCTTCTTTCTGCATCTCTCTTGCCTCTTTCTGCACCCCTGTTCCTTCTTTCTGATCTTATTTTATTTCTTTGTGCACATATCTTGCTTCTTTCTGCACCCCTCTCGCCACTTTCTCCACCCCTGTTCCCCTTTTTGCATCTCTGTTGCTTCTTTCTCCACTTCTCTTGCCTCCTTTTCCACCCCTCATCCCTCTTTCCTTACCTCTGTTGCTTCTTTCTGCACTTCTCTTGCTTCTTTCTGCACCTCTGTCCCTTCTTTCTGCACCCCTCGTGCCTCTTTCACACCCCTCTTCCCTCTTTTGCACCCTTCTTGCCTCTTTCTGCACCCCTGTTCCTTCTTTCTGCACTTCTTTTGTTTCTTTCTGCACCTCTCTTGTTTATTTCTGTATCCCTCTTGCCTCTTTCTCCACCCCACTTCCCCCTTTCTGCATCTCCGTTGCTTTTTTATGCATTTCTGTCGCTTCTTTCTGCATCTCTCTTGCTTCTTTCTGCACCCTTTGTGCCTCTTTCTGGGCCCTCATCCATCTTTCTGCAGTCCTCTTGCCTCTTTCTGCACCTCTGTTCCTTCTTTCTGCACTTCTTTTGTTTCTTTCTGCACCCTCTTGCCTCTTTCTGCACCTCTGTTCCTTCTTTCTGCAATTCTTTTGTTTCTTTCTGCACCTCTCGCTTCTTTCTGCACCCTTTTGCCTCTTTCTGCATCCCTCCTGCCTCTTTCACACCCCTCTTCCCTCTTTCTGCACCCCTCTTGTCTCTTTCTGTACCTTTGTTCCTTCTTTCTGCACTTCTTTTGTTTCTTTCTGCATCTCTCTTGCTTCTTTCTGCACCCCTCATGCATCTTTCTGCACCACTGATCCCTGTTTCTGCAGTCCTGTTGCCTCTTTCTGCAGGTCTGTTCCTTTTTTCTGCACTTCTTTTGTTTTTTTCTGCAGCTCTCATGCTATTTTCTGCACCCCCTTGCCTCTTTCTCCACCCCTCTTCCCTCTTATTTCACGCCTGTTGCCCCTTTCTGCACCTCTGTTCCTTATTTCTGCACTTCTTTTGTTTCTTTCTGCACATCTCTTGCTTCTTTCTGCACCACTCGTGCCTCTTTCTGCACCCCTCTTCCCTCTTTTTGCACCCCTCTTGCCTGTTTCTGCACCTCTGTTGCTTCTTTCTGCACTCCTCTTGCTTCTTTCTACAGCTCTCTTGCTTCTTTCTGCACCACTCGTGCTTCTTTCTGCACCCCGCATCCCTCTTTCTGCACCCCTCTTGTCTCTTTCTGCACCTCTGTTCCTTCTTTCTGCACTTCTTTTGTTACTTTGTGCATCTCGATAGCTTCTTTCTGCACCCATCTTGCCTCTTTCTCCATCCCTTTTCCCTATTTCTGCACCTCTGTTGCTTCTTTCTGCACCTCTCTTGTCTCTTTCTCCACCCCCTTCCCTCTTTTTGCACCTCTGTTGCTTCTTTCTGCACCACTCTTGCTTCTTTGTGCACCCCTCGTGCCTCTTTCTGCACCCCTCTTCCCTCTTTTTGCACCCCTTTTGCCTCTTTCTGCACCTCTGTTGGATCTTTCTGCACTACTCTTGCCTCTTTCTGCACCCCTCTTGCCTCTTTCTGCACCTCTGTTGGTTCTGTCTGCACTGCTCTTGCTTCTTTCTGCACCTCTCTTGCTTCTTTCTGCACTTCTCTTGCTTCTTTCTGCACACAAAGGGCTACTTTCAAACTGACCTCAGGCTCAGCAGTGCACACATGCAAGTGCAGAAAAGGGCTGCTGGCCTCTAAACTGCCATGCACTATTATATGCTAGGGACGTAGAGGTAGTTTTAACCCCCTGCCGTGTAATGTACTAGGGCCTTACAGGGAGGTCATGCCAATCACAGGGGTACCCCAACCCATAGTGAACCCTAGTGTATGTAGATGTTTTCACTGTATTCTAAGTGTCTTTCAGCATAGCACTGGCTCCGGACATGGTTACATAAGAGTCAGTTACCATCAGTACCAGTCAGCAAAATGTTGGGGGCATAGGATGACTTTGCAACAAGGCCTCTTTCTGCACCTCTGTTGGTTCTTTCTGCATATCTCTTGCTTCTTTCTGTACTTCTTTTGTTACTTTGTGCACCTCTCTTGCTTCTTTCAGCACCCCTCTTGTCTCTTTCTCCACCCCTCTTCCCTCTTTTTGTGCCTCTGTTGCTTATTTGTGCACCTCTCTTGCTTCTTTGTGCACCTCTCGTGCCTCTTTCTGCACCCCTCTTCCCTCTTTTTGCACCCCTCTTGCCTCTTTCTGCACCTCTGTTGCATCTTTCTGCACTACTCTTGCTTCTTTCTGCACCTCTCTTGCTTCTTTCTGCACCACTCGTGCTTCTTTTTGCATCCCTCTTCCGTCTTTCTGCACCACTCTTGCCTCTTTCTGCACCCCTATTCCTTCTTTCTGATCTTCTTTTGTTTCTTTCTGCACATATCTTGCTTCTTTCTGCACCCCTCTCGCCACTTTCTCCACTCCTGTTCCCCTTTTTGCATCTCTGTTCCTTCTTTCTCCACTTCTCTTGCCTCCTTTTCCACCCCTCATCCCTCTTTCTGTACCTCTGTTGCTTCTTTCTGCACTTCTCTTGCTTCTTTCTGCACCTCTGTCCCTTCTTTCTGCACCCCTCATGCCTCTTTCACACCCCTCTTCCCTCTTGTGCACCCTTCTTGCCTCTTTCTGCACCCCTGTTCCCTCTTTCTGCTCTTCTTTTGTTTCTTTCTGCACCTGTCTTGTTTATTTCTGTATCCCTCTTGCCTCTTTCTCCACCCCACTTCCCCCTTTCTGCATCTCTGTTGCTTTTTATGCATTTCTCTCTCTTCTTTCTGCATCTCTCTTGCTTCTTTCTGCACCCTCGTGCCTCTTTCTGGACCCCTCATCCCTCTTTCTGCAGTCCTCTTGCCTCTTTCTGCACCTCTGTTGCTTCTTTCTGCACTTCTTTTGTTTCTTTCTGCACCCTCTTGCCTCTTTCTGCACCTCTATTCCTTCTTTCTGCACTTCTTTTGTTTCTTTCTGCACCTCTCGCTTCTTTCTGCACCCCTTTTGCCTCTTTCTGCACCCCTCCTGCCTCTTTCACACCCCTCTTCCCTCTTTCTGCTCCCCTCTTGTCTCTTTCTGCAACTTTGTTCCTTCTTTCTGCACTTCTTTTGTTTCTTTCTGCATCTCTCTTGCTTCTTTCTGCACCCCTCGTGCCTCTTTCTGCACCACTTACCCCTCTTTCTGCAGTCCTGTTGCCTCTTTCTGCACCTCTGTTCATTTTTTCTGCACTTCTTTTGTTTCTTTCTGCACCACTCGTGCCTCTTTCTGCACCCCTCTTCCCTCTTTTTGCACTCCTCTTGCCTCTTTCTGCACCTCTGTTGCTTCTTTCTGCACCCCGCATCCCTCTTTCTGCACCCCTCTTGTCTCTTTCTGCACCTTTGTTCCTTCTTTCTGCACTTCTTTTGTTTCTTTCTGCATCTCTCTTGCTTCTTTCTGCACCCCTCATGCATCTTTCTGCACCACTGATCCCTGTTTCTGCAGTCCTGTTGCCTCTTTCTGCAGGTCTGTTCCTTTTTTCTGCACTTCTTTTGTTTTTTTCTGCAGCTCTCATGCTATTTTCTGCACCCCCGTGCCTCTTTCTCCACCCCTCTTCCGATCTTATTTCACGCCTGTTGCCCCTTTCTGCACCTCTGTTCCTTATTTCTGCACTTCTTTTGTTTCTTTCTGCACATCTCTTGCTTCTTTCTGCACCACTCGTGCCTCTTTCTGCACCCCTCTTCCCTCTTTTTGCACCCCTCTTGCCTGTTTCTGCACCTCTGTTGCTTCTTTCTGCACTCCTCTTGCTTCTTTCTACAGCTCTCTTGCTTCTTTCTGCACCACTCGTGCTTCTTTCTGCACCCCGCATCCCTCTTTCTGCACCCCTCTTGTCTCTTTCTGCACCTCTGTTCCTTCTTTCTGCACTTCTTTTGTTACTTTGTGCATCTCGATAGCTTCTTTCTGCACCCATCTTGCCTCTTTCTCCATCCCTTTTCCCTATTTCTGCACCTCTGTTGCTTCTTTCTGCACCTCTCTTGTCTCTTTCTCCACCCCCTTCCCTCTTTTTGCACCTCTGTTGCTTCTTTCTGCACCACTCTTGCTTCTTTGTGCACCCCTCGTGCCACTTTCTGCACCCCTCTTCCCTCTTTTTGCACCCCTTTTGCCTCTTTCTGTACCTCTGTTGGATCTTTCTGCACTACTCTTGCCTCTTTCTGCACCCCTCTTGCCTCTTTCTGCACCTCTGTTGGTTCTGTCTGCACTGCTCTTGCTTCTTTCTGCACCTCTCTTGCTTCTTTCTGCACTTCTCTTGCTTCTTTCTGCACACAAAGGGCTACTTTTAAACTGACCTCAGGCTCAGCAGTGCACACATGCAAGTGCAGAAAAGGGCTGCTGGCCTCTAAACTGCCATGCACTATTATATGCTAGGGACGTAGAGGTAGTTTTAACCCCCCTGCCGTGTAATGTACTAGGGCCTTACAGGGGAGGTCATGCCAATCACAGGGGTACCCCAACCCATAGTGAACCCTAGTGTATGTAGATGTTTTCACTGTATTCTAAGTGTCTTTCAGCATAGCACTGGCTCCGGACATGGTTAATAAGAGTCAGTTACCATCAGTACCAGTCAGCAAAATGTTGGGGGCATAGGATGACTTTGCAACAAGGCCTCTTTCTGCACCTCTGTTGGTTCTTTCTGCATATCTCTTGCTTCTTTCTGTACTTCTTTTGTTACTTTGTGCACCTCTCTTGCTTCTTTCAGCACCCCTCTTGTCTCTTTCTCCACCCCTCTTCCCTCTTTTTGTACCTCTGTTGCTTATTTGTGCACCTCTCTTGCTTCTTTGTGCACCTCTCGTGCCTCTTTCTGCACCCCTCTTCCCTCTTTTTGCACCCCTCTTGCCTCTTTCTGCACCTCTGTTGCATCTTTCTGCACTACCTTGCTTCTTTCTGCACCTCTCTTGCTTCTTTCTGCACCACTCGTGCTTCTTTTTGCATCCCTCTTCCGTCTTTCTGCACCACTCTTGCCTCTTTCTGCACCCCTATTCCTTCTTTCTGATCTTCTTTTGTTTCTTTCTGCACATATCTTGCTTCTTTCTGCACCCCTCTCGCCACTTTCTCCACTCCTGTTCCCCTTTTTGCATCTCTGTTCCTTCTTTCTCCACTTCTCTTGCCTCCTTTTCCACCCCTCATCCCTCTTTCTGTACCTCTGTTGCTTCTTTCTGCACTTCTCTTGCTTCTTTCTGCACCTCTGTCCCTTCTTTCTGCACCCCTCATGCCTCTTTCACACCCCTCTTCCCTCTTGTGCACCCTTCTTGCCTCTTTCTGCACCCCTGTTCCCTCTTTCTGCTCTTCTTTTGTTTCTTTCTGCACCTGTCTTGTTTATTTCTGTATCCCTCTTGCCTCTTTCTCCACCCCACTTCCCCCTTTCTGCATCTCTGTTGCTTTTTTATGCATTTCTCTCTCTTCTTTCTGCATCTCTCTTGCTTCTTTCTGCACCCCTCGTGCCTCTTTCTGGACCCCTCATCCCTCTTTCTGCAGTCCTCTTGCCTCTTTCTGCACCTCTGTTGCTTCTTTCTGCACTTCTTTTGTTTCTTTCTGCACCCTCTTGCCTCTTTCTGCACCTCTATTCCTTCTTTCTGCACTTCTTTTGTTTCTTTCTGCACCTCTCGCTTCTTTCTGCACCCCTTTTGCCTCTTTCTGCACCCCTCCTGCCTCTTTCACACCCCTCTTCCCTCTTTCTGCTCCCCTCTTGTCTCTTTCTGCAACTTTGTTCCTTCTTTCTGCACTTCTTTTGTTTCTTTCTGCATCTCTCTTGCTTCTTTCTGCACCCCTCGTGCCTCTTTCTGCACCACTTACCCTCTTTCTGCAGTCCTGTTGCCTCTTTCTGCACCTCTGTTCATTTTTTCTGCACTTCTTTTGTTTCTTTCTGCACCACTCGTGCCTCTTTCTGCACCCCTCTTCCCTCTTTTTGCACTCCTCTTGCCTCTTTCTGCACCTCTGTTGCTTCTTTCTGCACCCCGCATCCCTCTTTCTGCACCCCTCTTGTCTCTTTCTGCACCTCTGTTCCTTCTTTCTGCACTTCTTTTGTTACTTTGTGCATCTCTATAGCTTCTTTCTGCACCCCTCTTGCCTCTTTCTCCATCCCTCTTCCCTATTTCTGCACCTCTGTTGCTTCTTTCTGCACCTCTCTTGTCACTTTCTCCAACTCTCTTCCCTCTTTTTGCACTTCTTTTGTTTCTTTCTGCACCTCTCGCTTCTTTCTGCACCCCTTTTGCCTCTTTCTGCACCCCTCCTGCCTCTTTCACACCCCTCTTCCCTCTTTCTGCTCCCCTCTTGTCTCTTTCTGCAACTTTGTTCCTTCTTTCTGCACTTCTTTTGTTTCTTTCTGCATCTCTCTTGCTTCTTTCTGCACCCCACTTCCCCCTTTCTGCATCTCTGTTGCTTTTTTATGCATTTCTCTCGCTTCTTTCTGCATCTCTCTTGCTTCTTTCTGCACCCCTCGTGCCTCTTTTTGGACCCCTCATCCCTCTTTCTGCAGTCCTCTTGCCTCTTTCTGCACCTCTGTTGCTTCTTTCTGCACTTCTTTTGTTTCTTTCTGCACCTCTATTCCTTCTTTCTGCACTTCTTTTGTTTCTTTCTGCACCTCTCGCTTCTTTTCTGCACCCCTTTGCCTCTTTCTGCACCCCTCCTGCCTCTTTCACACCCCTCTTCCCTCTTTCTGCTCCCCTCTTGTCTCTTTCTGCAACTTTGTTCCTTCTTTCTGCACTTCTTTTGTTTCTTTCTGCATCTCTCTTGCTTCTTTCTGCACCCCTCGTGACTCTTTCTGCACCACTTACCCCTCTTTCTGCAGTCCTGTTGCCTCTTTCTGCACCTCTGTTCATTTTTTCTGCACTTCTTTTGTTTCTTTCTGCACCACTCGTGCCTCTTTCTGCACCCCTCTTCCCTCTTTTTGCACTCCTCTTGCCTCTTTCTGCACCTCTGTTGCTTCTTTCTGCACCCCGCATCCCTCTTTCTGCACCCCTCTTGTCTCTTTCTGTACCTCTGTTCCTTCTTTCTGCACTTCTTTTGTTACTTTGTGCATCTCTATAGCTTCTTTCTGCACCCCTCTTGCCTCTTTCTCCATCCCTCTTCCCTATTTCTGCACCTCTGTTGCTTCTTTCTGCACCTCTCTTGTCTCTTTCTCCACCCCTCTTCCCTCTTTTTGCACCTCTGTTGCTTCTTTCTGCACCACTCTTGCTTCTTTGTCCACCCCTCCCGCCTCTTTCTGCACCCCTTTTCCCTCTTTTTGTACCCCTTTTGCCTCTTTCTGCACCTCTGTTGGATCTTTCTGCACTACTCTTGCCTCTTTCTGCACCCCTCTTGCCTCTTTCTGCACCTCTGTTGGTTCTTTTTGCACTGCTCTTGCTTCTTTCTGCACCTCTCTTGCTTCTTTCTACACTTCTCTTGCTTCTTTCTACACCTCTCTTGCTTCTTTCTGCACCTCTCTTGCCTCTTTCTGCACACACAGGGCTACTTTTAAACTGACCTCAGGCTCAGCAGTGCACACATGCAAGTGCAGAACAGGGCTGCTGGCCTCTAAACTGCCATGCCCTATTATATGCTAGGGACTTAGAGGTAGTTTTAACCCCCTGCCCTATAATGTACTAGGGCCTTACAGGGAGGTCATGCCAATCACAGGGGTACCCCAACCCATAGTGAACCCTAGTGTATGTAGATGTTTTCACTGTATTCTAAGTGTCTTTCAGCATAGCACTGGCTCCGGACATGGTTAATCAGAGTCAGTTACCATCAGTACCAGTCAGCAAAATGTTGGGGGCACAGGATGACTTTGCAACAAGTCCTCTTTCTGCACCTCTGTTGGTTCTTTCTGCATATCTCTTGCTTCTTTCAGCACTTCTTTTGTTACTTTGTGTACCTCTCTTGCTTCTTTCAGCACCCCTCTTGCCTCTTTCTCCATCCCTCTTCCCTCTTTCTGCACCTCTCTTGCTTCTTTCTGCACCTCTCTTGTCTCTTTCTCCACCCCTCATCCCTCTTTTTGTACCTCTGTTGCTTATTTGTGCACCTCTCTTGCTTCTTTGTGCACCTCTCGTGCCTCTTTTTGCACCCCTCTTGCCTCTTTCTGCACCTCTGTTGCATCTTTCTGCACTACTGTTGCTTCTTTCTGCACCTCTCTTGCTTCTTTCTGCACCACTCGTGCTTCTTTCTGCATCCCTCTTCCGTCTTTCTGCACCCCTCTTGCCTCTTTCTGCACCCCTGTTCCTTCTTTCTGATCTTATTTTATTTCTTTCTGCACATATCTTGCTTCTTTCTGCACCCCTCTCGCCACTTTCTCCACCCCTGTTCCCCTTTTTGCATCTCTGTTGCTTCTTTCTCCACTTCTCTTGCCTCCTTTTCCACCCCTCATCCCTCTTTCCTTACCTCTGTTGCTTCTTTCTGCACTTCTCTTGCTTCTTTCTGCACCTCAGTCCCTTCTTTCTGCACCCCTCGTGCCTCTTTCACACGCCTATTCCCTCTTGTGCACCCTTCTTGCCTCTTTCTGCACCCCTGTTCCTTCTTTCTGCACTTCTTTTGTTTCTTTCTGCACCTGTCTTGTTTATTTCTGTATCCCTCTTGCCTCTTTCTCCACCCCACTTCCCCCTTTCTGCATCTCTGTTGCTTTTTTATGCATTTCTCTCGCTTCTTTCTGCATCTCTCTTGCTTCTTTCTGCACCCCTCGTGCCTCTTTCTGGACCCCTCATCCCTCTTTCTGCAGTTCTCTTGCCTCTTTCTGCACCTCTGTTGCTTTTTTCTGCACTTCTTTTGTTTCTTTCTGCACCCTCTTGCCTCTTTCTGCACCTCTGTTCCTTCTTTCTGCACTTCTTTTTTTCTTTCTGCACCCCTTTGCCTCTTTCTGCACCCCTTTTGCCTCTTTCTGCACCCCTCCTGCCTCTTTCACACCCCTCTTCCCTCTTTATGCTCCCCTCTTGTCTCTTTCTGCACCTTTGTTCCTTCTTTCTGCACTTCTTTTATTTCTTTCTGCATCTCTCTTGCTTCTTTCTGCACCCCTTGTGCCTCGTCCTGCACCACTTACCCCTCTTTCTGCAGTCCTGTTGCCTCTTTCTGCACCTCTGTTCCTTTTTATCCACTTCTTTTGTTTCTTTCTGCACATCTCTTGCTTCTTTCTGCACCACTCGTGCCTCTTTCTGCAGCCCTTTTCCCTCTTTTTCCACCCCTCCTGCCTATTTCTGCACCTCTGTTGCTTCTTTCTGCACTCCTCTTGCTTCTTTCTACAGCTCTCTTGCTTCTTTCTGTACCCCTCATCCCTCTTTCTGCACCCCTCTTGTCTCTTTCTGCACCTCGGTTCTTTCTTTCTGCACTTCTTTTGTTTCTTTTTACACCTCTCTTGCTTCTTTCTGCACCCCTCTTACCACTTTCTCCACCCTGTTCCCCCTTTTTGCATCTCTGTTGCTTCTTTCTGCACTTCTCTTGCCTCTTTCTCCATCCCTCATCCCTCTTTCTGCACCTCTGTTGCTTCTTTCTGCACTTCTCTTGCTTCTTTCTGCACCTCTGTCCCTCTTTCTGCAACCCTTGTGCCTCTTTCTGCACCCCTCTTTCTGCACCCCTCTTGCGTCTTTCTGCACCTCTGTTCCTTCTTTCTGCACATCTTTTGTTTCTTTCTGCAACTCTCTTGCTTCTTTCTGCTCCCCTCTTGTCTCTTTCTGCACCTTTGTTCCTTCTTTCTGCACTTTTGTTTCTTTCTGCATCTCTCTTGCTTCTTTCTGCATCTCTCTTGCTTCTTTCTGCCCCTCTTGTGCCTCTTTCTGCACCCCTTATCCCTCTTTCTGCACCTCTGTTGCTTCTTTCTGCACTTCTTTTATTTCTTTCTGCACTCCTCTTGCCTCTTTCTGCACATCTGTTCCTTCTTTCTGCACTTCTTTTGTTTCTTTCTGCACCTCTCTTGCTTCTTTCTGCACCACTCTTGCCTCTTTCTCCACCCTCTTCCCCTTTCTGCATGTCTGTTGCTTCTTTTTGCACTTCTCTTGCCTCTTTCTCCTCCCCTCTTCCCTCTTTCTGCATCTCTGTTGCTTCTTTCTGCACTTATCTTGCATCTTTCTGTACCTCTCTTGCTTCTTTCTGCACCCCTTGTGCCTCTTTCTGCATCCTCTTTTCTTTCTGCACTCCTCTTGCCTCTTTCTGTACCTCTGTTCCTTCTTTCTGCACTTCTTTTGTTACTTTGTGCATCTCTATAGCTTCTTTCTGCACCCCTCTTGCCTCTTTCTCCATCCCTCTTCCCTATTTCTGCACCTCTGTTGCTTCTTTCTGCACCTCTCTTGTCTCTTTCTCCACCCCTCTTCCTCTCTTTTGCACCTCTGTTGCTTCTTTCTGCACCACTCTTGCTTCTTTGTGCACCCCTCGTGCCTCTTTCTGCACCCCTCTTCCCTCTTTTTGCACCCCTTTTGCCTCTTTCTGCACCTCTGTTGGATCTTTCTGCACTACCCTTGCCTCTTTATGCACCCCTCTTGCCTCTTTCTGCACCTCTGTTGGCTCTTTATGCACTGCTCTTGCTTCTTTCTGCACCTCTCTTGCTTCTTTATGCACTTCTCTGGCTTCTTTCTACACCTCTCTTGCTTCTTTCTGCACCTCCCTTGCCTCTTTCTGCACACACAGGGCTACTTTTAAACTGACCTCAGGCTCAGCAGTGCACACATGCAAGTGCAGAAAAGGGCTGCTGGCCTCTAAACTGCCATGCCCTATTATATGCTAGGGACTTAGAGGTAGTTTTAACCCCCCTGCCCTATAATGTACTAGGGCCTTACAGGGAGGTCATGCCAATCACCGGGGTACCCCAACCCATAGTGAACCCTAGTGTATGTAGATGTTTTCACTGTATTCTAAGTGTCTTTCAGCATAGCACTGGCTCCGGACATGGTTAATCAGAGTCAGTTACCATCAGTACCAGTCAGCAAAATGTTGGGGGCACAGGATGACTTTGCAACAAGGCCTCTTTGTGCACCTCTGTTGGTTCTTTCTGCATATCTCTTGCTTCTTTCTGCACTTCTTTTGTTACTTTGTGCACCTCTCTTGCTTCTTTCAGCACCCCTCTTGCCTCTTTCTCCATCCCTCTTCCCTCTTTCTGCACCTCTCTTGCTTCTTTCTGCACCTCTCTTGAGTCTTTCTCCAACTCTCTTCCATCTTTTTGTACCTCTGTTGCTTATTTGTGTAACTCTCTTGCTTCTTTGTGCACCTCTCGTGCCTCTTTATGCACCCCTCTTTCCTCTTTTTGCACCCTCTTGCCTCTTTCTGCACCTCTGTTGCATCTTTCTGCACTACTCTTGCTTCTTTCTGCACCTCTCTTGCTTCTTTCTGCACCACTCGGGCTTCTTTCTGCATCCCTCTTCTGTCTTTCTGCACCACTCTTGCCTCTTTCTGCACCCCTGTTCCTTCTTTCTGATCTTCTTTTGTTTCTTTCTGCACATATCTTGCTTCTTTCTGCACCCCTCTCGCCACTTTCTCCACCCCTGTTCCCCTTTTTGCATCTCTGTTGCTTCTTTCTCCACTTCTCTTGCCTCCTTTTCCACCCCTCATCCCTCTTTCTGTACCTCTGTTGCTTCTTTCTGCACTTCTCTTGCTTCTTTCTGCACCTCTGTCCTTTCTTTCTGCACCCCTCATGCCTCTTTCACACCCCTCTTCCCTCTTGTGCACCCTTCTTGCCTCTTTCTGCACCCCTGTTCCTTCTTTCTGCACTTCTTTTGTTTCTTTCTGCACCTCTCTTGTTTATTTCTGTATCCCTCTTGCCTCTTTCTCCAACCCACTTCCCCCTTTCTGCATCTCTGTTGCTTTTTTCTGCATTTCTCTCGCTTCTTTCTGCATCTCTCTTGCTTCTTTCTGCACCCCTCGTGCCTCTTTATGGACCCCTCATCCCTCTTTCTGCAGTCCTCTTGCCTCTTTCTGCACCTCTGTTGCTTCTTTCTGCACTTCTTTTGTTTCTTTCTGCACCTCTCGCTTCATTCTGCACCCCTTTTGCCTGTTTCTCCACCCCTCCTGCCTCTTTCACACCCCTCTTCCCTCTTTCTGCTCACCTCTTGTCTCTTTCTGCACCTCTGTTGCTTCTTTCTGCACTTCTTTTGTTTCTTTCTGCACCCTCTTGCCTCTTTCTGCACCTCTGTTCCTTCTTTCTGCACTTCTTTTGTTTCTTTCTGCACCTCTCGCTTCATTCTGCACCCCTTTTGCCTCTTTCTGCACCCCTCCTGCCTCTTTCACACCCCTCTTCCCTCTTTCTGCTCCCCTCTTGTCTCTTTCTGCACCTTTGTTCCTTCTTCCTGCACTTCTTTTGTTTCTTTCTGCATCTCTCTTGCTTCTTTCTGCACCCCTCGTGCCTCTTTCTGCACCACTTACCCCTCTTTCTGCAGTCCTGTTGCCTCTTTCTGCACCTCTGTTCCTTTTTCTGCACTTCTTTTGTTTCTTTCTGCACATCTCTTGCTTCTTTCTGCACCACTCATGCCTCTTTCTGCACTCCCTTTCCCTCTTTTCCACCCCTCTTGCCTCTTTCTGCACCTCTGTTGCTTCTTTCTGCACTCCTCTTGCTTCTTTCTACAGCTCTCTTGCTACTTTCTGTACCCCTCATCCCTCTTTCTGCACCCCTCTTGCCTCTTTCTGCACCTCTGTTCCTTCTTTCTGCACTTCTTTTTTTCTTTCTGCACCTCTCGCTTCATTCTGCACCCCTTTTGCCTCTTTCTGCACCCCTCCTGCCTCTTTCACACCCCTCTTCCCTCTTTCTGCTCCCCTCTTGTCTCTTTCTGCACCTTTGTTCCTTCTTCCTGCACTTCTTTTGTTTCTTTCTACATCTCTCTTGCTTCTTTCTGCACCCCTCGTGCCTCTTTCTGCACCACTTACCCCTCTTTCTGCAGTCCTGTTGCCTCTTTCTGCACCTCTGTTCCTTTTTTCTGCACTTCTTTTGTTTCTTTCTGCACATCTCTTGCTTCTTTCTGCACCACTCATGCCTCTTTCTGCACTCCTTTTCCCTCTTTTTCCACCCCTCTTGCCTCTTTCTGCACCTCTGTTGCTTCTTTCTGCACTCCTCTTGCTTCTTTCTACAGCTCTCTTGCTTCTTTCTGTACCCTCATCCCTCTTTCTGCACCTCTCTTGCCTCTTTCTGCACACACAGGGCTGCTTCTAAACTGACCTCAGGCTCAGCAGTGCACACATGCAAGTGCAGAAAAGGGCTGCTGGCCTCTAAACTGCCATGCCCTATTATATGCTAGGGCCTTAGAGGTAGTTTTAACCCCCTGCCCTATAATGTACTAGGGCCTTACAGGAGGTCATGCCAATCACCGGGGTACCCCAACCCATAGTGAACCCTAGTGTATGTAGATGTTTTCACTGTATTCTAAGTGTCTTTCAGCATAGCACTGGCTGAGGACATGGTTAATCAGAGTCAGTTACCATCAGTACCAGTCAGAAAAATTTGTGGGGGCACAGGATGACTTTGCAACAAGGCCTCTTTGTGCACCTCTGTTGGTTCTTTCTGCATATCTCTTGCTTCTTTCTGCACTTCTTTTGTTACTTTGTGCACCTCTCTTGCTTCTTTCAGCACCCCTCTTGCCTCTTTCTCCATCCCTCTTCCCTCTTTCTGCACCTCTCTTGTCTCTTTCTGCACCTTTGTTCCTTCTTTCTGCACTTCTTTTATTTCTTTCTGCATCTCTCTTGCTTCTTTCTGCACCCCTTGTGCCTCGTCCTGCACCACTTACCCCTCTTTCTGCAGTCATGTTGCCTCTTTCTGCACCTCTGTTCCTTTTTATCCACTTCTTTTGTTTCTTTCTGCACATCTCTTGCTTCTTTCTGCACCACTCGTGCCTCTTTCTGCAGCCCTTTTCCCTCTTTTTCCACCCCTCCTGCCTATTTCTGCACCTCTGTTGCTTCTTTCTGCACTCCTCTTGCTTCTTTCTACAGCTCTCTTGCTTCTTTCTGTACCCCTCATCCCTCTTTCTGCACCCCTCTTGTCTCTTTCTGCACCTTGGTTCTTTCTTTCTGCACTTCTTTTGTTTCTTTTACACCTCTCTTGCTTCTTTCTGCACCCCTCTTACCACTTTCTCCACCCCTGTTCCCCCTTTTGCATCTCTGTTGCTTCTTTCTGCACTTCTCTTGCCTCTTTCTCCATCCCTCATCCCTCTTTCTGCACCTCTGTTGCTTCTTTCTGCACTTCTCTTGCTTCTTTCTGCACCTCTGTCCCCTCTTTCTGCAACCCTTGTGCCTCTTTCTGCACCTCTCTCTTTCTGCACCCCTCTTGCGCTCTTTCTGCACCTCTGTTCCTTCTTTCTGCATATCTTTGTTTCTTTCTGCAACTCTCTTGCTTCTTTCTGCTCTCCTCTTGTCTCTTTCTGCACCTTTGTTCCTTCTTTCTGCACTTCTTGTTTCTTTCTGCATCTCTCTTGCTTCTTTCTGCATCTCTCTTGCTTCTTTCTGCCCCTCTTGTGCTCTTTCTGCACCCCTTATCCCTCTTTCTGCACCTCTGTTGCTTCTTTCTGCACTTCTTTTATTTCTTTCTGCACCCCTCTTGCCTCTTTCTGCACATCTGTTCCTTCTTTCTGCACTTCTTTTGTTTCTTTCTGCACCTCTCTTGCTTCTTTCTGCACCACTCTTGCCTCTTTCTCCACCCCTCTTCCCCCTTTCTGCATGTCTGTTGCTTCTTTCTACACTTCACTGTGCCTCTTTCTCACTCCCCTCTTCCCTCTTTCTGCATATCTGTTGCTTCTTTCTGCACCTATCTTGCATCTTTCTGTACACTCTCTTGCTTCTTTCTGCACCCCTTGTGCCTCTTTCTGCATCCCTCTTCTCTTTCTGCACTCCTCTTGCCTCTTTCTGTACCTCTGTTCCTTCTTTCTGCACTTCTTTTGTTACTTTGTGCATCTCTATTGCTTCTTTCTGCACCCCTCTTGCCTCTTTCTCCATCCCTCTTCCCTCTTTCTGCACCTCTGTTGCTTCTTTCTGCACCTCTCTTTGTCTCTTTCTCCACCCCTCTTCCCTCTTTTTGCACCTCTGTTGCTTCTTTCTGCACCACTCTTGCTTCTTTGTGCACCCCTCGTGCCTCTTTCTGCACCCTCTTCCCTCTTTTTGCACCCCTTTGCCTCTTTCTGCACCTCTGTTGGATCTTTCTGCACTACCCTTGCCTCTTTCTGCAACCCTCTTGCCTTTTTCTGCACCTCTGTTGGCTCTTTATGCACTGCTCTTGCTTCTTTCTGCACCTCTCTTGCTTCTTTATGCACTTCTCTTGCTTCTTTCTACACCTCTCTTGCTTCTTTCTGCACCTCTCTTGCCTCTTTCTGCACACACAGGGCTACTTTTAAACTGACCTCAGGCTCAGCAGTGCACACATGCAAGTGCAGAAAAGGGCTGCAGGCCTCTAAACTGCCATGCCCTATTATATGCTAGGGACTTAGAGGTAGTTTTAACCCCCTGCCCTATAATGTACTAGGGCCTTACAGGGAGGTCATGCCAATCACCGGGGTACCCCAACCCATAGTGAACCCTAGTGTATGTAGATGTTTTCACTGTATTCTCAAGTGTCTTTCAGCATAGCACTGGCTCCGGACATGGTTAATCAGAGTCAGTTACCATCAGTACCAGTCAGCAAAATGTTGGGGGCACAGGATGACTTTGCAACAAGGCCTCTTTGTGCACCTCTGTTGGTTCTTTCTGCATATCTCTTGCTTCTTTCTGCACTTCTTTTGTTACTTTGTGTACCTCTCTTGCTTCTTTCAGCACCGCTCTTGCCTCTTTCTCCATCCCTCTTCCCTCTTTCTGCACCTCTCTTGCTTCTTTCTGCACCTCTCTTGTCTCTTTCTCCACCTCTCTTCCCTCTTTTTTGTACCTCTGTTGCTTATTTGTGCACCTCTCTTGCTTCTTTGTGCACCTCTCGTGCCTCTTTATGCACACCTCTTTCCTCTTTGCACCCCTCTTGCCTCTTTCTGCACCTCTGTTGCATCTTTCTGCACTACTGTTGCTTCTTTCTGCACCTCTCTTGCTTCTTTCTGCACCACTCGTGGCTTCTTTCTGCATCCCTCTTCCGTCTTTCTGCACCCCTCTTGCCTCTTTCTGCACCCCTGTTCCTTCTTTCTGATCTTATTTTATTTCTTTCTGCACATATCTTGCTTCTTTCTGCACCCCTCTCTCGCCACTTTCTCCACCCCTGTTCCCCTTTTTGCATCTCTGTTGCTTCTTTCTCCACTTCTCTTGCCTCCTTTTCCACCCCTCATCCCTCTTTCCTTACCTCTGTTGCTTCTTTCTGCACTTCTCTTGCTTCTTTCTGCACCTCAGTCCCTTCTTTCTGCACCCCTCGTGCCTCTTTCACACGCCTATTCCCTCTTGTGCACCCTTCTTGCCTCTTTCTGCACCCCTGTTCCTTCTTTCTGCACTTCTTTTGTTTCTCTTCTGCACCTGTCTTGTTTATTTCTGTATCCCTCTTGCCTCTTTCTCCACCCCACTTCCCCCTTTCTGCATCTCTGTTGCTTTTTTATGCATTTCTCTCGCTTCTTTCTGCATCTCTCTTGCTTCTTTCTGCACCCCTCGTGCCTCTTTCTGGACCCCTCATCCCTCTTTCTGCAGTTCTCTTGCCTCTTTCTGCACCTCTGTTGCTTTTTCTGCACTTCTTTTGTTTCTTTCTGCACCCTCTTGCCTCTTTCTGCACCTCTGTTCCTTCTTTCTGCACTTCTTTTTTTTTCTTTCTGCACCCCTTTTGCCTCTTTCTGCACCCCTTTTGCCTCTTTCTGCACCCCTCCTGCCTCTTTCACACCCCTCTTCCCTCTTTATGCTCCCCTCTTGTCTCTTTCTGCACCTTTGTTCCTTCTTTCTGCACTTCTTTTATTTCTTTCTGCATCTCTCTTGCTTCTTTCTGCACCCCTTGTGCCTCGTCCTGCACCACTTACCCCTCTTTCTGCAGTCCTGTTGCCTCTTTCTGCACCTCTGTTCCTTTTTTATCCACTTCTTTTGTTTCTTTCTGCACATCTTCTTGCTTCTTTCTGCACCACTCGTGCCTCTTTCTGCAGCCCTTTTCCCTCTTTTTCCACCCCTCCTGCCTATTTCTGCACCTCTGTTGCTTCTTTCTGCACTCCTCTTGCTTCTTTCTACAGCTCTCTTGCTTCTTTCTGTACCCCTCATCCCTCTTTCTGCACCCCTCTTGTCTCTTTCTGCACCTCGGTTCTTTCTTTCTGCACTTCTTTTGTTTCTTTTTACACCTCTCTTGCTTCTTTCTGCACCCCTCTTACCACTTTCTCCACCCCTGTTCCCCCTTTTTGCATCTCTGTTGCTTCTTTCTGCACTTCTCTTGCCTCTTTCTCCATCCCTCATCCCTCTTTCTGCACCTCTGTTGCTTCTTTCTGCACTTCTCTTGCTTCTTTCTGCACCTCTGTCCCTCTTTCTGCAACCCTTGTGCCTCTTTCTGCACCCTCTTTCTGCACCCCTCTTGCGTCTTTCTGCACCTCTGTTCCTTCTTTCTGCACATCTTTTGTTTCTTTCTGCAACTCTCTTGCTTCTTTCTGCTCCCCTCTTGTCTCTTTCTGCACCTTTGTTCCTTCTTTCTGCACTTTTGTTTCTTTCTGCATCTCTCTTGCTTCTTTCTGCATCTCTCTTGCTTCTTTCTGCCCCTCTTGTGCCTCTTTCTGCACCCCTTATCCCTCTTTCTGCACCTCTGTTGCTTCTTTCTGCACTTCTTTTATTTCTTTCTGCACCCCTCTTGCCTCTTTCTGCACATCTGTTCCTTCTTTCTGCACTTCTTTTGTTTCTTTCTGCACCTCTCTTGCTTCTTTCTGCACCACTCTTGCCTCTTTCTCCACCCCTCTTCTCCCTTTCTGCATGTCTGTTGCTTCTTTTGCACTTCTCTTGCCTCTTTCTCCTCCCCCTCTTCCCTCTTTCTGCATCTCTGTTGCTTCTTTCTGCACTTATCTTGCATCTTTCTGTACCTCTCTTGCTTCTTTCTGCACCCCTTGTGCCTCTTTCTGCATCCCTCTTTTCTTTCTGCACTCCTCTTGCCTCTTTCTGTACCTCTGTTCCTTCTTTCTGCACTTCTTTTGTTACTTTGTGCATCTCTATAGCTTCTTTCTGCACCCCTCTTGCCTCTTTCTCCATCCCTCTTCCCTATTTCTGCACCTCTGTTGCTTCTTTCTGCACCTCTCTTGTCTCTTTCTCCACCCCTCTTCCCTCTTTTTGCACCTCTGTTGCTTCTTTCTGCACCACTCTTGCTTCTTTGTGCACCCCTCGTGCCTCTTTCTGCACCCCTCTTCCCTCTTTTTGCACCCCTTTTGCCTCTTTCTGCACCTCTGTTGGATCTTTCTGCACTACCCTTGCCTCTTTATGCACCCCTCTTGCCTCTTTCTGCACCTCTGTTGGCTCTTTATGCACTGCTCTTGCTTCTTTCTGCACCTCTCTTGCTTCTTTATGCACTTCTCTGGCTTCTTTCTACACCTCTCTTGCTTCTTTCTGCACCTCCCTTGCCTCTTTCTGCACACACAGGGCTACTTTTAAACTGACCTCAGGCTCAGCAGTGCACACATGCAAGTGCAGAAAAGGGCTGCTGGCCTCTAAACTGCCATGCCCTATTATATGCTAGGGACTTAGAGGTAGTTTTAACCCCCCTGCCCTATAATGTACTAGGGCCTTACAGGGGAGGTCATGCCAATCACCGGGGTACCCCAACCCATAGTGAACCCTAGTGTATGTAGATGTTTTCACTGTATTCTAAGTGTCTTTCAGCATAGCACTGGCTCCGGACATGGTTAATCAGAGTCAGTTACCATCAGTACCAGTCAGCAAAATGTTGGGGGCACAGGATGACTTTGCAACAAGGCCTCTTTGTGCACCTCTGTTGGTTCTTTCTGCATATCTCTTGCTTCTTTCTGCACTTCTTTTGTTACTTTGTGCACCTCTCTTGCTTCTTTCAGCACCCCTCTTGCCTCTTTCTCCATCCCTCTTCCCTCTTTCTGCACCTCTCTTGCTTCTTTCTGCACCTCTCTTGTCTCTTTCTCCACCTCTCTTCCCTCTTTTTGTACCTCTGTTGCTTATTTGTGTACCTCTCTTGCTTCTTTGTGCACCTCTCGTGCCTCTTTATGCACCCCTCTTTCCTCTTTTTGCACCCTCTTGCCTCTTTCTGCACCTCTGTTGCATCTTTCTGCACTACTCTTGCTTCTTTCTGCACCTCTCTTGCTTCTTTCTGCACCACTCGGGCTTCTTTCTGCATCCCTCTTCCGTCTTTCTGCACCACTCTTGCCTCTTTCTGCACCCCTGTTCCTTCTTTCTGATCTTCTTTTGTTTCTTTCTGCACATATCTTGCTTCTTTCTGCACCCCTCTCGCCACTTTCTCCACCCCTGTTCCCCTTTTTGCATCTCTGTTGCTTCTTTCTCCACTTCTCTTGCCTCCTTTTCCACCCCTCATCCCTCTTTCTGTACCTCTGTTGCTTCTTTCTGCACTTCTCTTGCTTCTTTCTGCACCTCTGTCCTTTCTTTCTGCACCCCTCATGCCTCTTTCACACCCCTCTTCCCTCTTGTGCACCCTTCTTGCCTCTTTCTGCACCCCTGTTCCTTCTTTCTGCACTTCTTTTGTTTCTTTCTGCACCTCTCTTGTTTATTTCTGTATCCCTCTTGCCTCTTTCTCCAACCCACTTCCCCCTTTCTGCATCTCTGTTGCTTTTTTCTGCATTTCTCTCGCTTCTTTCTGCATCTCTCTTGCTTCTTTCTGCACCCCTCGTGCCTCTTTATGGACCCCTCATCCCTCTTTCTGCAGTCCTCTTGCCTCTTTCTGCACCTCTGTTGCTTCTTTCTGCACTTCTTTTGTTTCTTTCTGCACCTCTCGCTTCATTCTGCACCCCTTTTGCCTGTTTCTCCACCCCTCCTGCCTCTTTCACACCCCTCTTCCCTCTTTCTGCTCACCTCTTGTCTCTTTCTGCACCTCTGTTGCTTCTTTCTGCACTTCTTTTGTTTCTTTCTGCACCCTCTTGCCTCTTTCTGCACCTCTGTTCCTTCTTTCTGCACTTCTTTTGTTTCTTTCTGCACCTCTCGCTTCATTCTGCACCCCTTTTGCCTCTTTCTGCACCCCTCCTGCCTCTTTCACACCCCTCTTCCCTCTTTCTGCTCCCCTCTTGTCTCTTTCTGCACCTTTGTTCCTTCTTCCTGCACTTCTTTTGTTTCTTTCTGCATCTCTCTTGCTTCTTTCTGCACCCCTCGTGCCTCTTTCTGCACCACTTACCCCTCTTTCTGCAGTCCTGTTGCCTCTTTCTGCACCTCTGTTCCTTTTTTCTGCACTTCTTTTGTTTCTTTCTGCACATCTCTTGCTTCTTTCTGCACCACTCATGCCTCTTTCTGCACTCCCTTTCCCTCTTTTTCCACCCCTCTTGCCTCTTTCTGCACCTCTGTTGCTTCTTTCTGCACTCCTCTTGCTTCTTTCTACAGCTCTCTTGCTACTTTCTGTACCCCTCATCCCTCTTTCTGCACCCCTCTTGCCTCTTTCTGCACCTCTGTTCCTTCTTTCTGCACTTCTTTTTTTCTTTCTGCACCTCTCGCTTCATTCTGCACCCCTTTTGCCTCTTTCTGCACCCCTCCTGCCTCTTTCACACCCCTCTTCCCTCTTTCTGCTCCCCTCTTGTCTCTTTCTGCACCTTTGTTCCTTCTTCCTGCACTTCTTTTGTTTCTTTCTACATCTCTCTTGCTTCTTTCTGCACCCCTCGTGCCTCTTTCTGCACCACTTACCCCTCTTTCTGCAGTCCTGTTGCCTCTTTCTGCACCTCTGTTCCTTTTTTTCTGCACTTCTTTTGTTTCTTTCTGCACATCTCTTGCTTCTTTCTGCACCACTCATGCCTCTTTCTGCACTCCTTTTCCCTCTTTTTCCACCCCTCTTGCCTCTTTCTGCACCTCTGTTGCTTCTTTCTGCACTCCTCTTGCTTCTTTCTACAGCTCTCTTGCTTCTTTCTGTACCCCTCATCCCTCTTTCTGCACCTCTCTTGCCTCTTTCTGCACACACAGGGCTACTTTTAAACTGACCTCAGGCTCAGCAGTGCACACATGCAAGTGCAGAAAAGGGCTGCTGGCCTCTAAACTGCCATGCCCTATTATATGCTAGGGCCTTAGAGGTAGTTTTAACCCCCCTGCCCTATAATGTACTAGGGCCTTACAGGGGAGGTCATGCCAATCACCGGGGTACCCCAACCCATAGTGAACCCTAGTGTATGTAGATGTTTTCACTGTATTCTAAGTGTCTTTCAGCATAGCACTGGCTGAGGACATGGTTAATCAGAGTCAGTTACCATCAGTACCAGTCAGAAAAATTTTGGGGGCACAGGATGACTTTGCAACAAGGCCTCTTTGTGCACCTCTGTTGGTTCTTTCTGCATATCTCTTGCTTCTTTCTGCACTTCTTTTGTTACTTTGTGCACCTCTCTTGCTTCTTTCAGCACCCCTCTTGCCTCTTTCTCCATCCCTCTTCCCTCTTTCTGCACCTCTCTTGTCTCTTTCTGCACCTTTGTTCCTTCTTTCTGCACTTCTTTTATTTCTTTCTGCATCTCTCTTGCTTCTTTCTGCACCCCTTGTGCCTCGTCCTGCACCACTTACCCCTCTTTCTGCAGTCATGTTGCCTCTTTCTGCACCTCTGTTCCTTTTTATCCACTTCTTTTGTTTCTTTCTGCACATCTCTTGCTTCTTTCTGCACCACTCGTGCCTCTTTCTGCAGCCCTTTTCCCTCTTTTTCCACCCCTCCTGCCTATTTCTGCACCTCTGTTGCTTCTTTCTGCACTCCTCTTGCTTCTTTCTACAGCTCTCTTGCTTCTTTCTGTACCCCTCATCCCTCTTTCTGCACCCCTCTTGTCTCTTTCTGCACCTTGGTTCTTTCTTTCTGCACTTCTTTTGTTTCTTTTTACACCTCTCTTGCTTCTTTCTGCACCCCTCTTACCACTTTCTCCACCCCTGTTCCCCCTTTTTGCATCTCTGTTGCTTCTTTCTGCACTTCTCTTGCCTCTTTCTCCATCCCTCATCCCTCTTTCTGCACCTCTGTTGCTTCTTTCTGCACTTCTCTTGCTTCTTTCTGCACCTCTGTCCCTCTTTCTGCAACCCTTGTGCCTCTTTCTGCACCCCTCTTTCTGCACCCCTCTTGCGTCTTTCTGCACCTCTGTTCCTTCTTTCTGCATATCTTTTGTTTCTTTCTGCAACTCTCTTGCTTCTTTCTGCTCCCCTCTTGTCTCTTTCTGCACCTTTGTTCCTTCTTTTCTGCACTTTTGTTTCTTTCTGCATCTCTCTTGCTTCTTTCTGCATCTCTCTTGCTTCTTTCTGCCCCTCTTGTGCCTCTTTCTGCACCCCTTATCCCTCTTTCTGCACCTCTGTTGCTTCTTTCTGCACTTCTTTTATTTCTTTCTGCACCCCTCTTTGCCTCTTTCTGCACATCTGTTCCTTCTTTCTGCACTTCTTTTGTTTCTTTCTGCACCTCTCTTGCTTCTTTCTGCACCACTCTTGCCTCTTTCTCCACCCCTCTTCCCCCTTTCTGCATGTCTGTTGCTTCTTTTTACACTTCACTTGCCTCTTTCTCCTCCCCTCTTCCCTCTTTCTGCATATCTGTTGCTTCTTTCTGCACTTATCTTGCATCTTTCTGTACCTCTCTTGCTTCTTTCTGCACCCCTTGTGCCTCTTTCTGCATCCCTCTTCTCTTTCTGCACTCCTCTTGCCTCTTTCTGTACCTCTGTTCCTTCTTTCTGCACTTCTTTTGTTACTTTGTGCATCTCTATTGCTTCTTTCTGCACCCCTCTTGCCTCTTTCTCCATCCCTCTTCCCTCTTTCTGCACCTCTGTTGCTTCTTTCTGCACCTCTCTTGTCTCTTTCTCCACCCCTCTTCCCTCTTTTGCACCTCTGTTGCTTCTTTCTGCACCACTCTTGCTTCTTTGTGCACCCCTCGTGCCTCTTTCTGCACCCCTCTTCCCTCTTTTTGCACCCCTTTTGCCTCTTTCTGCACCTCTGTTGGATCTTTCTGCACTACCCTTGCCTCTTTCTGCAACCCTCTTGCCTTTTTCTGCACCTCTGTTGGCTCTTTATGCACTGCTCTTGCTTCTTTCTGCACCTCTCTTGCTTCTTTATGCACTTCTCTTGCTTCTTTCTACACCTCTCTTGCTTCTTTCTGCACCTCTCTTGCCTCTTTCTGCACACACAGGGCTACTTTTAAACTGACCTCAGGCTCAGCAGTGCACACATGCAAGTGCAGAAAAGGGCTGCAGGCCTCTAAACTGCCATGCCCTATTATATGCTAGGGACTTAGAGGTAGTTTTAACCCCCCTGCCCTATAATGTACTAGGGCCTTACAGGGGAGGTCATGCCAATCACCGGGGTACCCCAACCCATAGTGAACCCTAGTGTATGTAGATGTTTTCACTGTATTCTAAGTGTCTTTCAGCATAGCACTGGCTCCGGACATGGTTAATCAGAGTCAGTTACCATCAGTACCAGTCAGCAAAATGTTGGGGGCACAGGATGACTTTGCAACAAGGCCTCTTTGTGCACCTCTGTTGGTTCTTTCTGCATATCTCTTGCTTCTTTCTGCACTTCTTTTGTTACTTTGTGCACCTCTCTTGCTTCTTTCAGCACCGCTCTTGCCTCTTTCTCCATCCCTCTTCCCTCTTTCTGCACCTCTCTTGCTTCTTTCTGCACCTCTCTTGTCTCTTTCTCCACCTCTCTTCCCTCTTTTTGTACCTCTGTTGCTTATTTGTGTACCTCTCTTGCTTCTTTGTGCACCTCTCGTGCCTCTTTATGCACACCTCTTTCCTCTTTTTGCACCCCTCTTGCCTCTTTCTGCACCTCTGTTGCATCTTTCTGCACTACTGTTGCTTCTTTCTGCACCTCTCTTGCTTCTTTCTGCACCACTCGTGCTTCTTTCTGCATCCCTCTTCCGTCTTTCTGCACCCCTCTTGCCTCTTTCTGCACCCCTGTTCCTTCTTTCTGATCTTATTTTATTTCTTTCTGCACATATCTTGCTTCTTTCTGCACCCCTCTCGCCACTTTCTCCACCCCTGTTCCCCTTTTGCATCTCTGTTGCTTCTTTCTCCACTTCTCTTGCCTCCTTTTCCACCCCTCATCCCTCTTTCCTTACCTCTGTTGCTTCTTTCTGCACTTCTCTTGCTTCTTTCTGCACCTCAGTCCCTTCTTTCTGCACCCCTCGTGCCTCTTTCACACGCCTATTCCCTCTTGTGCACCCTTCTTGCCTCTTTCTGCACCCCTGTTCCTTCTTTCTGCACTTCTTTTGTTTCTTTCTGCACCTGTCTTGTTTATTTCTGTATCCCTCTTGCCTCTTTCTCCACCCCACTTCCCCCTTTCTGCATCTCTGTTGCTTTTATGCATTTCTCTCTCGCTTCTTTCTGCATCTCTCTTGCTTCTTTCTGCACCCCTCGTGCCTCTTTCTGGACCCCTCATCCCTCTTTCTGCAGTCCTCTTGCCTCTTTCTGCACCTCTGTTGCTTTTTTCTGCACTTCTTTTGTTTCTTTCTGCACCCTCTTGCCTCTTTCTGCACCTCTGTTCCTTCTTTCTGCACTTCTTTTTTTTTCTTTCTGCACCCCTTTTGCCTCTTTCTGCACCCCTTTTGCCTCTTTCTGCACCCCTCCTGCCTCTTTCACACCCCTCTTCCCTCTTTATGCTCCCCTCTTGTCTCTTTCTGCACCTTTGTTCCTTCTTTCTGCACTTCTTTTATTTCTTTCTGCATCTCTCTTGCTTCTTTCTGCACCCCCTGTGCCTCGTCCTGCACCACTTACCCCTCTTTCTGCAGTCCTGTTGCCTCTTTCTGCACCTCTGTTCCTTTTTTATCCACTTCTTTTGTTTCTTTCTGCACATCTCTTGCTTCTTTCTGCACCACTCGTGCCTCTTTCTGCAGCCCTTTTCCCTCTTTTTCCACCCCTCCTGCCTATTTCTGCACCTCTGTTGCTTCTTTCTGCACTCCTCTTGCTTCTTTCTACAGCTCTCTTGCTTCTTTCTGTACCCCTCATCCCTCTTTCTGCACCCCTCTTGTCTCTTTCTGCACCTCGGTTCTTTCTTTCTGCACTTCTTTTGTTTCTTTTTACACCTCTCTTGCTTCTTTCTGCACCCCTCTTACCACTTTCTCCACCCCTGTTCCCCCTTTTTGCATCTCTGTTGCTTCTTTCTGCACTTCTCTTGCCTCTTTCTCCATCCCTCATCCCTCTTTCTGCACCTCTGTTGCTTCTTTCTGCACTTCTCTTGCTTCTTTCTGCACCTCTGTCCCTCTTTCTGCAACCCTTGTGCCTCTTTCTGCACCCCTCTTTCTGCACCCCTCTTGCGTCTTTCTGCACCTCTGTTCCTTCTTTCTGCACATCTTTTGTTTCTTTCTGCAACTCTCTTGCTTCTTTCTGCTCCCCTCTTGTCTCTTTCTGCACCTTTGTTCCTTCTTTCTGCACTTTTGTTTCTTTCTGCATCTCTCTTGCTTCTTTCTGCATCTCTCTTGCTTCTTTCTGCCCCTCTTGTGCCTCTTTCTGCACCCCTTATCCCTCTTTCTGCACCTCTGTTGCTTCTTTCTGCACTTCTTTTATTTCTTTCTGCACCCCTCTTGCCTCTTTCTGCACATCTGTTCCTTCTTTCTGCACTTCTTTTATTTCTTTCTGCACCTCTCTTGCTTCTTTCTGCACCACTCTTGCCTCTTTCTCCACCCCTCTTCTCCCTTTCTGCATGTCTGTTGCTTCTTTTTGCACTTCTCTTGCCTCTTTCTCCTCCCCTCTTCCCTCTTTCTGCATCTCTGTTGCTTCTTTCTGCACTTATCTTGCATCTTTCTGTACCTCTCTTGCTTCTTTCTGCACCCCTTGTGCCTCTTTCTCCACCCCTCTTCCCTCTTTCTGCACCTCTCTTGTCTCTTTCTCCACCCCTCTTCCCTATTTCTGCACCTCTGTTGCTTCTTTCTGCACCTCTCTTGTCTCTTTCTCCACCCCCTTCCCTCTTTTTGCACCTCTGTTGCTTCTTTCTGCACCACTCTTGCTTCTTTGTGCACCCCTCGTGCCTCTTTCTGCACCCCTCTTCCCTCTTTTTGCACCCCTTTTGCCTCTTTCTGCACCTCTGTTGGATCTTTCTGCACTACCCTTGCCTCTTTATGCACCCCTCTTGCCTCTTTCTGCACCTCTGTTGGCTCTTTATGCACTGCTCTTGCTTCTTTCTGCACCTCTCTTGCTTCTTTATGCACTTCTCTGGCTTCTTTCTACACCTCTCTTGCTTCTTTCTGCACCTCCCTTGCCTCTTTCTGCACACACAGGGCTACTTTTAAACTGACCTCAGGCTCAGCAGTGCACACATGCAAGTGCAGAAAAGGGCTGCTGGCCTCTAAACTGCCATGCCCTATTATATGCTAGGGACTTAGAGGTAGTTTTAACCCCCTGCCCTATAATGTACTAGGGCCTTACAGGGGAGGTCATGCCAATCACCGGGGTACCCCAACCCATAGTGAACCCTAGTGTATGTAGATGTTTTCACTGTATTCTAAGTGTCTTTCAGCATAGCACTGGCTCCGGACATGGTTAATCAGAGTCAGTTACCATCAGTACCAGTCAGCAAAATGTTGGGGGCACAGGATGACTTTGCAACAAGGCCTCTTTGTGCACCTCTGTTGGTTCTTTCTGCATATCTCTTGCTTCTTTCTGCACTTCTTTTGTTACTTTGTGCACCTCTCTTGCTTCTTTCAGCACCCCTCTTGCCTCTTTCTCCATCCCTCTTCCCTCTTTCTGCACCTCTCTTGCTTCTTTCTGCACCTCTCTTGTCTCTTTCTCCACCTCTCTTCCCTCTTTTTGTACCTCTGTTGCTTATTTGTGTACCTCTCTTGCTTCTTTGTGCACCTCTCGTGCCTCTTTATGCACCCCTCTTTCCTCTTTTTGCACCCCTCTTGCCTCTTTCTGCACCTCTGTTGCATCTTTCTGCACTACTCTTGCTTCTTTCTGCACCTCTCTTGCTTCTTTCTGCACCACTCGGGCTACTTTCTGCATCCCTCTTCCGTCTTTCTGCACCACTCTTGCCTCTTTCTGCACCCCTGTTCCTTCTTTCTGATCTTCTTTTGTTTCTTTCTGCACATATCTTGCTTCTTTCTGCACCCCTCTCGCCACTTTCTCCACCCCTGTTCCCCTTTTTGCATCTCTGTTGCTTCTTTCTCCACTTCTCTTGCCTCCTTTTCCACCCCTCATCCCTCTTTCTGTACCTCTGTTGCTTCTTTCTGCACTTCTCTTGCTTCTTTCTGCACCTCTGTCCTTTCTTTCTGCACCCCTCATGCCTCTTTCACACCCCTCTTCCCTCTTGTGCACACTTCTTGCCTCTTTCTGCACCCCTGTTCCTTCTTTCTGCACTTCTTTTGTTTCTTTCTGCACCTCTCTTGTTTATTTCTGTATCCCTCTTGCCTCTTTCTCCAACCCACTTCCCCCTTTCTGCATCTCTGTTGCTTTTTTATGCATTTCTCTCGCTTCTTTCTGCATCTCTCTTGCTTCTTTCTGCACCCCTCGTGCCTCTTTATGGACCCCTCATCCCTCTTTCTGCAGTCCTCTTGCCTCTTTCTGCACCTCTGTTGCTTCTTTCTGCACTTCTTTTGTTTCTTTCTGCACCCTCTTGCCTCTTTCTGCACCTCTGTTCCTTCTTTCTGCACTTCTTTTGTTTCTTTCTGCACCTCTCGCTTCATTCTGCACCCCTTTTGCCTGTTTCTCCACCCCTCCTGCCTCTTTCACACCCCTCTTCCCTCTTTCTGCTCACCTCTTGTCTCTTTCTGCACCTCTGTTGCTTCTTTCTGCACTTCTTTTGTTTCTTTCTGCACCCTCTTGCCTCTTTCTGCACCTCTGTTCCTTCTTTCTGCACTTCTTTTGTTTCTTTCTGCACCTCTCGCTTCATTCTGCACCCCTTTGCCTCTTTCTGCACCCCTCCTGCCTCTTTCACACCCCTCTTCCCTCTTTCTGCTCCCCTCTTGTCTCTTTCTGCACCTTTGTTCCTTCTTCCTGCACTTCTTTTGTTTCTTTCTGCATCTCTCTTGCTTCTTTCTGCACCCCTCGTGCCTCTTTCTGCACCACTTACCCTCTTTCTGCAGTCCTGTTGCCTCTTTCTGCACCTCTGTTCCTTTTTTCTGCACTTCTTTTGTTTCTTTCTGCACATCTCTTGCTTCTTTCTGCACCACTCATGCCTCTTTCTGCACTCCCTTTCCCTCTTTTTCCACCCCTCTTGCCTCTTTCTGCACCTCTGTTGCTTCTTTCTGCACTCCTCTTGCTTCTTTCTACAGCTCTCTTGCTACTTTCTGTACCCCTCATCCCTCTTTCTGCACCCCTCTTGCCTCTTTCTGCACCTCTGTTCCTTCTTTCTGCACTTCTTTTTCTTTCTGCACCTCTCGCTTCATTCTGCACCCTTTTTGCCTCTTTCTGCACCCCTCCTGCCTCTTTCACACCCCTCTTCCCTCTTTCTGCTCCCCTCTTGTCTCTTTCTGCACCTTTGTTCCTTCTTCCTGCACTTCTTTTGTTTCTTTCTACATCTCTCTTGCTTCTTTCTGCACCCCTCGTGCCTCTTTCTGCACCACTTACCCCTCTTTCTGCAGTCCTGTTGCCTCTTTCTGCACCTCTGTTCCTTTTTTCTGCACTTCTTTTGTTTCTTTCTGCACATCTCTTGCTTCTTTCTGCACCACTCATGCCTCTTTCTGCACTCCTTTTCCCTCTTTTTCCACCCCTCTTGCCTCTTTCTGCACTTCTGTTGCTTCTTTCTGCACTCCTCTTGCTTCTTTCTACAGCTCTCTTGCTTCTTTCTGTACCCCTCATCCCTCTTTCTGCACCCCTCTTGCCTCTTTCTGCACCTCTGTTCCTTCTTTCTGCACTTCTTTTGTTTCTTTTTGCACCTCTCTTGCTTCTTTCTGCACCTCTCTTGCCTCTTTCTGCACACACAGGGCTACTTTTAAACTGACCTCAGGCTCAGCAGTGCACACATGCAAGTGCAGAAAAGGGCTGCTGGCCTCTAAACTGCCATGCCCTATTATATGCTAGGGCCTTAGAGGTAGTTTTAACCCCCCTGCCCTATAATGTACTAGGGCCTTACAGGGGAGGTCATGCCAATCACCGGGGTACCCCAACCCATAGTGAACCCTAGTGTATGTAGATGTTTTCACTGTATTCTAAGTGTCTTTCAGCATAGCACTGGCTGAGGACATGGTTAATCAGAGTCAGTTACCATCAGTACCAGTCAGAAAAATTTTGGGGGCACAGGATGACTTTGCAACAAGGCCACTTTGTGCACCTCTGTTGGTTCTTTCTGCATATCTCTTGCTTCTTTCTGCACTTCTTTTGTTACTTTGTGCACCTCTCTTGCTTCTTTCAGCACCCCTCTTGCCTCTTTCTCCATCCCTCTTCCCTCTTTCTGCACCTCTCTTGTCTCTTTCTGCACCTTTGTTCCTTCTTTCTGCACTTCTTTTATTTCTTTCTGCATCTCTCTTGCTTCTTTCTGCACCCCTTGTGCCTCGTCCTGCACCACTTACCCCTCTTTCTGCAGTCCTGTTGCCTCTTTCTGCACCTCTGTTCCTTTTTTATCCACTTCTTTTGTTTCTTTCTGCACATCTCTTGCTTCTTTCTGCACCACTCGTGCCTCTTTCTGCAGCCCTTTTCCCTCTTTTTCCACCCCTCCTGCCTATTTCTGCACCTCTGTTGCTTCTTTCTGCACTCCTCTTGCTTCTTTCTACAGCTCTCTTGCTTCTTTCTGTACCCCTCATCCCTCTTTCTGCACCCCTGTTGTCTCTTTCTGCACCTCGGTTCTTTCTTTCTGCACTTCTTTTGTTTCTTTTTACACCTCTCTTGCTTCTTTCTGCACCCCTCTTACCACTTTCTCCACCCCTGTTCCCCCTTTTTGCATCTCTGTTGCTTCTTTCTGCACTTCTCTTGCCTCTTTCTCCATCCCTCATCCCTCTTTCTGCACCTCTGTTGCTTCTTTCTGCACTTCTCTTGCTTCTTTCTGCACCTCTGTCCCTCTTTCTGCAACCCTTGTGCCTCTTTCTGCACCCCTCTTTCTGCACCCTCTTGCGTCTTTCTGCACCTCTGTTCCTTCTTTCTGCACATCTTTTGTTTCTTTCTGCAACTCTCTTGCTTCTTTCTGCTCCCCTATTGTCTCTTTCTGCACCTTTGTTCCTTCTTTCTGCACTTTTGTTTCTTTCTGCATCTCTCTTGCTTCTTTCTGCATCTCTCTTGCTTCTTTCTGCCCCTCTTGTGCCTCTTTCTGCACCCCTTATCCCTCTTTCTGCACCTCTGTTGCTTCTTTCTGCACTTCTTTTATTTCTTTCTGCACCCCTCTTGCCTCTTTCTGCACATCTGTTCCTTCTTTCTGCACTTCTTTTGTTTCTTTCTGCACCTCTCTTGCTTCTTTCTGCACCACTCTTGCCTCTTTCTCCACCCCTCTTCCCCCTTTCTGCATGTCTGTTGCTTCTTTTTACACTTCTCTTGCCTCTTTCTCCTCCCCTCTTCCCTCTTTCTGCATCTCTGTTGCTTCTTTCTGCACTTATCTTGCATCTTTCTGTACCTCTCTTGCTTCTTTCTGCACCCCTTGTGCCTCTTTCTGCATCCCTCTTCTCTTTCTGCACTCCTCTTGCCTCTTTCTGTACCTCTGTTCCTTCTTTCTGCACTTCTTTTGTTACTTTGTGCATCTCTATAGCTTCTTTCTGCACCCCTCTTGCCTCTTTCTCCATCCCTCTTCCCTCTTTCTGCACCTCTGTTGCTTCTTTCTGCACCTCTCTTGTCTCTTTCTCCACCCCTCTTCCCTCTTTTTGCACCTCTGTTGCTTCTTTCTGCACCACTCTTGCTTCTTTGTGAACCCCTCGTGCCTCTTTCTGCACCCCTCTTCCCTCTTTTTGCACCCCTTTTGCCTCTTTCTGCACCTCTGTTGGATCTTTCTGCACTACCCTTGCCTCTTTCTGCACCCCTCTTGCCTTTTTCTGCACCTCTGTTGGCTCTTTATGCACTGCTCTTGCTTCTTTCTGCACCTCTCTTGCTTCTTTATGCACTTCTCTTGCTTCTTTCTACACCTCTCTTGCTTCTTTCTGCACCTCTCTTGCCTCTTTCTGCACACACAGGGCTACTTTTAAACTGACCTCAGGCTCAGCAGTGCACACATGCAAGTGCAGAAAAGGGCTGCTGGCCTCTAAACTGCCATGCCCTATTATATGCTAGGGACTTAGAGGTAGTTTTAACCCCCCTGCCCTATAATGTACTAGGGCCTTACAGGGGAGGTCATGCCAATCACCGGGGTACCCCAACCCATAGTGAACCCTAGTGTATGTAGATGTTTTCACTGTATTCTAAGTGTCTTTCAGCATAGCACTGGCTCCGGACATGGTTAATCAGAGTCAGTTACCATCAGTACCAGTCAGCAAAATGTTGGGGGCACAGGATGACTTTGCAACAAGGCCTCTTTGTGCACCTCTGTTGGTTCTTTCTGCATATCTCTTGCTTCTTTCTGCACTTCTTTTGTTACTTTGTGCACCTCTCTTGCTTCTTTCAGCACCCCTCTTGCCTCTTTCTCCATCCCTCTTCCCTCTTTCTGCACCTCTCTTGCTTCTTTCTGCACCTCTCTTGTCTCTTTCTCCACCTCTCTTCCCTCTTTTTGTACCTCTGTTGCTTATTTGTGTACCTCTCTTGCTTCTTTGTGCACCTCTCGTGCCTCTTTATGCACACCTCTTTCCTCTTTTTGCACCCCTCTTGCCTCTTTCTGCACCTCTGTTGCATCTTTCTGCACTACTGTTGCTTCTTTCTGCACCTCTCTTGCTTCTTTCTGCACCACTCGTGCTTCTTTCTGCATCCCATTTCCGTCTTTCTGCACCCCTCTTGCCTCTTTCTGCACCCCTGTTCCTTCTTTCTGATCTTATTTTATTTCTTTCTGCACATATCTTGCTTCTTTCTGCACCCCTCTCCACTTTCTCCACCCCTGTTCCCCTTTTTGCATCTCTGTTGCTTCTTTCTCCACTTCTCTTGCCTCCTTTTCCACCCCTCATCCCTCTTTCCTTACCTCTGTTGCTTCTTTCTGCACTTCTCTTGCTTCTTTCTGCACCTCAGTCCCTTCTTTCTGCACCCCTCGTGCCTCTTTCACACGCCTATTCCCTCTTGTGCACCCTTCTTGCCTCTTTCTGCACCCCTGTTCCTTCTTTCTGCACTTCTTTTGTTTCTTTCTGCACCTGTCTTGTTTATTTCTGTATCCCTCTTGCCTCTTTCTCCACCCCACTTCCCCTTTCTGCATTTCTGTTGCTATTTTATGCATTTCTCTCGCTTCTTTCTGCATCTCTCTTGCTTCTTTCTCTACCCCTCGTGCCTCTTTCTGGACCCCTCATCCCTCTTTCTGCAGTCCTCTTGCCTCTTTCTGCACCTCTGTTGCTTTTTCTGCACTTCTTTTGTTTCTTTCTGCACCCTCTTGCCTCTTTCTGCACCTCTGTTCCTTCTTTCTGCACTTCTTTTTTTCTTTCTGCACCCCTTTGCCTCTTTCTGCACCCCTTTTGCCTCTTTCTGCACCCCTCCTGCCTCTTTCACACCCCTCTTCCCTCTTTATGCTCCCCTCTTGTCTCTTTCTGCACCTTTGTTCCTTCTTTCTGCACTTCTTTTATTTCTTTCTGCATCTCTCTTGCATTTTTCTGCACCCCTTGTGCCTCGTCCTGCACCACTTACCCCTCTTTCTGCAGTCCTGTTGCCTCTTTCTGCACCTCTGTTCCTTTTTTATCCACTTCTTTTGTTTCTTTCTGCACATCTCTTGCTTCTTTCTGCACCACTCGTGCCTCTTTCTGCAGCCCTTTTCCCTCTTTTTCCACCCCTCCTGCCTATTTCTGCACCTCTGTTGCTTCTTTCTGCACTCCTCTTGCTTCTTTCTACAGCTCTCTTGCTTCTTTCTGTACCCCTCATCCCTCTTTCTGCACCCCTCTTGTCTCTTTCTGCACCTCGGTTCTTTCTTTCTGCACTTCTTTTGTTTCTTTTTACACCTCTCTTGCTTCTTTCTGCACCCCTCTTACCACTTTCTCCACCCCTGTTCCCCCTTTTTGCATCTCTGTTGCTTCTTTCTGCACTTCTCTTGCCTCTTTCTCCATCCCTCATCCCTCTTTCTGCACCTCTGTTGCTTCTTTCTGCACTTCTCTTGCTTCTTTCTGCACCTCTGTCCCTTCTTTTGGCAAGCCTAGTGCCTCTTTCTGCACCCCTCTTTCTGCACCCCTCTTGCGTCTTTCTGCACCTCTGTTCCTTCTTTCTGCACATCTTTTGTTTCTTTCTGCAACTCTCTTGCTTCTTTCTGCTCCCCTCTTGTCTCTTTCTGCACCTTTGTTCCTTCTTTCTGCACTTTTGTTTCTTTCTGCATCTCTCTTGCTTCTTTCTGCATCTCTCTTGCTTCTTTCTGCCCCTCTTGTGCCTCTTTCTGCACCCCTTATCCCTCTTTCTGCACCTCTGTTGCTTCTTTCTGCACTTCTTTTATTTCTTTCTGCACCCCTCTTGCCTCTTTCTGCACATCTGTTCCTTCTTTCTGCACTTCTTTTGTTTCTTTCTGCACCTCTCTTGCTTCTTTCTGCACCACTCTTGCCTCTTTCTCCACCCCTCTTCCCCCTTTCTGCATGTCTGTTGCTTCTTTTTGCACTTCTCTTGCCTCTTTCTCCTCCCCTCTTCCCTCTTTCTGCATCTCTGTTGCTTCTTTCTGCACTTATCTTGCATCTTTCTGTACCTCTCTTGCTTCTTTCTGCACCCCTTGTGCCTCTTTCTGCATCCCTCTTTTCTTTCTGCACTCCTCTTGCCTCTTTCTGTACCTCTGTTCCTTCTTTCTGCACTTCTTTTGTTACTTTGTGCATCTCTATAGCTTCTTTCTGCACCCCTCTTGCCTCTTTCTCCATCCCTCTTCCCTATTTCTGCACCTCTGTTGCTTCTTTCTGCACCTCTCTTGTCTCTTTCTCCGCCCCTCTTCCCTCTTTTTGCACCTCTGTTGCTTCTTTCTGCACCACTCTTGCTTCTTTGTGCACCCCTCGTGCCTCTTTCTGCACCCCTCTTCCCTCTTTTTGCACCCCTTTTGCCTCTTTCTGCACCTCTGTTGGATCTTTCTGCACTACCCTTGCCTCTTTATGCACCCCTCTTGCCTCTTTCTGCACCTCTGTTGGCTCTTTATGCACTGCTCTTGCTTCTTTCTGCACCTCTCTTGCTTCTTTCTGCACTTCTCTGGCTTCTTTCTACACCTCTCTTGCTTCTTTCTGCACCTCCCTTGCCTCTTTCTGCACACACAGGGCTACTTTTAAACTGACCTCAGGCTCAGCAGTGCACACATGCAAGTGCTGAAAAGGGCTGCTGGCCTCTAAACTGCCATGCCCTATTATATGCTAGGGACTTAGAGGTAGTTTTAACCCCCCTGCCCTATAATGTACTAGGGCCTTACAGGGAAGGTCATGCCAATCACCGGGGTACCCCAACCCATAGTGAACCCTAGTGTATGTAGATGTTTTCACTGTATTCTAAGTGTCTTTCAGCATAGCACTGGCTCCGGACATGGTTAATCAGAGTCAGTTACCATCAGTACCAGTCAGCAAAATGTTGGGGGCACAGGATGACTTTGCAACAAGGCCTCTTTGTGCACCTCTGTTGGTTCTTTCTGCATATCTCTTGCTTCTTTCTGCACTTCTTTTGTTACTTTGTGCACCTCTCTTGCTTCTTTCAGCACCCCTCTTGCCTCTTTCTCCATCCCTCTTCCCTCTTTCTGCACCTCTCTTGCTTCTTTCTGCACCTCTCTTGTCTCTTTCTCCACCTCTCTTCCCTCTTTTTGTACCTCTGTTGCTTATTTGTGTACCTCTCTTGCTTCTTTGTGCACCTCTCGTGCCTCTTTATGCACCCCTCTTTCCTCTTTTTGCACCCCTCTTGCCTCTTTCTGCACCTCTGTTGCATCTTTCTGCACTACTCTTGCTTCTTTCTGCACCTCTCTTGCTTCTTTCTGCACCACTCGGGCTTCTTTCTGCATCCCTCTTCCGTCTTTCTGCACCACTCTTGCCTCTTTCTGCACCCCTGTTCCTTCTTTCTGATCTTCTTTTGTTTCTTTCTGCACATATCTTGCTTCTTTCTGCACCCCTCTCGCCACTTTCTCCACCCCTGTTCCCCTTTTTGCATCTCTGTTGCTTCTTTCTCCACTTCTCTTGCCTCCTTTTCCACCCCTCATCCCTCTTTCTGTACCTCTGTTGCTTCTTTCTGCACTTCTCTTGCTTCTTTCTGCACCTCTGTCCTTTCTTTCTGCACCCCTCATGCCTCTTTCACACCCCTCTTCCCTCTTGTGCACCCTTCTTGCCTCTTTCTGCACCCCTGTTCCTTCTTTCTGCACTTCTTTTGTTTCTTTCTGCACCTCTCTTGTTTATTTCTGTATCCCTCTTGCCTCTTTCTCCAACCCACTTCCCCCTTTCTGCATCTCTGTTGCTTTTTTATGCATTTCTCTCGCTTCTTTCTGCATCTCTCTTGCTTCTTTCTGCACCCCTCGTGCCTCTTTCTGCACCTCTGTTCCTTCTTTCTGCACTTCTTTTGTTTCTTTCTGCACCTCTCGCTTCATTCTGCACCCCTTTTGCCTGTTTCTCCACCCCTCCTGCCTCTTTCACACCCCTCTTCCCTCTTTCTGCTCACCTCTTGTCTCTTTCTGCACCTCTGTTGCTTCTTTCTGCACTTCTTTTGTTTCTTTCTGCACCCTCTTGCCTCTTTCTGCACCTCTGTTCCTTCTTTCTGCACTTCTTTTGTTTCTTTCTGCACCTCTCGCTTCATTCTGCACTCCTTTTGCCTCTTTCTGCACCCCTCCTGCCACTTTCACACCCCTCTTCCCTCTTTCTGCTCCCCTCTTGTCTCTTTCTGCACCTTTGTTCCTTCTTCCTGCACTTCTTTTGTTTCTTTCTGCATCTCTCTTGCTTCTTTCTGCACCCCTCGTGCCTCTTTCTGCACCACTTACCCCTCTTTCTGCAGTCCTGTTGCCTCTTTCTGCACCTCTGTTCCTTTTTTCTGCACTTCTTTTGTTTCTTTCTGCACATCTCTTGCTTCTTTCTGCACCACTCATGCCTCTTTCTGCACTCCCTTTCCCTCTTTTTCCACCCCTCTTGCCTCTTTCTGCACCTCTGTTGCTTCTTACTGCACTCCTCTTGCTTCTTTCTACAGCTCTCTTGCTACTTTCTGTACCCCTCATCCCTCTTTCTGCACCCCTCTTGCCTCTTTCTGCACCTCTGTTCCTTCTTTCTGCACTTCTTTTTTTCTTTCTGCACCTCTCGCTTCATTCTGCACCCCTTTTGCCTCTTTCTGCACCCCTCCTGCCTCTTTCACACCCCTCTTCCCTCTTTCTGCTCCCCTCTTGTCTCTTTCTGCACCTTTGTTCCTTCTTCCTGCACTTCTTTTGCTTTCTTTCTACATCTCTCTTGCTTCTTTCTGCACCCTTCGTGCCTCTTTCTGCACCACTTACCCCTCTTTCTGCAGTCCTGTTGCCTCTTTCTGCACCTCTGTTCCTTTTTTCTGCACTTCTTTTGTTTCTTTCTGCACATCTCTTGTCTCTTTCTCCACCTCTCTTCCCTCTTTTTGTACCTCTGTTGCTTATTTGTGTACCTCTCTTGCTTCTTTGTGCACCTCTTGTGCCTCTTTATGCACCCCTCTTTCCTCTTTTTGCACCCCTCTTGCCTCTTTCTGCACCTCTGTTGCATCTTTCTGCACTACTCTTGCTTCTTTCTGCACCTCTCTTGCTTCTTTCTGCACCACTCGGGCTTCTTTCTGCATCCCTCTTCCGTCTTTCTGCACCACTCTTGCCTCTTTCTGCACCCCTGTTCCTTCTTTCTGATCTTCTTTTGTTTCTTTCTGCACATATCTTGCTTCTTTCTGCACCTCCTCTCGCCACTTTCTCCACCCCTGTTCCCCTTTTTGCATCTCTGTTGCTTCTTTCTCCACTTCTCTTGCCTCCTTTTCCACCCCTCATCCCTCTTTCTGTACCTCTGTTGCTTCTTTCTGCACTTCTCTTGCTTCTTTCTGCACCTCTGTCCTTTCTTTCTGCACCCCTCATGCCTCTTTCACACCCCTCTTCCCTCTTGTGCACCCTTCTTGCCTCTTTCTGCACCCCTGTTCCTTCTTTCTGCACTTCTTTTGTTTCTTTCTGCACCTCTCTTGTTTATTTCTGTATCCCTCTTGCCTCTTTCTCCAACCCACTTCCCCCTTTCTGCATCTCTGTTGCTTTTTATGCATTTCTCTCGCTTCTTTCTGCATCTCTCTTGCTTCTTTCTGCACCCCTCGTGCCTCTTTATGGACCCCTCATCCCTCTTTCTGCAGTCCTCTTGCCTCTTTCTGCACCTCTGTTGCTTCTTTCTGCACTTCTTTTGTTTCTTTCTGCACCCTCTTGCCTCTTTCTGCACCTCTGTTCCTTCTTTCTGCACTTCTTTTGTTTCTTTCTGCACCTCTCGCTTCATTCTGCACCCTTTTGCCTGTTTCTCCACCCCTCCTGCCTCTTTCACACCCCTCTTCCCTCTTTCTGCTCACCTCTCTGTCTCTTTCTGCACCTCTGTTGCTTCTTTCTGCACTTCTTTTGTTTCTTTCTGCACCCTCTTGCCTCTTTCTGCACCTCTGTTCCTTCTTTCTGCACTTCTTTTGTTTCTTTCTGCACCTCTCGCTTCATTCTGCACCCCTTTTGCCTCTTTCTGCACCCCTCCTGCCTCTTTCACACCCTCTTCCCTCTTTCTGCTCCCCTCTTGTCTCTTTCTGCACCTTTGTTCCTTCTTCCTGAACTTCTTTTGTTTCTTTCTGCATCTCTCTTGCTTCTTTCTGCACCCTCGTGCATCTTTCTGCACCACTTACCCCTCTTTCTGCAGTCCTGTTGCCTCTTTCTGCACCTCTGTTCCTTTTTTCTGCACTTCTTTTGTTTCTTTCTGCACATCTCTTGCTTCTTTCTGCACCACTCATGCCTCTTTCTGCACTCCCTTTCCTCTTTTTCCACCTCTCTTGCCTCTTTCTGCACCTCTGTTGCTTCTTTCTGCACTCCTCTTGCTTCTTTCTACAGCTCTCTTGCTACTTTCTGTACCCCTCATCCCTCTTTCTGCACCCCTCTTGCCTCTTTCTGCACCTCTGTTCCTTCTTTCTGCACTTCTTTTTTCTTTCTGCACCTCTCGCTTCATTCTGCACCCTTTTGCCTCTTTCTGCACCCCTCCTGCCTCTTTCACACCCCTCTTCCTCTTTCTGCTCCCTCTTGTCTCTTTCTGCACCTTTGTTCCTTCTTCCTGCACTTCTTTGTTTCTTTCTACATCTCTCTTGCTTCTTTCTGCACCCCTCGTGCCTCTTTCTGCACCACTTACCCCTCTTTCTGCAGTCCTGTTGCCTCTTTCTGCACCTCTGTTCCTTTTTTCTGCACTTCTTTTGTTTCTTTCTGCACATCTCTTGCTTCTTTCTGCACCACTCATGCCTCTTTCTGCACTCCTTTTCCCTCTTTTTCCACCCCTCTTGCCTCTTTCTGCACCTCTGTTGCTTCTTTCTGCACTCCTCTTGCTTCTTTCTACAGCTCTCTTGCTTCTTTCTGTACCCCTCATCCCTCTTTCTGCACCCCTCTTGCCTCTTTCTGCACCTCTGTTCCTTCTTTCTGCACTTCTTTTGTTTCTTTTTGCACCTCTCTTGCTTCTTTCTGCACCTCTCTTGCCTCTTTCTGCACACACAGGGCTACTTTTAAACTGACCTCAGGCTCAGCAGTGCACACATGCAAGTGCAGAAAAGGGCTGCTGGCCTCTAAACTGCCATGCCCTATTATATGCTAGGGCCTTAGAGGTAGTTTTAACCCCCTGCCCTATAATGTACTAGGGCCTTACAGGGGAGGTCATGCCAATCACCGGGTACCCCATCCCATAGTGAACCCTAGTGTATGTAGATGTTTTCACTGTATTCTAAGTGTCTTTCAGCATAGCACTGGCTGAGGACATGGTTAATCAGAGTCAGTTACCATCAGTACCAGTCAGAAAAATTTTGGGGGCACAGGATGACTTTGCAACAAGGCCTCTTTGTGCACCTCTGTTGGTTCTTTCTGCATATCTCTTGCTTCTTTCTGCACTTCTTTTGTTACTTTGTGCACCTCTCTTGCTTCTTTCAGCACCCCTCTTGCCTCTTTCTCCATCCCTCTTCCCTCTTTCTGCACCTCTCTTGCTTCTTTCTGCACCTCTCTTGTCTCTTTCTCCACCTCTCTTCCCTCTTTTTGTACCTCTGTTGCTTATTTGTGTACCTCTCTTGCTTCTTTGTGCACCTCTCGTGCCTCTTTATGCACCCCTCTTTCCTATTTTTGCACCCCTCTTGCCTCTTTCTGCACCTCTGTTGCATCTTTCTGCACTACTCTTGCTTCTTTCTGCACCTCTCTTGCTTCTTTCTGCACCACTCGTGCTTCTTTCTGCATCCCTCTTCCGTCTTTCTGCACCACTCTTGCCTCTTTCTGCATCCCTGTTCCTTCTTTCTGATCTTCTTTTGTTTCTTTCTGCACATATCTTGCTTCTTTCTGCACCCCTCTTGCCACTTTCTCCACCCCTGTTCCCCTTTTTGCATCTCTGTTGCTTCTTTCTCCACTTCTCTTGCCTCCTTTTCCACCCCTCATCCCTCTTTCTGTACCTCTGTTGCTTCTTTCTGCACCCCTCGTGCCTCTTTCACACCCCTCCTCCCTCTTGTGCACCCTTCTTGCCTCTTTCTGCACCCCTGTTCCTTCTTTCTGCACTTCTTTTGTTTCTTTCTGCACCTCTCTTGTTTATTTCTGTATCCCTCTTGCCTCTTTCTCCAACCCACTTCCCCCTTTCTGCATCTCTGTTGCTTTTTTATGCATTTCTCTCGCTTCTTTCTGCATCTCTCTTGCTTCTTTCTGCACCCCTCATGCCTCTTTATGGACCCCTCATCCCTCTTTCTGCAGTCCTCTTGCCTCTTTCTGCACCTCTATTGCTTCTTTCTGCACTTCTTTTGTTTCTTTCTGCACCCTCTTGCCTCTTTCTGCACCTCTGTTCCTTCTTTCTGCACTTCTTTTGTTTCTTTCTGCACCTCTCGCTTCTTTCTGCACCCCTTTTGCCTCTTTCTGCACCCCTCCTGCCTCTTTCACACCCCTCTTCCCTCTTTCTGCTCCCCTCTTGTCTCTTTCTGCACCTTAGTTCCTTCTTCCTGCACTTCTTTTGTTTCTTTCTGCATCTCTCTTGCTTCTTTCTGCACCCTCGTGCCTCTTTCTGCACCACTTACCCCTCTTTCTGCAGTCCTGTTGCCTCTTTCTGCACCTCTGTTCCTTTTTCTGCACTTCTTTTGTTTCTTTCTGCACATCTCTTGCTTCTTTCTGCACCACTCATGCCTCTTTCTGCACTCCTTTTCCCTCTTTTTCCACCCCTCTTGCCTCTTTCTGCACCTCTGTTGTTTCTTTCTGCACTCCTCTTGCTTCTTTCTACAGCTCTCTTGCTTCTTTCTGTACCCCTCATCCCTCTTTCTGCACCCCTCTTGCCTCTTTCTGCACCTCTGTTCCTTCTTTCTGCACTTCTTTTGTTTCTTTTTGCACCTCTCTTGCTTCTTTCTGCACCCCTCTTACCACTTTCTCCACCCCTGTTCCCCCTTTTTGCATCTCTGTTGCTTCTTTCTGCACTTCTCTTGCCTCTTTCTCCATCCCTCATCCCTCTTTCTGCACCTCTGTTGCTTCTTTCTGCACTTCTCTTGCTTCTTTCTGCACCTCTGTCCCTTCTTTCTGCAACCCTTGTGCCTCTTTCTGTACCCCTCTTCCCTCTTTCTGCACCCCTCTTGCCTCTTTCTGCACCTCTGTTCCTTCTTTCTGCACATCTTTTGTTTCTTTCTGCAGCTCTCTTGCTTCTTTCTGCACACCTCATGCTTCTTTCTGCACCCCTCGTGCCTCTTTCACACCCCTCTTCGCTCTTTCTGCACCCCTCTTGTCTCTTTCTGCACCTTTGTTCCTTCTTTCTGCACTTTTATTTCTTTCTGCATCTCTCTTGCTTCTTTCTGCATCTCTCTTGCTTCTTTCTGCACCCCTTGTGCCTCTCTGCACCCCATTATCCCTCTTTCTGCACCTCTAGTGCTTCTTTCTGCACTTTTGTTTCTTTCTGCACCCCTCTTGCCTCTTTCTGCACATCTGTTCCTATTTTCTGCACTTCTTTTGTTTCTTTCTGCACCTCTCTTGCTTCTTTCTGCACCACTCTTGCCTCTTTCTCCACCCCTCTTGCCCCTTTCTGCATGTCTGTTGCTTCTTTTTGCACTTCTCTTGCCTCTTTCTCCACCCCTCTTCCCTCTTTCTGCATCTCTGTTGCTTCTTTCTGCACTTATCTTGCGTCTTTCTGCACTTATCTTGCGTCTTTCTGTACCTCTCTTGCTTCTTTCTGCACCCCTTGTGCCTCTTTCTGTATCCCTCTTCTCTTTCTGCACCTCTGTTCCTTCTTTCTGCACTTCTTTTGTTACTTTGTGCACCTCTCTTGCTTCTTTGTGTACCCCTCTTGCCTCTTTCTCCATCCCTCTTCCCTCTTTCTGCACCTCTGTTGTTTCTTTCTGCACCTCTCTTGTCTCTTTCTCCACCCCTCTTCCCTCTTTTTGCACCTCTGTTGCTTCTTTCTGCACCACTCTTGCTTCTTTGTGCACCCCTCGTGCCTCTTTCTGCACCCCTCTTCCCTCTTTTTGCACCCCTCTTGCCTCTTTCTGCACCTCTGTTGCATCTTTCTGCACTACTCTTGCCTCTTTATGCACCCCTCTTGCCTCTTTCTGCACCTCTGTTGGTTCTTTCTGCACTGCTCTTGCTTCTTTCTGCACTTCTCTTGCTTCTTTCTACACCTCTCTTGCTTCTTTCTGCACCTCTCTTGCCTCTTTCTGCACACACAGGGCTACTTTTAAACTGACCTCAGGCTCAGCAGTGCACACATGCAAGTGCAGAAAAGGGCTGCTGGCCTCTAAACTGCCATGCCCTATTATATGCTAGGGACTTAGAGGTAGTTTTAACCCCCCTGCACTATTATGTACTAGGGCCTTACAGGGGAGGTCATGCCAATCACAGGGGTACCCCAACCCATAGTGAACCCTAGTGTATGTAGATGTTTTCACTGTTTTCTAAGTGTCTTTCAGCATAGCACTGGCTCCGGACCTGGTTAGTCAGAGTCAGTTACCACCAGTACCAGTCAGCAAAATGTTGGGGGCACAGGATGACTTTGCAACAAGGCCTCTTTCTGCACCTCTGTTGGTTCTTTCTGCAAATCTTTTGCTTCTTTCCGCACCTTTATTCATCTTTATGGACTTCTGTTGCCTCTTTCTGCATTTCTCTTGCTTCAATCTGCGCTTTTCTTCCTCTTTCTGTACATGTCCTACCTCTGTAGGCATAGTTAGAAATTCGCATTTAAAAAACCTTTGAAATTCACTGAAAAAACCATAGGTTTCAGGGACGTTATAGTTAGGAATTAGCATTTAAAAAACCTTAGAAATTCACTGAAAAAACCATAGGTTTCAGGTACGTTATAGTTAGAAATTAGCATTTAAAAAACCTTAGAAATTCACTGACAAAACCATAGGTTTCAGGGACGTTATAGTTAGTTGGACATTTCACTCGTACATCACCAAGGTACATATATGTGGATTTAGGTATAGAATAGGTGTCGTTACTTACCTTTCAATATTTTGGATTTGATATTTTGTCCTCGATGTTTGCATGCCTTGATATTCTGGGTTCGATGTTCAGGGTGCACACCTTTGGAAGGCTAGGGGCAAATGCAATGTATGGGGTTTGATCGAGGTTGAAGTTTGACATCTGACTTGGATTTTGTTTGGAAAGGTGGAGGTAGAAGGATGCCATGTATGGTGTTTTTTGGAGAGTGATAGGATGTGGGGAAAAAATGACGTTTTCCAGACAAGCAGACGAGGGTTGTGGAAGGAATCTCACTTTATAAGAGAAATTCAGGAACAGCAATTGGATGCATTTAGGACAAAAGATAGGCAGGCCAGATTGTGAGAAGAATTACGATTCAAAAAGGTCACACTTCTAAATATAGAATCAATGCAATTGAAAAGAAAGAGACCCTTCTTAGGTTGATATCACCAGTCTGATGCAAAAAGGAAGAAAACATCTTTCAACAGATGGGAAGGTAAGTTACGTAAGGGAACATATCGCCAAATACACAGTCAAAAACCTTAACTGTTTGTAATTAGAAAGAAAGAAACATTTGCTAGAAAGAAAGGAGGAAAGAAAGGACAGAGTTATATCAGTTGACACAGCTCAAGGATGACACAGTTAAGAAAAAAACCAATGTAGTTTGAAAAAAGCCAGACTGTTGCTTCAGGGAACTAACTCCAGAAAGACACATAATTTGAAAAAAAAAAATGTAAATTAAATATATCAAATAATATTTGCCAGGTAATTACATGACAGTTTGAGACAAGAAGACATTTGGAATTGGACTAACTGTGATTTAACTAAGGGCCTTATTACGTGATTAGCAGTCCGTGGACGTCACGGTTCGACCGCCTTATTATGAGTTGTGCGGATTGGCATTGCGAAGACCACGGCTGAACCGCTGACACCGCCAGCCAACGCCGACTGCGGTGGCTGTGGAATGGGCCAATGAGGCTGTGGGAGGCTCGGACCGGCAGTGAAACCGCCGCCCCATTACGAGTTGCTTGAAAGCCAGTGTGACCGTGGTGTTCCAACCACCACATCTGAGACAGCGGAAAGGGAGGGATATAAGCCTGAAACTCGCCTGTACTCACCTCTACTCGTCTTCTACCATCATGGAGCTCTTTGGACACGTCCTGCTGCTGCTCTACCTGCTCGACCACATTCAAAACCGTAGCGGATGAAATTGGTGTTAAGTCATACAACTACCAGGTTAGTGGCACGGGGACATCTACTTTCAGTGTCGGATAGTTCGAGAAAATGAGATCCAACGTATGGCCAGCTGAATGTGTGGGGGCATCAACCATTTGAGTCAGATTTATCCCCCTGAGAGTGTCGGCCACCTGTGATGCCAAGGAGCAGTTGTCATTGTCCATATGGACATTGAAGTCACCAAGGACAATAAAGTTAGCATGTCTCAGTGAAAGATCGGCAATGAAATCACAGAGCTCAAGAAGGTGAGCCGACCCCGAGTCCGGAGTGTCTTACTGACACTCCTCACAAAGGGGCATCCAATGGGCATAGCAGGCACCTCAAAGATGGTACTTGGGAAGGGGGCAGAGGTTTAGGGAGGGATGGGTTTGTCCTTGGGCGGGGGCTTCTTGGGTTTGGGGAGTTTTGGACTGGGTTTAGTTTTAGGAGGTGTTTTTTTCTTTTTTGGGCTGGGCTCAGGGAGGTGGGGAGGCTGGTTTTCAGGGGTGGAGTGGGACGTGGAAGGGATGGGTTTGGCTGTGGGGACGTTTTTGGGACTTTGTGAGGGGGTCAGGTTTCAGAGGGGTAAGGGCAAGGGCAAATATGACATCCTCATGGGGAAAACAGGTATGGTGTTTGGGATGAAGTTTGGGTTGGGAGGAAGAGGGAGCGGAAGTATGAGCTAGGTCTGCCATCTGCACTGTGTGTTTTGTTAGTGTCTGTTGTGTGGGTAGCTGTGAGTGTTTGTGTTTTTTTGGTGGGAGTGATGTGGATGTGCTGGGTGATGTGGAGGGGTCTGTGACTGTTGCTGTGATGTCTGTGGGTGTGGTTGTGCCTGTGGAGGGATCAGTGTGTGTTGCTGTGGTGCCTGGGGGTATGCTGGGGGTGGTGGTGAGGGAGGCGAGTGTCTGCTGTGTGAATGTATGCTTGAAGTTTTTGGATGTCTTGTGTTTGTTGCTTGTGTCTGATGAAGTGTGTGCATGCTTAGGTGTGCGTGCGCTTGGGATAGGAATGGGAATATGGAATTTGTATGGGGAAGGGGCAGGAGGGGGCATGGAAGGTTGGGATGGGTGGAGGGTTGCCGTGAGGGAGGAGGCCAGAGCCTGAAAAGATATCTGTAGAGCAGACATGGCAGTGTGAATGCCTTCCAGGTCTTTAACCATCTGGGTCAGCTTGTTGCCTTGCCCCTGGATGGCATTCAGGGCTTCAGTCTGACCAACAGAGATGCTCCTCTGGAGGTCAATAGCCTCCTCACTCAGGGCAGCAGGGCTAACGGGGGCAGTGGCTGAGGTGCCTGGAGCAAAGGAGACTGCTCCCCCCTTAGGGGAGTGGGACCGGCCAACTTATGGGGTAACAGGGAGGGTGGCGATGGAACTGGAGCTGTTGGGTCCACCATCACTCAGGAGTGTCCACCGGAGGATGACGCAGAATTTGATGAGCTTGATCTGATGTCCTCCTGGGCACTCCTCACACCCTTCTGGTCAATGGGTCCCTCCGTGTTGGACATCTCAGGTCCGGAACCACTGTGACCAGCTGTGTCCCCACTGACATTGGCCCCTTCTCCTCCGCTTGCCCTGGATGTGTCTGAAATGACATGTAACATGGATTTATTGCAACTGCGTTTCCACACCTGACCATCACAAATCCACTGAAAGCATCACCTTCATGCTTCACTCCATAGGCTTCAAATTTAGTATGAGCACATGCATGCATGCTATATGACCTGCAAACAGTTGGGTCCACTCATGTCATAACCCCAGACAGGCCCAAATGCATTAATGGAATTCTCTACACTCCATCCTTATGTCCATACAAGGATAGTTTATCACCTTGCATACTTTGGCACTTGTTGTATACCATTAAATGTAACCAAATGGGATGGATACAAGTGTGAGATTTACATAATGCTCACACATGGCCCAGAATCTAACAAATCTAACTATTACTCATAACACATCATGATGTCATGATGGTCAAGTTGCACACCAATGTACCATAAATTACTGTTGTGGCAGACATGATGTCACATGCAAATGCTCATTGCACACTGATGACACTTTGCACTCCAAATTACATCATATGTCCACTACCTGAAAAGTCAAGTGACAGCTGTACACATGTTGTTTACCTATGTATCACTTTTAGCAGATAAAAGTCCCTGAAAACATTGAGGTCCAAACCTTTGGGAGATAGATACTCTGAATTCATATGGCACAACACTCCATATAGCCATATGAACATCCCCAATCCTGCTTGGTACAGGTGAAGACGCGAGTCATAGATTGTATATTCACAAGCTAATACACCTTTGAAAGCTTTGGGTGTCCCTGAACATCTATGACATGAAGATGTGGGATCACTAGAGTCTCAGTGGGCAGGCACATCACACCCCTCTTTGGTATTGAATATTCAGATTGCCTTCTAAGGTTCAGCGTAGATACTCACATATGATCCCGACAGTTCTAGATCTCTCCCTCATGCATGTCACCAGTCAGTGAATCAGTGCATTCAAACACTATTGCAGATGAACCATCAGCTGGCAAATGCACACTGACCAACATGTAGGCACTAATGCTGATGACACCAGTGATGTTCACACTCTTGTTTTACTGTATGGCCAGTACTTACCAATGGGGACTGTTGTACAGTCACTGCATGTACTGTGACCTCTATGTCATGTCACATGCAATAGGGTCGCCATCACATGAAAGACAGTAGTAAGGGTACATCACTGCTCACACAAGCAAGACCAGTTGCCTGTGTGGTACAATTGTCACCCAGATTTACTGAAAACATGAGATGATTCCTCACTTCACTCAGCCAGGTGTCTGCTCAAAAGGAGAGAATTGGATGTGAACAGGACTCTGCTGTCTTTCAGGTCAGAAAGACATCCAAAGATATTGGATTAGACGCCTCACTCACTTATCATGACATGCTTCATCATTGGCGCCTATGCCACACCTCAGAACAACGGACCTGTGTGTGTTACCACATATGGAACACACGCAAACACATTGAAGAAAATAATCTTACGACACTGGAAGATCCTAAACTCGGCCACTTTAAAGCTTGAGAAACCCATGTTCGCCTTCAGGAGGGGAAAGGCATTGAGGGACCTCTAGGTACATACACGACCCAAAAGAAATGAAACTGGGGACCGCACATTACAAACCATGTGGAACCTACTGAGGTGACAGGCCACTACCCCTGTGGTAGCTGCAACATCTGCCCACTTACCAAAGCAACTAAAGAGATTGATCTGGGACTATGCACCCCATGGACCCTTAGGAAACACACGAATTGCAACAGTACCAAAGTAGAATACATTATTACATGTAAGTGCAATTTGAGGTACGTGGGGATGACAACAAGAAAGTCAGAGTGCGCATCAATGAAGACAGGAGTACGGTCAGATGTAAAAAAATGGTTACAAAGCTAATGCACCATTTCTGCACAGCAGGCCACACAGAAGACGACTTCGCATGGATGGTGATTTAAAAATTGCCATCTTCAGCTAGCGACAAACAGTTACTGAAACTCGAACAGAGATGGATATACAGACTCTCCAGTACCACAAAGGGATGGAACGAAGAAATACCTTGGACATCACTTTCATAAATTTCAGTCTTGCAATGTTAGATTAAACAACACTGAAACAACTGAACGATAAATTTGGCAACCGGCAAGAGCACAAGTACACTAACATAATTGCCAGTGTGAAATAAAGCTCACAACACTACCCGCATTTATGTGTAAAGTTCGAGACACGGGAATCATGTCGATTTACCACAAAAAAACTTATCAACACACAGAAGAAACGATATTCCACAATAGTCCTATGCAATTATAATAACAGCATGAACAAAGAATGTGACGCAAATGGGCTTGATAGATTTATTTAATTTATTTATTTATTTAAGTATTTGTATAGCGCACATCTACCCGGAGGCGTCAAGGCGCTTGAAGAATCGACACATAGTGAACACTGTCTTATTCCCAGTCCTAACGCGGAGTTACAGAGTAAAGAGCCATGTCTTTGGACCCTTCCTGAAGGATAGCAGATCAGAGGCATTTCTCAAATCAAATGGTAGCTTATTCCACCATCTTGTAGTAATGCTGAAGAAACTTTTTCCACACCATCTCTGAAGACGGAACGTAGGCTCGGCAATTAACTTCAGTGAAGTCGACCGAAGTGTTCGTCCAGGGATATGCCATTTAAAGCGCTTTATCAGGTAGCTAGGACCTGAATTTTGTAATGCCTTAAAGGCAATGCATACGGCCTTAAACCGTATGCGCTTTTCCATAGGTAGCCAGTGTAGAGTGTTAAGGGCATGTTTTGCTGATGTATGTTTGGCTAATCCGAATAGCAGTCTTGCGGCGGAGTTCTGGAGTACCTGTAGCTTAGCTAGAACCGATTTGTTTACTCCTACCAGAAGCCCATTGCAATAATCGAGTTTTGATAGATGATGGGTACTCTTTTCTTCCTACACATGTCCCTTCAAATTTTTCACTTTTTAGAATTCGAATTATGCGGAACTGGGACCTAAAAGACATGCAAATGCATTATTTTGTCTAAACTCTTAAGGTCTTGGTAGGGATTGTCTGATGTATACATCTCACACTGTGCACAAGCAAGATATAACCCTATTAGCCCACGTCACTGCCTTCTTGAATGAGACGAACTTTATTAATCATGCCTTGCCAAGCGTTTATATGACTTGGATTCAAGAACAAATATATAAAATGTATCCAACACCACAGGTGTGTGTAGAGTCATCAGTAATCAATATCTCAAATTGCCCAGGAGTAATGCCAGCCGGTGAAGGCAAACATCATCTCTGTTGCACGGATATAGGTAAAATAATTGAATTTTTTAAAGAAAACTTCACTTCCCAGCATCCTTGGGAAGGCACGCGTATGACTTAGTCATCAGTGACACCAGGAAGTGGGAGACTCGGTAAAAGCAGACCACCGCCCCAATTCCAGCACGCAGCGGCGGTCTGTGAGGGGACACTAGGTACTTCCACAGTGTATGATCTTTGATGAAGTAAGTCAGTATGGATGAGAAGAAGAGAGTGTGATGTGGACGCAATATGAATTTCGCGGCATGACCTGCATGAAAGGTACAAGTTATGAGCAAGTGAGAGCCCGGTGAGATTTTTTGCCCTGTATATCTATAACTTGAAAGCGGGGTATATGTGTATTCTTTACTGATTATTACTACCCCTTGTTTTGAACTCCCTGAATATTCAACGGCGCCTGGTGGGAGCTTTACGGAGACATTAACAAGTAAACCGCGAGCGTGGTATGAGCCCACAAATGAGGGTACATTGCGATAATAAGGAACTACTGCCCATCATGCACAACAGGGACTGTGGCTATAGAAATGTTGAATGCAGGGCTTGGCCCCTGGTGGGAGTGGTATCGAGACATAGCTAAAAAACTTTGGGGGATATTCTCAAGAACGTGCGATAAACATCGCCAAAATAGGTTAACGCAAGTTTCCATATCGCCGTCTATTGCGGGAAAATAACTCTGTGTCAATGTGGAATTCTCAACACGGCGGTAACATGCGATAGTACCCCGATAACGTGGCAAATGTCCGCGATAACAGTCTCGGGACAGCGAAAAAAATCCAAACCCGAACGCGAAAAAAGTTGCGATGGGCCCAACCGCGATAAGACAAACAGCGAAAAGCAGCGCCAGGCCTGCAATTCACACACGTCAGGCGTGAAAAACCACTACAAAAGCAGAAAAAAAACACAAACAAAAACCAAACTACAGGGAAGCACAATGGAGGCAGCCGGAGCAGGCACAGAGGACGACCAGAACCCCACAAGCCCCCCGGAGGACCAGCCTGGGACCTCGGGTCAGGGAAGGGCAAGGACAAGAAGAAGAGGAAGACGCAGTTCAGTCCGCAGGAAAACAGGATCCTGATCACGGAGGTGATAGAACACCCTCAACAACTGTTCGTCACCTCCACTGTGTCATTGGCAACAAAAAAAGGAATATGGCACTCCATCGTGGACAAGGCGAATGCAGTCGGAGTGCTGAGGAGGACAATGGACGAGGTCAAGAGGCGCTGGAATGATGTGAAGCGCAAGACCAAGCAGAAACTCGCAGACAACCAGAAAGCAGCAATGCAGACTGGAGGTGGGAGTCCAGCGCCACAGGGTGAGCTGGATGAGATGGAGGAAATGGTGACCACAGTCATCAGTGGGGAGATGGTGGCAGGAGTTGGGGGACCGGACACTGCTCAACATGACCCGACACAACAGCAACAGGGTGAGTAACCACCAGGGTCTGGGGGGACGGGGGAGATGGGCACAATGGCACCCATGCACAATTAAGTAGAGCACATCTGCGGACAAACTATGGCCAAGAGTCACAACTCCAACCAAGAGCCCAATTTACCCAAGTCTGCAACACCACAGCACTGCATAAGCACAGAAGTGAAAGCCACACCTCCTGAAAGGGATAAGGGCTAGCCAAATCAGAGCTGAAGGGGCATCTCACTTACAATGCAGCACACACACATAAGATCCAGAGCACCGCAACATTTACAACAATGTTGAACAAACAGCAACACCAGCACAACAGAACAGAGGACACAACTGCTGCCGCTTGTGTGTGGAAAATGGCCATTCGCATGTGGCATAGCTGGAAACGGTGAGATGATGATGTACTAGTACAACCCCACATCCCTGATGGTGTAGTAATGCATATATGGCGGGGACCCAGATAGGCAGTGAGACACACATTGTCATACAAATCAACACTCATCACAGTTGAATACAAGTGAAGGTGCGTAGGCTTTATTAGCATATGCGTGTCAGTACGGCCAAGATAAGTGCCACAACATGCAGACCAATGCAGCAGTATGTCAGAACGTGGAACGTTGCCAAGCACCGCTGTCCACTCCGGGGGAGTGCCGCACCATTCACAGGTGTGTGTTTACCCGCGTTGTTGTCCGCTCATGTATTCAGAGTCCAGGCGAATGCAGCCATGTCCACTGTTGTCGTGGGAGATGTGACCAGAACCCCAAGTCCCAACAAGGTGTCGGGACATGTGCAATGTGTTCCAAACTGTTGTGTCTGCAGGTACGTAGTTACACGTCCATGAAAGCGAGTGCAGCTTCGTAGGCAATCATTTCCAACATGAGGTCGTTGTCGAACAGGACGGCGAGGCTAACCATTAGCAGGTCCGGACAGATGTGCTGCGTCCACCCCTTTCACCAATTAGCACAACAGCCCAATAGGGAGCGGCTCAATGTGGTCACTGCACACGAGGAGTTCTGCAATCTCCCAGGTCCAGCTGCCAGCATGTATGCCAAGTATCCAGGCATCCCATAGACGGGTGTCATGGTGACACTCATGGTCGTGGGCCAACAGGGGGCGCACACACATGTCGAAATCCAGTTCGGCTACCGTCCTGTTGGATAGGCAGACATCCATGGACCACTCGAATATACACGAGCGACAATGTAACACAGGCTGCACGCAGGTGACGTTGGCAAGGCGGAAGCTCAGCCGGTAACTGATCCGTAGCACTACCAATGGCAGTGCCCCCAGTAAATGCAGCATACGTGCACGGTACAGTTCCACGTGACAGGGGTTGTGCATGTGTCCGGGATGGTCTGCCATTGCGTTAGTGGCTCTGGTTGAAGCAGCACTGTTCTGACCTGTGCCAGTTCTGTGGATGAAATGCCACAGCTCGGATCAATGAGTTGTTTAAGTGTGCAACGGTTTGTACGCCTGGGATGGTGTGGGAGTAAGTGTGAAGGCCATCCCATGCAAGATAACTCCGAGCAAGGACTTCTGTGTGTGGGGTGTGTATACGTTGGTCTGTCGTCGGGCTGTGCGTAGTGTGGGGAGTCGGTCCTCAACTGCTATCGTATCTGTCAGGGGGTGCCCGGCACATGCAATTCCGAGGTCAGATATGCAGATGTGCTTCCGCCTGATTGTTCAGACAAAGGAGCTATCATCCCTAATGTCAGTTTGTCATCTGCTTGCATTCATGATGTGTGATGTGGCTTGTTGGGTGTGGGGTGGGATGTGTCGACTTTGGGATCCATGTTTGACATGACTTGCATGTGGCAAATGAGCGGCATCACTCTGTGTTACGTTGCCTCACAGCTGCTCCTCCCTCCCTCGAGCCTATTTACTTGTGTGCGCTGCGCGGTTGCATCACTTGCACTCCAACGGCACACCATTGTCATGCCTGTCTCCGCATGTCCACAAGCCTGACAACGACACTGTGATGTTGGCCGTTGAAGGTGGGCGGCCACGTGGGTGTAGGCCTATGGTAAGGATAGTGCGGACACAGATGTAGAGTTCATGCCTGGCTGAACTCGTGCTGCGTTCAAGGCTAGGCATTTGGCTCATGCTGCGGCAATGCAGATACACACAACACTTGGCATGTATGAGCCAAGACCCCGAGCAGTCATGCGCTCCTTCATTTCTCCGTTCGTGCGAGACCGCCCTCCGGGTGCATGCTACATTGCAACATTGTCAATTGCGGGCCGGGTGGCGCCGACACTACAACAGAGACACACGCATTGGTGACTTCCTTGTCCAGGCCAGAACTGAATCATGCCCTGAGCCCCGGGCTAATTCTACACACCTCTGCGCTGGACTGACGTACGCCGGCCCAGCCCACTCCGCTTATGCTTACAGGGGGGGGAACAAAGCTACATGTCCAAGGTCTTACCCGCTGCCTGAGGTGACATGCTTGCGTCCGCTGTCCACAGCACAATGTGATGTGGCAGGGCCAGGGGCCATCACGCGTACATAATGACCACACGGACACACTTAAATAGATAGTGGAACTGGCTACGGGCACGTGCGCCCGGCCCCTTTTTATTACCAGGGTCACATGTCCAGTGACGCCTGTGCTGGATGGGTGTGGGGTGAGTGTAAGCCAGCCCTCAGGGAGTGGTTGGTGCTGGCAACAACTAGAACAGTGAGCATTGGATCACACACACAGAGTCACTCATGAAGGATCCATGACTTGCAGTGCACTGAGGTAGGGGCACCAGAACTTGTCTCACACACATATGATCACATCATAAAGGGTCCATGACTTGAGCTGCACTGAGTTCGTGGCACCGGAAGCGCTCGGCAGGTGCGCAGCCTGCGATGATGCGTCGTCCGGGCGGGCCACCCTGGAAGCAATGTCTGTTGCCTACTGGACTGCGCCATGAATAACTGAAGTCTCAATTTGAATTGTGAGCCCTGCTGACCGCAGTGTAGGCCGGAGGCGGCGGTCATAAAGGGCCCACAGCCACGTGGCGATGACTTGTGGTGCACTGAGTTAGTGGCACCTGGAGCGCTCTGCGGGTGTCGTCGTCCGGGCGGGCCACCCTGGCAGAAATGTCTGTTGCCTACTGGACTCTGCCATAAATGAATCAAGACTGAAATTGACTTGGGGGACCTGCTTACCGCAGTGTAGGCCGGAGGCAGCGGTCAGCGAGGGCCCACAGCCACGTGGAGATGACTTGTGGTGCACTGAGTTAGTGGCACCTGGAGCGCTCAGCAGGTGCACAGCCAACGATGATGCGTCGTTTGACTTGGGGGACCTGCTGACCGCAGTGTAGGCCAGAGGCAGCAGTCAGCGAGGGCCCACAGCCACGTGGCGATGACTTGTGGTGCACTGAGTTAGTGGCACCTGGAGCGCTCAGCAGGTGCACAGCCAACGATGATGAGTCGTCCGGGTGGGCCACACTGGGAGCAATGTTCTTTTTGCCTACTGAATTCTGCCTCAATATTGCCACGTAGCATCGACTTGTGTTGCACTGGGTCAATGGCACCTGGAGCGCTCAGCAGGTGCACAGCCAACGATGATGCGTCGTCTAGGTGGGCCGCACTGTGGGCAATGTCTGTTGACTAGTGGTTTCCTCCATTAACAGAAATGTGGCACAATTTGAACTGTGGGACCTGCTGACCGCAGTGTAGGACTAAGGCAGTATCAGGCACACACATGACTCCGTGTTGCTGTGCCGCTGGATGTGCTGGGGGCCTGTGTCGCAGAGTCTGGAGGTCACGGCGGCGGACTCGTGGCAGGGTGAGGTGCGCCACCCTGGCAGACGTGTTGCCCATCACGGAAGAGAACCACGCCCAGAGCCCCGGCCTTTTTATCCGCACTCCTACGCTGGAATGGCATACGCCGGCCCAGCCCACTGCGCTTACGCTTACAGGGGGGACGGCACAGCCACATGTGCAGGGTCTTCCACACTGCCTGAGGTAACATGTTTGCGTCCACTGTCCACAACACTACAAACCCCAGCAGTGTATGTCCACATGGACATGTCTGTGCTCTGCAATCTGAGATCTGTCCAGCACATCACCGCCACACTTGGCATTGTGTACATTATTCTTCATGGGTGAGTTGCCTCCTTCACACATACTTGGTTCCCACCTCTCCCCCCATTCTGCACCTGTGTGGCTGAGGGGCCATGCCGTTTTTGGAAGGTCCGCTGTCTTGTCCTACGCTGCCTCAGTGGTAGTCCGGGGGGGGTCTGGAGGGGGGGGGTCCTGGGGGTGGTGGCGGTGGGTGTTGTGGCCCTCTTGGGTCTCCGAGCTGCATGTTCATTGGCTCCATGGCATCTGTGGGTCTTCAGTTGTGGCTCTGGGCTGGGTTCCCTTTCATACTCCAGGTAGTCGTCCTGCTTAGCACCAGCTAAAGGCAGGTGTTAAACCCCTGCCACTAACACGCCTTATCGCCTGTTCTTGGTTCGCATCGCAGATCTGACTGGTCGTTGAGAATCGCGCGAAGTGGTGTTTTCGTGTGTTTTTGCACGGGAACGCCTACCCTGCATATCATTAGCGTTAGTTGTCGCACTCACCCGCAGGAAAACTGGCGATGCACCAGCTTGTGAATAGGGCGATAAATCTATCGCCACTTTTGCGACTCTAAAGTGCCGATAAATCGGCGATGAGTCCTTGAGAATATTCCCCTTTGAGTGCACAACATGGCCCCTGCTGGGAGCACTATCAAAAGCCATTCCACACTGCGCATATAAGGCAGGTTGGTACAAACAAATATACTGTACCATGGAGGTGGGATTACCGAGACCAACGCAATCACATTCTAAACGCATGTAAATGAGAAATGACGAGGTTACACCCAGTAAAAAAGTGAGACTGTGTATTACCTAATTATGATGTACTCAACAAACACATCCCCCTTTTTATTTAAAAGAGTATGACTAAAAGATGACACTACTCGCAGGAACCACATGACTCTTGGCATCTGAAATCAGAGGGTAAGAAGAGCATGTGAATGTATGGTACACAGTATAATATTTCACATAAAGGTGCCCTCGCACGGAATATTGTTCAATAGCATATTAAATACATAGAGATACAGACAGAAAAAGGATTCAGGACTTTTTTCTGTTTTTATAGACGATATAGACAACCCGAAAATAATAAGTCACATGATTTCACAATCCAATTCACTTGGGAGCACAACAATCACTACTATAGAGGGTTGGAGATCCAGTGTTTATTTGGCTTTGTAGACAGGTGTGTATTAAAATTGCATAACTTCATTGTAAAAGCATGATCTAGACCACAAGCCAATTTTAGGGTAGTTCACCTAAACTATCTACACCTCTTTTTGAATGACCTGTTCTGTCTTGCAGGAAACCCTTCTGGACAGAAGACCGAAACAGGCCTCACGAGTGTGCATGGAGTGCGTGCACATATGAGCAGGGATGCACATAAAAAAGCCCTGAACAAGGCCCCAGACCTGATTGGGCTCTTGGAGTGGGCCGAAACATGTTGGCCAGGGAGTACAATTGAATGATTATATTCAATAAAACTCCACACTACTTTTGATTTTAGCCATACCCCAGGTACCCTAAAAATAAAGAAGAATCTTTGGGTATACCTGGAGGTATTTTTAACAAATTACTCTTCTGGATCCCTGCTTGTCCAGTTTGACTCTATCTAAGAACTCCCATTTCATCTATTGTTGAGTCCGCCCTGGTGGTATCATCTTACCAGGGTGTGGATAGGCGCCAATGATGAAGCATGTCACGATAAGTGAGTGAGGCATCTAATCCAATATCTTTGGATATCGCAGAGGATGTGAACAAATATCCTAAAATAGAATGTGACCCTTTTCCCTTCCTTTTCTATCCTTCAAAATTATCAGTTACTATTGTGTGTACTATTGTAGCTGGGAGAGTGCAACTGATTTATTTGCCTCTTGCTCTCCGGTGGGAAACAAGTTATTGTACCATACCTGTTGACAATGCATTTGGGATGGACCATACTTTTAAATATTGACACATATCATGGGTCCTGGAATTATATTTTTATAGATATCCACTTACAGACAGCATTGCAGCATGTGGCATGTCCTGGAGTTGGATACACGTGGTCTTATATGCAACAATACACATTGACACAGACAAACCAACATCTCTGATACTTCGAGTATTGCATGTTAGGAAAGTAGATAGAGAACACAATAGCAAAAGCAGAGTTGAGAGCAAACAGGACATTGTGAAATTGTGCCAGTTATTGAAGTGTAACTTACCAGAGTCCACTCCCCCTTCTATTCCTATCAAGCCCTCAGAATGCAGGATGGCCAAGAACTTCTCCTCCCAGGGAAAGTATTGCAATGGTACCCTGGGAGGGCCACCACCAATCCTTGAGTCTCTAGGTTGTGGTTGTATAAGGTACGCACCCTCAACCTGAGGTCAGTCCACCTCCTCCTAATGTTGGCCTGTGTGCACAGGGTGGTACCAACAACATTCACTGTGTTGACTATCCTGTCACAAATTCCCGTTTTCCTACTGAGAGGAGTATGCAGGACTGGGGAACCAAAAAACCAAAAAGTTGGGGCTCTACTCTAATGATTTCATCCACCATGATTGTTAACTCTTGCTCAGTAAAGCGTGTTTTTTTTTGTCAGGCATGGTGAAAAAATAAAGTGTGAGTGAGTATATGAATGAAAAACAAACAAGTGATAGAGATAGAAAGGTACAAAACAAAAATTACAGGTGGTAGAAAGTGCTAAATGGGAAGTTGAAAATGGGTAGCTGAGAAAAGGGATGTGCTGCAGTTGTGAAGCAAAGGATGCTGGACAGGGATGGGGTGTATTTTATAGTGTGATTTGTAGGTGTTTCCACTTGCCAAAGCACATCAACTGTGTAGTTTTTAAATCCATCCAATGTTCACTGTTGTGGTGTTTTTCTACGCCTACGGCGGTGGTCAACTGCTGTTGGGTCACCGCCGCTGGGAGACCACGAGTGCAACTGTGTAGTCGTAATACGCTCTGCAGGTAGACCGCGGACCTAACAGCATCGGTGGACGCAACGCCAACATGGCAGACGGCCACGGTCCCAGCGGTCAGGGAAGACTTCTACTGATGTTTTCGCTACGTTGACACCTTCCTGCATTTCTAAATTCCCCTGAGACCTTTTATTTCAACCCTTCCTCATTCTAAACTTAGAGCCTTACTAGATAAATAACCCCGTATTTTTAAAGCTCAAACTAATCACCCGTGAAGGAAATGGCCCGATTCGGGTCACTCGGGTCACCAATGACAACCTCTTTGCCTTCTACGAAAGGAAGAGTCGATCAGACAGTAGAGAATACAAACCAATAAGAGTTTATTCAAAGTTCGCTCAGAGCGGAGCCCTGTCTGCCCAGTCGCTAAGAGTGCTGCAGAGAGAGTCTGACTTCAGCAAGCATAACGATACATTATGTACATTTCAGAATCAATGAAAACCCGCCCACCATGGAATTTTCCAGAGGGACGCAGCTGGACAGTAAATTACAAAGAAGTTAATTTTGGTTCTGAGGCCGGGCACACATTATCTATCTCTCAAGGTTGCTCTGCCTGTGCCCGCCACTAGACAAGTGGGAGAAGGCTTACATCTCAGAAGAAAGGTATGCGCTAAAAAGAGCAATGCATTCATTAGTGTGGCGAAACCCAACTCCGAAGAAACATAACCTAGAGAAGGCCGTTTCTCGGAAATAGAGAAGAATTAGTTTCAATCGTGATACAAAATGGCGCCTGTACACAAAATGGCGCAGCGAATGCTAACTTACGTAAAAGCAATGCAAAAGCAACAGACCCTCCTTTTAGCATGAGCTAAGCAATATATATATATGATAACAAAAGATATATCATTCAACAAAACATGGTAAATTAATTTAGGAGCATTCCATATCCTCAGCTTCAGGGAGAGAAACATTAATGAGGGAAGAAGTCTCAAAAATACCCTCATCGATCTGCCTCAGATCGCTCACTTCTTTTTGAATCATAATCATCGCATTGGTATCATGGATTGATATTTTCTTGGGAGCGAAAAGAGTGGAGCAGTAAGAGCAACATAAGGGGAGACACTGCACCAGAACACAGCAGGCAATCAAAATCACAATAAAGTAGATCACCCTTTCAAGGATCCAAGCCCATCCACCAAAGAGGGACCAACTCCAATTTCCACTCTCCATTCCTTTAACATTTTCCAATATATCTAAAATATGTTGGGTAATATTCTTTTCCATATTAGTGATCCCGACTACACACTGGTCTCCTACTACTGTGCACACACCACCGCTCTTAGCTAGGATGAAATCAACTGCATATCTGGTTTGCTCAGAATATATTCGCATACTTTCCAATTGGGTGGTGATGTCACGCAAAGCTGCTACTGTGGAATTAGACAGTATTTGTAGCTTGCATCAAAAATATTCCCTAGCCCTTTCACCTCTAGCCATAGCGGTACCACCCAATGTAATAATGGAGGAAAGAATATACCCAAAGGTGATACCATTGCTATAGTTATTGACTTCCAGATCTGTCACTCCTTCGCAAAATTCCTTTGTCAGTGTGCTTTTCATCCATCTGACTTTAGGCTTCGCATGTTTGCAGGGCACACCTAAAGGCAACACCATCCCAAGGGCTATATCATCTGTACCATTATGCATGTTAGAATAAGTCCCATTAGACAGAAAAACCCCCCTGGGTGTGCATAAATGGGCCTATCATAATCTACAGCAGCATACCTAGAATTCCACCCAACAGTACGAGGGTCCTTTGGACTTACCATAGAGTACGTGCCCTTACGCAGAATTATCCCTGAGCAGTTGACATATAGAACGAGATCAGTAAAATTAACAATTGGGCAACAGGCAGGGCAATAACCAGCCTCTCAGGGAACTGTCAATTCTTTGTACTGCCAACCCACCAGTGTGACATTCTGCTTCTCCATATAGAAATTATCACAATAAGTGTTGTTATTACATCCTGAATAGCCTGTGCCTCGTGGCTTTCGATGATACAGACATGGGCCTGGATAAACAAACCCAAATACTCCTTGTACTTCTACAAAATCAGGGGGCCGAGTATAAGTGTAATTAACAAGTGATAGTGTATATGCAGTCCGTAAGCTGGTAACAGACTCAGTAGGATAGCAAGAAGTACCTTCTCCAAAAAACCTTTTATGTGTGTCCAGAAACACATTACTCAGGGCTGCCCTTTTTGTACAGACCTGAGAAACAACCTGGTGTTTACTACATGACGATGCATTCGGATTACATTCCAAAACCCAGGACACCACGCCCAGAACCAACAGCAGCAGTAACACAAGAACAGCACATAGCGTTTTTTGTTTAGTCAACCAAAATTCCTGTGTATGAACAAGGGGAATTACTGGCTGCTCCTCGTTGGCAACCATTCTGCTAAAGGGGTGCATAGCAAATGATAAGACAAGGGGGGAAATGGCCAGCAGAAGAAAGTTACAAGTTCCCAGTGTCAGTCAGAGCCTCACTGCTACAGGCTCCTATTGTCCATCAAACATTGGCGCTCTTGAGCACCGGCAGTGGAGCTTGCTCTGTCCTAAGCTCTTGATGTATCCCACGCCGCTCAGGATAACGTACCCCCAAGAGGATACGTTCAATCTATCCTGTCCAATGTTCAAACAGTGCATAAATCTCACATCACCCTACACTAATTCCGTTGGTACTGTAGCAAAGTACACCCTAACTTACACAGTCCATCCCTAACTAATCTAACTTCTCCTTTGGTGCACTGTTCCTCATCCGAGGACGCAAATTGTACCTGGTGACTCCAGGCACAGAGGGGTCAGTGAAAAAGGGCTCCTGAATAGCTCTTATCTCTTGCGGGACAGCTTCGTTCAGGATGTCATCATTCTACTTGTCACTTTGGTCCATGTAAGGACAGCGTCGCTGAATGGAACAAAATGAGGAATCTGTTCACACTCCTGGTCAGGTATCCCCTCCTTCACCCATTGATCATAGGGTAATGGTAGGGGCACCTTTTTGCAATGCACGCCATGCACCCAATTCTTCCGGCCAGCGACCTTGACAGCCGTGCGGGTAGCCAAAAGGACCTGCTCGGGCTCCTTCCAACGCGGCTCCAAACTCTTCTTCCGCTGAAAATTCCTTATGAGGACATAGTCCCCAGGCTGAATATCATGTCCAGGCCCCTATGGCGTAGCTGGCAGGGACTCACGGACCTGTTGGCGAATAGAACGCAAATTTTCAATTAACTGACAAAGGTAATCGATCAACAATGGGTACTAAATATCAGTAAACCGCCGAGTACGTGGGATGCCCCAGACATTTGCCGGGCATCCAAACACGACCTTGTACGGTGACAATCCTGTTCTAGAATGTGCTGTTGTTTTTGTCGACAAAAGAGCTAATGGTAGAGCATCTGGCCACTGTAACCCTGTCGTCTCCTGAATCTTTGCCAATTTTAGTTTGAGAGTACCATTGTACTTCTCAACTAAACCTGTTGACTGCGGGTGGTTTGCAGCATGAAACTTCTGTTTTATGTGCAGACCATCACAAATTAACTGAATAACCTTGGCATTGAAGTGATTTCCGTTATCACTCCAAATCAAACTGGGCAAGCCGAAACGAGGAAAGAACTCCTTCAGGAGTACCTTTGCAGTCGTAATGGCTGTATTATCTTTAGTGGGATAAGCTTCAACCCATTTACTATGCACAGACAACCACCAGTACATGCTTCAAATTGTTGCATTGTTCCAATTCAATATAGTCCATTTGTATGACTTCGAAAGGGAAGGTGGGTGGTGCGAAATTACCAAGGGGTTTAGGAGTACCCTTCCCAGTATTATGCATCATGCACACCATACAGTACTTCACTAAATGTGCAGCTGTCTTAGAAATGTTGTCATTCTGCCATACAGGGTCGAACAACTTGCAAATACCCTTAGCACTAATATGCGCTGGGCCATGGGCCATGGTGACTACAGGAAGAACATATGCATCTGGTAACATCCATCTCTGCTTCCCTGACTTATCAATCCAACACCCCTCATCATTAATAGTGCTGTACTTTCTTGCCACACTGCTAATTCCTCTATTGTAGCTTCGCTTTGTATCTGTTTCACATTTTCACGGGTATCCTCAAACATAGTAACCTCAGGCACCCACTTAGCGGAGCCTGCTACAAACATTATTTTTATTTTAGTCTGGGCTGTTTCCTTAGCTGTCTGGTCTGTGAAATCATTCCCCCTACCTACATCATCAGTGACCTTCCGATGTGCACTACACTTTACTATAGCCAATTTCTTAGGGAGTGTCAAAGCAGACAAAAGCCTCAATATGAGGTGCCCGTGCTGAATTTTGGTGCCATGGGAAGTAAGGAACCCTCTCTCAGCCCAGAGTCACCCAAAATTATGAGTGACTCCAAAGGCGTACTGACTGTCAGTATAAATATTGACAACCAGTCCCTCACTTAATTCACAAGCTCTTATTAGAGCAACAAACTCAGCAGCCTGGGCCGATTGATAGGGAACTCGTGATGTCTCAACTACTGTGTGCAACGTAGTAATAGCATACACAGCAGTTGTAGTGCCATCTGGTAATTTAAAACAAGAGCCATCGACATATAGTTTTTTTTTTTTTAAACTTTATTAACATTTTCTAAATAACAAAGAGACATGACACCATACAGCATACTTGCAGGGCTGTACAAAAGAAAAACAATCACAACATATTGCCTCACAATCAGTCTTATCGACTATTATCTTATCATATACCTTAGCAGCAAAGACCGCCAGTTCCAGCGACAGTTTTATAATCTGGTTCACAGTACAGTCCACTCTCATCTTAACTCAGGGCCCCCAGGTTCTCTCCCTGCCTGCTGGCTCGGCAGCGCCTAGCAGTCTGGCATCTTTACACCACAGATCTTATTCCGAGCCATTTTAGAGGTATTACGCCTAGACTCCCTCTTCCTCACATGCAGTAGTATCAGTCCTTACTGTCGCATTGTCTTTAATCAGCAAGTGGGTCATATACAACGCCCAGAAGTTTTTAGACCGACTGCGCGGTGGGAAAAGGTCGCTATATAGTTCCGTTTGCGTACTGCAATACATCATGTCCCTGGTCCAGTCCGCGATTGTAGGAATCGGGCCTTTTGACCAGCATATCACCACTCTACGCCTAGCAATTAACATACTCATATCTACCAGTCTTCGAACTGCCTTTGGGAGTGGCTTGGAATACCCCAGCAAAGCGAGCGTGGGATCAGGTGTAAGTTGCATGTCTATAATGTCGCCCAACTCTCTGAACACCAGGGTCCAAAAATTAGCTATCCCAGGGCATATCCATGCTAAGTGTAAAAAGTCCGCCATTCGTTCTTCGCAGCGGTCGCACTTAGCCATGTCACGTAGACCATATCTACATAACCTATCCGGCGTGTAGTACACCCTATTTAAGAATTTAAAATGAATGAGCCTGTGCCTCCCATTTAGCGAAATCCGCTTTGTATTTTCGCAACAATACCTCCAAGTTGCGTCATCTAATTCTCTATCTAAATCAGTTTGCCAAGCAAGCCTCGCCTTGGTATAAAAGTTTTCCCGGTACCCCAGTGCGGATTTGTATATTTTGGACACTATGTGGGTTGGAGTGTTTGCCTTTATCACGTATGTGAGTGGTGCTACTTCCGGCGGTTCCTCTAAATCGCTGGCCAAGATTCCTGCCAGTGCATGTCTCGTTCTGTGGAATTGAAATCTGTGTAATAGTGTTGTCTCGAGGTCAGGCTCCTCAAAGTCTTCCCATGTCTTAGCCTTCCCCTCAAGGAACATATCGCCAATCGTCACCACACCCATAGAGCCGAGCGCTCTCGTCACTCCCTTGTCTCGGCACGGAGGTAGCCATTGACACCACTCCAAGGGGGCAAGCGGGGAGTACAGTATCGCTCCAGCAGGTGATGCCATGCATGCCTAGTCGCGTTTATGGAATCTAGAATCCCTGTCCTGCGGTCTGGCGGTGTAAACAGCATAGTGGGTAACGGGCGTGGTGAGGCCGCCCCCTTTTCTATCTGAATATGTGGGATACCTGGTAGGCCATGCATCCATTGATAAGCATGGGCACTTAGTGCTGCTCTGTAATATAAGTCAAGGTCCAGAGCTCCCAGTCCCCCTAAAGAGTGTAAGGACATCCCATCTGATTCTGGCTTGTTTCCCCGCCCAAGCTAGTTTTATCAGGAGCGTAGTAAGTGTGCAAAAAAAAGACCTCGGGAGGACCATAGGAATATTGGAGAACAGGAATAAGAAACGTGGGAGTATTACCATTTTCATGATCAAAATCCGACCCATTAGCGACAACGGCAGCCGGATCCATTTCTCTATCTCATCCGCCAGCCTACTGATAGCTACCCCATAGTTCTCATGAAATACCACTTCCGAGTCAGTATGTATCTTGACTCCCAGGTATCTCACTGGCTCCGTTGTCCATTGCAGCGGGAAATCCGGCGCAAAGGGCACAGTAGCGGGAGTAAGGGGAAAAATTATCGATTTTGTCCAATTAACCCTAAGGCCAGAGATCGTACCGTACTTCAGAATTTCCCTCAGTATAGGAGACAGATTGTTCTCAGGATCTCTAACATAGAGCAACGTATCATCGGCGTACGTGGAAACTATCAGTTCGTACCCTGGGAATCTTATACCCCTTCGGCTATGGTATTCCCATAATGCACAAGTTAACGGTTCCGCCACCAGCGCGTATAATATCGGGGATAAGGGGCATCCTTGTCGCGTGTCCCTGGTAATTCGTATTGGGTCAGTAACTAAATTGCCAATTTTTATTCTGGCAGATGGAGAGTTATACAGGACCCCAACCATTAGTAAGAATATATCTCCCAGTCCCATCCTCGTCAATACGTGCCTCATGAACAGCCAGTTAACCAAATCAAAGGCCTTCTCCTTATCCAGGAAAACCACCACTGCCTGTATATCCTGCCTAGTGTGTTGCATTGTTCCAAACACCGTTCTCAGATTATAAGTCAGGTTCCTACCAGGTACAAATCCCGCCTGCTCTGGTGCCACTAGGATCGGAACCAGCGGTGCCAGTCGAGTCACCAGGATCTTGGCATAAATCTTGGTGTCTACATTTAGTAGCGACAAAGGTCGATACGAAGAGCAGTCAGATGGAGACTTGTCCGGCTTCAGTATAGCCACAATGACCGCCTCTCTCATCGAAGGTGGCATAATGCCATCAACAACCATTTCTTCAAACAGCGTAGCTAGGTGTGGGACCAGCAGATCTTTGAATTCTTTATAAAAATTGACGGTGAGGCCATCTACCCTGGGGGCGCTGCAGGATTTCGTCCCCGCTAACGCTGACGCTGAAACTATTTCCTCCATCTCCAATGGACGCATTAAGTAGTCACAATGCTCATTGGTTAGCCAGGGCAGCTTAACATGAGTCAAATAGTCTAGCATTTCAGTTTCCACACTTGCATTTCGTGAGCCATATAATGTCGAGTAATACTGTCGAAACCGTGCCGCTATCTCAGTCTCTTCAGTTATGACCTCCCCCTCAGCGCCCCTAATCTCCGACACCACTGTAGCTTCCCTGTGCTTCCTCAGGAGTGAGGCCAGGACCGCGCCCGGGCGCTCACCTTCCCCGTACGTGCGTGCTGTCACATATTTACCTAAATGCTTAAGCTCAGCGTCTGCTGTATCATGATATTATTCTAATAGTGTTTTGAACGTCGTTGTGTCAGTTTCATTCGCTCTATCTAACAGTTGGTGTTCTAGTGTTTTAAGTAAGCTCTCCAAATCAGATAGTCTCTTCCGGAGCCACCGAAGCACCCCAGAGTGCTTAGACATTGCAATCCCATGAATATAGACTTTAAATGTTTCCCAGACAGTAGCAAAAGAGCCCACCGAGCCAATATTACAAGTAAAAAAGGTGTCTATAGCCTCGGCTATCTCCGACTTAAAGACCGTATCCAACAGTGAATATGGGGGGAAACACCAGGTGAAAGGAGGTATATGTTTCTGTGGAGTGTCTATAACTAGAAGTATCGGGGAGTGGTCAGAGTAGGTGCGAGGGAGCACTATGCAGTCGCTTACTCGTGTAAAAATATTCCGAGAGGCTAGCCAGTAATCTATCCTTGTATGCAAGTCGTGGAATGCAGAGTAATGTGTGTACCCGCCCCCATTCGGGTTGCGCTGCCGCCAGACATCATTTAGTTCTATTTGCGTCATCGCATCCGCAATAGCTCGGGCCGACGCAGTGGTGCGCCGTTCCGTCCCTCTCGATCTGTCTAGACGTGGGTTCAGTACACAGTTAAAATCGCCTCCCCAAAGTTGAATTCTTCCCGTATAGTACCGCATCGTTTCTGTAAGTGAGGCATAGAATTTCGGCTTATCATAATTAGGGTCATAGACATTAACCAGAATCAAGTCTAACCCCTTCCCCTTGCATCGTGATATTACATACCTGCCCTCCTGATCAGAGGACAGTGGCTCTAGCGTGAGATTAGATTTAGGATTCACCCAAGTGATCACCCCTCTCGCATGTGTAGTGAAGCCCGCCCCAAGATTTCTACTGCGGAACATGCTGCTATTCAAGGGCAAGTGTGACTTCGGTAGCAATGCAACGTCTACCTTATGCCGCAGCAAGTATGCCATTACCTTCCGTAATTTTCTATAGTCATTGAGTCCCCAGACATTCCAAGTCAAGACCCTCAGTGTACTTTGTATGTCCGTGTCGCGCACACTATCAGTCAACATCATAGAATCTGTGCGAACAGTTGTAGACTAGACTGCGATGTGTGGCCAAAATCGAGGCAACTCTTGTCCTGCCTAAATGTAGCAACTCTAGGAACTTTGCAGTGCGTCAGTCTCAGTTCCCCACCTCCCCCCACCCATGCCAAGCATTCCCCAACTTTGCAGTGGCGAAATCTTCCCACATAATCCCCAAACATCATAACAAATTCACATCAAACAATGTTGTTTTAGCAGTAAGTGAGGTGAAACCCAAGTTGTGGTGCACACCCATGGGCGGATGTTGCCTACCCATGCTGTAACTCAACTTTGTTGGGCTATCTGCCCATTACCGTCCGCCATCAAGTCTATTTGTTGCACGAGGAACCTATTCAACCATCTGAATTATGCCCCATAAGTCTTTTATGAAGTGTTCCATCCCTCCCGGTGCACATCTTACAACCTATCAACAGTCATAGCATATAATAAGTGTACCAAACCCTCCTATAAGCTGTACCCCAACTCTCGTCTTAAGCTCCACAACAGAGCATGTCATATTTTATTCGTGCACGAGCCACCCTCCACATGTCCCCATCTTATCTGGTAATCTGAGTAGGTCACGGGCTAGTCCTGGTCCTCCAGGTTGCCTCCAACGCACCCTCCGAACTGTCCTGCTCCGGGCTCCGTCGCCGCTCCTTTGACCACTCCTTCAGGGCTTTTTGCAGCACTTTGGGGTCTGTAAGGATCCTGGATTTTCCCTGCCTGTTCACCCGCAACCTCGCCGGGTACAACATGGCATAGTCAATATTTTGGTCCCGCAGCTGACGTTTGAGTGGTGCAAACTGCTTACGTGCCTGCTGCACTCGGACCATGAAGTCCGGGTATATCGATATAGTGGATCCCTCAAACTGCAGGGACTGCTTCTCCCGTGCCACTCTCAGGGCTGCATCGCGGTCCCTGTAATTTAGAAGCTTAGCAATAATAGGCCTTGGTGGGGCCCCTGTAGCAGGTCTCGGGCCCAGCGAGCGGTGCACCCTCTCCACCACAAACATGGAAGAAAACGTGTCGGAGCCCAGCAAGTTGTGCAGCAATTTCTCCACAAATATCTCCATGTTTCCCACCTGCGTGAATTCCGGTAAGCCCGTAATCCATATGTTACATCTTCAGGAACGGACTTCAGGGTCCTCCGCCTTATCTTGCAGGGTTTGCAACGCTCTACTCATCTGTTTTTGTGAAGTGTCCATTTCTGTCTGTGCCTCTTCCACTTCAGTCACCCTGTGTTCCGCCATGTCTATACTCTCTGCCTGCTTGTCCATATGTTCCGTCATTCTATCCATCCTGTACGCCAGAGAGTTCAGTTTTGCATCAATAGCAGACAGACTGTCCTGCAGGCTTTTCTGCATGGCCACCAGCATGACACGGATATCTCCCTCCACCTGCTCCGGTGCCTCCTCTTGCGCGCTGTGGCTCCCTTCTGGGGTATTATCTCTGGTCTTGGTTCTTCGCTGCTCAAAGTTGAACTTGGGCTGCGCTTTGTCAACTTTACCCATTGTGGGTGAGTGAGGTCTGCTGCAGCAAGACACTCTGCCCATGTGCAAAAGTTGGCAGGCCGATCCTTCCCACTGACTTCTGAGGGACTATTCTTCCCAGTTAAGTGACCGCCTAAAAGGAGCTGTTGTCAGCACGGCACAGTTGTCGCCAATTCATGGTGGCACGCTTCCCAGCTTAACTCAGCACCAATGTAGGTTCAACGTACTGTGTATAGACTATGGCTGAGTCACCGCTTCAGGCCACTACTGACTCTGAGTCCGGTGAGATCACACCACAGTAGGTAGTATTCTGGCCCCAGGTTCCCAGGCAGAGAAGTAATTAGTCCCTCACTGCGCACCGGGCGTCTCCCTGCCCAGTGAAGAACCAGTGCCCAGAGCAGGGGAATCACAGCCGGTATTTGGTCTCTTCAGACCACTCCAATGTTTTGAGAGCTGCTGTGCTGAGCCCTTGGGAAGCCCCCCATCGAGCCGCCTGCTTCATTGTGGACAGGCGCCCCTCGCCAAGAACCGGTGCACTGTACCGTGTCTGTGTGGGCCAAGCGCTTGCCATGCCTGCTCCGTGGTCCCTCGCGTGGCCAGGCTTAAAAGTCAGTGTGTCCCCAAGTGCGCCATGGGTCGCCGGGGAGCAAACGCGGCATCAACTGCTCCGCCGGAGCTCCGACACAGGCCGACCCCAGGATCCTTGGCAGCCAGATGGCGCCGCTGCGCAATCTGTGGGCTCTTCCCGAGCAGCCGGGCCGGAGTGCCCGAGGCACGGCTGGTATTGCCCGGAGCCGGCTCAGACCGTAGTAAGTGGCCAGGTGCGAGCGCTCCACAAGCGCACTCCGGTACCACAGCAGCACCCGTCACAGGTGCTCGCAGCCGTCCTGGCCTCGCTCTTCCGACAATCCACGTCTCTGCAGCTCCTTATCGGCGCCTCCGGGCAGAGCGCCTTCATGTCGTCTCGTTAGGCCCCGCAGCACAGCTCCTGCCTCCAGGTTTCTCACCACGTAGCTTCGGACACAGGCTATCCCCGCAGCCGTGGGTGCAATCAAAATGTGAAGCACACTTTCCGACGTACGGGGCTTAGCAATTACAGCAACAGAGTTCGTCCAAATGCAGGATACTTTAAGAATAAATGGATGGCTTGACGGAGCACTCGGTTTAGGGGGCCATCTTAGGCTTAGGCAAGCTCCGCCCCCAGCCATCGACATATAGTTCCCTCTGGGGGTCAGATAAGGGAACATCAGTCAGGTCTACCCGTCCTTTCGTCTCTTCTTCCGTCCAGAAGATACAGTCATGTTTTATCAATCTCATCATTCTCAGAAGGGAGGGGCAGTAAGGTGGCTGGATTCAGAGTGGCACATCTTTTGATCGTGATGTGTTTGGCAAACAAAGTTAATTCATACCCAATCAGACGTGCACTGGTGAGGTGCTGTGTCTTAGTATTGTTCAAAAGTGTATCCACAGCTTGGGGTATCATGACTGTGAGGTCAGTATCAAGTACGAGTCCAGCCGATTGTCTGATAGATATGGCCACAGCCGTGACTGCTCTTAGACAGCTCAGGAGGCCTTGTGCGACTGGGTCAAGGACGGCGGAAAAATAAGCACAAGCCTGTTGCTTATCTCCAAATTTTTGTGTTAAAACAGAAAGAGCACATCAGCCATCTCATGAACGTACAACACAAACAGTTTAGTTTAGTCGGGAGTGCCAAGTACTGGAGTCGAACAAAGCGCAGTTTTCAATTGCTCAAAAGACTGCTGAAAGTCATGCGTCCAAGGCAGGGGCTCATGCACATCTTTTAGCGTTAGTGCAAGCAAGGGTTTAATTAATAGTGAATAGCTAGGTATCCACTGCCGACAGTAGGAAGTGATACCTAGGAAAGTGCTCACATCTTTCTGAGTCTGTGGGATGGGCATTTTAACAATGGTACTGATGCGCTCCGGGGTCAATCTCCTACCCTCCTTCAACAGTAGGTGACCTAAATAGGTAACCTCCTTTAGACAATATTGAAATTTAGAAAGGGACACCTTATGTCCATGTTGGGCCAAATGCAACAACAATTTAACTGTACTGTATTTGCAACCTTGTTCTGTGTCAGAAGCGATGAGCAAATCATCAACATACTGCACCAATATATTACCTGATGGAAGCGATAGAGAATCCAACTGACTTTTTAAAGCTTGACTATAAATACTTGGACTTTCTGTATAGCCCTGAGGAGCTCGACTGAATCTAAAGCTCCCACCAGCTAGGGTAAAACCAAACAAGTACCTGCTATCTGGATGAATAGGAATACTAAAGAAAGCATTTTTCAGATCAACGACAGAGAAAACTTTAGCAGTAGAGGGAATCATGGTCAAAAGAGTGGTAATATCAGAAACCACTGGAAACTGTGGGAACACAATTTTATTAACATCCCGCAAATCAATCACGAAACGATAAACATTTTCATGGTCATCAGAAGAACCTGAAGGGCGTCTTTTTAAGAATCGGAAGAATAGGCCTATTACAAATATTAGCAGTTGTCTCCTCAACCACTCCCTTTTTAATCAAATCTTGTATAATTTGCAATAAGGCTCGCTCACCTGCCTGCGGTATTTTATACTGAGGGATAGAAGGCAAAATAGCACCATCCTTAACCTGTATCGAAACCGGCGATATCTGCAACAATCCCATGTCTGTGTCACCTGTCGCCCACAGAGTGGGTGGCGCATATTTAAATTCAACAGGATGGGGCGCATCTTTGGACAAACACTGCTTAGCGCGTGCTACATCTGGACCCTTTGTCATATAGACACCCGTCAGAGAACAATAGATAGTGGCATGTAATTTCTTCAACAAATCCAAACCCATCAAATTCTCACCGCAATTAGATGTCAACAAGAATGGCGAATCCACAATGAAAGGACCTATAGTCAACGCAAGAGGTTTTGAAATGGGGCTTACAACCGGTACACCAGAAAAACCAACCAACAGATTATTTTGGCCAGGCAGAGCAGCCCCAGGGACCACATTTCGAGAAACAGAACTTTTCATCGCACCTGTGTCCATCAAAAATTCCTTATTCGAACCTTGTAGTTCTGCTGTTACATAAGGACCACGTTGGTCTACAGGTATCGGAACTGGTCCCCCACTCTGTCCCTGGCTGTCCTAGCTATAGGACATCCCTGTCACTTCCTCCACATCATAATCATCATGATAGTACTGTCCTTCACAAGGGTCATCAAAATAATTATTATCGGGACGACCCTGTGAGGTTGCAGCACTCTATGCCCTATCAGCCCCACCAGCTCCATGACCCCGACCCGGAGAACCTCGTCCTCTAGGGGCTGCCACCTTCTGCAAAAGCACAGGACACTCGCTACACCAGTGTCCCTCCTCTTTACAATACGCACACTGATTCAGACCCAAAGGCGTAGTTATTGGCTGCCTATTAGTGCATGGAAGCTGTCGGGCAGGACCACCATGTCCTCTCCCATTCCCTCTAAAAGTCTGCTGTAACAACACTTTCGTCTTTAAGTCCTTATGCCTCTTCTCTGTCCTCTCCTTTTCCTCATTATCCCTATGCTAATAATATTGTGCCATGTTCAAAATAACAGAGGGAGAAGAGGTGGACCAGGTACTCTCAGAAGCCTGCAATCGAGTCGCAATTTCAGGAAGCAAGTTAGAAACAAATCTATTAACAAACAACGGAACACCCCCCTCAACGGACAAATCTTGTCCGCTACAATCCAAAAATGTACCTTCGAATCGGGTAAAGAAATCAGACACACTCTCATCTTTCTTCTGTCGGCAGTCTGACAATTTATCCCAATCCACCTTTCTTGGTGGAATAAGAGAATGCATGTACGTAATTATGCGACCTGGCAAAGCTAAAATCTCCGCTCGAGGCTTATCACCGGGCTTCCTTTCCTGATCCCATGCCTTTATTTGGTCCCAAGTACCACCCAACTCCGGTACAGGGTCTTGAGTATGAACCTGCCTTCAAATATCAACCGGAACAAGAAGACCAAAAAAAATGTCAGTATCAGCAAGAGACATCACCGTAGAAGACGCAGCTTCAGTCAGTTCTTTATAGTAAGCAGTGGGATTCTTCCTAGGATCTGGTAAATGAGTCTTAAGGGACAACACTTCACTTATTTTCCACAGAGTATAAACCCATTGTCCTTGAAACCTAGCCGCCACTGCAGCTCGAGTAACATTACCTCGCCCATCCGTTAACTCTGTCATCTCTGGGTGATATATAGGATGTACCTCTCTCATCGGACACTGGGACACTGACCTGGGACTTTTCTCATGTAGTCTTCTCCTATAAGCTATGATTGTCGTAACATTAGCAAAGACTTGCTCTGGCCCCAATTCACTAATATATACTGAATCTCTAATGTCATATAAATTTGAGGCGCCTCCGCTTCAAAGTGCTGTTGCCAAAGACCAATCAAAGTAGCTGACATGTGTTTAAGGGCATGCTGCTGTATAAAAGGCTCAAACTCTCTCACAGTTGCCCAAACATCCTCTACACTATAAATAGGATTACGGGCCCACTGTGCAGCGTGATTGGCTATTACCTGTTTCTCTTCATCTTCCACATCAGATCGCACTAGCTGTCCCATACGTTCCTTAAATTTTGTCCAATCCCTATCCTCAAATCCACCTACCGGTGTCCCACTACTTACTAATGTTGGAGGATGAAAGACCACAGTGGGAGAAGCAATAGAAGTAACAGGCACCATCATTGCTGAAGGTTGTGCCGCAGGAGAAGGAGTTGGTGAAAGGGACGTGAAAACAATAGGTGTGGCAGGAGCACTAACAGTCACAGGGGCCACAGATGGCAAAGAAACAGAAGAAAGAGAAGGAGGAGGAGCCAAAGCCACAGCCGATGACATAACAGCGATAGACACAGGGAAAGAGACTGTGGGGGCAACTGTAACAGGCAGCTGTGAGGGCACCGGAACAGTGGGATATATTCTTTGCGGGGCATATGGAGGCGGGGTCGGGTATCCAACAATTCTTACCCAAAAGTGTCATCTTCTTCCTGAGCCACATACAATCTATCAATGTGTAATCAAAACCTTCTATCGTCACGCTCAACACCCTTTTCCTGTTTTTTCCTATCATATGTTACAGCTTTCTGAGTCAGTGTCTGCATTTTCCCTTTCTGGGCCTCTTTTTCTGCCTTCAATCGCCTCTGTCTAGCTGCTTTCTGCCATGTTCTAAGGGAATCAAACATAGACTGCCTACTTCGTCTCTTAAACAACTGTTCTTATAAATACTCAATCTTTTGTTCATCAAAAGTGCCCGTTAACGGCCACTGCAACTTGACATTGTCCCTCGTATATTTGTGCCATAATGTAATAAACATAATAGGGCCAAGACCATGCTTCACATACATATCAAAATTCGGAGTGCCTTCTTGAGGTGCCGGCTGACTTTCTTCCAATCGAGCATCAGCAGAACAACCACGACAACACAAAACAAACAATTTACTAAAACTGGGCATCCTCAAAAGAAAACAGGTTCACTATTTATGCCCAGCAAAACAATTGCAATTGCTTTTGTCCCAAAGACGGTCCTTAGACCGTACCAAATACAAACCAAAATGGTACCATACCCACAAAGAACCAAAACAAACTCACCTGATATATGCAGGTCAAACAAATCTATTCTCCACTGCCGACACTTCTGACCAAACGGTCGGATCCAAGGGTTTCGCCGTTCAGGACTCCAGTCGGGATGACCACTGGGCGAGGCACCGTCCGGCAGGACAGAAGGGGCAGCTGCGAGTATCAGGAACTCTTCGTGCAGGGATCCCTGATCCGTCCGTCTGACCCGACGATGGCCTCGACCTCCCCCCATCCGCCGAAGGGGAAGGGCCACTCACCCAAAGGAGTCCCTGTTCGAGTGCCAACTGAAGGAAATGGCCCGATTCGGGTCACTCGGGTCACCAATGACCACCTCTTTGCCTTCTACAAAATGAAGAGTCAGTCAGACAGAAGAGAATACAAGCCAATAACAGTTTATTCAAAGTTCGCTCAGAGCGGAGCCCTGTCTGCCCAGTCACTAAGAGTGCTGCAGAGATAGTCTGACTTCAGCAAGCATAACGATACATTATGTACATTTCAGAATCAATGAAAACCCACTCACCATGGAATTTTCCAGAGGGACGCAGCTGGACAGTAAATTACAAAGGAGTAAGTTTCGGTTCTGAGGCCGGGCACACATTATCTATCTCTCAAGGTTACTCTGCCTGTGCCCGCCACTAGACAAGTGGGAGAAGGCTTACATCTCAGAAGAAAGGTATGTGCTAATAAGAGCAACCTCTGGGTGGGCACAGGGAGCTCTGAACAGGAGGAGAAAGGTTCTGCCATGTTGAATTTAGGTAAGGAGGGGGCACTGTGGGATAGTTTACAGTAATGTCTACAAGAAGGGAGGGACTCAGGGCTATTTTAACTAGGTCCAGCATACAGGCCCAAACGCAATTCAAAACAGAGTGGTATGCTGTTCCTACCGGACGGTACAGGTAGATGTGTGTATGGAGCAATGTATGGAGCAATACTATACTGTGGGCAGGAGAAAAATTTCCTCCTTTCGGAAAAAGACCCTCACACACCCAGTCAGCTAGGTGTCTTGCTTTATCATTGGGTCTGCTCCTCGTCGGCAATACCCGATCGGCACCCATGATGGGGCCTTTTAGCGGAGTTCTTTTTTCCTGGCCGTTGGGTGCAGTACGTGTGAGGGCCTTAGTGAGTGTAGATGTGAAAATGTGAGGTTAAAACAGGAAGTAGAGGTCCACTCAGAACAATTTTAATGAATGTGGCCACTATCCTGATTAAAACAAAAATACGCGCAACCCTGCTATAAGGTTACAGGGTACTGCGCTTGTGAAGTCAGGCCAACATGTTTCTTGCCCTTAGGTCATGTAGACGGCAATTCTTCAGGACCGATGTAAGATCTATCTACACTTTTTAGTGGTGGTCCAAAGTAGTGAAAGTGAGTGACCACCCATACAGCACCCTAAAAAGTGGTACCTGTAGATCTAGAACATCACCTGTAAAAAGAAAGGATTATAGAGTTTATTCCAAAGCAGTATCTATAATTCTAAAATAATAGTGCAACACTTCGAAAAAAGCAAAAAAGCATGCATCACACTACGGTGTCTGTGACCATGAACAAGGAGACTAAAAACACAACAACAACAACCGTGAGATAGTCGTGTGCTGTACACGTATATGGACTTACCCAATTAGGGTCAACAGTGTGCGGCAACGTGTTCCGGCAGGTGTTGACACTGAATAGTGCAGTGTCCTAAAAAGTGGGAAAATGTAAAGCAGTATGTATACAGGGAACCAGCACCTGTATAGCAGTAACTTCCCTCAAGGTATAAAACAACTAAGGACCCAGCGGTGCAGTCCCTTTTAAACAACAACCGGCAACGTGGAGTACGGAAAAGCGTAATTCCTGTGCGCTCTTGTCTTAACGAACCATGCAGGTTTCATGCAGCACCCCCCTGACCCAACCCATTGCACCAATGGCATGATGTCAAGTAGGGCCAAAGTGGGCGCTGCAGATCCCCCATGGTTTCCGTCAGGCACTCCTGGTGCATAAGTCACACCGCAAGCGAGCGTCGCTACTGGGTGCTCAGATACTTTCCGGTCAAAGCGGGTCTCATGCTGTCCCTACCCGACCCACAACGGGCATCTCACTAAGGCTGTAGCCCAGTACGTGGTAGTCGTTGGTGCCGGGGCGGGAACCGCGTTCCCAGCATAGTGCCGTGTGTCTGCTAGGGCGTCCTCTTAAAAACTCCCGCGTCCCATACAATCACAAACTGAAAGTGCTAAGTTAGGATCACACCGCCTTGGTCGATCATAGATCAGGCGTCTTGTACTCACGTGTTCTTGTTCGTTATTACGGCGGTAGACCTACCCCTCACTCTGCCGGTCCGGGAGGTACTAGCCAGCGCTGGTGCGGCATAGTTATACTTCCGGTGAGCATCAGGAAGAGGCCGGTCTCCCAGTAACAGTGAGGATTTTGTCATGGGCGCCATGTTGGGACTAACGAGCTATGTATAACGCTCAAATTTGCAAGGAGTAAGTGCTGACAATAATTATGGCTTATAATGCACCATGTCAGCCACTCTAGCGATAGAGTATAGACGCTACCCTACAACAGATGATACAGGGAGTCTGCCCAAATGTTCAGCTACAAATGTGCAATTATGAGCGCCATCTTAGCCAGGTCAAGTATGCTCAAGCAGCTCATATTGAAGCTCAAGTACAAGTGTGCTGTTAATATAGTACTCTTATTAGCCACGGAGTTTGTGTAATTAGGAGACTTATTAGACAGGTCAGGTATGCCCAAACAAATGCTTTCTTTGTGGTAGTGTGGGTGAGCAGTTTAGGTTATCAAAAGGTAGTTTTAAGCATTTGTTGTACACACTGAGTCAATAAATGAGACACACCTTCAAGAAAAAACTTGAGACCAATTCAGAAAATAACACAGATTTTTCAATAAATGAAGATAAAGATCATCGGAATCAGATAAATACTTTAGACATTATAGATTTTTACAGAAAAAACAGTAGAAAATCACAGCTGTCAGATTTGAGACATGAGCCTCGAACGCTGTAATGTTATATAATGGGAGAAACATTCACTGCATAGGTACACTTACAGACGACTTACAGGACTGTTCTTCTGGACTTAAGGTAAGTAGGGCCAAGGTCCAAGAAAGCATCAGCAGCTCAAGTTTACCTGCCCTGGTGTGTCTAGGTGCAGAGGTGCTGTACGTGGTGGTAGCCTCGAACACTACACGTTAAGGTCACCTGTGCCTGTAAGAAAAAGACTGCAAATGGGGACTGGGGCTCGGCTCTTGAAGGTCTTAGGACCACAGAGACACCATTGGTTTACTTGAGCTGCGCTGGGGTGCAGAGGTGTTTTGTCCAGCAGGTAAGTGAGTTAGAGGCATTCACAGTTCTTGGTGTACCTGCAGAAGCGGAAAAAGAAACACAGCAGGGAATCTCTCGGTGTGGAGCTGGCCTCTCTCGAAGTCCCTCGACATGCAGGTAAGTTTTGATGGCGGTGGTGGTCCGACTGGACACAAACAAGCCTCAGTGCTTATAACTGGCTCCGGTACCCCGGGTATTGACGTAGAGAGGCTCCAGGAAGGCTTAGCATCTTGAAGACTGGATGGATCGATGGGGGTGACCTCCTGGACACTCTGTGACTTCTTTCTGGTGAGTTTCTCCCTCAGTGTACCCAACGGTCAGCAAAACTGAAGAGGGACAGATGCGGTTGATGCCTGGTGTTGAAGGGAAGTGGCTTCTCCACTCCAAGGGAGATATTGCTGTGTCAATGAAGTGCTGGGTAGACCTCCAAGGGTTTGGGGAGGCTGTTGAGTTGGTCTTTGTGACTGTTGGGACAGCAGCAGCCCGGCAGGGTTTCGCATCAAATTCGGTGCTGGCCCACAGTTGTCATATCTTCGGCTCTTCTTTGTCTTTTTCTTCTTTCAGACAAGCAAACCTGAGTTCCTGGTGTCATGGGCCCACCTAAATACTGAATTTAGGGGCATTAAGGGGAGTATAAGGTAGTATCTAATGGGCTACTTACACCTGGGGTCACTACAACCCCTATATGACCACTTCCTGTAGAAAGTGAGCATACCCTTGTTCCAGAGTTCTTAATACCACCCAAAACAAGATGGTGGGACCGTTCTTTCATGGAGCACATCAGGTAGCCCACCTTAGGGGTGTGACTAGCTTGGAGGTGCAACACCCCTACTGCATAGCTAATTTCCCACCTGTCCTGGTGCCAAATGAAACTCAGGGGGTGGCATTCTCCAGGTCTGGAGGAAGCAGCGGTCACATATCAAAGGCGGCAGAAGCTTGGAAGCCTGTGGCCTTGATATGCAGATTCACTAGCCATACTACTGGAGGAGGTGATAACACCTTCTCCTGGAGCAGATATTGTTTCCTGACCTAAGAGAGTGCTGGCTCTCACCTACAGAGGGTCAGAAACTCACCTGTGGTGGCAGGCTGGAATATATCAGTTAGCCAGCACACTAGAAGGCTAGTAGGGTTCAGGGGCGCCTGTAAGGGGCCCTCTGGGTGCCTGTCATAATAAATCCAATACTAGAATCAGTATGGATTTATTAAGACAAGGTGTTTGATACAAAACACCATAGGCTTCAGTAAAGCCATTATGTAGCTGGGTAACTCGTAGTGACCAGTGCCCAGTGCATACCTTAAGATGGCTTCCCTATTCACTTGCAACATCTAATAATAGAACTAGACATTACAGGGGCATATTCTCTCATGCAGATATGTCCTCACATAAAAAATACTGCACCTTGCCTTAAAGCTCTGCCTGCTGTAGGGATGACTTTCATATATTATATGCAGTGACTTTGGCATGGCACACAGTGAGCGTGCTTGTTGTGGGTTCACACATGGTTTTCACCATGTTATGCAGCCTGCAAAGGCAGTCTGCAAGCAAATTATATGGGAGTCCCTTAGAGAGGCAAAATACAAGCAGCAGCCCTTAGGGGCCCTCTTTATTACCCATGCTCTAGGCACCCGGAGCACCATTTACTAGGGACTTACAGGGGTGCTAAAGTGTGTGCCAATTGTAGCACTATTAGACCATTTTACCTTGTCTTTAGGGAAAGAGCCCTGGCACTGGAGTCTGATTAGCAGGCTTCAGTGCATTTTCAAAGTCAAAACCCAGCACCTAGTAGTTCTAGTAGGGGCAAAAAGTGGGGAGACAACTGCAACAAAGTTCCAGTTACCTACAAGTTCCACAAAAGTTTCTGAGTCCAAACCTAAATGGCTTCATTAGGACAAATGCCAAGCAGCAATCTGTCGACATAAGGCCTTCAAGGGCAAAGTCTTTGTACTTGTTCCTTTGGTAAAGCCATATTAGAGGACCGTTGACTAGTTTGCAGTCCAATAATTCCTCAGAATTAATCCAGAATTTTGTGATTCATACAGGGACTCCTCCCACTATAATGGTTGTCGAGTAATTAGTTAGGGTCTCCTTAGGACGTCACATAAGGACATTTAGGGGCCGATTCCGATTCGGGCCGGAAAACATTCCGACCGACTCGGTACGGGAATGTAGTCCGACCGACTCGGCGCCGTACGACCCGGGTAGTACGATGAAATGCATGTGAAATCCGACAGACTCGGACGGAATACAAAACGACCGACCGAGCCGGACGAAAACAAGCCATCCGGCCGGGAAATCACGCGAAACGAACCGACCGACACGCACTCGGATTGAACCCGAACAAAACGTACCCGCGAACTCCTACCCGCGTAGTACGATGCTGTGCGTGCAAAACACGACCGACTCGCCCGGAGCACAAGCCGTACGACCGACACGCATACAAAACCCAGCCGAAGCAACCCAATACTCCGCGACTGACTCGTACGCCGCATATGAAACCTAGCTGACACACAGCGGGAACGAGTCGGACAAGATCGCACCAGACAACTGCAGCATCCTACTCGGACACAAGAATGACTCCTACATGCACCAAAAACACCAAGGAAAAATTAGAAAAAAAAGGGCCAAACAAGCAACCACTAAGCCAATAAATACAGGGAGGAAAAAAAAATGGAACAAGGACACACCTCCAACTCCACCTACATAAAGGCCACAAATCCCTACCATGATCCCTTGCAAATTCCACTGACCTGCCAGACAGAACACCATCACACAGCAACCACAGACACACTCACAGCTCATACATCACACAAGCCACACACCATTACCACACCTACAAATAGCACCCTCACACACACCCAGCTAAACCTACACTCACACCCCCCCACTTGCACACACACACACAAATCAATCACCACCACCACCCATCACCATGCCCCCAAAGAAGAACCATAAGTTCCTAGATTGTGAATTGGAAGTCCTGGTAGACAAGATCCTCAGGGTAGAGCCACAGTTGTTTGGTACATTGGTACAACAGACCCCCATTTTGCAGAAAACCAAGATGTGGGCGAGGATTGTCGACAGGGTCAACGCACAATCACCATGTTTGCGCACAAAGGAAGACATCCAGAACAGGTGGTATGATGTGCGCAGGAGGGTCAGGGACCTACTCAAAAAGGACTACCTCCTCAGCCAGCACACCAGCAGTGGCCCTCCTGCAAAACCAGTATACCTCAGGCCCTGGGAGGAGAAGGTGCGGGCCATCCTACCACCAGTGAGCGTATACGGACTAACAGACATCCCAGAGCCTGGTGAGTACACAACTAATATACACAATATGGTGTGACAACACACACACATCACAGTCAAGGGGATAGGCAAACCATGCACACTTAGCAAATACACAGCAACCAAAAGATATCCATCCCAAGATGTGAATGCTAGTCAGACAAACACAATACCTGCCATCTCATAGTGATATGTAACTGTGTCATGACATCTACAAACCTAACAACAAATACAGCAAGGCAGTGGCACAAATAGAACCAACAAACACTCCCAGATATTTACCCACCACTAGAACACCACCTCACAGGGAAGCTCACTGAAAGGAAGGAATTCTGTGTATGCTGGTCAAGTCAGTGTAGCCAATAGCATGATGGGAGTGGTAGTCACAGATATTGGTCACACCCACAATTGGACCATCAACACCACTCTGAACCATGCTCACATCACAGGGAGTGAAAAACAACTGACAAGATGGCTGACACTGGCTACTGCTGTGGGGAGCACAAGGCCCTGCTGGGACCTGGGCACCAACAAACAACAGGACCACACTGTCAGCCATCTTGCCATTGCTGTCACACTCACACACACTGAAGTCCACTCAAAAGGAAGGAAGGATGGGCATGCTGGGAAGGGGGGTGTAGGCAATAGCATGATGGGAGTGGTAGTCACAGATCAACATCTCACACCCACATGGCCCAGCAAGTTAGCACTGAAGCATGCACACCTCACAGGGAGTCAAAAGCCACTTCAAAGATGTCTGACACTGGCCACAGCTGTGGGGAGCACAAGGCCCTGCTGGGAACTGGGCACCAACAAACAACAGGACCACACTGTCAGCCATCTTGCCATTGCTGTCACACTCACACACAGTGAAGTCCACTCAAAAGGAAGGAAGTATGGGCATGCTGGGAAGGGGGTGTAGGCAATAGCAGGATGGGAGTTGTAGGCACAGATATTGGTCACACCCACAATTGGCCCATCAACACCACTCTGAACCATGCTCACATCACAGGGAGTGGAAAACAACTGACAAGATGGCTGACACTGGGTACTGCTGTGGGGAGCACAAGGCCCTGCTGGGAACTGTGCACCAACCAACAGCAGGACACCACTGACTGACATCCTGAAAGACAACTTGCACTCCCTGCAATGGAAGCACGTTCCATGGTGGGACATCTGGCTGGGTGGGAAGGAGGACTCACAGCACTGACCATAATTACAAGCACCTCCCCTCACACACCCCCTCAACACTAACTCCACATAACCCACCTGGGAGAATGCAATGCCTCACATCCTAACTGAAGATCCCACAAAGAACCACCACCCTGGGTTATGCTGTGTGAAGCACAGGAACACTCTTGGGACTTGTAGCCAAACAACTGCCAGGACAACACTCCCAGCCATCCTGTCAGCACAGGCACCCCACCCCACAGGGAAGCAGAGTCAAAAGGAAGGAAGGATGGGCATGCTGGGAAGGGGGTGGAGGCAATAGCATGATGGGAGTTGTAGGCACAGAAATTGCTCACCCTCACAATTGGCCCATCAACACCACTCTCAACCATGCTCACATCACAGGGAGTGGAAAAGGACTCACAAGATGGCTGACACTGGGTACTGCTGGGGAGCACAAGGCCCTGCTGGGAACTGTGCAACAGCCAACAGCAGGACACCACTGACTGACATCCTGAAAGACAACTTGCACTCCCTGCAATGGAAGCACGCTTCATGGTGGGATAACTGGGCTGGGGGAGAAGGAGGCCTGGATGGCAACCAAATACCACCAATGCTGGTCATGCACACACTCAACATTCACATTGACATGCCACAGGTTTGCAGGACAATGTGTTACACCAATATCACTCTCTGACTGTCACAATTTAGGAGAATGCAATGTCCTGGCCCACATCCAGAGGTACAGTCACAACTGTCAGGTGTTTGAACAATTGATGCCAGTAGAAACATAACATACAATCTGTGGGCCTGATTCACAGAACTAACTTACGTCAAAAACGTAAAGTTAGTACTTTTTGGTATTCACAGAATGAACTTACTCATTTCGGTATTCACAGAAGTTAGTAGTCCTAACTTTAGGACTCCTAAATGCCTTCTGTGAATACCGAAAGTCTTAAAGTTAGGATTTTTCTCAGTTTAGGAGTAGTAAAGTTAGGACTCCTAACTTCAGGACTCCTAAATGCCTTCTGTGAATACCGAAAGTCTTGAAGTTAGGATTTTTCTCAGTTTAGGAGTCGTAAAGTTAGGACTCCTAACTTTAGGACTCCTAAATGCCTTCTGTGAATACCGAAAGTCTTGAAGTTAGGATTTTTCTCAGTTTAGGAGTAGTAAAGTTAGGACTCCTAACTTCAGGACTCCTAAATGCCTTCTGTGAATACCAAAAGTCTTGAAGTTAGGATTTTTCTCAGTTTAGAGTCGTAGTGTTAGGACTCCTAACTTTAGGACTCCTAAATGCCTTCTGTGAATACCGAAAGTCTTGAAGTTAGGATTTTTCTCAGTTTAGGAGTAGTAAAGTTAGGACTCCTAACTTCAGGACTCCTAAATGCCTTCTGTGAATACCAAAAGTCTTGAAGTTAGGATTTTTCTCAGTTTAGGAGTCGTAAAGTTAGGACTCCTAACTTTAGGACTCCTAAATGCCTTCTGTGACTACCGAAAGTCTTGAAGTTAGGATTTTTCTCAGTTTAGGAGTAGTAAAGTTAGGACTCCTAACTTTACTACTCCTAAACTGAGAAAAATCCTAACTTTAAGACTTTCGGTATTCACAGAAGGCATTTAGGAGTCCTAAAGTTAGGACTACTAACTTCTGTGAATACCGAAATGAGTAAGTTCATTCTGTGAATACCAAAATGAGTAAGTGTATTCTGTGAATACCAAAAAGTACTAACTTTACGTTTTTGACGTAAGTTAGTTCTGTGAATCAGGCCCAGAGTCTCTCCCCAAAACAGGTGATGATGGGGACACAGCAGCAGACGAGGAGGAGTCCCTGTCCCAGGCTCCGGGGAACACTGAGCTCACTGGTGTGGATCAGCCTCTGCACTCCTCGGATGGCGAAGAACCAGCTGGACCCTCCGGTGTGAGTCATCATGCAGCACCAGCAGGACCAACATCTGCACCCCCTGCACCCACCCCTCCAACAACTGCCAACACACAGGCCACCCCTGCCAACACGGACGGACCAAGGACCACAGATGACAACAGCGCAGGGACCCAGGCCCAAACTGGAGCTGGTGACAACGAGCCCAGGAACAACACCCAAGTGGGCCCACGGTCACCTGTGCGTGCCACCGCAGGTCCTGCACGTGTCGCCAGGGGTGGTGGGAGGGGTGGTAGACATAGGTCGCTCTTTGCAGAGGGGTCTGGACTGCATGATGACCCACAACTGGCACGCATCGCGGATGCGTACCAGACTAGCACCGGAGAGGTCAGCCAGGTAGTGGGGATCCTCAAGGACATACAACAGCAGCAGGCTGCCCATCATGCCCGCTTGGACTCCCACATGTCCCGTGTCGACACACACATGTCACATGTCGAGACACACATGTCACGTGTTGAGACACACATGTCTGGCATGGAGTCCAAGTGGGACACATTGGAACAACTGACAGCGGTGCATAGGGACATACTGACATGCCTCCGCCAGATCAGCACCAACATGGCCTCACCTCCCTGTGTGCCCACAACAACTGCTGCTGAAACAACTGCAAATGCCACAGGGATTGAGGAGGACTCTGGCAGAGAGTCCCCTGCACCGCCGCAGCCTGCACCTGAGGGTCCCCCCCCAAGAAGAGGGGCCATCCGAGGAGGCCAAACTGAGAGGCCGATGGCCATCTACATCCCCCAGGAAGCCAACACCTGTTCTGGAACTTTTCCTCTGTGTGCAAACTGCACGCCCTGTCGAAGCCAACCCAACTCTCCCACATGACATGGGGAGCTCTAGTTGGCCACATTTATCAGATGACTGTGGACTTTACTCTGGACATTCAGCTACCAAGACTTCCAATTCACAAGGGAACTTGGGATTCCAATTTCTATGTACAGCACCCACCATCCTGTGCACCATCCTCACACCTGTATGTAAATAAACTCACCAATACACCATATCTGCCGCTGTTGTGATTCCAACATGGTTTTTGTCATGTAGATGGTGATCTGCTAAATGACACTGTGCATGCTAACTGCTACAGCAAGTCCAACACCGTCATGTCAGTCATGGCGACGTGACACATATGAGGGAGACACACCACTAGGGCCACACAACACATACACACCAGGGCCATCAGACTCATCACCTATACTGATGTTGCAATGAAATACAGTGGAATGCACAGACACGCCACCTATTCACAGTCACTGTCAACTAGACTACAGGTGCAGTAAGCAAATGTCAGTCAGATGTGTGACTACAGACAACGCACATCCCAAAGTAAAGCACAGGTTTATTACACATTTGCAACATGTTGTTTCCACTACAAATGCAAGCTAATCCAACCTGGCTGTGGCCACAAAGTCAAAAAGTGCAGAAGATAGAAAGTCCAGGGGTGTGTGGCACATCACCTGTAGGGAAACGACTGCTTCTACCTTGGAAGTTGAATCATGGATTCGGGGGATCCAAGTTGATCAGACAACTCCGGCAGCACCCTGTGAAGGACAGACATGACACACAGTCAAAACCACTGAAGAACAGCACAGAACGGCAATACTCATGTCTAATACATGTCACGAGATAACTACACAAAACCAAGTTAGCATGTCAACACTGTTGGGCAGTACAGACCACCTGCAAGGACACATCGCTGCACGCATCCAGTCAAGTAGCACATGGCCACACTCAAATAGCACCAGAGCACCACACACACATATCATGCAAACTCAAATCATTGACATTACAACCCTCTGGAGACTCACATTCAGCTGAAGAAGTTGGTGATGAACTGTGTGCGGACATCACCATCATCATCATCATCATCTTCACTGGCATCGTGACCCAGGCCAGGATCTTCCACAGGTGGGGACGTTGGTCATCGTCATCCAGGATGAGAGGCAACTCCTTCTGCACTGCCAGGTTGTGTAGCATGCAGCAGACGATGACAATCTTGCACACTTTTGCTGGGGCATATGGGAGGGCCCCTCCTGTCTTGTCCAGGCAGCGGAAGAGGCTCTTCAGGAGACCAAAGGTCCGCTCAATCAGCCTCCTCATCCGACCATGTGCCTCATTGTAGCGCATCTGGGCTGGTGTCACAGGGTTCCTGAGGGGTGTCAGCAACCACGGCATGTTGGGGTATCCCGAGTCACCTACAGACAGACAATTGCACATTAGCCGATTTGAAAATGTGTGCGGAAAACAACATAGCAGAACACACACAATGGTACAAAGTCAGTACACACCAACAAGCCAGGCACGCTGGTTCGGCATCTGTGACATCATCCTCGGGATGCGACTACTCCTCATCACGTAGGCATCGTGTGCCGAACCGGGGAAACGGGCACACACATGTGAGATGGTCATATCTGCAAGACATACCACCAGAGCATTGATCGAATGGTAATGTTTACGGTTCCGGTATGCCTGCTCATGTGCCTGTGGTGGTATCAAAGCCACATGTGTCCCATCAATGGAGCCAATTACATGTGGCATCCTCCCCAGGGCATAGAAGTCACTCTTGACGTCAGTGAGTCATTGACGTGTTGGGAAATAGATGTACTGGTTCAGGTATCTCAACATTGCCCCCAAAACATCGCGTAGCACACGGCTGAACATAGTCTGTGACATCCCACCAGTAGTTGCCACAGTGTGTTGAAAGGTACCGGTGGCAAAGAAGTGTAGGGCTGCCATCACCTTCACCTTGGGAGTCAGCGCTGTAGGATACGGCCGGCCAGGCTGCAAATGTGGGTACAACCGCACTGCCAAATCCTCAATCAGCTGCCTGGTGAAGCGGTACCGTCGGATGCTGTCACGTTCCACCATCGTTGCCAGGTCTGGGAATGGTCGATGGACAGCAGGAGCCCTGCAGTGCATAGGTGAAGAAAGCAAGATTGTCAGTCACCCCACCTATGTGCCGTTCACCATACTCAATTTCACATGATACATCATTAACAAACACAAGTACTTGATGTGTGTGTCGTTCCGTTTGGACATATATGGCACCTACATGGACATCATCTAACATCTCTGTTCAACAAGTGTTGACAACAGGTTCCAGGGTGTGCTATGGGACACCATTAGGCTGTGTCACAGTACCCATTAACTGCTCTCACATTCCACACACATACCACAGTGACATGTCTGGACAGATGCTCCACAGGCATCACAGCTCATTGACAGGTAGATTCCCAGGGACCCTGTCTTGCCACATGGACACTGGCATGACATGGCGTATCATGTACACGTCAGAAAAACAAACATGACACCCACAGGTAGTGGCCCCTGTAGCCTCTGCAGGACAGACATGGACGTCTGTGACACACACCATCAAAGTTCATGCACAAACCACGTGGATGTGGAGACTGTCTCCCATTGTGCACATGGAGTCAGAGACATGTGATACACAACATGCACAGACTGTGAAGGGACATCACTATTGTTGGAATGGGCCACCCTGTGACGTACATGCCTTCCCACATGTGATCCTGGGGGTATGTGACATGTCATACACATACACAACCTGGAAATGTGACCATGACACATGCTCAGAAATGAAAAGTTGCACACCACAGTGGTCAGGTGCACAACACACAAAGGACCCTGTCCCCATGAACACGTGCACAGCCTGGGTGTGTCTGCCCCCAAGTGCCACCCAAAAATCCACATGTTCACCCCCATACACAGATAAGGTTATGCTGCCACACATGCCTTATATACAGTGTGGACTGGGTGTGGTGTTGTAGGTGTGCCCCTGAGTCCCTGGAAAGTAAATGTGGCTGGCATAGGTTCACCAGTGACCAGCATGGTGACATATGCGTGTGACCTGTCCAGGGACGCGTTGTAGAGCAATGGACCGATCGTTGTGCCCGGCCGGCCCATTGCATTGTATGTGAGCGGGTACGTGTTATATGCCTGGTACGCGTTGTACAGCAATGGACCGATCGGTGTGCCCGGCCGGCCCATTACATTGTATGTGAGCGGGTACGCGTTGTATGCCTGGTACGCATTGTAGAGCAATGGACCGATCGGTGTGCCCGGTCGGCCCATTGCATTGTATGTGAGCGGGTACACGTTGTATGCCTGGTACGCGTTGTAGAGCAATGGACCGATCGGTGTGCCCGGTCGGCCCATTGCACTGTATGTGAGCGGGTACGCGTTGTAGAGCAATGGACCGATCGGTGTGCCCGGCCGGCCCATTGCATTGTATGTGAGCGGGTACGCGTTGTATGCCTGGTACGCGTTGTACAGCAATGGACCGATCAGTGTGCCCGGCCGGCCCATTGCATTGTATGTGAGCGGGTACGCGTTGTATGCCTGGTACGCGTTGTAGAGCAATGGACCGATCGGTGTGCCCGGTCGGCCCATTGCATTGTATGTGAGCGGGTACGCGTTGTATGCCTGGTACGCGTTGTAGAGCAATGGACCGATCGGTGTGCCCGGTCGGCCCATTGCATTGTATGTGAGCGGGTACGCGTTGTATGCCTGGTACGCATTGTAGAACAATGGACTGATCGGTGTGCCCGGTCGGCCCATTGCATTGTATGTGAGCGGGTACGCGTTGTATGCCTGGTACGCGTTGTACAGCAATGGACCGATCGGTGTGCATGGCCGGCCCATTGCATTGTATGTGAGCGGGTACGCGTTGTAGAGCAATGGACCGATCGGTGTGCCCGGCCGGCCCATTGCATTGTATGTGAGCGGGTACGCGTTGTATGCCTGGTACGCGTTGTACAGCAATGGACTGATCGGTGTGCCCGGCCGGCCCATTGCATTGTATGTGAGCAGGTACGTGTTGTATGCCTGGTACGCGTTGTAGAGCAATGGACCGATCGGTGTGCCCGGCCGGCCCATTGCATTGTATGTGAGCGGGTACGCGTTGTATGCCTGGTACGTGTTGTACAGCAATGGACCGATCGGTGTGCCCGGCCGGCCCATTGCATTGTATGTGAGGGGGGACGCGTTGTATGCCTGGTACGCATTGTACAGCAATGGACAGAACGGTGCGCACACATTGGCTGGGGCCTGGCATGGCAACGGACGCGTTTTCGAAGCTCCAACGAGTCTGATGCAGTGAATTCAGTTGGCCAGCCACAACAATGTTGCAAAATCATGGGTGTCATGAAGTTGAAGATTTGAAGGATGCTGTGGGCGTGTATTAGTGCTGCTATTCCATGGATTGGTCAAATTCAGAAGATGCAAACGACTCGGACCTATCACTTTGGACACATGGGACAGTATCTGCCTCTGCAGCACACATATAATGCTGGCTGTTCCTCTGAGAGCTCACTTGCCTGCACTACATGCTCCAGGACGACATCTGCCACCAACACTGCTGCTGTTTATGCATCCTCTGGCTCCTGCAATGGCACGTACTGTGGAGAGAGCCCCAGCCTTCAGCCTTGAGGAGAACCAGGCCCTGCTGGACAGCCTCCTTCTACAGTACAGCAAGCTGTATGGGAAACCAGGGGAGCAGGTGAGTGTGCTGTCCACTGCCTCACTAATTGTGCATGTTGTCTGACTAGCAGGGCTTTCAGAGTGCACACCACTGGCTAGCATGCCCACTGAGTAGTTGTCACACCCCAAAGTGTGTAGTTACATGCACTGAACTGGTACAGTGCAGTAACAGTGCATTCCAACTAGGTTTACTTCCCATGCAATGATACCATGTAGTGACTGCTGGCAAACTGTTCATAGCCATTGTTGCACTGCCTGTGTACATCATATGCCCCTGTGATTGAGACGTGTATATCCAACTGTGTGATGCACGTATATGTTGCATGTGTAGTAATGGCCTTTTCACTTTGTCATCCTCACAGGTTGATGCCCACCAGAAGCAGGAAATTTGGCTGACCATCGCCCGGAAAGTAAGATCCGTGGGGGTCTACAGGCGCAGGATCCGCAACTGCCAGAAGAGGTGGTAGGACCTTCGTGGCTGGACCCGGAGGATCGCAAGGGTCCAGCTGAAGCTGTCGCCTCCTCGCAGGAGGGGCGGACACCGGACCCTGACCCCCACATGCTCCGGATCCTGGCGGTGGTCTTCCCTGACCTGGATGGGCAGCTGAAGGACAGACAGCAGCAAGGAGGGGGTGAGTCCATGACTGCACTGTGCACTTTGTCTGACATGCTATGTGCCCTCCTCTGGCCTGGTTAAACTTCCACAGTACATCAGTCATGTGGTCCAGGACCCATGTCCCTCATTTGTGACATGCCCACTTCTCCTCTGATACGCATATGTGTGGCCCTTATAGTCGGGAAATTGTGTCATTTGGGGACTGTGTCATTGCATTTTGCTTTGCTCAAGGTGGGGGACAGCATTTGTTCCCGTGACTATGTTGTGCGATTAATGGGTGGCTCAATTGCTTACACAATGCCTAAGTTCTGACATGTGATCTGGGTGTAACTTTGATATGTGGTCCGCTTGCTGCTCTGACTCACCACATGTCTCTGGGGAATTTGGCACACACCCATGCTGCTGGTGGGAACAATGTTTGGGCCTCAGGAGTATGTGTATCCAGTGTGTCACACATGCTTAGCCACCTGCCTACTGTCCAGGACTCATCCCTCTTACAGGTGGTGCTGGACAGTCATGCCTACTCCAGGGCATGCAGTACAGTCTGTACTCCCACTCCCGTGTATCATCTGGCATGTTGTGATCAGTGAAATGTACCCTCAGGTGTCTGCCTCTGTCTCATTGTGCTGTGTCTTCGTTGTCAGGACTACTGGTATGTTTATGGGTTAGGGCTCATCATGCCATCTGAGATGTCACCATGATAGACGATACTTCTGTGACTTATAGGTGTCTGATCACTTGACTGTGCACACAGGTGTTTGAGACTGTGACTTTCAGGCACTGTGAGGTGCTCATGTTCAGAGAGTTGTGTTTCATGTCCCCCATATGTCCAGTTGGTATGACGTGGACAAATAGTAGTACAGATGATGTGGTATTTGGGGGATGGGCATGTGCACTTGTCAGTCACATAACTTGCATTCCCCATGCCCTAGGTTTGTGACACAGTGCAGACTGTTGTTGGCTGGCTGCCATGGCCATGTGACTTGAGACAGTAATGTATGACTTTGCACGCATTCCTGTGTCATGGCATTAAACTTCCTGAGACTGATCCTGCAGGGGAGTGACATGTGCAACATGCACCCCATTGTGGCATTGACTATCCGGACATGGGTGCATCAAGGTGTCTGGTGCTGGTATGCATCACATGCATTTCTATTTAGACTCTGGCCATCCCTTTATCCGGACACCTGCACTGACTCAGTGGCAAGAGATGTGATGTGTGCATGTTCACATACTTCACCATGTTCCCTGCAATGTCCAACAACTGTGTAGGTGGTGCATGTGTCCGCACTGGGGTCTTACCATCAGACAGGCACCAGACAGATGGGTGCAAGGGCAGGAGGGGTGTGAGTCCCATGGTTGACCATCAGACTGACAATTGGCTTCCCCGAATCAGTGTGTGGACTTTAGGCAATGTTCAACTAAGGATGCCAGGGCTTGCTCTGTAATGTGCTGTACTTACTGTGGTGTGTGCGGTCAGTGCAGGTGACTGATGTTTGTCTGTTTCCCTAATTGTTTGCAGATACATCCACGGCCACAGGAGGGGACAGCTCCACGGACCAGGAGGAGCAGCGGAGCCAGACTGGGTCAGCATCGGACGAGTGGTCAGAGGGACCCACTGGCACGGAGGGCGAGAGGAGCCACACCGAGGAGTCCTCAGCACCATCCACCTCAGCTGAGGACCACAGCAGCTCGGAGGATGACTCCCTTGTGGAGGCGGGTCTCAGCAGCCACCAAACACCAGCTAGTCTGTCTGACCCGCCACCACCACCGCCCTCCCATTGGCTCCCATTCCTGAGGTCCGTGGAGGCTCCAGTACTCGGGAGCGTGTCTCCTTTGTGCCAGGCACCGCACCCCCTGCCCCTGTGTCCCCTGCTGCCCTGAGTGAGGAGTCTGTGTACCTCCTTCGGCAGCTCCATGTAGGGCAGACAGCAATGCTGAGTGTCCTCCATGCACACACCACTCTGTTGACACAGCTGGTGTCGTTCATGGAGGGCATCTCGACGGGTATGTCTGCCCTACAGAGGAGCAATAAGTCCATGGACTCCTCCCTGACGGCAGCAGTGTCCCTCCTTCAACAGTCCCTCACCCCTCCCACCTCTGCCCCATCCACACTTCCTGCCCCCCTACCTGTCCAAAGCACATGCACACCTGCACAGTCACCCAAACACACAGACACGAGCAGCACAGACACACCCAAGAGAAAGGCAAGACGTGCACACAAGCATCCTCAGGGGACTGATACCACAGACACAGGGGATGGGGAACACACACACACACAGGCAACCACAGTCACTCCGCAATCCTCAAGATCCTCTCCCTCCAAGACCCCTTCCCTTGTCTCACCTGCAACCCCACCTGATCAGCAGCTCTTCCTCAGTGACCTCGGCCTCTTCCCATCCAATCCCGCTGATCCAGCATACCGGGGGAAGAGGAAGTCCAACCACACAGAGGGGAGTGCCCCTCGCCCCCGGACACCCGCCCCCAGGCGCAGGCAGAGTGAGCCCCCCACCCGCAAGTCCCCCCGGTCCCGGAAGAGCAAGACCCCGCCACCGCCCTGCAAGTCAACCACCCAGTCTCTCACCTCCATCCCCCAGGCCACCACTCCACAGGTTCCACCGCCACACCCTGCCCCAGGTTCCCCCACACACCGATACTGCATCCCCAAACTGCTTAGGCCCTCCCCCCCGCCACTTGCTCTTCCACCCCCAAACCAGATGCTCTGCCTGTTTGTGCCACTGGTGTGGAGACCGTGTCCCCCCCCTCTGTCCTGCCCAGCTCTTCTGCCTCCCCTTCCACTACCTCGGAGTCATGCACTGCGGTGGAGTCCACAACCACCCCGTCTGACTCGGGCACTGCATTGGGGACCCAGTCCACTCCATCTGACCAGCCCACTGCAGTGGTTGCAGCACCAACACCATCTGACTTGAGCCCTGCGGTGGTGCCAGCCCCCTGAGTCAGACACCTCCACTGCAGTTGCCGGTGACACTCCTGCACCCACCTCCCCTTCACTGCCTCCTTCTGGCATCCCCTGATCCTGTCCCTGCGGTGCCTGGCCTGCCCCTCGTATGCCCCTCCAAGGGGGATGTCCCCTGTCCGTACCTGTGCAGGCAAGCAATTGTTGACAAGTTGTCACACATCACCCTGTTGGGACTGTATATTTGGACTGGCCATTGGCCTTAGTTTATTTTGGACTTTTGATTTGAGTTGCACACTTGCTGAATAAAGCCTCTTTTTGTTTACTTGTAGTTAATCTTTGGAGGTACATGATGTAGATGTGTGGAATCATGCATTTGCTGTTGTAATAGTGTTCAGATCAGGTAAATGAAGTTTTGCTGTGATGGGCTCCATGTGGTCCATGGGATATGTGTCCTAATCTACTCTGGATCTATAGCATCCTTTGCTGCAGTCTGAGGGTGTAATGTTCAGCATTTGACACAGGGATGTACGTTTAGCATTTGTAGTTTACCATCTTTGTCCTACACTGATGCACATCTGGTGGGCTTACCACTGTCCAATGTTCCTAGTACCCTGACTGTGTGCCCGTCTCCAATGGACATGCAGTTTAGCACATCAAATTTGGAGGACTCATCTGTGTACACAGTGCAAGTTGCTTGACACGTGTCTTGGGTGTATGCAGATGACTGACATGACACTCCCGTGCCCAGGCTGATATGAGCAGAGCCTTCAGTGTGTTGTAGTTGGCGACTCACTGACCGAGTGTTCTGCTGACATGTTTGAGTCGTGCACAGACAAGGTTTGGCACAGCTGACCTTCCACAGGAGTATAGTGCCCTCATGGCAGTGCGTGATTCCGTGATATAGGCTGTGCCCGTGTTGTGTGTTGTGTAGGCATGTCTGTGCGTGTACCCTTCTCCTTTTCCTACACAGGCTGTGTCCCTACGGATGTTCCTGTTTGTGATTCTTGCTGAGTTGTTCTGTGTTCATCCAGCATCTTGGACCTGGTTTCTCCGGGATGTGGGTGCATGGCAAACTAATGTTAATGAGGTTGTCATCCCTAGTTGTCTTTGTTGTCAGGGCTGGGGATGTGGGCAAACGCAGATGGGACACAGTCAAGATTCCTCTTGGCACTTGTTGGTTACACGAGTAATGTGATTTTCTGTTTGTGTATGCTTTCAGTGATTGTGACACATTGTGTGTGTGACTGCTGCCACTCCTCAGGGTCAGAGCTGCAATGTTGGAAGTTGTCTATGTGTGTCCTTTGTGGGTCAGCTTGGCTTCTTCATTGGTGTGTGACTATGGCCAGGATCCCATTGTTTGGGGTGGATTTCACGTCATGCCCATGTACGGCATACTGTGCAGTGTGTCAGACATTCACAAGTATTGTTGACTGGCCATGTGTGATGGGTTTCTGCACCTTATTTCCCCCCACCACCCCTGGGATTTTCATGGGTGCATGTGCAATGTCAGCAGTCCATGTGAGCTTCACTGCTGCACATTGGTGGAGTTCAAGGTGTGTGGCGTTGAGTGTGTGCAAATGTGAGTTGTTGCACGGCTGGGGCACTACCTCCATGTTGTCCTTGGCTGGCAGGCCATGCTGAGTGCTTTGTGCTTGTATAGGTGTGATGGTAGTTTGTTGCTCAGGACACATGGCTGTGGTTCACAGTGTGGATGACATCTACCTTTGCCATCACAGTGTGATTGTCATGCAGGCTAGTGTCACCACAATGTGGGGTCCCTGGGGGAGTGCTGTGGTGGTTCTGTCTCCTGCTGTGTTTGTTGCTGTTCCTACAAGCTTGTGTGACATGTGTAATTTGGGCTCCCTCTCATCTCACAATGCCTGTTTGCCCACATAGGGGAATCCAATCCCTGAGTTAGTTTTGTATGTGACTGTGTTGACATCTGTGCATTAGTGAATCTGGCCTCCTCATGTGTTGTGTGTTTGCCTGGGGACACTGGCACACAACCCCCTCACCTGTTGTGTATGATATGCAGTGTGAGTCTGCCTGTTTGTGTTTGTGCATTTGCACCACTGCATTGGCATATCTTTAGTTTGCCATTGGCTGTATGTTGTTTGTTGGCTTTCCCTGCTGGCCCTGGGACTGCTAGGTCATCAGTCAGCACATTGATCATGGTTAGTATGTCCCATTGCTGCCATGGTATGGTATTTGTTCACATGACATCTACAGTCTCCACAGGATATCTACATTTGTGTGTCCATTGCTGCAGATATGTGGGTCTGCATTATGATGCTCACTTCTGTCATTGTGTTATTTGTGAATGTAGACAATGTGGGCCCCCATGGCTGATGTTTGTGTGCACATGGCTAGAACGATGTGTCATTGGCACTGCACTGCTTGCCTCACACAATCTATGTTGCTATGGGACACAAGCACTACAATGCCACTGTAGTGTTTGGTGTTGTGTGGCCAGGAATAATCCCTGCATTTTTGGTTTAGCGGCTTTTACCAGGACTACACTTACCTTTTGGGCACTGTGGTGATGGGGCTTAGGGCCCCATTGCCACACTGTTCAAAATGTGCTTCAGCTATGGAGCACACACTTGCCTTTGGGCACTGTGGTGATGGGGCTTAGGGCCCCATTGCCACACTGTTCAAAATGTGCTTCAGCTATGGAGCACACACTTGCCTTTTGGGCACTGTGGTGATGGGGCTTAGGGCCCCATTGCCACACTGTTCAAAATGTGCTTCAGCTATGGAGCACACACTTGCCTTTTGGGCACTGTGGTGATGGGGCTTTGGGCCCCATTGCCACACTGTTCAAAATGTGCTTCAGCTATGGAGCACACACTTACCTTTGGGCACTGTGGTGATGGGGCTTTGGGCCACATTGCAACAGTGGTCATGGTCTGCTTGCATTGTGTAGGCCACACACACAATTATGTGTGACACATGTGTTAGGGGTCACATTGTATGTTCAATGTCATGTTCAGTGTTGTATGCATTTGACACAGACCACACACGCTTGTCATGGTGTTGGGGGTGGGATGTAATTTACAGACAGTCCTTATGTGGGAGTATGCTAGTTGTGTCATGCATTACCTGTCCTATGAGTAGGGGTGGTTGTAGTGACAGGCATCCTTCCCCCCATGAGTGGGGGTGGTGTTAGTGGTAGGCATCCATCCCCCTATGGGTGGGGATGGCAGTAGTGGTAGGCATCCAGCCCCCCATGAGTGAGGATGTTAGTAGTGGCAGCCATCCATCCCCCCATGAGTGGGGATGGCACTAGTGGTAGGCATCCAGCCCCCTATGGGTGGGGATGGCAGTAGTGGCAGGCATCCAGCCCCCCATGAGTGGGGATGGTAGTAGTGGTAGGCATCCAGCCCCCTATGGGTGGGGATGGCAGTAGTGACAGGCATCCAGCCCCCCATGAGTGGGGGTGGTGTTAGTGGTAGGCATCCATCCCCCTATGGGTGGGGATGGCAGTAGTGGTAGGCATCCAGCCCCCCATGAGTGGGGATGGTAGTAGTGGCAGCCATCCATCCCCCATGAGTGGGGATGGCAGTAGTGGTAGGCATCCAGCCCCCTATGGGTGGGGATGGCAGTAGTGGCAGGCATCCAGCCCCCATGAGTGGGGATGGTAGTAGTGGTAGGCATCCAGCCCCCTATGGGTGGGGATGGCAGTAGTGGCAGGCATCCATCCCCCCATGAGTGGGGATGGTAGTAGTGGTAGGCATCCAGCCCCCTATGGGTGGGGATGGCAGTAGTGGCAGGCATCCATCCCCCCATGAGTGGGGATGGCAGTAGTGACAGGCATCCAGCCCCCATGAGTGGGGGTGGTGTTAGTGGTAGGCATCCATCCCCCTATGGGTGGGGATGGCAGTAGTGGTAGGCATCCAGCCCCCCATGAGTGGGGATGGTAGTAGTGGCAGCCATCCATCCCCCATGAGTGGGGATGGCAGTAGTGGTAGGCATCCAGCCCCCTATGGGTGGGGATGGCAGTAGTGGCAGGCATCCAGCCCCCCATGAGTGGGGATGGCAGTAGTATCAGGCATCCATCCCCCCATGAGTGGGGATGGCAGTAGTGACAGGCATCCAGCCCCCCATGAGTGGGGGTGGTGTTAGTGGTAGGCATCCATCTCCCTATGGGTGGGGATGGCAGTAGTGGTAGGCATCCAGCCCCCCATGAGTGGGGATGGCAGTAGTGGTAGGCATCCAGCCCCCCATGAGTGGGGATGGTAGTAGTGGCAGCCATCCATCCCCCCATGAGTGGGGATGGCAGTAGTGGCAGGCATCCATCCCCCCATGAGTGGGGATGGCAGTAGTGACAGGCATCCAGCCCCCCATGAGTGGGGGTGGTGTTAGTGGTAGGCATCCATCCCCCTATGGGTGGTGATGGCAGTAGTGACAGGCATCCAGCCCCCCATGAGTGGGGGGGGTGATGGCAGGCATCTAGCCACCCATGAGTGGGGATGGTAGTAGTGGTAGGCAACCAGCCCCCTATGGGTGGGGATGGCAGTAGTGGTAGGCATCCAGCCCCCCATGAGTGGGGATGGTAGTAGTGGCAGCCATCCATCCCCCCATGAGTCGGGATGGCAGTAGTGACAGGCATCCAGCCCCCCATGAGTGGGGGGGGGTGGTGGCAGGCATCTAGCCACCCATGAGTGGGGATGGTAGTAGTGGTAGGCATCCAGACCCCTATGGGTGGGGATGGCAGTAGTGGTAGGCATCCAGCCCCCCATGAATGGGGGGGGGTGGTGGCAGGCATCTAGCCACCCATGTGTAGGGGTAGTTGTAGGGTGGTGTTGGTGGTAGGCATCCATCCCCCTATGGGTGTGTATGGCATTGGTGTTGGCCATCCCACCCCTATGGTTCTGCTGTTGCTTGTGTACGTCATTTGTGCATCCCTATGTGTGAGTGACATATTTCGGGTACGTGTCGTTTGTTTGTGTTGTGGGTGTTTGACTTACCGTCTGCGCCGTACGCGTCCGTGCCGGTCCCGGTAATAGATGTAGAGTATTGGTAGGACCTGCGCGATGTGATTCATGGTTGGTTCGTCTCGTTCGGGTTTCTCGTGTCTTCGACTCGTACTCGTCGCTGGCTTGTTCGTCTCATTGCCGTGGATCGTCTTGTGGCACGAATCGGAGCTTATGTGCAGCTCTCCCGGATGCTCAAACGTGCCGTACGTAGCGACGAGTTCGGCGCGTACGGAAGACGCATCGTACTAGTCCGGCCGGAAGGTGCTGTGTATTTGGTTCCGTGCGACTCGATTCGGCGTTTACGGATCCGGCTCGGGCGGGGAACAGGAGCTGGAATGGGTAAGTACGGCTCACTCAGAATCTGGGCTGTTATACGCATCGTACTTGTTCGTTCGGTAGAGTGTTCGAGTCGGTCGGAAAGCACGCGTTCGGCTCGTATTTTACCGGACGAATACTGTTAGGTGCGCTTCCGGGCCGACATCGGAATCGACCCCTTAGTGTTCACTACATTGTACGGGATACAGAGGCTCGAGGAAGTTGAGTGGCTGTACTCCAGAGTTATTTTAAAAGAAGCCTCAGTCTCAAATAGGAAACTTTAAATACCTTGTGGCTGTGCTTGCAGAGCCCTCTAGATGGGACCAAAACAAGTCAATATTGCAAGCGAGTGGTTCTTTTGTCAGCCCCCATGCATGCCTCTCCCTAGCATCCTAATTATGGGCTGAAACATTTTGAATATTATGGCAGGAGGAGCCCCTGTATAAGACAAAAAATTCAAAATCAATTCTGAGGAATTATTGGACTGTAAAGTAATAAATGGTCCTCTACTTTGGCTTTGACAGAGATACAATGGGACTACCTCTTGGTGTATTCTTCCCACTGAAATAATATATGGAAACGCCAACATGTATCTATAAGATACAAGGATAGTAAGATAATGACTTATGCCACTATTGCTATTGATGTATGCACTTAACAAATGTTTACAATGAAATCAATTTCTCCTTATATCTAGGTGATGTGATAGGACACTTTAAAGAAAATGCTTATTCAGTAAGCTAATGTATTTTAAATTAATACATTTTTACTATGTGTTATATTGGTATATGTTAGGTTTCATATATTTTGGGGTGCTTTTTGTATATATTTTTATGGACTATTGGGTTTATGGGGGGTTAGGTGGGTAGTGTTTTATTTTGGGATATTTTTAATATTTTAATATTTTTGAGGTACTTATCTCCAATATTTATGGGACTCGATTTAGAACAGTAAGTCTTAATTTCTCTGTCCCCTCATAATGTATGCACTACCCCCTTGTTTGCAGGACTGTTATTAGAAAAGTAAATCTTACCTCCACCAACAATGTTTGAACTTTTGAAAATGTACGTGGTACTGTAGTTAAAATGGTAAATGTCAGTCCCTACTCCTGCTTAATAATTTCAAACTAATACATACAAAAATATATCAAGTCCATTATTTTATTTTAATTGTAATTTATTGAAAAGTTTAAAAAAAATATTTACTGGTAAAAATTATATTTATTTTGTATTAAAATAAAACTTTTTAAAGTGGATAATTAAAACATATAATATGCATTTAATACACATTTAAAAGGTATATATAAAAATAACAAGCATTTGCAATGCATCGGTCTCGCCTTTGGGACCTTATATGTATTTAGCAATGCAGCAATTTAGCCTGGGTGCTGAAACATCTACTATTCTTTAATATGGAGGGAAAGTAAGCACCTAACTGCGTGACACGCCAGGTATGGGAACACATGTAGAGAAATATTGCCTTTGATCGGGGAATGGTATAGTCCTCTCTCTCTCTCTCTTTTTAGCTGCTCAGTTGGAAGACGCATTACTGGTTGTTATGATACTGAATACGCACATTTAGCATGCCACGAGTCACTTGTGTTCAGCATGCTTGAGCTGCATCAATAACACCATGTGGTGCTTTTTTGTCTTTGTTTTTATTTTGAACAGAATACCGTGACATTTAACGTTAATGTTGTTGCTCTGTTTTCTTTGTAGGTTGTGTTGTTTTTTTGATCTACAGGTACCACTTTTTAGGGTGCTGTAATGGTGGTCACTAATTTATTTCATTTTCATTGTTGGCCACTACCATTAAGTGTAGGTAGATCATCGTTGGTCCTGAAGAATTGCCATTTAATATATTGTCAGGCAAGAAACATGTTGACCTTTTTTACAAACGCATAAATCTCTACATCCTTAGAGTGGAGATAAGCGTTTTGTTTTCTTTTTAACCAGGGTAGGGGCCACATTTAATAAAATTATTTTGAGTGGACCACCTCCCCTTTTTTATTTTTCTACACATCTTTATCACCTACACTGTTTTAGGGCCCTCACACGCACTTCACCCACCGGCATATGGAATAAAGATCTCCGCCAAGGAGGCCCCATCACGGGTGCCGATCGGGGATTGCAGCGCCGACCCGATAAGGAGCAGACCCGATGATGAAGCATGACACCTAGCAGGCTGGGTGTGTGAGGGTCTTTTTCCAAGAGGAGAGGATTCTTCTCCCCACTTTTTACTACTCCACATCTCTATGTGGAGTTCCTATATTGAAAAACACTTCCTCCTGCTTTTAACATCAGGAACTGCATACCATTTGTGTTATGAATAAATTTAGGGTCTGGTTTCAGAATCACCTTATCTTAGACTCTTCAAGTAGGTATAAAACATCACCAGTGAACCTATCTCACCCAACCTTCCAGCAGATGTTATTGCTATTATAAATGCTGTTAGCAGATAACCAAATCATATTTGTAGTTTCCGTGGGTTTGAAAGGATCTTCCTGTAACTCCCTCAGCACCATGTAACTTGAAATGGATCCCCTCTCACTGGATCTAAACTTTTGAGTGTACACCATTTTGTAAAAGATTTCCAGTTTTTCTTGTAAGAAGAAAGAGTGGCCTCCTTTCATGACAACTGAATCTCCATCGCCACTTGGCTTGAGTGCCCCAAGTTCTCTTACCTCTATCTCTCAAGTTCCAGCTCATTACCTTAATGTGATGTTACTGGATTAGAGGTCATATTGGGAACTGGTGAAGAAACGGGCTCAGTGGAAATGTGAAAAATTAGCCCTTGGACAGTCCCATCCATCAGTCTAACCAAGAATGCCTTGGCCAAAAAAGCTATTAGGATCACTGATACCTTCTCCCACTGAATCTTCCGAAGCACATCGGGAAGAGGAGAATCAGTGGGAAGAGTGCAGGAGACGCTGTGGCCATGGAATTGATTGGGCATCCAATGTCCTGTTGCATAAACTGTGACTCTGGCCTAGCTCTACAAGGTTTGGTTTGCCACCCATGGGTGCTTGAACTTAGTTCAGCGTATCAACGCTTGAGCGTGAAGTCCACACAACCCCACTTGGTATACTTGTCACTGTGGTAGATCGTGCTTTCTAGGTTACTAATAGTCCTTTAAAGGGATCAGGGATGCTGTGGTAATTCAAACCCAATTTTGTTTTTAAATATATCACACACAAGCAGTGTGCTAAGAAAAATACACTATATATTTAAGTGTTTATTTCAACAGTCTCATTCTGTTGCCTAGTAGATGAGTAATAACCATGCAGAGTATAATTAAAACAGCATTAATGCATGTTACTAACAGCAATATTATGAACATTTCTAACATGGTTGGAATATCCTTGGCAGGCTAACACCCTAAATACTACTTCTATGTGCTGCATTATGAGCATATGAAGTAGATAACTTGCCTCTAGTGATTCCTGGGATTCTATGGAACTGCATACCTGTTCACAGCGGAGAAGCTGTGGTTAGCAGACTTCAGTCAGGTGAGAATGTTCCCTCATCAGGAAAACACACATCAGCTGGGTTCAGCTCCTCTCTCGATATTGGCTCAATATCAGCCCTCAGCATAGGAATGGATGCTGCGGCAGTACAGCAGTCTGGCAGTACCTCTTGTGATAACCTGGGGCAAAGACCTCTCTAAATCGATGGTCACTCCATGGGGTCTTTATGGGATTGACCACTGACCTTTATTTATTTATTTTTACAAATTTTTATTGATTTTCTATACATCCTAAAAGGAAGAAAAGGAAATGGAAAAAAGGCAAAGGGGTTTCGGTTACATACCCCGAATATTTAGCAAAGGCACACTTTAGATCAGGTTATTGAAGGCACAGTTATAGTCCCATAAGAAGTCAATCAATCAATCAATCAGGGAATTGTAAGCGCGCTACTCACCCGTGAGGGTCTCAAGGCGCTGAGGGGGGGGTCCGCAGATCTGTTTAGCCGAAGAGCCAGGTCTTGAGGGTCTTCCTGAAGGTGTTCAGGGAGGGGCGCGTCTGATGTCTGCCGGTAGCTCGTTCCAGGTCTTGGCTGCAATGTGAGAGAAGGATCTTCCGCCTGCTCTGGCTCTGTGGATGCGCGGGGTTTCGGCCAGTGCGAGGTTGGAAGATCGGAGGTTTCTTTTGGGTACGTGGAAGTTGATTCTGTCGTTGAGGTATTTGGGTCCGTTGTTGTGTAGGCATTTGTAGGCGTGAGTGAGGATCTTGAAGTGACTCTTTTCTCCACGGGGAGCCAGTGGAGACTTCGTAGGTGTTGGCTGATGTGTTCGTGTCGGGGGATGCCGAGGAAGAGTCTGGCGGCGGTGTTCTGTACTGTCTGGAGTTTGCGGAGTAGGGACTTGTTGATGCCGGCGTAGAGTGCGTTTCCATAGTCCAGTCTGCTGGTGATGAGTGCATGGGTGACTGCCTTCCTTGACTCAGGGGGGATCCACTTGAAGGTCTTGCGGAGGATGCGGAGGGTGTTGAAGCAGCTGGAGGTGACGGCGTTGACCTGTCGGTTCATGGAGAGTGATGAGTCGAGTACGATGCCGAGGTTCTTGGCGTGGTCTGAGGGGGTAGGTGGGCTTCCGAGGGCGGTCGGCCACCAGGTGCTGTCCCATGCAGAAGGGGTGGTACCGAGGACGAGGACTTCTGTCTTCTCGGCGTTGAGCTTCAGGCAGCTGTTGGTCATCCAGACTGCGATGTCTTGCATTCCTTTCTGGAAGTTGAGTTTGGCAGTGGTGGGGTCTTTGGTGAGGGAGAGGATGAGCTGGGTGTTGTCGGCGTAGGATACGATGTTGAGGCCATGTTGTCGGACGATGGCTGTGAGGGGGGCCATGTAAATGTTGAAGAGGGTGGGGCTCAGTGATGAACCCTGTGGGACTCCGCAGGTGATTTTCGTGGGGTAGGAGAGGAAGGGTGGGAGTCTGATCCTTTGGCTTCTTCCGGTGAGGAATGATCGGATCCAGTCCAGGGCTGTTCCTTGTATGCCTGCGTCGTGTAGTCTGACGACTAGTCTGCGATGGGAGTTGGTGTCGAAGGCCGCTGATAGGTCGAGTAGGATGAGGGCTGCGGAGTGGCCTTGGTCCAGGAGGGTGCGGATGTCGTCTGTGGCGGCGAGTAGGGCGGTCTCTGTGCTGTGGTTGCTTCGGAATCCGGATTGGGACGGGTCGAGGACGGCGTTTTCTTCAATGAATCGTGTCAGTTTCCTGTTGACTGTTTTCTCTGCAACTTTGGCTGCGAAGGGGAGGAGCGAGATGGGCCGATAGTTCTTGAGGTCGGTGGGGTCAGCTGTGGGCTTCTTGAGCAGGGGTCTGACTTCTGCGCGCTTCCAGTCGTCTGGGAAGGTGCCTGTTTTGAAGGTGGTGTTGATGGTGTGTTGTAGTTCGGGTGCGATGGCGGCCACGGCTCTGTGGTAGATGTGAGGGGGCAGGGGTCGGTGGGGGCCCCCGAGTGGATGCTTTTCATGGTCGAGGCGGTGTCTTCGGCCGTGATCGGTGTCCAGTTGGAGATGGTGGGCTGGCTGGTGTTTCTGGGGGGCGGGGGGCCGTCTGTGGCGCCTGGTGGATGGTCGATGAAGTTGTCATAGAGGTTTTTGATCTTGAGGTGGAAATAGGTTCCAAGCTTGTCGCAGAGGTCTTGGGATGGGGTGATATCTGTGGCTTCGCTGCGTGGGTTGGTGAATTCTTGAATGACACTGAAAAGTTCCTTGGAGTTGGTGGAGTTGGCCAGGATTTTGTTGTGGATGAAGTTCCTTTTGGTGGCTCTGATCTGGTTGTGGTAGTCCGTCATGGCGTCCTTGTAGGTGGTGTGGTTTTCGGTTGTCTTGGTGTTTCTCCAGTTCTTCTCCAGGCGTCTGCAGGTGCGTCTGGCTTCTTGGAGAGCGGTTGTGAACCAGGCGGCTTTCCTGGGGCGTTGTCTGTCGGGGTTGCGTAGCGGGGCGAGCTCATCTGCGCAGTTGGAGATCCAGGTGTGGAGTTCTCTGGCTGCGTCGTTTGCGCTGTTTGCGTCGGGTGCCCAGGTGTGGTTGTCTCGGTTGAGGGTGGAGTTAAGTTGCTCGTCGGTAACCTTGCTCCAGTTCCTTTGTGGTGGGCGTGGGGCTGGTTTGGGTGCTTTGGGTTTGTTGATGGCGAAGTGTACGCAGTGGTGGTCGGTCCATGGCGGCTGCGTTGTGTGGCTGAAATGGACGCTGTTTCCTGCCGCGAAGATGGGGTCGAGGGTGTGTCCTGCTCTGTGGGTCGGTGTGTTGATGAGTTGTTTAAGTCCGATGCTGGCGAGGTTGTCACGAAGGATAGTGGAGTTGGGGTCGCTGGGGTTGTCGAGGTGGAAGTTCAGGTCTCCAATGAGTATGTAGTTTGTTGAGGCGATCGCGTGGGGTGCGATGAAGTCGGTGATGGTAGCGGCGAAGGGTGTTCGGGGGCCGGGGGGTCTGTAGACGAGGGTTCCTCGGAGTGTGGCTTTGGGGGTGGTCTGGATCTTGAAGTGCAGGTGTTCGGCAGAGGGGAAGGTTTCGCTGGAGGTGGTGAGGCGGAGGGTGCTCTTGTGGGCGATGGCGAGGCCCCCTCCTGGGTGGTTGGGGCGGTCTTTCCTCTGGATCTTGTATCCGTCTGTTGACGTTTCTCTTGGCCAGGAGCAGGCCCAGATCTAAAAATGTACTAGTAATTTTGTTCTTTGACGTATGGGGAAACCAGTGTAAGATACAGTGAGCCATGGTTTGTTCTAGCTTCCTATCAGTGAGGTCTGTTAGTAATGTTGATATATCCTCCCAATAACTGTCAAGGAACGAGCAATCCCATAACATGTGTTTGAAATCTGCGTTTTCTGCATTACATCTCGGGCAGGTTGCTGGCTGGGCCGGGAAATATATGTGTAGTTTTGCTGGGTAAGATATGCTCTGTGTAAAATATGGAAGTGTACCAATTGAAACCTTGCATTCCTGGCGCTCTTCCAGGCTCTCTCTACTAGTTCTCCCCACGCCTTATCTGGGATGACCTCCCCTATATCAGTTTCCCATTTGAGCTTTAGGGCAGACAGGGGGAGTAAGGATTCTAGTGTCATACGTCTATAGAGACACGTCACTGCTTTAAAAGTGCCTGCTGCCAACACCACGTATTGGCAGCCCATAGAAGTTGGTGGTTCTGTAAGTCCCCCACTCCAGTGTTTCCTGATGGCCGCAGTGAGGGCCGTGTACTGTAGAAAGTCACCCCCGGGTAAGTCATAGCGGGTTTGCAGATCATTAAACAGGATCATGGCTCCCTCCTCATAGAGGTCCCCCAGGGTAGTCAGCCCCCGCTGCGCCCAAGTTTCTAATCTCTGCCAGTTGTCACCATGTGGCAGGGCCCTGCACATTATCAATGGTATTTCCGGTGCGTAGGGGCGCTTAATAGAGGCCCTCCGCAAATATCTGTTCCAGCATTTTCGTGCTGTGGCAAATTCCAGGGTGAGGGTTGTGGAGTTGACCGGGAGTCGCAGTATAATGCGGGACAACAGCAGCAGTGGCCCTAAGTCCTCCCTGGGCTCTTCTTCCCCCCTAGTGGCCCTTGCCACCCATTGTGTGAGCCATTGAAATTGGGCTGCTAGGTAATAGGTCTCGTAGTCTGGGACCGCAAGGCCGCCCTCTGCTCTTGGTCGCATGAGTGTGCTGAGTGCCACACTGTGTCTGCCCTTGCCCCATAGGAAAGCTGTGATCATGGACCGGAGTTGCTTGAAGTTGGTTGCCGGGATCCAGATCGGTAAGGTCCCAAAGTAATAGAGTAGCCTCGGGAGGGTTACCATTTTAAGAAGGGCCACACGGCCCGCTACGGACAACGGCAAGGAACTCCAGAATTCAAAGTTAGCTTTTGCCCCTCTGACAGCCTTTCCAATATTACCCTCAAGAATGTCCTCCTACTTGTGGTAGATATGCGTGCCCAGGTAGGGTAGGCATCTGTTTTCCAAGTTCACACCCTCCGTGTGCTGCGGACCTACTCTATCCCCACGCGCCGGAAACAGACAAGATTTCGACCAGTTCACTTTTAATCCCGCTACTCTGCTGAGAGCGTGGAGCAGGTTTTTCGCCCCCAACAGTGCCGCCCCTGAGTCAGCAAGGAAAAGCAAAAGATCATCTGCATACAGTGCGATATGATGAACCTGACCATGTACTACAAGTCCTTGATACGCCTGCCCCTATCTGGCATGTGCTGCTAAGGGTTCCATTGCCAGAGCAAACAACAGGGGGGAGAGGGGACACCCCTGCCACGTGCCCCGCCCCACCCTGCAAGCGTCCGAGATCAGCCCCCCAGTTCTAATTCTGGCGGTGGAGTCAGCGTATAAGAGAGCCGTCCAACCCACGAAGCCAGGACCGAGCCCCATCCTCCGCATCACATGGAATAGGAAGGCCCACTCCAGACTGTCGAAGGCTTTTTCTATATCGACTGCAAAGATCGTAGCGGTATCCGCGTGGTAAGTATCCGCTTCCAGGATGCGCATGAGCCTTCTGATTTTGAGCGCTGTGTTTCTAGTAGGGATGAACCCGGATTGGTCAGTGTGTATTAGGGTGGTCATGTGAGGGAGCAAACGGGAGGCTAGAATTTTACTTAGTATTTTATAATCGAGATTGAGCATGGGCAAAGGGCGATATGCACTTTTATCCCATGCCTGCTTGCCCGGCTTTAGCAAAGGAATGATGATCGCTGCTCTAGTGGAGACAGGTAGTTTGCCAAGTCTCTTGGCATCATTATATAATTGTGCGAGTTTGGGAGCTAGGAGGTCGATGTATGTAAGGTAAAATTCTATCGGGAGGGCATCAGTGCCTGGGGTTTTGTTGCGGGCCATACTTTTGATAGCTCCACGCACCTCCCTTACCTCGATTTCTCGTCCCAGCAAGTTTGCCCTATCCTCATCTAGAGCAGGTAGGCCAACTTCCCGGGTGAAATTCTGTAGTTCTTCGACCGTGGGGGACAACTGACTTCGATAGAGCTCAGTATAATATTCCAAAAACAGGTCGTTGATCCCCTGTTGGTCGTATCTAGCTACCCCTGTCGGGTCCCTAATCTCTAGGATAACTGACCCCCTTCTACCTGGGTTCGCCAACCAAGCCAGGAGGGCCCCCGATTTATCCCTCTCCGAGTGTGCCCGAGTGATGTAGTTTTTGTAGTCGAAGCATCGCAGGCGCTCTACCTGTGTGGCTACTGCCTCTCTAGCCTCAAGTAACTCCTGTTGCTTGCCCGGGTTTTCGGGTCTGTCTTTTTCCAGGGTGCGCAGACGCTCATCAACCCTTTGTATATCCTGAAGAAGGACCTTCCGAACCCCAACCAGCTCAGATATGCACCTCCCCCTAAGGACCGCTTTACAGGCGTCCCACTTCACGAGTGAGGATGTAGCTGTACCCCCGTTGTCCTGGAAGTAGTCAGTGATAGCTGACCCTATAGCTGTGCGAAAGACTTGGTCATCTAAGGCCTCTAGGCGCAAGCGCCATGTGAGGATTTTGGGGCGAGCACGTGACCATTGTAACTGCGCCAGAATAGGGTTGTGGTCTGAGAGCGTCCTGGTGAGGTATTCGCTACAACTAACCCCCCCATGGACATCAGGTGAACACAGAATGGCGTCCAGTCTAACGTGTAATTCGTGGAGGGCGGAAAAGAAGGAGTAATCTCGGGTCAAGGGATGTTGCGCCCTCCAGGTGTCAATTAAACCCCATTTCTGTTGCCAATTACGGCGTGATTCTGCCAGTTTGTGTGCAGGTGCATTAGGGAGTGGGGGGTGAGAGTGGTCAAGGGTAACATCAGAGGTGCAATTGAAGTCACCACCCAGTAAAGCGACCCCGTGAGGGCGGTCTCTAACCTTCCCGATAGTAGGGAGAAGAAGGCCGGCTGGTCCGCATTGGGAGCATATATACTACCCAGTGTAAGGTCTCTACCGTCCAGTCTCCCCGTCACCACCACATATCTGCCCTCTGGGTCAATCAATTGTGTTGTGCATTGGAATGGGACACCCGCTCTGATCCATATCAATACTCCTCTCGCAAAGGCGGAGTAGGCAGTGTTATAAACCTGACCCCTCCAGCGGCGTTGTAATGCTTTCCCTTCTTTCGCCAGTAGATGAGTTTCTTGAAGAAGTGCGATCTGAATGCCTCTGCGAATCAAATAGGAGTGTATCTTGTGGCGCCTGACCATAGAGTGCATACCCCGCACATTCCACGAGAGACAAGTCAAGCCTAATGGGGGTCCCATTGCTGCAGCCTACATGCACAACCCTTAAAGAACTTTTCCCCCGTGACACGCCTGGATCCCCTTAAAAAACCCCAACTATAGAAACGACCCCAACTCCCCCTCCCCAGGACAGGTATCCAACAAAGTGTCCCCATCCAAACCGTATTAGCACAAACCAACGTCTAGTGACAGAGGGAGGGGTGGTCTCCCAATAAGAACCTTGCAAGGCACCCCATGGTGCCGCCTCCCCATTAACTGATCTAGACATTAAGCCCCAGTTCAGCTGAATGTTACACATAGTTCAAAGTGGGGAAGCCACAAGTTCGATGAAATTGCACTAGTGGTACAGGGATGAAAGGCCCCAGGAAGTCTGCATGTTAGATGTCACACCATGGCCTTCACACGAGATCATCAGCTGTTTGGGGCGTAACATGTGGCAGGTCTGCTCCTAGGCTGTCGTTGTCGCTGCGATCCGGTGAGGTCTCCGATCTGCCAGTGCGGCGCCAGCTGCCACTTGGAGAGGAACCAGGGCTTTTTTGACTGTGTGACACCACTGCCTGCAGTGCTTTACGACGCTCAAGGCTAAGTTCTCTGGGCAAAGGGGCCTTGGATCCTGCCCTATGGCCACGAGGGCTCTGCTGCGGGGTCCCTGGAGCTGAAACATGATGATCTACCGAGCTGCGAGCCTCAAGCCAGTCCCAAACTTCCTGCGTTGTATTGAAAAAACGTGCTCCCTCCGGGTCTGCCACCCAAAGCCGAGTGGGAAATAGCATTGCATAGGACAGGTTCAATTTGCGCAGTTTAGCCTTGACATCAACGAAGGATGCTCTGCTTCGCTGTACTTCCCTCGTAAAATCTGGGAAAATCATGAAATTATTATTGTCGATGCGCAGATCTTGTTTTTGGCGGGCACTTTGTAAAATGCGGTCTCTATCACGAAAGTGTAACAGTCTAGCCACAATAGGTCGGGGAGGAGCCCCTGGTTTTGGCGGCTTAGCTGGAACTCTGTGAGCCCGCTCCAAGGCGTAGAAGGGGGACAGACCTGTTGGAGCCACCTCAGTGCGGAGCCAGTCCTCCAAGTAACGGACCATATTTGTCCCTTCTGTTTTTTCTGGTATCCCGATGACGCGGATATTGTTCCGTCACGATCTCCCTTCACTGTCTTCGGCACACATTTCCAGAGTTATCACCTTAGTTTCCAGGGCAGCAAGGGATCGGCACATCTCTTGGACAGATTCCGGCAGGCCGCTCATTTCTTTTTCATTGCTGGACACTTTGTCTTTGAGCTTGTGGTGATCGTCTTTCAGTAGACTGAGGTCTGTGCTAATAGCATCTATTTTCCCTTCTAGAGCCTCTCTGGAGGCCGTTATGGCCTCCATGATGTCAGCCAAAGCAGGTTTCCGGGAGGTCAGGTCTCCACTTGTTTTGGGTGAATCATCTTCCTCGTCGGAGTGAGGCCCTGGGGCGTCCACACTAAGGACAGTGAACCCCCGCTTCTTTTGTTTTCTCCCCATCTCAAAGACGCTACGTGTTGGTGTGGCGTCTGATCGAGCTCAGTGTCCTCCGTGAATAGTGTGTCTGGACACCACCAGTCACACGCCTCCAATGTGCATACAAGACGCCGTCTTCGCCTCTGGCAACCACCTCCTCCACTGTGGTGCGAGCTGAGCGGTCTGGCCGAAGTAAACACCGCCCAGTAGTCCGCAGATCTTGCTAGTTTCCCCCGGTGTGTGTCCGCAGCAGCCCGCCCCAGCTACTCTCTTCAGCCTCCTCTCGGTGGGATATGTCAGATGTGACAGCCAGCTCAGGTGCCCAACTCCGTTACCTCTCAGCCGTTCCTCTGGCTACCGTGTCTATGCCCCCCAAAGAACCGTTCAAGTCTCCTCCAGGGGCTGTTGTTATGGTGTTGGCGCCAGGCGGACCCCAAGCTTCGTTCACTGCGTGAGCGCCATTATGCGGTGCGCCTTCGCAGGTCCGCAAACGCTAGTGGCAGGTTTCCGGCCGCTGTCTTCTCCGAGAATTTCAGGCTCCTTCTCGTGTGGCCCCCAGTACCGTTACATCTCGTGTAGTTTCGTGGCTCCAGCGACTAAGTGCAATCAGGTTTCTTACCCAGTGGTTTTTCTTACTGTTCCAAGTGCGCCTCAGTGAGAGAGGCGCCCTTCCCTTGAGTATTCGCCCTCCTCCGCAGCAGCCTCTCCGGGTACAGTACGTATCTGGCGCCGATCAAAGGTGGATGCGCCGGGACCACACATTCACCGCCGCCAAGAAAAGCACCGGGTTCCTCCGCTCTACGGCGCAACAGGGGTTTCCTCCTCTCGAGACAAAACGCCTTTCATCCTGAGCGCTTTGCAAGTTAATGGCGAGCCGCAACGTTTATGAAAAGCCAGGCGCCATTTTGTCTACAGCTCCGCTAGGTTTGCGCTGCAGGCAGTGTCAGGATCCCCAGATGCCACAATATGCCTCAACATCTTAACGAGGCTGACACGTCTCGCTGCCCATGTATGTGTCCATATGGGAATCTCCGCGGGCAGGCTGCTGTGCAATACGGCCGTCCTCGTAGGGTGTTCATGACCTGGCCGCCATTTTGTTGCCTGTGTCGGAGCTTGCTAGGGGGTCAGCATTGCCGGGCAGGTCAGCGTGCACATAGCGCTCCAGCCCCTCCTCACCTTCGTAAAAGCCTGCAGTGGGCCAGTGGTCAGAGTAGGCGATTCCTCCTAGTGCAATGTGTCCGCCGGCCTTGCGGGTCAAGGGCAGCTGCAGCAGTCAGTTCCCGGCCGCCGTCTTACTTGCGGGGCTGCCAGGGCAGTGATCACCGATTTACTCCCGGGCATGGCAACAACGGCTCTTCAAGGCTCCGCCGGGCAATGCAGACCCATTCCGGAGTCCTGTGCTGTAAGTTTTCAGCTTCCCCCGCTGTGTCAGGGGATCAGGATAGTTGGTTACGGGGAGACAGCGGTCGGAGCTCTTCAGCTCGCGTTCGTCTCCATCGGCTGCAGGCCACGCCCCTACCACTGACCTTTATCTTAAATTTCGGACTTTCCATCTAGTTCCAGACATAACCACTATGAAGCAGTATGATAGTTCAAGACATAACCAGTATGATGAAAGTACGTCAATTCAGACTACATGTTTACTTGTACATTCACTGTCTGACTTTTAAACTTTAAACATAGATATCAGGGAACGTGTAACAGACTTATATCTTTAAAAAAAAGAAAATTTATTAACGGGAAGGGGGCCGCGTGGGCCCCCCTCCCGTGGCCAATTCCGGGCCCCGGGGACCCCATCCCCCGGGGCATGGCCATATTTTTTTTTATTACTATGGAGGGGGGCTGCGTGGCCCCCCTCATGAGGCCTCTATTGGCCCCGGGGACCCCATCCCCGGGGCCGGCCTTTATTTAAAAAAATTTTTTTGGGGGGGAGGGGTGCCGCGTGGCCCCCCTCCCGGGTCACTCCTTGCCCCGGGGACCCCATCCTGCGGGGCTGGCCCTCTCCGTTGGGGACCGTGGGGGGGTCCCCAATCCCCCCACAGTCCCGCCGGCTTCCCGCGTCCTGCAGGAGCCGGCATTGCTTTTCCACATGGGGAGCTGCTGACATGCAGCTCCCCGTGTGGAAAAGCAATCTGCTTTGCTTCATTGAAGCGAGAGCAGGTTTCCCTGCTCTCGCTTCAATGAAGCAAAGCAAGTTTGCAATGACCGGGCGGGAGCCGCGAGGCTCCCGCCCTGTCATTGCAAACAGCAGTGTCTCGGGGGTGGGCACCCCGGGACACTGCAGGAGCCGTCCCTGGGGGGTGGCGGTCCCAAGGGCCAATATCTTACTGCTCCGTAGGTTGCCCATCGTTGGGAAGCACTCTGGCAGCCGGACGGAGCATCAAGCTCTCGCAAGGTATGGATGCCGGATCCCGTTGAAAAACGGACGGAGCAGTAAGATATTGGCGGCAGCCTCGCCGCCGGGTCAAGCACCACCCTGTGAATCAAGGGGGCTCCATAGTTTGGTAATTACCGAGCTTGTAAGGAGGGACAGCGGGACAGGATTGAGGACAAAGGCGCTCGCTGAGGCCCATACAGGGGCTTGTAATTTACTCACAGAAATTTTGTGCATCAATTAATGGATGTAAATCATCGGCACTACGATACCCATAATGCCTTTCCTCATCCAGAGCAGCCAATCATGGCGGGCAATCTTATATAAGGGTATGTGTGTCCGAACTACGCACGTAACAATCTGGGGTGTGCCTCTGAGGAAGAAAGAGACTTTCGAAACGCGTAAGGCAGAGCACCTTACATTGCTGTGGATTTTTTCAACGGGATCCGGCGTCCATACCTTGCGAGAGCTTGATGCTCCGTCCGGCTGCCAGAGTGCTTCCCAACGATGGGCAACCTACGGAGCAGTAATATATATATATATATATATATATATATATATATATATATATATATATATATACACACACACATATATATATATGTATTACCTACTGGAAGTCGCCAGTGGGTAGTTATAGTTAGGACCTACTTATCATAGGAAAAGCGTTTTTTGTTTTGCTAATAAGTTTGGCACCGTTTGAAGAATCTTCACGAATTTTCAAAACTAGTTTTTCAATCACTTCAGCTGCTGTCTGAAAAGTTTCAGGGTGATTCGTCAAGCGGGGACCTGAGAAAAAGGGGCAGTTATAAATGCTTTCTCCCCATGCAATTTCCCATAGAGTTAGAAACAACTACAGCCGGAACAACTGAACGAAATTACACCAAATTTGGCAGAAAGGTAGATCTTGGTCCAGAAAGAGCCCTTTTTGTAATTTGGTCTAAATCCATTCAGTAGTTTTGGGGTTACTAAAGAAAAAAGATCTATGTATATCTAGGGACGCGGATGCTCCGGAGATCCAACCGTTCTCATGATGAGATCTGATTGGCTGCCACCACTTCAACCAGGAAGTAGTGGCAGCCATCTTGGGACTCTGGACTCAGTGGGAACAAAACCCAGAAGGGGGCAGGGTAGGAATACCCTGAGCCCCAAGGCCTGGTGGTGGGGTTAATCTTACCACAAATTCGGAGGATCCATGGTAAAATTTACAATAACAAAAAAAAACTACACATGTGCGGGCTCCCGCACTTGTTTTTTAAAATGCTTACTGGGTGGGCCAGGTCCCGGGGGGATTATGTGTGGTATAATTTAAGGAGAGGGCACCCACTGCCTCCTTCCCCAGGTCAATTTTTGCTCAGGGAGTCCAACCCCCAGGGCCCGGCGATATTCAAAAGGGGAAGGGGCTGTGCATTTTTAGCTGCTTCCTGTGGGCGGGAGCAATAACGGCTCCCACTGTATGCCTTGGGGCTCTGCCCGCGGCCCCCAACAAGGAGATAGTTGATGCCCTGGGTGGGCACCCACCTTTATTTGGCTGGGCCCTGTGGGATGGGGTGCCTGGGTCTGATATCAGCCTGGGGAGAGGGGCTGCATGCCCCCCTTAATGATTGGTCAGGCCCCGGGGATGAGGTCCCCAGGGCAAAAATTGGCACGGGGACGGGGAGCTGAATGCCCCACACCCCCTTTAATTATTGGCCTGGACCCAGAGGATGGGGTCCCCGGGGCCGATATCAGCCAGGGAGGGGGGCTAAATGCCCTCCCCCTTTAATTATTGGCTGGGCCCCAGGGGATGGGGTCCCCGGGGCTGATATTGGCCAGTGAGGGGGGTCTGCATGCCCCCTTCCCCTTTAATGATTGGCTAGGCCCCAGGAGATGGTGTTCCCAGTGCCAATATTGGCCCTGGTAGGGGGGCTGAATGCCCCACACCACCTTTAATCAGGTATGGGGACCCCAGGGCTGAAATCAGCCAGTGAGGGGGGCTGCAGTCCCCCTCCCCTTTAATTATTGGCCAGGCCCTGGGGATGGGGTCCCCTGGGCCAATATTGTCCCAGGGAGGGAGGCTACATGCCCCCCTCCCCAATTAAAAAGGTGCTGGGCCCCAGGGGATGAGTTCCCCTTGGCCGAACTCGGCTGGGGAGGAGTTTGTGTGTCCCATTCCCAGTTACTAATTGGCTGTGCCCTGTCCCTGGAGCTGAAATTGGCCAAGGGAGGGGAGATGCGTGTCTCCCTCCCTGTTTACAATATGGCCGGGCCCTGGGAGATGGGGTCTTCGGGACCAAAATCGGCCTGGGGAGAGGGGCTGCATGCCCCACTCCCCATAATTACACTGGTAGGTGTGTCCTATGTTTGTGGGTAAGAGGCCTCTAGTGGTCCTCGGTAGACTCCTTACAAGTATTACATAATCTGTTGGGTGTGGTTGGGTGCGGGAGCAAAGGTTGCGGGAAAGAAAACCATTTCATAACGGTTTGCAAAGCAAAAGAGAAACTAAGTGCGTCACGGAGAGATGAGAAGATGGACGCCAGAAAGTTTCAGAAGCACTCTAGCCACTCCCAGAAAGCCAAATGGCAACATTGGCTAAGGCAAATGGACATGAAACAAGTTGATCGTTATAGATTTCATTTTCCAAAGGTTTGTTAACGTCATTGAGTGACAGTGAGGAAGATGGATGTGCGATGATAATGTCAGTCATAGACCAACGTGTCCATGTAGGATTGGCCACTTGCAAAGAAGAACATAAATCTAAAAAGAATCGCCACACAAAGCAACAACTTTCATTTGGACATTGTCCTAAAATCATGTTCAAGGTGAATGGTTGCCCTACAACCTTTATTATAGACAGTGGTGTGTCGATAAACATCATGCTGGCAGAAAAGTACAAAGAAAAATTTCTGATACTCACACCGTTGACAACAAAGGTGTACACCTGGGCAGCTTCTATGCCCTTGCAGAGTCAAGGATCCTTTGTAGCGACCATGCGCCACAAGAAAAGGACAGTGAAAGAGCCAATTCATGTCCTTCAAGGTACGTTGTCGAGTGCATGCTTATTGAGTTTCGATACTGCTGAATACATGAGAATGATCTCAATTAACTACAACTTCAATGCCCATTCTGAAATAGTGATTCAATTGCTGACATTGCTTGATGGACTTGGGAAACTTAAAACAACGAAGATGCAGCTTCACATTAATGAAGACATTCACCCTGTTGCACTGCAACACCGTTGAATTGCTTTTCACTTGCAGGAAGCTGTTGAGAAAGAACTTGAAACATTGTTAAAGCATGATATCATCGACTGCCCTACTGGTACAACACTGAGGGTTTCACCCATTGTGGTGGTGCCAAAAAAAGGACAGTGGAGGTTCAGTGAGCATTTGTGTTGATATGCGACAGGCCAACAAAGCAATCGAAAGAGAAAGACATCTAGGTCCACACATTGCGGACATGATCATGCAGCTGAATGGCACCAAAGTTTTCTACTGCGTTGATTTGATCAAAGCCTACCATCAACTTGAACTAGAAGAAAACTGTAGGTACGTTACTAATTTTTCAACTCATGTTGGTTTATTCAGATATAAAAAGGACTCAGTTTTGGTGTGCAGTCAGCTGCAAAAATCTTTCAAGATGTCATTCGTGGAATAATTCAGCCTGTCGCACATGCTTTTAACTACTATGATAATATATTTGTGTTTGGGGATACACGAAAGGAGAATGATAAAGCACTCACAAGTATGCCATCTGCTTGTTGATGCAGGTCTCACACTAAATGCAGAGAAGTGTGAGTTTCACAAAAACAGACTTAAGTTCTTTGGGTGTATGTACAAGCATTGCAGTCTACATGCCCTACAAAAGATGTGACCACACTGTGATCCTTCTTAGGCATGGCCAGCCACTGCCTCAGGTACATTCGTGATTTTTCCACTGTGAGTGCCCCTCTAAGAGAACTAACAAAGCGAGATGTTCCGTTTGAATGGTCATCTGAAAGTGACTTTCATGAAAATAAAACACACAATCGAAAATGCAACTGAAATGGCTTACTTTGATCCAAAATTGCATACAGAGATTGTGGCAGATGCAAGCCCAGTGGGACTGGGCACGATCCTTGCCTACCACAATGGATGCTCAGAGATAGTCGCAGTCTAACTCAGACCAAACGTGCCTATTCTAAACCTGAGAAAGAAAGCTTAGCTGTTTTATGAGCGTGTGAACACTTTCATGTGTTTCTGTATGGAAAACATTTTACCCTTGTCACAGATCATCAGGTATTGCTCGACATTTTCAAAAATTTGAAAGCCAAGATGCCCCCTCGCATTGAGATTTGGGGGTTGTGTCTGCAGTAGTATGATTACACTATTGTGCCCAAACTGGGGAAGGATCAAAACCACACAAACTACTTTTCACAAGTGCCTGTACAGCATCTTAGGACAGTGTCCAAAGTGGCTAAGGCCTACATCAATTTCATAGTAAAGTCAAGTGCACCTGCAGCTCTTTCTATTGAACAGATTCTGACAGCTACTAGTACTGACAAAGACATGTTAAAGCTTAAAGAAATCATTACAAAGGAATCATGGAGGAAACATTCTCGACCTCTTACAGATGATGTTGAGTACGAGCAATTCATTGATGTTCGGGAAGAACTTTCTGTTACATATGATGGTGTCATACTAAGAGGGGCAAGAAAAGTTATCCCTGAAAGCCTGAGAAAACAAGTTATTGAACTGACAGACAAAGGACATTGTGGCATTGCTGCCACTAAGAGATCCCTCAGGGATCAATTGTGGTTCACGTACCTTGATGAATGAGTTGAAAGGGAACTGAAAACTTGTCGTCTGTGCAACTGTCTGTCTCCCAAAATGACTCAGCATTCGCCGAACAAGTCTGATATTTCTATGCAGGCCTGGGAGAGGATTGTGGTTGACTTCTTTGAACTCATCAATAATGGACATCATCTCATGGTAGTTGTCGAGGAGTACTCACATTATACTCTAGTAGAAGCCTTATCATTAACCACACATGACAAAGTCATCAAGAGGCTGGATGACATTTTCGCAGCATGGGGTGTTCCTTTCATTCTTAAATCTGACAACGGTCCACCCTTCAATAGCAGAGAATTCAAAGACTTTCTTAATCATTTGATATTGTTCAAGAAACCCCTCTGATGTGGCAATATGATCAGTATCAAATATGCTACAGAAGGAGTTGTAAAAATGTACTACCAACAGGGGGGGATGGTTTGTATATGTCAGCTCTACTGTTAACAAATGGGGTGAGTGATGGTCTACCACTCTGGTGGTATATGGTATTTTAAGTGACACCAAAACAAGGAGACCACCCTTAGCCCGTCCCACTGGGGAAGGGGATGCACTTTTGAAAAAGGTAAAACATCCATCCAAAAAAAAGGACTCACCAGTGTCCCAGGTTTCCTGCAGAGCAATTATATGGCAATACTCAAGGGACCTCCGCCACATGGCATCATCTCTTTTGGACCTCAGTCCCGCAATATTCCAGGTCATAATCTTCATATGAAAGGGAAAAGAGGTGATATGGACTGCCTTGTGGGATAAAATAGGCACAATAGCCACTGAGCCCACAGGCCTGGGACCCAACAACTCAGCCTGAGTTGACACTTAGCTAGTCTCCATATCAGTCTTAGACCATCTGTGTTTTTTTGTGATTTATTTAAAAGCAAGACTACTTCAACAGGGCTGTAATTGCTAATATTTGAAGTTAGAGATAAAAAATGTAGTCAAATACTGAGGCACAGTCTCTTCCTCTATACGTGGAAGGTGAAAGTTCATTTAACCTCCCTATTTCCTTAACATTACATAGATCATGGGAAACAATGTGGTTACTAACTCCTTTCCTCGCTGATCTATAGGGCCCATGGTCCCCACCCAATCTCCCCTCAATGAATAATGTCCCAATTTTGCATAAAAATTGCCACCTAAAATCAAGTGTATTTCACACCCCTCACTAAGATAAGCTATCTTGATTGACTGTGCCTCAGTAATTTAAAAAAAAGTTTGAAACTTAGTGTTTGGAATGTTTACAAAATCATTATTGTGAAAATGAATCAAATAAAAACAAGCGCTATAGGCCCCCTTAACTGACACAGCTAAAATATCGTTTCCGGGAGTTTTCAGAGACTGAGCCATCACATTCAAAGACAGACAAATTGTTAGAATTTGGGTTTCTGGTTGACAGAGGTATGCACGCTGTCCAAGCAGGAATCACAATCCTAGTCAGGGTAAGTCGCAAACACATCCTAAATTAACCTGTGCTCACTCCCTGGTAGCTTAGCACAGAGAAGTCAGGCTTAACTTAAGAGGCAATGTGTAAAATATTTGTGCAACATTTCAAACAGTAAAACAGTAAAACCACCACACAAAAAGATACGACACCTAGTTAGAAAAATAGATTTTGATGTAATCAACAAAACAAGACCAAAATGACAATAAACCAATAAGTATAACCGGAGTTATAAATTATAAGACTAAACTGAAATGTAGTGCTTAAAAGCACAAAGTGCCAACCGGGGCTATCTGGTCGCACTAGACCATGTCAAATCTAAATGTTCCGCGATGTACCGGGGGTCGGCTAAAGGGACTAGCCATGGCCAGCTGAAACAGTACCTTGGTTTTTTGGTTGCATCGATGTCGAGGATGATTTGCAAGGAGCAAAGGAGGTGATGCGTCGGCATCGATCCCTGGAATGCAGGCAACGCGTCGGCTCCGAGCGGCTCAACATCAAGGATGCGTCAGGAATGGAGGTAATATGTGGTGCCGTCGGCAATGTGGTGCACTCGATCTTTGCAGCAGTGGCAATGCGTTGGCATCGATGGAGGTGTGCTGCCCTTGGTCCTTTCAGCAGTGGCAATACGCCATTGTTGGAGCTTGCAGCGGTGCACCAGTTCTAAACTGTGCAACGTCGATGTGTGGGTTTTTACTGGAGCAGCACTTGATACTCACTTCCACAGGTCCAGGACTGGATTGAAACCACTTGGCAGGGTAAGACTCTCAGAAGGCAGAGTCCAGGTGTTGTAAGTAGATGATTGGAAGTCTTTGATGCCCCTTAGACTACAAAAAAGGAGGCAAGCAGACAGGCCATTTGTGCCACTTTGGTTCTGGGTTGGAGAGATGCAGGTCCAGTCTTTTTCACTCCCAGGCAAGAGGGCAACAGGTCAACACAGCAGAGCTGGTGTCCGGCAGAGTAGCAGTCCAGCAGAGTGGCAGTCCTTTCAGCAACACAACAGTCCTTCTTCCTGGCACAGTATTCACAGGTCCAAAAGTGTACTTATTTGGTAGTATCAGAGGTCCAGTACTTATACCCAATTGTGCCTTTGAATTGGGGGAAACTTCAAAAAGAGGCCTTTGAAGTGCACACAGTTCCAGCCCTTCCTGACCTGGATTCAGACTCACTGCAGGGGGGTATGCAGCCCTTTGTGTGGGTACAGGACAAAGCCTATTCAGGTGTAAGTAAAAGACACACAATTGATGGACGGAATGCAGAACAAATCAAAACATTCACCCCCAGTCAAGAGATCTGGGTTAAATCCATCCTTCTTTTGCTCACTATGTCACCCCAGTTTAGACCTGGCCATATGCAAATCAGTCTTGGCTCTGTGCCGCATGGGAACAGTCCAGCCCGAACTGCCAAGCCAGGTCCTCCCTGGACCGGAACCAAGCATTCTAGGACCGGTTTCGGGGTTTCACCCCTCATCAGCCAGGATAGCTTGATTCCAGTGGCACAGTGAGCCCGGGACCCCCGTCTGGGCATACCCGGCGCACTTAGGGAGAGAAAGCAAAAGGCACACAATTGATGGACGGAATGCAGAACAAATCAAAACATTCACCCCCAGTCAAGAGATCTGGGTTAAATCCATCATTCAGGTGTAGGTGTCAGCTTGTGGATGGCCCATCAGTCACACCTAAGGTCCCTTTATGTGTGGTTGTCTAGAGGGAATGTACAAAGCCCTGCTGTCACCCATCCCAGACGTGTATTCAGAGACTGGCAGAAGACATCAAATGGCTAAAGAAAGAAAATGGCAACTTTCTAAAAGTAGTATTTTCAGAATTACAATTTTAAAATCCAACTTCACCCTAAGTTAAATTGCGATTCCAGAGACACCAAAGTCGGGGGTCTGATCTCTTCCAATTGGAAATTACACTTATAAAATTTAATAAGGTAAATTTCCCAATTCACCCAATTTATCCTATGGGAGAGATAGGTCTTCCAGTAGTGAAAAACAAATGTAAGAGTTTTTCACTACTAGAAAATGTTAAACTTAAAAGTACATGTCCTAGGGGCTTATTTACAAGCCAATTGCGCCGCAGGTACGTTCCTATTTCCCATATTAAAAGTGACGCACCGGCGGCCCAAGGGGCTTGTAAATAAGCCCCCTAATTTTGAAATACAGTGCACCTTGCCCTTGAGCTGTACAGGGCCTACCTTAGGGGTGACATATGTATTAAAAAGTAAGGTTTGGGCCTGGCAAGAGGGTTAACTTGCCAAGTCAACATGGCAGTTTAAAACTGAACACAGGCTCTGCAGTTGCAGGTCCAAGACATGTTTAAAGGCCTACTAAAGTAGGTGGCACAATCAGTGCTGCAGCCCACTAGTAGCAATTAATTTACAGGTCCTCAGGCACATGTAGTGCACTTTACTAGGGACTTATAAGCAAAATTAAATATCCCAATTGTGGATAAGCCAGTGTTACCATGTTTAAAGCAGAATGCGCATGTACTTTAGCACTGTTCAGCAGTGGTAAAGTGCCCAGAGTCCTAAAGCCAGCAACAACAAAGTCAGCAAAAAATGAGGTCTGAAGGCAGAAAGTCAATTGGAACCACGCCAAGGTTGCCAGGTATAACACTAATCTAAATAGATAAGCCCCCAGAGGACCACCCTTGCCGAGAGGGTGTATTTGGTGTGCAGAAACATTCATAGCCCTCAAAATCAAGGGGTAACAAGTTCTAAGTCTCCTGGAAGAATAGAATATCAAAGCCTCTTATGAACAATAGCTAGTCAGATTGGAGTAGTTTTCACGCAGGCCGGCTGTATTCCAACTCAAAATTCTTACATTAGAGGATGGCAGTCTAATTCCTGTTACAAATACTATGCAGTGAGGAGAAGGAAGGGATAGGTTGATTAATTTGCATGACAGCAGTCCCCACCTGATAAATTCTCTTATTATCAGGAAGTCAATCATATTTGTCCAAATTTGGCAACATATCAAATCTATTACTGACCTTCATGGCTGGCATGTAACCCTACGACGGATGGACTACTGGAGGTTTATAGAAGAAACCCAAAGGCAGTGTGACAATCCCTGTATGGTAAATCTCACCATTCGCATGCAGATTCAAAATATTCATCATGTAGGCCGGATGTTTAAAATTCACCACAATGGAATCCCCTGTGATGTCTTTTTCCGAGGGCTCAACCCATCCTACCCTACAGACCACTAAAATCTTGTCACTGTCCATTGTATTAAAGTTTCTATTTCTGCATAACCAGTGAATTATTTTATTGTGCAATTGGTCCCAGGATTCAGGAGGTGATTCAGCCAACACCAACATTAGGGAACAGGATGATGGTCGGAGATTCAAAACCATTTGATTTGGGATGTTCAGCAGCACAGGGGTCACCTACATGTGTTGTTATCATGTGTGGCTGACTTTCCTTCGAAGTATACCCTGGTTTGGAAATAGGGCGAGTATTAACTGTAGAGGTGGGGTTATCTCTCATCCCAAAGTGAGTTGCAAGGAGTGGTTCTCCTTGAAGACTAGGTGCGCTTGAATTATTGCTGTTAGCCATGATCACTCGAGCCATCCCAGTGTACGTTGCTGACTGCGGGCTACATTGAGAGGATTGATTGATAAATGTTACAGGTCGGCTCCCATCTGTTTGAGATGAAGAAAGGCTATCCAGCCATGCTCTGAGAGGGTGCAAATGTTCTTGTATAATATCCGATAGTTTGCTGCACATGTTTTCAGTATGTAAAGAGCCCTCATGTGGGAAATCATCATCTTTAGCCAAGCATAGTTGATGCAAGGGGGGTATCTTTTCTTATGCTTGACAGCTGGTTCTTGTGGTGAGGAAGCAGCCTCAGGACAAGATGGGGTCAGGAAGCTCTCCTTGGTGTCCCCAGAATTATTGTGAGCAGCACAAAGTGTAGGTAAATGATGCCCAGGTGCATCACTACCAGCCCCTCTTGTGCTTGCCTGTTCATGCCCAGGTAGATCACCCGGCTGTTGTTGCTGATCAAAAGACAATCTACACTCCGTCAGAGAATTTTCCTGTGTTATGACCCCTACTGCTTGTTCAAGCATGCTATCTATTGGGGTTACTCTGCGAGGCACGCTGTTGGAACCAGTTAACTTTTGTTAACCATAAGTGTGAAAAGGAAAACAAACACATACCAGATAAACACAGGACAGACCAATTTTTTTGTAATGGGCGAAAGAGAGAGGGCCCAGCCCACCCGTGTTCGGGTGCAGATGGGCCGGCTTTTGGTCCAGTCTTGCCCAGACCATGCTCGGGTGCGTCCCATGCTGCGGGTTGAAGATAGCACTTATGTGTACCCAGCCATTGCCTCCCCACCTGAAAGATACAGGGTAGTCTGGGCCTTGAAGTCCTGGCCAGATGAGACAGCATCTCACGCTGCAGGTTGAAGATGGCGCTTTTGTGCGTCAGCCAGTGCTGTAATGTCGCACCAGTGATGTAACTTATGTGCGGAAAGCATTACTGTATGTGGCCCTGCAGGGGTGGGTCTTGTATCCCATCTGCTCCGTGGCTGAGATCCCTGAGTTTCCCTGAGCCACGTGTGCTAAGAAAATAAAAATCCATACTCGTGGGGTGTGGACTTTTAGGGAGGACCCCCCTGAGGATGAGTAAGCAACTATAGCATTGTGTTGCTTCCAAGGGGGCGTGGCCAGCACGGGCAACATGGCGGACGTGTTGTGATACCGCTCCGCCACTAATCCCCTTTTATCCGGCATAATTCTCCTTTTTTCTGGCATCCAAAAAGATATGCCCTAGCGAAGTGTAGGGCGAGCCCTCCGGACGTCGGAAGTGCGGTGATTTGGCTGAATCGCCCGATATACTAGAGCTGCGAATGAGTGATGGCTCTCGGCGGAGCGCGGACCTAGCTCCATGAGATCACTGTGTCACAGCTCGGCTGCCGCAAACGAGTGTGGGAGTGGAGGAGCCCGCTGCTTCTTCTTCCCCCCTGTGATGGATTGGAGTTGGGGTCGGCGCGGAGGCGCTGGCCTGCGGGGACTGGAGCAGGTGACGCAGTCGCTAGAGGCCCGGCTGGAATCTCAGAAGCGGCCTGTGCTTGGGTCTGCCATAGGGCCTGCTGCGGTGACGGAGGACGTGTAGCCTGTTCCGTGTGGGCTACTGAATGAGAGACGCCCTCACCTGCCTGCATGCCACCTGAGGGCACTGGTGCGGCTGTGCTGGCTGGACGACGTGGGCCGTGCCCAACCGGATGACGCCCGTGGCCTGTTCTTGCTCTAGGCGGGACGCGGACCGATAACACAATGGCTGTGGCTGTGCGGGGACTTGTGTGAAGAGCGGAGCCTCGGCTGAACACGGCCCCAGGACTGTAAGGCTGCTTGGCTGGAACTCGGCTGCCGCACATGATCGGGGGAGTGGTGGAGCCTTCTCTTCCCTGGGGCGGACTGGAGAAAGTAGAGAGCTCGCGGAGTTGCCCTGAGACGGGCTGAGGAGAGGAAAACCACCGCGTGAGAGACCAACTGTGGCGGAGTGGTGGTGGCGGCATAAGAAGGACTTACTTTGGGCGAGGTGTGGAACAGAGTCAGTTGGGTCCTACGTTGCCCGTTCGCTGTGAGTAATAGCGGAGCTGCACAGTTTGGAAGACAGGGGCTGAGGCCTCCCTCGGTCGCCGGTGCTACGTGCTGGTGGCGTAGCAGTACTGGAAATTGAGTAGTCGCAGCGAGGAGAAGTACCCGGGGAGAGATCGTGGGACACACCAAGACGTCCCTAAAGGAACCTCTGCAAGGGTTGCTCAAGCAGAGGTGCGGGGGACCTGGCATAGCCACGGGCCGACTAACGGGTGATACTAGAGGCTACAAGCGAGGCTTGTCTCACATCGGGATAGCGATATAGAGGCACCAACCATACAGAGGGCCACGCACAAGCCTATGGGTCCCGGGGTGCTGCGGATGGACAGACAACAGTGCTGTGTTTTGGGACAGAAAGGGTGAGCACATAGTCGCCAGTGAGGTGAATATACAGGCGAGCAGGGGAGGCAACTCACCAGCCAGAGCAGTTGTGGGAACAACCGGTCACCGCTCGCAACAAATGAACTGGTCCCAGCACATACCCACACAGTGGGAAGCAAGGTCGGCGCCCGGAGCTGCGGCCATGTGTGAGTGGAAAGGGGGCCAGCGTTGACTGCCTTTGTCATGAAGGGGAAGAGCTGCAATACATGGGACGAGTTTGGGGAACAAGTCTGAAGACTGTGTGGAGGTGCTGTGAGATGAAACAACAACTGATCTGCGTCTAAGAGAAGGAAACACGGGATCGCAGATGTGAGAGGCCGGACTGTGGTCGCAGGGTAGCTGTAGGTTGGGCACGAATCCAGATTGTAACGTCGCTGGGTGATCTGTGAGAATACACCCAGTGCCTGGCCCTATCTCATCAGAGGTTTGAGGCAGCTGGAACATACTGGTGACCTCTGCTGGACTGATGGGTCGCACCAGGGGTGCCAGATCGAGGGCCTCCTCGCAGCATACTGGTTTGGTTGAAATGGACCCGGCACACTCGCAAACACAACAAGATCCCCCGCAAGATCAACTGGATGCTACTTGGCTGCAATAGAGCGCTCTAGAGAGTCAGTGGAATCTAAAATTGACAAAGTTGCGCTGGATCTTACACTGCTGCATGCAGACCATCGGAAACTGACCGACAGGGTGTTGGACTTGGCCCTTTTTCCCTGAATTTTTCGCTTTTCCCCCTAGCCTTTTTACTGACATGGTGTGTCTGAACTGAAAATAATAAATGCTGTGCAATGGTGCCCGCACCTTTATTTCCACCATTGTAGAAATGCACCTTTGTAAAATGTTACTTTTAAGATGGACGCCATTGCTCTGCATATGTGCCGCCTGTCTGAGGTGAGTTGGCGGTCTAGTTGTCTGTTTCCCAGCACCCCCAGCTTTTGGAGGGAAGCCTGGCACCCAGGGTGCTCTACACCTCCCCCTAAACCAGTTGGGACCGGTTTCCCAGGGAACCTTCCAGAAGCTTCCAGCCCTTTCTGGTAGGTGGGGTGAGGGGGCTGTGCCTCCATGTGCTCAGACGGAGCGTGGACTAGATTGAGAGGGGACACTCTGCCAGGAGGTACCGCCACATTGGGCCTGTGTGCTGGTCCCTGTGCCCATCTGCACCCCTCCGCTGTCCACAGGGCCAGTGAGAGCCCTTTACTGGAGTGAAGAGGAGAGCCACTTTATGGGAGATGACTGCTTCTAGGAGCTGCTGTCCTGTTCTGATGAGTACCCACTGCCTGCTGATCTTGCCCAGTATTGCCTGCCTGCTCTCCTGCCGTCCTAAGCCCAGCACCTGGTGAGCACTATATCTTACTGCCAGCTGCCTGCTGCCTAGTACCCTGTGAGCACGTGGTCTGCCCAGGAGAAGAGAGGAGCTGATGCCTGCAGCGCTGTGCTGCTAAAGCGCTATAACTGTGCCACAGGGGAAGAGGAGCGCTGCAACTTTATTTTGTGGGACTTAGCGCTACAACCTTATTCCTGCACCAGGAGAGCGCTGCCTCCAGCCCTGCCCAAGAGAAGAAGGTGCATGGGTCCTGCAGCGCTGGGCTGCCGGAGTGCCATATTTGCATTGACTGTGCTCTGCTTGCTGCGAGAGCGCTATAACTGTGCCCAGCAGAAGAGGAGCTCTACATTTGAAGTGACTAACCATCCCTGCCTGCTGGCTAGCGCCTGGAGAAGAAGAGCACTTTATCTTATTGCCCAGGAGGTGAGGAGCTGACATCTGCAGTGCTGTGCTGCGAGAGCGCTATATTTCCAGTGACTGTGCCTTCCTGCCTGCTCCCTAGCGCCTCGGGAGGGCTATATTTCATTGCCAGTGCAGGGGAGCGCTACCACTTTATGGTGTGGGACCTAGCGCTTTGTGGGCGCTACAACTTAATTTCAGCCCAAGAACTTTCCTGCCGCCTAGCGCCTCGTGAGCGCTATATGTAAATTGCCAAGGAGGAGTCCTGCGGCGGAGGGGGCCCGAGGCACATTGTCGGTGCCTGCCTCTCCGCGCTGCTGACGAGGAGAAGGCTCCGCTGAGGGTGAAGCCAGGAGAGGTCCAAGAAGCGGGACCTGTCGGGGCACATTGCCGGTGCCCGGAGACTGCAGAGACATCCAGAGGGGCCTCAGACTGCCGGTGAGTGGGGCTCAATCATCCTGTGGTTGGGGGGTATGTCGGGGCACATTGTCGGTGCCCGCCCCCGGTGCCAGTATTCTTTGGAGGGCATTGGTTGTGTTTAGAGTCCCATAGGAGGGGGGCTGCAACGTGCCCAGTACTTGTTTCCTCCCTCAGCTGCACGACAGAGGCATTTTGGAAAATTCTAGAGTCCCAGAAGAGGGGCTCCACTGTGCCAGTGTTCTTGTGGGCAGATTCCTGTTAGAGCCCGGAGTGGGGCTCCCATCGCTGCATTGTTGGCGCCAGTGCTTGTTGGGTTTACCCAGCTACCCCGCAGGACAGGGGGCAGCTGCCACGCATTGGGGGCATTGGATTACCCAGAAGGGAAAGAGAGGAGTGAGGGACCCTCCTACCCTAGCGCTTTGCGCACCTTTGTTTTCACTGCCCTGGCAGCCAGCCCTGACTTTGCGGGATATAGGGCTTCTGAGCCCCTGAGAGAGGCCAGTTGGCCTGGGCCCAGTTTCAGAGTGTTGTGCCCCTGATTGGGGGCGACCGGGGCTTATGCTTGTGAGGCCTAGCGCCTCTTATGATTTATGTACAGGTGATTTATGCTAAGGCTATGCCTGCGCTAAGGGGTCTACGCTAATGCATTTATGCTGGTAATGTTTTCCCCCAAATTGCTAATGTGTTGTTCATGCTTTCACCCTAATGGTGTCGCCTCCATGCCCACATGTTGTTCCAATGCTGTTTATGCTAATGGGTTCTTTCCCCCCTGGTGGTGTTTCTAGGGTGCACTGTTAAGGTTATGTAAAATGTGTTTACTGCACCATGTTGGCCTGCCTCATGTTTCATGTATGCTGATAAAATGCCTAATGTGCTTTTACGCCTACGGAAATGCCCCATGCACCTGGTTAGGCCCACTGTTTCCATGACTACGGTGATGTGAAGGGAGTATGTCTAATGTTCACATGTTTATGCCCACTCTGATCGAGGCTCATGTGAGGATGCTAGGTTCATTACTCTACAAGGAGGTACGGACTGATTACATTTAGTAATACTTATGAACTTTCATTTATCTTTTGCAACCTGTGCTCATGATGGTTCTGGCAGCGACGCGATTGGCGCTGCCCTGTAAATAATCCCCATGTAAATTGCTACCCAGTGCCGGTTGGCACAATGTATATGCAACCGTGATTACATTCTGACGTGTTTATGTCACAATACACAAGTTATTTTCACATCACCTGGTGTGGTCTCCTTTTGTAGTGTGCCTGGTGTGTCGCCTGTGAGTGTGCTGCGCAGATGCTTTACACATTTCCTCCGGAGTTTGGCCCGCCCGCTCTACACCACGCTACCCGTTTCTAACACAGGGTCACTACTGTCTAGCAGGATATCACGGAACTGAAACCGGCCAGGGAGTTCTTGGAAAAACAACAAAACGAGCATGAAGCTAGAATACGCCAATTGGAGGAACGAGTGGAGGATGCAGAGGGCAGCTCCAGAAGGAACAACATCTGTCTGATTGGGTTGCCGGAAGGTGCGGAAGGCCAGGACGCAGTGGCCTTTCTTGAACGCTGGCTCAAGGATATAATTTCCTCTGATGCATTTTCTCCCTTCTCTACCATAGAACGAGCACACCGTATCCCGGGCCGCAGGCCGCACCCCGGCAGTGGGGCGCGTCCCCTTATCTTTAAGCTGTTACACTTCAAAGACCATGACATGATCCTGCGGGAGACCAGGAAGATGCCGGAGATGAAATATAAGAATGTGAAAGTCCTTTTTTTCCCGGATTATACATTAAAGGTTCAGCGTCAAAGAGGTTTCTTTTTCCATGTCAAGCAGAACAGGCAGCTCGACGTTACATATCCTGCAAGGCTCCGAGTGGTCTCGGAGGGGAAGACGAGGTTCTTCGATACACCACAGGATGCATGGGATTGGCTTGGGGAGACGGGACGGTTCACGGGACCCAGGCCAATGGGTGCCCCGGGTGGCAAGAAAATGGAGGAGGATGCCATGAAGGATCGCTGCCGAGGGTCCAGACAGAGGCGCAGGGTCTTATCGGTGGTGCCTAATCCCGAACAGATTAGACAGGAACAACAGGCGGCGGTCCGGGTGGCAGAGAGAATTGCGGAGGCCACTGAGACTAACAGTAAGGAAGGGACTCCGGTTCACACATCGGAAGAGGAAGACTAGTCCGCGGCAGGCCTGTCGGATGTTGTGCCTTTGCAGATGCCGGATGTGACGCCACAGACTGCAGATGGTATTGTATAATGGTTGGAGACCCCGGTGTTGCTGCCCCCTTACAAAAACTGGATGCAGGACTGTGTCCTAGTGACATTTGGTCCTCTCAAACACTATATTGCTTATCATAAGGTCGGAACAATGCGGTTATATGGACATGTTGAGGTATAAATGTTGTAGGTGGGCCTCCCTTGCGGAACAATATGTCCAGATACTTGGATTGGTGCCAATTTGGGATTACTGGGTGGCAAGTTCAGAGAGGCTTCACACCCCCTTATACCTTTCTTTCTTAAGGTAACCAGTTCACTTGTGCTGATGGGTTGTTTCTTCGTCAGGGTTTGGGTAGTACCTCTAGCTTCATGGGGACCGCTCTAATGATGTTCTATGGTTGTTGGATAGGTTTATTCTTTTTATTTTTAGTTGTAATATTGGGTTTTTCTATGGGAGGGCTGTGTGGGGATGCTATGGTTTGTCATTTTACATATGCAACTGCATACATGGGCCAGGCTGTACTAACCGTTTGTTTCAGACAGGGTAATGGCTGATCACACTATACTTACTTACACTATACTTCAGCACCCCATGCTTTACATTTGCGCCTGGACAGGTTTCTATGTTCACCCTCTCTGCTCTGCTTCCTTATGCGAAGGGCTCAGTCTATTGGGGTCGTACACACTCCGACTATAATCCGCACTTCGTCACACTGGCTTGGGAGGGTGGAACGCCTGCCATCCCCACATCGGGATTGCAACCGCGATGCTGGAAGATCCCGTCTTTCGGGAATCCATTGGGGAGGCCATTGATGATTATTTTACTCTTAATGCAGGGTCTGCCTCGTCCACCATGATTGAGTGGGATGCCATGAAGTCTACTATACGGGGCAAGTGTTTGGGATCGGGCGGCGGCCTTAAGAAACAGATAGACTCAGAGCTATTAACACTTGAAAAGAAGTTAATGTCATTATAATTCCAGGTAGTGGCAGGCACACCGGACCCGGCTCGGCTCTTGAGAGCACGCAGGAAGCATATGGAGCTTCTTGAACGCCAATGGTGCTTAAATTTCGAGGCGCACTCGGCATCGGTGCATGCTAAGGCCGACAGATCTGGGCCTTTACTAGCTTGGCTGATTAAAAAGGATAAAGTCACGGGGCCCATCACTGCACTCCGATCGCCGGAAGGCAACATTAAATACACGCAACACGAAATACATGGTGTACTGACCACGCACTTTACAAGACTATACTCATTGGCCTTGGTCGCCTCTGAAGCGACCATAAGCTCCTTTCTGGATGGCCTCCCATTCCCCACCCTCACTGCTGAGCAATGCACGGAGTTGTCGACTCCAATTTCGTTGGAGGAGGTAAAGGGTACAATGTGTACCCTGCCTACTGGAAAGGTTCCTGGCCCAGATGGCTTCCCCCACAAATTTTATAAAGCATTTGCCGACCTGTTGGGCCCCCATCTCCTAAAGGTATATACTGAGGCCCTGGAGGGTGCTCCTGTCCCGGCCTCCCTGACACAGGCAACACTGATCACACTCCCGAAACCGGAAAGAGACCCCACACAGACAGGCGCCTACCGTCCTTTGGCATTGCTGAACGGGAACTATAAGATTTTGGCAGGGGTTTTGGCAGGCCGGTTGGCACTCCTCAACACACATCTGGTCCATCCAGATCAAAATGGTTTCGTTCCGGCCCGTAACACCACTCTAAACATTCGCAGGCTTTTCAGGGTGATGCGTAGTACGGCGGCGACATGGCCTGCAGTGGGCTGCATGGTCTTAGATCTGGAGAAGGGCTTTGATACAGTGGAGTGGCCTTACATGTTTGAGGTGTTGCGACGCATCGGATTTGGGCCACATTTCCTCAGTCTTGTCAAATTATTGTATGGAGCTCCTTCAGTACGCGTCCGTCTTGGAACCTTGTTCTCTGAGCCCATACCGATAGGACGAGGGACTAGACAAGGGTGCCCCCTTTCCCCATTGATCTTTTCCTTGGTCATGGAGCCTTTGGCTATGGCATTGCGCAGTACAGCTGCACAATGGGGTATACCACTGGGTGAAGAAACGCATGCTGTATCCCTTTATGCAGATGACATCCTGCTCTATATTAGGGATCTGCGGGCGATCTCCCTGGTCATAACAAACATACTCAGGCAGTTCGCTGCGGTTTCGGCATTGGGCATGAATTGGGGAAAGTCCTGCTTGTTCCCCTTCACTCCCCATGTGGACACCCCCCATTTTGTTGTAGATGGCGCACTGGTGGCCTGGCAACCGGTCGTGTTGCGATATTTGGGAATTCGGATTTACCACACCGACGGGGACCTCCTAGATGGGAACCTAACTAGGACAATCACTGCACTATGCTCCCAGATAGACTTTTGGAAGACACTCAACCTCTCGATTGCAGGTTGGGTGGCGCTGATTAAAATGGTAAAGCTGCCCAGACTATTGTATGATTTTGCTAACCTCCCGAGCATGATGAGAGACCTCATATTGAACAATACACATTGCAGGGTGGCTTTAGTTAAGTTGTACCTGCCAGTCGCGCGCAGAAGATTGGCCTTATCCAACTTCGAGCACTATTATCTGGCGTCCCTGTTTCAATGGATTGCGAAATGGGTAGCAGAGTTGCATCTCAGGGATACGGCGGAAGGTACTCTTCCGTATACATTGGAGAAGATTCTCTTTATTTTTCACCCATGCACCAGATCGCATACTCTTCTCCTCTTATTGGTTCAAATAGCCCAGAAATGTTTCCGCAGAGCCTTCTGTCTTATGAAACATGTCATACCCTATGCACTACGCTTCCAATGTTGGGGATGCCGAGAGAGGGGGGCAGGGTTCGTATGGTGGACCTCGCGGTTTGGCAGGATGCAGACATATGCACATTAGGAGACCTCTATAAGAGAGGTGAATTGCGGCCCTTCCTTTCCTTGATTGATGAGGAAGATATACATCCTGGGCAGTTTTTGAGTCACGCCGCTTGGCCGGCAACGCTGGGGCGACACTGGGGTAGTATGTCGCAAGAATTCCCGGCGCATCTCTCAATACAATACATACACGTGATGGGCACAGGGCGACATCTTATAAAATGGTTTGTAGAAGCAATTCGTGAACACACCTTGACTGATCTAACACCACTGCGCGGTAAATGGGAGGCAGACTTGGCAAGACCGTACACACCTAAAGAATGGGACACGCTATTGGAGAGCCCTAAAAATATCCCCAGAAATTAATCCAATTCTATATAATTCACAGGGCGTATTTACCCCAGACAAGCTTAACAGATATTTTAAGAGAATGGACGCTTGCTGCCCACGCTGTACATTAGTGAATGCAGACCTCCTGCATATGCTTTGGTCGTGTCCCCGACTGCGAGAATATTGGCAGGACATAAATCGGCTTCTACATATAAGCACTGACAGGGCGCTACCGCACACGTGGGAGGCTTGTATTGTGGGGATATTTCCCAGAGATAAGAAAAACAGAGTAACCTCTCGCTTCCTAGATCTGGGGCTGGCGGTGGCCAAGCAGCTCGTTACGCGGCGATGGTAGGCTGTAGACCCTCCACCAATTAAAGCTTGGACACAATCGATCTTAAATTGGGCCAAAGCCAAAGCTGTTTCCCTATTAAAAGAGGATACACTGGGGTTGCGCAAATACCCTATTTCGTCCGCTTGGAGTGCAATCTTGACAGCGCTTCAGGTGTCTATAGCTCCGGAGGACCCCTCAGACATTCCTGCTGTTATGTTAACAAGAGATGCACACATATTGCAATATGCCCATTCACTAGAACGCTCAGAAATATTTGTCAATAATTATTGAATACTGGCCCATAGTGCTGCAATTCACGACTCTTATGGATACATCGGGATCTGTCCTATAGGCATCCTTATGGTAGCTTTCGAATGTCTATTGTATTAGTGTGCAGCTCCTGCCCTCCCTCCTCTTTTTATTTTCCTTTTCTTTCTTTTTATTGGTTTATTGTTCGTTTATTGTCGGTTATTTATAAAGTAGTTTGATCAACAACCCCGAAGAAACGGCCAGGCCGTCTATAGTCATTGGGAGAAATGTAAGTGTAATGTAATTGATTACGGCACATGATCTGTAATTCTGGTATTTCATCAATATGTGTATGGTATTGATGGGGACGATTTAGTCTCCCTGTATGGAGCTTTGTTTACTGCATGTTACCTTTATGGCCAGTTTGGCCGAGTTATGTCTATATTGCAATTTATTGGATGTAAATGATTTGATTGTTGTAAATGTACACTGGTTACGACTACCTTGCATGTGATTGATATATGTATATTACAAATATGAAAACTTAATAAACAGATCAAACAAAAAAGCATTGTGTGGCTTCCAATTATTTCTAGGCCACATCACATGTCCAGGGCGGTAACACAGGCTCAACATCCCCCATGAAAATTACAAATTGGCGACGAGTATGGGTGTTAAGAACCCCAATGTACCCCAATATAGGCCTAGGTAGTTACACAACCTTTTACCTACATCTGTCCTACCATTGTTCTACATAACGGGTTGGCACTGACCTTTCACCTAGTTAGGTGCTACATGACTGTCGTGTGGTTTTCTCCGAAAACTAGCCTCATGTATTATGCATGAGGATTCTCAGTATCACAGCAGGATTACCATCTTCTGCATAATAACTCTGTATATGGGTCACCTCTGTCGTCATCCTTGCCTGACATGCCCACTGTACACTTCTAGGTAGAACCCCTGAGGGTACCTTTCGGGTATATAAGCACTACATCTTTGCTGGGCAAACCGGAGGAGAAAGACTTTCATGCTGACACGAGACGCTGAGGTGTCTGCAATCAGACACTCCAGCACGCAGTGGTCTGACATCCCGTGCGGGGTATCCATCTCGAGACCAAGACGGGGTCCTTCACTCCCACATCAGGTAATGGGGTTGGCTCTATCCTAAGGGGGTTCTTGGCTACACACCTATATACATGCTAGGTACATCTAGTTAGGGTTTGCATCATAGGAGTACGTATTATTACTGTTATGTATCTATAGGCCTGCATATATTAATTGTATTAGCACTATGGTAGAATTTTACCTTTTCTTCACTCTACTGATGCTCATAATTGTATATGTATAGGTTTATGTCTAATGGTTGTTGCAGCACACGTATTTTATACTATAATGATGCTGGTTCAATAAATACTTATTGAAAACGTCCCCACTGTTTATTCTGTGCATCTCTCTGAGACAAAGTAAGCACGAGTGACTGAGCGAAAAGTGCTGTGCTGTTTCCACGATCCCAGAAACTATTCGCTCCTTGGTAAGAGGGGCTCATAGTGGCACTGTGAGCTAGCTGGTCCACAGACTAACATATCCTTTGGGGGTGCCTGGAATCAGTCTGGACACCAATCCCTTAGTTTATGTTGTTTATATAGATTTGTAGGACCTACAGGACATGGCGCCCAACATTGGTTTGGTTCTTATTTAACGGTCAAATCTGAGTAGTTCAGTCGTGCTTTCTCAAAGACCCCTACTCACATTTACCCAGACAAGTCTGGAGTGAGAAGGGAAAAATATGCCACAGCTGAGTAGGTATATCCTATGTATTGGCTGTAGGTATATTCAAGCTTGAAGGATTGTAGTTCCCTACATTGTGCATACAACCTTATCCCATTTTCCTTGAAACACTTTCAACAATGTCTGTCGAAGACAACGCTATGCCAGCATTACATGTGAATGCAGCAGAGGATGGGGAGAAGGAAGGTGCCATAAACATTTCGGAAAATGTCAGAAATGCACTTACTTTAAAACTAGCAGAGTTTGGAGTCTCAGCATTAGGTGGGACTGTAAGATTCGTGATTGAGGCACACAAGTCATTCAGGACGGAGGTATTCTATTCATGGGTTAAATTCCCACCTGCAGATGCCCGCACAAATACATTTCATTCTTACACCCCGGATGAAACACCCGAAGGATATTGTCCATACGAGGACACTGAAGTTCCGCTCAGTTACCAGGTGCATATAAACTGGTTTAAAGTCGCCCTCCTACACACCACAGATAAAGTGAGACTCGGTCCGCTCAGCAGAGATGGAGCGACTTGGTCGGTCCTAGTGGCTTACACACCGCATCCAGACGTTGACACATTGCCAATAGCAGACTTACGTCCACTTCACAAAGAAATAATAAAACTTTACAGAAATCTGACACAGTTCGTTATGAGAACACTCACACTTCAACCAACTAAAATTACCCTAGCAGGTCAACTACAAGGAACTGCAACTAAAATTACCCCCACAAACACTGAACGCCATTAAGGGAAGAATGCCCACTAAACGTGAGCAAATGCCATTCTGGATAGCACAGAAAATAGCACAGTTAGAGGCAGTGTTTCCACACACAGGCCCACAAGAAAAATACAGAATACTGACAATCTGCTTGCCAATGGGGATAGCCTCCCCGATAGAGGATAGTACCACTTGGGGTATAGTTTTCGCTGCCATATATTCCAGAACTCATGGTATCCCTTTAATAGCAGTGATACCGGAAGTATTAAGACAAATACAGAATGAGTATGGAGCAGAACCTGCTCTGAACTTGGGGATGAAAATATTAGGCAATTTTTCCCAGGTATCTACAATTATTTCAGCAAACAAAAGGGGAGGTAGCAGCAGTGGCTATACGCCAACACCTAAGGGAATACACTCCTGCACAACAGGAGCAAGAATTACCAAAACTTATCGAAGGTACATACGCCGAATTAGGTAGGAATAATTTGGGAGCCAGAGCTTTGAAACCAAAAGTAATGGGTAGTCCTGAAAAGGATAAAACCAAGCAAGCACCTGATTCTTCAAAAAAGAAATGGGATAATAAAAACCAAAAGAAATAGACAGAATAGATCAGAATCAAGGGGTGGGTCTCCTCAGCAGGAGCCCTCCGACAGGAGGTATAACCTTAGAAATCGTGATAAAATTAAACAAGCATTGGCATAGCCAATAGGTCTCGCCTTTGGGACCTTATAAGTGTTTAGCCATGCAGCACATTATCCTGAGTGGTTCAATTATATTAAGCCAAAATTGGAATGTGTAGAAGCTCGTGGCATTGGGAGCAGTGTCGGGTAGCTTGCAGTGGTGTAGGGGCAGCTAAGGGAAGCTTGCAGAAGTGCGCCCCCGTAAGCAAAAATACAAAATCATTCCCAAAAAGAAAAAAATACAGATTCTGGGAGAGTCTGCAGCACAGTCCCCCTTGTGTAACTCTGATTAAGTGTTTTCCTCCTCTTGTGTTTCCAAGACAGAGGTGGGCACAAAAGAGCTAGCTTTTCACACCAGGGAGCTAGATTGACACCTTATTGAGATTAGATCACTTGCAGGCAAGTCTCTGCTCCTGCTATTGGTCTCAGGCGCCATCTGAAAAAGAACAAAGGCAGCAGCCAGTGCCGCATTTCACTTCAGGCCGCGCCAGGCTAGAACAGCAGAGCGCAGAAGGAGAGAGTGAGCACCAGGACAGCAAACCAGTCAACTGCACAGATAAAGCAATTACTAGTTAAGTGAGAAACCCTACAACGCAAAGCAAATGAAACCAGCAATAAGTCTCGTGCAGATGTAACACTGGAATGTATCTCTTGTGCTCACGTTCATTGATCCGCGTGTTTCTGTGTAGTGTGCTCACCCTCACGGTGTGTGTGTGGACTGAGATGGGAAAAGGCCCCGATGAGACCTGAGCCCCGACATGAGCGTGAGTGAGGGTGAAAGACACAGCTTAGCAGAGTAACAGAGTGAAACGGAGACAGCTACAGCGCCCTTCGAGGAGGTTGTGAAAGAGAGGGATGAACAGCGCGGGAAATAGAGTGAAAGAATTAGAAGAAGAGAAAAAAAAGGCCTGTATGAGAGAACAGCAGCCCTGCCAGTAAGTGCCCGTGTGGGAGAGGAAAGTAGTAAGAGAGACTGGAAAACAGATAGACGGACTCAAATATATGCAGAGGAAGCGCTAGAATTCAATGTATTGCAAGTGAGAACCCACAAAATAACCATGCGGGTACACACACGCACGCACGCAAGAATACACAACCAAACACAGAAACACACGCGATATTTCACGCAGACAAAAATGCATAATAGTACAGTCACAGACATTTCGACCAACACACCATCTCCCCAATATTGTAACAGCTACAATTACATCTTCCTCGTACACGCCATACACGTGCGTGCACACACACACATGCGCGCGCATGCACAAACACCCACATTCTGACAGTATATCTCACACACACTAGTAAAATAACAACAATTTCGTCTGTTTCCGTTTCACACGAGCGTTTTTGTTTACGCGCAATTTTACAGAGCATAACCTAGCCGGAAGCAAACACAATAGGTGGGTGTCACTGCACACTTGATACAGACTCTGAGCCATGACTATCCTCTGTCTAAGATTACTATTTAGTTCTCGAAAGAGTTAAAAGCAGATAGTAAGGACATGCGCGTTGAAAGGCTCTGCACCTGGTATTATTATATGCTCATCCCTGTGCGTGCTGGAGTTTGCTACATCTGAGCGTCACTCGCCGTGAACCCAGAGGAGTGCAGGAGCATGGTGCCCAAAACAGCTAATGCTTGGACTCGTGAGAAATAAAAAACCAAAAAGAATAAACACACGTAGCTCCCCAAAGAAGGTAACTTCCGCAGCCGGGCTACGGAGAACGGGAGGGGGGTGGGAGCATTGTGAAGATAAGGGATGAGAGTAGACAATTCGCACTCTGTTTAACTGGGTCTGCAAGCAGTATTCAGGTGGGTGGTGCAGGTGGGTGAAACCTCCTGAGTGTGAGGATAAGTAACTGCTATGAATGGATGCGGCCCTCTGGATGGAGGGACGTCTCCCACTTGCACTCGGAAATAATGTTAATCTGGTGAGACTTTAGTAAATAACGATTTGTTGTCAATAAAGTTTTCTTCAATTCAATTTATTGTATTTCTTCAATCTTTTTTGCTCTTTTGTTAGTCATTTATAATTCCTTCATTATAAATGCGATTTCTCATACATAGTATTATACATCAGCCCACCCAATGCATTTCGGGCAAGAGCCCTTCATCAGGGGCGTCAATTCTGTAATTTGAGCGGAAACGTGAGGTCAATGTAATCAAACATTATATATATTCATAGGAAACAATATTTATCAACTCCATCTGTAATAAACATGCAAGGAAATTATATCCTGGGAAATTATTAAATTATCTGATTTGTGTAGTTCATGTTTAGTGACCGGTGGGGAAAGTTAAAAATAATTCCCATCGTGATAGTGATTCAAGTGCACACTTATGTAATGTGACAGTTCTTTTTGTGACCATGTGGAAAGAGCGAAATGGGTTAATTTAACCGACAAGTTAATAAGGGAGGTGCTCACTTCAAAATTCGCGTGTCCGCTTGTTTGATCAAGATTTCTTGACGTACTTGATTATCAACCGCAACAAGTAAACGTGCATAAACGTGAGTGACGGTGACTAAGAGTGTAACTGATAACGCTAACTGTTGTTTAAAAGTAGGTTTCTTACCTAACAAGGATGTGTGATGGTAAACATCAGAATGAGCGTAACATCACGTAGGTAAACTGTATCTGATAGAAAGAAAAGGACGATATTCTGTTGACGTAAACCACGATAAAAATAGTGAAATAGGGCGGTAAAGTTTAAAAGTGCAGCGACTGTAATATCTTACCCGAGTCTCTTAAGCCGTAGCGTCCTATGTCATAGTGCTGCGTTACACGAGGTGAACTATAAGTAATAGAAAGAAAAGGATAATGTCCTGATAAGATAAACAACGATTAGAACGGTAAAAATAAAAAGCGGTGAGGTTTGAAAGCGCGAAGACTCTGATCTCTTACCCGAGTATCTTCAGCCGTGGCGTCCTTGGTCGTGATACTGCGTTACGTCGGTTTAGTGATTGCCATTTAAATTTCCTTAACGTACCCGGAAGTGAAATGGCGTATAGTCATGGACATAGAAGAATTGGTGAGAGCTTACTGCTATATCATATATGTCCCTTGAAAACATCGATATATGAGAAATGAATAAAAAATAGTTGGTGTAATGAGTGGCGCACCAAAGTGTATAAAGTGCGTACGTCGCGTAACTTCCGAAATATGTGATGTACACGTACAAATGCCACGTGATCCGATATACACAATTCAACCGTGCGTTCGCGTGTGTTGCTGTAACCATGGAGACGTGTATCGGGTTACCAAGTTTTAAAGAGATGGGAGTAATAACGAGAAAACAGCTAATGCTTGACTGCCCATGCATACACTTGCAGCAGAGGTTTAAGTTTGAAAATGAACAGCGATTGTCAGTGTGTGATGGGAAGAACTCAGGTGAGGAATACGTGTGTTTAGGTGGCTGCAGGCAAATGCACTCGTGCTTGTGCTGGCATCCTCCTTGCGGGAGCGAGCAGTGGCGGCGCGAGAGCCATATGTTTTCAATTACCACGCGCGCCGCTGCTCGCTCCCGCTGCTCGCTCCCGCAAGGTGAATGCCAGCACAAGCACGAGTGTGCTTGAAAAGGAGCAGACCCTCCTAGAGTAGCGCATGCGCGCTGCCTAGGCGAGACCTAAAAACCTGACAGGTATCAAGATACTAATACACGCTCCTCTCGTTCCTTTCAGGGATCATCAAAAATCTCTGAGAGGGAAGGACGGTCAGAACACAGATCATAAGAACGAACAAAGTCAAGAGACACACATCGCAGTTTAGACTTTAATATCAAAAAAGAAGCTAAACCAAAATCAAAACCTCAATTTAAGAAGAAGAAGGTAACAGGCCTTAAAATAAGAAGTGCCCAGGCTACTGAGGGCTCAGCTTATGAATGGGGAATGGGCTCTGACGATGCTAGACAGCACAACAGAAGTAACAATAGCTCGCCAGAACCTGATGGAATTTCTGGTGACAGCAGTGTTGAATGAACATATCACGGTGGAAACACCTGATACTAGGGTAAGTGTCTCAAACCAGTTATACAAAATAACACTCCATATGGAGGGGGACATACCTAGGGGTGTGCGGAATTTGCATAGTCGCGTACGCAAAGCTCTGCGAAATGGTAAAAAATCTCCGCGAGCACTTAAAAGTTCTATGAACAAGCGGAATTGCTTGTTCCGCCCGTTCGCAATGCTTTTTTCCTGTTCGCGAACGCTGTTTGCGTGCTCGGGGAGAAATATCTCGCAAACACGCATTTTGAAAGCGCGAACAAGCAAAACATTTTTGGTAATTCCGCGTTCTCCGCGGAACGTGAAATTACCCAAATTCCGCAAATTCCGCGAGCGGAACGGAATTTACCGCCCAGGCCTAGACATACCTAGGAGGGTTAAAGGTCTCTTTTGGGAGAACCGGTCCTTTGGATATGACATTCTTTTAGCAGAAAAAGACTGGCCGCTTGAGTTTGTCATGGATTGCCCAAAAGGAGAGACAGTAATTTTACCAGCATTCTCTGACCTCGTTCCAGAATCACTGAAACATTCATACGTGCAGGAGTGGGCGGGAGCATTAGCTCCTGCATTATACTGCAACCATGCAGGGTGGGATGCTGAGTCACCTCACCATGTAATCCCAGTAAAAACTACTCCAACTTCACAGAGACAGTACCCAATAAAACATGACGCGAAAAAACAAGTCAGGGAGATCTTAGATCAACTGGAATGCCAAGGTGTAATACAGAATTGCACCTCTTCCATGAATAATCCTTTATTTCCCGCAATGAAACCAGATAATTCATATCATCTAGTTTTAGACTACAGGCATTTGAACACATGCATAAAGACCTTTGCAGTACAAAATGCACACAGTGCCACATTAATGAATAACATTGTGCGGAAAAAATACAAAACAACACTGGTTTTCTCAAATGGATTCTTCTGCCAGAATATAGTGCCTGAAAGCAAATATTTGACAGCATTTTCAGCCCTAGGCTCCCAGGTCAGTTCGATTGATTGCCCCAAGGGTAGAAGAATAGCCCCGGGCTGTTCTCAGCAAGAGTAACAGAGTTGCTTCAAAGTTTTGATGAGGAGGCATTGTCCTATGTAGATGATATCTATCTGACGGATGATGAATTATTGGATCATTTGAAAAGAGAGAAAAGAACATAATTCTGGGATTTGCCTCTGAGGGCTACAAATTTAACTTTAAAAAATCAAAAATTGTCTCCCTTAATGTCCTATTTTTGGAATATGAACTGTCAAGTGAAGGAAAAAGCCTTGCAGCTAACTTTTTAGAAAAGTGTGCACTGCTCTAACCTCCAAAGACTCAAAAAACGTACAATCCATTTTAGGATTTATACATTTTGGCAGAACATACATTTTGGATTAAGCAGAAAGAGTAAAACTTTTCTACGATTTAATCAGACCTGATTTTTCAATCCGACACTGGACACAGGAACACACAGAAATACTACGGGGCATATTATCAACGGCCAGCGATAATTATCGCTGGCCGTGCTTAGCGATAGATTTCTTATCGCTGGCTATCTCCGGAAATTATCGCCCTGGTAGCGCGTTATTAACAACACGCTTCTCCAGGGCGATAAAAATTCCAGAGATAGCGAGGTTATCGCCTTTTTGCAGGGAACATCGCTGGTTTTCCAGCGATGTTCCCTGCAAACGGCGATAACCTTGCTGATACGACCCTGTGGTCGTATCAGCACAATCCACCCCCTATGTTAGGGATGGCTAAGTCGGGATAATAGCAGATGTTAGATTTTGGCGAAAACGGCCGTTTTCACCAAAATCTAACGTCTGCTATCATCCTGTGGGCTGCCTTGTAAATATCGCGATGTGCACATCGGCGATATTTACAACGTAGCCCATCTGGGGTACGCCCAGTAACGCCCACCTTGCATCTCATTTGAGATGCAGGATGGGCGTTGGGGGAAAGGGCGATAGTGCAGGGATTCACGCGATTTCGTGACCTTGCTGATTAGGCGATAGAATTATCGCCGCTTTCCGTCCGAAAACGGACGCTAAAGCGGCGATAATTGACTATCGCCTGGTTGTTAATATGCCCCTACGTTCCCTACAAGCCTACATGATAGCTTCCATACACTTACACACACATGTAAACACGACGAATTTGGTGATCCGTGTAATTGCCGGTCAATCCGGGTACACTTACCTCACCTTCAATGAAGGCCAAACTGTACCAATTGCATACAAATCTCATTTGTACACGAACGCTGAAATGCGTTTTGCCTCAACTGAAATTTTTTTAATAGCAGTACAGACTGCTGTAGTGAGAGAAAGAGCAATGTCTCAGGGAAATGAATAATTGTCGTAACTCCAGTAGCAACCTTAGAGGCTGTTACAAAAGCAAGCGTTCCAAATGCAAAAGCACTACATCCAAGATGAATACAGTGGGCTAATTCTCTCACTGCAACAGATGTAGACTACAAGTTTGACTCTACATTAAAAACACAAGCATTTCTGCAGTACGAACAGGAATATCCTTTCCCAAATTAAATAATGCCTATAGATCAGTCTGAATACATAATTTACACAGCCTGCCGTAGGAAGAAAACAGCAATACAACGCAGCTTGTGCGATTGTAAAAGGAGGTATGCGGAAGGTAAGTTCTGTCCTAGCAATACGCAGACGCAGTCCCTAGGGGATTGCATGGCTCAACTGGCAGAACTAAAAGCCCTAGTACTGGCACTAAAAAATACGGATCGAGAATTCCCCAAACTCATTGTGTACGATTAGTTTTACTGTGTCCAGTCATACAATGAATATTTTCACTATTGGGGCCAGAATGGGTTTAAAGATTGAAAAGAGTTGCACAATAAAGCACAAGTTGCTTTAGGAACAAGTGGCAGAGCTGAAAAAAAGGCTTTTTTACCTATACATCATTTTTTAACACATACCATGTGTTTATATGTTTTTTTAAACGCATATTTTAGAAATGTTTTTATGCTTTTAAAACGAGCATATTTTAGCATTTAGCATTATGTCGTCCAGTCGGTCGAGGAGTGGGTGTTATAAACCCCAATGTACCCCAATATAGGCCTAGGTAGTTACACAACCTTTTACCTACATCTGTCCTACCACTGTTCTACATAACAGGTTGGTGCTGACTTTTTACCTAGTGACTGTCGTGTGGTTTTCTCCGAAAACTAGCCTCATGTATTATGGATGAGGATTCTCAGTATCACAGCAGGATTACCATCTTCTGCATAATAACTCTGTATAAGGGTCACCTCTATCGTCCTCCTTGCCGGACATGCCCACAGTACACTTCTAGGTAGAACCTCTGAGGGTACTTTTAAGGTATATAAATACTACATCTTCGCTGGGCAAACCAGAGGAGAAAGACTTCCATGCTGACATGCTGACGCGAGATGCTGAGGTCCCTGCACGCAGACACTCCAGCATGCAGTGGTCTGACATCCCTTGCGGGGTGTCCATCTCGAGACCAAGACAGAGTCCTTTGCTCTTCCACATCAGGTAATGGGGTTGGCTCTATCCTAAGGGGGTTCTTTGCTACACACCTACATACATGCTAGGTACATTTAGGTACATCTAGTTAGGGTTTGCATCATAGGAGTATGCATTATTACTGTTATGTATCTATATGCTTGCATATATTCATTGTTTTAGCACTATGGTAGAATTCTACCTTTTCTTCACTCTACTGGTGCTCATAATAGTATATATATAGGTTTATGTCTAATGGTTGTTGCAGCACACGTATTTTATACTAGAATGACAGTGGTTCAATAAATACTTATTGAAAATGTCCCCACCATTTATTCTGTGTATCTCTCTGAGACAAAGTAAGCACAAGTGACTGAGTGAAAAGTACTGTACTGTTTCCACGATCCCTGAGGGGTCAGGGTTGTCATGTTCGATAGTTGCCAGAAAGTATTTGCTCCTTGGTAAGAGGGGCTCATAGTGGCACTGTGAGCTATCTGGTCCACAGATTAACATATCCTTTGGGGGTGCCTGGAATCGTCTGAACACCAATCCCTTAGTTTATGTTGTCTAAACGCGCAGATCCTATATAGATTTGTAGGAACTATGGGACATGGGATGAGCCCTCGATCAGCGTGTCTTGGTGTTGGTGTGTCTGTAGCTGGTGGGCACACTTTCCTGCAAGGAAAGCGGTGCTCGTGTCATGCTGGACATGCCCCAGAAGGACGCGCACCACTAGAAGAGCAGGCCAGTGCGTGAAGAAAGCCCTACGCCCCTGATTCGTAGACAGAACTGCGGCTTCACCGGCCCATGGGCAGCCCACACGTGGAAGAGGTCCCTGCCAATCTATGGTGCAGCAGAACCACAGGACTGTTATCGGCAGTAGGAGGGCGGAGCCACAAGAGCTAAAGTCGGCAGAGCACTGTGCAAGGAATGCTGCTGCTCCAGTGCTCAAAAGCCCTTCATCTCGAGGCACGATTAACCCTGGGCATAATACTTCAGTACGCTCACGGAGCATGCAAAGTTTGTGCTACTACGCACTACGCAAATTGCACATAGTAGAGTGAAAAACTGTGCTAATTGACGTAGCGTAGCAGCAGTATAATAAACACCTACAAATGCTTTGATAAAGCAATTTTCTATGCTAAAATGCATATAACCAATTCACACAAATGAACTTTGACAATGAAATATCAAGCAATGAGAGAGGTGAGGATGTTAGGGTCCCCCCTAACCTAGGGGGAGGACCAAGCAGATGCCTTGAACACAAAAAGCATATCATGTGAACGATTCAGTGGTGGTCCCTTCCTCCTAGGACCACCCTAAGCACAGTTATGGGCAAAAATACAATCCCAACCAAAGGCTCTGCAAAGCATTATGGGATGAGATTAGCAGTGGGCAGTGAATATTATAGTGTTCAATATCAAAATAATTCTACAAAGAGCTGCAGTTCAACTAGTCGTTACTAGATGTCCCTCACGAGTCAAATGCAAAAGCATTGAAACCCTTTCATGAAGCTTTTGCATTTGACTCGTGAGGGACATCTAGTAACGACTAGTGGAACTGCAGCTCTTTGTAGAATTATTTTGATATTGGATACTATAATATTCACTGCCCACTGCTAATCTCGTCCCATAATGCTTTGCAGGGCCTTTGGTTGGGATTGTATTTTTGCCAATAACTGTGCTTGGGGTGGTCCTAAGAGGATGGGACCACCACTGAATCGTTCAAAAGATGTGCTTTTTGTTTTCTAGGCATCTGCTTGGTTCTCTCCCTAGGTTAGGGAGGATCCCAAAATCATCACCTCTCTCACTGCTTGTTAATTTATCGTTTTCACTTTTGTGAAATGCTATATGCATTTTTAGCATATAAAGCGTCTCGGCCTTTTGGCTAAGATCAAGTGTCAGCTTGGTTGGTGCTGAAGGGCAAGAGGTGACTCCTGATCCCCGACAGGCTGGGCCTGCGTCTCTCTGGCGTGTCCGGAGCCAGGCTGCGTCTTTAGGAGTGAAGGGTGCCTTGAGGAGTGTTTCCTGCCTTTTTGCCTATCCTAAGGGACTGGGCCTTCGTACCCTGGCTTGTCCGGGGCAAGGCTGATTCCTCTGGGTGTGGTAGACGGGTGGGGGCCTTCTCGCCTGGAGACTTCTGCGTTTCCCTACTGCTGAAGGAACGGGACTGTGACTCCTGACCTGGCTGCACTCCTGGAAGCTGGTGGGTGACTCTGCGTTTGTCCAGCCTTGGCGGAGAACAGACTGCTTCAGTTCCAGCCTGCCTTCCCGACTGCTTCAGTTCCAGCCTGCCTTCCAGACATCTTTGCTACACTGTTGCAGGATCGGCGGAGCCAATCTTCCGCCGCATTGAAATTTTTTCCTCGTGCCTTCACGTTGGTGCCTCTGCGAGCGGAGCTGCCACTTGTCCAGAAGGGGGGAGGCCCTTGTGGCTGCTCCCGGCCTCCCCCGGCTGTTGTGCTTCGTGGTGCCACGGACGCTGTGGTAGCGCGCTGAGGGCTCACTTGCCTGCAGCTTTCTTGCGCAACAGTGCCATCTACTGCCCTTTACACTTCCCTCGGGAGGTAAGCTTTGCATACAACTTACGTGTCGTCTCTTTTCTCACTTCCCAGCGCTGTGCATTTGAGGGGCGGCGGCCGTCTTTTCTTCCATTTCACGCCTACCACCTTGTGCCTTTCCATTTTGACTCTTATGAGGGTGTGGTGACTCGCTCCACGAGACTTTCCTCATGGCCTCATCTTCCCGCATGGCGGGTGCCTCCCGCATTCATGATTTTGTCCCTAATACAGTACGTGTAGAAGTGAATGAGATGCACCGTAAGGAGAAGAATGTGCTATTTCTTGTTGAGAAAATTATCAAAAAGGAATGCAGTATTTCTGACCGTGCTATTGAATGTATTCAGGACTTTTCCAGCAGAGGTATTTTTGATGTCACATTTTCCAGTGATTCCATTTGTCAGAGTTTGTTGCAACATGTGGCGGCCCATACAGATAGCCCGCCTTTACGTGGCCTCACTGTTACTTCCATATCTGCCCCGAAGGAAGTCATTCTAGTAGTTCACATGTATAATCCTTACACTGATCCTCGGTTGATTGAGGTATTTTTGGCTCGTTATTGCAGCACCATCAGGGGTGGGCAAAAGATAAAAAATATCTGTGGTATCTGGAATGGTAAACGGAAATATACTGTTACTTTTAAAGAAGACCCCACAGGTGTCAGGGGCCTGGCGCACCCTCCGCAGACTTTTTCCCTGGGGGCTAATAAAGGTTTTTGGTATATTCAGGCCAGCCCCTCTTCTGCAGACTTTGTCAGCAATTCGGCCATGCTAAAGAACAGTGCTCTGGCATGGTCTGCAGGAATTGTGGGGGTGCTGATCATAAAGTGCAAGATTGTGTGGTTCCCAAAAATGCAATTTATGTGGTGGTACTGACCATTTGTTTAAGACCTGTCCTAAGGGAAAGTTCTCCTATGCCTCTGCTGCCAGTGCGCAGGGACCTCCACCTCCTCCATCTGCCCCGCGCACTATAGCAGGCCCATCTGATGCATGCCAGGATGTCACGGACTCTGAGATTTTGGGGTTTATTGATGGTCTTGAGATCCGGCGATGTGGGGTGTCTCAGGGGACTGATGAGGACAATGCGGAGGCATATGGTGCAGACCCCTCGGACCCAGAGTTTGACCCTGCTCTGCAGTCTCCACAGGTGGAAGAGGTGGATGAGGCAGAATGTGTGGAAACCCTGCGCCTTAAACAAGAGGCCTTGGCTAGAAAGGCGCAGCGCGCCAACGATGCTTCACAGTCTGCCTCGGGTGTGGTTCCCACTCCAGGTGTAAGCCAGGCACCCTCCACTCCGGAGGCTTCACTTACAGTTGTGCCTGAGACAATCCCTTCGGTCATTTCTCCCACAGTGCAGTCTGCTCCGAAGCCACAACGTTCGGTGAAAGTGGTCAAATCAGCAGGCAAAGCCTCAGTGTTAAAAAAAGCCCAGCCTGCGGTAGTCCAGCAAAAGGAGAAAGAAATGGACCATAGTGGCTGGTCTACATATACGTCAAATAAGCGGAAAACCCGTACATCTCAAAATGTAGTGGATTCCTCCTGTTCTACAGGTGCTAAGCGTCGTACCTCCTCTCTAGATCGCTTTTCTGGAGGGGGACGGTTTGACGCTCTCCTACACCTCTCTGACTCAGAGGAGGTTATTCAGGACATAGCCCAGGTTCTAGAAATTTCTGATAGTCCAGAGCTGGATCTGGAGTGCACGCCGAACTTGGAGGCCCTTTTTTTGGCGTCCACTCTCCAGAGTTCAGCAGAAGTTGCCAGGGTAGAAGATGATGATTCTGGGGCCCATGTTCCACTTTAAACAGTATGACTGGTTGTTCTCTCCTAATCATAATGGCAATATCCCTAGCCTCTTGTAATGTGAGAGGTTTGGGGACAGCTTTGCGTAGGAACACAGTCCTTGATTATTTTGCACATACACGTTTTGATGTCATTTGCTTGCAAGAATGTTTTCTTCCTTATCAACCGAAATATTCTTCCTTGCAGCAACATTGGCCCTATGGACCCTCGGCGTGGTCTGGAGGTGCCAACAGGAATGATGGGGTCGTTGTTCTTTTCCGGCATAAGCATTGGCAAATCACGGAGGAAAAAATCTTATGGCCCGGACGGGCTATATTATTGTCTGTTTTGATGGATGGTTTGCCGCTCAAAATATGTGCTGTATATGCTCCTGCCCTTAAACCAGAAAGGGAGCAGTTGTTTCATCTTATTAAACCATTTCTTGCAGGTGCCACGCCAACCCTTCTGGTGGGGGATTTTAATTGTATTCTGCATTCCAAGGACCGACAGGGTGCACAGGCCACCTATACTTTGGATGTGACTTCAAAACTGCTGTTATCCCTTGTTCATGATTTAGACTTTTATGATACTTATAGGAAGCACCATCCTCCTGGTTCTGGCTTCACGTGGGAGGCGGATCATGGGAATGCCCGCTCCCGTCTAGACTTTGTATTTGCATCCAAAACTTTAAGCGCTGACAAATGCAGTCTCACACCAGTCCCCTTCTCGGATCACCAGGTTCTGGCTGTCTGGCTCACACCACCAGGCCGGCCTCAAAGGGGCCCTGGCTTTTGGAGACTTAATAATGACCTGCTCCAAGACGAACTCATTTGTGCTCGGTATGTCAAGCGATACCATACATGGGCTGCACAGCAAAATCGTTTCTCAACTAAAAATAAATGGTGGTGTTGGGTCAAACATAAAACAAAACTGTTTTTTCAGGAACAAGGCCGGCTTAAACGCCGCATTGAATGGGATGCCTACCAGAAGCTACATCGCCGCCTCATCCTTCTCCAGCAATTGGGTGCGGCGGGGAAAGATGTGGAAGAGGAAACTCGTTTAGTTACGCTGGACATGAATACTTGGTTGGCAAAAAGAAATAAAGCCACAATATTTCATTCTAGGGTCCAATACTACCAGGAGAATGAAAAATGTACATCTTTCTTTTTTAAGCAGGCGAAATCTTCCCATAAATTACTCACTACACTCCGTGATCAACATGGTACCATTTTGCACGGCACTGAGCATTGTAAACAGATCGCTTTTGATTTTTATTCTTGTATGTATGCTGCACCCTCTAATACTTCTTCTTTTCAGGATATGGAAGAATATTGTTCTGGACTGGAAGGAGGTCTCACTACAGATCAAATCACTCTCTTGGGGCAACCCTTTGATGGGGAAGAATTTCTGTCAGCCTTGCAGTCTTCTCCCAGAGGTTCTAGCCCTGGCATTGATGGGCTTACATGGGAATTTTATCGTAAATTTTGGGCCTTGTTGTGTCTTGACTATATGGCAGTTGTGCATGAAGGCTTTACTAATAATACCTTTTCTGTAGACTTCTCAGCCGGTATCATCACTCGGTTGTATAAAAAGGGGGACGAGACCTCATTGCAAAATTGGAGGTCTATATCTCTCCTGAACGTTGATTACAAGCTTACAGCTAAGGTGCTGGCACGCCGCCTTCGAGGAGTTATGCATTCTTGCATTCACCAAGACCAAGCTTGCGCCATCAGAAGGCGCACTATTGTAGACAGCCTGGTGACCTTGCGTGATGCTTTATGGTACAATCAGGAGAGGGGCCTTCCTCTGGGTCTTTTGAGCCTGGATTTCCATAAGGCTTTTGATAAAGTTTGGCATGATTTTTTGTTTTTGATCTTAACAAAAATGAATGTTCCCCCTGCTTTTGTTCACATGATCCGCACCTTGTATCATGGTGCTTACAGCCAAGTGAGTATCAATGGATTCCATACCACTGCATTTCCTATACACACTGGAGTCCGTCAAGGATGCCCCATGTCTCCCATTCTGTTTGTTTGTGTGCTCGAGCCTTTTTGTGTAAACTCAGAAAGGACAAACTGATCAAAGGTGTTTTTGTTCCTGGCGGTTCTGGGGTCCCCACCAAGGTTACCGCCTACATGGATGATGTCACTGTATTATGTCCTGCCACCGCCTCTGTGCGCAGGACCCTTTTACAGGCCTCTCTCTTTCAGGAGGTATCAGGGTTGAGTCTGAACATGGGAAAGAGTGTTTGTCTGACCACTGGTCCTTGGGATCGGCTGGCACACCTTCCACTCACTGTTACCACCGAACCTATTAAGATTTTGGGGGTCTATTTTGGGGCGCAAGGGCATGTGGAGAGGAATTGGGACGAAATCCACGCTAAGATTTTAAAAAGCTCTCTCTCTGGTCCTTGCGTAAACTTACACTGGAAGGAAAAGTTTTAGTTATTAAAGCAGTTTTGTTTCCTCTGTTGTTGTATCTTGCTATGGTTTTCCCTCCATACCACCGTACCTTGCAGAAAATTCAAAAAATGATTTTTACTTTCCTCTGGAGTTCTAAGATGGAAAAGCTCAGTCGTGCCAAAGTTTGTAAAACATGGAAGAATGGGGGAAAAAGTTTACCTGATCTTACAACCTTTTTGTTCTCTAAGTTATTATGTTATGTAGTATCCCGTACTGATGAAGATCTTGTTTTAGTGCCTGCTTTATTCACCCGTTATTTTTTAGGAGCCATGTTGCGACGTTTTGGACTCTTTGCACCTTCTAAACTGTACCCCTTGGCAACCATTGTCCCACCTTACTACAAGGGGTTTCGCTCCTTTTGCAGACTTTGGACACTGAACTTTTTGACCGGGATGTATGTATTCACCCCACTAGACTGAAGCAGGAACTCCGGAAGCAAGAGCAACCTGTTGTGTTGAATACCCTGTCCGAACCGCAATCCTTGCGAGTGTGGAAAATGGTAGGACACAAGGACATTACTCACAGTCAGCGTGATCTGGCCTGGATGGCTGTGCATGGCTGTCTTCCGGTGAAAACCTTTCAGCATCGGCGAGGATTGGCCCCCACAGCATGTTGCCCACGCATCAGATGTGGTAATGAAGAGACTGTTTATCATTTGCTGTGGGGTTGCCTCTATGCCAAGGAGTTTTGGACCTTATTTCAGCCTTTCCTGTTGCATATTGCAGGTATTTCTGCTTTATCTTTCCACGCCCTGCTCTATGGACAAGGTCTTTCTGCTCAGCGTCCTCCCACGGGTTGGCGGCTTTTAAACTCTGCTAAAGAGGCTTTCTGGGATGCACGTAATTTACTTCTCTATCTCCACAAAGATATGGACACCAAAACCTGTCGCAATCTTTTTCTAGATAAACTTATGACTTATGTTCATATAGACCGTGCCACCTTAGGCCTAGAAGACGCTAATACGTTGTGGCAGATTACAAATTGGAAAGGTTGGGTCACTTAAAAACTGTTTTTTTTTTGTTTTTTGTTTTTTGTTTTTTTTCTTTCTCTGCCTTTGCCACCAGGCTACCAGGATTGGCATTTATATAGGCCATCAATAAAACTTCTTAGTACATTTTTTGGGAGGGATGGATAATGCACCATGATGATTACGACCATGCTTTTTCACATGCTTTTTGTATCCTTGTACTTCTTATGACCATTGTTTCATTGTAACTATGTAAGTGTGCCTTTATCAAACTAATAAAGGTTTTGAAACAATATAAAGACAGAGATATTTATTTTATCTTAATTTGCACTGTGCAAGATGCCTTTGGCAATTATTGTACAGTGCAGTCAAGTACACAGCTACGCAATTTGCATAGCTACGTGTAGTTCAAAATGTATTTCACGTAGCTACGTGAAGTGCTACTACGCAAACTACGCCCAGGCTTAGGCACGATGGGTGAAAAATAAGCGCATGCACCCCTGGGAAGTTGTCTCATCAGCCAGTTACCTCCTATTGGACTTATGGCCATCGTTCATTCCCCAGTCATAGCTGCACATGGGAAGACTTGTTCTTCACCCGCTTGCCTCAAAGTGTTTGGGTGAAGATAGGTGTGTGAACTGAGCTCTGAATAAAGAAAAACTAACATAAGAGAATAGTAACTACATCCTGCTCAGAGAGAAGCCACCAGTGTAGCACCAGCAAGCAATCTGGTACAGTGTGAGGTGCGCTACAATGTCCACTATTCCGCCTATTGAGCCCTTCATCATTGAGGGTGCCCCATCGTCGCAAGCGTTCAGATGGGAAGACTGGATAGAGAGAGTGGAACTTTATTTTGAGGCGACTGAAGTTGACAATGCAAGGAAAAGAGATATGATTCTGCATCTGAGAGGCAAGACCCTACACTGCATCTCCCAGACGCTCCTTGAAGTGGCGCCGAAGACCCACAGGACCCTCATTAGAGCACTCAACACATACTTTGAAACCATGGCTAACCAGGATTGTGAGCGATTCATTTTCCACCAAGCCATACAAAAAACTGAAGAGTCCTTGACATGTTCTTTACCAGGCTGAAGAAACTAACAAGCACGTGTGGGTTCGCCAAAAAGGGTGATGAAATTCGAGGTCAAAGTAGCCATGGCTGTGCATTGGCGAAACTAAGAGAGCACATTCTAGAAGAATCTGGGAAATCCCTTGCAGACAGCTTGACGATGGGCAGAACCAAAGAACTGTCCAAAGCTTGTGCTTCTCACATGGATGCAGCGCTCCAAAAGACTGTCACGTCTGAGCCGGTCAATGCCATTACGTCAGGGGCGTGGCTTGCCGAGCCGCGGAATGGCTGCTCTGTGAGCGAGCTCCGCCGGCCGGGACCTGATCCTTTATAAATCCGCACATCTATCCGAAGCGAATTCCTGCTTCTTTGACATTTTTTGAGGCGTCTGGCATGAGGTGACCATCGGGGAAAGTTGGAGTGGTGTCGGCTGCCAGATTGCTGTTCTGCGCGCTCCGGAGTGTGGCGAGGCTGCTGACGGCGATTGCTGATGGAGGCGTGACCCGGCCGCCCAGACGAATTCAGGCCGAGGTCTGACTGCGGGCCTAGGTGAAACTGCTGCTTCCGGCCGGCACTGTCGAGGGCGCAAGCTCCGTGGAGTCGCGCTGTGGCCCGGCGCCAGTATATGCAAGTAGACACCGCTGCACCTGAGGGACTGGACTGTGCGGGAGGGACCTCCGAGAGCTGAGAGAGGTGAGACCTGTCCCGCGCGCACCTGTGCTGAGGCCGCCCGTCCCATTTTGGGCCGCGGTCCCGGCGTGGGCCTTGGCGGAGGTGACTTCTGGCCCTGCTGCGTGGGGTGACGGCGAGAGGAAAGCTGCGTGGGGGCCGGCGCCTACAGCCGATGCCAGACGAAAATCCGTAGTGGCCTGGAGGGTTGGGACAGCGGGATATCACAATCGGGCGCCATTTTAAGTGTGCCATTACAGCGTCGCCCTCCCCGCCTGATAATTACAGACCACATTGCCGCAAAGCGGACAGTCCTGGGGCATAGGGAAGCGATCAGGCGCTGTTGAACTGCCAGGTGTTATTGCAGGGGATTGTAATGTGAGAATTGGCGATTCACAGCCACGGTGACATTGGTGTTTCTGATCCCCCGACACTTGCTGAGTGACCAGGGCGCTGTGAGTGCTGCTGCGTGGACGCTTGGTGTTATGGGCGTATCGCACAGCGTGCATGGTGTACCACCAGGTCAGTAAGGGCCCTGGCGTTGTCTTCGTGAGGCAGGTGATATCTGCGCTTCTGTGCACACCTCGGCTGCTGTTTGTGCCTTGAGGGGAACCCCAAGGCGGGCCCTGCTACAGGTGCTTGGGGCGTTATTGGTAGCGCCATCTGATAAGCCCTAATATATATCTGACGCCCTGAAGCTTTGGACACTTGCAAGTTTGGTGGGTGGATTGTGACGCCAGCAGAGGAAGATTGTCGGCTGGGCACTTGCAACTCGCTGAAGAATTGATCATACTGCATAAACATGGGCAAACACGACGCAAAACAGCCCAAACTTAGCTTTGAACAGCGCCGCTCCACCAGACAACAGGAATCAGACACGGAAACCTCCGCAGGGGGGTCAGCTGATGGGCTGCAGGAGGACCAGGGTGAGGACATACGAACACTCATGTTGGAGATGCGCTCCAGCCTGCGCACTATTGACGCCAAATTGGATACCTTGACTTCGCAAATGGAGTCGGTGAAAACGCAGGTTGGAGCTCATGAGCACCGGCTCGACGTCTTAGAAAATAAACACACCGACCTACACGAGTTTCAAGTACAGACCAAGGACCAAATATCTCAGATGGATAGACTCCTCCATGTGATCCGCGCTAAGAACGAGGATTTGGAGGCCAGGTCGCGTCGAAACAACCTACGCATCACGGGAATTCCGGAGACCACGGCGATCACGAAGATGGAAGTCTTTGTGTCGGATCTGCTTAGAGACCTATTCGCCGCGCATCTATCACCGGTTTTTGCTGGGGAAAGGGCCCACCGTACTTTGGGAGCGAGACCGCCGGTGGGAGCTCCTCCACGGCCCATATTCGCGAGACTCTTGAACTATCAGGATCGGGATATGGTGCTGCGCCAGGCTCGTACTATGGGAACAATATCACACCAGGGGAACCAAGTCGCCTTCTAACCAGACTTCACCCCGGCGGTGCAGGCTGCCAGAAGAGAATTCTTGCCAGCGAAAAAGATCCTATTGCAGGCACAGATACCTTATTCTTTGCTCTACCCTGCCAAGCTCAAGGTCTCATATGACGGCTCAGCTCATTTTTTCACGGACGCCAAGTCCGCCTTGAAATTCGCCAAACACGTGGGTGGTAAGCGGACTAAGAAAGGCCCGGGATCCGTAGAAGCAGCGGACAGGCAGCTAAGTGACAATGACTGAATGTGAAATGAGAGTATCCTTTCTGTAACTTCGCTTTTTTTTTTTTTTTTTTACTCCACACCACTGTTTGCAAATCTAGACAATGTTATCCTATGTATTTTGAATCCGTAAATTGTATATTGCTTTCATATGTTATACACGACAGTATTGACATTTCCTATTGCCGTAATAATTATTCTAGTGTCATAGCACTATATGTTTGGTTTTCAGTTGCACCCGCACTCCTATGCTTGGATAGTATAGTTGGGTAGGGCGGACAGGGAGGGATGTGAGATCGTAACTACACGTAGTGAGATGGCGACAGTGTATTTTGCCTTGCGTCCGCATGTACTGTTTGAAATAACTGTATTGCAGGTTTAGTCTCTTGCAGTATCCCGGCCACCCTGCTACGGTAGGGAAGTAAGCCGGCACTCACACGTCCCCATGGGAAATTTCCCTGTAATGTTCTGTTTCAAGTCTTCAATGGGGGGTATTGCCTCAACCTGATTCGGGGGTTGATGTGGGTGGGGGGGTAAGGGCAGGGTTTGTTCTGGGGTTGTTTGTTGGTGTGTGGCCACTAAAGAATACAATTGGCACAAGACTTAATGACCAGCACATGTGTCAGGTGAGGCGTTGCGGTGACACACGTGCTACTTTACTGATGAGCACGAGACCAAGTTGAATTGCCTAACATGGAATATTCGAAGCCTTAATGACAGTAGGAAGACAAGGTTAGTGCATGCACACCTTACACAACACAATATTGACATATGTTTGTTGCAGGAGACTCATCTCCGATCCCAACACTCGACAAAACTGAAACATAAACGTTGGGGCTCGGCATATATGTCAGTGTACTCGAACTTCTCAAGAGGTGTAGCAGTGCTGGTTCGACGAGGCGTATACTGGAGAGAGAGGGAGGTGTACACAGACCCTGATGGCTGTTACGTATACTCCTGGGTTATTTGGGAGGCACATTCCTGACAATTGTAGCACTATATGGCCCCAATACGGACTCACCTGGGTTCTTCCATGACATCTGGGCTAAAGTTAGAGCCACTGGCTGCACCACGACCCTTTGGAGTGGAGATTTTAATGCCGTTATTCATGATGATTTGGACAGACAAGGTGCAGCTCGGTTGCATCATCCCGCAGCGAGTAAAGTCTTAAATGCCTTATTAGAGGAAGGGGACATGGTGGACATCTGGAGACTTCGCAACCCTCTGACTAAAGAAGGCACGTGCTTCTCGGAACACCGTCACGCCTGGTCTAGGTTAGACTATTGGTTAATGACTAGGGACGTGGCCAGCTGGGTTTTGGACGTTAGACACATGCCGAGAACAATATCGGATCACTCGCCATGCATGCTGACTCTCTCACTACCTAACACCACACATAAGGCGTTTTCCTGGAGGCTTCCTCCATTAGCGCTGTTAGATGAGGCATTTAAAGAAGAAATACGAACTGACATCACCGATTACTTTACACTTAACACAGGGACCGTTGACACTGTGGCCTCACTTTGGGAGGCGCTCAAGGTGGTCATCAGGGGTCAATGCATCTCCAGACAGGCGGGTGTTCTTAAGGCCATACGGACAACCCTGAGCAATATTGAGACGCAAATTAAAGATCTGGAAATGCGTATACAGGCAGGTGGTGAGGTCGCCCTTTTGGCTGAGCTGAATGTTAAGTTATTGGAATATGAAGAGGAAGCGCAAAGGGAGGTTAAATTATAGAAACATACCGGACGGGAAACAGCTCACTAGCAGGGAATCCTATGACCTTTTACTCTATGGAAATGTTGGATCCTACCATTATCTAGTGGTGGGTATTTATTGGTTTATTGTCCTTATTGTTTCTCATGGTGTCTTGTTTTTCCCCCCCTGTCGATCTGTAGAATATGGGGATTTGAATTTGTTGATCAGGTTGTGATATTTTAATTCTTCGTTTCGGGTATTCATGTAATGGAATTTGTATATATTGGGTTCTTTGTATGATATTGCACCCCGTTTAAGATTTCTAACTTTCTGCTTTCTCTTGCATCTAAACCCTGTTGGGCAATTCCATTCCCTTTTTCTCCTCTCTTGTTTCTTGTTGATTTGCTACTATTGACAATGTATTACAGTGTTTCTATCTCACGAAGTAAAGCGAGAATGATATGATGTCACTGGAGATAGGTAAAAATGAGATTATTCTCTGATAATGGGGTCCCGGCTGGGACTTCTAGGCCCTCATAATGTGTCAACTATTATTAAGTATTTCAGTATTTTTTTATAAAATGTAAAGAGAAAAATTCATAACTGTTTAATAGTTTGTTGGTCTGTCATTGTTATGTATAAGATGCAAGTTTGTAAATTAGTGTGTTGTGTTTATGGGCTAGGAATTAGTCCATTGGTATTTATGTATAGGGTGTTTTATATGTGTTGTAAGGGTTGTTCTTTTACATATGTATATTTATTTGTTTATATTCAACAGCCCTGAAGAAGTCCTGTACTAGGACGAAACGCGTCGGCTGTACTGTGTGTTGAGTCATTAGAGCTGGACTCTGTGTTTTTATCTACGTTAAATGAAAATGGAATAAAAAGAAAGAAAAATATGAAGAACTTTCGTGTCTGGATATGGACTTTTCCTATTGATTAAATTCCGCTGTGTGGTGCACCTTTGCTTTTGTTTTGAACTGTTAGGTTCCTGTAGGAACAAGCACTGTGACGGTGGGTGCTATTCAGTGTGCACACAGATCCCAGGTAGTATTGAAGGGATAAGATTGATGGAGTGAAATTAGGTTAGGTGCTGGCAGTTAGAAGGTACCACTGTTAGGTCTATTTGTTTATGTAAATATGCAGAGGCTCGGCGATATGGAGAAGGTGATAGACCGGGTAGAACATTGGCTGGTATGCTTCGAGCCCCCCGCTCCTCGGCCTTGATCCCTGAAATCATAACTTCACAGGGTGACATTGTCAGGGGCTCCTCAGACATCCTAAATGAGTTCTCATAGTTCTATACCAACCTTTACACTGCCCAACAACCTAATTGTCCGGAGGGTATGCAGGAGTTCCTGGATTCAGTGGCGCTAGTGTGGTTTAATGATAGACACAGAGAGTATATGCACCTACCGTTCTCGGTAGAAGATGTCAAGGATGCTATTAATAGTATGCCTCTAGATAAGGCACCAGGTTCCGATGGTCTGACTACCGCCTTTTACAAAGCGTATGTGGAGGAACTGGCACCTATACTCCTCGATGTGTATGGAGAGGCGCATGACACAGGTATACTATCTCAGTCGATGCGTGAAGCTATCATCATTACCTTACTGGAGCCAGGTAAACCTGAAACCGACTTAGATTCATACAGACCATTGTCACTTATCAACGTGGACGTAAAATTTTTGGCAAAACTGATAGCGACCAGGTTACAACCTTTACTCCCACTGATAGCGCTACCGGATCAATCGGGTTTTATACCCGGGAGATCTACCTCCCACAACCTTAGGACGGTCTTTTCAGCCTTACATTACTTACATCCTGATGTACAGGCAGCCGCGGTCTTCCTAGATGCTACTAAAGCATTTGACTCGCTCGAATGGCCTTACCTTTTCAAAATCTGGCAAGGATGGGATTTGGTCCTCTTTTCCTTCAATGGATAAAATTGCTATACACTGAACCGTTGGCCAGGGTGCGTGTGAATGATATGATCTCCGCCCCGTTCCATATCACGCAGGGTACCAGGCAGGGTTGCCCGCTGTCCCCGTTATTATTCGCCATTGCGATGGAGCCGTTGGCAGCCCGTATCAGGCAACATCATACAGACAAGGGCATTGGATTTGGAGCTCGAAGTCTTTTGATATCGTTATATGCCGATGATATCACTCTATATATCCTGAATCCTGATAACAATTTGGATGTAGTGCTACATGAACTCATTAAATTTGGCGGCCTCTCTGGGGTAACCATAAATTGGTCTAAATCTGTGGTTTTTCCTCTAACCGATAATACTAAGACAGTTGTCTCGGAGTTCCCACTGAGGTGGGAAAATGAAGCTGTGAAATACTTAGGAGTCTGGGTTAGCAGGAATTTACAAGAGCTATGGAATTTAAACTATGGGAGAGCAATTGCCTGGCTAGAGGGAAAGGTGACCATGTGGGCTAAACTTCCACTTTCTATTGCAGGGAAAATTGCATTGGCCAAGATGATTGTATTACCCAAATTTCTATATTTATTTGTGAATCTCCCACTTATACTTACCCAACCCTTCTTTAAGACACTGAGGTCTCTCTTAATATCCTTGATATGGGCGGGAGGACAGGCCAGGGTGTCCTGGGAGCTTTTATCCTTGGCTACCAAGCAGGGAGGGCTGGGTGCCCCAGACATGAAGCTCTACGCGTTGTGTGCGCAGGCGCAATTCTTACAATACTGGTACACCAGACACCATTTCAGCCACACGTGGCTGTCGAGAAGATGCGGTAGCGCCTGTCCCGCTTAAGGTGGCAGTCTATCAGAAATACAAACGCCCCATAGACTGCATAGACACCCCTGAGACTCTCAGGTGGGCTTGGGATGGGCTACGTAGCAGAGCAGGCGCGCAGATTCTATACGCACCTTCTATCCCTCTGGCGCAGAATCCCATGCTTCCAAACGTTAAGGATGAGATCAATACTAAGGTAGCACAGGCAATGTCGCTTCATACGTTTGCTGATCTCTACCCTGGCGGTATATTCAGAGACCCCCCCGAGTGAAGTGGATGGCCAGGTGATATCCTTTGGGGAGACTTTTCTATATCACAAACTTCGTGCAGCTTGTCGAGAGCTACATGCAGATTTCCCATCCCAACCTACCCCCCTGACTGCTCTAGAAAATTTGCTGGTTACGCCATCGCCACGTAAGCTTATTACCAGACTATATACTCGCATGCAGACTGACGCCCCTGTGATCGACTCCAGCGCTCGTCTTAAATGGGGCACTGAGATAACCCCACCTCTGACTGATGACCAATGGTCGTATTGCTGTGCCCAGATGACTGAATTATCACCTAATTATAAAATTCGGCTAATTCATTTTAAATTCATACACCGTTACTACAGAACGCCGATTAGCGTATTTAAAATGGGACTCAGGGAGGACGACTGTTGTTGGCGCTGTGGTGCGTCCGCGGCCTCTTTCCTCCATATGGCCTGGGCATGCCCGGTCATCATGGAAAACTGGTCTCAAATTTTTGTATCCATAAACAAAATCCTAGGTCTAGCATTGGACCCGTCCCCACTGCTTGGTTTGCTTGGTTATGTCAGAGACACATATGTAAGAAAACGTAAATTGCATGCACTATTGTTGTTATTTGCCAAACGCCAGATAGCTATATGCTGGGGGAAGAAGAGAAAACCCATGATCAAAGACTGGATTCGAGAGGTCACATACGGGCAGACTCAGCTTGCTACGTTCTGGGAACTAATGCCACCTACCTCCAGACCCAGGGACATATGGGAACCATTTATTGACTGGGCCCGTACCAGGTCTGACGGTCCTGATGATGCGATGGGTATCGCTGCTACTGCTGTGCCCGAATAATTTACACCTTATTGTAGGCACGCATTGGAGATTGGAAGGGTTTGTTCTGTACGCAAAACTCGACGAATGTATGGTTGTACATTTTATACTACTGTCAACAAGTATCGTCATGCATAACTGTGTATTATATTGCATCTGCCGTATTTGAACACTGTGCTGTGCACCGCTGAGCCCACTGCCTTATCATTTTCTGACATTCTGTTCTGCCACATGATTAGACTTTGTATATGGCCGCTCTCACACCACTGTTTCTTTTTGGTTTATGATGATGCAATTATGTTTGTTTTGCATAGGTTTTGAAAATCAATAAAAAAAAAAAATTTAAAAAAAAATGCCATTGCGTCTACACCATTACCCAGAAAACCCAAAGCCAAAAGCTCTCCACCTAAAAACCTGTGGGTATTGTGGCGGCCCCAGATACCACCCAAATGATTGCCCAGTGAGAAGAAAGAAGTGCACGGCGTGCGGAAAATACAATCATTTTGCAAAAGTCTATTGCTCCAGTAAAAAGCTGACACCCAAGCTGCAGTTAACACAGTAACGGAAGCACAGGAACTGAGCAGTGACATGGATGATGATGACTCTGAACACACCGTTCAAGCTGGGTTCACCGTGGGAACAGCGATGCAAACTCAGTGCCATCTCACACAATGTCAGATACAAGTGGGGACTCATCCTGTGCTATCCACCGTAGACACCGGTGCATCAATTAACTTGCTATTGGTGGAAGCCTATCAGCTGCTAAACCCCTGCCATGTCGCAAAGAAACAATGATTAAAGTCTTTGCATATGGACGGAGCAAAACCCTTGCCATCAAAGGGAAGTTCCGTACACCTATGACCCACAGGGCACAGTCTTTCGACTCTCTTGTGCACATTACTGAAGAGGGCCACGGCATGTTGCTGGGGTGTTGCACGGTGGAAGCCCAGGGGATTGTCACTTTTGCCCTAGGAGTACACCAGGAAGGAGTATCACACATCTTAGAAGACTTTCCTGAAGTATTTGAAGGCATAGGGTGTCTCAAAGGAAGAGAAATCCAGCTTCATATCGACTGATCAGTGCAGCCGGTTGCCTTGGGACACCGGAGGATAGCATTCTACCTCAGGCCCCAAGTTGAAAAGGAGAAGCTGGAAGCAGCTGGAATCATATAAAAGGTCACGAGCCCAACCTGTGGGTGTCCCCTATTGTTGTGATTAGAAAACCAAAGCAACCAGGTGAGGTGCGCATATGCATGGACATGAGGCTGCCCAATGTTGACGACCTACTGGGAAAGTTGAATGGGGCGTGCTGGTTTTCTAAAGTCGACCTCAGATCTGGTTACTATCAGCTCATGCTAGCGGAAGCCACATGACTTTATCAACTCACGTGGGTCTGCGACGTTTTCTTCGATTGAACTTTGGCATTTCCAGTGCTGCCGAAATATTTCAAAATGTGATATAAGAAATACTGATTGATCTCCCTGGAGTAATAAATGTCAGTGAGGACATCTTAGTATGTGCGAGATCCATCCCCAAACACAATGATCGACTGAGAAGTGTCCCACAGAGGATGAAGGACTCAGGACTTAAACCTTCATAAAGATAAATGTGAGTTCTTGAAGCAACGGTTACATTTTTAGGATATACTTTCTCATCAGAAGGTGTGGCCCCTAACCCTGACAAGGTCAAAGATATCAAGGAAGCAGCCCCACCAGCCACCATATCCTAGCGTTCGCAGTTTCTTGGGTATGGTCTGTCGTTGTGGCAGGTTTATCACAGATTTGACCACCTTGGCACAACCATTGCAAGAACTCATCAAGTCATTCACCCCATGGCACTGGGGAGAGGAACAGGAATGAGCTTTCCAGGTTACTAAAGCAGCTTTGTCTGCTGACGCCACGCTGATGTACTTTGAACCGCAAGAGGAGACACTAGTCCCACGGGGCTATGAGCCGTCCTGATGCAACAACCCAAGAATGGGGACTGGACTCCGGTAGCGTTTGCAATTTGGTCCCTCACAGAGACAGAGCAACGGTACTCACAAATTGAGAATAAAGCAATCACTATACACTGGGGGTGTTGCCACTACCATTTTTATGTGTATGGCCAGCCGTTTGTAGTCACCACGGATCACAAATAGGCCTGTGCGGTGAACTCTGCTCCATTCGTGGAGTTTTCCGTGCTCCGCGGAGTGCGCAGAGTTCTGAAAAACTGAGCTCCGCAGAGCAAAGTTTTTTCTTTGCCCCCGCTCACCAACGTCAAGTTGGCGGGTGAGGAAAATCCACCTCCCGGTGAGATTTCTTAACGCGGGCGGTCACAACGCTTGCGGTGATGGATGGTCGTGACTGCTCGCATTGAGAAACCTTTTGTTCGCGTTGAGAAAGCTGCCGCTCGGGTAGAAAATCTACTTGAGCGGCAAGAAAAGAAACAGCGCCCTCTTGGGCTGCGCATGGTGCTGTTCACGCTGATTTTACAGTGTGGCACAAACACTCGGAGCTGAAAATCAATGCGAACGGCATGACCAAGCGCATTCGGCCACTTGCGGAACTACGCGTAGCGAAGCAGAGATTTTTGGTCACTTCGCGGAGTTCCACATAGCTGAACTCCTCGAACTCCGCCCAGGCATAATCACAAACTCCTCATTCCACTATTCAGAGGAACAGCGTCGAAGCCCCCACCGCGCTTTGAAAAATGGATGTTCCAACTCTGAGAGTACAATTGCCAGGTGGAGTATCAGCCAGGCACCAGGAACTCGGTGGACTATCTCTCAAGGCATCCCCGAGCTGCCACCCCAGGAGAAGAAGAAGAAGCCTCAGAGAGGGAGGAGTATGTGTGATACATATCTAGCCAGTCTCGGCCCCTGCCGATTTCAATAGACCAGATTCGAAAGGCCACCGATCATGGTGACTGTCTGCAACAAGCACTGGCAGCAGTCAAAGACAATCAGTGGCACCAATTCAAAGAAAGGTGAGCCCAGCGAATACCTGAGGCCCGACGCATATTGGAGAGTCTCTACAATGTTTGGCACAAGCTTGTTGCTGACCCCGATGGATGTCTCCTGCAAGGGCACCTGCTGGTAATCCCCGCTATCCTCACTGATCAAGAAGTGCACCTCGCTCATGTTGGTCATCAGGGGATGGTCAAAACAAAGAACAGATAGCGCATGAAGGTGAGTTATCCGCTGATGGATGAGCAGGCAGAGGCCCAGGTAAATTCCTGTCCATGGTGCCAAGCCACCGGTGGAACCCCAGCTCCAGCCCCAGTCATAACGGTAAGAGGGCTCCAACAGCTATGGGTGTGGGCTAGTGTGGATTTTGGAAGTCTACCAGACTGGAGGTATGCCATGGTGATCCTTGATGATTACTCCAAATACCCTGAAGTAGAAATCATCGCATCACAAGGTGCTCGTGAGGTGCTGCTGAAGCTAGAGAAGTACAATGGCCACTCTCGGATTATTACGAGAGGTGCAAACTGATAACGGTCCGCTGTTTCATGGTCAAGAGGTGACCGAGTACTTCAAGTCTCTGAACATTGTCCACCGGAAAGTCACCCCACGCTGGCCACAGGCAAACGGAGAAGTGGAACGTTTCATGAGGACCTTAAATAAAGTTATTAGAATTGATCATGCCAATCAACAGCCCTACGAGTGGGCCATGTATTAATTCCTCCATGTGTACCATCAGACACCTCATTCCACCACAGGGCAAGCCCCTGGGCACCTGATTATGGGTCGAATAGTGCAGGACTTTATTCCCCATCATCCTGAGTGGCTTCCGAGCCTGGTAGACAAGCAACGTGTCCTAGCCAAACGCCAAAGTGTCAACGCACGTGCCAGTTGACATCGCCGAGCCAAATAGTCTCTCATTCAAGTAGGTAATCTAGTCCTAGTGAAGGACCGGTTTCCCTGCAGCAAGTTCAGGCTGCCCTTCGAGCAATCTCCGTGGACAGTTACCCACGTTCATGGCACAAAAGCAACTGCCAAGAGGGGAGCGGAATCAGTGTCTAGGAACATTTCACATTTCAAAAGATTCTACGTCCCTTGTTCTGCAGTTCCTGAGATAGAGGATGATGCCCCAAACCAGGAGGATGGCGATGGAATTTCAGGGGCCGAGTGCAGTCTGGTGACTCGTCAGAGATAGTGGCAGAGAAACAAGAGGTGGACACTCCAGACGACAGTGCTGCTGAGTGAGGGTGACAACCTTACCCGATAACACTTGAGAAGTAATCCGGCCCCTTTATCTTGCCAGAAAGACCATGCTGTGTGAGGGTCTGGTATGAGGAGGCCCTCAGTCCAGGTAAACGTTTCTGGTAGATCCCTGCAGAACAGGAGTCCCAATGTGGTGGGTCTTATTACCTGTGACAGTAAGCAACTGTGACTGGAGTATCTATTGATGTGTAGCTGTTATGTTTTGTGGTTATTTCAAAATAAGGGAGGATTATAATGTCGCACCAGTGATGTAACTGATGTGCAGAAAGCATTACTGTATGTGGCCCTGCAGGGATGGGTCTTGTATCCCCCTGCTCAGCTGCTGAGATGGTTATATCCCCGAGTCACGTGGGCTAGAAAATAAAAGTCAGTTCTCCGGTGTGGTCTTTTAGGGAGGAACCCCCTGAGGACGAGTAAGCAACTATACCACCATGCGGCCTCCAATTATTTCTAGGCCACACCACATGTCCAGGGCGGGAACAGAGGCTCAACACCTCCTGCCACATACCAAGCGCCTCCCCACCTCCAAGACACAGGGCAATCTGGGCCTTGAAGTCCTGCCCCGATGTGAAAGCAATATTTTGTTTAGTTCCTTTGTGTTGTTTGTTGTTTCTTTTTTATTGTTAAAGTTGTTTTGCTGATCTTTTTGTTGATATTTGTGATATTGATTTTACTGTGTTTTACACAGTGTGCAGTGCTAGTCAGTATTTTTGTAATGAATATCTAGGCAAGAATATTTCTGTTTCATTATATTTTTGTGATTGATATTGTGACATACGAGTGACGAGGGATGGTGATGCCTGCAAAGGAATATTGTGAAGTAGGAAGTACCATGGTCTAGACCTGATGGGGGTTCAGAGCAGAGAACGGCTGCCAAGTGGTGCAAGTACACTTACTGCATTCACAGGCTTGGAGGCAGTGGACAAAGCTTGCTGATGTTTTTTAAAATGTGATTTGCCCAACTTTTAAACTTCAGGGTTGTATTTTGAATGTCGGGGAGTCAGGATTGAGCACGGTATGGTGAGTCCAAGAAGAGCATTGTATGCTCCACCTGTGTTGTGCTTGAGGTCATTGGTAGCATATTCAGCCCCTGCCTCCTACTATGGTTCGAGGCAGTCCTTCCTCAATGGGGGAGTGAATGGGTAGTTATCGGCCAGTGTGCTGACCAACAGGGCAGGCCTGTGGGAGTATAGTCTACTCTCACATGCATGTGTTCGGGCAGGTAGGGCCCCTTTCTGGCATGGGCAGAAATCTCTAGCCTGGGGCTTTGGATGTGACTGAGTGCAGACTTGCTGCTTGGGTGGGAGGGGGCAGAGGGGCCAGGGAAGTTTTAGATCTCATTGGAGAAGTGTGGCATATTCTCCCTATGGTGCTGTAGGGATCCGTAGGTACTGAGCTGTGCTCCTGCCCAGATTAAATAATTATGGTAACTACATTAGTTTACTGTTAGAAACCTAGATTTCCAGCATCAGCCTATATTTTATAGGGTACCACTCAATGCAACCAGAACAGGTGCTCTTCAGAAGTCATCATTGCAGCATCACAGGAATTTCACAAAGCTCACTGTCAAAAACTGTTTCAGAGAGCTCCAGGGCAAGCAGGAGCTACTGGGCCCCGATGCAGGGATTGGGGCCTTTAACTTGTGATGTCCCAGTGCCCCGTTTACTATGGGTCCTGAGCAACTTCGACAAGTACTTCTCAGCACTTGACTCTCAGTGGTAATGTGGGTCAAGCAGTCCAAGGCTTCTCACGAGGAAGTAGACACGGGGGTAAACACAGGCTCACAACTCAAAATATGTTCAATAGCAACAATAAACAATTGTCCAGTAAACTGCTTACTTTTATTACAAAAGGAGTGCTTATATACGAACACAAAGTAAATTACGGCATAAACAAACAATGCAGATGTTCTCCTGAGATCAGGGCTCTAGTGTTTAAACAGGCAGGTTCCTGAGTCCCAATCCCCGCTAGTTAGAGGTAGTGGTTATTCCCCATTCACTATAGGCAACATTCAGCTTAAGCCCCACTCACTAGTATTCAGAGTCTCAGAAGTCCTAATGTGATGCTTCAAAAAGTCAAAAGCGTTCCAGCGCTCGAAGCGCTAAGTGGCACAACAAGTTACCCCGGGACTTTCTGGCCCTGCGATCAGTCTTACCCACTTCTGCACAGTTGCGCTACTGGAGTCTCTGGGATTGTTTCACTCTTGCAGGTCAGTGGCTGCTGATGGTACGTAGCACTCACGTCTCTGCAGGGGCAGTGTCTGGCCATCCACAGCTTCCTCAATGAGATGGTACGTTCCTCTGATCCTTTTGCCGGGGGGGTGGGAGGGGGGTAACCATTGCTTAGGTTCTGATCCTCAGATCAAGCTTGGGCACGCACAGGTCACCACAATGTCCTCTCCTCTCGAAGATGGCGAAATCAGACAAATTTCCTTGTTCTTCATAGTGGCCCTCTCTGGCATACGCGATCACCGGCCTTAGTCAGCACATGGGCAATGGCCCGATTGGCACAGCAGTAATTTCCTCTTCACAGCAGCCTCTTCTAGCATATGGGATTATCGACTTCACTCCTCTCACGGGCTACAGCCAGATGGGCATGGCAGTCATGCAATCTACATGGTGGATTCCTCTGACACAGAGGTACGCTGACTTTACTCTGCACATGGGTGATGGCCAGATCGGTGCCACCATGGGTAACTTCACAGTGGCCCCATCTGGCAGAAGAGGTCACTGACTTGAATCTGAACACGGGTGGCAGCCCAATCAGTGTAGCAGCTCACTATGGCAATCCACCCACCAGTATACCCCAGTGGATTTCTCTCTGTGATGTTCCCTCACTCAGCTGCGAGACTGGCAAACCTTAGCCCCCAGGTCTGGTCACAGACAAAGGTATTGTAGAGCTTCTTCTACTTGACATACAGCCTGACTGACTGCTTGACAGTGGCAATTTTGGGGGCCTTGAGATCCCCTTTTATAGTCCATTTCCAGACACCAAATGTGATTTAGGGTCTTAGTCTTTGAAGTTTGTGTGTGGACTGCTTCCTTTTGAAGTGCCCCCTCCTCTGTCATGCCCTTCCTCCAGAAAGCAGTCGGTCACAGCAGGAGGGACTCCAAGTCTTGAGTGACTAGAGATTTGCACCTGAATGTCAGCCAAAGTAATTTGTGCATCAAAAGGTTACCCCAGGTCCCCAGCCCTATGCTTTATGATTCTCTTATCAGTACCATCTCCTTCCTGAGATGTGCTCAGGCCTCTTTCCAGTGACCTCTCCCTGAATCAAAGAAAACCCTTTGAAGTGTATTGAAGCCCTGGCTCTTCTTCCTCCAGTGTGTGCGTGGCCCACCCAGGTTACAGGAATGCAGCAATTCAAAAATCTTTCTGGGGGATTCCTCTACCTCCTCATGCTCCTCCATTCAGCCCCGGGTCCCGAAAATGGAACCCAGAATCTTCCATGTATTGTACCATTCACCCATTACATAGTTCTTGGCGATTTAAATATCCATTTTGACCAGGCAGGCTCAAAGGACACTCTAGATATATCTGACATCTTGTCCCTCGCTCAACTCACCCAATGGGTTGGCCTCCCAACGCATTCAGGGGGCCACACTTTAGATCCCATCTGCTCGAACTTCTCCATTGCAGTTGAGCCTCCTACTCCTGTGTCTTGGTCAGATCACTTTTTAACATATTTCTCCTGGGCTTCACCTGGTTGTAACCTCCCTTTCCGGTCTGAGCGTGAGCCGGTGATTGCTAAAATTGACCCATCATTATTCAGCCAAGCCCTGGGTTCCACCAGACCGCCTCCTGCCAGAGATCTTGCAGTGGGGTTAGCTGGGTTCACAAGCTGGATCATGAACACTGTTGATCTCACAGCTCCAGCTACCCGGCTTAGACATTCTAGGGATTCCCCGTCTAACCCCTGGTTCACTCCCAAGCTGAGGTTACTGAAGCAGGAATGCAAGAAACTTGAGAGGCAATGGCACAAGGGTTATCATTTCGAGGATAAACTCATGCTGAGAACTAAACAGAAAGCCTATTATACGGCCATTACACAGGCTAAAAACCATTACTATGGGAATAGAATTGACGCAGCCAAGAATAACTCTAAGGAAATCTTTTCTATAGTTCAAAGTTTCCTGGCCCCAAAAGCACAAGCTAGCACGATTCCATCCTCGGACATATGGTGTGAAGATCTCTCTGTTTTTTTTATGGAGAAAATCCGCACTATACAGGCGTCCTTTACCACAAATAATAAAGTCCAGGATGCCCTCCTGGCCGGAGCCACCCCATTGGCCCATCCTTCTCATTCGCTGGCCGCGTTTACCCCAATAGACCTTCCTAGTTCCCTTAAAGTTTTAAAGGGCCTGAAATCAGGATCCCCTTCGGACCCGTGCGCAGCCAGGCTTCTGGCCGACGTGGCGGATACAGTTAATCCCGAAGTCAACAGACTTATTACCATGTCCTTTACAGACGCTCGTGTCCTGGCCGCATGGAAGCAGGCCAAGATCCTCCCTCTTTTGGAAAAACCCTCTCTTGATCCGTTATGCCTGTCAAACTACAGACCGATCTCCCTTTTGCCCAGCCTGGCCAAGGTCTGTGAGAAAGTGGTCAAAAGACAGCTGACTGACTACGTTGAAAGTTCAGGCCTTCTCCACCCGGCTCAATCGGGCTTTAGGGCCTCATTTAGTACGGAATCGGCCCTGGTGGAAATCTCTGAAGCCATTAGAGATTGCCTGTATGCCGGCGGGAGGGCTGCTTTGGTGCTGCTGGACCTCTCGGCGGCATTAGACACGATTCCCCATGCTCTGCTGCTCTCCCGACTGGCGGAGATAGGTGTATCAGGCACCGCCTGAGGCTGGCTCCAATCCTTTTTGGAGGATCGGACACAGGAGGTATGGCTCCCACCGTTTTCCTCATCACCGAAGAAAGTGACCACAGGGGTTCCACAAGGCTCTTCTCTGAGTCCTCTTCTTTTTAATATTTACGTTACCCCTCTTGTCCAGTTGGCGGAGGACTTGGGGGCAAAGATAATTGCTTATGCCGATGACACACAGCTCCTGTTCACTTGGAGGAAAAACGAAGTCTCTACTTCGGCCGCCAAACACTGCCTGACCACAGTTTTCAGCTGGCTGGCAGGGGCTGAATTGAAATGCAATGAGGAGAAATCGGAAATCCTCTTATTCGGCAATTTTCCTGCCCGGTTTAGGGAATCACTTTGGCCCTCCAACTCTGCATTGCCTTGGTCCTCCAGGAACCCAGTTAAGAACTTGGGGGCATATTAACAATGCGGCGCTAAAAAATTATCGCCGCTTTTGCGGCCGTTTTCGGCCGAAAAGCGGCGATAATTATATCGCCTTATCAGCAAAGACACGCTATCGCGTGTTTTGCTGATTTTGCTCCTGTTTCCAGCACGCCTAACTTCGCATCGCTAATGAGATGCAAAGTAGGCGTGTCTGTGGAAACAACATGGGTAAATATCGCGAAGGCAGCTTCGCAATATTTACAATGCGGGGAAGCGATTATTTAATCGCGTTAAGTATGCCTTAACACAGGAATTTAACGTCTGTTAAATTCCTGACTAAGGCATACTTAACATGGGGGGTGAATTCTGTGGCTAAGACCACAGGCCCTATCATCTAGGATATCGCCGTTTTCCACCATGGAAAACGGCGATATCCACGCTATCTCTGGAATTTTATCGCCTCGGCGATGCGCGTTGTTGATAACGCGCTAACCGGGCGATAAATTGCAGAGATAGCCGGCGATAAATATGCAAGCGCTAAGCGCGCTTTGCGATATTTATCTCCGGGCCTTGTTAATATGCCCCTTAGGGCTTAAGGTTCAAGGAGAATCTCCGATTCTCAACCCAGGTCAAGAAGCTGGCAGGGACCTGCTTCAGTCGCCTAAAGTCCCTCAGGAAGTTTCTTCCCCTTCTTCCCCAGGTGGCTAAGGAGTCTGTAATTCGAGCCCTTATTCTTTCTCGGTTGGACTACGCCAACGCTCTATATGCTGGCATCCCAAGCTACCTATTAAATAAATTGCAGCTGGTGCATAACGCGGCAGTGAGGATGCTCGTGAACGTTTCCGCCAGGTTCTTTTTTTTTTTTTTTTTTAATTTCTTTATTGAATTTTTCTGCATAAACAAAAAGGGGATATTAAAATAATCTCCAAAGGAACATAGACAATTTACAGCCAATATCTTCTTCTTCTGTGACAGTCGGGGACTGGTACCTCATGGTTCCCCAACAGGGAAGAATAAAGAAAAACAGTACAATGCAACATACAGAGCAATAGTCACATGGTGAGTCGGGCTGGGAACACTCTCCCTCCCAATTTCCCCTCAGTGTGTAGTCAATGTTCATGAAGAACTAGATATGCTGTGTCTCCAGGGGCCAATTCGCTGACAGTGGATCGCATGCATAGGGGTCACGTCGTTATATTTAAGTCAGACTGTGCTAGGGCCATCTGCCTCCATCGCCGCCCTCCTCATTATGTACAGGGCCCAGAAGTTCTTCGGTCTATTACGTGGTGGCAGCAAGTCACTATAATTTTCTGTTTGGGTGCAGCAGTATAGCATATCTTTGGTCCACTGACCAAGTGTGGGCGTCGGGCCACGCATCCAGCAGATGGCTACACATCTCCTGGCTAGAAGCAACGCCATGTCGACCAGTCGTCTGAGTGACTTAGGGAGAGACTTTGAGTACCCCAGCAAGGCCAGGAAGGGGTCAGGGTCGAGGGTCAAGTCTGTTATCTTATTAATCTCCGCAAAGACACCGCTCCAGAAGTCAGCCACCCCCGACAGGTCCAGGCTACATGGATAAAGTCCGCAACTAGTTCCCCACATCTGTCACATCTGGGATCTTCACGTAACCCGTATCGATACAGGCGTTCCGGTGTATAGTAGACCCTATTTAAAAATTTAAAATGGACTAGCCGATGGCGCCCGTTCAACGAGACCCTTTTGGTACTCATGCAGCAATATAGCCATTTGTCATCCGCAATTTCTACCTGTAGGTCCCGCTGCCATGCTAGTCGCGGCTTGGTATAATCTCCGCCTCTCGCAGACATCGAGATGTTGTAAAGTTTGGATACCAGTCTGGTAGAGGATGGCGCCCGGATGATCGCAGTGAGAGCCTGAAAGTCAGGGGGCTCTTCCATATCTTCCCCCAGCATGTTTCCGCCAGATTCTTGCGTGAGACTACACCTACGCGCCTTTCACTGGTTGCCCGTGGCAGAGGGTCAGATTCAAGATCCTTGTTATTGCCCACCGTGCTCTCTATGCCACTGGGCCTGGCTATCTTCAGAAACGGTTTTCCTTTTACACTCCTGCAAGAGAACTGCGTTCTTCCACTCACCTCCTGGCCCAAATCCCGCGTTTCCGCCTGCAAAGGTCAGGCGGCAGCTCTCTAGCTGTGAAGGCCGCTCTGGCCTGGAACGATCTGCCCTTTGCGCTCCGGGGCATTCAGGACCCGATTCTTTTCAAGAAGAAGCTGAAAACGCATTTGTTCCCCTAATCTTGGCGTTTCTTCTCTCTCTCAAGGTTCGCGCCGGGACACTCTTGCAGTATCTGTGCGCGTTAGAAATTCTAAATAACATAACATAACATACATACACACTGTACATCCATGCACAACATACGAGTTGCACAGGGCTACATACTAACTGGATGTAGGCCAAGTGTGCGTTAAGCACACAGCAGCGGAATTTTACATGACTGAGCCTGTAGGCCTGACTCCAGTGACACAGTTAAAATAACTTGTTCACTTCGACTGATCACCACACAGTATGCTGAAAGCACTACACTTGAGCTACTTAACTCATACCAAATGAAGTAGCCTTTCACCATTATGAGGGTAGAGCTTTAGGTGCCACTTCCGCTCTAACAAGACCACAATCCGTGAGACAGGCCAATATCATGACGCACACGCATGGTCTGTGTTCTTCCATGACAACAAATATCAGCACCAGGGATCCAGACATTGTTGCAGCTGAGGCACTCAGGGCAAGGTGCATGTCCCTCACCATGCGATGGACTTTTCAATCCCAACACTCACACTTTTAAAGAGGCTGATCATACCTCTGAGGATATCAGCAATGGTACATCGAACATCTGATTGACAACAACAGGCCCATAAAAACGATGCTGTCTCATTTCAGTTTTTGAACTATGGCCCAGCTTCAACTTCACCTGCATATGTAATGTACTTATTCAATTATTTCTCATAATCTTTTTATCTCCATGTAGTTCTTGTCTGCAGTAATAATTAATACACAATAAATGGAGATATGGTGTGCAAATGTAGTAAGATAACATCAAGACAATACACACAGCCGATCATTTACACTAACACTTTTAAGCTCAAGCTTGGACATCCGTATTGAACTGTGTGCCATGAATTAGCAGCAAGTACACAATTCTCTGAAAACTGACATTAATATACATGAGTTTTTTCATCAGTTGTATTTTATATTTATCTATCCGGTATCAACACTAATCAACGCCCCCCCCTAACTGTGGCCGTCACGGGGCTGCCCCTGCAGGAATCTCCAGCACCCCCTCCTTCCCCCGCTCTTACATACGACCTCTGCCGATCGGCTGCCGCAGCCACCGGCGGCAAACTGTCTAGCCACGCCCCTGGCTTGGATTCATTTGCATAAGGGAGAGACCCCTTCTGAAAAGAAACATATAAGACGTGGAACATCTGCCCCCTGGTCTTTGCATTGGTTACAGAGGGTTATTCAAGCTTTCATGTCACGTACTTTGAGGTTGCCCGCTGCGCACGCAGGGGGCCCACTTTGGAGGGAGGCCACCTTAGTGCCACATTAGGCATCCCAAACCAGTCTAGTTGTTAGTCCTCCGGTGGGTCCCTGAGGTCCGGCGCGATGCACGCGTCACTTCCAGCGCACCGAGTGGGCAGGGGCAAGGTATTTATACTGGCTCCGCCCATCCGGCATTCCTTTTGCGCCTATTCTTCACGCTGTCACCCTCCCTACCGCATATCCGGCGTGTCAGCTAGGGTGGGTAGCTAGGGTAGGAAGGTCGTTAACTTGTTAATTTGTGTTGCAGGCGGAATTACAGGGCAATCCAGAGGCTGAATGATACATAGGGGTACACTCTTCAGGAGCACAAGAAGGGTGCAAATGCCAAACAACCCCAGGAGTCTTTACGGCAGGACCCTGGAGGAACGATGGCGCCGCGCTAGTCCTTTGGGCGGTTGTAAGCCTGAGCAACCGGAGGCTTGCCTGGACACGCTCCGCCCCTAAAAGGGCGTGAGTAAAGGGGTGGACTGGTGGTCTGTTGTATGTGAGGGGGAGATTCCCCAAAAAGGGTAGCACCGATTGGGTTGGCCACGGTGCAGTTGGCTCATCAGGTGGGCAGGGCAGTTTAGGGGAGTCACCGCTGCCTGCCCTTGGATCGCCCGTAAATTGACCCACCACGTTGGCATATTTCTTGTATGAAATAAACCTGCAACAATATCTTCTCCAACAAATACGAGTCTTGTGTGTTTATTTATTATTGGAATGCTATGATTTGCAGGTTGGGTGAGTTGCCGATATTGGCACTATGTTCTCTGAGTCTTAGGAACAGCTGTGTAGTAGACGTTGACCTTTTTCATGCTACACCACTGCGACTTCCTTCAACACCGCAGTGATGACCCAAATGCTGGACTGGTTGTCTTCTCACACAAAGTGGACTTCATGGGAGGGTTGAGCTGGTAGGCGCATGGTGAGTCCTTTTTTCTAATGCCACAAACGAAATACAAATGCTGGAAAATGCTGCAGAAATAGGTGCAGATTTTCAACGCTTCTGTGTGACTATATGCTTGAGTCCAGTTTTTTTCTCTCTAAACTCTGGGACTTGTAGTCCAGGTTTTATAATGGGCTAAAGAAGGCTACAATCCACTATGCAAAGAAAATTCTGGCCTGTATCAGACTGGTCACTCGCGAACCTGGGAAACTTAGTAGGGCTGTGGAAGAAGTCTACCCATTGGTTTGAAATGTTGGTTCAAGCAGTCCCATCAAATGTTTTCTTCCCAGACCCAGCTTCTCAGCAGGTCCCATTACATTACAGTGTAGGAGATTTTCTTCTTGTCTTTTGCAGAGCGGCGGGATGACCTATGGATAATATCTTCGTCTACTGAATGCTGCACATCTTTCATTGCTGTTGCGAGTCTGACTTCTAATGTGCCGCTCTCTGTCACGAAAGTCAAACCGGGGTCCAGTTCAGGGAATCAAAGTCACTTGTCAGCCGTGCCAGCAAGCCGTGCCATCATTTGTTGCAAGGTGCAGTAATGTTCTAGTTCCATGTACGTTTCTATCTTCAGAGTCACTTAGCTATAGCCATATTTTATATTACGAGGCAATCGATAGCACAACAAAGAGCATTCGGTTGCCAGTCCATTAGCAGGCAGTAAGTCGAGGCACTCTTTACTGCGTCTGAAAAGCGCACCGGAAATGCTCGCTTGTTGTCGTTGGGCTCTCAGGTTAAACAAGCTTCTCACGGCGCTGCAGGAACAAACAACCGGCTGCATTAGCCCATGTATCTGCTGTGTTTAGACAAAGCACGGTGCGAATGGATCATCATGCCTGCTTTTGGCGCACATCCCATGGATACAGATATATGATGTATGGTCACTTCTGTTTTGGAATGTATGTCATTGTATAAAGAACATGTACGTACATCACCGGAGGGGCAAGCGGAAACATACAACTTAAGAGTGACATAACATTATTAATAATTTCAACACTGAAATCGTTAGCAACTGTGGCAGTAGGTATCAGAAATGTATCTAGAAAAGTAAACACAGGTTGGTTGGTTGCGTGGCTTGGTGGCTAACACGGCGGTCACAATTTAGGTGAGCTCCAACCTAAACCTGCAAAATCCGTCCTAATCCTGCAAACTGTGTCATTCACTAATCAAGGTCGTCCTGTGATAGAATGAGCTGCTGAGGACAAGATCCAGGGACTGTTAATTTGTGGCAAGATCCCGTGGCAGGCCACTGCTCACCGGTGAGGGCTGTGCTGGGCCTCTGGATGCCGACCACTATCAGGGTGCGACTGATATGGTTTGAAGGTTGTGCCTGAGAAAGCGCTCCAGCTGCAATGGGCGGTGTCCTTCCCCAGGCCAAAGTGCCTTCAAAGATGTAGTGGTTAGACCTGTTCTCGCCCACATGTAGGGATTCTTTGGAGGAATGGGGCCACCGGCACTGCAGAGGGAGATGGAGATGAGCCCGCTGTGGGCGTGAGTCTTGCGGACACCCCTGCGATGCAATATGTTAATATGTTACCACCAGGACCTGTGGCGGTGAGGACAAGTGTGCCCTGGCTGAAGTGAGGAATGCAGGAAGCGGGTGAAGAGATCACCTATGGCTGCCAGGGTCAAGACAGTGAATGGTCACGATAGGCTGAGAGATCCAGCTCCATGATCCTGCTGGAAGGGCTGCACCCAGGGCCCGTCTGATGCCACGGTGATCTGAATACTCCATTCATATTTGGCCACATAACAATATTCACTTGGCCAATCGGGAATGGAGAGTGCATTGAGGGGAGCCCAATGGGGTGTTGTTGCATTCTAGCTAGCACAGCATTGAGTTGAACTGAAACCCACTGGAGTGACTGGGAAATTGTGTTTGGAGGGATCCCAGGGGATATGTCTGGCCTCTAGGAGAGGTATGGACTTGTAGCTTGTGAAGTGTGTTGTTTAGGTGTGGATTGCTCATGCCTCCTGCGGCCTGGTCCAGGGCTGTCGAGGTTCATTGGAAAATCCTGAAGTCTTTGGAGGATCTTTGGAGGGCTTCCTCTCCCAGATAATAGACAGAGCTGACTCTTATTCCTTAACCTGTTATTTGCTATCCCGGCAGCAACCTCTCTTCATTGAGTGGTACTCTGCATTGGTTTCACCAAGTGACCCAGGAAGGGTGAGCATCGCAGCCAATACCGGAGGTCATCTGGGGTGTCCCCATAGGGTAGACCTCCACAACTTCGCATCACGCAGAAAGAGAAATCACCATCAGCCACACCAGACGAAGATCGACAAATTTTGCTAAACCTACAGATGCTGTGGAGGGAGCAAGCAGTAGCAAATTGAAACCAGAGGCCGCGGAGGGAAAGAGTCTCTCCAAATGTTGGACACCACAGCTATTCTCAAGGCAATTGAGGGTACTGATGTGGAGTTTATCATACTGGACCTCAGAAATGTCATTGGATAATTCACAGAGGCCGAATGGTTCATCAGTGCAGGACACAGCACATAAAATGGAAGCAACTTTGGGGTGAGTAACGGGCTTAACTCTGGACCTGCTGACCAGGGTGGAGTACATGAAAAAAGAGCTTGCTGCAATACTATACACGTAGTGGACTTCCAAAAGGAGGCAGAGGGGGCTCAACATGAAAAACGACATCCTGGATACCAGTAAGAGAGCTCTCACCTTGCGTTTTCATTGAGCAAGCACAGCAGACTTTATCACAGATACTCCCATCAGTGTTATAATTATCATATATTTTATTTTTCTAGGTATTTCTCTTTTGAATTATATATGTTCATTTATTCAGGTATATGTTTCAACTATAAGTGAAATGTACTAATTGCTAATTGTTAGATTTGGGGGTCTCTAGTTGGCAATGGTTTGCACCTTTGTCCAAATAGGGACCGTGCGTCTAGTCAGGGTAAGGGGCTACACTCCTAAAATAACCCCTGCTCACCCCCTTGGTAGCTTGGCACGAGCAGGCAGGCTTATCTCAGAGGCAGTGTGTAAAGCATTTGTGAACACATACAGTAATACAGTGAAAACACTACAAATGGACACCACACCAGTTTAGAAAAATAAGTAATCTTTATCTAGATTTAACACAAGACCAACGACAAAAATCCACAATACAATATTCAAAAATATGGCTTTTAAATGGTAGAAATAGCTTAGTTCAATGTAGATGGTAAATGCAACACTTTACTCTCAAAGTACCTTGGATGCGAAACGCAAAACAAACAAAAGGGTCGCAGGGAAGGTGATGCGCCGTTCCTTACACTCAGGAGAGTGGATGCGTCTTCCTTACTGCAGCGCAGGGGAGTGATGCGTCGCTTCCTTACTGTGTGGGGAGTTGATACGTCTGTTTCTTACTGCGATCTGGTGTGATGCGACAAGATGGCGCCTCGATGCGATGACGATCCGGTACGATGCGACAAAATGGCATCTTGGTTACGGTGCGACAACGTAGATGCGATGCGTGCACGCCCGACGGCCGTGCGGCGACTCGGTGAACAGGCCCTGCGACACGCTTCTCCGGTGATGCGACGGCGACCTCTGCGGCGGCGGCACGCTTCTCCTGTGATGCGACGCGCCTCAGTGATGCGATGGCGAGCAGCTGCGGCGGCGGCACGCTTACTCCGCGATGCGACGGCAACTCCTGCGGCGGCGACACGCTTCTCCTTCGTTGAGTCGCGCTTCCAGCTCCCAGCGACACGCAGTCTTCAAAAGGGCCCAACAAAACAGCAGGCACCTCTTTGCAGGTAGAATTCCCAGCAAGGGGATTCAGGGGAGCTGGTTGGTGAAGTCTTGTATCCCTGAGACTTCAGGCAGGAGGCAAGCTCAATCTTCAAGCCCTTGGAGATTTTCTTCAAGATGATGAAAGTACCCACAAAGTTCCTTTCTCCTTTCCTTGGCAATAAAGTAACCACTGCAGGCCAACCCCAAACAGCACACAGCACAGGGGCAGTCTCCTCCTTCAGCTTCCTGGTTCTTCTCCTTGGCAAAGGTTCGTCTTGGTTCCCAGAAGTGATCTAAATCTTGGGGTACTCAAAAAGTCTTTGTTCTCTGAAGGCAGAGAGTGTCTGTACCTAGTCAAAACCAGTTCTGTCCTCCCTGGTGCAGCTTCCTGGCAGGAGGGGGAGACCGCATTGTTGAAAGCAGACCTGGCCCAGGTAGCTGAAAGGAAATCTCCTCCCCCTACTCTCTATTCGATGAGGGCTCAGGGGAGTGAAAGGAAATCCCCGCCCCCTACTCTCTATTCAGCCAAGGTCCTATTCAGCCCAGCCCTGACCCATCAGACTGCTGGAGCCCAAGCCCTCCTGTCACTCACAAACCAGACAGGTAATACACAACCTAGCAGAGGCAAGCTGGATGGTTAGGCAAGAAAATACCTACTTTCTAAAAGTAGTATTTTCAAACACAGAATGTAAAAACCACCCACACTAAAAGATGTATTTTAACATTCTGAGTTCAAGCATACCAAACTCGAATTTCTACCTTGTTCCCTGGGTCAGTTAGGATTATAAGGTGTTATAATCAAACTGCCCATTCTGGCCTATGGGAGCAGGTAGCCTTGCAATAGTGAAAAACGAAATTGGCTGTAATTCACTATCAGGACATGCCACACACATCAGGGCATGTCCTACCTTTCACATACAATGCACCCTGCCCTAGGGCCTACCTTAGGGATGACTAACATGTAGAAAAGGGAAGGTTTGGGGACTGACAAGTGGGTGCACTTGCCAAGTCGACATGGCAGTCCCGGACTGCCCACAGGCTCTGCAATGGCAGGCCTAAGCCATAGTTTACAAGCTGCTTCTGTGGGTGGCACAACCAGTGCTGCAAGCCCACCAGCAGCATTTGATTTACAGGCCCTGGGCACACCCGGTGCACTGTACTAGGGTCTGACAAGTAAATCAAATAATCCAATCATGGAATCACTAATCCACAACAACAATTTATAATAGGGAGCACTTGCACTTTGGCACTGAATAGCAGTGGCAAAGTGCCCAAAGCATCTAGACCAGCAAAAACATAGCAAAACACAGGAGGCAACAGCAAAAAATGGACGGGAGACCCACGCCAATGGTGCCAGGTCTAACACTAATTAATAAACCAGTCTGCTTTTTATATATTCATGTTTGTTTCTGTATGGTTTTAAATTGCCTTTCCAGTGATTGTTTTATAAAGATGGAGAAAGGCTTCATGGAAATTTATACTACTACTTCTCGTTTATTGTTTTTAAACAATAAGCACAATTTCACAGAATGTAAGTAAGTGAAGGGTTAGAATAGCTTAGCACTAATTGTTTATTTTGACAATATCCACCAATGGTCAGGCAGACTATGTAAATTAGAACAGAGTGTTATGGGATAGCAGGGAACGTACCAGGGACTTGAGAGTGAGGGTCATAGGGAGTCATAATCACCTTTTCTTGCTGAGGAAGGCACATCTAGCCTTAAAATGCCATATCTGCCAGCTTGCAGATGCAGACGAGGACAGCAATAGCTCTTTCTTTCTGAACATTGGTTCTATTGTTCATATAGGTATGCATGTGGGATCTATTTATGTAGTTCTTTTCAGTGCTAAGTTTAGCATATCTGAGAGAAAGGTGGGGTTAAGGTAAAGGAGCTTTATGCAACCATCTTAATACAGTATGTGTTACTATTCTGCCTAGGTTTTCAAGTGATCTTGAGTGTGCATATTCATGATGAAAGAGGGTTTGCGGGGCTCTAGTTATCCCTATGAAATCTCCCAGTACTAACCTCAACTTAGGATGCACCTCACTCAAGTAATGCTCAGTGGGTTGTGGGGTGGTTGCAATCCACTGGGTTTTTTGCCTCTGGTTGGCATATTGACTAAGTCCTTAGTGCCAGAAGTTCTAGAAGAACCATGTATATGGGATGCTCTGGAAAGAAATTTAGAAAACGTATCAATGTAGTGTTAATTGTTTCGATCTTTGGGAAATCTGGGATGACACACTCAAGATTTTACCAGTTATTACTAATAGTGGAGAGGTTCTTTATTGTTCAGTTCAGATAGATACTCCATCTCTGCTGTAGGTTTGTTAAGCGCTTATTGTATAAAAACATTTATTCCCCATTTTGATTTCAGTTTTGAATCTCATGTTTGGAATGTGTTTTATAATACCTCAGCAACCTATCCTGATAGGAGTACATTTTAAAGCACCACTTGCACCACACATTTCAGCGAGCGGTTTTCCCAAATTAGGGAGTTGGGTAGCTTTCATTGTATATGCACATGCTGCATACCCTTTTAGAGAGGTTATGTATGGTTGCAGTTCGACGCTGTAGATCCCAATTCAGGAAATCTTCATACATATAGACCTGCTGCAACACTTGGTAATTGGACTATGTATCACAGAAAGGCCAAATATGACCAACAGAAAAGTGAGCTGACATGCAAGGCTGAAGTGAGTATTATAAAGGAAGAGAAAGGTTCAGACATAAGGGCACATTTTAAGAAAAAGAAAGTAGCCAGTGTAGCAAAGAAACATGCCTTGGTGGCTATGGATATGCCTGCAGAATGGGTCGTGTGCATATGCATTCGCATGGGCCTTAAAACAGGCTCTGGATTTTTATAAAAACAAAGCGGGTAGGACAAAGAATATGTTAAACACGCAATTCCCGTAAGGAGTAAGCCTCATGTTAAGGCTCAATATCCTCTTGAACTAGAAGCTAAGAGTGATATGAAAGCTAATCTAGATTAGCTTCAATATCAATGTATTGTAGTGCCTTTTCATTCCTTCATGAACATTTCTCTTTTTCCTCTATTAAAGCATGGCAATTCAAATTGAATTGTTTTAGATTATAGAAATTGAAATACACACACATCCACATATGTTGTACAAATTGCTCGCAGCTCTGGACTGATGATGAATCTAGTCAGGAAAAAATATTAAACAACATTAGATATATGAAATGTATTCTTTAGTTAAAATATACTACCTGTATGCCAGTATTTTACCGCTTTCTCATTTTGCGGTTTTCAATACGCTTATACAAGATTGCCCCAGGGCTATAAGAACAGCCCTGGACGCTTTGCAGCAAGGATTACAGAGATGTTACAAGAAGATCCCAAGGTGCTCTTATATGTTAATGACATCTACATTACAGATGATGACTTGACTGAACACCTGCATAGGGGGGACAGTATTGTGGCAATCAATGGGTATATAATCAATTAAAGAAAAATTACAATTGCATATCTTAATGTGTTTTTCCTTGCTTATGAATCATCTAGTGAGGATTAAGGATTAGCAAACTGATTTTCAACAGAAGTGTGCTACTTACAACCTCCAAACACATTAAGGAAGTTGAAAGCCCTAATGGGGTTTCTTAACTGTGGGAGAGCTTACTTACCATATTATGCTGAGTGGGTAAAGCCCTTGTATGGATTGATTACTTTCATATTTACTAAAAAGTATTAGACAAAAACACACATAGTTATCTAACTTGGGCTGCAAGAAGACATGTTAGAGACTAAGGGCCTGATAACAAGTTTGGCGGTGTGGGAGCAAGCTGCCATGCCAGTGCCCTGCTCCCACACCGCCAAACTCATCTGCAGACTGCCCACCAGATTAAGAGGTTCCTCCTGGTCTGTCGGGCAGTGTTTTGGCAGTCCCAGGCGGTGAGCCCTAGAAAGGCACCTCAATAGGAAGGCCAAAACAAGTTCCTGCATGGCATTAACTGTTAAGTCCAAGTCGTACAGGAACTGGGGGTGCATGCATACAAAGGGGCATACCATGTGCCCCCCTGCATGCATCTACATGGCCCTCAGACAACAGGGGATCCTGTAGTCTTATGCCGTCCAGCATGGAGTACCGCAGTGAGCGGCGCTGGGCCGACACTTTTTAATATCTATTTACAACCCCTTGCAGTGGTGGCAAAAAACAGAGGACTGTCATTAGTATCTTATGCTGATGACACTCAGCTGGTAAAGTCTTCTCCAACAACTCTAACCACAACTTAATCAAATTTCATGAGGATATGCTGGCTGTAGCATACTGGATGTCAGCAAATTGCCTGCAGCTTAATGTCAGCAAATCCGAAATTCTGTTGTTAGGAAAAGACACTCATTTATAGACCGACCAGTGGTGGTCTGATGCGCTGAGGTCCGCTCCCTCGTCCAAGGAGGCTGTGAAAAACCCGGGCGTTTGGATTGACAGCACCTTGTCCTTTGAAGCTCAAACAAAAGCAGTGGAAGGGGTCTGTTTTGGGCTTCTACGTGGACTTAGGCCTCTGTTAGGGTTCTTTGACCCACAAACACGCCAGATCATTATCCAATCTACGATCCTGTCCAGCTTGGATTATTGCAATTCTGTGTATCTGGGTGCTAACAAATCTGGGATACAGCGTCTGCAGAGTGTTCGAAATGCGGCAGCACGTACTCTCTTTGCTTTCCCTAAATTTTGCTCAGTATCGAAACTCATCCCCAAATTACACTGGCTGCCGTTGGACAGGAGAGTTAATTTCAAGACCTTGTGCATCGCTCACAAAATCTTTATCAAACAAGCACCTTCTTTCTTGCCTGATCTTCTTTCACTGTATATACCACGCCGTACGTTGCGCTCTGGATTTTTTGCAATATACACAAAATATTCGATAAACTCCAAATATATTACCTATTCATAAGCGTAAGATGGGGATCTGCATGGACGGCTCTGCACAGCCTGCAGTCTGCACTATTCTATTTACAAGACTACAATGAAGTTTTACCACACTGCGCTTAAATGTCTACAGAGATTTGCAGGGGAAGTCAATAAAATGTAAACAAATGTGGGCAAAGATGGCTGTTCAACAGGACCAATTTCCTTTGTTCTATGTACAGAACACCATGGCCATAAAAGTGAAGAAATTCAGCCTAAAGGGAACTGTGCAGTAGATGTGGCTGCAAAAACAGCAGTGCTAACCTTTAAGGTAGCTGCTTTAGCTCGATCCCAAACTAAGATCAGTGCAGTCATTTTAGTAGCAATGTAGGCAGTTTTGAAAGGAGAAAAACTTTGCAGTTTTCCCTCTAAGTATTTGTAAGAAATCTGCCTGTTCTGCATGTTCATCACAGATTTTTTGCCTTTTCCTGGACCCTCTACTTGCTACACTTAGAACTCTGTGCAATGATACCCCTGTGAAACACAGGAAAATTGCCTGTGCTCCCTCTTTAAACATGTTTTACTTGGCTTATCTCTGGTTCACATATTAAACTTGTCTATATGTCACTAACAAACGGTGTAGAACATGTACCCAAGGCCTGAAGGTAAATGCCACCTGTGGAATGCAGCAACTATTGTGATTTCGTCAGAGTGGGCCTGGAAACTTGGCTTCAAGCTTACTCCGTGTAGCCTGATGACTGCAGCAGCCTAAAAACCTGCTATACAACCTGTCAAAATAACGCTTTTCAACAAGTGGAAAACCCAGATTTTAAATATTAATAAATCATCACAAGTATATCATTTCGCCCACATGTGTTTAATAAAAGTTTAAATGTCCCTCCAGTGACTTACTTCAAAAAGTAATTTCACTAGCAGGGCTGTAACTAGGTCTTAGAAAATGTCAAAATATAGATTATAAATTTTAATCTGTAACTTTTGACAGGAACTGGCTAAATAGTCATTAAAAGACTATTTTTAATATTTATCAAAAGTCCAATTGATTGCTGAAATTGGGTGGTTAATAAATACTTAGGAAATGTAACTTTTAGAAGATTACCTTTTCCTTGGTTGAAGTTCTTGGAGGCTAATTGTATTAATTTGTATTAGCTGGTCAGCAGCTGCCCAGCAAGTGCTTGATCTAAATGAGTTGTGAAAAGTGCTCTCAGATCACAACAATGACTTCTGCCTGGAGGTAGGATGGCTGGGAGTGGGACACGTGATTCCTGTCAACTAAGAAAGACAGTTATGGTTGTCCTGGGAACTACTTCGTTACCTTGAAAGGACAGAGGTGAGGCATACCCATTCACAATTTAATGTAAAAGGGGACCTGAGGAATGAAAAGCCTTTGTTCCATTGGCCCACTTTAGCTAGGCTGGCTGTGAGCCCAGTCGGAGGGAAGCTAACACAGGGGAGTACACTGCTCGCTGGCCACACTTCTGGGTGGACGTATGAGATCTGCACAAGGGAGAAAGGGTTTCCCCATCTTGTATTTTCGGAGTGAGGGGCACTGTGGGATTATTTGCAGTAGGGCAAACAGGAACTATTGAAACAGTGGATAGGATTGCCCCCAGGAATATTTCCGTCCATTGGTTAAGGAGAGGCCAGGAGTCACACTCCCCCACTGGCTACCATAAATGCGGTACCCCAAGCAAGCCTTCTCAAAACACTTTCTGGACCTGTGGAAGATCATTAAAGGACTAGACCAGCTATCTGTGACATGTGAGGAGCCTGAAAGAACTGGACGTGCTCCCCCTTTTATCCAGGACAAGGAAGTAGACTCCAAGGAAAACAGGAAAGTGTCAATAGATCACATCAAAACCCACTATGTAGCGATTCTGTTCAGCAGACCTCCACTAACACCAAAGGGCCTACAAAGTAGATCAACATATCCTCTCTCTACTTTAGAGGAATCTTTCATGCCATTCCAGGGATTAATGAGACTAACATGACTCCAGAATGACACCAAGTGAAAAAACATTGAAATGTTATAAATGTTATGTATTTTCTTTCCTGGGTATTCCCATTCTTGACCTATATGTGTTAATCAATTCACCAAGTATGAATGAGTGTGATTAATGCATATTTACTTTATTATATTGTGTTCTGCAATAAACATGTTGCTTGAATGTATTCGCAGTATTTAATCTAAGTGATGACTGTTTTGTTTTACCTTACGTTTATTGATTCCTGAAGAGTTTCAGGAAGGTTGTTAATTAACTGTCTCATTTATTGCTGTTGCTCAACAGAACACAGCCCTGTAGAAGGAGAATAAATGAAAGGCCATCATGCCTAACACATGCAAGGAAGTTAGAGAGAAGACCTTCATTCTAGGAGACAGCGGGACAGGCCATGCATATCATTGATTCTAACTGAAGACTACAGGGGAGGCACATACCCTTTGCCTCTTTGCAAGCTGAACTTACAGTGCAGCTGGCCTCGCACACCAGGAAGAGAATGCCTTGCTATTATATCGAAAACAAGTTATTGCTGAAACAGATATGCAGGTGTGAACCATTTCTGAAATTCAAAATGGGGTTTTCTATTCTGCTGTGCTAGAATTAGTTTAGCTCTTACAAGTAGCAGAGTAGGGTAGAATTGCTATAAAAGTATAACAGCAATCATGAGTATTTTCTCTTGTTCACACTTTTGTAAAAGTTTGCTGGTGCCACTTTATTTGCCTTCATTAGAGTTGAAATTCACATTGTGTGCACTAAACTAGGATGTCTCATGGAATTGCTAGTTACCTGAAACACTTCTGACACAAATATTGCGCAGTGGGATGTGTGGTGATTGCAGAAATACTGGTTTTTCTCTTTCGGGTTGGCACGTTGACTGAGTCATTGGTGCCAGGAGTTCTACAAAACCAAAATTTGTATTTCTGGAAAATTTCGTCTACATGATTAATAAATCAATGATGCAATACAAGTGCCAGGTTCGACAAGTGACCCTGATGCTGCAATATTAACAATTGCAACCTCTGCAACTGTGGTTTATTATGAACCACCAACAGAACCCATATAAATTAAAATGTTACCGCTACAACCAACTGTGCCATATAAAAATGACTCTTATTAATGTTTTGAAGAAAGATAAATAATTATCCCTCCATTTAGTCGGCACTACAAATGGCTGTTGGTTGAAATACTGATACCTTTTTCCAGAATGGGTATATATCTGGGTTGCTACTAGAGTGCTGTCCAATCTAATGTGGATTATAATGTTGATTAAAATTTTGCTCTTGGTACATGGGAACTATATTTCTGATAAAACAGTGCCTTTTTCAGTGGTTCGGGAATTGCAACCACAATCTTCTAGTCACAGAGCACTGCATATCCTGTGCAGGACTGTGTTGTTTGGGAAAGGGATCCTTATTTATTTCAAAATCTTTTTATTAGAATTTTCCTTTGAGATTGAAACTAAAGCATTACATATGCAACAGTGTTAAAAAAATCAGCCCAGAGTTACAGATCTCACATGTAGGTTACAGCTGCGTCACGAGGTCTGTGGGGAAGAAACTTTAGAAATCAGCAAAAACGAACAAAACTGTAATGTCATGGTGCAAATGAAAATAAGGTGATCACGGGGGTGGGGTTACTGGGCCTTCTACTCAGGTGACCTTTGCACTGCGCGGTGCCCCCATAGCTGCGGTGTGGTTAGATATGGAACAGGTTGAGGGCTCTCAGCCGTGGGGCGCAGGCCATCAAGGGAAGCCCCTCCGAAAGGTAGCTCACCAACGTAGACCAAACATAGTTGAAGCCTTTTCTGGCATCGTCCACTATGTCGGCCATGCTCTCCAACGCCAGCGCCCTCCACAACCTCGCATGCCATTGAGTTAAAGATGGTGCCTCCTGTTTTTTCCACGCAGCAGCAACTGCCATTTTGGCTTCCCCCAAACAAAGCCACATAACAGACCTATCACTCTGTGTTTGGCGTTTCAATGAAGGGTCTCGCACCCCCAACAACGTATGTTCCAGAGAGCTGGGAATAGGATAGCCTAGGATAAGTTTAATTTGGGACAGAATTTCTTTCCAGAAAGGTTGTATGGAGGGACAGTCCCACCAGATGTGTCGGAAGTTGCCTAACGGGATCCTTATTTATAATGACTACAACAAAAATTATTCAAATGTAGTATGTTTTAAAAATATCCTCAGATTACATGATAATTACATTATAATTCCTAGTCCTTTTGCAAATTCTTGGTACATAAATGCTGTTAAACACTTAATAAATAATTTGAGTTCATATGCTTTATTGAAGAATATTGTTCCCTATTTAAACGCAGAAAACAACCAGAAGATGTTTTGCTTTCATCGTTATTGACATCATTGCATTATTCGATCCAACAGCCCTAAAGAAAAATACAACTATACCGTGTGGGAGGATTATCGTATCCAACCCATAAATAATCCTAAGAAAACTACTTAAAATGATAGAATTTAATTTAACATTATTTCCTGTGGAGTTTAAGTCCCTAAATGGTATATTTTGTATAGAAGTGTGATGCAGTACCAATGGTTGGCCATGTGTGGTTCTGTACTTACTCAGCTTTGAGCTGGAGTAATTTACTACTGTTTATGGTCCCTTTTTGGCTGTAGTAGCTTAAGAGGTCAAGTTTGTGAATATCAATGGGCTTGAACTTTTGTGGATGGGTGGGTGTCTCTCCTTAAACCTCTCATTAACCGCCCCTTACTTACTCCTCCCTAATCCCCTCCCCTATAACTGTAAGTAGTCTCCATTTAACAGACACTCCCCCCTGTCTCTCCCACCTTTACTACTAAAATGTATACCTACATGTGCAGAGATCTGAAGTCAGGGTGGAGATCTTTTCACAGATAGAATTGAAGATGCAGGGTTGGAAACTCAGCACATAGCTTTGTAAATAGCACTTTGTAGTAGTATTGTAGTACTACAAAACGGGCTAAAAAATGCAGTTTGTGAATAGACCCAATGGCATCTTGGGAATACATCAGGGAAAACCTCTGGCTTTTGTAAGCATATAGGCTCTCCCTCCACTGAATGCAGCCTTCCTGGATTCTGTTACTGCTCTTTTGACTCACCTTCTTATGGGGAACTGGCTTATTGGAGGTGAGTTCAATGCGGTCACACACTAGTCTGATAATCGGACAGGTGTTTCAGTGGTGGACCAATGGGAACTGTCCCAGCTTGCCAGATTATGTGGAGATTTGGGGATGGCAGGCACCTGGTGCAGGCTACAGCTGAAAGAACTCTGCTACACACACTACCTAGAGTCCCTTAGATCCATCCCCCATCTGGATTACCTCCTAGTCTACAATACAGAGATGAGCAGAGCTAAGGAAGACAAGGTTAAGGGGGTTGTCCGATAACTCTCCAGGTAACCTGCTGATAGAAAGGTGGGAAGGGTCAGAGAATTTGATTTTGTGATGCTTGGTGGTTGATTAACCCAGAATTCAAACTCATACAAAAGCAGAAACTGATCTCTATATTTCACAAAATCAGAATTTGGTTGAATCCCTCTCAACATTTTCAGAAGCTATTAAAGCAGATCTCAGAGGCACCATTATTAGTTTAACCACTGGGGAAACCAGGTAGCAACAGGAAACAGTGTCAAAAATAAAAGTACTACTTCAGAAACTTGAATCCCAATATTTGCCAGCGATAATCAGAGAAGCCAGGGCAGCATGGAGGGCTTCCCAGAGTGACATATACTAATGGAGCAATAAAGGAAGCAAACCTCTCCACCAGTTATACCAAAACAAAGATGGCCCAAGACAGGCAAATAAAAGATGCTCTGGAAAACACAATAATTGACACCCAGGTGTGAGCAATTGGGTTGTTGCTTAAGTGGGGTGTTAACCCTGCTCAAGCAACAACAACAATTCCTGTCTGGGTGAACCACAAAAGTTACTAAATAAACCTGTGCTTAACCCTCTAGTAGCTTGGCACAAAAGCAGTTAACTTAACTTAGAGGCGATGTGTAAAGTATTTATGCAGCACACAAACAGCAATAAAGTGAAAACACAGTACAAGAAAAATCACATACTGTTTCGAAAAATAGAGTAAGTTGTAATAAATTATTTGACATCAAAATGACAAAAATCGAATCTGTAGAACTGGGGTTATGAATTAAAAGAATTTAACGTAAAAACTAGCACCTGAAAGATCAGAGCACCATCTGCAGAATCTTGTCACCTGTGACTGGTTCAAAGTAAAAAAAATATGGCTGACCGCAATGGAGCACAATACAGATACAAGAAGTGGATTGGGCCCGGTCAGCACTTACCTTCGGACTTAGAAGAAATTTCAACAAAAGTGTCTGAGAAGATAGAAATTCAGCAGGATAAGGCTTCAGGTGGTGTCCGAGGAGGAGACGTCATTGTAGGGGAGCCACCTGACAAAGTTGCTGTAAAGATTTCCACATACGGATTTAGTCTCCTATTTGAAAGTCAAAAATCCCCTTCAACACGAGGATGGAGGCTGTAGCAAACGAGGGCTCCACGAGGCCGGATACCTCGTCTGCAAAGGACCGCTGAACAGGATTTGATGCTGCGGTGAAGAACGTAGCGGGAGCTGCCACAATGTCATGCCGACCAGCGATGCATCAAATTTAACAAAAAGGTGGTCCCTACGAGGAAAGTGTAGCCCTTGACTCTGTAGCCCTTGACTCCCAAGGCAGAGTGTTAAGATAAGGGTACAAATACCTTTAACACATTTAACTCAAGGTTATGCATTTATTTTATTTTGTTGAACTCATTTTTAGAAATTTTCAATTCAATTCATTAATGTTTTTAAACAATTGTAAGGTGCTCCTAGAGAGTGACGGCGCAGTGAATGTGACTATCAGTGCAAAAAGTGCATACGTGCTAAGTACAAAAGTATACACATGTGGCTGATAGGGATAGTGGGATATTTCGAGTCAACACCTCTGGAGAGAGTGTTGCTATCCACCATCAATATATTATAAACAATCCACATATGTTTTTTTGTCGACGTTTAGACTCCCCAGGTATGTGTAATTCTAAACGGGGTCATCATCAGGACGAAAATTACATAGGAGAGACTAGGCCCATAGGAGCCGAGACCTAAGGCGTTTCAAAGGAGCAAAGGGCACCTGAAGTTCAAATTAATCAAGCGTGCTTCAGAAATTCGCATGAGCCCATCGCAGCCGAGACTTGGGTTTCCTAAAGGTGCATGTGTCACTCGGTAATTATTCAAACAAGCGTGTTTCAAATTCGCATTTTTGCAGTCTCCGACATAGAGCGTCCTTCCCGAATGGATATTACTGGCGCACACGAAATACGTTTAGGTTAAAATGGTTCATAGAATATATCCCCGTCATTAGCCAGAGTTCATAAGTTGTTTGAGTGCCTCTGGTATAAGCCCAACAGGCAGGAGCTAGGTGAATGACAAAATCGGTCTTGCTTCAAGTGGGTTATTCAATTCCGAACCAGGATGCAAGTATGAATTTCTGTTTACACATAGATCGAAATGGGTAGTTTGTGTTTATACACATGTTGAAGTCATCTTTTCTGACACGAAATGCGTGAAGTTGTCAGTAACTATGACCTTGAAGGTGCCCTCTAATAAAAATACCTTACTCAAGAATGTCACAGACGAGTCAGGTGCTTCCACAAAACTATAGTACACCCATTTTGAAAAATATTCCATTGCCAAAATCAAATACCCCATCCCTGGACTTAATACGGAATATGGTCCAGAAAAATCCAACCCTACCTTTTCCCATGCTGTTTTCGGGAATTGAGTCGGGTGCAAAGGAGTGTGCATTGTCCTCCAATGTTTGTCTGACAAGAGGCACTCCAGGCATTTGTCCACCTGCATCTTAACCTGACCGTCCAGAGCCGGCCACCAATTATGTTGCTTTATCTTCATTCCAGTCTTAGTGGAACCAAGGTGCTCGTTGTGAGCTTTATTTATAATTATACTATGAAGTCCAGCGGGTGGCACAAACCTGTCTCCCCGCCGCACAACTTCATTTTCCACAGATAGTTCATCCGCTATCTGTGCAAAAATCCTTAGGTCCCCACTCAAGCATCTTGGTTCCGGCCACCTGTGCGTGATATATTCGATTACTTTTGCTAAAACTTGGTAATTCTTGCAAGCCTCCATCCACATCTCCTTGGATATCACCGATTCATACTCTGACACAGCATCCACCACCGCCACACATTCTATGTCATCCACCTGTGAATAATCCTCATCGTCCACTTCCATTAACATTCTAGAAAGACAGTCGGCCCTAAAATTCTTACCCCCTGAATGTGCTTGACAGTAAAATTGTACTTCTGCAATTTAGATACCAGCCATTTGAGTCTGGCAGACATGTTGTTGTTACTTACTTTACTAAATATATATACCAGTGGCTTGTGGTCTGTGACTAGTTCTAAACTGCGTCCCAAATATAAATTTTATACTTCTGCACTGGCCATACTCATGCCAACGCCTCCCGCTCTATTGTATTATATTGCTGCTCAAATTGTTTAAGGGATCTAGATGCGAATGCTACAATCTGCTCATGACCTTCCACCCTCTGACTAAGCACTGCGCCAAGCCCTTGGATACTAGCATCCACCGTTATCTGTGACACACAATCCTTGTGGAACGCGTGTAAAGCTTGTGCAGTTACGATCAACTCCTTCACTTTCACAAACACCTCTTCCAACTCATTCAACCACTTGAATCCTTGACCCTTCCTGAGTAAAGCGCATAATGGTTCTACTATCTACGCATAATTGGGTACGAATCTGGCATAATACTCCGCCAGTCCAAGGAAAGAACATAAAGAATCCTTGTCAGCAGGCGCCTTAGCATCCTTAATTGCCCTCAAGACTGAATATTTCGGTTTTATACCAGTGCAAGACACTTTGTGCCCCAGATATTCCAACTCCTGTACCGCAAACTTGCACTTGTCAGCCCTGACCTTCATGTCTCTAGACTCCAATAAAGATAGAACCTTTTTAAAATTGTATTGTGCTCCTCCAAAGTTTTGGATTATATCAGTATGTCATCCAAATACGCTTGCACCCCTCTGTGCCATGGAATAATGTGTCCATAAGTTTCTGGAACACACTGCCTGCTAACGCTAGTCCGAAAGGCAGCCACAGAAACTTATAGGTGCTAAAAGGAGCCACAAACGTCATTAGATCCTGAGATTCTGTTGTCAACGCCACCTGGTGGTACGCTGACCTCAAGTCGATTAGAGAAACCCACTTGGCTCCCCCTAGGTTCGCCAGCAACTCATGAATTCTGGGTAGTGGGTGACAGTCTATGATGATATTCTTGTTGAACGCCCGTAAGTCCGCACAAAGCCTGATCTCGCCAGACTTTTTCCACACGACGACTATGAGTGCCACCCACTGTGAGGAATCTGTAGGAACAATGACCCCCTGGGAACACAGATCTTGCAGGGTTTTCTTCAATTCTTCCCTGACGCTCATAGGCACAGGGTGCACCTTATGAGCAACCGGTTGAGCTCCAGGTATCAATTTTATATGGTGCTCTATGCCCTTAACTAATCCCACCTGATCAGTAAATACTGACTGAAATGCCGATAGTATCTACTTGACCACCCCATCCATGCATTCCACCTGGCAGTTCCCCCACTCTGACTGGGTTCTCACATCCTGGAACAAAGTACAGTCCCATTCGTGCCAAATCTCTCCATCCAATGATATTCTTCCCTTTAACTGCTACATACACGTTTGTCTCAGTTTCCCTTCCCAGACATTGAACCTTGGACACAAAATACCTGATCATATCTATATCTTTTTCCCTAAATGACTTAGGATTCACATCTGACTTAGACAAATGGATATTTTTTCCCCAGTATTCATAAAACGTTGTGTCCCTTAGGATGGTTATGGGTGATCCTGAGTCCGCCATGACCTGCAAAGAAACGTGTTTAATTACAGCTGTACACAAAGGAACTTTGACCACCCTGGGATTTTCCTCACAGTCAAGTGTTAGCACCACATTACTAAGCGAATTTGCACAAGTATCAACTTCAGCTTAAACACTGCCTACGTTCACAGGTTTCTTCCTACTTCTGCAAATGCTCTGAAAATGCCCCACTTTTTTGCAGGACAACAATGTTTTTTAATGGCTGGGCATCCTGCAAAATAACTAAAATGGTTCTTTGAACCGCATCTGAAACAAACATTTGTCGACTTCTTTTGTGTAAACTTTGTTGCTCTTCCTTTCAAGTTAATTGCGCAGGCAGAGTCCTCTTCAGCTGGGATCGATGTATTCACCATGCTAACACTGACGTTGGGATCTCTGTGCATGGCTTTGGTCGAAATTGCCGACCTTTCGATACTCAGTGCCAAATCAATCACTTCCGCTAATGACGGGTTTTTGCAACTCAATAGTCTTTCTTTAATCTTTCTAGAAACACAGTTAAAAATGAACTGGTCCCTTATGTAATCGTCCGATATGGGGCCAAACCCACACATAGTTGCAAGAACCCTTATTGCAGAAATTTATTCCTCTACTTTCTCATCCTCCATTTGCTTCCTCTTGTAAAAATTGTGTCGCTCCAACATAATATTTGGCTTGTCAGCGAACTGCTTCTTAAGTCTTGCTACTGCTTCTAGACACACATTCCATTGTCTGTCACTAGATTGGTCCTGAGGTGGTGGTATCGGTAGGAGACTTCCGAAAATTCTCTGAGCAGCTTGCCCCAAGCTACCAAATAGCATTGCAAACGTGCGTGCAGGGCTGTAGCCAATAGAATCAATGGCCACTAAATGGTTTTCCAATAATCTGAACCATTGAGGCCATACAATTGTCGGTTTACCGGGTTTACTAAGGAAAGGCGGTGGTTGCGTAATCAGGTGTGGGCTGGCCATGTTTCAATAACAACAACAAATAAAAATAAATAGATAAATTAACAGCTGCCAAATAACTCGAATGCCCAAATCTCACAACTTGTTCAATGAAATAGTCAGTCTGAACCCACAGATACTTTGACTTTAAAATCTCCCTTGGGTTCAGTAATAATGTCAACCTAAACACGCAGGTGATCCCACTTAAAAAGTCTCCCCAGACTGGTACTACTCACCTCAAATCCGTAGATAGAATCTGCTCTTAACGCTGGTTAAGTCTGGCACTGCCGATTATACATTGGGACTTTAATCTCCCAAAACGGCTGACTGGGAGTTGAGTCACTCTGGTTCCGGTGACCAATCCTAATATGGCCAACACATACGCGTCGTGCGTCATGCCTCAGCTACGACGATCTCCTGAGTTGCTGAGAGCCGCCTCCGCTCTGACGACCTTCGGATCTCCGCAATGCCCTCTATCGAAAATCTGCCGCGTAGGTTCAGTCGGTGGGTGGACTAGTTCCCGCTTGTCCCAAGATGTCAAGAACGAGTGTCACACTTATCGAAGTGAGTAGAAAGTATTTATTCGTGCAGTCCACCCACAGCATGGAGCGACCTCCCGACTCGCCGTCCAAACAACAACTGCAAGCTGTCGTTCGAACCCCAGTCCAGTGACCACTCCATTCGCGGGTCATGTTCAAACATAAATAACCATTACATTCACAGCATGCACACCCGCGCGCAAGAGAATACAAGGGAATACATCAAAACGTAACACTACAACTACAATCCATCCAGAGTTTGGCAATCAGGCTCATCTTCAACTTCCCACACAGAACACATATAACACCACAGGGAGCTTCATTAGCTCCTGATATGCAAATGCGCTCATTTCAAACTCCTCACACACACACTAGAAACTACACAACTAAAGCACCTTCTACCTGAACAGTCGCATCTCCTTCCACCAACTGCCCAGACACCTTCACTTCGCATAACTCCTACTCGCACACATCCTACACATACACAGAAACAGATAAGGAGGACTTGCATTCTCTTCATCGCTCCCAAGGCGTGGAACAACTTCACAGCCCACATCAGTTTTCTCCTCTCTTCTAGAAACCCGCAAGATGCTGAAGACCTGGCATTTCAATTAACCAACCAATCCTAGGCAGGGCTTGGCACACACACTTTACTAATAAACATAACATATAACAGAAGACGTAATACATCTTTTTATTATTAAGGTTAGGTTTTTATCCCATATACATCCTTCCAAATTAGATGCATTGGTTAGATGTGCAGTGGGAATTATTAATACTTTTACTAGTGCGTCAAATTTTTACTTAAAAAAATGTTTCGAAAAATGATTGCCATATAAAATCTTCTTGTATTCTTAATTTGCAGATCAGGGTCTCTGAAGTGATGAAACGTTAGAAATGTATACACATATCCGATGCTTGAGGGCCAGAAGAAATTAATACCATATCACACCTCTCAAATCTTTTGTCTTTGTATTCCTCCAGACTAAAAATAGATGTGTAAAGTAATGCAGCACACTCAACAGAAAAAGATAATATAGTCCATTCATTGAATAAACTGTTTGGCCATTTTCGCTACAGCTTTTGTCACATAACGTGTTGTATGTGAATCCTAGTACCTTGTTACAGGGAGGATAGTAAATATTCTGCTAATGAACCTCTTTGTGTAGGAGTTATGATTTCTTGACATGATGCATTGATGCCTTCTGCATTAGTGCTATGAGCAGGCGTTCAGAGTTCAACTGATGCCCCGGAGTAATTAATATTATTCAAAACAATTAAGTCATCATTTTCTCCATACAGCATAAACACGATGTGATACCTGCACTTTTAAGTACATTTGAAACCTAAAAATATAAAAGGTATGAAAAAGACACTCCGTGTTTCTGTTGCCTACCTGGAGCGTCGACGTTAAAACTTAATGCTCCGATCGCTGCGTTTAGATCACTCAGCATTTTAACATAATGTAATGTCTGACACAGTAAGGAGGACATTGAAATATGTTGTTAAGTTGTATTTTGTCCGCGCTACTTATGTCATAAGCATGGATACTGATTCAGCACAATGCAACCATAGCGGAAGGGACTTCACATGCCCTTTGATACCAATTGGATCACAGGAAATGACATCGTTTGACTTTTAACCCAATGTCAACATATTTTGATTATAGCACAGTGTCAACACTGAAGCTAAGAACCATACAGTAATGGCACGGTTGATAAAAACACAATTACAAAAATATCTAAATGAATTGTCTATGTTTAGGTGATACAACCGTTATATGCCAAAGGCAGACATATGCAATTAAGCCTAAAATGTCCAGACACAATCACTGCATGCTCATGCATCCATCGACATTGCTCTCTTGTACATGCCAGTAGTATTTTGTCAGGGCCAGCTTTAGGGCAGTGCCATCGGCGTGGACGCACTAGGCACTGACCCCAAAGGATGTCAGTGCCCAGTGCGATTTAAAAACACCTGCTGCAGAGTTCCCCGTGCACGCAGCTTCCAGGCAGCAATTAAAATGTCAAGATAACTCTTGTGATTAATGGTCCTACTAGAAGGAGAAATCGGAGTTTTGTCTACTGGCAGTCTTGACTGGCCATAAAGTTGCGCAGAGGGTTAATGTGCCTGCTGCAAAGAACAGATCTCTATTTTATATAGATAGCTGAGTGGATTAGTAAAGCCAGCCTTTACCAGTCCTTGTCACACCCGGCGCCAATATCGCTAAAGCTTGCCCTGTATTTTTATGTCAATCGTGGAATTTATAATACAACTTTTATCTTAAAGTTTTTCTCCGTATTTTTTACTAATCTGAATACACTGTCTTTTTAGCGAAAATAATAAAAAAACACAAGGATAAAAAAAGTACTGTACAAAACACATCAAGTAATAGAAAATACAGCTAGCGGTGTTTAGGTTCACTTAGACACCATGTGCTGCTGCGTAAGGCGGTTTCAGGACCTAATGGAATACTGAAAGTTGATGATGTATGGAGCTGAGCAGTGGAATGCACAATCCCAGCTTCTAATGCCCAGGACCAACACTTGTAGGCACAGCCCCAGCCACCCATGTACCATTCAGGTGCAGCCCCAGGATCCAGCCCTTCTTCCAATGCCACGTTTTCAGAGTGTACTGAAATTTGATATTCTCCTTGAGGTATTGCAGATGGCATACTTTGTATTTTGCAAACACAAGGAGATGATGGACGGAGTGCTGAAACCTTTCAGACACTCACCCCCAGTCACAGATCTGGGTTGAATCCATCATCATTCTTAAGCTCACTTCGCCACCTCAGTCCAGCTATATGCAAATCAGTCTTGACCCTGTGCCTCATGGGAACAGTCCAGCCCGAACTGCCAAACCAGGTCTTCCCTGAACCAGAAACAAGCATCCTGGGACCGGTTTCTGGGTAACACACTTCATCAGCCAGGCTAGCTTGAATCCAGTGGCAAAGTGAGCAAGGGACCCACGTCTGGGCATACCCTGCCAACTAGGGGCGGACAAAGCAAACACAAGGAGATGATGGACGGAGTGATGAAACCTTTCAGACACTCACCCCCAGTCACAGATCTGGGTTGAATCCATCATCATTCTTTAGCTCACTTCGACACCTCAATTCAGACCCAGCTATGTGCAAATCAGTCTTGACCCTGTGCCTCATGGGAACAGTCCAGCCCGAACTGCCAAACCAGGTCTTCCCTGAACCAGAAACAAGCATCCTGGGACCGGTTTCTGGGTAACACCCTTCATCAGCCAGGCTAGCTTGAATCCAGTGGCAAAGTGAGCAAGGGGCCCACGTCTGGGCATACCCTGTCAACTTAGGGCGAACAAAGCAAACACAAGGAGATGATGAAAGGTGCGCTGAAACCTTTCAGACACTGACCCCCAGTCACAGATCTGGGTTGAATCCATCATCATTCTTTAGCTCACTTCGTCACCTCAGTTCAGACCCAGCTATATGCAAATCAGTCTTGACCCTGTGCCTCATGGGAACAGTCCAGCCCGAACTGCCAAACCAGGTCTTCCCTGAACCAGAAACAAGCACCCTGGGACCGGTTTCTGGGTAACACCGTTCATCAGCCAGGCTAGCTTGAATCCAGTGGCAAAGTGAGCAAGGGACCCAAGTCTGGGCATACCCTGTCAACTTAGGGCGAACAAAGCAAACACAAGGAGATGATGGACGGAGTGCTGAAACCTTTCAGACACTCACCCCCAGTCACAGACCTGGGTTGAATCCATCATCATTCTTTAGCTCACTTCGCCACCTCAGTTCAGACCCAGCCATATGCAAATCAGTCTTGACCCTGTGCCTCATGGGAACAGTCCAGCTTGAACTGCCAAACCAGGTCTTCCCTGAAAAAGAAACAAGCATCCTGGGACCGGTTTCTGGGTAACACCCTTCATCAGCCAGGCTAGCTTGAATCCAGTGGCAAAGTGAGCAAGGGACCCACGTCTGGGCATACCCTGCCAATTTAGGGCGAACAAAGCAAACACAAGGAGATGATGGACGGAGTGCTGAAACCTTTCAGACACTCACCCCCAGTCACAGATCTGGGTTGAATCCATCATCATTCTTTAGCTCACTTCGCCACCTCAGTTCAGACCCAGCTATATGCAAATCAGTCTTGACCCTGTGCCTCATGGGAACAGTCCAGCCCGAACTGCCAAACCAGGTCTTCCCTGAACCAGAAACAAGCATCCTGGGACCGGTTTCTGGGTAACACCCTTCATCAGCCAGGCTAGCTTGAATCCAGTGGCAAAGTGAGCAAGGGACCCACGTCTGGGCATACCCTGCCAACTTAGGGCGAACTAAGCAAACACAAGGAGATGATGGACGGAGTGCTGAAACCTTTCAGACACTCACCCCCAGTCACAGATCTGGGTTGAATCCATCATCATTCTTTAGCTCACTTCGCCACCTCAGTTCAGACCCAGCTATATGCAAATCAATCTTGACCCTGTGCCTCATGGGAACAGTCCAGCCCGAACTGCCAAACCAGGTTTCCCCTTCCCTGAACCAGATACAAGCATCCTGGGACCTGTTTCTGGGGAACACCCTTCATCAGCCAGGCTAGCTTGAATCCAGTGGCAAAGTGAGCAAGGGACCCACGTCTGGGCATACCCTGTCAACTTAGGGCGAACAAAACAAACACAAGGAGATGATGGACGGAGTGCTGAAACCTTTCAGACACTCACCCCCAGTCACAGATCTGGGTTGAATCCATCATCATTCTTTGACTCACTTCGCCACCTCAGTTCAGACCCAGCTAAATGCAAATCAGTCTTGACCCTGTGCCTCATGGGAACAGTCCAGCCCGAACTGCCAAACCAGGTCTTCCCTGTAAAAGAAACAAGCATCCTGGGACCTGTTTCTGGGTAACACCCTTCATCAGCCAGGCTAGCTTGAATCCAGTGGCAAAGTGAGTAAGGGACCCACGTCTGGGCATACCCTGCCAACTTAGGGCGAACAAAGCAAACACAAGGAGATGATGGACGGAGTGCTGAAACCTTTCAGACACTCACACCCAGTCACAGATCTGGGTTGAATCCATCATCATTCTTTAGCTCACTTCGCCACCTCAGTTCAGACCCAGCTATATGCAAATCAGTCTTGACCCTGTGCCTCATGGGAACAGTCCAGCCCGAACTGCCAAACCAGGTCTTCCATGAACCAGAAACAAGCACCCTGGGACCGGTTTCTGGGTAACACCCTTCATCAGCCAGGCTAGCTTGAATCCAGTGGCAAAGTGAGCAAGGGACCCACGTCTGGGCATACCCTGCCAACTAAGGGCGAACAAAGCAAACACAAGGAGATGATGGCCGGAGTGCTGATACCTTTCAGACACTCACCCCCAGTCACAGATCTGGGTTGAATCCATCATCATTCTTTAGCTCACTTCGCCACCTCAGTTCAGACCCAGCTATATGCAAATCAGTCTTGACCCTGTGCCTCATGGGAACAGTCCAGCCCGAACTGCCAAACCAGGTCTTCCCTGAACCAGAAACAAGCATCCTGGGACCTATGTCTGGGTAACACCCTTCATCAGCCAGGCTAGCTTGAATCCAGTGGCAAAGTGAGCAAGGGACCCACGTCTGGGCATACCCTGCCAACTTAGGGCGAACAAAGCAAACACAAGGAGATGATGGACGGAGTGCTGAAACCTTTCAGACACTCACCCCCAGTCACAGATCTGGGTTGAATCCATCATCACTCTTTAGCTCACTTCGCCACCTCAGTTCAGACCCAGCTATATGCAAATCAGTCTTGACCCTGTGCCTCATGGGAACAGTCCAGCCCAAACTGCCAAACCAGGTCTTCCCTAAACCAGAAACAAGCATTCTGGGACCGGTTTCTGGGTAACACCCTTCATCAGCCAGGCTAGCTTGAATCCAGTGGCAAAGTGAGCAAGGGACCTACGTCTGGGCATACCCTGCCAACTTAGGGCGAACTAAGCAAACACAAGGAGATGATGGACGGAGTGCTGAAACCTTTCAGACACTCACCCCCAGTCACAGATCTGGGTTGAATCCATCATCATTCTTTAGCTCACTTCGCCACCTCAGTTCAGACCCAGCTATATGCAAATCAATCTTGACCCTGTGCCTCATGGGAACAGTCCAGCCCGAACTGCCAAACCAGGTTTCCCTTCCCTGAACCAGATACAAGCATCATGGGACCTGTTTCTGGGGAACACCCTTCATCAGCCAGGCTAGCTTGAATCCAGTGGCAAAGTGAGCAAGGGACCCACGTCTGGGTATACCCTGCCAACTTAGGGCGAATAAAGCAAACACAAGGAAATAATGGACGGAGTGCTGAAACCTTTCAGACACTCACCCCCAGTCACAGATCTGGGTTGAATCCATCATCATTCTTTAGCTCACTTCGCCACCTCAGTTCAGACCCAGCTATATGCAAATCAGTCTTGACCCTGTGCCTCATGGGAACAGTCCAGCCCAAACTGCCAAACCAGGTCTTCCCTGAACAGGAAACAAGCATCCTGGGACCAGTTTCTGGGTAACACCCTTCATCAGCCAGGCTAGCTTGAATCCAGTGGGAAAGTGAGCAAGGGACCTACGTCTGGGCATACCCTGCCAACTTAGGGCGAACTAAGCAAACACAAGGAGATGATGGACGGAGTGCTGAAACCTTTCAGACACTCACCCCCAGTCACAGATCTGGGTTGAATCCATCATCATTCTTTAGCTCACTTCGCCACCTCAGTTCAGACCCAGCTATATGCAAATCAATCTTGACCCTGTGCCTCATGGGAACAGTCCAGCCCGAACTGCCAAACCAGGTTTCCCCTTCCCTGAACCAGATACAAGCATCCTGGGACCTGTTTCTGGGGAACACCCTTCATCAGCCAGGCTAGCTTGAATCCAGTGGCAAAGTGAGCAAGGGACCCACGTCTGGGCATACCCTGCCAACTTAGGGCGAATAAAGCAAACACAAGGAGATAATGGACGGAGTGCTGAAACCTTTCAGACACTCACCCCCAGTCACAGATCTGGGTTGAATCCATCATCATTCTTTAGCTCACTTCGCCACCTCAGTTCAGACCCAGCTATATGCAAATCAGTCTTGACCCTGTGCTTCATGGGAACAGTCCAGCCCGAACTGCCAAACCAGGTCTTCCCTGAACCAGAAACAAGCACCCTGGGACCGGTTTCTGGGCAACACCCTTCATCAGCCAGGCTAGCTTGAATCCAGTGGCAAAGTGAGCAAGGGACCCACGTCTGGGCATACCCTGCCAACTTAGGGCGAACAAAGCAAACACAAGGAGATAATGGACGGAGTGCTGAAACCTTTCAGACACTCACCCCCAGTCACAGATCTGGGTTGAATCCATCATCATTCTTTAGCTCACTTCGCCACCTCAGTTCAGACCCAGCTATATGCAAATCAATCTTGACCCTGTGCCTCATGGGAACAGTCCAGCCCGAACTGCCAAACCAGGTTTCCCCTTCCCTGAACCAGATACAAGCATCCTGGGACCTGTTTCTGGGGAACACTCTTCATCAGCCAGGCTAGCTTGAATCCAGTGGCAAAGTGAGCAAGGGACCCACGTCTGGGTATACCCTGCCAACTTAGGGCGAATAAAGCAAACACAAGGAGATAATGGACGGAGTGCTGAAACCTTTCAGACACTCACCCCCAGTCACAGATCTGGGTTGAATCCATCATCATTCTTTAGCTCACTTCGCCACCTCAGTTCAGACCCAGCTATATGCAAATCAGTCTTGACCCTGTGCCTCATGGGAACAGTCCAGCCCAAACTGCCAAACCAGGTCTTCCCTGAACCAGAAACAAGCATCCTGGGACCAGTTTCTGGGTAACACCCTTCATCAGCCAGGCTAGCTTGAATCCAGTGGCAAAGTGAGCAAGGGACCTACGTCTGGGCATACCCTGCCAACTTAGGGCGAACTAAGCAAACACAAGGAGATGATGGACGGAGTGCTGAAACCTTTCAGACACTCACCCCCAGTCACAGATCTGGGTTGAATCCATCATCATTCTTTAGCTCACTTCGCCACCTCAGTTCAGACCCAGCTATATGCAAATCAATCTTGACCCTGTGCCTCATGGGAACAGTCCAGCCCGAACTGCCAAACCAGGTTTCCCTTCCCTGAACCAGATACAAGCATCCTGGGACCTGTTTCTGGGGAACACCCTTCATCAGCCAGGCTAGCTTGAATCCAGTGGCAAAGTGAGCAAGGGACCCACGTCTGGGCATACCCTGCCAACTTAGGGCGAATAAAGCAAACACAAGGAGATAATGGACGGAGTGCTGAAACCTTTCAGACACTCACCCCCAGTCACAGATCTGGGTTGAATCCATCATCATTCTTTAGCTCACTTCGCCACCTCAGTTCAGACCCAGCTATATGCAATCAGTCTTGACCCTGTGCTTCATGGGAACAGTCCAGCCCGAACTGCCAAACCAGGTCTTCCCTGAACCAGAAACAAGCACCCTGGGACCGGTTTCTGGGCAACACCCTTCATCAGCCAGGCTAGCTTGAATCCAGTGGCAAAGTGAGCAAGGGACCCACGTCTGGGCATACCCTGCCAACTTAGGGCGAACAAAGCAAACACAAGGAGATAATGGACGGAGTGCTGAAACCTTTCAGACACTCACCCCCAATCACAGATCTGGGTTGAATCCATCATCATTCTTTAGCTCACTTCGCCACCTCAGTTCAGACCCAGCTATATGCAAATCAATCTTGACCCTGTGCCTCATGGGAACAGTCCAGCCCGAACTGCCAAACCAGGTTTCCACTTCCTGAACCAGATACAAGCATCCTGGGACCTGTTTCTGGGGAACACCCTTCATCAGCCAGGCTAGCTTGAATCCAGTGGCAAAGTGAGCAAGGGACCCACGTCTGGGTATACCCTACCAACTTAGGGCGAATAAAGCAAACACAAGGAGATAATGGACGGAGTGCTGAAACCTTTCAGACACTCACCCCCAGTCACAGATCTGGGTTGAATCCATCATCATTCTTTAGCTCACTTCGCCACCTCAGTTCAGACCCAGCTATATGCAAATCAGTCTTGACCCTGTGCCTCATGGGAACAGTCCAGCCCAAACTGCCAAACCAGGTCTTCCCTGAACCAGAAACAAGCATCCTGGGACCAGTTTCTGGGTAACACCCTTCATCAGCCAGGCTAGCTTGAATCCAGTGGGAAAGTGAGCAAGGGACCTACGTCTGGGCATACCCTGCCAACTTAGGGCGAACTAAGCAAACACAAGGAGATGATGGACGGAGTGCTGAAACCTTTCAGACACTCACGCCCAGTCACAGATCTGGGTTGAATCCATCATCATTCTTTAGCTCACTTCGCCACCTCAGTTCAGACCCAGCTATATGCAAATCAATCTTGACCCTGTGCCTCATGGGAACAGTCCAGCCTGAACTGCCAAACCAGGTTTCCCCTTCCCTGAACTAGATACAAGCATCCTGGGACCTGTTTCTGGGGAACACCCTTCATCAGCCAGGCTAGCTTGAATCCAGTGGCAAAGTGAGCAAGGGACCCACGTCTGGGCATACCCTGTCAACTTAGGGCGAACAAAACAAACACAAGGAGATGATGGACGGAGTGCTGAAACCTTTGAGACACTCACCCCCAGTCACAGATCTGGGTTGAATCCATCATCATTCTTTGACTCACTTCGCCACCTCAGTTCAGACCCAGCTAAATGCAAATCAGTCTTGACCCTGTGCCTCATGGGAACAGTCCAGCCCGAACTGCCAAACCAGGTCTTCCCTGTAAAAGAAACAAGCATTCTGGGACCTGTTTCTGGGTAACACCCTTCATCAGCCAGGCTAGCTTGAATCCAGTGGCAAAGTGAGCAAGGGACCCACGTCTGGGCATACCCTGCCAACTTAGGGCGAACAAAGCAAACACAAGGAGATGATGGACGGAGTGCTGAAACCTTTCAGACACTCACACCCAGTCACAGATCTGGGTTGAATCCATCATCATTCTTTAGCTCACTTCGCCACCTCAGTTCAGACCCAGCTATATGCAAATCAGTCTTGACCCTGTGCCTCATGGGAACAGTCCAGCCCGAACTGCCAAACCAGGTCTTCCATGAACCAGAAACAAGCACCCTGGGACCGGTTTCTGGGTAACACCCTTCATCAGCCAGGCTAGCTTGAATCCAGTGGCAAAGTGAGCAAGGGACCCACGTCTGGGCATACCCTGCCAACTAAGGGCGAACAAAGCAAACACAAGGAGATGATGGCCGGAGTGCTGATACCTTTCAGACACTCACCCCCAGTCACAGATCTGGGTTGAATCCATCATCATTCTTTAGCTCACTTCGCCACCTCAGTTCAGACCCAGCTATATGCAAATCAGTCTTGACCCTGTGCCTCATGGGAACAGTCCAGCCCGAACTGCCAAACCAGGTCTTCCCTGAACCAGAAACAAGCATCCTGGGACCTATGTCTGGGTAACACCCTTCATCAGCCAGGCTAGCTTGAATCCAGTGGCAAAGTGAGCAAGGGACCTACGTCTGGGCATACCCTGCCAACTTAGGGCGAACTAAGCAAACACAAGGAGATGATGGACGGAGTGCTGAAACCTTTCAGACACTCACCCCCAGTCACAGATCTGGGTTGAATCCATCATCATTATTTAGCTCACTTCGCCACCTCAGTTCAGACCCAGCTATATGCAAATCAATCTTGACCCTGTGCCTCATGGGAACAGTCCAGCCCGAACTGCCAAACCAGGTTTCCCCTTCCCTGAACCAGATACAAGCATCATGGGACCTGTTTCTGGGGAACACCCTTCATCAGCCAGGCTAGCTTGAATCCAGTGGCAAAGTGAGCAAGGGACCCACGTCTGGGTATACCCTGCCAACTTAGGGCGAATAAAGCAAACACAAGGAAATAATGGACGGAGTGCTGAAACCTTTCAGACACTCACCCCCAGTCACAGATCTGGGTTGAATCCATCATCATTCTTTAGCTCACTTCGCCACCTCAGTTCAGACCCAGCTATATGCAAATCAGTCTTGACCCTGTGCCTCATGGGAACAGTCCAGCCCAAACTGCCAAACCAGGTCTTCCCTGAACAGGAAACAAGCATCCTGGGACCAGTTTCTGGGTAACACCCTTCATCAGCCAGGCTAGCTTGAATCCAGTGGGAAAGTGAGCAAGGGACCTACGTCTGGGCATACCCTGCCAACTTAGGGCGAACTAAGCAAACACAAGGAGATGATGGACGGAGTGCTGAAACCTTTCAGACACTCACCCCCAGTCACAGATCTGGGTTGAATCCATCATCATTCTTTAGCTCACTTCGCGACCTCAGTTCAGACCCAGCTATATGCAAATCAATCTTGACCCTGTGCCTCATGGGAACAGTCCAGCCCGAACTGCCAAACCAGGTTTCCCCTTCCCTGAACCAGATACAAGCATCCTGGGACCTGTTTCTGGGGAACACCCTTCATCAGCCAGGCTAGCTTGAATCCAGTGGCAAAGTGAGCAAGGGACCCACGTCTGGGCATACCCTGCCAACTTAGGGCGAATAAAGCAAACACAAGGAGATAATGGACTGAGTGCTGAAACCTTTCAGACACTCACCCCCAGTCACAGATCTGGGTTGAATCCATCATCATTCTTTAGCTCACTTCGCCACCTCAGTTCAGACCCAGCTATATGCAAATCAGTCTTGACCCTGTGCTTCATGGGAACAGTCCAGCCCGAACTGCCAAACCAGGTCTTCCCTGAACCAGAAACAAGCACCCTGGGACCGGTTTCTGGGCAACACCCTTCATCAGCCAGGCTAGCTTGAATCCAGTGGCAAAGTGAGCAAGGGACCCACGTCTGGGCATACCCTGCCAACTTAGGGCGAACAAAGCAAACACGAGGAGATAATGGACGGAGTGCTGAAACCTTTCAGACACTCACCCCCAGTCACAGATCTGGGTTGAATCCATCATCATTCTTTAGCTCACTTCGCCACCTCAGTTCAGACCCAGCTATATGCAAATCAATCTTGACCCTGTGCCTCATGGGAACAGTCCAGCCCGAACTGCCAAACCAGGTTTCCCCTTCCCTGAACCAGATACAAGCATCCTGGGACCTGTTTCTGGGGAACACTCTTCATCAGCCAGGCTAGCTTGAATCCAGTGGCAAAGTGAGCAAGGGACCCACGTCTGGGTATACCCTGCCAACTTAGGGCGAATAAAGCAAACACAAGGAGATAATGGACGGAGTGCTGAAACCTTTCAGACACTCACCCCCAGTCACAGATCTGGGTTGAATCCATCATCATTCTTTAGCTCACTTCGCCACCTCAGTTCAGACCCAGCTATATGCAAATCAGTCTTGACCCTGTGCCTCATGGGAACAGTCCAGCCCAAACTGCCAAACCAGGTCTTCCCTGAACCAGAAACAAGCATCCTGGGACCAGTTTCTGGGTAACACCCTTCATCAGCCAGGCTAGCTTGAATCCAGTGGCAAAGTGAGCAAGGGACCTACGTCTGGGCATACCCTGCCAACTTAGGGCGAACTAAGCAAACACAAGGAGATGATGGACGGAGTGCTGAAACCTTTCAGACACTCACCCCCAGTCACAGATCTGGGTTGAATCCATCATCATTCTTTAGCTCACTTCGCCACCTCAGTTCAGACCCAGCTATATGCAAATCAATCTTGACCCTGTGCCTCATGGGAACAGTCCAGCCCGAACTGCCAAACCAGGTTTCCCCTTCCCTGAACCAGATACAAGCATCCTGGGACCTGTTTCTGGGGAACACCCTTCATCAGCCAGGCTAGCTTGAATCCAGTGGCAAAGTGAGCAAGGGACCCACGTCTGGGCATACCCTGCCAACTTAGGGCGAATAAAGCAAACACAAGGAGATAATGGACGGAGTGCTGAAACCTTTCAGACACTCACCCCCAGTCACAGATCTGGGTTGAATCCATCATCATTCTTTAGCTCACTTCGCCACCTCAGTTCAGACCCAGCTATATGCAAATCAGTCTTGACCCTGTGCTTCATGGGAACAGTCCAGCCCGAACTGCCAAACCAGGTCTTCCCTGAACCAGAAACAAGCACCCTGGGACCGGTTTCTGGGCAACACCCTTCATCAGCCAGGCTAGCTTGAATCCAGTGGCAAAGTGAGCAAGGGACCCACGTCTGGGCATACCCTGCCAACTTAGGGCGAACAAAGCAAACACAAGGAGATAATGGACGGAGTGCTGAAACCTTTCAGACACTCACCCCCAATCACAGATCTGGGTTGAATCCATCATCATTCTTTAGCTCACTTCGCCACCTCAGTTCAGACCCAGCTATATGCAAATCAATCTTGACCCTGTGCCTCATGGGAACAGTCCAGCCCGAACTGCCAAACCAGGTTTCCACTTCCCTGAACCAGATACAAGCATCCTGGGACCTGTTTCTGGGGAACACCCTTCATCAGCCAGGCTAGCTTGAATCCAGTGGCAAAGTGAGCAAGGGACCCACGTCTGGGTATACCCTGCCAACTTAGGGCGAATAAAGCAAACACAAGGAGATAATGGACGGAGTGCTGAAACCTTTCAGACACTCACCCCCAGTCACAGATCTGGGTTGAATCCATCATCATTCTTTAGCTCACTTCGCCACCTCAGTTCAGACCCAGCTATATGCAAATCAGTCTTGACCCTGTGCCTCATGGGAACAGTCCAGCCCAAACTGCCAAACCAGGTCTTCCCTGAACCAGAAACAAGCATCCTGGGACCAGTTTCTGGGTAACACCCTTCATCAGCCAGGCTAGCTTGAATCCAGTGGGAAAGTGAGCAAGGGACCTACGTCTGGGCATACCCTGCCAACTTAGGGCGAACTAAGCAAACACAAGGAGATGATGGACGGAGTGCTGAAACCTTTCAGACACTCACGCCCAGTCACAGATCTGGGTTGAATCCATCATCATTCTTTAGCTCACTTCGCCACCTCAGTTCAGACCCAGCTATATGCAAATCAATCTTGACCCTGTGCCTCATGGGAACAGTCCAGCCCGAACTGCCAAACCAGGTTTCCCTTCCCTGAACCAGATACAAGCATCCTGGGACCTGTTTCTGGGGAACACCCTTCATCAGCCAGGCTAGCTTGAATCCAGTGGCAAAGTGAGCAAGGGACCCACGTCTGGGCATACCCTGCCAACTTAGGGCGAATAAAGCAAACACAAGGAGATAATGGACGGAGTGCTGAAACCTTTCAGACACTCACCCCCAGTCACAGATCTGGGTTGAATCCATCATCATTCTTTAGCTCACTTCGCCACCTCAGTTCAGACCCAGCTATATGCAAATCAGTCTTGACCCTGTGCTTCATGGGAACAGTCCAGCCCGAACTGCCAAACCAGGTCTTCCCTGAACCAGAAACAAGCACCCTGGGACCGGTTTCTGGGCAACACCCTTCATCAGCCAGGCTAGCTTGAATCCAGTGGCAAAGTGAGCAAGGGACCCACGTCTGGGCATACCCTGCCAACTTAGGGCGAACAAAGCAAACACAAGGAGATAATGGACGGAGTGCTGAAACCTTTCAGACACTCACCCCCAGTCACAGATCTGGGTTGAATCCATCATCATTCTTTAGCTCACTTCGCCACCTCAGTTCAGACCCAGCTATATGCAAATCAATCTTGACCCTGTGCCTCATGGGAACAGTCCAGCCCGAACTGCCAAACCAGGTTTCCCCTTCCCTGAACCAGATACAAGCATCCTGGGACCTGTTTCTGGGGAACACCCTTCATCAGCCAGGCTAGCTTGAATCCAGTGGCAAAGTGAGCAAGGGACCCACGTCTGGGTATACCCTGCCAACTTAGGGCGAATAAAGCAAACACAAGGAGATAATGGACGGAGTGCTGAAACCTTTCAGACACTCACCCCCAGTCACAGATCTGGGTTGAATCCATCATCATTCTTTAGCTCACTTCGCCACCTCAGTTCAGACCCAGCTATATGCAAATCAGTCTTGACCCTGTGCCTCATGGGAACAGTCCAGCCCAAACTGCCAAACCAGGTCTTCCCTGAACCAGAAACAAGCATCCTGGGACCAGTTTCTGGGTAACACCCTTCATCAGCCAGGCTAGCTTGAATCCAGTGGCAAAGTGAGCAAGGGACCTACGTCTGGGCATACCCTGCCAACTTAGGGCGAACTAAGCAAACACAAGGAGATGATGGACGGAGTGCTGAAACCTTTCAGACACTCACCCCCAGTCACAGATCTGGGTTGAATCCATCATCATTCTTTAGCTCACTTCGCCACCTCAGTTCAGACCCAGCTATATGCAAATCAATCTTGACCCTGTGCCTCATGGGAACAGTCCAGCCCGAACTGCCAAACCAGGTTTCCCCTTCCCTGAACCAGATACAAGCATCCTGGGACCTGTTTCTGGGGAACACCCTTCATCAGCCAGGCTAGCTTGAATCCAGTGGCAAAGTGAGCAAGGGACCCACGTCTGGGCATACCCTGCCAACTTAGGGCGAATAAAGCAAACACAAGGAGATAATGGACGGAGTGCTGAAACCTTTCAGACACTCACCCCCAGTCACAGATCTGGGTTGAATCCATCATCATTCTTTAGCTCACTTCGCCACCTCAGTTCAGACCCAGCTATATGCAAATCAGTCTTGACCCTGTGCTTCATGGGAACAGTCCAGCCCGAACTGCCAAACCATGTCTTCCCTGAACCAGAAACAAGCACCCTGGGACCGGTTTCTGGGCAACACCCTTCATCAGCCAGGCTAGCTTGAATCCAGTGGCAAAGTGAGCAAGGGACCCACGTCTGGGCATACCCTGCCAACTTAGGGCGAACAAAGCAAACACAAGGAGATAATGGACGGAGTGCTGAAACCTTTCAGGCACTCACCCCCAGTCACAGATCTGGGTTGAATCCTTCATCATTCTTTAGCTCACTTCGCCACCTCAGTTCAGACCCAGCTATATGCAAATCAGTCTTGACCCTGTGCCTCATGGGAACAGTCCAGGCCGAACTGCCAAACCAGGTCTTCCCTGAACCAGAAACAAGCATCCTGGGACCAGTTTCTGGGTAACACCCTTAATCAGCCAGGCTAGCTTGAATCCAGTGGCAAAGTGAGCAAGGGACCCACGTCTGGGCATACCCTGCCAACTTAGGGCAAACAAAGCAAACACAAGGAGATGATGGACGGAGTGCTGAAACCTTTCAGACACTCACCCCCAGTCACAGATCTGGGTTGAATCCATCATCATTCTTTAGCTCACTTCGCCACCTCAGTTCAGATCCAGCTATATGCAAATCAGTCTTGACCCTGTGCCTCCTGGGAACAGTCCAGCCCGAACTGCCAAACCAGGTCTTCCCTGAACCAGAAACAAGCATCCTGGGACCGGGAACTGAGGTGGCGAAGTGAGCTAAAGAATGATGATGGATTCAACCCAGATCTGTGACTTGGGGTGAGTGTCTGAAAAGTTTCAGCGCTCCGTCCATCATCTCCTTGTGTATACTTTGTATTTTATCATAATTTACAATGTCTGCAGTCATTATCACCTATAAATCGTGGTTAATCCATCCATGGATAGGGAGAAAAATCAGAATCAGGAAGGCTAACTGCCATACAACTGTCTTCGCTGCATTACCCTGAGTGAGGTTATTGTGCACTAATATGTGATATATTTTGCATACAAAAGGGAAATGTCCCTGGCTCACTGTGTAGTCACTTGTGCCACCTCTTGAAGGGACTAAGAACAGAGCTCTCTGAAGGATTGGTGTCAGGTAAACACTTACAAATATATTCACCTCACAGTTCTTTGCTGGTGAGTCAAGCCATTCTATTAGTGATACATTGATAATGCTCAAAATAGGAGCTAAAAAGCATGGCTGAATTTGTGGAATGCTCATATTGCCATGTGTCTACTCTGCCAAGCAGGGGCACTGTTTAAATGTAGTTAAAAATACGAACATTGGAAGAATAACACCATTCAGAATTGTACCTGCCGGCAATGAAAATTCTTGACACTGTGTGATATTAGGTTGTATCTAAATAGTTTTCTTTATCACATTACCTTGATCGAAGGAAAACCAAATAAAAGCACAATATATTTTCAAAGCACCAATCACAAAGGTAAAAAAAAAATATGTGTAAACAATGAAGGCAATAAAAAAGACACCCGTTTCTTGAACACAAACAAATCAAATTTGTAGTCGCAAACACTATTAGCATAAATAAAGATCTTGATGAAAATGACTAGGTGGGCAACTTGGAGCTCTCCACAAATTTCTCAAGATCGCATGTGATGGTGTTCGGCCATCGTAAGACCAAAACTATGAAATTTATGGTGGAGGGTCGACACATCAGTCAAGTGGACAATTTCCGTTACTTGGGTGTTCAGTTGGACTCCTGTCTTAATTGGCGCCCATTGATTAACCATAATATAATGTCTTTCAATAAGGCAATTAACAGCATAGGTGATTTCTCCAACAGACTAGAACGCACTCACTTAGAATCAGTTTTGGATATTTTCAGGGCTAAATGTAACCCTATAGTCAGTTATGGTTGTGGGATCTGGGGCCATGGGGCCATTGCCACAATTCAAATTGCTGAAAAGAAGTTTCTTAGGCGGCTCTCAAGGGTTCCACAAAGCACACCCTTTAAAGTAGTCCATTAAGAGCTCGGTATGGACTATGTCACTGACTTTGGACAACATCACTGACTTTATACGTCTATGCCCTTTGTTATTCTGGATTCCTATCTGGACGAAGGGGGAGCTTGAACTCAACAGATTAATTGTTCGCGATTTCATGGCCCTGGACACTCTCCACAAATCCCCTTGTTAAATTATGTTTTAACTACCTTGAAAACCTTAGGGAGACCTGAGCTATACTTGGAGCCAAGTCATATTGTGAAACCTAATTAAGCATGGGTGAAACAAGTGCTTAGAGATAAGATGGCAGCAGATCCTGAGACATTAGCTCTGAGCAAACAATCAGTATGCCAGACGATACTGGTGAAAACTGCGACTGGTATGGAGTCTTACCTCGCCTTAGATATGTCTACCTACCATTGAAAGTTGCTGACCCTTTTCAAAGTCAACCTATTCCCAAGGTTTATGTTTTCTAACCATGGCTGCTGTAGGGACTCTACGCTGCCCATATGTGCACGTGACAACAGATCTATAAGCGATACTTTGCACATAGTCGTGATTTGTCCCAGGTATAGCATTTTGTGACATGGCCCCTTTTGTTGCCCATGGAATACAATCAAGTAAGACCAGCGTTATTGTGTTTAGTGCTTTTAACTACTCCTCTAGTGTGTAATTTTTTATCATGGTATCTTTCTGGAGTTTTAAAGGCTAGCTAACATTTGCTTGTTCTTTTATTGCTGTAACTGTGTAGTTAATGTATTTTATTTACTGTGTTCAATTTTTATGATTTTATTTTTAAAATTGAATAAAGTATACATTGATTGATTGACTAGGTTAGCCTAATATTACATGTTGCATTATTTTAATATAGTTTGATCTACATGTACTGGCAGCCAATATCGCAACTTTTAATTTGGGGACATACAATTATGGATGAACCACGTGAATTTGGGGCAAGATTATGCACATTTGGAATGAGATTTACAGACTGAGTTGTCCTTAAGAAATTTCCATTGCTGAGGAATGAAACGCTGGCTGGAATAAAGGTTTTTCAAATGTTCCTAATAATATATTGAAAGGAAACAAGACCACTGAACTATGTGTTGTGCTTTGTTGGATGGTGGTCCATGTCCATTAAAATGTTGCAAATTTTTCTCTAATGAGTTTTCTGAGTGCATCTCAACATTATCATTTGATTAAATCTACCATGGTTTCTGCATTTATGGCCAACAGCAAAAGGGGCTTGTGGTAGCTAATCCCTTGATGTTGCACCAGCCTATCAAAGAAAATGGATGAAATGAGTAATGTGTGCTGTATATTGCCTTAACTATTGTTAGAAATGGGGTTTCTGCTTGGCTAAGGTATGCACCTCAGCCAGGCAGAACCCACCACTCTAGTCAGGGTAAGAGAGTTACGCACACAAGATAACCCCTGGTCACCCCCTTGGTAGCTTGGCAGAGCAGTCAGGCTTATCCCAGAGGCAATGTGTAAAGCATTTACGCAACACACACACCAGTAACACACTTGGCACACCACAAAAAGAGACTCCACACAAGGTTATAGAAAAATATCCTTTGTATTGTACATAAAACACTTTAGACCATAATCACATAAATCACTTTGTCACTAGCCAATTGTCAGGACAATACATAGATCATAAATCACATTGCCAATTAGGTCTTTGTCATAACATCACAAGCAGTGCACTACAGTAAACACTTGAACGCTGCACATGTCATCCGACCATCATGAGCACCTTAGGCATAACATCCACTAGAGCAACCACTGATAGTTTGCATCTGTCATATAGTTTGCACCTGTCATAAGAACATCATTACTGTGAATCTAAGTGTAATCCTGGAATAGTACTCCTTACCCTAACAGGGCAAGGCACAGCAATGTATACCAACACACCTAGGTCAGGCAAGACAGCAGTTAGGTGATGCACATATTTGGGGAAAGAAACATGTAAATCACCATTTTCCCTCATAGCGTGACCAAGTCATGTCTAGGCCTGGGTGCTGAACTCCGCTCCGTACGCGGAGTTTGCGGAGTTTTCTGCACTCCGCGCTCCGCGGAGCTCGCGGAGTGCAGAAAACTCTGCTCCGCATAGTGCAGCGGAGTTTTTCCCCCGCTCGCGAATGGTAAGTTGGCGAGTGTGAGCTGCCGCTTGGGTAGAATTTCTACCCGAGCGGTAGGAAGATCTGCGCGAATGGCAGTTTGCACTGCACTTCGCCACTTGTGGAAATCCGTGGAGTTTTTTTGTCAGTTTGCGGAGTTCCGCATAGCGAAACTCCGCGAACTATGCCCAGGCCTGGTCATCGACGGAATCCCGATGCAGGCCGCAGTAGGTATGGATGAGGGCCAGTGACCTTGAAGAAAGTGTGACTACAGGTCCGGCCCCCCAACGGGATTCATGGGGCTCATTCTGAAAAACTCAGAGCACTGAATTATTAGAGGAATACCTCCTCTTCCAGATAACACACCTTAGCATGCGCGACACATCTTTGGTCTTCAATACATATTGGTTTTAGACCATCACGTATTTATCTTTCACATAGGTCCTGACGAAAGCCGGCATATTATAAAGTCCTGGCTGAAACATGTAGACCGCACTGGATATTGGAGACATAGTCTATCTCCACTAATATCCACCTTGTTTTAACACTGCCAAGGGCCCAACCATTAAATTTCCACATACCAGGGACCCTTCGGACAGTTTTTAACCCACACACTTTCCACTGTCACTGCATACTCACTGCACACAACCCGCTCCGCTGTAATCAGGCGTTGAAGCACACCCAAGGCGCACTCTGGGCCTTGGGTGGGACTCGATGATGAAGCATGCCACCAACTAGGTTGGTGGGTGAGGGTCTACCTACAAAACTAATTGTTTTTTTTCCCCCAAGACATAAACATGGAGCTTCTACCTCTTAGCTAGTTCCCATTGATCTTTTACATATATTAACAGGGGAAGTGAACTAGTACACTGTTTCCTCTCTCTCCCTTTGATACATATCATGTCCTAACCACACCAGGTTATGAAGTAATGTTGGTTCTGTCGGGTACAGAATTGCTTTCTTACTTACTGAATAATAAACAATAACGAAAGAAACAATTACTCAATCATCTGTGTAATAGCAGTTAATGGAGAAAAGGAGAACAAAGAAACACACCAATCATGAATAGATCAAATGAATGTATTGAAGGATTAATCACTTTTTTTCTTTTTACATTTTATAGTGTATAAAGGACACTAAAAGGCTGTCATGAGTAATAAACAAAACAATTATTCAGAACCGCGCAAGTGATAAGGTGACAAAGGTGCAAAAAAAGTGCTAGTTGTGAGCAAGATATATACAGTTCTGCATAGCTGGTTAAAAATGATCATTCAAAGGTCATCCATCCCTAGATACATAAATCTCCGGTCCGCTTGGGATTTGAATTTCCTTTTCACGTGGAGCAGAGAGAATAGGGTCAGGATTGTGACAAGCGCGTCAACGTTTCGACCCAAAAGTATGCATGAATTGCTGGTAGTCACGGTGGGTCTTCCTCAGGATGAAAGGAACACAAGGACAGCCTGCACAATTAAAAAAGGGGGGGGGATGTTTTAGATTGGTGTGTGCGACAAGAGGAAAAGGGCCATCGAGGTAGGTGAACAATTGTCCTACCCAAATAAAGGTAATGGGAACCTCGACTGTCTTCAAGGATTGATCCACCGTAGGTTGGATTCGTAGAAGGAATGATGGATACGAGGTCCTGGTGGTGATGAGTAATAGCCAAGAATGGTTGGTCTATGATAGTGAAGAATCACATCAAAGGTTGGCATGGTTGCAACGCTGCTTGGATAAATGGCTATGTGCCAGCTAAAATGAACAAATGCCAGCAATGTGGCCAGAAGATCCTCACAGAGTGCCTCGAGATGTAGCACCCATGCATGAATCCAAAGTGGTGATTCAGATTACCCATAGTGGGTAAGAGTGCTTGTACCAAGGAGAAGTAAAGAGAGGCCGCCTGGAATCCTAAGGTTATCGCAAGGTCGAAGAGGCGCTGTACGTGGCTAGCGCGTGTGCATGGTGTGCCTCCAGGGCGGAACTTATCGCCCTACAATGCGGCAGTGACATATGTTTGGTCTCCGGTAAGTTAGACCCATGCAAATTAAAGGATTGGTGAAAGTGCGCAAGAGGTACCAGCTGCTTTCTGTTGCAGCCAAGTACACTGAGGGTTAATGGGATGTCAAATCACTCCCGGTGCTGTTAATCAGATGATTGAGTGAACGCGCAAGGAGAGACTGTATTTGCATCTCCCGGTACTCAAGATTGAGTGAACTAGTAGGAAGGCGCACGAGCAGGAATCCAGCTGCATGAGCTAGCAGATAGAAGAAGTCTAATAGCGCCCGGTGATGTTTTGTGAAATATTTATTTAGAGTCGGGTGAGTGCATGAATCGGCATGATCTGAGAAGGTAACGTGCTGGTAATGGTTTAATAGCACCCGGTGATGTTTTATATTAGGGTCGCGTGAGCACATGAACGGCATGATCTGCGACTCTCGGTGCTGGTAAGATTCTAAGCGTGTATTTGGCTAGAAGAGCGGCTAAACTGAGAGTCAAAAGCTCTCCCCGCTGCGGTTACATGAATCCGTGAACCGGCATCGAACGTTAAAGAGGCAGTGCTGGTGTGGAAGCACGAGCAGGCCTACGCCTAACTAAGGTGTATTAGGACAAGCGGAGTCCCCGCATCAAAAATGGCTAAATGAAAAGTGAGCGCCAGAGTGGAAATACAGCTACGTGGGACTTACTGCTAAGGATAGTTGTGAGCGCAGCAAAGGAAGGAACGTCTTACCTCTCCCGGCGCTGCTCGAAAATTGAGACGCGAGCGTCCGGAGCGGTAGGCCAATTAAATAGGCTGCAGCTGAGTGGAGACCGCACACTTTCCGGCAATTAGTTTAATTAAGGCGGCCGGCAGCGAATTACAAAATAGGCAGCGGGATGTTTCCTGTGCTCTGGAGAAAGAGTAAGGTTTGAAACCCAGGGATTGGGGACTAACATGAATTGAAGTAAGGAATACTTGGCTCCAAACAAAAGTGTGGACACATAAGGCATACACTCAAAGGATAATTGTTATCACAATAATAAGTCACAAGTGCGTGAGCACGTGGTTTGGTTTGTGAGCCTAAAAAATTATCCTGGTGGTATGGCTGAAGATCTGGTGCTAAGTCTACAATAAACATACAGTCTTGAACATATTATATAGTAATTACCATTCATTAAAATCATATCAAATTTGATTCAGATGCCCTGTGGCTGCAGTGGTACACATATACTTGCATTTTACAATACAGTAGGATATGAATTAGTGTGCTGATGAATAATTACAGGGGAAAAAGACACGAGAATGATGTTCAGGATTCCCCCTAATTCGACATTAATTATGGATCTGGGGTACAGTACTTATTATAAATTCCCACTTGGTGATCCAAGCACATATAATTCATCTAGCAGTATGATAAAAACAATGTAATAACTGTACAGTTGACAATAATACATATGATACAAAAAGCAAAAATGTGTAGGTGCAGGTTTAAAATACGGTCTTCCTATAGCGTTTCATTTCTGCATAGGATCAATGGTCTGTGTGTGGTGTTATGCATTTTTATAAGGTGTTGTCAGGTAACCATTTATATGTATAGATGAATAAGGATTTAGACTGTGATACCCTGGTGAATGCGTGTGGAATTATCTCCTAGTTAGGAGGCCAGGCTGCCTACTGGTCTCTTCCAATTCATTCAGTCCATTGTTCACAGTGTCAAGTATATGAGTCCACCTGTATTCCTTGAAATTGAGTGATGACGCCAGGTCACCGCCCCTTGAGTGTGGAAGGACCCTTTCAAGAACCCACCACCTGAGGTCTTCTGCTTGATGTTTCATGTCTAGAAAATGTTCTAACAGGGGTGCTCCCTGGGACTTGCAGAGCAATCTGCTGCAATGCTGTAGAATTGTGCTCTTGATTTTCTGTGTTGTCTGCCCGATGTAGAGTTTGTCACAGGGACACTTGAAGGCATAAATGACGTTGGTACTATTACAGTTGGTATGGTGTAGGAGTTGAAATGTTCTTCCCTGATGAGTGAAAGTAGCGCCTTCAACTGTGAATTTGCAGGCCTTACATCTACTGCATTTGGAATGGCCTGTGAGTGCTGGTAGTTGTAGCTGTGTCCTAATGTCAGTTGGACTGGGTGTGCCAGATATGCGCTAACAACGTAGTCACGTATGTTTTTTGCTCTTTTAAAGGCAAAGACGGGATCAGATGCTGTGTTGATTTCAGAAGCCACCAGGTTCCAATATTTGTTGATAATTTTCTTGATTTCCTGGCTTCTTGTGTTAAATGTAGTCACACAGACCAGTTTATCTTCCGTGTCCATTTTGGTTCTTACTTCTAGCAGGGTTTCTCTGGGACAGTACCAGGCCCTCTTCCTTGCGCGGTTCAACAAGCCTTTGGGGTAGCCCCTCTCTCTCAGTCGTGTAATCAAGATGTCGGTCTCCTTGAAGAAGTCTGATCTACGCGAGCAGTGCCTCCTCAGCCTGAGGAACTTCCTGTACGGTAAATTATCCCGTAGGCTCCTTGGATGATGGGAAGAGTATTTCAGTAGGGTATTATGCTCCGTTTCTTTTCTATATAAGGCAGTATAGATTAATCCCCCTTCAATCTTGATGTAAAGGTCTAGGAAGCAGATGGATTCTCTGTCGTGATTCATGGTGAACTGAATATCTGGTGATCTTCCATTTAGCCGAATGCAAAAGTCCATCATGTTTTGTTCGGTCCCCTTCCAAACCATGATGATATCATCAATATACTGCTTCCAAAGGGTTATTCATGCTGCATATATGCTTGTCCTCATACTGATCCATGTACAGGTTCGACAGGCTGGGGGCAAATCCGGCTCCCATGGCTACTCCCTTGCATTGTAAGTAGAAGGTTTTTTGGAAGATGAAGATATTCCGCATCATGGCAATCTCAAGTAGGCTCACCACGAAATCAGTGGGTATCCAATGTGGAGTAGGTCTCTGATCCAGCACCTCGCGTATGCAGGCAATCGCTTGGTCTTGGGGAATGCTGGTATACAGCGAAGCAACATCCAGAGTGACCAAGAGCTGCGCGGATGTGTCAAACGGCTGGTTCTCCAAGATCTGGATGATGTGCATTGTGTCACGCGCGTAGGATCTGGTTTCTGTGACCCATGGTTGTAAGAAGCAGTCAATAAATTGGTTCAGTGGTTCTAGGATGGAGCCACATCCGGATATAATGGGTCTTCCTGGTGGATGGGTCAAGTTATTGTGAACTTTTGGAAGAGTGTAAATGGTCGGAGTTCTTGGGTGTTTTTTATTGAGAAAGTTGTACTCAGGATCACTCAGGTAACCCTCTCCAATACCTTTCAGGGTGAGTTGATGGATCAGTTCTTGTGTTTCCTTGGAGGGGTCTTTGTTGAGTTTTGTGGAGCTGTCCTGGCAGTCCAATTGGTGTTGTATCTCTGCAATGTAGTCCACTGTGTTCTGTACCACCACTGCACCTCCCTTGTCGGCTGCCTTTATAACAATCGCTGGGTTATTTTTCAAGGAGCTCAGGGCTTGTTTCTCTTCTTTGGTTATGTTATGGCGAATGTACTTGCTATTATCCCAAAGGGACATGACCTCCGTCAGTACAATCTGTTCAAATGCCAATATTTTCTGGCTCATCAGGTATGCAGTAGGGGTGAAAGTGGAGGGTGGTTTGAAGCCAGTGGCAGGTAGATGCTACACAGTTGGTTTGTTGTTACAGAAATAATACTTCAGTTGAATTTTTCTGAAGAATTGCTGTAACTCCAGTTTCGTATTGAAGGAGTCAGGTGGTGTAGTTGGTATGAAGGAGAGGTCTTTCGCCAGAATTGAGCCTTCTGCTGAAGATAAAGTATGAACAGAGATGTTAATGATGGGGTTGGATTGATCTAAGTTGGGGTCGTGGGGGGTTATGTCATTGGGAGGCAATTGACCTGCATTTTGTTCAACCACATTGTCTACTTGTAACCGGGTGTGGTTGTCTTCGACCGGCTCAACCAAGCCTGCGACGCTGTTGATAATGGTATGATTCACCTCCACTGGGCGGTGGGTTTCCAGAATTAGGGCATCAGTGGGTGAGTGTTCTACCATCTGTAGGTCTGCCTTCTTGTTTGAATCTCCCCGTGGCTTTCTTGGGGGTAGAATTTGACCCTGTTGTTGCCCCTTTGTATGTTGCCACCCCTGTTCCATCTTTTTGGTCTGTCCCATCCAGTCTCTTGGTTTCTGCCTCTGTTGGATGGCCATGGTCGGTCCTCTAAAAAAGAGGAGGAGGAAGAAGCGGAAGAGGGACCACTGTATGTGTCTTGGTATCTTTGACCTTGATTGTATTGGCAGGATCCTCCACTTGTGCTTGGTCGTTCAGATTCACTGTCTGAGTTGGTTCCAATTGAGGAGTCAGAGAAGGTGGTGAATCTTCTGGGGCCCTGTCTTCCTCTGTGAGTGAAGAGGCCTTGGTTGTCTTGCTGGTAGTAGTCGTCAGCCAAGTATGGGTACGTGATCTTTTTGTCGTAAACCCTGACGTCTTTGTTAAGTTTGTCCAGTTTCTTATTCAAGGTGATGGTATTGAACTCGGCAATTACTTTTTCAGCGTGTTTCAGAGCTTCTTTTGCGTTGGTAAGAGCTCTATCCTCTAGTATCTCTTTCTTTAAGTCTGCGATCTCTAGTCCAAGCTTTTTCACGTATTCTAGAGCAGTTTCAACGCCTAACACCATCCAGTTAGCGGCAGTTAACTGTGTGCACATGCCCTGCACCAGCAGAGGCCTGAGACAGATTTGAAAGGCTACTTTGGTGGGTGGCGTAAGCAGCGCTACAGGCCCACTAGTAGCATTTAATTTACAGGCCCTGTCTATATGGAATACCACTGCACAAGGGACTTATAGGTAAATTAAATATGCCAAACAGAACCAATCTTACCAAGTTTACAAGAGAGAGCACATGTACTTTAGCACTGATCAGCAGTGGTTAAGTGCCCAGAGTAATAAAACCAACAAAAACAGGTGAGAAAAAATACAGGAGGCAGCAAAAAGTTTGGGGGAACCCTGCAAAAGGGCCAGTTCCAACAACTATCATTTGTAAACCATCTGAAAGGTGTGTCCATATAGGTAAAGATGAACGAGTTTGGTTCTTCAGTGAGAGAGGTGAGGGTTTGGATGCATTAACCACAATATGGGCCAAGCCCAGGAAGTTGCATTTATTGAAAACTGATGCTGATGGGGCTGCATACTCAAGGGCCGATTCACAGAACTAATCTGAGATAAAATCCTAAACTTACTACTTTTGGTATTCACAGAAGGCATTTAGTAGTAGTAAAGTTAGGACTCCTAACTTTACTACTACTAAACTGAGATAAAATCCTAAACTTACTACTTTTGGTATTCACAGAAGGCATTTAGTAGTAGTAAAGTTAGGACTCCTAACTTTACTACTACTAAATGCCTTTGTGAATACCGAAAGTCAGTAAAGTTAGGATTTTGTCTCAGTTTAGTAGTAGTAAGTTAGGAGTCCTAACTTACTACTACTAAATGCCTTCTGTAAATACCAAAAGTAGTAAGTTTAGGATTTTATCTCAGATTAGTGCTGTGAATCGGCCCTCAGTGTCTTACTCCATGGTGAGATCAGGTGCCACTGCTCCTGCAGAGAAACAGTAGCCAATAGGTCTAAATAATTCACACAAGTTCTTGTTCAGAGTAAGACTGCAGCCCTACAGGTGCAGCAGAATGGCCCTCAGAGGTGAGTGATATTTGTCAATGATATTGTCATGAACAAGGAGACTGCAGATGTTAATGATCCCACATAGCTCTGAGAGGAATTATCTGATGCTTTGAAACCCTTCTGACATGTTGGAAATCCTGAAAATTAATCTCATGTATCTTCAAAATCCTACATATGCCAAGAAGGTGGTGATGTAAATTCAGAGTAAAGCAGCATCTGACGGTATCCTGAGGTGAGATCAATATTTGAGAATCAGCAGGCGCCATTAACCTCAGCAATCTGATTGTCTACTGTGGGTGTTAAGTGGCGATCACAAATATATTGAATAAATGAGATTTTTACAAAGCATGATAACGCTCATGGGCGTTTTGGCACTAGAAACTGTCATGGAAGGAACTGTAACCCCTTTTGGAACATACTGGTTTGAGAGTTGATGGAGCAGAGAAAATACATTTTTTAACCCCTAACAAATTTGATAAATAATTAATAAAATGTTCGTTTAAATGTATTAATCAACACTGTACGTGTGGGAAGGGTAACATGCAAATGTGTGTGCTAAATAATCTATTAATGGATGTCCGTGTGGCTAATTATAACGTAAAAGTAAAATGCGTACTAAAATAAAATAAATGCATGTTTTTGTGCTTCATAGAAATAAAACATGTCGTTGCAAAAACAATAGTGATGGTAAGTAAGGAACAGCTTAAATGTTGCTTTCTGCTAGGTAATAACTAATTGGGGTACGTAGATGACGGGAGGGAAACGAAAAGGCTATTTTTCTCTATTTTAATTATGTTTTGTTTACTTCAAATTAGTGCTTCTAAAGTATAACCGAGTGGCGATATAAAATGGCTACCAGTGGGTGATGTGCGCAGGCGCAAGGGAGACATGTGACACGGGATGAAGTCGGAGAAAACTAACCTCGTGATGTTGCTGAGAGGCTAGGATGCGAGAAATGGTCAAGGCTGATGTGACCTAATTGAACTGATAGTGTGCCGTGGTGATCAGCAGAAGACCCGTGGGAAACCAGTTTAAGAGAAAGGACAATGACTGCGGAGTTCTCGAATGTATCGAAAGAAGTTACAAATGTACTGATCGAAGCGGATGGAAACATGTCTTGAACGTGTGGGAAAGGAAATGATCCAAGGACCATTGGATCCAAGAGAACTTGATTAAAAGAATGAATAAGATGACATGCATGGACCAATGAAAGAAAAGCGTGTTATTAATGTTGCAACAATTAGTTAGCAAAGTTAGAATTAGGGTATAAGAGGGCCTACTCTTAGTGGGAGGGGGTAAGTCGCAGTCACAGTCAGGAGCGGAGTTGGAGAGTCGTGTTGGTGGCTTCCAGTGCTGGGTGGTCCTGATCGATCCCTTACTGAGCGGGAGATGCTGAAAGACTGTTAGATGAGACGGGTTGCAGGTAGCTGATGCTGACGAGCTGAAGTTGCTGTTGCTGTCTTAATTTTCCAGTTGAGTATGAGAATCAGGTTATTTCTAATTCTTAAACTTAGGTTAGAAATCATTAGGCTAAATTAGGAAGGTAGGCAGGTATTAGGGTTTTGGCTTCATGACAAAAATTTCCTTTCTGCAATAAATTGATTATGCTTAATAAATATTTGAATTAATAATGAATGAATAATTGAATAAAAGTTTAAAATTCTTTCTCATGCTTTTAAAATTATATAAAATTTAAGATTCTTTAAACCAAAATGACTCAGTGGTTATTTTCCTAAATGATTGTGACATCAGTAATTGGTTATTGTGATTCAGCTGGTCTTAATCACTATGAACTAATTTTTACATGAATGATTCATCGACAAAACAATGAGCAGGAATATCTTAAGAAATAACCAAAAGAAAGCGATAAGTTAAGGTAATAAGATATCCCGGCTCCTTCCAGCGGTACATAAATGGTGTTTTCCATTTAGTTCTCATGCTTCTCCTAGGAATACAGAATTTCGTAAAGGTATAAAGGAAATCCAGGTGTGTGCGTGTGTGTTAGGCGATGTTTATGGGCCCCATCGTCATCTGGATGTGAGAAAATATAGTTTGCCCCTGGATGACCTATAAGTGACCTAGGAGTAGAATAATTTTTATTGTACGCGCTGCATCAGATTTCTTGGTAGCAGAGTTATGGTTTTCTATAGATTAGTTTAGTGATTATTGTTTATTGATTATTGATTATTTTATGACTAACATTATATGTTGAGTCGCGTTATGTTATATGTGAGTTTTCACGCTTCTGGGATGTAGGAAGTGGAACACGTGTGGCAAGAGAAGTCACATGGAATTTGGTACATGGTCTGAATTCATTTTGGTAATAACACAGGTTGTGTTATGTTAGGGATTTTCTGTACGAAAAGTGTGTAATTGAGATAGCAAATCACGTTTACTTGTGAAACTTTGGCCTTAATTCTCAGGAGCCTAGTCTCCACATGTGTCTTATCCCCAGAGAAACGAGTAAATTGTTTGCTTGAAAGAAGGGTAAGGTAGAGGGAAGTGCTACTTTATCGGCGAGAGTAAAAAATTCTGTGGTAGGGTAGAGGTAAGCGCTGCCTACTGGAAATACAGGGTTCTTGTGTAAAAGGACAAAGCTGTCACTTTTGTTTAGCGTAATCAGACTATGGAATTGTTTTAATTGTTGTAACTAACGAAGAAAACAGTGAAAAGAAAATTGCCGAAAAATTTTGTAAAGGAGGGGTAAAAGAGCAGAAGTGACGTAGAACAGTGCCGCGCTAGGATTGGATAGTGCGCCAGTCACGTGAACCCAGAGCAGGAGTGACGTAGAAAAGTGCCGCGCTAGGATTGGTTGGTTCGCGGACGGAGGGAATTGTTCTGATTGGTACGTTAGTGTGAGTCGCGCTGTAATTGGTCAAAGTTCCGTACACAGAACCGCGTTAGCGTAAAGAGAAAACAAATAGAAAACATGCCGTATTACGAGTATGAAAGGGAGAGAACGTCATGGACGACGAAATTAAAGAATTTCTTTAAGAAAGACAAAAAGGTTGTGACTAGAGAGGGACAAGTAATTCCTCCGCCGAAATCAGCAGCTTCACATATGATGCTGAAATATGGATATCATACGTGCATATGGTTGGAAAATTGGGCAAAGTATACGAAGAATGATGGTGCTTTAGCTTTCCCTGAGAATGGTTCATTTAGTGTAGCGGTTTTGCGAAATTTGCGAGAAAAGATGACAAATCTAGAACCTAGACCTAGACCGACACAGTTTGAAGCGTTAACGGAATGGGAGGATGAGATGTATGAGCGAGAGAGATTCAGAGGTTTTAGGGATCATGAGTTTATGCCTGGAAGGATGTGGGGAATAAATCATGAAGACAGAATAAAATGATGGAGATGTGCTAACATGACAGGAGGTTTGTTTCCAGCTTTTACAGTTGAGGAAGGGACTAAGAAAAAACGGACTGAGAAAAAGAAACATATAGAGAGGGAAAAATATATGCATGAGAGCGAAACGGATGATGAATTGCTGGAAGATATTTTAAATAGAAATCCACCTCCGTATCAGCAGAGTTCTACAGTGGTGACACTAAATGCGCCGCTAATAGAGACTATGCGAAATAAAAGTCCGGAAAAGAGAATTGAAATAAATAGGTCACAAGAACAAATGAGAACTTCACAAAATGAAGGAATAGAAAGTGACAATGCCAGCAAATTAGCAAGAACAACCAAAGAACTAACTGAAAAGATTAGAGAATTAACGAAAAATATGGAAGCAGTTACTGTACCTGTAACAATAGGTCCAGTGATACCAGTTTTTGAGAATCAGAAAATTGATGAAAGATCTTTAGTGATTCCCATGAGTTCACAGTTTCAGAGAGAAAAAGAAAGAATGGAACAAAGCGCAAGTACAAGTAATTTGGCTAGTACTTACAGACCAAGTCCACCTACAAATTTGACGGTGAATGAGTGCAATGGTAGGAAAATGCATATGGTAACAGAATCTGCAACAGAAACCCCTGAAAAGAGTGGTAATTGGATAGAACTAAATAATACACCCATAGGTCCGACTCTGATGAATTAAATGAGTGGATGAAGGCATTTAAATTAAAAGAACCAGAAGAAAAACCATTAGATGTAATTAGATTAAAAATCGACATGGAAGAATTAATTCTAGGAACGATTGGTACCGAAAAGATAAAAATTACCAGGATGATGAAATAATGTTTCTGTGCAAAAGTATTACATGGAGGGCAAAGAATTTACATGACAAACTAGAAGAAGTAGCCAGTGAGATTGGAATAGACTTTGCGAAAGTGAAAACGTTGCAGAAACCATATAGAGTAGACTTTTGTGAAAAGGATATTGAAAATTTGAACACGGCAGGAAGGCTGACACAGATAAAAGAGTTAATTGTGTTGTTGAGAAAATGGGGTGATGTGGACAGATGGAAGGGTAGATGGACAAAGAAGAATGAGAAAACTACAGACAAAGGTTCATTGGCTTTTATGATAACTAAAAAAGAATCTGTTGCTAAAGAATACCCCATGAGAGAAACTCCAGGTGGTAGTTACGTGCATGTTCCCTGGACTTTCCAAAGCTAAGAGAGAAGCCAGTTGAGTGGTACCGACAAGTAGAGAGATTTGTAAAGGTCTCAAAAGTGTTGTGGATCGATTTAGATGGATTATTTGACATAGTGGTACCAACTGATTTGTGGTCAGAATGTAAGATTACAGTTGACTGGCCAACTACAGAATATCCAAGAGATCCTAAGACAGGAGCTCCAGGTCCTGATGTGATGAAAAAGTATGATAAGGTGATTACCTTTTTGAAGAATAAGATTCCCCTAAAGAGACAGATTGGGTAAAAATAGACAGAACGACCCAGGAAAGTAAGGAGTCTGTACATGCATATTATGAGCGATTGTTGTTGGTTTTCAAGCAGTATAGTGGTTATGAGGAGTTGAGTGAAAAGGACATGAGTCATTTTGTATACCGATTTGTGTTTGGCCTGAAACAAGAAATAAGTGATATGATTAAGCAACACATGATAAACTGGCAGAATGGAAGTGTAGATGAGGTGCTGAGGTATGCTAAGTATTGTAGTGATGAAATAGAGAGTAAACAGCGTAAGTTGAAAGAGAAGGCAATGGGGCACAGGTGAAGGTGGCAGAAAAACAAGAAGCTCAATTGGACAATAATAATGGAAATGAAACAGGACAGAATAAAATGCGACCTAACATAGGTAAAGGAAAGGGTCAAGTGAGTCTAGAAGAGGCAAAGAAGAAATGGCCATGTCATAATTGCGGAAAATTAGGGCATTGGAGAAACGAGTGTAAGTTCCCACCTAAACCTAATCCAGAAAATCAATCATTAACTCCACAGGTGCAGAATGAGGTAATTGTTCAACAAAGTCAGGTGCCGCAACCACCACTTCCCAACACTGTTAACCAGCAAAGATATAGTACAGAAACAGGATTCTACGGAGGAGAGCAGGTAACACAGTTGCCGCGAGCAGCTAACATTTCTCAGTATTGGTTGCGTCAGAGTGAGGATGACCCGGATGAAAGATTCTGACGGTGCCCAGGAGAGGGGAAAGAGTGCGTACTTGGCGCAACTCTAGAGGTAGATCAGTCTGGTCCCTTTGTGGATGGAGAAGTGAATGGTGCAAATGTAACATTCCTTGTCGATACTGGAGCTACCCGTTCTACTGTTAGATCAGTGGAAATTCCAAACCTTCCTCTCTCAGGTGAATACATCCAAGTAGTAGGAGTAGCCAATCAACAGATTAAAACCCCACTTACTGAATTGGTGGAAGTAAAAATTGGTTCTTTTAGCAAAATGCATAAATTTGTAGTGTGCGATTGTAGTCCTGTAAATCTTTTGAGTCGTGACCTCTTGTGCAAAATGAATTGCACAATTTATTGTACGCCAGATGGAATTGGATTTCAGACCTCAGATGAAGATGTCTTGTATAAAGTAACTTTGATGAATCAGGAACCTGAAATGAATGGTTTGTTTCCTGCATTTGATGCAGAAAAACTTCCAGAAGAACTAAAAAGTGCAGTGAAAGAAAGTGTGTGGGATTTTACAGGAGAAGACATTGGATTGATGAAAGAAGTTGATCTCGTAAAAGTAACAGTAAAAGAAGGAACAACTTACCCGAATACGCCACAGTACAAATTAACTCCAGAAATAATTGAAGGAATAACTCCTGTGATAAATAAAATGATTGAACAGGGAATTCTAAAAGAAATAATGAGCAGTCCATGTAATTCACCTATTATGGGACTGAAAAAGCCAAATGGAACATATAGAATAGTACAGGATTTGAGAAAGATCAACAAAATAGTTGTGCCCTGTTGTCCAATAGTGCCAAACCCTGCAGTAATTCTAGATCAAATTCCACATGAAGCTGATTGGTACACTGTGATAGATTTGTGTCACGCATTTTTCTCTATTCCTTTGCATCCAGATAGCCAGCCATTATTTGCGTTCCGGTTCGGAGAGCGTATTTTGGCATGGTGCCGAATTCCTCAGGGATATACAGAAAGCCCCTCAATCTTTAATCATATTCTAAAGAAATCTCTGGAAGATTTGAAAATGCCAGAAAAGTCAGTGATGGTGCAGTATATCGATGACCTGTTGGTGGCATCGAAAACAAAAGAAGCATGTGTAAGTGATACAATTGCTTTACTGAACCATCTAGAGAAAAGAGGACATAAAGTGTCTCCTTCAAAATTGCAGTTTTGTCAGAAAGAAGTCCAGTATTTAGGGCATAAAATTGAGAAAGGAGTGCGAAGGATAGCGACAGAAAGAGTAAGAATGATTCAAGGAATGAGAGCACCAATGACGCAAAGAGAGGTAAGAATGTTTCTGGGAATGGTTGGATATTGCCGACAATGGATAAGTGGTTTCTCTTTGATTGCAAAACCATTACAAAAGTTGACCAAGAAAGATGTAAAAGACCCTTTTGAGTTAAACAAAGAAGAAATGAAATCTTTCAAAGAATTGAAAAAGAAATTGTGTGAGACACCTGCATTAGGCATGCCTGATTATGAGAAGGATTTTGAGTTGTACTGCAGTGAAAAAGAGATGGATGTGCGTTTTCAGTACTGGTACAAAAACATGGAACAATGAAAAGACCAATTGCTTATTTTTCAGCTGTTTTAGATCCTATGGCAAAAGCATTGCCTGGATGTCTGAAAGCAGTTGCTGCTACTTGTGTAAGTCTGGAACAAAGTGAAGGTATAGTGATGGGGTATCCACTGAGAGTATATGTTCCCCATTCAGTAGAAATTCTTTTGACAAGAACAAAAACACAGTACATGACACATAGTCGGCTGACTAAGTACGAAAAAGTCATCTTGAGTGCTGAAAATGTGACCATAGATAGATGCATGAATGTGAATCCTTCAACATCATTGCCAGATGAGGAGAGTATAATTGAACAAGGCGAAGTAGATCATGATTGTCTGAACGTGCTGGAATATTGCACGAAACCAAGAGCTGACATAAAAGATGAACCGTTAAAGGAATCTGATTATGTCATGTTTGTGGATGGCTCATGCTTGAGAACAAAAGAAGGAGTTTTAAGCGCAGCTTACGCGAGTGCACAGTGGCAACTGTGATGGAAGCGTCTTGTCTGAAAGGAATAAGGTCTGCACAAGTTGCGGAACTGATTGCTTTGATTCAAGCATGTAAATTAGGAAGGAATGTACGAGTCACGATTGTGACCGATAGCCAATATGGTTTCGGCATCGTACATGACTTTGGTCAGATTTGGTCACAAAGAGGTATCTTGACGTCTGCAGGAACACCTATCAGAAATGGAGATTTTGTTAAAAAGCTGCTTGAGGCGATACAGTTGCCTAAACAAATAGCTGTAGTGAAGTGCAAGGCGCATAAGAAAAACGAAGATTACATAGCCGTCGGCAATAATTATGCCGATGAGATAGCCAAATATTGTGCAGAGAACATGGTGTCCATGAACAAAAATAGAGAAAGGGAGCATATCTCTTCTCCTTTGCTTTTTACTAATACTGTCGAGACATGGGATGAAGTAAGACAGTTACAAGAAACTGCAAGTGATGAGGAAAAAGATTACTGGATAAAAGCAGGATGTAGAAGACAGGAAAATAATGGTGTGTGGGTATACAGAGATGAAAGACCAGTTATGCCTGATAGCATGATTGCAGACATGGCACGGATGTACCATGGACAAGCTCATATTGGGAGAGATGCAATGATCAGACTTTTAGACAAACCTGGTATAACCCAAAATTCAGAGCCATTGCTGAAAGTCTTTGTCAAAGATGTCTTAGTTGTCAGCAGTTTAACCCAGGAAGAAAAACAGTAGTGAGTCTAGGAACAATAGGACGAGAAGGAGGTCCATTCACTAGGATGCAGTTGGATTTTATAGAGATGCCCCCTAGTAACAGACTAAGATATGTTCTAGTGGTCGTCTGTTTGTTCTCTCGTTGGGTGGAGGCATACCCCACAAGAAGGAATGATGGAACAACAGTGGCAAAACTTATGCTGCGAGAGTTCATTCCAAGGTATGGTTTTCCAGTCACGGTTGAGACAGATAGAGGAACACATTTTCAAAATGAGTTGATCCAATTGATTTGTGAAGCATTGAGTATTAAACAAAAACTACATTGTGCTTACAGACCAGAGGCTTCTGGGGTAGTAGAGCAGATTAATGGAACAATTAAAAACAGATTGGGAAAAATGTGTCAAGCTACAGGACTCAAATGGCCGGATGCACTGCCTCTTGTTCTGATGACCATCAGAAGCATCCCTGAAAAGAAAACTGGACTCAGTCCTCATGAGATGATCATGGGACGAGCAATGAGACAAGCACACGTACCTGTCAACAAGTTATTAACTATAACTGATGATCTAGTACTGGATTATTGCAAGGGACTGGCTGATGTGGTGCGTTCTGTGTTTCATCAGGTTGGACCGGATGCGACCACTCTTGAAAGAAAACCAGCCCACGACTTGAATCCAGGAGACTGGGTCCGTATAAAAATCCACAAGAGAAGAAACTGTCTAGTTCCTCGCTGGGACGAACCACGACAGGTAATCCTAGTAACAACGACTGCAGTCAAGTGTGCAGGAGTGAAGAACTGGGTCCATGCCAGCCACACAATCAGAGTTCAAGAGCCTACTGATCGACATGTGAGTCGACGTCTGGAAGTGTGGGATAAAAGTTTAACGGCTGGGACAACAAGGATAAGAGAAAGGGTGCCAGAACTTGAAGATCGACCTGAAAGTCGACATCTGGAAACCCCAACGGCAAACACTTCTAGAGAAGAAGAAGAAGAAGAAGAAGAAGAAAGAAATTCAGAAATTCCAGAACTTGAAGATCGACCTGTAAGTCGACATCTGGAAATATCTGACACAAATTCAGAATCTGATGATTCAGTTGAAAACCGTGAAGAATTTCAAAGGAGAACTTGGGGTTATAAACCAATTAGAGAAGAAACTGAGCAAGAAATTGAGTTAGATGAACAACCAAGTAAAGGTTATGGTGGAAATCCTTCAGAAATAATATTAATAGATGAAGTAGGGAAAGAAGTACACAAAAAGTTAGAAAATCGAGAAGAACCCCGAGGAGCAATAGGGACAGATAGAGAAACAGAAGAACAGGGAAATTTAGAAGCAGAAAGGGAGGAAAACACCAAATCGGAAGAACACCGAGGAGGGACAGTAATAAGGGAAAACAAGAAGGAAAAGACAGATCCACCAGTAGGAGATGACGAGATCATAAGTTTCAAAATAAGAGACAATAGTGAAACAGTTGAAACAGAAACAGAAGAAAGTGGAGAAGAGGAAAAGGCAAAAACTGAATCAAGAAAAAGAAATTGGAAATCAGAAAGAGAAGAAAGAGAAGGTGAAGCCAAAAGGCCAAGAAAAGGAGATAATTGGCCCAACAGCTATATAAGAAAATTGAGATATAGAATAATAAGAGCGGGAGACGAAAGTGCTGAACAAGTGAATGAAGTAACAAGTCAAAGGGGACAAGAAAAACCCAGTGGAAAAAGATTACAAAAGTCCAAAAGGACAAAGAAAGTGAATGCAAAGTATAAGTCACCTGAGTGGCTGTATATTGCACTGACAGATTACAAAGAAGAAGAAAACACTCACGAGAACCAGAGACTAAGAAGTCGAATGGGAAAAGGTGAGATGCAACAAACCTGAAGTGAAGACTTATAGTGCTTCTGCCGGACATGACAATTTTACTGGATGTGACAAATCACCGGATGTGACAACGAAAGAATTCTGGAGAGAATTAAAAGAAAGTACCAAGCAAAGACTTTTTGAAAGCAGAGTGGCATCTAAGTCATTTCTGAGGTGTAGTGACACAATTTTCTGAAACTTAACAAATAGAAAAAGAAAAATGGAAAATACTAGGGATAGAAGAGATAAATGTGAGTTTATAAAAAGATGGTGCAAAATGTGCTGCTTTTGTACAGGGTTATTAATGACCATATGGATAGTTTTAGCAATCACAATTCCTATTAGTTTAGCTGTAATAGAAGCAAAGAATGATACTAAACAAGAAAAAGAAACTAATATTAAAGAACCAGGGGCATATTAGCAAGACCCACGTTAAAATTATCGCCGCTTTAGCGGCAAGAAACTGCCGCTAAAGCGGCAATAATGGGCTTGCTAATATGTGTTATGGAATTCAATAGAAGCCCAGGTTAGATGTCCTGCACATCTAACCTGGGCTTCTATTGAATTCCATAACGCATATTAGCAAGCCCATTATCGCCGTTTTAGCGGCAGTTTCTTGCCGCTAAAACGGCGATAATTTTAACGTGGGTCTTGCTAATATGCCCCCCAGTTATTTTAAGAAGTAGTGCAGAGTTACATAAGGATAAGTCAGTAACAGACTTTTCTAAAAATGTTTTTACAAAATTGTTGTACGAATATGTAGAGACAATGGATGCGAGAGATTGTTATGTTTGTATGCAGTTGCCTGCATCAGTGTCAGAAGGTGTGACTTATCATCATCTACCTCTAACTTATGGAATAACATGTAGTGTAATAGCAAGTTTATTTTATAAAACAGGTAGATTAGAATCTTATTATACTGACATAGATAAGATTTTTGCAAACATTCCAGTAGTACCAGAACTTAACAAAGTAAAACCAGCAAAAGTTTTAGGAGAATTCTTTTTAGAACATAGAAAATTAACGTTAGAAGAAATAGTTAGTAACAACCTTACCTGTGAGTTAAAGAAAGAAGAAAAAGTATTTTTAGAAATGGTTGAAGAAAGAAGAATGAAATTTCAAAAAGAAGCAATAAAAGAGGAAGGAAAACATCTATGGACGTTTGAGGAAGGAAATCATGAAGGGAAAAGATAAATGCAGCAATGACATTAGATTGGCCGCAAAACAGGAAAGTTGTGTATTAGGAGAAATAAGACAGTCTATGACAATTACTTTGTAGGTTCCAGTATCTGCCATGACAATTATCAAATTCTGGGAGGTTGGGGATTCAAAGGTGGAAAAGATCCAATATTTCCAGGTATCTATTATATTTGTGGGAATAGAGCTTATTACAGGTTACCGGACCATTGGTATGGAACTTGCTATGTAGGCCTGGTCTTTCCAAAAATCGTTCATATGGACAGAGAAGAAAAGGGAACATACAAGATGATTAATAGCTTTACACGTAGAAAGAGGGAAAGTTTTTCAGAAATTGTAGGTGATATTTTTGGAGCATTAATACCAGCAGTGGGAATATCTTTGAATGCATTTAAAATTCGGAAGTTATCCACAGTAGTAGATCGTTTGTCTACAGATACTGCGGGAGGGTTCTTAATGGTAAATACCGAAATGGTTGCCATGAGAGCTATGGTGATGCAAAATCGGCTTGGCCTTGATATTCTTTTGGCAAAAGAGGGTGGAGTCTGTGGAATGTTGAAAGTCCAACATTGTTGTACTTACATTCCTGATAAAAGTGAAAATATACAGAAGTATATTACAAATATTACAAATTTGCACAAAGAACTAGTTCCACTGGAGGTTGAAAATGTTTTGGGAAAACTTGGTAGAGGGTTTTCTTCAGTAGCAAATTGGTTGACCAGAATGAGTAGACTAATGATAGGGAAAGTTATAATAATAGCAACTGTAGTAATACTGTTAGCCATGGTGTTGAAAATAGTAATAACGTGTATAAAAAGAAAAGTAAGACAAAATAAGATAAAAAGAAATAACAGAATAATGAAAGAGAGAGAGAGAGAAATGGGTGAAATTGAGTTGGAGAAAATGAAAGAAAACATGTATAAGGAGACAAAAAGACAAGATGAAGAAGAAACAGATGTGTAAATAACAAAAAGCAAAGGATAAAAGACATGCTGCCTGAAAAGAAGTATAACTTGGGTTTTATGTGGTGATTTAAAAATCACCAAAGGGGGAGTTGATGGAGCAGAGAAAATAATTTTTTTAACCCCTAACAAATTTTATAGATAATTAATAAAATGTTCGTTTAAATGTATTAATCAACACTGTACGTGTGGGAAGGGTAACATGCAAATGTGTGTGCTAAATAATCTATTAATGGATGTCCGTGTGGCTAATTATAACGTAAAAGTAAAATGCGTACTAAAATAAAATAAATGCATGTTTTTGTGCTTCATAGAAATAAAACGTGTCGTTGCAAAAACAATAGTGATGGTAAGTAAGGAACAGCTTAAATGTTGCTTTCTGCTAGGTAATAACTAATTGGGGTACGTAGATGACGGGAGGGAAACGAAAAGGCTATTTTTCTCTATTTTAATTATGTTTTGTTTACTTCAAATTAGTGCTTCTAAAGTATAACCGAGTGGCGATATAAAATGGCTACCAGTGGGTGATGTGCGCAGGCGCAAGGGAGACATGTGACACGGGATGAAGTGGGAGAAAAACTAACCTCGTGATGTTGCTGAGAGGCTAGGATGCGAGAAATGGTCAAGGCTGATGTGACCTAATTGAACTGATAGTGTGCCGTGGTGATCAGCAGAAGACCCATGGGAAACCAGTTTAAGAGAAAGGACAATGACTGCGGAGTTCTCGAATGTATCGAAAGAAGTTACAAATGTACTGATCGAAGCGGATGGAAACATGTCTTGAACGTGTGGGAAAGGAAATGATCCAAGGACCATTGGATCCAAGAGAACTTGATTAAAAGAATGAATAAGATGACATGCATGGACCAATGAAAGAAAAGCGTGTTATTAATGTTGCAACAATTAGTTAGCAAAGTTAGAATTAGGGTATAAGAGGGCCTACTCTTAGTGGGAGGGGTAAGTCGCAGTCACAGTCAGGAGCGGAGTTGGAGAGTCGTGTTGGTGTTGGTGGCTTCCAGTGCTGGGTGGTCCTGATCGATCCCTTACTGAGCGGGAGATGCTGAAAGACTGTTAGATGAGACGGGTTGCAGGTAGCTGATGCTGACGAGCTGAAGTTGCTGTTGCTGTCTTAATTTTCCAGTTGAGTATGAGAATCAGGTTATTTCTAATTCTTAAACTTAGGTTAGAAATCATTAGGCTAAATTAGGAAGGTAGGCAGGTATTAGGGTTTTGGCTTCATGACAAAAATTTCCTTTCTGCAATAAATTGATTATGCTTAATAAATATTTGAATTAATAATGAATGAATAATTGAATAAAAGTTTAAAATTCTTTCTCATGCTTTTAAAATTATATAAAATTTAAGATTCTTTAAACCAAAATGACTCAGTGGTTATTTTCCTAAATGATTGTGACATCAGTAATTGGTTATTGTGATTCAGCTGGTCTTAATCACTATGAACTAATTTTTACATGAATGATTCATCGACAAAACAATGAGCAGGAATATCTTAAGAAATAACCAAAAGAAAGCGATAAGTTAAGGTAATAAGATATCCCGGCTCCTTCCAGCGGTACATAAATGGTGTTTTCCATTTAGTTCTCATGCTTCTCCTAGGAATACAGAATTTCGTAAAGGTATAAAGGAAATCCAGGTGTGTGCGTGTGTGTTAGGCGATGTTTATGGGCCCCATCATCATGTGGATGTGAGAAAATATAGTTTGCCCCTGGATGACCTATAAGTGACCTAGGAGGAGAATAATTTTTATTGTACGCGCTGCATCAAGAGCAACCAGGTTTTATGCGCTTTCCTGAAATGCATATGACTGGTCTGAGATTTGATGTGCAGAAGAAGTCTGCTCCACCATTTTCCAGTGGAAAAAGTAAAACTTCTGCCACCCCATGGCATCCTTTTAGCTTCAGGTATCACCAGATTTTTTACGAAAGTGGAGGGTAGCACCCTGTAAGAGACATACAACTGGAATCTGAGCTTAATATATTCCGGACCACAATCATGTAGAGTCATTTGAGCAATGCACAAGGCCTTAAAATCAATTCTTTCTTTACAAGCAACCAGTGTAGCTTAGGTAGCGCATGTGATACAGACTGAAATTTAGGAATGTTCAGGAGAAGCAGAGCAGCTGCATTTTGAAGAGTTTGACATGTATTTAATAATTGCTGTTGTATATTGACATAAAGAGCATTGCAATAGTCAATTATTGATAGTACTAAGGCAACTATTACTGTTTTCTGCAGCTCAAAAGGAATACAGGGAAAAACTTTCTTCAATATTCTCAGAATATAAAAGCTGGATGAGGTGACTTGACTGATTTGATCCGTAAAGGTCAGCTTATCATCAAACAGCACACCTAAGTTCTTTACCTTTCTAGAAGAAGACAGAAGAGCTCCTATATCCTGAGGCCACCAGGTGGGGGACCAGAAAGATGTATCATTACCAAACAGAAGAACCTCTGTTTTTCCAGAATTAAGTTTAAGGCAGTTATTTTCCATCCATTTTCCAATTTCCATCATACAGTTGTGAAACCTCTTCACTACCTCATGAATGTCACTTGAAATGGATACAACAATTTGGGTGTCACTGCATATGATACTAGAAAACCCAAAGGAAGCAATCAGTCTAGCCAAAAGTGTAACATACACATTAAACAATGTGGCACTAAGTGATGACCACTGTGGAATTCCACAAGGGAGAGAAAAGGGCTTAGAAACAAATTCATTCAGAGTGACAGACTGTTCTCTGTCCGAGAAAAAGGAACTTAATAGAGACAAGGTGAAATCCCTAATTCCTATGCTCTCAAGGGGGCATATTAGCAAGAACGGCGTTAAAATTATCGCCGCTTTAGCGGCAGGAGACTGCCGCTAAAGCGGCGATAATGGGCTTGATAATATGCCCTTGAGAATACCAATAGAAGCCCATGTTCTGCTGTGATCCTGGGCTTCTATTGGAATTCTCAAGGGCATATTATCAAGCCCATTATCGCCGCTTTAGCGGCAGTTTCCTGCTGCTAAAGCGGCGATAATTTTAACGCTGTTCTTGCTAATATGCCCCAAGATGAGCTATCAAGCCTGTATGATTAACAGTGTCAAACACAGCTGGCAGATCTAACAGGATGAGTGTTGCCTTACCCCCTTTATCCACTATAGCTCTAATTTCTTCATTTGCAAAAATAGAGCAGACTCAGTAATGTGACCGCCTCTAAAGCCAAACTGGAAAGAGTCTAGCATTCGATTGCTTTCCAGGACGGAGTAAAGTTCTATGTTCATAGCTTTCTTTGCTATTTTAGTTTGGATCGGCAGTTAAGACACAGGACGATAACTGCTGATTTGAGCAATAACTTTTTTATTAAAGGCAACACAGAGGCCTTTTGCCAAGGTCTAGAAAAATATCCCGAACTAAACACACTATTTAGTAGTTTAGTAAGATGTAGGGCTACCGATACCGGTGCTCAGTGTATGATTCTGGAGGGGCATGGATCTGACGGGTCACCTGATTTTATTGAAACCATTAATTTTATCACCTGTTCAGCTGTTAGAGGAGTGAATTCACTAAGGGCCTGATTAAGACTTTTGGCAGTGCGGGGACAGGTGCCCTGCCACCGCCATGCCCCGCACTACCAAGAGTCACTGCTGCCTGCCAAATTACAAGTATTTTTGTGGTTTGGGAGGCAGGCGGCGTGGCGGTTGAGAAAAGGCACTGCAATGGGAACGCCACACAGGTTCCTACTTGGAATGGACACTGTAAAGTCCATGCCATGCAGGGATTTTGGGGTGCATGCACACAGGGGGGCTCATGTTGTGCCCCCCTGCATGCATCCCCAGGCTGCGGGGGCACAGGGGGCCCTGTAGGGCCCCCTTTGTTTCAGCATCGCCAGCCTTTTCATGGAGGAAAGACCTCCATGATAACTCTGGGGCGGTCCTGAAACTTGCAATATGCATGGTGGTGCCGCAGTGGCAACACCTGCATCTTACAGTAGCCCTGTCTGCCGTGCCACCACCAGGGAATGACAGTTCCCTGGCAGAGACAGCAGTCCAATTACGGTCCGACCGCCCAACTCGTAATAGGGCGGTCGGACCGCTGGTGCGGCAGTGGCTGGACCGCCACTGCTGCGCCACCATGGGTCTGGTAGACATCGAACGGCCAGACTCATAATCTGTCCCTAAGTGTCTCAGTTCCCAAAGTAGGGATTTCATGGTTAGAATAGGACTGATTCTCAACCTGTGTGCTTGTGGAAAACTCATTAGATACCTCACTGACTTTTATTTGAAAAAAATTGGCAAGTTTATTACAGACGGTTTGATTTAGGCCTAAAGCATTTTTACTGTTGAAATTAACAAGTGTATTAGCCGTTTGAAAAAGTTCTTTAGCTGAGTTTTTAGCAGATTCAATTTTTGCAACAAAATAGGTAGATTTTTAATCCATAATCATGGCTTTGTATTCTCTAATGCACTCTAATGCACTGCTGTATTTATTTCTCCCACATGGATCGTAATTTCTTTTCCATTTTTGCTCCTGTCTAGGGCAGAGTTGTTTCTGAGATCTTAGTTTGTCTGAATACCATGGAGCTGAGGGCTTACTTCTGTGACACTTTCGTGTTTTTAAAGGAGCCAACTGATCAGCAGCTTTGCCAATCCATTCTGTGTAATTTGAGGTCGCTTGGTCCAGATCCTTTACTAGATGCATTTGAGTTTCTAATAGTATCAAGTTAAACTTATCAAGTTAGTATCAAGTTAAACTTATCTGCTTCAATGTTGTGCCAGGCACGACGTTTGATTGTTTGGCCTGAATTGTGATCTGGTAATACTTTGTTTAAAATCTTCAGTTTGAAAATAGCCGCTTTATGGTCTAACCACGTAAGCGGTAACACGAAAACTAATTTAAGAAGTACGTTATTTGAAAAAATGCCGTACAGTGTATGGCCAGCTGAGTGAGTAGCAGTGTTGACCAGTTTGAGAAGGCCAAAGATCAGCTCATTATCCACTAAATGCTCCATATCTTTATCATCAGTCGCTTCTACGTGGAAATTTAAATCACCTAGTATATTGAAATTTGATAAATGTAGGCAGGATTCCATTAGTGCACTCAGTGTCTGCGCAAAATTAATTCTAGGTCCTGGTGGTCTGTAAATTAAAATGCCATTAAATGAGTAGTTCTTGGATAGATCAATTTTAAAAGTAAGTGCTTCACAGTCCAATGAAGTCACAGACTGATATGTAGCCTCCAAATAATTATGATAGATGACCGCTAAACCACCTCCATGTTTATGCATGTGATCATGTCTAAACATGGAGTAGCCTGCCTGGATAGCAGAGACCAAATCAGGACCCAAAGTCGAGGCGTACCCAGTTTCAGCAACAAACACTAACTCTGGGGAGTAGTTCTCAATCATATCAGCTCCATTAACCTCAGCAATCAGATTGTCTTGCTAAGTGGTGATCCCAAATTAATTGTGGTGTGAGGTAGGAGCATGTCTACAGAGCTGAGTGCTTCATCAAGGTGTTTGGTCTTCTGAGACATTACAATTAGGAAAATCTAAAGGGTTGGTCCCTCCAATTTTTCAGTGATGTCAGCTATTTTGTGTTGAGTAAGTTCTGCTTCAACTTTGGGTTGAATATATAACAAGACACATCAATAAAGAGCGCTACAGGACGTACGGTGTGGCCAACATACAGTTGCACAAATTTGATTTTGAAATATCCTATGCCCTTGAAGAGTATTTTAAAGTCAGTCTTGGAGAATGGGATTAATTCCCAGGCACTTGCACTTAAAGTGAAAGAAATAATGCAGATTTTATTGGTCATTCAATATTTCATCAATATGCAAAATCAAATTTAGCAATGAATGGTTTGATGCAAACTGTATGCTCCTCATGGTAGACACGAGGAGAGAATACTATGCAGAATGGAAAGGGTGTGGCATTCCACTATGAAAAAAAATGTCAATATTTCATTCAATAATTTCAACATCACACTGATGGAGGCCAGGCGTCGATCAGGGACTTGACATGCTGGCTGCAGATACCTGCCATTTCAGATTGTTCCTCCGTTGGGTTTTATGCATACCAGCTTCATGCAGCAAATGTACAACAACTTCTTTAAATACATTGTCCTCGTCCAAGCTTTGTATGAGCTTTGTTGTATGAAGGGTGGCTCCACTCTTCTAAGGCTCTTGAAGATTTCTTCCCCTCCAAATGAAGGTGCAACGAACATGTAGCTTTTTTCATCTTTGCCTTTCAAGGAAGAGAAATACATTTCAAGTTATGTCACGAGATGGTGCCAATTAGGATGGCACTAAGTAGCAAAATGTGGATTAAAAGGGGAGCAGCACAACTGCAGATCGTTGATGAGATAAACAGTATCATAGACGATTTTCAGGTGGACTTGCAAGTGTGATGGATCCTCTAGTGGTATCATTCTCAGATGAATTACAGAAGCTCATAGATAAATAGATGTCAGGACCCTTGCTGCTCCAAGCCTGGTCAGAGGCTCCTCTACAGTAGATCATTCCATTCTGATAATCTAGCAAATATTAGAGTTCAAGGTTTGATTGTGTACTGGATAAGCACCTTTTTTGTGAATCAATATCAATCTTCACTCCTCTGAATCTTAGCAATGCCAGCAATATTACTTTGTACTACATTGTTGATGAATTTTAATGGATTTTCACTCTATGTAGCAAAACAGATATTATGTTGCCAATTTATACACTGTCCTTCTGTTGACTTCATTATGGCCTAAGTCTATGATGGTGTGTCTACATAATCTGAGCATAATCTTGGAATATGACAAGTAAATGCACCTCTAGTATGTACAATCATTTACAATTGCTTTTTTTGTCATCGGGCCATCAACTGGCCTCTACATTTCCTTCCTATATCACGCCAGGTTATAGGCGTCTATGCCATAAATATCAGCATAACTTAACTTCTGCAACTTCATCTGCCTGGATTTTTTCAAGATAGAACTGGAAGTATTAGGAAAATGGCAGTCTGACATCTCCTGAAGTTTGGCAAATAACTCAACCTCCCTAGTTCCTTTCTTCAAATCACTTAGTTATATTATTTACCAAAACCTAGTTATGAATTTACACATTTCCAAAATCAGCAACACTGCCCCCTTCCACTTCTAAGGAAGCTCAAACTGTCCATACCCCCTTAGACTTCAGAACTGCCGTAGTCTTTCTCTTGCCAGCATCAAGACTCTGGAACAGCCCAACGTGGATGTAAGGCGCAACTCTAACCTGCTCTACTTCCAGAAAAATTTAAAGACACATCTGTTCCCAATGTGTCTCAATGTCTAATCCTGTTTTTCCACTTTACCTTCAACATCTCCATCAACCTTTTGCTTTTCAGACATTTCTACTGGATTATTTTATTAACTCAGTTGCTAGTTATTTCCCCCCCTCCCTTTTTTATTAGCTCTAAATCCTGCAGCATTGTTCTAGTTTTATGTGAAGCGCACTGTTGCTCGATGACACAGTCGATGCTATAAACCTACTAAAAATAAATAAATAAATACAATAAGCATGTGTCACTAGTGTTGGATTCACTTCATTGGTTGCCAGTGGAAAAAGTGCACAATAACCTGTTCTTTATATTTACATCTCTTCACACATATTACATAGTAGAATGAGTTCTAATTAGCTGGAGTAGCCTGTTGGTTCAGCATATACAGTTCAACTTCATATTCAGTAAGAGTGGGCAGAATTGGTGGAATTTGATTTTTCAGAATACTGCGGAATTGATTTAAAATTCTGTGAGGATACCTTGGCGGAGAAGAGTGGACATTTGATGCTATATTCTTAGCACAAAATGCACCCTCCCATCCAAAAATGGATGTGAGTATGTGTTAGATTTGGGGGTCTCTAGTTGGCAGAGGTAGGTACCTTTGTCCAAATAGGGACCCTTGAGTCTAGTCAGGGAAAGTAGGTACACTCCTGAAATAACCCCTGCTCACCCTCTTGGTAGCTTGGCACGAGCAGACAGGCTTAGTTCAGAGGCAGTGTGTGAAGCATTTGTGAACACATACAGTAATCAAGTGACAACACTACAAATGGACACCACACAGGTTATATATTTATAAAAATAGGTATACTTTATATAGATTTATCACAAGACCATAAACGACAAAAATAATCCACAATACTGTCAAGAGTGCTTAGTTCTGATCAAAAGCCTTAATTCAAGGTTCTGTGCGAGTCGGTAGCCTCCTCCGGCTACGGCGATGTCGAGAACAAACAGAGTCTAACAAATCCAGCTGACCGCGTCGAGACGGGCCAACACAGCGTAGACAGACTCGGTCACAGTACCTTTACTTGAAGCGGCAGGCACGGGCGTGCGGGCCGGATGGCTGTTCGTCGCGGTCGCGATGCAAAAATGGAAGCATTGCAGGACGCGTTGTCCCTCGAAGCGGTGCAGGCAGCGGCTCGTTGACGTCGTCGAGACGGAGTCGGTGAGACCAGGGCCGTGCGTTGCAGGGCGAGACGGTGCTTCGATGCGGTGCTGGCAGGTTGCGGTGCGGCGACGGAGCCGGATTCAGGAGCTGGCGTCGATCAGTCCGGACAGCGGTGCGAGTCGGGCGGTGCGTCGCAAAGCGTGCGAGCGGTGCCCACCTCCGGTGCGGTCACAGGGCTCGAACTCAGCAGCAGTGACCGTGTCGGTCGGACCAGTTCGATTCGGCGTAGCGAAGCGTTGCAGGACGCGTTGTCCCTCGATGCGGTGCAGGCAGCGGCTCGTTGACGGAGTTGGTGAGACCAGGGCCGTGCGTTGCAGGGCGAGACGGTGCTTCGATGCGGTGCTTACAGGACACCGAGTCGGTCGTGAGAGTCGGTCACAGCTCCCTACCTCTGTAGCCACTGAAACAGAGTTTGCAGCAGCAATTCACAAAGGGGGTGAAGTCCAATGGTCCTGGGACTTCGGTCAGGGGGCAAGCTCTCTTCCAAGCCCTTGGAGATCCTTCACAAGTTGATGAAAGTCACAGCAAAGCAAAAGTTCCTTTCTCCTTTCTTTGGCAGTCAGGCAAACCACTGCAGGCCAATCCCCCAAGCAGCACTTCAGGCTTAGGGATAGTCTCTCCTCAGTTTCTTCTTGGTTCCGCTCCTCAGCAAAGGTTTCTTCTTGTTCCCAAAAGTGATCTAATCTTCCTGGGGTCTGGGTGCCCCTCTTATACCCTGATTCTCTTTGTTCTCTGGAGGCAGAGAGGCCTCTGCCTAGTCCAAAACCAGTTCTGGTCAGTCCTGGAGAACTTTGTTTTTCTGACTCCTTCTTTCCTTTCAGAATGTGGGGCAGAGTGCTCAGCCGACCGGCAGGAGGTGGAGCCAGCATTGTGGAGGGCAGGCACAGCCCTATTCAGACCCAGGTGCAACTCCTCCCTCCACTCTGGATGCAGATCTTTCTATTCAGCCCTGTGCTGACTCACCCTGTCTCCTGTAGCCACCCCCAGCCCCTGTCACTCAATCTCCAGACAAGGAATACACAACCTAGCAGAGGCAGGCTTGGATAGTTAGGCAAGAAAATACCCACTTTCTAAAAGTGGTATTTTCAAACACAGAATGTTAAAACCAACTTCACTAAAAGATGTATTTTATCATCCTGAGTTCAGGCATACTAAATTCGTTTTTCTACCATGTTCCTGGGTCAGTTCTGACTATAAGGTGTAATAGTCAGTCTGCCCATTCTGGCCTATGGGGAGCAGGTAGCCTTGCAATAGTGAAAAACGAAAATGGCTGTAATTCACTATTAGGAAATGCCACACACACCAGGGCATGTCCTACCTTATACTTACAATGCACCCTGCCCTAGGGCCTACTTTAGGGGTGACCAACATGCAGTAAAGGGAAGGTTTAGGGACTGGTAAGTGGGTGCACTCACCAAGTCGACATGGCAGCCCTAGGCTGCACACAGGCTCTGCAATGGCAGGCCTGAGACACACTTTACAAGCTGCTTCTGTGGGTGGCACAACCTGTGCTGCAAGCCCACCAGCAGCATTGGATTTACAAGCCCTGGGCACACTCAGTGCACGGTACTAGGGACTGACAAGTAAACCAATCATCCAATCATGGAGTCACTAATACATACATCAATTAACGATAGGGAGCACTTGCACTTTGGCACTGATTAGCAGTGGCAAAGTGCCCATGAGCATCTAGTCCAGCAAAAACATATCGGCAACAGTGGAGGCATTACGAAAAAATGGAAGGGAGACCCACGCCAAGGATGCCAGGTCTAACAGTATGCATTTTGTGCTAAAAATATAGCGCCACCAAATGCCACCCAGTGCCCTTACATACTCAGCTGTGATCACTGCAGAGAATGTAAAAGCACCGCCGCTGAGTGGTATGCAGTAGTTCCTAATCTTTAGCAACAACTGTATATAACTCTGCAGTGCATACCCCTCTGCGCCCTTACATACTCTGCAGTAAACACTGCACAGTATGTAAGGGTGCCGAGGGGGATGCAGTATAACGTGAACTGGTATGAAAAATGTACAGACTTTTGTGTAGCCAGGAAATCTATGGAGGAGAAGCGGCAGCTTGGTTTAGTAAAATAATAATAAAAAGCAGTGACTGGATTGCATGTATTTAAGAACTGTCCTGCTCTCCGAGCCTGTCTCTTAATCTATTAAGCACCTTGGGCCTCGCATCGGGTATGAGAGCGCTATGAAAATACAACTACAATATAATACAAATGGCACATCGGAGTGGCATTGCTATGCAGCCTGTTTATCGAACGCTGTGGCATCCTGCGTGCCACATTGTTGATTGAATTAATTTGTGATTTTAGTTACACAGCGTCTGCTAGGGCGCTAGGGAAAAGAATAGTCAGAATCTTAAAGAAAAACAGTCTGCTGCATACAGAGGAATGTAGGAAGCTTGGGAAGAGTGGGTTGAGAAGTGCAAGTTCACCACGGTTTCATAGAAGAGTTAGGCTTTCATTTTTTACCGAAAATAAGAATAGTCTTCAAGTGATTGAAAAGTTGTCGTCATTAGTCAGGTACATATGTGAACTCTGACACAAATCTCTTCAGTTGGCAAATATTTTAAATATGCATTTATTAGATTGGTTTACCTCTGCCTTGCTTCATTTGTATTTTAGTTAGTAGCATAATGCTGCTCACAGCACAGGTAGAGTGGCGGCTGACAGCAGAAGACAGACCTCAAGAACTTCAGGGCAATCACCCTGCTCCCACTTGTAGCCAAAGTCATTGAAAAGGCCGTCAACACTGAGCTAGCGAACTTCATCAACACCAACAACGTCGTGGACATCTCCCAATCCGGATTTCGCAGCAACCACAGCACCGAGACTGCCCTACATGCCGCCACCGATAACATCCGCTCCCTCCTCGACCAGGGCCAAACGGCAGCCCTCATCTTGCTGGACCTCTCAACTGCCTTCGACACTGTATCCCACTGTACACTAGCCACCAGACTACATGACGTTGGCATCCGCGGAAAGGCCCTCGACTGGATGTGTTCATTTCTCACAGGCAGAACTCAGCGAGTCAGACTCCCGCCTTTCCTCTCGGAACCAACAAAGACCAGATGTGGAGTGCCCCAGGGATCCTCTGTAAGCTCCACCCTCTTCAACCTCTACATGGCGCCCCTCGCAACCATCGTCAGAAACCACGGGCTCAACATAGTCTCCTACACCGACGACACCGAGCTCATTCTCTCCCTCACCAAAGAACCCAACATCACCAGGCACAACTTCTAAGAAGGGATAAAAGCCATCACCACCTGGATGAAGACGAGCTGCCTGAAACTTAACTCAGAGAAAACAGAAGTCCTCATGCTTGGCTCCACCCCATCCACCTGGGACGACACCTGGTGGCCCCCCGCCCTCGGAAACCCGCCTACTCCGAGGGACCATGCACGACACCTCAGCATCATACTAGACTCAGTGCTCACGATGAACCGTCAGATCAACGCCGTATCCTTGGTCTGCTTCAACACCCTCCGCATACTCCGAAAAACATTCAGATGGATCCCACCCGAATCCAGAAAAACGGTCACGCACGCCCTCATCATCAGCAAACTGGACTACGGCAACGCTCTCTAAGCCGGAATCAACAAGAAACTACTGCGCAAGCTCCAGACCATCCAGATCGCCGCAGCCAGACTAGTCCTAGACATTGTGTGCCACCACCACATCACCCAACACCTCCGCGATCTCTACTGGCTCCCCATAGAAAGAAGAATAACCTTCAAGCTCCTCACCCACGCTTACAAGGCCCTCCACAACACCGGATCCGCATACCTCAATGACCGTCTCTCCTTCCACGCACCCAAGAGACACCTACCATCAGCTCACCTCTCTCTGGCCACCATCCCACACATCTACAAGACCAGAACAGGAGGGAAGTCCTTATCCTACCTCGCAGCATGGAGCTACCTCCCCGTCCGGCAAACCCCCATGCTGCCCCAGTTCAGGAAAGACCTCGAGACCTGGCTCTTCGGATGACCCCAGCGCGCTATAGAGTTGCCCCCCCCCATAGCGCCTGGAGACCCTCGCGGGTGAGTTGCTGCACTTATAAACCCCTGTTTGATTGATTGATACACACCGTTATGGGTTGATTTGGAACAAGCTTTAATATTTCTTTATTCTTTTTCAGAATTCCTGACCTTCATGCGAAAACCTCAAAAAATGTCTACTCCTATTATTAATACTACCTGCAAATTCTTATCTTCTGTAATTTCCTGTTCTCCCATGGATCTGCGCTCATTTCTTAATTAAACTATATGGAATAACCAATTTATTCAGGTAAAGAAACATCCTATTTACTGGCATCCTTGGAGAACTAAAGGTCTGATTTGGGTTCATCAATTATTTGATCGGGATTCTTTTATTACTTTTCCTCAAGTTCAGGATCTCTTTAGATTTCCATCTAGTTTCCATGTCAAACTTCTTCTTTTACAGGAGGCTATAGTTCAAGCATATAATTATTTCAAATCAATTTCGTCCCCTGGTACTTCATCACCTGCACAATTGGCTGCTATTTTACCTACGTTTACTTGAGGCTCCAATTTTTAGATCCAAGTCTAAGACTGAACTTACATGGGGGGAAGAGCTCTCCATAACTTTACCTATACCCACCTGGAAACGAATTTGGATTAAAATTAGAAAGTCCTCTCGTGCAGCCAGTACTACACAAACATTTTTTTTCATTTACAGCAGACTTTTTATGACACCAGACACCCTTCATAGGATTAATCAAGATATTCCTGCCACTTGTTGGACTTGTTCTGCACCACAAGTTGACTTGAAACACTTACTTTTCACTTGTCCCCTCATTTCTACATTCTGGTTAATAGTTTGGCGTCAAATTCATTTTATTTTCCAGAGTACTATTCCTTTCTCTCTCTCCAATGTATTTTTAGGAAGTGTATCCGAAGTTTGGGTCAATGCTTCATTTATCATTTCATGCTGATTAAATATATTTTTTATAAACTTAAAAAAGACTGTTCTTAAGCGCTACAATATAGAGGGAAATAATTCCCCGCCAGTACAGTGCGCTAAAAAAAATTTAATTACAAGTATAGATAAATAAAATACAATATAACATTCAAAAAATCAAATGAACTGTGAAATATGTTAGGAATAAATAAGTGATATGGTAAATAGTGGCAAAATATGTGGTAAAAGTATGCACTAATGTATTCAACGTGTATACCATTCTGAGGGGGACTGCCAACTTTAGACGGTTCCTGTGCTTTCAGGGGCTCCTGTGAACCGAAGACAGGGAGATATCTGTAAAGTATGTGAGCAGAGAATATCTCATCCATGTTTCCACTTGCACAGCAGGCCGTCGCCCGAGGAGGACACAGTCCGGGAGTGGGGTACCGGTTCACTGTTGCCTCTCCACCCACTAAAATGCATTCTTGTGTTCCATTTAACACTCCATCCTGTGTGTCTTTACCATTCTATGCAATATTCTACACGCGGTGAAAACTAGTATTTATGCGGAATGTATGAAACTTTAATATAATGTGCACTGCTGCTGGAATAGATACTCAGGTGGTATCTAGACCCAATGTACGCATTTTAAACACACACATGATTAAGTCATGTGACCGCTGCATTCACTGTGAAGAACAGATGTAAGCACATGCGCCCAAACAAATACGACACATAAGTACACACATAAACAGACTTACAGGGATTATCACTGAGGAAAAACACACCAATACAATTTCTCCATATAAACATTTACTCATCAACACACTCGTTCACACAACTATACACCCCCCAAAACATACACAAACTGCTAAAAACACACCGTTTTGCACACACAGGGTTAAAACATACACACACAAGCATATTCACATTCTTAGACACACATAAAGCATAAAACACACACTCACAAACAGCATGGGACGGACTGGGAAACGAAATGGGCCCTGGCAAACTGCTCGGCCGCCCCCCCCCTTGGGGGGAGGGGGGTGCAGCCGACCTGTTTGCTAGGGCCCGTTTTGGCCGATTTTGTTACATGGGGCTGATATTGCTGGCCCCGGTAACAAAAACGGCCCCCCTGGGCCCAAAACCGGCCCCCACCCTGGCGGCCCACTGGGGAAACGCCAAGTGCCCGCTATGGCCAGTCCGGCCCTGACAAACACACAAGCACACATACACACATAAAAAACAGCCACATACATGTATGCTATCAAAAACATATTCCACGCATTTTGCCTTTTACAATTTCGTGAGCAGGCTGTTTATGCGAGTATGTGACAAGCTCCTGTGATGAAATGAGACGTCTCCCACCAACCTGTTATTCTTTTTTTTTTTGACTTTCCTACTGTAAATATGCACTGCAGTGATTTTTAGTCAGGGCGGGAAGAGGGAGCAGTCCCTCTGCAGTATTTTTTAAACATAGAGGGACTGCTCCCTCGTCCTGCCCTGACTAAAAATCACTGCAATGCATACCCCTCGGTGCCCTTGCATACTTTGCAGCAATTGCTGAAGAGTATGTATGGGTGCAGAGGGGTGGTTGTTTGTTTCTAAACAGGGCCGCAAGAGGGACCAGTTCCCTCTATGTTTAAAAAACACTGCAGATTAAACTTTAATCTGCAGTTATTTTTAAACACAAAGGGACTGCTTCCTCTTCCAGCTCTCTTAGAAACAAATAGTTATTGCAGATTCATTACGCCGGTTGAGCGGCGTAATTTAAAAGTAATTCCATGCTACATGAGTAACGCGTAATTACCAAATTCACCTGATTCTGCTGGCGGACTTTGTATGCTACTATAGTGTTACCTGTGTGTTACACTGTTTATTTCCTTGTACAGTGCCCTAGTGTGCTTGGAGTTACCTGGCTCCCATTGTTCTGGGAGCCATCTTAGGTTGGCTACCCTTATCATTTTAAATTCGTTTATGTGTTGTATTTTCTCACATTTGCTTTTGTTTATATTTCTTTTCGCCAGTACTTCCTCCTGGCAGGGAAGCCTTCCAGGCAGGGGAAGAGCTTCTGGGCACCAGTTAGAGTTTCTTTGCCACCCCCCCTGGTTCTCAGTGCTTGTCAGGCCATAGCCATGCCCCCTTCAGAGGCGGGCTATTTTGGCATGCTAGCTGTGCTGCCATGGTGTTGGTGGGCCAAAGGTAAGCCCGTCTGCGCCATTCTGTGCCTGGACGGCGCCAGGGGCCAGGCACCAGGCACCCTGTTCATTTGGGATTAGCTCCCATACGGTATAGCTCCATGGAACTATTGAAAGTGGCCCCTAGCATCTTGAATGACTGTTGCCATACATTGGATTTATTCCAAGTGAATCATCTTTGCAGTAAGTGTGGGTTTGCACCCCTGGTTTCATTGGCGTCCAACACTAAAGGGAGTTAGACTCTTCCTTCCCTCATTTGGCATGCTTCTATTCTCTCAACTGTCGCTCATTAGTCAAACACAAGTTAGAAATATTTGACTTCTTGACTGATTACCAGCCAGACACAATTTTACTATCAGAGTCAAGGTTGACTGAAAGTTCGGCGCCTGATGTACTAACAGCCATCCCACAAGGATAAGCGATTATTAGGTTTGATAGACAACCACAAAGGGGGAGTGGGATCGCCATTGTTTGTAAACAGTTTGCCCTCTGTACATTTATGATGGTTACAATTGCAGGAAGTGTGGCAGATTTCTTCTCTCTTGTTCTTTCCAGCAATATCACCTTAGCTGGGTTCTTGATATATCACCCACCGGGCAACTCTTCAAATTTTATAGCCTCTTTAGCAGATACACTGCAATCTTTCTCTCTACGTTATTCGAACTTCAAAGTTATTGGAGATCTCAATTTCCATTTGAGGATGTTGCAACCAGAAGGCAGCCACGCTGGTCACGGATTTAGATGCCCATCAGTTTGTTCAAATGACTTGTGCCCATAATCATAGGCTGGGGCACAGGCTGGACCCTATTTTCTCTAATTTAACCAGCTTAGTAGTGGACCCCCTTTCCCTTTTTCTGTGGTCAGATCATTTTGCCATACCGTTACAGATTTCTATGACCATACGGGTGCCTGTATGTATGTCTGGTCAGCTGGCCAGGACACGAAACTGGGCAAAGGTGACCTCTGCTGCTTTTACTCAAGTACCGGATGTGAATTGCCCTGCCCTCAATGATTGTGTAGACAGAGCAAATTCTCAATTAGAAGGGTGGATAATGGGTGCACTTGATCAAATTGCACATTTGGCTCCTCACACTATCAGAAGAACAAATCCTTTGGCGGAATGGTTCAGCGACAAGCTGCTTGATCTTAAAAAAGAGCAAATGCTTAGAACTCGTCTGGCATCGAAATTTCAACCCTTCTAATAAGGCCAACTATTGAGTGGCCTTGAAGGAATATTACAGACACATTAGAGCTACCTGCCGCAATTTTTATGCTGGCAAAATCAAATGGCTCAGAACTCTTTTCGTGAATTCATCTCAATCGTGAAGTCGCTATCAACCCTCAATCGAGTCTCAGCGACTACTCCGCCATCAGAGGAATGCTGCAACGCCATTGCTCAGTTCTTCTTTGATGAAGTTGCCTTCATTTACTGCACCTTCCCTGAGAGAATTAGAGATGCTCCTTGTCTCAATGTGTGGTTTGAACCCCCAGATGACAGTTTAGGGCTTTACACTTTTAAACTTATCTCAACTGAGGAATTGTTTCCGTTAGTGACAGCTGTTAAATCAGGTGCCCCTGCTGACCCAGCATCTCCTGCTGTTTTGGAACGAGGGATGGCTGCAATATTACCAATGCTCTGTGATCTATTAAATAGCTCTATTGAGATGGGCCGGGTCCCCCCTGTGCTGGAAATATGCCACTATAGTTCTGCTTCTCAAAATAGTGATATTAGATCCCACTAAGCCTGAAAACTTTAGGCCCATTTCACTGCTCCCTTTTTTTCTAAGGGGGCAAAGAAATATGTGAACCAACAGCTCTCTACTTTCATTGAGGCAAAAGAACTTCTTCATAGGACTCATTCAGGTTTTTGCCCCATGACAGCACAGAGTCTGCGTTACTTTTTGCCTCCGAGTCCATTCATCAAGCTGTTGAGGCAGCACTGCGGGAATGCTAAAGTTTGACCTAAGTGCAGCCTTCTTCATATGCCCCCCCTGGCTGATATCATAGAGCGTTACGGTTTTAATATTGTATTGTACGTCAATGATATGTCTCAGGATGAAGCCAACATGGCAGTTCTGCTAAGGTCCTGTTTGTCGGAGATGGCTAAATGGATGGACCTCAGTTGCCTTAAGCTGAATGCCAGAAGAACTGAGGTCCTCATCCTAGGTAAGTAGCCTTCGATTTGGTCCTCTGCTTGGTGGCCTGACTCGCTTGGGCTTTTACCTGTCCCTAAGCCAAAAGTTAAGAATCTCGGCATCTGGTTCGATGCAAGGTTCTCGTTTGACAGCCAGATCAAGATGCTAGCAGGAAAGTGGTTCCGGATCTTAAAAACAGAACATGGCAGCCCGTCTGCTGCTAAATCTCCCGAGGCGGTCTGCCACAGGCCCTACTCTTGCTAAACTGCACTGACTACCATTGAAGGAAAGGCTCTCTTTTAAAGCCATGTGTGATTGCTATAGAATGCTTAAAAATAAAGGTCCTCGTTATCTGCATTCCTTTGTTAAACCCTATTCTCCTAGAAGGAATTTAAGATCAGCAGTGGCTCTACTTGCTTGTATTCCTTCTGTGAAAGGAGCAGGCATTGGAGGACGTTCCTTCAGCTTTCTAGCACCCAAGATGTGGAATTTCCTTCCCCTCTCTGTCAGACAGGAAAAAACTGAACTATCATTTCATAAAACTTAAAAACCTGATTGTTCAGATTGATCTGATTGGGCTGCATTTTAGCATGTTGTTTGGACGTGTATTTGAGAGCGAAACCTTAGCACTGGGACACTTGGTCAGAAGTAACTAGGCACTCTACAAATCACTTTTTATTATTATTGTTATTATTATTATCTTTGAAGGGTCAATTGTCACAATGTCTGATAAATCTTCCTCCTCCTCCTTCCTCCGCTATTGTGTGTTCTACAGCTTCATCATTTTAGGGATACAATGGTTGTTCTTTGGGATCAACGTGTTTCTCCACATTTTAAGGAAACAGACTGGTCCTTGTGCCAGCCACAATGAACACCCACTCAGAGGATACATTGGCTGCAGTACATAATAAAAACTTTATTGCAAGCCTATTGCATTCTGACCACTATTCAATTTTCCTATGCCAATTGATTAATGTCTCATGATCTATGTGACAAATTGGGTTGTTGGTTGAAGGGGGTGGGACCCCTACTCAAGCATCAGCCACAATCCCTGTCAGGAGAAACCACAACATTCACTAAATTAACCTGTGCTTAACCCTTGGTAGCTTGGCACAAAAGCTGTCAGGCTTACCTTAGAGGCAATGCTTAAAGTATTTATGTAAAACACAAAAAGTAATAAAGCAAACACAAGAAAAATCTCACACCAATATAGAAAAATCGAGCAAATTGTAATAGGTTAGTTGGCTCCAAAATGACAAAAATCCAATCAGTAGAACCGGACCTATGAATTTTTAACATTTTAGTAAAAACCAGTGCCTAAAAGATCAAAGCGCAAACTGAGGACATCTAGTCGCACAAGACCAGGGCAAAGCCGAAATATATGGCAGACCACAATGGAGCACAGGTCAGATACAAGAAGTGGATTGGCCCTGGTCGGCGCATACCTTTGGATTCAGAAGAACTTTGTAAGAAAATGTTCTGAGAAAGAATAGTTTAACAGGGCAAGGCTGCAGGTGGTGTCTGAGGAGGATGCGTCGCCATCAGGTAGCTGCTGGACGGAGTTGCAGTGAAGATTTCTACGTTAGGACTTAGTGACTTTTTTGGAAGTTGAAAATCTTCAGAGGTACGAAGGTGGAGGCTGTAGCCGACAAGAGTTCCAGGAGGCTGGATACCCCTTTGCTGAGGGACTGCTGAACAGGATTTGCTGCTGTGGAGAAGAAATTAGTGGGAGCTACCACAAAGTCAGGCCAACCAGCGATGCACTTCGGGTAGATTGACTAGCAGGCTGGTCCTGGTCTTCTCTCGGTTCTCAGAGCAGTTTTTGGCCAAAAATGTTCCCAAGTTTTGGATTTTAACTATCTGGGCATCCTAACCACCACCACCAATGATCCAGGACTGGAGCACTTGGGGGGGATAGGATTCACTCAAGCCGTGCTCAGGTGTGGGTTAAAGATGGTGGGAGCCTGTTATATCCCTGTGGCTCTGAACAAGAGGCCGGCAAACTAGCCCTTGAGGTCACTCTGATAGTACTGGGTTCATTTGATGAAGCAGGGTTCAAGCAGCAAGACAGGCCTCTGAGGGTTCAAGGTTGTCTTCAGCCAGCAAAATTGTCCTTCCAGGTGCAGCAAACCAGTCTTGTGGAGTACACAGCTGGCCACAGCAGCAGGCAGTCCTCTGAGAGTCTTTCTGCAGGCCCAGAAAGCGAACTGAGGAGCGGATATGAGGGCCCTATTTTTATATCTGGTGCCTTCTTTAAAGTAAGAGAAGTTTCTAGAGGTTTTTCTTTGAAGTGCTTGGAATTTGCTGACTCCCCTGCCCTGGTTCTAAGCAGGCTGCAGGGAAAATGCAATGGTGGCAAGTCATTTGTATGAAGGCAGAGCACAGCCTATTCAACTGCAAGTGGGACTGTGCCCAGAACCGCCACCCAATCGTGCCAGCAGATAGCCCATTCTGGCACATCTAATCCATCTTTTGTGTGACTGTCTAGGAGGAATTCAGTCACAGTCTAAAGTCAAGTGCAAATGCCAACTATACCCAGTTATAAGAACTGGGGCAGGTTGCAGGCACCAAATAGCCAAGGACAGAAAAACGGCACCTTTCTAAAAGTGGCTTTTTCAGAATTGTAATTTAAAATCTGACTTTCCCATTAAAGAGGATTTTAATTTCAATTTCATAGATACCAAACATGAACAAACATGAAATGTTAAGGTTTTCCAATCCAAAGTTAGCACTTATTAAAGGTTATAAGGCAACACAATGTTATGCTATGGAACAGGTAGGCCTCGCAGAAGTGAAAAAAGAATTTAGGAGTTTTCCCCTACTAGGACATGTAAAATGTAGAAGTACATATCCACACTTTTAATTACAATGCACCCTGCCTAATAGGCTATCAAGGGTCTACCTTAGGGGTTTCATATATGCAATAAAAGAGGAGTTTAAGGCTTGGCAAGGGGGGCATACTGCCAAGTCGAATTGGCAGTTTAAAACTGCATTCAAGCTGCAGTGGCAGACCTGAGACATGTTTTAAGGGACTACTTAAGTAGGTGGCACAATAAGTGCTACAGGCCTACTAATTGCATTTAGTCTACAAGCTCTGGGTATATAGTATACCACTGTACAAGAGACTTATAGGTAAATTAAATATGCCAATAAGAGTAAGCCAAATGTACCTTTTTTTAGGGGAGTGAGCATAAGCACTTTTAGCACTGGTTAGCAATGGTAAAGTGCACAGAGTCCTTAGGCCGACAAAAATGAATTTAGCAAGAAACATGGAGGAAAAAGGCAAAGTGCCTGGGGGTGACTGCAGAGAGAGTCAAATTCAACAATCTACTACTAGGAATATTGTCTAATGACTCAGTGGATTAATGCAGCCACTCCAGAAACCTATGTTTGATCTCATGACCACAGGTTTGAATCATGGCAGTTCTATTTAGCATTTCATCCTTTTGAGGTCAATAAACTAAGTACCATTGAAAGGTGTAACAATGCAAACCTGTTATTGAGTGCCAAGATGCTCCAATAGGTCATGTGCACTTTACAAATATATGTGTTTTGTTATGTTACTCCTTAATCATGTCCTGTATTATCATGATTGGCAAATGCTCATCTTGAGTTTCATGCATCTGGGTGCTTAATGTAAGCTCTGTAACACTTAAAAACAACGCATCACAGAGAACGTTTCTAATGACGCTGCTGGTGTTGTATAGGACACTGTCTCTCTATATAGTGCACTAAAACGAAGTATACTGTGTAGAGAGTCCAGTGAGACCTAGATTGGTTTACAGAGGCAAAATTAGATAATACTAACTCTCTATTTATGGTAGGGCGAGCAGTTAGGCTTAACCAAGGGTAGTGTTAAGCATTTGTTGTACTGACAGAGGCAACAAATGATGCACACAATCAAGAATAAATCAGAGACCAATTTATAAAAAAAGAACACCAATGTTTATGTAATGTTTCAGACCAAGAACTTTGTTCTCCAGTAAGTACTTTTTAAGATAGCAATTTTCAAATTCTCAAAATTAATTACTTTTGTGCGCAATTAGGCACCATTGAAGTCAATGGGAGAAAATAGAAAAATGCATATAAAATCACACAGTTGAATTTCAAGGTTCACCTCCGGGATTTAAGTAAGTAGCAAGGCCAGGCCCAATGTTCCACCAGCGGATTCTCAGGAGCCTCCCGGATTCGACCGGGAGCAGGGTGCTGAGGTCGTTGGTAGCTTGTGTGCTACGAAGAAGGGTGCCACTTGAAAACACACTGTGCAAAGGTACTTAAAGGTAAGTCTGAGGGGTCCCACCCAAGGGAGCAGGTTGCAAGGGCCTAAGGACCACAGGAGCACAGCTGGATCATTGTTACTAAGGCCAGTCTGCCGGGTAAAGAGCAGATAGATCAGCCAGGCGGTGCACGTCAAGATGTCCTTGCGGTTAGGAGCAGGCATCTTGGAGAGGCGATTTCGAGACAGACGGGCCACTTCAAAAGTGGGTCTCAGGGGTCTCGATGTCCCTCAACAGGTGGTTGCTTCCTGGGCAGTTGGAGTCTGGATTGGACTCTTCATCTTGCTGTATACTGTAGGGGGTCCAGCACCCTGAGTATTAGTGCTGCATGGCTCCAGTAGATCCTGGTGTCTCCAATCTTTATGGGGAGACAGATCTCATCCTCCAGAGCTGATGTACCACTTTTGGTTTGTGTGCTGCGTTGGAATCACCTAGGAGCAGCAAGTCAGCAAACCAGACTTCCTGGGTTTGGAGCCTGCGGACTGCAGGGGAGTAGTACCTCTACTCCAAGGGGGTTCTTTGGTGATTTGTAGAAAGCTGGAGGAGCTCCAGAGTTCTTGTAGGCCTCACAGTTCCAGGACGAGACAGCACACCATGGTTGTCGAGTCCTTAAGACAGCAGGCAGTGTTTGGCACCAATTTTCTGCAGCAGGGCTTCAGTCTTCAGGAGAGCAGCTCTTCTTTGTCCTTTTCTTCTCTGAGTCCATCAAATCTGAGTTCAGGGTCCAAGGATGCCACCTAAATACTAAATGTAGGGGCATTAAAGGGGGTGACAGGCAGGGCCGGACTGGCTACAGGGCTTTCCTTGATAAACAATGCAAAACAAATGTTTTAAAAAGTATGCTTTAAAGCTATTTGTTTTGCATTGTTCATTAAGAAGCCCCGGCAGCACCCCAGAAACACAATCAGCCCCTCAGTAGTAAACCTGGACCCCACCCTGCCACTCCAGCAAAAAACGCTCAAGTAGCCAGTCCGGCCCTGGCGACAGGTAGTAGCCAATGGGCTACCTACCTTTATGGTGTGTACACCCTCTAAGTGACCACTTCCTGTGGGAAGGGCACTACCCTGACCCTAACTATCTGATTCCTTCACAAACCAAGATGGAGGGAAATGAATAGTGGGCTCCATATCACCTGTCCCACCTTAGGGGTGATCCTGGCTGAATGGTGATCCACCTCCTAATTTAACTAATTTTCCTGCCTGTCCTCCCACCAAATGTAGAGCAGGAAAGGTGGGTTGGCATCCTCCACTATCTGGAGCTGCCTGTGTTGCATTTCAAAGGTGGCATCACCTTTGAAGTTTCCCGCCCTGGAAGGCCATCCTGGCCTGGAGGAGGTGTGAAGCACCTCCACCCAGAGCAGACTTTGTTCCTCGCCTCTGAGAGAGCAGGCTCTCATTCCACGAGGTCAGAAACATGTCTGGTGGTGGCAGCCTGACTAAGACTAATCAGACACCACACCAGCGCTTACTAGGTTTTCGGGGTACCCTCTAAAGGGTCTCCTGTGTGCATTTATTATTAATCCAACACTGGCATCAATGAGGATTTATTAAGATGAGATGTTTGGTACCAAACATCTTAGTGAACAGTGAAGCCATCATGGAACTCGTAATGACAAGTATCCAGCCCATGTACTCTCTATGGCTTCCCTGTGCACTTACAATATCGAAGAATGGACTTGATATTGTAGGATCAAATCTGCTCCTGAAGATATGTCCACACGTGGGATATAGTGCACTAGGCCATTGGGCTATAAGGCCTGCAGTAGGGGTGACTTACCTATAACTGATGCAGTGATTGTTGGGATGGCACACTGGGTTGTGTGCCATGTCCGCTCTTCGGTTTTCTCTGCACCAAGATACGCAGCCTGCAATGGCAGTTTTCATGGTCTTGGTGAGGGGTCTTTGGGGTGGCACAATTGGTGCTGCAGCTCAGAGGACCCTCTTCAGTACCAATGCCCCAGGTACCATGGGTATCATTTACTAGGGACTTACAGGGGTTACTGAAGTTGTGCCAATTGTGGTACAGTTTTAGGGAAAGAACACTGGTACTGGGAACCTGGTTAGCAGGGACCCAGTACACCTCAGGCAAAGTTGCATCAAAAACCAGGCAAAAGTGGGGGTACAGGAACAAAAACCCAGTTTCCCACATGTTATCTTTCAACAAGAAGGTGACTTTGTTAACAATGGCTTGAGCCACCAATATGCCCTGCAATAGTCAGTGAACAGAACACGCTATTTCATTTCTTTGCCCTAGAGTTGCATTCTTTTATCTTCATGACATCTAGCATGAGCTATGAATTGACAACTAGAGGTGGGCGGAACTCGTGGAGTTTTTCTCTGTGGAATTCCGCACAGTTACATAAAACTCCGTGAGATCCTGTGAATTTCCGCCAACTGGACGAAAATATGCACATCGCGCTGCTCATGCTGCAATTTAGTGCCAGTAGTGCGAGAAGCATTGAAAAACCAGCACACACAGTACCATGTTGTGCGCAAGAGCATGTGCCCATTCGAGTTGATTCTGCTGCCACTCAAGTAGAAAATAAACTCGCCTGGCAGCAAATCTACTTGAGAAGCAGCCCTCTGACTGCAACCCCCTGTGACTACCTGTGTTAAAAATTGCACTAGGGGATGCCAAATCTCACTCACACTCGCATTTCTAGAACCTTGTGGGAAAGAAATCCGCCACACGGCGATTGGTGGAATCTATCCAGAACTTCTCCTTACAAGAGAAATGCGGAGTCACCAAATTCCGCCAATTGCACCAGCGGAATGAAACATTCTGCCCACCCCTAATGACAATCTATATTTTTATCGCGGATCCTGTATGATGGAACATTTGAAAGGCATTATGGCTTGTTGCAGCCTGTTATTTGTTTCCTAATGAATGAGTAAGCTACATCGCTTTCAGAGTTAAATGTTTGTTCCATATTACACAAATGGGTCTGCAGTAAGTACAACAGTATCCGTTGGCTCTTGGCCTCCATTTGTACCTCCAACAACATCACTTTGCTGATTACATCCCTCCTCAATTCATTTATAGACTTGTACTACTCAATAGAAATTGCAGCATATTAAATGTGCAGTTCCAACAGGTCAGATCCTCCTGTATACTATTTTTGGGGGACTTAATTAAGACACTGAATGACCCATAGCCACTTCTGGGCATTCAATGAATGGTTAAAATGGGTGCAAATGCTGAAGCAGGAGACCAGAATGTTATGGGCTAATACTTCCTTTTTAATAAAGTTCTGCACAATCAGGTTGATACAATGGGTTTAAACAGGTAATTTAGAACTATCCAGATTCTGCCATAGCTTTGACAATGTTACTTCTATTGTCAGTGACAAGGTCTCCAGTCCTGAGACACCATGGTTCAAGCCATTCGTAGACTTGGGAATTGAAATGTTCCAAGATGTTGGCATGTATGTGTGTGTTCACCTGACACCATTTCACGCTGATGAATGCCTTGAAAAGCAGCAGTACTGTAGTATTGATAGATAGCCTTTTCAAAATCCTTTAAATGATGACCCAGTGGGAGTCATGGACATTTAGGGCCCGATTCTGATGCGGTTAGGAAATCTTCCCGATCGAATCGGTTTGGAAATGGTTTCCGACCGACTCGGATCGGGAGAGTCCGACCAACTGAGTATGATGCATCCGGATGCTTCCAGATACGATTTGGTTAGACTCCCATTGACTTCTATGGGAGCCTATGTTCCTAACCGCATCGTAATCTGGCCCCCGGTTGGGAAGACACATTCCCGATCCGATTTGGAAGGAGCAAATGCCATTAGGAGGCCTTCCTAACCGCATCGGAATCGGGCCCTAGGTGGGAATGCTTTCCTAACCGCATCGGAATCAGGCCCTTAGTCTGTAGCTTGGACACAGATCTACATGTCTGTGGTGAAACAGATGTATTTCAAGGAGGTCTCCTTTAGTGATTCAGCAGCTCCTCCTAGAACTTTGGTAAATAAGTCCAGCTTTGAACCTTCCATTTTGTTCAAAGAGTTGCCACAAATGTCAGAAACCCATTCCCTTCCACCAAAGTAAATAGGACAATGTCAAAAGAAAATATTTAGAGCAGTTTCCAACTGTAGAAATAGGACAGCATGCTGCTTCAGGGTGCATAAAGCTTAGATACTGCTTTTTGATGGATGGTACAACCTAAAGTGATTCATAGGAGATAAGCTGCCTGGGTTCTTTTGTTTTGACTGGGATAGCCTCATTTTCTTTATGTCAGAGGTTGATGCTTGAGCTGAATATCTGCCATGAGCAGAAAGGTCTGCTGTAGTTCTAACAATGATAATGTCTTCAACACCAACATCTTCTCCTAACACTTCAGTGTGGTTGTATGTCAAAATATTGACTACAAAAATATAGATCTGCACATATATGAACTCCAAATTATCCTCTACCACTACACTGCCTAGGTAATCCTATGTAGACAAGAGCAGATTTACTATACTAACTTCACATCTACTTACATTGATGATATAACAATAGACTACATTGTAGACATGGTATGTAGGTGTGGGTCAATATTGGGTGGGTCAATATTTGAAACTCAATATTTTGGTACCACACCCTTCAAGTTGTTCTGCATCAGAAATGTCAAACTTCCCTGCCTGCTGTTCCCATTTGACTGCATGTTTGTTTCTCAGACAGTATCAAGATGTCTTCCTAGTTTTCCTCGAGACACTGGTTTGTAGCAAAGGAGGTAGGTGTTGGTAGAGAAGGATGAAAAGATGTGCTTAGCACCTTCTCAGTCCTGCTCTCCATATGAACAATGACAGATTATTCTCTTTGGGCACCAAATGTGCTTTCTGGAATCTTACTTTTGCCTTTTCTCCCACAGCAGGGCTCAGGGGTCCAATCCATGACATCCTCATCTAGAACAGTCATATTAGAAGCTGGAGGAGTTGTCCTTAATTTGTATGCAAAGATGCTGAAGACAAAATGTGTTAGGAAAACGCAATTAACCTCTTGTGCAGCAAGCACAACTTTTTCATGTGTAGCAAGCCTAACCTCCTGTTCTTCTCCAACTTCAGGAAGCTTGCCCAACATCCTGCTCTGCTCCAACTTCAGGAAGCTTCGATGTAGTTGTCTCTTGTTCCTGTTCTGACTGCCTGGACAGTTCCAATTCTAATTCACTAATCTCAGCAAAGATTGCAATGAAGGCAGCAGTAAGAAGCACGAGCTTTGGTTTTGGAGGTGGTTCCATGGACACAGGCGTGATCTTAACTTCCTACCCAGAAGTGGGTACAGCAGTTAAACCACATTGTGCATCCTGATGCACCTCCAGTGGTGACAGCCCTCTCCTCACTGTCCATTTTCTTGCCAGGAACTGGTTTTGTGGTTGCCATCTTCTTGGCTATTTGTTATTTAGTTGAGTGATTCGGACTCTGGTGTCCGCTAATTCAAATATTTGTTTCTGTCTCTGTCTTCTCCACTTGCACAGAATACAAATAAGAATGGAAAACGCTTAGACTCTGCCATTCTAGTGAATAGAATACATTCCATCAGAACATATAACAAGAACATAGGGGCACATTACGATGGCGGGCGGAAGCACCACCGCCGTGCTGGCGGATGCAAAAACCACCAGTTACCGCCGGCACGCAGCAGTCCACACGCCCGTCCAATTACGATGCGAAAAGTAGGCCAAACACCGCCGGCAAGCCAGCAACACCGTCCGCCATCAAAGTGCGCCCGTACATGTAGCGGCGCAGCCCAACTGACACACACCGTCCGACGAAACACGTCCCGCCCGGCGCATAAATTACGATGCCGCAAACAAACGGCTCCCACGGCCAAGAGATACCGTACGACAAACCGAAGCGGTAACACGGATGCCGAGCACGGACAACGAAGAAGCGGCTCCCCGAGCATGAATCCAGCACTGCAGGCACTCCCCATGCTTCTGCTGATGCACCACCAAGGACGCAACGTACCGCGGAGACGCAGGTAGGCACACACACAACAAGTGCACGCAAACAGCGCACACAGTGCAAGGGCGGAAAAAGCGGACAACCCCCCACCAGCGCGTGTACACTACACATCCACCATCGCATCCACATATGACACACAGGCCAAATCGTAACATCGCAGAACACATGTGTACACACCACCTGGGACTAGGAACCAACCACCCCGTCACGGCCCCAAAGCGCCGATGACGCCGCCACACATGCGCACAACGCAGAGGCCAACCGCGGCGCCATGCATGCGTCGCACACAGACACAGGGACACAACCAAGCAGCACACACATCAGCCCCACCCCGAACGCACATGACACGTGACAGGCCGGCCACAGACATGTCCCCAACGCCCAATTCACGGACAACACCCAACGCCACACAACCGACGCACACATGTCAGTGAAGACACGCAACAGCAGGACACACCCCAGTGTAACAAACATGGCATAGCACACAGCGGCGGCAACACCAACTAGGAGAAGCAGGGCCCATTCGGGAAGAGGAACGCCAGTACCACACAGAAACACCCATACCACCCTGCACATATGAACAAGACATATAAAACGGAACACCAAAGAGCCCGGGGACCGACAACAGGTGGCCCAAGAATAACATTCACACACAAGGCCCAACGCAGAGCGGAAAGGCAGCCTGCCGCCCACACAAGGGAGAGCAGACAGCACTGAATGACCTTCCATTCCAACTCCGAAACCACAGCCCTACGACAGAAGCCGGTGAATACAGCCATTGTCCAAGAATAGACCAACACAGGCATGCCGAGGAGACCGACCACAGGGCAGATAGCGCATATCACAGAAGCACACAACGGACGGGGAAGAAAGAAGAAAACACTCCCCCATGTCGGCCACATGCAAGTTAATTGGAAGGAGTCACACAGCACTGACCTTGAACTGTCTGAGAAGCATGTGGGAAGAGGGCCCGTGTCCTCCAAACAAGCCAACAGAACACAAGTCCTGTCTCCCTACGACTACACAGAGCTCACAGCAACCCCGGAGCGTGCACATTGCAGACTGCACACACAGCCGGAGCACGCCACCTCAACGAACCGCTGCGAAATGGCAACCGCAACACACCTACCCAACTACGCCGAACAGCTCAAGCTGTACAAAACCAACCTGTGCCATACATTGGGATGCGATCTCCTGTCCCTGCTGAACGTAAGTTACCGACTGACTTACCGCATCACATTGTTCAGCTGCGTCATGCCCGTCTTCTACTGTCGGAGGTGTCCCTACCAGCATCCCGTCGAGATATGCCTCTCCAACCCGGCATGTCTGAAGGCGGACCTGCTACCACTACTCCTCCCTCTGGACGCACACGACAGGGCATGCTCTGCCTATGGGGGCATGGCGTATGTGGCCAACATCGCACCCGCACTGAAATGGGACCACTGTGCCTCCACACGACGGATCATCGAGAACAGCTACATCGAATGTCACCCAGCATGCCCCATCATGGTCCTCCAAGGGACAACTTACGAACAACACCTTGACAGCCACCATCCGCTACATTGGCTGGCAAACATGTACACCACCAATGACATGGAAGCCCTGCTGGACGGCATCGCATACCTGACAACCTGTAAATACGTCGGACCACAACGCAGGTTCCCGAGTGACCTATGATGTCCAACCCCGCACCCATGCTTAGCTTCCGCACGGACTGGCCAGTCACCACCACAACAGCCATACCAAACGACCGGCAACTGTAACCACACCATCAACGACATCGCCATGACATCGGATATGACCGGGACATGCACACTGTTCCCCATCACATCCAGGAACACCGCATGCATCGTGGGAGGCAGTGGCATGGGCTCTGTGTATCGCACCCACATGGACGGAACTGCACGAACAACCAGGACACGACATGGATCCAGCGCACATGGACACACACACCGCTCAGTGGACATGAATAGGTCGCCTGGAGTCTGTGGGTGCTGCACCCCTCCCACCCCCGCCCGGGAATCCCATACCAGGACCTTTGCATGGACGACAAGTGCATACAACAACAACACGACCCCAGTGACTGTGACATGTCCAGTAACCACCACAGTGCAACAACAAGTGGCACGCCGCTGCATGCTACGCAAGCACATGCCCTGATGTCAACTCACATGCACGCGTGCATGAGGAACAACCGCAGCAAACCTGTCACATGGAACTGAGATGGACTGTGCCCATGATGCCAAGCGGTCTGGTAGGCTACATGTATACCGTCTGTGTCAAAGTCCGCAGCTCCGCAGCTATACGTAAATGTACATTAGCACAGCCTTGGCCAAGCAGATGTCACTCTGAAGCCCACATCCCACATGCAACAGCCAATCACATGTAACCCCACACCCTATCCCATTTGCAATCATGCTCAGTATATCCTCAACATGTATTCCGCTGCCAGTAGTGTCCACTATACTGCATCACAGAGGACAGAAGACTCAATATAATGTTTGAAACCAAAACTGTCTCCGCTGACTCATTTCACAAGTACGAATGAGAGAGGATGAGAGTATGTGAAGTACACGGCAGTCGTGACATGACCATGTAGTCCACTGGTATTGGATGTCAACGCAAATGAGTAGCACTACTGTGGAAGACACACATGTGTCGTGTGAAGTCGTATGGACGCAGTGCTCAGGTGGGTGGGTGCGACGGGTAGATGCGCACATGCCAAGTTGGAGCACGCCGTGTTGGGAGGGGTCATGAACAGTACACCACCGCTTCCTGGGCATTGTGAGAGGACACCTGTCGGGGGAGTGAACACGTGTGTGCACAGCAGCCGGGCACACGTACAAAGCGGTACCAGGCGCACCTCAGCCCACCCTCTGTGGACAAGCTGGATCCTGTTGTGCGCCCGCCATGCCCCTTGACAAGGCACACACAGCCCCAGTCGACCAGGTGTAACCCCAACATAGGCAATCCGCACAGGCGATACAGGGCACGGGATGGCAGTGGAGCATGGTGTGTGAGAGGTCTCCTCGCGCTCCTCCTGGTCATATCACGCAGGCAATAGAACCTCAACGTCTAGCATGGCACAAGTCACATGGAAGTGTAGGGGGACGCACCACAGCACGAGCAGCACTGACGTCACGGGAGGTGGCTCGCACCATCCCATCCATTGCCCATCATACCAACCACGCCACATGCCATTGCGACTAAGTGCAAGCGCGTGCACCACCACCCCCGAGCCCTCCCCAGAGAGGCCAAAGAGTGAATGTGTGGGCCATCAGCCACAGACGGACGCGGCCTGGCCGCAAGGGCAGCCACAGCCACTGGGTGCCGCAGGTGGCGGATCCGGAAGGCGAAGACTGTGATGCATAGTCCATGCAGGCCGGGTCTCCATTTGGGGCACCACGCAGGTGGACGGCGTCCCGCAACACATCATACCCTGAGACAGCCCACTCGTGCAACTGGACCCACACATACACTCCTTGCCCTCTCTGGTGCGAGCTTGGGGCTGCCTGTGCAAGCGCTAGCCTCGCAGGTGAGCATGCATATTGGGGGAGCGAGGGGAGGACATGAGGGCTGGGGCGAAGATGACTGTATCACTGTCAGTTAGTACAAGGGATGACCCAGATGTGGAAAGGAAGAGACGTGTCCCGTGTGTACTGCAACTAGTCGCCAATCCAACTACCCCCATGTCCGGAATGTAAGCCCGCACCTAGGCCCGCCCATCCGCCACATCGAACATACCACCAGCACGACAACCTTCCCATTCGAAACACTGACTGGGGTGGCGACCAGTGTACAATCATGTGTAGCCTACCCACGCGTACATGTGGGCCCTCCATGATCCATGTCACCTGCGGCAAAGTCATGACATGCGCAATGAGGGAAGTGAGGAGAGCTGCCCACCCCACGCGCAGAAGGTGCATCAGCTCCACAGACCCAGCAGCGAGTCCAGCAGGGGTCACATGTGCAGGGGCAGCTGTGCCTGGTGTGAAGGCACATGCATTTAGACAGCACATCGACCAATGTGTAGTCTGCCCACATCTACAGTCCATCATCATGCGGACATAGGAATTGAACACAGGGCAACACATCTTAGTGGGTGCACCCACCGTGACCAACAATGCGCAATCATCGACGTACCCGCCCTGTGCATGGCCCCCCACCCAACGGAGGCACATCCAGTGCCACCATCCCACACACACAAGCCTTCCACGGAACATGCTGTGTCCAATGGTCAGTACAGAGTCAGCGCCCATCTGGTGGATCCTGAACAGGAGACACATGCACACACATGCCAGCTCCCACTATGTACGACTGCCACCTGGCACGTGCAATGTAACCTCTCACCTGTGACGTGTGACTGCAAGCACACAGCCGTCTTGGCATGGGGCTGTCAATGTGGACACCTGTCAATGTTTCGGGAGGTGTGATCCGTACAGTGCTGTACATAGGGTGCAGTGCTGACACCTACTACTGTCTCATATCCCCTCGTGCCACAGGTCCCACTTGTTTTGGCCGCTCAGCCTGTGCCCACATCGTCGTCGTCGTGTGCCATACTCATCCAGCCGCGGAAGCAGTTCCATGCTCAGCAGACATTCATGTTGCCGTGGCGTGGCGTTGCCGCTTGACGGATATGCAGTCAGTCCCCATCAGCACGCCCCGCAAGTCATTGGGGCCTAGATCCCCATGTGCATGCACATGGCAGTGGTTTGTATCACTAGCCATTGCCATTGTTGGGAGACCTGTGTAAGTGTATTGTGGCCGTGCCGTCCCAGCTTGACAGCTGGGCTGTGGCTCATGTGCTTGCTCAGTCATGTCAGTGATGTGTATGCGAAATTGCTATGTGTCGTGTTGCATTGACATGTGTCCTCTGCCATTGTCCCTAGGCGGAGACCGAACATTGACCGCCCATACCAATTGCTGGCGGACATGGACGATACAGAGGTTATTAGGAAGTTTCGGCTGGACAGGCCAACCCTGCATCGACTGTGTGCCATGTTAGAACCCCATCTCCGTCCCCGCAGGGTGTATCCGACTGCTGTCACCCCCACGGCTAAGGTGATGGCCGCGATGCATTTCTTCGCCACTGGGTCATTCCAGCACACAGTGGGCAGTGGAGGAGGGATGTCCCAGCCCATGTTCAGCAAGGTGCTGAGGGATATACTGGCAGCCATGATGCTGTACCGGAACAGGTACATCCGCTTCCCCAGGGCTCGTGAATTGGCGGCAGTGAAGGGTGCATTCTATGCCCTTGGCAGAATCCCACACGTCGTTGGAGCCATTGACTGCACACATGTCGGCCTTGTTCCACCACAGGCCACTGAGCACCTGTACCGCAACAGGAAGCACACGCACTCCCTGAATGTGCAAGTGGTGTGCCTTGCGGACATGGTGATCACCCACGTGTGTGCAAAGTTCCCAGGCTCGGCCCATGACGCACACATAATGCGCAACAGCATCTTGCCACGACTGATGTCCAATATGCAACAGGATCGTGCCTGTATTGTCGGTGAGTATGTGGAGTGGTGTAGCGTGCTGGCTGTGCGATGCTGTCCCCTGTCCAGTTGGATTAGCAATGGTTCTCTGTGTCCCTCACACCCAGGTGACTCTGCGTATCCGAATGGGGCATGGCTGCTCAGTCCATTGAGGAATCCTCGCACCCCAGCAGACGATCGCTACAATGAGGCACATGGGAGGACCAGACGTGTGGTCGAGCGTACCTTTGGCCTCCTCAAGTCCAGGTTCAGGTGCCTGGACCGCACCGAGGGTTCGCTGGCGTACTCCCCACAGAAGGTGTGCCGGATAGTGGTGGCGTGCTGCATGCTGCACAATCTGGCCATTCGGAAGCAGATCCCCCTCATCGTGGATGACGGAGATCAACCAGGGCCCCAGCCCGCAGACCAGGACAGCTCGAGTGAGGAGGACAGCGGAGAGGAGGAAGCTGGTAATGTGCGGCAGCAGCTCATCGCCCGCTACTTCACTTGACGGTGAGTGTCCATGTACGACGGCTGATGTGGCTGTATCTGTGCAGGTGTGTGTGTGCTGTGTCAGGGTGGCCGTTTGTTCACTGCGTGCTGTGTGTCAACGCTCCATGGCCAGGGTAGTATGCCACTGTTGGTGGCTGTGGCATTGTGCCCTATTGCTCTGTGCGATGTGTGTACATTGCTTGTAGTTGTTGACATGTACTGTGTGATGGGTGTGTGACACACTCATTGAATGTGCTCCTGTTCTGTCTCCCACCCCTAGGTCCCTACAGGCCCTCCGGATTCAAATGCCATGCCACGCATCAGGTGCCTTTCCGCCCAAGGTGGCCGTTGTATTCCGTACAAATAAGACACAGGGCACAAACAGCAGTTAGTGAAAAAGGTGCATTTATTACAAACTGTGACATGTGATTGTGTGTAAGGTGATGACAAAAGTGGTGCGTGCAGTGACAATGAGCTGTCGGTCATGGCTGCGTGATGATCAGGGTGTACCCACTGGTTCTATGTCCATAGTCCAACACACACATGCCATCCAGATGGCTGTGTGGAGTGGGATCGTAGTCCAAGTCAATGCAGTGGCTGGTCAAGGAAGGCTGGCGGAAGGCTGGCTGGCTGCCTCACTTGCGTTTGGAGCGTGCGAAGTCCTCCCGGGAGATCTGTTTCCACTTCGGACGGCCCCTTCCACGTTTGCGAGGGGGGGTGCCTGCTTGCGACATGCTGGTGGTTGAGGTGTGATCACTGGCTGTGGACGCAGGGGAACTGGACACAGGTGGTGGCGGAGGGGAGCTGCTGTCCCTGGCTGTGACCTCACCGCCACCACCAGCTGTCCCATGAGGTCCACGATTTGGCCCATACGGGCGTCCATGGACCTCAGCACCCCCAGCACCTCACGCGTGTCTGAAGCAGACCGGACCCATTGTCCTTGGGCCTCTTCATAGGCCCCAAGGACTCTGGCCATGTGAGGCAGGGCATGGCTCCCAGGGGAGGCCGGCGTTTCCCTGACCCTGCTCCTCCTACCAGTCCTGCTGCCACCGGCCTGCCCACTAGCCACATTGCTCACCACGGTCCTCGCTGTGGCTCCCAGGGTGGATCCAGTCGTCCGGGCCACCACCTGCGCTGGGGCTGGTGCCAGCGAAGACGTGGCGGTGGTGGCGGCGGTGGTGGTCGGTGCGGCGATGGTGGCGGTTGCGGCAGTGGTAGTGGCCACAATGACCGTGGGTGTGGCCGCAACGACAGTGGCAGCAGGGGGCTGGGAATGTTCAGCAGCCCTGGATGATGGGTTGGTGGGTAGGAGGGGTCCTGGGGAGCGGCTGGGCCCTGCCACACCAGATGGGCCTGCTTGGTTGTCCGTGTCCGAAGAGGAGGACAGATCCTCCAGATCCGTGTGTCCTCGTTGGGGGCTTGTAGGCTGGCTGTGCTGGCTGCTGGCTCCATCCCCAGCATCCAGCAGTTCGTCACCTGTGGAGAGAATGAGATTTGTTATTGTGTTGCACCTGGCGAAGTATGTATTTGTCGTCTGACATTGACAGTTCGTGCAATCTCGTACATGGGTTTCCCGGAGGCGTGTGTGTGGCTGTAGCATCTGTAGTTGTGTGTGCTTGGCAATGGGACTGTGTGCTGTGCACATGTGGCATGGGACGGATTGGCCATGCCGATGGGTGTGTTGCTGTGCCCCTACTTATTGTGACTCTGGTGTATGCGGGCTCCTGGCCCATCCTGGGTCTGGTTTGTACTTTGCTTTTGGTGTTCAGATGGAACGCTTAGGAACGCATATGGCAACATGGGGGCCATGCCCCAGATTCGCATTTGGGAGGGGATATGCTTTTGGGGTTCAAATGGAACGCTTAGGAACGCATATGGCAACATGGGGGCTATGCCCCAGATTCGCATTTGGGAGGGATATGCTTTTGGGGTTCAAATGGAACGCTTAGGAACGCATATGGCAACATGGGGGCCATGCCCCAGATTCGCATTTGGGAGGGGATATGCTTTTGGGGTTCAAATGGAACGCTTAGGTACGCATATGGCAACATGGGGGCCATGCCCCAGATTCGCATTTGGGAGGGGATATGCTTTTGGGGTTCAAATGGAACGCTTAGGAACGCATATGGCAACATGGGGGCCATGCCCCAGATTCGCATTTGGGAGGGGATATGCTTTTGGGGTTCAAATGGAACGCTTAGGTACGCATATGGCAACATGGGGGCTATGCCCCAGATTCGCATTTGGGAGGGGATATGCTTTTGGGGTTCAAATGGAACGCTTAGGAACGCATATGGCAACATGGGGGCCATGCCCCAGATTCGCATTTGGGAGGGGATATGCTTTTGGGGTTCAAATGGAACGCTTAGGTACGCATATGGCAACATGGGGGCCATGCCCCAGATTCGCATTTGAGAGGGGATATGCTTTTGGGGTTCAAATGGAACGCTTAGGAACGCATATGGCAACATGGGGGCCATGCCCCAGATTCGCATTTGGGAGGGATATGCTTTTGGGGTACATGCTGTGAGCCATGGGTGCCGAACGTGACATGTGTTGTGGCAGCATGACAGTGCATGGTTTGAGGTGTGTGCATGCTTGACATGGCCTGCATATTTGCTGTCTGTTGTGATTACTGGACATGGCATTGGACGCATCGTTATGAGTGAGTGATAGTTGTGTGCCAGCCAACGTATTGCAGTTGTCCCATCTCCTTGGTGTGCGTGCTGCCCTGTGCCATGTGCATCACTGCAGTGCTCGGGGGGTGTGGCCCATGTTGTGTGTTGTTGCTCACAGTGTGTCGTGCGCTTAATTGACTTCTGGCACATGGTTGGTCATGGGCATGTGTCTTAGCGTGACTGCTGTATGTGTGGCAGCTGTGCGGATGACATGCCTTTCATGAGACTGGGGCTGACGGATGGGATGGATGGTATGTTGTATGTGCATGGTGTGTCTGTGAGTTTGATGGGTTCAGTGGTGTTCGTGTGCATTTATGTTGTTCCGCTCTGTTGCGTCTAGTGTTGTTTGTCTTACATAGGCGTAGTTGTGGGGTGTGTTGTTGACAGGCAGTAGGGGCTACATGGACAGGACTTCAATGGTGTTTCGGTTGTGTGTGATGAGTTGCACAGTGGCTGCCGTGTGGGACTATATTCAGTGTGGCTTGTGCATGCAGACGTGGCTCCTTGGGTGTTGCTATGTCTGTGATGGGTCATGTGGGGTGTGAGTCTGTTGTTCATGTCCGTGTGCACATTGTTCACTTGTTCGTGACGGTGGGCGGTGCTGCGTGTTCGTCTGCTACGTGACATGTCCCATGTGTTGGTCGTGTTATGGTCCTCATGCCTCCAGTAATCCAGCCCTGTCCAGTTTCCCACCTGCAAGTTGTTCGTGCGTGCACTGTACTGGATGCCACATGGCTCTAAGCGGGGGTGCTCCATGTAGCAGGTCTGTGGGGGTGGGGGGGTGTTGTGGGTCGTGGGGGTGGCTGGACACCCACTGACACCGATTGCTGTGGACCGTGATGTCTGCCTTTCGGCTGTCGTTGTGCACTGCGGTGGCTGACACGTGGCTGTGGGGTGTGGGGGATGCTCCTCCTTGCTGTGCTGTGGGACTGGGGCCTGGTGTGTGTTGTACTTGGGCTGTCCACCGTCCCACCCACTGCACTTTGTGTTCCTGCCACTTACCTGTTACTTGTCGGTTAGTGCAGCTGTGGCGGACACATGGGTGTGGTGGGTGCTCGTTGTGGCGCTTCTGGCATATTTGGGGACCTGTTGGTGGTTACGTGGCTGGCTTAGTGTACACATGTCCCCACGCATCTTACAGTTGTTCGGTTTGGACTGTGTGTGGTAGTGTCTGTTGCATGTGTGTGTGATGTGTTGTGTATTGTGTGCTGGACATGGGGGTGTTTGTCCCTGGGAGCTGTGGCATGGTGGTAGTGCATGTGAGTACATAGCGGTGTGCTGGTATACATTAGTTTGTACTTACCAGCCTCCACTCCCCTGCTAATCCGGCGAGGATCTCCGGATGTATTACGACTCGCACCTTCTCCTCCCACGCTTTGAAGGTCTTAAAGAGCGCGGGATTCCCTCCGCCAGTGACGGCAGCCAGCTCTCTGTTTTTGCCCTCCTTCTTCTTGACCAGGCTCTTTACGTCATTCCAACGTTTGTTAATCTCGACTCTGTTCCTGGGCAGGGTCCCGACTGCATTGACCTGGTCTACGATCCGGTTCCACATTCTGTTTCTGGTGGCTAGTGGTGTGTGCTGGACCATGTTCCCATAGATTTGTGGGTACACCTTGATGATCTCGTCGACCATGACCGTCAGCTCCATGGGCGTGAACTTGGGCATTCTTTGTGGTGCCATGGTGTTTGTGGTGCTGGTGCGGTGTGTGTTGTGTAATGTGCAGGGGTTTGTGGTGCCGGTGTTTGGTGGTGGTGGTGGTGGTGGTGGTGGTGGTGGTGTTTGGTGGTGGTGGTGGTGGTGGTGGTGGTTGTGATGTGTGCGTTTCTGTGGTGTGCTGCTGTCCTTGCTGTGTCACTGTGTCCTCTCCTCTCCTCTCTGGTTTGCAATGTAGCAAGGGGTTGTGGTCTGTGGGAGTGCTGCTTTTGTACTCACCTATGTGGGTGTGTCCTCATGGTCTGTTGTTTTCAGGTGTGTTGTGTCTGGGGTTCTGGCCTTTGTATTTTTTGTTTGTCCGGGGGTGTTTTCGGGATGTGTACTGTGCTTGTGTATTTGTGCGTGCCTTGCTGTGTGGACTTGTTGGCCATGTTGTGTGCTATTGGTTTTGTGTGCGGATGTTTTCTGTGCAGGTACGTGGGCGCCATGGCTTCTGCCGTGTCGATTCTCATCGGCGTTGTTTGCGCTGGCGGGCGGTATATTTGTGGTTTTTCCGCGCTCATGTCGGTGCGATCGTAATTTCACGTGCGGTGTGTCGGCCGTGAGGGCGGGCGGTTTTGTGTTGTCGTGCGTGTTTCCGTCCGTGGCGGGCGGTTTGACTCCGACTCGGACGTTGGCGGGCGGTATTTTGTGTGCTTTTTCCGCCGATGGCGGTTTTCGGTTTGTGTAATCGTAATGGCGTGGTCGGTGTTCAGGCGGTGTGTGCGGGCGGATTTTTGCCGCTTCCATGCCTGGCGGATTTATTTACGCCGGGTATCGTAATGGGCCCCTAAATGTGTAAACAAGTTATTGTATTGGCCTGTAATTTGACAAACATCTTTCATGAAAAGCTAATAAAATACAAATATTAAAACGTTTTTTACCTGCATACCTCAGACCTGTGCTACAGAGAAATAAATGAGATAGCCCTGTAAAAGTAAAAGTACCTTATTGACACTTGTGAGCACTAAGAAATTGAATGCCATTTTGTGAAAAAAAAGCAGAATACAGAGAATAGCAGTGCACACAAAGCCAGCCACAGTGCATTCATAATTTATGAAACTGAGGGAGCGTTTAATAATATCAAGAAAATAATACAGTTTATAATAAATGTGCAGAATCAACGGTAAATAGACATAATATCAAAAAAAATATATAGAATGGACAGAATATCGAATTCAAAATATAGAATGGACATAATATCGAATGGACATAATATAGTGGTTAATAATATCGAAATGAAGGTAAGTAATATCGATTTTCAAAATATAGAAGTACATAATATAGGCATTAAAAAATATCGAATTTTTAATAATATCGAATTTTTGTAAGTGTTTAGTATGTTAGTATATGAGTTAAAAATGTATATTATTTTTGTAATGTATGTTTAATATTTTTTAAAGTTACGAAATTTATGTAAAATTATTTTTGCGTAATTTAATTCTGTAGCGGGTTGTGGGTTTATAGGGGAATAGGGTGGGAAGTAATTTAATTATAGTAAATTAAATATTAATTTTTAGGAATTATTACTTATTTTTAATTTAATTTTGCGTTTTAGTTCTGTAGTGGGTTGTAGGTTTATAGGGGAATAGGGTGGGAAGTAATTTAATTGTAATTAAGAAAATATTTATTTTTATTTATTGGTATTGATAATTAATTTATTGTTAATTATTAATTGGTAATTAATTTTTATTAATTGGTAATTACTTTTTATTAATTGATTAATTGATCATTATGTTAATTGTATTAATTTATTATTCGGAGCAGGTTGTGGGTTTATAGGGGAATAGGGTGGGAAGTAATTTAATTGTAATTAAGAAAATATTTATTTTTATTTATTGGTATTGATAATTAATTTATTGTTAATTAATTATTAATTGGTAATTAATTTTTATTAATTGATTAATTGATAATTATGTTAATTGTATTAATTTATTATTCGGAGGTGGTTGTGGGTTTATAGGGGAATAGGGTGGGAAGTAATTTAATTGTAATTAACTAATTATTGAAATTCTTTTTGTGTATTGATTAATTTATTGTTAATTAATTATTAATTGGTAATTTTTTATTACTTATTACATTTTTGGTATTGAAAATTAATTGGTTGTGGATTAATTATTAATAGGTAATTAATTTTTAATAAATAATATTTATTGGTATTTATAATTAATTAATTATTAAATATTTTGTAATTGGTAGTTAATTTTAATTAATGTTTTATTGGTATTGATAATTAATTTATTTTTATTTAAATATTAAATCATTACTTTCCCTACTGTTTCACTCACTGGAGTGGGAATAGTAATTTTTACCCCTACGCTATCCAACGCTTTCCCTACTGTTGCATTCACTGGAGTTGGAATAGTAATTTTTACCCCTACGCTATCCAACGCTTTCCTTACTGTTGCACTCTCTGGAGTGGGAATAGTAATTTTTACCCCTACGCTATCCAACGCTTTCCCTACTGTTGCACTCACTGGAGTCGGAATAGTAATTTTTACCCCTACGCTATCCAACGCTTTCCCTACTGTTGCACTCTCTGGAGTGGGAATAGTAATTTTTACCCCTACGCTATCCAACGCTTTCCCTACTGTTGCACTTACTGGAGTGGGAATAGTAATTTTTACCCTCCCGCTATCCAACGCTTTCCCTACTGTTGCACTCACTGGAGTGGGAATAGTAATTTTTACCCTCCCGCTATCCAACGCTTTCCCTACTGTTGCACTCACTGGAGTGGGAATAGTAATTTTACCCTCCCGCTATCCAACGCTTTCCCTACTGTTGCACTCTCTGGAGTGGGAAAAGTAATTTTTACCCCTACACTATCCAACGCTTTCCCTACTGTTGCACTCACTGGAGTGGGAATAGTAATTTTTACCCCTCCGCTATCCAACGCTTTCCTTATTGTTGCACTCTCTGGAGTGGGAATAGTAATTTTTACCCCTACGCTATCCAACGCTTTCCTTACTGTTGCACTCTCTGGAGTGATAATAGTAAATTTTACCCTCGCGCTATCCTACGCTAAAAATATTGAATATTTTTTATTAATATTAAGTTAATATATATATGTATTAAAAAATAAAAATGTATGTTTATTTTTTTATAACTTACATTAATTATTTATTAATTTTAAGGTTATTTAAGTATTTTTAAGTATTTTTCAGTTAATTATATTTATTATTTTATTAATTTTACATTACTTTTAATACATTTAAAAAATTCGATATTTTAACAAACTATGGGGCCCATTACGATACCCGGCGTAAAAGAATCCGCCAGGCATGGAAGCGGCAAAAATCCGCCCGCACACACCGTCTGAACACCGACCACGCCATTACGATTACACAAACCGAAAACCGCCATCGGCGGAAAAACCACACAAGATACCGCCCGCCATCGTCCGAGTCGGAGTCAAACCGCCCGCCACGGACGGAAACACGCACGACAACACAAAACCGCCCGCCCTCACGGCCGACACACCGCACGTGAGATTACGATCGCACCGCCACGAGTCGACGAGATCATCAAGGTGCAGCCACAAATCTATGGGAACATGGTCCAGCACACACCACTAGCCACCAGAAACAGAATGTGGAACCGGATCGTAGACCAGGTCAATGCAGTCGGGACCCTGCCCAGGAACAGAGTAGAAATTAACAAACGGTGGAATGACGTCAAGAGCCTGGTCAAGAAGAAGGAGACCAAGAACAGAGAGCTGGCAGCCGTCACTGGCGGAGGGAATCCCGCGCTCTTCAAGACCTTCAAAGCGTGGGAGGAGAAGGTGCGAGTCATCATACATCCCGAGATCCTCGCCGGATTAGCAGGGGGAGTGGAGGCTGGTAAGTACAAACTAATGTATACCAGCACACCGCTATGTACTCACATGCACTACCACCATGCCACAGCTCCCAGGGACAAACACCCCCATATCCAGCACACAATACACAACACATCACACACACATGCAACAGACACCACCACACACAGCCCAAACAGAACAACTGTAAGATGCGTGGGGACATGTGTACACTCAGCCAGCCACGTAACCACCAACAGGTCCCCAAATATGCCAGAAGCGCCACAACGAGCACCCACCACACCCATGTGTCCGCCATAGCTGCACTAACCGACAAGTAACAGGTAAGTGGCAGGAACACAAAGTGCAGTGGGTGGGAGGGTGGACAGCCCAAGTACAAAACACACCAGGCCCCTAGTCCCACAGCACAGCAAGGAGGAGCATCCCCCACACCCCACAGCCACGTGTCAGCCACCGCAGTGCACAACGACAGCCGAAAGGTAGACATCACGGTCCACAGCAATCGGTGTCAGTGGGTGTCCAGCCACCACCACGACCCACAACACCCCCACCCCCACAGACCTGCAACATGGAGCACCCCCGCTTAGAACCATGTGGCATCCAGTACAGTGCACGCACGAACAACCTGCAGGTGGGAAACTGGACAGGGCTGGATTACTGGAGGCATGAGGACCGTAACACGACCAACACATGGGACATGTCACGTAGCAGACGAACACGCAGCACCGCCCACCGTCACGAACAAGTGAACAATGTGCACACGGACATGAACCACAGACTCACACCTCACATGACCCATCACAGACACAGCAACACCCAAGGAGCCACGTCTGCATGCACAAGCCACACTGAATATAGTACCACACGGCAGCCACTGTGCAACTCATCACACACAACCGAAACACCATTGAAGTCCTGTCCATGTAGCCCCTACTGCCTGTCAACCACACACCCCACAACTACGCCTATGTAAGACAAACAACACTAGACGCAACAGAGCGGAACAACATAAATGCACACGAACACCACTGAACCCATCAAACACACAGACACACCATGCACATACAACATACCATCCATCCCATCCGTCAGCCCCAGTCTCATGAAAGGCATGTCATCCGCACAGCTGCCACACATACAGCAGTCACGCTAAGATACATGCCCATGACCAACCATGTGCCAGAAGTCAATGAAGCGCACGACACACTGTGAGCAACAACACACAACATGGGCCACACCCCCCCACGAGCACTGCAGTGATGCACATGGCACAGGGCAGCACGCACACCAAGGAGATGGGACAACTGCAATACGTTGGCTGGCACACAACCATCACTCACTCATAACGATGCGTCCAATGCCATGTCCAGTAATCACAACAGACAGCAAATATGCAGGCCATGTCAGGCATGCACACACCTCAGACCATGCACTGTCATGCTGCCCTAAGCGTCCCATTTGAACCCCAAAAGCATATTCCCTCCCAAATGCGAATCTGGGGCATGGCCCCCATGTTGCCCTATGCGTTCCTAAGCGTTCCATTTGAACCCCAAAAGCATATTCCCTCCCAAATGCGAATCTGGGGCATGGCCCCCATGTTGCCATATGCGTTCCTAAGCGTCCCATTTGAACCCCAAAAGCATATTCCCTCCCAAATGCGAATCTGGGGCATGGCCCCCATGTTGCCATATGCGTTCCTAAGCGTCCCATTTGAACCCCAAAAGCATATTCCCTCCCAAATGCGAATCTGGGGCATGGCCCCCATGTTGCCATATGCGTTCCTAAGTGTTCCATTTGAACCCCAAAAGCATATTCCCTCCCAAATGCGAATCTGGGGCATGGCCCCCATGTTGCCATATGCGTTCCTAAGCGTCCCATTTGAACCCCAAAAGCATATTCCCTCCCAAATGCGAATCTGGGGCATGGCCCCCATGTTGCCATATGCGTTCCTAAGCGTTCCATTTGAACCCCAAAAGCATATTCCCTCCCAAATGCGAATCAGGGGCATGGCCCCCATGTTGTCATATGCGTTCCTAAGCGTTCCATTTGAACCCCAAAAGCAAAGTACAAACCAGACCCAGGATGGGCCAGGAGCCCGCATACACCAGAGTCACAATAAGTAGGGGCACAGCAACACACCCATAGGCATGGCCAATCTGTCCCATGCCACATGTGCACAGCACACAGTCCCATTGCCAAGCACACACAACTACAAATGGTACAGCCACACACACGCCTCCGGGAAACCCATGTACGAGATTGCACGAACTGTGAATGTCAGACGACAAATACATACTTCGCCAGGTGCAACACAATAACAAATCTCATTCTCTCCACAGGTGACGAACTGCTGGATGCTGGGGATGGAGACAGCAGCCAGCACAGCCAGCCTACAAGCCCCCAACGAGGACACACGGATGTGGAGGATCTGTCTACCTCTTCGGACACGGACCACCAAGCAGGCCCATCTGGTGTGGCAGGGCCCAGCCGCTCCCCAGGACCCCTCCTACCCACCAACCCATCATCCAGGGCTGCTGAACATTCCCAGCCCCCTGCTGCCACTGTCATTGCGGCCACACCCACGGTCATTGCGGCCACACCCACGGTCATTGCGGCCACTACCACTGCCGCAACCGCCACCATCGCCGCACCGAGCACCACCGCCGCCACCACCACCACGTCTTCGCTGGCACCAGCCCCAGAGCAGGTGGTGGCCCGGCCGACTGGATCCACCCTGGGAGCCACAGCGAGGACCGTGGTGAGCAATGTGGCTAGTGGGCAGGCCGGTGGCAGCAGGACTGGTAGGAGGAGCAGGGTCAGGGAAACGCCAGCCTCCCTGGGAGCCATGCCCTGCCTCAAATGGCCAGAGTCCTTGGGGCCTATGAAGAGGCCCAAGGACAATGGGCCAGGTCAGCTACAGACACGCGTGAGGTGCTGGGGGTGCTGAGGTCCATGGACGCCCGTATGGGCCAACTCGTGGACCTCATGGGCCAGCTGGTGGTGGCGGTGAGGTCACAGCCAGGGACAGCAGCTCCCCTCCGCCACCACCTGCCGGGGCGCAGGGTCGAGCAGCAGTGTCCAGTTCCCCTGCGTCCACAGCCAGTGAGCACACCTCAACCACCAGCAGGTCGCAAGCAGGCACCCCCCTCGCAAGCGTGGAAGGGGCCGTCCGAAGTGGAAACAGATCTCCCGGGAGGACTACGCACGCTCCAAACGCAAGTGACGCAGCCAGCCAGCCTTCCTTGACCACCCACTGCATTGACTTGGACTACGATCCCACTCCACACAGCCATCTGGATGGCATGTGTGTGTTGGACTATGGACATAGAACCAGTGGGTACACCCTGAGCATCACGCAGCCATGACCGACAGCTCATTGTCACTGCACGCACCACTTTTGTCATCACCTTACACACAATCACATGTCACAGTTTGAAATAAATGCACCTCTTACACAAACTGCTGTTTTGCCCTGTGTTTTATTTGTACGGAATACAACGGCCACCTTGGGCGGAAAGGCACCTGATGCGTGGCATGGCAATGGAACCGGAGGGCCTGTAGGGACCTAGGGGTAGGAGACAGAACAGGAGCACATTCAATGAGTGTGTCACACACCCATCACACAGTACATGTCAACAACTACAAGCAATGTACACACATCGCACAGAGCAATAGGGCACAATGCCACAGCCACCAACAGTGGCATACAAACCTGGCCATGGAGCGTTGACACACAGCACGCAGTGAACAAACGGCCACCCTGACACAGCACACACACACCTGCACAGATACAGCCACATCAGCCGTCGTACATGGACTCTCACCGTCAAGTGAAGTAGTGGGCGATGAGCTGCTGCCGCACATTACCAGCTTCCTCCTCTCTGCTGTCCTCCTCACTCGAGCTGTCCTGGTCTGCGGGCTGGGGCCCTGGTTGATCTCCGTCATCCACGATGAGGGGGATCTGCTTCCGAATGGCCAGATTGTGCAGCATGCAGCACGCCACCACTATCTGGCACACCTTCTGTGGGGAGTACGCCAGCGCACCCCGGTGCGGTCCAGGCACCTGAACCTGGACTTGAGGAGGCCAAAGGTACGCTCGACCACACGTCTGGTCCTCCCATGTGCCTCATTGTAGCGATCGTCTGCTGGGGTGCGAGGATTCCTCAATGGACTGAGCAGCCATGCCCCATTCGGGTACGCAGAGTCACCTGGGTGTGAGGGACACAGAGAACCGTTGCTATTCCAACTGGACAGGGGACAGCATCGCACAACCAGCACGCTACACCACTCCACATACTCACCGACAATACAGCCACGATCCTGTTGCAGATTGGACATCAGTCGTGGCAAGATGCTGTTGCGCATTATGTGTGCGTCATGGGCCGAGCCTGGGAACTTTGCACACACGTGGGTGATCACCATGTCCGCAAGGCACACCACTTGCACATTCAGGGAGTGCGTGTGCTTCCTGTTGCGGTACAGGTGCTCAGTGGCCTGTGGTGGAACAAGGCCAACATGTGTGCAGTCAATGGCTCCAACGACGTGTGGGATTCTGCCAAGGGCATAGAATGCACCCTTCACTGCCGCCAATTTACGAGTCCTGGGGAAGCGGATGTACCTGTTTCGGTACAGCATCATGGCTGCCAGTACATCCCTCAGCACCTTGCTGAACATGGGCTGGGACATCCCTCCTCCACTGCCCACTGTGTGCTGGAATGACCCAGTGGCGAAGAAATGCATGGCGGCCATCACCTTAGCCGTGGGGGTGACAGCTGTCGGATACACCCTGCGGGGACGGAGATGGGGTTCCAACATGGCACACAGTCGATGCAGGGTTGGCCTGTCCAGCCGAAACTTCCTAATGACCTCTGTATCGTCCATGTCCGCCAGCAATTGGTATGGGCGGTCAATGTTCGGTCTCCGCCTGTCTTGTGGTTTGTTACCTGCCTTGTTATGTTGGCCTAGGCCTGGCTGCCATGCTGCTTTTCTTTGCGCACGTTACACTGAGCCGGGCCTTCCTCGCCCTTTGCTCGTGCCAAGTTCTTTTGCACTGTCTGCATTTTCTGTTGTTCACCTTTTTGGGCTCGGTCTGCGCAAACATGTACAAGGTCGCATAACAATGTATTTTGGTTCTTCCTGATATGGCCAGTCTCGCGCACCCAGACATAACATTATGTGCAATTGCCATGAAGAATTTGATATGCTTTTAATACTGTGGTTTACTAGCGCTTAACACACTTGGAGAAATCCCTTTCGGTGAGAAGAGCTATGATGTCCTGCTGATGTAATTCTGCATTTAGAGACTGAGGTATGGGGGTTCGCTAGTCAAAGCCCAGAGGTCTTCTATTATTATAATAAACTATCTTACTGCAAGGGGAGGGTGGTAATGTTATTTATACGTTTATCCACTGAGCTCTGAGATGCTTTCCCCGTTTGTATTCTATGGAATTGTAACCATGCTGCTTATATTAGTCATATGCATTATGCTATTAGTACTGACACGTGTACTGTACATTAGAGCACGTAAGTTGGAATAAACATTTTAAACTATCCAGTGTCTCTTCCTACGCACCTTGTGGACAAGTACGAGTGAGTGGCGAAAGAGTGTTCTTGCTTCTGCGAGTCCTGAGATAAAGATACCGTGTTCTGGGTTGTCCAAACATTAGTACTTGGGTGCTAATGGGATGCTAAGCTAGTTGGGTTGGGGTTTTTGGGTGCTACGGTATATGGTGGCAAACCACTGTATTCCGGGGTCCCATTTTCCTGTGCATAGCTCTGTGTATGTGCAGAAACCCTATGACATGGCGCGACCACCGTGGGGCAGCTTATCTGCGAGACGCTTGAGTAGTACTTGTGCTTGTCCACAAACCCCTCGCGTACGCTTCCGGAGGCGTATGTGACGGCGATACCTCCTATATTGAATGTTTTATAGGTTCTTTCAAGCTTGATATTATTAAAAAAGGTTAGTTAACAGACCCATTTTCTGTGCTCCCTGTTAGGTTGTCGAATATAATTGTTTGGTCATGGCTGGTGTGGCGATAGCTGCACATAGTCGAGGAGCACTCCGAGACCACTTAGCTGTGTATGGAGTGCCCGATACTGGGGTCGAGTTGGTCTTTGTGGTTCAAGCCGATGCGGCTTATCACTTTGAAGTGTTTTACACTTGGATCACTTTTGAAGCGGTGGATGCAGGTGATAAGCTGTTTCATGAATATAAACCCACCGCTATTCCTGCTGCCTACCGACCCTATACTACTCTTGAAGTGCCTCTCACGGCTTGGCAGCACCGTGTTTGGTTTAATGGCGCCCTACCACAACCAACTACCGCAGTTCGTTTAGGCCCCTTGTCAATTCAGGGGGCCACTTGGCCTGTATTGGCCGGGTATACTCCGCATCCGAATTATCTGGCATTACCGCTTGCGGAACTTCGCACTATGCATACCGAATTGGTGCGAGTGCATCGAGCCTTAGTGACATACGTTACAGGTAGCCTACATGGAGCTGCTCCTGTAGTCGCAGGCCAACCAGCTATAGCCGCTGGAGTGACCATAAGTCCTGTCATGGTAAATTCTGTGATGGGCAAACGTCCACAAAATAAGGACGACTATCCTTACTGGCTTGCTGAAAAGTTCGATCAGATAGAAGCAGTGTTTCCACATACATCCCCAGTAGATAAACACCGCATCCTCACGATAAGTTTGCCAAAAGACATAATCCCCGATTTGACATCATGTGAAAACTGGGGTAAGGTATTCGCAGCAGTTTATTCAAAATGTTTTGGAACTCCTTCCATGACGGTTCTACCCTCTGTAATTAAAAAAGTACAGGATGAACATGGCCCTGAAGCGGCTGTGGAATTAGGGATGAGACTAGTGGGAGTGTTTGATGTAGTAGCTGAGCTGATCCTTGGAAATGTCAAGGGCGATGCTATGAACTTTCAAGTAGCGAATGCTTTGGCTTTGGTCCCAGAGTTGGACAGGCCTCGCGAATTACCGAAAATAATAGCCCGGGCTTATAAAACAATTGGAAGAAATAGCCTAGGCAACAAGCCTTTTGTAAAAATGCAAACTCAATCGCAAACACAAGTTATACAAACAAAAAGTGCATCTGAGAAAGATGATAAACCGGTCTTCACTAAAAAGAGTTGGAGACAGAAAAAGCAGGGTAAGCAACAAAAGAAGCCGGGGTCGAGAGGCGCTTCCCCAGTTTCGGTTTCTTCTGAACGTACTTATGATTTACGTGATAGGTCAAGGATTAAATCACCAGAAAGGTTTCAGAGCTCTGATACGCGTTCTCCTCGTTCTTCACAGGCCCAGACGTCGTCACAGGCTGGTGGAGGAGGACGGCAAGATAGAGGAAGGGGCCGAGAGGCTCCCCAGGAGCGAGACCAACCTCGACAACAAGTCAGAGGTAAAGCAGAAGACTTTCATCTTCCTCGACCGCAATTTCAGAAGAAAAAGGTTGCCGCTGTCACAGCGAAATATGCCTCAGACCGTGAGAACGAGACTCCAGAATTGGACGTGGGCAGTGACCCTCCTAGACAGCGCCGCGGAAGTTACCATAGTGCGGGAGGCGCTACGTCCTCATATGGAGGCGACAGCAACTGAAACATTCGTTACTGTAGAGACAGCTGACACGAGAGTGGCACCCCCTGACAGACTATATAATATAGTTATACAAATTGAAGGTGACATACCGCGTGAAATAAAAGGGATTTTTTGGGAAAATCTAACCTCTTCATATGACATTTTGTTAGCAGAGGTGGATTGGCCACCCCCATTCGTTTTAGCTGCACATAAAGGAGAGGAGGTAATCCTTCCAAGCTTTTCAAGGCATGTCCCAAAAGACAAAGCTGAAGCACTTGCAGCTGAGTGGGCTGTGTACCTGGCACCAGCGTTATACCGCAACCATGTGGGATGGGATGAAGAGTCACCTCCCCATGCAATACCTTTGCGGTCACTACCGCAGCCACAACCCCAATATCCCATCAAACGGCAGGCAAAAGGCCCCGTCTCCGAAATTCTGACACAGTTGGAATATCAGGGAGTAATTGAACCATGCGTATCACCTATGAACAATCCCCTTTTCGTGGTTTCTAAACCCGATGGATCGTACCGCTTAGTTTTGGATTACCGGCATTTAAATACTCATTGTCGGAACTTTGCGGTGCAAAATACACACAGTTCTGCGCTTGTAGACAGTCTTGTTCGTAAAAAATACAAAACGACACTTGACCTTTCAAACGGTTTCTACACGCACAACCTAGCCCCGGAGAGTGGTCAATGGACCGCATTCACATCCGGTGGTAAATTATTCCAGTTCCGGCGATTACCCATGGGCTATAAAAATAGTCCGGGTATATTCGCCGCCCGTGTTGTTTCTTTGTTAAATGACATTGATCAAGACGCATGTTCGTACGTTGATGACATCTATCTGACAGACGACGAGTTATATCAGCATCTGTCCCGTGTGGACCGCATTATTCTTGAATTTGCGGAGCAGGGTTACAAATTTAACTTTGCTAAGTCACACATTGCTGAATTTACCGTTCTGTTCTTGGGCTATGAGCTCAATAACGAAGGTAAGGGCTTAGCCCCCCATTTCTTGGAAAAATGTGCACATTTGTGCCCCCAAATACTCTGAAGAAGCTTCAGTCTTTGCTGGGTTTCCTGAACTTCGGGCGTACTTACATTCCCGAATATGCCCAGCGTATCAAGCCTTTGTATGCTTTGATACAACCTACTTATTCAAGGTCTTGCTGGCTGCCTGAGCATACCTCAATTTTGCAGTCTTTGCAGACAGACCTATTGGAGTCTAAATATCTTTTGACTCGTGATAACCACACAAACCTGGTGATTAGAATAATTCCGGGGGCGGTGGGATTCACCTACTTAACCTTTAATGAAGGTGATACAGTACCCATCGCATACAAGTCACATCTGTACACTTCCGCTGAATTGCGCTTTACATCTGTCGAAAAAGTTCTAACTGCAGTGCAAATGGCGATTCTAAAAGAACGCGCACTGGCACAGGGAAAGCGGATTCTAGTGGTAACACCCTGTCCTGCCCTAGAGGCAGTAACAAAGGCAAGTGTACCGAACTCAAAAGCAATGCATCCCCGTTGGATACAATGGGCTACATCCTTGACGTCTTCGGACGTCACTTTTGTTTTTGATTCTTCTCTTCAGACTCAGGAGTTTTTGCAGTATGAATTCGTTCATCCTCCTCCTTTGTTTTTACTACCGCTTGAGGATTACAAATGTGTGATCTACACCGATGGTTCGGCGCAACCGGCCACTGGGTCCAAGCACGCTTATTCAGCTGCATGTGCTATTGTTGCGGGTTCCTTTGTGAATGGAACGTTCAAATCCTCTGTAGTGCACACTCGCACACTTGGAGATAGTACCGCACAATTGGCCGAGCTGCATGCATTGCTACTTGCACTTGAGTTCGCTTCACAGGATGAGACCACTCTTATTGTATGTGATTCTTTTTACTGTGTACAATCTTACAATGACAATCTGTTTTTCTGGTCGAAAAACGACTACAAGGACGCAAAAGGGAGCACAATTAAGCATAAAATGCTTTGGGTTCGAGTGGCAGAATTGCAACAACGTCTGCCCCTCACACAGGTGGTTCACACCTTAGGCCATCAGCGGGTGGGCGCACACGCTATTGGTAACGATCTGGCAGATGAAGCTGCCCGTTCAGCAGTAGTCACGTGTTCAGTAGCAGCGGTTACCAGGTCCATGTCTAAAATAGACCCTGTTATTTTAGCAGCTATTGCTGCAACCAAGGAAGGTGATAATTACCCTACAGGTTTCCCTTCCAAGTATTCTTACAAATTAAGTCCCGATCAGGTTCCTTATGTAACTATACCTGACGTTGGAGATCGGCTGATCCCCAACGCGGACCGCAGGAGTGCCTTGATATCAGCTGCACACGAAGGCATGGCTTCGGCACATGCAGGTGTGTCAGCTACGGTTTCCATCTTGCAGCAGCGTTATTGGTGGCGTGGGTTATATAAAGACACCCGTGCTTTTGTGCTTTCTTGCGACGTTTGTCAACAGATTAAGCCTTCCACGGTAACACGTCCACCACAAACACCGCTCTGCATTGCTAACAGACCCTTTGGGTGTGTTTACTTGGATCACTGCGGTCCATTCTCATCAGACACTGCTTATAAATACATCTTAGTGGCAGTGGACTCGTGCACACGGTTTCTCTGGGTCTGGCCACAACGGAGTGCTGACGCCCGAAATGTAATCAGGGATTTGCGTGTCTTTGTGGGAATTTTCGCATGCGGCACCTTCCATTCGGACCAAGGTCCAGCGTTTGCCTCTAGGGCTTACAAGGATGCAATGGCTTCGCTTGGGGTGCGGGTGAAATTTTCGTCTCCGTATAGGCCTGAGGGCAACTCTATCGTTGAACGAATGAACCGTGACTTAAAGCAATCCTTAACAGCTAGGGTTATAGGTACTGGCAGGAACTGGCTGGCCCATTTGTATACCGTTCAGCGTGCACTTAATAATCTCCCTAGAAGACCTCTGGGTGGGCGGACCCCATACGAAATGCTCTTTGGCATACGAATGTTTGTGCCTGACCTTGAGGGTCCAGACATCGCGGCGCAATCCGCCAAGTTTGATGTAGATAACCATTCTGCTATGTTACAGGACTTACAAGAAGCCCGAGACAAACTTGCAACTACACATTTGCCTTCAGCCACAGATCCTGCGTTGCAGATTCCGGTAGCCGGCTGGCTTCCGAAAGTTGGAGAACTGGTTCGAGAGAAGGTTGAAAACAAAAAGAATTTGGCCCCTCTTTTCGTGCACCGGTTCCAGTTCTGGGCTTGAAGGGAACACGTACAGTCATTTTACCACCGCTTCCTGGTCGCAAGGAGAACAGATACATCTCAGTGGAAAATGTCAAGCTACAGCGCCTGGCCGATCCTGAATAGTGTCACACCAGCGGTCTCTTGTCCTGCCATTTATCGGACATATGTTCGTGGCCCATCAACACGAACGGTCGCTGATGCTGTAATTGAGATGGTTGATTTGCCTGAATCCTCTACTTTGCCTGAACCTATAATTGATCCCCAACTCTCCACCAACATCGACGAGGACGAGTATACCTATCCTGCATCTGAATCGGTGGCGCATCAACCAACAACGCCACTTGGCCCGACTCGTTATTCCTTTGATTCGGATTCCACTTCTTCAAAAGTCCCATCCAAGTTCAGTATTTTTGCATCCTGGTTTAGAGACAATTTTTTGATTCCCCCCTGGACATACATCTGGTTGGTACTTTTCTTGATTTTTCTGTTCATGTCCATTGGCTTTGTCACAGTGTTTTTTCTACTAATCAATGGTCACTATTTACCTGAACGCTCTGCTGTAGACTATGTTTCTGGAACTTTGGCTCCTCATTCCTCGTCTCACATCATGAAGCGTGACCACACATTTGTGAACATTTCAGCTTTCCCCGTTGCTGATGGCATCGTATGGGATGCAGTGAACTATCAAATCCATGGTCCGACGGAAATTATTAATGTACCTAATGTCCTTCGTGTTTCAATGGGTGATGTAGTACAAAATAATATTCATTCTGATGATTGGGATGTGCATGCCGTTGAAGCATTGTTTGCCGATTTAAAATATTATGCATCTTTTAATGCTGAAGATTTATATATGAATTCTGCTAATTATGCCGATTTGTATTGTTACCAACATTGGGGTAATCATTTTCTCCATAAGCCCAGTGCCCTGCGTAGTTCTGTTAACTTTACCCAATGGGAACATTGTCCAAACCCCTTGCCAGGTAGCTCTCAAACTCTTCGAAATAAGTTTAATTATTTTACTGATTTTAATCGGTCGAACCCTGCATCCTATTATTTTAGACTTAATAACACATCAACTCCGAAAATTATGTTGACACACACCAAATTGCTATATTCAGGTTCCTTTCTGAGTGCCCTAGCTGTGGGTGGTTATGAGTACTGGGATAATACAGTGGATTTAAAATCTATTTGGGGCTCCAAGCCATGGCAGGTACAGGGAACCGAGGCGTTGCATCGTGCTTGCCTCATCCCTACTCAAATTATGTTCCTAAATGCTTCCATCTATCAGACTACATGTTGGGGCTTAGCAACCACTAAACAATTGAATACGCCATCAATACCATCCCTGTCGAGTTTTCCAAATGAAAGCTCACGATTCAATATGTCCCTCGTGTCCCTGCAGGCAATGTTACAAAATAATTCGTTTAATGTTTCTGCGCTGGTTCAGTCACCCTGGTTAGTATGGCCTATATCATCTAATGCATGTCAAACGCGTTTTCATGATAATGGTGCTAGCTACACACAGAATAGGCCTGATCCGAGGTTTACTGATGCCCGTACAGTCACTACATACTCTGTTGGTAAATTATGCAAACAATGGCTGCAACATTCGTCCCTTGATTCTGTTAAACAACATTTGTCCCTCCTTACAGGCAATATTGATCTGTCCGACTTTGTTTTGGGACCTCGTGGTCCCCGACCTAAAAGATTCATTTATGAAACATATAATGAACTCTGGAAGCTATCACAAATGGAAGCTGCTTCCCGTCTTCGGGAAATAGATCAAGCAAATATGGAAAAGGTGCTTGCTGTTGTTGACAATAGTATTAATACCCTGTCTTCTCGCATTTACACTTTAGAGAATATTGTGTCCTCTGTTGTTGATATTGTACAAGATGATGTTTCTGTGCTATATCATGGTCAGAATCAATTGCGCTCAGTTATGCAGTTTGCATGGACTTTACAAACACTTAAGTTAGGTAAAGTGCCGTGGCATTTCTTGAACACCTCTGCCTTATTTCTACCTTTTAACTTAACTGATAAACAGCAATTTATGTCCATGAAAGATGCAACGTACACTCGATTACATATCGAAAAGGTGGAACCTTTGCCGTTCTCTGTTGCAGAACTCGATTCTGCTGTATGGCTAGTTCATGGGGTTATCGTTTTACCTTTTTCCTTGTTTGAATTTGACTCGTGCATGAAACATTATCCTGTGGGCCGTTACCGGCCATTGGGCAGTGCTTTCCTGCATGAACTCTGGTCCTTGCCTTTCATGTATAAATGCCTTCGGGACGGCAAGGAAGTCTTTCTCACGGGGGAGTACTGCGACTCGACTATAGGTCATTCGCTTATTTGTAAACACATTAAATTGCATGGCTCATGTAGCGTTTCCTCTCCTAATCTTGCTTGTGTGCTGAAAGGTATTCCTGCTCCTGTTATTTCACCTACTTTCACTCTCCTTTCCAATGGTAGTTATTTACTTTTAAATAACGAAAACTGTTGTGGCCTGCAGGCTGGCATTCCTTACATTGTAACAGTTTCGCACAGGGTTGTCTGCTGCAAAAATGTGCTTTTTCCTCCCCCTCATGGCAAGGTTGATATCTCTATTTGGCCTTCCATCCCTACCATGGAAGCAGATTTCAATAGACTGAGCAGAATAAAGGCACTATTATTAAACGAGGAAGTTATGCTCACGTCCGCCCGGGAGACATTCATTCTCCAGGTGGCGAGTACCCACAGTGAAATACAGGCCCTTTTAAACACTAATCTCCCCCAACATTTTGGGGAGTTAATACATCGTATTTTTAACGCATCTAACACTGAAGGCCTAGTACACTTTTTTAAGGTCGTTGGGTCGGGCTTGGTGTCCTCCTTCCAAACTATTTTTGGTGTCATCCCGGCTTTCATACATTCTATATTTTCCAGTGTCTTTGGCGGTTTCCCATTGATCCTCGCTTTAGCGGCTGGTGTCTTGCTCTTAATTTGCTTTCTGCGCAATGGCTGCTCCCCGATGGGACCTGCTCGATCCAGAACGCCTCCAGCTGCTCCGTGAGCGCCTTTTGGCCGGTTTTGGTGTCTTGCCATTGGCGACACTGAGTGTGTCATATACTCTTTCATTTCGCTTTGCGTATTTCACTTGCGTGCAACCTGTGATGACTTGTGTCCGCTGTCCTTTCACCTGGACTCTGGATTATTGCCTCTCCAATTCGTCATTGTCTGTTCCGGATTTTGTTCAGTTGATGGGTCCCTTAGAGGCCCATGAGCAGGACTGTTCCGTCGCTGGCTGTATGGCGCGTGCGGCTGCACTGGGGATTTTGGCGCAATGGGATATCTGGGCGGCTGCCCAGGATCTCCTACAACGAAGCTGTTTCAATTATCACGCAAGCTGTCCCGCATTGCTTCTGGATGCTCCCTTTGCTGAGGAGCATTCCTGCTCTTTTGAACTCATGGATTGGATGGCATCTATGTTTTTTGACGATTCCAATGATGAACTCTTGGAGGGTATGGCTTTTTTCTGCACTTTCACTTTCATGGATTGACCTGCCCTTCGCCGTTTGGGCGCTCCCTGTGCTCCGACGGCTGTTTTTCTCCTCTGATGGGCCTCTGTCCTGGCCGCTGGACTGTCCAGGGGAGGGTGTCTTGTGGTTTGTTACCTGCCTTGTTATGTTGGCCTAGGCCTGGCTGCCATGCTGCTTTTCTTTGCGCACGTTACACTGAGCCGGGCCTTCCTCGCCCTTTGCTCGTGCCAAGTTCTTTTGCACTGTCTGCATTTTCTGTTGTTCACCTTTTTGGGCTCGGTCTGCGCAAACATGTACAAGGTCGCATAACAATGTATTTTGGTTCTTCCTGATATGGCCAGTCTCGCGCACCCAGACATAACATTATGTGCAATTGCCATGAAGAATTTGATATGCTTTTAATACTGTGGTTTACTAGCGCTTAACACACTTGGAGAAATCCCTTTCGGTGAGAAGAGCTATGATGTCCTGCTGATGTAATTCTGCATTTAGAGACTGAGGTATGGGGGTTCGCTAGTCAAAGCCCAGAGGTCTTCTATTATTATAATAAACTATCTTACTGCAAGGGGAGGGTGGTAATGTTATTTATACGTTTATCCACTGAGCTCTGAGATGCTTTCCCCGTTTGTATTCTATGGAATTGTAACCATGCTGCTTATATTAGTCATATGCATTATGCTATTAGTACTGACACGTGTACTGTACATTAGAGCACGTAAGTTGGAATAAACATTTTAAACTATCCAGTGTCTCTTCCTACGCACCTTGTGGACAAGTACGAGTGAGTGGCGAAAGAGTGTTCTTGCTTTTGCGAGTCCTGAGATAAAGATACCGTGTTCTGGGTTGTCCAAACATTAGTACTTGGGTGCTAATGGGATGCTAAGCTAGTTGGGTTGGGGTTTTTGGGTGCTACGGTATATGGTGGCAAACCACTGTATTCCGGGGTCCCATTTTCCTGTGCATAGCTCTGTGTATGTGCAGAAACCCTATGACACGCCTAGGGAAATTGGCAGTGGACACATGTCAAAGCAACACAACACATAGCAATTTCGCATACACATCACTGACATGACTGAGCAAGCACATGAGCCACAGCCCAGCTGTCAAGCTGGGACGGCACGGCCACAATACACTTACACAGGTCTCCCAACAATGGCAATGGCTAGTGATACAAACCACTGCCATGTGCATGCACATGGGGATCTAGGCCCCAATGACTTGCGGGGCGTGCTGATGGGGACTGACTGCATATTCGTCAAGCGGCAACGCCACGGCAACATGAATGTCTGCTGAGCATGGAACTGCTTCCGAGGCTGGATGAGTATGGCACACGACGACGACGATGTGGGCACAGGCTGAGCGGCCAAAACAAGTGGGACCTGTGGCACGAGGGGATATGAGACAGTAGTAGGTGTCAGCACTGCACCCTATGTACAGCACTGTACGGATCACACCTCCCGAAACATTGACAGGTGTCCACATTGACAGCCCCATGCCAAGACGGCTGTGTGCTTGCAGTCACACGTCACAGGTGAGAGGTTACATTGCACGTGCCAGGTGGCAGACGTACATAGTGGGAGCTGGCATGTGTGTGCATGTGTCTCCTGTTCAGGATCCACCAGATGGGCGCTGACTCTGTACTGACCATTGGACACAGCATGTTCCGTGGAAGGCTTGTGTGTGTGGGATGGTGGCACTGGATGTGCCTCCGTTGGGTGGGGGGCCATGCACAGGGCGGGTACGTAGATGATTGCGCATTGTTGGTCACGGTGGGTGCACCCACTAAGATGTGTTGCCCTGTGTTCAATTCCTATGTCCGCATGATGATGGACTGTAGATGTGGGCAGACTACACATTGGTCGATGTGCTGTCTATATGCATGTGCCTTCACACCAGGCACAGCTGCCCCTGCACATGTGACCCCTGCTGGACTCGCTGCTGGGTCTGTGGAGCTGATGCACCTTCTGTGCGTGGGGCGGACAGCTCTCCTCACTTCCCTCATTGCGCATGTCATGACTTTGCCGCAGGTGACATGGATCATGGAGGGCCCACATGTACGCGTGGGTAGGCTACACATGATTGTTCACTGGTCGCCACCCCCAGTCAGTGTTTCGAATGGGAAGGTTGTCGTGCTGGTGGTATGTTCGATGTGGCGGATGGGCGGGCCTAGGTGCGGGCTTACATTCCGGACATGGGGGGTAGTTGGATTGGCGACTAGTTGCAGTACACACGGGACACGTCTCATCCTTTCCACATCTGGGTCATCCCTTGTACTCACTGACAGTGATACAGTCATCTTCGCCCCAGCCCTCATGTCCTCCCCTCGCTCCCCCAATATGCATGTGCACCTGCGAGGCTAGCGCTTGCACAGGCAGCCCCAAGCTCGCACCAGAGAGGGCAAGGAGTGTATGTGTGGGTCCAGTTGCACGAGTGGGCTGTCTCAGGGTATGATGTGTTGCGGGACGCCGTCCACCTGCGTGGTGCCCCAAATGGAGACCCGGCCTGCATGGACTATGCATCACAGTCTTCGCCTTCCAGATCCGCCACCTGCGACACCCAGTGGCTGTGGCTGCCCTTGCGGCCATGCCGCGTCCGTCTGTGACTGATGGCCCACACATTCACTCTTTGGCCTCTCTGGGGAGGGCTCGGGGGTGGTGGCGCACGCGCTTGCACTTAGTCGCAATGGCATGTGGCGTGGTTGGTATGATGGGCAATGGATGGGATGGTGCGAGCCACCTCCCGTGACGTCAGTGCTGCTCGTGCTGTGGTGCGTCCCCCTACACTTCCATTTGACTTGTGCCATGCTAGACGTTGAGGTTCTATTGCCTGCGTGATATGACCAGGAGGAGCGCGAGGAGACCTCTCACACACCATGCTCCACTGCCATCCCGTGCCCTGTATCGCCTGTGCGGATTGACTATGTTGGGGTTACACCTGGTCGACTGGGGCTGTGTGTGCCTTGTCAAGGGGCATGGCGGGCGCACAACAGGATCCAGCTTGTCCACAGAGGGTGGGCTGAGGTGCGCCTGGTACCGCTTTGTACGTGTGCCCGGCTGCTGTGCACACACGTGTTCACTCCCCCCGACAGGTGTCCTCTCACAATGCCCAGGGAAGCGGTGGTGTACTGTTCATGACCCCTCCCGACACGGCGTGCTCCAACTTGGCATGTGCGCATCTACCCGTCACACCCACCCACCTGAGCACTGCATCCATACGACTTCACACGACACATGTGTGTCTTCCACAGTTGTGCTACTCATTTGCGTTGACATCCAATACCAGTGGACTACATGGTCATGTCACGACTGCCGTGTACTTCACATACTCTCATCCTCTCTCATTCGTACTTGTGAAATGAGTCAGCGGAGACAGTTTTGGTTTCAAACATTATATTGAGTCTTCTGTCCTCTGTGATGCAGTATAGTGGACACTACTGGCAGCGGAATACATGTTGAGGATATACTGAGCATGATTGCAAATGGGATAGGGTGTGGGGTTACATGTGATTGGCTGTTGCATGTGGGATGTGGGCTTCAGAGTTACATCTGCTTGGCCAAGGCTGTGCTAATGTACATTTACGTATAGCTGCGGAGCTGCGGACTTTGACACAGACGGTATACATGTAGCCTACCAGACCGCTTGGCATCATGGGCACAGTCCATCTCAGTTCCATGTGACAGGTTTGCTGCGGTTGTTCCTCATGCACGCGTGCATGTGTGATGACATCAGGGCATGTGCTTGCGTGCATGCAGCGGCGTGCCACTTGTTGTTGCACTGTGGTGGTTACTGGACATGTCACAGTCACTGGGGTCGTGTTGTTGTTGTATGCACTTGTCGTCCATGCAAAGGTCCTGGTATGGGATTCCCGGGGCGGGGGTGGGAGGGGTGCAGCACCCACAGACTCCAGGCGTCCTATTCATGTCCACTGAGCGGTGTGTGTGTCCATGGGCGCTGGATCCATGTTGTGTCCTGGTTGTTCGTGCAGTTCCGTCCATGTGGGTGCGATACACAGACCCCATGCCATTGCCTCCCACGATGCATGCGGTGTTCCTGGATGTGATGGGGAACAGTGTGCATGTCCCGGTCATATCCGATGTCATGGCGATGTCGTTGATGGTGTGGTTACAGTTGCCGGTCGTTTAGTATGGCTGTTGTGGTGGTGACTGGCCAGTCCGTGCGGAAGCTAAGCATGGGTGCGGGGTTGGACATCATAGGTCAATCGGGGAACCTGCGTTGTGGTCCGACGAATTTACAGGTTGTCAGGTATGCGATGCCGTCCAGCAGGGCTTCCATGTCATTGGTGGTGTACATGTTTGCCAGCCAATGTAGCGGATGGTGGCTGTCAAGGTGTTGTTCGTAAGTTGTCCCTTGGAGGACCATGATGGGGCATGCTGGGTGACATTCGATGTAGCTGTTCTCGATGATCCGTCGTGTGGAGGCACAGTGGTCCCATTTCAGTGCGGGTGCGATGTTGGCCACATACGCCATGCCCCCATAGGCAGAGCAGGCCCTGTCGTGTGCGTCCAGAGGGAGGAGTAGTGGTAGCAGGTCCGCCTTTAGACATGCCGGGTTGGAGAGGCATATCTCCACGGGATGCTGGTAAGGACACCTCCGACAGTAGAAGACGGGCATGACGCAGCTGAACAATGTGATGCAGTAAGTCAGTCGGTAACTTACGTTCAGCAGGGACAGGAGATCGCATCCCAATATATGTAACAGGTTGGTTTTGTACAGCTTGAGCTGTCCGGCGTAGTTGGGTAGGTGTGTTGCGGTTGCCATTTCGCAGCGGTGCGTTGTGGTGGCGTGCTCCGGCTGTGTGTGCAGTCTGCAATGTGCACGCTCCGAGGTTGCTGTGAGCTCTGTGTAGTCGTAGGGAGACAGGACTTGTGTTCTGTTGGCTTGTTTGGAGGACACGGGCCCTCATCCCACATGCTTCTCAGACAGTTCAAGGTCAGTGATGTGTGACTCCTTCCAATTAACTTGCATGTGGCCGACATGGGGAGTGTTTTCTTCTTTCTTCCCCGTCCGTTGTGTGCTTCTGTGATATGCGCTATCTGCCCTGTGGTCGGTCTCCTCGGCATGCCTGTGTTGGTCTATTCTTGGACAATGGCTGTATTCACCGGCTTCTGTCGTAGGGCTGTGGTTTCGGAGTTGGAATGGAAGGTCATTCAGTGCTGTCTGCTCTCCCTTGTGTGGGCGGCAGGCTGCCTTTCCGCTCTGCGTTGGGCCTTGTGTGTGAATGTTATTCTTGGGCCACCTGTTGTCGGTCCCCGGCTCTTTGGTGTTCCGTTTTATGTGTCTTGTTCATATGTGCAGGGTGGTATGGGTGTTTCAGTGTGGTACTGGCGTTCCTCTTCCCGAAGGGGCCCTGCTTCTCCTAGTTGGTGTTGCCGCCGCTGTGTGCTACGCCATGTTTGTTACACTGGGGTGTGTCCTGCTGTTGCGTGACTTCACTGACATGTGTGCGTCGGTTGTGTGGCGTTGGGTGTTGTCCGTGAATTGGGCGTTGGGGACATGTCTGTGGCAGGCCTGTCACGTGTCATGTGCGTTCGGGGTGGGGCTGATGTGTGTGCTGCTTGGTTGTGTCCCTGTGTCTGTGTGCGACGCATGCATGGCGCTGCGGTTGGCCTCTGCGTTGTGCGCATGTGTGGCGGCGTCATCGCCGCTTTGGGGCCGTGACGGGGTCGTTGGTTCCTAGTCCCAGGTGGTGTGTACACATGTGTTACGCGATGTTACGATTTGGCCTGTGTGTCATATGTGGATGCAATGGTGGATGTGTAGTGTACACGCGCTGGTGGGGGGTTGTCCGCTTTTTCCGCCCTTGCACTGTGTGCGCTGTTTGCGTGCACTTGTTGAGGGTGTGCCTACCTGCGTCTCCGCGGTACGTTGCGTCCTTGGTGGTGCATCAGCAGGAGCATGGGGAGGGCCTGCAGTGCTGGATTCATGCTCGGGGGAGCCGCTTCTTCGTTGTCCGTGCTCGGTGTCCGTGTTACCGCTTCGGTTTGTCGTACGGTATCTCTTGGCCGTGGGAGCCGTTTGTTTGCGGCATCGTAATTTATGCGCCGGGCGGGACGTGTTTTCGTCGGACGGTGTCTGTCAGTTGGGCTGCGCCGCTACGTGTACGGGCGCACTTTGATGGCGGACGGTGTTGCTGGCTTGCCGGCGGTGTTTGGCCTACTTTTCGCATCGTAATTGGGCGGGCGTGTGGACTGCTGCGTGCCGGCGGTAACTGGTGGTTTTTGCATCCGCCAGCACAGCGGTTGTGCTTCCGCCCGCCATCGTAATGGGCCCCTATATTATTTACAACGATATTTTGGATTCGATATTTTTGTACTTACCTATTTGTAGATAGGAATTCGATATTTTGGCATTCTATATTTTATCCACTATATTTTTGCAGGTCGATATTTTGGCATACTATATTCTGTCAGTGATCCGAATCAACGTGTAGGTTTTAATTAAAAATAAAAATGCATTTAAATGCAAAAACTCTAGTAGGCAAACATATTTACTTTTAATAGGCCTCAAATGGCTGAAGCAACATTGCCTGACAAGCTGACATGACTAGAAAATGCTCAGGTCCCGATTACGAGTCTGGTGGTCCATGGACTGCTAGACTCACGTGGGGCAGCTTTGGCAGTCTCCCGACCGCCCGATTACGACTCGGGCAGTCAGACAGCCACAGCCCTGCCGCAGCCGCCAGGGAACCGCCATTTCCTGATGTTATTGCAGCGGTCAGGAGGCATCCATATGCTTTGCAGGACCACCGCAGTCCCGCCAAGCATATTAGGAGTTTCCTCTCTGCCAGGGTTTACATGGCGGTTCTTCCTCCATGTGAACCTTGGCAGAGAGGTGCCCTACAGGGCCCCTGGTGGCTCTGCGCCCTGTGGATGCACACTGGGGGGCACAACACATGCCCCCCAGTGTGCATGCACACAAGTTCCTGCACGGCATGGACTTTTTAGTCCATGCCATGCAGGAACTGTTTTTGGCGTGCCCATTGTTCTGCCCTTTTTTAGAGGCACCGCCGTGGGAACACTGAAAAAAAGCCCACCAGACAAAAGGAAACTCCTAACCTAGTGGGCGGCCTGACCACGGCTTTGGCGGTGTGGCGGTGAGGCAGACCCTGCGCCGCACCACCAAAGTCGTAATCGGGTCCTTAATGTGCATGAATTGTTTATTTCTTGACCTTTCCATGGACATGTTTTTCATAACAAATACTAGTTGCATAAATGTTTTCATCTAATTCTGCAAAATGTTTCTACTTACACAAAGATCACTGTTAGCAAATGAATAAAGTTTTGTCATTTAGTGAGGTAATGAAGAAGTTCACATATGAAGATGCAGCATTTCTAAAGGGAATGAATGATGTGAAAGACTAAGAGAATTAACATTGTATTTGATAAGAAATGTTTCACTCGACACTGATGTTTGTGGACTATTGTATTCTTGTGAGAAGAAGAGGAGTGATCCTCTTCCCATGACAGCATCGAAAACTGATTGGCTGACTGGAGACGGAAGGAGCAACATGTTGCAAAAGCAGCAACATGTTGCAAAAGCTTCAGACTGTGATGTCTATAATAGTGCCAGTCCCTAGAGCAGACCCAAACTTCTTTTCACTTCATCCTCATCTATCCTCATTACACGCTGCTCAAAGACTCTACTGAGTTTCTTGAACCTCTCTTTATGAGAAGTTCTGCTTTGAATGATTCTTGATTAATTGAACTGATTTTTGATGCTCAAGCTTTATGCTTTTTCTCTCACTCTCTCCAGAACTGGAACTCTTTATGGGTTCTGACTGACACCTTTTCTCCTCCCCCCCTGTTCCCCCTACCGTTCTTAGAATAGGAATTATTTCTTTCTGGAACATGCATAATGCATATTAATGCGATTTATTGGTTACTTATTGATTTCTAATGAGATTTTAACAACTGAAATTGATTAAATTAACTTGTGGCCTTAATAAAGATGGTTTACTAAAGATTTGAATAATAAAACCCTTTAACTCATACCAAACTCACATTATTGACTGAAAATAGATTAGTGATTGTGTGTATAATTTCATGTCATGTACAGCTCCTGATCTTCTCTAAAACAACAGCAAAGATCCATTGCCTCAGTGACAGGCCTCAGTGACAGCGGGAATTGGCCCCGATGATGGTAAACTGAGATTTTAATTGAACCTGATTCCTGCAAACTCAAAAACTGCCCCACGTTTTAGAGAGCATCAGCAATATTAACATCTGACTCAGCCATGGCCCATGGGAACTCGAGTAGAGCATCAGGGAGTCAGATTTTTTTCTTAAAGTAAGTAGAGATCTGCAAAATAATGCAGACTACTCAATAAGCATAGAAATATTGTCTTGAAATTGAATAGTCCGTTCACGCGGGTATCAGCCATCCCGAAGGACGTCTATTCTAGTGCTGCTGCAACCTGGTGTATTCAATGCGATTGCAAATACATTAACCCTTTCGTGTGAAATACTTGATTTCTTCACAAGGTGCCGTGATGCATTCTGCATTAGTGCTACCACGAGGAATTCAGGGCTCACGCGACGCACAGAACACATTATATAATTTAAACATATTTACGCCATTAACCCACCACAAAGCACAGGCACAATCAGATAGATAACCAAAGCACACATACCTTTAAAAAATCTGAAAACGCAGCAAGAATAAAAAATATGCATTTGTTATTTATACTACCTTGCTGCGAATGCTGAAACGTAATGCCAAGATCCCGTGATTCGGATCACTCAGCAGTTTACGATAATGCAATGTCTGGCACGGACTTCTGTGATGGAGGAATCAGGGCGTGGCATTCTGTTCTCGGAAATCCATGAAACCTAGTGTTGCACGATGCAGTTTATTTCGTAATCTTTACCCCTGTGTATCTCCCACGCGCCTTCTTGTGACGCACTCCTACGTACTATTGTAGCTCGCAAGGCAAGTTGCAAATGTCTTAGTGCCTAGTACTGGCATTTGGGCGCTTTAGTGTTTTCACCCTAAAACGGCTTCTTATAAGGCCATTCAAAATATTTCAAAGTGAGAGAAGAAAACTCGTAAAAGATTATTTTATTCTTTCGCATATTTTTTTATTTCACTCCTCTTTTACAATCTTCTCCACACATTCCCACGAAAGATCACAAATTAGACTCCCAAAGCCTTACGTACCTGTGACTTCCATAATGGCAGTCACAATTTGTATTCTTTTGAAAAGGATATACACTGCTTTCTATATGATAGTGCATAGTAAATAATGACAAACAAACGTAAATTATCGTCAATAATAATGGGAGAGCTGAAATTTAACAACTCTCCTTTGAGGTAACTAGCAGCTTTAGTATTTCACAACGTCCTCTACTGGCAGTTGTTGACCCTGCAAAAGGATGCCCGAGTTAGGGTTCTGCCCATTACATCTTTTAAGATGGCTAATTTTGTAACTTTTCCAACGTTTTTGCTTCCACTCAACGACTTTTAAGTACAACATTCCTGCAGTTTCTGACATGAACCTTATTTTTTCTCATTATCTCATTATTTTCTGAGCATTCCTCACAAGAATTCTTGGACTTTTTGTGACGCATGCCTTCTGCCTATAGTCTTCCTTCCAGACTTTCAAACGCAGATCCTGATTTGGATTGATAAATTGCCTAAAGAATCCCAAAGTGTGTTCCAATTTGCATCAAAGGGGCGTTCCATGGGCGGTACATGAGCGATCCACCCCTGGGTATTGACACAAATTCCTACCCACTAACATTGGTAGATAAGGATATGCACCAATAAAGTATGCTTCCTTGCTGCAGTCGTAAGGTGTGAGAAAGATTTCTATTCTCAAAACGTTTCAAACTTTTCATGTGTGCTGCACTGTACAGCCCACTTACAAAGTGGGAAAGTTATTAAAGCATAGGGGCATATTAACAAGACCCCTGTGCCACCGGAGCGACATTTTTGTTTTAAGCTCGGTGGCGCACAATGCAAAGCCATATTTGCAAGGCCATGCAAAGCCACCCCGCATGGCTTTTCATGGCCTTGTAAATATGGCCCCTTTTCACGCATTACTCTGTGTGACAGAGGCGTCCAAGGGTGTTGCTGTGGGTGTTCCCACACAACCCCCATGCATTCTGACACATTCCCAGATTTACAAGGTTTTGTAAACCTGGGAATGCGTCAGATTATAACGCCTCCCCAGTGGAGGCGTTAAAGTGGCACAACGAGGAGAAACATCTTTATTTCTCTTCATTTTTTGCTCTCTCTATGTGTGCTGCAAAATTGCTCTCTCTGTGTGCTGCAAGAAGGAGTAAAACATCAATGATTGTTTTTGTGCAGGAAGGTGTTCCTTACTTCATCCCTGTTTGGTGCAAGGGTGCCTGCATTGGCAGCCAATTGTGCTCCAGCACAGAGGAAACCACAGGGATGCATTGTCTTGCTGTAAATACATTGCATCCCTGCACTTTCCTAATGATACAGCTTAGCGCAGCAAGATGGTTTGCAGCACTGCGGTGCGTCATTTTCTAGTAAATATGCCCCATAATGTTTGTACTGGAAGGATGCCCTTCCAGTAAAATAAAAAACTATTCTTGACAGAACACACACACACATCCTTGCACTATAGTGCAACTCCAAAGAACTCTTCAGCGTCATCCAGGAATTCACCAAACCCCCCAGCGAATCCACGGACATCAACCCCTCCCAGGACCTCTGCAACAAGCTCTGCTCCTACTTCCATCTGAAAATCAAGGGCCTCTACGACAACTTCAACGACCCAGACATGGGTCCCCTGCTCGCTGTGCCACTGGATTCAAGCCAGCCTGGTTGATGAGGGGTAATACCCCGAAACAGGTCCCAGGATGCTTGTTTCCAGTCCAAGGAGGATCTGGTCTGGCAGTTCGGGCTGGACTGTTCCCATGAGGCACAGGGTCAAGACTGATTTGCATATGGCTGGGTCCAAACTGGGATGGTGAAGTGAGCTAAAGAACAATGATGGATTCAACCCAGATCTGTGATCAGGGGTGAGTGTCTGAAAAGTTTAAGCACTCCGTCCTTCATCTCCTTGTGTTTCCTTTGTTCGCCCTAAGTTGGCAGGGTATGCCCAGACGTGGGTCCCTTGCTCACTTTGCCACTGGATTCAAGCTAGCCTGGCTGATGAGGGGTGTTACCCTGAAACTGGTCCCAGGATGATTGTTTCCCGTCCATGGAGGACCTGGCCTGGCAGTTCGGCTGGACTGTTCCCATGAGGCACAGGGTCAAGACTGATTTGCATATGGCTGGGTCCAAACTGGGGTGGCAAAGTGAGCAAAAGAACGATGATGAATTCAACCCAGATCTGTGACTGGGGATGAGTGTCTGAAAAGTTTCAGCACTCCGTCCATCATCTCCTTGTGTTTGCTTTATAATTTGAGTGGGACATCCACTCCTCTCAACTAATACCCAATTTCTTATAGACACCTTCGAAGTTGTAACATACAACAATTTCGAAGTCACCACAGACAATGTGATACTTCCCATCAAAATGTAAGTATGAAATGCCCAGATCAATAATCTCTGCCAAGGAAGAAGACTCAGCTCATCTCACACCTTTTTTCGATCCCTCTGCAATCATACTGCTCTTTGCTCTGAGAAAGACTAAGCAGCATGACAATTCCCAGCAGCATCCAGCTCCCAAAAAGTATGAGAGAAGACACTAGCCCAGGACTCCAATTCCTAGGAGATCATATGCTCAGACCATACACCCTAAGGTGAGCCAAAATTCTGAAGCAAATGGCACGTAGGCAATACCATATGCCAAGAAGATATTGTACGCCTCTGGGCTACAGTTTCAGCACATTACAAGAGACAGAGATATTGGGCCAGATGTATCAAGCTAAAATGCAATCGCAAACGATGAAATTCGCAGAATTTCAGCGTTTGCGATCGCAATTTAGCTGTGTGCAATGTAGGAAAGAAAAAGCTACTCGCAAAATAAGGAATCGCAAAATTTGCGATTCCCTATTTTGCGCATGCATTTAGAGACTCGCAATATGCGAGTCCCTAAATGCTATGCTAGTAGCCATCGCAAATTGCGATATTGCTGTAAGGAATCGCAAATTACCACCAACTTCTAGTTCGTGGTAATTTGCGATTTCCTCGAAAAAAGCACTTTTTTGCTTTTTTCAAAGTGCCATGTGGCACACATACATGCCCTTAGGGCATGTATGTGCGCCACATGTGCACACATGCACATTTCAGGGGTGCAACAGGGTGTCCTTTTGGAACCCTTGCACCCTTGAAATTGCATGCGCAATTTGCGAGTACCTATTGGGTACTCGCAAATTGGGCATGCAATTCCCATTCATTGAATGGGAAGGGATTCCTTAATTGCGAAACGCTATTTGCGATTCACAATTAAGGAATATGTAGGAATCGCAATTATTATTGCGATTTCTACCTACATAGCATTTTGAGAGTCCTTAATAGCGATTTGCTAAAAATCGCTATTAGGGACTCGCAAACTGCTACAATGATACATCTGCCCCATAGCTCCTAGATTGGGGTACATATTTGTCATTGTCACCTACAAACTCCTGTGTTTGCAATATAACTACTTACTAAAACCAAGCACTGACCAAACCAATAGGTCTTAGAGCTACAAGGTAGAGATATTGGCTTTGTCAATGTTTGTCGATCATATAAATGCATTAGGAAGCGTGCACACTCATGGTCTGCAATTTTGCAACAGGTTTCTATTAAACAAAACCCCTTCTAAGATGGCTGCCAATGTGCACACATGTTGTGATGCATGGACCTGCATGAGTGGTTCCGCATGCACATGCATGCACCATGGCATGTGCATGTGTCATGATTCATGGCTGCCATTTTAAGATTACCATCCTAACATGGCAGACAGCTATGTAGGAACAGTAATTTAAAATGGAAAAAAGTAAAAAAGAAATAAGCTTTAAGCAAGATCAATTAAATGAGCATCCAAGCAGTACTTTACAGCTGCCAAGCCATAGTAATAAATAAATAAATGAACAAATAACTGATGGGCTTGATGTGTCACAGGGAGCTGGAGGAAGTGAAAATACAGCCCACAAATGGAGGACAAAGAGGATAAAGGTAGAGCGAGAGCAATGAAAACACATGAACTTCCATGGAGTATCACGTGCCAAAGAAAAAGAGTCCTTCAAGTACGCAGTGGAATGCTACAACTCATCCAATCAGAACGCTCTGAGACCAAAATGCTTCTAAGTGGGACAGATCCAAGAAAAGGGATGAAAGGCATTCAATCAAGATTAGACAAGTGAGATCGACAAATAAGCCATCCAATAATTTTGAAATCAAAATCTCTCTGTGGCCAAGGCCTAAAGACCAGTTTTGACTTAAAAGCAACACTGAAAAACCCTGTCTTTGAGAGATGGATGTGTGACATTAACAGGATGCGTGACGGGACACTGCCCATATATTTTCTCAATGGGTCTTTTTATCATCATCAGAAAATATATATAGTACATCAGGAAGGACCAAATAACTTTCACATCTAGTATGCAGCCTGTGAAACAAAGAAGAGTGGGTTCTAAAATGACAGCCATTTTAACAATTCATCTGTTTTGCCTGACATCTTCATTAAGGCATAGCAAAACCAAAGGGGATGATGGACGGAGTGTTGAACATTGCAAGCACTCACCCCCAGTCAACTGATCTGGGTTTAATCCATCATCATTCTTTAGCTCACTCCGCCACCCCAGTTCAGACACGGCCATATGCAAATCAGTCTGACCCTGTGCCTCATGGGAACAGTCCAGCCCGAACTGCCAAGCCATGTCTTCCCTGGACCGGAAACAAGCATCCTGGGACCGGTTTCTGGCTTACAGCCGTCATCAGCCAGGCTATCTTGAATCCAGTGGCAAAGTGAGCAAGGGACCCACGTCTGGGCATACCCTGCCAACTTAGGGCAAACATAGCAAAACCAAAGGGGATGATGGACGGAGTATTGAACATTGCAAGCACTCACCCCCAGTCAACTGATCTGGGTTTAATCCATCATCATTCTTTAGCTCACTCTGCCACCCCAGTTCAGACACGGCCATATGCAAATCAGTCTGACCCTGTGCCTCATGGGTACAGTCCAGCCCGAACTGCCAAGCCATATCCTGGCTGATGAGGGCTGAAAGCCCGAAACCAGTCCTAGGATGCTTGTTTCCAGTCCAGGGAGGACCTGGCCTGGCAGTTCGGGCTGGACTGTTCCCATTGGGCGCAGGGTCAAGACTGATTTGCATATGGCTGGGTCCAAACTGGAATGGCATGGTGAGCAAAAAAACGATGGATTTAGGCCCAGTTCTTTGTACTGGGGTGAATGTATGACACTGTTCTGCATTCTGTCCATCAATTGTTGTTTTTGCATCTTCATTAAGGCAACCATACAACATAGTATCCAATTAAAGAACTGGAAGTAAAAAACAAAATAATAATAAAGTACTCTGTTACTATGGAGCAATGCTTAATATTTAACCATGGATATGTTAGATCTTCAGATCTCTTCAGTGACAAGACCCACACTATTGACCAGCAGCAGCTCCTCCGCTAAGGCGGAGGAGCATCGCTCCACTGCTTTAAAGCAGGGCAAAGGAAAAAATAAAATGATGATAGCGGAACGTTATTAGCATTTATTTTTAGTATTGCAGTTTCGGCCAGGTTAGGGCAGGGTGGGGCTGGGCTCCCCGCGCCACATAGAGGAGAAGTGGCTGCTGCTGCACCTAAAGTGCGCATGACTGTTTGGCCGGCCGTCTCGGGCCGACCAAACAGTCATGCGCACTTTGCGTGTTCTCCACCCAGGCTTCCACTCCCTCTCTGAGCACCGAACCACGGAGCTCAGACCAATCAAAACGCTGCTATCAGCAGAGTTGTGATTGGCTATGGGAGTCTAGAAGCCTGGGTGCTTCCTGTTCCTGGTTCCTGCTGAGGAGAGGCGGCGGCTGGTGACAGCAACCAGTAGGTAAGTTTTCTTTTTTATTTATTTCCTAGCCCCCACCATCCCCAGCCCCCTCCACCGTCCCCTACCAGCCGCCACTGCCCTTGAGGTACAATAAGCACCTGCCTGAGATAATTTGCGATATGTTCAACAAGATTAGTGCAATGATGGTCTATTCAACCTGGTCCAACTCAATGACGGCATGGAGAATGCCCTTTTGAGCACCTCCTTGAGATATACATGCAAGAATTCTTACAAATTAGAGATCTGTAGAGGAATATTAGCACAACAGACTCTGTGATATGGATGTTGAGTGAATGCTTAGTTTGTTAGTATCTCAGAGTTCCGAACTGCTCCTAATTTAATAAATTTCCTTGTCTTAGCTTTTTTGGGGCCACACTTCATAACAAACAATTTAAGGGCCGATTATGATGTTGGGCAGTACACCGTCTCGTAAACGGGACCGACCGACCTCCGGTCGGCGGTCCCGCCCACCTCATTAGGACACGACCGAATACTGTCCGGTCACGACCGAATACTGTCCGGTCACGACCGAATACTGTTCGGTCACATTCCAACATTTCCCTATGGGAGCATGCATTATGGCCGTAAACCGGCTGTAATACATGCTCCCTGAGTTATGAGAGGTGTTGTTCATCCCTGAGTTATGAGAGGTGTTGTTCATCCCTGCACCCCGTGGCAGGCACCTGAAGGTGCCTGCCACGGGGTGCTGGGATTAACAAGGGAGCTCCATAGGCGCCCCCTCGTCCCCCAACCGGAGGCTGCACACACAAGGGGGCCCTGCTGGGGGCCCCCAAACACGCTTTCCGACATGGTTTCCATGTCGGATAGGCCAGCATGGAAACCATGGCAGAAACCGTGCATCATAATCCCAAGTGCGGAAAGGCCCTCCCTTTGGGATTATGAGCCGGTTCCAACTGGCCGACAGGCTCCTTGAGTCTGTCGGTAGCCGGCCGGAATGACCGGCCGGTTTCAATTCCGACCGGTTGATACATAATCAGCCGGTCGGAATTGAAACCGACGATGACGGTCGGAAAGCCTCCGACTAAAGTTCTGAGGCTTTCCGACCTCTATCGTAATAGGCCCCTTAATGTGGTTAGTTTTAAGCCCTAGATCATTTATAAATAAATTAAAAGCATCAAGCAGGGATTGGAGTCCATTTGCTGTTCTCGCCATGAGAACAGCATCGTCCACATATATGAGCACCGGTGTTTGGCGTAGGTTGGCCCTCGTAATGTCCTTCTCCCCTTTACACAGGTACTCACCCAGCCTGTTAATATACAATAAAAAAAGAAATGGGGCCAACACACACCCCTGTCTGACCCCAAAGGTAGTGATTGAGGGTAAATGGATGGCCACACCCTTCTGCTTACCAGCTCCTGAGAGCCTGACCCGCACTCCGCTCGTTCACTTGAAAAGAAGGAACAACGATGTACAATACAGTGGCACTTTATTAAGCAGTTCAGAAACACAGAGAACAATTCAATTTAGATGTTGCCCATCAACACATGAGCAGGATGAAAAAAAAAGGCATCGACAATGTTATAAATCAGTTGTGCAAATGAACCAAAAGCATATATATATATCATTCTATGCGCAGCTGCCCAAAGGGCAACCCTGAATTACAAGATGATGAATAGGCTAGTGCCTAGAAGGCAAATCTTTTCTAAGGAAGCAACACCATCCAAGACTACGCAGTTTAAGCTAAGACAAATGCAATGGCTTGGGTTTGGATGAGCTAAATTAGAGAGGCTGACAAAGCCAATAGGCTAGTAATTAGAAAAGAGCATTACCACCTTGGGAGTAGAAGTTCTAGGCCCAGTCAGGATAACGATCGATCGGGAACCCTCACCATGCAACTAGGCAGTGGTTTGAAGAGTTCGGGGCGTTGGCCTAGGTGTAGACCTTTATATGGCTTAATGCAGAAGTCCTACCCATGTCTGACGTGGGTCCTGACGTGGGCTCTTGGCCGCACCCTTACAGTAACTGTGGAAAGTTTTATGTAGAACTGAGAAGTGGTATCATGGTGAAATTAGGGGCTTTTAGCAGGTGGTCAGTGCTCTTGACCGCAAAAAGTAAACACACAAAAACAAAGGATACCTTTTACCGTAAAATGCTCAGAAATTAATATTTAATATATTATTTCTCTGTCACGTTGCCGTCTTTCCAGTTTCAGTTAAGCAAGCGCGGAAAGTTTCATAAGTAAAAATATTGCAAACATTGCTTGTGAAACAGCCAGATGTACCAGCAGAATGTCACGTACGTGTGGGCTAACTTATTCTCGTAACTGGAAATTTACAAGGGGGGGCTGGTGTCGCGGTGGATGGCACAGGTCTCTGCTGTCAGATCAGTGAAGCCTACGAGATCTGTTTTATTAAAAAATAATAGCAAGAGGCACTGGACTTTTTGGGCCTATATGTATGTATCTAGGGTGGTATGCTTGGGCCTCTGCGGCATGTGCTAAGAGGATGAAGGAAAGTGGACAACTTAGGACATCTATCAGGGCCTGACTGGTGGGGCCTATCTGGGAGTGTCATGTTTGGTGGGTAGTGCAGAATGAGACGTGGGGTTTCTTGTTAGATGGTAGAACGGGACCCTACTTCATTTCCCTCCTCTTGTTCATTGTTGAACACATCTCTGATATAATACTTTGCTGGACCCTCTGGTGTCTGGTGCATGCTGAGTGGGTCATTAACATACTCGCACGCAGCCTGGGGTGGCATTTCTGGTGTTATGGTAACATATTCTCCACCATCATTGCCAACTAACTGGTCATACTCGTTAGTGTCATGCTCCTCCCTCAAGGCGTATCTATGTGGCGGAACTGGTGGAGCTGTGGGTGTGTTGGGAGAAGCGTCAGGGGCAGCTAGTTCTGTGAGTTGTACGTGGGTCAGCCCATTCCCATCCCCAGGAACGCGGTCCATGACCTGGTAATGTGCATTCTGATGAATTCCTGTGTTAGCGTAATTCATCCCTACCGCTTTGGTGCTACATCTGTTGACACATCTGATTATCACCTGTGCACCGCAACACACTAACATTAACACACAACAAATAGGTAGCACAATTTTCAAGATAGCAGACAGCCATGAAGGCATCCAGTCCAAGTTGAACCAATTAGAAATAACGTCTGCATCAGCACCTCCCTCGTCACGCATCTTTTTTCCCAGATTGTCCAGGTCCTCAATGGCCTTAGCGAGTGACCCGTTGGCGGCATCATTTGATGGTATGAACGTGCAGCAGCTTTTCCCTATGGAAACGCATACCCCACCCTGCATGGCTGTCAGCTGGTCTAGAACATATCTATGCTCTAGAACCATAAGCCTTATAGGCCGTAATTCTTCCTGTATTGCGTTGAACCCATCTCGGGTGTTATTTATCAGAGTCATTAGTTCGTAGCGTGTGACCTGCAGCCATCGGGCATTAGCTGATGTTTGCCAGAGGGGCCACAGGCCCCCAAAGAATTCCTGGGCGCTATTGAACAGGCGAAATTCTTTAGGAACTTCGCTAAAGGCGTCGTTAGCAAAATATTGAGCACTCCTTCGGTGCCGGTGGAGCAGGGTGACATCACCTGTTATGGGGTGATCAAGCACTTGGGAAATGTTGGATGCCGGGACAACGAGATGCAGCTCATGCATAGTGACCATGGTGCATAGGCCATTCCATTGAGGAGGCAACTGGAGATAGAGGCGTTCTCCGCATGCCCAAAAGATGTCCATGAGGCCGGAGGTGCCATCTTGAAGGTCCAAATTAAAGATAGTTGTGTTGCAGTTGGTGTTGCTGCCCACAGGGCGTGTGCCATTACCTAGGAAGCAAAGAAGAGGATGTTTTAGCTTGTATGCTTGTTTCCATTTATATGTGGTATCTTTACCAAAGGTATACCTTCTGGTTTGCTGTGCCCATATCTCTTTGCACTGAGTCTCAACATCCCAATCAATATCATGTTCGCGATCTTGATCTACCCCTGGTGTGTTTATAAATGGTGTTCCGAGGGAAGCTGCCTTACAGGTGAGGTTGTGTGGGCCATGCCATCTATTTTTGAAATAAATGTTGGCCTGCACGTGTAGTGCAGCCCTGAGATCACATGGGTATTTAGTCCTGCGTGAAGTGTCGTTTAGAATTTGCCTGCTCTCTTTTGCTTGGCATATTGGGGAGGGTGTTGTAAAGAGGAAATGCCCAACTTCCTTGAAAAAATCCTCATAACCCTGTATCATTATCATAGGTGTTTCAGCCGTGTAATCGTGTTCTAACTCCCTCTGGAATTCTCGTGCGTCAGTTATAACTTTATGTGAGATATACTTATAATCCCACGCTGTGGTGTTTACAAACACAGCGTCTAGTTCTGCTGACAGAAGCTGGATCAATCCATGTATACGGCAGAGAAACAAATGGAGGAGACATTTGGCTGTTGGGGGTGGGACTTCTTATGGAAAAATCAGTTTGTCTGCACCCACGGCATGAGGCATGTATGAGCACACAAAACATCCTTCTTTTGTTACGTTCTTCCCTATTTTGGACATGTGCCGGTACCACATGTTATCTAACAGGGCATTATGGGCTCCATGATCCTCATCGAATTTGTCAGGACGTGTGGAATGGAAGTCGGGCCTGGGATGATGGTGTGCAATGTGAACCATCGTGTCCTGGAGAGCAGTGGCCCAATTTAGTTTGACCTCAGGCTTTGGTCTACGGGTCCTCCAAAACTTTGGCCTACCTCGTTTAACTCTACGGATACTGCGGGGAGTGGAATGGCGGGGCAATTGGGGAGCTATTGTGATGTCCAGAACACCGTCCCATGAAGTAGTAGTAGTACTTGGGACCAGGACAGCAGCTGTGGATGTGGGATGTGTGCTAGTGTGTGCGCTATCAGTGATACAATCTGGGAGTTGTGGATCTTCGGTGTGGTGTTGGAAGTGTTTTCTGGCATGTGTGACTGCTGGTACAACTCGTTGTCCTGAAAATGGTGTGGTAGCATTTGCAGAATAATACAGCCTAATGGTTGTAAGATAAAACATGTACCAGTTGAATGCGGCGAGTGCCACTGTAGCAATAATACAGAATGGTAGGACAAGTGAAATACATAACTTGGCATCTCCATTATGGTCCTCAACAATAAGCACGCGATGGTAATTGTCTTCTTCATCAAAGGAGGATGGAAGCCCGCTGTCTTCGTGGAGTGGTACCAATGGTATGTCATTTCCCTCCTCTAGTCCATTGGCTGAGGTGGTGGTGCGGGGTCCAAGCGGACGTGGCTGCGATGGATCCATGCTTTTCTCTCAGCTATACGTACTGCAGTTGGTGATAAGTCTATCACCTGGAAGGGGCCTTCGAACTTAGGGTCCTTCCAACGTCTGACGTTTTTCCAGACAAAGATCAGCGTCCCTGGACGGATTGGTGGGAGCTCAGGATCGGTGGGGCCCTTTTCTTTCCTCTTGGATACCTGGGTAGAAAAGAACTGCGCTGCGCTGGTTAGTTGACACAGATATTGGTAGAGCTCAGCCCTAACTATCTCGGAAGATGATTCACTATCTGTTTTAGGGCGGGTGGACGGAACTGTTACATTTATGGATCGTCCAGTGACAAGCTGATGGGGCGTGAGGTGGTGATCCGAACTTGGGGAGTTTCTTAGTGCAAAGAGTGCTATGGGTAGGCAATAAAGCCATTTCTTTCCTATTGTGACACTTATTTTCCTTATTTTATTTTTGAGCAAGCAGTTGAGGCGCTCACAAATGCCGTTGCTTTGTGGGTGATAGGCTTTTGTCAGTTTGTGTTTAATGCCTAGCATTGTGGTCAGGGAGGAAAAGATGGCGTTTGAAAAATGACTTCCGTTATCGGACCGGATGGCGTCCGGGATGCCCCAGCGAGTAATGACATCACGGAGTAGGAATGTGGCTGCTGCTTTGGCATCGCAGTGGACGCAGGGTCCAGCTTCGATCCAGCATGAAAATGGACACACTACTACAATGAGATAGCGGTAATTTTGGCAACGATCAATCATGTCGACATAGTCAATGTGTAGCTCTTTGAAGGGGCCTGATGGTCTAGGAATTGTGGAAGCAACAGTTTTGAGAGTCGGGTTTGGGGAATATTGTTGACAAATGAGACATTTATTAACAAAAAGCTGTATCTGTTCATGGGCATTGGGAATGAACCAGTCTGTCTGCAGAGTGGTGGACATGTTATCTCGGGTGATATGTGTAGGAAGGTGGAGTTGGTCCAACGCCACTTGCAATAAAGCCTGTGGCATCACAGGTTTCCCTGTTATTGTCTGTCTGTAAATGAAATCGGCGGAGTCCTGTTGTACTCCCCTCTTCTTCCACAGGTCTTTCTCTTGATCTGGGGCACTTTCTTGCATTTCTCTGAGGTGTAATTGTGCAGTGTGATCATATTGCTGTGTTGTGTCAATGTCAAATGGGGTTGGTAATTGGGATGGTGTTTTTGAAGTACCTTCATTGCTGTTCTCATGCTCTGTTGGAGGTAGCGTTTGGGAAAGTAGGATGGGGCAAATGGAACTTCTGGTGTTGTTTGAGGTGGAGGGCCTGTTGCTGGGGGGCCTCTGGCTGCAGCCTTAGCTGCCCAATCTGCCAGGGCGTTACCTCTGGAGACAAAATCTTGGCCATTGGTGTGCGCTGCGCATTTGACTACGGCTACTTCAGCTGGTAGTGTAAGGGCCTCAATAAGTTCCTCTAGTAACTTTTTGTGAATGACAGGTGTACCATCTGACTTAAGGAAGCCACGCCTTTTCCAGCGAAGGATGCTGGAGTGTTGTGTTGTTGTGGTGACGTATGCAGAATCGGAGTAAATTGTAATGCGGTCATCAGCTCCAATGTTTAAGTCAGCTATCAGGGCTACCAGTTCAGCTGCCTGGGCAGAATAATGTGATGGTAATGTAAGCTGCTGTACAATGTCTAGGGAATCAAAGGAATCGTTCTGCTGTGCTCTAACTACTGCAGCTCCTGTGTACCTGACTCCTGTTTCTTGATCAATGGTAGAGGAGCCATCAACAAAATATACAGTACTGTTTGGTAAGGGGTCCTCTTTTTCTGCTCCTGACTCATCTGGTGAATATGTGGCACAATCATGGGGGTCATCATCTGGAGTGGCAATGGGATGGGCAAAAAATGTGGCAGGGTTTACTGTGTGGCATTTGACAATTTTCAGAGAAGGCAATGACAGTATGACTTCGTAACCTGACACTCTTTGTGTGGTTAATGTTGTCTTGGCTTTTTGTATTAATGCAAAGACGGCATGTTCGGTGTACATAGTCAGTGGGGAACCCATTACAATGGGGGTGCTTTTCTCAACAGCAAATGCTGCGGCAGCAAGGGCCTGCTCGCAGGGGTAATGACCTTTCATGACAGCGTCCAGCATGCCGCTGAAGTAGGCAATGGGCTTATGGCCCTTGGGGTATTTTTGGGAGAGTACTGCAGTCATGACTAGACCATCACAGTGGGTAAATAGGTAGAATTCTTTTGTGTAATCAGGTGATCCTAACACTGGTGCATTTGTTATCTCATCTTTGAGCTGGGTGTAGGCTGTTCTCATTTCAGGTGTCCACTCAATTTTGTTGTGTCTGTCTTTGCCCATTTTCACTGCTTTCAGCAGTGGGGCAGTTATTGTTGCGAAATCAAAGATCCATTGACGAACATAGTTCACCAGGCCGAGGAACTTTTGCATGTCTTTAACTGTTTGGGGTTCAGAAGTGCCTTTTATTGCCTCAACTCGACCTGGAGTGACTCGTCTGCCTGATGCTGACAGCAGCTGACCTAGATAGTGTACCTCTTTTTGACAATATTGTAACTTTTGTTTGTCAACTTTGTATCCTCTTTGTGCTAGGGTGGTGAGTAAGGAGATGGTGTCTTTCCTGCATGGTTGTTCTGTGGGGCTGCAAAGCAGTATGTCATCGACATATTGCAGTAGGGTGCTGTCACATTGGAAATTGGACAAGTCTGTTTTGACAACTCTGTTAAAGACGCTAGGGGACTCACAGTACCCCTGAGCCAGTCTTCTGTATGTTAATTGCACATTTCGGAACGTAAAGGCCAATAGGTATTGGCTGTCTGGGTGCAGGGGAACACTGAAAAAAGCATTTTTCAGGTCGATGACAGAAAAGTACTGTGCATCGGGGGGACGTTCGTGAGGATGACAGAGGGGTCTGGGATGATGGGGAACTCTGGTACAACTATGTTGTTAACGGCGCAAAGATCATGAACTAGACGCCATTGATTTGTCTTCCCCTTGCGCACAGGAAAAAGGGCCGTATTACAAGGAGAGATACAAGGATATATTACTCCTTGATCCAGCAATGCTTGTATGGTAGGGGCAATACCCTCCTCTGCGGCCTTGGACAAGGGATACTGTTTTATTCTTGGCAAGATAGCGCCTTGTTTAAGAGTTATCTTAAATGGCGTGGCAGAGCTGATAAGGCCTACATCGTTTGGGCCTGTTGTCCAAAGATGTGCTGGTACTTGAGCCAAATCTGCCTCTCGGACAGAGTCATAGCTGGGGGTGACGGTTGGTGTTCTAATTTCCACTGTCACTGAGATGGGCACATTATTATCATAGATAATCTCTGTTTTAGAGTGTTCTTCTGGGGATCCGAATAGCTGGGCATCTGAAATGTTTCTAACTAACCCTTTAGGTTCAATGAAAATGACACAAGCCCAAGTATGAGCGTTGTCATTGCATGCCAGGAATGTGCCGTAGGTGGGAGTTATCTCAAGGGCGCATATGTCAAGGGTCAAGTTTTTTTCTAATGCCTGTGATCCTGATACTTGGGGTCTGAAAAGGAACTCTTTTGGTAGCTGAACAGTGCAGCCTTGTAATTCGGGAGTGGTGGCGACAATAGTGTGGACAGCTGCAGAGAAGGCGTGCTCATCCACTGGACGTGCTCTGACCTGGCTGTTTAAGGAAGAATGTGCAGTGACTGCCATTATCCTAGTTAGTGGGGTACCTGGTATGGAGCAAATCATTGTTCCGTTCTCATCAAAGTGGATAGTCATGTTTAGTTTGGCCATGAGGTCACGTCCTAAAAGATTGACTGGGGACCTGGGTGAATAGAGCAGTAGCTGTTCCACTACATGGCCTCCTATCTCAATTGATACTGGCTTGGTGAAGGGGACCCTTGCTATTGCCCCAGAAAATCCCTGTGTGTCCGCTATTTGATCAGAAATGGGCAGAGGGCCACCTGTAATGCAGGAGTATGTGGCACCTGTGTCAACAAGAAAGCTATATATTTTGTTATTTATCGTAACACAAGCAATAGGGTCCTCTTCAGTATTGCTCGTGCATGACAAAATTGGGCACACAAGAGTTGTCTGTGGGCTGTCCTAGCCAGTGTATCCTCCAGTCTGATATTGCTGGATGGTGCCCTGGGTAAAGGGGTTGTTGGAGGCAACAATCGTTCCTCCTAGGGGTACATTGTTTTGGGTTTGGGGGACCACTTGATAAGCAGGTACTTGCTGTGGCTGTGGCTGTTGCATTGGAACTTGCACCTGTTGGACAGATGGCTGAATTTGGGCCATTATGGGTGCTTGGAGCTGCACTTGTTGCTGCTGTGCTGGTTGGGCATACGAGTATAGTATTTGGGGCTGTTGAAGGTGTTGTTGCGTGCGCTGCGGTTGTTGGAGGGGTGCTGGTGTTTGGTAACCGGAACCCATGTACTGTGGTCCTATATCTCGCATTCTAGTGCGGCACTCTCTGTGCATGTGGCCTTGTTTCTGACAATAAAAGCAGATGATGGGCGGTCCTGGCTGTTGTGGAAACCTTGGCCGTCCCATCCCTCGCCCTCTTCCCTGTATACCTGTGTTCCTGTTCATGTTTTGTCTGTTATTGTAGTAGGGCTGTATGTCGGTACTGTAAGCAGGTGGCGCTGGCATGTATTGTACCATTGGTGGTGGTTGTGGCTGCGCATACTGTATGATAGGCTGGGGTTGGGCTTGTATGTATTGCACAGCAGGTTGTGCTTGAACCTGTTGTGGGGTAGGTTGGGCGTTGCCTGTAAGAGCATTCATGCAGCCTGGGGGAAGGATGTTACTGCCGTCATCTGAGTGACCGGTGCTGCAAACATGACGGTGTCTGTATTATCTTTTTTCTTATTGAGTTTCTGCTGTACCAATTTGGCAGCAGCATTCTCGATGGCCAGCTGTCTATTCTTTTCCTGTTCCTGCCTCTTCTTACAGTAATGTATAATGTGGTCTTGTATCTCAGGCCCAGGCTTACATTCCATTGCTACTATGCCATCTAATTTTTCCTGCACTTCGGTGGGCAGACCCTTTTTTATTGTGTGATAAAATAGTCTTCCGTACCCTCCTGCTGCATCCCACCATTGCCCTAACTCCTGATGCCATTTTTCTTTCATTCTGGAGAGATAGTTGGCAGGGTCTTCATTGGGTTGCATGGTCTGTGACAACAGAGCCCCAATATCGGGAACATCAGGGAATTTTCTACGCAACTCAGACCATGCAAGTGTTCTAATCTCATTAAAGGAGACACCATCATGTTTGGTGTTTGTTTTTGTAAGATTGGCATGGACACGTGTGAAGAGGTCTTCTGCGTCTTCTCCGATGAGGGAGATCAGCAGGCTTTTACATCTCCTATAGCTATGTTGTTACCTGTGGTGTAGTTTTCAAAAGCCGCAATCCATTTTCCAGCACCCTCGGTAAGGGGTGGGAGATGTTTTTTGAGATTTTCTTTGTCTAGTGTAGACCACGGAATATAGATGGGGGATCAGTGACATTTTTGTACAGCAGTGGCATTTGGCGCGTCACTCCTGTGCGCAGCACTGTAGGTCCTGTAGAGTCATGCTGGCGGGCATATTTTTGCCAGACCTTTAAACTCTCTCTCATGTACTCATAGTCCCAATCCTCATCTCCTACTCCTTTGAGGATACATTCAACTGCTGTCGCCATGTACTGAGGCTCAAAAGAGCCTTCTCTTGGCCAAGGGAGCATTTGCGGTGCTAAGGGTTCTGACCAGCCTGCCAAGTCGTCTGAGAAAGGGTTAACTGCATAGTCTGAGCCTTCCCCTAATGTGACTATCTCATTGGGAGTGAGAGCGTCGCGTGTTTGTGGTGTGCACGGTCTGCTGAGGGCTATGTTATAACGATTTTGCCTTCTAATGGTGCGCAAGGAAGCAGAGCCCGAGACATCGTATAGTATGTCGTCTGGGCGCCCATGTGTCCCCAAGATTTTAAGCTTCTGCGCTTCAGTGGGCCTTTCCTTCCTTCTTACCACTGGGTCTTCTTCCTGTGGGTGTTCACAAAATATGGGGAGCTCACCAAATAAGGGATTGTGACCTTCTCGTACCAGTGGTAGTGTCCTTTCCAGCCTAAATGCTGTTGGTGATTGGTAGGCTTGGTGTGTGTTGGTGATTGTTTGTGTTATTTCAGAGGCGGCAGCGTCATGGAGAGATTGTGTAATCCCTTCCCCATTCCCACTGATACTTGTCTGTGGGTGGTCCTGCATGAGCTGGTGCAGTGTTGGTGGTCGTGGTGGTGCTGGAGAGTTGACCTTAGCGATCAGGTCTGCAAATGTTTTCTGCATGTTTTCTAATTTAAATGACATGCGTCTCATTGTGTCTATCTGTCCTGTGTGGCTAGGTGGTTGATGCATGTGTGACAGTTCTCTTTCGAGGTGCTCTGGCGAGATACTTTCCATGCTAATGCTTTTGCTCAAATCTGCACTTGGTCTCCAATTCTGCTATGGGGTGGGAAGATCTGTGAGGGGGGCACGCTGTCCCTCAGTCCTGCACAGCAATGGTGGGTTGTGGAACTCATTGAGCTGCTGCTGAGCTGTCATGAGGTCAGATCTTTGTCCCTCACCCAAGGGTGCAGTGGAAGTAAAGGGCAGGCTAGTTTGGGGTGGGAGGCACGAACTTGGGAACAGTTGTGTACCGGTGTCAAGGAAGGGGTTGGCGACAGCGGCTTGTTTAGTGCCGGTGTCATGGAAGGCATTGCTAGGTGTACGTGAGTGGCGAGATGATGCTTGAGAGGCAGAGTCAGAGTCCTCCTCATCCTCTTCACCTGGGCGTGGTTATACAGTATTGACAGCTGGTGTAAATTTCAGTGACAGTTGTGCGTCTATAAGGCCTGGGAGACCTGATACTGCTGTCTCCATTATTGTACCGTGGGTAACGGGCATGTGTATGTTCTGACGTTCAGTCAGGCGCGGGTATACATCACAGGGGGGCATGGGTGGAGTCGGTGGTCTGTCCATGCGGTGATACGGGTGGCTGGGTGATGTGTGGTAAGTCTGGAATACATCCGTTTGCGTGATGTCTGTGTCTGGACCGAGGTGTGGTGAGGGAGATGCATCATTTGGTAGTGGTTGGGAACCAACAGCCGGACAATCATTAGTGGTAACTGGTAAATCTAGTTGTTCCTTGTTAGTGCGTTCGGTATACACACCGCTGAAGTGGTATGGCGGAGGAGGCGGGGGAGCATTGGGTATGGCTGGGTGTGTCAAGTCAGAGTGTGTTTGAGCCTTGTCTTTGAAAATGCGCCAGAGATCTAAAGTAGCCTTTCTCTTCTGTAACTTAGTGCTGGAGTACTTAGTGTCTAGGAAGGTGGTGGCATGCTCTAGTATGATTGGATCAAAACTTCCTTCTGACGGCCAGGGATGGCTCATTTTGAGGGTACCCTTATGCAATTCTCTGCAATGCTTTAGTATATGTTGTTCTTGCCCTCCGAATGTTTTTAAAACATGTTGCAGTGGTGTGGCCATGTTGGTGTGTCTAACGCAGGGCGCTATAGGCAAGGGCTGTTTTAGAGAAGGTGTTAATAATAAGGGGTGCGTGTTTCAGGTGCTAGGGACAATGTCTCTGATGAGTTCTTGCGCTACTGCCTGAATGACAATGTCATACATACCGTCCTGCAAGTCTCGCTCTTGTGCTAGAGTATAAAGAGGGAAGCGAAGCTGGCCGTCAAAGCAAGCTTCAGCAATATAACTTTGGAGTGGGTGCCTTGGCCACATGCTAGATAGTATGGCAGTGAGTAGTGACCCGGGGGGACGTATGATAAAAAAGATGTGAAAGTGGGTGGACGTTTTATACACTGTAGAGCTCAGTATGCCATTCATGAAGAATTATTTTAAAACACAATGCTTTGAGGGTGAATGTCGCTAGTTTAGAAAGGGATGCACTTAGGTGTCAGACGAGGGTTGAGTGTCAGGAGAGAGTTGGGTGTCAGAAGTAGTGGGAAGGACGTCTTTTACTAGTTCCTCTCCTATGGCACTACTAATAATGTGGTATAATGTTTTTCTTAAGTCCAGTTCCTGTGGTCCGGTGTATATTCCGTTAGGGGAGAAGTCAGGGAATTGGAGCTGGTTACGAGAGAGAGCAGCAATGATCTTGCTTTGGAGCGGGTAGCGTGGGTAGGATGTGGTTAGTGTGGTGGGTATCTCCAAGCCTGGCGCTATTAAGCGGATGCGTATGTAAATGCAATCCGGTGTTTTATGAACAGAGGTACCTAAAATCCTGTTCATGGGGACCAGTAATAACTGAGGGACAAGAGTGTTCCCTGAAATGTCAGTGCTTGCAAGGTTTTGGTTCTTTGACTTTGGTGGCAATGGGGTGCGGAAAGGACGGTGCTAGTGAGAGCGTTATCTGCTGTGCATGGTGTGGCAGTGCGTCCTCCTCAAGAAGTAGCCTCACGCATGTAGGAATGAATAAAGGTAGTTTATTCATGTACAGGAATACATGGAGACCCCATCCAGCAGCAAGCTGAAATAACTGCCCGACCTTCAAATCATTGCTAGGCAACCACCATTCTAGATAACTAACATTCTAGAAGGCAGAAGCTATTATAGAGGCTATCAGGGTTGGGAAGAGGGATACCAAGAACACCACATCACCTTCCCCTTCACAAATTAACAACATGGAAAAAGGAACATACATAACTCAAACAAATTTGCTTCCCCCAATGAAAGTAAAACATTTTTTAAAAATGGAAGTTCATAAAAGAACACTTTACGTAACACAATCTTGTAAGCGCAGGGGAACTCGCCTCACGCGAAGTGGTCTGGATCCTCTTTCTTCACCACCAGACTCCGGGACCACTTCACTTGTGGGAGTCACACCAGTTCCATCAATGGATGGTACTGGATGAAACTTTGCAACCCTGCTTAGGTTCCAAATCTTGTGATCACTTGTCTTTATTGCATTCTTAAACACTTTAATAACCTTAAAAGCCTTACTAAACTTGGAGATGCTTCCGGTTTTCCTTGGAGACCTAATTTTGACCCAATCTCCAACACTGACAACAGTATTCTTGACAGCCTTCCTTGCGTCGTACCGAACCTTCCGTTCATTCATTAAACTTTTCTCCTTTTCTCTCCATCCATCCGTGCTTCCCACGTTGTCACACACTAAGGACCTCTTGTCGCACACCCACAAAGGAACTGTCTCAGTACTACCAATTCTTCCTTTAAACAAACGAAAGGGAGCCACACCAGTAGATGAATGGGGAGTGAATCTATACTCCCTGACCTTCTTTCTCAATGCCACCTCCCAATTTTCACCACCAGGATCTTGCCTGCTGCATCGATTCCTTCAAGACCTTGATAAACCTTTCTACGACGCCATTACATTGGGGATGGTACAAAGAAGCCCTCTTGTGCTTTATTCCTCTCAAAGACAGAAAATATCTGCACCATCCTTGAAGTAAATTGTACCCCATTGTCTGACAAGAGAGTTTGTGGGAAGCCCTCACTCTCAAAGATTTCGTCCAAAAATTCAATCACCACAACAGCCTCTACTGAATTAACCACCTTTATCACAGGCCACCGTGAAAACAAATCCATACATACAATGACATACTTATCTTGAGTGCTGTACCTCATAGGCCCCATAATATCTATAGATATGTCAGACCATGGACTAACTGCTTGCTCCCTAACAATCATGGGTTGAGTTCTGCATCTAAGTAATTTGTCACAATTTGCACATTCAACACAGTCCCGCACAATGCGTTCCACAAAAACATCCATGGCAGGCCACCAATAGGCTTCTCTGATCCTCTCCTTGGTTTTAGCAATCCCCATATGTGATGCATGAGCGTTGCTGACCAGCCTATTTCTCAAAGTAACAGGAGGAACAAGCTTACTCCCACGCAAAAGGAGCTCATCCGCTACGGCCAACTCTTCTTTTACATTCCAAAACCCTTTTAGAGTCTCACTACAATCCTTCTTCTCACACCACCCCCTTTAACCATGGTAATGACCGTCTGCAAAACATCATCATCCACTAGGCATCTCTTCCATTCGCTTTCAGATATTATCCCCTCAGTAATCAAACAAACATTGACTTCTTCTTCAATGTGTTCTCCTCCAAACCATTCCACATCATCTACTTCGTCGTTATTAACAGAACCAAGTCTTGAAAGACAATCTGCGATAATATTATTTGCACCGGGTAAATATGACACCTCAAACTCAAATTCTTGAAGAGCCACTACCCATTTGCGAATGCGATGTGACACAAAGTCAATGCCCTTCTTTGTAAAAACCTCTCTTAGGGGTTTGTGATCAGACAAAACTTTGAACTCCTTTCCCCACAGAAACTTCCGTAATTTGCGTATAGCCCAATACACACCAAGAGCCTCTTTTTCCACAACTGAATAATCACATTCAGCACCTCTCAAGGGTCTGGAGATAAACAAGATTGTCCTCTCTTCCCCATCAACTTTCTGTAATAAAACTGCTCCTAGTCCTGTCGAACTTGCATCAGTCATGAGGTAAGAAATGTTGGCAGGGTCAAAACTACTGAGACATGGGGCATTTTTGAGATCCTTTTTATCTCAATAAATTCTTCTTCACAACTTCCTGACCACGCGAACTCACACCCCTTCTTCAAAAGAGACCTCAAACATTGCGTCTTCCCAGCAAAGTTGTGCACAAATTTGTGGTAAAATTCTGCCATGCCTAAAAATTTGACCAACTCTTCCTTTGTGGAGGGTGAACGTAAATTGAGAATGGAATCTACCAGGGCAGTTTTTGGTCTGATCCCTGTCGCAGAGACAACATGACCAAGATACTCTATCTCTTCAACATTAAATTTACATTTTTCTGCCCGAAGTGTAAGACCCGCATCTTGTAATAAGTCTAGAACGGATCTCAACCTCATCTCGTGCTGATCTAGATCTGCCCCAAAAATGAGTACGTCATCTTGATATACTTTAACCCCTTCAAGACCTCCCAGTATGTTCTCCATCACTCTTTGAAACACAGAGGCCGCTGAAACTAGCCCAAACGGCATCCTTAAATACTTAAAAGTCCCAAACGGGGTTACAAAAGTTGTGAGGTCTTCTGAAGAAGGGTGCAGTTTAACTTGGTGGTAAGCCGAGGTTAGATCTAACGAAGAGAAGTGTCTTGCCCCTTCAAGAGAGCACAACATCTCAGTGATGTTGGGTAAAGGGTAGTGGTCAACGATCACCGCCCTGTTGAGCTCTCTTAAGTCAACACAGAGCCGGGCCTCTCCATTGGCTTTTCGAGCCATAACCACCGGAGAGACCCACTCAGTTGCTTCAACTTCCTTAATAATTCCCTTCTTCAAAAGTTTCTCAAGTTCACATTTCATACTTTCCCTAACTAGGAGAGGCACATTCCTAACTTTCGCTGCTTTCGGTACAACATTTTTCTTTATGAGGATGCGATGTACATATTTTTTAAACATCCCAAATCACTTCTAAAAACAGCAGGAAAGGCTTTAATCCAATCTTGAGTTGAACCATCGACCACTCTTACAGGGGTTAATTCTTTCAAACAGACAGATGGCTTTTCGTTGGGATCAAGATAGACGTGGAGATCTCTCTGGTGAAACCAACTGATAAGTGAGTCACCTTTCATTGACACATAGATTTTACCAGGAATAATCCTCCCTTTAAAATCAATTGTTCCCCAAAAATATCCCAACTAATCTATCGTAACACCACCATACCCTTTGGGTCTGATGTCTGGTTTAGTAAGAGACACTTTACCTATTAAACTTTCCTCATAGAAACTCTTTGGTACCAACGTAATCTTGGCGCCAGAGTCAAACAGCATGTTAACAGGTGCATCATTGACTAGTACCACTTCATATGGACCGTCAGAGGAACCCCCTAAAATCTGCGAGACAACAATTTCTTCTACATCTTCTACAAAGAGATCAACTTCACTGACTTTCTTTTGACTCTTCCCAGATCTGCAACACTTGGAAACGTGACCCCTCTTATTGCAAATCTTACATATAGTCTTCCATCCTGGGCTATCTTTGAAATTGGCCATATGGGCAGAGTCACCACACCTAAAACACCTTCCTGGAAAACTTTTCTGAGTCGATATTTTTTGAGTGAAGCTGTTTTTGGGCCTAACAGCCTTGTCTGCAGACACTACCAGCTTCACTTCCGAACTCTCTTTCTTTTCACTCGAAGAATCTTTCTTTATAACGTCAACGCATGCCTTTGAATGCTCGTGACTTTTAGCTATCGTCAAAACTTCTTGAAGAGTGGGATTGTCTTTTTGCCAAAGCGCGTCCCTAGTCTTGTCTTGGACACAACCCAACATGAACTGATCTCTCAATCGTTCTTCCAGGGCGGCACCAAAATTACACGTAGATGCCAATTTCCGTAATACTGTTACATATTGTTGGACGGACTCCTCTTCCCTCTGCATACGCCTTCCAAAATGATAACGTTCAAGAACAGTACTTATTTTGGGCAAAAAGTGTAGATCTAGTTTCTTTATGCATATCTCATACTCATTGAGTGATGCAGAGTCACTATCCGTAAGATCAGGAAGATGTTCAAATATTTCCTGGCCTTCAGACCCCAAACAGTGCATGAGAAGAGATGTTTTCCTCTCAGCACTTAAAGAAGTGCCACAGACTCGTGCATAGTGGACAAAAACTTTTTTCCATTTCTGCCAAGAGAGAGGCGGATCACTTGGTGAAGACTGAAAAAAAGGAGGTGCCGTGACATTTTGCATCCTGTAAGTAAAATAGATTATAGGTCCCAAAATCAACCCAAAACAGCTCCAAAGTACAATAAACCACTATTCTTTAGAACATGAATGTAGCAAGCTGTGCGCGTCAGCGCAGAGGAGGTAGACTGTGATGGATGCTTTGCACCTATTTGTTTTAGGAGTAAAACCAGAGGGTGTGCCCATCATGCGTATATATGCTGACATGTTGTAGGCTGTGTGACTCACTGTGCCTCACTGAAATCCCCTTTTTGTATCACTGAAATATTGCACAGGTGAAGCGTGAAGTGCTACACCAATCAGCCTTTAATTTGAAATGTAGACGCTGTGCACATCATCGAAAAGCCAGTGCAAATGGCCGTTTTTATTTTAACATGAACAACTGAAGCTGTGCACATCAGCGAAGAGCCAGTGCAAATGGCCGTTTTTATTTTAAAATTAAATAGCACAAGCTGTGCACGTCAGCGAAGAAGAGCGTGCGCATCAGCAGTAAGCGCGATGACATCGTGGGAAACAATGTATCAACTCTGCCTCTGAAACCGCAGCCACGTCCGTGTGCCGCGTTTCAGCGTTGATTTGAATTCAGAGTGTCCCTCACAAGATGTCTGCCACTGCTCCGTCACGCATCACCTCTTGCGTTCCAGCGCTGCGTTTCAGCAGCGTTGAGCAGCGAGGTAGCTGAGCATGCGCAGTCAGGACAAATGTGCTCTCAACACCTTCAATAAAGTTGAGTAAGTCAGCTTTAAATAGTAAAGACCTCCCCCGGAAGTTCGCGGCCAAGGGACAGGATCGGGTGGTGAAAGATGGTGAATTCCAAAGCCTCCCGGATCGGGTGCTGGTGGATAATAAATGGTAGGATCCTACCGTTTGTCTCGGTGTCAGCGTCCTGTTGTGTGCCGTGTGGTCATGCCCTCTTTCTTCCGCCGACACAGCACGTCCGTGGGGAATGATGCCAGTCGTCCTTATCTTCAATGAAGCTTGTAAGTGCGAATTTTCTTTTCTTTGTTAAAAAAAAAATGTTGGCTGTTGGGGTCTCACACGTCTTGACACACGTAGGTAAGTTAATCGTCGCCAAAATGTGGAAGTGCGTCCTCTTCAAGAAGTAGCCTCACGCATGTAGGAATGAATAAAGGTAGTTTATTCACGTACAGGAATACATGGAGACCCCATCCAGCAGCAAGCTGAAATAACTGCCCGACCTTCAAAACATTGCTAGGCAACCACCATTCTAGATCACTAACATTCTAGAAGGCAGAAGCTATTAGATAGGCTATCAGGGTTGGGAAGAGGGATACTAAGAACACCACACATGGGTATAATCAATCCCTAGAACTTTAAATATAGTGAGAAGGACAGTACTTGCTAAGGGTGTAACGTGGACAAAGGAAGATGGGTGACCAGTGGAAAGACCTACAACGTGATTATTGACTAAATATACAAAAATGTGAGATGTTGTGCTGTCAGGGGAAGGGTCACACATTCCCTATAGTGACTGGAAGTGCGGAGGTGGGCAGGCAGGGGGAGGCACAATGAAGACGTCTGGTGCAGGGTCCTGCAGGTCCACTGAATAGTCCTGCAGGAGTGCCGTGAGGAATGGGGACTCGTTACCAGGAGACGGTGGTTGGTGGAGAGCACTGCTAGAGGCTGATGCTGATACTGTGGGAGAGGCAGGGGCGGTAAGATTAGGGAGTGTTGTCTCTTCAGAGGATGTCGTGGAACAGTCTGTAGTAGAGTCACCGTGTACGGGAATGACAATGGGAGAATCAGCAAAATACACAGAGGAGCTCAAGGATGGTGCGGAGCACGAGGAACAATTAGAGGAGTGGTCAGGCCAAAGCAGGTCAGGGCGAGTGGCAGAGACTGGGAAGGGGTAAGGGCAGAGGGAGGTAAGTCTGTGAGGGATAAAAGGGAAAGACGTATTTCAGTGGTAGGCGTAAAGGTGACCCCTAAGATATCCCAAGCGGCAGCAAGGATGTCGCTTTGATGGCGAGTGAGAGGACAATAACGATTAAGGGCGGGGTGGTAGACTGCGGTGGGTGTTTCATGCACTGAATGAATGAGAAGATTGTGAATGTGCGGGGGAGCAAGGGACATACCGGAGAGGAAGGGGTTTAAGGGAGCTGACAGGAGGAACGGAGATACGACTCCACCCCCCCTTGGCTACCAATTGGCTTGGACAAATGGTAGGCAAAAGGTGTGAGAGACAGAAAAAAGAGGCGCAATGAAGGTGCAGTGTGCAACGTGGGTAAGCAAAGAAATACCTAGCGGGATTGCGGCTAAGGAGGAAAGACAAGGCAATCCAGACAACAGCTACCTGGCAGAGTCGCCGCTAATGGGGAGGAGGAGAGTGGGGGGCAACTCAGACAACAGCAATAACTAGCAGCCCTGTCACTCGGCTAGTGACTGTGGAGTTGGCAGGGCAGCAACAGATGGGGCGGGGCTGGGAGGCAACCGTGGTGGGGCTGCAGGGCAGACAAATGCTTAAGGAACTGAAGCACAAAAGACAGAAACAATAGACAACAAATAAACAAGTATTAAATAAACAAAATGCATATTCAAAAAATAATAGTGATCACAATGATATAGTTTGTGAAGAGCAATCTGTGAGGACAGAGAAAGGAGGGGCGAGGGGGAGCTGCTGCGAAGGGGAGAGGTGCACTTCCTCGTTCTGCGAACGCAGTGAGCAGAAGAAGGCGGGGGGAATCTCTGAAGGGCCCAGATGCACCGAAAGAGGTAGTTCCTCAATTCGGAGTGGCGCAGCTAGAAATCGAGAGAGGTGCCTGTCAGAGAGAGATATTAACCTGAGAGATAAAAAGAAGAAAGCACCCAAGCCATGCAGAACGGAGTCAGAGAGGGACACGGCAGAGAGGGAGAAGAAGGAATGTGTGAAAACACAGGAAAGAGCCCTGGAAAATTGAAGGTGCATTGAAAAAGGGCACCCTAGCAAATAAGACACAGGAGAGATGGAACTGAGGTGCAGGGCGTGGTTGAGCCACGGATGAAAATAGAAAACACAGGAAAGGAAGAACTTAATAGGAAACAGAGTAAGGGAGCAGCCGGCGTAGAGAGCAACCGACAAAACAAGATGTGAAAAGCACTAGAAAATGTAACCACTGTAATACAATATGTTAAAAAAGCACTACAAAATGTAACCACTGTAATATAATATGGCGCAGCTAACACGTGCGGTGGACCGAAAACTAGTGAGAAGACGAAGACCACACCTTAAGTAGCACAATGCCGGAGGACCCCACCCTGGAGTCAGCAATAATAATTTAGACACGGGTGCCACCTGTGCACAGTGCCAAGGACGCAAAAGCCCTGTGTCAGAATTTAGACAGCATGGACAAACCAAGGATTCCCAACCTGTGTCAGAATTTGGCCAGCCACGTGCTGGCGCAGGACTCAAGCCTGTGAGGGGCTTTAGACACCGTTAAGCGGTGCCAAGGACTTCCAACCTCTATAGGATTTTAGATAGCCATGTGTCCAGGACTCAAACCTTAACCTACGTATGCATCATCATTTCTTCCAATTAAGAACGTCAACTTAAAACTCAATCAAAATATACTCAGAATATACATGATGGCAGAAAGCACTACAAAGCAATACTGAGAAATGCCAAGAGAACGCAAGCATAAGGAAGCCAAGACGGAGTCGATGACAGCAGAAGGGAAAGCACCGAAGAGCCTCGGCAAGATGTGACCAGCCACAGAGGACGTCGTGGCAAGACAGTCAACCACAGGGGGACAAAGGAGCAGACACAAGGGAGACCCTGGAGGGCAGAGGCAGCCAGACCTACCTCTCTACACACGCCACACTCTGAGGTAAATGCAACGAAGAAAAAATAAAACCATCCCTGACTTACCCAGGTGGTCGTGAGGAGAGGAGAGTCCGAGGGGCAGCCACAGGTGTAACCCCAGTGTGTGTCCCAGGACCGCACCGTAGAGGACCCGCCAACCGAGACCTCCTTCTTCGTGGTCGTCACTGATTGAGGGTAAATGGATGGCCACACCCTTCTGCTTACCAGCTCCTGAGAGCCTGACCCGCACTCCGCTCGTTCACTTGAAAAGAAGGAACAACGATGTACAATACAGTGGCACTTTATTAAGCAGTTCAGAAACACAGAGAACAATTCAATTTAGATGTTGCCCATCAACACATGAGCAGGATGAAAAATAAAGGCATCGACAATGTTATAAATCAGTTGTGCAAATGAACCAAAAGCATATATATATATATATATATCATTCTATGCGCAGCTGCCCAAAGGGCAACCCTGAATTACAAGATGATGAATAGGCTAGTGCCTAGAAGGCAAATCTTTTCTAAGGAAGCAACACCATCCAAGACTACGCAGTTTAAGCTAAGACAAATGCAATGGCTTGGGTTTGGATGAGCTAAATTAGAGAGGCTGACAAAGCCAATAGGCTAGTAATTAGAAAAGAGCATTACCACCTTGGGAGTAGAAGTTCTAGGCCCAGTCAGGATAACGATCGATTGGGAACCCTCACCATGCAACTAGGCAGTGGTTTGAAGAGTTCGGGGCGTTGGCCTAGGTGTAGACCTTTTATATGGCTTAATGCAGAAGTCCTACCCATGTCTGACGTGGGTCCTGACGTGGGCTCTTGGCCGCACCCTTACAGTAACTGTGGAAAGTTTTATGTAGAACTGAGAAGTGGTATCATGGTGAAATTAGGGGCATTTAGCAGGTGGTCAGTGCTCTTGACCGCAAAAAGTAAACACACAAAAACAAAGGATACCTTTTACCGTAAAATGCTCAGAAATTAATATTTAATATATTATTTCTCTGTCACGTTGCCGTCTTTCCAGTTTCAGTTAAGCAAGCGCGGAAAGTTTCATAAGTAAAAATATTGCAAACATTGCTTGTGAAACAGCCAGATGTACCAGCAGAATGTCACGTACGTGTGGGCTAACTTATTCTTGTAACTGTGGAAATTTACAAGGTGGGGCTGGTGTCGCGATGGATGGCACAGGTCTCTGCTGTCAGATCAGTGAAGCCTACGAGATCTGTTTTATTAAAAAATAATAGCAAGAGGCACTGGGCTTTTTGGGCCTATATGTATGTATCTAGGGTGGTATGCTTGGGCCTCTGCGGCATGTGCTAAGAGGATGAAGGAAAGTGGACAACTTAGGACATCTATCAGGGCCTGACTGGTGGGGTCTATCTGGGAGTGTCATGTTTGGTGGGTAGTGCAGAATGAGACGTGGGCTTTCTTGTTAGATGGTAGAACGGGACCCTACTTCAGTAGAGGAAAATTCTCCTGTTAGGTCACCCTTCCTACTATAACGGACTATTACTGATGTTTGGTCATGAAGTCTAGTGAGCAGTGTGATAATCTCTCCTTCAATCCCCAAATTTGCCATTAGTGCCCATAGTTTTGAACGGTCCACTGTTCAAAGGCACTTGTTAAATCCATAAAGGCTAGATGGACACAGCCTTTTTGTGCCCTTGTATTTTTTTGGACTATTAAGGAAAGATTGAGGGTCTGTTCTACTGTTCCTAGCCCTGGTCGAAACCCAAATTGGAGGTCCAACGATGCATGAGTCTCTGATGCCCAGAGTTCCAATTTAGCCAGAATAACCCTGCCCAGTATCTATACAGTGCTGACAAGAAGGGATATTGGATGATAGCAGTGTGGTTGACTCTTATCCCCCTTTTAAAAAAATTAGAATGATAATGGCTTCCTGCCAGGTTTTAAGTAGGGGTCCTATTATACCACTTCTTATGACATCAGTTATTAGCAGGGCCCAGAATTGCAGAAGATGGTATAGAGATCCATTGGAACTTTGTCGGGCCCCGGGGCTTTCTCTGATGGACTACTCTCTATGGCTAAAACAACATCTGTATCCTCGATTGAGTGGCTCAGAGCCTGGCATGTGCCCATATCATAAGGGGCTTCTGAGGCCAAGTTGGGGGATCTAGGGGAGATGACAAAATATCTTCAAAAAATGGTTTACCCAATACTCAGCTGGTACGATTATGTCTAACTTGGTCGATTCATACCCCTGCAAGGTTGCGGAATTTACGACCTCCCAGAAGGCTCGAGGGTCTTTCGCCATACAAGCAGTTTTTAAATCTTCCCAGGCCTTTTCTCTTAATTCAAGCTTCCTTTTTGCTGTTATTTCTTTGTAGGCTTTCCTAGCTTTTTCTACTCCCTCTCTATCCCTCGGGCGTGAACTTAGAGCATGCTTCAGCAATCTATGAGCCGTGGAGCAAGCACTACTAAACCATCTGGGAGTATCAGTTGTCCTCCGGCGGCATTTTGCTAATTTAGCTTCTATATATATATTTAAAGAGGTGAAAGCGTGTATGATCTCCACCAGATCAGCATCCTCTTTTAGGGCTACCTCAATTTGTTCCCCCTTATTTGCCATAAGATCTCTCAAGAAGGCCTCCTAATCAATTTTCCCCCACTTGATGTTAACACCCCTATTCTTATTGTACTGAACCTTATGTTGTGGATCTTTTCCTGGCTGTTTCCCCAGAATTAAATCTCAGTTCAGTGATATGGGGTTGTGGTCACCTAAACATCTAATCGGCACTTTACACCCTTTTAAGAGTGACCAAAGGTCTTTGGTAATTAATATATGGTCGATTTTCGGATTTGAACCTGGCCCCAAATACACTGGAATTTGCAAATCACTAGTCGAATCATACTCCTGTGCAAATATCAAATCTTTAGCTATAGCGACTTTATTCAGCAAATCCCTATAGAGAGTATGCTTAAAATGTGTAAGGGACTGATCCACTTTATCACAGATACCACAAACCGTCGACACATTGAGCTCAGACACTTGTATATTTTAATCTCCTACCCAGATAATTTGAAGTTCCTTTCCATGATCATGTTGTGCCTCGCATTTAGCATCCTCAAGCCCCTCTATGACCTCAGTTACCGTATGATCAAATATATTATAATAAAGATTAATCAACAATAGATCAAGGGACTTTGGGAGAGTTATTAGCAACAAGTGATAGTAAGGTGTTGAAGTAAGTTATTTTGTCGTGATGTCATCTAGGGCTACCGAGATAAAAGTGGCCAGACCTCCTTTTGCCCGGCCTGACTTGGAGGGAATGGCTGGAACTGAGTAAGAGGCATCAATAGGGGGTAGGTCCTTGAGCCAAGTCTCTTGACAACAAATTATAGTGTGTTCTTCTACCAACGTCCTCCTATCTGGATTTTCTTACTTCGAGCGCAGGCCTGCCACGTTCCATGAAATAAAACTTAAAGTCTTTGCCTGGGTAGTCCCAAAATTCATAACAACTTGGGCTGGTGCGGGTATTGATTGCTATTTTTGAGTGGATATTCATTCTTCTTCTAACTGTAACTGTGGCTGTCAGTCTTGACTTCCCAGTGATGACAATATCTCAAATCTATTGGACGTAGGGAGGTTATTTATTTGGCATCGTGGTACTCCTTTATCCATCCTGAGTCTAACTGCATCGGTCCTTCTTGAGAGACTGAGGACAAAAAGGATCTTGTATGATAAAAGAAGCCTAAAGGCTGAGCTCTAATATCCTCTAAGGAGATAGATGTGTTATGAAGGTGTCTCAATAAAGCACCAACTAAGCCTGCATTTCTAAAATTAATGATTATACAGTCTCTTCATGGTGTTTTTGAGAATGAGCCAACCTATGAGACTCTTCTTGTGGTGCTGATTTCTTTAGATAGGTCACATAACCAGCAAGACGTTTTTCTCAGCCAGATGAGGCTTTATTCACTAAAGATGCACATGGCTCATTTTGCACTTGTTCTAATTTGGGTACATTCTCCAGGACAAATTTATGGGGTGTACACTCTGGGGGAATATGGGGTAGAATACCCTTCACCTCCTGTAGAGTGGGGCTGCTTCCAGCCCTCACATCCCTGCTAACGGTGACCCATGAGCCTCCTGCTACCTGGTTCATCTGCTGTGATTTAGGCTGTGGAGTGCCTACCTTGGCTGTCTCTAATTGAGGAGCTTGCAGACATCTCATTTCCACTTCTTGTGAGTTTGGCTGTGTTAAGTCTAAAACTCCCTCTTTTGCTTTCTGGTCCCTTTGAGCCTTCCCTTGTTTGTCCAAAAAGACCACTTTGTCCATAAGCTTCTCCTGAGTAATTCTTTTCTCCAGGATGGCTATTTTTTCAATGACCACAGAACAGGATTGTGCTATAATTTTAAGCTGACTCCCCAGATGGTCCAATCTTCCCAAATAGCTTTGGCCATATTTTTTTGAGCGACGATCCTCTAAGGAAATTTTGCTTTTGGGCCTTGTTTAGAGTGGATGGGGGATTGAGTTTGGATTGTGTAGGCTTCACATATGTGGATCTAACCGCCTCTTGCCTGCTTTTCTTGCAGGGGGGACTCTGCCTGGGATATGACTTCAAGCGTTGTCAAGACATAAGGGTCCGGTACACTGCACAAATTAGGGGGAAAATTGGTAGAGGTAGAGACAATCTCCTTAGGGGGGACAGGAGGATCCATATTAGAGGAGTGCTCATGAGAAGTCTGCCTAATAGACTGTTTCTGCAGAGGTTCCGTCAAGTCCATAATAGTAAAGAGCAGAATGTTTTATAGCAGAATTCATCCTTGCCTCAACCCTATCAATCTCCGTCTCAATGGTGCTCATAACAGATGTAAGATAATGTTTAGATTGAATTCAGCAGAACCTCTCCTCTTTCTTTATCTGCTGTTTGGTGGGTCCCCTTTCGTTTCCCCATCCTTAATAAATAAGCGATACAGTGCTAGTTTTACGCAGGTTACCTGAGGATTCCGTTGATGCAAGGATTTTTTACTTTAGTCCTGTTGTTCTTCTTCCAGTCCACAGGATAAAAGAGGAGCATGCAGATCGATATATTTCCAAAGTCAGGAACCAAGATACTGGGCCCAGCCTCTTCCAGCCGCAGACAGGCACAGACGAGCCTGCTCTTGGCCCAGTCTTCCCCTGGGCCATGCCCGGGTGCAACCCTCGCGCGTCTCGCACTGCGGGACCCCCTGTCTAAACTTATCACGCGCCCCCAGGCGCTGATTGCTGCCGTTGGCGGCTGACTCCCTGCTGCTTGAAATCCTGGGGCATGGAGTCTGCCCCCAGTCTGCAACCTAGGCTGGTCTCCTTGGCTTCTCCTTGCTAGAAGACTCATTCCAAGCCTTTAGCATTACCCGCCACGCGATCGATGTACAGGACCTATTTTTCTTTGATCCAAACTCATGCTATACTGTGACATGAAATTCCTCATACCGAGAATGACTCTGTCAACGGCCACCCCTTTTTAAAAAAATCAGTTTTGTTGAGTGGTGCTTCGCTGTACAAACATGCAAGGTCTGAAACACCACCCCGCGATGCACATAGGGAGTATCAGATATCACCTAGAATTTAAAAAGGCAAGAAAGACCAGTTGTTCCCTAAAACATCATTTCTTCTGTGCTTAGACTAGAGGAACTACAGGTCCGTAGAGGCAAGCTACTATTCCGCCTTTCAGAATTTTGTTCTTCATTCAATATGCAATAATGAGGTGTGACATGCCTGCTTTAATTGTTTCAAATCTCACAAATGACACAAATAAAGCTCTCTTATAGGCAACAACTCATACCAACCATACATACCAAATAGATGACATTCCCGCTTGTTCATCAGGAAAGCACTTCAAATCAAATGAAACCAAAATCAACCTCGAAAAATGGTACATTCCAATTTTATCTATGGTCCCTTGATTAGCATTGATCATAGATTGCAAAGCAAAATATATTTAAAAATGGGCATTTTAGTTTATTGTTAATTCATATTTTCAAATGTTAATTTTTCATTTCGTATTTTATGACGCTCTACAGGGTAAGCATGGTTTGGCGAGCAGGTGCAGCAGTCCTGGTATTAGGATATCATAGCAGTACTGTTAAGTATTAGTGCTCATTTGATACTATAATTGTGAAAACAGTAATGCTGCGATGCCATGGCTGTACTCCGATTCCTTTTGATTAGCTAGAAAGGTTCCAGACTTTATCAAATTACAAATAATGCTCTTCGTACGTGCAATGTGACGGCCATTTTGAAAGCATAGAAAATAATATTTTCTATACTTTCATGTTCACTGATGGCCGGCTGCCACTCTTGAGTTTGCCAATGCTGCCACAATTTTAAAAGCATTTGGCTTTACCAAAGTCAACAGCGGTGAGGAGTGGGTGGCTGGAGTAATTCGGGGGAGAAGAGCAGCAAAGGAAGAAAGAGAAGTAGAGGAGGCAACAGAGAGCCTAACACTGAGCCAGAGCAGTCCTTGGTTCCAGAGATATTGGCAAAACAAAATGACTATAGAGGTTAAGAGAGTGAGCAAAAGAGCATGAGCGTGCACTGAAAAAATAAAATGAACAAAATAAAAAACAGAGCGGAAGAGCAGGTCATGTTTGTGGGAAGACTGAGAGAGGTCAGGGGGTTGTGTAGCAAGGAAAAAGGTAGGGCATACGCTGAAAAAAGAAAGGAATGAGTGGGGATGGAGCAAAAAATACACTCCCAGAGAGTGATCAATCAAAAATCGCAAAATAGTGCAAGAAAATAGTTCCCTGACCTCAGCAGTGGAAGGATACAACCCTTCCAGTCAAAAAACGGGGTAAAGCATGCTCCAGGAGTGGAACAAATGTAGCACTAGAGAGGAAGGCCATTGAATCAGGCGCTTATATTGGAATGGGCAAGTGTTGTTTGTTTTTCTGTTATTCATGCCACCACCTTCCTGGGTAGAATTTGCAGACTACAAACAAGTGTTTAGAACACAGACAAGGAGTAACAATCCTAATTCTTTTAGGTTATAGATGGGGCTCTCGTCCCATAATTTATGGGAGCAGGGCATCTGGTGCGACAATGTTTATTGGCGCCCCCCAATTACCTCTTTCACAGATTCTCTCACTACCATCCTTTAACACTGCCCAAGTCTCCATAACCACTCTCTCAGGTGCATTTCTTTTGTTCTATAGCGCTACAAATACCAATGTAGGGTGTCTGAGCACCTTACATCACACACACATTACACAAAGACAATGAGACATACGTGTGTAAATCAGTGAATAGGAAATGTTACACAAGACTGAGGACTGCAGATGTAGGAGTCACATCATCCATAGTGGTAGGCAGTATAGTTTAAAAGAGGTTGGTCTGGAAAAGCACAAAGTCAGAATTTAAAATGTAACACCATGCTTGGGGGGTTGGCTTTATTAATAAGATGTACGTCTACCCAAATGAACCCTATTTGCAACATTAGGATAATGAAAGAATGGGGAAAAAATCATTACGTTCTGATCTATCCCTTGCAGTTCGAATGCAGCTCTTTGATGACAGTTAATAGCTCACTGTGCTATAGTAGGATTTTAACATATAAACTGCAAGTCACATAAGTATCAATCCCCACCTTCACTTTTAGTGCTATAACTAGTTTATAGTGCATAACCTTGAGACACTGGGGTACTGATTAGATGTAAAGAAAGGTGCCTTGTTCTTTCGAGGAACCTCCCTCTCAGTGATTAACATCTTATAAAAGCGAATGTGAGAAGAGTTTGATTCCATAATCATTACATCCATGTAATGGTGATAGGTTTGTTTCTCCTTGCCCTAATCATTTGTGGGTAGCAGATGCAGCCCTGTTGGGGAGAATGATCTTTTTCCCCATGAGGGGAAGTGTTCAAGTGTTCACTCGAAACAAAATGCTTCATCCAGCTCATTTTTGCTTGTCTTTCATTGAATATGGGGAAATAGTATGCAAGATCTAATTGTAGTTTGACTTGGTTTATACTGCCTCCCTGTTTTTATGACCAGTGCCTATGTAGGACATTCATGCACTAATCCTGGGTGTTTGGACATAATATTGAATACAAAATATTGTGATAATAAAAATATTGTGTCAAGAATATCAGGATGTCAAAAATAACATGGACAGGAATATAGAAGGTAAGAATATCATTTAAGTATTGTTTTTAATATCACTGTAAAAATTTAATTTTAGAAAATATCATTGAATATAATATGATTGGTAAGTATTTTGTTATGTATTTTATTGTAGTGTGTTTGATTTTATGTGTTGAGTAATTGTTTTTAATTTGTGTGTTTAGGAAGATAATTTATTAATTTTGAAATGTTTGATATTTTAATTTTCAGTTGTATTAATGTGTACATAAGAGATGTTGGCTTTTAAGGAAGCAAGGGTGGAGAGATTTTTTAATAATGAATATTTTAATTTAAATCTAATGCTAGTTTTTTAATGATGCGCAAATTAATATTATAACATTATTGAATTTAGTTTTTTTAATTATAATTTGTAATAAAAATATTTCATAATTAGTTTTAATGTATTGATAAATTAATTAATTTTGTAAATATTACAATAATTGTAATTACAGCAATTTTATGGAAAAATTAAAATGTGTTAAATTAAAATGTATAAATGTAAACATTTGGAAAGTTTAATTTTATTACATATTTTTAAGTTAACACATTTTATATTATTACATTTTTATTGGAAATGTTATAATGTTTTTATGGTTTGTCATTGGTAATAATTTTTCTAAAGAAATGTAACTTCAATTTATTTAAAAAATATTTGAAAATATGTATAAATAAATTGAGCATTATTTATGATGTATTTGTTAAGATTTATTTGTATATTTATATGTTATGGTATTTATTTTTTATGCTATGTTTCAAAATTTAGGCATATGAGTAAATAATAATAATAAATATATTATTCTTGCATAGTAATTAACATAGTTTTTTATATGTTAATATTAAATTTTAAATATGTAGGTTTTTAGTATGGTGGATTGTGTCTTCTATGTATTTTTTGTTTTATTTTATACATAAAAAAATATTGATGAGTATGGAGTACCAATTGTGTATATAAACTATTTGGGGCCTGATTATGATGACAGTCAGAGTTGCCTCTGACTGACATCTCTGCGGGTTCGAAACCGACTGACCTCGGGTCGGCAGTCCGAAACCGCAATTACTATGCGACCGCACATGGTGAGGTCGCAAACTGCCATTTCCCTGTGGGAGCTTGTGCGACACTCGGAAACCGGCCACAGCACAAGCTCCCACAGATAAATGGCAGTTACTGTGGTCGGAGGCTTTCCGACCAACATCCAAATGAGAGCCATAGTTTCAAACGCCTTCGCTAAAATGGCTTAGATTGGAATGGGATTAGTAAGTATGACCCCTCGAGTGTCCACCACCTACCCCAAAATGGTTTAGATTGAAGTGGGAATAGTAAATGTTGTTTCTTTAGTGTCCAACATCTTCCTGGAAATGGTTTAGATTGGAATGGGAATAGTAAATGTCACCACTTTAGTGTCCAACAGCTTCCCCAAATTGGTTTAAATTGATTACAGTGGGAATAGTGAATGTAACCGCTGTAGTGTCCAACACCTTCCTCAAAATGGCTTAGATTGGAGATGGAATTGTAAATGTTGCCCCTTAGGTGTCCAACACCTTACCCAAAATGGTTTAGATTCGAGTGGGAATAGTAAATGTTCCCTCTTTAGTGTTCAACACCTTCCCCAAAATGGTTTAGATTGGAGTTGAAACAGTATATGTTGAGCATTTTGGGGCTAATTAGGATGTCGGTCGGTAAGACTCCGACCGCTCGTCGTCGGAGGCTTACCGACTGACATCCCTGGTTCTAATTACAATGTAGGACGTCAAAATTCAAACCGGCAGGTCATTACGGCTGGATTTTGACAGGCTCAAGGAGCCCATTGGCCAGTCGGAACTGCCACGTAATCCCTTAAAGACGGCGTTTCTGCAATTGGGATTACGATGTCGGTTTACGACAGGCTTTTCATGTCGGGCTTTCGTACATGAAAAGCCATTCGGAGAGCAACTTAGGGGGTCCCTAGAAGGGCCCCCTTGCCTCAGTGACCTCTGGTTGGGTTTGTTGATCCCTGAACCGAGTTGCAGGCACCGTGAGGTGCCTCCCACTCGGTGTAGGGATTAACAAAAACTCTCATTTCTCTATGGGAACTTGTGCTGCGGCCGTGTTTTGACCGCAGCACAACCTCGCATAGAGAAATGGGAGCTTGCGACCGCACCGCGTGCGGTCGCATTGTAATTGCGGAGTCGGACCGCAACTCCGACCGACATCATAATCAGGCACTTAGCGTCCAACACCTTCCTCAAATTGGTTTATATTGCAGTGGGAATAGTCAATGTCACCCTTTTAGTGTCCAACATCTTCCCAAAAATGGTTTAGATGGGAGTGGGAATAGTAAATGTCACCCCTTTAGTGTCCAACACCTTCCCCAAAATGTTTTAGATTGGAGTAGGAATAGTAAATGTCACACCTTTAATGTCCAACACAGGCTCCAAAATGGTTTATGTTGGAGTGGGAATATTTAATTTAACCCTTTTAGTGTGAAATTCCTTTGTTAAAATGCATTTCTATGAAGCAAGAGAAGTTTATGTCATTTAATTAGTATGGTTGTTGTTTAGAAAGTTAATCAACATAGTAGTTGGTTGTATATTTGTAATAAATAACATCATTATCTACATATTTTCATAGATTAAAGATATGTTACACATTTTTCATTTTTTCTATATTTTTCAAAGTGTATTTAATGTATATTTTTACATTTTTGCAACAAATATAGTTCTAGTTATAAAAAACATTTATATATTGGCTTTTACTATCGGATAACAAATGGGATTGCATGTTTCTTACTGAAACCTGGCTCAATGATGGCTTCAATCCAGATCTTGACTTGGCCGCTCCTCCGGGCTATCGGATCCTGTGTGCTAACCAGGGTGGTGATAGGATAGGAGGTGGTACAGCTATAATTCTCAGGGATACTTTGGACGTCTCATCATATATGTTGGGTCAAATTGGGAACATTGAGGGCTTCATTTTCTTTATTAAATTATCCCCCACTTTCTCCTGGCTTGTTGGTTCATTAGCCCCCAGACTGCCCCAACAGCTGCCTCCCAGAGCTATGTGACACTATTGCCCAAACATCTCTGCAATATAACAACTTCACTGTTTTGGGAGACTTTAACATTCATGCATATGTCCCTAACTTCCCCATGGCCTCTCAGCTGATTCAAATCCTAGCTGGCCTTAACCTGACCCAACACGTCACTGTCCCCACCCATAAAGCAGGCCACACTTTGGACCTAATCTTTTCTAACATTACCAGTCTCCAAGCCAGTGCTCCCATTCGTCTGGTGTGGACAAACCATTTCCTTGTCTCGTTCATCTTTTTTGGCCAGTGCAAACAGTCAGAGACTAAGGCTGCACTTGGAAAGGGGAGAAATTGGCGGAATGTTACAAAGGAGTCCTTTGTGCTCTCTCTTCAGTATTCCCTCCCTGCATTCACAGGTAATCCTGATAGCGACTCGATCCCATTTAACCATTGGATTTCTAAGGCACTGGATCCTCTGGCACCCCTGAAAATGCGTACGGCCCAAAGATCTAAGCTGTCTGCTCCCTGGTTTTCCGCCACCCTAAGAGCAGAGAAAAGTCCATGTAAAAAGCTCGAGCACAGTTGGAAAAGGTCCTATGACCCTGAGGCAAAACAGTCCTATAAGGTGGCTCTCAAAAAATTCCACAAACTCATGCAGCACTACACAAGAGATCATTTGATGATGCGCGTTGAGAATGCTGCCTTCTAGAGAAGTTTTCAATATTGCCAAGTCATTTATCTCCTCTGGAGTGGTTAAAAGCGCCTTTCATCTGCTCTCTATACTAGACTCTCTGATTTCTTTGATGATAAAATCCAAAATATCTACTCCACACTCCCGAAAGAACAAAGAGTTTTGCATAATATTGGAAGACTAATCTCTGGAGAAATTGCAGAAATGCAAATCTGGCTCTCCAGAGAACCTGTGCCCTCCCCAAATTCTCAGACTGGTTGCACAGGCAGTTAATCCCTCTCTCAACATGATTTGGAATGCCTGTCTGAGATCTGGCATCCTTCCTGGCTTTTAGAAACAGACTTTCCTGATGCCGCTCCTAAGGAAATCCAATGCGGACCCTACTGTGCTTATTAACTTTAGGTTCATCTCACTGATGTCTGAGCCTGCAAAGATCCTGGTTAAGTTAGTAAATCGAAGTTAGACCTGGCATCCTTGGCATGGTTTCCCCTGATTTTTTTTTGCCTTCTGAGTTCCTGTTTTGCTGACTTCATTTTTGTTGGCTTTAGGACTCTGGGCACTGTACCACTGCTGAACACTACTAAAGTGCATGTGCTCTTTCCCTAAAACATGGATATCTTGATATATCCACAATTGGCATATTTAATTTACTTATAAGTCCCTAGTGAAGTGCGCTACATGTGCCCAGGGCCTATAAAGTAAATGCTACTAGTGGGCCTGCAGCACTGATTGTGCCACCCACTTCAGTAGCCGTTTAAGCATGTCTCAGACCGCTATTGCAAAGCCTCTGTGTGCAGTTATAATTATAAACTGCCATTTTGACCTGGCAAGTTAACCCTCTTGTCAGGCCAAAACCTTCCTTTTTTATACATATAAGTCATCCCTAAGGTAGACCCTGTGCAGCCCCAAGGGCAGGGTGCAGTGTATTTAAAAAGTTGGACATGTACGTTTAAGTTTTACATGTCCAGGTAGTAAAAAACTGTTAAATTTGTTTTTCACTACTGCAAGGCCTATTCCTCCCATAGGTTAACATTGGGATTTCCTTATTACATTTTATAAGTGTAATTTCCACATTAGGAAAAGATGGATATTTCGAGTTTGGTGTCTCTGGACTCACAATTTGAAATCACAACTTATGGTAAAGTTGGATTTTAAGTTGCAAGTCTGAAAATGCCACTTTGGAAAGCTGAAATTATCCTACTTTAACCATTGTGTGTTTTCTGCCTGTCTCCGAATACATGTCTGGAGTGGGTGATAGCTGGGCTTTGTGCATTCCCTCTAGACAGCCACACACAATGGGAGCTTAGGTGTGACTTGATAGGCCTTAATTGGCCATTAACTGGCTTAATGGGAGGACGGAGCTAAGCACATCTCCACTTGCACCTGAATAGGCTGTGCCCTGTCTCCATACAATAGACCTAACAACCATGTATTGTCACTCAAGCCAGCTTGGAGCCAGGGCAGGGGAGGAAGGGGATTCCCTGCACTTCAAAGCCACTCTCTAAAAGCTTCATGCTCCTTCCAGAACCCGGGCACCAAAGTATAAATACTGGACCTCAAACACCACCACTTCATCACACTTCTGGACCTGTGGATACCCTGCCTGGAAGAAGGGCTTCTGTGCTGCCGAAAGGGCTGCCACTCTGCTGGACTCCTGCTCTGCTGTGCTTAACTGATGTCAGCTTCCCTCCTTGCCTGGTAGTGAGAAGGACTGGACCTGCATCTCTCCAACCCAGAACCAAAGTGACTTTAAGGGCTTGCTGGCTTGCCTCCTGTTCTCTGAAGTCTGAGGTACACAAAAGACTTCCAACTCACCTGCTACAGCACCTGGACTCTGCCATCTGTGAGTCTACCCTTGCAAGTGGTGCCACCCTAGTCCTGGACTCTTGGAAGTGGGCCTAAGGTGCTCTGCCTTCTGTCGTCCTTTTCAAAACTGACTCCGGATGACGCGAAGCCTTGTAGACCACGCAGCAAGATTTAAGGATTCTGTGTTCAGTGGGTGCAGGTGGGTCCCTATAGCCGGCCTGCGCTCCATCGCAGTCGTCCTGAACGTGTGACTTTGTCCTAGTCTGGCGCGACCAGATGACCACAGTTTGCGATTGTATGCGCTATTTTCACCTAATTCTTTCAAAATTCATATCTCAACTTCTACTTATTGGATTTTTGTCGTTGTGGTCTTGTTTTGCTAATTAAATTAAGCTCTATTGCTCTAACCAGGTATGGTGCCTTTTTGTTTGGTGTTCTCACTGTTTTACCGTTTTAAGTGTTACACAAATACTTTACACAATGCCTCTTAAATTTCTTAAGTTAAGCCTGACTGCACAGGTTAATTTAGGGTGTGTGTCTGACTTACCCTGACTAGGATTGCGGTGCCTGCTTGGACAGGGTACGTACCTCTGCCAACCAGAAACCCAGTTTCTAGCAATCGCCAACTTCTTCCTCCAGTGAAGCAAACAGTTTGCTTCACGATACTCAATCTGGATTCCGTGCTGGATACAGCACAGAGTCAGCCTTATTAGAGGTATCGGAGTCCATAAGGGAAACTCTGGACGGCGGGGCCTCTGCCATGATGGTATTGTTAGACTTGTTGGCAGCATTCGACACGGTGGCACACTCTACCTTGTTGAACAGATTAAGCATTCCTTAACCCTATCTCTTCCTCTTCCAGACCCCTGGTCTGTGGGGTGCCTCAGGGCTCTACACTCAGTCTACTGCTTTTTAATCTCTACCTGGTTCCTCTGGTCACGCTTACTGAAACCTGGGAAGTGAAGGTAGTCTCCTACATGGATGACACACAACTGCTGTTCTCATTTCAAGAAATCTCAGAAGCAGCCTTCCTCAAATTTGTGCTTAAAAGGCATAGTCAACTGGATGGATTCCAAATTCTTTAAACTGAACATGTAGAAAACAGAGGTTCTCTTCTTCAGCCAGAAGGCCCCGCGCAAGCCTCTGGTGGCCCAATAAACTGAATTCACCCCTAGTGCCATCCTCATCTGCTAGAAACGTGGGGATCCTGTTTGATCCCGACCTCTCCTTTGCCACTTAGGTCAAACAGATTTCGTCAATCTGCTTTCTGAAGCTTAGATCAGTTAGGAAGCTGTTACACCTGATTCCAGAAGAGTCCAGAAAAACTGTTATCCACACTCTTGGGAAGCTGCATCTTGATTACCTCAACAGCCTCTATTTGGGCCTTCCTGCTTTCCTGATCCATAGACTGAAGATCATACAGAATGTGGATGCCAGGCTGATTTGGTGGATCCCTTTCCACCAAAGCATCTCGCCCCATCTCAAGCAGCTTCATTGGCTGCCTGTTGCAAATAGGGTTAGGTTTAAAGGCCTTACATTGACGTTCAGAGCTCTTGAAGGTAAAGGCCCACGTTACCTGAGAAATGAACTCGACCGATTCCAACAGGGGAGATCTTTGAGCTTTAACCACCTCCAACTCATGTGCATGTCCAAGTTTGCTAAAGTTCGCCGAGGTGGCAGGTCATTCATGGTACTGACAGCTAAGCTTTGGAACACCTCGCCTATTAGACTACACATGGTCAAGTTCCAAGCAATGCTTTGGCAAAGAACTAAAAACTGGGCTCTTCAACCAAATTTAGGGGCCGATTATGATGGCGGGCGGACTTTGTCCGCCCGCCATCGCCCCGGTAAATGGGACCGCCCGCTATGTGTGCGGCGGTCCCGCACATGTGATTAGGATGCCACCGCCACGGTGGCGGTGGCATCCCCCATGTGTAGCATTGTGGCGGGCGGTGCTCACAGCACCGCCCGCCACAGTGCTGAAATGCATGTTGTGCATCTGCGTGCACAAAGGTGACAGGCACCGCGCGGTGCCTGCCACCTTGTGCATGCAGATACAGAGAAGTACCATAGGTTCCCCCCATGTGCACCCCCACCCCCAAAATACCTGGGGCCCGCTACGGGCCCCCAATGTCAAGGGACCGCGAGCCTTTCCATGGCGGCGACGCCGCCATGAAAAGGCTCATCACCGCCGGCATCATAATGTGGATGGCGGTGTCTTGCAGACACCGCCACCATATTAATCCCTTTTCCGCCCGGTCGACTGATCGGCCGGGCGGAAAGCATGCGGGCGGTCTTTCCGTCCGCCGGTGTCCCCTCCGCCATGGTAATATGGCGGGGGGGATTTGGTGGCGGACGGACATAAATGGCGGGCGGATCGCCACCGCCATGCGGGCGGTGGCGATCCGCCCGCATCATAATCGACCCCTTAAATAGGATTGTCATGGCTTCCTTCATCAGTTTCTGCTTTGAGCGCCGGGACTTTTCAGCTGAGGCAGCTGAGCAGTTTTTCGAATGACATTTGATTGATATTGATAAATACATTTTTTAATACATTTAATTCTTAATTATACAATGTAAAACATATTTAAATAGTATTGTATGTAGTACATTGTTCAGTTTTTTTTCTATTGTTTAACTTTATTAACATGAAGTTGTTTCATATACATATTCTTTTTTTATTTCAAGAATCTTTTTTGATTTATGAGTAAAGAAAAAAACAGTCATGAAACAGCAATACAAAACATGTATTGCTATAAAAAGTCAGACCAGAATACAATATATCAATCCCATGTTAAAAAAAGGCATAATGAATTATAAAACAAAACATGGAACATAGAAGCAAAGAGAAATGAATGGAATTACAGCAGCTGACTTTACAATTCTGTAATCAATCCTATTCATATTCACTTCCTCGGATAACAGACAATATGATAAACGAAACATCTGAGAGTTCAAAGGAGAATCATTGATGTGTAATCTGTGGAAGGATGTATTAAGAGCATAGTAAAACAGGCAATACACAGCTGTAGACGGGGTAGCAAAGTAAGATATAGGTATCTAAACATGTAAGCAATGCCTGTCTCTTTATTATAGAGGTACAAGTAAGTAGAAATGGGAATCAAGACACCCATCTTCCAAGTTGTGTGCCAATGAGGGGTAGATAGAGATGTTCAGGGAGGTTTGGTGCTGGCAAAATAGTTGTCCATCGTTCTCCATATGGGTCTGAACTGGGGTCCCCATGAAGAGTGTTGAAGAGCAACATTGTCAGCGCCTCTTAAGTGGGGAATCCAGTTCAGCCAAGACTTAAAGGAGGTGGCAGCAGTGTTTTTCCAATTATTAAGTACCGACTTACAGGCCTCAGTCAGTAAGATGTCTATCAGTAGGCTATCATTAGTCGACCGGATACGTGGATCTAGGAAATCATGGATGAGGAATACAAAGTCACTCTTCAGCCGGTTTCCAAATAGGGAACAAATAAAGCCAATAACCTGGTCCCAGAAATGGGAGACAGCACAGCAGTAGAAGAGTAGGCGGGGTAAGACTCCAGTGATTTTATTGAAATTTTAACACAAAGGGTCATCTCTAAGTGACAACTTATGGAGGCGCGAGGGAGTCTAAAATGTCCTATGTAGGAGCCAGTGTTTAGTTTGGGACAGGGAGGGTGCAATTTTATGAGAAACAACCGATTTCCAAATCAGTCCCCAGTCATCTGGAGATATGTTACCGGACGTGTCCCACTTCTTTAATAAGTTGGAGTTCATGCGTGTAGCTCTGGATTTTAGAAGGTGGTAGAATTTAGACATTTGGTGGCCAGATTTGTTGGCAGAGGAGATAAGTGTAGGTACAGAGGGGGTCCTCATGGGTGCACTTAGACTTGGTTATGCAAGCTTTAAGTTTAAGGAAATCATAGAAGTCCAATAGATTATAATAATAATAATAATAGCATTTGTAGAGCGCAACAGCTACCTCAAGCAGAGGCGTCATGGCTCTTCGCGGTCAACAGCAGGTGAGGGAGGTCCAACCGAGGTACTAGCATTGGCTGAAGAGCCAAGTCTTCAAGGTCTTTCTGAACTTACGTTCGGACTTGATCAGGCGCATATGGGAAGGCAGGGAGTTCCACAGTCTGTCCGTCCCCACAGTGAAGGACCTGCCTCCCATACAGGACTTAGCAAAACGAGGTACACAGAGCAGGTGCTGGGTACACAGAGTATACTGTTGCTGGATTTTCTTAAGAGAGAGAGGAGCTTGTTGTGTACCCAGCTGTTTCAAGAAGTGGACACCCTTGGTGGACCAGGAACTCAAATACTCAGGTATGCTCTATATTTAGAATTTAGGGCTATTCCGGAGCAAAGTCAAACTAGACTGATTTATTGGGATCTCTACATTTTTGTCTATTTTCATAGGAGCCCTTTTTGTGTTACTAAAAATATATTTGGCTGGATGGGAGAGTTTGATCTTGGTAGACAAGAGCATAATGGGATGCATATCCTCAAGAATCTCATTTTCAACTAAGAGCCATGAGGGGGTGTAGTCTGGTAGCTGAGGGAACCATAAAGAGCCATGTCTAGCTAGAAATGTGGGGGCATATTATCAAGGGCTTTATCGCCGCTTTAGCGGCACTTTTTGCCGCTAAAGCGGCGATAATTTTATCGCCCTATTAGCAAGCTGTCGCTAACAGGTGTTAGCGATAGCTTTCAGGCGTTAGAGGCCGCGTTTTCCATCGCCTTGCATGTCAGCGATAATTATCGCTAATGACATGCAAGGAAGGCGTTCCCTACTAAAAGCGACTGAAAACAGTTGCTAACACCACTACCCCCTATTAGCAAGGCAGGCGAAGCGATAAAATAATTCGCGCTAAGCGCGTTTATCGCTAGCTTTTAACACCTGCTAGTGAGGATGACTTACCTGTGTGAAGTATAGGAGGTGGATTCTAATGCTGAATCCACCTTAGCGTTAATGCGAGAATATCGCTGGTTTCCCAGCGATATTCTCGCATTTTGTCGCTATCGCTGGAAATATTATCGCTATGGAGATAAACCTTACTAATAGGGTGTTATCTCAGCGATAATTTCCAGCGATAGGCGGCTTTAAAAAAAAACGCGCTAAGCGCGGTTAGCGATAAATATCGCACTTCCTTGATAATATGCCCCGTAGTTTAATAGATTCTGAAGTCAGCCATATTTACTCCACCTAGACTTTTGGGCAGTCTTAATTTTTTGATGGATATTCTGGGGCACTTGTTCTGCCATATGAATTTTCCTAACCTCTTATGTAATTTTTGATGGAAGTTCTCGGACAGGGATAGTGGCAGCATACTTATTAGATAATTGATTATTGGGGTCAACATCATTTTAATTGTTTCTATAACACCCCACCAGGTGATAAATTTAGGGTTCCACCCATCCAGCAAGTCTTCACTTTTCTTTAGTGTCAATTTTTCATTGTGTTGCAAGATTGTTATCAGATATGATCCAAATTCTATGCCTAAATATTTTAAAAAACTGGGGTTACAACTCCAGCCCTGAGTTATCTAAGAAGTCAGTGGTGCAAAGATTGTTTAACACCTTGACCTCTGATTTGTCCTTGTTCAGTATATATCCTGCAACTAGCGCATAATTGTCGATCGTGTGTATTAATACATTCATGGAGTGACGTGCATTCTAAGTCATAATTAGGGGTGAGCGGAACTCGCAGAGAAATAAAGGGGGACCTTCCTGTACATAAACAATCCATGGCATTTTGCTTTTTCCATGTGTGCTGCACAAGGCAGCACACATGAAAAAAGCAAAAACGAGGAGAAATAATGCATTTCTCCTCGTTTCGCCAACTTAAGACCAGGTTTTTCCTGGTCTTAATTTTGGCGCTGCCTCCTATTTTTGCTGCCCTTGTACATAGGGGGCAGCGTCAAAATCAATGGGTGTTGCGGTGGAGCGCCCAGCGCAACACCCACTGCCCACCCCTTTCACGCTAACCATAGAGTGAAAGGGGGCCTTATTTACAAGGCAGCGTTAAGCCACATTAAGTGGCTTAACGCTGCCTTGTAAATAAGGCTAAGCCCCTATCGCCACCACAACGTCGATAAAAGTGACGTTGTGGTGGAGATAGGGGCTTGTACATATGTCCCTAGATTTCTCAGCTTGTCGTAAATTGCCCAGTGAGACAAAGGCTTCTGGGGGAAATGACAACATGTTAAAAATCCCTCAACGTGTTATTAGGGGAAAACATTTCATATGCCACAAGTAATTGCTAAATGCATGCACGGCTGTCCATCCCTTAGCTAGGCTGCAGACATGACAGCCATCTGTCATGGGATGTGGAGTTGGGTTTCACTGTGCTCTGCCCTAGAATGACGCGGCCTAGGCCCCGAGTCTGAAAAAGTTTAGCAGCTGAAATCCCTGTTGACATCTGGAGAGCCAGCATTCGCTCCCTCCCCAATTCTACTTGCTTTGTACTTGGGGAATCACCACATTTTCTGACACATACAGTCAAAGGTAAGTGTGCCAGCTTTCCTTCTACTGTTTAATCTTGGCCTCTTGTACAACAAAGATGTGAAGTAATGGGGGATGGAATGCCCCTCCCCTGCAGGGATTTAAACCCTGACCTTCCTAAGAAAAGACAAACGCCAACTAGATTCATAATATAAAACACATGCTTCCCCCAGCCCTCTCTCTCTCGTTCCCTCCTCACACACACTGGAGTGGCAGGCACTAGTGAGCTCTGAGTACCTGCACTTCTTATTTCAAGGGCTAACTCGGAAGGAAGCATGCACTTACTGGCAAGATAGATGAGTGGGTTGAGCAACTGCTGCGGTGAGCGTACACACCTCTGTTATTCTCCCACCTCCATAACTAAAATGAAATAAAATCTCGTATGTAGCTAGTGTGTGGGTGAAGTCCGCCGCTGACATCAGTGGTGATCTGAACATCGCCAATTTGAATTCCAGTGAAGCAGACCAGTCCCTAATGTCTTCCGTGGTCAAAGGGTACATAGGGTGCATTCGGTAATAGTAGTATGTATTATCGTTAGCACCTAGAAATCGCAGGCGTGTGGTATGAACCAAAATACAATGCAAAAAGTTATCATGTAAAGGAAGGCAGCATTCCCTCCTCTGTGTGCCGACCTCTCTGGACCAACAATTTAAACTCTCCGCTTTGGTTGTGAGAAAGAGGAGTGGTTCAGTGACTGAGATATAAGATTGCAGCTCCAAGAGACTGCCATTCCAATCCCTGTTTGGCTACTTGACCAGTTGGTGTGACCCTGGGCATGTACCTGTATCCTTGTGAGCCTCAATTTCCTTCCATTCCTACAACTGTAGGTGCATAGGCATGATTGAGTGGCTAAAATTCGTAGAGAGCCACATTCCATTGTTGCGGGGCAAGTGACATTAAGGTGGTAAAATGTCTGTCCTTTTGTAGCCATGCTGCCTTCTTCAGCCAAGAGTAGCATTCTGAGTAAATCCACAGCGACCTATCTACTTAGAAGGACAGATCTTTCTCTCCCGCCCTCCCTCTAGCCTGTGTGTGACTTTGACTCAGCCTCTCTAACTTGTGTCATTGCTTCAAATTCCTTTGAATAAAGCCCTTGCCTGGCGTGTGCAGTCGCAGTTCTAGTGTCAATGCAAAGTGTGGGAAACATGTGGGGGCTTTTGTCTGAAAGGATCAGAGAGTCTGTGTCAGGGCTGGAAGGATTGGCAGGCATGGTAGGGAAAGGCAGAGGCAGCCTGCTACTCCGGGCTGCAGCTATCATTAGTTCCGCAGGTACATCTGCATTGGGGTCAAGGAGGATGAGGGCTCACAACACCCTAATTATGTGAGGCAGAGTTTTTTGGTCAATTTTTGTTTTGTGACATATTTTCTCTTTTATACTGCTCATATTTAGTGCAGAATTTGAGCTACAGAAAAGTACACTTGAAATTATCTCATACTCCTAGCCCCCTCCGCTCAGCCGTAACACTCCCGCTCCCCCAAGTCTTGCCATACAGTTTTGGAGGGGAGCCCGACTTCAAAACATTTTTCTTAGGGGGGCTCAGAGCAAAAAAGTTTGAAGACCTCTGCTGTATTCCTTTCCTGCATCCCGGAATGCACCTTTGGGCAAAGTGCTAGATCAGAAACTAACACTAGGGGAGCATGTCTCCACAACTGTAGGGGCATGCTTCCATACACTCAGTCTTCTTCGAAGTGTCTTCTTCTTCTTACCTTCCTCTACGCGGAAAACTATGATCCAGGCACTAGTGTTAAGCCGCCTGGACTACTGCAATTCTTTGCTGATTTCAGCCATTGAAGTCTCCTTAAACAAATTGCAGGTAGTCCAGAACACTGCAGCCCGCCTGGTTGCCAATGCCCCTCCTAGAACGGCCTCCCTCCCCCTTCTACAACAATTGCATTGGCTCCCAATGCGGAAGCGGATTAAATTTAAGATCTGCTGCATGGTCTATAAATCTCTACATGACTTAGGTCCCAGTTATCTATCCCACTCTACTGGAACCAACTCCCCATTCACTTACGTCTTTCCCCGATTACCTGAAATTTAGAAAGCTGCTAAAAACCTCGTTGTTCTGATGCGCGTCTCTTCCTGGTTGGCTGTAGCAGTTACAGCGCGGAGATACTCCTGATGGGGTGATTCGGGCGCTTTATAAATTAATAAATATCAAATATCAAGGGCGTGGCTTAAAATCACTAAGCTAAAAATCTGTGCTTAGCATAGTGCGCCGCCCGACATGTATTTTGCTGTTTCTGTCATTGCAGCCAGATATATGATACAACAAGTAATATCATGCCTACAACAAGTCAGGATTATTGGCTTTGTCAAAGGTTTTGAGTAACATAAGATAAATAAGCAGCAACTATGGCTTGTTAAATATAATATTGAAAAAGCTTCCACTTAAAGCCCTGGTGACACCATGACGGTGTTCCTACTCCCAAGTTTCAAAAAGAGAAGGGAAATCCAGAGAGAAAATGACTCTCTTTAAAGGATTTCCCTTCGCCTACAACTGTCACCTGGCATGACGTCATGCCGGAGCTTCTCCACTAGTGAGAAGTGAGCAGTGTGAGCACTCGCACATGACGTGCCTGCTGTCACTGCAGTCTGGAAAAAAACGGACCGCCTGTGCCAGGGCACAAAACAGAGCCCGACAGAGACCAGTTTCGAGCCCCCCTTTTAAAAACTGCCAGTGCTCAGACCCCGTGAGACCCGGCCCACTTAAAGCCCTGCTAATCTTCCTTCCTCCCACCACTGTCTCTAGTACCCGACACCCCACCCTTTGAGTCTCACGTCGGCCCATCTTGCAGGAAGCCGTTCACACATGTTCTCACCGTCTCACCTCCTGCAGTTGTTGAAGCTGAAGCAGCTGGCTACAGGGAGCTCACACACAGACACGACTGCCATGTTTGCACAACAATAGTGCAACTTCCGCGACCCGCAGCAGACAGAAGGTTCCCAGACACTGAAGACGGACTACAGAAGGTGGCACACTTTGTCAATGGTGACACCCGAATGCGAAATAGTTGGCCATCTGGACTAGCTGAGTAGAGCTTCCAAATTCAAAGGAAGTAATGGTAAAACTATAAATGAATTAGGGCCATATGTATCAAGCATTATTGCGATCGCAAACGCTGCGATTCGCAAAAATACAGCGTTTGCGATCGCATAAATGCCCACTGCGATGTATGAAGCATGATCGCAGTGCAAAAATGCCAATCGCAATAATAGTGATTCGCATTTATCTGCGAAGGAGTTTCTGCGAATAAAATTGCGAATTCGCATTTTGCATCATTTTACCTTGCGAATATCGCAAATTAAGAAATCGCATTTTGCCAATTTGCAGCGAAATGTATGAAAAAATCTCAAATTGCGATTTAACGAAATTCGCAATTTTGCACCTCGCAATTACCACCAACTCAGAGCAGGTGGTAACCAGGTGCAACCTATATAAACTGGCCCAGAATGCCACAGTGGTTTGTCACAATGGCTGCACTGTACGTCATTGCGAGGAGGCTGAGGAACAGAGCTGCTGCCCAGGGAAGGAGGCACAAGGAGAGGATATTCAGGGCACGCATCACCTTGTTAATGCAAACTCCAGAGGAGATACAGGAGAAATACAGGCTGCACCCAGACAGCATCCTGGATCTCATTGAGGAGTTGAAGCCCATGCTAGAGCACCCCACACGCAGGACACGCACCATCCCCACCCATGTGCAGGTCCTCTGCTCACTGCATTTGCTTGCGTCTGGGAGCTTCCAGGGGGTCATAGCAGCAGCAGTAGGGGTCACACAGAGTAGCCTTTCGCGCTTCTTTCATGCGTTCCTGGATGCCATGATGCTGCGGATGCATCACCACATCCAGTTCCCAAACACGCAGCAGGTACTCGACCAAACCAAGCAGGGGTTCTACCAGATCGCCCGCTTCCCCCATGTCATCGGCTGCATCGATGGCACCCATGTCGCCCTCTCCCCACCATCCCAGACTGAGTATGTGTATAGGAATCGGAAATGCTATCACTCCCTGAATATTCAGGTAGTCTGAAATGCTGCCCATGTAATCACAGACATCGTGGCCAAGTATCCAGGGAGCACACACGATTCCTACATCTTCCGCCACAGTGGGCTACACCGTCGGCTCGTGGCTGGCGAGTTTGAGATGGCTACTTACTGGGTAAATCCATGGCTCACATCCATACATGGGATGAAGGACAGGACAGGGAGGGCAGTGTGTGACCCATGTTTTTCCCACCCTGCAGGTGACAGTGCGTATGCGGTGAGGGAGTACATCCTGACGCCCTATCTCAATCCTACAACTGCTGCCGAATGGCGATTCAACAACGCCCACAGGTCCACACGTGGTGTCATTGAACGCACATTTGGCATCCTGAAAAGCTGCTTCCGGTGCCTCCACAAGAGTGGTGGTGCCCTACAATACAGACCTGCTGCAAAATCGTGGTGGCTTGTGCAATGCTGCACAACGTAGCAACAAAGAAGGGCACCCCAGTGGAGCTGACCGACTCAGAGTCATCGGACGAGGAGGGACCAGCTCCCCATGCAGGACCAGCAAGTGGTGTTGGGGCAGCTGCCGGACGCCAGAGACGGCATGAGATTACGCGCAACTATTTCTAGATGAGCAATAATGACACAATGCAAGGTATTGGTGCACAACTGTGTTTATTCCCTTCACGGCAGGAAAGTTAACTTCACACAGCCTGATGTGCACACTATGTCAGTCAACAGTAGGTAGCACTTGTTCACACCACAGTGCAAGTCTTCCAACATAATATGAGTCAATATGCAATGGGTTGCCTCACCCAGTGCTATGTCCCACTCATGCCACTTCAGCGCCGGCGTGCGCGGCTTGTTGCTCCTCCCGCAGGGTTCACACCGTCCTCCCCTGTGCCATCGTGTGATCTCCCCTGACACACGCTGCGACGTCTGTCTTGTGGGAGGGGGGGAGTGATGCTGCTCCTGCTAGACTGCCCATCCTCTTCCAGTGAGCTGAGGGGTCCTGTCCCACCCATGGCTGCTGCCCGCAGCTGATCCACAGCATGCGTGACCTGCACAAGCCCCCTTGCGAAATCCTGGCTGCAATGTGCCAGCTCATGCTGCATGCTGACACAACGACGTGCCAGCACAGATGTGGCTGTGGACATACGGTTCACTGCCTTGGTGTAAAGGTCCTGCCGCTTGTAGTAGCGCTGTCTCTCTCTGCGCCTGTCTGCACGGTCTCGCCGCAACTCCGCGCACATCGCTTCCATTGTGCTAGCCATGGCCATGACACCATCCCTAATTTGGGTCAGATTAGTGTTCTGTGCTGCTAGTTTGCGCTGCATTGATTTCATTGCCTTTGCTTGCAGGTGCTGTACGTGAAGCATGTTGGCCTCGAGGCCGGCAAATACTGTTCCTTCGCCTGCGTCAGCGGTGCTGGTGGATGGATGGGCCCTGCGCCAGAACGGGATTCCTGTTGCGTGACGTGCAGGGGACTGTGCTGTGCGTGCTGAACCATGCTGGCCCTGGACTGGCTGCTCATCGCCACTTGTGTCATCTGCATCTGCCTCCAATGGTGTAAGTGGTGGTACAACACGGCGCCGCCTTTGTCTCACAGAGATCACTGGTGAGCCCTCATCATGCTCCTCTGGCCTGGACTGTTGTCCTGGTTGGGATTCCTCCTCCCCTTCTGCCATGTGTTCCTGTGTCACTGGAGCTGCTGTGGATGCAAATGCACATATTAATTTGCTATCCAGCGTCACATTTTCTTTGCAATAAATTTTTCATTTGGGAGTTACATGTGTCCTATCTGTCTGTTTGTTGCCTCTCATGATGCACACGTTCTGAATGTGCCTTGCTGGGTGTCACTGCTCCATTGCTTGTTAGATGTGACTACAGGTCCCAGAATGCATTGCTGGGTGTCCTGGCCTGCATGCACCGGAGTAGCAATGATGTTTGGTGCCTGTGTCTTTCCTGGGTGTGTGGGTGGTGTGGTGGGGTGTCAGGGGAATGTTAGCATGCTTCTTACCTTGTCTGGTGCCTGGGGGCTCCGAGCTGTCCAAGTCAGCCACGCCACTCACACTCTCCTGCAGCAGGGTGCTCTCCACCAACTCCTCCAGAGGGGTGGGGTCTGTTGCGGTGGATGTCCCACCACCGGTCTTACGTGCCTCAGCCAGCCTGGTAGCCACCTTTTCTTTGGACCTTTTCGCATATCATACCACCGCTTCCTGAGTTCTTCTACGGTGCGGTGGGAGGCACTAATAGCATTTACCTTTTCCTGTATGCCTGCCCAAATTTTCCTCTTGCGTGCCTCAGGCACACGCAGTGATTTCTTCCCAAAAAGTAGTTCATGACTTTCAGCCATTTCCTGTATGAGCACCTCCAGCTCCCTTTCACTGTATTTGATTTTCCTTTTCCTTGCATTCTCCTCCCTCTCCTTCTCCTGGGGATCCATTGCTCTTCTCTGAATGGCACTGCACAGTACTTTCCCTCTCCTCCCAGCCTCTCACTCAGCTGTTGGCAATCAGGTGCAGCATGGGCAGTCACACTTCCTGGTTGTGATGTCATCAAGCTGCACCCGATTTGCCGATTCGCTAAAATTGCGATTTCTTAATTGCGATTTCGCAATTAAGAAATCGCTATTTAGGTATTCGCTTTCCTGTTTTGCTATATTTGGCGAATCTCAAAACATTACCGAATATTTTGATACATCGCGGTTTGCGATTTTCAAATTGCGATTCGCAAATTTTCGCAATTTGAGAATCGCAACTTGTCATTTTGATACATATGGCCCCTAGTGCTGAATAATTAATTCCGCCGGCAAAGTGGAGAGGTGGAATTTATTAGTAATTCCGCGCTACAAAAGTAACAAAGAATGACTGAATTCCTCCAAATTCCGCCCACCCCTAGTCATAATGAAGATATCATCGGCATAAGCCGCCACTTTCACATTAGTTGTATTAAAGGCAATACCAAATATCGAGTCATTTGATTGGATGTTATGGAGTAAGGGCTCAAGAGCCACAATGAATATGGAAGCGGATAGCAACAACCCTGACTCGTTCCTCTCTCTAAGGTGAAGGAAGGGGACAAGGGACCGCCGGCCCGCACTCTAGCGCAGGGGCCACTATAGAGTGCCATTACTATCCTTGTAAAAACCTCACCTAAGTTAAATTTTAATAGGGTTTCATATAGAAATGTCGACGAGACGCTATCAAACGCCTTTTCAGCATTTAGTGTTATTGTCACAGTATCAGAGGAGGTGGTTTTGGCCTTTTCGAGGATATAGTACAAGAGGCGAGTGTTGTCATTGGACATGCGATTCTACATGAAGCCAACCTGTGTTCGACTAATTAAACATAGTAGATAAGGTTCTAGTCTTTTACATAGGATTTTAACGTAGATCTTCACATCTAAATTTGTTAAGGAGATTGGCCTATAATTCTTAGCAAGTGTTGGATCCTTAACCTCTTTTGGGATCACCACTATAGTGGCTTCACTTATGGTACCCGAAACAGATCCTGACTCTGCAAAGTGGTGGAAGACATCTGATTGTGTGGGATTAAGGGTGGATGCGTCTGTCTTGAAGAAGTTAGCCGTAAAGCCATCTGGGGCCGGTGTTTTGTTTGGTTTGAGGTATTTAATAGCTGCCGCAATCTCGTCTGAGTTAAATGGTGAATTAGGGTGTTCTTATCCTCCTTGGTGATGGAAGGTAAGTGTACATTCTTTAAGTACTCCCTGCACATATTGGTGGAAGACTTGGAGTCATCCTTATAGAGCGACTCATAAAAGTCTTTGAAGACTTCCAGTATCTTTTGTGGGTTTGTTTGTATCACATTTGAATTATCTTTGAGCGTGGTAGCCTTGGTTTCTTGCTCTAACCCTGAAAGTTTGGTGCTACGTGCTTTATTTAGTTTATCCTGTATATCAATTAAAGTGCCCGTAAAGGTTGCCTAGAGAGTGTCCCAGTGAGAGGTGGAGGAGACATTTACAGGAAAATTGTCTTTAATGTAGTTTAGGATGGTGTTTTCAATGATGTCCCTGGATGCACCATCTTTATGGTTCAAATCTTTTTTTTGATTTATAAACAGGGATTCTTTGCAATACAAGACCTGCAGCTCACCAGCAATGGTCTCGTTCCTGAACAATCCAAACAGAACACCCTCCCCCACTCACCTCCTGGGACCTGAGCAATAGCAATAGATTAAATGACGATCTCATTCGCCCAACTAAAAGAATAGCGAGGAGGCCTTCACAATGATTTTTGGGGAATCTCAGTCAGTAGAAGAAGGCGTAAATATTTGGGGCAGGTGAGTTCTCAAAACTCTGAAGACAATAGGGACAGGAAGGGCCGCCATAGGTACGAGAAGGAAGTTCCCTGATTCAATGGAGAAAATGATATATGCTCCATCCCTAATGCAGGCCATAATCGGTATAACCATCCCTGATACGTGGGTTTCGGACCCGTACCCCAGTGTGACAGAATGTTTTGTAAGGCTGCACCCACGGCTCGTCAAGATTTAAGTGGAAAGGTAAGTGCATTAGGTAAGCCCATTATAACATATGCAGGGAAACGGGGTAGCTGTGTATTGAAGTGAGTATCAATGTAATCCAATATCTGTTTCCAATCAGATGTGAGTGTAGGACATTCCCAAAATATGTGCAATAATGTGCGCAAAGAACCACAATCACTCCAACACTCAGGCTTTCAATGTTGGTTGCCTTTATGTAAGTGGGGATGTGTGAGGTACCAATATGTAACAATCTTGATGGCCGTTTTAATTCCAGCCCTATTACGAGCTATATGTCTGGTGTGGTAATAAATGTCCCCCCATTTCCATTGTGTAAGAGAGCGGCCTAGTTCCATCTGCCATCTTTTCAGAGCTGTGGATTTGGACTGATCTCCAATAGGACAGAGCAGGCCTCACAATTCAGAAATAAGGCGTGTGGTGGACATCTTAGAGAGCAGCCATTTTTGTATGGAGTAAGAAGGCATTGGACGTTAGGTCGTATTAAAGGGTGCATCAACCAGGGCCTGATTTGTATGTAATGTAGTCTCTCGGTTTCAGGCAGGGAGTGATCGGAACGTAGGCTCTCGAAGGGTAGAGGTCCTTTGATATCAAGCAGGTGGCCAATAGATCTACAGCCCGTCTAGTGCATAAAAGCTAAAGATTGAAAGGGGTAATTCTGTTGTAGGGATTCATATGTAGAGGCCTGAACTGATAAATTGAGAGCATGGGACTTATGTACATTAACTTTAAAGCCTGCCACCTGGCTAAATAGCTCTAATTCGTGAAGGAAAGCAGGTAGGGAAGTGCAGGGATCCTCCAGCATTGCAATAACATTGTCCGCATATAAACTAATGGTATGTTCCTCTCCTCCGAAGGTTATACCTTTAATCGTGGGGTTATCTCGAATCCTCTGGGCTAATGGCTTCATATATAATGCAAACATCAGGGGTGACAGCGAACGCCCCTGTCGAGTGCCCCTGTAAATCAGGAATGGAGCCTAGGAATGTCCATTCACCTTGACTGTAGCTAATGGATGGCTATTGTTACTAAGAACCCAGTTACAGAAGTGATTTCCTAAGCTGAGTGGCCGTCATATACGGCCCCTGGAACCTATCAGCCTCTATTGCCATCAGCATATGTTGCTGGTGCTATCTTCTGGCTTTATCAATAAGAAGCAGTACTCTCTTTGTGTTATCACTACATTGGCTGGTGGGGACAAAACCTGCTTGATCAGGGGAAAGAGGCCCGGCAGTAGAGGACTCAAGCGGCCGACAAGTATACCAGTAAAGAGTTAGAGATCTACGTTCAACAGGGATAATGGTCTATAGAAAGCGCAATGGCGTTTATCTTCTTCTGACTTTGGTATGACAGCAATAGATGCTGCTAACATAGTAGAGAGAATTGAGGAAGTACTTTCAATAGCATTGAATAAGCTAGTGAGTAAGGGGTCCAGAATTGGGCAAAATGTTTATAGAAAATGGCAGGGAACATTTGTCGAGCTATGATTGATATAACCTCCTCCACCTAGATGGGACGGTCAAGGTCCGTAACTTTTTCAGACACCAATTTGGGAACGTGAGCACCTTGGAGATATGTAACTCACCCATCTAAAGCCAATTGCTGTACCGTGTATAGATCTCTATAAAAGTCACGAAATGTCTCTGCAATATGCAGAGCATCAGTCCACTCTCGACCGTCGGGACCCACCACCTCCAGGACCCCCATCGCCTAGCGCTGCACACTGAGCCCACCAGCCAAGAGGCGCCTGCATCTGTCCCCACCAATATAATAGCTATGATGGAGATGAAGAGCTGTGTATTCCACCCTGTCCAAGTCGATGCCCACTAATTGAGATCGGTCCCCTTCAAGCTGACGCCATACCTGAGGGGCCCAGTGCGTTTATGAAAGTGCTCGAGTTCTTGGACCTTGTGGGACAGTTAATCTCTTTTATCTTTGTGCCCCTTGATATCTGCAGCGGAGATTGCTATCAGTTCGCACCTGATTACAACCTTCAGAGTCTCCCATAGTATGAAGATAGAAGTGTTGGGGCTATCGTTTATGATTAAAATGTCCTCTATAGCTTTAGTGATTTGTTTGACAATGCCAGGTTGGTGTAGTAAGGTTTCTCTGAGTCTCCATGGTTTAGGGGGTATTCTCACCCAGGGCACAGCCATTGTAAGCGTAACCGGGGAGTAATCAGATAAGGAATGAGGCGCTATCTCAGAGCTCTGAACCACAGACGTAATCTCAGACGAGCTGAGAAAATAAAATAACCTAGTCTGGCATATGTTTTGTGCACCTGAGAATAAAATGTATTATCTTGCGTGTGAGGATGTATAGCACGCCAAATATCCCTGCGGCCTATATTTCCCAGTCAATGCAGCTCCTCCCTAGAAAGAGCTCCAGTATGCCCATGACAGAGTGCTGATCTACCCAATGCATTATCAAAGACCAAATTAATATCCCCTCTCAATAAGATCAAGCAGTCTGGTGTGTCGCTCACCTCTGATACTGCACGTCGTAGGAAAGATTCCTTCCCCTCATTAGGTGTATAAATAGTCCCTAAGGCAAAGGAGCAGGAGCCCACTGTTATCGTGTATGTGAGAAGCCTGCCTTTGATTTCAGCCCATTTGGGACCCACTGTCCACCTGAAGGATTTAGATATTAGGATGACTACCACAGCTGTTTTGGTGGTGTTGGATGAGAAATATTGTTTGGGAAAAACTCTAGAACAAAGTCTATGGATATCCCCAGCAAGGAAGTGCATTTCTTGGAGAAAGTAAATATGAGCCCCAGAATGCTCCAAATATGAAAGGATAGTACCTCTTTTTATAAGGTTATTCAAGCCTTTAATGTTGAGAGTGAGAATTGTCAAGTTGTGTGTCATGAGCATGGTAATTAGAGGAATGCTAGATTTATGCCTCTATGAAGGGCGGTCCAATACTCATAGACAGAAAGTTTGGAGTATTGTAAAAGGCCTTGCCCAGTTAATATATTGGCAAGGTGAGATCGCTGAGAGTAGGTCCCGTAAGAAAAAAGAGCAAACAACCCCATAAACAGCAAAACAAAAAACTTAAGTGACATGAAAATGAATAGTCCAAGGGAATCAGTCCTTCGGGTTGATACCCAAATGGAATAAAGAATTTGGGGATGTGTGGTGGCCAAGACCCCAGCTACCCCCAGCCCACCCCGCCCGCTCAATAAGATAAAGAGGGTAACACCGCTAGGCTCATGTTTCATCTATATAAACGGGGTCTCCAGACAGCGAAGCCGTATCTGCCTCTCTCTGGCCATGATCTCTGGATCAGGTCAGAGTCACCGAAGGGTTCTTGGTCTCCAGCCCTATCCGACTCCTGTGAGGTCCTCCCCATCGTTGGCTAGTCTAGGGGTCGTTTAGGAGCGTGTCATCATTGCACAATAGTCGGCATGTCTCCTCCAGTGATATGAGTTATTTACGTGTTCCGTTGAGGCGAAAGATAATCTAGAATGGATTTCCCCACGAGTAGGAAATGTCTTTATTTTGGAGATAAGTCATAACTGGGCGGAATTCTAAACGTTTTTGAAATGTGGAAGCTGCAAAGTCTAGATACAGCTTCGAAGTGTGTCCTCTAAACTGGATTGGGTGGTGGCTATGGCTTCTCGAAGAATTCGCTCTTTGAGTGGGAAATCGTGAAGACAAACTAAAATGTCTGCTGGTGGTGCAGAGTCAGGCCATTTAGGGCCTACTCTATGTGCCCTGTCAAGTTTGATTTCAAGTTCCAAAGGTTCGGCCATGATAGATCTGAAAAATTTGATGGCGAACTGAGCAATGTCCGTGCCTTCAGCTCCAGGTGGGCCCCTAATTCGTATATTATTGCGTCTGGATCTATTTTCTAAATCCTCAGCTTGGACTTGCAGGTCAATCTGTTGATCTTTTAAGCAGATAATTTCCTGTTGGAGCTGCTCGATCTCTTCATATTTGCCTGTCTCGTGGTCTTCCAATGCGAATACTCTATCCTCCAGGCTCTCCAAATCTCGGCCGACCTCTCTGATGTCGCTGGATAGATCTTTCCTGAGAGTTTAAAGATTTTCTCTGAGAGAGGCGAAGAGGGCCTCCAGAAAGGAGCGAGTGACTGGAGTAACTGTTTCCTCAGCATTCGACGTGGGTTCGGTCAATGAAGGCAGTGTGGTGTCGCCTCCTCGTGTCACTCCAGGTTTAGTGAGCATGTCTTTCAGCGAACTGTCCTTTTTTCCCCAATCTGTGGCCATTACCGCTGGTAGCAATAAAGAGTTGAGCCGTGTGGGTCTATGACTGCTGTAGAGTGTTGCCATCGCAATGAAAAGTGAGTGGATATCAGTGCAAATCACAGTGAGAGCAGATGCAGTTCAAGCTGAGCAGAGGAATGGTTCAAGATCAGTTCTATGCAGGATAGACAGAGAGAAGGCCCCTATGAGATTTGGAAACGACCCGGGGGGAGCCGGACTGGTCGGATCAGAGCCTCGGCCTCTCCAAAACGTGGAAGGGAGCAGAGGTGCGCTCCCCCTTGGGTGCACAAGAACTCTGAGGCTCTTCGTCAGGCAGGTCGTATCACCACCTTGCAGCTCCCAGCGTTTCACGGCAGCAATGAGGACTTTCCCCGGATCAGCGGGATACGTTATTATACGCCCGGTTTAGTACAGCCGCTACTATTTATGCTGTACCCACACTTGCAGAAACTTGGCTTCTTAGCCCCAATTTACTTTGACAAGCATTATCTGACTTCCTACTACTTACAAGACTACGTATCTGTACAAGAAAATTGGATTTACTGAAAAATAGCATTACCCAACACGCACCGTTTGTGTAGGATTACAAATTGGGATAAGTGCTTCGAAGTTGAACATTAAAAATATAACCAGAATTGTTGGACTACCGCCATTGCTGTCGTTTATCCCGAATTATCTAGGGATTAAAAAAAAACTTCTCACCATCTCTACCATTGAATGATTAAGCCTTGAAAAAGTCGTCTACACGACGAAACACGTGTCGGCTGTCTTCAACAACACTTCGTACTTCGTGTCAACACAACCAAGATCATTTGTGTTTTTGCCTTTTTGTACTCATAGGGTTATATATTTTATATTATTACATGGTGCGGTGTTTATTAAAATTAACTGACAACAAGGTCAATTGACTGACTTGTGGCTGTGCTCTGTAATCAATATTCTATTTTGAAGTATAGGGTGAGATTTTTTTTTTCTCTATATATGTCAACACTGGTAAATGGCACAGTGTTTTACATTGAGCACGCCTGTACATATTAACTGTCTTACTGATTGAAAGATAACACAGAGGTGCTGACCTGTGTTATATCACCACTGCCATTTGTCTTTTGAATTGCTAGTTCACAGTGGGGGTTAGACACCCCGGGGTGTTGGGCTGAGGTTGGTCACTGCCGCTGGTGTTAGGCCCAAAATGTCGGCCGGTCGGTGGGCAAGGGTGACACACGTCGTTTCAGGCCTGGGGAGTGAGTCCATGGAGCACAGCACCCTGCTAACTCGTCGCCGAAGGAGCAGATATGTTCTGAGGGCTGAAAGAATCTTCTCCCAAAGGTGATCTGTCGTCACAACCCCTTTTCAAGCCAGCTACGACGATCCTCCATAGCCCTCCGCTCTGGACACCTGCATCCCAGGGCTACGTGCTTCCGGGGTTGGCTGGGTGGGGCACCGTAGCTATCTCTGATGGTGGACACTGAGGAGGGTCAATATTACCCCGGTGTTGAAATAGAAACAGGCCGGATCAGCAGCGGGGGACGGAGAAATGAAATGAAATGAAATGAAAAGGGTTTTTATAAAGCGCATGGCTAACCGGAGGCATCCCAGTGCTGTGACAGTAACTAGAGTTGAAGTGAGCCTCTACGGATAGCGCCAGGTCTTCAGATGTTTTCGGAATGTAAGGTGATTGGGTTCTTTACGGAGGTCCAATGGAAGGGCGTTCCAGAGTTTGGCGGCGTTGTAAGAGAAGAGCCGTCCCCCGCTTCTGGCCTTCTTGATCTTTGGTATTGCTGCTAGGTGGAGCTCATCTGAGCGTAGTCTTCTGTTGGCCTTGTGAGGACGGATCACATTTTTGATAATGGGTGGTCCGCTCCCTCCCAGGGACTTATGGGCGACACACATGGCTTTAAAATGGATTCTTTCTTGAACCGGGAGCCAGTGGAGAGCGCGCAGAGCAGGCTTTGCTGAGCAGCGGTTGTGGGTCCCCATAAGCAGCCTTGCAGCAGAGTTCTGCACGATCTGTAGTTTCGTGATAGCTGAACTAGGGGCACCCAAGTAGAGGGCATTGCTATAATCTATCCGAGACAGAATTAGAGATTGGACCAGCAGTTTTTTTGGCTCGACTGGGTAAGAGGGGAAGCACTTTACGTATCATTCTTAGCAGCCCATAACAAGATGCTGCCGTCTTCCTGGCTTGGGTTTTGAATGAAAGGTCTTGGTCTAACCAGATACCTAGACTTTTGATCTCTGTTTTTGGGGACGGTGCTGGCCCCATACAGGCTGGCCACATGGTGTTTGATTTAAAGCTTAGATGGTTGCCTAAAAGCAGCAGTTCGGTTTTATCACCATTGAGTTTTAGATGGGATAAACTCATCCATTTGGCCACTTCTTCAAGGCAAGAATGGAGATCAGTGGACGTCTGGTCGATCTGGTTCAATGCGGACGGCGAGGCTGTGTGTCATCAGCATATGTTACCATATGAATCCCAAAGGGGAGGTGATATCCGCCAACGGAGACATATAAACATTAAAAGTGTAGGGCTCAGGGATGAGCCCTGGGGGACTCCACACCGAAGGGGAATGGGTTTTGAGCAGGTGTCGCCTTCAAAAACCTGGACAAGTCTATCTTCTAAAAAAGATTGGAGCCATAGTAAGGCGGTGCCGGAAAACCGATACTCCTGAGGCGGTGAATCAGAATTTGATGGTTCACCGTGTCAAAGGCTGCGCTCAGGTCGAGGAGAATTAAGGCAGCGGAGCCTCCCGCATCCAGGATCTTTCTCGATTCTTCCACAACCGCTAATAAGGCGGTCTCTGTACCCTGACGAGGGCGGAAGCCTGTTTGTGAGGGATGGAGCAGGTTGTGGAACTCGAGAAATGCGGAGAGTGTGTGATTGACATGTTTCTCCACAATTTTGCTAATTCCTGGGAGCAGCGAGATTGGACGGTAATTGCCCAGATCCGCAGGATCCAAATGCATTTTTTTAGCAATGCTTTTATCATTGCCTTTTTCCACTCGGGGGTGACTATACCTGACACGAGGGAAGCGTTAATCAGTCAATGATTGTGGGGGCAATTGTAGGTACTACCAATTTTAAAATATTAGGTGGTGCCGGGTCCAATGGTGACGCTGATTTAACTGAGGAAAGAATAGCTAAAAAAGATTCATGGGTCAACAAAGCATAGGCTTCCAGCTGATGTTCATTTTGACACTGGCCCAGATCCATAGGGCCAGTTATCATATCACTGTCTCTTTGGGGGAGTCGCTTGAGAATATTCTGAACTTTAGTAGAGAAGTATTCCACAAGTTCGTTGCAGCGGTGTCCCGAAGGGTCCGGCGCAGTCTGAGGAGTGGGAACTTTAAGTAGCTTTTTAGCTATGAGGAAGGTTTCTCTCGAGGAGTTTGCCGCAGATGTAATCTTTTCCTCATAATAGGCAGCCTGGGCTCTCTTTATTTCTGCCTTGTATATTCCGATGGCTGTCCTATATTCTTGTTTTTTGCTAGATGAAAAATCTTTTCTCCATATCCTTTCTAGTTTTTTGCATTGTTGTTTTTGGCTGCGTAGTGTGGGTGAAAACCATGCAGCCTTGTTAGGTCCCACTTTCTTATGGATAGCTTTCTTAGGGAGCACCATATTAAGTGATCCCTCAATCCAGTTCATAACGCTTTTGTTAGCTGCCACAGGATTGGGGTCCAAGTTCGGTTTGGTGTTTTCAAGTTCCTGAGCCCACCCCTCCAAGGGGAGTTTAGGCCAGGGACGGATATGCATGCATGTCGATTGGGTATGTGATACGGTAGAAAGAGGCTGCCAAAGAAAAGGAATTAGAAAGTGGTCTGGGTGTAAAGGGGCAGGGGTTCTGGCCCCTGGGCCAAGTCGGGCGTGGTCGCGTCATGTGGCGCTTTTGAGGGTGTCAGCAGTGCGTTGGGTCCAGCTACTAGACCGCTGACCCGGTGCCCGTCACTGCATAAGCCTCTTCCTGGTCTTCCACCAATTCCCCCGTCTACCCTCCACCCGAGCTATAACACAGCTCCCCCGAGGACAGATAGTCAATTTCAAATCACAACAATAGTTAAAAAAATAGCAGCAGAGGTTAATTTTAAAATTATTTCAGCAACGGTAAAAACAATAAAAGCACTCCGGTTCCCGTGAGGGCAGAGACCACTCTAATTACCGCTGCGCGGTCGCGTCATGTGGCGCTTTTGAGGGCGTCAGCAGTGCATCGGGTCCAGCTACTATACCGCTGACCCGGCGCCCATCACTGCATGAGCCTCTTCCTGGTCTTCAACCAATTCCCCCGTCTACCCTCCACCCGAGCTATAACACAGCTCCCCCGAGGACAGATAGTCAATTTCAAATCACAACAATAGTTAAAAAAATAGCAGCAGAGGTTAATTTTTAAATTATTTCAGCAACGGTAAAAACAATAAAAGCACTCCGGTTCCCGTGAGGGCAGAGACCACTCTAATTACCGCTGCGCGGAGAGACCTGAAAACACATCTCACCTGACCGCCATCTTGGCCACGCCCCCTAAGGCAGCATCTTTAATGGATTCGTCATTGAAATGCAAGATCTTACAAGATGGCCTTGTGTTAACCCCTGTGAGGGACAAGGAAATACTAGAATGATTGGAGACCAGTCTAGAGAGAATGTCTGTAATCAGGTGAGTATGTGTGTTGGAGATGAGGAGATTGTCGATTCTTGAGTATGATTTGTGTGGGTTGGTTAAAAAGGTGTAGTGCCTGGTGTCAGGGTGTTGCAGTCTCCGTGAATCACGCAAGCTGATTCTTGATCATAATTTGAGGAGAGATTTGTGTGACCTCAGAGCCTGAAATTAAGCTCTTGACTGCCTATCTAAAGTAGCACCTAGGGGAAGATTAAAGTCATCACTGATGATGATCAGTCCATCGTCTGGTATATGGCTTAGTGGGGTAGATAAGGAATCCCAGAAGTCTGGTTCATCAGAGTTCGGTCCATAAACATTGAGAACATGGAAAAAGTTGGCATTTTTGGAAAGCTTTGTGAGGATCCATCTACCCTCATTGTCCAACACATGTGAGTCTACAGATAAACCTGATTTTCTGGCAATCAAGGTCATCACCACTTTTTTCTTGTTTGGTGTGGGTGAGCATAGAGCTCCACTGATGAAGCTGTTCCCAAATGAAGCCAACTCTTAAGGACCAATCTTGGTTTCTTTGAATAAGATTATATCAGGTTTGAGTTTATATAGATAGTTTTCAATTTTTTGTGTTTAACTGGGTGATTGAGCCCTTAACGTTTAGCGAGATTATCTTTAGATTCTCGGTGAGAAGAGAACTAGCCATGTTGTCACGATTTGCTAATGATTTGGAGACACATGAGCAGAGGCTTCAGCTTGGTCCCATATTGTACCCAGACAAGCGAAGCTCGGGACATATCAAACAGTACTAGCGCTGGTGAAGACATCCTCCTTGGGAATAAATGTACCTCAATCACCCATAAGGGGATCTGTGTGAAGGTGCATTGTTCCTAGTGAGTGAACAAAGAGAGAACAAAGGAAGGATTTGTCATGTCAGGAGATTTAAATAATACTATAAAGAGAAAAATGCTAAAATATTTTACGGCCCAACCACTGAAAAAAAAAACTTCCAAAAAGCCCTACTCTTACCACCAAACACCCATTGCACCCTTAACACTGAATGTGGGGGAGACGACAGCGGGGTAACAGTTTATAAAAAGTTATAAACAATCTAGGACAAGATGATATCCTGGTTTTAGCAGGCTGTGCACAAGGGTCTCTATTCACAAAATACACAGCAAGCGTGGGTGTTTATCCAAAAGCGTGGGCAAATATATTGTCAGCGGCACAGATAGTCACAATGTGTTACATCAAAAATACAACATATCATGAAAGATAAGTTTAAAATTGACCACAGCACTAGGCATTAGTAAAAACAACAATGCAGATTTGAATGCAAAAGGCGCATGAGATACGGGCGCTGGTATTACCTTTTGTATTATCAAAGGCACTAACCTCGGGCCATCCACAATGGTAGGTCAACAGTCTTTGGGGCCCTGTGATACATTTCATAGGCAATAAGTTGGAGTGTGAGGTCAGTGCCTAGAGCAGCACTAGGCAAAAATGCGAAAACGTCAAGGCAAAGGGTGGCAATACCGTGTGACAGTAGCAAACCCTGTATGTAGGAGTTTTAATTAGAAACAGAAGGTATTAAACTTCACCACAACAGTGAGATAACGGTAAATAAGTAAGGCACATAGATACACTTATCTGCATTAGCATTAGGAAGAGCACCGGCATAGTATATATGAGTGACACTCAGAACGAAGTTAAAACACAAATAACATAGAATTCCTGGGGATAAGGCTCAGTTCTTCTTCTTCTTGGTGGTAGGCGTGTGTTGGGTTTCCATGGCCAGGTCATCTCTTCCATCCAAGAAAGCTTGCAGGTCTTTATGATCAATGAAAATGTGGTGCTTCCCATCGGCCTAGACCCTAAATTTTGCAGGACCAGTAAAGGAAAACTCCAAGTTCGAGTTCTTGAGCCTGGGTCCAAGTGCCAGAAGACCATTCCTGACGTCTGCTGTCGATTTCAAGTAGACTTGCGATATGAATTTATTGTGGCCATTCCATATAATGTGGTTGATTTTATGCCTGTAGTACAGTATTAACTCAGTGTGCTGATAGCGTTACGGGTTGGCAAACAATCTGACGTTTAATGGCTTTATTGGATGATTTGAATGAAGGGGTGCACTCTTTCTAGTACAAAGTCTTTTTTGAAGGACAGGCCCTTTGTTTGTGGAAGCCACTTTTCCAGGAAGGAAATACAAGAGTCCGATGAATCCTCCGCTCCTTCAGGTATTCGAAAATCCACAGGCTTCCTCTACGGTTTCTGTCCTCTAATTCCGCCATGTTCCCTTGGAGTGACTTGGATGATGCTTGTAGTTTCTGTATGTCTTTGTTTGAGTTGGCAGCCATGTCTTCCATTGTACTGATCTGAGTCTCTGCCTCAGCCACTTTGCTGTTAATGGCGTTAATGTACGATCTTATGGCACATAGTTCTAGTTGCATCATATCCGTGTTGGCCTTTGTAGATTTAGCAAGGTCATGTACTTCAGCAAGTTTCTTTAGAATCATTTCCATAGTGTTGGTTATGCTTACCTTCCCCTTAATTGGAGAGTCCAGGCCGGTGGTTCCGCTTTTGAACATCTAAGGCCTGTTTTGGTCTTTTTTTCGAAAATCAATACAAGAACCTCCCACTAGACCTATATTGCTTTTATATAGGCTAACAATAGTCCTAGGGGGATATCCACAATGAGTACATAATAAGCATACAATATTTATTTTTTTACATAAAATGTATTTTGTTAAAAAATAATTATTTCATCATTTGTATCAAAAAGAGTAAGAAACATTAATTTTCTCTATAATTTCCTTCCACATTTCTTTTATATGGATATTCAATAATTTCATTTTTTCAAAAGATCAGCATAGACATTGCTTTTTTGACATGGACAATGCTATCTGCGTCATTCATATACATATGTATGACCCCTGCAAATTGACCACACTTGCATACTGGCCTCTCACACCAACATACATACTCATTTATTCAACAAACCATGTCATACCCTCCCAAGATCGCATACACTATTATGGTCACCAAAAGGACAGCTGTAATACAGTCTCTGTGACAGTGTTGTGGGTCGGGTGTCTCACATTCAGGTCAACGCACGTTTCAGTGGGTATTATCACTTTTAGACCACCTTCTTCAGGACCACCAATACAACAAAATAAAGGCGAGTGGTTGGGGTATAACTTCAAGATGTGGAAGTATTATTTTTATAAGCATCTGTCCTGATACAGGTCATCAGTATAGTCACAAAGCCCTTAGTAGCCACTAATCGGACAATTTTAGTGCTGACATGGCACCTGTACAGAGTCCTCCCTCCGCATTCCTTATTTTCAGGCAATGTGTCAAAATAATATAATAATATAATAATAATCCTGTTTTGCTGACTTCGTTTTTGCTGAATTTAGGACTCTGGGCACTATACCACTGCCAATCCGTGTTAAAGTGCATGTGCTCTCTGCTTAAAAATGGTGACATTGGCTTATCCACAGTTGGCATATTTAATTTACTTATAAGTGCCTGGTAAAGTACACTACATGTGCTGATAAACTAAATGCTACTAGTGGGCCTGCAACATTGATTGTGTACCACCCACTTAAGTAGTCTAAAAATGTCTCGGACCTGCCACTGCAGAGCCTGTGTATACAGTTTTTAACTGCCATGTTAATCTGGCAAAATAACCCTCTTGCCAGGCCCAAACCTTCCTTTTTGATACACATGTCACCCCTAAGGTACCCTGGACAGCCCAAGTGCAGGGTGCAGTGAATTTAGAAAGTAGGACATGTACTTTTAAGTTTTACAAGTCTTGGTAGTGAAAAACTCTTAAATTCATTTTTAACTGCTGCAAGGCCTATCTCCCCCATAATATATTATTGGGGTTACCTTATTACATTTTATATTTTACACTTTTAAATAGAAAGTGATTGTACCGCCAAGTTTTGTATCTCTAGAATCAAAATTTAAGTTCACAACTTATGGTGAAGTCGGATTTTAAGTTGTAATTCTGAAAATACCACATTTGCAAAGTTGGCATTTTTCTTACTTTAGTCATTTGTTGCCTTCTGTCTGCCTCTGAATACACGTCTGGGGTGAGTGACAGCTGGGCTTTGTGCATTCCCTCTAGACAGCCTCACAAAGGAAGCTTAGTTGTAACTGATGGGCCATCCTGAACAGAATGGGAGGGAGGAGTTGACTGTGTCCTGTCCCCACACCAAGGGCTGCATACCCACCTGTTTTCAGTCTGGATCCAGGCAGGAAGGAGAGGGACTCTGTGCAATTCAAATGCATCTCTTTGAAGTCTCCCCCAGGTCAAATGCACTACCTGGGTATAAGTACTGGACCTCAGACACCACCAACGCAGTACACTTCTGGACCTGTGGATACTCTGCCAGGAAGAAGGACTGCTGTGCTGCTACAAGGACCGCAACTCTGCTGGACTGCTACTCTGCTGGACCCCTGCTTTGCTGTGCTGACCTGCTATCCTGCTGCCCTCTTGCCTGGGAGTGGGAAGAACTGGACCTGCATCTTTCCACAACAGAAAGTGACTCCAAAGGCTTGCTGGCTTGCCAACTGTCTGAAGTCTCAGGGACATCAAAGACTTCCAACTCACCCTGCTACAGCACCTGGACTCTGCCTTCTGTGAGTCTTGCCCTGCCAAGTGGTACCAATCCAGTCCTGGGCCCTTGGAGGTGGGTATAAAGCGCTGCTCTAGCAGAAACCCACACATCGACACTGTTGCACAGTTCGGAACCGGTGCATCTCTATTGGTAATGACAGATCGCTCCTACAGCGGGCATTGAGTGCATTGATGCGTGATGCATCGTCTCCATTCCTCACGCACCTTTGACTTTGCACAGCTCGACGACGATGTATCAACTTCATCCTGCAGATCGTCGATGACGCATCGCCTCTTTGCTCCTCGCATCCCATCTTCGACGTCGATGCAAGCAAGGGACTTTGCAAAGGACCAAGGCTGGTCCATGTAGCCGACTCAGCTCCATCACGGTTGGCCTGAACCTTTGGATTTGATCCATTCTAGCGCAACCAAATAGCCCCAGTTGGAGCTTTATGCTTTTAAGCATGGTGTTTTGGTCTTGGTTTGTTGATTACATTAAGCACTATTTTTCTGTAACCAGGTGTGGTATATTTTTGTGTGGTGTTTTCACTAATTGAAGTGTTGCACAAATACTTTACACATTGCCTCTTAAGTTAAGCCTGACTGCTCTGTGCCAAGCTAACAGGGGGTGAGCACAGAGCACAGATTAATTTAGGGTGTGTTTGTGACTTACCTTGACTAGGATTTTGTTTTTTGCCTGGACAGGGTGCATACCTCTGCCATCCAGAAACCCAATTTCATGTTGTTGTGTATTTAGTTATATATTATTATTTCTGGTGATTTATAATTATTTTTCTGATGTAATATATTTTTGTATTGTTAAAACGTGTATATGGTGTTTAATGTTTATTTTAATGTTTTGTTTAAAGTGAAAAGTAGTTATTGTTTTGTTTAATAATGATAATGTAATTATTTAGACAATATTATAGTCAATATTGTGTGAGGCAATTTTTTGGACTATTGCTATGCTTATTTAAAGGGAGCAATATTTTTAGTTCCAATATTTTTGTTTTCGCTATAAGTAAAGAACAATATTTTTTAAAAGCGATATTTAGGTTCTAGATATATGTAGTTTTATTAGTTAAGTATAAGAAAGCAATATTTTTGTTAACGATATTTAACTTCCGATATTTTTGTATCTCAATATTGTGTGCATCAATATTATGTCACTGAACCCTAATCCTGCTGAGGGGCTTTTAAAATCAGGACAGGCCCAAGTCATTAGAATGTGTAGGAGGGACAAGGACTTTCCATTTTCAAAGCGGTCTGGATTTTGTTCAGCAGACATGTGGTACAGCAATGATAATACATTTAAAAAATGTAGGGCAAAATATGTAAATGTAGGTGGATAATTTTAGAGAGAAATCCAGAAATTATGGATTTATGTATTTATGTAATTCTACCAATAGGATTACCCAAGTTTTTTTTTTTTTACTTGATTTTATTGCAATTTTCCAAAATTGCGTGCATCAATACACTGCACATACAATACGAAGCATTTGGACTAATCGTTGACAGAAAAAAGAAAATATCATGTAGAGCAGCAATAGTTCCATAATCATCAACATCAGAACAACAGTAGAGGCTCATACAATAAAGACAGTTTGATAAGTCTGATCCACAGGACCAGCCAGCGAACCCAACAATCGTGTCACCAGGAAGTAGAGTTCAGTCCGTGAGTTCAGGATGGAGCAACAAATAAAAACGGAGTGGTTGCCAGATGTTTTTGGGGCGCGATGTGAGAGCCAACAAAGGCTCGTACACATCACTAGTGGTGTCACAATATATTAAGTCCCTCAACCAGGACATCACCAGAGGCGGCGCGGCTCCCCCACAGTGTAGGGAAACCTGCCTCTTGGCTAGCAATAATGCAATTGCGGTAAAGCGCCTAATCCTCGGGCTCAAAGGGAGTACATACCCCAGCAATGCCAGTAAGGGAGTATGAGAGAGCTCAGTCTCGACCATTTGTTCCAGATGACCAAATACCGCCCCCCAGAACGCCAGAACAGCAGGGCAGTTCCATGCCAAGTGAATGAAATCAGCATGCGCCATAGCACATCTCTGACAATTATCCGGCCTTGTGCGGTCCATTTTTGCAAGTACCACGGGAGTGACATAGATTCTATGCAGATACTTAAAATGTAAATGTTTATGTTTATAATTACTTGACACCAGGCGCGTCTGCTCATAACAATAGGCCCACATCTTGTCTGTCATGGGCTGCGCCAGGTCTCCCTCCCATGCCGCACATGCCCCACCACCCATCATTGGTCGGAGTGCCTGCGCTTGGTGGTACATTCTGGAGACCAGGTTTGCGCTATCCGGTGTAGTAATGGTTGTTGTGAGTGAGAGGAACTCGGGGGTTCTTCTGTCTCAGGGCGCAATGCAGTGACTAGTGCCATTTGCGTTCTGTGCACAAGGAAGCGGTCTAACATAGTTATATTTCGATCATTTGTTAAGTACGTCACTGTACGTAAGTGGCCGTCTCTAAACATATCTCCCATGGTTTGTATCTGACAATGAGCGAGTGCATGTTGGGTTAATACTTCAGTTGTGGGGGATATCCAGGGATTATTCAGCACCGGCAAATGTGGGGAATACAGGTGGCCCGCCTTTATGTACCTACACAGATGCCCCCAAGCCCAGCTTGTAGTTTGTATCGTGTGGATCTCAGCCGGCGTTCTCCTCAGCCCAAGCGGGAGAATAGTAGAGGGGGGTAGGGAAGGGCTTGAGTGTGCTCAGGTTTCAAGAACTGTAAGCGCGCATCCGGGGGTACCAAAAGTAGGCGTAGTGCGCCTGTGCCACTAGATAGTACAATTGGAAGTCGGGTACTCCAAACCCTCCTCTTTCAAAGGGATGAGTGAGTGTTCCCCAGCCCACCCGCGCTTGTCCCCCTGCCCAGATCTTCCGTGTTAACATCCCCCGGAGAGTGCTAAAAAAGGAGACTGTGACAGGAATTGGGATGTTTAAAAACAAATATAAAAACCTGGGTAATAGAACCATCTTGATGATCGTGATGCGGCCAGCCACCGACAATGGGAGTGTAATCCAGCAGTCTATCTGCCCAGAGAGACGGTCAATGGCCGGTCCATAATTAAGCCGAATAACTTCTGAGGCCGTGCGGTGTATAATTACCCCAGGAGATCTGGGGGGGGTGGGGGTCATCGCACCAACGCAGTGGGAAATCCAGCGTAAATGGTTTGGTAGCGTCCGTTAGGGGGAATATTTCAGATTTGTTCCAATTGATGACCAGGCCAGAAAAAACGCCAAACCACACCTCCTCCCTCATAATTGGAGAGAGATATAAGACCGGTTCCCGAACAAATAAAAGGACATTGTCCGCATATAAGAACGCCAGAAGGGGACCCTGATGAAACCCTATGCCTCGCTGAAGGTGCCGCTCTTGAAGATGCCACACCAGTGGGTCCATCGGTATAATAAACATCAGAGGCGAAAGCGGACAGCCCTGCCTGGTGCCTCGCGACAATGCAAATTTATTAGACAACACCCCATTTATGCGGAGCTGCGCAACTGGGTTGGTATACAGAAGGCGGACTAAGGAGCGGAAATTCTGGGGAAACCCAAGTTTACTGAGCGCCGCCTGTAAAAAATCCCACTCTAGGGAATCAAATGCTTTTTCCGCATCTAATAATATTGCCGCAGCAGGGACCGCAGGGTTGATTTGGTTGATGGCCGCGAACAATGTACGTAAGTTTACCGAAGTCGATCGATTTGGCATAAAGCCCGACTGGAAGGGGGAAATGATCTGACCGATTAAAAGCGATATACGCGTAGCCAATAACTTCGCCAATATTTTATAATCCTGGTTTAAAAGCAACAACGGCCTGTATGAGGCGCATCGGTCAGGCGGCTTGCCCAGTTTCAGGAGCAATGTTATAGTTGCTTCACGCATGGTAGGGGGCAGCTCTCCTGCCTCCAGTGCCTCTGCGTAAACCTCCAGGAGGTGCACGACTAATTGCACTTTATAAGTTTTGAAGAACATGCCGGTGAGGGCGTTTGTGCTGGGAGCTTGAGAACCATCCAGACTGTCAATAACTTCAACAATCTCGTCCGCACCAATGGGCGAAGCAAGAAACTGCTGCTGTCCTTTTTCCATCCACACCATCGCTATTTCATTTAAATAATCCGAAAGGGCTTCGCCAGTCGGTGGGGAGCACGTAGTGTAGAGACGAGTGTAATAGGACAAAAAGATCAACTGGATATCAGCACCATCCGTGACTAAAGTGCCATCTGTGTCCTGGAGCTGGGTAATATATGTGACATGGTGTCTAGGGGTAAGCAAGCGGGCCAAAGTGCATCCCGGACTTTCTCCCTCCCCATACACACGAGCACGTGCATATTTCCCCAAATAAGCGATATCCCAATGCGCCAGTTCCTGAAATTCTCCCAATAACTTAGCGCGTTGATGCAACAGAGAGGGGGCCACGCTCGTCATTGTCTGAGCATCCAGACCTCGCAGTTCCTGCTCGGTGGCATCAAGATCCCGGCGAATTGTACGAAGCACCCCAGTCTGCTTAGCAATGCAGACGCCCCTGATATACACCTTAAAGGCCTCCCACAGTGCAGCATAGCGTGGCACAGAGCCAGTGTTTATCTGAAAGTACTCTACGATCGCGTCCTGCACTTCACTCTTGAAAACGGTATCTAATAATCCGTCAGTTGGGAAGCGCCAGGACAAAGAGCGGCGTCCAACAGTGGGCATAATCAGTGCAAGCAGCACTGGTAAGTGATCCGATAGGGTGCATGGTAAATGATCCACTTCCTGCACATTGAGCAGGAGGTACGGGGTAACATACCATCGGTCTATGCAGGACCAAGTATCATGCGGCGCCGAATAAAATGAGTATCCCTGAGCAGTTGGGTGTCGCTGTCGCCAGGCAACCATCAGAAGGTGTGTATGTAGGAGTGCCTCGAGTTCCCTCGTGGAGCAAGGCTTGGTGTTGTGCCCAGTGCCAGTGGTGTCTGACCCGGGTTGTAGTGTGAGGTTGAAGTCTCCCCCAAATATGATAGAATCAAATGGTATGCCAGTGATGCGTGTTGAGATGTTAGCAAAGAAGCCCTGGGTGTCCACGTTAGGGGTGTAAACATTAATGAAGAGTATGCGCTGCGCTCCTAGGTTTCCTGCCACTATTAAGTAGCGGTCCTCAGGGGAAGGGAAACGACTTACGAATCAAGATACAAACCCAGCAGGAATAGCTGCTATAGCTAGCAAAAAATCGGTTACTACCCCAAGCGGCAGCAAAACGGCTGTCAACCTGCGGGGCATAATGGGTCTTCTGCAATAATGCAACATGTATCATGTGTCTTGCAAGATAGGCAAGCACCTGCCGTCCCTTACGGGGGTTCGACAGACCTCTAACATTCCACTTAACGCATCTCAGCTCAAGCCCGCCCGCCCTCCCGACCCCCCTACGATTGGTGCAGCAGTATGTCATCCAGCTTCCCTCTATAGTCATGCTTGAGTAGCCAACCGGTGAGAACATTAGTAGCCTGCAAGCAAAAAACAAGATCAAACTCACTAAACAGTGGTTCCCACCCCCCTGCCCCCCTCCCACATCGGATATCTACCCAACCAATATCTGGTGAGTCCCAACACATTTTAACCTTGAGAAAACATTCCCACCCAAATTAGAAGAAGTAGGAGATCTCCTAGGGGGGCAGCAACGCCCGAGCGGACCACGAAGCATGATATCAATAGACCATAATGTGCATATGGCTACACTCAACAGGAGTCAGGACAATGACTGTATCACCAAATACAAGGAAGAGAAAGGCATCCCATCACATCGTCCTTCAAGTGTTCTTGATTCCATGCCCAGATAATCGTCTCTCTTTACGTCCGAGAGTCGCCTCGTTGACAGCCACGTATTTTCAGACCATGAAGTGTTACTTTCCAGGGGAGGTGCCCCAGCCCAGTTTGTGGCATTTCCAATAGTCTGCTGCCTCCGCCGGCGTATCAAAAATAATAGTTTTACCACTGATCTGAGCACGAAGGCGCGCCGGGTATTCTCATTTCGCAGGGTTCGCTTGATGTCTTGAAATTTGCACCGGGCCTCCTGGACCATTGGCATGAAATCTGGTTAGAGCGACAGCGCCATTCTCTGATACTGCAAATTTTCCACCTCTCGGGCTTTACGTAGGGCATGATAGTTAAGTAATCACGCGATAATAAGACGGGGAGGTGCGCCAGGAGCCAATCTGGGGACCAGGGATCTGTGAGCCCGCTCCACCGCAAAAGTGTTGGAAAAACAGTCTCTGCCAAATAATTCCAACAGTAGCCGTTCCACGTATGCCTCCATGGGGCCTGTGTTGGTGGTCTCGGCGATCCCAGCAATCCAAAGGTTATTGCGGCGCGACCGCACCTCTAAGTGCTCCGCCTTTGCCGCTGTCATCTTCAAAAGGCGCTCCGTACAATCTAGGCGCTTAATCATGGCAGCCTGTGTATCCTCGGTGTCAGAGATTCGTTTTTCAGCAGCATCTATGCGGGTTTCGTGCTGCTCCAGCCGGCCATGCATAACTTCCATCCGTGCGCCCAGCTCGTCAAAATGCGCATCTATGGCCTTGAAGCCAGCCTGCAGCTCCGCCATTATGGCAGCAGTGCCTTCCAGTGCCGGGCAGCCAGAATCAGGGGGATCGGAACGCTCTGGAAGATCGCCATGTGGGGCATCGTCTCCGCCCTGCCTCGTGAGGGTCTTAGCGGCCTCGAAGGTAAGCTGTCGTTGTTAGGGGTCCCTCCGACCCATATTGTTAACTAGGTGCCAAGGCGCAGTAAAAGTGAGACGATTCTCAAGTAACCAGTAATAAGAAAGTCAAGGGGGGGGATCCACCGACCAGCCGAACGGCAGCCCAGAAGGTGGTAGCAGATGTATCCTGCTTACTACATCGCCAGTCGCGCCATCAAAGAGCAAGTTGGGCCGTTCTACGTCTGTCTTGGACGCGGCTCCAGGCACCCCGCCCCTCCGCTACTTACAGTTTGGGGCAAGCCAGAATATCGCGGGCATCATCCTCTCCCTGGAGCACCACAGTCGCCATCAAGTGCTTCCAGGGGAAAGGCGCGAGCGGTCGGCCCCAGCAGAAGTCCATGCGTCGCTCCAGTCTCACTCAAGGCGCCGGAACATTCAATGAGGGAGGGGGGTTCTGCGACCAGTCACCAGACTCACGGCCGCCTCCACGTTTGGGCCAGAAGAGAGCCCATCACCTCTCGACCCCGTTGTTGTTGGCCGCAAATCCCCGGGCTCGATTTGTCTCTACAGCCGCACCCAGCGACAGCGGCCCCGCCCTAAGGCTCATCCGCAACCCCTGACGTCGCGGGGACTCCGAGGACCGCATCAGGCCGCTGCTGCTATGCAGCTACTCCGGGAGATCCAGGGCATTTCTACCGGCCTGGCCGCATCCCACACACGACCGAGGGACTCAGGCTGCTGAGGCAGCTCTCAGGGGCACGGATCGCGTGCTAGCGCACCATGCGGTAGCTCTTTCAGCGTGGATGCTCGGGAGCTCCACAATCAAGCCACCATCTTGGTGCTCGACCAGGCCACACCCCCAGGATTACCCAAGTTGATTCAAGAGAATAGTTTTTTTAGACACTGTCGGTCCATTGGGTGGCCACCCATAATTTGTCTTTCTTTTGATTGAACAACACTCAAAATAATCAGAGATCTTGTTTGTGGTTAACTTTATAATCTTATTTTAAGATACAGGGTATAATATTGATGGGCCTGGTTTTTAAAAGAGAGCATTGTGCTAGAACACCAGTTTGTGTCAATGGTATTCTGTTAATGTTTGAGAAATAAGAAAGATAATTTAGGCCAAATGGCATTGTGAACAGGGCCATAAATTTATATTTCCTGGAAACTAACGGTCAGGTGGAAACTTTCAATAGATCCTAAATATCAATCACTCAGAAGCCAGACTCTTCAGGACTGGATTGGAAGGCTACAATATCAAAGGGGCGCCATTAACAGATTGAGGCTGCAATCGTCTATTGTGCTCTTGCTATTTGTGATGCCATATGCTCCGAAAACAGAAGCAAATGATTGCCATGGTTAGATGCATATGTTGGGATGGATGGAGGAAAAAGATATTGCTCTGTCACAGAGAGTTTTGTGCAACTTGGTGAGCATACATCTGATATAACTCATCCAAAGAGAACAGAGGAAAGGAGCAAAAAATCCTTTGAGGTTCAGTTTATCCAAGTCAGTTAGAATGAAGTTGTGTTTACACAATGCAACCAGGCTGTCTCAAAGACAGGAGTAGAATGTAAGTTGATTTTCTGCAGCTATAAATAGTATTTTACTATCTGAGCAAACTGAGCATTTTTGAAATAATACTAGTACCACCTACCCCGACAGACCATGCACATAACCTTGGCATCATACTGGACTCATCACTCACTATGAATCGCTAGATCAATGCCATCTCCTTCGCATGTTTCAACACCCTCCGCATACTACGTAAAACAATCAAATGGATCCCCTCCGACGCCAGGAAAACAGTCACTCACTCCCTCATCACCAGCAGACTGGACTGCGGCAATGCCCTCTACGCCGGAATCAACAAAAAACTCTTCTGCAAACTCCAGACCATCCAGAACGCCGCAGCCAGACTAATCCTCAATATCCCTGGGCGCAACCACATCCCCAAACACCTCCGCGACCTCCACTGGCTCCCCATCGAAAGAAGAATAACTTACAAGCTGCTCACGCACGGCTACAAGGCCCTCCACAACATCGGACCTCAATACCTCAACAACCACCACTCCTTCCACGCCCCCAAGAGAAACCTCCGCTCAGCTGACCTCTTCCTAGCCACCATCCCATGCTTCTACAGGACCAGATCGGGTGGAAGGTCCTTCTCCTACCTCACAGCCTGGAACGATCTCCCTCTCCACCTCCGGTGAAGCCCGTCACTGCACCAATTCAGGAAAGACCTCAAGACCTGACTCTTCGAATGACCCCAACAGAGCTGCTCACACCCTCCCCTTAGTGCCTTGAGACGGATGTTCTACAAAACACTGATTGATTGATTGAGTGTTTCATTAGTAAAAATATAAGTGCCAGAGCTGAAGGTATTCTCCTGCAGCTGACACCATCCACAGCTCCTGCAACTGCATCCAAATGGCAGTGCCAGCATTGCCTTCTAACCATCACACTTAAAGTAGTGTGATATTTTGGACTATTGCAGTTCACTTCAAGCTTTAGAAGTGGCCTGGAAGAGTCAGTTTTGTCATTTTTTAATACATTGAATTGCTAAAAACTTGCGTTAAAAAAAGACTGAGAGCACCACCATGTGTTGTACCCTTATAAACATGTGCCTGTGTTTAGAAATAAGTGCCAGCGGCAAGCACTGGCAAACACCCAGGTTGATACTTATCCTAAGCTCTGTTCTGTGGAAAGTACTCATACAATGATAAAAAGGCTTAGGTCAGAAAAGAAACAGACCAAGAAGGGCAACAGTATACAAAACATTGGTACAAATTGTCAGCCTTAATTACAAACAAATGACCACCAGCTATGGCGGTTTGTAAATGTGGGCACCTTAAAGTAACATCTTTCCAGAATTGGGGGTAGATAAAAAGCTGCTTCCTGCATCATTGCGAAGAAATTATTCTACTGTCAAAGGTGGGCTGTGTACTCCATCGGTTCCCCACATGTGATCAAGCAATTGGAGAACTCCCTCTTTTAGAGCAGTTATGGAAGGAGTTAAAGGGGACCCCACCCTTCCCCATGATTTGTGTCGGTGAAGTCTCAGATTGTGCCCCTTGAACAATACCCACAGTAAAATCTGCAAAATGCTTTCCATTTGTAGAGGTGTTTGGGATATCTCCAGGACAGCACTACTGGTTCAACATTTGCTGATACTAACTGGGATGGGACTGCATTTGCATGTAGAATACCCCCATGAATGTGTGAAATTGACCTCCCTCCCTTTACTGTTTGGGCATAGGAAAGGGTCAGTCTATATGCCCATTTTTGTATGTGTAATCCTGCAAGCACATTAATTGTGGAAGCTTCCTGTTATAATTTAATTTATTTAACTTCTTATTCATTTTTGTTGCTGTGAAGTGAATGTCTATGGTGTCATAAGTGCATATGTTTTGTTAGTGAGAAGGTCTATTATGTGTGTTTAATAGTCAGTGTTGGACCTGACATCCTTGTCATGGTTTCCCCTAATATTTTGCCTTCAAAACCCCTGTTTTGCTGACTTCGTTTTTGCTGGCTTCAGACTCTGTACACTTTCCCACTACATACTTTACCAATGCTAACCAGTGCTAAAGTGCTTGTGCTCTCTCCTTAAAACATGGTAGAATTGGCCTACAGCAAATTGATCCATTTAATTTACTTGTAAGTCCCTAGTAAAGTGGTACTACATGTACCCAAGGTCTGTAAATTTAATGCTACTAGTTGGCCTGCAGCACTGATTGTGCCACTCACTTAAGTAGCCCTATAAACATGTCTCAGGCTTGCCATTTCTACCTGTACGTGCAGTTTTAAACTGCCATTTCAATCTGGCAAAATAAACTTTTTGTCAGGCTTAAACCTTCCTTTTAAATACATATATGTCACCCTTAAGGTAGGCCCTGATCAGCCCAGAGGGGATGGTGCAGCATATTTAAAAAGTAGGGCATTACTTTTATGTTTTACATGTCCTGGTAGTGAAAAACTCCTAAAGTCGTTTTTCACTACTGCAAGGCCTACCTTTCCCATAGGATAACATTGGTGTTACCTTATTACATTTAATAAGCTGTAACGTCCAATTGGGAACAAGTAGATAAGGCATGCTTGGTGTCTAAAGAATGTTTTGTGTCTAAAGAATTGCAATTAAAAGTCCACTTGAATGGTAAAGTCAGATTTTAATCGCAATTCTGAAAATGCCACTTTTAGAAAGTTGCCATGTTCTTGTCCTAACCATTTGGTGCCTACAGCTTGTTCCTGGGTCACATGACTAGGTGTAGCTGGCAGTTGGTCTTTGTGTATTGTTCCCAGATAGTGAGACAAATTAAAAATAGGTGTTGTCAGGATGTGCCACTTTGAGTTAACGAGGGAGAAGGGCTGTCATATACCACACTTGCACATCGCAAAGGCACTGCCTGAGCACTCTCACAAAGGGATTGTCACTAGTCTATTGTAACTCCAGACAAGCTGATGCCAGCACAGGGAGAAAGGGGATGCCTGACACCTCAGGGGGGTGGAAACCTCTAGAAGCTTCCACCACTTCAAAGTGAGCAACAGGTATAAATATTGGACTCCAGACCCCAATTCTTCAGTACAGTCTGGACCTGTGGACTCTGCCAGGAAGAAGGACTGCTGTGCTGCTGAAAGGACTGCCACTCTGATGGACTGCTGCCCTGAAGGACTGCTGTCCTGTTGTGCTGACCTGCTGCCTGCTGCCCCCTTGACTGGTTGAGAAGGGCTGGACCTGCATCTGTGGAACCCAGCATCCCAGAGTGACTTTAAGGGCTAGTTGGATGGCCTCCTGACTAGAGTCCCAGGGACAGAAGGCTTCTACAACCATGAACCCAGCAACTGGACTCTGCCATCTGTGAGTCCTACCCTGCCAAGTGGTACTACCCCAGTCCTGGACCGTTTAAACTGGGCCGAAGGTGCTCTGCCAGCCCGGATCACTGACAGAATATAGAATACCAAAATATCGACCTGCCAAAATATCGTGGATAAAATATAGAATGCCAAAATATCGAATTCCTATCTACAAACAGGTAAGTACAAAAATATCGAATCCAAAATATTGTTGTAAATAATATAGGGGCTCATTACGATGGCGGGCGGAAGCACAACCGCCGTGCTGGCGGATGCAAAAACCACCAGTTACCGCCGGCACGCAGCAGTCCACACGCCCGCACAATTACGATGCGAAAAGTAGGCCAAACACCGCCGGCAAGCCAGCAACACCGTCCGCCATCAAAGTGCGCCCGTACACGTAGCGGCGCAGCACAACTGACACACACCGTCCGACGAAACACGTCCCGCCCGGCGCATAAATTACGATGCCGCAAACAAACGGCTCCCACGGCCAAGAGATACCGTACGACAAACCGAAGCGGTAAAACGGACGCCGAGCACGGACAACGAAGAAGCGGCTCCCCGAGCATGAATCCAGCACTGCAGGCCCTCCCCATGCTCCTGCTGATGCACCACCAAGGACGCAACGTACCGCGGAGACGCAGGTAGGCACACACACAACAAGTGCACGCAAACAGCGCACACAGTGCAAGGGCGGAAAAAGCGGACAACCCCCCACCAGCGCGTGTACACTACACATCCACCATTGCATCCACATATGACACACAGGCCAAATCGTAACATCGCGTAACACATGTGTACACACCACCTGGGACTAGGAACCAACCACCCCGTCACGGCCCCAAAGCGCCGATGACGCCGCCACACATGCGCACAACGCAGAGGCCAACTGCAGCGCCATGCATGCGTCGCACACAGACACAGGGACACAACCAAGCAGCACACACATCAGCCCCACCCCGGACGCACATGACACGTGACAGGCCTGCCACAGACATGTCCCCAACGCCCAATTCACGGACAACACCCAACGCCACACAACTGACGCACACATGTCAGTGAAGACACGCAACAGCAGGACACACCCCAGTGTAACAAACATGGCGTAGCACACAGCGGCGGCAACACCAACTAGGAGAAGCAGGGCCCCTTCGGGAAGAGGAACGCCAGTACCACACTGAAACACCCATACCACCCTGCACATATGAACAAGACATATAAAACGGAACACCAAAGAGCCCGGGGACCGACAACAGGTGGCCCAAGAATAACATTCACACACAAGGCCCAACGCAGAGCGGAAAGGCAGCCTGCCGCCCACACAAGGGAGAGCAGACAGCACTGAATGACCTTCCATTCCAACTCCGAAACCACAGCCCTACGACAGAAGCCGGTGAATACAGCCATTGTCCAAGAATAGACCAACACAGGCATGCCGAGGAGACCGACCACAGGGCAGATAGCGCATATCACAGAAGCACACAACGGACGGGGAAGAAAGAAGAAAACACTCCCCCATGTCGGCCACATGCAAGTTAATTGGAAGGAGTCACACATCACTGACCTTGAACTGTCTGAGAAGCATGTGGGAAGAGGGCCCGTGTCCTCCAAACAAGCCAACAGAACACAAGTCCTGTCTCCCTACGACTACACAGAGCTCACAGCAACCTCGGAGCGTGCACATTGCAGACTGCACACACAGCCGGAGCACGCCACCACAACGCACCGCTGCGAAATGGCAACCGCAACACACCTACCCAACTACGCCGAACAGCTCAAGCTGTACAAAACCAACCTGTTTCATACATTGGGATGCGATCTCCTGTCCCTGCTGAACGTAAGTTACCGACTGACTTACCGCATCACATTGTTCAGCTGCGTCATGCCCGTCTTCTACTGTCGGAGGTGTCCCTACCAGCATCCCGTGGAGATATGCCTCTCCAACCCGGCATGTCTGAAGGCGGACCTGCTACCACTACTCCTCCCTCTGGACGCACACGACAGGGCCTGCTCTGCCTATGGGGGCATGGCGTATGTGGCCAACATCGCACCCGCACTGAAATGGGACCACTGTGCCTCCACACGACGGATCATCGAGAACAGCTACATCGAATGTCACCCAGCATGCCCCATCATGGTCCTCCAAGGGACAACTTTCGAACAACACCTTGACAGCCACCATCCGCTACATTGGCTGGCAAACATGTACACCACCAATGACATGGAAGCCCTGCTGGACGGTATCGCATACCTGACAACCTGTAAATTCGTCGGACCACAACGCAGGTTCCCCGATTGACCTATGATGTCCAACCCCGCACCCATGCTTAGCTTCCGCACGGACTGGCCAGTCACCACCACAACACCCATACCAAACGACCGGCAACTGTAACCACACCATCAACGACATCGCCATGACATCGGATATGACCGGGACATACACACTGTTCCCCATCACATCCAGGAACACCGCATGCATCGTGGGAGGCAGTGGCATGGGCTCTGTGTATCGCACCCACATGGACGGAACTGCACGAACAACCAGGACACAACATGGATCCAGCGCCCATGGACACACACACCGCTCAGTGGACATGAATAGGTCGCCTGGAGTCTGTGGGTGCTGCACCCCTCCCACCCCGCCCCGGGAATCCCATACCAGGACCTTTGCATGGACGACAAGTGCATACAACAACAACACGACCCCAGTGACTGTGACATGTCCAGTAACCACCACAGTGCAACAACAAGTGGCACGCCGCTGCATGCACGCAAGCACATGCCCTGATGTCATCTCACATGCACGCGTGCATGAGGAACAACCGCAGCAAACCTGTCACATGGAACTGAGATGGACTGTGCCCATGATGCCAAGCGGTCTGGTAGGCTACATGTATACCGTCTGTGTCAAAGTCCGCAGCTCCGCAGCTATACGTAAATGTACATTAGCACAGCCTTGGCCAAGCAGATGTCACTCTGAAGCCCACATCCCACATGCAACAGCCAATCACATGTAACCCCACACCCTATCCCATTTGCAATCATGCTCAGTATATCCTCAACATGTATTCCGCTGCCAGTAGTGTCCACTATACTGCATCACAGAGGACAGAAGACTCAATATAATGTTTGAAACCAAAACTGTCTCCGCTGACTCATTTCACAAGTACGAATGAGAGAGGATGAGAGTATGTGAAGTACACGGCAGTCGTGACATGACCATGTAGTCCACTGGTATTGGATGTCAACGCAAATGAGTAGCACTACTGTGGAAGACACACATGTGTCGTGTGAAGTCGTATGGACGCAGTGCTCAGGTGGGTGGGTGCGACGGGTAGATGCGCACATGCCATGTTGGAGCACGCCGTGTTGGGAGGGGTCATGAACAGTACACCACCGCTTCCCTGGGCATTGTGAGAGGACACCTGTCGGGGGGAGTGAACACGTGTGTGCACAGCAGCCGGGCACACGTACAAAGCGGTACCAGGCGCACCTCAGCCCACCCTCTGTGGACAAGCTGGATCCTGTTGTGCGCCCGCCATGCCCCTTGACAAGGCACACACAGCCCCAGTCGACCAGGTGTAACCCCAACATAGTCAATCCGCACAGGCGATACAGGGCACGGGATGGCAGTGGAGCATGGTGTGTGAGAGGTCTCCTCGCGCTCCTCCTGGTCATATCACGCAGGCAATAGAACCTCAACGTCTAGCATGGCACAAGTCAAATGGAAGTGTAGGGGGACGCACCACAGCACGAGCAGCACTGACGTCACGGGAGGTGGCTCGCACCATCCCATCCATTGCCCATCATACCAACCACGCCACATGCCATTGCGACTAAGTGCAAGCGCGTGCGCCACCACCCCCGAGCCCTCCCCAGAGAGGCCAAAGAGTGAATGTGTGGGCCATCAGCCACAGACGGACGCGGCCTGGCCGCAAGGGCAGCCACAGCCACTGGGTGTCGCAGGTGGCGGATCCGGAAGGCGAAGACTGTGATGCATAGTCCATGCAGGCCGGGTCTCCATTTGGGGCACCACGCAGGTGGACGGCGTCCCGCCACACATCATACCCTGAGACAGCCCACTCGTGCAACTGGACCCACACATACACTCCTTGCCCTCTCTGGTGCGAGCTTGGGGCTGCCTGTGCAGGCGCTAGCCTCGCAGGTGAGCATGCATATTGGGGGAGCGAGGGGAGGACATGAGGGCTGGGGCGAAGATGACTGTATCACTGTCAGTAAGTACAAGGGATGACCCAGATGTGGAAAGGAAGAGACGTGTCCCGTGTGTACTGCAACTAGTCGCCAATCCAACTACCCCCATGTCCGGAATGTAAGCCCGCACCTAGGCCCGCCCATCCGCCACATCGAACATACCACCAGCACGACAACCTTCCCATTCAAAACACTGACTGGGGGTGGCGACCAGTGTACAATCATGTGTAGCCTACCCACGCGTACATGTGGGCCCTCCATGATCCATGTCACCTGCGGCAAAGTCATGACATGCGCAATGAGGGAAGTGAGGAGAGCTGTCCGCCCCACGCGCAGAAGGTGCATCAGCTCCACAGACCCAGCAGCGAGTCCAGCAGGGGTCACATGTGCAGGGGCAGCTGTGCCTGGTGTGAAGGCACATGCATATAGACAGCACATCGACCAATGTGTAGTCTGCCCACATCTACAGTCCATCATCATGCGGACATAGGAATTGAACACAGGGCAACACATCTTCAGTTGGTGCACCCACCGTGACCAACAATGCGCAATCATCGACGTACCCGCCCTGTGCATGGCCCCCACCCAACGGAGGCACATCCAGTGCCACCATCCCACACACACAAGCCTTCCACGGAACATGCTGTGTCCAATGGTCAGTACAGAGTCAGCGCCCATCTGGTGGATCCTGAAGAGGAGACACATGCACACACATGCCAGCTCCCACTATGTACGTCTGCCACCTGGCACGTGCAATGTAACCTCTCACCTGTGACGTGTGACTGCAAGCACACAGCCGTCTTGGCATGGGGCTGTCAATGTGGACACCTGTCAATGTTTCGGGAGGTGTGATCCGTACAGTGCTGTACATAGGGTGCAGTGCTGACACCTACTACTGTCTCATATCCCCTCGTGCCACAGGTCCCACTTGTTTTGGCCGCTCAGCCTGTGCCCACATCGTCGTCGTCGTGTGCCATACTCATCCAGCCGCGGAAGCAGTTCCATGCTCAGCAGACATTCATGTTGCCGTGGCGTTGCCGCTTGATGGATATGCAGTCAGTCCCCATCAGCACGCCCCGCAAGTCATTGGGGCCTAGATCCCCATGTGCATGCACATGGCAGTGGTTTGTATCACTAGCCATTGCCATTGTTGGGAGACCTGTGTAAGTGTATTGTGGCCGTGCCGTCCCAGCTTGACAGCTGGGCTGTGGCTCATGTGCTTGCTCAGTCATGTCAGTGATGTGTATGCGAAATTGCTATGTGTCGTGTTGCTTTGACATGTGTCCTCTGCCATTGTCCCTAGGCGGAGACCGAACATTGACCGCCCATACCAATTGCTGGCGGACATGGACGATACAGAGGTTATTAGGAGGTTTCGGCTGGACAGGCCAACCCTGTATCGACTGTGTGCCATGTTAGAACCCCATCTCCGTCCCCGCAGGGTGTATCCGACTGCTGTCACCCCCACGGCTAAGGTGATGGCCGCCATGCATTTCTTCGCCACTGGGTCATTCCAGCACACAGTGGGCATTGGAGGAGGGATGTCCCAGCCCATGTTCAGCAAGGTGCTGAGGGATGTACTGGCAGCCATGATGCTGTACCGAAACAGGTACATCCGCTTCCCCAGGGCTCGTGAATTGGCGGCAGTGAAGGGTGCATTCTATGCCCTTGGCAGAATCCCACACGTCGTTGGAGCCATTGACTGCACACATGTCGGCCTTGTTCCACCACAGGCCACTGAGCACCTGTACCGCAACAGGAAGCACACGCACTCCCTGAATGTGCAAGTGGTGTGCCTTGCGGACATGGTGATCACCCACGTGTGTGCAAAGTTCCCAGGCTCGGCCCATGACGCACACATAATGCGCAACAGCATCTTGCCACGACTGATGTCCAATATGCAACAGGATCGTGCCTGTATTGTCGGTGAGTATGTGGAGTGGTGTAGCGTGCTGGTTGTGCGATGCTGTCCCCTGTCCAGTTGGAATTGCAACGGTTCTCTGTGTCCCTCACACCCAGGTGACTCTGCGTACCCGAATGGGGCATGGCTGCTCAGTCCATTGAGGAATCCTCGCACCCCAGCAGACGATCGCTACAATGAGGCACATGGGAGGACCAGACGTGTGGTCGAGCGTACCTTTGGCCTCCTCAAGTCCAGGTTCAGGTGCCTGGACCGCACCGGGGGTGCGCTGGCGTACTCCCCACAGAAGGTGTGCCGGATAGTGGTGGCGTGCTGCATGCTGCACAATCTGGCCATTCGGAAGCAGATCCCCCTCATCGTGGATGACGGAGATCAACCAGGGCCCCAGCCCGCAGACCAGGACAGCTCGAGTGAGGAGGACAGCAGAGAGGAGGAAGCTGGTAATGTGCGGCAGCAGCTCATCGCCCGCTACTTCACTTGACGGTGAGTGTCCATGTACGACGGCTGATGTGGCTGTATCTGTGCAGGTGTGTGTGTGCTGTGTCAGGGTGGCCATTTGTTCACTGCGTGCTGTGTGTCAACGCTCCATGGCCAGGGTAGTATGCCACTGTTGGTGGCTGTGGCATTGTGCCCTATTGCTCTGTGCGATGTGTGTACATTGCTTGTAGTTGTTGACATGTACTGTGTGATGGGTGTGTGACACACTCATTGAATGTGCTCCTGTTCTGTCTCCCACCCCTAGGTCCCTACAGGCCCTCCGGATTCAATTGCCATGCCACGCATCAGGTGCCTTTCCGCCCAAGGTGGCCGTTGTATTCCGTACAAATAAAACACAGGGCACAAACAGCAGTTAGTGTAAAAGGTGCATTTATTACAAACTGTGACATGTGATTGTGTGTAAGGTGATGACAAAAGTGGTGCGTGCAGTGACAATGAGCTGTCGGTCATGGCTGCGTGATGCTCAGGGTGTACCCACTGGTTCTATGTCCATAGTCCAACACACACATGCCATCCAGATGGCTGTGTGGAGTGGGATCGTAGTCCAAGTCAATGCAGTGGCTGGTCAAGGAAGGCTGGCGGAAGGCTGGCTGGCTGCCTCGCTTGCGTTTGGAGCGTGCGAAGTCCTCCCGGGAGATCTGTTTCCACTTCGGACGGCCCCTTCCACATTTGCGAGGGGGTGCCTGCTTGCGACATGCTGGTGGTTGAGGTGTGCTCACTGGCTGTGGACGCAGGGGAACTGGACACTGCTGCTCCACCCTGCGCCCCGGCAGGTGGTGGCGGAGGGGGAGCTGCTGTCCCTGGCTGTGACCTCACCGCCACCACCAGCTGGCCCATGAGGTCCACGAGTTGGCCCATACGGGCGTCCATGGACCTCAGCACCCCCAGCACCTCACGCGTGTCTGAAGCAGACCGGACCCATTGTCCTTGGGCCTCTTCATAGGCCCCAAGGACTCTGGCCATTTGAGGCAGGGCATGGCTCCCAGGGGAGGCTGGCGTTTCCCTGACCCTGCTCCTCCTACCAGTCCTGCTGCCACCGGCCTGCCCACTAGCCACATTGCTCACCACGGTCCTCGCTGTGGCTCCCAGGGTGGATCCAGTCGGCCGGGCCACCACCTGCGCTGGGGCTGGTGCCAGCGAAGACGTGGTGGTGGTGGCGGCGGTGGTGGTCGGTGCGGCGATGGTGGCGGTTGCGGCAGTGGTAGTGGCCACAATGACCGTGGGTGTGGCCACAACGACAGTGGCAGCAGGGGGCTGGGAATGTTCAGCAGCCCTGGATGATGGGTTGGTGGGTAGGAGGGGTCCTGGGGAGCGGCTGGGCCCTGCCACACCAGATGGGCCTGCTTGGTGGTCCGTGTCCGAAGAGGAGGACAGATCCTCCAGATCCGTGTGTCCTCGTTGGGGGCTTGTAGGCTGGCTGTGCTGGCTGCTGGCTCCATCCCCAGCATCCAGCAGTTCGTCACCTGTGGAGAGAATGAGATTTGTTATTGTGTTGCACCTGGCGAAGTATGTATTTGTCGTCTGACATTAACAGTTCGTGCAATCTCGTACATGGGTTTCCCGGAGGCGTGTGTGTGGCTGTAGCATCTGTAGTTGTGTGTGCTTGGCAATGGGACTGTGTGCTGTGCACATGTGGCATGGGACGGATTGGCCATGCCGATGGGTGTGTTGCTGTGCCCCTACTTATTGTGACTCTGGTGTATGCGGGCTCCTGGCCCATCCTGGGTCTGGTTTGTACTTTGCTTTTGGTGTTCAGATGGGACGCTTAGGAACGCATATGGCAACATGGGGGCCATGCCCCAGATTCGCATTTGGGAGGGGATATGCTTTTGGGGTTCAAATGGAACGCTTAGGAACGCATATGGCAACATGGGGGCCATGCCCCAGATTCGCATTTGGGAGGGAATATGCTTTTGGGGTTCAAATGGAACGCTTAGGAACGCATATGGCAACATGGGGGCCATGCCCCAGATTCGCATTTGGGAGGGGATATGCTTTTGGGGTTCAAATGGAACGCTTAGGAACGCATATGGCAACATGGGGGCCCTGCCCCAGATTCGCATTTGGGAGGGAATATGCTTTTGGGGTTCAAATGGAACGCTTAGGAACGCATATGGCAACATGGGGGCCATGCCCCAGATACGCATTTGGGAGGGGATATGCTTTTGGGGTTCAAATGGAACGCTTAGGAACGCATATGGCAACATGGGGGCCATGCCCCAGATTCGCATTTGGGAGGGGATATGCTTTTGGGGTTCAAATGGAACGCTTAGGAACGCATATGGCAACATGGGGGCCATGCCCCAGATTCGCATTTGGGAGGGAATATGCTTTTGGGGTTCAAATGGAACGCTTAGGAACGCATATGGCAACATGGGGGCCATGCCCCAGATTCGCATTTGGGAGGGGATATGCTTTTGGGGTACATGCTGTGAGCCATGGGTGCCGAACGTGACATGTGTTGTGGCAGCATGACAGTGCATGGTTTGAGGTGTGTGCATGCTTGACATGGCCTGCATATTTGCTGTCTGTTGTGATTACTGGACATGGCATTGGACGCATCGTTATGAGTGAGTGATGGTTGTGTGCCAGCCAACGTATTGCAGTTGTCCCATCTCCTTGGTGTGCGTGCTGCCCTGTGCCATGTGCATCACTGCAGTGCTCGGGGGTGGTGTGGCCCATGTTGTGTGTTGTTGGTCACAGTGTGTTGTGCGCTTCATTGACTTCTGGCACATGGTTGGTCATGGGCATGTATCTTAGCGTGACTGCTGTATGTGTGGCAGCTGTGCGGATGACATGCCTTTCATGAGACTGGGGCTGACGGATGGGATGGATGGTATGTTGTATGTGCATGGTGTGTCTGTGTGTTTGATGGGTTCAGTGGTGTTCATGTGCATTTATGTTGTTCCGCTCTGTTGCGTCTAGTGTTGTTTGTCTTACATAGGCGTAGTTGTGGGGTGTGTGGTTGACAGGCAGTGGGGGCTACATGGACAGGACTTCAATGGTGTTTCGGTTGTGTGTGATGAGTTGCACAGTGGCTGCCGTGTGGTACTATATTCAGTGTGGCTTGTGCATGCAGACGTGGCTCCTTGGGTGTTGCTATGTCTGTGATGGGTCATGTGGGGTGTGAGTCTGTTGTTCATGTCCGTGTGCACATTGTTCACTTGTTCGTGACGGTGGGCGGTGCTGCGTGTTCGTCTGCTACGTGACATGTCCCATGTGTTGGTCGTGTTATGGTCCTCATGCCTCCAGTAATCCAGCCCTGTCCAGTTTCCCACCTGCAAGTTGTTCGTGCGTGCACTGTACTGGATGCCACATGGCTCTAAGCGGGGGTGCTCCATGTTGCAGGTCTGTGGGGGTGGGGGGTGTTGTGGGTCGTGGAGGTGGCTGGACACCCACTGACACCGATTGCTGTGGACCGTGATGTCTGCCTTTCGGCTGTCGTTGTGCACTGCGGTGGCTGACACGTGGCTGTGGGGTGTGGGGGATGCTCCTCCTTGCTGTGCTGTGGGACTAGGGGCCTGGTGTGTGTTGTACTTGGGCTGTCCACCGTCCCACCCACTGCACTTTGTGTTCCTGCCACTTACCTGTTACTTGTCGGTTAGTGCAGCTGTGGCGGACACATGGGTGTGGTGGGTGCTCGTTGTGGCGCTTCTGGCATATTTGGGGACCTGTTGGTGGTTACGTGGCTGGCTGAGTGTACACATGTCCCCACGTATCTTACAGTTGTTCGGTTTGGGCTGTGTGTGGTGGTGTCTGTTGCATGTGTGTGTGATGTGTTGTGTATTGTGTGCTGGACATGGGGGTGTTTGTCCCTGGGAGCTGTGGCATGGTGGTAGTGCATGTGAGTACATAGCGGTGTGCTGGTATACATTAGTTTGTACTTACCAGCCTCCACTCCCCTGCTAATCCGGCGAGGATCTCCGGATGTATTATGACTCGCACCTTCTCCTCCCACGCTTTGAAGGTCTTGAAGAGCGCGGGATTCCCTCCACCAGTGACGGCAGCCAGCTCTCTGTTTTTGCCCTCCTTCTTCTTGACCAGGCTCTTGACGTCATTCCAACGTTTGTTTATTTCTCCTCTGTTCCTGGGCAGGGTCCCGACTGCATTGACCTGGTCTACGATCCGGTTCCACATTCTGTTTCTGGTGGCTAGTGGTGTGTGCTGGACCATGTTCCCATAGATTTGTGGGTACACCTTGAAGATCTCGTCGACCATGACCGTCAGCTCAATGGGCGTGTACTTGGGCATTCTTTGTGGTGCCATGGTGTTTGTGGTGCTGGTGCAGTGTGTGTTGTGTAATGTGCAGGGGGTTTGTGGTGCAGGTGTTTGGTGGTGGTGGTGGTGGTGGTGGTGGTTGTGATGTGTGCGTTTCTGTGGTGTGCTGCTGTCCTTGCTGTGTCACTGTGTCCTCTCCTCTCCTCTCTGGTTTGCAATGTAGCAAGGGGTTGTGGTCTGTGGGAGTGCTGCTTTTGTACTCACCTATGTGGGTGTGTCCTCATGGTCTGTTGTTTTCAGGTGTGTTGTGTCTGGGGTTCTGGCCTTTGTATTTTTTGTTTGTCCGGGGGGTGTTTTCGGGATGTGTACTGTGCTTGTGTATTTGTGCGTGCCTTGCTGTGTGGACTTGTTGGCCATGTTGTGTGCTATTGGTTTTGTGAGCGGATGGTTTCTGTGCAGGTACGTGGGCGCCATGGCTTCTGCCGTGTCGATTCTCATCGGCGTTGTTTGCGCTGGCGGGCGGTATATTTGTGGTTTTCCCGCGCTCATGGCGGTGCGATCGTGATTTCACGTGCGGTGTGTCGGCCGTGAGGGCGGGTGGTTTTGTGTTGTCGTGCGTGTTTCCGTCCGTGGCGGGCGGTTTGACTCCGACTCGGACGTTGGCGGGCGGTATTTTGTGTGATTTTTCCGCCGATGGCGGTTTTTGGTTTGTGTAATCGTAATGGCGTGGTCGGTGTTCAGACGGTGTGTGCGGGCGGATTTTTGCCGCTTCCATGCCTGGCGGATTTTTTTACGCCGGGTATTGTAATGGGCCCCATAGTTTGTTAAAATATCGAATTTTTTAAATGTATTAAAAGTAATGTAAAATTAATAAAACAATAAATATAATTAACTGAAACATACTTAAAAATACTTAAATAACCTTAAAATTAATAAATAATTAATGTAAGTTATAAAAAAATAAACATACATTTTTATTTTTTAATACATATATATATATTAACTTAATAATAATAAAAAATATTCAATATTTTTAGAGTAGGATAGCGGGAGGGTAAAATTTACTATTATCACTCCAGAGAGTGCAACAGTAAGGAAAGCGTTGGATAGCGTAGGGGTAAAAATCACTATTCCCACTCCAGAGAGTGCAACAGTAAGGAAAGCGTTGGATAGCGGAGGGGTAAAAATTACTATTCCCACTCCAGTGAGTGCAACAGTAGGGAAAGCGTTGGATAGCGTAGGGGTAAAAATTACTTTTCCCACTCCAGAGAGTGCAACAGTAGGGAAAGCGTTGGATAGCGGGAGGGTAAAAATTACTATTCCCACTCCAGTGAGTGCAACAGTAGGGAAAGCGTTGGATAGCGGGAGGGTAAAAATGACTATTCCCACTCCAGTGAGTGCAACAGTAGGGAAAGCGTTGGATAGCGGGAGGGTAAAAATTACTATTCCCACTCCAGTAAGTGCAACAGTAGGGAAAGCATTGGATAGCGTAGGGGTAAAAATTACTATTCCCACTCCAGAGTGTGCAACAGTAGGGAAAGCGTTGGATAGCGTAGGGTTAAAAATTACTATTCCCACTCCAGTGAGTGCAAAAGTAGGGAAAGCGTTGGATAGCGTAGGGGTAAAAATTACTATTCCCACTTCAGAGAGTGCATTAGTAAGGAAAGCGTTGGATAGCGTAGGGGTAAAAATTACTATTCCCACTCCAGTGACTGCAACAGTAGGGAAAGCATTGGATAGCGTAGGGGTAAAAATTACTATTCCCACTCCAGTGAGTGCAACAGTAGGGAAAGTAATGATTTAATATTTAAATAAAAATAAATTAATTATCAATACCAACAAAAAATTTATTAAAATTAGTTACCAATTACAAAATATTTAATAATTAATTAATTATAAATACCAATAAATATTATTTATAAAAAATTAATTACCTTTTAATAATTAATCAACAACCAATTAATTTTCAATACCAAAAATGTAATAATAAAAAAATTACCAATTAATAATTAATTAACAATATATTAATCAATACACAAAACGAATTTCAATAACTACTTAATTACAATTAAATTACTTCCCACCCTATTCCCCTATAAACCCACAGCCTGCTCCGAATAATAAATTAATACAATTAACATAATTATCAATTAATTAATTAATAAAAATTAATTACCAATTAATAAAAATTAATTACCAATTAATAATTAATTAACAATAAATGAATTATCAATACCAATAAATAAAAATAAATATTTTCTTAATTACAATTAAATTACTTCCCACCCTATTCCCCTATAAACCCACAACCCGCTCCGAATAATAAATTAATACAATTAACATAATTATCAATTAATCAATTTAATAAAAATTAATTACCAATTAATAATTAATTAACAATAAATTAATTATCAATACCAATAAATAAAAATAAATATTTTCTTAATTACAATTAAATTACTTCCCACCCTATTCCCTATAAACCCACAACCCGCTACAGAACTAAAACGCAAAATTAAATTAAAAATAATTAATAATTCCTAAAAATTAATATTTAATTTACTATAATTAAATTACTTCCCACCCTGTTCCCCTATAAACCCACAACCCGCTACGGAATTAAATTACGCAAAAATAATTTTACATACATTTCGTAACTTTAAAAAATATTAAACATACATTACAAAAATAATATACATTTTTAACTCATATACTAACATACAAAACACTTACAAAAATTCGATATTATAAAAAATTCGATATTTTTTAATGCCTATATTATGTACTTCTATATTTTGACAATCGATATTACTTACCTTCATTTCGATATTATTAACCACTATATTATGTCCATTCGATATTATGTCCATTCTATATTTTGAATTCGATATTCTGTCCATTCTATATATTTTTTTCGATATTATGTCTATTTACCGCCAGCCCATCTGTGGATCCAGCATCTCGTCTACTGCGTTGCGCAACTCAGAGCAGAATTGACGCATCGCTTCTGCTGCGTGGAATTTCCCAAAGCAAGGACTTTGCAGGGCATCCCAGAGCCCCACAGGAACCCCTACTGCGTGACACATCTCCGACGCAGGCCTTAGCATCACAAGCCTCATGTCGAAGGCAGCCTCGATGACGATGCAGGACTGCGCTTCGCAAGTTAGGAACCAGCTGGTACGTGAAGCATCCTCGATACAGGACGCATCACAAGCCCCCTCATTGATGGCCTCCTCAGCAGCACCACAAGACCTTGCATCACAGCCTCGCAGCTCTTCGGAACCAAAGGTCAGTGACGCATCTCTGACCTGGTCTTCGTATCGCCTTGACTGCGCAATGCATCCTCGATGCGGGGCTCCGCAAATCTTCGCCACCAGGATTTAAGATACTCTTGTTCAGCGAGCCATACCATTCTCCATCGCGGTTGTCTTGAACATGTGACTCTGCCCCGGTCTAGCACAACAAGATATATACAGTTGGCGCTTTCTGCTTTTTGGCTCTATATTCACTGAAATCATTACAATTGCATATCTCCGGTTCTCCAGATTAGATGTTTTTTGTTTTGGTCTTGATTTGTTTGTTAAAAAATCTACTCTATTTTTCTAAATTGGTGTGGGATTTTTCTTGTGTTGTATTTTCACTATATTGCTGTTTGAAGTGCTGCATAAATACTTTACACAATGCCTCTCAGTTGTGCCTAACTGCTCTGTGCCAAGCTACAAGAGGGTAAAGCACAGGTTAATTTGGGGTTTGTTTGTGCCTCACCCTGACAAGGATTGTGGTTCCTGCTTGAGTAGAGTTTTACTCTCCCTCAGCCAGTAACCCAGTGTCTTACAGTCAGAACGTATGAGTATGAGTGTCCAACTGTGAGGCATAATGTTCCATGATTTATAGATTGTGGGGTTTAAATTTCATAATCCCTAAATGTTGGGTAGACAGACGGTTACGGAGAGAGTCAGTGCATACCTCAGCTTGCAGGGTTTAAAGGATGTTCATTGAATAATTGTATCACACATTTATGCACTTATTTGTGCATGTGTAGGTACATGATTCAAACAGTTAATCTCAGAGATATTTAGCAATAAAGTGGTGGTAGTCTAGCAATTTGTTACCTGCTTGAATATGCTGGGGAAACCACACAAATTATATCGTTTTTTTCCTGGATGCTATTGTCGCTACATATAATATGTGATACCAAAGATGCCAAGCGTTAAAATCGGGGCAACTGAAATTATGTGACAAAGGAAGACAATTAGCGTTGACTAATTTATGTGGCATAAAAAGACAAGTGATGCAGCGAGGTGGAATGTTTCACCTCATTAGCGCAATTTTAACACATAAACACAGCATTAAGCAACTGAAAAGCTAATTAAACTTGGATAAGGAGCTGCCTCTCCGTGGCACCAAGTGTTGCACTTTTTTAATAACTTATGATCCATTTGAGGGAAATACACTTTATTGTTGGTTTTTATAACAAGTGCAGTAAATCTATAAGTATGCATAAATCACCATAGTTGCAGAATCCCATAATTAGGCAGTGGTGGAAGTTGAATCACAGCCAGAGTAATTGTGGTAATTCTGTGTTACTCTTTGATGTGGAATTACTGATAAAAATACGATTACCTTGCTCACCTAATTAAGAGAAATTTTGGGGGGAAAATCCTACCACAAGAAAGCTGATGTTTATGTTCTGCTGCATTTAGCGCAGTTTTCTTAGTGCAGAATTTATTTTGTATGCGACGGTGCATTTTGTGCTAAGAAACTAGCACTAAATACTGGGAGTAGGTTGGGGTAAAATCCTACTCCAAATACACATTTAGCAAGCGGCTGCTCATGCTTGCTATTCATATTCTATTGCATCTAGTGCTATTGTTCAGTGCAAAATGCATCCTTGCGTCCGTTTTGGACACAAAGGGGTATTTTTGCAATAAGAGAAGTGCTAAATGCAGAATTGCTTTTCTTGCATAATTCCGAAAAATCTCAGCATTTTTAGGTAATTCCTTGTGGCTACACTACACGAGAATACGCCCACCAGTCTCATAATACCACATGTCCAGGTTACAATCTAGCTAACATGATTAAACAATTGTGGGGCATATTCTCAAGGACTTATCGCCGAGTTAGTGGCACTTTATCGCAGCCAAAGTGGTGATAAATTCATCGCACCATTCACAAGCTGATGCTAACAGCCCACATCACCAGTATTCCTGCGATAGCAGCCGCAAAAAACATCGCCACGGATGACACCGGCAACTAACGCTATGAGATGCAGAGTAGGCGTTCCCGTGCAAAAACCGACGACAACCTGCACTACAAAAGGGAGCCCAGCCCACAGTCACACCAGAAGAACAACAGATGCCAGGAGCTACTGACCATGCAGCTCTGAGCCCCAAGAGGGCCACAACACCCACCGCCACCCCCCAGGCACACCCCCAGGACCCCTCCCCCGTGGCCCTACCACGGGCACCCCCCCCCCGGACAAAGATATCTCACATCTACCTCACAAATTCATTAACACAATTCGCATGATGTCGCACAAGTACACCAACCAACCTCCATGTGTGGTTCGAAAAAGGAAAAACATACATACATCGCAGACTTCCAAAAATAATCAATTTATTCAAATTACAATCAACATCAATAATTGGAAGAGTCATGGCGGGTCTTCTCCGGACAAACCGTAAGTCACAGCCTGCAAGACAAAATTGAAGATAAGAAGGTGTGTCATGCGCACAACAAAGGGCAGAGAGAGAGAGAGAGAGAGAGAAAGAAAGGGAGAGAGAGAGAGAGGGTGAAAGAGAGGGAGAGAGAGAAAGAGAGAGAAAGGGGGAGAGAGGGAGAAGGAGAGAGAGAAACAGAGGAAGAGAGAGAGAGACAGCGAAAGGAAGAGAGGGAGGAGAGAGAGAGTAACATAGGAAGAGAGAGAGACAGTGAAAGGAAGAGAGGGAGAGGGAGAGACAGTGAAAGAAAGAGAGGGAGAGAGAGAGAGAGAAAGAGAGAGAAAGAGAGAGAAAGAGAGAGAATGAGAGGGAGAGAGAGAGAGAGAGAGAGAAAGAGAGAGAAAGATAGAGAAAGAGAGGGAGAGAGAGACAGTGCCCACACTGCGCACCCAGGCAGCTGCACCCCAGCCCCTCCTGCCGCCGAGCGTGGATTGCCTGCCCCTGCGCTCCCAGGCCTCACTGCTCACCTGCTGCCACCGGTGTGTCTCCAACCACGTGCCGGTTCACACTGCAGGCCACCAGGTCCCTCATCTGAAACAGAGTCCACAGCTAATGATGGCAGAGTACATATCATTGCACACGGCAACATCGCATGGCCGCCCCTGCACACCCAGGCCGCTGTAACCCAGCCCCTCCCGCCGCCCAGCGCGGATTGCCCACCCTGCGCACCCAGGCCTCACTGCTCACCTTCCACCACCGGCGTGTCTCCAAGAGGGCACACCACGTCCCGGTGCAAGCTCTGAGCCCGGGGCCCGGGGCCCGCGACCTTGGCAGCCTCCACATCACGCATCCCCGCAGCATGGGCCACCAGGCGCACACTTGATTCTGGGTCTTGATTTTTCAATGTCAGAGATCATATCAGTGCACACGTCATCATCGCAGGCTGCACACCCGCTCAGCTCTCTAGGTCCCACTAACTCTGTGAAACGCAATGCAACGCCACGTGGCGGTAGGCCCGCGCTGCCCGCTGGCTCAGGCATACATTGCGGTCCACCAGGCGCACACTTGACTCTGGGTCTTGATATAGCAATGGCAGAGACCATATCAGTGCACACGTCATCATCGCAGGCTGCACACCCGCTCAGCACTTAGGTGCCCCTACCTCAGTGCACAGTAAGTCACCGTCCCGTGGCGGTAGGCCCGTGCCGGCTGCAGTGCAACCGGTGCCACCGACTCCGTGCAACGCAAGTCATGTACCCTATATGATTGAGCCTCGTCGTAGGCCCGGCGGACGCAGCCATGTCACCTCAGGCAGTGGGGAAGAACTAGGACACGTAGCGTCGTCCCCCCCCCTTTATACGTACGCCGAGTGGGCTGGGTCAGCGTACGCCAGGCCAGCGTAGGGTGTGAACAATTATCCCTGGCCTCTGGGCGTGGTTCATATCTGGGCTGCACAGGAAACCAACTGATGCGTGTGTCTCTGTTGCAGTGTCTGCGCCACACGGCCCGCAATCGACAATGTTGCAATGTTGCATGCAGCCGGAGGGCGTTCGCGCACGAAGGGACTGTACATGGAGCGCATGGCCGCTCGGGGTCTTGGCTCATACATGGCAACTGGTGTGTGTGTTCATCGCTTTTGGTGCACCATAAGCCCAAGGCCTAGCCTCAATTGCAGCGCGATAGACACATCACATACCCAGGATACAAGCAGTGGTCTGACTAACATTAGGGATGAAAGCCCCCTTGTCTCAATACAGAAGGCGGAAGGACATCTGCACCCCCGACCTTGGAAACGCATGCGGCAGGCACCCCCTAAGAGAGATACCATGGCAGACGAAGACGACTCCCACACTACACACGGCGCCAATGAAAGATCAACTTATCCACACCCCACACACAGAAGTCCTTGCCCGAGGTACTCCTGCATGGAACGGCCTTGACACTTACGTACAGGACAACCCATACATACAAAGTTTGCACGCTCAGACGACTCATTGCTCCGAGCTGTGGCATATCATCCACATAACAGCCGCAGGTCAGAAGAGTGCCGGTTCTACGAGTGCGAACAACGCAATGTCAGAACATCCCGGGCACATGCACAACCCCTGTCACGTGGAACTGTACCGTGACCGAATGCTGCATTTGTTGGGGGCACTGCCACTAGCAGTGTTGCGCATCAGTTACCATCTGAGCTTCCGTCTTGCGTACGTCACCTGCGTCCAGCCCTGGTTCCACTGCCGATCATGCATATTCGAGTGGCCCATGGATGTCTGCCTATTCAACACAATGATAGCTGAACTGGATTATGACATGTGTGTGCGCCCCCTGTTGGACCACAACCAGGAGTGTAACTGTGATACCCGTTCATGGGATGCCTTGGAATTGGGCGTATGTGCTGGCAGTTGGGCATGTGAGATCGCACAATTCCTCGTGTGCAGTGACCACATCGAAGCGCTCCCCTATTGGGCTGTGTTGCGGATTGGTGAAACGGCGTGAACGGAGCACATCTATCCGGACCAGGTAATGGATTGGCTCGCCCCCGTGTTCATTGAAGTCGACAACGACGTACTCTTGGAACTGATTGCCCATGAAGCTGCGCTCGCTTTCATGGATGAGTAACTACGTTCCTGCAGCCACAAAAGATTGTAACCCATGGCACAGGTCCCAACACCCTTTTGCATCTTGGGGAAATGGACACATATCCCACCATGACAGTGGACATGTCTGCATTCGCCTGGACTCAGAATGCATGTGCGTGCAGGACTGCGGGTTGACACACACCTGTGCAAGGTGAGTGGACAGCAGGGCCTGGCAACGTTCCTCAACCTGACACCGCTGGAGGGAGAGTACACACATGGCAATGTAGTACTACATGTGACTTTGCTGGACTCCTTCACCTGCTCACTGTCAGCAGAGCAGGCAGTCAGCGCTGTCCAGTGGTACAGGACTATGCAGATCCCATGGGCTGAGAGTGGTGTCCCCTGACACGGTGCAATGAGCATTTGTCAAACACCACATGACTCGTCCAGCAAGGCAAGGTGGGCTGAGACCGTCGGCATCCGTCATGGTTGGTGTTCATTTGTGCCTCCCCATGTCTTGCACCTCTACATGTTCCTTGGCTGCCTGTTAGTGTATGATGCATTGGTCTGCATGTTGTGGCCCTTGTCTTGCCCGTACGGACACGCACATGCTAATAAAGTCTATGCAGCTTCACTAGTGTTCAACTGTGATGAGTGTTGATTTGCATGCCAAATCGTGTGCCCCAATGAGCATTGTACGTACACAGGGAGGGACTGACTGACGGATTTCACTTAGGGGTGAGTCCCTATTGCCAGCTCCACCTCTGTGAGCCAGACATTGTGTTTGGGAGAGTTGGTGGTCGACCTGTGCGCTTACGTGTCTTCAGCAATGTGAGTATGGTGTCCAACTTCTTGCCATGTGGACCAATGTGTTCCATCAAACCAGGCTGTGTCCACACAGTTGAGTGTGTGTAGGTATGCGAAGAGATGTTCTGTTGTCACATGTGTTGTGGGACACTACTTTAGGCCTCCTACCGACTCTGACATATTTACACACAGCCCTATTTAATTCATGGACGTGGGGCTACGTTGGGGGGTTGCGAGATTGTTGTTCATGATCAATGAGGCCACAGCTAGTTAACACCTCCACAGTCATGTCATTGGCTATGTGTGTCACGGTCAAACATGCACATTGATGTCATTTCCCAGAGTGTACCTTTTTGTGCAATCAATGTCCCTACAGTCATCCAAACTGTCATACTTGATTGGACATAGACATGACACATCTTTGTGATTAGGAATGTTTTATTCACATCCTGTGGAGTGTCGGAGCTTGAGCAGTACATGGCCATGCACACCCCATATTACATGGTTGCCCAGTGGAGGGCCAAACAGAGTCCTTCAGGGGATGACAAGTTAATCGGTAGAGGAAGAGTTGGGTCCGCAGCCTATTTGCTGTGTCATTGGTAACCAGAGCAGATTTGGCAGTCCATGTCGGGGTCCAGGTGGATGTCACAGAGTGTTTCGGGTGACAGTGGAAGGTGTAGTACCAGGGCATGATGCAGAGGGCTGTACCAAGCAGGAACAGGCCATATGGCGGGGGATGAATGCTACAACCTCCTTTTTGACACAGAGTCATTACCGTCCACATCTTCGTCCTCTGATACGTCTTCTGTGTCAGGTGTGCCAGGTGTGTGTGGTGGTGTTATGGCTGCATCACTGTGTGCCACGGACTCATCAGGGTGCGGAGGAGGTATGGCTGCATCACTGTGTGCCACTGACACATCAGGGTGCGGAGATGTGTGTGTCGAAGTTCCTGCAGCAGTCATCTGGTACAGGCTCTGTGGCAGCAATGGCAAGATGAGGATCTGCAGGGCATGGTAGATCCCAGCTACAGCCATCCTTCCTGCCTGCATCCGCTCCATGTTCTCCATTGTCCTCCGCATCTGTGCCAACTCTGTGCTGTCGTCGCTGGAGCCTCTCGGCCTAGACAGTTCTTGTATCTGAGTAATGGATCCAGCGAGGTCAGCCAAGGATTGTTGTAGGGCATGGAGCGGACTGTGGGTGTCCGTTAGGGACTGTAAGTGGTCCCTGATGGGACTGAGACACCCACGTATGGCAAATAGTTTGGCTGCCATGAGGTCGAAACCCACCGCACCTGTTCAGCCAGCCCCCTCTGGCAGTCTGTCACACGGCGTTGGAATGCCATGTGTTCTTCGGTGAGGTGCTGGGAGCCAGCCATGGTGGTGGGTGCTTCCTGCTGTGTGGTCTGTGCAGGGGGTGGTATCACCTCGATGCAGCTGGGCTGCCCTGTTCCTGGAGGTGGGGTGCGGAGGCTGTCCACGAGCCGTTGGAGGGTGTCGGAGCAGATGGCCAGGAGTTCCTCCTCCTCATCACTGAAGAGATGTCTGGTCTGCTCTGCAGGAGGTGTTGATTGTCCCTCTGCAATGTGAATGGGGGATGCAGGTTAACAGTGTGTTCCATGTATGTGCACGCATTGTACATGTTTACATACTGACTGCATGACAATGTACATTCTGACTGTTTTGGAGGAGCTGGGTATTTGATGGGGGACAGTGGACATTCCGACTACATGACGGATGTGAGGTTGTACTCGTACATTATCATCTGACAGTTTCCTGCTATGCCTGATATGATTGGCCATTTTCTACGCACGTGCGGCACCAGTTGTGTCCTCTGTTCTGTGGTGTACATGTGGCACTTTCTACCACATTGTGGTCATTGTTGATGTGCTGTGATTGCTATGTGTGTGTGCTGCATTGTGGGAGAGTCGCCCCTGCAGCTCTGATTTAGCGGCCCCTTATCCCTTTGAGGCGGTGTGCCTTTGACTTGTGTGCTTTTACGGTGCTGAGATGTTGGCGACTTGGGTCATTTGTGCTCCTGTATGGATTTTGTACTCTTGTGCATTGTTTGTCTGCAGATGTGGTGTTGACGTCAGGGGTTGTATGTGCACGTGGATGTGTCAGAGTGTGACCTGCTCCTTTGGGGATGTTATCCACACTGGGCCACCTCAGTGTCGTGGCGTGCACCATGTCATGTATTTTGACTGCAGCCATGCTAGTGGTCATGCAGTGTCAGTGTGGCTCACAGAGCCGCTGCTTTGCTGGGTTCAGCACATGTGCATGGGTAGGTTGTGGGATTGGTGAGGGGGGGGGGCATTTGTGCACATGGTGGACGGGGGCCTACTTGGTGTTTCTGTGTGTGCTGCAGTGTGCCAAGGCCATCAGGGACAGGTTCCACAGTCATTGTGGGTGTGCAGTGTGCTATTCTTGATTGTGCATGTGTGCTATTGTGCCCGTCTCCCCCGTCCCCCCAGTCCCTGGTGGTTACTCACCCTGTTGCTGTTGGGTCAGGTCATTTCGGGCAGTGTCCGGACCCCCAACTCCTTGCACCATCTCCGCACTGATGACTGTGGCCACCATTTCCTCCAGCTCATCCAGCTCCTCCTGTGGCGCAGGACTCCCACCTCCAGTGGCCGTTGCTGCCTTCAGGTTGGCAGCGAGTTTCTGCTTGGTTTGGCTTTTGACGTCATGCCAGCGCCTCTTGACCTCCTCCATTGACCTCCTTGACACTCTGACTGCATTCACGTTGTTCACGATGGACTGCCATATTTCCGTTTGTGTTGCCGATGACACAGTGGAGGTGAAGTACAGTTGTTGGTAGTGTTCGGTCACCTCTGTGACGATGATCCGGTTTTCCTGCGGAGTGAACCCCGTCTTCCTCTTCCTCTTCTCTTTGCCCTTCTCCGGCCCCGGGGTTCCTGGCTGGTCATCTGTGGGGCTTGTGGGGTTCGTGTTGTCCTCTGCACTGGGTCCGGGTGCGTCCATGGTGCTACGCAGTTGCATTCATTTGTCTTTTTTTTTCTCTGCTTTTATAGTGCATTCTCACGCATAGCGCGTGGGAATCGCCGGCCTGTCGCTGGTTTTCGCTGATTTTTGTATCGCCATTGGGGTCATCGCAACTTTGTTCGCGTTGGGGTTTCGCATTTTTCCGGCGTTGCGTTGATTTTAACGCGGGCATTTGTCGCGTTATCATGAGGCTATCGCATGGTGCCTGCGGGTTGTGAATGCTGCGTTAACACAGTGTTATTTTCCCGCGATGGACTGCGATGTGAGAAGTTGCGTTAAGCGATTTTGGCGATAGTTAACATGCGTTCTTGAGAATATCCCCCAGTGTTGTATTAGACAATTTACCTTGTAGTTTTACTGTTGGTGGCTGAATTCAAACGTTAAGTGTTCTCTCACACTCTCACTCTCTCTCACTGTTCAACACAGGATCGGAGAGAAGGGAATTATATTCAGGGAAGCGTTTTCGATGAATATTTAACTGTTTATTGTCGACACTCCATGCGAACAATGTCTGATCTCATTCATATTTGTATTGCATTAATATGAAAGCACAGTTAATAACTCATTCTTCTGTAGTGTCTGCAAGTACTGAGTGCTGCTTTAAGAGGGTGATAGCATCCTGTTAGCTAATGGAATTACAGAATGTCAGCCGTCAGTTAAAAACACATGTTCCCGGTGGGATTCAATGCCTGCTTTTATGCATTTCTCTAAAAACTGAATTGACTATGTTAAAAGATTTTTGAAAGGATTACATTTTGTGAAACAATATGCTCTCTTTAAAAAAAGACGGTTTAGCACTTCTTAGTGTCAATATTCATTCACAAAGAAACTCTACAATGTTGTACGTTCTGTGCAGTTTTTTAAACCTTAATCAATCCAGTAGAAATTTTGACAAACAATTATGTATGATAATTCGTTTTTAATGAAAAGTAATAGATATAATGGAGAAAAATATTTATTTGATTGTTGGCATCAGCAAAATTATCTCCGGTTTTTTTGTTGTAAAAATAACACTGTTTGGTTATACTACATTTAACTCACATCTATTTTTATGAAGTGTAGTTTATTATCACCCTTCAAGTGAAATCCAATGTAAATATTAAAAGGTGATATTTAAAAGGAACTCGGTGAGATTTATGCCGCATGCAAGTTATGCAAGATGTGTTTCTGCTATTATGACAGAGCAAGATATTGAACTATTATTTCATCCGCAGTAAATAATTAATGATTATCAGATGAGAGGTTTGCTAACTGGTAATGTTGGCAATGTATGTTGTGTTTTCCCTCAATTATATCCTGATAGTTCGTTTTTCTCCTCTTATTCGAGCTCTTTAATAAATGGAACTGGAATACACTGTAAACATTGCACTTTAAGTACTGTGGAATAAACATAATTGTCTTCGGAGTGCATTCTTTTTTATATTTAAAGGATTTATAGATTGAAAACAGCAAAACAGTTATAAACGTTTAACTGTCACATGTTTATGAACGTGATGGTCGGTACTTACGGTCCAAGACGGCCCATGTACAATGGCAGTTGAACCAAAACAATTCAAACTCGCCCATAATGGGGGGTATCCATAAAGGAGCATACCACATATCCAATGCATAGGATGAGGAACTGAAGGCCTGAGAGCAGCAGTAGAAGATTCCACATCGATATTGCATCATTTTAATGTTGAACTATTGCAATATTTGAATATTGCAGAGCCAGCCTTGATTGTAGACGTTCAAGTTGTCGAGGGGTGGAGAAGCGCCACAATGGATGTGGCAGGGAAGTGACAAAGGGTCAATAGGGAGAGGGGTGAAAGGGTTAAATCGTAAGCCGCAGGTGCAAGCAATGGTGTCTAGAGCACACAGGACATTCGATAGTATGCAATAGGCAGTGTAAATTTGACATTAGGAGGTGGCAGCCTCCGTTCTCAAGAATGGAGTCCATATGGTCATAAAGAGTCCCATGCAGTCTTGGAGGCGATATAAGACCTGTCCATACAGCACCACTTTGAATATCTTGGTCACTCACTCGTCTCAGGTGGGTGACCAGGTGACCGCCAGTGGTGCAGGAAACAGAGTTTGCTTGTGGTTAGGGCAGGGGTCCGCAGTCTACGAGTATGACCCCTGAGGCCAGGCATGTCACCTGTGTCGTGCAGCATGACAAACATCTGGGGGGGAGTGTGAGGTAAGTCTATGGAGCGAGTAATTGTGGAGCCAGTTTGGGACCACAGCCAGGGTATGTCTGGGCAATCGTAAAGGATATGGGTAAGATTGCAATTTGGGGCAATTGGGTCAGACTTGGGAGTGGTGGAGGAGGCTCGAGGCATTCAGTTTCTGTGAGGTCTAGTACCACTCCTGAATTTTTTTAAAAGGCAGCATTTCATCCTGGAATCACTGGTCTTTAAGTCGTAGTCTCCGATCAGCTCCACCTAGTCCTAATCCTTGTACTCCACTTGGAGTCGTCATTGCCAATTTGTACCTACAAGGTTTAAGAGTAACCTTGAGTGTCAGTGTTGCACAATAAAGTGATATAGACAAAAAATTATCCCCTTGAAAGAGTCCCAAAGTTTCAGATGTTGCATAATGGGTGAGTCAGGAAGGTTTCACAGCCGGGTCCCTAGCACGCTGGGTAGGCAGTGGTGCGTCTAAAGATATCGCCATCGCTGAGACTGGGAGAGCTGAAAGTCCTTCCACAGGGCCTCAAGCGATTTCATCTCACAGGAAGACAAAAGGCCATTGACAGGTTGAGATGGTTCCACTTTGTATACTCTGCGGTGGCTTTGGCAATAAGCAAATCAAGATTTTAGGGTGACCTTCCCTGCCAAGCCTCTGGGCACAAGAATGGCAAGATATTTTATATGTTGTGGGGCCCACAGGAACGGGTAGTCGGCTAGAGTTGCTCGGGTCATGACCCACAACATAGACAAGGGTTCACTCTTGTCTCAGTTGATTTTGTATCCTGAGACTTCTGAGCAATCCATGATAAGGGACATGAGGGCTAAGAGATAGCTGGACAGGTTGGTCACCATAAGCAGGATGTCATCTGTACAGAAGAGAATCTTCAACGACCCATCTAGGGTATGAACACCCTGAATCCATGGATCTTGACGGATATGCCACCAGGGGTTTCTTTGCTAGAGGAAAGAGTAGGAGTGAAAGAGGGCAGCCCTGGAGCATGCCTCTGCAAACCAGGAAAGAGTCTTACAAAAAACCCCACAGTTGACTTGTACCGTAGGGGAAATGTAGAGCCAGCAGACCGTCACAATCAAGTCTTCAATGAGCCTGAACCGTTGAAGTGTGGAGAACAGGTAGCTCACCTCAATGCAATGGAACTTCTTTTCAGCATCTAAGGAGGGCCAGGGTGTCCTAATGTGAGTCTCTGGAGAGCCATAAGTGGTGAGCAGATAAACTCTGGATGATCTTCCCAGAATGATGCTCACCATTGGGAGTGATGGATCAGAGTGAGAATAACCCATTGAAGGTGGGCCGTTAAAATGGTAGCACTTAACTTGGTGTCTAAATTCTGGAGAGAGATCGTGCGATGGCTAGTGCAAAGCAGAGGGCCCTACCTGCTTTTGGCAGGACAGTGATCATTGCACTGTTGGACATGTGAGAGAGAGAGACACAGTGTTGCCAGCCTCCAGGAAAGCTGCATGGAGACAGTCCACCATTTCATCCTTTCACTCAAGAAGCCATTCTCTTCTGGAGCCTTGTTATGCAGTAGGTTGGTGATAGCCTGCACAATTTCCTCTTAGGAAATCTCACCCTCTAAGAGCTTCCGGCCTTCATCATTGAGATGAAGTACCAAGGAGTCAAAGAAGGTGTACAACTTGTTCTCGCTATCATTGGATCCAGAGCTGTAAAGCTATCTAGACTTTGCACCAAAGGTATTAGCAATAGCCTGCAGGGAATGTGTTATTTTCTCTGTGTCCTCTCTCATTGCCGGGATGGCCATTGAGGCTACTCGCTATCTGTGTTGAGTGGCCAATAGTCTCCTCACTTTCTCTCCTTGCTTGTAGTGTTGGGCTTTCAGTATATAAAGCATGTACTCCACCTCAAAAGTATATATAGAGTTAAGCCCTATTTTGGCATTCACTAACATGCACCTATTAGCCAGAGAGGGCCTCTGCATGTACTTCTGGGTATGGAAGCTGATGTCCCACTCAAGGGACTCCCATTTCTGCATCCTATGTTTATTCTTGAGAGCAGCATCTCACATTCGTTGACCCCGGAGGGTGGCCTTGGTCACCGCGCAAATACGTTGAGACAGCTGCACTGAGTCTCTGTTTTCTGAGAGGAAGATAAATTGGTGCATGATTTGACAGGGAGCCGCTAAGTATGGTGCAGTCCAAGATTGTAGGGGTGAAAGGATGAGAGGTTCCAAATGGGACATTGTTGGACTTGGCCTTGTTGGCTAAAGTTCACTTAAACTTTTTGCTTTTCCCCTAGACCGTTTTCCTGACAGAGAGTTGTGAAGTTAGATGCTGTAGGTACTTGCCACTGCTAATCAGTGTGCAAGTACAGATGTTCCCTGTATAAATTGTAGTGGTGATTGGTTGTCTCTGGTTGGTATGTTTGCCTTACTAGCCAGATCCCTAAGTGATGTGCACTGTGTGTGCCAGGGCTAGTTCTAAAGAAATGCGCAGAGAGGGAACATAGGTCTTCAGTGGAGGGCCTGCGCGCATTATGCTAAATTAGCATGTTGTCCTGAGAAGTGCTACCACTTGTCAGGCCTGACTTTCCCTTTTGCATACACATGGGGCACCCCTGTAGGACGTCTTGGGTAACCCCTAGGCAGGGTGCAGTGTAGGTAAAAGGCAGGACCGGTGCCAGTGTGGGTGCTAGGCCCTGACAGTGGAAAATACTCCATTTCATTTTCCCTGGTGAAAGGCCATCCTGCCCATAGGACAGAATGGGGGAGGCTGGGTGTAGTATTGTTAGCCTAGTTTCCCAGGAATTGGAAATAGAACAGTGAAGTTTGGTATGTCTGAACTCAGAGCGTCATAACGCATCTTTTTGGGTAGATGGTTTTGTCGCTGTGTGTCCAGAAGCCGCTGTTTGAGAAAATGGCCGAGTTTGTGCTTTGGACCTTTTTGTGTGTCTCAGCAGAGTGTGAATTGCCTGCCTGGATCTGGGAGAGGTGAGAAAGGCTGAGGGAGGTCATGCCCCCGGGGAGGGGTGGAGACGGCGCCAGGCTGCCCTGCACCTGGAGCGGGGAGCAGGAGAGGCTATGCTAGGTTATGTTGATGATCTCATCGAGAACGGTCTCGGTATCGTTCAGAGAAGTGCTGGGAGCGCTTTGAAGACGCCGTGGGCTGGTCGAGTCTCTGGCGGCTTTGACCAGCCCGCGATCGGGAAGAAAACCTCTGCCTCAGGAAGAGTTGCTGAATAGGCTGCAGGAGACACTTGACCCTTGCTTCGTGATCTGGGGCTTGTGGGCAGTTTGTAGCTCTTGACCGAGGAGAGACTGAAGGGGCGCTGCAGTGGGTCATGTCCCCCCTTCTTCCTGAGCAGGACTTTGCTGTGTGATGCGTCCTGAACCCCAAGGGCACGAGGTGAGCTGGCTCCCTGTTTGGAAACACAGGAACATAAAAGTTTCCAGGAAGTCTCAAGTGGCGCGGTGGTGGGACCGTGTTGTGGCAGCCTGAGACCTCCGAAGGGGTGCCTAAGGTGATCGTGGGCACCCGGAGTGAATCAAGACTCTGATGCGCAGGGTGCATGTCTTGGTGCGGCTACAGGTGTTGGAGCACCTGTGGATTGTGGGCATCGTTGAAGAGAGCCGAGATTCGGGACGCGCAGGGTGCGTGTCGCAGTGCAGTCCAGGCACTAGTGAAGAGTGCCAGGACATCGTGGGCACTAAGGAGGAGTGAGTCTCCGACACGCAGGTCGGCGTGTGGTGGTGCAGCCAGGGTGTTAGTGGAGAGCACCTGGTACCTCGTGTGCACCAGGAGGAGAGGTGAGACTCAGGCGCGCAGTGTGCGTGTCATGGTGCGACCAGGGTGTTAGTGGAGAGCGCCTGGGTCATCGTGTGCACCAAGAAACGAGGTGGGTCTCCAACACGCAGGGTGCGTGTGGGGGTGCAGTTGCGGCACTAGAGGAGAGTGCCTGAAGATTGTGTGCACCCGGAGACGGAGCGAGATTCGGACGCGCAGGGTGCGTGTCAAGGTGCCAGCCGAGGTGTAGTGAGGTGCGCCTGGTCATTGGAGGCTGGAGAAGGAGCGAGTCTCGGACGCGCCGGGGGTGCATGTCGAAGGTGCCACCGGAGGTGCTGGTGAGGAGTACCTGGGAGCGGTGAGCACCGGGGAGCGAAGAAGTCCTAACAGCGCTGGAGAGGAGGGCCAAATGATCGGGCCCTCGAAGGCAACGTGGGGTGGCACCAGCGTTGTGTGGAAGGCTTCATGGAAGGAGTTTGTGCTGATCGTTGGCGGCCTGGACCGGCAGCCCCGTAGGAGCTGAACGACCGGCCCAAGAACGCCTTGCCCGTGGTGACAAGGTTCTGGAGTGAGGCCAATCCGCTGCTGCAGGAGAGGAGAGTGGGGTCGCGCCCCCCCAGGTAAAGTGGATCATCGCCTGGGGCGGGGTGCGGGCCCGGAGGGACACTCTCTCGGCCTCTCGCTGCTGGCAGTTGTGTGCGCCTGTTGCTTCGGCCCAGATCTCGGCCAGTACTGGTCCTGGACGGGGCAGTACAGGGGCCAGGGCCCGGAGTGGAACTTGGGTGTCATCGTTGATCCGTGTTGGGGGCAACCGGTCGCATAACTTCTAAAAACAGTCGTATAACACTTTGCATATTTGCTGCTAACGAACTATCGAACTATTGGACAACGTCTGACACTAGTGGTGCTTAACTAACTCAGGGGTTAGCGCGCTACGCACTAAGTTATGTTTCTCTTGCAGGATAACAAGATCCTAGCGTAGCGCACTGCATTGGTTGTTTGCTGCACTGTACTGAATTGCACTGTGACGCATTACATTATTCCTTCCTTGCACAGGGCATGCTGGTGGCGATATGCATTGCATTGTCTTCCTATCGCACTGTACGTAATTGCAGCGTGACGCATTGCTGTATTTCTTCCTTGAACAGGGCATGCTGGTAGCGAACCGAGTTGCATTATCTTGTGTTGACTCAGTACATGATTGTGACGCTACGCATTGATTGTTTCACTGTGGCACTGTACAGGAACCCATTGTTAAGTAGTGCAGTATTTCTTGTATTTTGCAACATGTGTGATTCTAGTGATACGACGTACCTAACCTGTTGAGAACGGTTAAAAGTAAGCGTAACTGTTGGTTAGAAGCGGTGGTTGGGGATTGGAACCGCCCAATCCACCGGAAACAATATTACCCATTGTATATGTGTAGAAGTTGTATTGTGTGGTCATTTCGTATATCTGTCTATATAAAGTATACTCGTTTTATACAAACTTGTGTGGAGTCCATTTGTGGTGACATCATTGGGATTGCTGTGGGCATGGTTGCACCTACTGAACACTCGTGCCTTGGAGATAAGCCTGGCTGCTCGTGTCAAGCTACTAAGGGGGTGAGCAGGGCTGTCTCGGACAGTGTCCTTTCTTGGCCTAACGTGGGAGCCGGGGGGTCTGGGTCGCGCACTTGACATCAACGGTGCGTGCGGGAACTCCGGCTTCTAACAGACATGAAAGTGAAAGAGAAATGAAAACTCCTTCTCGTGGGGTGCAGTAGACACCAGATGTCTAAAAGACTCTAATCATCAAAAAGGTTGTGAAGGAGTGCCCCGTCTCTGAACGTCCAGGGGGTCATTGTCGGTCCAGAACAGTATCCAGTGCAAAATTCCAGTCTCCCTCCAATTTAATGTATGAGATGCAAAGTTCAGTGAAAGAATGATTAAGATGGGGGATGAAGGTGGATTTGTGGTCGGTAGGGGCATATACAGAATCCATCCTGAACACTTTAGAGTTGACTATAAGCTTGGTGAATACGTAGTGACCCTTAGCATCTGTACATGGTAGGATTTTTCAAACAAGACTGGCCACCTCACATTTCTTGAAGATGGTCGCTGTGTTGGTTGGTTACTAAAGGGACATGGTCTGTCGAGGTCTGGCAACTGTAAAGGACTCACCCTACCCAGTTTCTCTTAAGTTACTCAGCCTCTTTTTCTGAAAGGTGTTACTCCTGAATGAGGGCTACTGGAGGCGAGGTATTAGAAGATCTTTTTCTACTTAACATAAGAGTTGACTGTTGACATTAAGGGAGATGAGAGGGAGGAGAAAGAAGGCCATGTTAGGGGGCATAAGCAAGTGTCGCCAATGGAGGAGGTAATGTGAGGCAAAAGGGAAGAAATGTGTCTGGAGGACGAGTGGGGGAGGTATATGTGCAGTGGGCACTGGAAAGGGCGGGCCCAATCTGTATCAAAGCTTGGAGACAACAGTGGCGGGTGGCCGAGTAGGGAGGGGGATGGAGGAGGTGCAATGAAGTCAGAACAGAGATGGTCTGTGATGGTGCGAGGTGTGCAACGGAGAAAGGGTATACATAGGTGTAGTAAGCTTGCGCAGTGATGAGTGCTCTAAACAGTTGCATAAAAAAGAAAAAGGGCATCAACATTTATATCAGCAGCATGTATCCCAAAAAGGTTTCAGAGACACAGTCCCATGTCCAGCAAGGGAGTAGAGAAGAGGAGAGGTGGTCATTCACTGAGACACCATACAGGAGTAGCGGACCATGCAAGGAATGGTTAGTGTCTGTAAAGATAACACAGTAGGAGGATGGAACACATGGCACTGGGGGGGAATGACCCCTTGTAGGTCAGAGCCCTACCAGCCATAAAGTCGATGGGAGGAATCTCTCCCAAACCTTCCCATTCAAGGCCCTTGTTGAGCGTGCAAATCGGGATCGGGTTCAACCAGAACCAGAGGCTTAAGGGCGGAGCGCGATTTGTCGCTCAGGTCTATCTGAGTGAGTTCTGTCACAGAATGAAGCATCTTATCCCGCTCAGGGTGACTTCGATGTGGGTGATTGAACTAGCAAAGCTCCCCTGGGGCTGCAGCTCACCCCCATGTGAATCACAGGTTTCCCTCAAATACAGTAAGGGTTCAATGTCCATGTCCGATATGGTCAGAGAGTCCACAAAGTGAGCCAGTTCTTTGTGGTCCAGGAAGATTCTGGAACAGCCATCCCTGGTAATCCACATGGTGGCCGGGTCAAAGAGGCCATATTTAATGTCCCATTTTCTCAGCTGCAGGCAAAGCCAAGAACATTCCCCTCTTGGCGTTGGTCTCCAGTAACAAATCCACTGCAATATGATTCTTGTAGGCATCAACTTCATAGGAGCCATGTTCGCGTGCATCCATAACAATAAAGTGGGTATGAGCATGTCGCAGGTAGCATGCAATCAGAGGGCAAGACCTTTTGGGATCAGCAGTAGAGGAGGTAGAAGAACATGACCATATCCTATGGGCCCTCTGGATCTCCAGTGGAGGTGTGATGGACCGGCCAGTAAATTGGGGGATATGGTCCAAGAGGAACACCTTGGCATTGTCACGTTCCACAGTCTCAGTACACCATTGAAGCAGATGATGTTACAGCACGACCAGTCTTTAAGGTTGGTCAGTTTATGTTTGAAAAAGTGGATATCTGGGTCCAACATTTCCAGGTGACCTAGACGGTCCTCTTCAGTGTCCAGCCGCCCTTCCACTGTGTCCACCTGACCTGAAATCTGCCTATATCAGCCATTATGGTGTTGACATTTTGTGTGAGATCTGTCACTTTTAGATCCATTTATGGCTGATTGAAGTGCACTGCATTTGGTTTGCTTCATTCCCTTTTATTGAATAATTTGAAATCTGTACAAAACTCAGCAGTAGTAAATGCATTTACAGCTATCAGGAATCCCTTTGTTCCTTGGAGGCATAAAAGAGGTATTATGGGTCGTAAACTTGTGCTTTGTAATTAGGGCATGATGTATGAATAGTAAAAGGCAATAAAATTGAAAATAGATATCAAATTCACCAATCAGACTATGAAATAATTAAACGTAATCTTCACAGAAATTCTTTCAAGAATATCAACTTTGATCTTTGCTTAAAAGTTTGCTTCTTTAAATGATACACCGTATTTGGGTGTGAGGGATTTAAACAATGGAAAGATTTTTCTCCCTCTTTGAGGTGTTAATCAATAACAGGAGATCATCAATTAATAAGGAGTCTCCAAATGATTGTAACATTTGTGACTTTTTGTCATATTAGATTAACATTTCTTACATCTGAGTGGTACTTCACATGGAGGTAACTGACTGGTTTAAACCAATATGAATTTCCTCTTTTATTTCCTCAGTAATCTTATACGGCAAAGTTTATTTTAAGATTTTGAAACCTAAGCAAGTGCTAAGCACCAGCACTCTCAATAGCTGACTTCTCCACTTACCTTAAAAGTGCATCTTTGCCTTTGGCACTGCACAGTGATGCCTTTTGAGTCGGTTTGCATTATACGAATACCTTATATATATGTATACAGTCAAACCAGATACACAATACCACTTTCAATTCTCTCTATCTCTGGCTTTGGGATAAGATTCAATAACAGTCAAATTATTTTTAATTTGTGCCTTTGAGAAAATGCCCCTTTTTGAGTGGTCATCCCCATTTATTATAGAGTGGTGCTGCTGGGATTTAAACTCTGCATACTGGGGTACTGCTGTTCACTCCCAAATGTATATCCTCTGACCTAAAACATGGTAAAATTGTTTAATCCCCAACTGGCATATTTATCTTTCTAGTAAGGCCTTAGTATATGGTGCAGAAAAATACACCAATGGTCTAGAAAGTTAAATGTCACCTGTGGACAGCAGCACCTACTGTGCCATTCACCAAGCTTACAAGGACAACACGGATTCCGACCTACATGCGAGGCCTGACTGTGGCACCTTTTAAACCACATGCAAGCCTGCCAAAATAACCCTTTTTGGCAGGAAGAAACCCTCCTTTTAAAGATTGAGTAAGTCACCCCTAAGTAGTTCTTTTAGCCCACAAGGTCAGGTACATGGTTTTTGAAAATAGAACATGAATTCGAGCGAATTTATGCCATGCTATACATAGCGGAGATGCTGGACCTAGACGAGGCAAACTGCTACACTTCCCCGCTACCTATGGAACATATCCCAGACAAGGAGTCCTCGCATATGGATAGTGATATCCACATAGTGGAGGTGCTTGCGGCCATAGCCCGGCTGCAACCAGGTAAGGCACCTGGACAGGATGGATACCCTTCGGATTTCTATAAACATTTTCACCTACATTGGCTTCCCTGCTAGCCCACTTATATAACTCCTTCAGAACGTCAGGGACCCTCACGGACACAATGAAAGACGCCATCATTGCAGTTATTCCCAAGCTGGGGAAAAATGTAGTACACTGTGCCTTTTACCACCCCATATCTTTACTGAACGTGGACGCCAAAAAATTCACTAGTATATTAGCAGCCCACTTGGCCCCCTACATGCAGGGACTGGTTGACCCTGACCAGGCTGGCTTCATCCTTGAGAGAGGCTGTAGCGACAATACTAAGCGCCTCTGCCTTCTCATAGACAAGACTCATCACACTGGTAGACCCGCGCTCTTACTCTGGGTCAATGCTGAAAAAGTGTTTGACTGCGTAAATTGGCCGTATTTGCGGTCGGTGCTGGCCAAGATTGGCCTCGGCCCACGGTTTCGGAAATGGGTGTGGTGCAGTCATGCTAATCCGAGGGTGCAGGTTAGGGTAAATGGAATATTGTTGCAGCATCCTAATATTGAAAGTGTTACCAGTCAGGGCTGTCTCCTGCACCCCCTTCTTTTTGCTCTATATATGGAGTCGCTGGTGGAGAGTATACGGGGTAACACACAGATAACGTGCATCACTATGGGAGGCAGGAACACAAACTGACCAAGTATGCAGATGATGTCTTGATATCGCTCACCTACTCCTTTACATCAAACCCAGCGTGGATATCAAGGCTGGAGACCTTGGGAAGGAGCTCAGGTTTTAAAAATGATCTTCAGAAAACGCTAACACTGGGACTCAAAGTTCTGCGGGCAGACCGCCTACATCTTCTCCGTCTCTTCCCCTTCACCTGGGTTACACAGTGAGTCCCCTACCTAGGCCTGAAAATTCATTCTCTGATGGAGAAAACCGTGAAGCGTAATTAAGGGACACTCCTTTCCACAGCCTGGATAGACCTGCAGTCCAGGGCAAGAAGTTCTCTCTCCTGGCTGGGAAAACTGGCAGCAGAAAAAATGACTCTCCTGCCCAAAATACTATGCATGATGCAGACATTGCCACTCCAGCCTCCCCCACACATTCTAAGGAAATTGCTACAGTTAATTGAGAATTACATTTGGGATGGCGAAAGGCTCGTATGGCAAGGAGCCAGGCTTATTGGCCCTTGAAGGAGGGTGGATTGGGAATTCCCTACTTGACGCACTACTACCAGGCAGCACAGCTTAGATACATGGTGGAGTGGTCCAGACCCAAGATGGAGAAACACTGGGGCTTTTCGATAACAGTGATAACTGGGATCCACATTTGGAAGATATCCTGACTCCCTAAACCACACAGACCAGTGGGGGTCTATATCTCCCAGGTGCTCCAGTTGACAGTGGGCACTTACGACAAGGTACAGTTATCAAAGAAATTGTCCTCCCACATCTTACTCCACACACCGATACTTGGGAACCCTGACTTCACACCCACTTTACAGGACTCATAATTCTCACAATGGCAAGTTGCCAGTTGTAAGACGGTAGGTGATCTCTTTGACCTTGATGGCCTTTTGGATCTTGCACAAATCCAATCAGACTATGACAAATCCTCCAATTCACATTGGCAGTATCTAGCTATCAGGCACTGGGTAACGCAACCACATATCAAACCACACACCGGTCACCCACTCACCCCTTTTGACTGTTGACTTCCCACCCACAACACAGAAAAGAGACTCCTTTTGGATATATATGTCTTTCTAAACACACTGATACATAAGGCCCCATCCTCTGCATAACAGCGATGGGAGCTGTAGTGTGAACGCTCCTTCACCCCCAAGGAAGGGACAGACATTTTGCATCAAGCACGTACTTCTGCTTGCAGCGCCAATGGTGAAGAAACACTTATGAAAATCGTACACTACTAGTACTTCACACCTGCAATACTGGTGTAGTGGAAGCCGGGAGAGGGTGACACTTGTTGACAACATTGTGGTCAACCTGTGACACTAATGCACATCCTCTGGCATTACCCCAAAATGCAGAACTTTTTGGTCAGAGGTACTGGCCAATATTAATGAGATGTATTGGCCATTAATGAGATGTATTGGCCACTTACATACCACGCTTTCCCAGCTACATATTTTTAGGACTCCCTAATGCACTAACTTACCCCCCAAGATCGATGAAGGGCAAGGCCATCACTCTCGCACTATGTGCAGCAAAACAAGTCATTTTAGCTAAATGGGGAACAGACACCATCCCGACGAAGCAGGACTGGCTTCACAAGCTCTGGGGCCTTTTGGGTATGGATAAACTGACTGTAGTGGTTGACCATAGGCTGCCCCAATTTGACAAGCCATGGGGACCATGCATACACTTCTACCTCTACCAGGAGTTTAGGAAATGGTCATGCTCGAGATACCTAAGAGTACTATGCCTCACCCAGGATGTCCTTAGAGAGGCCATAGCTAATCCCTGATTTGAGCGCCGTATGTTCCCCACTCTGACCTCTGCCCCTCGGCCTTCCCCATTTGTGTTTATTGTTTTGTGCTTTCCTTCCCCACCGGCCTCTGGATGTAGGTGAGGTATGATATGTATTGTTTAACATCTTCTTCAAAACTTTAATAAAAGCAGATTTAAACCTAAAAGTGGAACATGTAAGATTGTAATGTTTGCATGCTCCTACAGTGTAGCCTCCAAAAGCTATTTTCACTGTACTCGCAGTAGCTGGTTCTATGAAGAGAGAGCTAAAGTGCTGGTAATGTGCTGATTCTTTATCTTTGGTTTGGAATAAGCTACATAGATAGCTCAAACACTGTTTTAATATATATTATGAATCCAATTCAATGTGAAGTTGGATTTTTGATACAGGTACAGGAAAAGTAATTTTTAAAAAAGTTAGACTTTCCCTACCTGAAGCTACAGCCAGCTAATTAGCATTAGCCCATCTGCAACTGGCTTGTTGGTGCTGTTTTGATGAGGTATAAAATACTGCTCTTAAAGCAGAGATAAAGGACTGGGTTTGGCACCTTGCTTAGGGGATGAATGTGACACAGCTTAACCTAAGCCGGCAGTTAAGGAGGATCTAAGAACTTCCCTAACTTGAAAGGGACCAGGGGGAGACCTGTACTTTTACAATTGAGTAATTAGGAAAGCCTAGAGAAGAGGGATCTTTTGATCCCAAAGCACAATTAAACCTCCTAGCTTTCTCAGTGGAGGAGGAAGTTGGCTCCAGAAACAGTTTAGAGTGGTTGAGTTGGAGGGTACTACTCATTGCCTTAAACACTTATCTAGGTTTGCCATGTGCCACCAACTCTCCCCATGGGCAGCACAATTCTGTCCTGATAAATGCTATTGAGAATGGGACACTGTGGGATAGTTTGCAGTGAGGCAAACATGATATGCTGCATAAATGGAAAGGATTTCCCGTGGATTTTTTTTTACCATTGGTTACTAAGTGTCCATTCATTACTAAATGACTAGTGAATTGAACGAAAATAGCACCTCACCCTTAGCTCCTTAGAATACTTTCTGGACCGGTGACAGACAGAACCTGCTGTTTGTAACTTTTGGGGCGACCTGAAGGTCTGATCGGCTCCAATTGCACTCAGGACTAAGACATGGACTCCAAGGGTCAGTTGGCTGACCTGCTGTGTGACTACAGGAACATCAAAAGCTGTAGGAGGCCTTTTTCCCAGAGTAACTAATTGACCAGTTACCACTGGGCCAGGAATGGACCTTGCTGGTGGCCTCTGCTAGAGTCTTAACCCCAAAGTGCTGTCCTTGGGGTTCTGGAAGCCTTAGAAGTGACTAAGGGGAACTGCACCAGAAAGCTTGAAAAGTTGGTATTTAGAAAAAATGTAGACTTCCAAGACCTCCAGTGCTTCATCTGAACCTTGCAGCAAAGGTGTCCAATTTTGAGAGGACTTTGTTGGATACAACATCAGGTTTGCACCACTGGAAGATTTTGAGCTCCAAACAAGAGCCTAAATCTGAAGGTGGAAACCTTGACCGGGCGAATGTGCAAAAGTATCAGCCCGACAAGAGAACTTGAGCATCAGCCAAATTTTAATTTTTCTGCTCTGAGATTTTCTCATCAAAATCAACAGATTCAGAGGGATTTTATCCAGTAGCTATTTGGCTTCAAGTGGGCATAAAAAAGGTAACAGCTTTGACAGGACCGACCTGCTTAGTGTATCCAACATCTGCTCCATCACAGTTAGCCTGAAATTGCACCTAGTTCCTAGTCAACTGCGAACAGTGATATGTGTTTTTAAATTTGTTTTATAGAATTTTCTCAAGTACATGAACAAGAGTCTCTGCATCACCATGATTATGTATCTTTCAATATTCGTGCATTACAGTTTCTATAGGAGCGCAACCCCAGAAGGGGGACAGCTAAACAATAAACACACTAGGTTATGCATTCCTTTGTTTTCTCTCTATCCCTTGTGTGTGCCTCGTCTCCCAACATGTTAATCAAATTGCCCTCCCTCGGGTCATGCCTCACTCTGCACCTGCCCCTCACCGCCAGTCCCTGGTCTCTCCCAGCACCTCCCCAGATTAAAGGAGGTCCCACTCCCACCATCCTGATCTTGCAGCTTCAAAGTCAGGGGGCAGATGATCGGTGAGTTAACAAATACATTTGTAAGGGATCCCATATGTCCCTCGGTTTAGAAGTAGGCGGAAGTAGTTCAGCATAAGTCATGAATTGTTCTTGCCATTGTATAAGGTCTTGGAGCCAGACCTTAAATTTAAGCGCTCTGCCCCTGCCCCACCTGCAGGCGACTCTGCGTTAGGCCAGCAGAAGCCCCAGTGCAGTGAATCTTCTATAAGCAGAGTATATCTCCTCAGTATACCCCAGCAATGTCATGATAGGTGAGGCCGGAAGTGGAGTTCCTATCATCACTCCGAGCGCTTCCAAAACCTGTCGCGAGTATGTCTTGATGGGTTCACAGTCCCAGGCTAAGTGTAGGAAATCTGCCTTCTCTTGGCCACATCTGTTGCATTTGTCATCACCCTGAATCCGGAATCTACACAGCTTAACCAGTGTATAGTACAATCGGTGGAAGAATTTATAGTGTATTATACGCAGGCAACTATTAGCAGAAATGTTCCTAATCTGCCTACAACTATACACCCACTGCTTGTCAGAAAGAGGTGTGCCTAAATCTGCTTCCCACCGTTTCCTTGAATCCGTAGAGGCGCCTGTCAGGGATGCCTGTGTATGATGATATAGAAGGGATACTACGTGTGACAATGAGGTGCATTGTAATTTAGCATGCAGGGGTCCCAATGTCAGTGGCTCACAGGGGAAGCCCGGTGTGATTGCTTTAACGCTCTAACGGAGTCTCACATATAGGAAGAGCTCCATAGGCAGTGAAAGAATTGGTCTCTGTTTTAAAAAAATCCCGTTGGTGTATAGGTCCCCCCATGTACCTACCCCAACTTTATGGACCATTTTCCGGCATCCCAGTGCTCTTGTTACTTCGAGATTTGGATAGTGTGGGAGTTTTAGCCAAGGTGAATAAATCGCATTGGAACAGCCAGTTTACCAGCGATACCTTTCCATGTCGCTATGATACAGTCCACTGTGGTGGGGTCCATGTCCCTACTCTTAGGTTGGTGTGCAATAAATCCTGCTAATGGGGTGGGATCCATATATCATTGTTCAATGGCCAGGTGCGGCATATATGGGGGATGGTGAAACTAATACGTCACAAAATGTGCCCACGCACATAAATAATATAATTTCATATCGGGAGCTTCGAAGCCTCCCTGTGAGAAGGGTGGCATTAATATGTCTCATTGGAGTCTGGGTTGCCTCCCCCCCACATCAGTCGGATCAACTGCAATTGGAGGGCTCTAAAAAAGGTCTGGCCCGGGTTGTATGGTATGTTGAGAAAAAGGTACAACAGTTTGGGCAGGATTACAATTTTGATCAGCGAAATTCGGCCCGCCATTGAGATGCACAAGGCTATCCAACACGTTATCTTGTCCGTCAATGATGTCAGGGTTCTTCCGTAATTAGTCCGCATAAGATCCGTCTTATCTCAAGTGATTATTATCCCCAAATATTTCACCTCTGTCTCACACCATATTGTTGGGTAATCTAAAGCATAAGGGCGAGTAGCCTTTGTAAGAGGGAAGATCTGCATTTTCTCCCAATTAATGTTGATTCCCGAGATCCCTCCAAACGCGATAAATTTGCATAGTATAGGGTCAGGACTAATTCATGGGTCTCGAACGTAAAGTGTTATATCGTCCGCGTAAAGGGATATCAATATCTGTCTGGTGGGGTAGCGGATCGCATGCTCTCGATGTTGTTGGCATAGCCTCACGGCGAGCGGTTCTACAGCCAGCACAAACAGCAGGGGCGAGAGTGGGCATCCCTGCCTCATCCCCCGCAAAATTGAGAAAGGGGCAGAACTCGCTCCATTAACCAGTACCTTTGCTTGTGGCTGTTGGTACCGCAGCATGACTCAGGAGTGGAAACCAGGAGGCATTCCCATGCGCTCCAGCACCCCATCAGGTACCCCCACACCACCGAATCAAACGCTTTGGCATTGTGTAAAAAGACCGCCACCACCTCTACCTCTGGGTCTACATCCTTTATAAGTGAAAAAAGGGTACGCAAATTGTGTGAGCTCGACCGCCCAGGGATAAACCAGGCCTGGTTGGGTAGAATGAGGGAGCTCATGAGGAGACAAAGCCTGTTAGCCAATACCTTGGCCAGGATTTTGACATCACAGTTTATGATGGAGAGTGGTCTATACGACTTGCACTTATCGCTTGGTTTTTCTGGTTTAAATAAGGAAACAATTATTGCCTCCGGTTTACTCGGTGCCGGAGCACAAGCCACGGGTGTACTCGCCTCAAGTGGGCTTGCGGTAATTGACACCGCGTTTTCAGTATACAGGACTACGATATGATGAAGACGTGTCATTAAAATAAATATACCGAGGGAAACACATATACGCTGATAATACACCTTAACTCTAAGTTTTTATAGTGATAAAGAAAGGATTTTTTGACGGTTTGGATGAAACATTGAGGACCAGCTGGGTCGGAATTATCACCAGTCGTAAGGTCTAAAGTCCTACAATTTTTATGTTTGAGCCCTGAAGAAGTCAAGGGTTACACACCCAGTGACGAAACACGTGTTGGCTGGCATATGAATCCACACTTCATTAAATGAATATCGGAAGAACGTTTCTCCTGTCATCCTTCGCATACAACGTTTACTGTGTGTTGTACAACTTTTATGTGTGTGCTCAGGGCCTGTTATCATTTGAATGAACATTCTAGGTCAGGAGATTTAATCCTGCATTTTCCAGCTGTCCCATCAGTAAGTGAGGTAGGAGTATATTTTGCTACCCTGGGAAAGACAACCCCCTCCTGCAGTCACGACCTATCTTACATATTATACCTCCCATTCAAAGTCATGCACAATGCACTTAAAAGGATGCAATTCCCCTCCCTACCCTTCCCACAATGACAACCCCAACTTGTTGAAGAAAAAATTCCCTCCCTCCCCACAAACTAATGCCTCTAATGATCGTGGAGTCAGGCTCTGGGGCTGCTCCCATCTCACACACCATGTGTCTGGAATATCAAAACAGTGCAGTGGATTTAGTTTCTGCATAATACCTCTAATTTCTTGCAGTGCGAGGTCTGTGTAGAGGCAAAGAAATAACAGTGTTAAACTTAAAGCTTAATACAATCGTAATAGGCCACAGATTAGAAATAAGGAAAAGAGAAGAGAAGAAGAAGAAGTGAAAGTTCTCAACGAATCTAGTAGGGATCTCCTTCCGCGGTTGATATCTCTAGGGGGCACCGCAGCCAACCCCCAGCCACATTACTGGAGGGGGGTGCCTGAGTAAAGTCTCATTAATGTCACAGCACAATCCTTTTACCCAAAAATAGAAGGAATTACAATATGGAAAAGTACAGCATCCAGTGACGAGGTCTGCCTTTGTTCAGTCCACCCCAGCCAGTTAGTCATATTTCCCGCCATAAATTGCAGGATCCTTATGTCATGCTCCAGGATCTTCTCCAGTGGTTTGCCAGCAGGAGAAGTCCTATCCTTGTTCTGACAGCGGCAACTGTGAATGCCCCGGTGAGTGTCCAGCAACCCTGCCTTTTGAGGCTTGACTAACATGCTTCAGATAATCCTCCACCTGCTGTGGAGTGGTATAGAAATGTTGCTTTCCTTGGTGGGTAATCCGGAGGCGCGCCGGGTACAACATTGCGTAGTCTTTTTGGGCCTGTCTTAGCATTTTCTTCACGGGCAGGAACTTCTTTCTGGCCTCCTGCACCGCCATTGTGAAGTCACGATAGAATGCAATGCCATTTCCCTCGAATTTGAGTTGCTTCTTCTCTCAGGACAGCTGAAGGGCCACATCCCGGTCCCAGTAATTAAGAATGTGGGAGATGATCGGCCGCAGGGACTCACCCGGAGGAGGCCGGGGCCCTAGTGAACGATGCGCTCTCTCAACCACCAACTGCGCGGGAAAGGCATCAGTACTAAAAAGAGTTTTCAACATCCATTCAGCATAATCCCCTATCCGCCCCGTGTTCATGCTTTCAGGCATCCCCATAATACGCACATTGTTGCACCAAGAGCGCGCTTCCAATTACCAATTTTTGGTGGCAATGACCTTTAAGAGGCGCTCTATTTGTGATAGTTGCTTCCTCCTCCCATCTGACGTGTCTTCCAGTTCAGAAATTCTGTGTTCTGCCTCTTGCATGTTATCATGTTTTTCTAGTTTTTGGGCGAGAAAATCAACTCGTGTGCATATCAAGTCCATCGTAGTCTTTATTGATGTTAGGCTCGGCTTCATAGTCAATAGGAGGGACTTCATGTCATCTTCTGTGGGGCCTAATGCAGTAGGTGGTCGCTCCCACATCTCGCTGTCTGTATCTCTGGATTGGGATCTTGCCACCCTGCGGGGCTCGAAGGACAGCATTGACTGTTTGCCCTCTGTTCTGCCCATTCCGCTCCGCAACACTGGCAGTAATACCGCCGTCCCCTCACACTCCGAGTTGTAGGAGGCGTTCTTCCACACTCAATGGATCAGCAGCACAATGAATGTGATCCCCAATGAGAGTAGGGGCTAAGAACAGGGTAGCCTTCACCCTTCCCTTCAGTGTGACCGCAGAGCACTCCCCTCAACCGGGCGTCCCCCCCGACACCCGCCCATTCAGTCTCTTCTGTTTAGTTAGTGACTCCCTGGGGCTGTAGGCTCGTTTTCACGCTCTCTTCGATCACACCCACGCCTGGGCCTCCTTTATTTCCTCTGATTGCTCGTCCCTGCTTATGCTCTGTGCAGGCCTATGTCGATCTGTTGCTGTCCCATGAAGTCGGGCCCTTATTTCCCTACAGAGTCCCTCCCCTCCCCAGGGAGTACTCCTCACTGTGAGGCATCCTGGCACCTTCTCCTTTGTATGCCGGTTCTGCGCATGGAGGGGGAAGTGGGTCGCTCACCTCCTGGGCCGCCCCATCTCCCGGCAATTGCTACTAGGGTCTTGGAACCCTTGCGCTAGTGTCTGCGTGTCTCTCCGACGTGCCACCCCTTGCCTCCTGCTTCGCTGGCAGCCGCCTCCCTTCTCACCTGCCGGGTCGCTGCAGTGGTCTGCAGCCGCCTATCTGTTTGGTCCTCCCTGCTGGGATCCCTTCGCAGGAGCTCCCAGTGTCCAATGCCTGGGTTCCGGGCCGTCTCGCCATCCCCTCTGTTCAGGCCGCAGCAGCGTGCAGCGGCCTGTTGGTAGACTCGCACCGCCGGAGCCCCTCCTCTACTTCTCTTACTTTAGGCTGTATGTCCGCGCCTTGTCCGCTCCTGGGCTGCCCCCGTGCCTCTCACCTTCTAGGCCTCGGTGTCAGTCTGCAGTCTCCTCTACTTGCAATTCTTGCCATGGGGAGCTCCTCCTCTGGGGTTCCTTTTCGACAGCTTGGGCACGTCTTCTCCACTAGGCCTTCGGGGAGGCCCTCCATCACGTTTTGCTCCCAGGGGGAAAGTCGGTCTCACCTCAAGTTTTTCAACCTATTCCCCGGCTCATCCAAAGGTCTTGCTGCCTCGCCAGCAGTCAATCATGGGTCCTTGGGCAGAATGTTGACAGATATTCGACCTGGGCTGTGGGAGCCTCACTTAAGTGCGGCCATCTTGCGTGCGCGCCCCCTAGCGCACCCAACTGCAAACATCGATATCTGATTAGCACTTTACTATTTCTTAGTGTTGTTTGCTTTAAAACAAATAATCTACATTAAATGGTATGTATTTTTGTACTGTAATTTTACCCCAAAAAAGTGCGCAATATTAATAATATATCTTCAGTTTTAAAGGAATTCATAGTAAGGAGCACCACCATAATGTCATCCTCTGCCACTGAGAGAGGGCGGAACTTAGCTTTTTCAAATCTTAGATACTGGGATTATGGCAACAAAGGTAACTGTGCATATAGGGGACTCTTGAATCAATATCTTCTCAATAAATCACTACTTAGAACAATCCTGTTGTTAGTTTTACATCCCCACTTACAGTCTTAGGGACCGATTCACAAAGGTAAACTTAAACCAAAAGTCTACTTTCGGTACTCACAAAGGTAAGTTACGAGTAGTATCTTTATGTCCACAGTGGGGGTGGAATTTCCGCACCGTGGGTGTGGGGGGTATTCTGCACACGGAGTGGAGATTCGGCACTCAGGCGGAATCTCCGAACTCGAGGTGGAGGAAGTTTGCTTTCAACCTGAAACACCTGTGTCAGTACCCACCATCCCCCCACCCAGCTCCAGCTGAAAATTGTGAGCCCAGCCGCCAATCCCACCGTTGCTACAAACATAAAAGCAGAGCTGCCACACACAAACCTTTTCAGACCTTTCAACATGTGGCTGAATGTGTTTGGTCTGCCCCTTGCCATAAGACAGAATGATTGGAGGAGAAGGAGGAGGAGGAGGAGAGCAGAGAGGATTCCTAGATAAAGGATAAAGCTCTTTGGGATGTCCAGCCAAGATGTCAGGTCCAGATACTGTTTACCCCTAATGTCATCTTGGAGATGGTTTGCGAGTGGGAGCAGGCTATTGACTCTGTGACCTGCCGCTCCCACGCCATCCCAGCCTATGCCAAGATCCCAGCAGCTCTCCATATTTTTACTATGGGGTCATTCCAGAGGGTGTCTGGTGAGCTCGTCTGTATCTCTTAGGCAAGCCAGTCTTGATGCTTGCATCAGGTACTGGGATGTATCAGTAGGAGAGCACATTTCCATTTACGTATGCCTCATACACTGGCGGAAAGGCAGGGAATAGCTAGGGATTTCGACCTCTTTTCCAGCTTCCCACGTTTGCTATGTGCAATTTATTGCACCCATGTAGGTCTTCAGCCACCTCATGACAATGCACACATCTTAGGTAACAGAAACCACTGGCACTCTATCAACGTGCAGGGTGTGTGTGATGTCAGTGGTAGCTTTATTGATGTGCATGTAGTGTTCCCAGGCAGTGCACATGACAGCTACATATTTTGCAGCTCACCTCTTGCCCGGTGGATTGCAGGGGGAGAATTTTGCAACATGTGCCTTCTTGGTAAGTACCAAGCACCACACAAGTCGGACATGTATAAATGTTTCTTTAATATACACAACCAATATGAGACACCAATCCTCGTGCCACATACATGGCCCCAATAGACACTGTATGTACCATTTCCTACATCATATACTCGACAGATGCAAGAGGGGCTTGTACAAATATTTCCTAATTTTCCTCCTCAAGTGATGCTGCGTATGCACTCTCCCCTCATCTCCTCACACCATACAGACGTGCAGCCACTGTACTCCAGCATAGGTACAATAGGGCACACATACATACTCAAGCCATCATTGAGCAACTTTTCGTCTGTTCTAATTGTGATTCAGATGACTTGACCGTACGGGGTAGGGGTGCAGCTGTACTCCCCTGAAGTTGTGTGCAAGACAGTAGTAGCCTGTTGTGTCTTGCACAAAATAGCTTTAAATCGTGGCTTACACATACCTCTGGACCCTCACCTAGGTCTGAATCTGAGTAACTGGGCCATTGCACAAAACAGAGTGCAGGGTATGCAGGTGTGTGACCAGCTGGCTGACACTTTTTCCACCTGAGCAACCTGTAGACTTACAGCCTTTATGTGGTTTGCAGTCTGTTGTCATTGATGGTTGGTGGACAATTAACACTCCATAAATTCCATCCTGAGAATACTTTTAAGCCATACATAATCTATGTAAATAGCTGCTGTCAAGAGTCAAAAGATTGACCATGCAATATGTTATGTACACGTCAGTGATTAGTGTGGGCAATGTCTCAAATGACTCCATTGCGTTAGGGGATTAAATGGCACTTCATGTGTGAGACCACCCTGGATAGTATAACAATAGGAGCGTGATTCACAGAAGGCACCTGCCCACTAGATTTCTTCATTGCAGAGATTCCGCCCGAGTGCAGAGACTCCTCCCACGAGTGCGGAACCTCCACCATGGAGGGTAGAGGCCCTTTGTGAATCAGGCCTCTTGTATTTGTATGTGCTGCAATTCAAGTGGTAATGTGGCCATATGTCTGTCATATATACACCATGGTTCAAGTGGACCTGTTTAATAGCATGGATAGTCGATGCTCATAGCTGCCATTTTTTGTTGCTTCGTGCGTGATGTGCCACTCAAGGCCAGGAAGTTATTTATGGGGAAACTGCGACTTGTGGTCCAGTATCACTATGGAAGGAAAAAGACTGCAAGTCCCAGAATTCAAAGTGAAAACCTGGACCGGATCAGCACATCATGAATGGACCTGGGAAACTTAACAGGGGTGTATGCTTAGAAACAGACTCCCTCATGCATCCAACTGACAACTACTGGCCCCATTAAAAAAGCTAGGCATTTCGTATTCTGAGCAATGCTGCATGCATTACACACGCAGGTCTAATGTTCGCCCATGTTCATATGTCAGTGACTCATGAAAAATGTACAGGTACTTTGTGAGAAATATGACAAGGAGTGACTCCACTGTCTGAGCTATTCATGTTGTACTAACACATCCCCCCAGTGCTCATGGCACATCTAGGCCCATTGCAGGTACACAGACACACAGTTCTGCAGCAAGTAGCGAGGTTATTCCAGATTATGTTATGCACTGCATCATTTAGCTGTCCCTCTGGTCCCCCACAAAGCAGAGGGTACCTATCAAGCGCACCCTCAGTTAGTATGTTCAAATCAGTATCCCAGAATGTGTGGGTGCCTTGTCCTCAAGTTCCTCAGCGATGTTGGGAGCAGGTTAGTTAAACAGTGCAGCAGGATGGCAGAGGTTCTGTCTTGGAGGCGAGGATGACTCAGAATGACTCTAAAATGGCTGCTGCAACTTCCTTTTTTGAACTTCCTGCTTTATTTAGGTCGTAGCCTACTAGACAGTGCAGCTGTGTGGTATGTGGAATACATATTTGGGAGTTTCAGACAGTTGATCTGGGAATGCATTCTGGCCTTTGCTTGCCATTCGCTTTGTGTTCTGTAACTCCAGTTTTCTGGCTTTCCATTTTCTAGCTTTATTTGCTTTATGTTACCCAGCTCAAGCTCGTTCCTCCCCTTGCCGAATCTGTGTTTACTGTTTTCTTCCACAAGCTCTATAGTGAGCAGGCCTGTAAACTTGTTCTGATCTTGTCACATTTGCTAGGCATTCAGAGACCAAGGTCAAATGTCAAGCTGTGTCTTTGAGGGAGCCTGGTGTTAATTTGGCTTTTGGCTGACCTCAAAGTGAGAGCGTTCATAAGGAAGAGGAAAACAGCGTACTTTCTCCAGGGAGCCTGCTTGTGCCCTCTCCTTTTTTATATTTCAGCTTAGACATAGCCATCTCAAACGCACCACAGCTGCACAAAATATTTGGCTTCGATTCGTGGGGCATGGAGTTCACTATTGGCATTGTCAGGGTGAAAGCATTAACGTTACTAAAATCATGTTTGAAAACTATTACTTACCAATAAAAGCTTGCACTAATTTAGTCTGATGTAATAATACTACTAAGCTGAAACAGTTATGCATGTGAAAGCAAATTTTTTTTTAAATCTTGAAGTGACTTTCTCATAATTTACACGTTTGTTGCAGAATGTCATTAAAAATGAAGTTGGCCCAAAAGTTAACTGTGCAGGACACCCTAGTTAGTTGCTTCCTTTCATATCAATTAACTTGTAAATATATGCCTAGATGTTTTGAACAAGGAGCTCCATGCAAAGGTCAGGAGTTCACCTGCGGCCCCCAGACTATAGATCGACAGGGACATTATAGTGCAGCTTATACAGCAGCACAAGCTGCAGTGCAGTATAGCTACACGTAATAGACCAAAAATCGCTATAACGCAGTCAATGCTGGCTGTGTCACAAAGCTTTTTATTTTAGTTTCAGCCATTTGCAACATGGCTAAAACACATTGGAAAAGCCAACAGATCTCGCATAGGTATGACCTATTGGCTTTGCCAAAGCTTGTTTCCGCCTGTTTGTTACTTTCTGTCTCAAATCTTTGCTTTTCGGCCAGACTGCATAATTTTCACCTCAGGTGAGGAAACCATGCTCCGGGTGCAGAAACTCACAGGAAATGACACACAGGAAATGACAAACAGGAAACAGAAAGTAGGAAGTTCAAAACAAGAAGTTGCAGGCAGCCATTTTATGGTCATTCTGAGTCATCCTCATCTCCAAGAAGTATCCTCTGCCATCCTGCTGCTCTGAAAAACTCACCTGCCCCCAAAAGGCAACTCCTTTCAGGGAAGCGGAATTGAACATACTTGGGGAGGGGGTGCTTGATAAGTACCCTCAGCTTTGGGGGCCCGGAGGAACAGCTGAGCAATGCAGCAAACGCCAGAATCTGGGAGGACATTGCAGTATGCTGCAGTACTGTAGGCTTGTACCAACAGTAGGCCAAGACATGTCGCAAGCGCTGGGAGGACCTGAAACATTGGGCCCGAATTAAGGCCCAGGACTTAATGGGCCTGTCCTCCAAGCACCACTTACAGAGGCCCTGTCTTACGCCACTGTACAGGAGGGTCCTGAAGGCAACATATCCAACCCTCCAAGCTCAGCTGAAGGAATATGAGCAGAGAAGACCTGGTAAGCGTATGAACTGCATCATGTGTCTGGTAGTATGATGTGGGTGGTGAAAGAGATGTACTATCATGTGTCTTTTGTCACCTTTCACGTAATGAGAGTAATGGTTGTAGTACTTATAAGGGCAATGCATCATAGGAGCACATTGAATGCAGTTTCAGGATTGCATTCTAGGACTTGTAGTGTACTAAACACAACTGGGAAAATGACCCTTATAGTTGCATTTAGATTTATAAATGCACTTAAATCATCATTTCAGTTGAACCAAGGGCCTTTTAACTGTTGATGGCAATGGTGTCAGAATGGAGCATAAGATGTCAAGTGTGGAGATGAGAGGGCTTTGGGTGTTGGATGCTCTATCATGAGCTGGAAGGGGGCCTTGGTATACCGGCCTCCTGGTCCGCTATATGATTTCCCTCTTCAACTTACCGAATTAATCGCCCCACATGTAATTGCGAGTAGCAATTTTTTGCTGAAGGGCGATTTTAATTTACATAGTGAGTGTGGTTCTAATGCGGACACAGGGTCACTTGTAATGGAGTTAGCCACTCTAGGGCTGACCAAGCTTAATGTAGGTCCCACACATGTAGCTGGCCACACCCTGGATATTGTTTTTTCCAATTCCCCTAATGTCTCCTGCAAATCCCCTCAGTTTATGTCTTGGTCTGACCACGCGTCAATTGAATTCTGCATTCAGGCGCCTGGGAAGGGAACCCACATCATCCATGATACCCCTCTTTTGTTTAGACAGTGGAAGAGAGTTACGCCAGAGGGCTTTAATCATTTTTTTGTAGAGCCACGGATATTAGAATCAGACGACATCGAAGAGGCTCTCGACAAGTACAACTTGGCAGTCTCTAGAGCTGTGGACCAGTTAGCCCCTCTGAAACCCTTCCCTAGCACCCCTAAGCATCCCCAGAATGCCTGGTACTCCCCTCAACTTCGCGCCCAGAAACGAATCTGTAGGAAGCACGAAAAACGGTGGCGCCTCACCCATGTGGAGGAAGACAAGGATCGGTTTTATATAGCTCTGGCCAACTACCATGGGGAAATCAGGGCAGCCCGCAAAGCTCATTTAGCTCAACAATTAGATCAGGCTAATAATGACCCTAAGGTGCTATACTGCATACTACAGTCCTTTACCAACCCTAAAGCTTGCGAGAACCCAATGGCCCCTACACAAAAATTGTGTGATGACATTAGCTCCTTCTTCACACAAAAAATTGAGACTATCTATGACAAAATAGTCCAATTAGGAGAGCATCCCTCTTCTATTATGATCCCCAAAGTACCTGGGCAGACAGCTACCCAATTGTTGGGAAGTTTTCCTCAGTGACGCAGGCGGAGGTAGAATCACTGATCCGTTTAGTCAAATCAGGATCACCTCTGGATCGTATTCCGGCAAAAACCACCACCTCTCTTGCCTGTCACCTGTCCCCCTCCATTGCACATCTCCTCAATCTCTCTCTGCGAGGAGGCCTGGTCCCTTTGGAATGGAAAGCAGCACAGGTCTTGCCTATCCGAAAGAACACCAAGGCCCCGCTAACTGAGCTCTCCAATCTCCGTCCTATCTCCCTCCTACCGTTCCTGGGCAAGCTACTGGAGAAACACATAAACACCCATCTCTCCAACTATGTCGAACGGACGGGTAGTCTTGATCCTTCTCAATCAGGCTTTCGCCCTAAATACAGCACAGAATCGGCCCTACTAGCGGTCACCGATAACATCAGGATGACCCTAGATAGAGGCCACTCCACGATTCTGGTGTTGCTGGATCTTTCCGCCGCGTTCGACACGGTTTCCCATAAGATTTTGCTCAGGAGACTGGAGGAGATTGGACTTAGAGATTTGGCCCTCCAGTGGTTGACGAGTTTTCTTTCTTCCCGCTCACAGGCGGTTAACCTTGGTCCGTATCGTTCTGCTGTAACAGAGTTGTCCAAGGGAGTACCACAGGGCTCTTGTTTGAGTCCGACTCTGTTTAATATCTATGTGGCTCCCTTGGCCAATCTGTTAAGGAGTAGCGGGTTTATCCCCGTCTCCTATGCTGACGATACCCAGCTGCTCTTTACATTTGCAAAATTCACTTCTTCAGTGCAGGCCGCCTTCTCTCTGGGAATGAGAAGTATCTCACAGTGGATGAGGAGTAACTTTCTTCAGTGCAATGTGGGAAAGACGGAGATCATGCTCTTCGGGAAGCTCAACTACTGTGGACCCTCGATTGGTGGCCCACAGACTTGGGCACCCCCTGTCCCTAAGACCTGTGTAAAAACTTGGGTGTTCGTTTGGAGCAGACCCTCACCATGAAGGAGCATGCCGCACAGACATCTGGCTCTTGCTTTCATGTGCTGGGCCTATTGCGTCGCATCCTTCCCTTGCTCCCTGATGCATCTAGGAAGACGCTAACCCAGGTGCTTATTTTAAGTCGCCTGGATTACTGTAATAGCCTACTGTTGTCTGCTAACGAGGCTGCTCTTAACAGACTGCAGGTTGTCCAGAATACGGCGGCACGCTTGATCCTGAACGCCCCGCCTAGGACAGCCTCCCGGCCCTTGCTCCTTCAGCTCCACTGGCTCCCAATACGGGAACGAGTACAGTTTAAAATCTGCTGTACCATACACAAGGCCTTGTCCAATTTGGGCCCCAGCTATCTTGCGGAGAAATTCATCTCCTATACACCTCGGCGGTCTCTCCGCTCAGGATCCAAATCCTTCCTTGCAGTGCCCAGCATTAAACGGTCCAGACAAGGTGGGAAGGCTCTTTCCTATCTAGGTCCCTGTTATTGGAACAAGCTTCCTGTGCACCTCAGACAGTGCACGGAACATTCCCATTTCAGGAAACAGCTCAAGACCTTTCTTTTCCGCTCCTGATTCCTAGCAGATTGCTTTTCCACAGGTGGCCCGTCCCGAGCGCAGAGATACCCCTTCGGGGGTCGATTCTGGCGCTTTATAAATAAATAAATAAATAAATAAATAAATGCCTTTTGTGTGTGTCTTTTGTCACCTTTTACGTGATCTGAGTAAGGCTGCAGTAATTATAAGGTCAATACATCATAGGAGCACATTGAATGCAGTTTTAGGAGTGTATTCTGGGACTTGTAGTGTTCTAAACCCATCTGAGGAAATGACCCTTACAGTTGCATTTAAATGAATAAATGCCCTTAACTCATTATGACAGGTTAAACAAGGTGCCTTATAACTGTTGTATACAATGGTGACGGAATGGGGCAGCCAATGTCTAGTGTGGGGATGAGAGGGCTTTGGGTGTTGGATGCAGTATCATGCATGCCTTTTGAGTGTGTTTTGTTCACCTTTCACATTATCCGAGTAATGGCTGCAGTACTTATAAGGCCAATGCATCATAGGAGCGCATTGAATGCAGTTTCTGAAATGCATTCTGGGACTTGTCATGTACTAAACCCAATTGGGGAAATGACCCTTACAGTTGCATTCAAATGAATAAATGCACTTAAATCATGATGACAGGTGAACCAAGGGCCTTAGAACTGTTGTATGCAATGGTGACGGAATGGCGCAGACAATGCCTGCCACTGATCACTTCCTGACTCTTGTGACCCCCATTCCATCGGGGCCTCCAGCTGCACCCCCTTCCACTAGTCCCACTCCAAGTGCCTGCCCGGAAGAGCTGAGGGATAACTCTGCCATGACACCCCACACCCTTCATGTCAAACCCAGACCCAAACCCCTCTATGTGTCATCACTCCTGTGGTTGCATTCCAGGAAGGGATGGTGGCATCTGATGTGGAGCCAAATGTGTCCTCTCGGATCTTACAGAAGATCCGTGATGAACTCCGTAGGTTCCGAGAGACACAGTACGGGGACATGGCCACCCTCAATCCCACCGTAACTGTCTTGGGTGCAGGCATATTGTCTGCAGTAGCCCAGCGTCCAACCCACACCACTGTCCATGTGTCTCTCTGTCCGTCTTCCCTAAGTGTTTCCCCAGCTTCCCCGTGTACCCCTCATGTTTACCACTCCTGTGGGCTGTCTGGTCCTACACCAGCCAGCCAGGATGAGTCCACAGGAGGCGAGTATCTGAACATTGTGGAGAAGAACAGTGAGGATGAAGATTACCAGTGTCCGGGACTATATTTGAATTGTGACGTGCTTTATTTATTTTGTCCAACCCCTCCAAGTCCTGTTGCCCATTCTGGCTGAAGACCATTCTTTGATTTCCTTTCTCCCTTTCCAATGGACAGTTTTTTACTCATTCATTTCACGATTAATATATAAATATTTTTTGATCACAACATCTCTGTCTTGTGTTAATTACATATGCTGGAAAAAATATAGAGGAAAAAATATAGAATACAAAAATATCGACTGCCTATACCGAAAAAGATAAGTACAAAAATATTGAAAAACAAATATTGTTTACAATCATATAGTTGTATTAAATATCGATTTTTAAATATATATATATAATTTAAAATATTAAAATAAACATATTAAATACTAACATTAATTTATAACCATAAAACATATTTAAATGTATATTTTACCAAATATAACAAATAAACTAACTTTTAAAAATGTAAACATACACACACATATATACATATATATATATATGTGTGTATATATATATATATATATTGCAGAACTCCGGTCACAGCCGCCGCTCCACATGTCCCGGGTGCCGCCCAAGCGGTGGTGAACCGCAAATCATGTATCCACTCTGGCAAACAAAGTAGGAAGCCAAAAAATGGACGCACTCACGGATATGAAGGTAAAATACTTCTTTTAATGTGCGAACCTCCGGGACCAACAGACGCGTTTCGGCGTAGAGCCTTTTTCGATGTTGGTTACCACATTTACACGTCATCATTAAATGCAACCCATTGTGCCACGTGTTTACATATCAACAGCAAAGACGGCATACTGATGTAATACTTTCTCCAAATTCATGGCGGACATCTTTAAAAGGTATTTAAAATCATAATGTGTATAATACCAGTGCAAACAAAATTAAAAAGCAACAATTGTATCCAAAGGTAATCATGTTCATACATGGATATGCTAACTCCAAGGCGATGGTAAGTGTGGGTTTTAAATCTTAATGCATTCTGTACGTTTCTTGTGATCACAGTTCCACATATAACCCTCAATTTCTACGATAGCTCACAATTGTGCCCATAATGGGCAATCGTTTCCAAGGAGATGAATGCAATAATTCAATTATAATGCATATGTTTGATTCACAGATAACCAATCATATGTATGAGAACAAATTCCAATAAATATCAAAATTGATCGGCTCACAATTGCGCCCTGAATGGGCCATCTCCATATTGTCACGGAAACATTTCAAAATTAATAATAATAAATGACTTAAGGATCTTTCCATATCTTTTTCTAGCTATAACCTTATTAGCTAAAATCGATATAATCAATTCATTTATATATACAAATTCTGCGACTTGATGTTATTATGTCACAATTTTCACCTAATGTACATATTGAAATGTGGTGAAAGGCATAGCTTATTAAAGACAAGGTGCTTTACGAGATGGTCTTCATGTAGGACAGGCCGGCATGGAAACCATGCTAAAAACCGTGCATCGTAATCTCAAGGGCGGAAAGACCCGCTCTTGAGATTACTGGCCGACTTCCGACTGGCCGAAGGGCTCCTGGAGCCTGTCGGAAGCCAGTAGGAATGACCGGTTGGTTTACTTTCCAACCACCTAGAACATAATTAGGCGGTCGGAAAGTAAATCGAGCGGCCCATTACGATGCGACCCTGAAGGCTTCAACCGTCGGTCAGAGCCTTTCGGGCTGCATCGTAATGTTCCTTCCATTAGCCAAAATGTTATGAAGTAGTGCAGTCTTATAAGCCATATCTGGGGATATGAGGATGAGTGACAACAGGGATATTGTACACACACAACATACGGCGAAATTTGATCTAATTTTTAGGAGCATGATCATTTTGTGAGAGCATACTTATCAGGGTCTAGCATCCTCCCAGTAAGTGGTGCCTGACCACATGTCACGCCCGTCCATGGAACACAGATCGCTGTGAGTTGTGTCTTTCTGGTCAATGTCACAGGGCCTAAAATGATATGAGTGTATTTATTTTAGATTGTAGTTAACACATGTAATAAACCACATTTCCTTGTTCAGTTCACATGTTTAAGACTTCTTGATGGACTCTATGTAAAATATCTATGGGTTGCCTGATCACAGTGTAGTAGATTGGGCCCTCTTCTGGCCATAATTATGTACCAATTTATGCTGGTGGTATGGGTTGATGTGCCCCATGACATTGCCTCGCTGCAGGTTCAGGAACCTCTGCTATAGTGGACGAATGTACTCTGGCTGTATATGGCAATAAAAAGGAGAAGTCACAAGACAATACCAAGAAATTATGATTATGTACAACTTGTCACATATTTACTCATTGGCATTTACAAGACAGCAGTGATGGTTACTAGATCAGCCACATTTTGTAGTGCCATTTACCAGTGCAAAATGAAATCACTAGCAGTGATGGGCTCTGTTTGTGAACGAGAAATTGGAAGTTACCATTTCCATCACAAAGGATTGTGGGACTTGCAGTTTAATAAACAAAACGAGACACGAGAATCTAACTCACCATGAATATTTGCACACACGTGAAGTGACTTCCATAGTCACATTTGTAGTGTGTTATGCACATTTATCATTTTAAGTCATTGCTTAAATCTTCACATTTTACCTGGTGGAGAGGACGTCCTTCTCAAGTTTGGTGCGATGGAGTCCAGTTTGTCCACCAGGGAGAGCTCTGGCCACCTGTATTCTGGTGAACTCCTGCCTCATCAACCTCTTCTCATCCTGCCACTTCTTTTTTGTGTCCATGATGGACCAGACATTCTCCCTTATTACAGTGACAGCAGTTGCCAACTGCTGCCATAGGGCTACCTTCTGTGTTGCACTGATGTAGTATGGTGTTAGACCGTGCACATTTTTGTTGTTTCTCACTACAAATGACACAATTAATTGTGTCTCCTCCTCTGTGTAGTTCATCTTCCTTCACAGTGGTAGTATGGTTCCAAGGTGCAGAGCAGGCAGGGGCAGTGTTGGTGTGGAACAAACAAAGCCTTGAATGTGTGCTGCTTTTATGTGGTTTGTAGTCCAGGGGTTGCAAGTGGTATTAATTGTCTGCAGGTGTATGTAATTACTTCCTCCAGCCCGAGAGGCCGGTTACGATGCAGTCGGAAACTGCTCCAACCGTCGGTCGGAGCTGTTCCGACCGCATCGTAATCAGCCGGTCAGATTCCTTTCTGACCAACCCATTACGATCGAGTCACTCGGAAAGGAATGTGACCTGTCATTTCGACTGGCTACCGACAGGCTTGGAGAGCCCGTCCACCAGTCGGAATGCTTTCAGTAATCCCAAGGGCGGCTCTTTCTGCCCGAAGGATTACGATGTTGGGTGGAGACAGCCTTTCTGTGCCAGCCTTTCTGACACAGAAAGGCTGTCGGAATTCGACTTTGGGGGCCCCCAGCAGGGCCCCCTTTGGTGCACGGCCTCTGGTTGGAGGCCGAGGGTTCCCCCCTGTTGATCCCTGCACCCCGTGGCAGAAACCTTGAGGTTCCTGCCAAGGGGTGCAAGAATGAACTGCACCTCACATTTGTACAATGGGAGCATGCATTCCGGTCAGAATGCTTGCTCCCATTGTAAAGTATAGGAGTGTTCGGTCGCATCCTAGTTAGTCGGTTGGGACCGCCGACCGGTTGTCGGTCGGTCCATTGACCGTCCGCCCGACATCGTAATAGGGGCCCAAGTGTGGAGATTCCACCTCGAGTGCAAATGTAAAGATACTACTCATAACTTACCTTTGTCAATACAAAAAAACGTAAACTTAGACTTTTGGTATCGGGCCCAGAACATTGATCATATGTTAAACATATCCAGGGCCCATGCGCAGCTTTAGAAAAGGTTCAAGGGCCAGTTTTGGTGAAACTGTGCTGCATATATGGCATGCAATAACTGAGTAAATCCACAAATTCGCATTGGACCTTTACACAGTACAGTTTGAAACAAGAAGAGGCAGCCACTGCTCTGTGTTTCTTAGTTTGTGCTTCATCAAAAACAGGTGCATGAAACTATTCTGAGCCTGCGCACTGACATTGAACAGATTCATAATACAGTCCTAGCTTCACCATGTTCAACATTCATGCCCACTCTCTACTTAAAATAAATCTTGGACCTTAAGGTGCTGAAGCAAGGTTTGACAAGTGACAACATTACTCACATAAACCACTGTGACCTCATTTAATGGGAGCATAATGAGCTGTTCTTTTCACGAAGATGGAAAATGCACTAGAATAGTGTACACAGTGCATAACAAAAAGATAATGTGCATAGTGATGCTCTCACACATGCCTGGCAGGTGCACAGTACCTGCATTGATTTCAAGTAAGAAAGGCAGAAATGCTTGTTAAAAAATCATTGCTTAGTGGTCCTTGTGCTGGTTAACCTCAAAACTCATAGGAACAAGCCAACAACGTAAAATAAAATTCATCGAAGGTGTGACCTGCATAGGCAAATGACCCAAGGCATGCTGCAGGTCATGAAGTGTCTTCACTACCTCGGTGACTATTTAGTACAGAGGCACAGTTTGCTATCACCAAGGACCCATAGCGAACAGCATGCACACTGATTCCTTAGCAGGCTTCTTCCCTAAGCCAAGAAAAGCAAGTACAGGCCAGATCAGATAATAATACATATGCAGCCCAGTCTCTTCTTGGCATCTTGAGACAAAGAACAGGATAGTTTGACAATGGCTTTCAATGACAGAGCACCTGGAGACCTAATATATATTTCATATCTTAAGTAGAAAATGTTCATTCAGCCGATCATTGCCATTTGTTTGCAGAATAGGACAGGAAGGTTTGCTAAGTGAACATTTTTTTTTCACAGCATGTTTTATTGGTATTTGAAGCCTCATTTGACCCATAGGGCCAGTTATACAAGCGTATTAAGGTAGAATACATATCATGGCCTAGTTTCTGTAGCCGATGCATCAATAACTGAACAATATTAAACATTAATACTAACGCATGCCATAACCCCATCGTAACACCTTGCAGGTTTCCAGTGGCATCTGATAATCATCTTGTTTACACAATAAAATGAATGGTGGACAGCTATACCTCTGTTAGGGGGTGCCATGTACATCTGCTGGTGGGGGGAGCAGAATACCGCGGTAATCTGCCCAGCGCTGCCATATCTTTACGTGTGTTTGGGGACACCATCGGGCTATGAATACTGAGCACTCCAGACCCATACGGAAATCTAATCCTTGCTTGCATACTCCTATCAATGGAGAGGTAGGAGCCTTCCAGAGTCGGGCTATGTCTCTCTTGGCTATGGTGAGGCCTAGAAATAGAAGGTGGCGCTTATATTTATTACCCCTGATTTCATCAACTACATGGTAGAGGGCTAATTTGGGGGATAGGGGAAGCTCCCAACCCAGGACCTCGAAAAGACATGCAAGTACTCTGCCAAAACCTGGCCAACACACCACATGACCAAACTGTGTGTAAGAATGTACCTTCCGTAGCATTGCAGCGCAAGAAAGTAGGGGAGGGCACCAGGGCGGATCGCTATAGTTATATCGTGTGAAGTACGCCCTATGTAGGTATTTGAATTGGATAAGTCGTAGATGGGATGAGATGGCTGCGCTGCGGGCGGACTCTAATGCTTCATTCCAGTCATCGTCTTCAAGTGGGCCAATTTTGTGGTCTCCTAGTTCACCCATGAATAGCTTGCATTCCAGGGGATTAAATTCAGGGAGCATCTTCAGGTCTTTGAGATATGAGACCAAGGCATGTCTAAACTGTAGGTATTTGTAAAATTGCATATGTGGCATATGAAATTTGGTTCGCAGTTCTTGAAAGAATGTAAGTGTTGTACCACATATGACTGCCCCTAATGTGGATACACCTATGTCATCCCAGTACCAAAATCCCTGGAAAGTGGCCATCTGAGGGAGAAGGCCGCCACATCACAGTGGGGTTTCCTGTGTAAGTCTGCCCCACCATCCCATGCGTCTCAGTGATTGCTTCCATACTCGAAAGACTACCCCCACTGCAGGTGGCAAAGCCCGGTTCTCGGATTCTCTATACAGATATGTATTACAGAGTTATATCCAATTCATATGCTGGATTTCCCCTATCACCGTACCACCATTCATTTAGTATGTGTAGCGCCATTCGGCTAGTACTACCTCCCCACAAGAACTGACTCAATATGGCATTAATTTGCCAGAACCATGTGGCCAAGATCAGGTATGGATGATTTTGCAGCTGGTATAGCAGGCAGGGCAAAGACACCATCTTAAAGATGGCCGATCGGCAAAGAGGTTAAAGGGTAGCTGGGACAATGATTTCACATCTGCCTGCACTTGTTCCATCAGTGGAGCCAGATTGCGCTGCCATGCCATGGGCTGAGAGGACATCAGAAAGATACCTAGATATTGCATGCCATCTGTGGCTATTGTGAGTCCCTTCGCCCAAGCACCCACTGCCTGGTTGCCCGAAAGAGGCTAGAGGACTGACTTGGTCATGTTCATGTGGAGCCCAGAGGTCTCTCCAAACCCCTCCATTATGCAGAGGAGCCGGGGGCCGGATCTGTGGGGATCGATTATGAAGAATAACACATCATCAGCATATAATGCAATGCGGTCCGACACTTCTATTGACCACTCGAACCCCCACAGCTGCGCGTCCACTCTCACCCATGCCGCCAGCGGCTCCTTTTCCAATGCAAAGAGGTAAGGTGATAGCAGGGAACCCTGATGGGTGCCTCTATGGTAAGAGAATCGTGAAGAGACTGAGCCTGCCACTCACACCTCAGCTGTAAGATCAGTATATAGCAGGCTTATATATATTAGGAACCGCTGCCCCAGATTTAGCTGTCGCAGGAGCGCAAAGAGATACGCCTAGTTGGCTGAGTCAAAGGCTTTGTCCATGTCTGCCAAGAGTAAAGCAGCCAGGTTTCCCAGGCGGTTTGCTGCAGCTATGGTATTGTGGGCACATCTGATGTTGTGGTGTGTAGCATGTCGAGGCATATAGCCAGCTTGGTCTGCGTGAACCAGGTCTGTTATGTAGGGCATGAGTCTACTGGAGAGCACTTTGGCGAGAAGCTTAGCTGCTAAGTTGAGGAGGGGGATCGGGCGATATGAGGAGTGGAGCCCCAATTGTGACATGTATATTTTAAAGAATTCACAAGGGAATCCATTGGGGCCAGGGGCTTTATCCGGTCTTAGCTCGGCTGCGACCGCCATGAGTTCGTTGATTGTGAGTGGAGCTACAAGCTGTGGCCTGGCGGTGTCCGTGAGGGTCCTTGGGGGGAGCTCATCAATACATTTTTTAATAATGGCTACAGGCAGAGTGTCCTGTTTTTGGTAAAGCTGTCAATAATAGTTGGCAAAGCTGTCTGCAATCAGTGATGGATCCATCAGGATTTCTCCGTCTGGACTCCTGACGCATGGTATATGGGCTTGCTGTGTGGCTTGTTGGCATAACCTATGCAGTAGTTTGCTGGATTTGTCCCCCCATTGGTAAATGCGACTTCTGGAGGCTAGCCATATTGTCTTTGCTTCTTCCATTAACTCCCCCTTCACCTTGCCTTGTTTCTCCAGAGTTAGCAGCTGGGCTTCATTTTGTATGAGTTTGTCTTGCTGTTGTTTGCGTTTGTGTGCACATAGGGTAATGTCCACCCCATGGAGGGCCGGTTTCATGGCCTCCCACAGGGTCCCAACTGAAACCACTGTCCCTGTATTTGAGTCAATGTAGTCTTGTATGGCGCGATATATGTGTGTTCGATATTATTGGTCATGTAGGTGCCACGATGACATGTGCTAGTGAAGGGGGGCCGATTTGGTCCTATTCTAAGGCTGAGTGATATCGGGCATGAACCAAACGACCCCTGGGCAATATCTCCGCTCCCGAGACCCTAAGGGCATAGCTAGTGGGAACGAATAGATAAACGATCAGGGAAAACGTCTTGTGAACCTGTGAGTAGTATGTGTAGCCCTGTTCCGTTGGATGTAGCATATGCCATGTATCTGCCCATCCCATGCCTTCAGACAAGCACAACAGGTGTGATTCTTGTGTGTTCCCTAGTCCCTCCAGGGGCCACCATCTGTTGATCTGTGTGTGCATTACATCCTTCCAGTCTCCCCCTATGGCCATTAATCCTTCTGGTATATCTAAACAAATAACCGTTAGCGGCCAGGGGGTAAATCTTCACCCTTCTATGGGGTCGGCGTCCAGGAGGGCCCAATTGCACACAAGGTGAGTCAGCCGCTGAGGCCATCTGTAGAGAGCTAGGTCGGATGGAGGACTCGCCACCCACAAGCCTCATCGGGATTTAGCCTGGCCGCCTTGGGTACCTCTCCCTCAAATCGATGCTGATGTGGTTTACAGTGTCCAGTTATAGCTGTGTGTTCTCCACTCCCCAGCAAAATACATAGCCAGCGACTACGCCCCAGGTACAAGGGCGCAGTGAGGGGCCCTCCAGCAGGCACCACCTCCTCCTGGCCGCCATCTATGGGTCCCCAAGCGCAAAGAGACAACCAGGAGTGTAGGTCTGTGGCTGTCATCCTCACACGTCGCACTTATCCCAGTAGGCCGGTCCCCCGGACTGCTGCTGCGTCGTCTCAGCCATCAATAGTTCCCCACTACAGCCTATATGCATGTCCCTTGGGGGTGCAGCCCTTCCACTCCATGACTCGAGACAGTCAGTTCTGGGCCTGGGGGAGAAATATATATTCTTCAAGGGCTGCTATGGATTCACGTTCCCCAAGTTGCAACTGCCGCTGAGCGGCTTCCGCCGAGGAGGCCTAGGTGCTCTGCTGTATCGTCCGCGCCGCAGGTGGCCTCCAGGCCCGCGGGCAAGCTGCCGTCGGTATGACGTCCCTATGGGCCGAGGCGTCCTCTGCCCGCCGTGCCCTGCGGCCGACACACTCCAGCGGAGGTAATCCACCCAGCGCCCCAGGGGGGGTTGCCCCGGCAAAAGCTGATCAGTGCGCCCTGCCACACATCTCTGGGTGAAGCTCAGCGGCCCAAGCGCACACCTGCCCTACCCAAACTCTACACCGACGGGCACCAGCCCAGGCCGGCTGACCAGGACCCGCACAGTGGCCCCCCGGGGGGAGTGCATAAGACCGGCGGGACACACCCAAGGCATGGGGGCTTGGCGCAGAGCCTGCCACGGACAAGCCCAACCAGCGCTGCCGCAGTCACTATGCCACAGGCAGGCTCTCGCCTCGGTCTCACCGCTTCTCAGCCGCCGTCAGTCTCCGTGGTCAGATCTTGGGCACAGCGTTCTGGATTTTGCCCCACTGCCATGCAGCCGTTGTGCTCCAAGGGCAATGGAAACGTTGCTGTGTCCACAGGTGAGGATTATGTAGGATAGCGGTAGGAGGAGAGTCAGGGCTATCGGAGCTCGCCTAGCACAAGTCCGCCATGTCTGATCACCAGCTAGGTGAACATTTATAACCTTTTTTCTGCTATGTTGTGCTCTAAGCTTGATGAGGTAGAAAGATATCACCACCCATGCACATCCTTCTCATGGAGTATCCTTCTCATGGAATATGTCTGGACTGCTGGAAATAAGAGTTTGAGTGCTGAGAAATGATATAGTCATGAAGGTGAGAAAAATAATGAAATGCTACTTGAAAGAGCAAATTCAGTGAGAGGGTACAAATAAGACAGTTAGGAACAGAACAGAAGGAAGGTAGGATTGACAATAGCAATGAATGTGGGAAGGAAGGAAATAAAACCAACACTCTAATAAGTACTGCAAAACAACAGCCCTCTGATTTTTTTTAGCAAAAAAGGTAAACACTGACATCCACTGATTTTTATAACTTTTGAAAACACTGGAAAAAACTGAAAAACCCTCCGGAATTCATGACAAACAGAAACTGAAAACAGGAAAGCCTAATCATACTTTTGCTACACCATTTGCTTTACTAACAGGTGCATATCTACAAAGGTGTCAATAGACTTCACAGTTCCAGCTCCTGAGCCTCCTCCAAAACTCTCTTCGATGTTGTTTGTACCAGAATAACTAATCTGGGAAGTTTCTGAGAGGGTATACATGGTACAATAACAATACTATAAAGTCTATTGGGTGCATCTTCTTTTACTGCACCATCCATTGCTCAGCCATTTTTCTCCACACATTAGGCATAACACTCCATTTTGGAAATGTGCTGGGAGGACCTATAACTAATGTTCTTTTATACACCATATCTTGTACGTTTAGGACAGCTACGCTGTTTGCTTCCACATTGATGTATGTGTTGAGTGTAATTCCTAAACACATTTGCATGCTCTAAAGAAAGTACAATAGTGGAAGGATAACCATCTTGCTTGGTGCAAAGAGTCTCTTTAATGTCAAAAGGGAGCCTCAGCTAACATGTTTTCAGTTCCTGTTCCATTGTGTTTGTATGGTGTCAGTATTTCGTATTCAGAGTGGCCAATATCAATTGCTAGGTATATGAATGTATCCATTGTCCATATTATCGGGTAGTGCTGTGAACTATTCCATCATTTTCAAGACACAATGTGAAGAGACTGGAGTTGTAGCACTGAAACAGCTCAGTTAGAAATAATCAACCACGTTAAAGGCACGCTAGCCAATGGGGGCAAGGCTGTTCTGATTCTCTTAGACCTATTGGCAGCTTTTGACACTGTACTCCATGTAAGACTACTAGCCTGCCTTCAGGCGTTTGGGGTTGAAGACCTAGCCCTGAAGTGGCTGCCTTCCTTTCTAAACAATAGAAGGCAAGAATTCTGGATTTCTACATGTTCATCCCCAATTCCTGAATTGGCTGTAGGAGTCCCTCAGGGGTCGGCAATGAGTCATACATTATTCAATGCATACCTTACACCCCTAGCCATGTTGGCAGAGGCTTTGGTGGTGAAAGTAATATCATACTTGGATGACACTCAGGGGCCGATTCCGATCTCGGCCGGTAGTGCTTCGAATCGGATTCGGATTCACCGGATCCGATTCGGAGCCCTCTTTCCCGACCAAATCGTACGCGGGTCCGGCCGAGCGATTACGATGCAAGCACCCGCGAAATCGCCGACCGACTCGAACGCGGCTTCAACACGCTCCGACTGACTCGCATGGACACGACTCGCACCACGCTATGGAGACGTTTCCCGGCCGGGTAAGTACGATGCGCGCCGCGAGCAGTCCGATCGACTCGCGCCGTCTGGCTCGAAAAAGCTGTCGGAGCCGGACTTTGTGGGTTTGCGTCGGACCCCCCTGTACGCGTAGGCGCGCGAGTCGCACACACCTACCTGTGCATGTACGCCACGATGCGCATGGACGCGCACATGCTGTAGGGGGCGCCCTTGTCCGCTTCGCACCCATTGGAGTCAATGGGAGCCCGCGTACGCGTTGTACGACAGGCTCCCATTGACTTCAATGGGAGTCCGACCGACTCGAGTCCGATTGCATGCGTGCACATCGTACTCGTTCGGTCGGACTGCTAGGGTCCGATTCGGTCGGAATTCTCTCCGGGTCCGGCTCGGTCGGAGAGAATTCCGGCCCGAATCGGAATCGGCCCCTCAGTTGCTTTTTACCTGTGAAAGGGAGGAGGAATTTGATGGAAGGGCCATAAAGTTCTGTCTTTCCAATGTGCTCAATTGGCTACTGATGGAGCAGGGGAAACAAAATATTTTTTTTGTACCCCTTGGAAGTTAATGATCACATAACGATTAATGATACTAACCATTTGAAACGCATGAACTAATCAACAAATGCACCTTTTATTAAACATTACACGTGGGCAACTTGCTGGCATTGCAAAATCTAATTTATTTACAAATGTGAAGCAAAATAAGATGAGTATTGTGATTTGAGTAGCAAATAGAGTAAATTGCATGATTTGTGTTGCGTAGTAAAATTGCACCGTGGCAAAGAATGCAGATGGTAAGTAAAATGGCTTTAAATGTCGCTTCTGCTAGGTAATACCTAACACGGGTCTTTAGAATGGCAGGTGGTAAACAGAAAGGCTTATTTTCAATGTTTAATTTCTGATGTGTTTGTTCTTATATTAGTTTCATTTGGGCCTGCTAGGCCGTGCTTCGAAAATGGCCGCTAGAAAAGGACGAGATTGCGTGCGCTGAATAAAATGGCCCCCGCGCATGAGCAGAGTGAACGCTCCAGTCACATGTATTCGGCCTGTGCCCGGAGTGAGAGATGTCAAGGCTAGTCTTACCTGCAACAAGGATCGTGCCAAGAGTTCAGCATATATGCATGGGAACGGATGAGAGAATCGAGCGACAGAGGATGAACTAATATGTGACCATCGGAGTTTGTTACAAAATAGATTAACAAATTGAATTACCTTTGGACATTGTTGATCATGAGAATTAATGTATGAGTTATTGTCCCCAAACCGGTTTGAACAAGGAGGGCGATGAGGTGACCATCACCACCCCTCCAATGGACCAATTAGCGTGATTTCTGCCCCTAAAGATTGCAACTTTAAGTGTAGCGAGTCGGAGAATAGGGTATAAGAGAGCCTGCTCTTACGTTGTGCATTATTCGCTTCTTCTATCCTGATGCTGCGAGAGACTCTGTCATTTTGGACGTCGGACTTTGACTGGGGAAGGAACGAGACCGTTGCGGGAGTTGGCCGGGAGGAGATTGCGTCCGAGGAGGTTAGCGGGACAGTCAGTCAGTTTTGGGAGTCCCATCCTGTGACCTGCGGTTCATCTTTCTTTCTTGGTGAACCATTCTTGTCATCACCCTATGGCCAAGGGTAATGAGTATTTTCCGTCTCTATTCTCAAAACTTTACTTAAATGCTTACTGATATTTTAAATGTATTTGCCTAATTATGAACTTTACTTATTTGCTCAAAGAATTTAGATAAAATTATATACTAACTCTAAAATGAGTCTGTTGTTCTTTAAAATAAAATTGTGATTAATAAATGTTAAAAGTTTTAATTGTGATTAAGCTGGACTTAATCGCCATCAACTGATTCTACTAGTTGGTCCATCGACCGAATAGCGGAGTACCTTGATGTTTAGAACTGACAGGATCCTAAGTTAATGTATATAATGTGTAGGTTATAATTCTGTCATTTTAATAAGGTATCCCATTTGTCCAGCAGCTCATTTTCCTTAGCGTTTGATCCAGAAAATTGAGTGAATGTATGTATGTGGTGTTATGGGCCCCACCGACATAGGTTTTATGCGATTAAGGTTGAGTAGGTGATTTCTGGGTTAGTGTCATAAGGAAAAATTTATTTTAGCCGCGCTGGATCAGATTTCTTGGTAGCAGAGTTATGGTTTCTATAGATTAGTTTGGTGATTATTGATTATCGATTTTTTTCATGTCTTTCACTCTATGTTGAGTTTGTATTACGTTATGTGTAGTCAGAATTGAAGCTTCCGGGAAGTAGGAAGTGGACACGTGTGTCAAGAGAAGTCACATGGATTTGTACATTGTCTGATTTCAAATTTGGTGATAACACAAGACTGTGTTATGTTAGGGAAATTTCACGTATGAGTTGCATTTGAGTGAAATAGCAACAGGTTTTCTTGTGACACTTTGGCCTTAATTCTCAGGAGCAGTGTAGTCTCCACATGTGTTTTGTCCCCAGAGAAACGGGTTTACCTCTTGCTTGAGAGAAGGGTAAGGTAGAGAGAAGTGCTACACTTATCGAACGAAACAGTATTCTTGTAAGTGGGAATAAACTATCTCTTTTGTTTAGAGAAACAGACAATGGTAATGTGTTTTACGTTGTAACTAATTGATTTCGTTGAAAAGAAAAGTTAAGAAAAGTGCCGATAATTTTTGTAAAGGAGGGGTCAGTAGAAGCAGGAGTAGAGCTGACATCAACAAGAACCGTGCTGGTATTGGCCAGTTGTGGAAGAACGAAGAGTTTCCTGATTGGTGCGTTAGTGTGAGACGCGCTGGAATAGGTTAGTGTGAGAGTGACGTAGAGCTTTCTGATTGGTGCTTGGTGAGAGACGCGCTGGGATAGGTCAGAATAGCCGAGCGGTAGAAAAACCGATTGGTGAAGAATTGTGTGAATTAGCTTCGGCAAAACAACAGTGAAATATGGCTTATTACAATGAACGTGATAGAGAGAAACCGTCATGGTTTGCGAAGCTTAAAAATCTTTTTAAGAAAGACAAAAAGGTTGTGATTAGGGAAGGAGAAGTACTTCCTCCGCCAAAAACACCAGCATCTTATATGATGGTGAAATATGGCTATCATACTTGCATTTGGTTGGAAAATTGGGTGAAATATACCAAAGACGATGGAGTATTGGCATTTCTGGGAAATGGTTCGTTTAGCACAGCTGTACTTCGAAATTTAAGAGAAAAAATGATGAGACTTGAACCTAGACCGACACAGTTTGAAGCCTTAGGTGAATGGGAAGATGAGATGTATGAAAGGGAAAGACACAGAGGTGCAAAGAATTATAATTTTATTTATGGAAGAGTATGGGGTTTGAGTCATGAAGACAGGATGAGACGATGGCGGTATGCTAACATGACGGATGGTATGTTTCCTGCCAGAACAGTTGAAGAATTAGCAGGGAAAAAGTGTACAGAGAAAAAGAAGCATGCAGTACCAGAGAAATATGGGTATGGAGTTAGCGACACAGAGGATGAGTTGCTGGAGGACATTTTAAATAAAGGATCCCCTCCATATCAACAGGATTCTGTGGTGGTGACACCAAATGCACCGCCAATGGGAACTATAATAAATCAAAGCCCTGAACAATTTTCTGAAATAAATAGTCCATTTAATAGACTAGAAACACCACAGACTGTGAAACATGATAATGGTAATACGGCCAAACTAGCCAGAACCACAAGAGAGTTGACTGAAAAGATAAGAGAACTGACAAAGAATATGGAAGCTGTGACTGTACCAGTAACTATAGGGCCAGTAATACCAGTATTTGAAAATCAAAAGATAGACGAACATTCCTTAATAATTCCATTAAATTCTAGTATGCCAAAAGTAAGAGAAGGGATAATTCCAGAAAATAGAGAGACAAAAGATTCTGTTGTTCCATTTAGGTCAAGTCCACCTGTAAATTTGACAATTAATGAGAGTCCGATAAATAAGATTCCTATAGGAGCCGAGTCAGCAACTGAAACCCCGGAGAAAAGTGTAAACAGGGTAGAATTAACAAAACCCCTGTGGGTCCAACTGCAGAGGAATTAAATGATTGGGTGAGGAGCTTGCAGAAAAAGATGCTTGAACCACATCCTTTGGATGTGGTCAGATTAAAGATAGATATGGAGGAATTGATTCTAGGGACTATTGGTACAGATCGATTGAAGTCCTATCAAGATGATGAATTAATGTTTATGTGTAAAAGCATCACTTGGAGAGCTAGGAACTTGCATGAAAAATTGGAAGAAACAGCGAACGAACTAGGAGTAGATTTTGCAAAAATTAGTGGATTGCAGAAACCGTACAGGGTAGATTTTAGTGAAGAGGACATAGAAAATCTGAATACTTCAGGACGACTAACACAGATAAAAGAACGAAGGGGCATATTACCAAGAACGGCGTAAAAATTATCGCCGCTTTAGCGGCAGGAAACTGCCGCTAAAGCTGCGAGAATGGGTTTGATAATATGCCCTTGAGAATTCCAATAGAAGCACATGTTCTGGTGTAAACATGGGCTTCTATTGGAATTCTCAAGGGCATATTATCAAGCCCATTATCGCCGCTTTAGCGGCAGTTTCCTGCCGCTAAAGCGGCGATAATTTTAACGCCGTTCTTGGTAATATGCCCCCAATTGTTTTACTGAGAAAATGGGGAGATATAGACAAGTGGAGAAGTAGGTGGATAAGGAGAAAAGAGGGAACAACTGATAAAGCATCATTGGCTTTTCCAGTAAAAGAAAAAGAACCAACGGTAGTAGAATGTCCAATGAGAGAAATTCCAGGAGGAGGTTATGTACACGTCCCATGGTCCAGACAAGATATATTGTCATTTACAAATGATTTTCCAAGATTGAGAGTAAAGCCTGTAGAATGGTATAGACAGGTAGAAATGTTTGTAAAGGTTTCAAAAGTATTGTGGGAAGATTTGGATGGATTGTTTGAGATTGTTGTTCCTGCGGATTTATGGACAGAGTGTAAAATTACAATTGACTGGCCGAAGGAAGAATATCCTAGAGATGCAAAAACAGGAGCCCCAAGTTCAGAAGTAATGAGAAAATATGAACAGGCAATTACATTCCTGAAAAATAAGATTCCATCAAAAGAAACGGACTGGGTAAAGATTGATAGAACAAAAAAGGAGAATAAGGAATCTGTACATGCTTATTATGAAAGGTTGCTCTTGGTTTTTAAACAGTATAGTGGATACGAGAATTTGAGTGAAAAAGACATGAGTCATTTTGTGTATCGACTTGTGTATGGTTTGAAACCTGAGATAAGTGAAATGATTAAGCAGCATATGTTATGTTGGCAGACTAGCACAGTAGATGAGGGACTACGGTATGCAAAATATTGCAGTGATGATATTGAGTCCAGACAGCGTAAACTCAAGGAAAAGGCAATGTGGGCACAAGTAAAGGTTGCAGAACAGCAAGAAGCTCAGATGAATAATCAGTCTAGTGGCGCAGGACAGACCAAGTTCAAACCGAATATTGGTAAGGGAAAAGGTCAGATGATTATAGAAGAAGCCAAAAAGAAATGGCCATGTCATAATTGCGGAAAATTAGGGCACTGGAGAAACGAGTGTAAATTACCTCCGAGAGTTAATACCGAGAATCAACCATTAAATCCACAGGTGCAGAATGAGGTGAGTTACCAACAGCCGCAACAGCCGCAGGTAGTTACTCAACAGTGTCAGGTGCCGCAACCACCTCTTCCAAAGAGTGTAAATCCTCAAAGATACAGTACAGAGGCAGGATTCTACGGAGGAGAGCAGGTCACAAAATTGCCGCGCGCAGCTGCTGTTTCACAATATTGGTTACGGCAAGATGGAGATGAATCGGATGAAAGCTTATGACAGTGCCTAGGAGAGGAAGAGGAGTGCGTGCTTGGCGCAACTCTAGAGGTAGATCAGTCAGGTCCATTTGTGGATGGAAAAGTGAATGGTGTAAATGTTACTTTCCTTGTGGACACTGGTGCTACCCATTCTACTGTTAGATCAGTGGAAATTCCAAACCTTCCTCTCTCAGGAGAATACATCCAAGTAGTAGGTGTTTCAAACAGGCAAATTGAAACCCCTCTTACAAAACCAGTAGAGGTGGAAATTGGTCCATTCAAAGATATGCACCGCTTTGTGGTGTGTGATTGTAGTCCTGTAAATTTATTAGGACGCGATCTGCTTTGCAAAATGAATTGTACCATCTACTGTACTCCAGATGGTATTGCTTTCCAGACACCAGATGATGATGTTCTATATAAAATGACAATGGCAGAACTAGAACCAGGAATGTATGATATGTTTCCTGTGTTCGATGTAGAGAAAATCCCTACTGAATTTAAAGGAACTGTCAGGTCTGATGTATGGGATTTCACAGGTGAAGATATTGGACTAATGAGAGTAGTTGATCCTATAAAAATTAATGTAAAAGAAGGAACAAATTACCCAAACACCCCGCAGTACAAACTGACGCCAGAAATTATTGAAGGAATAACACCTGTAATTAATAAGATGATTGAACAAGGAATTTTGAGAGAAATAATGAGCAGTCCATGTAATTCTCCTATAATGGGATTGAAAAAGACAAATGGAACATATAGAATAGTACAGGATTTGAGAAAAGTGAACAAAGTTGTTATTACTTGCTGCCCAATTGTGCCAAACCCTGCTGTAATACTGTATCAAATCCCTCATGATGCAGAATGGTACACAGTTATTGATTTGTGCCATGCATTTTTCTCTATTCCATTACACCCTGACAGCCAGCCATTATTTAGCGTTTCGGTTTGGAGAACGTATTTTGGCATGGTGTCGAATTCCTCAAGGGTATACTGAAAGTCCTTCTATTTTTAATCAAATTCTGAAGAAATCCTTAGAAAGTTTGAAAATGCCTGAAAAATCTGTGATGGTCCAATATATCGATGACCTATTGGTGGCATTAAAGACCAGAGATGCATGTGTTACGGACACAATTGCTTTACTGAATCATTTGGCAGAAGGAGGACACAAGGTGTCCCCATCAAAACTGCAATTCTGTCAACAGGAAGTACAGTACTTAGGTCATAAGATTGAGAAAGGGATAAGAAAAGTGACAACAGAAAGAATAAGGATTATTAAAGGAATGAGAGCCCCAATGACAAAAAGAGAGTTGAGAATGTTCCATGGAATGGTTGGTTATTGCCGACAGTGGATAAGTGGATTTTCACTGATTGCAAAACCTTTACAGCGATTGACAAAGAGTGATGTCAAAGATCCGATTGCGCCGGATGAGGAAGAAATGAAGGCTTTCGAGCAACTGAGAACAAGTTTGTGTGAAGCACCAGCATTGGGAATGCCTGATTATGAGAAAGAATTTGAGCTGTATTGTAGTGAGAGAGACGGATGTGCACTTTCAGTATTAGTGCAAAGGCATGGAAGAATGAGACGACCAATAGCTTGTTTTCAAAAGAAACAATTGATGGACGGAATGCTGGACAATGCAAACATTCACCCCCAGTCACAAAGATCTGGGTTAAATCCATCATTCTTTTGCTCACCACACCACCCCAGTTTGGACCCAGCCATATGCAAATCAGTCTTGACCCTGTTCCTTGTGGGAACAGTCCAGCCCGAACTGCCAAGCCAGGTCCTCCCTGGACCGGAAACAAGCATCCTGGGACCGGTTTCAGGGCATCACCCTTCTTCAGCCAGGCTAGCTTGAATCCAGTGGTGTAGTGAGCACGGGACCCACGTCTGGGCATACCCTTCCCACTTAGGGCGACAAATGCAAAAGAAACAATTGATGGACGGAATGCTGGACAATGCAAACATTCACCCTCAGTCACAAAGATCTGGGTTAAATCCATCATTCTTTTGCTCACCACACCACCCCAGTTTGGACCCAGCCATATGCAAATCAGTCTTGACCCTGTTCCTTGTGGGAACAGTCCAGCCCGAACTGCCAAGCCAGGTCCTCCCTGGACCGGAAACAAGCATCCTGGGACCGGTTTCAGGGCATCACCCTTCTTCAGCCAGGCTAGCTTGAATCCAGTGGTGTAGTGAGCACGGGACCCCGTCTGGGCATACCCTTCCCACTTAGGGCGACAAATGCAAAAGAAACAATTGATGGACGGAATGCTGGACAATGCAAACATTCACCCCCAGTCACAAAGATCTGGGTTAAATCCATCATTCTTTTGCTCACCACACCACCCCAGTTTGGACCCAGCCATATGCAAATCAGTCTTGACCCTGTTCCTTGTGGGAACAGTCCAGCCCGAACTGCCAAGCCAGGTCCTCCTGGACCGGAAACAAGCATCCTGGGACCGGTTTCAGGGCATCACCCTTCTTCAGCCAGGCTAGCTTGAATCCAGTGGTGTAGTGAGCACGGGACCCACGTCTGGGCATACCCTTCCCACTTAGGGCGACAAATGCAAAAGAAACAATTGATGGACGGAATGCTGGACAATGCAAACATTCACCCCCAGTCACAAAGATCTGGGTTAAATCCATCATTCTTTGCTCACCACACCACCCCAGTTTGGACCCAGCCATATGCAAATCAGTCTTGACCCTGTTCCTTGTGGGAACAGTCCAGCCCGAACTGCCAAGCCAGGTCCTCCCTGGACCGGAAACAAGCATCCTGGGACCGGTTTCAGGGCATCACCCTTCTTCAGCCAGGCTAGCTTGAATCCAGTGGTGTAGTGAGCACGGGACCCACGTCTGGGCATACCCCTTCCCACTTAGGCGACAAATGCAAAAGAAACAATTGATGGACGGAATGCTGGACAATGCAAACATTCACCCCCAGTCACAAAGATCTGGGTTAAATCCATCATTCTTTTGCTCACCACACCACCCCAGCTGTTTTAGATCCGGTAGCAAAAGCGTTGCCTGGATGTCTGAAAGCAGTAGCTGCTACTTGTGTGAGTCTGGAACAGAGTGAAGGCATTGTGATGGGATATCCTTTGAGAGTATACGTCCCACATTCAGTTGAAATCCTTCTGACCAGAACAAAAACACAATTCATGACACATAGTCGGCTGACTAGGTATGAAAAAGTGATCTTGGGTGCAGACAATGTAACCATTGTAAGATGCACAAGTGTGAATCCTTCCACCTTACTGCCAGATGCAGTAAATGCAGAGGTCAAAGATGAGATTGATCATAACTGTTTGGATGTGCTTGAATTTTGCACAAAGCCCGTCCTGACATCAAAGATGAACCTCTAAAAGAGTCAGATTATGTGATGTTTGTGAATGGATCATGCCTGAGGACAAATGAAGGAGTTTTTTAAGTGCTGCGTATGCTGTATGTACGGTGGCAACCATAATGGAAGCATGTTGTTTGAGAGGAATACGTTCAGCCCAAGTTGCTGAGCTGATTGCTCTGATTCGAGCTTGCAAACTGGGAAGGAATTTCCGAATTACTGTGATCACGGCTAGCCAGTATGGCTTCGGAGTGGTCCATGACTTCGGACAGATCTGGTCCCAGAGGGGATTGCTGACTTCCTCAGGGTCTCCTATTAGGAATGGTGAGTTTGTGAAGAAGTTGCTTGAGACGATACAGCTGCCTAAACAGATTGCGGTGGTAAAATGCACTGCTCACAAAAATGGAACTGATTACATTGCAGTAGGTAACAACTTTGCTGATGAATTAGCTCAATATTGTGCCAGAAATATGACCTCAATAAATCGGAGAAGGGAAAAAGAAATTGTTTCATGTCCCTTGCTGTTTACTAACCCAGTTGAAACATGGGAAGAGGTGAAACAATTGCAGGAAGAGGCAAGTGATGAGGAAAAAGACGTTTGGATAAAATCAGGTTGCAGACGGAGAGAGGAAGATGAAGTATGGGTTTATAGGGATGAAGGACCAGTTATGCCTGATAGCATGATCTCTAACATGGCACGGATGTACCATGGACAGGCACACATAGGTAGAGATGCCATGATCAGACTTTTCAAACAGACCTGGTATAACCCAAAGTTTAGGGCTCTAGCTGAAAGCCTTTGCCAAAGATGCCTTATATGCCAACAGATAAATCCTGGAAGGAAGACAGTAGTGAATTTGGGAACAATAGGACGTGAAGGAGGTCCTTTTACTAGAATGCAATTGGATTTTATTGAAATGCCCCCGAGTAACAGATTGAGGTATGTCCTAGTGGTCGTCTGTTTGTTTTCTCGTTGGGTGGAGGACTATCCGACAAGAAGGAATGATGGAGTTACTGTAGCTAAGCTCCTACTGAGAGAATTCATTCCTAGATATGGCTTTCCAGTAACGATAGAAACAGATAGAGGAACGCATTTCCAGAATGAAATTATCCAACTAATATGTGAAGCACTAGACATTCAACAAAAGCTGCATTGTGGTAGAGCAAGTAAATGGCACAATAAAGAATAGGTTAGGGAAAATGTGTCAAGCCACAGGACTCAAATGGCCAGATGCCTTACCCCTGGTGTTGATGAGCATAAGAAGCATACCTGACAGAAAAACAGGTCTGAGTCCTCAAGAAATAATAATGGGATGAGCAATGAGACAAGCAAACGTACCTGTCAACAAACTGCTGACTATAACTGATGATCTCATACTGGACTATTGAAAAGGATTGGCTGATGTGGTGCATTCTGTGTTTCATCAGGTTGGGGCGGATGCGACCACTCTTGAGAGAAAACCAGCTCATGATCTGAGTCCAGGAGACTGGATCCGCATAAAAGTTCACAGAAGAAGAAATTGCTTGGTTCCACGCTGGGACAAGCCACGTCAAGTGATTCTGGTGACAACAACTGCAGTAAAGTGTGCAGGTGTGAAAAATTGGATTCATGCCAGCCATACTATCAGAGTTCCAGATCCTGAAGCTCGACCTGTAAGTCGACATCTGGAAATATCAGGTACCAGTTTGGCATCTGAAGCAGAAACTGAAACAATCAGAGTTCCAGATCCTGAAGATCGACCTGTAAGTCGACATCTGGAAATATCAGATACCAGTTCGGCATCTGAATCCAGTGAAAGACAAACAGAAGAATCCGAAAAACAAAGAACTGATATTGAAACAGGAGAAACTGAATCAATAGACAGTGACGGTGAACAGCCAAGTACAAGCTTTGGGGAAATTCCTCCAGAAATTATAGAAATAACTCAAGAAAATTCAGATTCAGACAGAGAGATTGAGGAAGTTATGGAAGAAACACAAGGAGAATTAGACTCAGAATTACAAGTAGAAGAAACCCAAGAAGATTCGAATTCAGACAAAGAGACAGAGATCATAAAGTTCAAAGTTAAAGAAAGTGAAGTGAGATCTGAGACAGAATCTGAAGAAAGTGAAGAAGAAATAAGACAAAGAGTAGGACCAAGAAAGAGAACTTGGAGAGCGGAACGAGGAGAAAAGGAAAACAAACTGAAAAGGCCAAGAAAAGGAGACAATTGGCCCAACGAAATTAAAAGACTGCGATATAAGCTAATAAATTTGAACAAAGACAATGCAGAACAAGTAAATGAAATAACAAGTCATAAAAGACAAAGAAAAACAAATAAAAGACAGTTGCAGAGACCCAAAAGAGTGAAAAGACCTAACCTGAAATACAAGTCACCTGAATGGGTATACATAGCACTGCCTGACATTAAAGAAGTGGATAGCAGTCACGAAAACCCAGACAAAGACTGTGAACAAGTGGGTGAGAGTGAACTGCGCCCATCCTGAAGAGGAGAAAAGAAAACCGGACTAGATACACAAACTGATAAAGTCAAAGAAAAATTTCTGAAAGACCAAAAAGTGCGCCAAAAGCAATTGGTTCCAGTCAACAATAAAAGAAAGGGTAAAACGGCAAAAAGTCATTCTGAGGTGTGGAAACACATTTTCTGTACATATATTTAGATTATATTTCAACATGGTAGACACTGAGAATAGAAGATCTAGATGTGAGTTTTTCCGTAGATGGTGTAAAATGTGTTTATATTGTACAGGTTTACTAATGCTTATTTGGTTCATTTTAGCAATAATAATTCCACTTAGATTAGTTGGAGAAAATACATCTACAATCATGAATGACACGAATAGTGACAAGAAATCTAACATAAAGAACACTGCAACACTGATAGATAGTACTGAATTTGATAGGGATAAGTCATAACTGATTTCTCCAAGAATGTGTTGACAAAACTGTTGTATGAATATGTAGAGACAATGGATGTTAGAGATTGTTATGTTTGTATGCAGTTACCTGCGTCTGTAACAGAAGGTGTGACGTATCATCACCTTCCTTTGACGTATGGAATAACCTGTAGTGTTTTAGCTAGCTTATTTTACAAAACAGGTAAATTAGAGTATTACTACACTGACACAGATGCTGTTTTTGCTAAAGTTACCGTAGTCCCTGAACTAAATAAGGTGAAAGTTGCAAAGATTTTTGGAGAATTTTTCTTAGAAACGAAAGAATTAACATTAGATTATGCATTTAGACATAACCTTACTTGTAGGTTAAGAAAGGAAGAAAAGTTTTTTTTAGACATGGTAGAAGACAGAAGGGTTAAGTTTCAAAGAAAAGCATCGGGAGAAAAGACAAAAACACCACCTTGGGCGTTTGAAGAGGGAAGTTATGACAAGAGCGAAACGAATGCAGCCATGGTTTTAGATTGGCACCAACAGGGAAAATTGTGTATTAGTAGAGATAACACTATGGGGTCGATTCTGATCTCGGCCGGTAGGGCTCCGAACTGGATTCGGCTTTACCGGATCCGATTCGGACGCCCTGTTTCCGACCGAGTCGGACGTGCGTCCGGGCGAGCGAGTATGATGCGAACGTACGCGAAATCGCCGCCCGACTCGTTCGCGGGACCTAACCGCTCCGACCGACTTGCACGGACATGACTCGCACCGCGCAATGGAGACGTTCCCCGGCCGGGTAAGTACGATGCGCGCCGCGAGCAGTCCGACCGACTCGCACCGTCCGGCTCGAAAGAGCAGTCAGAGCCGCACTTTGGGGGTCCGTGTCGGACCCCCCTCTACGTCTAGCCGCGCGAGTCGCACACAGGGGGACCCATGGGTCCCCCTACCTGTGCGTGTACGGCGCGACCCGCTCGACGCGCACCCGCTATAGGGGCGCCCTTGTTCGCCTCGCACCCATTGAGTCAATGGGAGCCCGCGTACGCGTTGTACGACCGGCTCCTATTGACTTCAATGGGAGTCCGACCGAATTGAGTCCGATAGCATGCGAACGCATCGTACTCGTTCGGTCGGACTGCTAGGGTCCGATTCGGTCGGAAATCTCTCCGGGTCCGGCTCGGTCGGAGAGATTTCCTGCCCGAATCGGAATCGGCCCCTATGTATGATAACTATTTCGTGGGTTCTAGTGAGTGCCGAGATACATACAAAAGTTTAGGGGGATGGGGATTCAAAGGAGGAAAAGATCCAGTATTCCCAGGAATCTATTATATTTGCGGAAACCGAGCCTATTATAGGTTGCCGGACCATTGGTATGGAACATGTTATCTAGGCCTGGTCTTTCCAAAGATTTTTCACGTGGAAAGGGGAACGAAAGAAATTCACGAGATAGGTAAACCATTAACCCGTAGGAGAAGGGAAAGCTTCTCAGAGATAATAGGTGACATTTTTGGAGCATTGATACCAGCAGTGGGTGTATCTTTGAATACATACAAGATTCGGAAATTGTCTACAGTAGTAGATCGTTTATCAACGAATACTGTTGGAGGGTTCTTGATGATAAATACCTAAATGGTTGCCATGAGAGCTATGGTAATGCAAAATCGACTTGCCCTTGACATTCTTTTGGCGAAAGAGGGTGGAGTCTGTGGAATGCTGAAGGTACAACATTGTTGCACTTACATTCCAGACAAAAGTCAGAATATACAGAAGTATATAAAGAACATTACTGATTTACATAAAGAAATTGCCCCACTGGAGGTTGAAGGTGCTTGGGAGAAACTTGGTAAGGGTTTTTCCTCAATAAAGAAATGGTTCACCGAAATAGATAGTTCTCTAATTGGGAAAATACTAATTCCAGTGACCTTAGTAGTAGTGATAATATTAATATTGAGATTAGCATATGTGTGTATTAAAAAGAGAAAAAGAAAAAAAAAAGAAAATGAGAAAAATAAGGAAAGAGAAACAAGAGAACGGGAGATGGGAGAGATCGAATTGGAAGAGTTTAAAGAGAACATGTACAAAAGGTCTAAAAGACAAGATGAAAAGAACACAATTGTCTAAAATAACAAATGCAAGTGGACAAGAAACATTTTTCTGATAAATTTTGTAGGGATAGGTTTTAGTGGTGATGTTAAAAACGACCAAAGGGGGAATTGATGGAGCAGGGGAAACAAAATATTTTTTTGTACCCCTTGGAAGTTAATGACCCCATAACGATTAATGATACTAACCGTTTGAAACGCATGAACTAATCAACAGATGCACCTTTTATTAAACATTACACGTGGGCAACTTGCTGGCATTGCAAAATCTAATTTATTTACAAATGTGAAGCAAAATAACATGAGTATTGTGATTTGAGTAGTAAATAGAGTAAATTGCATGATTTGTGTTGCGTAGTAAAATTGCACCGTGGCAAAGAATGCAGATGGTAAGTAAAATGGCTTTAAATGTCGCTCTGCTAGGTAATACCTAACACGGGTCTTTAGAATGGCAGGTGGTAAACAGAAAGGCTTATTTTCCATGTTTAATTTCTAATGTGTTTGTTCTTATATTAGTTTCGTTCGGGCCTGCTAGGCCATGCTTCGAAAATGGCCGCTGGAAAAGGACGAGATTGCGTGCGCTGAATAAAATGGCCCCCGCGCATGAGCAGAGTGAATGCTCCAGCCACGTGTATGCGGCCTGTGCCCGGAGTGAGAGATGTCAAGGCCAGACTGACCTGCAACAAGGATCGTGCCAAGAGTTCAGCATATATGCATGGGAACGGATGAGAGAATCGAGCGACAGAGGATGAACTAATATGTGACGATCGGAGTTTGTTACAAAATAGATTAACAAATTGAATTACCTTTGGACATTGTTGATCATGAGAATTAATGTATGAGTTATTGTCCCCAAACCGGTTCGAACAAGGAGGGCGATGAGGTGACCATCACCACCCCTCCAATGGACCAATTAGCGTGATTTCTGCCCCTAAAGATTGCAACTTTAAATGTAGCGAGTCGGAGAATAGGGTATAAGAGAGTCTGCTCTTACGTTGTGCATTATTCGCTTCTTCTATCCTGATGCTGCGAGAGACTCTGTAATTTTGGACTTCGGACTTTGACTGGGGAAGGAACGAGACCGTTGCGGGAGTTGGCCGGGAGGAGATTGCGTCCGAGGAGGTTAGCGGGACAGTCAGTCAGTTTTGGGAGTCCCATCCTGTGACCTGCGGTTCATCTTTCTTTCTTGGTGAACCATTCTTGTCATCACCCTATGGCCAAGGGTAATGAGTATTTTCCGTCTCTATTCTCAAAACTTTACTTAAATGCTTACTGATATTTTAAATGTATTTGCCTAATTATGAACTTTACTTATTTGCTCAAAGAATTTAGATAAAATTATATACTAACTCTAAAATGAGTCTGTTGTTCTTTAAAAATAAAATTGTGATTAATAAATGTTAAAAGTTTTAATTGTGATTAAGCTGGACTTAATCGCCATCAACTGATTCTACTAGTTGGTCCATCGACCGAATAGCGGAGTACCTTGATGTTTAGAACTGACAGGATCCTAAGTTAATGTATATAATGTGTAGGTTATAATTCTGTCATTTTAATAAGGTATCCCATTTGTCCAGCAGCTCATTTTCCTTAGCGTTTGATCCAGAAAATTGAGTGAATGTATGTATGTGGTGTTATGGGCCCCACCGACATAGGTTTTATGCGATTAAGGTTGAGTAGGTGATTTCTGGGTTAGTGTCATAAGGAAACATTTATTTTAGCCGCGCTGGATCACTACCATCTAACCAACTAAAATGCAACCCTGATAAAACCGAGATTGTGTGTTTTGGTAACTCCTCAGCTGAGGTGTGGAGATCTTGGTGGCTGCAAAGCATTACTCCCCCAGGTGCACAAAAAAGGCCAGTAAAAAACCTGGGAATTAAAATGTACAGCTCCCTGTCTTTCCAACCCCAAATTCAGACTCCGGTGGGATTCTGTTTTGGGATCCTACCTTCTCTGAAAAAATGTTTTCCTTTTCTGTCAGTAGAAACTAGGAAAACGGTGGTCCAAGCCCTGATCACCTCAAGGCTCGACTATGGAAATGCTCTCTATCTAGGTCCCTTTCTTCATCAGAGTCAGCGCGCCTTCCCGTTCCCCGCAACTGCTTTCCTCTTCCAGAGCCGCTGCCTAGGCGCCCACGCTGATTTCCCCCTGACTACGATGACTTTAGAACGATCGGCGACCTACTGCCTTCCCCCGTCTAAGCTGGTGTCTGCCTTCCCCTTCAGCCCTGCTCCAGGGGTAGGTTTCCTTGTTGGATTGTTGACCGGATTTTTGTTCTCCCGCCATTTTGTCGCAAAATTTAATGGGGTCCATTCCTGGATCCTCCATCTTGCGGTCTCTTCAGTTCTCAAATTGACTCCTGCCTCCGGTCAGCGCCTTGTGCTCTCCAGTCTGACCATTGCCTAAATCGATATCCCGCTTGAACTCCTACACCCCGCTTTACTTGTACCGTCATTTTTATGCTCCCCTTCTCCCCTCCTCCCTTCCCATGTCTATTCCGATCCGACGCAGCGAGGGAGTCCGGCTCTGGATGTGGCTGATCTATCTGACACTTACCTATTTTTGTCGACTCGCTTTCCCTAACTTTTGGTGTTCCCCTGATGTTCTATCTTCCATGACCGTTTACCTAGTTCTGTTCTATATTCCTATTCCCTACTATTCCCCCACTACTCTCTATGCACCTTTGGAATTGTCTTCTATATTAGTTAAGGTGAGAGCAATGGATGTAATATTGTAACTTGAACTCCGCTATGCCATGATTTGTTTCTTGTAACTGATGTAATCTATGTAAAATGTAACTGACATAACTATGTAAAAATGCTTACCGTATGTAAAGCGCTCTGATACCTATATATATAAAACTCCTCAAATAAAATAAACAAATAGGTCTCCCAGACTATCTTCTTAGTCGTTTACAGGTAGTCCAGAATGCGGCAGCCAGCATAATTCTCAATCTTGCTCTAAAAGCGCACATGACCCCACCTTTTAGGGTGCTTCACTGGCTGCACGTTAAAAAAAGGATTCTTTTTAAGACATTGGTCCTGGCACATAAAGCCCTCCAAGAGAAGGGAGCTGTGTGCCTGAGGAGGAGAATATGTGCATACTTAGTAAGGATTCCTAAAATTCACTGGGCCAGAACTGGTGGAAGATCTTTCTCATTTCTTGGTTTGAAGGCATGGAATAAACTCCCTAGGGAACTCCGTGCCATCTCAAAGAGCCCTGTTTTCAGGAAAAAGATAAAAACCTGGCTGTTACAACAAACAGAATAAGACGATCACTTTTTTTGTGTGCGGTTGGCAAGCTTTCCAATGTTTAGCACCAGGACACACCCTGGAGTATGCATGCACTATACAAAATGCCATTTCCTTTCATTTCATTGGCTTTATTGATGAATAGCCAGGGAGTGCCCCATTTTATTGTATTTTACTTCTAGCATCATGAGCATAGTTACAATAAATAAAGCCACATTTCATAGAAAAAATAACCAAAAAGCATGGAGAAAAGTAAAAAATATGTATTAAACTTGAAAAACCCAGTGGAAATATGTTACGTTAAATATTAATGTAAATTTGTTTATATATTTATTGTAAATGTAGAACAAAATAAAAATAAAATAATTCAGTGCTCTTAACTTTTTTCAAATTTAAAATGTCATTATTTTGAATACATTAAATTAAATTAAAATTATATTTCTGACGATTACATTTATAAAAAACCTACCTAGAGTAAAAAATAAATATATTTATATTATGTATACAAACATCATTTAGAATGATGTATAGAATAAACTAAAAGCATTTTATTTATTGTTTATTAAAAATAATTTTATTACATTTGAAAATAATAAATGTTTTATTTGTGGATACTTTTTTACCATTAAACTAAATGTATTTATATTTTTAACTAGTTTAAAAAAATAATTTAGTTTAATATTATTTCTAGGGGTGGGAGGTAAACTCCGCGCTGCCCGTGAAATTCGCAGAGTTTTACCACTCAGTTCGGTAAAAACTCTACCAACTGCCGCAAGGCGGATTTTACCGGCACCAACTTCGAGTTAAGATCATATTTAAAAGCAATTTAAAGACACCAGCTTCAGATCTTAGAGTAGAGACACTGCAGTCTGATTTAGAAAGCGCTTTACGCCTAGGCCTGGGTGAAGCTCGCATCCGCAGAATTCCGCAGAGTTGCCGAAAAACTCTGCCAAATTCCACAGAGTCTCATGAGTGGGCAGAGTATTGCTTGGCCACCCTTAGTATTTTAAGACAACAAGTATGATGCCCACAACTCAGTAAACAAAGTGTGCCTCAGGTGGTGGTATTCGATAGTTCTCTCACCGTCACACTTAATGAATAATATACTCAGTAGCCAATAAAAACGGCTTTTAAAAACGCTACATGAGACCTATGCACAACAGGAAGAAATGCAGAATAAAAATCATGTACTTAGTAACTTCAATCTCTGTGACCTCCATCACATTTGATCTGTTTACATAGGTGTGCATCTGCATAGTTTCCTTTTCATCAGTAGCTTGTTAGGAAGGAAAGGGTAAAAGAGCAAATAATAAATGACAATGGAAAACGGTGCTTTTGTGAGTGCCGTTTTACAATGTTGGATGTCTGAGACAGACATGGCCATATAAATGTAGTATTCACCATCAACAACATCTGAATCATTCTCAGTGTCACTAGCGGACAACCCCCATCAAACATGGCCCTTTGCTTGCTTTTTTAACAGATGAATAAGTACCTACAATCAGTGCCTTTCTCTCTGGTTATGAAACACATTTCACAATTTACTCCACAAACAGAAATGAGTTATTGAATGTGAATCACCCAGCTGGCGTAGAACCACGTAGCCCATAAAGAAATGTGTGAAGAAAATGCAGTCATTCATCTTCAAAATGTTTGCCTTAATGTAATTTTCTATACATTTCAGATAAATGCGGAAAAAAGGTCAAAATCGCAAGCCCCGTATACCTCACGTCGCCCAACTACCCGCACTCCTCTCTTAGGTGTTCCTAAATAGTATACAGTTAATTGCGCCCAGAAAAATCAGTGCATTCATTTGCTTTACTATCTGATAAGGCTTAAAATGAAAGGACGCAGGAGCTGTTCTCCTACCTGCCCTGCACTCTCCAGATAGAATCCACAGTCACAGCACAAGGCCATTTCTCCTCCCATGACTCTTGCACACCACTTTCAAGCAGGTGGTTCCCGTGTGAGTTTTTTTCACTCCCTTATGATGCCTCTAACCACTTTAACCTTTGCCCGTAGACAGGCCTCTGCTCCGCAACAATCTGTACGGCCACGACGGCTCCAATACAATATGCCCAAAAGGCTGTCGTGAGTGACTCGAGTTGTTAACTTTTTCCCCGCCAAATCAAGAGTAGTCAAACTTTCCCCTGCACCCGAACAGCATACACCTTGAGGCCGCCTTCACGTGGGATAAGAACGATAGCTCTGGTGCCAACCACCTGACGAGGGATGTGAGGATGAACGCCAGCCACACACGATGTCGGACCACCCGTGAGGTGATTGCCAGCTTTTCAGCGCAGGTGTGTGCGAGGCAGGTCTGCCGAGATGCAAGCAGAGTGACACGAACCACACCATTGATGATGTGTTACGCTGACTGAGACCCATGCGGTGGTGTGTGTTTACTGTGGTTTTAGGGGTGAGTGAGTGGTATGTACCTGTGAACTCTGCTCCACTTGCAGTTGGTGGAGTTTGCTGAACTCCGCGCTCCAGGCAGAGCACGGAGTGCCAAAACTCTGTGAACTCTGCCGGCGGAGCGGAATTCACCACCCACCCCTACTCACGCCCATGGTGAGCTAGAGAACAGGGGAGAGTTGCAGTGCATGTAAATGCACGTGAGAGAAGTGCGGAGGCAGGGAGGAAGGCATCTGTCCAGTACATGGTGCAGCTATCCCTCACGGCCCAGCTGGGCACAGCTGTTCCCTGGTGTCCCATACATGCTGCAGCTATCTCTCACGGATGATAACTTGCTGCTCCTGGTGCCCATTGTGAGATGGAGAACAGGAGAGTGTTGCAGACCACGTAAATGCACGTGAAAGCAGTGCTGGGGCAGGCAAGGTGGCCATGCGCACCAGGAGCAGCAAGTTATTATCTGTGAGCAGTAGCTGCACCAAGTATGGGACACCGGGGAACAGCTGTGCACAGCTGGGTTGTGAGGGATAGCTGCACCATGTACGGGACACCAGGGGACAGCTCTGCGCAGCTGGTCCGTGAGGGATAACTCTGCTGCATCGAGAGGCTAAGCATTGCACATCAGCAGAGGGAGAGATCAGCACATGCACATTCCTTTTTTACCAGTGATGTCATAGTAGACCATGTGGGCAGCGTAGATTAGCCACTCATCTGGGTTATGTGCAGGAATGTAGACTTCTAAAAGGTATTTCAGTTGAAAAGCATTGGAGTGCTGTAAATAACAGTTGGAAGAGTAGTCCTCTCGGGTGTCTTGGGGTAGCAGCGCACATTTGGTGCAGTAATTAAGTGCACTGCACAGTTGTCCCAAGGGGCTAGCTGAACAAATGAATATCTGGGGCAACAAGAGATCAGTCACTCTGTTCACTCTACTGGGGTGACACCAGTGGATGGCAATTGCATGGGCCCGTGGGAGCCATCTCAACACACCCAGGGCAGCGAGGTTCTGCTCTGTGTACATAGTGAGATGTCTGTGCACCCGTGTGACAGGTTTGCACATCTGTGACAGTGAGGGTTAGTTGTACAAATCTGAAGGACCAATGAACTTTACAGGTCTTGGACAGAGATTGGTTGCTCTGCAAGTGGGCATCGCCAAGGTAAAGCAAACTGTTCTGTGCATGAGGAATATCTGGAGGAGATGCCGTGCTGTAGATGGGCACATGCAGGACAGGACAATCCAGATGTGAGACCGTCATTCCATTTAATATTTGTCCTCTAGCCTGGATAAGTACCAAATTATCTTATTCACTGCCTTTTTAAATGCAAACAGAGTAACTGAAAAATTTTTAAGTTCTCTTGCGTGCAGGTTGGAGAAGCAAGTTGTTGTAGGTATGATTGAAGTTTTGGTTCTGATACTAGGGATGACACGCAAGTCTCATAGTAGTTCAAGTGCAGCCAGGTTTTGAGACTATGTTTTGCAGCATTCTTCCACGGCCACTCAGGTACCATTCTCAGTGTGCCTTTGCAGGGCTTCATAACGAGGGACGCGACCAGGAGTCGGTGTCCTCGATTTCCAGCGAGTAGCAGACTTGACCAGGGCCATAGTATGTGTAAGTGGCAGACTGCCATATAAGTTTTTCAGGCTCCGCATCTGGGTTGGGACACGGAAGGATGGGGAGCTGTCATGGCAGCTGTCTCAGAGTGAGGGAGCGAGGGGCCATTTCACTTGTCTCCAAAGCGATGGGGTGTTTCTGTTTTCATTCTACCACTCTTTGCCTTTTTCACGCAGTTTGTGGAAATATTTAAATACTCTAGAGGGCAAAAAAATGAGTCAATGTTTGCGCTTGCTCTGCCTCTGACTGGAAGTGAGATATGTTTCTGATAGCATTGATTTATCTGCTGCGAGCAAGCATTTTATTTATTTATAAAGTTTTATATAGCGCGAACATGACCACTGAGGGTATCAGAGCGCTTTACAGATTATGCAGCAAGGAGGGTATACGTAAACATACAGAGTCAACAAAGTACAGCATTTTAAAAAATGTCCAGCAATCACGCCAGCAAGGCCTCTGGGCTACAAACAGCAGCTATGGATCCCAGGTCAAGTGGGGAAGGCGGACTGAGGCAGATATTTCTTCATCAAGAGTCCTTTAACTTCCATTTTGAAGTGGACAGTGGAAGGGATCACCCTGACTTCGGAGGGGAGAGAGTTCCAGATCCTTGGCGCCATGCCTGAGAAGGTTCGATTGTAAGTCTTTTTTTTCTTGAATTTTTGTGGTTTGAGTAAAAGGGTGCTCACACTTCTGGAGGCTCTTGTACCACATGAGAGCTCCAGTTTCTGGGTGAGGTACAGTGGGGTCTTGAAGTGGATGGCTTTGTGTGCCATGCATGTAATTTTCAACTGTATCCGAGCTTCATATGGGAGCCACTTCAGGGCCAGCAGGTCCGGAGAGATGTGGTTGTATTTTTTAGTTCCCATTATGAGCCTAGCGGCAGAATTGAGAGCCACCCTAAGCGGAGCCGTTTTTCCTGTGGGCAAGCCACACAGTGTTGCACTGCCATAATCCAGCTTTGCGATCACTAATGCTTGTACTGCAACCTTTAGGTCTTGGGCAGGGAGAAAGGGTTAGAGCTTCCTTAAGATGCGGAGTTGGAAATTCGCTCTTTTGGTGAGGGAGCTGATGTGCTTTTGCATGTTCAGACTATTGTCTAATATAATACCAAGCGAGGATGCCGAGTCCACAAGGTGAGGTCTACAATTGAGAGCAGTAAGCTGATTCAGCCATTGTTCCATGACCGGGGATTGCTTGTGGGGTGAGATTAGGAGGAATTCTGTTTTTAGAGCATTTAGCTTCAGGTGGTTCCGTGTCAGCTAGCTTTGTGTTTCCAGCAGGACTGAATTGAGGGACTCAATGTCCTCAGGGGAGGCGATCTTCAAATAAAGTTGGGTGTCATCAGCATACATATGATAGTGAATGCTGGATGATTTCAGAATTTCTGTTAGAGGCTCCATGAACAAGTTAAAGAGTGTGGGAGAGAGTGCTGAACCTTGTGGAACCGCCAGCGTAACCGGTGCAGGATGGGACAAGGATTGGTTCACCTTGAAGGTTTGAGATCTATTCAGGAGGAACGAAGAGAACCAGTTAAGCACCGGCCCAGACAACCCTATCCTGTGTTCCAGGAGGTCAATTATGTTATCGTGTTTGACAGTATCAAATGCTGACGAGAGGTCGAGAAGGATCAGTAGGCACGACTCATTGTGGTCCAGAATTCTTAGCGCCTCATCGACAATATGCGTTAGAACCGACTCTGTGCTATGGCCTGGGCGGAAACCAGATTGGCATTGGTCTAGGAGTTGGAAATGATCGATGTGGTTGCAGAGTTGGGCCAGCACACATTTCTCCAGGAGCTTTGCCAGGGTGGGGATGTTGGAGATTGGGCGAACGTTATGCAGGTCCGTGGGATCAGCTGTTGGTTTCTTTAAGATCGGGGTAACTTGCCCCGATTTTTGGCAGTCCGGAATATCCCCTTGCTGAAGTGATGCATTGATGATCTTAGTCCACAATGTTAGTAAGGAGGATCTCACTTCCGGGAAGAAGTTCGATGGCAGAAGGTCAATGTAATGATTGGAAGGTTTCAGAGTCGACAGTGTTTTACGTATAGTGCACTCATCCAGGGTTTGGAACAGACTCCAGAATGCATTGTTTTTAGGGGGGTCGGGATGGACAGGGTCAGAGATAGCCCCGCCTAGTGAACAGAAGGAGGTCCGTGGCCTGATCGACAGGTGGTCCTGGGCAGATCGTAATTCAGTTTCGATCTTACTAGACTTAGCAGTGAAGAAGTCTGCAAATTCTTCACAATTAGGCAGTGTCCCTTGACCCAGAGACGCAGGGTTCGGATAACTATTGGCTTGGGACTTGATGAGTTCGAACTGTTTTTTTGGACGTTTTTTTGCTTGGTCTAGTTGAGTTCTGAAAAAGGTGGCCTTCGAGCATCTGATGCGTTTATTATAAATGCTTCTCAAGGATCTCAGGTGGTAGAGATGCTCAAGGGAGGGATAAGACCGCCATTGCCTTTCAGCAAGCCTTAAGTTTCTTCTTTCGGAGTTAAGACTATCTGTAAACCAAGGTTTGGAGCGTTTAGAGGATATTCTTTTAAGCTGTAGTGGTGCAACCGAGTCTAGTACATTCAGCATTGCGTGGTTATAATGGGTCGTAAGGTCGTGAACATCAGACATGCTCGGAGGGGGGGGCAGAATGTTCTCGCAGAGAGCAGTCAGATCTTGCGGGTTGATGTTCCGTAGGCATCTTTTCAGCTGTTTTGGGTTCTTAGGCTGGGCTTTACATGTTCTAACCGAATCAAGAATGCGGAAGGAAATGCAGTAATGGTCTGTCCAATAACATGGGAGGATCGAGTCCAGGAGGATGGAGTTGGGCTTACCAATAATAAGATCTAAGGTAGCTCCTTTGATGTGAGTGGGACTGTCACATATTTGGGTTAGGTTGAGGTCAAGAAGGAAGGATTTAAGGCTATTGACCACAACATCATTTACATCGTTCCAGTGGAGGTTGAAATCTCCCAGGAAGATCTGAGTGCCATGGAAGTCTGCATTGGCCGAGATAATGTCCATGATCAGTTCTGAGAAGGGAAGGTTGTCGCGGGGGGGTGGTAAAACGTGTGCAGTTTGCAGGAGTGGTTATTGCCATCAGACACTTCAATGCATAGATATTCACAGGACGGTAAGGGGTCAGTCTGTAGTACTTTCACTGTAAGATTGCTACGATGTAAACATGCTATGCCTCCACCCTGACCACTGGATCTGTCCGACCTAATGATATTATAATTGAGAGGTATTAAAAGGTCCAGGATGGGGGCAGCTGAGTCATTTAGCCAGGTTTCCGTTAGCATTACAAGGTCAAGATCCTGCGCCAGGGTGAGGTTGGCAATATCCGCAGCGTGCTTAGCCGCTGATCTACAATTTAGAAGCACGCATTTGAGACTTATGTTGGTGTCAGTTAGTGCCTGCGGAGTGGTGGTGACTCTCGTGAGGTTGTTCACATTTAAGGTTCTGGTGTTTGATCTAGGTTCCCTGAAGGGGTCATTGGGGATGGATTCAATTTGTTGCATGTTTGCTATGGTGGGGGAATGTGCTGGAGCATAGGAATGTAAGAGATAATGAGTATCAGTATCAGACAGGGAGGCTCTACATCTGGAGGGGCGAGCAGGGTCGTTAGGGAGCAGAATGGTGGACCACCTATGAGGTGTGTGGGTGACGTGAGAAGGTGACCGCCGAGTATAGTGGGCGGAGGGGGGCCTTGTACACAAGCAATCTGGGAGCGAGCGAAGATGGTGATTATTCTTGGTGTAGCAGCTTAGTCTGGAGTTCGACGACAAAGCCTCCGTGATATGTCGTAGACTGCGAACCTCTGTCTTAAGTTGTTGTAAGCAGAGTGCTATCTCGCTCAGACGGCCTTCCAGTGAGGTGTGAGGATGGGAATGGGAGGGTAGGTCCTTGGGACCATGGAGCTGGTGAGAGCAAGGGAGGTCCGGGGAAAGTGGGGTGGGTGGCGACTGAATGTGCCCTGAGGGAAGAAATTCTGGAAGATGGGGCTGCATACTCGGAAGGATGGGTAGGATAGGGGAGGAGCTAGAGATGTCGGGGGAAGATAGGGCGGATGGCGACTAACTGTGCCCCGATGGAAGGGGTTCATGGCAATGGAGTTGCAAGCACGGAGGGATGGGTAAAATAGGGGAGGAGGGGACTGACATATAGTGACCCCTAGAGGCCGGTGGGAGCCTGATGGGGTTATGTGTTGGACTGGAGGAAGGTGTCTTGGGGAGAATCGGGGCGGTGCTGTAAGCCATGTCGTTAGTGGAGTTAGGGCATGCTAATGATGCGGGGAGGGAGCAGGCAGATTAGCGTGATGACTGTGCTGACTCTGTTCGCACTTTGCATGTATGGCAGGTGAGTTGTTATTAAGAGTAGGGGTAGTTAGAAGGGGGCCCTTCGCTGATTTGGGATCCGAGGATGGGGGTGGAGAGGTAGGAGATAGATATTGCGAGGGCTGGGGGTGGAGAGGTGGAGAAGTAGGAGAGGTTGGAGATAGAGATTGCGAGGGCTGGGGGACCACTGGGGGTCCCACCCTTCCAAGGGGGGCGGAATTGGCGTTAGCTACTGTATTCATGATGGTGGGGAAAAGTTTGTCAAATAACACTAGATTGCGGTCTGAGGCTTGTATAAGGATAGTTCCACTCTTGTAGAGGGAGATGGTGGCATCAGCTCTGAACTCCGAGGAGGGCGCCACTATCAATCTAAGGCCATGTGGCGTTTTCAGGGAAGTGGAGATATTGAGCAGAGAGTAGAAGGCCTTCCGCCATTGAGCATGCCGTTTAGTGTGGAGGATGAGGTCGTTTATGGTAACACCCTTTCTGGTAGAGAAGTAGGGGTCTGAGATAAGGGTTTACGGATGTGTTTTAAGTAATCTATGTTTGAAGTTTTTTGCCGCATTTTTCGATAGGTTCGGTGGATATCTGATTAGGAAAGCGTTATGTCCAGTGGGTTCCAGGTTGGAAGCATGCTATCAACAACTCTGAGCCTGAAAATACATTTTGCACTGCAAATACCAATCACTCTATCTTAAGGTCGGCTTGTCACTTGAGCCAACTGCTCTACCTGAAAGAAGACATTCCTTGCAGACAGCACAGTATAAGGTAGTTTCTAAAAGGGCAGACAAGGCATAAACACACTCATGCTTCACTTATCGGACTGCATCTTGCAAATAAATAGGAATGGGCGGAACTCTGCGGAATCTCACAGAGTTTTTATGTAACTCCACAGAACTCCACAGAGTAAAATTTCACAAGTTCCACCCACCCCTATTTATTTCCTATGGGATTTTATTTTAAGTCCACATCTCCATTATTTTCTAAAAGTGTTGCATTATCAGTGTCTGGCCATGTGTGGTGCTAGATTTATTCCAGCTCTTAGTTGGAGTACATTTAGTACTGCTTTGGGTCCTTTTTGGCGATAGTAACTTTAGAAATGGGTGGCATCCTGATGGAATCTCAGCATGGAATCTCAGCATGGAATGTAGGATGGATGACATGCTGAGTTTCAAGCGAGTGGCAGTTAGCCCAGTCATTCTCTCCCAAGAAGAAGCTAATCCTTTATCACTTCAATAAAGCTTACTTACCTTACTCCATTGGCGTGCACTCTTCCTTGGTTGAAAATACAGCACTGGTGATGAGCGGGTTGTGGGAGAGAAGCCTGGATCCCTGAGGTAAAGTGTCTGTGGTCCGATGAATCAACGGTTACAAGCAACTTGCTTTAGGGTTGTGACGGAGGCAGTCAGGCATTTCTGTGCAGAGCAGGATTTACTTAAGAAAGCCATCAGTTTGCCCGATTCACCTTGCCAAAGCTTTCAGAGGTGATGAGAGGCTTTTAGGATGATTGTGCGGGAGTCCCAGCGAGGCATTCAGCATGCACACAACTGTGTGCAAGACAGCCTTAACCACGCACAGGATGATCGAGCGCGAGTCAGTCGAGTGAGGCATTCTTCGCAGCAGGCTCACGTAAAGCTGATCTTGGGATGGTGAGATGTGCCGCAAGGCGTCTTGGGAAGGTACTGGTAGTGCGCTCAGTTTTTCCTTGTGTACAAGCTAGCAGCCATATTGAGAGGTATATAAACAGTCAGAGCGAAGCAATATTAATGAAGACGGTGAATTGAACACCTCTTTCAATGATTACAAGTGCAAATAATGGTGATCAGTGATTTGCACACTTTAAATTTAATAATATGGTGATTCGCACACCTGTAACAGCAAGAGTTAGCCTGAACATTAAAAAAAACAACGTGATTCGCACACTTTAAATGTTGGATTAAATATGTGGACCTGCAACATAATTGCATACAAGTGACAAAAGATTGTAGTTTGAAAATTAGAAACCAGTAATCTATACATTATATGGTCATCCATTTTATATTACTACGGTTTAATATTGTCATAGAGAGTATGGAGGGTATTGTTGCACCGGTGCCTCATTTATCTAGTCCAAGGGAGGCAGGTCTTGATTGGGTGCAATGGAAAGATGGATTTGAAGTCTATTTGGAGGCTATTGGGGGTGATGTATATACTGAAAAGTGCAAATTTTCTATTTTCAAACATTGTTTAGGTCATGAGGTAAGAAGAGTTCTATCCCATTTGCCGCAATCATCACAAGACAAGGAAGATGATGAAGATGTGGATGTATATAAAAGGCATGAAACAATTAGACTTGCACTACAGAAAGTAAACAAATGAAGTAGTGGCTAAAGTCTTTGGGAAGCGGTCACCTACCTCATGAATCAACTGATGCATTTGTCAGTGATTTTAGGGTATTGGCTGCTAAGTGCAATTAAGGATCCTTTCGGGACCAAATGATACGTGATCAGTTGGCAAGTAGAGTGTGTGATGTTAAGTTACAAGAAAAATTGTTATTGGTGGATGATCTTACTTTGAACAAAGCAATTGACATAGTTCACCAATTTGAAGAGATGAAATTGGATTTGAAAGAATTAATACAGAAGCTTACAGAGGATGTACAAGTAGTAAGTAAAGAGAGTGCAGAAAAAGTGAAAAAATGTGTAGTTATTAAATCTAAGACTATAGGACGGGGTAGAGCCATGATGGAAAGAAAAGGGAATGTATGTTTCAAGTGTGGATTATCTGGTAATTTTGCTAATGACAGATCATGCTCTGCTATTGGTCACATTTACAGATATTGTAAAGTTAAAAGCCATTTTGCAAGGTTTGTAAAAGTAAAAAGCACAGTAGCAATGATAGTTTGGATGGATATAAAAAAAAATCACGTCAAATCAGGGAAGTCATGTAGAGTGAAGATGATATCCAGGACGAGTATGCATTGAGTGTGTATGAAGTATTGGAAAATAAAAAAGATGCACCAGTTTGTGTTGTGGAGATTGGTGGTGTAGATGTTAAGGTGACAGCAGATTCCGAATGCACATTAATTGGTGATGATCTATTATATTGCTTTCCTAGTGTGAGGCTTTTGCCACAGGACATCAAATTGGTGGGATATGGAAATAAGCCAATTGATGTGATTGGTTATTTTCCATCATCATTGACTTACAAGGGAAACAAAATATTGACACAAAAATATATGTAGCCGAAGGATGATTGTGTTCATTTGTTTAACCACAACAGAAGGATATAATGATTACCCCTGATCCTAATCAGCCTGATCATGTGTTTGCATATAAAGATTTGATTGGCCAAGTGAATGAGGACAAGATTGTAGAGTGGGAGAATTTGTTTCCTGCAGTTTTTCATCTGATTTAGGTTTGTTAAAAATTTGTACATAAGATCATTCTTCAGTAATGGGTTGTAGCTAGAGTTCATAAAGTCAGAAACATGCCTACATCTATGAGAAAGGCTTTAATTGAAGAATTGAAAAAACTGTGTAAATTAGATATAATTCAAGAAATTGAATCTTATGAATGATTGTCACCCGTAGTGGTCGTGCATAAACACAATTAAAAGATTAAACTATGCGTGGATTCAAGAGACCTCAATAATTGTATATGAATTTGCTGCCATCCCTTACCCAATATAGAAGAAATGATCTCAATATTGAAAGGGGCCACAGTGTTTACCACTTTAGATCTTTCTAGTGTTATGTTATGTTATGTTATGTTATGTTATGGGAATTTCTAGAGCGCACGATTACCCGGAGGTGTCCTGGCGCTAATTACTACTCCCTGAGGCTGAGCTGAAAAATGAGGATTATTTATCAAAAAGCCAGGTCTTTAACCCCTTCCTGAATGCTAGAAGACTAGTAGCATTTCTCAAATAGAATGGCAATTCATTCCAAGCCTTTGCTGCACACAAAGAGAAACTTCTACCTCCCCATTGAGCTTTTCTTGTTAGTGGGACTGCCACCAACTTAGCTCCTAAGGATCTAAGAGTTCTTGCTGGTGTGTACCATTGAAACTGTCGCCTCAAATGCTCTGGTCCTAAGCCCTGAAGTGCTTTAAAGACCATACACAAAGATTTGAACTGTACCCGGTTCCTCACCGGGAGCCAGTGTAGACTTTTAATCTCCTTGGAGATGGGAGAAAACTTGGAGGTGCCCGTGAGTAATCTGGCCGCAGCATTTTGTAGCAGCTGAAGCCTATACAGAAATCTTTGTTGTATATTTAAGTATAGGCTATTACAGTAGTCTAGTCTTGACATAACCAATGCTGTGACTACCGTTTGCCTGGTCTCTAAAGGTAAAACCTCAGTAGTAGTGCATACCATCAGATTCCTCTACATGAAGATAGTAAACACTATACATCCTTTATTACACCTGAAGGAGCTCATTGTTACAAAAGAATGCCTTTCGGACTAATTTCTGCATCTGCAGTGTTTCATAGAATGAAGCATACATTTTTGAAAGATGTAAAAAATGAATTGCATTTTCAGGACGACAAAAAACCAACATGCTGAAACTTTAGTTAAGGTATTGACCATTTTGGAGAAAAGTGGGCTAACTTTAACTAAACAAGTGTAAATTTGAACTAGAATCAGTCAATTATTTGGGTCATACATTGGTAAACATGGCATTTCTCTTAATAGAAGTTAGGTCAAACTATTGAAGAGGCACCTGAACCAAAGGACGAAGACCAACTTAGATCATTTTTAGGTTTGGAGGAATAATATGCCAAGTTTATCCAATTTGTTCTGATAAACCAACAGATATCAGAGTTAATGAAAAAAAAACTGAAATTTGTACGGGACAACAATTCTAGATGTGATTTCATCAATTTAAAGAAAAATATTGCAAGTGCACCTGCATTAGCATCATTTGATACTAAGTATAGTTCCATAATAACGACTGATGCTAGCAATGTAGGTATTGGTGCAGTATTAATGCAAGATCATGACAGAAAATTGGTAACCATCGCCTATGTGTCAGGGCCATTGAGAGGGGCAGAACTAAATGATTCCACACAAGAAAAATAAATGTTAATGTGTTGGTGGGGAATTGAATACTTCAAAAAATATGTGTCTGGTAGGGAATTTGAAATATGGACAGATCATCGTTTTTTAGGGGATCTGTTCACCACTAAAAGATGTAGAAGAGCAACACTCAGAGTGGCGATATGGCAGTACAGAGTACAGGAGTTTCATTTTAATGGGAAATATATTCAGAGTGTAGCATGAAGAGAAGAATCAGGTGTGACCTTTGGTGGTCCAGTGTGAATAGAGATGCCAAAGAGAAGGTGAGATCTTGTATAGAATGTGCTGCAAGTGACAAGTCCCAGAAAGTAGTCAATTATGCCAAAGGACCCATGTCTCGACCCAGTAGAGCATGGGAAAGTGTTTCTTTGGATATTGCTGGTTCTATTTGTTTATCTAAGACCCAAGTATTTTGTATCATTTTAATTGACCAGTTGTCTCAATGGCATGAGGTGAAAGTCGTTAATCATATCACAACTAAAAGCATTATCCTGTTTTTGAGAGAGTTTTTAAAAGAGAGGGTTTCCTTAAAAGTATTGTAATGGACAAGGGTGTATAACTAACATCAAGAGAAATGATATCATTTTTGTCTGTGCATGGCATTGGACATATACGTACATCTATATATTATCCACAAATCGATGGTATTGTGGAGAGGTGGATAAATGTTTCAAAAGAAGGTTTACAATTGACAATAGCCTGTGGGAAGGATTGTTATCAAACAATGAAGGAGTTAGTTGGAGTTATCACATCACTCCCAGAGATATTGGAGAGCAATCTCTGTTTGAGAAAATGAGAGGCAGAGTAGTTGGGTGTAAATTTAAACAAATGTGGATGATGGATGTAATTGAAAGAGTTGGATGTGAGGTTGAAAAACGCCGCAGTGAAGGGTGGTGAAACAAAATAAATAACAAGTCAGGATATGGTAATACAGGTTCAGCCCTTAAAGAAGGGTACCAGGTCTGGGTGAAAAAGGAAGATTTGTTAAGGATGGGGAATCAAAATTCTAGGATCCTATGGAGATTATATGGGTTGGAAATAAGATTGTGGAGTAATCGGATGGTAATGTGTAGAGTATGAGCAAAGTGGCAAAGTTGCCAAAATGCTTGTGGCCTAAAGAGAATTTAACTTGTCTTTTATTCAATATTACACACGTTTCACAATACTTGTTGTCCCATATAGTCACAAAGCAATGAAAAATGAATCACAAGTTACCTTACATATCATGTAGGTAGAACAGGATGTCACAGCGATCTCAATGTTTGCCTATGTGCTCGGCTCCAAAGCGTAATTGCTGGAAATTCAGCGTCATGTACGACATACAGGACAACTCCCATAGAAATGGGTTATGCTCAAAAAACAAAACTAATAATTAAAAACCATAATAATAACTTGGCAGCGCTAGGCAGTCGGGCGGTGATCCCCAAAAGAATCCTCGAGCAGCAGATAGGGAACAATTATGTACTTATGCGAAGCCTCCCAATCTCCTAGGTGCATAGCACCATCTCATCTGAGTGGGAGGCAAGCAGAATGAGTGCATGGGGTAGCACTCAAGAGTAGCTCAATCCGCTGAGATAAGTATACAATACAATTATTCCATAATAACAGTTAAGAGGCGTGTAGGGAACCGGCCCACATCCATCCCCCCCGAGCCTACACTCCAGGTCATGGCCTATCCCACAGTCTGCCCAGTCTCTAGCACTCCTTTCCGCTCACGTCATGCTGCCATTGACAGCACACCAACTCAGTCAGCCAGTCAGGGCGTTATCCTCTGAGGTCAGGGCAGGAGTAGCGAGTTCCATTCTCTACGGAGAAGCCACAGCCCCATCGCCTGGTCCTCCATCCAACAGCAGGCCCTCCAACATATTTCCCCACATCTCTAGGTCACGCTCCGCATTCTCATCAGTGCAAACCGAGCGCAGTCAGCACTCCTCTGCCGTGCTCCACTCATGCAGATCTGTCCTCCACCTATCCAGCTGGGGGGGCATGGGGTGGGTCCAGAATATGGCAATGCAGTATTTATCCAGTACAAGTCCCAGGAGGGTAAATTTATGTCACATACGAGCTCCTAACTTGGGAATCGGGAGTTCTCCTAGGAGACAATGTTTGACCGACCCCATAACACATACATCTGTGACCTCTCATAGCACACACTGCACCTCCCGCCAATATGCCTGAAGCCGGACGCAATCTCAGGCCATATGCAAAAATGATGCAGGTCCCACACCACACCGGGGCACGTCAAAGGGCGCACTGCATCAAACTTTGACAGCCTCTGGGGCGTTAGAAACGTGCGATGAAAGTAAAAGACCTGGGTGAGCTTAAAGCGTGCGATACTGGTCACCTCCCGGACCTGTGCGAACGCCCGTTTCCACTCGCCCTCTGTGAGCAGCGATGATAGGTCCACCATCCATCTGTCTTGGATTTTTGACACATCAATCCTACGATCCGCCTTCAGGGCCTTGTATATGTGGGAGATCAGTCCCCTAGAAGAGCCTGCGTCGAGCAGTAGTGCCAAGGTCTTCATCTACGCAGGCTCATCCGGGAACGCGGTCCATATCTCTCGAGCTGTGCGCGATATTTTCACGTATTGTAAGAAATGACCACCCGGCACTTGAAAACACTCCTTTTAATTATTGAAAGAAAGGCAGATCCTGTTGAGATACAGGTCCCTAGCTGTAGTGCATCCCCATTCATGCCACCCCGTGAGATTCATGACAGACAGTATTTGATGGAAACCCTAGATCCATCGGATGGGGAGAGACCAAGCGTATGGGGCCCTACGCATGACCAGGATAACCACCCATTCTGAAGAGAATTTAAAAAAAAATAAGCCTCAAAGGCTGTTAAATAAAAAATCCAGGAATGAGAATGAACATGTGAATGTAAGGCTTTCCCAGCTAACAAAATGTTCTTCAACATAGAACAAAGATTATGTGATGTAATCAACATGTTCATTCAGGGTCCTAAAAATAATTCATAAAACTAGTGTCTAATTAAATGTAGGTTCTGTACACATTGAGAGGAAATTTGTTTTATTGTAATATTTGTATTTCAGATTTGTTAATTTTGATGCAGTGCAATTTTGGTTTGTTCATTCAAGGGAGGGGAATGTGTGGAATCCTGATGGAATCTCAGCATGGAATGTGAGATGGATGCTATGCTTAGATTCCAGGGAGTGGCAGTTAGCCCAGGCTTTCTCTCCCAAGAAGTGAATCCATTATCGCTTCAATAAATCTTACTTACCTTACTCCATCAGCGTGCAGTCTTTCTTCATTGAAAATACAGCATAATACAGTTGGTGAATAGCAATGGACTTACTCTTTTGTAGGTGGGTGCATGTCCCTCCCTAAACCCCTCCCTAACCTTTCCTAAACCACTATCTACTCTTCCTAAACTTAATCGATTTAGTAGTAAGTATTTATTTACATTTATTACTAAGTAGTACACTTATATGCGTGAGGATCTCCCCATAGAAAAGATAGGAGATGTGGAGGTGGAGATTGGCACACGTAGGTTTGTAAATTGAATTTTGTAACAAGTAAGCGCTACTACATAGTACTATTTGTACACTACAAAATGCAGTTTGTGAATCAGGTCCATTGTCTCTAGGCATGGCATTTCCAATTTAAGCAGGTCGTACACTGAGGGTCTGATTTATAATTTGATAGACGAATAGTACTGCATCAGGGTGATGAAGTAAATTACTCTGTCACCCTGACGGAATACCCACCTGCCAAATTTAGAAATGTCCGTCAGCCCAAAGGACATTTCTACCATTCATAGGAAAAATTGTCAAGTAGGCTCTTGTGAATTTTTTGAAACTTTGCCATACAGCTCCATCAAACATGACGGAGCTGTACAGTAAAGTTGCAATACTTTTTTTAGCATCAAAAGCAAAACCCCAAAGTGGGTTTTGTTTTTTAAAGTAAGGACAGCAATGTCCCCCTCGCCATGGGAGTCGTTTCACATGTTGAGGGGGGCATTTTTAGTTTTTGCTGCCCCTTACTGCCAGGATGTGCCTGGTGGTAACGGGCAGAAAAAAATGGCTATATATTTGCCCATCTAAATTGGGCGGGGGGACATGTAGCCAATTATCCGACAGTCCTTACATCGCCGGGTTATCAGACAAGTTTGGCCATGGCAGAAATGGATTAGTCTCAGGAGATGCCAAACTATAGTCCGGGTGGACCAATATATTGCTGGTAAGTATACTGCGTCTCCTTTACCACAGAGTATGCTTGACACCAATATACAAATCAAACCCTTAGACTAAAATGTGTATAGAACTATAAATAATGGCTGATGTAGTAAATGTACTAAGAATGTAAAATCTGCATTTTAACCTGCGGCTGGACTAGTGTGAAAGTGATGTGAATGTAAAAGCCTATATTTGTTTTTTTAAATTTAAAATTTGTTCTAAATCCTTATGGAGTATTGACACCCAATACCAAACCTGAGAATCAGGGTATCATGCTCTAGACATGCCCATGGGTTTATATTCATATGAGGGCATGGGATAGGACTTGTGCTCAACTCTACCTATGCCTGACTGACCACTGTGGGCAGTGTCATGTTCACCTGGTGCTGGGTACAGGGTATGGTCAAGGAACCCTGCAGTCAACCCTCACTGCTCATGACTGAAGGTCGTATGCATTGGAATATGTCCTTCTATTGGCTTGGCACAACATCTGGCCAAAGACCAGGGCCTGCACTCCACTTCTAAGTACTCTGCCCAGGGTGATGTGAACTGGAATATGTCCAGGGAAAGGCCTGTTGCATGGCTTGGTGTAGGTGAGTTGATACATGATATAGCTAGTGATGTAATCGATGATGTAAATGGTGATATCACCAGCAAGTTAACTGATGATTTAATTTGTGAAGTTATCTATGACATCATTGTGAGGTCATGAGCAATACCTTTTGGTGAGCTAATCATAACCGGCTAATTTCAGTGAATTCAACAGTGATATAATAGGTGAGTATGACAAATAACCCACATAGGTAATTATGCATTTGCATATACAGAGTTTGGGGATAAAATGTAGAAGCCTACAACTACCCTAGAATAAGCGCAGTTGTATGAAATTCGGGTTATTGTTTGAGGGGGATGGAAGCCCCACTCAGGCAACAAACACAGTTCTTGTCAGTGTGAACCACAACTCATTAAATTAACCAGTGCTTAACTCTCTGGTAGCTTGGCACAAAAGCAGTTAGGCTTAACTTAGTGGTAATCTGTAAATTATTTTGCAGCAAGCAAACAGTAATATAGTAAAAACACAACACAAGAACAATCCTAAACCAATTTAGAAAAATAAAGGAATATTTTGTGAAAAAAATGGCACCAAAACAAATTAAATCCAAGCAGTAGAAGCGGAGTTCTGAATTTTTAAACTTTAGTGCCCAATAGCAAAAGATAAAAGCGCAAATCGCGGGTACCTGGTTGTGTGAGACTGGGGCAAAGTCAAAAGATAAGGCAGACAGCAATGAAGCGAGGGTCAGATCCACTAAGTGGATTGGGCCCAGTCTCGGCTTCCCTTCACACTTAGAAGAAATTCTAAAGAAAAGTTCCTGAGAAGGTAGAGTTCAATGGGACAAGTCAGCAGGTGGTGTCCGAGGAGGAGGCATCATCATCGGGGAGCTTCTGGACGAGGTCGCAGTAAAGATTTTTACCTTGGGATTTTGTTACTTTTTTGGAAGTCAAAAATCTCCAGCAGAACAAAGCTGCAGGCTGTAGCCAATGAGGGCTCCATGAGGCCAGATACTCATGGAACAGGATTTGCTGCTGTGTAGAAGAACGTAGCGAGAGCTATCGCGAAGTCAGTCTGACCGAAGATGCACCTTGGGTGCATTGGCTGGCAGGTAGGTCGTCTTCTGTCACTTCTCAGGGCACATTTTCTGAAAAATTACAGGGGATAGACAGGAGCAGCATCTCTGACACCTCTTCCAAGGATCCAGGACCTGGGGGGAATCATTTGGGGGGTTAGGACTCACTCCAGCAGATGCCAGGTGCAGGGTTCAAGTCCTCAGAAGCTTGCTATGTCCCTGTAGCTCACTCAGGTGGGCCAGTGAACTAGCCCTCGGAGTCACTTCTGGTAGTCCCGGGTTCAAGGAGATGGTCCAGTTCTTCTTCAAGCAACAAGGCAGGCCTTCAAGAAGCAGGGCAGTCCTATGGTAGCATCAGGGCAGTCCTCTGCGGGTTCCGAAAGCCCTTCTGAATTCTTCCATAGGTCCAGGAGTGCACTATTGTGTTGTTTTGATGGTCCAATATTCATACCTGATGCCAGCTTTTGAATTGGGGGGATTTCCCATGCTACTCCCACGTCTGGTTCTGTAAAGATCTTCCCTTCTCCTTCCAAGGCTCCACGAAGTCTGGGGTAACAAACGACTAGTGTAAGGTTCCTTTATGTGTGTTAAAGGCAAACCCCTTGAAGTGTAACTGGGGCAGGGGACAGCTCCATCCCCAGCCATCCTGGCTTCCAACATGTAGTCCATTTTGGCTCAGTGTCTGGGAGGAATACACAAAGCCCAAAAGCAGAGCCATTCACAGTCATGTGACCCAGGACACTGGTAGAAAGCACAAATGGTTAGGACAGGAGAATGCCAACTTTTTAAAAGTGGCATTTTCAGAATTGTGACTTAAAATCTGATTTTACCATTAAAGAGGATTTAAATTACCATTCATTTGAGTCTAAACATGGCATCCCTATCTGTTCCCAATCTCTAGTTCACACGTATTAAAAGTAATAAGTTAATTCAATGTTATCCAATGGGAGCAATAGGCCTTAAAGTAGTGAAAAACTAATTTAGGGCTTTTTCACTACCAGGGAATATAAAATGTAAACCCACATTTCCTACTTTTCAAATACAATGCACTCTGCCGCATGGGCCTTTAGGATATACTTTGGGTAGATTTATATGTATTAAAAAGTAAGATATAGGTCCAGCAAAGGGTTTATTTTTCCAAGCCAAAATGGCAGTTTAAAACTGCCCTGCAGGCTGCAATGGCAGTGTCTTTCATATGAGATGTGGAATCATCTGGTGGAACACACATAACTTCATCCAGTTCACTTGAATTAAGGGCTATCCTAATCACATGGAATATAACTTATCTTAATAAAACTGGCTCCATCTCTAATATGAAAGTTGGTCTTATAGTGTATCCTTTGATTGATGCAGGAACTGCATCAGATGCTGGAAGGACCCAGTGCAAAAGTCCTAGAATATAGAGCTTTAGGTCTTAGTCTAGACATAGGAGTCCGTTTCATCTTTTGAGTGTTCATGTTAGACCAAAAATGGCCTGGCAATATTTACTTCACATTTATTTATATTTTATCCACGTATGCAATTGCTTATTTATTAATGCATTCTTATATATCACACTGAAGTCTGAGTGTACATGAGAAGGTATGCTTCAATGTTCATCGAAGTGGTTGGAAGTGAACATAAGACTTGTTTTAACTTACATCAGACTGGCCAGAATAAAAAACAAGTGAACAATTATACAGAAACAAAGCAAGAGGAGAGCCAAGACAGTTAGATAGACCAGAATGGTCCCTGATGAGTTAAGAAGAGAGTAAGCATGGGGTCTGAGGGAAAGTTGATGAAAGCAGGGATGAGAGGAAGTGTGGATGAACTGAGGAAGATGTAGGAACCAAGAACGGGAGGGTAGGAAAAAGTGTGAGGTAAAAATAATTGTATTGGAAGCATTGGGGGTAAAAGAAAAATGGCAAGAGAGAAATAAATGTGAAAGAGGAGGCCACTCAGCACGACGGAGTTTAGAGGAGATTATGGGCCTGATTTAGATCTCGGTAGACAGCTTACTCCGTCACAACGGTGACGGATATCCCGTCAGCTCAAATATAAATTCCATTATATCCTATGGGATTTATATTTCGGAGGATGGGATATCTGTCACTGTTGTGATGGAGTAACCCATCCGCTGAGATCTAAATCAGGCACTATGTCTTGTTTTAGAAAATGTTGGTAAGAATGCATAACTCTCAAAGTTTCACTGGAAGCAAGTTCCACATCGATGGTGCAGCTGCTGAAAAGTATTTCTTACACAAGGAGATGATGGACGGAGCGCTGAAACGTTTCAGACACTCACCCCCAGTCACAGATCTGGGTTGAATCCATCATCGTTCTTTAGCTCACTTCGCCACCCCAATTCAGACACAGCTATATGCAAATCAGTCTTGACCCTGTGCCTCATGGGAACAGTCCAGCCCGAACTGCCAAGCCATGTCTTCCCTGGACCGGAAACAAGCATCCTGGGACCGGTTTCAGGCTAACAGCCCTCATCAGCCAGGCTAGCTTGAATCCAGTGGCAAAGTGAGCAAGGGACCCACGTCTGGGCATACCCTGCCAACTGAAAAGTATTGCTTGGCTGCTTATTGTGTATTGAATTTCCTGCTTTCTAGTGTTAAATTCTGTACACTTCTAAAGTTGAATTTGATTCCAGATCTTTTGAGTGTGGCTTTCAGATAATCTTTTGTTTAATTTGCTTTTATTTGCTTTTTCAGAACATACAAAACTGACAGCAACATAGGGAACCTCAGTGCCATTGACAGGTAGCTAATTATTAAAATAATCTGGTTTGTTGATATGCAATGTTTTGTATGTGATACAGGTCAGTTTGAATTTTATCTATAATATAAACACTCAATTGTACATCTGTACTACATACAGAAGGCTATTTTATTCTTATGCATGCATGGTGTTCCAAAGTGGTTGAAAGTCGGCATGGGAATATTAAGGAGAGGAATATAAGGCACAGGGTATGATTTGCAAAGGTACCGGTTGAACTGCTGCCTTAATTAGTCACCTTTTTCCAGTCAAATAAGCATCAATGGATCATGTAAAACCCATCTTGGAAAACATGTTCGATGAAGTGATGCCTTCAAGATGGCTCCAGAACATTATGTTAGATGTCTCGATGACTGTTGGATAAGGGCCAACTGCAAAAAATTGGCAGGTGTTCTGGCCAGCCCAATTTAGAGTCTATAACCAAGTATAAACTCCAAAGCAGGCAGACAGGACATCAACCAATCTCTAAATGCCCAATATACTCAGTCTATGTAATTTAGCCACAGAGATTAGTGCCACACACGGAGCTTGATGTTACATACCAAGGGGAAAGTTTATGAAAAACTGATGCAGTGCAGTGCAGCAAGTCACCTTGCTGCGCTGCACTGCGTCACTGGTAAAGAGCAGGAATTCACTGTATTTAAGGCATATGGCACATTCCTGATTTTTCTCCCTGCGCTGGTGCACAATGGCTGCCTAGCGCCAACACAGGCACCCTTGCACCATGGTGCAACGGTGCCTGCTTTGCATGCAGGATTGTTTTTTTACAGGCAGGGACACCTTGCACAAAAATAATCCTCACAGGCATATTTCTCTTTCTATGTGTGCTGCAGAATGCAGCACACATAGAAAGAGGAAGTAATGAGGAGAAATAACGATATTTCTCCTTGTTTTGCTTCTCCTGGTGAGGCGTATCTTTTTGGCCCATTCCCAGGTTTACAAGGTCTTGTAAATCTGTGAATGCGTCAAAAACCATGGGGGTTGTGTGGGAACACCCACTCAACACACATGGGATACCTTCCCTGGGCAGAGTAACGCAACACAGCAATTTGCACTGCGTTGCGTTACTCCAGATCTTTGGAACCACTCAAAGCCACATCAAGTGGCTTCGCGTGGCTTCAAAAATCTGACTTAGAATGAATGAATGAATTAAATATTTTTATAAAGCTTGCAATTACCTGAAGGTGTCTTACTGCTACAAAAGGACCATAGAAACCTCCTGCCAGATGAGAGACAACTTTGGAAGCAGCTTAACTGATTGGCTGGATAAAAAGCCAAGTCTTCAACTGCTTCCTTAATTGCTGCAGGGTGGGTTGAGAGCATAAAGTAAGAGGCAAAGAGTTCCAGAGTTTCCCTCCACAAGTAGAGAACATTCTTTCACCCCATCTTGCTGTATTTATCCTCGGGACAGTGACCATTTGTGCTGAACTCAATCTGTGGTTCCTACTAGGACTATACCAGGAGAACCGTTCCTGAAAGTATGTAGGACCAGCCGGATAAAGGGCCTTATGGATTACGCACAGTGTTTTGGGAGCCAGTGCAAACCGCACATTAATTGAGATATAGGTGCAAACTTAGGAATTTTCAACAGCACTCTTGCCGCTGCATTCTGTAAAGACTGCAATTTCTTTATCAGGTGTTTATGAGTACCTAAATATAGAGCATTGCAGTAATCCATCTTCGAAACGATGAGAGCCATCATCACTGTCTTTTGTAGGTCAAAAGGAATAAATCGGAGGATTTTTTTGAGAACCTTCAGCATAAAAAATCCCGATGAGGTAACAGAATTAATTTGTTCTGAGAAATATAATTTGGTGCCAAAAATGACTCCCAAATTTCTTGCCTTCTGAACTGGCCTCGGTAGCGCGCCTAGGTCCGAGGGCCACCATGATGCATTCCAAAAGGGGGTCTCATTTCCAAAGAGCAGAACCTCGTTTTATTCCGAGTTCAGCTTCAGACAGTTTCTTTGCATCCAGTTTGCAACTTGGGACATACATCTACAAACATTACTAGCCTCCTTTTTCACATCTGATGAGATAGACACCACTATGTGAGTATCATCGGCGTAGGAGAATACAGCCAGGCCATAACTGTGAATGAGATTGACAAGGGGGGTAACATATACATTGAAAAGTGTAGGGGCTAAGAGCAGACCCCTGAGGCACACCACAGGGGAGAGAGAAGGGCATGGAGCTTGTGTCCCCCATCTCTACCTGTTGTTGCCTATCATTTAGCAATGAACTCAGCAGTGTTAGTGCAACATTTCTGAAACCCAACGAGTGGAGCCGATTGATGAGGAGTGAGTGGTGAACCATATCAAAGGTGGCAGAGAGGTCTAATAAAATCAGTACAGCTTTGCCGCCCTTGTTGACCACCCTTTTTAATTCCTCTGACACTGCTACCAGAGCTGATTCCGTGCAATGGTTTGCACTAAAACCATATTGAGAAGAATAAAGCAACTGGTTAGCACCTAAAAATTTAAGTATTTCCACATTCATTGACTTCTCTAATATCTTGGCTGGGAAAGGGAGGTGAGATATGGGTCTATAACTTTCCACCTTCTTTGGATCGAAAGAGTTTTTTCACCAACAGAAGGATGGATGCCTTTTTCCATATATTCTTAAACTGCCCTGTAATCAATATCTCCTTCAATAATTCCATAAGTGGTCCGGCAACAGAGCTGGCCACTGAGTAAATGTCATGGTAGTGTCGGGCGTAGGCTATTCCCGTATGAATGGGAAGAGAGTGCCTGTAGAACTACGTTTCCCAGAATCCTCTGGGGTTGTTGCAGGAAGAAGACCTAGAGGTCAGCAGCGGAACGAGGGCAGGATATAAGCCCCTCAAGTACGCTGACCCGGTGCTTGTCATTCTATTCCTTGGATACTTTCCCGGAGACTCGCCTCTCTTGTCTGCTGTATTCCTGTGGCTCGATTCCTGGCGGCTTCACCTGCGGTGAGACGCATCAGCCGCAGCTTTTCTTGCCGCTCCCTTGTTTCTTTGGTTTTCAGCGCGCTGGGAATTCCGCGCTGTTGCAGGATTACTTCTCGTTTTCAGCGGATTCCGGCTGCCGTATCCTCCGGCAGTCCTGCTTCCTGGTGTACGGATGCAACGAAAGAGGCTGCACCTTCCCTTTATCTTCCTACTGGGGCGGCACAGCTTCGTACATGAAAACGGAGTTTGAGCACACTGCTGAAGATAAGTGGTAGAGCGCTCCCAGCTCCTTTAATTATTTCACCTTTGTTTTTTCCAATATTGACTTTATTCCTTTGGGACTAGCTGGTTTATCGCAGCAGTGTATCTCTGGAGAGAGCACTGTGTTTTGGATTTAGTACATTTACGTTGTGACATTGTCAGAAGAGCGGGACATCCTACGGATATAGGTCACTATACTCTGACTTACCCCGACTTCTATCCTTACCATGTATGCTGGGAATGGTCTCTCCGCTCCAGTAGAGGTTCTTCTGGGTCCTGAGGGTCTGTTTACACACAAAGAAGTTCAGACCAGCACCTCATCAAGCCCAGCAGTGTTTTTTGTTTTCTCCACTTCCCCTTTTCCCCGACGCGCTTCCTATCGGGGTAGTGATCTGCCTGTTTTACTCCCTGTATGGCAGCATATAAGGGAGGAGGGGTTTCAGCAGCATACCATCATCCCTGCTGGTCGTCTTGGCAGGTTAGTAGCTATTTCTGTCTGCCTGTACAGACAGAACGACAAGCCCACGTAGTTGAATAGCCTGGATGATGGAGCCCAATGAGACTCTGACTTCGGTTCTGGAAGCCTTGACCACATTGCAGATCGAGGTTCAGGCATTCCGAGCGGAGAATCAGGATTTGCGCAAGGAGTTAGGGACTATGCGCAGGGAGGTAGCTGGGCTTTCCCGGAAGGGACCGTCAGAGAGTAGCAGAGGACCATACATAAGAGAATAGACTTTGCCACCTCCCTTGCATACAGAAGACGTTACTACTGCACGTCCTCCCCCTCAGGCTCAGGAAGGGGGTACACCTGTCTCTGGGTTTTTTGGTGCCAACCATGCTTCTCCTCAATACGAGGGTGCCAATGCCCCTATAAACGTCATCCAGCAGCCCCAAATACCTCTTGCTCTGCCTGAACGATTCTTTGGGGACCCTAAGAAGTTTGGAACATTCCTGAACCAATGTCGTTTACACTTCCTCTGTAAGCCTGCTGTATTTCACGAAGATCAAGCCAAAACAGCGTTTGTGATGTCGTATCTCGGGGGGAACGCAGCTAGCCGGACAATACCGTTAATTGAAAGGGATACTCCTGTCTTGTACGACTTTAGAGAGTTCTGCAATGAGATGCGGAAATTGTCTGACCAGAGAACCCATCATCTCTCCCTCGATTAGGAATTGATCACTCTGAAACAAGGATCACAGGACTTGTTGTCATATATAACAACTTTTAACCGGCTCGTAATAGAGACCGACTGGCTTGTGGACAAGCGTTCCTCCTTATTTTATCAGGACTTGCGGGGGAATTGAAAGACGTCCTATCCCAAGTAATTCATATGCCCCGATCTTGTGAGGAGCTAATAGATCTAGTGGTGCAGCTGGACCATCGCCTACAGGAGAGAAAGGGCGACAAGGGGGAGAATGGAACCTCGATTCTATATGCCTCGTCCCAACCCAGTGGTAGAAGAGGCATTGCGATTCACTGATGGAGTGGAACCCATGCAAGTTAGCGGAATCCGAGGTCCCCTAACCACCGAAGAGAGGGAAAGAAGATGTAAACAATGGCTTTGTTTATACTGCGGTAAAGGAGGTCATTTCCTCAAGGAGTGCAGGGCCCGGACAAGGGGTGCGGATAAGGGGCCAACAGCACGCACACAAGCAGTACTGCAACAAGACTAAATGTGGGAATATTCGGAAAACTGACGCACCCGAGCAAGACAGAGATCCCTTGCCCAAGTGATCACCACCCTGAGATCTCACCCATTGTGGCCAATACGGTACAAACAGACGTTGCCCATTTCAACGTGGCTGTAATCCTATGGTTGGATCCAGACATACACCAGAAAGTACCTGCTTTAATTGATTCCAGAGCTACGGGCAACTTCATCGACCATACAAACGCCCGACAGCTATGCATACCTGTTGAACGCAAAAGCACCCCAGAACCCGTAAAGGCGGTGGATGGAACAGCCCTAACTTCGGGTTCCATGAAGTACCACACACAGCCTCTATTAATGCAGTTTGGTGACGAACACTTTGAGAATATACAGTTCGATTTGATTGATGCTCCCCATTTGCGCCTTATACTGGGAATGCCGTGGTTAACCTTTCAAGATCCCTATGTGCGTTGGTCTACTCATTCCGTTATCATGAATTCACCATTCTGTAAAGAACACTGTTGTAACCGGGAAACCTGCCTACAGAAGACTTGTGTGACGCAAGCTGGTTGCCTTGCCGCTGGGAGTGGTACACCCCTAGTTTGTTCCATTGTTGCTGTTCCTCAGGAGTATGAACGCTACCAAGCAGTATTCGATAAAGAACAAGCAAGTCGCTTACCCCCACACCGGGAAAATAACTGCTGGATGGACCTGTCCCCGGTAGCTTCTATCCCTTGCAGCCGAGTATATGTCCTAACGGAGCCAGAAACACAACACCTGAAAGAATATTTAGAGGAGAATCTCAGGTCGGGATTTATACGTCCGTCCTCTTCACCTGTTTCCTCTCTTCTGTTCTTCATCCCCAAGAAGGAGGGGGATCTTCGGACCTGTTTTGCTTACAGGGCTATCAACAGAGTTACGGTGAAGAATAACTACCCCTTGCCCCTCATACCTGTTCTGTTGGACCAATTAAAGGGGGCTGAAGTCTTACGTGGATACCTGGATGTATTCTGCATTGTCTATATAGATGATATACTCATCTACTCCACCACCAAGAAAGAGCACATAGAACACGTGAGAGCCGTACTGGAACGCTTGCAGAAGAACGCCCTCTATGCCAAACTGGAGAAATGTCTGTTCCATGTGCCCGAGATTGAGTTCTTGAGGTATGTGATAAACAAAAGCAGGCTGCGAATGGACAACCGGAAAGTGTTAGCCATTACAGAGTGGAAATCACCTACCAATGTGAAAGGGCTACAAAGCTTCTTGGGGTTTGCAAACTTCTACAGGAGATTCATAAAAGACTTTTTTCGCATAGTCCAACCCATCACTCGGCTATTGAAAAAAGGAGCGTGTTTCACCTGGGGAGATGAAGCGGAGACAGCCTTTCAGGTACTTAAGGCAAGGTTTACGCAGGCCCCCATTCTACGTCATCCAGATGTCATGATGCCCTTCGTGTTGGAAACGGATGCCTCTCAGTTTGAGTTGGGGGGAGTTTTGTCTCAACGTCACCCCAACACCGGGCAACTGCATCCAGTGGCGTATTATTGTAAAAAGCTAAATCCCAGTGAATGCAACTATAGTATAGCTGATAAGGAGCTATTGGCTATAAAGAGAGCCTGCGAGGAATGGAGGCACTACCTGCTGGGAGCCACACACACCATCGAGATTTATACTGATCATTGAAGCCTGTTGTTCCTGAAGACAGCCCGGGCTCTCACACTACGACAACTTAGATGGACCCTTTTCTTCTCGGATTACGACTTCATCATCAGGTATCGGCCAGGTCCACAAAACGGCAAGGCAGATGTTCTCTCCCATGTGAATCATGAAACCGAGCGGGAAAAAGAAGAACCACTGGTGATCCTTCAAACACAAGATGACCCACATCCAGAACAAGCAGTCATTACCTCAGCCGAATTCCTGGATGACGTCAAAACACACTCAGTCCAAGTGGATCATTACGCCTGGATTCTTGAGGAGCCCAACCTCCGGGTCCGGAGGGGTTTCAGCAGCATACCATCATCCCTGCTGGTCATCTTGGCAGGTTAGTGACTATTTCTGTCTAGCTGAACTGACAGTAAATAACCCGAGGAGGACAGGGGTCCAAGGGGGCCAGGATTTGATTGAACTACTGAGACTGATTATTTTTTTTCTTTGTGAGGGGAGAAAACCTTTCAAATTGAGGTGTGTCTGGAGGCCCAGGACCTAATTCGGGGTTCAGTACCTCAACATGGACTGAACCACCATCTGTACTCTGCGTTTTCAAGGAGGAGGAAAATGCTTGAAAGATAGAGTCAACTTTGAAATGAAAAATAATTTGCCAGCTTGTTGCAGAAGCATTCATCAGGATTAAAGATATTACTGTTGTTCCATTTGAACAAAGATTTAACTGTTTTAAAAAGTTCCCTGGTAGAATTTATTGCTGAGCTTATTTTTCCAGAAAAATACTTAGGGGCCGATTACGATGTCGGTCGGAGAGCATTCTGACCGACTCAGTTTCGGAATGGTTTCTGACCGACTTGCGTTTGGTGATCCTACCAATTACGATGTTTCCGAACACCATTCGGTCGGACTCCCATTAACTTCAATGGGAGCCTGTGTTCCGACCGACTACACAGGTTCCCATTAAAGAAAGGGATGGTTGCGGAAAACCTTGCACCCTGTGGTGGGCACCCCATGGTGCCTGCCACACTGTGCATGGTTGGAAAGAGGGGACCCATGGATACTCCCACAGGCCCCAACCGGAGGCCTCAGGGTGAAGGGGGGCCTGCTAAGGGCCCTCAAAGTTGGATTCCGACAGCCAATCCGTATTGGACAGACCGATTTGGAAAGGCTGTCCAAATCCGACATCGTAATTGCTCAGTCGGTAACACGGTCCGTAGAGACTTACGAGTCGGCTCCGACCAACTCGGTGTCTCGGAATACCGTTCGGACGCGACTCGGAACCGAGTCGGACAGTCCGAACGGTTTCCGACCATCGTAATCGGTCGGCCGAAAATGTTTCCGAGTCGGTCGGAAACAAGGCTTCCGAATCGGATTCTGATGAACCGAATGCCGTTCGGAGCCTTTCCGACCGACATCGTAATCTGCCCCTTAGTCTTTGCTGCTTTAATTAATTCCTTATACTTTATGAGTAATTTTTTATACTTCATTTTTTCTTCCGGACAGTATTCATTCCTCCACTTGCGCTCTTGAAGCCTGTCCTTCAGCTGCGCGGTTTTAAATTCTTGTGAGAACCATGGGGCTGATGGATTTTTCCTGTACTCTTGAATATTTTTTCAGGTACTAATCTAAGGGTTGCTATATCTAACCTGTGTGTGTAGTTGATTGCTGTGTTATTCACATTATTATCTGGAACAGGATTTTATTTGGAGAGAATGTCTTTCAGTGCCTCAACATTAAGATTTTTCCAGAGCCGGTACTTAATGGTTCTGGCTTTATTGTTACATGGGGCTTCATTAAGGGGAACCTTAATTGAGAAGATGACGACCTTATGGTCTGCCCATATAACTGGTAGGACTTTATCTACTTTTAGTTCCTGATTATTTGTGAATATTCCGTCCAGAGTGTGGTTGGCCAGATGGTTGGGTTCTTCTATTAACTGGTTTAAGTTGAAACTCTTAAGAGTATCGACCAAGTGATCCGTATCCGAGTTCGTTAAAAGCTCAAGGTGAAAATTAAAATCACCTACAATTGTAAAACTTGAGTAATTTATGCAGGATTCCATAAAGGCCTGAATTTTATAAATAAAATTGGCCCTTGGGCCCGGTGGTCAATAGACTAATAGTGCCTGAAACGTGTATGAGTTATTCAGTTTTATGCTAAAACTGAGGGCTTCGCAGTCCAGATGGGGTATGGGTTGAAAGATGGCATTAATTGAGCTGCGATACTCAATCACAATCCTCCCACTTCTCTTATCTCTTCTGTCCAGCTTTTCAAAATTGAAGCCATTAGGGATGGCAATTTTGAGATCTGGGTCAGAGAATCTATCTGCCCAGGTCTCTGTAAGAAAGGTGATGTCTGGATAAGATCTGCAAATTCATATTTGTTTTTAATAAGGGACCTTGAATTAGGTAACATACAAGAGTATACCCTCCCTGCAACTTGCCTATCTGTTGCCTCTACAGAAGGCATTGCAAGAGTATCATGACCCTGCTGATCCTTGTTATCTTTCTTAAAGACAAAGTTGCAAGCTCAACATTTGTAACTATCTGTGCTAGAGCACCATTTGTGGGTGTGACAGAGAGTATATTTACCGGTGTACCGTAGTACCGTAGTGCCAAAAGGTCTCCTCTCGTAAATCTTACTAAAGGAACAAGGCTCCTGGCACCTGACGCCGTCCAGGCGCTGACGGGCGCAGAAGAGCATGCCTTTGGTGCGCCACTGGCGCTTCCGCTAGATGCCCGGTCTTTCATTTCCATTTATGGCCTAAGGTGCAGAAAAAGCTGAACCGCTAACCACTAAGATGGCTGCCAGCAATGAAGTGAGGAAACAGTAATAGGAAACCTTACCCGTGGCTCTCTCCGCACAAACGGGACGACTCCCGCGGCGCACCGGAAAGTCAAGGGGGACTTATCAGGCAAGTTGTCTTTGCTTTAAAATTAGAGATACGCGATGTTCCCGATGCAATGAAAACAAAGTGCTAGAACTTTTAAAAAACACCGGTTATACTGGGCTACTTAAACAGCCAGTCTACTCATTGTTAGAGGTTAAAACAAAAGTATGGGATAGTGATATAAACTTTCAAAAGGAACGCCACTTCTTACTGTGACTGTTGTCCGATGCGCGCCCGGTCTTTCATTTCCATTTATGGCCTACGGTGCAGAAAAAGCTGAACCGCTAACCACTAAGATGTCGGCCAGCAAAGAAGTGAGGAAACAGTAATAGGAAACCTTACCCTTGGCTCTCTCCGCACAAACGGGACAACTCCTGCGGTGGACCGGAAAGTCAAGGGGGACTTATCAGGTAAGTTGTCTTTGTTTTAAAATTAGGGATACGCGATGCCCCCGATGCAATGAAAGCAAAGTGCCAGAAGTTTTAAAAAAATACTGGTTATACTGGGCTACTTAAACAGCCAATCTACTCATTGTTATAGGTTAAAACGAAAGTAAGGGATAGTGATAGAAACTTTAAAAAGGAATGCCACTCCTTACTGTGACTCTTGTCTTAGAGGTTTGTGTCACGCATGTACCACATGGCGTGGTGCAAACGTGATTCAACCCTTTCATAAATATGCCCCTCAGTCCCAAGGCACATTTGGCAGATCTGCCAGTAGCTGGCACCCTCGAGGTTCCTGAGCTAGTTTCCTCAGTCAACCCCAAGTCTCAACAGATTTTTTTCAATGATTTTTGATGTACAATGGTTGTGCAAGATTACAGGCCTCATTTATGAAAAGTGACGCATTGCTGGGCAAAAACAGTGATGCGTCACTTTTCATAGCGCCATCCTTATGACACAATGGATGCGCCATATTTACAATACGGAGCTCCATGGCGCAAGGATTTACAGATACATCAGGAATTTTGACGTATCTGGTGGTGCAAAAATGACGCAACTCCAGCAATGTGTCATAAAACATGGGCAAGTCCCATGTGAAAAGACCTGTGTCGATCCTTACACCTGCTTGAAGCAGGCATAAGGATTTTGAAGCAGTCAAGTTGTAGAAGTGGCGTCGTGAAATCTCATAAATTTCACTGCACCACTTTTACAAGGCTTTTTTACAGGGGAACGCCCACCCTGCATACATTTCACCTGACGCAGATATAATACAGCGCAGGCCTTTACAAAGTGACGCATCTGCCTAGATGCATCACTTTGTAAATAGGGCGCAGTGGGGTGCATTGATTACGCCGCCGCAGCTTTACAAAAAAGTGACGCAATGGCAGTGCAAGCTCTTCATAAATAAGGGCCTATATATCTTGCGACATATTGCAGTGCTTAATTTGTAAAAAAATTATGCTTGCCAGGGCCCTCCTGGAGCCACTGCAGCTTGCACCCCCCAATGCCCCTGCCAGGGCTGCCAATGACAGTACCAATACAACTACCAAGCATCACATTCCTCTAAGTGTGACAATTCAGACTATTCCAGGTCCCCAAAGCTAAAATAATGGCTTGGGTGGCAGGTAATAGTAATTTTTTATGTATATTGATTTAATGAAGAACTGCTGCTGTGCACTTCAAACAGCGCCACCTTCTGGTAGACTGTCATAAGTGCCCGTGTTGACAATTAAGTGCCAGTGCTGAGCACCGGAAACCACCAGCTCAAATTAAGCACTGGAATTTTATTAGGAATACATGTGTTCTTAATTGATTGAAAGCAGCCATTACGAGCCAATTTAACATTCTACAACAACATAACATAACCAACATAGGCATTCTGGTATTCAGAGCCACTAACATCTACCAGGCAGAGCAGGAGTGCAGAGGAAACAGCGTTTATGGTGCACACTGTGGCACCTACTGGCAGACACATGTTAAAAGGGAAGATTATGCAGCTGACAACTTCATGCACATAGGAGGGTCATGCAGAGGGGACAAATCCAGATGGCCCCTCAGTGAGATCCTGCTTATTACATTGACCAATTTGAAAGGACATCTGTGCAAAGAGAAGAGGATTGACAAAGGGGCAAAGCCTGGAGCAGCCCGGACAGGCAATGCACTCTCTGAACATGACCTATGCGGGAATGCCTAGATATCTATCCCAATTGCTGCTATAGGTGTCTGGAAGGAAGAAGGTTTAGCACTGAAGGTTCAGTGCACAACACAGTTTGAGAAGTTCGTTCATCTTTAGTGACGTCAAGAAGGAGGAATGTTAACACCTGCTGTGAAACGACTCTAGCCTACCTGATAAAGCTGGATGGGCTTTTGCCCATTTAGGTTAATGGCCAGTCCACCTCAACACTAGACCCAACAGCACAATTTTGTTGTCCTGACAACTTTTTGCATCCTGTCACCCACCCAAAAGGCATGCTTAAATGGATTGCTGTTGCAACACAATTCAGTCTTTACATAGCACCACTTAATAGTAATAATTAAAATGTTTGTCTGGTGTCTAGTTGAGAGACACGCACCTCACATTGTGCATGGCTATCAAAAACTGAATGACGAGAACCGTATTGTTTGTACTTCTACCCTTTGATAAGTCTTCCAGAGTGTTATGACGAGTAGCAGCTGTGCAACGAAGACTGGAGCCCTTGTGAGCCATTAACTAGATTCGGGGGGGTGGGGGGGGGGGGAGTTCATGCACGCGCTCTAGTAACAAGATTGGAATATTTAAAGGAGGAACGAGCTCTTGCCGGGAAATGTCTAAGCGTGATTGACTAGATCCCAGAGATACACTACAACAGTACATAAAATCAATATTTACTGCTCATGCATTCAGAATGCCAAAAGAGGAAAAAGCATGTTATTAAAAACAAGGTGCTATGCTTGTTCAACCTATTGCTATTATTATTTTTTTTAACAAATATTCACTCAAGAGAGGGCACACACACAATACCTGCTCATGTACACTTGCAAATACAGACTTTTAAATATTTGTATTGGTTTTATGGTACAATTAAGATGAATAAATTTTAAAAAACATATTGTAACCAGTATAAAAAAAAAAATAGCAGCACTTACTTGTGTAATGACTTAGGGCCTAATTATGACTTTGGCGGCGTGGGAGCGGGCCACCACGCCAGTGCCCCGCTCCCACACCACCAAAGCCATACTGACAACGCCTGTGAGATTACAAGTTTCCTCTTGTCTGGAGGGCGGTGCTTTGGTGGTCCCAGGGTGGTGCCCCTTCAAAAAGCTCCGCAATAGGAGCACCAAAGGCCATTCCTGCATGGCATGGACTGTGCAGTCCATGCTGTGCAGGAAAGAGGGTGAATGCACACAGGGGGGCACAACATGTGCCCCCCTGCAGGCACCCCATGGCCCTGAGGAAACAGGGGGCCATGTAGGGCCCCCTTTGGTTCCTCACCGCCACAGTTTTCATGGCGTCCTCACCGCCATGAAAACTGTGGCAGTGAGGAAACTCCTAATATGCTTGGGTTGTACAACACCCTCCTCCCCCCCCCCCCCATGGCAAGTAAGTCTCTCAGTCTCCCTAGCCTGCTGCATTAGCTTGCGCACTCCTGGTTGCCGCACTCACACCGCAACTAGTGCTTTACTCCTTCTGCTCCGTGGGCACCCCTTTTGTTTCCCTCCCACAGCAAGCTTTTTGCCCACTGTGCTTCGCTCTTGCTTGGCGCTTAATCCACCTGCCGCTGCCAGGCTTACTTGATTCAGTCCTAAGCCTGTTTTCTTCGGGCCACTTGAAGTCTGAGTTCACTTGCCGCTTCAATTATTCTGCTTTCCTAGCGTTCTTTTAAGGCAACATATATTGCTACCTTACCTCTGGCTCCTCGAGCCTTCTCCCTTGACTATCTCTCACTCTCCATAATATCAAGTTGCTATGTATACAATGAAAATGTTCTCCTATTGGGACAGATGGTTGATATCTCGTTTTTTCCTCTGATAGATTCCACTTGCTAACACTTGTTTGTGTCCTGATGATGATCACACAATTATGAGATCGAAACGCCGTCGACCTTTTACAGCCAAAACTCCTGCTTTATATTAATTTAATTTGGAGTTTTCAATGTTGTCAATGTGATGTAATTTTAAATGTCACTAGCACCCCTCACTTCACGCACTTTCACTATATTCTTGCGAGAGCACCAGAACTATCACTTAAAAAGTAGAACTTTGACACTCCATTTATGCTGTCAATAAATGTGATGTCATTTCAACCCAGTGTCCCTGCATACATTACGAAACAAGTCCTCTAAGGGCTTTTCTTTAGTCTCACCGACTAACGCTCTTTAAAATACAGTAGCCCAGGCTACCTGAGGACCTCCTTGGCCTCTTATGTACCATTGTTCTTTATTATACCTTAGACTACCCCAGGTCAGACTACTGGGGTCCCCTTGTTTTTTTAAATATATGGCAGTGCCACAGCGGCACCGCCAGCGTATTAGGGCCTCTCACCGCCGCTAGATACATCATCCCTGGTGGTTGTCGTGGAGCTGTGGTGGTCCCACTGCCGTAATCGTAATATAGCGGGTGGACCACTAGTCTGGCGGTCCAGGGACCGCCACCACGTGTTCAGCGGTCCAATGGACCTCCGAAATTGTGATCAGCCTCTTAATCTTTTCAATTTCTATCATCAGTGCAGCATCTTGTCTCACCATCTATATCCTTCTGTACCTTCATGAGTATGTCATTGAACAGTGCCTAAAGACCTCCTGAGTGCATCATCTAACTTTTTTTTTTCTCTCTTCTAGAATGGAAGAGTGTTATCCGACTGGTGCATTCTTCCATATAGCCCCTGTGTTTGCTCCATGTACCCCCGAATGTGGCTGAGCGCACAATTGATTCATGTCACGTTGGTTTCACAAGAGCTATTATGCCACAGCCAGAGCTGAATTTTAGGTCTAGGGAAAGTAAACTAGGCAAGCACTGTTCTTTGCCCCATTAAAAGCAACTCCACAACAGCAATCTTCCTAATCGCTTTCGAATGTGCCCAGTTAACACAAGAATAGTGACTAATCATGAGCCCTGCAATCAAGGCTTCCATTATATATGTGCTGATTGGTGAACAGGAACAACCCAAATGCAAAAAAAAACACCTAACTCTTTAATAAATACATCTATTACAAATTGCCATTGTGTTAGCACCCAGTTCGAGAAAACCGCTGTACAGTACACATGATAAATATACACAAATGTACGTTTGTAGTTATTTAGAGAACTTTTGCTCGCAAGCACCATTGTGGTGATACCAAGACCTCATCAGTAGAAGAGCGTATTCTCTATATGTTCTGAAATCAATCTTCGTTCCCCAGTTCCTTTAATTGTGTATGTATAAGATGTATGCCTAATGCAGATAGATAGTTGGCATAGTTTGGACCTAGTCTTGCATCAGACAATACTATCAATAGAGCAAGAGAAAATGAAAAAGTAACCCCAGCAGTGGCATAGAGCCCTTCATACTGTGAGGCACCACTTTCTGCTCCTTGCCTCTGCTGCTAAAGATTTAACTGGGATGGGTTCCTGGTAACACAAGTTTAGTGTTTTCATGAACACTATCTGTGCACAGGTCAGCTTTTTTGGCCTTCTATCCATGCTCCTGATGAAAGGAGGAGGAGGGGACTAAGAAGGCTGAGGCATGATCCACCTACAGAGAGTTGTTTCAAAATACAGCACCCTGTAGCTGGTTGTCTGGATTGTGCATGTGAGGGGTGTAGATCAACTACGATCAGCTCACACAGGCCAAATCCATTTTATTTAGCAGATTTACTGCATATGCCTCATGCAGCATAGTATATCTGCTAAAGTGTAGCTGTCAGGGCACTCATCAGTGCATCCCTGGAGCCACACAGTGCAGCAGGGGCAGGATCCCAAGCACTGTCCCAGCTTCTTATTGTGCTATACTTCCAGTCCTATCAAGCAGGTGGGAGATGGATTGAGGTGGGTCTTCCTCTTTTCAAACCTGCTGCTTGCTGCTCTGTCAATCATGGATTGGTGGTTCTAATGCTCAGTGCTGGATTCCTGCTCTGCTGCTGCCGTGCAGCCCCCGAGTTGCCATCTAAGGAAGGAAGGTAACTAAAGATAAAAGGTAACTACTGTCTTTATATTTTGCCTGCAACTTATTGAACCTTTTTTGTTGTTGTCATTATTAGGGAAGGTTCTCACAATTAAGACAATCCAATACTCCTTCCTTCAGGCTTAGTGTGGTTCAGACAGTATAGTACTCATTTCTTTGATCCTATTTGTATTTGCACTCTGTATTAGCACAATAGTAGTTACTGAAAAAGGTCTCACTTTTGCATTTTCAGGATAGCCACCATCATGTTGATACTAACGTGGCGGCCATTTTGATTGGAGCTATGAGTCACTCACCTACAGTCATTATGATCCTCCTTTACACATAGCGTCTATCAGCACAGTATTGCTGTTGTTTCCTTTGATTTTATTCAATGACCAGTCCTGATCCTAAGCAGAGGATCATTAAGAAGCACCTGATTCATCCTCAACCCTGACCTCCAACTAATGACCTAATTTTGCAATGAGGATCCCCCTTGTTAAGCTCATCTCTGCCTACTCACTTAAGAGCTCTTAATTTTGCCCCTTACTTCTAAGGATCTTCAACTTGGCCCCTCAGAAGAATGGATACAAGGCTTGTCCCCACCTGTCGACATGCCTTCATGATCAACTACCCTCCAAACCTCTCTCAAAACACGACCAACAAGCACAAACATCAATTACTCTAAACCCAACCCAAAACACTTATCTCTGATCCTTACTTCTGTGCCAACAAGGGTAAACTAACTATTGACCTTATCTTCTAATCCAGGAAACGTGCACAATGGAGACATGTCTTCTATTCCATGCTTCATATAACGGGTGCCAGGAAAACTCTGTATAGCCTCAAACTATCAGCATCGCCCTCGCCCTTTTACATTGCTAATGCCACCATCTACCTTTATAATACGGTATTATCCTAATTCAAGCCTGGAATGACAATCTAGTTAAGATGGATAATATCTTCCCCACCCTCAAGATGGCGGTGAATTCTAAGTCTTCTCATCCCCACTTAATCCTTCCGATTCCAAATGATTTCACACTCACACCTCTCCTCACGCCTGAGGTGACACCAACCACACATATCCCTCCTCACACCTTAGGCGAGCACTGCGCCACTCAGTTCCCTGACTTAGTATCTCCAGAGCCTACAATGTCCACAATATCAGCGAATCATTCGAATTTTGGACCTACAGCATCACTCACTTCCTCTAACTCCACATGGTTACATAATGGTACCCTTGCTGGGGAATCCTCTCTCGCTCCACCGCTTTATTTCTCTCCTTGTGAACTTACTTGCTTGATCCTCCCTAACTAGCCTTCAGCCCAATCTGTGTCCAGCCTCCCGCCCTCCCTGGAACCCATTCCACCCAACCCACTCTACCTCTCTTCCTCCACATCCCATCCGCCCCACTTAAGCCCCATCACCCGCCTTACACCCACGGATTCTCTCTTCTTGCTAATTGGTAATCCACAAGACCACATTGACTCACCCACGCCCTCTGACTATCTCATAGCCACTCCAGCCCCTTAAGCTATCCCTTGAAACCCCACCTCCTCTTCAGATTGCCCCACACAACCCTTTCCCAACAATGAACTCTCAGACTGGGCCACGTCTGGATGAGATCTCTAGCCACCTGCACCTTCTCATGAAGGATCTCCAGGAACTGAAAGCCATCACTATCGAACACCTCCCTCTACTCAGAACCCTTAGCACTATAGAGAATCAACCCCTTCATCCTGTCTGGCGAAGCTCCAGAACTGGTCATGCACACCTTTCACCATACTTTGAAAACTTTACCCTTCCCGAATGCCTCCTCCCGCCCCAGAAAACTGAAGGCTGATCTCTCGACCAGTGAGATCCATGATCTACTCCTCTCGGATTCCCAATCACTAGTCCCTAACAAGTTCCGAACGGGGCAAATCCAAGCCATCCATGCTAAATGTAGTAGTATTTGTATAGCGCCCGAATCGACCCCCGAAGGGGTATCTCAGGCGCTTGTACGCATACCGCTGTGGAACCCTTCCTGGCCTTTCCCTGTGAGATGCCCACTCCTGGGCACCCCCAAGGTGAAGCCAGGCATCCTAGCGTTGTGGGGGCCGTTGTGGAGATTAAGCAAGCTATTGCCCAGAGTTGCAGAGTGGGACCCATGATCAGAATAGGCACCGAGGCGAGAATTATCAGGTCCGAGGAAATTGAGCCCAAGACCCGCCGAGGCGGGAATTGAACCCTGGTCCCGGGCTAGACCTCTGCATCAGGGTCAGCCGCTCTAACCATTGAGCCACACTTCTCCACAGAGAATCCTCCCACAACCTGAGAGGCATAAATATTAACAACCTCCAGCGCATCAATATCCTTCCGGCTTCCTCCTCTCACTCGACTGACCAATTGAAATGCGCACTTCTCAACTGCAGATCAGCGAATAAACACGCCTCCGACATCTATGATCTCATCCTAACTAACGAGCTTGACATCATTATCCTCACGGAAACCTGGCTAAACTGCTCCTCCACCCCTATCCTTGACCTTCTAGTCCCGCCTAGCCATGACATAATTCGTATGGAAAGATATTTGAAGCAGGGTGGAGGAATAGCCTGCAGCTACAACCACCACTCCAACCTCCAGCGAATATCTATGCATCAATATTTCCAGCAAAAAATGACCTGTCTGCAAACTACACTCATTCTACCACACCCCTGGTGGCAATCTTTCCTTCATTGAGCATTTAATGGAAATCATCTAATCAAATGACGACTCTCTAGTGTCCCAAATCTTCTTGGGAGACTTCAACCTCCACTGGTCTAACCCAAACGATCATGCAGTGAACTGTCTTAAATCCTTCCTATTGGATCATGAGCTGACACAATTCTGTGATAGTCCAACTCACTTCAAGGGAGAAACTCTGGATCTCATCATATCTAAAGGTAACACCATCAGACTGGACTCCATTATCTCTTGCGACTGGTCCGACCACTATTGCATCTTCTTCTTTATTAACAGGGAGGTGCTCGTGAAGGGCGATCAACCCAAGAAAATGAAGCAATGGAAAAGGAACCTCAGAAATATCAACACTGAAGAGCTAGCAACCTGCTGTACAAAGGCCTGGACTCCCCATTCAGAAATTAAAGATGTTCATGTCTTCACAGATTTCCGTAATGCCTCTATCTGCAGTATCATGGATGCTATAGCCCCTTTATAACAAAAAAATGCCTCCTCCAAAAGCTCCAAACCGTGGTTCAACGACAACCTAAACTCGGAACACCGTAATCTAAGGGCAGCAGAAAGATCCTGGAGATCCATACCATCTACCGAACACCTAAACCACCTTAAAGCTGTCAGCAGCTCTTACAAAAAAAAAATCAAGAGTGCAAAAGCCGTCTTCTTCAGATCCCAACTTATTCGAGCCAAAAACTGCCCTAAGAAACATTTCGGAATTGTTAATCAACAATCCCTTAAAGCGCCCATCCGCCCTTACCCTGGCGAAGGCACTCCTACATGCAACGAATTGGCCGCCTTCTTTGTCGAAAAAATGTCAAGCATCAATATTGACCTAGAATCAAAGAGGGCTCTTCTTCCAATTTCTGGATGCACTGCTCCACTTGACCACCAGGAGATGCTCGTCCCCCCTAGCTCTAGACCCAAGAACAATGCCTCTTGGCACACCTTTACACCCCTCAGTGAAAGTGTCATCTACAACACTCTTCATTTGATCAAACCATCCAACCACTTCAACGACCCTCTACCACCTCCCATATTAAAAAAAATGAAGGCTGCCATCCTCCCCATTTGGGCAAAGATTGTTAACGCTTCACTATTGCAAGGCACGATACCCGGCTGCCTAAAAGCAGCGCAAGTATCCCCCATTCTAAAAAAAACTAACGCAGACAATTCTGATCTTAATAACTTCCATCCTATTTCCAACATCCCCACGCTGGCGAAACTTTTAGAAAAGTGTGTGCAATCTCAACTCTGTTCTCATGTTAAGAAATTCTAACTGTTCGAACAACATCAATCGGGCTTTCGGAGAAGCCACAGGGCTTTCGGAGAAGCCACAGCACAGAATCTGCACTCACTCACATCTTGGATGACATTTTAAAGTTGCTAGACCAAAATGATCCCTGCCTCCTGATTCTCCTTGACCTATCTTCTGCCTTCGACACGGTTAACCACAGCAAACTACTATCCACGCTAGAACACAGGATGAGACTATCAGGTTTGGTATTGCAATGGTTCACTTCCTTCCTCCACACAGATCTCAAAGAGTCAAAGTGAATGAATCCCTATCTCAGCCATCTACAGTATCTATGGGGGTTCCACAAGGGTCCGCCCTTTTATCCATTAGCTAATGCTTTGAACTCTGCAAACATTCTTTTTCATATGTATGTGGATGACACTCAACTTTTTTTTAAAGTCTCTTCCCCGGAAGACTTTATTTCACTCAACTACATCCTGATGAACACTCAAAACTGGCTCACTGAAAACTACCTCATGCTCAACACCTCAAAAACAGAATTCCTTCTCATCACTCCCCCTAACCACGCCCCCAAGATTGACCTCTGGATGCAACATCTTTCAGCCTTCAAATGCTCCCCCCACATTATCGAGTCTGCTAAAGCTCTAGAAATCACTCTAGACAGGCACCCGAACATGCAGAATCATATCAGCAATGCAACCAAGGAAGCTAAACACCAGATGAGGTTACTAAGGAATTTCAAACCATTCCTTCCACAGGAAGACTTTAAATGGGCGGTTCAAGCTCTAGTATTTCCAATCTAGACTACGATAGTTCCACGCTCTGTGGTCTTCCCAAACAAAACTTGGCCCCACTTAGGACTTAAATTAATGCTGCAGCCAGATTGATTACAGGTACAAAAAGAAATGATCACATATCCCCAGCCTTAAAATCCCTAAACTGGCTACCTTACAAAGCTAGAATACAACTAAAGAACGCTTGCATGACTCACAAAGCCCTGCACTTCAAGACCCCCATCTGTCTGGCTCAAAAATTAGAATTATCAGGGGGTGGCTGTCCATCTCGAAGTGCAATCTCACTGCTCCTGAAGCCACAGTTTTTCCACAAAAAGAGAATGAGTAACAGAGCTTTCTCTGGCTTAGCCCCGAAGATTTGGAACTCCTTTCCAACAGAAGCCCGTCGAATCCCATTCACCGCTTCTTTCAAAAAAGAAGTGAAAAAAATCCTAATGCTGAAGTTCCTGCCCTAACGACCTTGGCTCAGCTGCTTCAATACTGCCCTCTTCACTAATGCTCTGACTGTCTATTACACGGTTGTACTCCTGGGAATAACAGTGTTAGCAGGCCATTGCAGATTTTTGTATTGTATTTATGGAATGTTCTTCTCCCTTTACCTGATCGTTGTCTATTACATGTGTGTAATCCGGTGATTAACAGTGTTGGCAGGCTATGATCATACTGGTACTGTTTATATTGCCTGCTCTTCTCCCATTACTGGATCCGTCCGACCTCGATTGTTAAGCGCTCTGAATCGCACTGATGTCATGCTCACTCCTTAAACCTATGTGTAACAATTGCTCTTGTCCCACTTTTGTATCCTACCTACCCTAACTGTGAAGGGCTCTGATACCCACCTGAGTCATGTTCGCGCTATACAAAACTTTATAAATAAATAAAATAAATAAAAATAAAAAAAAGAGAAGAGGAATGACTATGGGAAGGGAATGCCTTGAGTGACCTGTAATGTTGTTTCTCTGTGCATTTTTGTGTCTATGTGTGTGTGTTTATGAGCGATTGACAGTGACTGAGACTGAGTTAGAGTGTATGTTAATGTGTTTGAGAGTGCCAACGAAAGTGAAAGTGAGTAGAAATCTTAGTTTGAGAGTGTGTATGAATAAGTGTAAGTTAGTGTGAGGGAATGGGTGAAGGAGTGTGAGTGTGTCATAAGGAGTGATTGATTGGAGATTGTGAGAGGGCATGGAATGGTATTAGGCGTGTGGAGATCAATGGTGTAGCAGGTGCAGTTGCACCAGGGCCCAGAGTCAGTGCATGTGAAAGGTTGAGTGCATGTGTTTGTAAGTGACTGAGAAGCAGTGAGTATGAGTACGTTTATGTGTGAGTAACTGTGAGTGGTAATATGTATGAGTGAAAGAGTGTGAGTTACAGTGAGAGAGAGGGCAGAGAGCGATTGCAAGAGGGAGTGTGTATGAGTGAGACAGTGTGAGTGAGTAAGAATGTGGTTGTTTGCGTGTTTATGATTGTGAGTCTACCGCTGGCCTTGGTATATTGAACATAATTCTGGGTTTATGGCGGCACTCAACGTAACATACTACTGCTAGCATTTTGGAGATAACTCTTACCATAAGAAAGGGCACCCATGGCAAAATACAGGCCCTGACATGCTAAAAGTATTTCTTGGCATGGCCTCTGTGGAAAAATGCTGGCGCTTGCACAATGGAGGAAATTCTTGGAATGGAGGCACCAATGGCAAAATGCTTTCGCTTGGACTGTAGAGGTACTTCTTGGCATGAGGGAGGACACTCAATGCAAAATGCAGACCCTGAAATACTAGAAGAAATTCTTGACATAAAAGGACATCTATTGCAAAATGCTGGTCCTGGCAAACTGCAGACAATTATTTGCCTTAGAGATGGCAGCCATGGCATATTGGGGCTGCCGGGGTGGGTTGGGGGTAAGCAAACCATAATGAAATACTGGAGGTAAGTGTCTGGATACCCTTTGGGTGATAAGGTGTGCTTCACAAATCCAGATAACAGAATATAGTGTAACAATTTTTGACATATGGACCATCCAGCATATACAGGCAATATCAGTGGCAAAAGTCAGGTACTGAATATTGTATGTAATTATTGGTACAGGCAGTACCCATAGCAATGGTCAGTGAGGCACTGGTTAATTTGTTTCTCTATGACTGTTGATGGGTATGGTAGGAGGGAGATGGGTCTGTGGTTGGAAAGGGTGGCTGTGTCTGAGGATGGTTTCAGGAGCAGGGGTATGATGGTGACATAATGGATAGTTGTTAGGCTGGTGTTTGAAAAAGTGTGCATTGGAGATTTTAAGTAATCAGTCCTTTAAATGATTTATAGATGTACTTTACATGGCCTCAGTCTGGCTACTCCTTTTATCCTTATCAATTCACCATTTTTCCTTGCACGTTTATTGAAAATATCCTATGAATCACACCTAAATTTAAAATTGGGCGCCATTTCTAGAACCTGTTTATGTTTTCTTTTTTGTCTGTTTCAACATCACTCGTCAAAAGGCCCAAAATGTACTTGATATTGTTTGTCCATAAGTGATGTACTACAGGTGGCAACGGTGCCCCCTGAATTTCAAAGACAGAATATGGTTGTTTGGAAATATCGAGGATAAAATAATGTGGAGTTAGGAATAGTAAATCTATACTATTCGATATTTGGTCCTCCATATTTTGTCCACAATATTCTTATATCATGATATTTCTGTTTGATATTCAGTAGCAGTCGCGGCTCCTCGAGGGAGTGATGCGGGGCGGTGGGGCGGGGGAGCGGCAGGGTGGGGGGTAGTAAACTCCGGCATACAGCCGAACGGAGTTAAGTACATAAATAAATAAATAAAACGAATTACATTGCGCGCGCTGCAACGATGCAGCGCGCGCAATGTGATTCGTTTTATTGATTTATTTATGTACTTAACTCTGTTCTGCTGTATGCCGGAGTTTACTACCCCCCACCCTGCCCCTTCCCCGCCCCGCCCCGCCACCCCGCAGCACTCCCTCGAGGAGCAGCGACTGTTTAGTAGTACCATCAGTGGCAAATGGCTTGCGTATACGGGCTCAAGCTTACCTCATCCTGTATTTAAGAGACAGAAACAATTTTCTTGATTTGGAATCTCTACTCCTTGTACCGTATGTTTCATGTTTTCATTTCACTCATCAAAACCTAATGATCCCCCATGTATTTCGCTGGTACTAATTAACGATGCCTGTTACTGCGTTCCTTTTACATTTTGCTTCAGCTTATGCTGACAGCAATCTTTTTCTTCTTAAGCCTCAAAAGGCCCACTTGACATGTGCTTGGTCCATCTGCTTTTCATTTTGTAAATCCGTTTCTCAATATCCCCGTAAAGCATCGAGTCCCAGAGGTAAGGCATTTGTGATGTTGCAAAGATGCAGCAAGAAAAATTACTTCTTTCAGAAAGTTGAGAAGTTAAAAATAGAGGGGCAGATCTACAGAAAGTGCCGCAGCGTGGCGCTGCAAGCCCTTTGGCTGCGCCACGCTGCGGCACTTCAGAGCACAGGAATGCGACATATTTACAAGAATATGTCGCATTCCTGTGTTCTCCCCTGCGCTGGCGCACAAACAGCTGCTAAGCGCCGGCGCAGGCACCCTTGCACCATGGTGCAAGGATGCCTGCGCCATGGGGAGATTGTTTCTGTGCAGGAAGGGGCACCTTTCTGCACAAAAACAATCAGTACAGGCTTTTCCTCTTTCAATGCGTGCTGCAGAATGCAGCACGCATTGAAAGAGGAAACGAGGAGAAATGAAAACATTTCTCCTCGGTGCGTCTCGCTACGCCACCTCTAGGGTGGCGTAGCTCAGACGCATCTCCAGAGTTACGATTTCTCGTAATTCTGGAGATGTGTCTTGTTCCATGGGTGTTGCGTGGGAACACCCACAGCAACACCCATGGAACGCCCATTCACCGCAAAGTGCTGCGTGTGAAGGGACGGTATTTACAAGGAGAGGAAAAGTCACGCATGGTGGCTTTTCCTCTCCTTGTAAATATCGAGGAGCCCCCTGCGCCACCAGTACGTCACGAAAAGTGACGTACTGGTGGCGCAGGGGGCTTGTAAATCTGCCCCAGAGTTTTCAACTTCCCCAAATCATGTTTTGGCACCTGAAAACCAATGAGGGTCTTAAACAAAGAAAATCACTGCCATCAACCAGGCCAACCGACTAAAAAATAAGCAAGTCAGGTAGTGGTAACTTTCTATTAAAATACATTCACATCAATAAAGGACGAGAAAGGAAAAAAATACTTTTAGGAAAGGATGGAATGTTTTCATTTTTTTTAGTTTGCTGCAGAGTGACAGTCAAATGTGCCAACGCATAAAGGAGATTACATTTAGGGCCCGATTACGAGTTTGGCGGTGCAGCGGACCGCCAGCCGACGCACCGCCAAACTCGCATGAGAACTGCCTGCCGTATTATGACTTTTTTAGACACTGGCGGGCGGTGTCTTTGGCGTTCCCACAGCAGTGCCTTTAAAACAGGCATCTCAATGGGAAAGTCAAAGGAAGTGCCAGCACAGCATGGACTGTGAAGTCAATGATGTGCTGGAACTGGGGGTGCATGCACATGGAGTGAGGCACAAGGGGGCCCTGTAGGGTCCTCTTTCTTTCCTCTCTGCCACTGTTTTCATGGAGGAGAGACCTCCATGAAATTAGTGGCGGTGAGGAAAGTCGTAATATGCTTGGCGGGACTGCATCGGTCCTGCCAAGCATAATACTGTCTCAAGACCGCTGTGCCTTCGCCAGGGAACGGCAGTTCCCTGGCAGAGTCAGCTGTCCCAGGGAGGCATGATCGCCAAGGTCGGAATGTGGTGGTCATAAGACCGCTACCGCCACCCCACCACGAGTCTGGTGGTCCGAGGACAACCAGACTCGTAATTTGGTCCTTAATGTGGCCTGGGGTGTTAGAGATGGAATATGACGGTTTGCAATTGTGGAGTTGCTACTATTATGCTACAAAAATGGAATCACATCTATTAAAAGAACAACATTTGCTGTTTTCATTCATTTATCAATGCAGGAAATATGTTAGATTTGGCTTTTTCAGCGTGCTCAGCCCCAGACTTTTTGCTTTTTGGCCTCCTGTTTTTTACCTTATTTTTGTTGGTTTTAGGACTCTGGGCACTTTACCACTGCTATTCAGCGCTAAAGTGCATATGCTCTCCAAGTAAATTGTGTATGGATAGGTATTTCCATGATTGGCTTATTTGATTTACTGCTAAGTCCCTAATAATGTGCACATGTGTGCCCGGGCCTGTAAATCAAATGCTACTAGTGGGCCTGCAGCACTGGCTGTACCACCCACACAAGTAGCCTTTCAAAGGTGTCTCAAATCTGCCACTGCAGTGTCTGTGTGCAGGTTTTACTGCCATGTCGACATGGCAAGTGCACCCACTTGCCAGGCCCTAGCCGTCCTTTTTCTCACATGTAAGGCACCCCTCAGGTAGGCTCAAGGTACCCCCATGGGCAGGGTGTAGTGTATGTGAAAGCTAGGACAGGTACTGGTGTGTTTCACATGTCATGATAGTGAAAGACTGCATTTCGTTTTTCACCATTGAAAGGCTGTCTGCCCCATAGGTTAACATGGGAGCTGCACTGTAACATTTTACAAGCGTAAATTTCCATTGGGACAAGATGGAGAAATGGAGTTTAGGCTTCCTGAACTCAGAATTTTAAAATACATCTTTTAGTGCAGATGATTTGTATACTGTGTGCTTGAAAATGCCACTTTTAGAAAGTGGGCATTTTCTTGCTTAACCATCCTGTGTGCCTCTGCCATTTGTGTATTCACCTTCTGAGTTTGGAGTGTCAGGAGCTGGGGATGTGCGTTCACACCAAACAGACACAAGGGGGGTTGAGGGGTGTCCTGCCTTTCCTGGGTGACTCATAGCCAGTCTGAATAGACCTGAATGCATTTAGAGTAGTGGGAGGAGTTGTTGTTTGCCCCTGAATGGACTGTGGCTGCCTCTCACAAAGCTGTCTCTACGTCCTGTGGTGAACCTGGCCTGAGCCAGGCTGAACTGGTTTATGTGTGCCAGAGGAACTTTGTTTGTACCAACCTTAAAGAAAAATGTGGTATAAATATTGGGGCCCTGACCCCAGAACATTAGATTACTGCTGGACTAAGGAACCTGCCAGGAAGAAGAGCTGGAAAACCAGCAAGGAGGAGCACTGCCCCTTTGCTGTTGTTGGGTTGTTCCGCAGTTGCTGCTTCTGTCTTGGTCAGGGAAATGACTGGACTGTACTGTCTGCATACTAAGTGTCTCCTAGGGCTTGATGTAGAGCTTGAATCTTGTTGGAAATCTCAGGGAAATCAAAGACTTCAACATCTTCTGGATACCGGCTTCTGGAACTGGATATTTCAGCTTCAACAGAGGAAAAAGGTAACCCGATGCCGTCAATGATGCCGCTGCCGGTTCTGTGACCTGAAGGTACCGCAGAGGGCACTGCCACACTTTGCACTGCAACCCTGGTCTCCCCGATGACGACGTTCGACACCGCCACCGAGCCGCTGCTTGCACCGTGACCTATGGGCAACAAACTCTGCACCGCCTCTCTTCACACCTCCACCCTAGTATCCCCGACGATGACGCAACACCATCACTGACACCGCTGCCTGCACCATGACACCACTTGTGGAGAACATGGAGCACAGTCCTGATTCACACCACAGCCCTGGTCTCACCGATGATGATGCTCCAAGCTGGAATCGACGCCGCTGCCTGCACCATGGCTTGGAGGCATTGCTCGTAAGTTACACGACGCACCGCCCCCTCTCACACTGCAGCCTTGGCCCACCGATGCCAGCGCCATCGACTACAGGCCGCTGCATGTACCATGACCTGTGGGCCCCGCACACCGCATTGCCCCGCCTCGCAACGCAGCCTTGGGTCTACCGACGACAGAGCTTCAGCAACGAAGATGCCGCCACCTGCACCGGGACCTGTCAACACCGCAACGAGCACTGCCCCGCTTCGCACCACAGCTATGGTCACACCGACGAGGCTGGACGGCCGTCACTGCCTGCCTGCACTGCGACCTGAGGTCATCGCATGTCGCACCGCTCCGCTTTACACCGCAGCCCCATACACCTGCTGACACCAGAGCTCCTGACTTCAAACTCAAGGAGTTCGACCCGCGTGTGACTTTAAGGGCCCGACAGCTACAGCTTTACGGGTCTCGCCGACACCGTTGCTGGCCCGCAATGCCATGGTAGGCCAGAACCGTTGGATTTATTTGCTCACAACGCCATGATAGCCCCAGACAGAGCTATCGACTTCAAGGATTTGTTTTTAAAGTCTATTTTTGCTTTATTGGTATTTTGGATTACTGTATATTGGATTTTTATCATTTTGGTCTTGATTTAACGGATCTAAAACTGGTGTGGTGTCCTTTTGAGTGTTTTCACTGTATTACTGTTTGTTATGTGCAAATGCTTTATACATTGCCTCTGAGATAAGCCTGACTGCTTGTGTCAAGCTACCAAGGGGGTGAGCAGGGGTTATTTTAGATGTGTAATCCCCTCATCCTGACTAGAGCAGAGGATTCTGCCTGGCTTACGTGCATAACCTAGCCAACCAGAAAACACATTTCTAACATATTGCAATTCAAGTCTTCACAAAAATACATTTGAAGGAGACAGTACTTTTTCCTGGCAACAGTTTTGACATTTTAGCCATAAATCTTTGCGTTATTGTACTTGTAGTTTTACCTTTGCCACTTCAAGCTTATGCTTAACAAGCTAGAGCTGTCCAAATGTGTCACATATGATAGGACATCATATCAACATGCTACCCTTACTTTACCTAGTACTATTCACCCATTGTATATCACTCTTTGCTACCTGCTGCAAACTACCCATTGCCCCCATATTGCTCACAGTACTGGATGGCATATCATTTAGGGCCAGAATTACTAACCTTTCACGCAAGGCAGTGTAGCAAGGCAACTTGCTGTGCTGCTTTGCGTGAAAGGGAGAGATCAGAAATGTGCCATATCTACTAAGATATGGGACACTTCTGCTCTTTCTCTCATAGCACTGGCGCACTTCAGACGGCCTAATGCCAAATGCCTGCGTTACAAGGAGAATTGTTTTTTTCCTGCACAAAAACAATCTCTTGAGGCATTTTCCTTTTTCAATGGGTGCTGCAGATTGCAGCACACATAGAAAGAAGAAATACAGAAGATAAAAACTGATCTCTCTCCTCGTTATGCTGTCCTCTGTGTGACATAGCTATTTCACGCAATCCCAGGTTTTACAAACCTTTGTGAATCTGGGATTGCATGAAATCCACAGGTGGATGCATGGGAATGCCTATGTTCCACCTATGGAACACATTCCAGAATGAAATGTAACGCAATGCAGTGCAAGCTGCTGCATTCCGTTATATTTGTTTACAAAACCACGCATGGTGCTGCAAATTGTCTTTTGTGTGGCTTTGTAAATATCTTCTTGCATTTTGTGTCATGGCTGCGCCACAAAAGCGTTGCAACAAACACGCAAAATGTTAGTAAATGTAGCCCTTAGTGTTTACATCCTGCACAACAACTAGGGCTCTGTTGATGCACAACACCCAGTGCTTCATATGGACCATCACCATGTGACTCCAAAAGGCACAATTAGTGTTGTTCCCCCGAGATACATCAACCAGTTCTACTCTGAGGCATATCAACCAATGCTCACCCGAAGTGCATTACTGTGCTCTTCTGGTGCACATTACTTCATGCTCCCCCTATGTACATAACTCTATGCTCCCCTACTACAGTTCCATCTTGTACCACAATTATTTATTTAGCTAATAGTATGTGCCACGGAATCCACTACAATTACAATAGAAAACTAGGAAAAAATAAAAAAGGCAATACCAGACATTTACTTTGGTTGGACAGTATAAAAAATAGCCATATCAACTCTTGCAAAATCATGTTTTACTAAAATCCGATTGAAAAAGAAGGTGGCTAAGTGAGACAATGGCAATAAACATCACATTAATTTCATCTTGTAGTTTACAAGAAGGACAGCCTCTCATTTTAGACCCTCCAGTAACTGACCAGATATTAGTGCTTATTTGGAGCCCTCCTGAATAAAGATAATAACAAAATACAAAAAGTTTACCTTTTAGGATTCAAATTGATAGAAATGTAACATTTCATACGTTCCTTACTATCTGTTCTACAAGTTGGATGAAAGCTGACTATTTGGGAACATTGAAGCTAGCATGCATCACAACTTTTTAAAATCATCATTTTTTAATCCAACTCCTGAATAAACAACTTTAAACTTGACAGTTATTTTCTTAATAACTAGAGGTTCCAAGGCATGGTATATCAAATTAGTACATTATTTAAACGATTTCCACACTCCTCAACTCAGAGAAAACTAGAGAATTCGCAAAGACTCTTGTTCAGCCGATTTTAAATAGTTCCAAAATCGTATCATTTTTGCAAAATCCCTATATTTTATGCCCACCATGCCTCAGCAAATAGTGACTTAATTACCATTAGTACAACCAATGTTGTACAATATCTGCTGTTGTACTGATGCACTTCACCCTACGCCCTCTGCTGCAAATGATTATGTATAACCATTGGTATAAGTGTATTGTTCTGTGTGCATGAGTTGTTGTATGGTTTCTTAACTCTGTATAATTTACTGTCTGCTGTTCTGCTCTCTTTGTGTTAATGCATGCTCTATTTGCATATAAGTGTGCACCTCTGTTGTAGGAAAGTGCCCCTTTTTGCGTGGTTACTCCCCACTTTTTGTCTGACATCTGATGCAACTGGACTTGATGTGCCCTTGGTCCCTGCCAGTCAGGTACCCAGGGCCTGTGTTCTTTCCCAAAACTGTACCTTTTTACCCACAATTGGCATCTCTCTGGCCACAGGTAAGACCCTTGTAAAAAGTACCATAGGCACCAAGGATACTGTGACCAGGGAAGGCCTCTAAGGGCTGCAGCACCCATTGTGCCACCCTTAGAGGCACTGTACCTTAACCCCCACACACTGCCATTGCAGGCTGCGTATTCTGGTGCAGAGAAAAGTGAAGAGTCAACATGGCACATACCCCTGTGCGCCATGCCTGCAAACCACTGCCTGAGGCCTAGATAAACCACTCCTCTAGCAGGGTGCACTAGCCCTCAGGTGAGGGCACACTGGCATGAGCACTGTACCCCTACAGTGTCTAAGTCCATTCTTAGGCATTGTAAGTATAGTAAAGCCATAAAGAGTATATGGTCTGGGAGTAGGTCATTACGTACCCCTCAGCTCCATAATGGCTTTACTAAAACCTGGGAAGTTCTGTAGCAAACTTCTCAACACATTAAACCCACACTGATGCCAATGTGGGATTTAATCTAAAATGCACTCAGAGGGCCTCCTAGAGATGCCCCTGAAAAACGACCAGCCTGGTATGGTTCCTGAATGGCTGCCCACCATTTGTCACCACCAGACAGATTTCTGGATCCCTGGGTAGGGAGCCTCCATTCTCTGGGTTCAGAAACAAATTCCGTCCTGGGCAGAGGTGTCATGCCTCCTCCTCCAGGATGGGCTGGGTCCACGAAAGGAAAGCTTCAAAGGCCTGCCACCTTTGTAAGCTGTCCCTGCCTTTTGCTGCCCCCAGAAACTGGCTCTCACCGGTTCTGCCCCCCACTTTGGGAGGGAGAATTGATGGGAAAACCAACCTAGTAGGAGAGGTGTACTCACCTTTGCCAACCCCACCCCTCAGGTGGGGGAGGCATGGTGAAGCACACAGCTCAGTCCCATCCATCTTGAAGATGAGGGGACGCAACCAATTAGGGAGAGGTGCATGCCCCCCTCCCACTGGAGGGTGGCATAATTGGGGATGTACTCACCCCAAGGAAGAGACCTATCGATCCCGACCTGCGCACCCCTTTTAACTCCCCTAAATTTAGTATTTAGGGACGACCCTGAACCTTGCCTCCTCAGATTCGAGGAAGAAAGAAGAAGGACTGAAGATCTGTGCTGACACAGGAAGAAGAGGACACCTATTGCTTTGGCCCCAGCCATACCGGCCTGTCCCACCTTCAATCTGCCTACAGCGGAAACCCTGGTGTGTAAAGCAGCCCCCAGAGACTGGAGGACCTGCCCTGCAACCATCTTAAAGACTCTGGGGTCGATTCCGATCTCGGCCGGTAGGGCACCTAACAGTATTCGTCCGGAAAAAATAGCAGCCGAATGCGTGTTTCCCGACCGATTCGTACACTCGTCCGGACGAACAAGTACGATGCGTAGAACAACTCATTTTCCGAGCGAGCCGTACTCACCCAATCCAGCTCCTGTTCCCCGCCCGAGCCGGATCCGTGAACGCCGAATCGAGCCGCACGGAAGCAAATACACAGCACCTTCCGGCCGGACTAGTACGATGCGCAATCCGTACGCGCCGAACCCGTCGCTACGTCCGGCACGTTTGAGCATCCGGGCGAGCCGTACATAAGCTCCGTTTCGCGCCACAAGACGATCCACGACTACGAGAGCGAACAAGCCTGCTACGAGTACGACTCGAAGACACGAGAAACCCGAGCGAGACGATCCAAGCATGAATCCCATTGCACAGGTCCTACCTATACTCTACATCTATTACCGGGACCGGCACGGACGCGTACGGCGCAGACGGTAAGTCAAACACTAACAATACAAAAAAACTACACGTACCCGAAATATGTCACACACACATAGGGATGCACAAATACCTTACACTAGCAACAGCAGAACCATAGGGGTGGGATGGACAACACCAATGCCATACACACCCATAGGGGGATGGATGCCTACCACTACTACCATCCCCACTCATGGGGGGATGGATGCCCACCACTACCACCACCCCTACTCAGGGGGGCCTTGATGCCTGCCACTACTACCATCCCCACTCAGGGGGATGGATGCCTACCACTACCACCACCCCTACTCAGGGGGCCTGGATGCCTGTCACTACTACCATCCCCACTCATGGGGGATGGATGCCTACCACTACCACCATCACTACTCAGGGGGCTGGATGCCTACCACTACCACCACCCCTACTCAGGGGGCCTGGATGCCTGTCACTACTACCATCCCCACCATTAGGGGTATGGATGACTACCACTACCACCATCACTACTCAGGGGGGCCTGGATGCCTGCCACTACTACCATCCCCACCCTTAGGGGTATGGATGCCTACCACTACCACCATCACTACTCAGGGGGCCTGGATGCCTGCCACTACTACCATCCCCACCCTTAGGGGTATGGATGCCTACCACTACCACCATCACTACTCAGGGGGCCTGGATGCCTGCCACTACTACCATCCCCACCCTTAGGGGTATGGATGCCTACCACTACCACCATCACTACTCAGGGGGCCTGGATGCCTGTCACTACTACCATCCCCACTCATGGGGGATGGATGCCCACCACTACCACCACCCCTACTCAGGGGGCCTGGATGCCTGTCACTACTACCATCCCCACTCATGGGGGATGGATGCCTACCACTACCACCATCACTACTCAGGGGGCTGGATGCCTACCACTACCACCACCCCTACTCACTGGGGCCTGGATGCCTGTCACTACTACCATCCCCACTCATGGGGGATGGATGCCTACCACTACCACCATCACTACTCAGGGGGGCTGGACTCCTACCACTACCACCACCCCTACTCAGGGGGGCCTGGATGCCTGTCACTAATACCATCCCCACTCATGGGGGGATGGATGCCTACCACTAACACCACTGCTACTCATAGGACGGGTAATGCATGACTCAACTAGCATACTCCCACATAAGGAATGACAGAAGATTACATCCCCCCCAACACCATGACAAGTGTGTGTAGTCTGTGTCAAATGCCTAGAACACTGAACATGACATTGAACATACAATGTGACCCCCTAGCACATGTGTCACACATAAATGCGTGTGACCTCCACAATGCAAGCAGACCATGGCCACTGTGGCAATGGGCTCGAACACCCCATCACCACAGTGACCAAAAGGGAAGTGTGCTGTCCATAGCTGATGCACATTTTGAACAGTGTGGCAATGGGGCCTAAAGCCCCATCACCACAGTGACCAAAAGGGAAGTGTGGTGTCCATAGCTGATGCACATTTTGAACAGTGTGGCAATGGGGCCTAAAGCCCCATCACCACAGTGACCATAAGGTAAGTGTGGTGTCCATAGCTGATGCACATTTTGAACAGTGTGGCAATGGGGCCTAAAGCCCCATCACCACAGTGACCAAAAGGTAAGTATGGTGTCCATAGCGAATGCACATTTTGAACAGTGTGGCAATGGGGCCTAAAGCCCCATAACCACAGTGACCATAAGGTAAGTGTGGTGTCCATAGCTGATGCACATTTTGAACAGTGTGGCAATGGGGCCTAAAGCCCCATCACCACAGTGACCAAAAGGTAAGTGTGGTGTCCATAGCTGATGCACATTTTGAACAGTGTGGCAATGGGGCCTAAAGCCCCATCACCACAGTGATCATAAGGTAAGTGTGGTGTCCATAGCTGATGCACATTTTGAACAGTGTGGCAATGGGGCCTAAAGCCCCATCACCACAGTGACCAAAAGGGAAGTGTGGTGTCCATAGCTGATGCACATTTTGAACAGTGTGGCAATGGGGCCTAAAGCCCCATCACCACAGTGACCATAAGGTAAGTGTGGTGTCCATAGCTGATGCACATTTTGAACAGTGTGGCAATGGGGCCTAAAGCCCCATCACCACAGTGACCAAAAGGGAAGTGTAGTCATGGTAAAAGCTGCCAAAGCCAAACTGCATGGATGAATCCTGGTCACACAACAACAAACACATCAGTGGCATAGTAGTGCTTGTGTCCCATAGCAACATAGATTGGTCGAGGGAAACAGTGCAGTGTCAATGAAACATCGTTTTGGCCATGTGCATACAAACATCACCCATGGGGGCACACATTGTCAACATTCACAAATAACACAATGACAGAAGTGACCATCATAATGCTGACCCACATATCTGCACCAATGGACACACAAATGTAGATATCCTGTGGAGACTGTAGATGTCAGGTGAACAAATACCATACCATGGCAGCAATGGAACATACAAACCATGATTATTGTGCTGACTGATGACCTAGGAGTCCCAGGGACAGCAGGGGAAAGCCACCAAACAACATACAGCCAATGGCACACTCAAGATATGCCAATGCAGTGGTGCAAAGGCACAAACACAAACAGGCAGACTCACACTGCATATCAAACACAACAGGTGATGGGGGTGTGCCAGTGTCCCCAGGCAACCACACAACACATGAGGAGGCCTGAATTCCAACCACACAGATGTGTATACAGTGCCATACAAAAGTTACTCATGGATCGGATACCCCTATGTGGGCAATCAGGCATTGTTAGATGAGAGGGAGCACAAATTACACATGTCACACAAGCTTTTAGGAACAGCAACTAACACAGCAAGAGACAGACCCACCACAGCACTACCCCCAGGGACCCCACATTGTGCTGACACTAGCCTGCATGATAATCCCACTGTGATGACAAAGTTAGATGTCGTTCACACTGTGAACCACAGCCATGTGTCCTGAGCAACTAACTACCATCACACCTACACAAGCTCCAATCAATCAGCACGGCCTGCCAGCCAAGGCCAATATGGAGGTAGGGGTCTAGCCGTGCAACAACTCACTTTTGCACACACTCAACACCACACACCCTGATCTCCAACAATGTGCAGCAGTGACGCTCACATGGACTGGTGACATTGGACATGCACCCATGACAATACCAGGGGTGGTGGTGGGAACTAGGGTGCAGAAACCCATCACACATGGCCAGTCAACAAGACTCGTCAATGTCTGACACACAGCACAGTATTGTACATGGGCATGATGTGAAATCCACCACAATCAATGGGATCCTGGCCATAGTCACACACCAACGAAGAAGCCAAGGTGACACACGAAGAACACACGTACACAACTTCCAACATTGCAGCTCTGACCCTGAGGAGTGGCAGCAGTCACACACACAACGTGTCACAATCACTGAAAGCTAACACAAACTGTAAATCACATGACTCGTGTAAACAACAAGTGCCAAGGGGAATCCTGAATGTGTCCCATCTGCGTTTGCCCACATCCCCAGCCCTGACAACAAAGACAACCTGGGATGACAACCTCATGAACATTAGTTTGCCATGCACCCACATCACGGAGAGACCAGGTCCAAGATGCAGGATGAACACAGAACAACTCAGCAAGCATCACAAACAGGAACATCCCTAGGGACACAGCCTGTGTAGGAAAAGGGAAGGGAACACGCACAGACATGCTTACACAACACACAACACAGGCCCACGCAATGTCACCAGATTACACACTGCCATGAGGGCACTCCACTCCTGTGGAAGGTCCGCTGTGCCAAACCTTGTCTGTGCACGACCCAAACATGTCAGCAGAACACTCCGTCAGTGAGTCAACAACCACAACACACAGAAGGCTCTGCTCACATCAGCCTGGGTACGGGAGTGTCACGTCAGTCATCTGCACACACACAAAACACGTGTCAAGCAAGTTGCACTGTATACACAGATGAGTCATTCGACATTGATGTGCAAAACTGCATGTCCAGTGGAGCTGGGCACACAGTCAGGGAAATCGGAACATTGAACAGTGGTAAGCCCACCAGATGTGCATCAGTGTAAGACAAAGATGTTCATTTACAAATGCAAAAAGGACATCCCTGTGTCAAATGCTGAACATTACACCCTCAGACTGTAGCAAAGGATGCCATAGATCCAGACTACAACAGGACACATATCCCATGGACCACATGGAGTCCATCACTGCAACACTTCATTGTCCTGATGTGAACACTATTACAATTGCAAATGCAAGATGCTGCTCATCCACATCATGTACATCAAAAGAAAACCCAAAAGTAAACAAAAAGAGGCTTTATTCAGCAAATGTCAGGGTAAACACGGAAGTCCAAAAGAAACTAAGGCCAATGGCCAGTCCAAAATCACAGTCCCAACGGGGTGAGAAGTGACAACTGGTCACACATTGCTTGCCTGCACTGGTACGGTTGGGGGACATCCCCCTTGGAGGGGCATACAAGGGGCAGGCCAGGCACCACAGGGACAGGATCAGGGGATGGCAGAGTGAGGCAGTGAAGGGGTGGTGGGTGCAGGAGTGTCACTGGCAACTGCAGTGGAGGTGTCTGACTCAGGGGGGACCGGCACCACTGTGGTACCCAAGTCAGTTGGTGTGGGTGCTGCAACCACTGCAGTGGGCTGGACTGATATAGTGGACTGGGTACCCACTGCAGTGCCCGAGTCAGACGTGGTGGTTGTGGACTCCACTGCAGTGCATGACTCCAAGGGAGTGGAAGGGTGGGCAGATGAGGTGGGCAGGACAGAGGGGGGACCCGGTCTCCACAACAGTGCCACTAACAGGCAGAGCGTCTGGGTTGGGGGTGGAAGAGCAAGTGGCAGGGGGGGGCCTAAGCAGTCTGGGGATGTGGTATTGGTGTGTGGGGGAACCTGGGGCAGGGTGTGGCGGGGGAACCTGTGCAGTGGTGGCCTGGGGGATGGAGGAGAGAGACTGGGCGGTGGAGCTGCGTGGTGGTGGTGGTGGTGGTGGGGTCTTGCTCTTCCTGGTCCGGGGGGACTTCCTAATGGGGTCCTGTGTCTGCCTGCGCCTGGGGGAGGGTGTCCGGGGGTGAGGGGCACTCCCCTCTGTGTGGGTGGACTTCCTCTTCCCCCGGTATGCTGGATCAGCAGGATTGGAGGGGAAGAGGCCGAGGTCACACAGGAAGATCTGCTGTGTAGGTGGGGTAGCAGGCGAGGCAAGGGAAGGGGTCTTGGAGGGAGAGGATTTGGAGGACTGCAGAGTGAATGTGGATGCCTGTGTGTGTTCCCCATCCCCTGTGTCTGTGGTATCAGTCCCCTGAGGATGCTTGTGTGCACGTCTTGCCTTTCTCTTGGGTGTGTCTGTGCTGCTCGTGTCTGTGTGTTTGGGTGACTGTGCAGGTGTGCATGTGCTTTGGACAGGTGGGGGGCAGGAAGTGTGGATGGGGCAGAGGTGGGAGGGGTGAGGGACTGTTGGAGGAGGGACACTGCTGCCGTCAGGGAGGAGTCCATGGACTTATTGCTCCTCTGTAGGGCAGACATAGCCGTCGAGATGCCCTCCATGAACGACACCAGCTGTGTCAACAGAGTGGTGTGTGCATGGAGGACACTCAGCATTGCTGTCTGCCCTACATGAAGCTGCCGAAGGAGATACACATACTCCTCACTCAGGGCAGCAGGGGACACAGGGGCAGGGGGTGCAGTGCCTGGCACGAAGGAGACACGCTCCCGAGCACGGGAGCCTCCACCGACCTCAGGAATGGGAGCCAATGGGAGGGCGGTGGTGGTGGCGGGGCCAGACAGACTAGCTGGCCTTTGGTGGCTGCTGAGACCCACCTCCACAAGGGAGTCATCCTCCGAGCTGCTGTGGTCCTCAGCTGAGGTGGATGGTGCTGAGGACTCCTCGGTGTGGCTCCCCTCACCCTCCGTGCCACTGGGTCCCTCTGACCACTGGTCCGATGCTGACCCAGTCTGGTTCCGCTGCTCCTCCTGGTCCGTGGAGCTGTCCCCTCCTGTGGCCGTGGATGTATCTGCAAACAATTAGGGAAACAGACAAACATCAGTCACCTGCACTGACCGCACACACCACAGTAAGTACAGCACATTACAGAGCAAGCCCTAGCATCCTTAGTTGAACATTGCCTAAAGTCCTCACACAGATTCGGGAAGCCAATTGTCAGTCTGATGGTCAACCATGGGACTCACACCCCTCCTGCCCTTGCACCCATCTGTCTGGTGCCTGTCTGATGGTAAGACCCCAGTGTGGACACATGCACCACCTACACAGTTGTTGGACATTGCAGGGAACACGGTGAAGTATGTGAACATGCACACATCACATCTCTTGCCACTGAGTCAGTGCAGGTGTCCGTATAAAGGGATGGCCAGAGTCTAAATAGAAATGCATGTGATGCATACCAGCACCAGACACCATGATGCACCCATGTCCGGATAGTCAATGCCACAATGGGGTGAATGTTGCACATGTCACTCCCCTGCAGGATCAGTCTCAGGAAGTTTAATGCCATGACACAGGAATGCGTGCAAAGTCATACATTACTGTCTCAAGTCACATGGCCATGGCAGCCAGCCAACAACAGTCTGCACTGTGTCACAATCCGAGGGCATGGGGAATGCAAGTTATGTGACTGCCAAGTGCACATGTCCATCCCCCAAAAACCACATCATCTGTACTACTATTTGTCCACGTAATACCAACTGGACATATGGGGGACATGAAACACAACTCTCTGAACATGAGCACCTCACAGTGTGCACAGTCAAGTGATCAAACACCTATAAGTCACAGAAGTATCGTCTATCATGGTCACATCTCAGATGGCATGCTGAGCCCTAACCGATAAACATACCAGTAGTCCTGACAACGAAGACACAGCACAATGAGACAGAGGCAGACACCTGAGGGTACATTTCACTGATCACAACATGCCAGATGATACACGGGAGTGGGAGTACAGAGTGTATTGTATGCCCTGGAGTTGGCATGACTGTCCAGCTCCACCTGTAAGAGGGATGAGTCCTGGACAGTAGGCAGGTGGCTAAGCATGTGTGACACACTGGATACACATACTCCTGAGGCCCAAACATTGTTCCCACCAGCAGCATGGGTGTGTGCCAAATTCCCCAGGGACATGTGGTGAGTCAGAGCAGCAAGCGGACCACATATCAAAGTTACACCCAGATTACATGTCAGAACTTAGGCATTGTGTAAGCAATTGACCCACCCATGTATCGCACAACATAGTCACGGGAACAAATGCTGTCCCCCACCTTGAGCAAAGCTAAATGCAATGACACAGTCCCCAAATGACACAATTTCTTGACTATAAGGGCCACACATATGCGTATCAGAGGAGAAGTGGGCATGTCACAAATGAGGGACATGGGTCCTGGACCACATGACTGATGTACTGTGGAAGTTTAACCAGGCCAGAGGAGGGCACATAGCATGTCAGACAAAGTGCACAGTGCAGTCATGGACTCACCCCCTCCTTGCTGCTGTCTGTCCTTCAGCTGCCCATCCAGGTCAGGGAAGACCACCGCCAGGATCCGGAGCATGTGGGGGTCAGGGTCCGGTGTCCGCCCCTCCTGCGAGGAGGCGACAGCTTCAGCTGGACCCTTGCGATCCTCCGGGTCCAGCCACGAAGGTCCTGCCACCTCTTCTGGCAGTTGCGGATCCTGCGCCTGTAGACCCCCACGGATCTTACTTTCCGGGCGATGGTCAGCCAGATTTCCTGCTTCTGGTGGGCATCAACCTGTGAGGATGACAAAGTGAAAAGGCCATTACTACACATGCAACATATACGTGCATCACACAGTTGGATTTACATGTCTCAATCACAGGGGCATATGATGTACACAGGCTATGATGTACACAGGGAGTGCAACAATGGCTATGAACAGTTTGTCAGCAGTCACTACATGGTATCATTGCATGGGAAGTAAATCTAGTTGGAATGCACTGTTACTGCACTGTACCAGTTCAGTGCATGTAACTACACACTTTGGGGTGTGACAACTACTCAGTGGGCATGCTAGCCAGTGGTGGGCACACTGAAAGTCCTGCTAGTCAGACAACATGCACAATTAGTGAGGCAGTGGACAGCACACTGACCTGCTCCCCTGGTTTCCCATACAGCTTGCTGTACTGTGGAAGGAGGCTGTCCAGCAGGGCCTGGTTCTCCTCAAGGCTGAAGGCTGGGGCTCTCTCCACAGTACGTGCCATTGCAGTAGCCAGAGGATGCATAAACAGCAGCAGTGTTGGTGGCAGATGTCGTCCTGGAGCATGTAGTGCAGGCAAGTGAGCTCTCAGGGGAACAGCCAGCATTATATGTGTGCTGTAGAGGCAGATACTGTCCCATGTGTCCAAAGTGATAGGTCCAAGTAATTTGCATCTTCTGAATCTGACCAATCCATGGAATAGCAGCACTAATACACGCCCACAGCATCCTTCAAATCTTCAACTTCATGACACCCATGATTTTGCAACATTGTTGTGGCTGGCCAACTGAATTCACTGCATCAGAGCCTCGAAAACACGTCCGTTGCCATGCCAGGCCCCAGCCAATGTGTGCGCACCGATCGGTCCATTGCTGTACAACGCGTATTTCGGGATACAACGCGTACCCGCACACATCATATGCAATGGGCCGGCCGGGCACACTGATCGGTCCATTGATGTACAACGCGTACCTGTACAGGTCAGTCGCATATGTCACCATGCTTGTCACTGGTGAACGTATGCCAGCCACATATACCTGCCAGAGACTCAGGGGCACACCTACAACACCACACCCAGTCCACACTGTTTCCTGAGGCATGTAAGGCTGCATTTCCTTCTCTGTGTATGGGGGTTAACATGTGGTTTTTGTGGTGGCACTTGTGGGCATCCACACCCAGGCTGTGCATGTGTTCATGGGGACAGGGTCCTTGGTGTGTTGTGCACATGACCACTGTGATGTGCAACAGTTCATTTTGGAGCATGTGGCATGGTCACATTTCCAGGTTGTGTATGTGTATGACATGTCACATACCCCCAGAGTCCCATGTGGGAAGGCATGTATGTCACAGGGTGACCCATTGCCACAATAGTGATGGCCCTCCACAGTCTGTGTGCATGTTGTGTTTCCGATGTCACTGATTCCATGTGCACGATGGGAGACAGTCTCCACATCAACGTTGTTTGGGCATGGACTTTGATGTTGTGCGTCACTGGCGTCCATGTCTGTCCTGCGGATGCGACAGGGGCCACTACCTGTGGGAGTCATGTTTGTTTTTCTGACGTGTACATGATACGCCATGTCATGCCAGTGGCCATGTGGCAAGACAGGGTCACTGGGAATCTACCTGTCAATGATCTGTGATGCCTGTGGCGCATCTGTCCAGACATGTCACTGTGGTGTGTGTGTGGAACGTGACAGCAGTAAATGGGTACTGTGACACAGCCTAATGGTTTCCCATAGCACAACCTGGTACCTGTAGTGCACACATGTTGTACTGAGAAGTTAGATGATGGCCATGTATGTGCGAGTTATGTCCGACAGAACGGCACACACATCAAGTACTTGTGTCACGTAATGATGTATCATGTGAAATTGAGTATGGTGAATGGCACATATGTGGGGTGACTGACAATCTTTCTTCCTTCAACCTATGCACTGCAGGGCTCCAGCTGTCCATAGACCATTCCCTGACCTGGCAACGATGGTGGAACGTGACAGCATCCGACGGTACCGCTTCACCAGGCAGCTGATTGAGGATTTGGCAGTGCGCTTGGCACCACATTTGCAACCTGGCCGGACGAACCCTACGGCGCTGACCCCCAAGGTGAAGGTAATGGCAGCTCTACACTTCTTTGCCACCGGTACCTTTCAACACACTGTTGCGACTGCCGGTGGGATGTCACAGACTATGTTCAGCCGTGTGCTACGCGATGTTTTGGAGGCAATGTTGAGATGCCTGAACCAGTACATCTATTTCCCAACACGTCAACAACTCAGTGACGTCAAGAGTGACTTCTATGCCCTGGGGAGGATGCCACATGTCATTGGCTCCATTGATGGGACACATGTGGCTTTGATACCACCACAGGCACATGAGCAGGCATACCGGAACCGTAAACATTACCATTCGATCAATGCTCTGGTGGTATGTTTAGCAGATATGAGCATCACACATGTGTGCGCCCGTTTCCCTGGTTCAGCACATGATGCCTACGTGATGAGGAGTAGTCGCGTCCCGAGGATGAGGGCACAGATGCAGAACCAGCGTGCCTGGCTTGTCGGTGTGTACTGACTTTGTACCATTGTGTGTGTTCTGATCTGTAGTATTCCACCCACTTTTCCAAATCAGCTAATGTGCACTTGTCTGTCCGTAGGTGACTCTGGATACCCCAACATGCCGTGGTTGCTGACACCCCTCAGGAACCCTGTGACACCAGCCCAGATGTGCTACAATGAGGCACATGGTCGGACCAGGAGAGTGATAGAGCGGACCTTTGGTCTCCTGAAGAGCCGCTTCCGCTGCCTGGACAAGACAGGAGGGGCCCTCCCATATGCCCCAGCAAAGGTGTGCAAGATTGTCATCGTCTGCTGCATGATACACAACCTGGCAGTGCGGAAGGAGTTGCCTCTCATCCTGGATGACGATGACCAACGTCTGCCACCTGTGGAGGATCCTGGCCTGGACCACGATGCCAGTGATGATGATGATGATGATGATGATGATGATGGTGATGTCCGCACACAGCTCATCACCAACTTCTTCAGCTGAATGTGAGTATCCAGGGAGATGTAATGTGAATGACGTGAGTTTGCATGATATGTGTGGGTGGTGCTCTGGTGCTGTTTGAGTGTGGCCATGTGCTACTTGACTGGATGCGTGCAGCAATGTGTCCTTCAAGGTAGTCTGAACTCCCCAACATTTTTGGAATGCTAACTTGGTTTTGTGTAGTTGTCTTGTGACATGTATTGGGCATGAGTATTGCAGTACTGTCCTGTTCTACAGTGATTTTAACTGTGTGTCATGTCTGTCCTTCACAGGGTGCTTACTGAGTACTTTGGTCAACTTGGATCCCCCAACACCATGATTCAGCTTTCAGGGTGGCAGCAGTAGTTGGCCTACAAGTGATGTGCCACATACCCCTGGACTTCATATCTTCTGCACTTGTTGACTGTGTGGCCACTGCCACGTGGGTAAACCTTGCATTTGTAGTGGAAACGACATGTTGCAAATGTGTAATAAACTTGTGCTTCACTTTGGGATGTGAGTTGTCTGTGGTCACACATCAGACTGACATTTACTTACTGCACCTGTGGGCTAGTTGACACAGACTCAGAATAGGTGTGGTGTCTGTGCATTCCACTGTATTTCCTGGCAACATCACTGTGGGCGATGAGTCCGATGGCCCTGGTGTCTGTGTTGTGTAGCCCTAGTGGTGTGTCTCCCTCATATGTGTCACGTCACCATGACTCACACGACGGTGTTGTACTTGCTGTAGCAGTTAGCATACACAGTGTAATTTAGCAGAACATCATCACCATAACAGTATCCACATTTGAATAACAACAGTGGCAAGTATGGTGTACTAGTGATTTTATTTACAGAAATGTGTGTGTGTATAGTGCACAGGATGGTGGGTGCTGTACATTGGGATTGTGATCCAAAGTTCCCAGATGAGTTGGAAGTCTTGGTAGCAGAAATGTCCTGAGTGAAGTCCACAGTCATATGATACATTAGTCCAACTTGAACTCCCCATGTCATGTGGGATAGTAGTGTTGCATTCGACAGGGTGAAACGTTTGCACACAAAGGAGAATTTCCGGAACAGGTGTTGGCTTCCTGGGGGATGTACGTGGCCATCAACCTCTCAGTTTTCCTTCCTCAGACGACCACTCTTCTTTGGGGGGACCCTCACGTGCAGGCTGCGGCGGTGCAGGGGACTCTCCGCCAGAGTCCTCCTCCCTCCCTGTGGCGGTGTCAGTTGTTGCAGCACCAGATGTTGTGGGCACACAGGGAGGTGTGGCCATGTTGGTGCTAATCTGGCGGAGGCATGTCAATATGTCCCTATGCACCGCTGTGAGTTCTTGCAATGTGTCCCACTTGGACTCCATGCCCGACATGTGTGTCTCCACACGGGCCATGTGTGTCTCCACACGGGCCATGTGGGAGTCCAAGCGGGCATGATGGGCAGCCTGCTGCTGTTGTATGTCCTTGAGGATTCCCACTACCTGTCTGACCTCTCCGGTGCTATCCTGGTACGCATCAGCGATGCGTGCCAGTTGTGGGTCATCATGCAGTCCAGACCCCTCTGCAAGCAGCGACCTATGTCTACCACCCCTCCCACCACCCCTGGCGACACGTGCAGGACCTGCGGTGGCACGCACAGGTGACCCAAGGCCCACTTGGGGGTTGTTAGTGGTGTTGTCATCCGTTGTTCCACGGTGGGCCTGGGGCCCTGTGCTGTTGTCAGCGGTGGTCCTTGGTCTGTCCGTGTCGGCGGGGGTGGTCTGTATGTTGGCAGTTGTTGGAGGGGTGGGTGCAGGGGGTGCAGATGTTGATCCAGCTGGTGCTGCATGATGACTCACACCGGAGGTGCCAGGTAGGTCTTCGCCATCCGAGGAGGGTAGAGGCTGTTCCACACCAGTGAGCTCTGTGTCCCCCGGAGCCTGGGACAGGGACTCCTCCTCGCCTGCTGCTGTGTCCCCATCATCGTCACCTGTATTTGGAAGAGACACACATTGTATGTAATGTTTCTACAGACATCAATGGTTCACACACCTGACAGTTGTGACTGTACCTCTGGATGCGGGCATGTACATTGCATTGTCCTAAGTTGTCACAGTAAGAGGTTGATATTGGTGTAGCACATTGTCATGCATACCTGGGGCATTTCAATATGAATGTTGAGGTGTGTGCATGGCCAGCATTGGTTGTATTTGGTGGACATCCGGCCATCCTTCTCCACCTGGCCCAGTTATCCCACCATGAAGCATGCCACCCTTGCAGTGGGTTCAGGTTGACTCTCAGGATGTCAGGCAGTGGTGTTGTGCTGTTTGTTGGTGCACAGTTCCCAGCAGGGCCGTGTGCTCCCCACAGCAGTAGCCAGTGTCAGCCATCTTGTCAGTCCTTATCCACTGCCTGTGATGTGAGCATGGTTCAGAGTGGTGTTGATGGGCCAATTGTGAGGGTGAGCAGTATCTGTGACTACAACTCCCATCATGCTATTGCCTACACCCCCCTTCCCAGCATGCCCGTACTTCCTTCCTTTGGACTGTGCTTCCCTGTGGGGTAGTGTGCCTGTGCTGACAGGAAGGCTGACAGTGTTGTCCTTGCGTTTGTTTGGCTACAAGTCCCAGGTGTGTCCCTGTGCTTCACACAGCATTATCCAGGGTGGTGGTTCTTTGTGGGATTTTCATTTGGTATGTGAGGCATTGCATTCTCCCAGGTGGGTTATGTGGAGTTTGTGTTGAGGGGGTGTGTGAGGTGAGCTGCTTGTAACTATGGTCAGTGCTGTGAGTCCTCCTTCCCAGCCAGCCAGATATCCCACCATGCAACGTGCTTGCATTGTAGGGAGTGCAAGTTGGCTTTCAGGATGTCAGGCAGTGGTGTTGTGCTGTTTGTTGGTGCACAGTTCCCAGCAGGGCCTTGTGCTCCCCACAGCAGTAGCCAGTGTCAGCCATCTTGTCAGTCCTTATCCACTCCCTGTGATGTGAGCATGGTTCAGAGAGGTGTTGATGGGCCAATTGTGAGGGTGAGCAGTATCTGTGACTACAACTCCCATCATGCTATTGCCTACACCCCCCTTCCCAGCATGCCCGTACTTCCTTTCTTTGGACTGTGCTTCCCTGTGGGGTAGTGTGACTGTGCTGACAGGAAGGCTGACAGTGTTGATCTTGCGTTTGTTTGGCTACAAGTCCCAGGTGTGTCCCTGTGCTTCACACAGCATTACCCAGGGTGGTGGTTCTTTGTGGGAGCTTCATTTGGTATGTGAGGCATTGCATTCTCCCAGGTGGGTTATGTGGAGTTTGTGTTGAGGGGGTGTGTGAGGTGAGCTGCTTGTAACTATGGTCAGTGCTGTGAGTCCTCCTTCCCAGCCATCCAGATATCCCACCATGCAACGTGCTTGCATTGCAGGGTGTGCAAGTTGGCTTTCAGGATGTCAGGCAGTGGTGTTGTGCTGTTTGTTGGTGCACAGTTCCCAGCATGGCCTTGTGCTCCCCACAGCAGTAGCCAGTGTCAGCCATCTTGTCAGTCCTTATCCACTCCCTGTGATGTGAGCATGGTTCAGAGTGGTGTTGATGGGCCAATTGTGAGGGTGAGCAGTATCTGTGACTACAACTCCCATCATGCTATTGCCTACATCCCCCTTCCCAGCATGCCCGTACTTCCTTCCTTTGGACTGTGCTTCCCTGTGGGGTAGTGTGCCTGTGCTGACAGGAAGGCTGACAGTGTTGTCCTTGCGTTTGTTTGGCTACAAGTCCCAGGTGTGTCCCTGTGCTTCACACAGCATTACCCAGGGTGGTGGTTCTTTGTGGGAGCTTCATTTGGTATGTGAGGCATTGCATTCTCCCAGGTGGGTTATGTGGAGTTTGTGTTGAGGGGTGTGTGAGGTGAGCTGCTTGTAACTATGGTCAGTGCTGTGAGTCCTCCTTCCCAGCCAGCCAGATATCCCACCATGCAACGTGCTTGCATTGCAGGGAGTGCAAGTTGGCTTTCAGGATGTCAGGCAGTGGTGTTGTGCTGTTTGTTGGTGCACAGTTCCCAGCAGGGCCTTGTGCTCCCCACAGCAGTAGCCAGTGTCAGCCATCTTGTCAGTCCTTATCCACTCCCTGTGATGTGAGCATGGTTCAGAGTGGTGTTGATGGGCCAATTGTGAGGGTGAGCAGTATCTGTGACTACAACTCCCATCATGCTATTGGCTACACTAACTTCACCAGCATACACAGGAATCCTTCCTTTAAGTGAGCTTCCTGTGAGGTGGTGTTGTAGTGGTGGCAAAATATCAGGCAGTGTTTGTTGGTTATATTTGTGCCACTGCCTTGCTCTATTTGTTGTTGTGTTTGTACATGTCATGACACAGTTACATATCACTATGAGATGGCATGTATTGTGTTTATCTAACTGACATACACATCTTGGGATGATTATCTTTTGGTTGCTGTTGATTTGCTAGGGGTGGATGGTTTGACTGTCCCCTTGAGAGTGATGTGTGTGTATTGGCACACAATATTGTGTATATTAGTTGTGTACTCACCAGGCTCTGGGATGTCTGTTAGTCCATATACGCTCACTGGTGGTAGGATGGCCCGCACCTTCTCCTCCCAGGGCCTGAGGTATAGTGGTTTTGCAGGAGGGCCGCTGCCGGTGTGCTGGCTCAGGAGTTAATCCTTCTTGAGTAGGTCTCTGACCCTCCTGCGCACATCATACCACCTGTTCTGGATGTCTTCCTTTGTGCGCAAACATGGTGATTGTGCGTTCACCCTGTCGACGATCCTCGCCCACATCTTGGTTTTCTGCGACATGGGGGTCTGTTGGACCAATGTGCCAAACAACTGTGGCTCTACCCTCAGGATCTCGTCTGCCATGACTTCCAATTCACTATCTAGGAACTTTGGATTCTTCTTTAGGGGCATGGTGATGGGTGGTGGTGGTGGTGATTGATGTGTGTGTGTGCAAGTGAGGGTGTGTGTGTGTAGGTTTTGCTGTGTGTGTATGAGGGTGCTATTTGTTGAGGTGCTAATGTTGTGTGGCTTTTGTGTTGGATGAGCTGTGTGTGTGTCTGTGCTTGCTGTGTGATGGTGTTCTGTGCTGGCAGGTCAGTGGGATTTGCAAAGGATCATGGTAGGGATTTGTGGCCTTTATGTAGGTGGAGTTGGGGGTGTGTCCTTGTTCCATTTTTTCACCCCTGTATTTATTGGCTTTGTCATTGCTTGTTTGGCCCTTTTTTTTGTATTTTTTCATTTGTGATTATTGTGCATGTAGGAGTCGTTCTTCTGACCGAGTAGGACGTAGCAGTTGTCTCGTGCGCGCCTCTCCGAGTCATTCCCGCTGTGTTTCAGCTCAGTTTCATATGCGGCGTACGCGTCGGTCGCGGAGTATTGTGTTTGTTCGGCTGGGTTTGGTATGCGTGTCGGTCGTACGGCTTGGGCTCCGTACGAATCGGTCTGAATTTGCTACTATTGCATCGTACTGCGCGGGTCGGAGTTCGCGGGTACGTTTCGTTCGGATTATTTCCTGATGCGTGTCGGTCGGTTCGATTCGCGTGGTTTCCCGGCCGGATAGCTTGTTTCCGGCCGGGTCGGTCGTTCGCCTTGAGTTCCGTGCGAGTCGGTCGTGATTCCCATGCATTTCATCGTACTTCCCAGGTCGGGCAATGCCGGTACGTGTCGGTCGGACTAATATCCCGTACCGAGTCGGTCGGTATTTTTTCCGGCCCGAATCGGAATCGGCCCCTCTGTCTCCCTTGAGCACCGGATTAGCTCAAGCAAATACTCACCTACAGAATCCGGATCCAAGCGGCTCTGCGATTTTGCACCACTATGCACCCGACACCCACGGCCTGAGTTAGAGTGGCCCAACACCACTAGGAGATCTCCCCAGTGACCCTGGCCTGGGATCTGGTGTTCCCCGAACTCCCTGCAGCCTCAACCTGAAGGGTTCCCCCGACCGTGACCGGAGCTAGGAAGAAGAAACAGACGCCAAACGACACCCCTGCACCTGACACCCCACGGCATTGGGCGGCCCAATCGAGGGTGTCCATGCATCCCCCAAGATCCCATCATATCTCTTCAGCTGGTAGTCGCCTCCAGGAAGCCTCCCTGCCCGAGCCTGCAGCATCTCTACCAAACCATAGATCCTCATTGAAATCCACAGGGGACCCGACGTCGCCTTAGCACACTGCACCCCGCCTCCCCTGTGCTGCTAGTGGTGCATCACTTGGGCCGATTGTTGGCCCCTGCAGTGCTGAACTCTACCCCAGGAGCTTTGCTCCCACAGCCAAGTGGCCTGCTCGCAAGCAGTCCCTGACCGAAGGCCCCCTTATCCCCATTGGCTTACATTGGCCCCCTGCACTCTGCACCAGGCCGCCCCAATGCCGATGGTGGTGCAACTTGAGTGCCTACCTAGACCTTGGGGAACCTTAGTCCTAACCCCCAAAACTCCCACTCGTAAGACGTTTACTTACCTGTAAAACCAATAACCATTTTTCTCCCGTAGGAACCAATGTTACGAGTTTTTTGTTCCAAAAATGTTGTTAAGCTGACTTTGTATGGAAGAAAAAGTAACTAAACTGGAAACCCTAAAAGTCTTACTTACCTTGTATTGTGAGATCCCCAGTGTGGTATCTAAGCAAACCACCCTGAGTAGTCGATGTAATCTAAAAGTAATCTAAAAGTATTCCAAAAGTATTCCAAAAGTAATCACTGTGTAATTTAAACAGCTTTTTGACATTTTCTATGATTGAAAGTATATTTTACCTACCTGTACCAAGTCCTGATTGGTTCTAGAAATAAAACACAAGTATACCTTTTTATACTTACCCAATTGGTCTGGATTCTGTCTGTGAGTGTGTGCCTTCGGTCTTGATTGAGTGTATACAATAAGGGGCAGATTTACAATTAACTAACGCAGCACGGCGCAGCAAGTCATTTTGCTGCGCCGCGCTGTGTTAGTTTGGAAAGCACAGGGATGCGACATATTTACAAGAATATGTTGCATCCTTGTGCTTCCCCCTGCGCTGGCGCACAAACTGCAGCCATGTGCCGGCGCAGGCACCTTGCACCATGGTGCAAGGATGCCTGCGTCGTGGGGAGATTGTTTTGTGCAGGAAGGGCACCTTCCTGCACAAAAACAATCACTACAACCATTTTCCTCTTTCAATGCGTGCTGTAGAATGCAGCACGCATTGAAAGAGGAACAAACGAGGAGAAATGAAAACATTTCTCCTCGGTGCGCCTCGCTACGCCACTTCTAGGGTGGCGTAGCTTTCAGATGCATCTCCAGAGTTACGATTTCTCGTAATTCTGGAGATGTGTCTTGTTCCATGGGTGTTGCGTGGGAACACCCACAGCAACACCCATGGAACGCCCCTTCACCGCAAAGTGATGCGTGTGAATGGGCCGTATTTACAAGGAGAGGAAAAGTCACGCAGGGTGGCTTTTCCTCTCCTTGTAAATATGGAGCAGCCCCCTGCGCCACCAGTACGTCACAAAAAGTGACATACTGGTGGCACAGGGGGCTTGTAAATCTGCCCCTGAATGCTTAAGGCACCCTCTCGATTAGCCTAACTGCTTGCCCACATTACTACAAACAGAGCTGTTAGTACTTACCTAATTTAGCCTCTGCTATACCTCTAGGGGCTCCCTGGACTCTGTGCACACTATACCTTACTTTGGTATAGTTTATACAGAGCCAGCTTCTTACATCTGTGTGCATATTCTATGCAACAGCCAAACCTTCTGGTTTTGTCAATGCTTGGAATTAAAGAAACACAGAAAAAATAATAAGCTTAGGGTCTGATTACAAGTTTGGCAGTGTGGCACCGGGTCCGCCAAGCTGTGCATCCACATCGTGTGAGGCATCAGGGGCCCCTGTAGGGCCCCTTTTGTTTCCTCTCCGCCGTGGTTTTCATGGAGGAGGAACTGCCATGAAAACGGTGGTGGAGAGGAAACTTGTAATATGCTTGGTGAGACCGCCTGCTCCCGCCAAGCATATTACTGTCTCTACACTGCCGCACCACCATCAGGGAACGCCGGTTCCCTACCTTTTAAGATTTTGGTCTAGAGAAGGACCCCTGTAAACACATCTCTAAGGTGCAGGTCATATTGCTGTGGAGCGTCTTGGCCATCTTCTGCACCACTGTTGTCCAAAAATCCCAGGTGTAGACACAAGAGCAAGTCATATTGCAGAAGTTCATCTCTTCTATGGCGCCTGGCTTCCCCCCATAAATGGCTGTGAGTTTTGTAGGTGTGAGGTATGTTTGAGGAAGATAATTGAATTGGATATGCTTGAGCCCATGTTATGGGAGACCCTCTGTGGATATCTTAGCATTCTCGCCCGGTCGCGATCCAGTATGTACCGACCCAGCACCCCCTCCAACTTTGTCCGCAGGGCATGCATTGGTTTCCTACCATGTCCATCCCCCATGGACAACAACAACTGGAGTACTGCATATGACTTTGGATCATCCATCCCCTTATCCCTGAGAGCAGAGAAAGTCCTATCAAGTGCTTCATAACAGAGGAACTGCCATGGGGCAAACCGTTGGCTTCAATCAGAGTTGCCAGAGGCTTCATTTTGGAGGTCTCATAACACTCACCCACTGTAACCAGGCATGCCTCAGTCCAGCTCGCCATCTGGGCGTTGTGGGATCGCCGAGAGGCAGTCCCACCAGCGGGAGGGCTGGGGTGTACAGGTTGCCGTCTTTTGTGTGTCGAACACACCGCCACCAACAGCGGAGAGTCATGGATAGTAACAGGCTGTCCTTACTGGCACAGGCGTCATGCCAGCAGCAACCTCTGATTAGGCTCAGCCCCAAGTCATCCCAATTCCAGTAAGTTCACTCCACCCAACTACTTGGTGATCCATAGCGGCTGGGCAGCTAAATAATAGTTCTCAAAATCAGGTACCCCCAGTTCACCCTCCAAAATGGGCCTCTAAAGTACATCCAAAGACACCTGATTGCCTCCACCATCTCATATAATTTCCCGAATGAGAGAGTCTAGCTGTCTGAACCACCCAGTTGGGATCCACGCAGGAAGATTAGTGAAGTAATGAAGCACCTGGGGTAACATGATCATCTTGGTGAGTGCTATCCGCACCATAAGGAAAAGCTTCAATGTCTGCCAAAAGGCCACGCATCAACATATGGAGCACAGCGCAGAACCCTGGTTACCTTCTCTGGTATCCGCATCCCCAAATAACAGAAGGTGTGGGGGGCTCACTGGATGTACAATCCTCATGAAAGAGTCCTTGCCAGCCCCAATCTCAGAGGGAAGACGCAGGATTTCACCATATTTACTCGCAGTCCTCAGACCCTGCCAAACTCCTGCAGCAACTGCAACATATATGTATATCAGTGAAACCCCATAGGAACCTGAAACACAACGACTCATCCTCACTCTGGCAGAGGGTTAGTGTATAGCAGGTGCACCCAACCCCATTTTAAGCATGACCGTCTCAAGGCATGACCAGTTAACTGTATTCAACGCATTTCCAGGTCAATTGACACACGCATTATCTACCCCTCACCCTGTAGAGATGGAGCATGCATTAGCATATACAGGTCGTGTAGATTCACAGAGGTATTGTGTTGCAGTATAAATCTGCACTGTACTGGGTGCACCAATATTGCGTATGCTGGAGCAGTCACACCGCTAGGGTTTGCTTAAGATCTTAAACTCCATGTTCAGCATGGACAATTGTCTATATGCTGTGGCAGGGGCCCCTGTACTTGCTTCTTAGGGAGGGAGACCATGGTTGCATCCCTAGTGGAGGCCAACAGTTCCCCCTTTTCCCGAGCCATGGTGTAAACGGCGGCCAGTCTAGGCAACAAGCACCCCAGCAGAGGTAGAGTAAAACTCCACTGGTGGGCCATCTGGTCCCTGCATCTTCCCCGTCCTATGTCATGTATGGCACATTTAATCTCCTGTAGTGTGACGGGACCCCCTTGCTCATCTGCTGTCTCCTCAGTGGGTCTGTGCAATCGCAATAGGCTCAGGAAAATTCCCATGGCCTCCACTGTATCCGCAACCTGCTTCCCATAGAGTGTCATATAATAGTCTCAGAAGATGGTATTAATATCAGACTGGGAGTACACCAGTCCTCCGTCCGGCAAGCGCACCTGAGTAGTTGGAGATCACTCATCAACCATGCCAATAATTGTCCAGCTTTACCCTCATTCTCATGGGCCTGGGCAATATATTCCCTGTAACTATGACACTGTAGCTTCTCTAAAAGGACACACAACTGCTCCCTGGCCTCCACCAGCCAAGTCCTTGCCTCCCGGTCAAGGCCAATTTGATTGTCTAGCTGCTGAATAATGCCATCTAGTTTTTTCCCAAGCAATATCCCCTCACCACCAACTGAAAGGTCTGCCTCTTCACTAGACAGTCCGATGCCATACCCTGATTACTTTTGAAGTAGCCTGATATGGCCTCTCGGAGGCCATTACAGTAGGTAGGATCGCGAAAGCACTAGGGCACAAGTAACACAGGGAGACTGCTGGCCGTTCCTCCTCCAGGCATATGTGCATCAATAGTGGGGTATGGTCCGATATAGTGCGGCTGAGGTACTCCGTGTTGAAGGAAGTGACCCGATTAGGGCCACCCGGGTCTCTCTCGACCTCCTCTAGCCTTCCATTCAATGAAGAGTCGGTGATGCAGTAGAGAACACAAGCAAACTAGTTTATTCACAAAGTACACTGCAGTGGAGTCCAATCTGACCGGCCTCCTATGATGGCTGACGAGGGACTGACTCTAACAAACGTAAAATTACATTATGTAGGTTGTGGAGCCCACAAAGACCCGCCTACTATGGAAAAATACTGGTAGCTGTCGGAATACAATTGGGGTACCAAGCACAAGTTTTAATTCCGCAGCTGGCACAAACTATCTACTGCCCAAGGTCGTCTGGCTTATCCTCCCTACTAGACAGGTGGGAGAAGGCCTCTATGTAACAGAAAAGGCATGCGTTAATGAGCAAGATTCAACATTGAAGAAACAAAACTTACCAAGGACCATTTCTCAAAAATGATCAAGTAACAGTTTCGATTATAATACAAAATGGCATCTTCGAGAGCTAAAATGGTGGCACAGATGTCAACCTAACTAACATAACATCAGCACTTTCAGATTATGTATGCATAAAGCGAGAATATATATTGAATTAGCTACATAAATGCTAACATAGTATCGGATAAAATACGAGTAATATGGTACTAATACATTTCAATTCTAACAGACCCTCCTTTTAGCATTTATAAGCTAATACGGACACCTTTATTCGTGCTATCAGGTAAAGGTCTTTACAATTCTAAAAGAAGAGAAAATATAGAGATACAGGTAATAACATGTCAAGTGCGGATGTATATACGTATATATGCATAACCAAACATATGGAAGGAAATAACACTAAACATTATCAGTACAAGGAACATCAGGAACAGAACCTGCAAGAGAAGTGGTTGAACCAAAAACACCCTCATCTATTTGCATAATAGTATCAAGCTCCTTTTGAAGCATTATCTTTGCATTAGTGTCGTGAACTGAAATCCTTTTGGGAGAGAGATAAGTAGCACAGTATGAGCAGCATAAAGGAAGACACTGAATCAAAACACAGCAACAGATTAAAAGGACAATGAAATATATCACCTTTTCCAGAATCCAACCCCATCCACCAAATATAAGACCAGCTCCAGTTACCGCTCTCCATTCCTTGAACATTTTCCAAAATGTCTAAAATATGTTGAGTGATATTTCTCTCCATATTCGTGATACCGACCACACACTGCTCTCCTATGATTGCGCATGCACCACCGCTCTTGGCTACAATAAAATCAGCCGCATATCTCGTTTGCTCAGAGTATATGCGCATACTTTCTAATTGGGTGGTGATGTCACGTAAAGCTGCCACTGTAGAATTGGACAGAATCTGCAGTTTGCACCCAAAATACTCTCTAGCGCGTTCACCCCTGGCCATGGCAGTGCCACCAAATGTGATAATAGAAGAAAGTATATATCCAAAAGTGATACCATTACTGTAATTGTTGACTTCCAAATCGGTAACTCCCTCACAAAATTCCTTGGTCAGCGTTCTTTTCACCCATCTTGTATGTGGTTTACTATACTTGCAAGGTACTCCAAGGGGTAACACCATTCCCAGGGCCACATCCTCTGTGCCGTTGTACATATTAGAATAGGTGCTGTTTGACAAAAAATAAAAACCTGGGTGTGCATAAAGCGGACCTTGATAATCCAATGGAGCATATCTAGTATTCATACCCTTCATACTAGGGTCATCCTTCTTTCCTAAACGCAATATATTTTTGTACACTATTGATCCGGAGCAATATAGATACAAATAAGCATCAGTACTATTTATTATCGGGCAGCACGCAGGATAAATACCTGCCTCTTGAGTGACTGTCAGATTTTGATAATGCCAACCTGTCAGAGTGATATTTCTTTTATCAATATACAAATTATCGCAATACATTTCAGGCATGCAACCTGAGTACCCTGTCCCTCTGGGTTTTCTGTAATACAAACAAGGGCCAGGATATCCCATACCAAATTCACCCCTTGCCACTACAAAATGGGGAGGACGAACATATGTATAATTCACCAATGATAATGGGTAAGCAGTCCATAAACCTGTAACAGAATCAGTGGGATAACAAGCTGTGTTATCTCCGAAAAACTTCCTGTGCGTATCTAAGAAAACATTACTTCGTATATCTCTTTTACTACGATCTGAAGAGACAATCCGATATAAAGCACACAATGGTGTATCACCAGAACACTCCAGAACCCAAAACATCCCCCCTCCCACCAATAAGAACAGTAATATGAAAATAACACAGAACACCTTCTTTCTGAGCAACTAATCAAAACCAAGCTGACCCGGTCGCAGGGCAACAAAAGGCTGCTCAGCTTCTACAATGGGACGACCAAACAGATACATTTTTACTATGGATTTTACAAATAGACTCACCAGAGAAAGAGACGTCACGCAATGATGGAAAGGACACAAAAAAAAAAAGAAAAAAATATAAAACGTTGAGAAAAAATTCAGGGTTGGTTACAAGCCTCCCTGGCAGGCTTCTATTGTTCAATCCTCGGTGGTGCTATTGAGCACTGTACGATGGAGCCACACTGTTGCAGCTCATCAGCAAATGTACACTGTCCTCAGGATAGGGCACTCTCCCTCCTTGGAAAATACCCTCAACTTATCCTGTCCTGCCTCACAGGCAGTGCGCCAATTTTCTGATCCCTAGTCTAACAGGAAAAAAGCAGAAACAAAGGACATTTTACTAATCTTATCCAAGAAGTCCATCCCTGCTACACTCACTTCTCTTTTGGTGCACTATCCTTCCATCGAGGACGCAAATCATACCTTGTTACTCCAGGCACTGTCTCATCTCGAAGAATAATCTGAAATTCAGGGGGTGTCGGAGAGCGAGGCTCAGGCTCCTGTGGGTCAAATGAAGAAGAAGCCTGGGCAGCCTTAATTTCTGGGGGAACTGCCTCGTTCAGAATCGCCTCACTCTCTTCCTCCGTCTGCGCCCAAGTCAGCTGGGCGTCAGAAAAGGGAACAAAACGTGGAAGCTTCTCCGTCTCGTGGTCCCCTATCCCCTCGCGAACCCATCCATCATAGGGGAGGAGGAGCGGCACTCGTCGGCAATGAGAGGTATGGACCCAATGCTTCCGACTGTCCACTCTCACTGCCGTCCTTGTCGTGATAAGGACCAAATATGGTCCCTTCCATCTGGATTCCAAGCTGTCTCGTCTCTGGAAATTCTTAACGAGGATGTAGTCTCCAGGCTGTATGGTGTGCCCGGGCCCCTCTGCTGCTGGAGGCAAAGCTTCATGTATCTGTTGATGAATAGAACGTGGACTTTTAGTAAGATCATATAAATAATCAACTAACAAAGGATAATCAATTTCAGAAAACTTTTTTGGTCTAGGGACGCTCCACACATTTGCGGGACGGCCAAAGACCACCTCATATGGCGATAATCCTGTTCTAGAATGGGCTGTCATTCAGGTGGACAATAGAGCAAGGGGTAATGCATCTGGCCATTGCAAACCAGTACTTTCCTTAATCTTAGCCAATTTTAGCTTGAGAGTACCATTGTACTTCTCAACTAAACCTGCTGACTGGGGATGATTTGCTGCATGAAATTTTTGCTTGATGTGCAGACCATCGCACACCAATTGCATCACTTTGCATTAAAGTGACTTCTGTTGTCACTCCAAATCAAACGGGGCAAGCCGTAGCGTGGGGAAAACTCTTTAATAAGAGCCTTCGCCGTCGCCATGGCTGTATTTTCTTTCGGTGGGTAGGCCTCAATCCATTTACTAAATGCACAAACAACCACTAGCACATATTTCAAATTATTAACTCGCTGCATCTCAATATAGTCCATCTGGAGTACCTCAAAAGGGAGAGAAGGTGGAGCAAAATTACCAGGAAGTGTAGGGGTACCTTTTCCAGGATTGTGCTTCATACAAATCATTCAGTGTTTCACGAGATGAGCAGCAACCTTTGGGATGTTGCCATTTTTCCACACAGGATCCAATAGCCTACAGATTCCCTTTGCGCTAATATGAGCCGGACCATGTGCCATTGTAACTACGGGAAATACATATGCATCAGGTAACATCCATCTTTGCTTCTCGGTTTTATCAGTCCAGCACCCTTCTTCATCTAAACGCCCTGTACTCTCCTGCCACACTGCCAACTCCTCAACTGTTGCCTCACTCTGTATTTCCCTGACACTTTCTAGTGAATTTTCAAACATGGTAACATCTGGTGCCCATCTAGCAGGTCCTGCCACAAACATTTTCGTCATTTTTGATCTGGCTGTCTCTTTTGCTGTCTGATCTGCAAAGGCATTTCCTTTCCCTACATCGTCGGTGATTGCTTTATGGGCACTACACTTCACTATTGCCAATCGTTTGGGAAGGGTCAAAGCAGTCAAAAGTCTTTCTATCAGCGGACCGTTCTGAATCTTAGTACCATGTGAAGTCAAGAATCCTCTCTCTGCCCAGAGGCGTCCAAAATTATGGGCCACCCCGAAGGCATACTGGCTGTCAGTGTAGACATTGACAGTCAGTCCTTCACTCAATTCACATGCTCGCAAAAGAGCTATCAACTCCGCAGCTTGAGCAGATTGGTAAGGAATACGTAATGTCTCGACTACAGTGCGCAGCGTGGTAATAGCATACGCCGCTGTAGTAGTGCCATCTGACAATTTAAAACAAGAACCATTGACATATAGTTCCCCTTGTGGGTCAGATAAGGGAACATCAGTCACGTCTACCCGTCCCTTCGTCTCTTCTTCTGTACGGAACAAACAATCATGGACATCTAGGTCCTCATCTTACGAAGGGAGGGGTAGTAACGTGGCTTGGTTCAGAATGGCACATCTTTTGATAGTAATATGAGGTGCAAATAAAGTCAATTCATAACTGGTCAAACGAGCACTGGTAAGGTGTTGCGTCTTTGTCTTGTTCAAAAGTACATCCACAGCATGAGGTACCATTAATGTGAGATCATGATTAAGAACGAGCCCTGCCGATTGTCGAATAGAGACCGCCGCAGCTGTGGCGGCTTTTAAACAACTCGGGAGGGCTCTGGCAACAGGGTCAAGCGTAGCAGAAAAATAAGCACACGGCCTCTGCTTACCTCCAAAGGCTTGTGTTAACACCGAAAGCGCACACCCAGCCGTTCCCTGTATGTACAGCATGAAAGGCTTCTTATAATCAGGCGTACCAAGCACAGGTGCAGAGCAAAGCGCAACTTTCAATTGCTCAAAAGCATGCTGGCATTCATGCGTCCAGGGCAAGGGTTCATGCACATCTTTAGTTGTTAGGCGCAGCAAGGGCTGTATTAATAAAGAATAAGCGGGTATCCAGTGTCGACAATATGAGGTGATGCCTATAAAGGCACGCACATCCCTCTGAGTCACAGGGATAGGCATCTTAACAATGGCATCAACTCGTTCAGGTGTTAGCCTCCGACCCTCCTTCGACAGCAGGTGACCTAAATAGGTGACCTGCTGTTGACAATATTGGAATTTGGAAAGGGACACTTTATGCCCTTTGTTTGCCAAATGCTTCAATAACTTAACCGTAGGATCCAGACAACCCTCCTCGGTATCGGAGGCTATCAAAATGTCGTCCACGTACTGCAGTAACACATTACCTGCTGGACGAGAGAGAGAGTCCAATTGACTTTTCAAAGCCTGACTGTAAATACTGGGACTTTCAGTGTACCCCTGAGGAGCTCGACAGAATTGGAAGCTTCTATAGCCAAGGCAAATCCGAAAAGATACCTACTGTCTGGATGAATAGGGATACTAAAGAAAGCATTTTTCAAAACAATGACAGAAAAGAATTTGGCTGTGGAAGGAATCATCGTCAAGAGAACAGTAATATCTGGGACCACCGGGAACTGAGGAACTACAATATTATTAATTTCCCGGAGAGCAATCACAAAACGATAAACATCAGGATGTGCATCAGGGGAATCCAAGGGTGCCTTCTTAAGAATATTGAGAATGGGGCTATTGCATACATTCGCTACTGTCTCCTCAACCATCCCTGATTTAATCAAGTCCTGTATAATCTGCATCAAAGCCTGTTCCCCAGCTTGTGAAATTTTATACTGGGGAATACGAGGGAGCACAGCGTTCTCCTTGACCTTTATGGAAACCGGTGGTATCTATAACAACCCCACATCCGTATCCCCTGTGGCCCACAATGAGGACGGCACATCTTTGAATTCAACAGGAAGCGGCGTATCCTTTGCCAAACACTGTTTTGCGCTAACCACATTAGGTCCAAGAGTCATGTGAACACCATCCGGGGAACAATAAATGGTACCATGTAACGTTTTTAACAAATCCAATCCTAATAAATTTTCCCCACAATTCGCCGTTAACAAAAATGGAGAATCCACAGTAAAAGGACCAACAGTCAAAGCAAGAGGTTTGGAAATGGGGCTCACAACCGGTACGCCTGAAAAACCTACTGAAACAATATTACGGCCAGACAGGGCTTCCCCGGGGACCAGCGAATGAGAAACAGAGCTATTCATTGCACCTGTATCCACCCAAAATTTCTGTGCCGAACCATACAAATCTGCTGTAACATAAGGACCACGCTGATCCACAGAAATTTGGACTGGTCCCTTTCCCTGTCCCTGGCTGTCCTAACCATAGGACATCCCTGCAGCGTCATCCATATCCTGATCATCTTGATAGTACTGCCTTCCCCGGGGGTCATCAAAATAGTTCTGATCAGAACGACCCCCTGAGGATGCATCTGCTTGAGCCTCATCCCGACCAACCTCATAATGGCCCCTTCCACTCGAACCCCACCCTCTAGGTACTGCAATTTTCTGTAACAAATCTGGACACTCGCTTTGCCAATGTCCCTCCTTTTTACGATAAGCACACTGATTCGGCTCTAGGGGTGCACCACCTCTACCAGCACCCCGTGACCTTTGAGCTGGACCAGTGCCTCTTCCCCTTCCAGACCCTCTTGCAACCTGCTGTAGCAACACCCTTGTTTTCAAATCCTTACTCTTCTTTTCCACCTTGTCTTTTTCCTCGTTTTCTCGATGTTCATAGTACTGAGCCATACTCAATATCACCGAAGGGGAAGAGGTAGTCCAAGTGCTCTCTGAAGCCTGCAACCGAGCTGCAATCTCCGGAAGCAAATTTGTGACAAACCTATTAACCCCTTCCATGCTCATGACGAGCTCAGCTCGTCATGCTGCGCAGTGCTCGTGTGCGCATGACGAGCTGAGCTCGTCATGAACCCGCCCGCTTAATGAAACGCCCCGCACAGGGCGAAAATCGGCCGCGCATGCAAGGGGTTAACAAACAAACAAACACCACCTTCAACTGACAAATCCTGTCCACTGAAATCCAAGAACACCCCTTCAAACTGAGTAAAAAATTCAGACACACTCTCCTCTTTCTTTTGACGACATGCTGTCAGCTTATCCCAATCTACTCGTCGAGGTGGGATAAGAGAATGCATATAAGTAATAATACGACTTGGCAAAGCCAGAATCTCAGCCCTGGGTTTTTCACCGGGCTTTTGCTCCTTATCCCATGCCTTAATCTCATCCCAAGAGCCACCCAATTCCACCCTGTGATCCTGAGTATGCACCTGCCTCCATATATCCCCGGCACCAACAGCCCGAAAAACATCTCAATATCTGCTAATGTCATAACTGACGAGGAGGCGGCCTCTGTTAACTCTTTATATTACGCCGTAGGGTTTTTCCTAGGATCCGGTAACTGACTCTTAAGAGCTAACACCTCACTTCTCTTCCATGGGGTATAAACCCACTGCTCCTGAAAATGAGCCGCAACCGGTTGTTGAACCACATCTCCCCTCTGGTTACGCTGCTCTGGGATCTCAGGAGGAAAAATAGGATGTACCTCCCTCATCGGAAATTGGGATACACTAGTCGGAGTACGGTGATGTAATCGTTTTCGATAACCGAGCAGCGTCCCAACATTACCAAGAACTTCTGCAGGGGCCATACCACCTGAATATACACGATCTCGAATATCATAAATAATTTGAGGAGCTGTGCCTCCAATACACTGTTCCCACAAACAATCAATGTAGCCGACATATGCTGAAGGGCATGCTGTTGTACAAACGGATCAAAATCTTTCATCACACTCCATATATCCTCCACACTATAAATCGGACTCCTAGCCCATTGTGCTGCCTGATTTGCAACCATCCTTTTCTCCTCTTCACCTACATCAGATCGAATCAATGCCCGCTCCATTCGCTCCCGTGCTGCCGCCCAATTCCCTCCATCTGACCCTCGCGTCGGTGTCCCAACACTAGACAACACTACAGATGAAACATCTGGGGAAGACACAAGGGATACAGACACAGGTGACAGTGTCAGTAATGACTGTGTGGTAGGTGTAAGAGAAGGAGGAGAAACATGAACAGAAACAGCAGACACTGCAGGGGTGCCCGCAGTCACCACACTCGCAGGTTGCGAAACCGGAGAGGAGACAGATAGGGCTGGAGCCGAAGCCGTTGAGTCTGCAGAAAGACCAGAGGAAGGCGAAGGAACAACAGAGGACTGAGACAACAGAACAACAGGATATATTCTCTGCGAGGCATAGGGAGGTGGGGGGCGAGTTTCCAGCAGATCCTCCACAAAAGGACCCTCATCCTCTCGAACAACATAAGACTTATTACATTGTAATCGAAACTACCTATCTGCACACTCAATACCCTTTTCTGTTTGTTCTCTATCATAAGCTACTGCTTTCTGAACCACTGTTTGCATCGCCTTCTTCCTAGACTCCTTCTGGACTCGTATACGCCTCTGCTTAGCCTCCTTGTGCCATACCTGCAAAGTGTCAAACATCGACTGCCTACTTCTTCTAGCGAATAATTTGTCCTGCAAATAATTCAAATTTTGTTCATCAAAAGTACCATCCAGTGGCCACTGAAGCTCAGCATTGTCCCTCGTATACTTGTGGCATAATGTACAAAACATAACAGGGCAAATACCATGCTTCACATACATCTCAAAACTCGGAGTGCCTTCTGGAGGCGCAGGCTGCCGTTCCTCCAGTCGATGCTCAACAGAGCAACAGCGACATCCCAAGCACCACAATTTACTCCAACAAGGCATTCTAGCATCAGACACATTCACTATCCACTCAATCAACACACACACATGCAATAAAAACACACACAAACAAAGAGCTCTCAAAAACAGTCCGCAAACTGCACCAAGACAAGTCAGTCCTCAGACTGCACCAAGACAAGATAGGCTCTAGCCCCAGGCCTTTTCAAGAATAAGCCAAATTCAACAAGTGGCCTGGCAGAACGTTCACAAACGCTCCATATCACAAGGGTCCACAGACCCACCAAGTTAATCAAGACAGCTGCGCTCTTACCAGAAATCACAATGAACTCACCTGGTGCACACAGGTGAAACAAGATTATTCTCCACTGCCGACTCTTCGGACCAAACGGTCAGATCCAAGGGTTTCACCTTTTCAGGACCCCAGCCAAGATGACCACTAGACGAGGAGCCGCCTGATCAGACAGGCGGGGCAGCCGCGAGAACCAAGCTCTATCATATGGGGATCCCCGATCTGCCCATCCGACCGGACACAACCCCGACCCCACAACCCGACTATGGGCGGGATGGGCCACCTGGTGGGGTCCCTGTTCGGGCACCAACTGAAGGAAGTGACCCGATTAGGGCCACACGGGTCACTCTCGACCTTCTCTAGCCTTCCATTCAATGAAGAGTGGGTGACGCAATAGAGAACACAAGCAAAGTAGTTTATTCACAAAGTACACTGCAGTGGAGTCCAATCTGACCAGCCTCCTATGATGGCTGACGAGGGACTGACTCTAACAAACATAAAGTTACATTATGTAGGTTGCGGAGCCCACAAAGACCCGCCTACTATGGAAAAATACTGGTAGCTGTCGGAATACAATGGGGGTACAGATCACAAGTTTCAATTCCGCAGCCTGGCACAAACTATCTACTGCCCAAGGTCTTCTAGCTTATCCTCCCTACTAGACAGGTGGGAGAAGGCCTCTATGTAACAGAAAAGGCATGCGTTAATGAGCAAGATTCGACATTGAGGAAACAAAACTTACCAAGGACCATTTCTCAAAAATGATCAAGTAAAAGTTTTGATTATAATACAAAATGGCATCTTCGAGAGCTAAAATGGTGGCACAGATGTCAACCTAACTAACATAACATCTGCACTTTCTGATTACATATGCATACGGCGATAATATGTAATGAATTAGCTACATAAATGCTAACATAGTATCGGATAAAATACGAGTAATATGGTGCTAATACATTTCAATTCTAACAGTGTGTACGACGAATGGACACAGTCGACTGGTGCAAAGGAATCTATCCAAACGGACATGCAGTGTGTATAAGTAAGAATAGAAAGAGTACTCCCTGGCTCGGCCATATTGCACCCTCCATTTGTTTCCAAAGCCCCAGCTCTGCATCTAGTCTCAGAGCCCCCTCCCGACTCTGTAAGCAGGAGCACCTGCAAAGGCAGTGTAGAGTGGTCTAAGTCCGTGTCCGCCACACAGTTAAAATCCATCCCCCTCAGAAGCATTTTCTCATCTGTTTGTGAGCTCAGTTGTGAGGACAGGGCAGTAAAGAAGGTGAGCTGATCCTGATTCGTGGCATATATGGAGCCTATTGCTAATTGCCTATCATCTAGCTTCCCGTCTACTAAGCCAAATCTGCCTTTCCTGCCAGTTCTGACATGCAGCGCCTTGAAGGGGACACCTGCTCTGATCCAGACCAGCGCATCCCTAGCAAATGCAGAATATTCTGTAGCACATATCTGTCCTTGCCAGCGCCATTGGGGACGCTGTGCCTCAATTTTAGCAAGGTGTGCTTCCTGCAGTAAGGCGATGTGAACAGCCCTGTGCTTCAAGAACACATGGACCTTATAACACTTGACCGCTGAGCCCATGCCCCCTATGTTCCACGCCAGCACCTTAAACCCTTCATGTGATGCTGCAATAGTAAGAGCCTGTGACCTTTGTCTCCGCCATCCCATCTTGGACCCCCTTTCATCCACATGGACTAATCCCAAATACTAGGATGTACAAGACCCAGACTCCAATTAACACACAAACAGATCCCAACTCCCCAACCCCCGAGAAGCCCAGCAACGGCTAGCCACCCAAACATAGGCATGGCAAACTGTAAGTGCAATGTACTACCGCTATCCACAAGTTTGTGGACAATGGAAAGGGGTAAGTCAGTCACGCAAGCAGCGTCTGAGGCACCCTACCACGGCTTTATCTCATCCACTTAGGTCACCAGCAGCTTCAGTTATTCTGGAGAGACCCCCAGCAGCATGAGCTCCACTACATGAACACGCATTTCACAACTGCATGAGTGAGAGAAAGCTAATCCACTGCCGGCAACAGACAGGGGTCTGCTACAGGTCCCAAACACCAAGGTGGATCAGCCCAAGACCAGTCGGCCTCCTTCTCACACTATTGAGCAGCCTACGCAGTTCACCCCCCACAAAGTGCTGGTGGACATCCACCCAGAACAGCACAGCAATGCCCCTCACCATCCACACATCTATCTACTGTGGAACTCTCTCACCCACAAGAGTCTTAAATATTAGATCAATTTTTCCAATGTCTGTGGGGGTCACTTGGGGCATGCTCTGTTTCCTAGTGCTTTTGGCATCACAGGCAGACCCCTTGGAGTGGCCATCCAAACGTGTGCTGTCCTCAGAGTCCGTGTGGCCCCACAGGTTATTCCATAGGCTGTTTGTAATGCATCAGTCCTGGCCTCATCTGTCTGTGCCCTCGTCTGCTTTCTTAAGGGCTCATGACGTGCAGAGGGAGGCATGGCGGTTCCCCCGCACTTGGCATTGCAACCAGGGTCCTTCCTTTGCCACTAAATCTCCCGGTCCCTCAGCCTGGCATCGTTCAAACCAGTCCCAGGGGTCTGAAGGGTTCAGGAAGATGTGCTGGGTTCCGTTGAGCATCACTTGTAGCTTTGTCGAGAATAAGAGGGAGTATTGCACCCCTGCTTCTTCCAGCCCCCTTTTCACTTCAAAAAAGGTTGCTCTCCTAGCCTGCACCACTGCAGTAAAATCTGGGAACATGGTTATGCTGCATTCTTTATATGAAAAGGGCCAGCCACACATGCTTTCTGGAGCAGTGTATCATGCAGCAGCCTGGCCACCACCAGATGTGGCAGCCACCCCGGAGCTGGGGGTCTTGCTGTGACCCTTTGCACCCGTTCTAGGGAGAAGAAAGTAGAAAGTTCAGTGGACGCCACTTCCGTCTTCATCCACTGTTCTAGGAATGTGACCATGTCACTGTCCTCCACCCCTTCGGGCAACCCCACGATCCTGACATGATCGTGCTAATTGCTACCATCAGCATCTTTGACACCGTGCTCTAGCACCTTCACTCGATCAGTTAGGTCAGTCAGTTGTTGCTGCATGGAACTTTGCGCTGGTTGAAGTTCGCCTACAATTGCCTCCGAAGCCTTAACTTTGGCTGCCAGATTTGGTGGTCTGCCCTGAGAAGGCCCAGCTCCATTGCCATCTCTCCATTCTGTTGCTTGAGTGTTTGCTCTGAATCTGCAATAGCCACCAGTATCCTGTCTAATGTAAGCTGCAGGGTAGGTGCCTAGGGTTCCATGTGATACCCCGGGGTGACCCCTTCACCCAGGGTGCCCCCTGAGTTTACACAGCCGCACCACCTTCCTTTGGCTTGTTTCTGCCCATTGCCCTGGTGTCCCAGAGAGTTTCACAAGGCCTTCAACTTTCAAAGCACCCAACCTGATTCTCACTGTCGCCAATCAGGTGAAAGGCCACTGCCCCAGCAAGTCGGCTGACCAAGTGCAGCAGCTGATCTCAACAACTTTGTGCCTGTTCTAGGCTGCAGGCCCCCCTCCACAAGCACAGAGCATCCAGCCGCGTCCCCATTGAACACAGCGCCACTCCACAGCAATCTCATAGCACTATTCTAGTGCCACACACTGGGGAGTAGCACCTCCCTAGTGACACACCCCAGTTCAGGCGCTCCAGTCATCACCAAGACCTCATTGCTGCTTCTTCCACAAAGCCCTCGCTGACAAATGTCACAAAGGCAAAGCACCCAGTCTCACCTCCTGGCCAATGAGCCCCTCCACACAGTTCAAATGCAGTCCGGGGGGTGGTACCGTAAGGAGAGTCCCTCCTTATGCAGGAGCAGCTTAAATTCCCGCTCCACTCGCCATGTCCACTCCACAATCCTCCACATGTTGTGCCAACCAGGAGATGGCCCGGCACCATAATCTCCAGCTACCACGACTGCTGTCTCAGCCTAGCCCCACTGGGCAGGTTTCTCCCCTTGGGCCTGGAGGCCTCCTCTGGATGCTCAGTGGGTGTGACACTCCAAGTCAATTCCACCAGTTATACTTGTAGTTACCTGCTGGTCACTGTTCTAGTTGTTGCTGTACCAGCCACTCCCAGAGGGCTGGCTTACACCCCACCCCACACCCATCCAACACAGGTGTCACAGGGCATGTGACCCTGTTAATAAAAGGGGCTGGGCGCACATGCCCTAGGGCCAGTTCTACCCAGTAAGATACTGTGTCAGTGTCATTACTATTTATACATGGGGGCCTAGGGCCCCACAGTATTACATTGGCGATGAGAGTGTTGGACCCGCATGTGTGGCCTCCTTGAAGGTGGACAAGAGGGGAGATCAGAACCGTGTCGAGGGTGCCCCTGCCAACGACGAGGCATGAGGGGAGCCCGCGGGTGTGGAGAAGGTGCAGCGGCGTTGTGGCATTCTCCAGTGGAACAAAGGGGTGGAGTGCCAAGTCAGTTACACTGACCTGAAGTGCAGGAGATGCTCAGGAGCCCACCTCGCATCTCAAGTGCCACCTGCGTGGGAGAAGCGGGTGAGGTGCCTGCAAGTGAGAAAAATGGCGCGAGGTGGCGCCCGACAGCAAGAGACCCGACGGGCGTGGTGAGCAGAAAGTTTACTGCACTAAAAGTGCTGCAGGCACAGAGCCTGCAAGCAGAAAGTGAAAGCGGAGGCCCCCGCAAGTTCAGGCTCCCGCCCAACGACATAGCCTGCCCAGTCACCAGAAATGATAAGCAGTCACTGGCCGTGTGAGGGCTGACAGCACCTGTGACAAGACTGGGTAGGTGTGAGGACCCCCAGTGAGTGAGCAATACACTGCACGCTCACCTACCTGAGGAGCACTGCGAGGAGTGTGTGGTGGGGTGCTGCCGGTCTGCGAGGACTCTGTGTCGGCAGTGGAGAGGCAGGGCTGCAGAAGTAGAGGACATCCAGTGAAGTGAGCTGATTGCTGGTGACTGCCTCCCAGCAGGTGAGAGGTGCACGCTGCGTGGGAGAAGCAGTGGCAGTGCCACCTAGTGTCCGTTTGAGACTGCGGCAGTCGTGCGGGAGAAGACTGCCAGGGAGGCCCTGCAGCATCTGTGCTGTGGAAGTCCTGGTAGAGTGTCAAGGCTGCCTTGGATGCGTAGCAGCCCAGCAGTGACCCTATCACCCTGATTCCAGGGAGTTGCGGTGTGAAAGCGGCATCCAAGGGCAAGAGGGGCCTGGCCGTAACGTGCATCCGCTCCCGCAGTGCCCGCGAGGGGCACTGCACCAGCAGTCAACAAAGAGGCCCGCAGCATCAGAGAAGCTGCTGGGGCCTACGAAAAACTAAAAAAGTACCATCTGGTTGTCGTGTGGCGGTGCTGCGGTGAAAACAAAAAAAAAGAAAAACGAAAGGACCACAAAGAGAATACTTGGTGCCCAGAGGAATGGCCCCCCACACATGGACTGCTTGCAGTGACGGAGGCGCTCTTCCCGCAGGGAAAGGACAGTGGTTCCCTGGGGAGCGTTTGAGTCAGGCTGCTTACATGTGGAGAGGGACCCGCACCGGCTCTAGAAAAGGGCAGAAAGAGACACCGGGGCCGAGGACAAAGGCAACAGCACCATCTACAGATCGTGGGAGGCACTGCGACCTGCCAAAAAAAAATGCCCTCTTTAGAGACAGTGTGCAAGGAATGGCACGGCAGCACAAGGATAGCCACGGCAGGCACAGATTGTAAGGGGGAAAGTGTACCAGCCTAAACTGAGGTAGTAGACCCCCAAGACTCTGCCATGCGATGTGCGGGTGAAGGACTACTTCCTCAATCAGCAAGTGAGCGCGGGAAGGAGCTTTAAGCAGAAAGGCTGCCAGGGTTGGTGAGGAAGAACGCAGTGACACCTAGTGGCCATAGGTGGTCACTGCAGCAGTAAGGATAGCCCTGGGACAGCATGAGCAGGGACACAGTGGCCCTGAACTGCTATGTGCAGAGACGAAACAGAGAACGGACTCTGTTCCCTAGTAGAGGGAGAAGCTCAAACTAGACAAGACTGAAGAAAGTGCGCAGCAGGTGCATCCAGTGACATAAGGATGGCACCGCAAGAAATAATGACCGGGTGAGCAAGCCGCCCGAAGCAGGAGTACCCCCAGATGAAGGACGGAGAGCGCAAGGAGAGAAGTGCACAGAAGATCATACCTGAGACACTGATTGTAAGGGCCGGAGCCCAACAGAGGTCAGGGGAAGATGACCTGCCAGAGAGAGAACATGACCTGCCAGAGATCAGAGAAAAGATGACCTGCCAGAGGTCAGAGAGAGGATGACCTACCAAAGGTCAGAGAGAAGATAACCTGCCAGAGGTCAGGGAGAAGATGACCTACCAGATGTCAGAGAGAAGATGACCTGCCAGAGGTCAGAGAAAACAACCTACCAGAGGTCAGCGAAGACAACCTGCCAGAGGTCAGGGAAGAGGTGACCTGAGAGAGGTCAGAGAAGCGATGACCTGAGAAAGGTCCCAGGAAGATGAAGATTTTGTGTTGTAAGCTGGTTCTTCCAAAGATCATCAGATTAATGCTGGTGCACCAGAGTCTAGGTGGCAGGAGTAATCCTATTAAGAAACAACTACCGTCCAGGTGGAGTGAGGAACTTGAAGGTGGGACTCATAGCGCTTTCTCCATGAACCGAGAGGGTTGCATTGGAGTGACACAGCGAAGTACACCCAGTCCAGTGGAAGCCTAGTGAGGTGGACCTCAGGGACATCCCGTGAGAGGGGAACACCCGATAGAGAGTGACATCCTGGTGAGAGAGGGATGTTTGTAACTACTCTGCCATACTGTAGCTAGAAGCATTGCTGCCTCTGCGAAGACGCAACAACAACCAGGACTGATCTGTGAAAAAATAACATCTATAGAGACTTTGGTTATCAACTTCTACGCCATGAGTCCAAGGAGGACCGAACCCCCAGGGCACCACTGAACTTTGCCAAGCCAAACTGGTGATCCTAGCTGCAGTTGTACCATCGTCATGTTCTGCAAGCAGCTGAATAGACTCAGTGGAAGTTTCTGTTATTGTTTATTCTCTCCCACAGGTTTGGATGTTGTTGTCCCAGTTTGAATAAAGTTTGGGAGGGATGTCAAGCCAAACTGGTGATCCTAGCTGCAGTTGTACCATCGTCATGTTCTGCAAACAGCTGAATAGACTCAGTGGTAGTTTCTGTTATTGTTTATTCTCTCCCACAGGTTTGGATGTTGTTGTCCCAGTTTGAATAAAGTTTGGGAGGGATGTAGTGACCTGCTGGTCATTGTTCTAGTTGTTGCTGTACCAGCCACTCCCCGAGGGCTGCCTTACACCTCACCCCACACCCATCCAACACAGGCTTCACAGGACATGTGACCCTGTTAATAAAAGGGGGCGGGCGCATGTGCCCTAGGGCCAGTTCTACCCAGTATGATACTGTGTCCATGTCGTTACTATTTATACATGGGGGCCTAGGGCCCCACAGTATTACAATACTGCCAGGCCCAGGGCAAATCCACGTTGCAGGCCAAACAACGTCCCATGCGGCCTTGATGGGCACCGCCGATATCAGGCCCCAGTCTCCTCTCCATGTACGTCCAAGTATGTGGGCTGCCTTACACTATCCGTCTCCCATGGGTCAAGGTCCAGCTCCACACACACCTCGGGTGCCCGTCACATCACTTTGGGTGTTCGCACTACACTGTGCCCCTCAGCTCAGTGCAGCTCGATATCAGCTGTGTACACGGGGGCGGTCAAGCGTGGGTCTCCCAGTGCTCTGGCAGTAAGCTTTGCCGTACCACATTTTTAGCTGCCGGAGCCCCCTCGGGCCCCCAGGCAGGATGCTCAAAGCAGGTAAGAAAGGGCAGGGGCAGAGCAAGAGCCTGAGCCATGCCCCCATCTGATATCTAGTTAAATGAAATGGTGGCAGACATCTCTATGAGTGACATAAGTCAGATGTGGCATGTAAGGAAGTGGTAGATTGGACTGTTGGGCTTAGACAAGACAAAAGAAGGCAAGGGTGTTTGCTTGCTATCTACTATCAACCTGGAAAAAACCTAAAGCATTGGGTCCTGCTCTCCCTTTTACCAGACACTAAGAAATTATTAAAGGGCCAGTGAACCTGGCCTTCTCTAGTCCAAAGGAAAGCCAAGAACTTGAAATGCATATTTTGATGAGAACCAGCAGATCAGTGGGATCTGATACTCTGGCTGAGGATTGTGGTTGAGCCCATCTCTGGCTGCCATCTCTGGACAGATATCATGTCCTTAGCAGTTTAGGAACTTTAAGAATGACCAGAAAAAAAGATATTCAGCATCCTATAAAAGTTGAGACTTTGGCTACGTCATTGAAGCAGAGGGTTGGGGAGGGTGCCTCTCTCTTAAACCCTTGTGGTGGATCCCCCAGAAGTGCTTCTTAGGCATTTGTGCACCTGTCAGAAATATATCTGAGCCTGCCCATACCTTATTAGCCTACGTCCGGTTGACCAGCATTTGTCCTCCACTAGCCCCATTTGATAATCCATTACTACTAATAAATTGGACTTTGGTCCCTATTGTTTCCTGTGGTTTACCTTTGACTATTTGTTGCAAACATTTATAACTCCTGATGTGCTTAAACAATTTGTCATTTTAGTGTCACCTTAATCATTACATTTATCTTCTTTTTACTTAATTCATTAGAAATTTTAATGGTTTAATTGGTGTGAACAAAATACTTTACAGTAATTTTCTCTGATGTAAACCTGTCCCTTTGAGCCAAAGCTACTAGTGGTCAGTCAGTATTCGTCAATGTAGCTTGCTTTTTACTTCTTGGGTACTGGGTTACTTGACTATGTGGGAATTCAATCATTGCTCACAGCCTATTTAATAATCCAGTTTCTCACATAAACGTTGAGATGAGAAATGAAGGGGGAGAAAAGGACAGGAGAAACTAAGGGGCATATTAGCAAGGGCACTATCGCCGCTTTAGCGGCACTTTTTGCCGCTAAAGCGGCGATATTCATATCGCCCTATCAGCAAACTGTCTCTAACAGCAGTTAGCGACAGTTTGCGGGCATTAGCTCCCGTTTTTACCGCTTTGCATGTCAGCGATATTTATCGCTAATGACATGCAAAGTGGGCGTCTCAACGAACAAACCTGGGAAACACCCGCTAACAGGCCTATCGCCTATTAGCAAGGTGGCCATGGCCCCAGTTAGCGACGTGAAAAGTCGCGCTAACCGGGTCATCGCCATTTATTTAACACCTGCAATTAGCAGGTGTTAGCCATACCTAACATGGGGGGTGGATTATGCTGATACGACCACAGGGTCGTATCAGCAAGGTGTTCTCTCTTCTCCATGCAACATCGCTGGTTTTTCAGCGATGTTGGCCCATTTCCCCGCTATCGCTGGAATATTCATCGCCATAGCGCTAATCGTTGCTAATACAGCGTTAGCGTGGCGATATATTCCAGCGATAGCCGGCGATAAAAAAAATCACGCTAAGCAGGGTTAGCGATGATTATCGCCTCTTCTTGCTAATATGCCCATAAGATTGATTCAGATTCATTTAGCTACATTCACAAAAATAAAAATATATTATCAACAAGAAGGAACTTAGGGCCATATTAGCAACAAAATGCGATAAATATCGCAGAGCGCGCTTAGCGCGAAATATTTTATCGCCAGCTATCGCTGGAATATATCGCCACGCTAACGCTGTATTAGCAACAATTAGCGCTATGGCGATGATTATTCCAGCGATAGCGACATAATGCGAGAATATCGCTGGAAAACCAGCGATATTCTCGCATTAACGCTAAGGTGGATTCAGCATTAGAATCCACCTCCTATACCTTAAACAGGTAAGTCATAGTCAATAGCAGGTGTTAAAATCTAGCGATAAACGCGCTTAGCGCGATTTATTTTATCGCTTCGCCTGCCTTGATAATAGGGGTTAGTGGTGTTAGCGACTGTTTACAGTCGCTTTTAGTGGGGAACGCCTACCTTGCATGTCATTAGCGATAAATATCGCTGACATGCAAGGCGATGTAATTCCCGGCCTCTAACGCCTGAAAGCTGTCGCTAACGCCTGTTAGCGACAGCTTGCTAATAGGGCGTTAAAAATATCGCCGATTTAGCGGCAAAAAGTGCCGCTAAATCGGCGATAAAGCCCTTGATAATATGCCCCTTAGGGGCATATTATCAAGCCGATTTTCGCCGCTTTATCGGCCGTTTTCGGCCGAAAAGCGGCAAATTTTACTCCGCAAAATTATCAAGGACACGCTAACGCGTGTTTCCTTGAGTAAGCAGCCCAATTAACTCCACTTTGCATGTCAGCGAAGAATATCGCTAATGACATGCAAAGTGGGCGTTCCCTTCCATTCCTCCCTGGAAATCTGCGCCGACATGGCAGCGCACTATTACCAAGCCTCGAGCAAACCCGCGATGCGATAGAATTAACCGCGCTAACCGCGGTTATCGCGGGTTTGCAACGCCTGGTTTGAATCCGACTTAGCCATACTTGATATGGCAGGTGGATCGTACGGCTGAGACCCTGGGGCATATTATCAAGGAAACACGATAAATATCGCGTTTCCCGCTTTGCGCAATTTTGTTTCACGCCGCTATCGCAGGATTTAATCGCCGTGGAGATATGCGTTGATAATAACGCGATATCTCGGCGATTAAATCCTGCGATATGCGGCGTTAAACAGAATCGCGCAAAGCGGGAAATGCAATATTTATCGTGTTTCCTTGATAATATGCCCCTTGGATGGGGTGGGAAGAAATAGCACCATGCATGTGTGAAAAATCAAAGTGTATTAAATTGAGACTACGAAGAAAGAGCAAAGTGTACCAATCCAAGAGGATATGTTCTTTGTAAAACAGAATAGACCAGTATGATTGAAGCACAATCGGATTGTCAGAATAAACTAACATTGAATTTCAGATCAATAAATATTTCCACACTGCTCTGTATTCATAAGCAATCATACGACATGAAATATGTTGATTAGCACTAGACCAGAAAAAAAGAGGAAAGGAAAAAGAGATACGATATTTGAGGGCAGTTTTGTGTAGAACAGGAAGGGAATAACTGATATTAAGCTTTCTTCTTTTTATGTTTGATAGCCATAAAAAGATCAAACAAAAAAAATGAGAATGCTATTGATCTTGTAAAGAGGTTCTATATGAGACAGCTGCAACATGCAGCCATGGGATATTACTTAGGATAGAGAGAAAATGTGGCAGTTAAACATCCTATCAGGTGTGCAAGGTGTGAATTAATATGAATTCACAATTGGGTTGACAGCAGATTGAGGCACAAAATGGCCCTTGGTGCAGCATCATTAGGACCAGAGAAACACTTGTAAGAGCTGAAATTACATTTAGGTGTAAAAATCAGTTTTACTAGCAAAATATCTTTTAGGTGTGTTGGACCTGGCCTTTTCTGTAGGGTAATCCCCAAACGTATTGCCTTCTTCCTCGTATTTTTTCTGACCTGTTTTTGTTGGCTTTAGGACTCTGGGTGCTTTACCATTTCAGTGCTAAAGTGCATATGCTCTCTCTGTAAATTGTAATGGTGATTGGTTTATCCATGATTGGCATATTTGATTTACTGGCGAGTCCCTAGTAAAGTGCACTGTGTGTGCCCAGGGCCTGTAATTCAAATGCTACTAGTGGACCTGCAGCACGAGTTGTACCACCCACATGGGTAGCCCTGCAAACATGTCTCAGATCCTGCCACTGCAGTGTCTGCAAGTGCAATTTGAAACTGCCATGTCGACCTGGCAAGTGCACCCACTTGCCAGCCCCAAACCTTCCCTTTTATTACATGAAAGACATCCCTAAGGTAGGCCCAAGGTAGCCCCATGTGCAGGGTGCAGTGTAAGTGAAAAGTAGGACACGTACTGGTGTGTGGTACATGTCCTGATAGTGAAACATTGCTAATTTCCTTTTTCACTATTGCAAGGACTATCTCTCCCATAGGTTACCATTGGAGCTGCCTTGTAACACCTTACAAGTGTAGCTTTCAATTGGGAAGACATAGAGATTTTGAGTTTGGGCTCTCCGAACTCAGAATTCAAAAATACATCTTTTAGTGAAGTTGGTTTTTAAATTGTGTGTTTGAAAATGCCACTTTTAATAAGTGGGCATTTTCTTGCCTTACCATCCTGTGCCTCTGCCTGCCTGTGGAATCCCCGTCTGGTTTAGACTGACAGTTGGGCTGTTTGTGCATTCACTTGAGACAGTCACACTAAGGGAGCTGAGGTGTGCCCTGCATATCCTGATTGCACATCACCAGTCTGATGGGCCTTCCTGAGCTAGAGTGGTGGGACGAGTTGTCACTGACACCTGAATAGGGCTGTGCCTGTCCTCTCACAATGCTGTCTCCACCCCCCTGTAATGTGTCTGGAGCCAGGACAGCGCAAGGCAGAATCTGTGCACTACAAAGACTATCCTTTGAAGTATGCCTACTTCAAAGGCCAAAAGGATACAAGTATTGGGCCTATAACCCCACATTTTTAGAACACTTCTGGATCAAGAGGAGGCTCTGCCACGAGGAAGAGTTAGAGAGCTGTCAGGAGGATTACTGCCCCTTTGCTGTATTGCTTTGCTGGGTTGGCCTGCAGTTGCTGCTTCTGTCTTGGAGAGGAAAAGGACTGGACTTTGCTTTGTATCCTCCTTGAGGAGATTCTCCAAGGGCTTGCTTGTGCTTGCCTCCTATTAAGAAGTCTCAGGGCCATCAAAGACTTCACCTGCGACTTCACTGGCAGAGGAGGCCGGGTTGTCCCTTTTCTCATACGCGGATGACACCCAGATTATCTTCTCGCTTTCCACTGAAAAGGTGTCTGGTCCATCAGCTCTTCAGGACGGCCTAAGAAAAATTGCAGCATGGATGCAAATTAACATGCTCAAACTTAATGGTGATAAGACCGAGGTCCTCATTTTGGGGAATAATAAAGATCTATGGGGCCCCCAGCATTGGCCTACCAAAATGGGAACCCCACCCCAGCCCACCCAACAAGTCCGTAATTTGGGCTTCATTATTGACGATCAGCTGTCTATGAGACAGCAAGTAGTAAAGGTGGCGGCTACCTGCTTTACTGTATTAAAATTGTCTGGATGCTTCCCTGCTCCACCCAAAGAACTGTGGTCCAAGTGCTTGTGACCTCAAGAATAGACCATGGTAACATCCTCTATCTAGGGGCTAATAAAGATGTACTACGGAAGCTGCAGGTGGTGCAGAACGCTGCGGCTAGACTACTATGTCGAATTCCCAAAGCTACTTCCATCTCCAGCTATCTACGCAATCTTCACTGGTTGAAAGTGGAAAGCTGAGTTAAGTTCAAAGCCTTGAGCTTTTTATTTAAGATCAAGTTCGGCACTGCTCCCCAATATCTGCAAGTCTTAGCCCAGCCTTACCAACCTTCACGCCTGCTGCGTTCCACTACCCAGGGAACATTTCTGGTACCCAGGGTTAGACTTTCACGGATGGGAGGCCGCTCCTTTGCCTTTCTCGGCCCTACTTTGTGGAACACTCTTCCTGCATCCCTTCGGCACGAAACAAGCTTTGCAAACTTTCGCAAAGGTTTAAAGACATGGCTGTTCAACCAATAACATCAGTACTTTCCTTTCCACTCTTCAGGCGGGCGCTGGGAAACCCTTTTTGGGTAGCTGTGCGCCTTACAAAAATAATTTAACATAACATAACCTGCAGCCAAGTGGTGCCAATTTCACTTCACCCTTGGAGGTGGTTTTGCTGTCGAAAGCTGTCCCAAGCTTGCCGTGTGGTGGAAAAACCATTGCATCGCAGCGCTGCGGCTAAAGGATCGATGCAGTGCCTGTTTGTGGCTGGGAGAATCAACACTGCGCTGGTTCCCTTGGCTTTAAGTTCACCACAGCCCGAGTTCCGAGCACCATGTGTCTGACGTCCGAAACACCCACTCCTATGCAGGTCCGGCTGTGTGGCTGAAAAACCATTGCAGTGCAGTGCTTTGCTGCTGCCGAAGGATCAACGCAGCACCTGTTTGCTGCTAGGAGCATCGACCCCAGTGCATACGGATGTTCCACGCATCATACCTGTGCACCAAGTTTCCAGCACATCGCCCCGCAGAAAGGACCCGCTTCTGGATTTCGACGCATCGCTTCTCCTAGCAGTAAGGAATCGGCGCAACACTTCTCCTGCGTGCAGCAGAACTGATGCCTCCATTCCCCTCGGACTCAAGAATCGATGCATCACTTTGTTTTCTGATGCTTCTCTCCTTTGAGGCGGTTTTTCGTCTTGGATTTTGACGCATCACAGGTAATTTGTGCTAAAATCACCGCATCCATAGAGTTCTATGGATAGAATTGCTTCAACATTTAAAAAGTGATATCTTGAGTTCTTTACGTTGGATTTTTGTTGTTTTGATCTTGTTTGGTTTAGAAATAGAGGGGCATATTAGCAAGACCCACGTTAAAATTATCGCCGTTTTAGCGGCAGGAAACTGCCGCTAAAACGGCGATAATGGGCTTGCTAATATGCGTTATGGAAATTCCAATAGAAGCCCAGGTTAGATGTGCAGGACATCTAACCTGGGCTTCTATTGGAATTCCATAACGCATATTAGCAAGCCCATTATCGCCGTTTTAACGGCAGTTTCCTGCCGCTAAAACGGCGATAATTTTAACGTGGGTCTTGCTAATATGCCCCAGAGTGTTTATTTTTCTAAACTGGTTTGGTGTCCATTTGTAGTGTTTTCACTGTGTTACTGTATGTGTTTTTTACCAATGCTTTACACATTGCATCTGAGATAAGCCTGACTGCTCGTACCAAGCTACCAAGGGGGTGAGCATGGGTTATCTTGGTGTGTAACTCCCTTACCTTGAGTAGAAGGAAGGGTCCCTACTTGGACAGGGTACATACAACTGCCAAATAGAGACCCCATATCTAACAAGGTGCAAAATCACAAAAACAAAGCAAGCTGAGGTGCACCACTTTTGCAAATAAAAGTCAACTTTAGATATATCCAAAATATTCCGGGAATAGTTGAAAATCTTCTCTTTATTGTTGCAAATATCAAAAAGGATCAGCCAATGAGTTTCGTCCACACACATGTGGACTTCTTCAGGGCACAGAAAAGAATTAGGAATATCCGTCCTCACATAAGAAAATGAATTACTGAGGTCCATTTATCTTGGATCGTTGGACATATATACTAAGCCTGAGCGTAGTTTGCGTCGATGCACTTCAAAGTAGCTACGCGAAGTACAGTTTGAACTACATGTAGCTATGCAAATTGCATAGTGCATAGCTGTGTGCTTGACTGCACTGTACAATAATTGCCAAAGGCATCTTGCACAATGCAAGTTAAGATAAAATAAATATCTCTGTCTTTATATGCTAAAAATGCATATAGTTATTTCACAAAAGTGAAAATGATAAATTAAGAAGCAGTGAGAGAGGTGATGATTTTGGGATCCTCCCTAACCTAGGGAGAGAACCAAGCAGATGCCTTGAAAACAAAAGCACATCTTTGAACGATTCGGTGGTGGTCCCATCCTCTTAGGACCACCCCAAGCACAGTTATTGGCAAAAATACAATCCCAACCAAAGGCCCTGCAAAGCATTATGGGACGAGATTAGCAGTGGGCAGTGAATATTATAGTATCCAATATCAAAATAATTCTACAAAGAGCTGCAGTTCCACTAGTCGTTACTAGATGTCCCTCACGAGTCAAATGCAAAAGCTTCATGAAAGGGTTTCAATGCTTTTGCATTTGACTCGTGAGGGACATCTAGTAACGACTAGTGGAACTGCAGCTTGATGTATTAATAATTTCAATGCTTTTGCATTTGACTCGTGAGGGACATCTAGTAACGACTAGTTGAACTGCAGCTCTTTGTAGAATTATTTTGATATTGGACACTATAATATTCACAGCCCACTGCTAATCTCGTCCCATAATGCTTGGCAGTGCCTTTGGTTGGGATTGTATTTTTGCCCATAACTGTGCTTGGGGTGGTCCTAGGAGGAAGGGACCACCACTGAATCGTTCACATGATATGCTTTTTGTGTTCAAGGCATCTGCTTGGTCCTCCCCCTAGGTTAGGGGGGACCCCAAAATCCTCACCTCTCTCATTGCTTGATATTTTTCTGTCAAAGTTCACTTTTGTGAATTGGTTATATGTATTTTAGCACAGAAAATTGCTTTATCAAAGTATTTGTAGGTGTTTATTATACTGCTGCTACGCTACGTCAATTAGCATAGTTTTTCACTCTGCTACATGCAATTTGTGTAGTGCGTAGTAGCACAAACTTTGCATGCTCCGTGAGCGTAGCGAAGTATTATGCCCACGGTTAATATATACATTTTTTCAAGATGGAATCCGTCCATTAAGCCCAAAGGTTTGAAGAGACAGTCATAAAGTTTTAAGAGTCCACAACTAATTTAGGATCCGTATGGGAAGCACAATATCTCAGTGCTTATTACTTCAGAATTCAAAAAAGGAGGGGAAGCAATCCGCCCCTCATCCAACACTGTGATGTGTGTGGCGCAAGCACACAATCGTAGCGCTTTAGGTCGATTTAAAAAATATATATATGTATATATATATATATATTTATATGAGCAGTTATCCTTCATGCATAATCAGAAGTATGGCACCACTTTTAGGTACAAAGTCACACTTGGTACAACCTCAACAGAAGTGTTTAGCCACTTTTAGGTGTTATTATACATTTCAGAAAAAAACATATTTTGGTGCAAAATCACATAGCACAGAAAGAAGACATGGTAGTAAGATGTCTCATTAAACGTAAAAGCTGTACACAGAATGTCTGACATACATTGAGGTGCAAAATCACATATGATGCAACAACAGCATGTGTGGAAAATCTTCAGGGGAATAATTTACATTTGTACTCAAGATCACATTCAGGTGTAAAAAAATCATCCTTGGGGGAAAAAAGATGCATTATAATATCACAGTGAGTAGCAAAAACCTGGTGCAGGAATAATAAACACTTCTAGGTGCACAAATCACATTTGGGTGCGAAAATTCACTTAGATGCAAAATCACATATAGATGCAAGAACACATTTCAATACATCATCACTCGTCATGTAGCATCAACAGGAGTATGGAGACACATTTAAGTGTAACATTTATGTTTTGTGTAGACGCACATTTAGGTGCATAACCACCATGAGTGCAGCATCATTAGGAATAGGAACACCTTTAGGAGAACAAAACGTGCTTGGGGACTTTGCTTAAACATTCATGAACTGCAATAAGAAGCAGGTGGATTAACTCAACTATTGCAAAAGAGTAAAAGTAAGAGAACATCACAGACACCCACAGTCCGCTCCATGCTCTCTGACATTCCATGGCTGACATTGCTAGAGTCATGACTCAGAGACAAGAACAATTGTCCAGTCAGAGTGGCTCCAGCGATGTCAGCCAGGAGTTGGGCCTCATGCGAAGAATACTGGAGAACATGGAGCGGATGCAAGCAGAACAAATGGCTGCCACAGCGGCACACCAACGAGATGTAGCTGGAATCTTCCATGCCCTGCAGCTGATCATCACTGCATTGCTGCATCAAGGTTTGGCACAGATGAATGCTGCTGCTGCTTCTACATCCACATCTCCGCCCCCTGATGTGTCAGTGCCTCATAGTGCTGCAGCCAATCTACCACCACGCACATGTGAGGCACATGACACATCCGAGGACGAAGATGTGGATGAATCAGCATTATTGCAAAGAAGAAAGCGGTAGCATTCATCTTTGCCAAATGGCCTGTTTCTCCTTGGATCTGGGCTCAGCATCATGCCCCTGATCATCAGCTTCCACTGTCCCCCGATACACTCCGTGACACTCACCTTGGACCTCGACATGGACTGCCATATTTTGTCTTGTTCCCAATGACACTGTAATCAGCCTACTGACTGAACTCTGCCTCTTCCTTTGGACATGTTACCCCAAAAGGACTCTGACTGGCCCTCCACTGGGCATCTATGGAATGTGGGGATTTTATGGCCAAGTACTGGTCCAGTCTTCAGCAATGCCAATGGACATGTAAATAAAAATATTTAAGTCATACACATGTGTGTTGTCTACGACCAATCAAGTATAGAAGTCTCTAAAAATGTAGGGCCAACTATTCCACCAAAAAGTACACCTAGGGAAATAAGAGAAATTGACATCTTTTACTGTGACCCAGATAGGCAGTGAGATGACCGGGTATGTGTGAACTAGCCGTGCCCTCATTGCTCCAATACAACATTCTAGCAATATCCCAACTTAGCCCTACGTACATAAAGGAAATAGGCATGTGTGCAAAAACTTCCAAGTCAGTTGCATGCCACAAGTAGTGTCCCCCTTTACCATTGCTACAAATTCTTTGGCATATCTACTCACACTCTACCGGGTGGACAAAGCCTGTTGTGATGGTGCTCATTGCATGTCACATCCCAAGATGGTGCACACCATATTCACATTGACGAAGAATCGTAAGGGCACATGTCTACCAGCCGCTATAGGAACCACAATGTCTGCCTCAGTGAAGTTGAGTTGGCAATTGGGACTCACCCCAAAGTGCAAGTCCTCAGTCAGCCCCTTCCTGTGGACGAACAATGCATTCAAAATTAGAAACCCTCTCATGCTGTGACCACTGTGAGCGGATAGGGCAATATGTCTAGGGATGTGTGGTGCACTGCACTTAGCATATAGTCAGATGCAGTACCACCATTTAAAGGGTGGCTTCACTATGAGCCAATGCCAAAAGTAACAGCTGGGAGAAGTGGCTATGACACTGGCACTACAGGGAGCAATGCTACATTCCCCTCTTGTGTACAGCACAACTGTGTGCCCGAATCAAAAACGTTACCTGAGACAAAACCCTAACTTTCCAAATATCGGTATTCACAAAAGGCATTTAGGAGTAGTTAAGTCAGTATTCCTAACTTTACTACTCCTAAATTCCATTTGTGAATACCGAAAGTCGTAAAGTTAGGGCCTACTCTCAGATTACTTTTGTGAATCGGGCCCACAGTTCTGCCATATGCCGTTTAAAATTGACCCGCTAAATGACAACATCCTGCATGGGCAGGAGGTTGAGCCTCCATGCACAGGAACAAACAATTCCAATGATGCTGACACAGTTGCACTACGCAGCAAGTGTGCCAAGGTCTGTGCATTGTAGATGGACTCAGCGCCAGGCTCATGTGATATGCAGGGGTTGACAGAATCTGTGGTACCCCGCGCATACATCCATCTCCATGATGGATAACAGTTGCAAATTCAATATCCGCTCAAGGCCATGTCCCTAGGATGTGTTGTAATTGGGCAACAATGTGCTGTTCAACTCCGTGAGTCAAACTTAAGATGTAAAACTTCACAAAATAGTGTCCCTAGACTAGGCCGTAAATCCTACTTGCCACCCTGTTATCCATGCAAGTTTACTGTGCTCATAATTGAAGTATCCTGACACTATCCATCCAGCTAAGTAACATGTCATGACCACACGTACACATTCAAATGATTGTCGTGTGATAGAATAAGTTGCATACAAGGTAAAAAGCCACACTCCACCACATCACCCCTGACATAAGTGTAACCAGAATTCTAAAGTATTAACCATTTATTATTAAAGTACAAAAATGAACTACCCTAAAGTAACACTACTCACTACTACTACTAATCTAATCTAAACTACCTGGAACAAAGTGAATTATAACCTAAACTATCTACCATAACTAATCCTAAACAAGCAACAACATATCTAAGCCATCAACCCCCCTCCCACCCTTAAGGCACATCATGAGACTGGACAAAGGCATCTAAGCTATACATAAACTAACTACACAGTTATCCTACACAAATATATATTTTTTGGGTATTTTTCATATTTATTTTTTAACAACAAAGACATCAACCCCCAAGGAAACTTATCCCCAAATACCAATGAATAATAAATATCTAAAACTACCTTAAAATCTAACACTAACTATACCTACACTACAACTACACTACCTAACACTTAAAATACTTACCTAACACTAACTAATAACAATATATAACATTGGGGGAAGGGAGAAGAGGGGAATGGGGCTCAATATGTCCAGTCATTATAGGAGACCCAGGGTTTTCTTCATGTCCTGCAGGTGCCTGGTTTGCTCCGCCATTTCCCTCCGTATCTCAGCCAGCAAAACATTGTTGTCTAATATTGTTCTCCGGTCCCACACAGTGAACGGCACCACCTGATCTGCTGGTGCAGGTGGCATTGTCCCTTGGGTGTGTGGTGTTGAAGGGGGATGGGTTACTGCCTGTCCATGCCGGGACCCACGCCTGTCGCCAGAGGGGCCCGGGATGGCCTGTGTGCCACTCTGTCTCCCATGTGTTACAACCTCGGGCACCGACTTCCAACTCCCAGCTGCCCGGTCTTCCTGGTACCTCCGTGCCATGTTGCGGTACCCCTTAGCGACCTTTCTGATGTGGAGGTACCGGTCCTTCCTCACCTGGAAGGCGTGGGACTCCTCTGGCGACATGTTGTCTGTAAAATAAGAGCAGTGACAAAATGTGAGTCTTGTGGACTATGTCGATGTTCTCCATTTAACTCAGAAACACAAGGTCAGTGAAACATGGGAGCCTACACTCTAACGTAACATTGTGAAGTCAGAGAGTGACCTGGACAATGAAATATTGAATCCAGGATCAGTGACTACATGCTGGGGAGACTGACATGACACTGCATGGCATGGGACATGTACTGTCACAACCAAATGAGACTGTCAGTGTCAAATGATGGTGCCATGACATACCCTGACTGAGGGTGACATTTACAAGGATTCGTCGGAGGGAGGCATTAGCCCTCCGGGTGTAGCGCCTCCCTCATCCTCTCCTATAACACAGTGCTGCATCATATGTACAATGATCATGTGCAGCCCTGCGTGTCACACAGCGACGGCGTGAAGTTCTTCAAGTCAGCGCAAACACAGGCACTCTTGCACAAGAGTGCAAGGGTGTCTGTGTGCAGGGGAGGCTTGTTAATGTGTAGGAAGCTTACCCTACCTGCACATGAGCAATCCTGGAACAGCCCTACTCACACTTTCATCTGTGCTGCATCATGCAGCACACATGGAAACACGTTAGGTGGCTGAACACTGACTCGTACATGAGGTGCGTGCCATCTCTCCACCACAACTTCACAATAGCTGACGCGTTGCTGGCGAGAGGGGCAAACATAATTTACTCAGATTTGTCAATTATGCATGTCTTAGATCCGCTATTATCACTCCGTTGACAATTTAACAGCGCAGGCCTTTACAACGCAAACTGTTACAATGCATTCCCCATAGTAACGGCCCCCTGGAGTCATAATGGTTATTGTGTTGTAATGGGTAATGCGTTTTAACAAATAGCGTTGCAGAGCCCTGCATTGTAAAATATATGGCACAGCAATAAATGCAGAGCAAAAGCATGCGGGTTAAATGCATGCGAAGTAATGTCACAAATTTGGACAGAGGGGCTTGTACACTTGAGCCTGAGTCTACCAGGGAATGACCCCAAGGAGACAGCTTGACAATACCATTGCAGTGGCCAAACATGCCAATGAGATTCATAGGGCCATCTTTGCTAGCTGTTTGGGGAACATGCCATTGATATGCTTGGCTCAAAGCTACGCACTGCAACTTCTGTGAAGCTGGTATGCAGCATTTCTACAATATTACTGTGCCGACCTGTGTCTGAGCACGCACGGCCTGATAACCACTGCCTCCTTGTGCATGATCGGGCCCACTTGCACAGTCATCTCAGTCAAGGATGTACATGCATTCCATGTCTGCTCATACTCATCAGCAACACCACTCACATGTCTCCTCTCCTATCTGTACGCTCTGTAATCCACATGCATGTTCTGTAGTGACTGAACCCATAGATTTTACTTGCATGTGTGTCACTGACTGGGGATGTGCAAAGTTACATTTGGAAGACAAATGCATAGCTCCATCTTCACTTACTGATTTGTACACACTTCTGACTTCCACAAAACATCATCACACTGTAGGCAAGGTACATGTGATACACACCCATACTGCATACTACAACATCTATCATTTGACCCAGACATTCATGACATCGCACTATACCAATATATAATGGCAGAACTCACCAGTGGCGTGTGGGTCCTTGAAGGTGTCGATATCCCCCTGTGTGATGAGAGGTCTTCCAGCTGTGAGACATGAAAAGAAATGTGTGTTGCTATCAGCCGCAAAATCACATGTGTCATATTCATCATACAATTCATCACCATAACTGAAAATGCTCCGTAACTGTACTGTTGCAGTTCATGTTGGCTACATGATTGGGTCTACTTTGCCTGCCATTCACACAAGACCTGTGAATGCTGAGTTGGACCAAACAAGACAATAATACTAGCAAACTTGCACATACTAGTTGTGTGACACATTCACAAGGCCCCATTTCTACACGCATCATGATGTTATACATGCTCTTTGTACGATTGCATCACTGCAGATCGCACAAGGCTGTTTCACAGATGTTGGTGGTGTATGACTTTCTGGAGATGTCCTATTTCCTTTGAACAATTGTTCATATCTCATACATTGTCACACAGAGTCTATGTACGAAGGCAGCGTAGCAAACTTAGCAAAAAAAGGAGGAAATAATTTTTACTCTTCCTTTTGTGCAGCACACAGGTCCCAGAAACAATTGCTTGGATTGTTTATGTACCGTCACCCTTCCTGTACACAAACAATCTTTGCCCTACACGCAGTATGGCGCAAGGGTGCCAGCCTTGGCACTACAGTGCTAAGTGTTGCGCCAGCGCAGTGGGAAACACAAACCTGCACCCTATGCTTGTCAATATGATGCAGCGTTGTGTTTCTGATGTGGCAACGTTAGCATGTGTACGCATGACGTCTCCAGCCTCACTCTGCCACATTTTTGCACATGGACACCAGTGTGTCCCACATGGCATTTTTGCATTTTCGTAACAGTGTTCATATTTAAATTTAGAAGTTGAACTTACCACACTGTAGGCCAATGATGACTCCCAGGTGGTCCAACAGGTCACCCTCACGGCCCACGCAATCCTGCCATCGGTGCTTCCATTGGTGCACAGTCCTGTCCAAACCAAAGACACGCTGCATCTGTGCCCTCACACACTCCCACCTGATCTTCCGCACACGGATGGCATATCCTGAGAGGATACGACCACCCCTCTCCACCATCAAGGGAAGGTAAAACTTTATGAGCCAGATGAAGCCCCCCAATGCCCCTCTGACATCCTGCCCTCCCTGCCCACACCTACCATCTCCCTGCACACACCGAAACCCACTCATACGAAGATAAAAACCCAATATATTTGCCTCAACAACTAGTAAGAAAGTTAACAACCCCTTAGACAAACACCCGACAAGATTGAGGACAAGAGACAAAAATACACGTAAAAACAAGTACACCACACTTCACAGAGACACTATCGACAGGACACAGGACACAGGACACAGCAACACTCTCTCAATAACCAATCTGCACCACACAACACCAAACACCTCCAACACTCTCCACAATCACTAGCAATGTGCTCAAAAGAGAAAGTGAAAGTGCACAGCACTCCTCCAGTAAACAGGAAGCATGCAGACATCACTTCCTGTGTGTTTGCGGCCCGTTTTTTGTCTATGCGGTCAAATTCTGCACGCAAATTGGCTTAGGGGTAATATTTCGTATTGTTCAATGTGTTTAGCGAGAGATTTTCCATCGCGAGTATGAGAAAAACATCGCTTTTACGTTAATGCGGCCAGATTTTGCACGCTACGTGCAAGTTATTACACAGATGAACAGTCTCAGATTTAATTTCATTTCAGACCCCAAATAACACCCTGAAAAGCATTTTTTACCCCAAATGACACCCTAAAATTCATATTTGACCCCAATTGACACCCTAAAATTCATATCTTACCCCAATTGGCACCTTAAAATTCATATTTGACCCCAATTGACACCCTAAAAATCATATTTTACCACAAATGACACCCTAAAATTCATATTTGACCCCAATTGACACCCTAAAATTCATATCTTACCCCAATTGACACCCTAAAATTCATATTTGACCCCAATTGATACCCTAAAATTTATATCTTACCCCAATTGACACCCTAAAATTCATATTTGACCCCAATTGACACCCTAAAATTCATATTTTACCCCAAATGACACCCTAAAATTGGTTCATTATACCACAAATGACACCCTCAAAAGCCTAGTTTACCACAAATGACACCTTAAAAAGCATCTCTGGACAGAAGAGACATACCCACCATCAAATTACAATTGTACTCTTCTTACCACTAAATGTTAAACTTTCACTTGTCAGAGTGATGTACTTATGCAGAGGAGAAACATGCACACAGGGTATGTGTGTTGTGTTGTTTTATTGCACAAACTGTGCTTAGGTGCATTTTGCACAGCTAAAGCGCAAAGGACTTTCACAATGTGTCGTGCTCAGGTGAAGAAATTGTTTATGATTCGGTTCCTTCGGGCAGTTCCTGCAGCAGAAACTGTGGGGTGTGCTGCACCAGCCTCATCTTCTTCATCATCCTCAGCATCGTCCGGTGCATCTGGCACTTGAATCCATGGGGCATTGGTGCGTACACATATATTGTGCAATACACAACATGCTATGATTATCTTGCACACCATTTCTGGGCTGTACAACAGTCTGCCACCTGTGATGTCAAGGCACCGGAAACGTGACTTTAGCATGCCAAATGTGCGCTCCACAATGGCCCGGGTGCGTCCAAGGGCCAAATTACACTGCCTCTGGGCCTGGGTGTTAGTGGCTCGAAGGGGTGTCATCAGCCATGGGGAGAGAGCATATCTTTGATCACCTGAAACATGTAATGGAGAGATGTGTCCAATTGTAGTTATGCATGCTGTGTTGGCAGTGTTTATATTTTGTGGTGTGTGATTTGTGCTACTTTGGAATTAAGGTTAGCCATGTGTAGCTTCAGACAATTGATCAGCATCAATGCAAATTACATTGCCTCACAGCTGCTCGTCCCTCCCCCCTAGCCTATTTTATTGTGTGCGCAGCACGATTGCATCACTGGCACTCCAACGGCGCACCAAAGTCAAGGTCGTCTGCGCATGTCCCCGAGCCTAACACGAACAGCAGCAGGGACCAGGGATCTCCTACCGTCTAGCGCTACAACTAACCAGCCCTCCTTGCAGTCAACGCCAGGAGAACGTAAAACTGTCAATAGGCCACGCCAGACATGACTCACGTACAGTTCTGCTCCTGCCGCTGCCGCCAGACCTTCACCACCGCCCAACACCTCCAGTTACAGATCCAGGTCTGCACAAAGCAACACTGAGCGGCACCCTTGCCTGCAGAGCCCACAGAGGGCGGGAACGCTTCGCCCACACCATCAACATCATCACACACCAAGCCATCTACTCCATGGACTACGTACTCATTCCTTCGCTGAGCCTCCACCTCACATTCAACAACAACTCAAAATCCATTACCCTCTGGCAATAGCTTGCTAACATCGGACTGACCCAACTCTTCACCACACTGAGCCACAAGGCAGAGCACACCCTTGACCCCATCTTCGCATGTGGAAAATGCGTCAACTTCATAAACACCACTGAACGCCCATGGAGTGACCACCACTGCGTACACCTCCTCATCGTGAAACCCCAAGCCACCCAAACCCACAGCCGGCGCAACACAAAGGTACTGGAGCTGAGTCACCAAGGAGCTGCTACACTCCACCATCAACGGCAACACCCACACCGCTGCAGCCAACACCAACGGCGCTGCCTGGGATTTCCACACATGTATCTCCAACTGCGCATACACACTTGCCCCATTATGCAACTCCAACCTACAGCATGCAAGAAATGCCACCTCGGTCACCACCGACCTCCAAGATGACAGATGCAGCTGCAGACGCCTGGAATAGAACTGGAGCAACATGAAGGAACCCATTAGACATCACCACCTACAAGGACACCCAGCTCATACTCTCCCTCACCAAGGCACCCACACACACCAGACTGGGCTTCCAGGAAGGATTGCAGCAAGTTGAAACATGGATGATCAACATCTGGGTGGTGCTTTACACGGAGGAGACATAAGTCCTCATCCTCGTAACCACCCCATCAGCATGTGACAACACTTGGTGGGCCAGCGCCGTCGGCAGCCCCCCCAATGACAACTCTAGGTACCTAGGCATCGTACTTGACTCCTCCCTCTCCATGAACCAACAGGTCTACGCAGTGGCCTGCAGCTGCTTCGACACCCTCTGCATCCTCCATGAGACCTTCACATGGATCCTCCCCCAGTCAGGAAAGACAGTCACCCACGCAGTCATTACCATCAGGCTGGACTACGGAAATGCACTATATGCCCACATAGACAGGTCTGTGCTCTGCAAACTCCAGACTGTACAGCACACCACCGCCACACTGGGCCTTGTGTACATACTTTCCTCATAGGTCGAGTCCCTCCATCGAACATACTTGGTTCCCACCTCTCCCAGCATTTGCAAATGTGTGGCAGAGGGGCTATGCCTTTGGGGATGGTTTGTCTGCAAGGCTAGCCCCAGTTACCATAGTTACTTGTGTTGTTGTGTCTGGTAGGTGGGCATGTTAATTGACATGTTGTATGTGAGATTGGCACGTGTGCATTCTCACATTTGTGAGTTCCATGATTGTGGAGTTGAGGTGTGTGGTATGTTCAGTTAGTACTTACCAACAAGCAGTGCATTTCCATATGTGCCATCCTGAAACCGCTGGTTGATGATGGACTGGCGGAAGATGTAGGAATCATGCACACTCCCTGGGAACTTGGCTACGACATTGGTGAACATGCCCTGGTGGTCAACTATTGCCTGCACATTGATGGAATGTGTGTGCTTTCTGTTTTGGTATATGTGTGCAGTGTCCACAGGGGGCACAAGTAGGACATGTGTGCAGTCAATTGCCCCCAACACCTGCGGGAACCCAGCTATGGCATAAAAGCCTTGCTTGGTCTCAAGCTGTTCCTGCGCAGTGTTGGGAAACGTAGGTGCTGGGGTATCAGGCTGATGATGCCATCCAAGACAGTTGGGAGGAACCTTGATAGGGCTGACTGTGAGACTCCCCCAACTCTGGCAGTTGTTGGTTGGAAGGTACCAGAGGCCAACATGTGCAGCACAGCCAGCAGCTTTGTCTGCGGAGGGATGTTGGTTATCCGCTCTGTTGGTGCCTGCAGCCTGTGGGCTATCTGGGTCAGGATGCGGAGGATGGATGTCCTTTTGAGCCTGTAGTGGGCAATGACATCCTCTGGCGTTAGGTCTGTGAGGCTGAGGCATGGGCGATGGACCCGCTGTCTTCTTTGGCGCTGCCTCCGTGGTGGTCCTGGGGGAGGTGGCAGTGGCAGTGGTTGTTGTGGCCTTCTTGGTGCTCCAAGCTGCATGAGTAGTACCTCCATGGCATCAGTGGGTCTTCAGATGAGGCTCTGGGCTAGTCTCCCTTATGTACTGTTATTTATCACCATTTTTAAGACCACCTTTTTTCTGGTCTTAAGTTCCAGCCGCTAACGGGCTTTAGCGGCTGTTTTTTTAACGTATCGCGGGAAGGGGCAATCGCGAAGTGGGGTTAGCGTGCGTTTTTGCACGGGAACGCCTACATTGCATATCATTAGCGATAGTAATCGCTAACATCGTTGGCGATGCTGGATGCGGTCGCTATCGCCAGAAAGCTGTCGCTAAAGGCTGTTAGCGACAGCTTGTTAATACGGCGATAAAAATATCGCCGCATTAGCTGCAGGAAAGTGCAGCTAACGCGGCGTTCACTCGTTGTACATATGCCCCTAAGTGATTAAGACAAACGCCTCATTATATGTAGAGCAGGGAAGATCTGTGAACACTACTGAGGTCGCATCTTCTGACCTGTAAACTCAGAGCATACCAGCTTCCAACGTTCGGTGGCGGCAAGTCAAGATGAGGCAAAAATAGACGCAGTGGTTTTCAACCAGGAATGAAATAAAATCAATCCAGTTAGAGTCAAATCGAAATAACGCCAGCACTTCCAAGTTCTGACGTAGTACCGCAGAAGCTGGAATGCGCACCCGTAAATCATGCATTCTTCGAACAGAAATTAACTTCTTGCAGTCGCGGCATTCACCGTCATATGTTCAAAACCATCCTACAGTTCAATCAGTCGTGAATCATTATATCTTAATAAACTGCCATTTAATAACATTTTCAAGAGTCTTTAGCCAGGAAGGTGATTGATGCTTCAAATAAAAGTTTGAGGCTGCGAGTAGGCTCCACCACCTCAATGGACCTGCAGTAGTTAGTTGTTAAAGCGGGGCGCCTGCCAAAAACACCATGGATTCCCTGTCTGCCTGTCTCTCGGCGACCTCATTTAAAGGTGTGGGCACTGCAGCAATTTCACCAGGGGAGCCTTAGCTGGAAATAGAATCACTTGCATTTGCTCTAGGTAACATTGCAACCCATCATCTTTTGCCCAAATAAGGAAGGTTTAGGCCTGGCAAAAGGTTTATCTTGCCAGGTCGAAATGGCAATTTAAAAATGCATACACAGGCTGTAATTACTGCTGCAGCCCACTAGTGGTATTTAATTGAAGGCCCTAGGTAGAATATTAGCAGCATATATTAGGGATTTATAAGTACATTAAATGTTCCAATTTGGTATATGCCATTTTTACCATGTTTAAAAGATCGCGCACAAGCTTATTACCACTGCTTAGCAGGCGTAAAGTGTGCAGAGTTCTGTGGCCACCAAAAATGGTTTCAGCAAAAGAAGGTAACAATCTGAGGGAAAGCCATGCACAAGATAGTAATTTCCAACATGTGTCCCCCCACCCCTGAGCAGAAAGTAGAGAGAACTACACACCCTCACTGGAGTTCTCATTGCTAAGGCGTAAAATCCTGGAAAGGCCATCAGCATTGGGTAGTCAGCCCCAGGGATGTTCACTCTAAAGTTCATTCCTTGTAGTGAGCTTGTCACCTCAACAGCTTTGAATAATGACCCCACATGTGCATGAGACATTTGAGGGGTCTGTGGTCTGTCTGAATCCAGAAGTGAGTCCCAAACAGGTATGGTCTCAACTTCTTCAGTGCCCAGATCACTGCATATGCTTACATCTCTATTGCACTCGACCTCTGCTCCCTGGGAAGTACCTCCTACTGATGAAGGCTTCAGGTTGGTCAAAGTTCTCAACATTTAGCTGTGACAAGTGATCCCCAATGCCGTCCTCTAAAGCAACTGTCTGAACTAGGAATTCCTTGGTGAAGTTATGTGTCCTGAGCACTGGTGCTGTACACATGACCCCATTCTGGGTATCTAAAGCTTTCTGGTATACCTCTTTCTAGATCACTATTTTGAACTACTTTCTGGACATTCAGCTCAGTCAAGAGGGCAACAATGGTGCCATATCGTTGAACAATTCTCCTGGAGTACCCAGTGAGGCCTAAGAAGGCTTTCACCTAGGAGGCTCCCAATCCATAATGGTCTGTGTCTTGGGCTGGAGAGGTTGAACCTTGCCTTCCCAAACTTGGTGGCCCAAGTACACCACTGATCCCTATCCAATTTGGCACTTACTAGCCTTGATAATCAGGCCTGCCAGTTGCAGGGCCTGAAGCACTTTCCGGAGGTGGTGAAGGTGGTCATCCCAGCTGGAGCTGAAAACAGTAACATTATCCAAGTAGGCGGCATTGACGTTTTTTGTCATGACTGTTGCGTCGCTTCAACATTAGAGAACGGGTCCACGGCTAATGAGCTACTCCACATCAGTTGTATCTCAGCGCCTAAAAACTTGACCATGCATCATGAAAATGTTGGCCTTTGTCTGAATTGGTCAAATTACAAGCCGTTTCCATGTTAAGCAAGATGAAGGAAGTAACCCAGTTAGGGCCACCCGGGTCACTAATGACCACCTCTCAGCCTTCTGTACTAAATGAAGAGTCGGTCAGACAGTAGAGAATACAAACCAATAACTGTTTATTCAGATACACTCAGAGCGGAGCCCCATCTGCCCAGTTGCTAGAAGTGCTGCAGAGGGAACTGAAAACAACAAGCGTTTCGTAACTTGGCTAAAACACACCCACAGTGGAATTTTCCAAGCAGGTGCAGCTAAAACAGTGAAATACAGAAAAAACGGTTTCAGAGCTCATATCTTACACAAAGTATCATGGTCCAAGGTCGTTCCATCTGGGCCCGCCACCAGATAAGAAGTAGAGGGCCTCTATCTAGTGAGAAAGCTATGTGCTAACATAAACAATGTGCTCATTACTGAAACAAGCCTAACGTGGCAGAAACGAAACTCTAAGAGGAACATTTCTCGGAATTAAACTAGATCAGTTTCGACAGCCTAAAATGGCGCCCAAATAGAAAGTGGCTCAGCAAATGCTAACTTACATGGAGCATGCGTGAGCATAAACGATTCTATTCTAACAAAGATGCCTTCTATACTGATACGTACCTGATCACTTGGAGAACGTTCTTTTCCAGGTACTGATGTTGCTAAAACCTTTTGCTTGAATCTCTGTCAGCTCCTCATGAGGCTTCCGAACCAAGAGGGTAGCCCTGGACAATTGCCTGCTGCCCCTTTCCTGTTACTTAGAACTTGCACCTGTAAGTAACAAATCACAATTACAGATCACCAACAGATTTCTGTCAAGGGAAACAGTAATGAGAACATGTGCTGTGTTATATAAGAAAGCCTACTTACAGCCAATCAACATCTGAAGTACAATATCAAATTCCTAATACTGAATTGAGTAAGACTTATTTCACAAAGCCTAACCACAGAATTTCTTTTTTTTTTTTTTTTTAGTTTTGAACTTTCTTTTAAGTAAACACCAAGACTGTATCAGTTTGGTAATGAGCATAATTCCTGATGTACAGTGATTCCATTTGTTAATTAAGGTGATGTTTTTTAGTTAATGAATATTTATATTAGAAGAGTAGAAGAAAGACTTTCTGTTCTCTCTTACACTCTAATATGTTTTTCATGCCTTGTTTCTTGTAACTACACAGATATGAAATTTCTTCCATCTCTACTAAGGATTCCCCATATAGAAGGAACACCACATGTGGAAGACAGGCCAGGCATAACAGAAAGTGTCTTGTTTTCTCAAAATGAATTTCACCTTTTCTCTGGGTATTGGTTGGGTTTGGAGTGCAGAACTGCACTCGGATTGGAACAGTCTGTGGGAGGTATTGGGAACATTCTTCTTTGGATCCTGGTCACTCCCACAGGGTCACTCAACCTGCAAGGTTAGTGCTCATGCATTACATTTTCTATCCCAGCCAGGACTAAGATGACCAACCTCTGGAAGGTGGCAAGGACATTCTTTAGTCCACAGGCCATCACTTTGAACTGAAAGTGGTCCTCTGATGGGAGGCGTGGTTTGGTACCGGCAGAGATGGCCGCCTCGTAAGCAAGCTCTGCATAACCTGAAGCCCCGGCCATGCGTATAAGCATCCGTTCCTACCTCCACAAAATGGGTGCCCAAAGCTGCGGGAACTGACTCTGGAGCTGACCGGGGGTCTGCCAACACCTGACCCCCACTGTACATTCTGAAACCCGCGATCGTTTCGATCATCATCCCGGCCCCCCGCATGTGTGTGCTGGGGCCGCACTGAACTGTTCCACACGCCCTTCTGCTCTGACCAGCAGCGTTCAAGCTGAGCCGTGAAGAGGGAATCTGAAAACTGGCTGGTGTTGGGGCTGCTTTGGTTGCATCTGGGGACTACCGGAGGAGCTGCGGTGATGTCAGGCATAAATGGGGCAAGGGAGGCAAAGGCTTAGAGTCGGGGGTGCCTGCTGCACTCCCTCCGATCGCTGCGGTGGAGCATCGAAGTGTGAGGTGACCGCAGACTGATCAAACACAGGGCTGCCTGCTTTGCTGAAGATCGCGGCGTACCAGGATCACAGTGAGTGTGACTGCCCCTGAATTGCAATACCCATACTTGCAACCCGAAACAGCGGGAGAAGTGATCGATGTGACCCGCTTCTGGCGGCCTACGTGTGGTGCAGGGATAAGGCCCGGCCAGGTGATTGACTATCCCCCGGCCCTGCAGGTACTATTGGGAGAGTTCCAGGAGCAGACAGGGCCCTGTGGGAGGCCTTACTCTGTGAAGCGCAGTGATAGTGGATCTGGGGGCCCACGGTCTCTGCTGAGACTGCCACTGAGGATGGAGGTGCACTGAGGCCTACGACATGTGTGAGTGATACTATAGGTGGGAGACACCAGGATTTTTCCCCAACATTCATACTGGCCAGCAACCAGAGACAGTGTGTGGCATGGGAGACCAGGAATCACCAAGAAATGCTTGCTTGCTCAGAGGCACTCATTGAGATTTAGAGCGCTGGAGGTGGACAAGACAATCTGGGTCTGAAGGGGGCGGCTCTGGGTGTATGTCACTATGGGCGGCAAGGGACCTTTTGTGTGAGGGCCACCTGATGAGTGACATCCAGAGGTATGGTGAGGAACAAGGGACAGCACCCCACACAAACCAATAAAATGGATAAATATGCTGTGACGAGGCCTAGCGTGGAGGCAGGTGGGAATGTGGAAGCAGAGACTGTACAGGAGACGGCACTTGGCCCTTCTGACGAACCTACATTGGGGGTGATAATGGCAGCAATCCGAGACCTCAGGGGCTCTCTTGAACCAAAATTGGACGCAGAAACGATAGGTGTTATGCTTCTATGCACCGGTTTCAAGAAAATGACAGAGAAGGTCTTGCAGTCGGCCACTAAGAGACTCAAAACTCAGGTCCAACTACTGAGCAAACAACACACAGAGGTCGCAGCTTGTCTGGAGGACCAGGAGGGGCACACTTGAAGAAACAACATAAGAGTGGTGGAGGTCCCTGAGGGAAATGAGGGGCTGAGTGTCGATCTCTTCTTATCACCAAGACGCTACGCTCCAAGCGACTATCCAATTTTGTCATCATTGAAGGGCACATAGAGCACCAATGCCACCACTGAAGCCGGGGGCCCCTCCCAGAACAATTGATGCAAGGGTGTTCAACTACAGCGTCAGATACATTTGGAGCTCTACCTGCCCCACCAGCTCCCCGACCCCGTCCACGAGAACCTCGTCCTCCAGGGACTGCCACCTTCTGCAAGAACAGAAACAGCGGTTCCTGTGGGAAAATGACAAAGGATGTGGTACTGATATGCGCAATCGCAATGTCTATGGGTTATATCGATGTCGGAAGGAGAAAGAACCATACACAGTCAAATATTCAATAGTAGTTATTTATATAAGTATAAATACAATTTTACAAATTTTTAAAAGAACAGTGATTAAGTGTCCCCAGTGAACATGGAACCTAAAAAAATAGTGGTGACGTATTAGTGACATATACAATTGGTTTCCAACATTTGTAAAGTCGACCATTAGAGAAAATAAATGATTATAACAGCATCCTTATTAAATAATAGGAGTAGGGAAAAATGGTTCGCTTTGCTTTTGTCGAGGGCGTTTCGACCCCTAGTGCAATGAGAGGTCTCTTCAGGACCTATAATGTAGGGACATCTATGAAAAAAGAAAGAAGAAGTATACTGTCAGAGTGGGCCTAATGTAGTCTAGCAGGCAATGTCAGAGAGGTAGGAGCGGCCTGTACCTGAAAAGGAGGATGTCAGGTCAGCATGAAAGAACGTGCACCTCAGGGAAGTGATAGTGTGATAAATGAAAGGTGTATACTCACATCGGACCCAGCCAGGCACTACGCATGTGGAGGGAGGAATGAGAAGAAGAATTAGCGCAAGTAAACACAAAAGTATGCCCTTGTTACTTTGTGTGAAAACCAATAAATATGAACGCACCCCATGGAGGGGAAGGGGGGCTGACACTGGTGGCTGCACAGATCGCAGAATGTAGTGAAGAAAATTATATTAATTCGGACCACAACAATCCGAGTTGTGTAATATGGCCTCTGTGAAGGATAAAGAAAGGCCATCCAGTGTAGTCTGCCACAACGTAGCACAATTACCGTGCCAGAAAAGGAAAATCCTTACCGGGAGCAGGACGAATTCGGAGGCCTCACCTGGCAGGTAAGAGCACTTTCAGTGCCAGCAGATATTACACTGCTACAGCAAGTGAGCAGTCGCCGTCCATTAATTACCCTCCCATTTTTATAGATACACGGATCGACGTGTACATCAGTGCCACAATTCCACATCTCCCATAACAGAGGGCGGGACAAATTCGTCCTGCTCCCGGTAAGGATTTTCCTTTTCCTGACTTCTTGGTTGGTCTGAGGGCGTCCTGGGAGGAGGACGTAGGATCCCTGGATGATGAGGACTGGATGGAAGTCATTCAAAGTCACAGGAAGATAGCCATATGAGCATGATTTAGATTGATCCAACTCAGGGTACTCCATACGGCATACTATTCCAGGGTTCTGTTACATAGAATGCATACGGGAGATATGCCTTTCTGTCTGAGGGGTTGTGGGCAGGAGGGTACCTCCTTCCACATACAATGGGAGTGCCCCTTGATCCACGTGTTCTAGAAAGAGGTCCTGCAAGTTATGACTGAGATCCTGGGACAGAAGGTCCCCGCTGATGCCAAGTTCCTCCTTTTGAATGTCTCTGGAGAAGAGGTGTGGCCCAGGTACCAGAGGATCTGTTTGGCGACCGCGGCAATAGTGGCTAAGCGCAATATAGCGCATGCCTGGGTTTTGGGCGTCTCTCCTCGACCTGCAGCACAAAAAATGGATCTTGACTGGTGCCAAAGGGCAGAACGGGTAGTCTACTAAAGTAGAGGCTGCCCTAACAAATGTGACAAAGTGTGTGGCAAATGGTGTGCATATCGGGGTGAATGACTGTAGGAGGGCTGGTGTGGTAATTGGGGTGGATCAGGAGGAATGTTTTGACAGATACTGCAAAATTGTAGCATTTAGAAGTCAAGGGCTTTTGTGTTCTTGATTGTGTATGTTATACCGCCGACATAGTCGCTATCTGTATCTTACCCATGAATGAAGAGCATTGCATTAACACCTGTATCCATTGTTGTATGCATTATTCTTGGCTTGTACTCAAAATAAAAAGATTTCCCAAAAAAACAGAAAGTGTCCTCTGGGGTGGAGGATGCAGACCTCTCCTTGGCCCCATCGGTCAGGGAGATCTGTTAGTACCGTGATGTCAAGTCAAAGGTACTGAAGAACTTGGCAGCCCCCAACCAATCAATGAGCACATCAGCTCTGGGGATAGGGTGAGAATTAGTCTAAGTGACTGAATTTAGGCCCCTCTAATCCACACAGAACCTAAGTTCTGGGGTGGTGCCCAGTAAGCATTCTTGGTATAATAATTCAGCCTAGAATGATCATTATGGAAAAATGAAAGCATGTAGATGTTAGAAGTGAAGAAACATGTTATATATGTATTGAAAATATTAGAGTGTCTTGTCAAATTGCATACCTAGATGGTTTGCACTAGCTTTAAAATCTATTGTTTTTAAATAAATTAAAAAAAGATTACCATTTTGTCATTGTAATTTTAAAGTTTTCTTAGGCGGTGCATTATAACACATCCATATGTACAGAGGGTCAGAATTACTTGGCATGCCATGAAAGTACATGAATATTTAATGAATACCCCTTGTGAGCTGGCTGTAAACTAAGGCATTTTAGATGATATTTTGGAGGTTTGTGCTATAAAATATACCATTTGGCCCAATTTGTATTTATAAGCCTATCAGAATGTAGTCCCTGAAATCACTTGTTAGAGAAGCCTTGCTCACTGAGCATTACAGGGCGATTCAGGGTCAATATCATGGTTGTTACCAGTCACCTAAGATATGACAGGTAATTTCTACTACAAAGTCTGCTCTACTTCCCCAATGCTATTTCCTCTTGTAATTATGATTCTATAGACCCTTCATAAATATTTGTAATGCTCAGATCTGTAGACTGTTGTCATTGAAATGTAATCATGAATCACTTTGTGCCACTAAAACTTGGAGCAAAATTAAAAATAAATACCCGCTTGAATTAGCTGTTATGATATTAAATCGGTCTTCAATAAAGTTTTTGGACATTCATTTTTTAAGAAATTTTAAATCATGTTGAAAATAACTTGACAAAAAGTAAAAACTTCTGATAGGCCTATTCTAAGAAACTGTGAGTATATTGAAGAAAACAAGCATATATATTTCAGTTTTCCATAACTTCTATAAATTCAAACCACCCGAATGTAAATGTAAAAACTTTAAATAAAATGCAATAAACATATAAAAGTTGATGGGAGCAATGCTGCCATCGCTCTGGTTGGAATTCCAACTTATTGTTTTTTTGACAAACTTTGCTACGCTAGACAGAGGACAACCTAACGCAAATCCATACTTTAGGCAGAAGAGGTCAAACTGATCTGGGATTGCTTATGTCCCCTTCTGGAGGGGAAGGTACCTGGCAGTTCAGGATGGTCTGTTCGCTTGAGGAGTAGGGTCAGCCCTAATTAGCATAAGGTGGTCAAGAGTGGCATGGTAGGTGTTAGAAATGGGGGTCTCTAGTTGGCAAGGGTTTGCACCCTTGTCCAGTAAGGGACCATTCCTTCTATTCAAGATAAGGGAGTTACACTCCTAAAATAACCCCTGCTCACCCCCTTGGTAGCTTGACACGAGCAGTCAGGCTTATCTTAGAGGCAGTGTGTAAAGCATTTGCACATAACCAACAGTAATACAGTGAAAACACTACAAACGAACACCACACCAGTTTTTAGAAAAATATTCAATATTTTATATACTTAAAACAAGACTAAAACGATAAAAATCCACAATACAGTACTTAGAAATCTTCAGTCATCAAAATAGTCTTGAAATATAATTCCTAGAAGTCAATAGCTCCGTCTGAAACTATCACAGTGTCGTGAACAACAAATCCAAACAGTTCTAGCTGACCGCGGTGTTACGGGACAGCTACGGTGTCGGGAAGTCCCGCAAAACAGTACCTTTAGAAATGCAGGGCCTCGGCGACCTCTCGATGAGCCCCGAAAGCAGGGCGTCTTCAGGCGTCGGTTCCAGAAGTCGGTGCAGGAGTCGTCGGGCCCTTGAAGTCGCAAGCATTGCAGATCGAACTCCTCGTGGTTCAAGTCAGGAGCGCTGGCATTGGCAGGCATCGGGGCTGCGGTGCGAAGTGTAGCGCTGCGGCGTGCGGTGCCCTCAGGTCCCAGTGCAGGCAGCGGCTCAGTGACGGTCATCCAGCAGCATCGGTGAAACCAGGACTGTGGTGCGAAGTGATGCAGAGCTCGTCGCGGTGCTGGCAGGTCACGGTGCAAACAGCGGTGTCATCGTTGCTGAAGCACTGTCGTCGGCTGACAAACTGGAGTCGATGGCGCCGGCGTCAGTAGGCCAAGGCTGCGGTGCGGGATGAGGACGGTGTGTCGTGTAGCTTACAAGCCCTGCCCTCGAACTACAGTGCAAGCTGTGGCATTGATGTCGGCGTGGAGCGGCATCGTCGGGGATACCAGGGCGAATGCATGAAGCGAGGCGGTGTGGAGTGCGGTGCCCACAGGTCGCGGTGCAAGCAGCGGCTCGGTGGCGGGGTCAGGTGGTATCATCGGTGAGACCATGGTTGCGGTGCACATTGCGGCGGTGCCCTCTGCAGTGCCTTCGGGACACGGAGTTGGCAGCGGCGTCATAGACAGCATTGGGTTGCTTTTTCTTCTGTTGCAGCACAAAACACACAGTCCCCAGTGCTGTGGGCAGAAGAACTTGAAGTCTTTGCGGTTCCTGAGACTTCTTGAACAGGGTGCAAGCTCTACCTCAAACCCTTGGAGAAACACACAAAAAGGAAGTTGCAGAAAGTTCAGTCCAGTCCTTTCACTGCCCAAGACAGAAGCAGCCACTGCAGGCCAACACAGCAAAGCACACAGCAAAGTGGTAGTCCCTCCTCACAGCTTCTCCAGCTCTTCTTCTTGGCAGTCTTCTTGGTTGCAAAAGAGTTCTAAAGTTTAGGGGTTTGGGGCCCACTTTTTATAGCTCAAAATCCTTTTTTCTCTGGGGGCAGAGAGTGTCTGTGCCCAGCCAGAACCAGTTCTGTCCTCTCTGGTACAGCTTCCTGGCAGGAGGTGGAGACAGCATTGTCAGAGGCAGACCAGGCCCATTCAGGTGAAAGGAAATCTCCTCCCCCTACTCTAAATGCGCCCAGGTCTATTCAGCCCATCCCTGACCCATCTAGACTCTCTGGAGCCACTGCTCCTCCCCAGCCCCCGTCATCCCAAAGCCAGACAGTCAATCCACAAACCCAGCAGAGGTACACCTGAAGGCTAAGCAAGAAAATACCTACTTTCTAAAAGTGGTATTTTTATGGGCGGAATTTGCGTAGTCGCGCTACGCAAAGCTCCGCGAAACGGTAAAAAATCTTCGCGAGCACGCAAAAGTTCAGCGAACACGCGGAATTGCTTGTGCCGCCCGTTCGCGATGCTTTTTTCCTGTTCGCGAACGCTGTTTGCGTGCTCGGGGAGAATTATCTCGCGAACACGCATTTTGAAAGCGCGAACAAGCAAAAAATTCTGCGAAGCCGCGGATCGCGGAATTTTTGGCAATTCCGCGTTCTCCGCGGAACGCGAAATTACCCAAATTCCGCAAATTCCACGAGCGGAACGGAATTTACCACCCAGGCCTACACAGAATGTAAAAATCACCTTTACTAAGCGATGCATCTTTAGATTCTGAGTTCAGGCATACTAAACTTAATTTGTCTACCTTGTTCGCAGGGGTAGTTATATTTATAAGATGTTATAAACAACTCCTCATTCTGTCCTATGGGAGCAGGTAGCCTTGCAATAGTGAAAAACGAAATTGGCAGTAATTCACTGTCAGGACATGACACACACCAGGGCATGTCCTACCTTTCACATACACAGTGCACCCTGCCCACAGGGGTAACTTGGGCCTACCTTAGGGGTGACTAATATGTAAGAAAAGGGAAGGTTAGGGCCTGGCAAGTGGGTACACTTGCCAAGTCGACATGGCAGTGCCAGACTGCCCACAGGCTCTGCAATGGCAGGCCAGAGTTACATTTACAGGCTGCTTGTGTGGGTGGCATAACCAGTGCTGCAAGCCCACTAGTAGCATTTGATTTACAGGCCCTGGGCACACACAGTGCACTGTACTAGGGACTGACTAGTTAATCAAATCAGCCAATCATGGAAACACTAATCCATAATAACAATTTACAACACTAGCACTTGCACTTTAACACTGAACAGCAGAGAGAAAGTGCGCAGAGACACTAAACCAGCAAAAACAGAATCAAAACCGGGAAGTCAGAAAGCAAAATGCCAGGGGAAACACGCCAAAAGATGCCAAGTCTAACAGTAGGTAAAACATGATGGACTGAAATGAGGCCCCAATTGATTCCCAGTGGCTGAGATTAATTAAGGCATTACATCCATCATCTTGTTGCTTGATTTAGTTGATGCCTTAAGTGTGGCAGGAATGCCAAGATGTGGATCACTTTGCCATAGTACTCAAGCTATACCTCAATGAAGAGAAATAAATAAGTACAAACTTGTCTGGCAATTATGGTTTGACTGTTCCTATTGGAGCAGGACCAATACTGACTGATAAGACGGATCTCTGTCTAGAATGCCATAGTGAACGAAAAATGATGGTCTCTCATACCTGCCAACTCACACAGTGCCACAGAGTGACACACAATGTCGGCTCTCATCACACAGTCACCCGGTGAGGAGCCGATATCACACTGTGGCATGGAAAATGAGCTGAAAAACACTGTAAATAGTGGTTTTCCAGCTGGTTTTTAAGAGGCTTTGAACTGCTGACGCCCATTAAAGGGTTTGAAAACACCCCAGGACATATGCACCAGCGTCGGTAAGCTTTATTTGGGGGGAAGAGGGGGCTTGGGGGTAGGGTGGGTGTTCAAAAGTGCCTCCTAGGTACTTTTCAGTACGAGGCCCGCCCCTTCAAGACTCCGCCCCCTCCTCACACTGTGAGAATATTCTTCAAGTTGGCAGGTATGGTCTTTAATGAGTGTGTACTGTGTTAACTGTGTCATAGGACTCACGCTGCACCCTACTGATGATGCCCAAATAGACTGAAACCATCTGGAGCTGCTTATATTCCCTTATGGTGAGGGCTTCGTCTGACAGTTTGAGATGAACTGTTCCCATGTGGAGTAGAGTTAGTAGCTATTTGCATAAGGTGAGTTTCTCTCTAGAGTGGCATGGTGGGCAAAAATTGATGGACTGCAATACGGCCCCTATAGATTTCCAGTGGTTGCAATTAATTCAAGCATTCCATCCATCACTTTGTAGTTCGCTGTAATAAAATAGAATGATATGATTTACATGCAGAGTTCTTTTAAATGAAATATGCAATTCTATGGCAGGACCGGAGGTGAGGATTATGCTCTGCTTTCTTTATTTTCCAACACCAGCAGTTTTTAACAAGAACAGAAAAAAACTCTCTTTCTCATGAACCACGGGGAAAGGTCAGTCCACAAATCCATCCAATCAGCATCCACGCACGTCTCCAAGGCCCGGGGAATGCTGGGATACCTCCTCTTTCTTTTCCTGCTCACCAGCAGATAAGTCGATTTCTCTTGTTTCTGTGTGATTCCTTATTTGCACTGTGATTCCTTTTATGCATTGTATTATGCCTGAATGCTTATTGTAGCGCGGGTGCTTTGTTTATTACAGGTAGCGCGAGCGCTAGTGGCATCGTGTGTGGCATTTGTTTTTCAGCCGCGGGAGCGTTCCTCATCGCTTCTTTCGCGGCTCTTCAGCGGGCTCACGCACACGTTGACTGCCGCCAGAGGGCGCCATTACAGCGCTTCTCAGAACTCGTTGCTCAGCGGGAACGCGTTTTTCCTGTCAGGAATTTCCTGTCAGTGCGTCCCCCGCCAAGCAACAAGCCCGCTGCCTGGAAGCCTTGACACCCGGCTCCCGGGTCCGTAATTACTGCAGCCTGATGCCCTCTGTGGTCGAAAAAGCATCCCAGTGAGACAATTATCTTGCAAGGCTATCATTACCATAAGGGGCCCGGCCCAGGCATATTTTATACACGCTAGGTGTTAATTACCCCTTTATGTAGTGGGTGTGAGGCCCCAGGGTTGGTTACCCCTGACTCCTGCTTAGCAGACTAAATCTAGGGCTTATATCCCGCCAAAGTATTAGAGCCTTAGGCTCGCCAAAGTATTGACCAGATGGTCTGTGCAATCTAATAACCTTTAAAGCTATGGAGGAAGACTATGTGGAAGAAGAGACCTTTCAGGTCCTCCCTATTGATGACGGTTTTTGCGACACGGTGGACGCTTCCATCCACCATGCTGTCGCTGCGGCTATGGGTCCTTTTGAGAGGCGCATAATGAAAGTGGCCTACTCCTATGCCTCTGGGGAACGCCAACCCCCGCGCTCCCCTAAGAGGAAATCAGAGGCAATGGTGGACATGGGGGCTTTTGAACACCTTAAAAAGGCCTTCCTGGCACGCCCTGCTGTAGCACAAGTGGACCCGATGGATGAGGTGATCCCTTTATCCCCTGAGGGAGGTGACGACGAGGGAGATGATTCCTCTACGGAGTCCCTCGAGGAACCGCGCCCTTCTAGGCCCTGGCGCCCTCCCCAGGTTGCGACAGACGCTCCTCCAGACATGCTCGTCCCAGAGGATTTAGTACACCCTCGCTCCTCTATATGGACCCCGAGTGAAAAGGTGGCGCAATTCGTCACCAGCAGGATGAGGAAGCCCCTAGAGAAGGAAGTAAGGGCCTGTCTGCGAGCAGAATGCCCTCGCCCCGCCCTGGCAGGCAAGGTAGCCATCACTCCCGAGATTGATGCCAGGATGGCTTCTTTCTTGCAAAAGTATATTCGAGACCCCAAAAAGTGAATCGATAGGTCCTGGAAAGCTTGCCAGGACAAGCTCCTGGACGCTTGCGGCCCTCTTACAAAGATTGTAGACCTCGCGGAAGAGGCTAAAGCCTCCGGCACCGCGCTTTCCCCAGAGTCGATCTCAGGTTGGGCCCAGCGCGCCATCGTATTTTTAGGAAATGCAAATTGTGCCCTCTCGGCTGAGAGGAGGCGCTCTTTATTGCTTAAAGTGGACCCGAAACTCGGAGACTTGGCCTCCTCAGAGGCAGGGGCTGTTGCGGATGGGGGACTCTTCGGTGAGCCTTTTGTGAAGGAACTCATGAAGTTCGTCTCAATCTTCACCACCTTGGACAAGGCGCAGGCCTCTATTAAAAGAGTGTTCCACCCGAAGGTTTTTTTGGGGTCGGTCGTGGCCGGGGGCGCTCGACCGGCCGCTTCTATACTCAAGCCCCTAATAAAGGCTTCAAGAAGGCAAACGACCAGCCCAAACAGGGATTCTTCCAATCGCGGAGGAACAACCGGGGCAGAGGCGCCAGAGGAGGAGGCACAGGCCATTTAAAAAACCAATCAGGTGAGTCTCTCCCCTTACCCCCATTTGCTAATGGGGGGGCAGGCTGGCTTTATTCGCTCATAATTGGGAGGTCATTACTTCAGACTCTTGGGTACTTCAGACCATCAGAGGTTTTCATATAGAATTTTATGGGACCCCAAGACAAGAATCGCGGCCACGGCCCCTGGTGTTCACGTCAGCCCAAATTGCCCTGGTGGATGAAGAGGTTCACGATTTCCTCCGAAAAGGGGCGATAGTGTGCTCCTCCCTCCACCCGCACAGTTTCTTGAGCAATCTCTTTTTGGTGGACAAAACAGACGGAGGTCAGCGTCCAGTTATCAATCTAAAAGAGTTCAACAGCTGGTTGGTTTACCGCCATTTCAAAATGGAGGGAATCCACCCCGCGCGACCTCCTGCGTCCGAATGACTGGATGGTGCGCCTAGACCTGAAGGGCGCTTACCTATCCGTTCCGATTTTCCCCCGCATTGCAGGTTCCTTCAGTTTCAGTGGAGAGGGCAAACTTACGAGTTCACCACCCTGCCCTTCGACCTCTCCTCCACACCGTGGTGCTTCACCAAGGTGCTCAAACTGGTAGTGGAATACCTCAGAGCCCGAGGCTTCCGCCTCCTGATTTATCTCAACGATATTCTCCTGCTGGCTCAATCCTCAACCTTACTTGCAGAGCAACTACGGGCGGCTATACATCTTTTGCAAAGACTGGGCTTTGTCATCAACGGGAAGAAATCCCTCTTCGTCCCGGCTCAGCAAACTACGTTTCTGGGTTTTGTCATAGACTCTGTCAACAAGACGTTGAGTCTCCCTTCCAGGAAGATCTCCAAAATTCGTCGGGAACTCAGGCGCACCCTGGCCCGCTCCACCATATCTCTCCAGCAAGTTGCCAGGGTGGTGGGCCTTCTGTCATCCTCCATACAGGCCATCTTCCCGGGGCCTCTTCATTAAAGAGCCCTCCAACGGCTGAAAGCCACTCACCTCAGGAGGGGTCTGCAGTACTCAGATCTTGTTCCCCTCACAGTTGAGGTGCGGTTGGAAATGCAGTGGTGGCTGGACCACATGGAGGCCTGGAACGGGAGGGCCATTTTCGGCTCGGCTCCAGACATTTTCATAGAGTCGGACGCCAGCAGGTCGGGCTGGGAGGCACACTGTGGGGACTCCTTTACAGGAGGAAAGTGGTCCGCAGACGAGCAGCGGCTCCACAGCAATTGCCTGGAACTCTTGGCCGGTTCCTTCGCCATCAAGTGCTGGACGAAGGACAGAATCAGCTGCCATGTCCTTCTCAAGATGGACAATGTGTCGGCGGTCCGCTACATAAATCACCTGGGGGGGCACGAAATCCAAGGTGTTAGCGGACATGGCCAAGGAGTTCTGGACCTTTTGCCTGGAGAACAGCGTGTCGGTGACGGCGGAATACCTTCCGGGAGCTTCCAATGTGGTAGCGGACTGGTACTCCCGAGAATGGTCGGAAGTGAGCCTCTGGCAATTGGATACCAGAGTCTTCCGGAGACTTCACCCACTTTGGGGCCCATTCTCAGTGGACCTCTTTGCCTCTCGACTGGATCACCAGCTCCCCAAATTCTTCAGCTGGAAGCCGGACCCTCTGGCTGCGGCCACGGACGCCTTCCTTCAGGATTGGTCGAAGGAAACGGGTTATGCCTTTCCCCCGTTTGCCATGATCATGTGCCTCTCAGCGCAGGTTCGCCGTCAACAGGCGAAGGTAGTGTTGATCACGCCTTATTTGAGGTGGCAAGTATGGTTTCCAGTACCTCTGGAACTCTCTTGGGATTCTCCAATCCTTCTACCCAGCGATCATGTGATCCTTTGGGATCCCCAGGGAGGGCCTCTTCCGTTAGTCCTGCAGAATCGGATGCACCTCATGGCTTGGTGGATTTACGGCAACGTTGGAGACTCCGCGGCTTATCAGGAGATGCTCAGAACATCCGGGCAGCAGCGTGGGCCGACGGCACCAACAAACGATACCGTTCAGCTTGGTCCAAATGGGTGGGTTGGTGCCTTAGCCGAGTTCAAGATCCCGTGGGGTGCGAAGTGGTCCACGTCCTAAATTTCCTGGCCTCTCTGGCCACAGAGGGCTTGGCTTACCGCACCATTAATTCTTACAGGTCAGCCATCTCGGCGGGACATGACCCGGTGCAGGGCATTGCGGTGGGGGAACACCCTTTTGTCTGTAAGCTAATGAGAGGCATTCGCTTATCCCTGCCTCCTTTACCTAAATACACTCAATCATGGGACGTTAACAAAGTGTTATCTCTCTTTAAGTCCTGGCATTCCAATAGGTATCTGTCTCGCAAGGAGCTTTCAGCGAAATTAGCCATGCTTCTTTGCTTGATCTCCTGCCGGAGGGTTTCTGATGTGAGAGCCCTTGATCTCCACGGTCGAATTTTTATCCCTCAAGGGGTCACTTTCCACATGTCCCGCCGCACTAAGTCGGATTCTAGGGTAATTTCCTACCCGGCTTTTGACAAACATCCAAAGTTGTGCGTGGTGCGTTGCCTCAAGGCTTATGAAAGCATGACGGATGAATATCGACCGCACGGCGTAAACCAACTGCTGATATCTCTCAGGAAACCCTTCAAGGTCTTCTCCCACCATTGCAAGATGGATCAGATGGGTCATGCGGGAAGCAGGCATTGACATTTCGCACTTCGGTGCCCACTCCGTGAGAGGAGCGATGGCCTCCAAAGCCTTTTCCCTCGGGGCTCGCCTCGAAGACATTATCAATGCCGCTGACTGGTCATCGGACTCAATGTTTAAAAGATTCTATTTTAAACCAGTCGTTGATATGGCTTCCCTGGTGGTGGACAAGCTTTGAACGAGCATAATCCTCGCCTCCGGTCCTGCCATAGAATGAAAAATTTCCTAGTAGACACAAAGGAAAGTTTCAATTCTATTAAGGACTCGGAGGCGAGGATTATTCCCACCCGGTGTTCCTGAGGATTCAGTCACCCCCTCTTTTTTTCCCTACCCTACTCTATGGATCAACACTCCGTATGGTATAAGTAGGCTATCTGGTTTTAGGTTTAAACCTATAATAACTGATAAAACCCCACCGAAAGGAAAATAGCCATCACCAGTGTAAACATATAAACACTGAAAAAACACCTTCACAACCACAAACTAAGTGCCATTCAAAGAAAGGAAAAGATGAGTGAAAGAGTCATTATTATTTCTTCCTGAAGGGGCCAATACAATGTAACTTTGTTATACAAAGTTAGCAGCAGCAAGAAATACAGGGATAGCAATATTCTCCTTGAGTTTTGTTGTTTAGGGATGTCACTAAAATATTGTTTCTTCTTCCGTCTGCTTTTTTCAGTTTTGTGGTCTTTGGTCTAAAGATGCAGGGGCATATTTACGTTCCCTGGCGCATCCCTGCATATCAGCAGGGATGCGCCAGGGAAAATGTGTCACGCAAGTTTACCCTTGCGCCACGTCTGATGCGCCGCATTTACAATGCGGCGCATCGTGGCGCAAGGATAAGCAGATGTGTGACGCATCTGCCGGCGGAAGGTTGGCGCAGTGCTGAAGTTGTGTCGCAAGCGCGACGCAACTCCAGCACTGTTCCAACCTTCCCTATCCCTAACATGGTGCGTCAATCCTTACGCCTGCTTGAAGCAGGCGTAAGGATTTGACGCATCAGCGTCGGAAAAGTGACTGCGTGAAATCTTGTAGATTTCACTACGTCACTTTGCCGAGGCGTTCCTGCGCCGGAACGCCCCCCCCTGCGCCGGTATGCCCACATGAAACCTGACGCAGGTTTCATGTGGCACAGGGGTTTACTATGTGACGCATCTCCCTAGATGCGTCACGTTGTAAATATAGCGCATCGCGGCGCATGGTTTGCGTCGCCGCTGCGTCACATGCGTAACGCAACGGCGGTGCAAAAGTGGCGCAAGGGGCTTGTAAATATGCCCCGCAGTGTTTAGAAGCATGTTTTAGGTCTTATTTAGTTATTTTATAAACTGTAGAGAATCAGTAAATCAAAATCATACTTGATATTTTGGCTACATTTGATTTCATTGATGGGCAAAATGGCTGGTTTCTTAAGAATTCTTTCCCAATATGTACCATCACATTTACCCACAGACAGAGAATGGGTGAAATCCTTTGATACATCAGCCCCCTTTTCTAGTGAGTCAGGATTGATTATAGGTAAATTGCCAAACACCCAAGGCTTTAAACATTCAATTCAAGGTGTAGTGACAGGTATATGTGAAAAGAGTGTTGTCACCAAGCATCTGAGATAGTGGTGAAAACATGACACCAGACGTTTGGTAAACATGGCAGTGTCACTTGGAATGCTGCTGCAAAAAGTTCCTACCAAGTTCAATAGAGATTGGAGTGATATTGTTTGGATTTGCAGTAATTCAGCTATGTATATGAAAAAGTTGTATGATGACCTGTCAAAATCGATACCTGAGCTGAAGTGCTTCCCTGTAAGAGATCCTTGTCACTTGCTAGATAGTATGCTGAAAGCATCTTTACAATTTTCAGAGTTAATGAAGAATGCTATTGACTTTGTAGTCCGTTCTGGTGCACTGTTTCGTTATGCCCAGGAACTAAAATGCAAATATTTTTCATTTTGTGCTTTGTGTGGCGTCAAAGAAAGATTCATCCTACCTGTGTCATATAGCCGTGGTTCTCAGTTCTAAAGGCTGTGAATGCTATATTATTCATGTGGGGACTGTTTACAGAATGTTTGCTTAGTGATGATGACAATGGCAAGAAATGTGATGATCTTTGGTCACATATTGATAGTGATGTGAAAAAAGTACAGTCTACTGCATGCTTAGGTTTTTGCAGGAAAACATGACTGCTGTAGTGGACGTAATCAAAATTCTAGAGTCTGAAAACACCCTTGTCTACCAAGTGTTCCGCGTAATTGGTGTAGATGTGAAACATCTCCTTGAGAGTAGCCTGGGCGACACTTTTAGTCACTTTGGCACTGCAACATGCTCCATGTTAGAATTCTTGCCACTTGGTAAGCAAAGTAATGTTGAGGAGCAATTCAGAAAATTTAATTTTACAGTCTATGGGAAATGGCTAGCAATGATGCATAGAAATGTCCCTTCACCAACCATGGAATTTGAAGTTCATGAAGCCTCACTGAGGTACTCTTCACAAGTTCTAGATCCCTTCTGAATTTTCTCCAGACTTTGAAAAGTACTGCTTCATTTTTGACCGCTTCAATAACTGAGGGCATATGCGCCCAATTCAACGCATATGTTGCAGAACATGTCCTAGAGAATCACAATCTTCAGGTGCTCCAGCATTGGCATGGAAAGCTATGTGATTGGCGAGAATTAGTAAAATCTGAACTGGCTGTTTTGGTGTTGCCCGTCTCAAGTGCCAATGTTGAGAGGGCCTTTTCACTGATAAACCTTTACATAGGAAGGAGAGAGTGAGCGTGCATGATCAAAGACTCACTAAAGAAGTATTGTATGGTGCACTACAATAAGTTTGATCTGTAAAAATTTATTTGGACCACATATACCCTGTACACACACTGTCTATACACATGCACTATCAGTGTAGAAAGCAAGCAATAATTAAAAGCAAAACATTCCATAAACACCGTAAAAACACTGTTTCTGTTATTTTTAATGGCGCGAAAATATGTAACCACTGATAACCACTGTTTTTTAAGGTATTGAAAACACTGAAAAAACCCCAACAGAATTTACCAAAAATAGAAACTGAAAACAGGAAAGCCTAGGTATAAGTATTTATCTCTTACTTCTGTTGTGCACAAGGTTTTGATGTACATGGGCTTACACTTCAATTGGTCCTGTGTTTTCCGGAGGTTAAATTTCAACTGTGCTATGCCTTGTGATCACTGCGGTACTTAAGTTCGGATTCATATGGTTGTCCTCTCCCTCTTTCAGGATCGGAAATCCCAAAAACGGATTAATGGAAGTCGATAACGGCTGGATGGTCGCAGTCAAGAAAGAGGAGGTATCCCATCATTCCCCGGGCCTTTTAGACGTGCATGGATGCTGATTGGATGGACTTGTGGACTGACCTTTCCCCGTGGTTCATGGGAAAGAGAGTTTTTTCTGTTCTTGTTAAAAACTGCTGGTGTTGGAAAATAAAGAAAGCAGAGCATAATCCTCGCCTCCGAGTCCCCTTCGTGTCTACTAGGAAATTTTTCATTGTGCAACTAAATGTTCTTTTCGCTTGGTATTAAAATCAGATTGTTACAATTTCTCCAATTTCTACACGTGTGTAAATTAGATTTTATTTTTTATTGTATTTGTAACCAATGCTTTGCTGCAATGTTTAAAAAAAATCAACCCAAAGATATCAAATGTTTACATCACATTGTCAGTCTGAAGGGAATCTCAAACCCACTGTTTACTGATCGCACCATCTGTCCCAGGCATCAAAAGCACACACAATGGACTTTGAAAACTGTAATCTTGTGCTAAATAGTTGAACACTCAGCTTAATAGCTCTGGCTATTAATAAAGCCTCATTATTTTCTTCGGAATTTCCATAAAGAAATGCTTTTGTCACCTGCTGTGGAACATAACTTTAGGATTCTGCACAGCACGAAGTTTGTGGGCGTAGGTGTAAATGAACAATGCCATGATGCCAAACAGGTGGTTATTTCCCACCCGGAGTCACTAAGCCCTGTTATTTAGAAAGTGCGACCTTCTTGTAAAGCATGCCCCTTTCAATGCCCAACAATCTCTTTAACATATTTAACTCCTGATTGGGTAGTAATTCATGTCTTGGGAAAACATTTTTGTCCCAAAATAGTGGTATTATCTGATAGTTTTTTTGGGCCCAATTCTAGCTACTAGAAATGGCGAACAACTTGTGGTAATGGTCTTTGTTTCACGTGTTCATCGCACTGTATCCGCATTTCCATACTGCTTTGCCAATGCACATTATTTCAGATATTATTACCTCTAGGAAATTATGCGGACAAAAACTGCTGTTGCAAACGCACCTACTATGGAACTCGTGATTTGAAATCAGCCTAGACACTGTTTGCAGCTGATTTCAAACACATTGTGGCACTTGTAATGGGGCTGTAGTACGATTTGCATATGAGATGTAAGCACAAATAAATAATCATTCTAAAGGCATTGTAAAGGAGAGTGCTTTAAAGGCTCTGTAGTGTTCTCAAATTCATAGATGCGGCAATGGCCTTATCAAATTGTTCGCTTGACAGACAGAATAAGAATTACCCCATTGGACAATTATTTTGCAGTTTTGAAGATTCATGCGCATGAATTGAATATTACGAAGTCACACGTTTTACCACTAAAACGTCTTTAATTGCCACGCACACTCCGATGCGCTATATAGCAAGGGTGTGTGCGTGAGTCTAGCATAGGTTTTGACTGGAAGGGTCCCCTTCCAGTACAAAATATTATGCCTAAACTACTTTTAAAACTTTTCCTTTTTTGTATGCATGCTGTACAGTGCAGCACACATGCAAAGTTGGAAAAGAAAAGAGAAATGAAAACATTTCTCCTTTTAACGCCTGCTTTTAATTGGAATACATTTTTGGTTCAAAACCCTGTCTATTATCGTTAGTAGATAGGGTTTTGCGTCAAAAAGCACAGGTGGTTGCATGGGAATGCCCATACACTACCCATGTAACTCCCTGTGACAATAAGTACTGCAAAGCAATGCTTCTTTCTGCTTTACATTACTTTTAGTTCAAGAAAGAACAGGGGAACCCTACTCACTAAGGAACCAGGGTAATAGTTATATAGGAAAAACAATGGTTCCTGTGGAATAATATACTATGAGGTTATGATACATAAGCACAATCGCGATATAGAGGGTTAGATAATGGCAGAGCGCGAAGGAACCACCAACACACCGATTCCAGTGTAGTATATTTTATGGATTTTTTAAACAATAAAGTTAGGAGTAAACATTATACATCAAAACAACATTTGTGCATTGTGTCCCAAGTGACAAAGGGAACCTAAACCTAAGTGACAACGTGAATATTAAATACAAGGTTTCCACAGTTTGTACAAGTCGACCATTATCAAAATGATTCCATGTGAACAGCAGCTATATACAATGATATGTGCTGGGGAAATGGTTCGCTTCTTCTGTTTGTCGATGGCGTTTCGACCCTCAAAACAATGTGGGGTCTCTTCAGGACTATTGATGAGCCGCGTCAGTCAGCTTGATCGGGTCATTGTACCCGATCAAGCTGACTGACGCGGCTTTTTCTGAATCTACACGAGGAGCGCTGTCCCTCTTTTCCATTCTTCTACCGAGAAATACTCTCAGTGCATTGTCACTGTTAATCCACAAAGGTATTCTACAACGCTACGGCTGTGGCGTAAAACTAATTGAGCCCCTCTGTCCCACCTACATACCCCACTGGATTGACAGCCTGTCCTCACATTGAGTACCCGGACAGGTCCTCATGTGAGTAAACCTTTTCCTCTTTTCTTCACGTGTGGCACATTATTTTCACAAGGCTGCGCAACCATATATTCAGATGTCCCTTCATCAATAGTCCTGAAGAGACCCCACATTGTTTTGAGGGTCAAAACGCCATCGACAAATAGAAGAAGCGAACCATTTCCCCAGCACATATCATTGTATATAGCTGCTGTTCACATGGAATCATTTTGATAATGGTCGACCTGTACAAACTGTGGAAACCTTGTATTTAATATTCACGTTGTCACTTAGGTTTAGGTTCCCTTTGTCACTTGGGACACTATGCACAAATGTTGTTTTGATGTATAATGTTTACTCCTAACTTTATTGTTTAAAAAATCCATAAAATATACTACACTGGAATCGATGTGTTGGTGGTTCCTTCGCGCTCTGCCATTATCTAACCCTCTATATCGCGATTGTACTTATGTATCATAACCTCATAGTATATTATTCCACAGGAACCATTGTTTTTCCTATATATTACATTACTTTTAGGCACATTTTCAGTGCAAAAGAAGTTTTGCACTGGAAAGTACATTTTGCACTGGTTTGTGTCACTTTTGTGATGCAAACATAGTGCAAAATGCTTGTAACTCTGGCTCTTAGAGTGGCCTTTGGGTCAGCTCATTGTATATCATTTGTTGGTTTTCTTGTCAATCTCATTTACTTCCTTCCTATTCAATAGCTATCTTCACTCTTCTTGTGATTGTCCTTTCCCTGTGGCATAGTTTTATTTACCTTCCTTTTGAATGGATGACTTATGATCATCCAAGTCTCATATCAGGGAAATATTTGGTTCTTTTCCTTTCAGCACTCTATGGGAGTTTTTTATGGTGCTGAGGAGGGACAGGTTGCCTCACTCACATAGCCTGTGTTTAACACATTCAGGGCCAAATGTCTGAAGCATTTTTGAGGTCACAAATGGCACAATTCACAGAATTGGACCACTTGCGACCACAAAATGTTTTTATGGACAAACGCCAAATTGCGATTTTACAGAATCACAATTTGGGTTTTGATTTGGTATTTAGAAGGGATGTATTTAGGTCATCCCTTCCTAATACCGAAACACAGTGATATTTATTAATGTTTTGCCATCGAATTCCAGTCTTAAAACATTAATATTTTACCACCAATTCAAAATTGGTGGTAACCCATTTACAAACAGGAAGGGGTTTCAATAGAGCCCCATTCCCCTTTGAGAATGTTAAAAACAAAATTTAAGAGCAGGCAGTGTTTTCATGTACCTCTACCTACTCTCAAAAAATTAAAGCTAAGCGTTTAACTTTTAAACACATCCAGTTTTCCTTTAAGAAAAAACAGGATGCATTTAAAAAAAAAAAAAAGAAGACTAGTTTATTTAAAAGCAATCACAGACATGGTGGTCTACTAACTGCATCAGGTCAACGTCCCTGTTATGGCTGTGATTCCTAGTGGGTAGCAAATTGTGAACTACCTCATTAATATTCGTGAGGTAGGGCGATCTGCAACCCACTAGAAATCACTAATTTCAAAAGAAACTTTCATGTATTTAGAATAGCGATTACCAAATAGCTATTCAGAAAGAAATCGATATTTGGAAATCGCTATTCTAAACGTATGTACATCAGGTTCCAGGTGTACTTAGAGTGACTGGAAAGATACCTCTTCTCCCAGAGGCCCATAAATCTGCTCTCCCATCTGCTTTTGAGCACCAAATGGCCATAGAATTTGATCTAGTTCTGAAGCATGTGGAAAGTAAATTGCAAATATTTTCCTTTACTTTCTGACATTTCATAGGTAGCTTTTATGGTCCTTTAAGTACATGCAACCAGCCAAGTTTCCTGAGTAAAATTTGAAAAATAAACCATGCTATTTATAAAGGTTGAAAATATTGAATTCAATGTTCTCATTCAAGATACTGTAAAATAGGTGTTTTTCCTCCAGTAGTTTTAAATATTGCTTTATTTACTTTATTAAACAATGCTTTACAAACAAGCATTGATAAAGCCTATAGCTTAGTACTCACATTGTAAAAGAGAGCCCTATTAGCTTTACTATTGCTTGATTTAGACTATGATTAACCCAAGTGCTCTCAATTGAATATTGAATTCAATGTTCATCTTCAAGGTTCCTTAAGATATGTGTTCGTTTTTCCTTCAGTAGTTTGAAATATTGCTTCTTCTACTTTATTAAACAGTGCTTTGCAAACACACATTGATAAAGCCTCCAGCTTAGTACTCACCTTATAAAGGAGAACCCTATTAGCTCTTACCATTGCTTGATTTATACTATGGCTAAACCAAGTGCTTCTTTTGGAAGACTTACACTGCAACAAAAACCAAGCATTTAAACCTCTTTTTCATTCACATCAGGTACTGTCATTTCCTACCATATTGAGGGAGTGCATTTAAAATTGTGCCTCAACACTAGGAACAATTTACCTCTTGTTGTACTGCTTTGGTTCCAATGAACAATTAGCAAGCCCATGGATGCAGGCCTTAAGGATTTTATTTGAATGATACATGTTAAGCCCGTTTAACTTCCACATTTGTATCATAATCACATGATCAGTAATTTCCAAAGACTCTGTATCATCACACATTAGACTGCTTTTCAGATTAGTAATTTAATTAGTCAAGGAATTTGCGTACTTGTCGGCCTGTGAGCAAGCCATCTGGGCGTCTGCTGTTCTCTGCTCTAATATAGCTAATTTATTCAGAAATAAAAATACAAAGAGGTACTCAGAGTTTGTCACTCAGCCTGGTCCTATCTCTTATTCAGAGTCTTGGTCTTCACTGCATCCTATATGCGTGGCTGTTCTGAATGCCTTTTTCACCTTAACAACATCTGTGGTTGAAGAGGTCGGGGTTAGATTAGGATCTCCTGATAACTCTTGCCTTCATCATGTTCTAGCTGCTAACAATAAATTGCTCTGTCCTTGGATAACTGAGTTGATTAACCTGTCTTTGGAATCAGTCATTTGTCCTGATGTATAGAAGAATGTCCTGGTTCTTCCACTATTGAAAAAACCTGGGGCCAACCCTATTAAGATGTCAAACTACCACCCTATTTCACTATTACCCTACTTGACTAACATTTTGAAAAACTGATACATTTACAGCTCTCCCATTACCTGGAAGACAACAACATGTTGAACATCACACAAGCAGGGCTTAAAGTGAACCATAATACCGAAGCCTCTCTTTTAGCAGTAACTGATAACATTAGGCACTATTGTGGATGAGGGTGAATTGGGGGTCTTAATCCTTCTTGATTTGTCTGATTTTGAAAGCTCTTAAATGCTTGCAATAATTTTTAGTTGACGGTACGCAATCGATTCACATCCCACCGTTCAGATCAGATCCCACAACAGTTACATGTGGGGTAATATACATATAGCACCTCTAAAATCTATTGTTCGATCTAAAGGTTTCGACATTCTTTCATATGCAGATGACACTTAGGGCCTCATGAGTGGCAGTCCACCCGACATCCAGTGTATCTGTCCGACTGCTGGATATAGATACCGGTGGTCGGAGCGATTTGGGTGGGGGGAAAGACCGCCGCCTCTGATAGGCTCAAGGAGCCCATAGGGGTGGTGGTCATAGCCTAATCCCACAATGGAGGCGGTGCCTGCAGAGGTACCTCCGTAGAGATTAGGATTTCCCTTTAACTCAGCCTTTACATGATGGTCCCACCGCCATGTAAAAGCAGATGTGAAGTGACTTTGGGGGTCCCTAACAGGGCCCCCATCCCCCGTGGGCCTCCGCTATGGATCCAGGGGGGCACCTGTGGTGCCCCCAAAATATCCATGCACCGTGTGCCAGGCACCATCCATGCACCTGGCTTGGCCACATGGTGCCTGGCACACGGTGCATGGATGTTTGTAGACATGCATTTTACTATCGCAGCTTGTGCTGCGCCCCTTTTCCGGGCCTCAGCACAAACCTCAATAGCAAACTGCATGTTTCCGACCGCCTTTATGGCTGTCAGATCGTAATATGGTGGGTGGAGCCGCTGACTACATGTCAGGCGGTCTCCATCCCGCAGCATTGGCGGTCGGACGCTCGGCCGACCGCTATTGTAATGAGAACCTTAGTAGTGCCAATTGCTGAAAATGTCAGAGACACAAGACTTGATCTTGTGGAGTGCCTTACAGAGATGTCAGTCTGGATGTGTGATCATTTCCTTAAGCTGAACGAAGATAGACTAAAGTGATTGGGCCTGATTCACAGAACTAATCTGAGACAAAATCCTAAACTTACTACTTTTGGTATTCACAGAAGGCATTTAGTAGTAGTAAAGTTAGGATTTTGTCTTACGTTTGTCTTAAGTTTGTCTTAAGTCTGTCTTACGTCTGTCTTAAGTCTGTCTTAAGTCTGTCTTAAGTCTGTCTTAAGTCAAACTTAAGTCAAACTTAAGACAAAATCCTAACTTTACTACTACTAAATGCCTTCTGTGAATACCAAAAGTAGTAAGTTTAGGATTTTGTCGCAGATTAGTTCTGTGAATTGGGCCCATTGTGTTTGGGAAGGCAGATTCCATTTGGTCTAGCTTGTGGTGGCCCCCTAAACTTGGCCGTGTTCCAATTCCCAAGACTTTCACCAGGAACTTAAGAATTATAATAAACAAGGACCTATCCATGAAAGAGCAAGTAACAGTGGTGTGTGGCATTTGTTATGCTACTCTCCATCTTTTATTTAAGATCTATAACTGGTTGCCAATGCAATGCCACCGTATGATTGTCCCGGCTCTTATCATCAGCTGCCTGGACTACAGCAATGCTTTGTAAGTACACATGGCAGATTCTCATTTTTCGTGGCTTCAAGTAATCCACAACACAGCAGCCACATTAGTTTGTTATCTAGCCAACAGATCATCACTGGCTCGAATTTTAAAGTCACTCAACTAAGCTGCCTGTGCACAGGAGGGCAACCTTTAAGTTGCTCTGTCATGCTCATCAGGTCTATTACAGATCCGGACCTGGTTATTGGAGCAACAGAATTATAAGGAATCAGCCGACAAGGGCCCTATGATCCTCTAATCACACCCTCATGAAGCACCTCCGCATACATACAGCTAGGATAGGGGGATGATCCTTATCCTATTTAGTAGCAAGGCACTGGTACAATCTACTGCTCAGGATACAAATCTTTCCTGATCTTCTCCCCATCAGTAAAGGCATTAAAAAGCTTGGTTGCTTCAGTATTAATTCTCTCTTTCCTCTGGAGTACTGTTGCTTTCTTTTTCTGTTACAAGAGTGCACAAGGATATCCCTCCAAGGATGAGTTTTGTGCATCTGTAAATCAGATTAACATATGTCATTCAGGCGTCAACCCTTCGTGACATTGAAAAGAAAAGTAGAAACTTATATGGTGTTGTCCATGTTTAGCTACCTTTTGAGTAGCTCATCCACTTAATGCCTCTGTAGTGATGTTGCAAAGGTTGATCATGACACTGAGAAGTCTCTTAACTCACTCTATAGCAATGTGGCAATAAGTTGGAGTATCGCTGCACCAAAACATGAATCAGTTGTCTGGGCACTGTCCTTGATCTTACCATCATTCTCTTATGTATGCATATAGATGTTGGTGAAAGTGACTTCATTAACTTACCACTTGATCATATGATAGCTGAAAGGGGTTACTAGCATTGCCATGGTTATACATTTAGTAACAGTAGTCTCTGAGGTGTCTCACTTCTTGCTCCATCGCGGATTCATGGCTCCTTTTTGAATGTCACCACACATCTCTGTTAATTTTTTTATCAAAATGTTGAAGTTTGTGTTATTATTTGTAATAATGTATATAATACATTTTTTTTTTTAGCAGCAAGCAGCAGGATATTGGGTTTTTAGGGGATAATGGGGAGATTTTGAAAGAATTTATATTTAAATTTTAATATATAAGGTAAATATTTTAACAATATACAGATTAATAATTTAGAATTTCAAAGTATATTTTATGATCATATTTTAATAAAGTTTAATTAAATATTAAATAAGATATATTTTAATGTTATGCTAGTTTCTAAAAAATATGTATATCGTATTAAATATTAAAAATATATATATATTTTAAATATGTAGAATAATTACGTATATTAAAAAATGGATTTAAAAAATGTTTATTTTGTTAATTTGTTTAATAAACATTATTTAAATCATTTATGATAATTGTTTTATAAATTAAAAAATATGACATTGATACACAATTTTTCAGATTATTATTGTTAATTTTGTGTTATTAAAAGAAAATTATGCTGATGCCCCACGCATATTAAAGGAGCTACCTTAGATCTTGTCATTGGTAAGCTCAATACCATCCAACTGGAATCTATCATCCCGTGTGATTGGACAGACCACCATTGCATCACCTTCCTCATCCTGGATTCGGTAAGAGCTAGTAGAGTCCAGCCTAAGAACACTAGACACTGGAAAAGATGTCTACGAAACATCAACTCGCACAATCTGACTGCTCTCTGCGATAACATCCTGCCCCCTTCTGTGAACATGTCTGATGTCCATGACCTTACGGCCCACTATAACCGCTCCATGACAAGTGTTCTAGACTTGATGGCGCCACTACAGCTAAAAAGATTGTCCTCCAAAGTCTCCAAACCGTGGTACAATGATAGTCTTAATACTGAAAGACGGAATTTAAAACTTACGGAAAGAATGTGGAGATCCTCTCCCTCCCTTGAACATCTCAACCATCTGAGATCCCTAAGAAGCATCTATAACAAACGCATCAGATGCTCAAAAGCCACCTTTTTCAGAAATCAATTAGAGCAAGCAAAAAACTGTCCAAAAAAATTGTTCGAACTCATCACGTCTCAAGCAAAAAGTCAATGTAACCTCTCCGCATTGGGTGGAGGGCCACAGCCAAACTGCGAGGAATTCGCTGATTTCTTCTTGGATAGGACTACTAAGATGGAAGCTGAACTACCTTGGAGCACCCGTCGATCAGTCCGCCTAACAACCTCCTTCCTCCCTGGTCAGATGTCACCCTGCCTGCTCAGCTCTGCCCCCCCCCCAAAACAAAGCATCTTGGAACTTATTCAAAATCTTGGATGAAAGCTCTATACGCAAAGCGCTGGCTACTATGAAACCATCTAATCATTTCAACGACCCCCTGCCATCGAACCTCTTCTCTGAAATCAGAACCTCCATACTCCCACTTTGGACTAAGAATATCAATGCTTCACTTCTGCTAGGTGCTATTTCAGACTGCCTAAAATCTGGGCAAGTTACCCCTATTCTAAAGAAACCATCCGCAGATCCCACTGACCTACATAACTTCCGCCCAATTTCTAACTCACCTACGTTGGCAAAGCTCCTTGAGAAATGTGTGCGCGTCCAACTGTGTAACCACATTGATCAATTCCAACTCCTAGACCAATTGCAATCCGGTTTCTGCGAGGGTCATAGCACGGAATCCGCTCTCACCCACATTGTAGATGATGCGCTAAGATTGCTTGATCAAAAAGTGGGAAGTGTCTCTTTTCAAATGTTTTTTCTTCTCTTTATTATCTATGTTTATTGCTGTTCTGAATGTACCATAACCATACTTATTCGATCTGTGCCATGTTAAAATGAAAGAGTGAAAACTTAATAAAAATATTAAAAAAAACAAAAAGATTGCTTGATCAAAACAAATCTTGCCTACTGATCCTCCTCAACCTTTCGTCAGCATTTGATACTGTTAAACACGATAACCTAATTGACCTCTTTGAGCATAGGATGGGGTTGTCTGGGCCTATACTAAACTGGCTCTCCTCATTCCTCCACAATAGAACCCAAAGCTTCAAGGTGAACCAGTCCCTATCTCATCCTTCTCTGGTCACGCTGGGGGTTCCACAGGGATCTATGCCCTCACCCACGCCCTTCAACCTGTTCATGGAGCCTTTAGCAGTTATCCTGAAATCATCCAGAATTCACTATCACATGTACGCAGATGATACCCAACTTTACATGAAGATCTCCTCCCCTGAGGACATCAGGTCCCTCAACTCAGTCCTACTGAAAACACAAAGCTGGTTGACACATAACCATTTGAAGCTCAACGCTCTCAAAATGGAATTCCTCCTTATCGCACCACACAAGCAATCTCCAGTCATAAAACAATGGATGAATCAGCTAACAGCTCTTAACTGTACGCTACACATTGTTGATTCTGCAACCTCTTTGGGAATAATGCTAGACAAGAGTCTGAACATGCAGAAGCACATTAGTAACCTCACCAAAGGAGCGAGCTTCCAACTCAGCATCTTAAGGAAAATAAAACCTTTTCCCCCTTCACATGACCTAAAGGTTGCAGTGCAAGTTTTAGTGATCTCAAAGCTGGATTATGGCAGCGCAACCCTTTGTGGCCTTCCAAGATTGAAGATGGCTCCTCTTAGGGCTGCCCTCAATTCTGCTTGCTAGGCTCTTATCAGGCGCTAAGAGATACAACCATATCTCGCCAGATCTGATATCCCTGAACTGGCTTCCATATGAAGCTCGGATACAATTAAAAATCGCATGCACAGCACATAAAGCCATTCACTTCAATACCCTGATGTACCTCGCTCAAAAACTGGAGCTCTCAGGTGGATCAAGAGCCTCTAAAAGTGCCAGCACTCTACTGCTCAAACCACAAAAATTAAGAAAAGAAAAACCTACAATCGAGCCTTCTCCGGTATCTCCCCGAGGATTTGGAACACCCTGCCCCCAGAAGTCAGGCTGAATCCTTCTACTGTCCTTTTCAAAAAGGAAGTGAAAGTGTTATTGATGAAGAAATTTCTGCCTTAGTAAGGGAGCTGCCAAGGAGACTGAGGACACCCTCGCAGGTTTGAGTCTTAGCTGCCAAGGCTCCCGAGGGTGCCCAGCTCTACAAGACTGTTAACTTTGTTCTTTGTTCGTTCTGTTTTTTACCTTTTATATCCTTCCTGATGTATAAACTGTAAAGTGCTCTAATACCCTTGGTGGTCATGTTCGCGATATAGAAAACTTTCTAAATAAATAAATAGATGAATAATGATAAATATGTTGCATCTTTTTCCTTTTTTAATAGTAATTAAAATAGTACTTTTATAAATTAAAATATAACTGTGCATATGCATATGTAGTTAAATTAGTGTTTTTTTCCTAAATTTTATACTACACCAAAAAAATTGAAAATATGTAGTATTGATTGTCTTTGTAATATTTTTATTTTGTAATATGTTATGTAAAATGTTTTATTTTGAGGTGAAGTTTTGTAATTTTAAACTATTTACTATCCAACACCTTGCCCAATATGATTTAGATTGAAGTGGGATTAGTAAATGTCACCCCTTTACTGTCCAACATCTTCCCCAATATGGTTTACATTGGAGTGGGAATAGTAAATAACACCCCTTTAGTGTCCAACACCTTCCCCAATGTTGTTTTGATTGGAGTGGGAATAGTAAATGTCATCCCTTTAGTGTCCAACACCTTCACCAAATTAGTTTAGATTGGAGTGGGAATAGTACATGCCCCCCCGTTAGTGTTCTTTACCTTCCCCAATATGGTTTAGATTGGAGTGGGAATAGTAAATGTAGCCCCTTTAGTGTCCAATACCTATTTGAATTGGTTTAAATTGGAGTGGGAATAGTAAATGTGACCCCTCTAGCATCCAACATCTTCCCCAAATTGGTTTTAATTGGAGTGGGAAAAGAAAATATTACCTCTTTAGTGTCCAACACCTTCCCCAATATGGTTTAGATAGGAGTGGGAATAGTAAATGTCAACCCTTTAGTGTCCAACATCTTCTCCAATATGGTTAGATTGGAGTGGGAATAGTAAATGTCACCCCTTTGGGTCTAACACCTTCCTTGATTTGGTTTAGTTTAGAGTGGGAATAGTAAATAACACCCCTTTAGTGTCCAACACCTTCCCCAATGTTGTTTTCATTGGAGTGAGAATAGGAAATGTTACCCCTCTAGTGTTCAACACCTTACCCAGTATGGTTTAGATTGGAATAGGAATGGTAAATGTTACCCCTTACTGTCCAACATCTTCTGTAATATGGGTAGATTCGGAGTGAAAATAGTAAATGTCACTCCTTTAGTGTCCAACATCTTCCCCAATATGGTTGTTAGAAATGGGGTTTCTGGTTGGCTAGGTTATAAACCTACGCCAGGACAAGCCCTCCACTCTAGTCAGGGTGAGGGAGTTACACACCCAAGGTAACCGCTGCTCACCCCCTTGGTAGCTTGGCAGAGCAGTCAGGCTTATCCCAGAGGCAATGTGTAAAGCATTTGCTCAACACACACACATACCAGTGACTCACTAGGCACACCACAACAAGAGACTGCACACAAGGTTCTATAAAAATATCCCTTGTATTATCCTTAAAAACACATTAGACCACAATCACATAAATCACTGCGTCACCAGGTGCTCGTCATGACGTCACATAGAACATAAATCACTTGGTAGTATGTAAAGTCCATTTGACCATCGCTCACATAAATCACTGTGCCCCTAGGCACGTGTACATGTAGATCATATAAATCCCTTTGCCAGAAGGCAACTGTCATAAACACAATAATTAGTGCAATAATGCACGTACTCAGAAGTTGCAGGTCATAAGAACGTTGAGAAAACCTTACGCATTACACCACATTTAGTGCACCCCCATGGAACACAGTATGCAGGTTTAGGGGGCTCACATAAATCATCATCACTTTGCCACCATTAGGCAATAATCATTGTATCCTTGATGGTGCACGGATGCAGTTACTCATATCTTACACTGGTTGGTAATCACCACGATTTCATTACTGGGAAGGCAAATAGGCCAAATACCTTAGGTAAAATAGGCCAAACACTTTGATTACCTATGTGGCCCTTCATTATTCCAGCCCATTGAGGGGGGACCTCTATCAAGGTCTTCCGTGTGATGCCCATGAGAACAAAGTAATGCCCCAAAAGTGAGTGGCAGCTGCCCATGACATGTGGCACAGCCGCCGAGGAAAATGTGGAGGTGCCCGGACACTCTGCCCGGGCCAATGGGGCCAGCCGTACCCTTGTAATGCCAATGTTTCAGGTACTGGGCTGCTCACAGGCCCAGAGCCCTCACCAGGCTCCCGGTTTCACCACACTACTGGCGGGCCTTCGGCCCACCCACAGCATCGATGACTAAAGGGTAAATATCGTTCACAACGAATTTTTTATAACGTGGACTTTGACCCCGCATACCATTACTCCGCATAGTGCACCTACCCCGCATACCATTACTCCGCATTTTTTTACAACGCGTGTGCATTTACCACGAATGCCTTTACAATGAATTTTGTTGTAAAGGTATGTATGGTAAATGCACATGCTTTGTAAAAAAAAAATTTGAGCGATCCATGTCGTTGTGAGGAAACAGAGGCTCTTCCGTTTCCTCACAATGACGTGCACCGCCCCTCAGAGACAGACGACGTGAAGCAGGAACCAGGAGGAGAGAGGAACCACGAGGAGAGAGAGGTAAGGGGGATTGGGCCTGGGGTGGGGGTTAATTTTTTAGGGTTTAGGGTAGTCTCGGGGGGGTCGTGCGGGGTAGAGTTTCAGTGTAGGGACTGGACTGGGGGTCAGGGGGGGTCGTGCTGGGGGTAATGTTTTAGGGTTTAGGGTAGTGTTTGTGTAGTGTAGGGTAGTGTTTTAGGGTTTAGGGTAGTGTTGTGGTGTTTGTGTAGTGTAGGTTAGTGTTTTAGGGTTTAGGGTAGTGTCGGGGGGTCGTGCAGGGTAGTGTTTGAGTGTAGGGACCGGACTGGGGTCGGGGGGGTCGTGCTGGGGGTAATGTTTTAGGGTTTAGGGTAGTGTTTGTGTAGTGTAGGGTAGTGTTTTAGGGTTTAGGGTAGTGTTGTGGTGTTTGTGTAGGGTAGTGTTTTAGGGTTTACGGTAGTGTCGGGGGGTCGTGCAGGGTAGTGTTTGAGTGTAGGGAACGGACTGGGGGTCGGGGGAGGGTTGTGCTGGGGTATTGTTTTAGGGTTTAGGGTAGTGTTGTGGTGTTTGTGTAGTGTAGGGTAGTGTTTTAGGGTTTAGGGTAGTGTCGGGGTGTTGTGCAGGGTAGTGTTTGAGTGTAGGGACCGGACTGGGGGTTGGGCGGGGTCGTGCTGGGGGTAGTGTTTTAGGGTTTAGGGTAGTGTTGTGGTGTTTGTGTAGTGTAGGGTAGTGTTTTAGGGTTTAGGGTAGTGTCGGTTGGTCGTGCAGGGTAGTGTTTGAGTGTAGGGACCGGACTGGGGGTTGGGCGGGGTCGGGCTGGGGGTAATGTTTTAGGGTTTAGGGTAGTGCTGTGGTGTTTGTGTAGTGTAGGGTAGTGTTTTAGGGTTTAGGGTAGTGCTGGGGGGTCGTGCAGGGTAGTGTTTGAATGTAGGGACCGGACTGGGGGTCAGGGAGGGTCGTGCTGGGGGTAGTGTTTTAGGGTTTAGGGTAGTGTTGTGGTGTGTGTGTAGTGCAGAGTAGTGGTTTAGGGTAGTGTTGGGGGTCGTGCTGGGTAGTGTAAATGTAGGGAGAGGACTGGGTTTCGGGGGAGGGTTGTGCAGGGGTACTACATTAGGGTGTAGGGTAGGGCAGGGTACTCTCACTTACCTTTAAAACTTTTACTATGAGTATACCTTTACCACGCATGCCTTTGCGTTGTAATGGCATGCGTGGTAAAGGCATAGTCGTGGTAAAAGTTTGCGTTGTCATAACTTGCAGGGTCATTGAATTTGCATTGTAAAAATTTCGTGGTGATGGTATGCGGAGTGTTTGTTAGCGGGGTAACATCATATATTCGACTGAAGTGGCCCCGCAACTGGCAGTCCGCACTCGGAGTGCTGCACGGGGCAGGGACACGGTCCTGTGTGCAGGCTCGTTGCTCTCCCTCCTGGGAGAGAACTTGGCTGTTGGTATTTGAGGCCGCCCTGAGGTCCTTCGGGCAGGAGAGCGGGCTCAGCCAACTGCGCCAGCCCACAGCAGCAGGGCTCCTCCACTTCCTGGTCAGCAAGGCACAGTTGCTACGGCAACTGTTCTTCCGTCCCTCTGGCTTCAGACATCGCAGCTCCCTCTCCACGCTGCGTCACAATAGTGGTGCTTTCTGTAGCTGCAGCCATCTGCTGGGGCTTTGTCCTAGGTGCCTTCCGGTACCACAGCTTCGGGGACGGCCCTGCCCCCTCCTGGTGCGGTTGCTCAGAAGCTGGGCCATGCTTTAAGGTACACAGGGCAGTGGTTACTTTTTTTAATTAAAAAAATGGAATAGAAGTACTCATCCCATGCTAGAATGTAGACAAAAACGGACTAGCCCAGTGTAGCGCTTACCATGCACTTCCCACCAGCAAAGAGCTCTCCACACGCTCTAGACTGGGAAGCACAGTGCTATTGTTTTCAGAGGTTGGGGGCAAAGACAATCACTCCCCCTGCACTGAGCTGACAAAGAATACAGTGCTCCTTTCATTTGTTAAAGTAACATGGCGAAGAACAGTCCAGTCCTCCTTCTGATCTAGACAGGAGCAGTAACTGCAGGCCAACCCACCCCACACACATTAGGGACAGCACTCCTCACACAGCTCCCAACCCTCCTTCCAGGCAAGTTACTTTAGGTTGAAGTCTTTTACTTCTTTGAGATTCCAATAGGAGGCCAGCACACACAAACCCTTGGAGATTCTTCACAAGCAGCAGGATACCACAGGAGGCCAAAAGAGTCAGTCCTTTTCCTCCACCACAGACAGAAGCAGCAACTGCAGGCCAACCCACCCCTCACTCAGAAAAGGCAGCGCTCCTCACACAGTCCTTCCGCTCTTCTTCTTGGCAGCGTCCTCATGTTTCTTGAAGTACTCTAAAGTCCTAGGGTTTTAGTTGTAATACTTATGCCCCAAAATGTCATTGTTCTCTTTGTGGCAAGGGTATCTGAACCCAGTCCAAACCAGTCCTGTCCTCCCTGGTGCAGCATGAGCATAGGGGGCGGAGACAGCATTGTGAAAAAGGAGACATAGCCTATTCAAGTGTAAGCAAAACTCCTCCCACCACTCTAAATGCAGACCTGCTCTATTCAGCCCTGCGGTGAGTCACCCAGGCAAGGAAGGGCACACCTCAACCCCCCCAGTGACTGTCTAAAGTGAATGAACATCTCATCTCCTATCACTCACACACCAGAAGCTGCATACACAAATAACCAGAGGCACACAGAATGGTAAAGTAAGAAAATGACCACTTTCTAAATGTGGCATTTTCAAACACAGGATTTAAAAACCACCTTTGCCAAAAGGTATGTTAATAAATTCTGAGTTCAGAGAGTCTAAACTTCATTTTTCTATCTTGTCCCGATTGCAAGTTACACATGTAAAAATGTTACAGTGCAACCCCAATGATAAGCCTATGGGACAGATAGCCTTTCAATAGTGAAAAATGAATTACAAAGTATTTCACTATCTGGACATGTCACACACACCAATACATGTCCTACCTTTCACATACACTGCACCCTGCCCATGGGTGTACCTTGGGCCTACCATAGGAGTGCCTTACATGCAAGGAAAGGGAAGGTTTGGGCCTGGCAAGTGGGTGCATTTGCCAGGACCACATGGCAGTTCACAACTGCGTGCGCAGACACTACAGGGGACACTACAGTGGTGAGACACATTTACAGGGCTACTCATGTGGGTGGCATAACCAGTGCTGCAAGCCCACTAGTAGCATTTGATTTACAGGCCCTGCCACACACTGTGCACTTTGCTAGGGACTTACCAGTCAATCAAATATGCCAATCATTGATAAACAATCATATCATAATTTAAACAGCGAGCATATGCACTTTAGCACTGAGCATCAGTGGTAAAGTCACCAAAATCCTATAGCCAACGAAAACAGGGTCAGAAAAATAGGAGGCAAAAGGCACAAAGGTTGGGCATAAACCTGTCAAAAGGGCCAGGTCTAACAATGGTTTATATTAAAGTGGGCATAGTAAATGTTCCCCCTTTAGTGTCCAACACCTTCCCCAAATTGGTTTAGAATGGAGTGGGGATAGTAAATGCAATCCCTTTAGTGTCCAAAACCTTCTCCAAATTGATTTAGATCAGAGTTGGAATAGTAAATATTACGCCTTTGGTGCCCAAAACCCTCCCCGATGTGGTTAGATTGGAGTGGGAATTGTAAGTGTCACTCCTTTAGTGCCCAACACCTCCAGCAAATTGGTTTAGATTGGAGTGTGAATAGTAAATGTTGCCTCTGTAGTATCCATCACCTTCCTTGCATTGGTTTAGATTGTAGTGGGAATAGTAAATGACACCCATTTAGTGTCTAACACCTTCCTTGAATTAGTTTAGATTGGAATGGGATTAGTAAATGTAACCCCTTTAGTGTCAAACACCTTCCCAAAATTGGATTAGATTGGAGTGGGAATAGTAAATGTGCCCACTTTAATGTCCTTTACCTTCCCCAATATGGTTTAGATTGAGGTGGGAATAGTAAATATAGCCCGTTTAGTGTCCAACACCTTCTTTGAATAGGTTTAGGTTGGAGTGGGAATAGCAAATGTAACCCCTTTAGGTTCCAACTAGGGGTGGGCGCAATTTGCGGAGTCGCGTTCCGCAAAGTTCAGCGAAACGGTAAAAAATCTCTGCGAGCTTCGCAAAGTTCCGCGAGCATGCGGAATTGCTTGGTCCGTCCGTTCGCGATGGGTTTTTCGTGTTCGGGGACGCTGTTTGCGTGCTCGGGGGGAAATATCTCGCGAACTTACCCATCCGGTCGCCAAATGGCGCGGCCATCTTGTTTCACTTGTCCCGCCCGCTCGCGATGCGTGTTTCCTGTTCGCGAACGCGGATGTCCAGTGGCGCGTCCGAATGACGTGTTCGCGATCGCACACTCTCGCGGTGCACGTGAACGGATAGAAAAACTCGTCGGCAAACGCAGGTATCCCGGTAAATCGCTCCCGCGCGTGCAAACACGCATTTGTAAAGCGCGAACAAGGAAAAAATTCCGCTACGCCGCGGATCGCGGAATTTTGGGTAATTCCGCGTTCTCCGCGGAACGCAAAATTACCAAAATTCAGCAAATTACGCGAGCGGAACGGAATTTACCGCCCACCCCTAGTCCCAACATCTTCCCCAAATTGGTTTGGATAGGAGTGGGAATAATAAAAGTGACCCCTTTAGTATCCAACACTTTCCAAAAATTGGTTTAAATTGGATCGGGATAGTAACTATTACTTCTTTCGTGCCCAACATCTTCCCAATATGGTTTAAATTGTAGTGGGAATAGTAAATGCACTCCTTTACTGCCCAACACCTTCCTTGAATTGGTGTGGACTGGAGTGGGAAGAGTAAATGTAACCTCCTTAATGTTCAACACCTTCCCCAAATTAGTTTTGATTGGAGTAGGAATAGTAAATGTTCCCCTTTTACTGTCCAACACCTTTCCCAATATGGTTAGATTGGTGTGGGAATAGTAAATGTCACTCCTTAAGTGGCCAACACCTTCCCCAAATTGGTTTAAATTGGAGTAGGAATAATAAATGCCCCTCCCTTTAGTGTCCCACACCTTCATTGAATTAATCTAGATTTGATAGGGAATAGTAAATGTTGACCCTTTAGTGTCCAACAGCTTCCTCTATATGGTTTTGACTGGAGTGGGAGCAGTAAATATTACCCCTTTACTGTCTAACACCTTCCCCAATATAGTTAGATTTGAGTGGGTATAGTAAAGGTCACCCCTTAAGTGTCCAACACCTTCCTCAAATTGGTTTAGATTGGAGTGGGAATAGTAAATGCCCCTCCCTTTAGTGTCCAACACTTTTTCCCACTACAGTTAGATTGGAGTGGGAATAGTAAATATAACCTCTTTAGTGTCTAACAGCGTTCACAAATTTTGTACAATAAAAACATGTCAAACCCTTTTCAGTTTTTATGTGTCAAACATTTTTTTACTGTATAGTTTTACAATTTGTATTATATATGCTTCAAATAGAAAAAATAAACATATACATTTGAACAAATTAAAAAGCAACATTTTTGAATAATAAAAACAGTTAAATCATATTGATATACATTTGTATGTTATACATTTTCAACTTTTATTTTTACTGTTAACATTTTTTTAACATTTATAACTTTTGTACATGTATATTGCACCGTCATTTTTGGTTTAAATCTCTTTTATTGATTTTCAAACAAATGAGATCAACATTTACGCCAACGTGCTGCATGGCCAGTAAGAGACAATCCGACAACTGGATTATTGCATTTGGCAAACAGTACAATAACCAATATAACACACCACCCCCCCTCCTCCCCTCCCCACCTCCAGCAGTATGAATAAGCTGTCCTACGTAGTGTATTCCGGGATCAACTGTATGACGACTCTTAAGAAAGGGGTTCTACTGAAGAGTAGACGTGCTCAGATCAGTTTGCTTGGGTGGATCTGCCAGTCGCAGCAGTCTCAAATATTTGGGGCAAGTGAGTTCCGTGAACTCGGAAGTCAGAAGTTTGAGAAAGGGTTCCCACAGGTCGTGGAATGAGGCACCCGGGTGAGCCAGTGATAGCGAGTTTCTCTCCATTCCCAATATTCCCCACAATCTATGAAGCCATCCTAGTCGTGTTGGGACTGTCGTGGTACCCCAGTGGGAGAGTATATTTTGTACCGCCGCCCCTAGCGCAAGTGCCATCTGTTTGCCCCTCCTAGATTTGAGTGGGAAGGTGATTGAGTTCGGGAGGCCTAGGAGAGAGTATACCGGGAGGCGCGGGACTTGAGTGTCAAAGAGGAGATCAATGTCGTCCAGGATCTGTTTCCAATAGTCTGCTAAGGAGGGGCAGTCCCATAGCAAGTGTGTAAGGGTACCTGGCGAGCTGCAAGCTCTCCAGCAGTGGGGGCTACGAGAGGGATTTCCTCTGTGGAGTCGGGTGGGAGTCAAGTACCAATAGGTAGCTACTTTTGTGGCCGTTTCGATGGAGGCTACATTACGTGCCGTGCGAAGTGCTCTATAGTAAACATCCGACCACTCTTTCTGTGTCAGTGCTCGCCCCAACTCCCCCTCCCAGCGACGCTGACCCGGAGTTTTCTCAGTGTTGGAGACGTGTTTGGTAAACTTATATAGGTCTGATGTCTGATGTGAGTCAGTGTGTCTCGTAAGCAACCATTTCTCAAATGGTGTAAGATGTCTCTCACCACCCTCCCGTACCTCAGTGTGTAGCACCCAGTGTCGAATCTGTAAATAGTGGTAACGTTCTGTTTCCGGCAAGTCCCGGTCCCTGTGAAAATCTGAAAAGGATAGAGGCCCTGTGGTGTTGAAAAGATGCCCTATAGAGTGTTGCCCCTCCTTAGTCCAGTGCCCAAACCCCACCGAGTCTAACCCTGGGGTAAAGTCAGGGTTGTGAACTATAGGTGTGATCGGGGACGGGAAAGTCGTGAGCCCTCGAGAAGTAGCGACCCTGTCCCAAGCCAAGAGAGTGGGCTGAGTGACTTTGGAAAGGTACAAGTTCCGAGGCCTCGCCGTTCGTGCTAGGAAGGGAACCCCCCACAAAGGCTGCCCAGCTAGGGACCTGTCCATGAACAGCCAATGTTTCTCGGATTCTGGACGGGGCCATTCAACCAGCGCTCTCATCTGAACCGCCCACCAATATGCCTGCAGGTGGGGAACACCCAAGCCTCCCTCCACGGGGTCCTTGTATGTAAGCTCTCTATTCAGCCGAGCTCTCTGGTCCCGCCAGATAAAGCGTTCTATGTCCCTCTGAAGCAAGAGAATAACTCCCCTCGGGGGAACCAGTGGGAGCGTTTGAAACGAATAAATGATCTTGGGAAGTATTGTCATTTTTATGGCCGCTATGCGGCCCAGCCATGACAGCGAGTAAGGCCGCCACTTTCTAAGGCAGTCCCGCACTTGTCGGAGCAGAGATGTGTAGTTTATCGAGTTGGTGACTTGTATACTGGCGGAAAGTTGTAGGCCATTGAATATGATAGGACCGTTGCAGCAGGCCCAACGTTTCGGATTCAAGGGAGAGGTTGAGAGCCTGCGACTTATGCACATTAATCTTGAAGCCAGATGTTGATGCGAATCTGTCTAGTTCCGCTAGTAAGGCAGGTAGAGATTCCCTAGGATGTTCCAGCATAGCCACCACGTCGTCCGCATACAGGCAGAGTTTATGCTCCGACCCCCCAAAGCGCACTCCTGTGATGCATGGATCGTCCCGGACTCTTTGAGCCATAGGCTCCATGTACAGGGCGAACAGGAGTGGCAACAAAGGGCACCCCTGTCTCATTCCCCTTTGTATGGGAAATGTGTTCGAGGTGATGCCATTCACCCGCACGGAGGCAGTCGGGTTGGTGTAGCCGCTGAGTATCCATTAAATGAAGCGGTGCGGCAGGCCAAAGTGGGACAGTGTCGCGGTAAGGTACAGCCAATGGACCCTGTTGAACGCCTTCTCAGCGTCGACAGAGAAAAGAATTCGTTCGGCTGGAAAGCGCTCAGATCTGTCCACCAGGTGCAATAGTCGCTTAGTGTTGTCCGAGCACTGGCGCCCAAGGACGAAACCGGATTGATCCGGGTCTATCAACCCGGGTAAGTGGGGAGTGAGTCTCTGTGGCAAAATCCCTGTAAAAATGTTCAGATCCACATTAAGGAGGGAAATGGGGCGGAAAGATGCACACTGACGCTTATCCTTGCCGGGTTTAGGGATCACAGTGATCAGCGCTTCCAACATTGAGGGCGGGAGAGGATTGGAGGGCCCAATCGAATTGTAGACCCGTACCAGCAGCGGGGCCAAGGAGTTGCAGAACGTTTTTATAAAAGGCTGCGGAAAATCCATCCGGGCCGGGTGATTTGTGAGGTTTTAATTTGGATATGGCGGAGATAACCTCTTCCAATCTAATAGGGGCTTCAAGCTCCTCCACCTGACTCGGAACGAGTTTGGCCGTGGGGACTCCCTGTAGATATTGGGCTGGGCCGTCCTCGGATAGAGTCTGTGCCTCGTTCAAAGATGCATAGAACTGCCGAAATGTTTCGGCAATCTCCTGGTCGGTAGTCTGTACCTGTCCCTGCTGGTCGAGGACCGTAGGAATGTGGGAGGCCTGTCTCTGTGCGTGAAGCCTATTAGCCAAGAGTCTCCCACCTCTATCCCCTCTAACGTAAAAGGCATGCTTTAGACCGAGGGCGCATATTCAGCCCTGTCGGTGTCTAAGCCAGCTAACTGTGCCCTTGCCGTCTTAAGTTGCTTCCATACCCTGGGTGCGCCCGTCCGTTGGTGAATGCGTTCCAATTCAGCAACCGCTCCCATTAATTGTACCCTTTTCTCCCTTCGCATCTTATTGTCCGCTGCTGCTATCCCCAGAAGTTCCCCCCTGACCACTGCCTTCAGCGCGTCCCACAGGATGGCCGTTGAGATGTCAGGCGTGTCGTTGAGATCTAGGTAATCAGTTATAGATTCAGTGACCTGTTGCACCACCGAGGGGCGCTGTAACATCGTCTCACGTAAGCGCCAAAACCGACGATGGGGATGCTGGTGAAGCAAGGACAAAGACGCTCGCACTGCCGAGTGATCAGATAGGGGGCATGGGAGAATCTCAACCTCCTGCGTCTGTTGCGTCAGTGTGTCTGAGGTTAGCATATAATCAATCCTGGGGTATGTTTTGTGAGGATGCGAGTAAAAGGTGTATTCTCTAGACCCTGGGTGGTGTAGTCGCCAGACGTCCATAAGTCCCGCCTCCGCGAGTAAGCGCTTCCCATTGTCAGAAAGGGTCCCAGTCTGCCCCCATCTCTGTGCTGTTCTATCAAGTGTATTGTCAAAGACCAGATTGAAGTCTACCCCCAGGAACAGGGATCTATCAGGGAGGCAAGTCAACTCGTGTACCACCTCTCGGATAAACCCCTCTTGACCGTCATTGGGAACGTAAACTGAGGCAACTGTGAAAGAATGGTGTCCCAAGGTAAAGGTGTAAGCTAAGAGTCTGCCTTTAATCTCAGCCTGTTTACTGCCTATCTGACCCGGGAACTTGGCGGAGACCAATATTGCCACCCCCGCTGTTTTAGAGGCCCGAGAGGAGAACACTTGGTGAGGGAATGTTTTGGACCGTAATCTGTGTGTGTCGGAAGACAGGAGATGTGTCTCCTGAAGGAGACAAATATGAGCATCCGAGTTATCCAGAAAGGACAAGACAGCACGCCGTTTTACAGGGTTGTTGAGGCCCTTAACATTGAGGGACAAAATGTTGATGTTGGTCGACATGATTGTAGATGTAAGAGTACGCTAAGGAGGCTTGCCCGCTGACCGCCCCCCATCTGTGAATTCGAGTGAGAGCACAACGTGCAAGTTGTAGTGACCCGCCATATCTGGAGGGAGGTGGAGGAGGCCCCGTTACCCCTAAAATAAAACAAACAAGAAATAACAATAACTGGTGAAGTCCATTAGTGTCCTGGGCTATCAGCCCCATGGAGAGACGTGGGATGTACAGCAGGAACCACCCGCCGCCCCCGTCCCGCCCAAGACACGGCCCCAGAACTCAAGGAGAGCCCCAATAGCAAGTTGGATCTAGTGTTACCAGAGCCATGCAATCTTAAATCTGCTGCTGCTGAGTCCTCCGCCAACATAGCTATGACAGCTTTACGCTCTTTAGCCATTGTCTCAGGATCTGGGTGAAGGCGCAGGGGAGCCCTCCCTACCCGCCGCCATCCTGTTTCTCCGTCTCGGTGCCCAGCAGTGTCCTTCGACTCCGGGTCACCTCGGTCCTCTTCTGGCAAGTTGAGAAGCAAAGCGGCCTCCCGTAGAGAGCAGACCTGGCGAAGTCCGCCCTCCTACCGGAAGATGATCCTAAAAGGATGGCCCCAGGAGTAAGAGATGTCCATTGAGCATAGGAATGCCATAACAGGCCGAAACTCCCTTCTTTTCTGCAGAGTAGAGGCCGCCAGTTCGTGAAACAGAAGAGGCTTGGATGAGCGAAAGTCAATAGGATGCTTGGCCCGTGCCTCCCGGAGGATACGTTCTTTAAGTTGGAAATCGTGAACGCATGTTAAGATGTCGGGAGGGGGGGCGGTCGCTGGCTTCTTGGGCCCGACTCGGTGGGTCCGATCGAGTTTGATTCGCTGCTCCGGAGGGGCCCCCAAGACGTGGCGGAAAAGTTCTTCGACGAAGGCCTCAATGTCCTGTCCCTCTGCTCCCTGAGGGACCGCCCGAATTCTAATATTGTTCCAGCGGGAACGGTTCTCGAGGTCCTCCACGTGGGCTTGGAGATCCACTGCTGGTCCTGAAGGTGGAGGATTTCCTGCTGGAGTTGAGCGATTTCTTCATCCTGCGAGGAGGCCTGTGTCTCCAACCCTTTCGCCTACAGAGTCTATGTCCCTACGCATCTCGCGAAGCTCGGACGTCAGCTCCTTCTTCATGGCGTGGAATTCCCCCGTCAGGGAAGCAAAGAGAGATTCTAGGATACCACGGGTGACTGGTCCATCCGCATCACTTTGGTCTCGTTCAGCCGGGAGCCCCCCCGGGACCGACGACGTTTCAGCCCCTCCATCACCAGCCTTGAGGAGAAGATCCTTCACCGACCTATCCTTCTTGGCTTTGTTGGTGGCCATAGTGCAGGAGCTGCGTTTCCCTGTGCGTGTTAGTGTAGGCAGGCAGAGACTAACGGTGCCAGGTCAACTGGAGCCGGGAAGGGAACCCAGCATATGCTGCAGGCCCGGGCCAGCCATCGCCAGGAGTTCCTATGTCACCCAGGCCAAGCCGTCCAACACACCTCAGCTCGTGTCTCTCCAAGTGGGCCGCTGCTATCTAATTGCTCTGGAGCCACACAGTGGGACGTTCATGCTAGCCACAAGCATTGATCAGAGCCTCCCGGAGAACACTTCCATCGGGCCTGTAGTCTCCACCCAGGGCCCTGTTACCTCGGCGCGTGGTAAATGCTTATCTCGCCGCACACCCTCCGATGAGCTAGGCCAGTACTCCTCTGCAGTATCCGCAATCACTGCTCTCTTCTCCCAGGGTGCTCGCCCCGCTGCCCGGGAGAGACACTCCCAGCAGTCCCGGACCGTCCCCCTGCAGTGCGGGCCGGTGAACAATGCATCAGTGAGGCGGGGGGGAGCGCCCGCTGAGGCAACCAATCCCACCAGGGACCGTGATCTACGTACCTCTGCCGCTAGGCCTCCAAGATGGTCGCTCAGGCCAGCTGTCCCCGGCTACCGCCAACATGCAAATCCGTGACTCTGGAAGATCTCGTGACCCCCTTCGTGCAGCGCTGCGGAGCCTAGGGGAGAGGCGCGGTGCCACCCGAGTCACACAGGGAGGGCGCGGGCCCGGAGGTTAGCAATGCCCAGGGGTCTCCAACAGCGGGCTCACCTGCACCCACGCCCGCAATCCAGTCTCTCCAGGCAGTCACAGGGCCCAGGGCTGCTCCTCGCTCTCTGCAAGGCGGAAGCCACACCATCTGTATACTTCTCCTCCGCGCAGATACACACCCCCAGCTGGGAGGACGCGGAGTGCACCGCTACCGATTGCTGCCTGGACCGCTTTGAGGTGTCGCCGCGGGGGTGCACTCCCGGAGTGTGAATCGGCTCGCGGCGTAGATCAAAGAGCCCTGGTCTCGGGGAATGCGCTACGGCGCAGCTCCGCTCACGGGCCCAGGATGTCCCTGAAGTGTTCACCGGTCCAGCAGGGAGCCTAGTATGTTGTCTGGGCTCGCTGTACGCAGCTGTAGGGCCAGGGCCTAGGCGAAGGACCGGAGCAGCGAGCAGGCACGTCCTACACGGCCGCCATCTTGGCCACGCCCCCTCTGCACCATCATTTTCACATGTTTCATTAGTATATATTAAATAATTGTTTATATGTTATACTATTATTTATATTATACTTTGCAATTTGTTCATAATTTGTTGTAGGATTGTTTGCTATGTTTTACATGTGTAGTAAGTTTTAACAATTTTTGAAACATGTATTCATCTTTTTTACAATATTTCCCATTCAATTCTATAGGGAGATTGTTTTTTTTTTTGTTTCTTTTGGCGGCCATTTTTTATCACTACCTTCTATTTTGTAATTTATTTGTGTTTTTATTAGTCTACCTTTCCGGAAGCAGGTCATGGTAAGGTGCTGCTGTTCAACAGAGCAGTTAAGTCATTTTTAAAGGCTTTTTAAGGATTTTGAGGATAGGGGGATTTAGTAGAAAAGTTTAAAAGAATTATTTTGTGTTGTTTGTTGGCTTTTTATATATTTAGATCTATTGCTTTTACTATTTCACACTAGTTTCTCATTTGCATTTTTTACACTGTTTTAATAATGTAATACTATGTTATTTTAAATTTTATAATGATTAACTGTTGTGTATATGTTCTGTGTTTTGCAGGTGGGTTTTGTCAATTTCTTTTACAAGTTTTTGTTAACGAATTGTTTGTATGGGCATTTGGAGTTTTTTTTTTTTTTTTTTAAAGGAAATCAGTTTGGGTTATAATAAACCAATAGTTTTTACATTGATTTCCTTTTTTTCAGGTTTCCTGGAGCGGTTCTTATTTTAAAACAGTTTTTCTGTTTTTTATGGGACTTTCATACTCTGAATTACTTTGAGGGATTTCGATTGGAATCCTTATATTTTGCATTTTTGGGGGGGATTTTTGGATTAATTTATCTTATTTTTGGTGGATTACTTATTTTTGTTACGTGGAGTCACCAAAAGATCTGCAGCTCCAGAACAGTAAGGGCCTCATTACGATGTTGGGCGGAAGGTCATCCGACAGCTCGTCGGTGGCAGGGCACCCGACATCTGAGGCATCTGTCCGACCACTGTATTACGATACAGGCGGTCTGATCGATGCCTGGGGAGGGAATCCGCTTCCTTTCTGACAGGCTCAAGGAGCCCGTCGGGGCAGCGGTTGGATCATAATCCCCAAAATGGAGGTGGTGCCTGCTCAGGCAATGCCGTGGGGATTATGATGCACCTTTCCGACAGCATTTTCATGTCAGTTCGTCCGTCATGGAAAGGCTTGCGGAAAGGGGTTTATGGGCCCGTAGCAGGGCCCCTGTGCCCCGTGGCCCTCCGCTATGGGCCCTGGGGTGCACCTGTGGTGCAACCCTGATCATCTATGCATCGTGTGGCAGGCACCGTGATGTTTCAAAAGTATATTTTTCCTATTGCGGCTTGTGCTACGGCCTGCAGCAAAAGCCGCAATAGGAGAAATACACTTTCCGACAGCCATGAAGGCCGTCGCATCAAAATCATGATAGCAGGACTGCTGATTCCTTGTCGGACTGTTTGGATTATGTGTTGTTATCATTTTAGATGATGGATTGAATTTTATTTGATCTATTTTGGTTGGTGATAGTTACATTAAAAAAAAAAAAATTTATATATACTTTTAATATATCAGTCTTTATAAATGTTGTTATTATCTTTTTTTATTTTTTTTATTTATAAGCCATAAATGCAAATCAATACACTGAAGACGAGCACATCAGGAAATTACATTGACAAATTTCTAACAGAAATAAACATAAAAAGGGAGAACAAGGGGGTACAAAAGTTAATTATAAGTTCAAATACATCATACTAAATACTAAATATAAGCCCCAGTAAAGTATACAAAGCACACAGTTCTAATCCCACTGAGTACCAGACCATATCTGTTTAAATTTTCTCCACGAACGTGGACCTCTAGCTTTCGCAAGAGCCATTTCCATTTCGTATATCTCACGAAGTAAAGACCAAAATTCATTAACACTAGGCCCTGTTTTTTTAATCCAGACCCGGGCAATACACAATCGGGCACATATAATTAAAATTGATACTAATGGGCCCGAAAGACAGCCTCGATCCTGAATTGCCCCCGTCGCATCAAAATCATGATAGCAGGACTGCTAACTCCTTGTCGGACGGTCTCGTTTCCGCTACGATGCCGGTCAGAGGCTCATAATGAGGCCCTAAGTTTTAAATCTTTCATTTATTTTGGGTGGGAAATGTGATATTACATTATAAAAAATATATGTGATTGCTTTGTTGAATTATTTGGATTATGTGTTATTATTTTAGATGATGGATTGAATTTTATTTTATCTATTTTGGTTGGTGATAGTTACATTAAAAAAAAAATATATATATATACTTTTAATATATCAGTCTTTATAAATGTTGTTGTTATCAACAGTTGTTTAACTGATCTAATAAAATATTATATTTATTATTTTTAAAAAATAGATATGATCTGTTGGTTATCAGTTTGTTGTATGTTTTGAGGACTTTGGTCGGTTAAGATTTATTTTAGGGTATGCTTTTGGCTATCATTTCTAAGTAATGTGGTCCTTTGTTATTTATGAAGAGTTTGACTTTAAATTATAGCATGTTGTACATTATTTTGGTTTGTTTAGTAAGTTTAGGGTCAATTTGACTAACAGATTGCTCCATTCTTAGTTCTTGAAAGCTTTGCTCTTTTTGAGTAATACTTCCATAATGTATTCAGTGTTGGTTCAGTTCTGGCTGGTGTGGATTGGAAGGCATTGTGCCATCTTTCCACTGTCTTGTTTGTTTTGCTTCCTGGGCCAAGGTGCTGTCATAGACAATTCACCATGATATTTGGAGTTTGGGTTGGCGTCTGTGACTGGAGCAATGCAATCTGCCAACCCAAGTGTCTTCAAAATAGTCCATTAGGGGAATAAGTTTGTCTTCATTTTGCTGGTAGAAAGGCCTTTCATTTAGTAGATTGTTCGCTACCTCTGTGATAGGGACATAGGATAGTACTATCATTATTGTGATTTCAAAGGCAAATTGGCTGTTTGTGGAATATTCTATTCTTAGGAGCTTATTTATGAGAGACTTGCGCTGCAGGAGCATCACTTTTATTGACGCTCCAGCGGAGCAAGCCTCGCAATCATATCTATGAGGCGACGCAAAGCCACTTTACATGGCTTTACATGGCCTCATAAATATGGAGTAAGACAAAGCAGTGCAAGTCGCCTCCTTGCCGTACTTTGCATCAAGGAGGTGTTCCATGGGTGTTGCAGTGGGTTTTCCCATGCAACACCCATGGATTTTGACGCTGGCCCAGATTTACTCAACCACGTAAAACTGGGACAGCGCCAAAACCTTACACCTCCTCAGAGCAAGCATAACAAGGAGATATGTTTGTATTTCTCCTCGTTTTTTTTTCCTCTTTCCATGTGCACTGCATTCTGCGGCACAGATTAAAAGAGGAAAACGCCCCTCAGGACTGTTTTTGTGCAGAAAGAAAAACAATCTTGCCTGCAACTGAGGCATCCTTACACCATGGTGCAAGGGGGCCTACATTGGCTCTAGAGAACAAATTGTGCACCAGCGCTGGGTGAAAGAACAGGAGTGCACTGCCCTTTCACCTCGGCTTAGGGCAGTACAGCAAGAAGACCTGCAGAGCTGCCCTATGCCAATTCCTCATAAATGATGCCCTTAGTGCGGATTTTTGGGATGTCTCCATATACTATGAATGAAATGATAGCAATAGCCTTGCATAGTTGTGTAGGTGTATATTTTTAGCATTGTTTGAATCATGGCTTGTTCAAAGTCTATGATTATATTTTGGGGGCATTAGTTATTTGTTACATGTTTTATATGGTTTTAGAGCTTGTAATAAGTGCTGCTTTGTTTATTTGGTAGTAGGGCATATACAAGAGGGATACTTGTGTTTTGATATTCACCATGTATGGTGTATATCTGAGTAAATGGTTTGAGACACATTTTAAATATTAAAAACATATTCATTTAATTTTAAATACGTAGAATGATTTTGTTTACTATAAAAATTTAAATAATTAAAAAAATCATTTTGTTAGTTTGTTTAATAAACATTATTTAAAACATTTGATATTTTTTTTATAAATGTAAAAAATGATGACATTTATACATATTATCCATCATCCAGGTTTGACACTGGCTAAGTTTCATTAAGTTTTGTGCTGTAGAGAATACTAGAATTTGTTTCACATTATTGAGGTTGTCATGTATAAGAAAAGGTTTCCCATTATGTGTAATTGCTGATTGTTCAAGTATGTCTATGTCTCAGTATCTTCTAGGGTCCGGTGGGGTATCGCTGTTGACTTTTTTAGTTTGTGCAATTAATCTTTTCAAACTGGGGATAGGTGGTAGTTGCCCTGGTATGTGCTTGGGGGCTCTAGGTAAAATATCCTTCAAGATTTTGATTGTAGGTTCCTGGGAGCTAGTGTTTGCCTCTCTTATGTCTTGCAATATTTATCGTAATTTTATTTCTGTCACATTTGGGGGTGGTTATGCTCTCTTACATGAATTACTACATCATCTTTTGAAGTTGCCCTCCCACAGCATACATTAGAATAATATTTGGTGCATATCCAGTTTATAAATTCTGATGATGCACTTTCTTGGCTGTATGTGCAGTCCATATAAGTTAGTAACTGCTTTCCTATCTATGAAGTGATATGTGGCGGCCTCTGTCATTGTATCTGTAAGTATTGTTATAGTATAAATATGTAATATTTCTAAACCTTTGCATGATTGTCATTAACATGTTTAATAATGCATTTACTTCTATTTTGCATGCTTACATGTATGTTCTGGTGGAATGTTTCAACCAGTTTTGTAGCTTTTCCCTTGGAGGTGTTTTAATGTGCAGCAGATGTTTCGTTTCTGTTGATTGAAGAAGAAAAACGTAAGTTCAATTTTTAATGGTACATTGTTGATAGTTTATAGGGGTTGAGGTCGTTGGGTTTGTTTTTGTTTGCTATTTGAGTGAGTTTATCATTAGTTATTTATTCATGTATACTTACTTTCTTATTTTTTTTGCAGGTTTGTGATAATTGATCTTTTCATGCAGTTTATTGGTTTTGAAGTTGTAGATTTCTTATTTTAGGAGGTCTGTGCAAAAAAGATAATAGTTGGAAAGTCTGTTAATATTATTTGCTATTTTATATTTTTAAGTTTGTTAACAGTTATGTTTTTGTTAAGACTGGGCGGTGAACTCCGCTCCGCTCGCGGAGTTTTCCACACTCCGCGTTAAGAGGAGCTTGCGGAGTTCCAAAAAACTCTGCTTTGCGTTACGGAGCGGAGTTTTTTTCCTCGCTTGCGTTCATCAACGTCAAGACGGCGAGCGCGAGCGAGGAAAATCCACCTCCCGGCGAGATGTTTCCTCTATTGCGATCGTCAACATCAACCTCAAGTTGGCGAGCGCGAGCGAGGAAAATCAACCTCCCGGCGAGATTTCTCAACGCGGGAGGTCAGATTTCTCATTGCGAGTGGTCGTGTATGCTCGCAACCGCTCGCGTTGAGAAACCGTCCGTTCGCGTTGAGAAAGCTACCGCTCGAGTAAAAATCTACTTGAGCGGCAGAAAGGAAGCAGCGCCCACTTGCGCTGTGCATGGTGGCATTCGCGATGATTGCACAGTGCAGACAAGCACCTAGCACTGAAAATCACCGCGAGCGGCATTTATCTAACGCACTCCGCTGCTCGTGGAGCACCGCGTAGCGGGGCTGAGGTTTTTTTGCACTTTGCGGAGTTCTGCGTAGACGAACTCCGCGAACTACGCCCAGGCTTAATTTTTTGATTAAATATAAGTATTACTTACTTGTTATGTAGTTGTTGGGATGTATATTTTTCTTCTTGAGTGGTTTGTAGAAAGAATCCGGCAGTGTTTCCAAGTCTTGCAGCCTTTGTTCTTTTTGAAGTGTTTGGTTCTTCTAAATAATGTGCCTTTTATATTTTGATTTAATTATTTGTTTGATTTTATTGGTTAAAGTTATTTATAGTTTAATCTTATTGGTTGGTTTACTACAGTTTGATTTTTTTTATCAGTTTAATCCTTTTATGGTAAACACTAATTTGTGTTTTACTATTTATGTTTAATATATAGTTCCATACTTTTGTTTATAAAAATTATTACATATGTATATTCAGTAATATTTAGGGTGGTGTTTACTTTTAGTTAATGATAATTATTTGGGGTTTTATCATTTGTATTTTAGATTTTTACATTTTTTGGGTGAATGGTAAATATGTTGATATAATATATTTTTATTTAAATTAAATATGTGTATAGTAAGTTTTGAGTTTATTTAAAGTATTTGTTTTAGACAAAAAGTGTTTTTAGTGTTTTAATAATTAGTATTTAAATATTTGGTGGTAATATTGTACTAATTATTATGTGGATCAATATTTTTGACAAGTCTATGTTTATTTAAAGCTAACAATATTTTTGTTTCTGATGTTTTTGCTTTTGATATATGTAAACATCAATATTTTTAACAATGATATTTGATTTCTTGATATTAAGTATACAGAGCCAGGGGGGCGTGGCCAAGCCGCCGACTGTAATGGCTGCGTTGGCTTGAAGCTCTGCTGCTACACCTCGGAAAACGATTCCCAGGGTGGCATGGGCCGCATCAAAGAGGCTTGCGATGGCGTGTGAATGGTGGTAGAGGCGGCTGGCACCGAGCACGATCTTTGGGGCGCCCGCAGTGCAGGTCGGCACCGATGCGGAAAACCCACAGGTGAAGCAGCCTATCTCCACATGTGAAGCCGGGAGCTCTATTGAGAGGAAGCTGGAGGGCGCTCCAGACAGGCCGAGGGGAATCCACCATGGGACCGGCCTGTCGCACTACAACAGCGAGGTAAGCGGTGGCAGTGGGGGCACCCGGACTCCTTAAGCATGTCCCAGCATGACCTGAAGGCCTTCCCCCGGAGGCCCCATGGTGACAGGGTCCATGGGTGAGCCTGGGGGCCGGCCACTGGGCCAGGAGCTATAGCGTGGGATTAGAAGCCCCCCCGCTGCCGCACCTCCCACGAGACATGGATCACATTAGCAGGACACCAGCGGCCCCTCTCATGCTTCATTTCCCACACTTGAATAGGGTGCACGGACAGTGACGCACATACTTTCCCAAACCGGGACACATTGACGAGAGGGTGCAGACGCGGGCCTGGTGCCACTGAACTCTGGGGCACTGACGGAGGCCCTTGGTGGCTCAATCCGGCCCCTAATAACGCAGTGTACCCCATAAGGACCACAACCGCAAGGGTGCCCAGCTTGCCTCCCTGGCTAGGGGCATGGTCAGGTGGGACCCTAAACAGAGAACGCTGTCGCGTAAGACGCCAGGTCGAGGCGCAGAGGCACAGCAGAGCAGCATGGCGGAGGGAGGAGGAACACAGAAGGCAGCGGTGGCCGGGTCAGACATCATGTTATTGGAGCGCCGGGGGGCTTCAAGGCCCTGGACACTCGCTTTGATGCCCTAGATAAGAGGCTGGATACCATGGGCATCAGGCTTGACCAGCAGTAGAGGCGCTTAACTACTGCAGAGGGTAGGATCGCTGACCTTGAGGATGGCGCCACCCAAACCACCAAAAAGCTTGAGCATATGGAGAAACTACTTAAGTCAGTTGCCATTAAGGATGAAGAGGCGCGGGGGTGGCGAAACAACATACGGGTAGTGGGTGTACCCGAGTCCACCAACACCGGGTAGCTCGACGGGTTCATGGAGACACTGCTGTCCAACCTCTCTGGATGGGAGTCATTCATCGCTACCTTTTTTGTGGAACGCGCGCAAAGCACCCTTGTGCCGCGCCCCAACCCAGGCTGCCCGCCAAGGCCAATTATAGCCCGCCTGCTAAATTTTAAAGTCAGGGACAGTGCATTGAGGATGGCGCGTGAGAGGGGCCCCCTAGAATGGCAGGGCTCGTCCATATCCCTATACCCGGACTTCACTGCAATGGTGCAGGAAGCCAGACGAAAGTAATCGGGGGTGAAGGTGAACCTTCGTAAGTTGGGGCTGCATTACGGGATGTTATACCCCGTCCAACTAAAAGTGGATGTGGAGGGCCACTCGCGTGTCTTTGACTCCCCTCACGATGCCCAGGAATTTTTCCAGGCCTATTCCAGATCGGGGCAGCAGCGGGGAACTCCCTCCCCGCAACAATCACAGAACATTCCTGACTTTGGTGCAAGTGCGGACCTCTTCTCGGCCAGTTAAAAAGTCCAAGTCGTCGCTAAGAATAATGACAGTCCTGTGACCCACTGTGCATAGTAATGCCCAGTTCAGCTTTTTCTTTGGTTTCGGACAGAGTGGCGGTAGGCCGCCACCTGTGGTGGAATACATTTCATCCTTTCAGGCGCAATTGCGCCAACAGTACCGGGGAAGCGGTATGGCGTAGCCAACCCCCTAGTGCAGATGCACCCTTTATGTTTGCTACAGTATTGCAGAATGTTCCTTTTTCATGCATGTTTGAATTATATTAATGGGGGCGGGTTATTCCCCCGAAGTTTGGTACGTGGATGGGAGGAGGGGGGTGCGGGGTTTTCAAGCGAGCTTTTGTACCATGGCTCCTTAGTACATCTTTTTTGCAGTGCAGTAATGGTTATTCAGTTATCCACAAATTTTATAATACAGATCTAAGCTATGGTGGATAGGGTACAACCAGAAGTCAGCGTTGTGATGATGTCCTGGAATGTAAGGGGTCTCAATAATGCACGTAAATGTAAGCAAGTGTCTAATTATTTGCAACGCCACCAGGTGGACATTGCCTTCCTACAGGAGACGCACCTGGCGCCTTCTGCCAGGACACCCCTGGCTGCTAATTGGGGGACACATATATATTATGCAGGTTACAGTTCGTATGCTAGAGGAGTTGCGATCTTGATTCATAAGTGGGTACCATTCAGGGAGGTGGCGGTGTACAGAGATGTTGGTGGGCGTTATTTGCTGGTCAAGGGATGTTTATTAGAACATTCAGTACTATTTTATGCACCAAATGTTGATGATCCTGACTTTTTTTAATCCATTCTCGTACAAATAGAGCGCCTGGGGCGGACCAGATCTGCTAGGGTGGGGACCTTAATATACTTCTTGACCCAGCGAGAGACAGCACGGCCACCACCACAGATACCAAGCCTAGAGCTAGGCGTTCGTTGTTAGACATCATAGAGGCACATGGGTTGGTGGACGCATGGAGACACTACAGTCCCAGTCAGGACGGGTACACCCATTATTCTGCACCCACACAACACATGGACCCGGTTAGACTATTGGCTCCTCACCGCAGGGGCGGCTCTGTGGGTCAGCACAGTTTGCCATCTCCCGCGCACATTGTCGGACCACTTCCCTGTCTTGTTGCAGCTGAGAATCCCGCATGCAATGAGGTTGGAAAGACCATGAAGATTTCCCAACATGGCTCTGAGGGACGCTGTATTTGAGTCAGAACTCCGCGATGCAATACTGGAGTACTTCTCCCTCAATGCTGGCACTGTGAACTCAAAGGCCACTCTTTGGGAGGCCTTCAAGGCGTACACCAGGAGAGTGTGCATTTCAAAGAGTGCTGGGGTGCTCAGGGACCTACGCCACACGCTAGCATGATTGGAAGCACAGCTGGCGGAAATTTATAGGAATGATGCGGCTCCCCTGCACCCACCCAGTCTACAACGTTGAGCATCCCTTATGGCGGAGTTCCAGGAGGCGGCAGAGTGGGAGGCACACTATCTGGGCAAGTATGCAGTGGCCAGGCTATATGGGGAGGGCGAAAGACCGGGTAGAACCCTTGCTAGATTAATGCAACAATCTTGCAAACCGACATATATACCTGAATTAACTGGGCAAGAGGTCACACGAATAACAGGCAACGTAGGTGTCCTCAAGGAGGTACTCACTTATTATGTTACTTTATACACCTCCAGAAATACGGGGAACCCAATGGCATACAGGGACTATCTAGATGAGATCTCCATGGTGTGGATGGAAAAAGCACATCAGAAATTCATGGCTGAACCTTTCTCCGAAGGCGAGGTAATCAAAGCCATTGATGCACTGGATGGCTCCAAGGCCCCAGGGCTCGATGGTTTTACTGGATGCTTTTATAAGAAGTTTAAAGCAATCCTTGCTCCATACCTTATAGATATGTACCAGGAGGTGATAAAGTCGGATGTGCTTCCCCCCACCCTGAGAGAGGTGGTGATAAACCTTCTCCCTAAACCCGGGAATGACCCACTGAAATTTGGCTCATATAGACCACTGTCACTGTTAAATTTCGACAATAAAATCCTAGCCAAGATGATAGCAACGCGGCTCACCCTGATCATAGAACAGCTGATTGCGCAGGCTCAGTCGGGATTTATCCCTCATAAATCAACTGCCCTTAATCTCCGCACATTATTTGCTACGCCGCATAGAATTTCACCGACGGTCCCTGCAGTGGCCGTGCTGCTTGATGCGGAGAAGGCATTCGACTCCCTTGAGTGGCCCTTCCTGTACACCACGCTGGGTCACCTGGGGCTGCCGGAGCGGTTCCTAGCAGTCATCAAATTATTATATACACAACCTGTGGCTTGCATTCGTCTCAATGGCACGTTGACCTCCGCGTTTCTACTTATGCGGGGAACGCAGCAGGGGTGCCCACTCTCCCTCTTGATGTTCGTGCTGGCACTGGATCCTCTGGTGCGGCACATGCAGGAGTGGCACAGTCATCGCAGCCTGCAGTTTAATACAGGTCCCTTACTCCTCACGCTGTACGCTGTTGATAATATACTTTATGTATGGCACCCAGATGATAATCTTGCACCGCTTCTCCGGGAAGTGACAAGGTATGGCACCCTGTCGGGGCTATGCATCAACTGGGAAAAGTTGGAGATTTTCCCGTTGACCGCAGCACCCAGTGGCACAATGGTGGAGTGTCCCCCGACGTGGTGTGAAGATTCTGTTAAATACCTTGGAATCCATATTCACAGAGATGTGGATCGTATCCTTCAACTTAACTATGGCCCAGTGGTGGAGAGGCTAGGACGCAACATAGAGCGATGGTTGACACTGCCCCTGACTATGGCAGGTGGGATAGCCATTGTTAAAATTGTAGTCCTCCCACAATTCTTATATTTATTTCAAAATATTCCTATTCCGTTGTATAATAGTTTCTTCACCACTCTTCAGACACACTTGATTCGACTGGTGTGGGGTGGCAAACAGCCCGGGATTAGCTGGGATACCCTAATGTTGCCATATGAGAGAGGAGGGTTTGGGGTGCCACATTTCCGCATTTATTACTTGGTGGCGCAGGCAAGCTTTGCTCGGCACTGATACCAAGCAGATGTCAGGATTCTGTACCTCAGACCGGAGGCCAATCTGGCACTCCCGGCACCCCTTAACCCTCTGTTGCCGGTTGGGTTTCCCCGGGACCCAGAAGATATCCAGACGCGCTCCACAACCAGCTGGGCCTGGCACCGACTGCTCAAAGTAACTGGATCCCACATCTTATACTCTTTCGCATGACCACTAGCTGGAAATGGCTGGATCCCTATCCTGCAGGAGATGTTGGTAAATCGGACGCTGGCAAAATTTCACCTGGAAACGTTTGGAGATCTGTTCCCCAGTGGTCATGTCTTCTCGCGCACGGAGGACCCCGTTTCCGAGAGGCCACAGTTATGGATCATTTCATATTGCAAAGGCTGCAGGGGGCCCTGAGGGCTAACATCTTCAGCTACCCGCTCAAGCCCCCTGAATTCCCTCTTTTGACAGGTATTATCAAAGATGCGAGCGGGAGTCACCTAATGTCCAGACTGTATAAGGCTGCTGTGGCATTGCTCCCTAGCTGGGATTCGGGGGTACGAGCGGCCTGGGAATGAGACCTTGGCCATCCCATCGCCGACTCGCAGTGGGGTTGTTGCTGTACACAAATACGCCGGGTTTCCCCTAACCACCGGCACAAGTTGCTGCACTTTAAATTCCTTTGGAGGGCATACATGACTCCCAGCACATTACATCGTATTGACCCATCCAGCCCACACTTATACCCCAGATGCCGCTCCCCACAGGCAGACTTTGCACGTATTACTTGGACATGCGATAAGATAGCGGGTTATTGTAAAGTAATCTTTGGGGAGATCTCCTGAATGATAGAGATGGAGCTTACACCCTCACCATTGATGGCACTTCTTGGGTACACACACGACCTGCCCAGGGGAAGTAGCCCTACACTGGGGCAGTAAATATACACCAACGTTGAATACATGGCTACAAAGCATGACCTATTTCAATACAAATAGCGACACATACGCATCATTACAGCCACCTGCTGCTAGGCCCCTTGATATATGGCAACCATTTCATACTTATCTGTCGACCACAAGGGATACCGGAGGCACTCCGCCCCCTCATCACCGCACCCCCTCAGACACTGGGATATTGGGGGAAACACCTGGGACCACTGGGCTGCCACCGACACTGTAGTGAGATTAAGTGCATGTGTCCTCCTTCCCCGTACGGGTCAGGACGGTCGTATTCAGTGATGGCCTTGTAACCCTTTGCCTGTATATTGACCTATAGTTCTAACATTTAATCCTGCCAAACACCAAGCTGCACTGTATTTATGGTTCATATTATTGTGAAAATCAATAAAAAAAGTTTTTAAAATGTATACAGAGCCATATTTTTGTCATTGATATTTAATTTCCAATATTTTTGTGTTTGGATCATTGCTAGACCGATATTATGTCAGTGATCCAAAAGATAGCCCAGTATTTACAAAGGAGGTATTTTACTCCTGCATTGAACTAGAAACTGCTGATGAACCAGGGCTATTCACAAAGTATGGCAAGACTGACCCTCCATCCCAAAACAATCTATTTGTGTATATCAAATTGCCTTTGACTTACATGGAGCATTTAACGCTAATTTAGAAAACTTCCGACATATAGTACAAAGGTTACATTTAGGTCCACTCACAATGCCAGGGCAAACATGGCCAGTGCTTGTTACATAGGCTCACATCCAAAATGAGGAAACGAGATAGATATTCCCAGAGCTCATAAGCATATATAGACTGTTGGGACAGCATCTGCTACAAGACTGCCCAATCAAACAGAATTAAATACCGCTTTGGTTAGCAAAAAAGACCCATCACTTACACGCAGTGTTTCTGCATTTTATTCCACAAGATAAACACTGAAAATAAAAAAATGTGCTTACTGATAGGTATAGTCATGAGGAAATATATGTTCTACCCTTTGTATGACTACTCACAGTATGCCTTCAATAGCAGTATTCCAGAAGTATTGGAATATGTATTGAAATAATATAGAGCTTCACCTGCAGGAGATTTAGGGATGAAGCTCATGGGTAACATAGAGACAGTAGCTGAGGTAGTTCCTGGTGACATTAAAAGTGGTGCAATACAATGGGCTATTTACAGCTACTCCAGGAGATCAGAAAAAGGTGGAATAGCCAAGAATAATATCAAGTTTATGTCTCTGTTATAAGAAATACCTCTGTGGGAAGACCAGAAAATCTTTCAAAAGAAAGGAAACTGAATCACCACCAATCCCAAGAGGAGAGTACGAAGTTTGGAGGTCTATTTAAATAGAGGACACCATTTTATCTCAAAGGTAAAGAGCAGGGAGCATGTCATCTTAGAGATAGAGAACTAAGAGCTCCAGAAAATACCAGTCCACTGATGAGCGCTATTCTTAGTCCTCATATGATAGTGGAGATAACAAAGCGGAATCAAGCAAAGGAGCCCCTTCTTCCCCAGGACCTGACATGGGGCAATCCTGTCAGCAGGGAAGAGGAAATGTCGAAGGCCAGGACCCTCAAAACCACCTTTTCAGAAGACGAGGGAGCTGCAGCAAAGAATCTGCTTCCATTGCTGGAAGCCTATCAAACAATGCCACACCAGAAGGTCGGAGGTAACTCCAAAGGCAATTGAGACACAGTTCAGGCTGCAATACAGCTGTGCAGGTGCCTGTTTGTAATGACCCAGTCAAAAACCAGGATTGCCCCGGACATACTCTAAACAGTCAAATTATTACACAGTAAAAAATACCTGCATCCTAGCTTTCCGGAGAAGTAAAATTACTTACTAGGAAAAGCTAGGCTGCATACAGTTAGTATACTTAAAGTAGGAGAACCCTACATACCAAGTGAGTCTAACCAATTAAACCTGATGAAAGAAGAAATGATGGAATAGGCTCTGTGCATGCTGTTGTGTCTGTGAGGGTAAAAATCCTACCAGAGAGTTACTGGTGGGCATTAAAGCCAAAACAAAATAAACAGTATGTGCTACAAAGTGAAGTTTGTCAAAAAATAAATAAAAAAATAAAACATTAGTCATCCCATTGGGCCCAGTTCAAATGAGATTGTTGAGAGAGCTAACACCACATAAAAACAAATATATAACATGTGAGGGGATCAATACCTGAAATTTTTGGATAATTATCAAATGTATATCACGAAATTCCATTTATATTCTTTACAATTTTATTAGAAATCATAAAAAAGGGAGATTTCATCCAATATACATCACAAAACATTATTCATACAATATATTAGGTTTTCACAAAAAAACATTTAAAATGCAGTTCAGTCTCTAGAAATTGACGCCCTCAAGTTTTCTGGTAATAGAACAGTCTTCACATCTTATTACTTGAATTGCATCATTTCGAATTTAATCCTTGTGTGTTGATCACCAATGCTGGTTGTATCTTTCAAAAAATACTACAACTACTACAGCCAACATGTGTTTCGAGGTGATAAGCCACTTCTTTAGGGCAAAATAAGGTAGTCGGTGTTCCTTTCCAACTGTTTCGATAAATTTTGTCCTTGCACTCTACTTTATATTCTCATATTAAATAATTAACAGCGCCCATAGGTCTTCAACTGTAGGTTCCAAATGAACTATTCACTCCAATATTCGTTCCTCATAAGGTACAAAGAAGGTGTATTTTTGAATATTTTCATCAAGGATTTGTTATATTCATAAGAATGTTCTTATGTTTGGGAAAGCCGGGGAGCGCTTTATCGATTACCTAATTATGATTATGTATATTTTTATACAGAGGGAGATATAATAAAAGTGATAGCATAAAACATGTCTTACAGTTATATATGGATTATATTTGACATAAGCGTTGTGAATATGTTGAGTGGACGATCATTGTTAAATACACGTCGCACTGATGTTTTTTTTATACTTTGCAGCTAACCCTGAGGAAGGGCTGTATTGTAGCCCGAAATGCATTGGGTTATTTTAAACGAGGCTGCCCAGGACAGCGTAATCCCACATGCTACGGAAAAGGCCTGGATAAGCATTTCCTCAGCATTAGAGAAATATGGGATGTACGTAGTCTTTATATGAAAAATGAAATACAATGCGATGAACTTGTGGAATACATCATGGCTGAAATAAGGATGAAATAAATGGAATAATGAAGAAAATTAGATTCTTCTACTTTCGTTGCTGTGCGACATGTGTCTGGAATGTAATGAACGCTCCATTTGTAATGGAGCCATTTGAAACATGCTGCTGGGGCATAGCATGAGCAAATCTGCATGCTAAAATCTGCCAAAAGAGCACACATTAAAGCAATTGTTTAGAGTTGACAAAGCAGTCCATTCTATCATTTTCATGAAGATTTAAATTATTTGACCCTTCTGATCGTTGCACCCTGGAAAAGAAAAAAGTGGACCAAAAAGCAAGCATAAATATAACATCAAGCCCGAGGCAGCTTAGAAACACCATATTTACATAAAGAAACATGTCTTGAGCGAAGAACTACTGGAATCCTCTTAAGGACTTACCATCAGTAACATACTGTCATTACAGTTTAGTTACTATTTGAAATGGAACTTGTCACTACAAAACAATTTGAATGAGTTATGGAATGGGTTGATACAACAAGGGTTGTGGGAAGGTGGAGTATGAGAGATGTATTTTTTCCATTGTTATCATCTGAGTAAAGTTTCACAGTCAGTTGGGTATGGGAGGTGTATCTTTTCTATGTTTATTGTTTTTGTGAGGTCTCACAGTCTCGGGGTAGTTTGAATCATTGAGGAGGGTTGAAATAGAACATTTACTAAGGGCGGCAGGAACGGCGGAGTTTGAGCCGGTTTGCAGAGCTACTGAGTACAAGTGAGACGGTTACACTGTCGGTTACAAATTTGAAAACTGCAGGTACAATGCCATTTATAAAACATTGTGCATTTAAACATAAGTGGCGGGTGGATTGTTTGTTTAGCAACTATTTTTTAATATTTTGGTCAAGGTTTTGTTATGTTCATAAGAAGGTTTTTATGTTTGGGAAGCCGGGAGCGCTTTATCGATTAGCTAATTATGATTATGTATATTTTTACACAGAGGGAGATATAATAAGAGCAATAGCATAAACCATGTCTTACAGTTATGTATTAGGTTTGACGTAAGCATTGTGAATATGTTGAGTGGACGATCATTGTTAAATACATGTCGCACTCATGTTTGTTTTTAACTTTGCAGCTACCCCTGAGGAAGGGCTGTATTGTAGCCCGAAATGCATTGCGTAACTTTAAACGAGGCTGCCCGGGACAGCGTAATCCCACATGCTACGGAAAAGGCCTGGATAGGCATTTCCTCATCATTAGAGCAACATGGGATGTACGTAGTCTTTATGTGAGAAATGAAATAAGATGCAATGAACTTGTGGAATAAATCATGGTTGAAATATGGATGAAATAAATGGATTATTGAAGAAAATTGGATTCTTCTACTTCCGTTGCTGTGCGACATGTGTCTGTAACATAATGAATGCTCCATTTGTAATGGAACCATTTGAAACATGCTACTGGGGCATAGCATGAGAAAGTCTGCATGCAAAAACCTGCCAAAAGAGCACACATTAAAGCAATTCTTTAGACTTGACAAAGGAGTGCATTCTATCATTTTCATGAAGATTTCAATTATTTGCCGCTTCCGATTGTTTGCACCCAGGAAAAGAAAAAAGTGGACTAAAAGGCAAGCATAAATATAACATCAAGTCCGAGGCAGTTTTGGAAACACCATATTTACATATAGGAACTAATGTCTTGAGCTGAGAACTACTGGAATCCTCTTAAGGACTTCCCATCAGTAACGTTCTGTCATTACAGTTTAGTTACTATTTGAAATGGAACTTGTCACTACAAAACAATTTGAATGAGTTTCAATCACGTAACTAAATTCCAATGTTACGGCGAGACGCCCGGCTTCTTTTTCTTTTCGGGAACACTCGGGGCTGTTTTCTACACCGCACAGGCTCTGGTTGCTCCACTCTCCATTGGCCCTGCCTGCTGACAACATCGTATGTGATGGCCCCGCCTAAAGTTTGTGCTCCGAAGAGCGGGCGTTCAAACCGCAACTCGGCTACTGCCCCGCTGTTAAATTCCAGCACGGAGCCGCATTTGCAGACGGCGGTGGGTGGCACGGTGGGGGGTGCGAATAAAAAGAACGCACCCCGAATGGGATGACTGGTTTTGAAATTGCTACATTCCGGGAAGGCAGCAGATATTTTGACAGCTGCCCCATAATCTGCCATGGCCGAGATGATGTTGAAGGCAGGTACACCTTGGGCTTGGAGGGCGGCCCGATGGAGATTCTGCTAGGGGCGAAGAACAGCTTCTTACTACACAGCTGGATATCGAGCAGCGTGAGGGGTCGCATGTTGGCAACTTCTTACTGCGGCAGGCTATCGCCATCAAAGCTCGACCTACTTCACCTGTGGTTGTTGAGTCAATCTCTCTCACTGTAAGATCAGATCTTTGTAAGATCACGATGGATAAAAGATGGAAGATGCAGCAGCTTATTGACCCTTGGAAAGCAATCGTGGCCCAGGTCTACTTGCAGGAACCGGCTCGCTTGAAGGTTATCAAGGATGGCCATTCACACATCTATCATTCGGATCAGGAGGCAAAACTGGCACTGTCTAGATGGCAGCAACATTCTTAAGAGTGATCTGAGCAGGATGAACGCTCTCTCTACAAGAGATTTGCAGATATATCTCACGTCTGTCAGGCACCACTGCTGTCAAAAAGACATTTATTATTTGCTAAACATAGCTGTTACTTTTATCTTTATTCTGGCTTTTTCTTTTTTTTCCTGACATTAGGTTGGTTTTCCTTTCCCGCATCTTTGGGGTTTAATAATGTACCACTCGGTATTTATCTGATACATATTTTGGAGGGGCTCTCGGGGGCCATGCTCCTTTAAGGCTGTCAGAGGCCGACAGCCGGGTCAGGGGGGGTGATTCCTTTTCCAGAACACTGAGTGGGGGGTCGGGGTGGAGGGGGTTCAGGTTGGCTCAGGGTTGGGATGGGTTTTCGGGGGTTTGGTACACTACACAGGGAGGTACTGGTGGCTCAAAACGCAGGGGGTACTGACACTATTCACTGCTAATGAATTCGATATCTTACAAATGTTTAATGTATGTATCTGTTTATCTTTTTTTCAATGCTCTCTCTTCTTAATAACTCTTTATCGGAAAAGGTTATGGGGGTTGGTAAAGAAGCTTTGCAAAGTGTATCTTTTCTTTGTCTATTGTTTGAAATATCATATACTTTATAATGGGGGATAATTAGATGTATAGGCTGGAACGTAGCCGGACTAAACGCTGCATCTAAGCACCAGCTGGTTAGGGAGGAGCTTAAGCTCTACAAACCTCATGTGGTAATTCTAGTAGAGGACAAAAAAAGGAGGAGTGTACCCCTTTGTTAATTATAGGGACGGGGGTGATTAGACTAGAGAAAGAAGAGAGTCCCTAGCTAAAATGTGGATACAGTGTTGTTCTGTCAACATGTACACTCTAAGTGGGGTTGTAAAGCACATTTAGTTAGACACAGCAGCAATTAACATAACGTATATCAATTTGTACAGGGCAACACACTATTTTTTATGCTAGTCTTACAGGACCCAATATAATAATGCCAACAAACAATGTCATAGAAATTGTATAAAATCACATTTTATTCATCATATTATTAAAACCATTCTACATACATTTCACAGCAGCTTTGATCATAAATAAAAATAGATAAAAACAAGGTTACAATTAGGCAAGAAAACTACACAAAAAAGTTGACGCGGCGTTTCGGTGAGACTAGGATCAACCACCTTCTTCAGGACAGAGTTTTCTATTGGAGTTTCAACAAGATATCCCCTGATTGATTTAGAAGGATGAAGAATCTTCTACTGTAATATTATGAAGACAAGGAAGAGATGTCCTTTTTATATGGTACTATCTCTTCTAGAATTACGTTCGTAGGCGCCACCGATAGATTTGTAGCAGATTAAAAACCCATAAAAAACCAGTATCCTTTCATTGCAAGCAGATAAGCCGAGGTTTTACTTGACAATATATGTAGCAATCTCGGGTGAGGGATTACTGGATATCGTTGCTTTATAGATATTGCAACGTTGCGAGGAAGGTGAATACAAGAGTTTCGGCCTCCCTGCAGCCTACGAACGTCCTCACGAGTCAGGATATATGGCTATCCAGTAATCATATAAAAAGGACATCTCTTCCTTTTCTTCATAATATTACAGTAGAAGATTCTTCATCCTTCTAAAGAACAACACTGTATCCACATTTTAGCTAGGGACTCTCTTCTTTCTCTAGTAATTCTAGTAGAAACACACTTGGCTTACAAGGATAGAGGCTTGTTGAAACAGTTAGACTTTGATATAGTTGAATTAACATCACAGGGAATATCAATCAGAGGAGTAGCGATACTCAAGGATAAGCGACTAAATTGTAAAATACTTAAAACCTCTTCTGATCAGCAAGGTAGATGGGTCATCGCACAACTGGAAATCTACGATACAAAATGTGTCTTTTGTGCCTTATATGGCCCAAATACAGATGACCCCACTCTCTTTAATAAATCAATGCTTGAACTGCTTGACTGGCATGGGGAGCTAATTATTTTTTTTTTTTAAATTTAAGACCTTTATTAGCATTTTTTTTTTATAACAAAGAGACACAAAGACCAACAGCACATCAATATTACAGTGTTGCAAAAAAAGGGGGGGGCATCAATTAGATCATACAAATATCATATAGTCTGGTACTTTTGTGCATTTGCTCTGCAACGCTACTTCAGCACATTCACAACCATCTTAACTGCATGATTAGTCCATACTGTAGCACGCTTCACTCCATATAAGCTCCCATGACTCCACCTCTGTGCGAAGCCGCTCCTCAGACCTACGTGTGCTGGGTTCCACCTCAATGTACTACCAAGTAGTGTCCTACCTACATAGGTTCCCTTCTACTCCTTGCCCAATGCCCCATGCGCCAGGGTGTGTTCGCCTTCGTTCTAACTATCTTTGGTGCTCAAGTATATCTGATACAGTGCCCAAAGATTTTTAGGGCGACTGCGTGGGGGAAGGAGCTTGGTGTAGTTTTCTGTTTGTGTACTACAGTATTGCATGTCCCTAGACCAGCTAGCAATAGTGGGTGTCGGGCCCCGAGACCAGCAAATCGCAACCCTACGCCTGGCTAGCAACAGGCACATATCCACCAGGAGTCTTACTGCCTTTGGCAGCTGCTTGGAGTAACCTAATAAAGCCAACGTGGGATCAGGCGAGAGTGTCAACTCTGTAATATCTCCCAGCGTGCGGAAGACCAGTACCCAGAAACTGGCAATACCGGGACATGTCCAGGCCAGCTGAATAAAATCTGCCACATCGTCACCACAGCGGTCACAAGCCGCCGAATCCCTGAGTCCATATCGACAGAGCCTCGCTGGTGTATAATAGACCCTATTTAAAAATTTAAAATGAATCAATCAATGCCTGCCATTAAGGGAGATGCATTTCGTGCTCTCGCAGCAATATCTCCAGGTAGTATCATCTAGATCCCTGCCCAAATCAACCTTCCAAGCTAGTCTGGCCTTTCTGTAATGATTCGCCCGGTATCCCTGGGACAGTTTGTAAATAGTTGACACTACCCTAGATGGGGAGTCAGATTTTATAATATAGGTGAGCGGAGTCAATTCAGGGGGCTCGGCCAGGTCACTGCCCAGGATCTCCGTCAACGCATGTCGAGCTCTGTGAAATTGGAACCTGTTCAGCGTCATGTCGCTTCGGTCGCCCGCTCCAACATCTTCCCATTTTTTAGCCACACCCTCTGTTAACATGTCCCCTATCGTTAAAATATTTAAGGAGCTGAGAGCCCGGATCACTCCCCTATCTTCACACGGAGGTAACCACAAGCACCATTCCAACGGGGTCAACAGGGAGTATAGTATCACTCCCGCTTGCAGTTTCAGAAGGTAGTGCCAGGCGTGCTTAGTTGCATTAATAGAGTCCATAATCCCAGTCCTGCGGTCAGGCGTGTTAAACAACATGGCCGGCAGGGGGAGCGGCGCAGTTGCTACACTCTCTATCTGAATATGAGGGGTGTCCGTCGGGCTATGTATCCAACAGTGAGCGTGAGCACTTTGCGCCGCTCTGTAGTATAAACCAAGGTCCGGGGCGCCCAATCCACCCATTCGATAAGGAAGCGTGAATATGTCCCAGCTGACCATTGCATGCTTTCCGGCCCAGGCCAGTTTGAGTAGTAGTGAAGTGAGCAATTGAAAGAAGGAGCTAGAGAGGACCATGGGGATATTGGTAAATAAAAAGAGAAAGCGGGGGAGTATTACCATCTTCATAATAGAAACTCTGCATACCAGAGACAGTGGCAACCGTATCCACCGGTCTACGTCGTCCTCCAACTTGCTAATTGCAACCCCATAATTTTCACGAAACACCACTTCCGAGTCAGTGTGAATCTTAACCCCTAAATAGCACACTGGCTCCGTTGTTCATTTCAGTGGATAGTCAGGCGTGAAGGGCAACGAAGCAGGCGTAAGTGGAAAAAGTATTGATTTTGTCCAATTAACCCTCAAGCCTGACATCATGCCAAATTTAACAACTTCTCTCAGGACTGGAGATAGGTTGCGGTCAGGATCTCTTACATAAAGCAGCGTATCATCCGCATATGTGGAAATAATCAACTCATACCGCGGGAAGCGTAGGCCTCTGTGTCGGTGATATTCGCGAAGAGCGCAGGCCAGTGGCTCCGCCACCAAGGCATAAAGCATGGGGGAAAGCGGGCACCCCTGACGCGTACCCCTAGTGATATGGATTGGGGCTGTAACTAAGTTGCCGATTTTAATCCTGGCAGTGGGGGAGTTATATAAAACGCCAATCATCTGTAGGAAGACACCACCTAGCCCCATTCTCGTCAGGACATGTCTCATGAACGTCCATTCTACAGAGTCAAACGCCTTTTCCATGTCTAAGAAAACAGCTACTGCTTGTACGTCCGGCCTTGTATGTTGGATCGCCCCGAAAACCGTCCTCAGATTATATGTCAAGTTCCTACTAGGGACAAACCCAGCTTGCTCTGGTGCCACTAGATACGGGATCAGCGGGGCCAGACGGGCTGCTAATATCTTGGCGTATATCTTAGTGTCTACATTTAGTAGTGACAATGGTCTATACGACGAGCACTCAAGCGGGGGCCTGTCTGGCTTCAGAATAGCGACCAGTAGTGCCTCTCTCATCGAGGGAGGCATAATGCCATTGCAGCACATCTCCTCAAACAGCGTGGCTAGGTGTAGGATAAGTAGATCTTTAAATTCCTTATAAAATGTAACTGTGAGTCCATCGAAGCCTGGCGCACTACCTGATTTCATCCCTGCCAAGGCTGAGGATATTTCCTCCTTCTCCAATGGACGCATGGGGTATTCGCAATGTTCGTTTGTCAGCCAGGGTAGCTTGATGTATGTCAAGTAGTCAAGAACGTCTTCGTCAGTGGCCGTGCTCTGCGAGCCATATAGGCTCGAATAGTATTGCCGAAATCTGTCGGCAATTGCCGTTTTCTCAGTTAAAATCTCCCCCTCAGCGCTGCTTATCTCAAAGACTCCCGTTGACTCCCTGCGCTTCTTCAGAAGTGTTGCCAAGACCGCACCTGGTCGCTCGCCCTCCCCATACGAACGTGCTATCGCATACTTCCCAAGATGCTTAATTTCTGTATCTGCAACATCATGGTATTCTTGCAGCAAGGTTTGGAATTCCTCACCAGTACTGGCATCCGCACCCGTCAGGCGCCGGTGCTCCAGCGACTTCAGGGACTTCTCCAAGTCTGTGAGATGCTTACAGAGAGCGCGTAGCACTCCCGAGTGTTTAGCCATGGCTATCCCACGGATATGGACCTTGAAGGCCTCCCACACTGTAGCAAAGGAGTCCACCGACCCTATGTTGCATTCAAAGTAGGTATCTATGGACTCGGCTATTTCTGACTTAAAAACTGTGTCTAGTAAGGAGTATGGGGGAAAACGCCAGGTGAAGGGTGGAATGTGTTTCTGCTTGCCCTCCAGCACCAACATAACCGGAGAGTGGTCCGAGAGCGTGCGAGGAAGCACCACGCAGTCGCAGACCAGATCATACATAACCCCAGAGGCTAGCCAATAGTCAATCCTAGTATGCAGATCGTGGTACGCAGAATAGTGTGTGAACCCACCCTTCTCTGGGGCGCGGCGGCGCCAAACATCACAGAGTCCCAATTCAGTTATTATATCTCCCACAGTGCGCACTGCCGCAGAGATGCGCCGGTCCGGTCCACCTGACCTGTCCTTGCTAGGGTCCAGCACAGAATTAAAATCACCTCCCCATAGCTGGTGGATGCCACCAGCAGTTCGCATTTTATCCAACAAGTGTGAAAAATGTAGGATTGTCAAAGTTAGGGCCATAGACATTGACTATAGTCATGTTCAGGCCCCTCCCATTGCATCTGGAAATAGTGTATCTACCCTCCAGGTCAGTGTCAAGTGGTTCCAGTTTAAAGTCAGATTTCGGATTCACACAAGTAATCACCCCGCGGGCATGTGTAGTGAACCCCGCCGCATGCGTGTTCCCCAGTAGTCCTCTGCAACAAAGCATTTTGCTAGTCAGGGGTAAGTGGGATTCCTGCAGCAATGCGATAGTTATATCGTGTCTTGACAAATAGGCCATCACTTTCCTCAGTTTCCTATAGTCGTTGAGGCCACGCACATTCCAGGTTAAAACCTTAATCCTACTAGGGCGCTCCTGTGCCATACATAGCGATAGGAATCATCGTAATAAACCTTGTGCGTGCTACAGAGCAAAGACAAGTCTCCGAATGGTTGCAAAGATAATAAATAACAGAGGAGTTGAGAGAGGAGTTGGCCTAACGGCTAGGGCGGTTGACCTCGAATCTGGGGAACTGGGTTCGAGTCTCTGCAATGACGGTGAAAATCCTGTGATTCTGGGCAAATCACTTAATCTCCCCGTGCCTAGCACAAAAAAAAAATGAATGTTTCCTCATGTAATGCAACTGGTGCTATGTAAAGTGCTCTGATACCCGATTCGGGTCAAGTTTGCGCTATATAAAACTCTGTAAAAAAAAAACGTAATGAATGATTTTGTGTCATAGTAATCAGTAAGTTGTCTAGCAGCAGTCAATGCCAGTGCCAATGAACCACCCAGTGTACTGCGTGTCTCGCGGACTCAACGAGCTAAAAAATCAATCAACACCTCAATCATATTAAAAGCCCAGTTAGGTTTCTGTGCTCCCCCTCCCACGCCATACATCCCCCAACTCTGTAATGGCGAATTAACCCTGTCATCCCCATAATGCTCAAACAAGAGAAAGGAAAGTAAAATCATTACAATACCAAACAACAATCAAGATCAAAAAGTACCAGGTTGTGCGACTCACATGTGGGCAGATGTTGCCCAAGACCACTACTTATTCTTCCTCAACTAGCAAACCCTTCCCTCCGTCCGTCATCCAGCATAGGCGTGCATCAATCACACAAATCAACAAGTCATATATCAGCAGAACTCAGCATTAGCATGCAACATATTATAAGAATTGCCCCCGTTTAGATCGAATCCCAGCATTACTTCTGCATAGCAACCATGCAATTGCAACCAATACAAACCCTCCCGCCCCGTCAACAATAGCCACCCTACGAAGGCCTTAATGAGCTACAGTTCCCACAGTGTCCCGTGCAAACATCAATTCTTATCTGCAGACCACGGATTCTCAGGTATCAGTCCTGGTCGTCAAGGCTGCCTCCCGTCGCGCCCTCAAGGGCGGGCGACACCCTGCCAGATGCCGCCTCTTTAGACCATTCCTTCAGAGCTTTATGCAGAGTCTTAGGATTCGTAAAGATGCGGGATCTACCCTGGCGGTTCACCCGGAGACGCGCCGGGTACAACATGGCATAATCAAGATGCTGTTCTCGTAGTTGCTTCTTCAAGGGAGCAAATTGTCTGCGTGCCTCCTGCACTCGAACTGTAAAGTCTGGGTAGAGAGAAATATTCGATCCCTCGTAGTGCAATATTTGTTTCGCCCGGGCCACCTTCAGCTCCGCATCCCTGTCGCGGTAATTCAACAGTTTGGCAATGACAGGCCTAGGCGGAGCACCAGGTGGGGGTTTGGGGCCCAGCGAGCGGTGTGCCCTTTCCACCACAAACATGGGGGAGAACGTATCTCGGCCCAACATCATCGTAAGGAGCTGTTCCACAAACATCTCCATATTCCCCACACTTGTAGATTCCGGCAGACCGATAATACGTAGGTTACTTCTGCGGGACCTGGCTTCAAGGTCCTCCGCTTTCTCCTGCAGTGTGAGCAGGAGTTTGCCCATCTGTTTGTGCTCTGAGTCTAGTTCCGTCTGTGCTTCCTCGACCTCTGTGACCCTGTGTTCCGCCATGTCCATCCTCTCCACTTGCTTATCCATACGCTCTGTCATACGGTCCATTCGGTAGGATAGAGAGTCAATCTTGCTGTCAATAGATGTTAGGCTTATTTGCATTGCAGCCAAAATGACCCGGATATCACCTTCAACAGGGTCAAGCACTTCAGACTGAGTGTTCGGGCCCTCTTCTGGTGTTTGGTCGCGAAGCCTGGATTTTCTTTGCTCGAAATGGAGCTTAGGCTGATTTTTGTCAATCTTCCCCATGGTCCCAGCCTGACGGCGCACGCCTTTATCCAACCATGCTTAAGGAATGAAATCTGCGCCTCACCTTATGAGCAGCAAATCACTGGAGCACATAGCCGGTCCAGTGGGAGCGGAAGGGTACGTTAGCCAGGGCCGGGGTGCCCGGAGAATCTCCCCAGAAGAGTGGCGCTATAGATGATCCTCCTGGCAATGAAGTTGCGAACAGTCATGTGAAGTTGCGAACAGTCATGTGCTGGGGGAGTCCCACTCCCAGCGCCAAGAAGCCGCACCAGGCACCACACACAGAGCCAATATGAAAGGTATTGGCACCGTGGCTCCAGAAGCCCCTCAGCTGATCAGACCAGGACTTGCAACCAAGTCGGGCGTGTGTCAAAGATAGGAGGTCACTGTAGAGCCCCCAGGCCCCCAGCGGACGCCGCTGATACTGTGAGTGTTATTGCGCTCCCACTTGGCTCCCACCAGAGCTCCAGGTCTTGTAGGCCCTGCAACGCGCACCCAGTGTGACCCCGTGCGGCCCGGTTCAAGATGGCGCAGTCAGGCCCAGCGCCGGCAGCCACTGACTTCTCGTTGCGCTTCGCGCTCTCGTCAGCAAGAGTATAGGGGGGAATGCGTGGGCGGCCAGCCCTGTCAGTAAGCCCAGGTTCATGGCGATTTGTACTCGTCGATATGTGAGGCTCGACTGGGGGTACCGTGCTCACCTCCGCCTCCAGGGTTTTCCACCACTCTCCCGGTCTTTATTCACGGCGTCAAGCTGTCAACATCAGGCTCGTCCCCACTGCTCCGATGCGCCGCAGATCTTTCCCCGGGGCAGCACGAAGGTCGCACACTGAGCCACCACTCCGCCGTGACCCAGATCAGCACTGCGGCCCCACTGCACCTGCCTCGCGGGCGCGAGTTAGTCGCTGCAAACTCGTGTAGCGAGCCGACAGGGGAAGCGTAACCAGCCCGAACTCTGAACCTCGCAGTCCGGACCAATCTTCTTTCTCCGCACTACGGCGTCCCGGAGCACCGTGCAGCCTCAAGACACAGTGCAAAGCCAGCACGGAAGTCTCAGCTGCCAGGGGTTCCACAATTTAATGCTGAGTTGGCAGAATAAAAGCAGGATAAATGCCGGATCGGGTGATGAAACGGACGGAGCTCTTGGCTTACACCGCCATCTTGGGCTCAGGCAAGCTCCGGCCCCCATGGGGAGCTAATTATTATGGGGGATTTCAATTGTACACTAAATTACAACATAGATTCTACTAACAGGAAGGCTCATCTGAGGATGCGGAGGGTTCGAGAATCGATTTACGAACTAGCTCGGCTTCACGGCTTATATGATGTATGGTGAGCGCTACATCCCACTTCACCGGAATACACTTATTATTCCACCCCACATCAGCACTATTCTAGAATAGATCTGGCCATGCCTACTAATAATATCGTAACAACAGCTAAAATTGATGTGCGTCCCCGGATAACTTCCGATCACTACTAAGTTTTGCTCTGTTTCCGGCTAGCAGAGGCAGATAAGACTAAGAGGCTTTTTTCACTTCCCAGGAATTTGCTGACGGACCCAGAATTTATTTCATATACTCATTCAGCATTAACAGAGTTCTTACAGTCGAATGTAGACACTGCATCTCCTATCATAGTCTGGGATACAATGAACGCTTACATACGTGGCACTACACAACAATACATCTATCGTTTAAATAAAACTAACTAAAACAATGTTAGGCTACCTTGCAACGCATTAATACAACTAGAGATTCGGCATGCGGAGGAACTTAGGGTAGGGTCAAATCAAGATCAACTATATGCCTCTTTAATAGATCAATGGCTACTTTTGGGCAGGCAATTAAATAAAAAAATAGCAGCTGCTTATCACAAGAATCGCTCTCAGCAATATGAATATGGGGACCAGGTTGGTAGAATCCTAGCGTACCAGGTAGCGGAAAAAAATCTAAGGGGCGGATTGACGCGATAAGGGGTAGAGGCGGCAGATTACATTCTTCCCCTAATTCTATCTTAGAACAATTTACTCAATTTTACAAGGAACTTTACACCTCATCCTGTAATTTTGATCAGACAAGATTTGATGACTACCTAAAGTTCTGCGACCTCCTGTCCTTGAACAGAGAGGCAGCGGACCTTCTTCACCAAGATATTACCAACGAAGAAATCACAATAGTTCTAACCACACTGCCATCTGGCAAGGCCGCTGGGGATGATACCTTGCCAATCGAATTCTATAAAATGTTCAAAAACTCCATCCTATCGCTACTGAATGATGTCATGCATCATATAGGGGATCAAATGGAAGTCCCCAAATCTTGGGATATGACTAATATTGTCTTCTTCCTTAAAAAAGGGAAACCAGCGGATGAGTGTGGGTCTTATCGTTCAATATCTCTCAATAATTCTGACGCTAAAATCTTTGCCAAGATACTGGCTAATCGTTTAGCACCTGTTATGCCAGATTTAGTATCTGATCAACAGCATTGATTCATAACAGGTAGAGATACTATGGCCCATGTTAATACAGCTATAACTGCATTCGATATTGCTAATAGGACATCTTGCAAATTGGGGATGGTCCTATTAGATGCTGAAAAATCATTTGACCGAGCGGTATGGGACGCATTATGGGCAACACTAATAGCCAACGGACTACAAGGCCGTTTTTATAAATGGGTTTGTGCACTATATATTAATCCACAGGCTAAACTCATATACATTATCACACACTCTGCCCCTTTTCAGATACAACGTGGTACCCGGCAGGGGTGCCTACTTTCACCTATGCTGTTTGCATTATATATTGAGCCGTTTATTAAAGCACTAAATCGGAACAAGCACATTACTCCATTTAGCAATGGGATACACGAACTGAAAGTTATCGCCTATGCTGATGATATTGCGTTTTTTTCACCTGATCCAGTAACAGCACTGATCTCAATCCAGGAAGAGGGGGAAAAAATTGGCCGCCTTTCTGGATATAAACTGAACTCCCATAAAACCCAAATTCTCCATAATCTAGATTCCACTACACCTATAACAGGCGGCTGTACTGTTACAACGTACTTGGGTGTACGGATTTCTCCTCTTGTCGAACAGGTATGGAGAATTAATTATGAGACATTGCTGCACTCGGTTACTCAAAACCTGAAGAAATGGAACAAACTCCCGATAACTATAATTGGTAGATGCAATATAATTAAAATGACTATTTTGCCTAAGTTTTTATATCTGTTCTGAGCTATCCCTCTTCGCGTCCCCAATTGTTTCTTTAAAAAACTGGAAGGTGCAATTAATAGCTTTATATGGGGGTATAAACAAGCACGCCGTGCGATACACTCTCTTAAATTCCCCTTTAAGCAGGGTGGACTTCAGCTCCCTGACTTCAAATTATACTTCTGGGCGGCATTTACTGGGCGCTTGCAAAGCTTACTAACTGACAAGAAACCGTACTTTGGTCTATCTCTCGGACTGGGTATAGACAGCAGTATGTTTCTCTACAGGATCAATGATCCTCATTACTACAAGAGAGTCCGATTTAAGACCGTTCGGGACATGGCACGTATATGGCATGAAATTCTCGATCATTGCCTACTCTCTCCTGGAGATCTCACGCTACATACTCACTTTCAGCTTTGGAATAATCCAACTCATCCAAATATATTTCATGATTATACTGCCCGTCGGTGGGCAAACTATGGCATTGAAAGGCTTGGCCAGCTTTATGATTCTGATGGTTTTCGTACTTTTGTATCCTTACAATCTGCCTACGATCTTCCACAACAATTTTTTTTAAATACTTACAAATTAGGGATTACTATTTAAACGACAATTTATGCAATTACCCCACTCTCATGAATTACTTACGTTTACTAAATTCTACGCTGAAATCAGGAATTAGTATAATCTATTTACAACTATGTCAGTTCAGGAGTGATGACACTCAACGCCTGGCGCTTAAATGAAGTCAGGCTCTAGGCATAAGTACGGATTCTTTGGAAATTGTTACTGCTTTAGATACTTTAAACAATTCTATTCACTCTATTAATTTAAAGCTTCAGCAATTCCGAACCATCTGTATGCTCTATTACACTCCTGAAAGGATCGGGAAATGGGCACAAAAGGTACAGGGGTACGGGGGAGATAGGTCACGCTGACCAAAATGTGGGCTGATCGCAGCCAACATTCTTCATATGTTTTGTACCTGTCCCAAGTTAGGTACCTTTTGGGGGAAAATTATCCAATTCATAGGTCAACGCTTGGGTTATGACTTCCTCCCTACTAACAAAGAGATTATGCTTGGCTTTAAAGAGAGTGCTGACAGAGGCACGAGATCTTTCTTTTCTATTGCTTTAGTTGGTGCCCGCCTCTGCATTGCAAGAGCATGGATTTCGCCTAATTCTCCTGTCTTTTCTGAATGGTTAGCTTTAATGAAAGACATATATGAGAGGGAACGTGCCTTGGCTAAAATTAGAGGTATACGGTCACTGCAAAAACTCAACCGCATATGTGATTGCTTTGCTTGATGTTTTTTTTTGTTTTTTTCTCTCTTTCCTTTTCTGTTTGATGCGACCTAATTTACATGCATGTAATTAAGGACATTTTCTTCTACTTCTTTATGTACCCTCTTTGAAAAATAAAAATTAATTAAAAAAATTAAAAAAAGAATGTATATACTGGAAAGTCCAGGATGGGAATATCCACATGATCAATCACATCTAACTGTGTTGCTGGATTTCATGTCTGGGTTAGTCTGATCCAGAATAAAACTCCATTGCTGTATTCAGTGGCTTACTGGCTACCGAAGGTTGGTAAGATCGTGGCAGAGGGACTGCAATTTAAAGATTATTTTGGTCCAAATTATTGAGATCCTTTGCCACTGTTTGGAATGAAAGTAATAAGAACAGTGAAACTACCAATATTACCCAAGAGAAAGAATGCAAGACTGGTCATCATTTGAATGTGCATATCAGCGAAAGCCATCTCTGAATGAAGTTTCTTAAAGCATATGAATATAAATTCAAAGATGCCTAGCTTGAACGCACGGGCATTCCCAGACAGCTACCTGGGAGAAAACAATATGCTCTGGCAAAGCCATGCTATTGGATTTTACAATGCTTGTTCTATAAAACAACATATTACCTTAAAAAGAAGTGTCTTCCAGAGCCCATATTTCTTGCTAGCAGATCAGTCAAAAGTTTTCTAAGAATGTCCTAATGTTTTGTAAACTTAAAGCTCATCTAAGCCTGCAGCATTTCATGCATGAAGGAAGAAAATAAAGACTCTGGGGCATGTTACTAAGCCCCTATTGCCACCACAACGTCACTTTTTGTGATGTTGTGGTGGCGATAGGGTCAGCGCCCTATTACCAAGGCAGCGTTAAACCACATAACGTGGCTAAAAGCCACGTTAAGTGGCTTAACGCTGCCTTGGTAATAGTGCCCCTTTCACGCTAAACTTAGCGTGAAAGGGGCGTGCAGTGGGTGTTGCGGTGGGCGTTCCACCGCAACACCCATTCACTTCGACGCTGCCACCTATTATCAAGAGAGGCGATAATAGGTGGCAGCGCCGAACTTAAATCCTGGTCTTAAGGTGGCGATACGAGGAGAAATGCTTCATTTCTCCTCGTTTTAGCTTTTTCTATGTGTGCTGCCTTGTGCAGCACACATGGAAAAAGCAAAATGCCAAGGTATGTTTATGTACAGGAAGGTGTCCCTTCCTGTACATAAACAAACCTTTTTTTAAAATGCCATTTTGTAACTTACATGTGTGCTTCATGAAGCAGCACACACGTAAGCTACAAAATGGCATTTTAGGCTTGTTTATGTACAGGAAGGGACACCTTCCTGTACATAAACAAACCTCCCTGCTCGCAGACACCCTTGCACTCTGGTGCAAGGGTGCCTGCGTTGATGTTAAGTCGTGAGACTTAGCGCCATCGCAGGGGGAAACGCCAGGCTGCACCATATCCTTGGTATTATAGTGCAGCCTTGCGTTTCCGAAGTGGCGATGAGAGGCGTTAAGCCAAGGAGGCTAACGCCTCTCACCGCCACTTCCTAGATAATATGCCCCTAAGTCCTTTTATTTCTCTGGGTTCTAGCAATGATCCCCCCTATGCCGATTCACTGGAGATGCTATCCATTACAGTCTTGCTTGTCACAAAAGCATTCTTTCTTTTCCTGTGGTTCTTTGAAATTGCTACCCGATAGTAGAATCTAGAAATAGTTTCATTCAGTTGAGTTTCTCTAAGGTTTCGTGGATTTCTTAGCACTGTAATGTTTTTGTGAAGTAAGAGTCTAATGAGCACGACAGCTTTCTATTAATGCCTCAGCTGAAATCGGCAGGCAAGGATAACAGGAGTTTCTCTGTTTTTCACCCCTTATCCTCTATATATTAAACTGTGTCTCATCCAATTTAAATCAAATATGGTCTCTTAGACCCACGTCATTTTGAAAGTGTCTGTATTGGAAGCTTCTTCCTTTCTAACAAATTCTGGTGATATAATATCTCCCAAATATTAATGACAGAGCTCTTCTTGATACTGCACAGGTTTATGGATGTTACCCCCTACACAAGAATAAATACAGTCCACTGAATATGGATGCGGCATAAACCTTGTCACCGTACTTCCTACTGTATATGGTAATATCTGTTGTTCAGCTCGTTTTTTGTGTGTTTCTGCCGCAGGGGCCGGACTTCAAGCCCCAGTCTGACAAGCGGCTCTTACGCCGCCAACGCTGCCAACGCCGCCAACGCCACTTCCGCAGCGCCAGGAGTCGCATAAAGTTCATCCAGGGCTCCTGCAGTGCGCGAGCTACTTTTTTTGTTTGTTTCTGCCGTGGAGGGCCGGACTTCAAGCCCCAGCCTGACAAGCGGCTCTTACGCCGCCAACGCAACTTCCGCAGCGCTAGAAGGCGCATAAAGTTCGTCCAGGGCTCCCGCAGCACGGGAGCTCGTTTTTTGTTTGTTTCTGTTGCGGGGGGCCGGAATTCAAGCCCCAGCCTGACAAGCGACTCTTACGCCGCCAACGCTGCCAACGCCACTTCTGCAGCGCCAGGAGGCACATAAAGTTCATCCAAGGCTCCCGCAGTGCTGGAGTTCGTTTTTTGTTTGTTTCTGCCGCGGGGTGCCGGACTTCAAGCCCCAGCCTGACAAGCGGCTCTTACGCCGTCAATGCTGCCAATGCCACTTCCGCAGCACCAGGAGGTGCATAAAGTCCATCCAGGGCTCCCACAGTGAGGGACGCGCGCGGGTGTGCCTGGGCCGCGCTTGGGCGTGCCCGGGCCGCGCTTGGGCCAAGGGCGGGCCCGTCTGCGCCCGTACAAGGCTGGGCTGGGCCCCGCCTCTTGGTTTTGTGTTGCGGCCTTGATCATCCACTGGAGATTCGTCCGATAGATAAGGTAAGAGGATGGGGAAGCGTAAATTAGTTATGCCATCTACTAAGGACCCCCCATTAACCTCCACAATTACTAGCTAGATTTGGGGCCACAAAGGGGGCACTACACACGAGCTATTTGGCAGAACCATCTAGCCTATTGCAAATCCAGCAATCTGTGGGTTCTAAGCCCCCTACGGAAGATGTAAAATCCAGTGATCCAGAGGTTTTCAATAATATACAGCAAGGTCTCTCATATGATATCTCATGCTCCCCCCTCCAAAAAAGGCAAAGGCCTGTAGCAAATCCAAGAGAGAGTTATTGCCACCTGCTGCCCGGAAAAAAAACTTGGCCCCCACTGCAAGGAAGAGTGCAAGGGAATTTAATTCGGAAGTTTTACTAGGACTCCATGGCAAGGGAGACTCACTGTTGTATGCACAGTTTGTTAGCTCTCTGGAAACAACTGTGAAAACTCTTCTTGACCCTTTTTTAAGCATCCTTAACAGCATTGACACCTCGCTGAAAATTTTGATTGGCTCTAGCCTGTCGAGCTTAACCACTGGGACTAATAATGTAACGGACGCTGACCCTTTGCCTATGCGTTGCGCTTCTTTGCCCCCCCAGAGGCCAGTTATGCCAGACCAGCAGCTGATATCTGATCGCCAGTCCAACATCACAACTAATAACATCCTACCTTGCTCTTCTCAATCCAGAGCACATGTTGCATCCACTTTAGTGGGCGGTGGGGGCTATCCAACAATCTCAAATGGGTCAAATGTTGCTGGAAATTTTGAACCAGTCTGTAAACGCCACTTTGAAATAAGGAAAAATCATGATAGAGTCCTTCACCTTCCACCGGAAGCAACCCCGTTGGTTATAGTCCTCAAAAATGTTCCACCTTTATCATCTAAAAAGGAGGAAGACTTGCCGCAGTTAAGGAATAAAACTGTACACCGGTTAGCACAAGCCACGGACTGGACGAATAGTGAAGACTTATTTAGGAATTTAAATAATGTTGAGCAAGTATCGTGGGTTGGCTCACAGCCCAAAACCGATGTTGGCGATTGTGTTGTTATTAATTTTAAAAACATGTTTTTGGTTCACTCTCTTATGGAAAGGCTTTCTAGGTGTAGAAATGCCAGCGGTTCTATTGTGACAGTACCCCTTGGTTATTTTTATAAGCCTAGCCTACAGGTAGAATCGAGGTCACATTATGTAAATCACAGTGCCCCGCAGCATTTTGCCATTTCAACTTTTAATCGTTTTTCTCCCCTAGAACAGGTGGATTGACTACATCAAAGGGTGCTGGGAACTACATTGGTTACTAACTGTGACTCAGTCACGATAGATGCAGAGGGTAGCACTGATATGCCAGTGACTAATGGTCTGGCACATGTAGGTAAACTTGCCATGCCTGATTTGGCAACGGTGGTTTCAGTGGAAACCGTAAACACTCCATTAGTAGACAGGGACCAATATATAATATCTCCAAATATAGCCCAGAAATCTCGGGATGATTGTCGGATAGTTGGCCATGCAAGTAGCCAGGGCGCACCTTCTGGTCATAATAGAACAATTGTTTATGGAGGCCTGTTCTGGAACATTGCAGGTTTATTAAATAAGTTGAGGAATGAGACCCGGCTCAACCGCATGAAAGATTAAAGCATCATATGCTTCCAAGAAACCTGAATGAGAGAGGTAGTTCACATTAATGGTTACGCTTCCATACATACTCCGGCAGGCGCAGTTTTGGGTGGCCATCTCAAGGGAGGCCTACTTACTCTAGTAGTAACCACATTATCAACATTTTATATAACCAGAGTGTAACATTGGTTATTGTTAATTTTTATCATAATAATTTTGTTTTCAACACTGCCATTGCTGAAGATTTAGAGAAATCATTGAGCAGACACATACAGGAATTAAACACAGATTTTATTGTACTGTGGGGGGGTGATTTTAATTGTAAACTATGTCCTTTGTCAAAGCAGTCTGCATGTTGTCTAGTAGACGGGGATAAGGATGATGGTTGTCATTTTGATCATAATCCTTGTGGGAACATTTTTAATTCCCTGCTCTCAAAATGTTCTCTTTTGTTAACAATAGATCTTAACTAACCATTAGGCCCAGACCATGTCTCCTTTATGGGCAGCGGCCAAGGTAGCCTCATTGACTTCATTTTCAGAATACTTTAAACCTCACTCTGTGGCATTTTCTATTCTTAAGGTCTGTTTCAGTGACCACTTTCCTTTGGCCATTCGTTTAGAGACCCAAATGGCCATCTCTCTGGGAAATCACATCTACACCCTATAACTTATAATAAAAATAAAGGTCTCAAGCGTATGTGGTTCATGGTAGATCCAGACTCTGCTCTTCAGCAGGTTTTGACTACCAACAAGGCACAAATTTTGGAGTGTCTTGAAAGTACAATAAATCCCTCGTCTATGTTAAGGGCTTTTGCTGAAATAACGGAGACCATTAACGCTGCTTTACGAGGTGACAAGAAACCGATATCCCAGAAGTTATGTAAATGGTTCAATAGTGCCTGCTCACAATCTCACAACAACCTTATGAAGGCACTGAAAAAAAAACCTAGGGACAATTTAGCGATAAAACATCTCCGAAATGAATTCAAATGGGCTATTGAGAAACGTAAATTGGACATAAGAAAAGAGGCTTGGGAACAATTGCATGTAGCAAGTCTTATTAAAGACCCTAGACTCTTCTGGAAAACTGTTAATTCAACTTTTTTCCAAAGCTCCCACAACAGTAGCATTGATGCCACAATTATTCCCGATGCTTGGGTACAACACTTCTCTAGCCTATATAGCATTAATGGTGAGCATTGTCCCACTTCAAATTATTGGGATACGAAAAACGGTCATGGAATTTCAGAGCTGGCACGCCCAACGCTTGATGAAGTTGAAAAGGCATTAAATCAGACTATAAAGAACAAGGCATTTGGCTCTGATGGGGTCCCTGCCAATCTGTTTCTGGCCAATCCTGTCATTTGGCTTCCTTTGCTGACCAATATTCTAAGCTGCATAGCTTCTTGGGCCCTCCAAAATCTTGGAGCACCGTGATTATAGTTCCCAATTTAAAGGGGACAGGTCAGACCCAAGATGTTACCGCCCAATCTCATTAATTGATTGCACCTGTAAACTGATGGGCAGGGTCATCCTAGATCGTCTGGAGACCTGGTTAGCTGAAAGGGAAGTTTTTGGATATACAATATGGCTTTAGGAGGGGCCTGGGAACTGTTGAACAGTGTCTCAATCTTCACCTGGTCATAAGCAAGTACACAATAGCTAAAACCGGTTCCCTTTTTCTTGGGTTCATGGATCTTACATCAGCTTTTGACTGCGTGCAGAGAGGGGAAACTATGGGGAAAAATGCTGGATCTGGGCATTGATCCACCCCTAGTTTATTTTTTAGCCCAGATGCACTAGGATGTGACTGGGAGGGTCAGGTATGGGGTGGGTGGGGAACTCACAGCTTCCATTAAAATGAATCGTGGGGTTTGTCAAGGGTGCGTCCTTGCCCCCTTCTTATTTTGTCTTTATATTAATGACTTAGAAAGTTATATTAATCAATGGCATGCTGATGTTCCCAAGATAGGCACTAGAAATCTTCCAGCATTACTCTATGCCGATGACTGTGTGTTAATGTCCAGAACCAGTGTGGGCCTGCAAAAGCTTGTCACTAGATTTAATGATTTTATGACTGAACTGGCTCTAAAGACTAATACGGCCAAGTCTTACACCATGGTGGCAGGCAAATTTCCCCCCCTTTTTAAATCATGTTTTATTAACAATGAAAGGTTGTCCTATGTCCCAACCTTTTCGTACTTGGGAATCCCTTTTGACCAGAAAAGTAATTGGCATCACTTAGTTGAAACAAGGTTTAGTAGTTGTAAACAAAACCTGGAGGCACTGTTTAGGTTTACAAAGAAACTAGGCTCAAGACCGGCTGATTCAATAATTAATATTTATAAGCCCCGCTCGTGATCTGTAATCTTGCATGAGGCTGGAGTGTGGGGATCTTGCAATCCAGCTCGCCTTCAGGCAGCTGAGAACAATTTTTTGAGACGTTTATTAACAGTTCCAAGTAGTCTCCCCATTATCTTTTGTCATAACAAACTTGCTTTGACTCCCTTAACTCATCGTATACAAATTGCACCAATTTTATTATGGCATTCCATTTGGGCAAAAGATGAGCCGGCCCTTAATCGTGCAATTATATTGGACTGTTTTAAACTCGATTACATTCAGAAGATATCATGGCTTAACTATATAAAAAGCAGTTGGAGACAGTGGGGATGGTGGACTGTTTTTACAACCCAGAGTGCATTGCAAAGATCCCAAACATTCCAGCTGAAAAAGGACTTTTTATCTTTTCTAAAGTCGTTTAGTGAGCGTCTGGATATAGGGAAAGAGAGAGTCTCTGAATATTTGCTTCTAGTATGCTCTCCAAGTGTTGAGCCCTATCTCTCTTTTTATTTTTGTCATGTTAAAATGTTTTATCTTATCAGATTCAGGTTTGGCATTGATCACCTCTTGGTCTCCTATCCTCGCAAAGCTTACGGTGATGCTAAACTGGATCTATGCCCATCCATGTGACTCCAAATCCATACAGAACACGTTGCATTTCCTGTTTTTTTGTCAACTCTATACTAAGCCGAGGTGGGATTTTACTATCCCCCTATTAAAATTCTTAAATATCAGGAAGTGCCGGCCGGCCTTATACCACCTCCAGCTTTTAAATGACGAATATACACGTTTAATGGTCTATAGATATATTTCCACAGCTGTCCGTCTAAGGAATTTGGTTGGGAAATGATTTTTTAAATTGTAATTGGATTTTTAATGAATTATTTTTGGGATTTTATGGTTTCAGGTACACAGGGTTGTCTTAAAGCTCAATATACGTCGTCTGTATGTCATGCTGCTATTTGTTGAAACATCAATTTAATTATCACTGTTACATTTCTGATTATGAATTTCTATTGTCATGAAGTTTATTATATATTGTCTGTATCATATTTTAAATGTTTTTAAAATTTTTGATGTGTTCTTTTATGGCTGCAAGTCTGCGGAATAAAGATATTTGACTGACTGTTGTTCAACCAATATTTTATCATGGTGGTCTTGGTAAAGTATCACTCTATCTGGCCTCTTTGGGAACAACTCTGCCGTTTTTGGTCTTCATCAGTTTTTATAGATCTTTCTTTTTGTGAATTAACAGTTTGACAGGCAAGTGATAAAGTATCTTAATTGCTGGCTATATTTTGTATTGACTGATGCTTCTGTCTTTCAGTGGTGATTGGTGTTTCTTTTATTGTACCTAATTGCAAGTACCACAAACACAGTGAAGGATTTTACATTTTCCTAGAGTCTTGATGCTTTGTACCTTTTTTCAGCATCCTTCTTTCTATTCATCTTTTACTCATTTTAATTCACCACCTAGAAGGGTCCCTACTTTATTGAGAACTGGAGACTAACTATATGTCATTCCTCACATCCTCAGTTTATCCTCTATTTTGATTACATCAGTAAATAATATGGCAAACTTATTGCTGATTGATAAGCCGTGGGAGACTATGGTTTGCCGTTTCATTATTTGCCAATTTAAGGGACTTACTGCCACTTCTAGAGGATGGCACCTAGTTATATCTACTGCATTGCTGGTGCATCCTAGGTCTTTGGCCTGTGCCAAATTAAAGAAAAGTCTACAAACATACTCATCCATATCTACATGCCTTCTACATCTCCCTACAAAATAGATACCTTTAAATTCTCAATGTCACTGAAGTTTGACACTACTGTGACACCTAATGTTACAGATGTCTGCCAATGTAGCCCGTCCCTCCACTTTTCGTGTGTACGACTATTCGTTTTTGTGGATGATGTTGATAATTTGGTCGGCCATTACTGTATCCATGTTTTTTTTCATGTTAAATAGGTCCGTTAAATCAAAGGGCTGTTCACTCAATTGGGCGTTGCCATTCTCTAGCAGGAATGGCAATGAACCTCTTTTGTGGAACCCATCACTAATGGTGTTTTTAAATTTGTGTTTTAAGTTGCCTTAGTTTTAACCTAGGTCAGCTATAGATATCTCTCTTGCAGATTCTCCCTCTCCTTGATATTAATTGGTAACTTTTGTCCTAATTAGTTTTAGACCTAGTTACCTGTATAGCAACGGAGAACAAAGACCTGCAGATAAACTACAGCCCCCTGTGGTTTCTGCCTAGCCATGATGCAATTAAATGTGACATGCTCCACAGATGAACATCACATTTGCCAATGATAAGTTATATTGAATTTTCTGACAATGTTAGCCATGGAATAATTGTTGGTATAAGTAGTGACTGTCAGTAGTGACTGTCTGACTGATTATGGTACACCTACGGTTCCTAGGAATCTGTGGTCAGAGCACAACCAGGCCATCTTAAACAAACAGCAAACAACTGAATGTTCCATACTTCTAACATAGTTGTACTTCATATCAGTGAATTGAATCTCTTGTGCACATAATTCCTGTGAACATAATAAGGGCATAATAAGGGCAAATATGTGACAAGTAGCATTCTGTAAAGTCCATCGAACAACTACCTATTAAACCAACCAAAAAATTGCGGAATGAAGACAATTATTTAAAGAGGAAGGAGTACGGGGATAGGAATTCACTGTGAAGTACCTGTTAGTATCTTAATACAATTTCCTGTAAAAAAAAAAAAAAACTTTAACTGACACTATATTAAATGTTTAGCAGAGATGCTTGCTTTATATAAAATGACAATTTGTGTTATGTTCTAAATAAAAGGACAGTTAAATGTAATGTTTGTTTTTTTTTAATTCGAGTTGTGAAACCACAATCTGCGTTTGAGAGGCGTTTCTCTGCATTCGAGATGTGATGCAGATGGCAGGAACATCTTACCTCAGCAGGTAATGTACACCTGGAGCAGATACAGACCACAGCGCGAGGAAGCAATGGCTCAAATGACCGGATGACACATCTTTTCAAAGCACATGCATGCAGATTCTGGATGTGGATCCATAAGAGGAATAGTAGAGAAACTTGGTGGTCTAAAAATATCTCTGCATTACTTCAGAGGGACGTTCTTTTGTATTTCCCTTGCATGTACACATCTCAAACCAAACAAGATTCCATACAAGACATCAGGTACTTCTGCCAAGTGCTCACTGTGTCTCTGGAGCCCAGATGCACCCAACTAAAGAGACCAAATAGACCGAGACTGTTCTCGGGTTGCTTGCGTTTCGGTTCAGGAGCTCGCTTAGTATTTGGGCTGAATTCTTCCTATTGGAGCAGGACAAAGGCTGATTTGCATTTGGCTGGCTCTAATCTGAGGTGGCCTGGCAGGCAGCAAAACGATGGATTAGAATGCTACCCAATTGATTTCCAGTGAATAGACTATTTGTGAAACGTTCCTTCCTTCATCTTTTGTACATGTGCCGGGTGTGCCAAATACCTTTTCGTTTCCAGGCATCTAGACAGTTTTGATGTAAAATGAAAACATTTGTTATGATCATACAAATGTATGTGTGTATGCATGTGTGTGTGTGCGAAAATTAGAAAAAAGTAATGTATTTTTATTTAGGAATGTTATTGCTTGCATGACAAAAAAGCATTAAGACAAGTATCACAATAAAACAACATAAAGGTGAGCGAGAGGGATTCAGTCAAAGATATAAAACAACAAAGTTAAAAAAGCATTTGTAAAAAAGTCAATGATATGTGCCATTAATATCTCCGTATTATTGCTCTAACACATATTTCATAATTCTAGCTCACAAAACGGCCTTAGAAACTGTTGGAGGTGGCACGATTCCGAATGTCACCATTTCCCCTATTTGCATCTTTCTTTCTTGGCACATTGTAGGTGCGAAATAGTTTTCACTGAATGGAAAGCTAGCCTTCACTGGACGTGCGTCAAGTGCTTCTGTCTGCAGTCCAGCAGAGAACGAAGCTCTGCTAGTTTGGGGTGTACCTAAAGTGTACGTCCGTCCTTGGAGGAAGGCGGCTAGGGATGCTGAATATGGCATCATCTCAAATGAGCCCGGATTTTTTACCAGTAATCCCAGTATGTGAACAGCGTTCAAGAGATGATACTTTGAATTGTTCTCAAGTTCAGAAGGAGCTCAGTTGAACTACCTGAGAGAAGTTATTGTACCAGGACCTGGAGTTGAAGTTCTGATAAGGCTGGAAAGACGACTAGATTCACAGCAAAAGGCCTTACATCAGTGTCCTGATTAGAATAAAAGAACTTTAGTGTCCCAACCAGGGAGTAGTATCACCTAATCTGAAATATAAGAATAATGCTCAGCTTCTGTGCCCTGTATTGGGGCCAATTCTAAGAAAGTGTATACAAAATACATTGTCTTTTTTTATTAACTCTTTTTATTGAAAATAAGGCATGATATATAGGTAATACAGTTACATGCAAGTTGGCAATAAATGCTACGTTACAAGTGGTTCATTGAATCATACGTGTCTCAAAATGAATTTGACAATTCCAATTGTACAGAATTAGGTCCCACTGATAATATCCTCCCTGGACCTCGGAGGTTCACAGATCTCCCCCCTGTGGACATTCCATTGCCCCCATATTTGCGTCCATTTGTTCGAGCACACCCTGGCTTCGTAAATGGACTTCTCCGTGACCATACACCAGTCCATATCTTTGCCCCATTCTGCTGTACTCGGTGGGGTCTGAGCCCTCCATAATCGGGCAATATTTCTTTTAGCAACCATCAGCCCCAAGGTAACCAATGTTCGTTCCCTGGAGTTCAAGTCAGTAGGGTCCCATATGTTCAAGAAAGCCAATTTAATATTGCAATTAATCTGTTGCCCCAACACTTCCTCCATCAGGCGCACAACCGCCTCCCAGTAACTCTGGATCACTGCGCACTCCCAGAGAGTATGGATAAAAGTTCCCTCCTGCCCACATTGCCGCACACAGCCACCATCTGGAATGTAACCCATGATAACCATCAGGGGCCCTAACAGGTAGGATCTATGGAGAAGCTTTTACTGCACCAGACAGAGCCTGGAGGAGATAGCCACCTCCCGGGGGGAGGCCACCGCCGCCTGCCACTCCTCATCATCCAAACCCGCCACATCATGGTCCCATTTGGCTCTCAAGCGGGTCATGGGATCTGTCATATTATTTCTGAGCTTTTTATAAATGAGTGATATGGCCTTCTCCGGTAGGTCACCGTCCAAAATTCTGTCTTCGAGTGGGGAGGATTCAGGGAGTTCACAACCCTTGGGAAGAACTGCAAGCAAGGCATGTCTGATTTGGAGATATCTGAAATATTCAGACTGGGCTAATTCATATTCTTGCTGCAACCGGGAAAAAGGGACCACCTCGCCCGACTTCCATAAATCACCCACCTTGGAGATACCTATGAGGTCCCATCTATCGAAACCCTTCGAGCGGATCAGTCTACCTAATTGCTCACTATGCCAGAGCGGTGTGGCCTGTGTGAGTTTTCCTTCCCATCCCAAGCTTTTGGTAGCCATTTTCCACACATGCACCGCATGCCCAGTCGGACCAGTCAGGGTGGGCTTCAAAGACCGTACATATAGAGCGCCCTCAAAGCTGCCACCCGGGAGGAGCCATCTGTCGATCTGAAAGGCCGGGTCACCCTGCGGCCTGTACAGACATTGGTTGATTGCCGCGAGTTGCGATGCCCAGTAGTACTTCCTGAGATCCGGAAGTCAGATGCCCCCATCAAACCACCCTAGCATGAGTTTGTGTGTTGTTATGTTATGTTACAAAGTTTTTATATAGCGTACATACACCAAACGTGTTGCAATACGAGGTGGTTTATCCTCCCACAGTAAGTCCCGCACGATACCGTCGAGTTCCTTAAAATACGAGGAGCTGACAGGAAGTGGATTGTTCTGTAGTGCATATAAGAATCTGGGAAAGGACATCATTTTGAATAGGGCCACGTGCCCCAAAAGGGACAGCAGAAGCGATTTCCAGTGTTGGACATCTGATTTAAGACACACTAGAGGCGGCAGGAGATTACAATTGTAAAATCTAGATAGATCTTTAGAGACCCAGATACCCAGATATTTAAAGCCATCGGTTGCCTCCGTCAATTGGCAGCCCCGAGGGAGCGAAGGCCGCTTGCCATAAAGGACATAAAGCACTGATTTGGACCAATTTATCGAATATCCCGCAAACCTACCAAACACATGAAATATGTCCAGGACCACATTGAGGAATGCAGCCGGGGGAGGCCAAATAGAGCAAAATATCATCCGCATATAGCGAGATGCGGTCCTCCCATCCGGACGTCCATTTAAGGCCTCTTATGACGGGGCTCTGGCGGACCCACGTTGCCAGAGGCTCAAGGGCCAAGGCGAAGAGAAGCGGAGACAAGGGGCAACCCTGTCTGGTACCCCTGCCGAGAACGAAAACGGGAGACTTCCTATTGTTGACGACTACTTGGGCAAGCGGTTGATGGTATAGAAGCTGCACCCAATTGATAAATTTGAGGCCAAAACCCAATTTATGAAGAACTGCGAACATGTAGGGCAATTCGATGGTGTTGAATGCTGAAGCGGCATCAAGGGATACCACGACGGCGTCTTCCCTGATTGTGTCAACCCGGCACAGCACTCCATGGAGCCTGCGCAAGTTGAGGGAGGTATTTCTAGCAGGCATAAATCCCAATTGTTCCGGATGGACCAAGCGGGTAAGGACCCTGAGCAGTCGAGTGGCAAGAACCTTCGCTAGGATTTTCGCTTCGCAGTTAAGCAACGAAATGGGCATATAGGATGAACACTTATTGGCCGGCTTGCCCACTTTATGAATGACAACAATATTGGCGAGTCTCTGATCCTCGGGAAGGATACCCTCTTTCTTACTTTCGCGGAACATTTCGGTGAGATAGGGTGCCATCCTTCCCGCCGTAAGCTTGAACAACTCGATGGGCAGACCGTTAGGGCCCGATGCTTTCCCCCCACGCAAATCTTGGATGGCTTTTTCAACTTCTGCGACTGTGATGTCGAGATCGAGGTCAGAACACTCCTCCTCAGTGAGTGACGGCATCGAAATATCATATAAAAGCGAAGAAGCCTCTTCCTCCGTATGCGGCTTATGGGATGTATAAAGCGTCTGATAGTGTTTGCCAAATGCATCCGCTATATCTTGGGGCGCAGTAAGGCGGGAATGGGAGTCTGTTTCTATCTCAACCACGACGCGATGAGCCCTATCCCTGCGATCTAGCCGAGCCAGTAATTTGCCGGCCTTATCGCCTACGTCGTAGATTCTGGTGAGCGTGGCCCTATAGTACGTCTTGGCAGCCTCCGTAGCCAGGTCGGTGAATTCCTTGGTTTTAATACGCAGTTTCTGACGCACCTCCACCGAGTCCTGTATCTGAACTGCGCTCTCTAAGTCTAAGATTTCCCCCTCTAAGCGAGTCATGCCTGCCCCCTTCTCTCTAAGCTGTCCCGCGATCTGGGCCAAGACCACCCCTGTATAACAACCTTGTAGGCCTCCCAAAGCATATTCATTGAGTTAACCGACCCCTCGTTCTCCTGAAAGTAAAGGTCTGACTCACTCAAGACCTTATCCCTGATTTGGGGAGTCGTGAGGTACCAGGAGTTAATCGGGGCAATACGGCCGACTGTGGGCTCGCCCACCTCTAGGCAACACTGTATGGGTGAATGGTCGGAGATCCCCCTAGCCAGGTGCTGTATGTCCTTGACGGTGTGGAGTTGATGTGCTAGCGTTAACACATAGGGGTCGATTCCGATTCGGGCCGGAAAAAGCACCGACCGACTCGGATCCGGAAAAAATACCGACCGACACGTACCAGTGGCGCCCGACACGCCAAGTACGATGATAGCCGCAATAAATCCGACCGACACGTCAGGAAACCAAGCCGACCGACCGAGCCGCTCGGAAAATAGCAATCCGGCCGGAAAAACACGCGAATCCAACCGACCGACACGCACCCGGAACAAATCCGACCGAATCGTACCCGCCAACTCCAACCCGCAAAGTACGATGCAAGGCGCGAAAAACACGACCGAGTCGGACGGAGGACAAGCAGTACGACCGACACGCATACAAAACCGAGCCGAAGCAACACAATAAACCGCGACCGACGCGTACGCAGCATACAAAACTGCACAAACACAGCGTGAACGAAACGGAAAACACCGTACGAGACCAATGCAGGGTCCGACTCGGTCACAAGAACGTTTCCAACATACACAAACAGCACAAAGGAAAAATCACCCAAAAAAAGGCCAAACAAGCAATTACCAAGCCAATAAATACTGGGGGGGTGGGGACAGAGAACAAAGACACACCCACAACTCCACCTATATAAAGGACACAAATCACTACCATGAGCCTTTGCAAATGCCATTTCACTGCCAGCACCCAAGAGAAAGCAACCACACACCCACAGCTCACCCCTCACACAAGCCACACACCATCAGCACACCAACAAATACCTACCTCACATACACCCAGCAAAACACACACTCACACACCCTCACCTGCACACCAACACACACATCACTCACCATCACCACCCATCACCATGCCCCCCAAGAAGAATCCCAAGTTCCTAGATTGTGAATTGGAAGTCCTGGTAGACGAGATCCTCAGGGTGGAGCCACAGCTGTTTGGCACTCTGGTCCAACAGACCCCCATGTCGCAGAAAACCAAGATGTGGGAGAGGATCATCAACAGGGTGAACGCCCAATCATCATGTCGGCGCACAAAGACGGACATCCAGAACAGGTGGTATGACGTGCGCAGGAGGGTACGGGACCTGCTGAAGATAGACTACATCAACAGCCAACATACCGGCAGTGGCCCTCCTGCCAAGCCAATATACCTCAGGCCCTGGGAGGAGAAGGTGCGGGCCATCCTTCCGCCAGTGAGCGTATATGGACTAGAGAACATCCCAGAGCCTGGTGAGTACACAACAAATGTACACAATAAACTGCCACAAAACACACACATCACTGTCAAGGGGAGAGTCAAACCATGCACACATAGCAATTACACAGCAACTAGAACAGAATCATCCCAAAATGTGTATGTCAGTCAGATAAACACAACACATGCCATCAAAAAAGTCACATCCAACTGTGCCAACACATGTACAAACACAACCACAACTACAGCTAGGCAGTGGCACAAATAGAACTAACACACACATCCACACATGTAGCCACTACAACAACACCAACACACAGTGAAGACCACTCAAAGGAAGGAATTCTGTGTATGCTGGCCAAGTCAGTGTAGCCAATAGCATCATGGGAGTCGCAGTCACACATATTGCCCCCCACAACTGTCCCATCAACACCACCCTGAACCATGCTCACATCACAGGGAGTGGAGAAGGACTCACAAGATGGCTGACACTGGCTACTGCTGTGGGGAGCACAAGGCCCTGCTGCCAACTGTGCACCAACAAACAGCAGGACACCACTGACTGACATCCTGAGAGACAACTTCCACTCCCTGCAATGCAAGCACGTTCCATGGTGGGATATCTGGCTGGCTGGGTGGGAAGGGGGACTTGCAGCACTGACTATAGTCACCAGCACCTCCCCTCACACCCCCCAACACAAACTCCACAGTACCCACCTGGTAGAATGCAATGCCCTCCATCCTAACACAAGATCCCACAAAGCACCACCACCCTGGGTTATGTTGTGTGAAGCACAGGGACACTCTTGGGACTCTTAGCCAAACAACTGCCAGGACAACACTCCCAGCCATCCTGTCAGCACAGCCAGCCCACCCCACAGGGAAGCAGAGTCAAAAGGAAGGAAGCATGGGCATGCTGGGAAGGGGGTGGAGGCAATAGCATGATGGGAGTCGTAGTCACAGACATAGCTCACCCCCACAACTGTCCCATCAACACCACCCTGAACCATGCTCACATCACAGGGAGTGGAGAAGGACTCACAAGATGGCTGACACTGGCTACTGCTGGGGGAGCACAAGGCCCTGCTGCCAACTGTGCACCAACAAACAGCAGGACACCACTGACTGACATCCTGAGAGACAACTTCCACTCCCTGCAATGCAAGCACGTTCCATGGTGGGATATCTGGCTGGCTGGGTGGGAAGGGGGACTTGCAGCACTGACTATAGTCACCAGCACCTCCCCTCACCCCCCCAACACAAACTCCACAGTACCCACCTGGTAGAATGCAATGCCCTCCATCCTAACACAAGATCCCATAAAGCACCACCACCCTGGGTTATGTTGTGTGAAGCACAGGGACACTCTTGGGACTCTTAGCCAAACAACTGCCAGGACAACACTCCCGGCCATCCTGTCAGCACAGCCAGCCCACCCCACAGGGAAGCAGAGTCAAAAGGAAGGAAGCATGGGCATGCTGGGAAGGGGGTGGAGGCAATAGCATGATGGGAGTCGTAGTCACAGACATAGCTCACCCCCACAACTGTCCCATCAACACCACCCTGAACCATGCTCACATCACAGGGAGTGGAGAAGGACTCACAAGATGGCTGACACTGGCTACTGCTGGGGGAGCACAAGGCCCTGCTGCCAACTGTGCACCAACAAACAGCAGGACACCACTGACTGACATCCTGAGAGACAACTTCCACTCCCTGCAATGCAAGCACGTTCCATGGTGGGATATCTGGCTGGCTGGGTGGGAAGGGGGACTTGCAGCACTGACTATAGTCACCAGCACCTCCCCTCACACCCCCCCAACACAAACTCCACAGTACCCACCTGGTAGAATGCAATGCCCTCCATCCTAACACAAGATCCCACAAAGCACCACCACCCTGGGTTATGTTGTGTGAAGCACAGGGACACTCTTGGGACTCTTAGCCAAACAACTGCCAGGACAACACTCCCAGCCATCCTGTCAGCACAGCCAGCCCACCCCACAGGGAAGCAGAGTCAAAAGGAAGGAAGCATGGGCATGCTGGGAAGGGGGTGGAGGCAATAGCATGATGGGAGTCGTAGTCACAGACATAGCTCACCCCCACAACTGTCCCATCAACACCACCCTGAACCATGCTCACATCACAGGGAGTGGAGAAGGACTCACAAGATGGCTGACACTGGCTACTGCTGTGGGGAGCACAAGGCCCTGCTGCCAACTGTGCACCAACAAACAGCAGGACACCACTGACTGACATCCTGAGAGACAACTTACACTCCCTGCAATGCAAGCACGTTCCATGGTGGGATAACTGACTGGGTGGGTGGGTGGGTGGGAAGGAGGTCTGGCTGTCAACCAAACACAATCAATGCAGACCATGTTCACACCCCAGAGAATACATAGAAATGCCCAAATAATGCAGGACAATGTGCCACACCAATATCAACCCCTGACTGTGACGACTTAGGACAATACAATGTACAGGCCCGCACCCCGAGGCACAGTCACAACTGTCAGGTGTGTCAACCACTGATGCCTGCAGAAACATGACATACATTGTTTGTGTCTCCCAAAAACAGGTGATGATAGGGACACAGCAGCAGACGCTGAGGAGTCCCAGTCCCAGGCTCAAGAGGATGCCGAGCTCACTGGCGTCGTACAGCCTCTGTCCTCCTCGGACGATGAAGAACAACCTGGCACATCCGGTGCAAGTCAACATGCTGCACCAGCAGGACCACCAGCTGCAGCACCAGCAGGTCCACCAGCTGCACCCCCTGCACCCACCCCTCCAACGACTGTCACCACGAATACCATCCCTGCCGACATGGACAGAATAAGGAACAACACCAGCGCAGTGACCCTGGACCAACCTGGGGCCATGGACACCACCACCACCACCAACCCCCAAGGTGGACCAGGGTTATCTGTGCGTGCAACTGCACACACTGCACATGTCAGCAGGGGTGGTGGGAGGGGTGGGAGACAGAGGTCGCTGCTTGCAGACGTTGCTGGTGTGCATGAAGACCCACAACTGGTACGCATAGCTGATGCGTACCAGTCCAGCACCGGAGAGCTCAGCCAGGTAGTGGGGCTCCTCAGAGACATCAAACAGCAGCAGGCTGCCCATCATGCCCGCTTGGACTCCCACATGTCCCAAGTGGAGTCACACATGTCACGTGTGGACTCCCACATGTCACGTGTGGACTCCCACATGACCCGCGTGGAGTCCAAGTGGGATGTACTACATGAGATGACGGCGGTGCACAGGGACATTTTACAATGCCTCCGCCAGATGAACAGCAACCAGTCCACACCTCCCTGTGTGCCAACAACATCTGGTACCGAACAAACTGCAACTGCCACAGGGAGGGAGGAGGACTCTGGCGGAGAGTCCCCTGCACCGCAGCAGCCTGCACTTGAGGGCCCCCCCAAGAAGAGGGGTCGTCCGAGGAGGGGAAAGTGAGAGGCTGATGGCCAAGCGCAACTCCCAGGAAGCCTGAACCTGTTCTGGATTTTCGCCTTTGTGCACAGACTGTTCACCCTGTTGATGGCAACACTACTCCCACACATAGCATGGGGAGTACAAGTTGGAACAATGTGTCAGACAACTGTGGCCCCGATACTGGGGATCCTGTCTACCTGGACTTTCTATTCATCTAGGAACTTGGGATTGCAAGATTCATGTACAGCACAATCCATCCTATGCACTATTATCACAATAAACACACTAATACACCATACTTGCCTCTGTCGTGATTCCAACGTGGGTGCTGTTATGGGGATGATGAACTGCAAAATTACACAGTGTATGCGAACTGCAACAGCAAGGACAACACAGGCATGTGAGTACAGGCAACGTGACACATATGAGGGAGACACACCACCAGGGCTACACAACACATACACACCTAGGCCATCTGACTCATTGCCTACACTGATGTTGCCAGGGAAGACGGTGCAATGCACAGACACCACACCCATTCCCAGTTGTAGTCAAGTAGCCCACAGGTGCAGTAAGCAAATGGCACTCAAATGTGTGACCACAGACAACGCACATCACTAAGTGAAGCACAGGTTTATTACACAGTAGCAACATGCCGTAACCACTACAGATGCAAGGTAACCCCACCTGGTAGCGGGCACACAGTCAACAACTGTAGACAGAAGGAAGTCCATGGGTGTGGCGCACATCACCTGTAGGGACACAACAGCTACCAGCCTGGATGTGCAATCACGTCGTCGGTGGACACAGTTGACCAAACGAATCTGAAAGTACCCTGTGAAGGACAGAAATGACACACAGTCAAAAGCAATGCAGTACAGGACAGAACAGCAAAACTCATGCACAATACATGTTACAAGATACCCACCCAGAACCAAGTTAGCATGTCAACACTGTTGGGGAGTACAGCCCACCTGTCACCACACATCGCAACACACATCCTGTCAAGTAGCCCATGGACACACTCCAACAGCACCAGAGCACCACCCACACATCATGCCAACTCACATCATTCACATGACACCTCAGGATACTCACATTCAGCTAAAGAAGTTGGTGATGAGCTGTGTGCGGACATCACCATCATCATCATCATCATCATCGTCACTGGCATCGTGGTCCAGGCCAGGATCCTCCACAGGTGGCGGATGTTGGTCATCGTCATCCTGGATGAGAGGCAACTCCTTCCGCACTGCCAGGTTGTGGAGCATGCAGCAGACGATGATAATCTTGCACACTTTCGCAGGGGCATATGGGAGGGACCCTCCGGTCTTGTCCAGGCAGCGGAAGCGGCTCTTCAGGAGACCAAAGGTCCGCTCAATCACTCTCCTGGTCCGACCATGTGCCTCATTGTAGCGCATCTGGGCAGGTGTCACAGGGTTCCTGAGGGGTGTCAGCAACCACGGCATGTTGGGGTATCCCGAGTCACCTACGGACAGACAAGTGCACATCAGCTGACTTGGAAAAGTGGGCGGAATACTACAGATCAGATCACACACAATGGCACAAAGTCAGTACACACCGACAAGCCAGGCACGCTGGTTCTGCATCTGTGCCATCAACCTGGGGATGCGACTACTCCTCATCACAAAGGCATCGTGTGCTGAACCAGGGAAATGGGCACACACGTGTGTGATGGTCATGTCTGCAAGACACACCACCAGTGCATTGACCGAGTGGTAGTGCTTGCGGTTCCTGTAGGCCTGCTCCTGGGCCTGTGGTGGTACCAAAGCCACATGTGTCCCATCAATGGAGCCAATTACATGCGGCATCCTCCCCAGGGCATAAAAGTCACTCTTCACGTCAGTGAGTCGTCGCAGTCTAGGGAAATAGATGTACCGGTTCAGGAAGAGCAACATTGCCGCCAAAACATCGCGGAGCACACGGCTGAACATGGTCTGTGACATCCCACCAGCAGACGCCACAGTATGTTGGAAGGTACCGGTGGCAAAGAAGTGTAGGGCTGCCATCACCTTCACCTTGGGGGTCAGCGCTGTAGGATACGGCCGGCCAGGCTGCAAATGTGGGGACAACTGCACTGCAAAATCCTCAATCAGCTGCCTGGTGAAGCGGTACCGTCGGATGCTGTCCCGTTCCACCATCGTTGCCAGGTCTGGGAATGGCCGATGGACAGCAGGAGCCCTGCAGTGCAGAGGAGAAGTAAGCAAGATCGTCAGTCACCCCACATATGCGGCATTGAACACACTCAAGATCCCAACATACATCATCATGAGGCACAACTACATGAAGTGTGCAGTACCGGAACGACATTTATGGTACATACATGGCCAACATCTGTCAACACGGTCCTACAGGTGGCATCAATTTGTCCCAGGTTGGCCCATTGGATATCATGATGCTGTGTCACAGTCACCCCCCAGTGACATGTGAGGACAGATGTGCCCCAGGCACCACAGCTCAACGACAGGCACATTCCCAGGGACCCTGTAATGCCACATGGACACTGGCATCACCTGGAGTATCATGTGTACACCACAACAAAACAAACATGACCCCCACAGGTAGTGGCCACACTTGCCATGGCAGGAGAGCCATGGACGTCTGTGACACACACGCACAACATCAGAGTCCATGCACACACAACGTGGATGTGGAGACTGTCTCCCATTGTGCACATGAAATCAGAGACATTGTAAACACTACATGCACAAAGACTGTGGAGGGCCATCACTATTGTGCCACTGGGACACCCTGGCTCAAACATACCATCCCACATGGGACTCACGGGGTATGTGACATGACATACACAAACACCACTGTGAAATGTGACCATGGCACATGCACAGATATGAACAGTTGCACATCACAGTGGTCACGTACACATAACACCCATGATCCTGTCCCCATGAACACGTGCACAGCCTGGGGGTGGCTGCCCACAGGTGACACCCACAGGACAACATGTACACCAACATACACACAATAGGAAATGCAGCCTTACATGCCTTATGATAAGGTTTGGACAGGCTGTCGTGATGTAGGTGTGCCCCTCACTCCCTGGGAGCTATCTGTGGCTGGCATATGTCCATCTGAGACAGGCATGCTGACATATGCCAGTCACATGTACAGTGATGCGTTGTACTGCAATGGACCGATCGGTGCCTCCGGCCGGCCCATTGCTTTCAATGTGTGCGGGTACGCGTTGTACCCCTGTGCGCGTTGTACTGCAATGGACCGATCGGTGCCTCCGGCCGGCCCATTGCTTTCAATGTGTGCGGGTACGCGTTGTACCCCTGTGCGCGTTGTACTGCAATGGACCGATCGGTGCCTCCAGCCGGCCCATTGCATTCAATGTGTGCGGGTACGCGTTGTACCCCTGTGCGCGTTGTACTGCAATGGACCGATCGGTGCCTCCGGCCGGCCCATTGCATTCAATGTGTGCGGGTACGCGTTGTACCCCTGTGCGCGTTGTACTGCAATGGACCGATCGGTGCCTCCGGCCGGCCCATTGCATTCAATGTGTGCGGGTACGCGTTGTACCCCTGTGCGCGTTGTACTGCAATGGACCGATCGGTGCCTCCGGCCGGCCCATTGCTTTCAATGTGTGCGGGTACGCGTTGTACCCCTGTGCGCGTTGTACTGCAATGGACCGATCGGTGCCTCCGGCCGGCCCATTGCTTTCAATGTGTGCGGGTACGCGTTGTACCCCTGTGCGCGTTGTACTGCAATGGACCGATCGGTGCCTCCGGCCGGCCCATTGCATTCAATGTGTGCGGGTACGCGTTGTACCCCTGTGCGCGTTGAACAGCAATGGACCGATCGGTGCCTCCGGCCGGCCCATTGCTTTCAATGTGTGCGGGTACGCGTTGTACCCCTGTGCGCGTTGTACCTCAATGGACCGATCGGTGCGCACCCATTGACAATGGGCTTGCCTGGCAACGGACGCGTTTTCGAATATTCGAACGAGTCGGTTGCTGGAAAATCAGTTGGTCACCCACAACAATGTTGCAAAATCATGTATGTCATGAAGTTGAAATTTTGAAGGATGCTGTGGGCGTGTTTTGGTGCTGCTATTCCATGGATTGGCCATATTCAGAAGATGCAAACGACTTGGACCTATCACTTTGGACACAAGGGACAGTATCTGCCTCTCCAGCACATATATATTGCTGCATGTTCCCCTGAGAGCCCACTTGCCTGCACTACATGCTCCAGGACGACATCTGCCACTGCACTGCTGCTGTCTCTGCCCCTCTGGACCCTGCAATGGCACGTACTGTGGAGAGAGCCCCAGCCTTCAGCCTTGAAGAGAACCAGGCCCTGCTGGACAGCCTACTTCCACAGTACAGCAAGCTGTATGGGACACCAGGGGAGCAGGTGAGTGTTCTGTGCACTGCCTTTCTGAATGTGCATTTTGTCTGACTAGCAAGGCTGAGAGTCAGCACACCACTGGCTAGCAGGCTCACTGAGTAGTTGTCACCCCCCATAGTGTGTAGTGACTTGCACTGGACAGGTATGGTGCAGTGACAGTGCTTCTGAACAGGGTTTTACTCCCCATGCTATGATACCATGTAGTGACTTCTGGAAAACTGTCCATGGGCAGCCGTGCACTGCCTGGGTACACCATGTGCCCCTGTGATTGCGACATGTATATGCAACTGTGTCATGCACGGATATGTTGCATGTGTAGTAATGTCCTTATCACTTTGTCATCCTGACAGGCTTCTGCCCATCGGAAGCATGAGATCTGGAAGGACATCGTCCGGGCTGTCCGGTCCGTGGGGGTCTACAAGCGCCGGATCCGCAACTGCCAAAAGAGGTGGCAGGACCTTCGGGGCTGGACCCGGAGGATTGCACGGGTCCAGCTGAAGCTGTCGCCTCCTCGCAGGAGGGGCGGAACACGGACCCTGACCCCCCACATGCTCAGGATCCTGGCGGTGGTCTTTCCAGACCTGGATGGGCAGCTGAAGGCCAGAGAGCAGCAAGGAGGGGGTGAGTCAAAGACTGCACTGTGTACTCTGTCTAACATGTTATGTGCCCTCCTCGGGCCAGGTTGAACTGCCACAGTACAGCAGTCATGTTGTCCAGGAGCCATGTCCCTCTATTGTGCACTGCCCACTCCTCATCTGATACCCAGGTGTGGCCCTTACATGCAGGGAATTCTGTCACTTAGGACTGTGTCCTTGCAGTTTGCTTGACTCAAGGTGGGAGACAGCATCTGTTTCCCTGACTCTGTGGTGGGCATCATGGGTGGGTCCATTGCTTACACAATGCCTGTATTCTGACATGTATTCAGCGTGTTACTTTGATCTGTGGTCCAATTGCTGAGCTGATCCACCACATGTGGCTGGGGTACCTGGCACACACCCATGCTGCGGGTGGGAACAATGTTTGGGCCCCAGGAGTATGTATATGACGTGTGTCACACATACTTAGCCAGTTGCCTACAGTCCAGGGCTCATCCCTCATTCATGTGGGGCTGGACAGTCATGCCTACTCCAGGCCATACAATACACTCTGTACTCCCACTCCCGTGTATCAGAGGACACATTGTGCACAGTGATTTGCCCCTCAGGTGTCTGCCTCTGTGTCAGTGTGCTGTGGATTAGTCGCCAGGACTGCTGTGGAGTTTCTTGGTAGGGGCTCAGCATGCCACTGGAGATGTGACCATAGGAGACGATACTTGTGTGACACATAGGTGTCTGATCAGCTGCCCATGCAGACTGGGGCATGTAAATGTGAAGTTCAGGCAGCTGTTCCCCATGCACAGCAGAGTGTGAGGGGCTCAGGTTCAGAGGGTAGTGTCACAGGTCTCCCATATGTCCAATAGGTATGACCTGGACAGATGAGGGTTAAGAGGATGTGTTGTGGGGGGATGTACATGTGCACTTGTGCAGCTCCAGGACTTGCATTCCCCATGACCTACTATTGTGACACAGTGCAGAGTGTTGTTGTCTGGCTGCAAAGTCATACATCACTGAGACAGTGATGTATGACTTTGCAGTCATGCCTCCGCCATGGCATGTGTCTACTGATTGGTGATCCTGCAGGGGAGTGACATGTGCTACATGCACACCATAGTGGCGCTGGCTATCAGGACATGGGTGCATCATGGTGTCTGTCGCTGGTATGCATCACATGCATTTCCTATTTGACTCTGGGCATCCCTTACATCCGTAAACCTGTACTGACTCAGTGGCAAGAGCTGTGATGTGTCCACACCGTGTCCTCTGCACTGTCCAACTACTGTGTACTTGGTGCATGTGTCAACACTGGGGTGTTGCAATCCAACAGACACCAGACAGATGGGTGCAAGGCCATGTGGGATGTGAGTGCCATGCTTGGCATCAGACTGACAATTGACTTCTCCTGTTCAATTAGTGCACTTTTAGCAATGCACAACTAATGATGCCAGAGCTTGCTCTGTGATGTGCTGTGCTCACAGTGGTGTGTGCGTTATGTGCAGGTGACTGATGTCTGTCTGTTTCCCCATTGTTTGCAGATACATCCACGGCCACGGAAGGGGACAGCTCCACGGACCAGGAGGAGCCGGAGAGCCAGACTGGGTCAGCAGCCGAGGAGTGGTCGGAGGGACCCAGTGGCACGGAGGGCGAGGGGAGCCACACCGAGGAGTCCTCAGCAGCATCCACCTCAGCTGAGGACCAGAGCAACTCGGAGGATGACTCCCTTGTGGAGGCGGGTGTCAGCAGCCACCACACCCCAGCTAGTGTTGCTGTCCCCGCCACCACCAGCACCACCACCGCCCTCCCATCGGCTCCCATTCCCCAGGTCCGTGGAGGCTCCCATGTCCGGGAGCGTGTCTCCTTTGGGCCAGGCACCGCACCCCCTGCCCCTGTGTCCCCTGCTGCCCTGAGTGAGGAGTCTGTGTACCTCCTTCGCCAGCTCCATGTAGGGCAGACAGCCATGCTGAGTGTCCTCCATGCGCACACCGCGCTGTTGACTCAGCTGGTGTCGTTCATGGAGGGCATCTCATCGGGCATGTCTGACCTACAGAGGGGCAATAGGTCCATGGACTCCTCCCTGACGGCAGCAGTGTCCCTCCTCAAACGGTCCCTCACCCCTCCTGCCTCTGCTCCATCCACACTCCCCAGCACCTTACCCATCCCAGGCACACACACACTGGCACACACCAGCACACACACATCCAGCACACTGACACACACGCCAATGACAAAACGCACACGCACGCACATTCAGGGGACTGAAGCCAGACTCACAGGGGATGGGGCCCTGGCACACACACACGCATCCACATGCACTGCGCAGTCCTCAGTTCCCTCTCCCTCCAAAGCACCCTCCCTTGCCTCACCTGCAACCCCAAAGTCACAGCAGCTCTTCCTCTGTGACCTCGGCCTCTTCCCCACCGATGAAGCTGCTCCAGCATCCCGGGGGAAGAGGAAGCCCACCCACACGGAGCAGAGTGCCCCTCGCCCCCGGACACCCTCCCCCAGGCGCAGACGGACTGAGGCCCCCACCCGCAAGTCCCCCGGAGTGCTAAGAGCAAGACCCCGCCACCGCCCTGCAGCTCAGGCACAAGGTCTCCGTCCTCCATCCCTCAGGCCCCCACTGCACAGGTGCCCCCACCACACCCTGCCCCAGGTTCCCCCACCCACAGATATACCATCCCCAAGATGCTCCGGCCTTCTCCCCCTGCCACTTGCTCTCCCAGCACCACACCCCCCGCTGCGCTTGTCTGTGCCACTGATGTGGTGAGGGTGTCCCCCCCTCTGTCCAACCCACCTTGCCTGTTCCCCATTCTCCTCCCCTGGAGGTAGGCACTGCAGTGGAGTCCACTACCGCCCTGTCTGACTTGGGCACTGCAGTGGCGGACCTGTCCACCCCATCTGCAGGGTCCACTGCAGTTGTGCCGGCACCCACGACATCTGTGTCATGCCCCCCAGTTGTGCCGGCACACACCATGTCAGACACCTCCACTGCAGTTGTCAGTGGCTCTCCAGCACCCACCACCCCTTCCCTGACTCCCCTGGTGAGCCCTGATCCTGTCCCTGCGGTGCCTGGCCTGCCCCCCGGTTGCCCCTCCTAGTGGATTGTCCCTGGTATTGTGCAGGCATGCGTAGGGTGACATCTGCCAGTGTCACCCTGTTTGAACTTTGACAATGGACTGGCCATTGGCCTTTGCTCTTTTTTCAGGACTTCGTTTGGCCTCAACACATATGCTGAATAAAGCAACTTTCTTTTCTCTAGTGCTCATGCTTCAGATGTACATGTTGTTGGTGCAGCTAACCATGCCCTTGCTGCAGTGATGGTGATATCTGGTCTCATGATTATGAAGTGTTACTGTGCAGGAACCCATGTGGTCCAGGGGGAATGTGTCCTATCATGTGGTGTATCCATGTCATCAATAGCAGCATCTGAGGGTGTCATGTGTTCAGTATTTGGCAATGGGTTTCCTACTTACATTGGCAATTTCATATCTGTGGCTTCCACCCCTGCACATCTGTTGTGCCTGCCATCGTTGCATTTGTCTACTTCCCTGACCGTGTTGCCATCTCCAGTGGACATGCAGGTTTGGGCATCAATGGGGAGGGACTCATCCGTGTAGTCAGTGCAACATTGCTATACAAGTGTGTTGGATCTGTGCTGATGATTCCGTTGGCACATCCATGACCAGGCTGATGTGATGGGAGCCCTCATTTGGTGCTAATTGTTGATTGTGTGACCAAGTGCTCAGCTGACATGATGGGGCCCTACTGAGGCAACATATGGCACAGCTTTCCTCACACAGGAGTGGAGTCCCCTCATGGCAGTGTGTACACGTGTGACATTGCCTGCGCCCAAGGTGTGTGTTGTATGTGCATGTCTGTGTGTTCACTTCCATTCATCTGCGCATGCTGTGATCCCTAGTGTTGTACCTGTTTGTGATGCTTGCTGACTTGAGCTATGTTCCCCCAAAGTCTTCTCCCTGTGTTCTCTGTGATGTGGGTGCATGGCACATTACTGGTCATCAGGGTGTCACCCATAGGTGTGTTTGCTGTCAGGGCAGAGTTTGTGTGCAGACGCAGATGGGTCACAGTCAGGTTTCCCTTTGGCACTTGTTGTTTGCCCCTGTCATGTGATTTCCAGTTTGTGTTATCTTTCAGTGATTGTGACACGTTGTGTGTGTGACTGCTGGCACTCCTTAGGGTCCGGGCTGCAATGTTGGTTGTTGTCTATGTGTGTTCTTTGTGGGTGACCTTGGCTTCTTCATTGGTGTGTGACTGTGGCTGGGATCCCATTGGTCGGTGTGGTATTGCCGTCATGTCCATGTACAGCGTAGTGTGCAGTGTGTCAGACATTCAGGAGTCTTGTTGAGTGTCCATGTGTGATGTTTTTCTACACCTTGGTTCCCACCCACCACCCTGGAATAGTAATGGGTGCATGTGCAATGTCACCAGTGCATGTGTACTTCACTGCTGCACATTGTTGGAGGTCGAGGGGTGTGGTCTTGAGTGTGTGCAGATGAGAGTTGTTGCCCGGCTAGTCCCCTGCCTCCATGTTGGCCTTGGCTTACTGGCCATGCTGATTGATTTGTGCTTGTGTAGGTGTGATGGTAGTTAGTTGCTCAGGACACCTGACTGTGGTTCACAGTGTGAACGACATTTAGCTTTGTCATCACAGTGGTATTTTTCTTCAGCCCAGGGTCACCACATTGTGGGGGCCCTGGGGGTGGTGCTGTGGTGTGTCTGTGACTTGCTGTGTCAGTTGTTGTTCCTACGTGCCTGTGTGACATGTGTGTTTTGTGCTCCCTCTCACCTGTCAATGCCTGCTTGCCCACATAGGGGATTTGGATCCATGAGTTACCTTAGTGTGGCAGTGTATGCACATCTGTATGATTGGTATTCAGCTCTCCTCATGTGTTGTGTTGTTGCCTGGGGACACTGGCACCCCCACCCCTCACCTGCTGTGTATGATGACAGTGTTGGTCTGCCTGTTTGTGTTTGTGCATCTGCACCACTGCATTGGCATATCTTGGGTGTGCCATTGGCTGTATGTTGTTTGGTGTGTTTCCCCTGCTGTCCCTGGGACTCCTAGGTCATCGGTCAGCACAGTGATCATGGTTTGTGTGTCCCATTGCTGCCATGGTATGGTATCTGTTCACCTCACATCTGCTGTCTCCACAGGGTATCTGCATTTGTGTGCCCATTGGTGCAAATATGTGGTTCTGCATTCTGATGGTCACTTCTGTCATTGTGTCATTGATGACTGTTGACGGTCTCAGCCCCCATGGGTGTTGTTTGTCTGCACATGGCCAAAGGAATGTTTCATTTGCACTGCAGTATTTGGCTCCCCCAATTTATGTTGCAATGGGACACATACACTACTTTGCCACAGATGAGTTTTTGGTTCTGTGACCAGGAATGATCCATGCAGTTTGGCAGTTGCAGCTCTTTCTTTGTCAACAATTACCTTTTGGTCACTGTGATGATGAGGGTGTAGACCCCATTGCCACAATGGTCAAAATGTGCTTCAGCTATGGACCCCACACTTGCCTTTTGGTCACTGTGATGATGGGGGTTTAGACCCCATTGCCACAATGGTCAAAATGTGCTTCAGCTATGGACCCCACACTTGCCTTTTGGTCACTGTGATGATGGGGGTTTAGACCCCATTGCCACAATGGTCAAAATGTGCTTCAGCTATGGACCCCACACTTGCCTTTTGGTCACTGTGATGATGGGGGTTTAGGCCCCATTGCCACAATGGTCATGGGCTGCTTGCATTGTGGGTGCCACACACATATATGTGTGGCACATGTGCTAGGGGGTCACATTGTATGTTCAATGTCATGTTCGGTGTTGTAGGCATTTGACACAGCCTGCTCACACGCTTGTCATGGTGGTGGGGGATGTCTTAATCTTGCATTCCCTAGGTTGTGGTGTGCTTGTTGTGTCATGCATTGTCCATCCTATGAGTGGGGGTGGTAGTAGTGGTAGGCATCCAGCCCCCTGGCTAAGGGTGGTAGTAGTGGTGGGCATCCTGCCCCCCTGGGTGAGGGTGGTAGTAGTGGTGGGCATCCTGCCCCCCTGGGTGAGGGTGGTAGTAGTGGTGGGCATCCTGCCCCCCTGGCTAAGGGTGGTGGTAGGCATCCAGCCCCCCTGGCTAAGGGTGGTAGTAGTGGTAGGCATCCAGCCCCCCTGGGTGAGGGTGGTAGTAGTGGTGGGCATCCTGCCCCCCTGGGTGAGGGTGGTAGTAGTGGTAGGCATCCTGCCCCCCTGGGTGGGGGTGGTAGTAGTGGTGGGCATCCTGCCCCCTGGCTAAGGGTGGTAGTAGTGGTGGGCATCCTGCCCCCCTGGGTGAGGGTGGTAGTAGTGGTGGGCATCCTGCCCCCCTGGGTGAGGGTGGTAGTAGTGGTGGGCATCCTGCCCCCCTGGGTGAGGGTGGTAGTAGTGGTGGGCATCCTGCTCCCCTGGCTAAGGGTGGTAGTAGTGGTGGGCATCCTGCCCCCCCTGGCTAAGGGTGGTAGTAGTGGTGGGCATCCTGCCCCCCCTGGGTGAGGGTGGTAGTAGTGGTGGGCATCCTGCCCCCCCTGGGTGAGGGTGGTAGTAGTGGTGGGCATCCTGCCCCCCTGGGTGAGGGTGGTAGTAGTGGTAGGCATCCTGCCCCCTGGGTGGGGGTGGTAGTAGTGGTAGGCATCCAGCCCCCCTGGCTAAGGGTGGTGATAGGCATCCAGCCCGCCCTGGGTGAGGGTGGTAGTAGTGGTAGACATCCAGCCCCCCTGGCTAAGGGTGGTAGTGGTGGTGGGCATCTGGCACCCCCTGGCTAAGGGTGGTAGTAGTGGTGGGCATCCTGCCCCCCTGGGTGAGGGTGGTAGTAGTGGTGGGCATCCTGCCCCCCTGGGTGAGGGTGGTAGTAGTGGTAGGCATCCTGCCCCCTGGGTGGGGGTGGTAGTAGTGGTGGGCATCCTGCCCCCTGGCTAAGGGTGGTAGTAGTGGTGGGCATCCTGCCCCCTGGGTTGGGGTGGTGGCGCGCATTCAGGCCCCTGTGTGCATATGTGGCATTGGTGATGGGCATCCCGCCCCTATGGTGCTGCTGTTGCTGGTGTAAGTATATTCAGATTCCCAGTGTATGTGTGTGATGTGTCGTGTACGTGTTGTATGTGTTTTGTGGTTGGTGTCTGACTTACCTTCTGCGCCGTACGCGTCCGTGCCTGTTCCGGTAGTAGATGTAGAATATTGGTATGATCGGGACGAAGGGATTCATGGTTGGTTCGTGTCGTTCGTCCTTCTCGTTGCTTCGCGTCGTCCTCGTCGCTTGGCTTCGTCCTCGTCGCTTCGCTTCGTCCTCGTCGCTTCGCGTCGTCCTCGTCTGTGCTGTGTTCGTCTCGTAGCCGTGGATCGTGTTGTGGCGCGATTCGGAGCTTATGTGCGCCTCTCCCGGATGCTTTGACGTGCCGTGCGTAGCGACGGGTTCGGCGCGTACGGAAAGCGCATCGTACTTGTCCGGCCGGACGGGGCTGCATTTTCCCTTCCGTGCGACTCGATTCGGCGTTTCCGGATTCGCCTCGGTCGGAGAACAGGACCTGGTTTGGGTGAGTACGGCTCGGCCGGGATTTTTGCTGTTGTGCGCATCGTACTTGCTCGTTCGGTGTGCTGTACGGATCGGTCGGGAAACTGGCTTTCGCATGGCTTTTTTCCCGACCGAATTGTATTGGGTGCGCCTCCGACCGAGATCGGAATCGGCCCCATAGTCTATACGGAACATACTGCGATGAGGGCCCGAGAAGTAGGTGTATTGTAGTTCGGCCGGGTGCAGTCCCCTCCAGACATCCACTAGGCCCATCACCCCCAGAAAGCTGTGGATCCGCCTGCGGGAGGGCGGCAAGGCCCTCTGGGGCCAGCGGTCGAGGGAATCAGAGACAATAGAATTGAAATCGCCCCCGATCAACAATCTGCCATCCGGCAAGTCTAAAAGGAGATCTCCAAAATCTATGAATGCCTGAGTGTGTAATCCCGGTGGTATGTAGACAGAAAGAAGATTGAGTATGCGCCCCTCCCAGGTCCCGGAGGCAGCCACAAATCTACTCAGGACGTCAGTGCGGATTGAGTCAATAGTCATGGGGAACGATTTTCGGACCAGTATACCCACTCCCCGGGAGCCAGAACCGAAGGCCGAGTGTGCCAACAGCTGGAAACCCCATCGCGACAGGGCCTTGCATGCATTCCCAAGCAGGTGGGTCTCCTGTAGGAGGACAACATCCGGGGAGTGTCGTTTAAAAAATTGGAGTACTATGCCCCGCTTAATCTTATCTCCCAGTCCATTGACATTCCACGACAGTAGCTTAAGCCCTTGTCCAGTCGTCGTGCCCATCACTCCTCATTATGAATGCACTCAGTCGCGGGGGGAACCACCCAGAACGGCCCCCAGGAGAGGACACTCCAGTAGACCACTTCCTTTTCACAAATGGATATACCAAAAGCATGCAACCTGTAACTGTCACTACACGAAGCCAGTCATATATGTCATACCTGAATAACAAAAAAACAACAACACAAATTAAAACAATCCCCCCCAGCCCTCGCAAGAGCCCTGAAAACTTTAAACTGAACCCCCCTCCCTGCCTCCCTGCATGGCAGTGTCAGAACCTCCCGCCCACCCGAACGTGCAGAGTGCCTATTGCCCACCCGTCAAACTTATGGGTGCGTATGACCAACCGGACACCCGTCCCAGAGACTTGAGCAACTGGTAAATATACATTTTAGGCAAAGATAATTATTAGGCCACCAGTCAATAACCAAAACACATTATGTCCATCATGGTGGAGTCTGGGAACCACCGATCAGTAGCAGTTCGGTCACTCAAAGGGTCCAGACCGCAACTCAGTCCAGCGGTTAGTGGAGAGTTTCCCAACCCACAAAGAGAATAGCATACAGACCAGTCATTAAGACCCTCCAGTCGCCGCTTCCAGTTCGCCAGGCAGGGTGCCTCCGTCGGATTCATCTGCGCCCTTCTCGCCCCTCGCTCCACAGGCACGATTGCCCTTCCGGCCCACAGTGCGCCATCCATCCAACCAGTCCCAGGCCTTCTCAGGGGTGATGAAGAACCAAGCTTTCCCGTTTGATTCCACCCTCAGCTTGGCTGGGAAGAGCATAGCATATTTCAGATCCTTCTCGCGAAGTGCATTTTTGACGTCAAAGAAGCTGCAGTGCTGTCTCTGCACTTTAAGGGTGAAGTCCGGAAAAAAGGTAACTTGACTGTTCTGGAAATTTAGTGGGGGCGCAGATCTGGCAGTTTGAAGGATGACGTCCCTATCTCTGAAGTTAAAAATCCTAGCCAGCAAAGGCCGTGGAGGGGCACCCGGCTTTGGCCTGCCGCCCGGCACCCGATGCGCCCTTTCCACGGAGAAGAAGTTGGAGAGACCGCTTGGTTTGAGGTAAGTGGTGATCAATTCCTCTACGAACAGGTCTGCTGCCGGCCCCTCCGCCCTCTCTGGGACCCCCAATATGCGGACATTGTTGCGTCTAGAGCGTCCTTCATAATCATCCAGCTGTGCTTCTAGCTTAGTAGTGTGGGCCTGAAGGTCATCCATCCTGCGCTGCAGCTCAGAGGTGTCTTCGACCAAGGAGCTCGCTTTGACTTCCACTTCCTTCAGTCGTGTGTTCATGGAACGCATATCCGCCCGAATGAGGGATACTTCAGAGGACACAGAGTCAATCCGTGACTCCAACGAAGTACGGACAGTCGTGATAGCCGTAAGAATGTCCTGCAGGGTAGGTTCTCTCACCTCTTCTCCGGACTGCTGCTTCTCCATTGCTCGCACCAGGAGCCTTGTCCCATGCGAACTTATTTAGCTTGGTCTGGACCGCCGTTTTTGTACCACGACCCCCAGCCATGACCAAGCCGCCTTGATCCGAGTGTGATCCAAGGGAATGGGGAGTGGACCGGCTCAGCGCCTCCAGCAAGCACTATCAAACGTCAATGGAGCTCCTTCTGCGGGGCTATGGATAGTGATGTGGGCCGGGGGTCGTCGAGGAACAGGCAATGTTACCGGGTCGTTAAACCAGACCCCCGGGGACAAGATGGCAAGTCCTCCTCCAGTCCGCAGGGGAACACTCCGACTTTGTGTAAGGAGCCGGGCGCAACACGTGCCCAGAATTAGTGGTGGCAGCCGGGCTACAGCTCGCAATGGCTCTGTCGTGAGTTCCCTCCAGCTATTCAGAACCCAAATCGGCCGCAAGGCTTCCTGGCCGCTTACCTCGCCGCCTCGGGGGGGGGCGAACCCGTTGTCTGCGCAGCGTCCAATGGCCGCACCTGCGTCTCGTGGGGGCCCCAGGCAGGAGCCACGATCGGCCAGGCAGGCCGCCCGTGGGGCCCAGGTGATGAGGGACAACCGGGGTAAAGTACCTCTTCCCTGCTTCCGCCCCAAACAGCAGGTAGTGTGCAGGGCCAGTTCAAGCCGTCCCGGAGCAGTCAATGCAAAACTCCGCCTTGGGGCCCAACAGTAGATCTCGGGGCTCCCCCCCCAGAGCAGCTATGTGGCAGGCTTCAACGCTCCCTCCATGTAGGCGAGTGCCCTCGCCGTCTGGTGTCCGCAGTACTCGGCGTGCAAGTGAGCGCCGCACTGGGCCGCGCCAATCGTGTTGCGCAGCGCGAGCCCTGAAGCCCTCTCAATGTTGAGCGAAGCAGCAGTGTAGCACTGGATTCAGCCGGACCCCGCTCGGTACAACTTTCATCTCAGGGCTGCTGCTCAGTTCTCAGTTCGCCCCCCGGTCCCCTTCTCACGGAAGCAGAAACTCGGCCGTCTCCGGCTAGCACGTTCGCCCGGGATGGAGCCTCAAGCGGCGGTACGGATGACTCTCGTGCGAGGCCCCAACAGCAGCCCCACCGGGCCGCGGCGTGCGTCGTCGGGCCGAGAACCGGAGCCGCTAGCTGGAATCAGCGGTCTCACGGCTCATCCGGTCCGCGGCGTGTTCCGGTGCCGTATAGTGGCTTTTAATGCCAGTTGAGAAGCGGATATTTGGTCGGATTTACTCAGGAACGGGCGCGCTCGGTCGGAGCCGCCTTAGGAAGCGGCCATGTCTCTCGGCGGTTGGCCACGTCCCCACAAAATACATTGTCATGCTGCTGTACACTTGCTGTTATAAACTTGCTGTGGCAGTATTGTTCTTTTGCTTCAGTACATTGGAAGTAAATAATCTTATTGTATCGTTTTATAATGGATCATTGTGTCACAATAAATTTCACTGTGATTTAACATTGTTTGCATAACGTTCACATACTAATCATGTGTGCTCCAGACAATTCTTGGCAAATATTCTAGGCATTGCTGCTACAATTACGCATACACACTTCCTGGTAGCAGAAGGGCAATCTGATGTAGCACCAGCTTCAACTATTTTTTATACAATATTGACCACAATACTTGGGGAGTGTGTGGGTAATTCATCACCACTGCTACCTTTGTAATAATATAATTGTTCTCAATGTTAATTTATGTGAGGATATTAATGGATGTAAGGATGTCAGTTAAGTATACATTAACTTAATCTTCTTCTTTATCATTGGTACTCCTTGGCTTCCGTACAGCCTGGCAAGGTCCATCAGAGTGAAGATAAGGGGGCGTGGGGGGGAGGGGAGGCAGAAAACCAACAACACCAGAGGGTAATAGATACATGTTAAATAGGAGCTGAAAGGTAATGGGGAGAGACAGCACCAGTGGATTAACCTGAAAGTACTAGCAGATTACCCTAAGTACACCTGAGGGGCCAGACATGGAGCAATATGTAAAAGGTGCAGTATAAAGGCCAGTGAACGAACTGCAGCAAAGAAGATAAGCCATGCAACACATTAATTGATGGCAGTTCAGAAGCTAAATACCTGTCTGCCTACGCTGACACAGAAGAGACATCCCACAACCCGGGCGCAGGACCACATACCTTGCCTTGATCCAACACCCCAGCTGCCAGAGGCTGGTTTTCCATGTACACTGGTCATCAAAATTACACCTAAAACTAATAACCATATGTTTCTTAAGCTCCGAAATCCTAACATCAGGACACATCACAAACAAATGATAGTTAGCACTTGGACCTTTGAAGAGAAGACTCTTCTCCTAGATTTGTGGAAGATTATATCTCCCTTTTCTGAGTCCATGAGAACCCAAAGAATGCTCCCTTTTGCCTTTGATACCCAAAGGCGTCTTCCGTGAACACACAATTATTAGATCCGTCATCCTGTGACTTTGAATTCTTGAGCTATTGTAGTTAAAGGTCGAAATCCGGATTTCACATTATCTGTGGTAGGTGGCAAAGATACCAGTGTGTTCTTCATGTACCAATCTTGACCACAACCAGTTGGTATCAATATGTAGACAACTGACGTTTGTTCCACCATTGCGTGCTAACTGTGAGGTACCAATCTGATTCTGGGTACCTGGTATCGCTTTGAATTTTGACTAGGGCCAATCTGAAGTCACTACTATTCCTCTCAACTTTTTCCACTGAGCCCAGTTATCAGTAGCTGAACCTGGAGCTCTGGAATACTAGAGATGCCTTTGACTTATATTCTGTTCTCTTTTTCAACAGCTAGGAAATATTATGTTGCTTTGATTTGCAAGTCACTTTTATTGGTGGGCTCTTGTGTTCAGCAACAAAATAAACCATTACAACCCCTGACACTCTCTGTTCAGAATTAGGCAGGTACTTTGTAAAGGTGCCAGCTACACAGCATGCTTCCTGTGGCCAACCATGTTTAAGATAGCAATCTTGACATTATAGAAAACAAAATCTGAAAACCAGATTTTTCTAAATACACTGTATTCTAAAAGGGTAATTTACAGGTTGGTGTGTAAAGACGCAAATACGACTAAGTGGGTTTGAATACTTTATTCATAACTGAGAAACCCCGGCACATGGAACAAGGACACAACCTTCTTCTCCGCTCTCTTCCCCACATTCCCTTTTCCCATCATTGCATTCTGTCGTGACACAATGCAATGACATAGGACCTAACTCATATTCCACCTTAATAATATGAGGAAAACATTTCAATTTAGATACAACAATACTGCAAATCAAAATAAAATACTGTCATACAAAGCAATTGCAAAGTCCTACATGCAGAACAAATAAGATAAAAAACTATGATAATAACAATAATAACAATAAAATAAATAAGGTTGTGGATAGTACAAAACAGTATTTGTTGTGGTAAGCAACATTAACACTATTCCACGAAGCATCACATCACATCATTTTCCCCTTTCTTAGACCGTTGCAGAATATGCCCAGTCCTAGAAGATCGTCGATGTAGAACTCTCATTCCTCAAGTGGCATTTTCTTCCAAATCTTCATCCGTCAACCAATGTTCCTTACCCCTTCTTGACTCACTCTTTCCACTTACATTCTCATCTTTACCACTTGCTCCTACATCACATATTGTCAATTTTCTAAAATGTGAAACTTTCCCATCACTAAGTTTGGCTGAATTATAATAAATAGCGGCTACTTTAAAGGGCCCCATTAATTTAATACACCTTTATCCTATCTTCTTCTGGTGTTTCACCTTTATGCAATTCACCCACAAGCAGTTTTACCTCTTTAGCACCATGTTTACAATCATGCTGTTTGTATATTTCCTGTGATTTATTTATATTCTCTCTGACCTTTTCCCGTGGGACTTGTTCTCGTCTTTCCTCCTTCATTCATGCATGGTTACCCTTGATAACAGGATCTCTTCTCAAGATTTTAAAAGGCGAGAATTCTGTTACAGTGGGTGTGGTGCAGTAAGTCCAAATCAATTTATTTGTTTTGAACTTCCAATTTTTGCAACTCTTAATTGCCATCTGTATGCTGCCCATCAATGCTCTATTGAAGCGTTTCACTGCACCATTCCCTGCAGCATTATATAATGAAGTGTGCTTCCATGTGATGTTATTCCTAGACAAAAAGTTCTGTAAATCTTTGGAAACAAAGTGAGGCCCATTGTCACTCAGAAAAGACTTTGGTATGCCCTCATGCTGGAACAAGTCATCAAGAAATTTCACAACAGTAGTGGAATCCACTTTCTCTCCAACTATTACTTCAGGCCATTTTGAAAATAAATCAACCAATACAAGGATATGTTGGGCAACCCCTTTTTGATCATGCACAGGCACTAAGATGTTGAGGCTTAAAGCCTCCCAAGGGCTATTAGGACACTACAAGAGAGACAAAGGTGGTCTAAAGGTTACTAAACATTTATCTGCATTCAGACACTCTACGCACTCATGCACAAACCTTTCAACTTCCTTGCCTAAACCTGGCCACTAGTAATGCAACTTGATTTTTCTTTTGCTTTTGAATACACCTAAATGTCCTGCATGAGACATTTTCCACACCTTCTTTCTTAAGGCTAACAGTGGAATCACTGTAATTCCCTTTAAAAGAAAACCATCACCCTCTCAGGACAACTCAACACGTATTTCCTTGAAGGGCCTTGTGTCCATTGCTAAATATTTCTTCTCAGCTCAACCATTCATCATATACTCCTTTACTCAACACAAAACCGTATCCATGTCATATTCACTCAACCATTGTTCTTCAGTGATGATGCCTGTGATATTTGTTTCGGTGACAGCCGCACACACATCTTGCCACCACTCAGCCTCTGAGTTACACACTTCAAGTGGGGTTCTACTCAATAATACGTAACTTTGGTCTTAGACCCCGGTAAATATTGCACCCTATATGTGTAATCTAAGAATCTTGGGGATAATCAGGCTAACCTTGGTGTGGCTTTCTCCAACCCCCTGTTGTGAGTATTTTAGTAAGGGGTTTATGATCAGTATGAAGTAAGATGTCCGAACCCCAGGCATAGTGCTGAAATTTTTCAATATCCCACACACATGCCAACAATTCTTTCTATGGTGGAAATTTTTTCCTCTGCAGGTGTCAGTGATTGTGATGCACACGAAATAGTACATTCTTGAGAGCCTTCACCAATTTGTGAAAGAACCACCCACAACCCGATCACTAGCATCCATGGTAATAATAGTTGTGGCTCTGGGGTCAAAACCTTGCAACGAAAAGCAGAACAAATGCAATTTTTTATGCTTTCAAAACAAGTGTTCAGGTTGCTGTTCCATTCAAATTTACTAGATTTGTTTAATCAATTGTCGAATATCAAATGTCTTGGCAGCAACATCTTTCACAAATTTAGTGTAAAATTCAGCCACTCCCAGAAAAGAGTTCACTTCATCCTTTGACGTGGGAATTGGAGCTTCTTTGATAGCTTCAATCAATACTGTTTTGGTATAATACCCTGACTGGAGATCTCATGACCCAGATTTGTAATAGAATTAACCACAAAAAGACATTTTGTGATTTCTGCACTCAAACTCTTGTCACTCGATACCACCATCACATCTCTCAGTCTTTGGTCATGCTCTTCTTGATTCCTTCCCATTATAAGGATATCATTCTGAAGAACATAGTGCCCTCACAATCTTTAGAAGGTTGGTACATTAGGTGTTGTAAAACAGCTGCTGCAGAGGCCAATTCAAACAGTGTACTTTTGTACTGATAACACCCAAATGGCATGAGAAACGCAGTTAAATCTTTACATTTAGGATGAAGAGGCGTTTGGGAGTATGCAGATACAAGATCTAAGAAAGTAAACCCCTTGGCTCCATTCATCATTCCTAGCATCTCACTTATTTTGGGAAGAGGTAACTTGTCTATAACAATATTTTGATTTAGGCTACACAAATCAATACATAGCCTCACCTTCCCATTATCCCGATGTGCAAAATCAAGGGTGCCAAGCATTCACTCACCTCAATGCTCTCAATGATATCATACCTCTACAGTTTATCTAATTCCTTCTTCATTGCATCTCTGCTACAAAACAGTATGTTTCTTACTTTGTGAGAGACCAGTATATTTTTAGCCTTCACCCTTATCTTATGTTGGAAACCCAGTAGTTCACCAATACATCCTGAAAACACTCTAGGATATTCATCCTTTATTTGTTGTGCAAAGTAATCTTTACTACCTAACAACAAAACTTGTTTATGACTGATGGGATATAAAATGACACCCAATTTCCTCTGGTCTATCCACCCCAAAACCATTGGCCCCTTTCCTGCTACATGCAGGTTTCCACCTGCTTCCCTCCCCTTAAATTCAAATGTGACTACTTTGAACCCTGCCATTGCTATCAGTTCACCAGTTAAACCTTCGGGATGAATATCAGTGGGAACCTACTCATCACCTAACATTTCTTGAAATTTCTCGTCCCACATTGTTCAGTTAGCAATTTGGTAAGGAGACCCAGAACTGCTAAAATACCCACCAAGACTCCACCAAGAATAATGGAGCAAACAGGCTTTGATCTGGTATGTCTATTTGGCCCTACAACATTTGTATCAATGCTCAAAACCCAATTTATTCCATCATTAGTCTCACTGTCTGAAAACAAATTCTGTTCAGAGTTATTATTTTACCAGTAGAGTTAAAATCATTTTTCTTTTCTTGACACACTTTCACTAAATGTCCTAAAGTGCCACAAAATGAACATTTTTGTTTCATTGTTGGACAACATTTATCCTTGGCAAATGGTCTTTGCTTCCACATCTGTAGCATGAATGGTCCTTGCTTCCACGTCTGTAGCATGAATTCCAGTTGTCTCGTCCCCCACTCTCTGAATGGTCACTCTTACTAGTTTTGGTCTCTGATCTCCAGATTTCTTCAATTCTGAAGACCCAATTTTACACACATTCTCTTTCTTTCTTGTGCTACCCACAGCCACTTTGCACATCTTTTTGATAATTCAGCTTTTTTAGCTATGGCTATTGCTTCTTTTAAAGCTAAATCCTATAAGCCCAAAGTCCCTACTGAACATTGGATTCATTTATGTGCATAACAATTGGCTATCCCTATTAATTCATCTTGAAGATTTCCATATTTGCACGAAATTGCCAGTTTTTTAAATTCAGCTACATACTCCTCAATCAACTCTTGTGCACATTGCTTCCTTTGGAAAAAATTAAAACCTATCAATAAAAACGCAGACAGCTGGTGTAAAGTGATTATCCAAATTCACAATGCGGTTTGTGAATACATCACCCTCAGAAGGAGCACAGGTTTTTTTCCAGTTGTTCATATATCCTTACCCCTTCTGGACCTAATGTATGTACAAGGATTCTTTTTCTTCTATTAGGTGGTAATTCTTTACCTAAATCATCTTCTATAGAGGCGATATAGTTTGAAAAATATGATGCTTTCCAGTGCTGCCATTTCATAATCAGTTCCCCTGGCACAGACAAGAATCCTTGCAGAGGCACCATGGTGTAAGACTGTGCACACAATGTACTCTAGAACTATGTAGTCAAAACAGTGAATATAGACCCAGTCACAGGTTTAACTTGTGAGTACACATATATTATCCATACTAAATACTTTGTTCAGGATTACAGGAAAAGAAATACCTTCTTCATATGACAAACTTAGCTGTTAGCACTTCTTCCTTTATGCTGGATATGTACTTGTGGCTCTAGTACATTATCACTCAAGTAATTACGTGTAAGTGCGTATGGCTTGCATCACATCCATAAATTTGAAACAAAGGATGGCGGCACGCTGCTAACGTCAGTTTGTTGGTCACTTAGGGGTCAATGTTGCTCAATGGCTTCTGGGCCTGACTTACAAGTAACATCAATTTACGCAAGCTCCATCAATAGAACAAGCTGATATGAAGAAGTTCAGTTCCAGCTGAAACGAGAGCAGTATGGGGCATATTAGCAAGACCGGCGATAAAATTATCGCCGTTTTAGCGGCAGGAAACTGCCGCTAATACGGCGATAATGGGCTTGATAATATGCGTTATGGAATTCCAATAGAAGCCCAGGTTAGATGTCCTGCACATCTAACCTGGGCTTCTATTGGAATTCTATAACGCATATTAGCAAGCCCATTATCGCCGTTTTAGCGGCAGTTTCCTGCCGCTAAAACGGCGATAATTTTAACGTGGGTCTTGCTAATATGCCCCTATGGGGCATATTAGCAAGGAATAGCGATATTTATCGCTAACCGCGCTTAGCGCGACTTTGGTTAACGCCGCCTATCGCTGGAAAATATCGCTGAGATAACACCCTATTAGTAAGGTTTATCTCCATAGCAATATTATTTCCAGCGATAGCGGTAAAATGTGAGAATATCGCTGGAAAAGCAGCGATATTCTCGCATTATCGCTAAGGTGGATTCAGCATTAGAATCCACCTCCTATACCTTAAACAGGTAAGTCATCCTCACTAGCAGGAGATAAAATATAGCGATAAACGCGCTTAGCGCGAATTATTATATCGCTTCGCCTGCCTAGCTAATAGGGGTAGTGGGATTAGCGACTGTTTTCAGTCGCTTTTAGTAGGGAACGCCTTCCTTGCATGTCATTAGCGATAATTATCGCTGACATGCAAGGCGATGGTTAACGCGGCCTCTAACGCCTGAAAGCTGTCGCTAACGCCTGTTAGCGACAGCTTGTTAATAAGGCGATAAAACTATCGCGGCTTTAGCGGCAAAAAGTGCCGCTAAAGCGGCGATAAAGCCCTTGATAATATGCCCCTAAGGGGCATATTAGCAAGGAATAGCGATATTTATCGCTAACCGCGCTTAGCGCGACTTTGGTTAACGCCGCCTATCGCTGGAAAATATCGCTGAGATAACACCATATTAGTAAGGTTTATCTCCATAGCGATATTATTTCCGGCGATAGCGGTAAAATGTGAGAATATCGCTGGAAAAGCAGCGATATTCTCGCATTATCGCTAAGGTGGATTCAGCATTAGAATCCACCTCCTATACCTTAAACAGGTAAGTCATCCTCACTAGCAGGAGATAAAATATAGCGATAAACGCGCTTAGCGCGAATTATTATATCGCTTCGCCTGCCTAGCTAATAGGGGGTAGTGGGATTAGCGACTGTTTTCAGTCGCTTTTAGTACGGAACGCCTTCCTTTATTTATTTATTTATTTATTTAAAGAGTTTTATATAGCGCTGGCTAGACCCGAAGGTATCAGAGCGCTTTACATAAGGTTCAACAATGTAACAGAAAAAGATCAGCAATTACACATTACGTCAAAAATAAGCAATACATTAAGAGAGGAGAGAAGGAGAGAGAAAAGTAGTAGAGGGGGAAGGGGAGGTGAGAAAGGGAGGATGAGGGAAGAGACAACAGTAGAGACGAAAGGAAGTCTGTCTAAAGACCGACTGGGTAGGTGACGTCCAAGGAGGGAATCCACGGCCCGTCTCCCCTATAGCTAAACCAGGTAGCTCCATCGGGCATCAGTCAAAATAGTTCAGTCTCAAGTGGCGTGGGAAGAAGTTCACAGAAAAACAGGGTGGGGACAAAGGGCAAGGGCAGGAGAGGGCAAAGGTCAGAAGCTGGAAAGAGTAAGAGCGGAGAGGGGTGATGGGTGGGGGAAAGGAGAGGGGGGAGATAAGGTCAGGAGAGACGCAGGAGAGTTTGTCCAAAGTCCGGCTGGGTAGGTGATGGTCAAGGAGGAGTCCAAAGTCCATCTCCCCTTTAGCTCGTGAGGTAGCTCCACCGGGCATCAGACAAAAATAGCTAGGTCTCAGCTGTCTAGGGAAGTTAGCAGGGTAAAGGTCCTGGTGGGTGGGTGGGGACAGGGACGGGAGAGGGCTGGTTGAGGTCCTGACGGTGATCAATGATTAAAGAGCAGGGGAGGAAAGAGCATCGCAGAGGGTCTCACTGAGTCGGCCATCTAGAACTCAGGCAGGGGGTACGAGTCATTGCAAGTTTGGATACAGTCAGTCCCCATGAATCTCTATGTCCCAGAAGGGAAGTGTTAGGGTGTCCATCTTAAGATCCGGTCGAAAACGCTGGGGCAGAGCCAATTAGAGCCATTTGCTATATAAAGATCGTCTTGGAGACAAAAGCGGCCCCACAATGATAGGCATTTTCCAATCAGTGGGCACAGGTACAGCATGCCCAGGTCTCCTCGCGCAGCACCCCAGGAGAGGATGAGACGCTCTGAAAAGTCCTCGTTTCGCCGCCATTTTAGGGTCAGGCACCATCCACAAGGAGATTGTCGGGGCGACTAAAAACGGCCTCACAATGAAGCGCTCCTCACAGCCAACATCAGCGCAATAGACCAAAATCACCAAGACTTCAGCGACAGTACGGTGATAGCGCGCCCCTCCCCCGGCACCGGGGAGATCTCACCTCCGTTAGCACTCGGTGTAACCTCCAGGTGTCTCGCTCGTCATGCGGGCAGTTGGCCGCAGTGAGTAGTCCCCCGATCCAGGGGTGGACCCAGGGAGAAGGAACTAAAAGATGGGCAAACACGGAAGCCGGCAGCCACACGGAGCAGCTCCCATGGAACTGGGCAATACCTCACCGCTTGGCAGGCGCCATCTTGGCCTCTTCATCGGCGGGGACATCAAGGCTCGTTTCTCCGGGATATCAGATCGGAGAAGGGCGCTAAGGATCTACTTGGATTCAGCCCGCATTCCGGTTGCACCAACGCCGTTTAGGTGAGAAAAACAGTGCGGCGGGATGCCCGCTCTAGAAGTCAAGGAGAGGGTTCAGCACGGAGCATCAGCTCCGCGCGGCCATGATGGGCTGGCTCCTCCCCCCACATAATTATCGCTGACATGCAAGGCGATGGTTAACGCGGCCTCTAACGCCTGAAAGCTGTCACTAACGCCTGTTAGCAACAGCTTGCTAATAGGGCGATAAAACTATCGCCGCTTTAGCGGCAAAAAGTGCCGCTAAAGCGGTGATAAAGCCCTTGATAATATGCCCCTATATTTTTAAAATTCAACAGTGTCCTGCTTCACCATCGTATCCAAATGAGTTACAGACTAAAGCTTGTATTTAGTAAAATGGGTGTACTCACAAATGTGATGACCACCTAGTAATATCTATAAGTAGCTTCCGTTGCGTCCATTTGGCCTCAATCCCGAGTATATTTTCTTTGAATAATTCAACATGGTAGTATTCACACTGTAGCGTGGGTTTGCTGGAGTTTTACCCTCGTCGCCATTCTGTAAAGATGTAAATCTGACTTTGTGGGTTTGAATACTTTATTCATAACTGAGAAACCCCAGCACACAGAGCAAAGATGCAACCTTTTTCTCTGCTCTCCTCCAACAATTTTCCCTCACATTCTCTTTTCCCTTCATTATAGTCTGCCGGTGACAGAATGCAATGAAATAGGACATAACATGGAGGAATAGGAGAACTGCCATAAATCAGCGGTCCTTCTGCTTCGCTAACCATGTGATTCCCCATCTCATTTAGAGGTGGAGGAACTGCTAATTGGATCTTCTACAAGGTCTGTCAGCAGTAAATCCATGGGAGTCTACCCCAAGATTGATACCTTTCATGAATCCGGCGGGCCACCAATTTAGGGATTACCTCGAAATGCATATTTTCCTGAGAGGGTCCCAGGCAGGGGAAACTATGGCTTTCATGCATAGGGAGAAATGTCCCTGTGCATCATGACTACTGCTTTATTTCCTTACAAACAAACTCTTTCATTGGGTGTATGTTTGAGAAAACCAGTAAAAAGAATGCTGGGTGGGACTAAATTCACTTTGAATGCTTTGCATTCATTGTAGATGAAAGTGCTTCTGGCAGGAACACGTTTGTTAGAAATAGACTGCTGCATTGTTGGTCAACCGAAAATAGGGCATGTTGTCTGTCCCACGGTGGGCTGTTGTGAGGTCTTCCTTTAATAGGACTACAGCATATGGCATGGTATCTTGGCCTAACATCTACAGAAGGGAATGCAATGTGTCTTTGGCCCTCAAGTTTAGTGTCAGTGAGGACTTTGCTACAGCTCTACCTAGCTAGCATGGGTGTGCCTGCAGTTGCGCCAGTTTGGGAGTTCCTCACTGGCAGCGAGTTCTTCTACAAAGAGTGCAGCACACTGGGCTGGGAAATTGGCTGGTGGTACAGGGGTGCATGGAAAAGGGGATTCAAGTTAATCAGAAGAATCTTTGTGCACTTGCCACCTCAAGTAAACACTATTCGTCTTCTGAAGAAAGTAGGACTAACTTGAAATCTATTGCAAGATGGTCACATTGCCAGTACTTGTTGTTTGAGATTCCCATTCAAAGATGGTGTCAACCTTTTTTCCTGTGATGCAACTTGCTGCCTACTCTATACATAAGGAAGTCTTAAAAAGAGAAGGCTTTATCACAGTTGTAGGATGCAAGCTCCCTATTTAGTGCACTAAAATGAAGTACACTGTGCAGAGAGTCCACTGGATCTCCAATAGGTGGGCAGAGGTAAAAGCAGATAATTTGTGGTAGTGTGGACGAGTAGTTAGGCTTATCAGAGGGTAATGCTAAGCATTTGTTGTCATACACAGAGGCAATACATGAGACACACGCTCAAGAATAAATCTGAGCAATAAACAAACGGAAAAGGGCAAGGCCCCAGGAATGGATGGCATCTCGGGAGACCTCTTTCTCTCTGAACCAGGCATCTAGGCCCCCTATCTGAATGCTCTATCCAATAGTATAATAAAAGGCAACACGATCCAGCCATCATGGCAAGGTGCCATCATCATACCCATCTACAAAAAAGATGAGAGAACTAACCCCTCAAATTATAGGCCTATAAGTTTACTCGACAACTCACAAAAAATCTTTCGTAGACAGGTTCTATACAAATTCAATGTGTGGATACAAAAAAAACAACATCCTTGAAGAGTCCCAAGCAGGCTTCAGATCAAAGATCAGTACACTGGACCAGGTACTCCGCTTCAAGGTGATAACCTGGAAATATATCACCTTGATGCGTGACCATCCATACGTCGCTTTCATTGACCTGAGCGCGGCATTCAACCTGGTCCCAAGAAATACTCTGTGGAAGGTATTAGATGGGTATGACATTCCCGCAAATCTATTAAGAATACTTAGGCTTCTTCATGAAAACACAGACATGAAGGTGCGATGGAACATCACAGGGGACACGACAGACAAGATAGAGATTCAGAAAGGGGTCAGACAGGGGTGCGTTCTCGCTCCAACACTGTTCAGCCTATTCATCAATGGTGCAGTGAAGAAATTGAAGGAATGCAAACATGATGCTCCTAGAGTGGCGGGAATACCAACCCCAATATTAATGTTTGCAGATTACACCCTGTTAATCTCCCGAACCCCAATGGACCTCCAATCTGAATTGAACACCTTTGTCACTTTTTGTGGGGAAAGAGGACTGGAATTAGTCTAAATCCAAAGTTATGATGATTAACCCCCACAAAAAGTGCAGAGGCATTGTGACTGTAGAGGGGCTTCCTTTAGAGGTAGTCCATAATTTTGACTATCTCGGGGTGAGGCTAAGTGACACCCAATCATGGGGTCCCCAGATGGAAAAAAGAAAAACCATTCTCCATCAGAAAGCCTCTGCCATAGCGAGGCGTTACAAGGCAGCATCGGGCGGACCTGTCTCCCCGGTTATCACCATATACAAAGCCTCAGCCAGAGCATCAGCAATATTTGGAGCTGAGATCTGGGGATATGCCGCTGTAGAAAGTTTAACAAAAGTAGAAAATAGGTTTATTAAAACACTTTTTAAACTTCCCTTAAGCTCCCCTGCGACCCCAGTGCGCCTAGACCTGGCCCTCAACCCTATTCATCTAAGAGCTGCATTAAAACCGCTGTTATATTGGGTCAGACTATGGTCTACTCACAAACCGGCAACATTTAGAGAGTGTGTGAAAGATTTTTTGGCGCTCAATAGAAATCTGAGAACACCGTGGCTGAAACATATTCAAGAAATAACACATAGAATAGGCATGAGTGAGCTATGGTCAGCCCCTGACTCAATAGTATAAGGAGACGCCTTAAGAGTGAAACAGTCTTGTTGGGAGGCTGTTTTAGTCCAAACGTGGGAAGTGCACCAGACTAATACCCTCACAGGCAAGTTCCTGAACCACAAGAGCACATCAAGGTTCAAACTATACATGAACAGGATGCACCCATACCAGTTAAAATGTTTGTATGTGCAATATAGATGTGGGGTTCTACCCTTAAGATCACACACATCTAAATGGGCCAATGTACCTCTCCAGTCTGATTCCTGTCCAAACTGTCCAAATGTAGAGGAAACGGAGACCCATTTTATGTTATTCTGTCCTCTATACAAGAAGGCCCAGAACAAATGGTTGTTGGCCGCATGTAATTTCATGAGCGTGAGATATTACTGGGAAGCAGCTAGTCTCTTTAAGAGTGATACCAGAGAACTTTTAGCCTTTGCGGTCTCCCAGTACTTGCACATCGCCTGGGTACTCAGGAAGAAGGCCCTTCTCAAACCCGAAGCATGATAGAGAATTCGACAAGCACAAGCCCTGCCAGGATACTTTGTATACCCGCCGGTCTTGTTCCTTACTCCCTATATATTGATCCATCTTCTTATCTATCAAACTAATGACCATGATAAGATGCTTATATTCTCCTTGTATAGCCCTCCTTGACCGCTATTTTGCACATCCCCCTGTTGTAAATATATGAATCTTCCTTGACTGGTGGGAGTGCTATCTCTTTTATAGCATGGCAATTGTAACATGATGTTTTTATATTGCATAACCTGTCAATGTACTTAAGAGTGCTTTTGCTGTATTAACTTGATGTGTTTTATGGGCTGTGCCCGAAATGAACGATTTACTACTACAAATCTGAGACCAATTAGGAAAAATAAAATTGTATCTTTATATATATGTTTTGAAACCAAGAACTTCATTCAACAGTTAATAAATGCTTTGTATGTCGATTTTTAACCAATTGCAGGTCAAGACACAAATGCTTACAGGTTTTAAGCAACAGCGGTCAATACCGTCAGGCAGAGACCGTTGCAGTCAAGGGGAAGAAAAGCATAGGGGTAGTTAGTGGAGTACTGCCAACACATTTACTGTCATGATCGATGGAAGTAACACTCCGCCACAGACTTTTGGGGACAACGGTAGCCCAGAGTTCGGTGGAAGTTCTACTCCAGGGGAGTCAGAGTTTTGGAAGTCCTAGGGCTCGGGCACAGCAGGCAGTTCTGAGTTACCTGGATCACAAGTGCTGGAGGTCTAGGGATGCAGAATTGGTTCTTTATCAGTGGTGTTCATCTACAGGTGCGGTGATGGCAGTCCACAGCAGTTGGGCGGTTGTGCCCAAGTTCCTGCTCTCACGCAGTCGAAGCCACCAGAAAGCGGATACAGGCTCAGAGGATTGGGGCTGTTTCCAGCGTCAGTTGCAGGTACTTTGAGGATCTCTCAGGCTGGTGGGTTAATCACTGCAATGCAGAGACTACTCTGTCTCTGCTGTGATAAATCCCCTATGATGGCCATTGGGAATCAGGCTGTCAGAGAAATGGCTGCATGGTCACCCACCTAATTTAGATAGGCAGACATGTAGTCCTTTTTTTGCTGTTGCAAGGAACATTTAAACACTATAATGCCCCCCCCTGCCATGGGAGAAGCCCCTCATAATGATGGTAGTATTACTTCTTTTCTTTTCAAAAAAGAAAATTCAGTTTCGGGATTTTCTTTTTTAAAAGAAGAATAGAATACTGCTTGCTACACATTTACATCCAATGCAGCTCCGTAGCAAACAGTAAAATGCATTGACAGGAACTGCCAGGTAGGGGGTCATTTATAAATATGGCTGGTGGTGTAATCTCGGCCTGGCAGGTGTAAAGGCCTCCACCAGGTCAAGGGAGAATACTCCATCCACCAGAACATAAATCGGGCCTGTCGTCTCTTTACTTTCCTGTAATGCATCTCTTTGTTTATACTTCACCACTCTCTAACTCACACTATCTACCTTTGTATGAACCTGACCTTTCTTTCTCCATCTCACCTATGCCTCTCTATTTTACTTCTTTCTCTACACAATTCATTGTTCTTTCATCCATTACCCTCTTTCACTCTTCTTTTTTCTCTGCCTCCTTACTCTCTTTACCAGACCTGCCTTTCTACATCCCATCATTTTGCACCTCTCTGTATCTCACCATTATGTCTACCATGCAACTCACTATACTTCTCCGGCTACCTTAACTGTCTACCTCTAGCTCTAGCTATCTTTAACATACCTCATCCCTCTCTCTATGTACCACTCTCTACATCCCTTGCACCACCTCTTACTTATCTCTCTTCCTCTCTTTTTATGCCTCTCTACCTTGCTCTAGCTTTCTTTCCGACATAGTGCATCTATTTCTTTATCTCATCACTATCTAGACCTCCCTATTCCCTCTGCTTCACTCCTCGCGCTATGCCTTTCTCATTGCCTCTCTGTTCTTCTCCTGTATTCTTCGCCCTCCTTTTTATGAACCAGAGGTAGATTTGAAGCCAGAGAATTATACACATGGAATGAGTGGAGAAGGGACAAAGCAGGGGAAAGGAATTAAGGAGAAATTTATCAGGTTTCCATTGTTAGATTGGAGAAAATTGGCAGGGCAGTGCTTTGAATTTTACTATTGCAGCAACGTCTGTGAATGAGGATGCATTTATAACAGTGAATATACAATTAAAGCAATATGCATAAGTTTTATTTTAATATTATACTCTAGTCCACTAAACAACCATCAAGTCACTTTTAGTGTTCCTTGCCTACTGTGGCATGAACATGCTGGTTACACGCTCCATGTAATATATTATTGTTGAAAAACAAAGAAATTATTTTGTACTACTTAGATGGCATGCACCAGGCATCATGCTGTTTTTGCATGCCCCCATATATGAAAGTTTAACATATAGTGCAATATTGTTTGTCATTACGAGGGCTTGAAATAGCTGAAAATGGGTAATGGATTCAAACATGTTTCGGAAGAGGTGGCCTCAAACTTTGTCTTGCCTGGGGCACCACAAAACCTTACTATGGCACTGTCTATGGATTTCCTTTGCCATCTCCTTTTGCAAAATTGGCAGGCCCAATGCACTAGAAAGCCACTTTTTTTTAAATCTGATAGCATGGTTTCAGTAAAGAATTTAATGTGATGGATAGAATGGTGACTAAGTATACTTTCAGGATGTAAAATAGTCCCTCATACATTCTAAAGGAAGCACTTTCCAAAAAGTCGAATGATACACCAAATAGCCAATAGCATATGCTGAGAGAGTAATACACCTCTGGGTGGTGCAAAAGCCTACGCTATTTATATTTTGAAGAATTGGTAACAATATGTTTAGTTTTTCAAGTTTTCAGTTAAAACCGATTTTCACCGATCAAACACCACTGAAGGGAATATTTGCTTTTAAGTAGAAACCAGAATGCACCAGATTTTTCTGCAATTTTGTTGCTTTGGTGCCCTCGGATATCAAAGCATCAGAAGCGCAGGCTCTGCAACTAAGTAGTTTTCTCTGAAAAATGCTCCTGCCATGTCCCTCATGAGTCATGGAAAACCAATTAATTAACAAGTTATTTACTTTTGGTAGCACCATTTTGGTAGCTTGATCCCCTACTCAAACTCAAATAGTTTGAGAGGCCTGTTACTTCTGAGGCATATACTGGTGCTGCTGATATTCGCTATGAAGCTTCAAAAGGGGCAAGTATGTTGGGGCAACTGCTGAACTGGTGGAGGTAGGCAGAGAGAGCGAGCAGTGGCTTTGATCTCCTTAAATCTTTTTAAGGATGAGTCCACCTTTGTTCCAAACAGTCTAGAGCTGTCGAAGGGCATGTTCATGAGGGATTGTTGGACATCAGAAAAGGAGACCGTATAGCAAATACAGGTGTGGCATCAAAGAACCACATTGGTCTTAACTGCCCTATCCAGACAATCAGTCGTATCCATGCTAGCTGTGCTTTCAAGCTAGACTGAAAAAGGGGGAATTCTGAAAGAAGAAGCGAAAGCCAAGCTTTCATTTTTATTTTTCTGAAAAAGTGTAGGATTAGAGTGTCTCTGAGCAGGTGAAGTAGAGAATGTCATCACGCTTTGGTTCAAACTATGAACCCTTGGGCTCCTAATGTGTTAGGCCTAAATAGCAGGAGGTTGATGAGGTTCATCAGTAATGAGCATATCAGCCATAGAAGTATGTTTTTTCTAGGCTCCAGTGTATTTTTGTTTATGCCTGCGAAGTTGGGCAAATATTTCCAATTTCACTTAATTACCTGAGGTGTAGTAAACAAGTAGTGCCCTGCCTCCCCATAACCATTTCCTGTTCCAGGATGTCCCTGGCAGAATGTGCTGGAGCAGGCAATGATAAATGAATTGGCTGCACTTTACTGCTGTCGCTGGTAGGTGCTATGGAAATAGCAGCACAGGACAGTGCAGGTGGTGGAGCTACCCATCTTGACAGGTAGGCTAGGTCATGTAAGGAGTGGATGGGCTTGCAGGGTAGCATGATATCTGTGTCAGTAAGCAGTAATGGCAGGGACGGATCAGGAAAATCTGCTTGGGTCTCAGAGCAGACGGTGGAGAGGGGGCTGCCAATTCATATCACTTTCCTCCATTGCCCATTGCAGCATTATTTTTTAAAACGTTTCCAGTTATTTTTTTAAACATGTGATGATTTGCAAGTCCTTGCACTTCACAACTCCACCCATCCCATGTTTTTACCGTTTTTTATCGTTGTTCTCACTTGGTTTCGACATGCCCATTTGCGAGTAAATAAAGACTTACTTTTAGGTTATATTGTTTATTATGTCTAAAACACCTTGCAAACAAAAATACGCAATGCCATTTAGACAACCAATTAAATGTGGAACAAAATAAGTACTGAGTAAACAAAGCCAAATGCAAATCATGGCATTTAGGTCTGTTGTTTATTTACATGTGAGGTATGAAGCTGTACCCTTTTCATAGATTGCATGGAATAGACATTAATAAGTAATACGATATCTCCGTGCATGGTTTCTATAATGTAATGTGATGTAATGTAAGGTGGATTTGTAGAGCGCTGCTTGTCACTCATGAGGGTGCTGAGTAGGTGAGTGTAGGTGTGTGGTGAGGCTGGGCCTGAATACAAGCAGTCTCAATGGTCCGGCAATAAGACTAATTGAATAGCCAGGTCTTCAGCTTTTTGAGGAGTTCAAGAAGTGAGGAGGAGGCCCGATGTGTTGGGGAAGGTTGTTCTCGGATTTGGCAGCTTGGTAGGAGAATGATCAAGCTCCTATTCTCCATCTGTGGAAGAGGGGTGTTGTCTGGTGGGTGGTGGAAATGAAGCCAGTGATTGAGTTATGCGGATCCCGTGTTCTCTAGTGACTTGAATGGGTGTGTTGGAAGTTTGAAGTGGCAGCACTTCTGGATGGGGAGCCAGTGGAGCTCTCTAAGAAGCTGTGTGGTGTGGGTTTGGCGTGGGAGGTCGAGGATGAATCTGACGGTGGCATTTTGGATGGTTTGAAGTCTATGAAGAAGATAGGTTAGGATGCCGGCATAGAGTGCATTGCCATAGTCTAATCTGTTTGTGATCAGGGCCGGCGTGATGGTACGTGTGATGTCCAGTGGGAGCCACTTGAAGACTTTACATAACATGCAAAAGACGTGGAAGCATGAGGCAGTGACAGAGTTGACTACATGGTGAGGTTGGTGTCCAGGATGAGGACTAGGTTCCTAGCATGGAGTGTGTGTGGTTCCAAGATCAACTGGCTATTGGGTGGAGTCCTAAGGTGAGCTCTTATTCCAGAAGAATAGCACTTCAGTTTTGTCACTGTTGACCTTGAAGCAATTTTCTTCCATCAAATAGGCCACGTTGGTCATGCATTGTTTGAAATTTGTCTTGGTGGTGTCGTCTGAGAGGGATAAAATGAGCTAGGTGTCTTAGGCATAGGAGATGATGTTCCTTCTGTGGGATTTGATGTTGTTTGCCAGAGGAGCCATGTATTTGTTGAAAAGTGTGGGGCTGAGTGATGATCCCTGTGGGACTCCACAGATGAGGTCCTTAGGTTTTGATGTGAAGGGCGAGAGCATGACCCTTTGTGTTCTTCCAGAAAGGAAGGAAACTATCCATTTCAGTGCTGGTCCTTGTATTCCCGCTGTATGTAGTCTAACGATAAGTGTGTGGTGGGAGACAGTTTTGAAAGCAGTGAAGAAGTCAAGGAGGATGAGGGCGGGAGTCTGTCCACAGTACGTATATCTTCTTTGGCAACGATGAGGGATGTTTCGGTGCTGTGGTGGTTTCAGAATTCTGATTGTGAGTCATCCAGGTGTTCTAGGTTGTCAGAGAGGTGTCTGTTAATGGTCTTCTTGGTGACTTTGACTGGGAAGGGGAGCAGCCAGATGGGGCGGTAGTTGCTGAGTACTTTGGGATCAGCTGTGGATTTTTTGAAGAGGGCGTTGAATTCGGTATGTTTCCAGCTATGTTGGAAGATGGCTGTTTTGCGTGTGGTGTTGATGATGGAAATAAGTGCAGTGCTGACCGTGGCTCTTCCCAGGTTGTGGATATGGTGGGGGCAGTGGCAGGGGGGAGTCCCCGAGTGGACTATTGTCATTATTGCTGCAGTGTCCTCGATGGATAGAAGGTTTTATGCTGTCAGTTGGTAGTCTTTGGTTAATCTAGGCTGGTAGGGTTGATGGGGGGTGGCTGAAGTTTAAAGTTGCTATATATCTTGGTAATTTTTTTGTGGAAGAAGTCGGAGAGGTAGTTGCAGAATTCTCGTGTAGGGATGATGGTTTAAGTTGAGGCTGTTGGGTTGGTGAATTCGTTGACGATGGCAGCAATTCGGGAAACACAATCGAGGAACAACAACTGACAGACCAAGATGCAAAACAGAGAAGTAAGAGGAGCAAAAGATGTAAAAAGGGGCAGTTAAGAGGTGAAAGGATGCAAAAAGGAGAAGTTAAACAGAGACAAGGCAGATAGAACAGACTGCACAAACAAAAAGAGCAGTTACCAAGTCAGGGCAGAACGAGCAGCTAGGAAGAAAAACAGCAGGAGACAGACACCAACATCAGTCAGAAGGGCAAGGCAATGTGAAGGTCGCACTGAAGCAGAAGAGAGATGCCTGGGCACCTGCTCCAATCCTACATAAGATGTATTCATGCTTTTACTGCCTTTCATTGCTGGCATACAGCAGTTAAAGCATGAACAGGGGAAGAAAGCACACTACAATCAAACATAACACTGCGATGTTGAATGTCTTGTTGGGTCTGGCCATGCATGTGACTTTTTGTTGCTCCTTCTGCTTCATAATATAAAAATCAATATTTAGACAAAGCAAGAGCTCATCTATTCTAAATGAGGTCATTTGAGCCTTTACAGATATTGCTCTGCCAGTATGCTGATATCAGCAAAATTCTTCAGTGTTTGATGTAAATATAATGCACTTTTGCCTATCCATTATGTAGCAACATATCCACAGGTCAATAACAGACATATGCAGCAAAGCTGTCTGTATTCAGAGAAATTATAACCAGAGGAGTAGCGGTTAGCCTTTGTTGAGAAGAAGCCAGCTGACTTCCAGGCTGATAAATAAAAATGCGAGCACCCACAAAAATGGAAAGGGAGCAAAGACTGGTTCTTTACAAAATGGCACACACAGAGAATACCAAGCATTGTAAAACAGTAAACCTGTCCGCTAATAAAAACCTGCTCAACTCCCAGCACATGCAGCAATTGGGATGAGTGGCACTTCCTTGTAAAATAAAGACCACATTTCCCTGCTGTAAGACAAACAGGCATTGACAATGTCAATCATTATAGCTGTTGTACAGTGAAAAGTATTTCTCAGTCTATTGTAATACCAGATAAGCAGCACGCTTGTTGAAACCAACAGTTCAAGCTCCCATTACACCCAAACCATATGCTGCATGAACATCTGCACTCCAACCTTTACTCACATGCATGTGTGCGCACACACACTATTATGGCAGTGACAATAAATATGGTCCAATAACACATTATTTGGAGCAACTGTATAAATAAACACACATTCACACATTAAATACTACAGATCATTGGTTAAATTTGAGTGTATTACCACAGAGCAGCAAAACATGAGAGCATACTGTTGGCTGCCTTACTGATTGCAGGTACCAATTACTTTACACAGCACAGGGAAATATCCATTCTAATAGCTACAAAGGGCCAGATGCACTATTGTCTGCTTTACAAAATTTTACTGTAAATTGTGATTGTTAAAGTATTGCATTTTGCAATTCAGTAAACAAAATATACTACTGCATTCCTTTTCCCATTAGCGATTTCTTAGGATTTGCTTCCTAAAAATACAGAATCACTAAAAGTGATTTCTACATGTTTTCAAATTGCAAACAGTGCCCAGACACACACTGATGACATCACAATCAGGAAATAGATTGTTGTGCTGCCATTCTGAAGCACAGGAGCTTACTGTGAGGACCTGTTTGGACTTCCATCTGCTTTTTTTGGGGGAAATGGCAACTCAGGAGGGGCAAACAGAGTACTCCACAAGAAAGCAGTAGCACAATTTCTCAGTTGATGAGATAGCTATACTGGGCCAAGTGTGTATGGCTAACACAGACCAACTATTTGAAAAAGCCTACCTAATTGCCTGAAGCCACATAGAAGCTGATTAGGAGTCGCACCCAAGAAAGGATCGATGCTGTGGGTGTACCAACTGGGAGTATTCCCGGAGTTAATGAACGGTGGTACAAACTCTGCCTCACACATTAAGGAGAAGCTGGCCAGGAGGAGGAAGGAAGCTGCTGGCACAGCGGGAGGGCCTTCTACCCAGCCACTACCAACAGCAATTGATGAGGTGTTGGGATCTCGTGCTTGTGATCTCGTGCATTCTTACCTTAGCGTTCCCTGCGTAGAACACAGAATGTTGGGGTTTCGTCAGTTGCTGCCGGGAAGCTGGGAGACTGGACGTGAATAAAGGAAGCTGGCAAACCTACCTCTGTGTTGTCTTCCTTTTCAGTGGCGAAGAGTTGTCCGGTCCCCAGTCTTCCCCACCGCGTGTTGCCCGATGCTGTGTTTGCTCTGCCTTTTCTGAGCCACGTCAAGAGGACCTGGTAGGAGAAGCTGCTGAGCATCACTGGAGTCTGCCGGTGGTGATCTTGACCCAGATTGCTCGCCATCCTGTAAGTTGCGGTCTCAACGAAGGTTGCGGTGAAAATTTCTCTCTTTTATGTACTTTGCCCGCTTTGCGCTGTGCCTCGCGCTTGGACCTTGGAAGCGCTGCCTCTCGTGCTCCAGCCTGAACGCACTCTCATCGTCCTCCATTGAACACAATGTTCAAAGGAGTGTTGTACATGCTTAAACACGCATGCGCGCTATCGGCAACAAAGACTGGAGCGCTGCCTGACCTGCGGATCTAGAAGATTACGTGAGATTGTGCTGCACGCAAAGCACGCAGCGTAAGCGCCATCTTGAAAGTATTTCAAGCACCGTTAACCGGCATGTAACCCTAACTACACATCCAACTACATAGCGGTCATATTGGAATCAGTTCAAGTGTTCGTCCTGCACAACTATAAAGTTGTGACGTGCCTACGAAGTTCATGTGAAATTGGCAATACTGCTGTTGGTCTCCAACATCATTCACACATTTCATTGCAACGGTGACACGCACACCTTGCGTGTCAGAGAGTTATACATTGTTAGTAACTTCATCATTTGCACGTCGGTGATGTGCACACCTTGTTCTTCATTAACTGTATTTTGGCTGTGTCTCCAACACAGCTGGTAGTGGATTTACACGCTAACAATTTCTACGTGCAAACTGACCATTTGCTGGTTGTGACTTCTGGGGCAGCAACTCACCCACGCATGGCCATCCAATGGATCGCGTACCCGCACCACCTCCCTTTTTGCAATCACCTGGTACTCCTCCTATTAATTGGCAGCAGTGGAAGGAGACATTTGATGCTTATCTTGAGGCGATAGATGGGGACACTTTCACTTCAAAAAAGAAGAAAGCCTTACTGGTGTATAATTTGGGTTCCGAGGGGAGAAGCATTTTAAAGACTTTACCCCTAGAGCTTGTGAGCACACATGTAAGTGGAGGCGATGATGGTGATTCTTTAATTGTGGATGACTATGCTTCACTTATCAAAACATTAGACAAGAGGTTCAATCACAAGAGAAACATAGTACTTGAGCATCACACATTTTTGCAACGTGCCCAGATTCCTGGCGAATCCATTGATGATTTCGTAGCCGCTCTCAGAACACTAGCTGCCACTTGCAATTATAGGGAATTTAGGGATGAGATAATCCGAGATCAGCTAATTGAACACACGTGCAATAGGAAAATTCAGGAAAAACTCTTATCTTTTGAAGATCCAGACTTGGAGACCGCTCTCACCTTAGCTAGAAGCATTGAGCATTCCCAGCTTTGTATGAAAGAAATGAGTGGGGCGGCGCCATCGAATGAAGTTAAAATGGTTAGCTCCAAACACAACAGCAAACCCGTATAGGGAACCAACTCGATTGTGCCTCGCATTCCTGCACCAGCTGCTAGCTTGTCCATAACCAAATTCGAGAGGGGCGACCTTTCTTATTATCGTTGTGGGAGTAAGTCACACCTGGGGAATTCTAAGTTTTGTTTTGCTGTAAACCAAACTCGTTTCAAATGTGGAAAAAAGGGACACTTGGCGCGTGTATGTAATGTAGCACACAAGGGGCCGTTGCAAACTGTGGAAACCATTGAAGAGGACTTTGCTGATTCTGGGGAAGAAAATGAGAATAATATGTTATTAATGTTGTCCTCTCCCTCCTTACAGTCGGATGGTGTTGTAGAAATAGCTTCCATGGTTGAATCACGTAAAAGGAAATCCCCTGTGTGTGCAATAAGTCTGAACAGCACGAACGTAAGATTTCTTGCTGATTCCAGCTCTCCTTTTACCCTCATCAATATCAAGGACTTTGAAAGATTGGGTGACATTCCAGTGGACCAGTCCAGCATAAAGATCTTTGCCTATGGTGGAAAAAGAGTGGAGGTTCTGGGCAAGTTTGAGGACAACTTGGAGTTCAAAGGAGATTTTGCTCGGGGAACAGTATACATTGTGAAAGATGGTGCAAATTTATTGGGGTGGGAGGAGCAAGGTGAGCTTTGGATCATTCTGGATCCCAATCATCCGGATATGATTTTGTTGAAACAGGAAGCCAGACAGTTCTACTGTAATTCTTCCCCTGCCATCCCCTGTGCATGCAGTCACTGTGGGACGGTTATCCGATGATGACTGGATAGAAAAGTATAGAATTCCCCAGGTGTGACTTGCTCCCACAATGATAACAAGAAAGGTCGCCCCTCTCGAATTTGGGTTTGGACAAGCTAGCAGCTGGTGTAGGAATGTGAGGCACAATCGAGTTGGTTCCCTTTATGGGTTTGCTGTTGTGTTTGGAGCTAACCATTTTAACTTCATTTGATGGCGCCGCCCCACTCTTCCAAGACGACATTCTTATTCATGGGAAAACCGAGTTAGAGCACAATACCAGAGTCAAGCAAGTGTTGGACATTGTCAGATCAAGTGGGTTAACGTTGAGGAAGGACAAATGCAAATTTTTTCAAGAAGGGAGTAGACTATCTGGGGCACCACATTTCCGGGAGGGGGGTTGAACCCAAAGTAAAGCTTTTAGATGCCATCCAAAATGCACCTGAACCACAGCATAAGGACCAGCTTTGTTCCTTTCTAGGGCTGGTTGAATACTACGCCAAATTTGTAGCCAACTTCTCAGATAGGACGGCGTGTTTGCGCGAGCTCCTGAAAAAGAATGCAAGGTATGTGTGGTCTGTTGAGTGTGGTCTTGACTTCAAGCTCCTGAAGGAGGCAATTGTATAGGCACGCCCCCTTAAGTTGTTTAACATCAATGATCATTGCATTGTCACCACGGATGCCAGCAATGTGGGCTTTGGGGCTGTCCTTATGCAGAAGAGATGTGACAATAGGGAAGTGCTTTTGCCTCTAGAGCACTTCGGGGGGTGGAGAACACTTACTCTACGATCGAAAAGGAGGCCCTAGCTCTGTGGTGAGGCGTACAGTATTTCCTGAACTTCTTGTGGGGGAACGAATTTGTTCTGAGAACCGACCACAAACCATTGGTGGATCTCTTTACCACCAAAGGGGGTGGTAGGGCCACTCCACGCTTAGCCAAGTGGCAGTACAGACTGAATGAGTTTAACTATCGTCTGGAGTATGTGGCTGGTGTGAAGAATTGCGTGGCCGATTGTCTGTCCAGGTTACCCCTCACTGAGGTTGCTGTTGACACTGGGGTCGGGTACCTGGAGATGGTGTGTGCTGTTGGTGCTGTAGCTGACACTGTCGATGGTGCTCTTTTCCGAAATCGATTGGAAGCTGGCTGTGTCCGAGGATGTTGAGATCACTAGGGTGATGGACTTTGTGGTTCAGGGTTGGCCCAATAATATGAATTTGGCTCCTGAGCTGATCACTTTTAAGATAGTATGCGATGAATTGTCCCTTGTGGATGGAATTCTGCAGAGGGGTGGGTTATTGGTTGTGCCTGTGAGCATGCACAAGAAAGTTTTGGACCTGGCTCACAAAGGTCACCTGGGCATTCGCGCCATGAAGCGGAGGGTTAGAGAGGACTTCTGGTGGCCTGGTGTAGATAGGTCCATCGAACATTGTGTTCGTGATTGTGGTGCGTGTGTTTTGAGTGACAAAACCCAAGTAACCTATCCTTCTCCCATTAATCCTATTGCTGTAAAGAACTCACCATGGTGCAAGTTGGCTTTTGATGTGGCTGGTCCTTTTGGCGTGATGGGTAACTCTCCGAAATATGCCTTGGTGTTGATTGATTATATGTCTAAATGGCCTGAGGTGAGGTTTGTGGATGTGGTCAATTCTGGAACCATCATAAACTTTTTCATGGATGTCTTTCTTCGGGAGGGATTCCCGGAAGAGCTTGTGACTGACAACAGCACCCAGTTGGTGTCTGTAGAGATGCGGGAATTTCTATAGGAACATGGCATCAAGCAGGTTCTCACCTCCCTTTATCATCCCCGCAGCAACGGTCTGGTTGAGCACTTGAACCGTGTTATTAAGGATCAGCTACAGTTGGCTTTAGTCAATGGTTTGCACTGGAAGGTGGCGATCACCGACATGTTGTGGGCAATGAGAACCACTCCTCACGTGAGTACTGGCATGTCTCCTTTCACCTTGCTGAGGGGTAGGGTGGCAGGTTCCAAGCTGAACAAAGACTGGATGTTAAGAAAAGAGGTTGATCTGCAGAAGTTGGGCAAGGTGGCTAATGTCAGGGCCGCTGCCCAATCAAGGTATGCATCTGAATGTGTCAGGGTATCCCCAGTGTGCGTAGGGGACTGGGTGAGAATGAAGAAACCTGTTCTTGTTCGCAAAGGATCCTCTCGGTTTTCTGCTCCAGTTAGAGTGAGGGAGGTGAGAGACCATGTGGTAGTATTGGAGAATGGTAAGATCTGGAACAAATGTGCTGTCTCTGTGGTGCCGGAGTCGAAAGCTGAGTATGTAAGAGGGAAATTTGGGGTCCATTCCCCTTGCACGAATGTGCCTCCTGTGGGGGTGGGTCCGAGGGTACATGTTCCTGGCAGGGAAATTGTTCCCCGGGAAAGCTCTTCTAGAGCAAGGGCTGCTCCCACCCGATTCCAAGACTATGTCAGGTATTGAATCTTGCACGATGTGTTTTGTCAAAAGTGCCAACCTTGCAATTTATGTTATTTTCCTGTTCTTTTCTTCAGCTACTTTTGTTTGGTTTGTTTTCGTCACCTTTTTGTTTGCCATGTGAAGGAAGGGGGGTGTGTTGGGATCTCGTGCTTGTGATCTCGTGCATTCTTACCTTAGCGTTCCCTGCGTGGAACACAGAATGTTGGGGTTTCGTCAGTTGCTGCCAGGAAGCTGGGAGACTGGACGTGAATAAAGGAAGCTGGCAAACCTACCTCTGTGTTGTCTTCCTTTTCATGAGGCCATCGAAAGCATCCTCACAACGAAGGCTATATCTGGCTTCACTAATACCTCACCTCAGAACCCCCTCAGTAGCACGTAGGTTACTATTTATTTTAATGGAATAAAATATTGGAGCTTATTTTTTTTATTATAACTGTAATAACAATGTATATAAAAACAGAAAACATATGTTTTGGGCTCATGTCTCTGCTCAATCCATTTATGTTTGTTATGTTCAATAAAGTGCATTATGGGTTTTGAAGTCCAATGACAGTCTTGGAGGTTTTAGCAGTTCAAAAGAATCCAATTTTGATACTCTATATTTTTTCTAACTCTTTTTATTAATTTTATAACATAGAAAACGTTCACATACATCATTCTAAGCATGTAATTTGTGGTGCAGCCCACCCCACACTCCTGTGAAGCATGCTTACACAACTAGAGACCATTGTTAGATTTTCACTATCATTTTTTGTGGAATAGGATACCCATGCCCCTCAAACCTTGTCATGCTTCTGAGGGCAGCCTCTTGATTTATACACGTAATCTTCCACCTTGGTGCAATAGTCCATGCCATTAGCCCAAGCCCTCACAGGGTGTGCCTGCTCGGTCCTCCAATGCCGGGCTATATCTCTCTTGGCAAGTATGAGGCCGGTGTCCACCAGTAGCCTAGTGGATCTTCTGCCCCCCCCCATTCGTTCATCAACCCCAAAAGCATTATTACACGCTCCGGTTTGACTGGATGTTCCAGCACCTTGGACCGTATATTACGTGTCTTGGACCAATATCTCTGTATCACCGGACACTCCCTGACAGTGTGGAAAAATGTCCCTAGTGTCACCTCTCACCTGAGGCAGTGTGGGTCAATGCCCATTTCATTTTACTCTGTGGTGATGGGCTGTAGTATATCCAATGGAGGTACTTGAGTTGAATCAGTCATAGTCTCATAGAAACTGCCAGGACTCGAGGGGCCAGTCTTCCTCCTCCAATGTGGCCACATCGTTCCCATCATTCCCTCAGTGCCATCATGGGGTAGGGTTGTTGTTCAAAAAGTGCTCTATATAACTTCGAGATCCCTTTCCATCCCAAGGGGGACAGAGTGACATAGGCGTCTATAGGATTATAGTCTGGGACAGCCTGTTGGTTGTCACGGTGCTGTTCAAGGGCATGCCGTACTTGCAGGCAGCGGTAAAATTGTGACCTATGCATCTCGTACATGTCTTTGAGGTATTGGAAGGTGCGAATTGAGTTGCTCGCCAAAAAGTCTCTGAGTTTGGAGATTCCAATGTAACCCCAGGCCCGGAGTCCCTCCAAGGCAGCAGTGTGTTTTAGTCATGTGCCTGACCGCAGTGACGTTTCCCCAGCCAGCACCCCATGCAGTTAATCCACTTCAACACCTGTTGCCAACAGGCTATGGATGTCGCTGTCACAAGGGGAAGGTCAGTGTGGCAGTGGGATCCATATAGAAGGCTCAACACATTGTACCGCTCAAGGTGCAGTAGTTCCACAGCAACCGCTGGTTCCCCATGGTCTGCAAACAGCCAGTCATTGATTGGGAGGATTTGGCTGGCCCAGTAGTATAGTTGTACATCCGCCAGGCCCAGCCCACCATCGTAGGGTCCCAGTGTGCATTTGCGAAATGTAATTCGCAGTTGGCCCCCTCTCCACAAGAATTTCGCTATTACTGCTTGTAGGCTTGGGAAGAAAGTAGGGGATAGTGTTGTGTGTTTCCTGTGCGGCCCATTGTAGTTTTCCCTATGTTAGCTTAACTGTGCACATTGTAGACCTCATTTTCCTTTGCACATGTTACTATAATTACGCTTGCTTTTGTGCCACATTGTACTTTCTTGCGGAACCCGTATCTGTTTTAATCTCTGCTCTTTTCCTGGGATTTAGGCTGAACACCATAGACAAGGTCAAACAACAATGTCTCTTATTATTCTTTCTGGCCAGGCACTAGCACCTAGACGTATCACAAGAATGCAGCTGTTGTTTATGTGCACACATGTCCTATCATATAGATGGGCACATGAGCCAAAAAGACACACATGGAAAGAGAGTTCTGAAACAAGAGCACTGCGTCTGCTGAGATGTAGAACGTCCATCTGTGAATGCTATGGTGCAGGGTCTACCAGTAATCTAGAGATCTTTGATATATAATCATTTAGCTTTAGTAGCAAAGGACGGGGGTTGAGGTTCCTCTGTCCTATAAAATTACAGGGCTTTTCATGGTCTATGAATTATTTGCCCTGCTAACAGTATTTTTAGTATGCATTTGTTTTCTAACTGTGGCACGTATGCTGCATTTCAGAGCACAATAGTTTAAATAAATATTCTAAACTTCCTTTGTGTCTCCTGGTTATTTTAATGTGAACAATTACGAGTGAGAGAGCGAAAGGGTGTGTTGTTGTTTCCATGAACCCCGGAGAGGATCGAGAGTGTTGTATTCTGGGGTGCCAATTCACTTGTTTCTCTGGTAAGGTTAGGAGGGCAAATGAGGCCCTATAGCTAGTTGGACTCAGACTCATAGATACTGAGGTGGTATGGTGATTCAGTCCCTACATACTGATGTTCAATGATTCCAACCATAGTTCTGTTCCAGAGCAGAATCCCTGCAACAGTAGGGCATATTGATAGTTTTGTGACATATAGAGCATTTGGGGCAAGGAGATAATCTTGAATAGGAGACCCCCACCCACCACATTCAAGGGCATACTCTGCCACGTATCCGTATCCAGCTTCACATGGGCGATCAAGGGTATGACATTCATGTCTCATGCAGCCTGGTTGGCGAGAGTGATATGTATTCCCATGTATTTGAAATGTTCGTCTACCCCCTGAAGAGTGGTAGAGTGGAGTATATCGTCATGCGGCCTGGTTAAAGGTATGTAGGTGGATTTGGACCAGTTAACTATGAGCCCAGATGCATCTGTGTAAATCTGGAGCATGTATATCAGACTGGGTAGGGAGGTTTCAGGAGCACTCATATATATTAGAGTGTCATCGGCATACAGCGAGATTCTGTCCTCTATACCCTCCGACCAGCGGAAGCCGCATAGCTGAGCATTGCGTCAGATTCCATCCAGCCAGTGATTCTATTATCCGAGTGAACAAGAGGGAGGAGAGAGGACATCCCTGTTACGGGCCCCATTTAATGGCAAATATGGGAGAAAGCACTCTATTGACCTGTACTCTTGCCCATGGCATACAGTATAATGTGGCTATGCAGTACCTAGGTCGGGCTCCGAAGTTCATTTGTTCTACCACTCAAAACATGACGGAGTTGAAGACCTTCTCAAAGTCTAGGGAGACCAGGGCTCTTTGGTCCCAACCCTCAGCAGACCTGGCCATCGCTATGTGGAGACTCTGCATACATTGACGGGTGCTGCACTGCATGAACTCGTTCTGGTCTGGGTGGACCACCTTTGTAATTACTGTTAGTAGCCTATTCACCAGTATTTTTTGCCAGTATCTTCAACTCAATGTTGAGTAGGGAATTAGGCCTATATTCAGTGCAGTGGTTGAGTGGTTTCCCAGGTTTGAGGATCACCAATATAGTGGTGCCCTGTAGGTTGTGTGGTAGTTCGTTGAGGGCCCTGAAGCAGCGACATCAAATTGGGTAAGTATTTCTTAAAGAATTTGAGCAGGAATCCATTAGGGCCGGGAGTTTTCCCAGATGGGAGCGACTGGATTGCAGTTCTTATCTCGTTTTCTGTAATTTGCTCCTTCGGTGCATGACTATCTGCGCTAGAGAGGCTAGATATTATGAGATTGTTAATGATAGGATGACCACGCTCTGCTGGAGGCCGTGTTTGCTTTGCATACAGGTGTGCATAGAATGATGCAAATTCGATGGCAATCTGGACAGAGTCAGTTAGCCAGACCCTGTCTGATGAGATTTTACTAGGGACCATATGATGTTCCAGCTCTCGATTTTTCCAACCAGTACAGTAGCTACCCTGCCTTGTCTCCGATCTCGTAAATCCTATAATGTCTTGCTAGCTGGGCAAGGACTGCTGTGTCAAGTAGTTTTTCCCTGAGTGATAGCCTCAGCAGTTTTAAGTGATGTTGTGCCTGGCTGTCTCCAGGTTTTTCTCCCTCCATCTCAGCTTGGCATATCGATGTCTCGAGCCCAGCGATGTTCCAGCATTTGTTTTTGTTTGGCCGTCGCTTGATATGATATTGACTATCCTTGCAGGACAGTCTTCAGTGCCTTCCAGAACACAGTCCGGGATCCCGCTGAGCCCTCATTGAGCTCCAAATAGTTAATAGTCTGCTGCAAAATGAAGTCTCTTAGCCACTAGGTGTTTAGTCGCCACTGCCTTAGTGCCTGGGATGTGGGCATCTTTACTACCAGCAGCAGAGGCGCATGGTCTGCCAGTGTGCGTGGCAGAATTTGGTGGCATCCGTTGAGGGCATGAAGAATCAATGAGTTTTGGAGGATAAGTGAGTGATTGAGAGTAATGTATATATTTTCTAGTGGCAGGGTGGAATAGGTGCATATATCTGTGAGGGCTATGGAGCTTGCCCATGCGCTCAGGATGGCCAATTTCCAAGGGTGAGCACTGTTTGTGTCAGCCGCGGGGTTCATGACTGCGTTAAAGTCTCCTCCCACCACTGTTCTCCTGGGGGAGAGTGCAATAGCACACAAGTGAAGGCTTGAAGTGTGTCATTCACTAGGGTGGGGGCGCGTACACCGGAGCAAAGGTCCAGTGACTATTCCCCAATGCTCACCTCAATCACTGTATATCTGCCTAGGCTGTCGTGGTATGTTGTCATGACCTGCAGTGGGAAACACTTGTAAAGGAGAATGGCAGTCCCTCTAGAGGTGGTTGTGTAGCTAGTGTGATAGACTCTAGTGTACCCTCCTCTACCCCTGAGGCTCTAGCCAGGAGTACAGCCAACTATACCTTGGAGTCACTCTATGGTCCCAGGTTCAACAGATGAATGTCCAGTCTTTCTCTCCCAGGCATTAGGGTAGCAGATCAGCACAGCAAGAAAGCAGTCCAGCAAGGAAGTAGTCCCGCAGGGCAGCAGTCCAGAAGAGTGGCAGTCCTTAAGCAGCACATCAGTCCTTCCTCCTCAAACAGTATCCATAGGTCCAGAAGCGTACTGAAGAGTTGGTGTCTGAGGTCCAATATTTATAATTGTATGCTTCCTCTGGAAGGTGCGAGAAGCTTCTGAAAATTCCATTTGAAGTCCCCAGTCATCCTGCCTTCCGTGTCCTGGATCCAGACTAAATACAGTGGCCATGCTGTCCTTTGTGTGAATCTTAAACAAATGATGGATGGAATGCTGAATAAATCATACATTCACCCCCAGTCAAGTGATCTGGCTTAAATCCGTTGTTCTTTTGCTCACCATGCCACCCCAGTTTAGACTCAGCCATATGCAAATCAGTCTTGACCCTGTTCCTCATGGGAACAGTCCAGCCCGAACTGACAAGCCAGGCCCTCCCTGGAACAGACACAAGCATCCTGGGACCGGTTTCGGGGTAGTACCTCTCATCAGCCAGGCTAGCTCGAATCCAGTGGCACAGTGAGCAAGGGACCCATGTCTGAGCCTACCCATCTCACTTAGGACAAAAAGTGCTATGCAAACAAATGATGGAAGGAATGCTGAATAAATCATACATTCACCCCCAGTCAAGAGATCTGGGTTAAATCCATTGTTCATTTGCTCACCATGCTACCCCAGTTTAGACCCAGCCATATGCAAATCAGTCTTGACCCTGTTCCTCATGGGAACAGTCGAGCTCGAACAGCCAAGCCAGGTCTTCCCTGGATTGGAAACAAGTTCTGGGCTAGTGTAGTGAGCAAAAGAACTATCAATCAAGCAATCAGGGGTTTGTATAGCATGGCTAGGGTCTCAAGGTGCTGGGGGGGTGCTGATCCGTTTGGGTGTGGAGATTCAGTCGAAGAGCCAGGTCTTGAGGTCCTTCCTGAATTGGGTCAGTGGCGCAGATTGCCTGAGATGGAGGGGCAGCATGTTCCAGGTCTTGGCGGCGATCTATGGGAAGGATGTTCCTCCGCTTCTGGTCTTGTGGATCCTTAGGATGGAGGCCAGGACGAATTGGGTGATGCGGAGTTGTCTGGCGGGTTTGTCGAATGCGAGACAGTGGTTCAGATATTCTGGTCCTGCATCGTGGAGAGCTTTGTAGGCATTTGTGAGGAGGTTGAAGGTGATTCTCTTGTTGATTGAGAGCCAGTGGAGTTTTCAGAGGTGTTGTGTTATGTGGCTGCAGGGGGGGAGGGTGTCAAGGACCAGTCTGACTGCGGCACTTTGGACTTTCTAAAGTTTCCGAAGCTGTTTCTGGGTGATGCCGGCGTAGAGTGCGTTGCAGTAGTCGAGTCTGCTGGTGATGAGTGTGTGGATGACCCTCTTTCTGGATTCTGTGGGCATCCATCCGAATGTCTTGCGATGCAGGCGGAGCATGTGGAAGCAGGATGAGGATACTGCGTTGATTTGGTGGTTCATTGAGAGTGAGAGGTCCAGTATGATGCCGAGATTGCATGTGTGGTCTGTAGGGGTGGGAGGGTTCCTAACACGGCGGGCCACCAGGAGTAGTTACAGGCTGAGGGGGTGGGTCCCAAGATGGTTACTTCGGTCTTGTCCAAGTTGAGCTTGAAGCAGCTATCCTTCATCCAGGTGGCAACGGCCTTCATTCTGCTCTGAAAGTTAATTTTGGTGGCTGTGGGTTCATTGGTAAAGGAGAGGATCAGCTTGGTGTCATCAGCATAGGAGACTATGTTGAGTGCATGGCTTCTGACAATGGCTGGGAGGGGGACCATGTAGACATTGAAGTGGGTGGGGCTCAGGGGAGCCCTGGGGCACTCCGAAGCTGATCTCTGTAGGTTCTGAGACGAATGGGGGTAGTCTGACTCGCAGTGTTTGGCGGGTAAGGAAGGAGTGGATCAAGTCCAGTACCTTGTCACGGATGCCGGCGTCATGGGTGTCATGGGCGTTTTGAATAGGTTGTGGTGGGAGACTGTGTTGAAAGCAGCTGATAGGTCCAGTAGGATGAGGGCTGTGGTTTCACCCCGGTCGAGGAGGGAGTGCATGTCTTCGGTGGCATCGAGGAGTGCAGTCTTGGTGCTGTGGTTGCTTCGGAAACCAGATTGGTAGGTGTCCAGGACGTGGTTCTCTTCGATGAACACGGAGTTGGCCGTTGATGGCCTTCTTGATGAACTTGGCTGGGAAGGGGAGGAGGGAGATGGGTCTGAAGTTCTTGCAGTCTGTCGGGTCAGCGGACGGCTTCTTCAGCAGGGAGTTGATATGAGCATGGTTTCCAGTCATCGAGGAAGGTGGCGGTTTCGATGGAGCAGTTGATGAAGCGGCGAACCTGGGGGGCGATGGAGGCGACTGCTCTATGGAAGATGTGGTAAGGGCAAGGATCCAATGGGGTGCCAGAGTTGATGCTCTTCACGGACTTATGTGTGTCATTGGTGGTGAGTGGAGTCCAGTTGAGCACGATCTGTTGGGGTGCGATGTGGTTTCGTGCGGTGGTGGTGGGCGTAGTGGCAGGGACTTGGGTGTTGAAGCTGTCATAGATCTGCCTGATCTTGTGGTGGAAGAAGGTGCCGAGGTCTTGGGAGGGTGGGACGTCTGTGGTCTCGCTGTTGGGCCTGGTGCACGCCTTGATGATGGTGAATAATTCTTTGATGTTATGTGCATTGGTGTTGATTCTGTCATGGAAGGCTGTTTTCTTTGTCATTTTGAGGAGAAGGTGGTGTGCATTGACGGCGGATTTGAAGGTTGCGTGGGTTTCCGGGGTTTTGTGGTTCCTTCATCTCTTCTCGAGTCTTCTACAGGTATGTCTGGACTCATGGAGGGCAGGAGTGAACCAGCTGGCTTTCTGGGAGTGTTGCTTGCCTGGTGTCTTCTTGAGGGGTGCCAGAGTGTCGATGTTGTTGGAGATCTATCGGTGAAGGTTGCGTGCAGGGGTCTTGGCGTCTGTTTGTGTTGGCGGAGTGGTCAGGCTGAGGAAGTCAATGAGATGTTTTTCTGTGGCCCTGTTCCAGCTGTGACTGGGGGGTGCTGAGGGCGATGTTGTACGGTGGGCGTTGTGAAGATTAGATGCAGGCAGTAGTGGTCAGTCCAGAGCAGTTTGGTGGTGTGGCTGTAGGTGATGTTCCTGCTGGTTGAGAAAACGGGGTTAAGCGTATGTCCGGCTGTGTGGGTCGGTGCAGTGACTAGCTGCTTGAGTCCAATGTTGGCGAGGTTCTCCAGTACAGAGGCAGTGTTCTTGACACTGGTGTTCTCTAGGTGGAAGATGTGGTCTCCAAGTAGGAGGTAGTCGGTGGATGCGAGATCCTGGGGTGCAGTGAGGTGTACAATGGCGTCGGTGAAGGGTGGGCGGGGTGCCGGGGGTTTGTAGACGAGGGTGCCGAAGAGGGTGGTGTTGGGGTTGGTCTGGATCTGGAGGTGGAGGTGTTCCATATCTGTCGTTGGGTCATTAGATTGCGTGATCAGTCGGACAGTGTTCTGGTGGACGATGGCAATGCCTTCTCCTGGTCGGTCGGTTGGTGCAGTCCTTGATGGTGATTTTGTGATTTCTGCAATGGATTTAACCCGAATCTCTTGACTGGGGGTGAATGTTTGATTAATTCAGCATTCCATCCATCATTTGTTGCCACAGCACTTTTTGCCCGAAGTGGAATGAGTATGCCCAGATGTGGGTCCCTTGCTCACTGTGCCAATTGATTCAAGGTAGCCTGGCTGATGAGGGGAGTTACCCCTAAACCGGTACCAGTATGCTTGTTTCCAATCCAGGGAGAACCCCGCTTGGCAGTTTGGGCTGGACTGTTCCCATGAGAAGCAGGGTCAAAACTGATTTGCATATGGCTGGGTCCAAACTGAGGTGGTGTAGTGAGCAAAATAACAATGGATTTAACCCAGATCTCTTGACTGGGGGTGAATGTTTGATTCATTCAGGATTCCAGCAATCATTTGTTGCAGCAGCACTTTTCGCCCTAAGTGGGATGTGTATGCTCAGACATGGGTCCCTTGCTCACTATGCCACTGGATTCAAGCTAGCCTGGCTGATGAAGGGTGTTACCCCGAAACCGGTCCCAGGATGCTTGTTTCTGGTACAGGGAGGGCCTGGCTTGGCAGTTCAGGCTTGAATGTTCCCATGAGGAGCAGGGTCAAGACTGATTTGCATATGGCTGGGTCAAACTGGGGTGTTGTGGTGAGCAAAAGAACAATGGATTTAACCCAGATCTCTTGACTGGGGGTGAATGTTTGATGCATACAGCATGCCATCCATAGTTTGTTTCCGCAGCACTTTTCACCCTAAGTAGGATGGATATGCCCAGACGTTGGTCCCTTCCTCACTGTGCCACTGGATTCAAGCTAGCTTTGTTGATTAGGAGTGTTACCCCAAAACCGCTCCCAGGATGCTTGTTTCCAGTCCAGGGGGAACCTGGCTTGGCAGTTTGGGCTGGACTGTTCCCATGAGGAGCAGGGTCAAGACTGATTTGCATATGGCTGGGTCCAAACTGGAGTGGTGTAGTGAGCAAAAGAAGGATACATTTAACCCAGATCTCTTGACTGAGGGTGAATGTTTGATTCATTAGGCATTCCATCCATCATTTGTTGCTGCAGCACTTTTTGCCCTAAGTGGGATGGGTATGCCCAGACGTGGGTCCCTTACTCACTGTGCAACTGAATTCAAGCTGGCCTGGCTGATTAGGGTTGTTACCCCGAAACCGGTCCCATGATGCTTGTTTCCGGTCCAGGGAGGACCCAGCATGGCATTTCTGGCTGGACTGTTCCCGAGAGGAGCAGGGTAAAGACTGATTTGCATATGGCTGGGTCCAAACTGGGGTGCTGTAGTGAGCAAAAGAAGGATGAATTTAACACAGATCTCTGGACTGAGGATGAATGTTAGATTCATTCAGCATTCCGTCCATCATTTGTTGCTGCGGTCCTTTGTGTGGAGGCAAGACAGAGCTTAGTCAAGTGTAAGTAGGGCTTGGCCTAGCTCTGCCCTCCCATCCTGTCAGTGATGGCCCATCCAGGCACACCTGAGCGCTCGATTGTATAAGGTTGTCTGGGAGGAATACACAAATCCCAATTGCCAGCTACACTGGTCATTTGACCCAGCGACAGACTATAGGCACTAAATGGCTGAGGCAGTGTCATTTTCAAAATTGTATTTAAATCTGACTTTACTATAAGAGGACATTTTTCATTACACTTCCAAAGACACCAAACATGAACTGGTCACCTGTTCCCGTTTGGAAGTTTCAGCTTATTAAATGTAATAAGGCAACTCCAATATTATTCTATTGGAGAGGTAGGCCTTGCAGTAGTGAGAAATAAATGTAAGAGTTTTTCACTACCAGGACTTGTAAAACTTTTACCCGCAGGGCATTGCACTTTGCCCTGCGGGCTGTTTAGGGCCTATCTTAAGGGTGACTTATATGTATAAACAATGATGGTTTGGGTCTGACAAAAGGTTTATTCTGCAGGGTCAAAATGACTTCAATGGCAGGCCTGAAACACGCTTAAAGAGCTGCTTACTTGTAGCACTTTACTATGGTCTAGTAAGTAAATTTAAGATGCCAGTTGGGGACAAGCCAATGTTACCATGTTTTAAGGCATGAGCACATGCACTTTATCACTGGTTGGCAGTGGTAAAGAGTCCTAAGGGTAGCAAAAACAAAATCAGCAAAAATGGGAAAGGAATACAAAATGTTGGGGGAAAGACCAATCTAAGTCTGACAGGTCTATCTATTACATAATTAAATACAATAATGTAAAAAACTTGTATCATTATTCTGGAATTAAAATAAAAGCAATTAGTGCATAAACAACTGCATAGGCTTACACTTCAACATAGACTGTTGTGTGTCATTCAAAATTACATACATATTAAATACAGTTAAATGGCATTTTATATACCGAGACAGAAGATAACATTACAGAAGAACATGATGTTCACAGTGTGGAAGATGTAGACAATCAGGAGCCTAACAACAAAGATATGGTTGAAGCAATGGAAATCACGCCAACACCAATATTGTCTGAAACAACTTTGCTTACAGGACTAGACACCCCTAGATCTAGGAGAAATCTCTGGGCAACTACACGATGTAGATCAAACTCTTTTATACAAATACACAGGTGTCAAAGGTTCTTACCATTCTAACCATGGTTTCAAATCGGACCTGCTGATACAGGCCCCTCTCGCTGAAAAATCAATGTTAGACATCTAAACAAAACAACTGGATGCAGTTAACAGGCTTGCAATAAACATGGCTGAAGACATGCCTGCTGTGAATAAAAGTATTGACAATTTAAATGAATAACTTAATTCACTTGTTGAGGAGACACAACAACAAAATAGAAGACACCAATGAGTTGTTTTTAAGATACAACATTTTGGGAAAAGTGTGGAAAAATTGGCAACTGCAATATGGGTACTCAGTTGTTGCCCCATACATTTCTAGCAATAAATGACCCACTGTTGTAAAGATGTAGCTAAAAGTTTAAGGCAGATTACATCATGTCTTGAATTTTTACATACTACCAAAGCACATTCTAGTGATATTGCAACTTCTGTTACAGAGAGTGAGGAGGCTTCTAGCCGCAATAGTATATCTTTCTCTGATGCATTAAGATCTAGTCATACACGCAGTCAAGCTGCTGATTAAGAAGTGGATATATTGTCAGCTGACCTAGAGATGCCAACTCCTAGAAAAGAAACAAAGAGGCATCTAATGTATGTTTTTTTTAAATACAAGAGATATTTTTGTTACAGTAAAGTGCATTTAAAAATGTAGTGAAAAACAAAAGATTTACAAAGTCCCTGTTGTGACTCGTCATATTTCCTATGAAAAAAACTTGGAAATAAAAATTGCATTCTGACTGTGAACACCTCATTACACATTGCATGGTTTGTTTGAAGTACACTAACCTTACAAATAATTTTTGGTTACGTAAATGCGTCTCTCCCTTCCATCTGCTGCTCTACTGGCATATCGGGATGTGTTTGCATTGGAAGATCCTTACATGTTGCTATATTGTGTGGCAAAGCTCGCTCTGCCACAATCTCACATGCTACTGGAGGTGAATACTGAACGGCTTCCTCATTCTTATGAAGGCTGCAAAATCTTGCCTTAAGCAGCCCAAAAGTATGCTTGATAAGTGCCCTTGTCTGCATGTGGGCAATATTATAACAGCGTTCACTTCTCGTACTTGCACTGAGATATGGGATCAAAATCCATGTGCGTAGAACATAAGCACTGTCACCTAACACAAATGAAAAATACAATTAAAACCACTTCTATATAGTATGGAATTATTACATATACTTGTGAACTGTAGAAATACTTAATATATAATCATCCCCAAAGTCTCCTCTTGCAAGCCAGTTGTATAGGGCACAATGCCAAAATATATGGGAGTCATAGTTGGTACTTAGAAATTTAGCAACAAGCTCAGTGATTAAAGAGCCAACATTGTAAACTATTTGAATGTTTAAGGAGTGCTGGCTCTTCTGATTCCTATACAAAAACCCTGTAGCACTAGGAGGGCAAATTAAGACATGAGTCCCATCAGCACAGCATATAACCTGTGGGAAATGTGCCAAATGGAAAAAAATCTAATTTGATTTGCTGCAAGTTGTTAGCTGGGAAACAATATATCTATGAATGTTTAGTAGCACTGCATCCAAGAAATTGTGAAAAAACGCAAAAGAGCACATTGGGAAGCCCCTCCCATTATGACAACAATCCCTTGGTAGATTTCTGAGGCTAAAAAGTGTAAGCAGCAAAGTACCTGCATGTAGCTTCGTATAGCAACACTCTTGTGTCTGTCCCTACACAACACAGGGTCTAACACAGCAATTAAATCTAAAATAACAGTGTGCTTTTGAGCCTATACTATCTATATATCTCCTCCTCAATCTGCTAAAAACAAAGGGGCATATTAGCAAGACCCACGTTAAAATTATCGCCATTTTAGCGGCAGGAAACTGCCGCTAAAACGGCGATAATGGGCTTGCTAATATGCGTTATGGAATTCCAATAGAAGCCCAGATTAGATGTGCAGGACATCTAATCTGGGCTTCTATTGGAATTCTATAACGCATATTAGCAAGCCCATTATCGCCGTTTTAGCGGCAGTTTCCTGCCGCTAAAACGGCGATAATTTTAACGTGGGTCTTGCTAATATGCCCCAAAATCACCCTGACTTTGCAAATGTGCTCCTGTCTTTGCCTTCTCCTGTGGTGCTGTAGAGTAAAAAGCCTCATCCTCCGTGTCATAGCATACAGAGCAGCCACTGTGGAAAAAACTAAGGGGCATATTATCAACAACCGGCGATAAATATCGCTAAGCGCACTTAGCGCTAGGATATTTATCGCCGGCGATCGATGAATTTTATCGCTGAGATAGCGTGCTATTAGCAACGCTTATCTCAGAATCGATAAAATTCCTGGCGCAAGCCGCCAAATGTCCGATTATCGCTGGAAATCCAGCGATAATCGCATCGACTATTTGGTGATAGCTTGTTGATAGGGCTGGGCATACTTAACCATGATATCCACCTTCCATTGGATATCATGGCTAAGTCAAACTAAAAGCATGCGTAAGGAAAGTAGCGTTAACCAAGGTTAGCGCTACTTTTCTCATCGCTATGCTTGTTGGGGATTCCCTTGATAATTGGAGAAATGTCGGTTAACGACATTTCTCCAGTTATTTTGGGACGCAACGCCCACTTTGCATCTCATTAGAGATGCAAAGGTGGCGTTATGGAAAAGGGCGATAGGGCAAGGATTCACGCGATAGCGTGGCCTTGCTAATACAGCGATAAAATTATCGCCGCTTTTCGTCTGAAAACAGACGCTAAAGCGGCGATAATTTCTTATCGCCGGCTTGATGATATGCCCCTAAGGGGCTTATCTACAAACCCCTTGTGCCACTGGTGCGTCACTTTTAAAATGGGAAAAGTGACGCACCAGTGGTGCAAGGGGCTTCTAAATAAGCCCCTATGTGTCCACCCCTTTTATAATTTGCACCTGATTACCACCTGCTCCCAATTGGTGCTTATTTCCAATGCAAAAACCTGTTTTTTGCGATCGCTCGCAATTAGCAAATCAATTGAACATTCCAAATTAAGAAATGCAAATTAGTAATCTGTAATAGGTAATCACAACATTTAGTCACAAAACTAGAAGATTAGTAAGATTCAGTTTGCATCGCTATATTTGCTACTGGAGACTAAAACTACAGCGATACATTCCAAATTTACCTTTAACTGGTTGTGAATCTATTTACGACAGATTACCTAATCATAAACTGTTCCTACATCTGGCCAAATGTATCTTCAATCTGATTCTAACTTACTGTACAAATTTAACTGTAGGCAGCTTGGTTTTTGGTTAAATTCATTTGGGTGAAACAAAATAAACATGAAAAATCCTATAGAATACAACATATATATAGTCTTCTATTCATTATCAGTGGTGATGGAGGGGGCATCATGACTGGCTCCTATAATGAGAGACAATGCAGGCACTCACAGGCTCCTCAGCAAATCATTTATTTGTTCATGACCAAGACATTACAGATAAATAGAAAACTCCAATGTGTTTTGACCATAGTGGGCCTTGTTCATAGAATGACTCTCTTTATTGGAGCCAGCCATTAAATATATATATATATATATATATATATATATATATATATATATATATATATATATATATATATATATATATATATATATATATATATATATATATATATATATATATATATATATATAACAGGTTAGTCCGTTGAACCGCAAGATATCTCCAAGAACGGACACGGACCCAGGTTTGGTGCAAAGTTATTTTATTCCTCTTCAGTCGCCACAGATCGTCACAGATCGTACAGTTTAAAATCATATACACAGTACAATGTTTCACGTTATCTGATAGAGTTGCTCTCAGTCTACACATCCGTTAAATATCGGTATAATACCAAGTATTGTCTATTTTTCGTGCCACTCATCAATGTAACAAAACATATCGGGATAAATCCTCTAGGTTTGACCCTTAAATTTTCTGTTCATGTGAATCGACCTACTGATGTATGTGATACTAAAACCCAAAGTGCTTAGTGCTGAATAAGTGCATAAGTGTTAAATATAAAAATACCAAGAAAGATTAACAAATTCTTTTGGACACCATAAATGGCGGTTTGAAGTGTCTAGGTCTTATTTTTTACTTTCAATTTTTTGTTTTTCGCTTTTTGTGATTCTTGTAGCGATTTCCCAGAGTTAATTCGAGTTTTGGTTTGGGCTTGCACAAAAGACCATATAGTAAGAGTTATTTGTATTCTTCAAGTTTACGACTGTTTAGAGAATCCTATAATGTGACAATTTAGTAACTCACTTGAAGGGATAGGAATAATGTGCAAACTTCTGCTTGTATGTATAAATACATAAATATCTCAAAACAGATAAAAAAAAGATAAAAAAGCTACTAAAACCATTAAATATCTGTTAATCAATAAATAAATAATCATATAAATATATACAAATTCCTATTTTCATACCCTAATAAAATCATCTAAAATTGCCATAATATAAATGGATTCATAAAACTGTGTATCAAAAGTTAAAACCTCAAAAAAATACTGTATAGTATATCCCTGTATTCCATGGGTCTGTACCAAGCATTCTCGTGTTAAACACGTGTGCAAATCCTCTGTGGCGTTCAACCCCCCAGGTTGTTTGGAATCTAGCTGTAGTATGTATCTGGTTTCCAGCTTTCTTAATTTATTTTCTCGATCACCTCCTCTTCTACTGGGGGGACTGCGTCTATTACATAATACTTCAGGTTTAGGTTGTTGGATTCATGTTTTCCCTGAAGTGACGCGCCACAGGGTAAGTGTTGTCCTGATTTGTGATAGCCCTCCAGATGTTGCAACACTCACTTATGCACTGGTAATTTTGTGCTGCCTACGTACTGTAGGCCACACGGACATGACAGCACATAGATCGCAAATTCTGTCTTACATGTTAACAGTTTGGAGATCTTACAGACTTTTTCACTAAACGGTGTATTGTATGTACTCTTGTTTATGCCGTGGGAACATGCTTTGCATGTTTTGCATCTATAGAACCCTTTATTCGATTGTATCCAGCTACTGTTGTCTATGATCTCTGGGCTTGATTTTACCAAAATGTCCCTCATGGATGGTGCCTTACTATAAGTTCGAGCAACTCACGGATCCTTCGCTCGTCACCAGCAGGCTCTCACTAAGATTGATTCTCCTGCTTGTCTCTTCCGGAACTAACGTCCGAGCCACCCATGGGCTGTGACCTTGAAGTAGAGATTGACTCTCTTGCCTGTCACTTCCTGCATTAACGCCCTAATTTCCAGGGTCTCTCCTCCGGCTGCGGCCCCCTCTTGGCCTTGAAAACCCAACAGGTTCCGTCCTGCTCGCATTACTTGCCAATCTTCAGAACTCACGATGCCCCTTGGATACTGAACAGCCTAAATTCTACTTGTTCACACTTGTTCCGTCCTGATGATGATCTTACATTCATAAGATCGAAACGCCGTCGACCTATACAACTTAAAACTCCATTACTGCAACTAATTACTTAGGAGTTTTTACATTGTTGTTTTCAATGCGATGTAAAGATTTTAATGTCACAAACACTCCTCACTTCACGCACTTTCACTTTTATGTGTGAGCACCAGAACTATTATTATGCAATTATGTTATGATACTCCATTTATGCCGTTAATAAATGTGATACCATATCTACTTTGTGTCCCAGCATCTATTGCGTAATTATATACACCTGGACTACACTACCTTGTGCTATCTGATTAATGCTGCCTAAAAATAATTCAGGAGCCTAGGCTACACGAGGACCCAAGCGGCCTCTCCTTGACCTTTGTCTTTACCATATTACTATAAGTGATGGACACCCTCTGCGGTTGCAGGGGTCCAATCACTGGGTCATTCCGCACAAGAGGCCAATTTTGCTGGATAATTTTGTTCAGTGACTTCTGTTGTTTACTATATTTCATAATTAATCTGAAATCATCACTGCCGTGATCATTTGCATTGCCATTGCTGGTAGCAAAGGAATTTAAGTCCTTTGTTTTCTCTTGCAATGCTTCCTCTTTTGTCAACAGCATCGATTTAGTAATGGCCTTCTCGATTACTTTAGCCGAGTACCCTCTCTGTTTAAATCGTGCTCTACTCTCCAGTTGCGCTGCTTTTAGATCTTTACTATTGCTACATATGCGTCGTAGACGTAGCATTTCCCCATAGGGAATGCTATTGATGAGGTGTTTAAGGTGCGAGCTGCTCGCATGGAGAGTAGAGTTACCCGCTGTTGTCTTTCTAAATAGGCGGGTTTCGATTTTGCAGTTGTTGGTGTATATCTGAGTATCTAAAAACTCGATACTGGTATGACTGATCGTCGCAGTGAAATGCAGATTAATGTTGTTAGAATTAATGCTTTCTACAAATTTGTTGGCTTCTTCCAATGTTCCCTGCCACACTACAAACAGGTGGTCAATGTAGCGTAACCACATTTTAACATTGTTTTTCATACATTGACTGTGTTTTTCCATGAGGACCAGTTCTTCCCACATGCCCATATGTAGACAGGGATAACTGGGTGAAAAACTGGCCCCCATGGCAACCCCTCTGGTTTGCTGATACAGTTGACTGTTAAACATAAAAATGTTGTTAAATAAACTGAATCTAATCATTTCAATCAACATATGACTATGCTCCTTATACTGCGCAGGCCTGCGAGCCAAATAATATTCAATTGCTGCAATGCCGTCAGTGTGTTCAATACTCGTGTACAAAGTGGTTACATCTAAGGCAATTAAAAGAAAATCATCCTGCCAAACAAACCCAGAAATCTTCCTTAAAAAGTCACTAGTGTCTTTAACATATGATGTTAAGTCCTGTACAAAACCTTGCAAAAAATAGTCAATATATTTTGTGGTATGTTCCAATAATCCCTCCCTGGCAGAGATGATCGGTCGCCCTGGAGGGTTCAAGGCATTTTTATGGACTTTTGGGATAAAGTACATAGTAGGTGTTGTAGGATTGTCATTTTTCAGATATTTGTATTCATCAATGCTTATTAAATTTGCACTTTTCCATCCAGAGAGTTTGGTGTAGATCTCTTCATACGTAGCTTTCAAATTAGCTGAATTGGTGCGGTTATAACAGGTTCGATCATTCAACTGGTTGAAGGCTTCTTTATTGTAGTTTATTAGTGGCCAAATCACTATATTCCCACCTTTATCGCTGTTGCGGATGACAATGGTTTTGTCTTTCTGCAATTTCGTGACCAGATTTCTGTACGGTCGATTTATTTTGTTGAAGTTTTTTTCCTTCAATTGTACATTTTTATTCAATGCTTTGATTTGCGAGATGACTGTCTCGTGAAAGATATCAATAGAGTCCCGTACAGCGATAGGATTAAATGAGGACCTGGGTTTGAATGGAGTTGGTTGTCTTAAGATAGTCCCATCATCGGACACACTACTGTTAAGTGCCCTGTTGTTTAAACCAGACTGTCCCTCATTTTCATCATACAGATTATGCATCACTTGTAACAGAGGTACATCTGATTGTGATAGGTCTAACTGAGCAGCCCACATAGATGTTGCTGTTTGACTTTGAATTTGTTCTGTTGATGCCTTATTGATCAAAAAATGTTTTTCAGTTTTAGTTTGCGCACTCCTTTATACACATCCAATCTGGTGGCTGCATAGTCAAAATCCGTATGTGGGGCATACGATAATCCAAGGCTTGAAATGTTTTCCTCCTATTGTGTCAATTTTATGTTGGCTATGTTGACAATCGTTTTGTTTATTTTGTCTTCACTCTCTATTTGTTTTTCCAATAGCCCCGCCCTCTTTTTCTGTTCTGATTTGGCTCACCTGGCATTTGCCTTGGGCCTCTGCCGCCGCTTGTAGTTTGTACTTCTAAATTCCTTGGGGGCCTTGGGCGTAATGTTTGGCGTCTTTCGTAACATAAAGAATTGAGCTCTTCCCCCAGTGATGGTTTAGGTTTTTGTCCTATCGTGGTTACATTGCGCATTTCTGATTCAGATTCGCTGCCTCCCACTGAACTGGCATCGGATTGAGAAGTATTAGATGTACGACCAAACTGGCTTGTGGATATTGTGGATGCTGCTGTTGACCCCTCCACAGGATGGAATTTTTATTTCCTTATAGCGTCATAAAGTTTAGCAAATGTAAAAATCTGGCCCAGTTCATAATCGTTCTTATCCCTCTGGAATTTGAATGCTTTCCATGCTTTAATTTTGTCTTCCTCTTTTTAAGTCGAGCTATCATTTCGTTTCGTAATCTAGTCTGCTCATCTTTTTGATTTAGTGTCACCAATTCTTCATTAATTTCATCTATTTCTTTTAATAGTTTCGCCCTGTCTATATCAGCATATTTTATTAGGATGAGTGTTAACCTTCTTGATGATTCAAGGTTACATTCAGCCCATTCTTTCATTAGTTCTGGATTAGGGTCGTCATAACTCGGCGCTGTTAAAATTCTTAAGCCTCTGGGAATTCTTTCTACATCGATGTAACGCTGTAATGACCTGGACTCCCACCATTTGTTTTGTTCCAATCTCATTTTTTTCTCAAGTTTTTTTAATACATCTTTCATTGAATTGTTTATATGTGGGCTCTCTTTGGTTTGTTCTTTGGCTCCACTCATTGTCAGGGGGGTATCAGAGAACATCTCCATAGCTGCCGCCTCCCGCGCTCTCACCACGTCGCCGACATGAGGACACTTTTGTATATATATAGTGTTGCACAAAGCGTCACGAACACTTTTTATCGCTGTGCTACTTTCAGCACACCTCCTCACCCTGTATTGCCCGGCTTATTCCTACCTGCTACACTCCGTTTTCACCGAGCCCTCCGACTCGGCGTCCGCAGGCTCCCGCAGGTTTCTATCGGCTTCTCCGGGTTGCAGGGGGTCAAACACTCGATATCCTCATCGGATCAGAAATGCTTCCTGGTTACCCCGGAAGTGGCGTCTCACTGGCAGCGTCGACCTGACCGAGGAGGGGGCCCGTGAATGACCGCGTGAAACAATCCGGTCAATTACATTACAGGTTACTCCGTTGAACAGCAGGATATCTCCAAGAATGGACACGGACCCAGGTTTGGTGCAAAGTTATTTTATTCCTCTTCAGTCGCCATTACACGTTTCGGCTCATCCGCGCCTTGATCACATGACGGTGGCAAGTTCAGAATGTGCAATATTTAAAGTCATAGTGCCTAATCCAAATTGTATCACGTGATTTGGTAGTCATGAACATAGAAAAAATATATATCTGTAAACTCATACGTTTTGACAATTTCAGCTTGATCTAATGTTTCTCACATTAGTTTTTTAAAATTGATTTATAACATCGTCACAGATCGTTCAGTTTAAAATCATATACACAGTACAATGTTTCACGTTATCTGATAGAGTTGCTCTCAGTCTACACATCCGTTAAATATCGGTATAATACCATGTATTGTCTATTTTTCGTGCCACTCATCAATGTAACAAAACATATCGGGATAAATCCTCTAGGTTTGACCCTTAAATTTTCTGTTCATGTGAATCGACCTACTGATGTATGTGATACTAAAACCCAAAGTGCTTAGTGCTGAATAAGTGCATAAGTGTTAAATATAAAAATACCAAGAAAGATTAACAAATTCTTTTGGACACCATAAATGGCGGTTTGAAGTGTCTAGGTCTTATTTTTTACTTTCTATTTTTTGTTTTTCGCTTTTTGTGATTCTTGTAGCGATTTCCCAGAGTTAATTCGAGTTTTAGTTTGGGCTTTCATAAAAGACCATATAGTAAGAGTTATTTGTATTCTCCAAGTGTACGACTGTTTAGAGAATCCTATAATGTGACAATTTAGTAACTAACTTGAAGGGATAGGAATAATGTGCAAACTTCTGCTTGTATGTATGAATACATAAATATCTCAAAACAGATAAAAAAGCTACTAAAACCATTAAATATCTGTTAATCAATAAATAAATAATCATATAAATATATACAAATTCCTATTTTCATACCCTAATAAAATCATCTAAAATTGCCATAACATAAACGGATTCATAAAACTGTGTATCAAAAGTTAAAACCTCAAAAAATTACTGTATAGTATATCCCTGTATTCCATGGGTCTGTACCAAGCATTCTCATGTTAAACACGTGTGCAAATCCTCTGTGGCGTTCAACCCCCAGGTTGTTTGGAATCTAGCTGTAGTATGTATCTGGTTTCCAGCTTTCTTAATTTATTTTCTCGATCACCTCCTCTTCTACTGGGGGGGACTGCGTCTATTACATAATACTTCAGGTTTAGGTTGCTGGATTCATGTTTTTCCCTGAAGTGACACGCCACAGGGTAAGTGTTTTCCTGATTTGTGATAGCCCTCAGATGTTGCAACACTCGCTTATGCACCGGTAATTTTGTGCTGCCTACGTACTGTAGGCCACACGGACATGACAGCACATAGATCGCAAATTCTGTCTTACATGTTAACAGTTTGGAGATCTTACAGACTTTTTCACTAAACAGTGTATTGTATGTACTCTTGTTTATGCCGTGGGAACATGCTTTGCATGTTTTGCATCTATAGAACCCTTTATTCGATTGTATCCAGCTACTGTTGTCTATGATCTCTGGGCTTGTTTTTACCAAAATGTCCCTCATGGATGGTGCCTTACTATAAGTGATGGACACCCTCTGCGGTAGCAGGGGTCCAATCACTGGGTCATTCCGCACCAGAGGCCAATTTTGCTGGATAATATTGTTCAGTGACTTCTGTTGTTTACTATATTTCATAATCAATCTGAAATCATCACTGCCGTGATCATTTGCATTGCCATTGCTGGTAGCAAAGGAATTTAAGTCCTTTGTTTTCTCTTGCAATGCTTCCTCTCTTGTCAACAGCATCGATTTAGTAATGACCTTCTCGATTACTTTAGCTGAGTACCCTCTCTGTTTAAATCGTGCTCTACTCTCCAGTTGCACTGCTTTTAGATCTTTACTATTGCTATATATGCGTCGTAGATGTAGCATTTCCCCATAGGGAATGCTATTGATGAGGTGTTTAGGGTGCGAGCTGCTTGCATGGAGAGTAGAGTTACCCGCTGTTGTCTTTCTAAATAGGCGGGTTTCGATTTTGCAGTTGGTGTATATCTGAGTATCTAAAAACTCGATACTGGTATGACTGATCGTCGCAGTGAAATGCAGATTAATGTTGTTAGAATTAATGCTTTCTACAAATTTGTTGGCTTCTTCCAATGTTCCCTGCCACACTACAAACAAGTCGTCAATGTAGCGTAACCACATTTTAACATTGTTTTTCATACATTGACTGTGTTTTTCCATGAGGACCAGTTCTTCCCACATGCCCATATGTAGACAGGGATAACTGGGTGAAAAACTGGCCCCCATGGCAACCCCTCTGGTTTGCTGATACAGTTGACTGTTAAACATAAAAATGTTGTTAAATAAACTGAATCTAATCATTTCAATCAACATATGACTATGCTCCTTATACTGCGCAGGCCTGCGAGCCAAATAATATTCAATTGCTGCAAGGCCGTCAGTGTGTTCAATACTTGTGTACAAAGTGGTTACATCTAAGGCAATTAAAAGAAAATCATCCTGCCAAACAAACCCAGAAAACTTCCTTAAAAAGTCACTTGTGTCTTTAACATATGATGTTAAGTCCTGTACAAAACCTTGCAAAAAATAGTCAATATATTTTGTGGTATGTTCCAATAATCCCTCCCTGGCAGAGATGATCAGTCACCCTGGAGGGTTCAAGGCATTTTTATGGACTTTTGGGATAAAGTACATAGTAGGTGTTGTAGGATTGTCATTTTTCAGATATTTGTATTCATCAATGCTTATTAAATTTGCACTTTTCCATCCAGAGAGTTTGGTGTAGAACTCTTTATACGTAGCTTTCAAATTAGCTGTATTGGTGCGGTTATAACAGGTTCGATCATTCAACTGGTTGAAGGCTTCTTTGTTGTAGTTTATTAGTGGCCAAATCACTATATTCCCACCTTTATCGCTGTTGCGGATGACGATGGTTTTGTCTTTCTGCAATTTCGTGACCAGATTTCTGTACTGTCGATTTATTTTGTTGAAGTTTTTTTCCTTCAATTGTACATTTTTATTCAATGTTTTGATTTGCGAGATGACTGTCTCGTGAAAGATATCAATAGAGTCCTGTACAGCGATAGGATTAAATGAGGACCTGGGTTTGAATGGAGTTGGTTGTCTTAAGATATTCCCATCATCGGACACACTACTGTTAAGTGCCCTGTTGTTTAAACCAGACTGTCCCTCATTTTCATCATACAGATCATGCATCACTTGTAACAGAGGTACATCTGATTGTGATAGGTCTAACTGAGCAGCCCACATAGATGTTGCTGTTTGACTTTGAATTTGTTCTGTTGGTGCCTTATTGATCAAAAAATGTTTTTTCAGTTTTAGTTTGCGCACTCCTTTATACACATCCAATCTGGTGGCTGTATAGTCAAAATCCGTATGTGGGGCATACGATAATCCAAGGCTTAAAATGTTTTCCTCCTGTTTTGTCAATTTTATGTTGGCTATGTTGACAATCGTTTTGTTTATTTTGTCTTCACTCTCTATTTGTTTTACCAATAGCCCCGCCCTCTTTTTCTGTTCTGATTTGGCTCGCCTGGCATTTGCCTTGCGCCTCTGCCGCCGCTTGTAGTTTGTACTTCTAAATTCCTTGGGGGCCTTGGGCGTAATGTTTGGCATCTTTCGTAACACAAAAAATTGAGCTCTTCCCCCGGTGATGGTTTAGGTTTTTGTCCTATCGTGGTTACATTGCGCATTTCTGATTCAGATTTGCTGCCTCCCACTGAACTGGCATCGGATTGAGAAGTATTAGATGTCCGACCAAACTGGCTTGTGGATATTGTGGATGTTGCTGTTGACCCCTTCACAGGATGGAATTTTGATTTCCTTATAGCGTCATAACGTTTAGCAAACGTAAAAATCTGGCCCAGTTCATAATCGTTCTTATCCCTCTGGAATTTGAACGCTTTCCGTGCTTTAATTTTGTCTTCTTTTTTAAGTCGAGCTATCATTTCGTTTCGTAATCTGGTCTGCTCATCTTTTTGATTTAGTGTCTCCAATTCTTCATTAATTTCATCTATTTCCTTTAATAGTTTTGCCCTGTCTATATCAGCATATTTTATTAGGATGAGTGTTAACCTTCTTGATGATTCCAGGTTACATTCAGCCCATTCTTTCATTAGTTCTGGATTAGGGTCGTCATAACTCGGCGCTGTTAAAATTCTTAAGCCTCTGGGAATTCTTTCTACATCGATGTAACGCTGTAATGACCTGGACTCCCACCATTTGTTTTGTTCCGATCTCATTTTTTTCTCAAGTTTTTTTAATAAATCTTTCATTGAATTGTTTATATGTGGGCTCTCTTTGGTTTGTTCTTTGGCTCCACTCATTGTCGGGGGGTATCAGAGAGCATCTCCATAGCTGCCGCCTCCCGCGCTCTCACCACGTCGGCCGACATGAGGACACTTTTGTGTATATATATAGTGTTGCACACAGCGTCATGAACACTTTTTATCGCTGTGCAACTTTCAGCACACCTCCTCACCCTGTGTTGCCCGGCTTATTCCTACCTGCTACACTCCGTTTTCACGTAGCCCTCCGACTCAGCGTCCGCAGGCTCCTGCAGGTTTCTATCGGCTTCTCCTGGTTGCAGGGGGTCAAACGCTCGATATCCTCATCGGATCAGAAATGCTTCCTGGTTACCCCGGAAGTGGCGTCTCAATAGCAGCGTCGACCTGACAGAGGAGGGGGCCCGTGAATGACCGCGTGAAACAATCTGGTCAATTACATTATAGGTTACTCCGTTGAACCGTTATATATATATATATATATATGTATATATATATATATAAAATTTATATTCACTGAAAAAACCAAAGGCTTCAGGGACGTTGTAGTTAGGCTGATATTTCACTCGTACAAAACAAGAGAAATTCAGCAGTTTTAGTAAGCTGCGCTAACTATAACTCGCGCCCCCGATGGTCAGTGACATCACTCATGACATCACTCATGACATCCCAAATGACATCACTGATGACATCATGCAGTGACTGTGAGCGTTTCTAAAAAGTTTATGAGTGTTAAATATATATACACCAAGGTGTATTAATGAATCAGTGGGTGTATAAGTGCCTGTATGGATGATTTAGTGGGTGCTTGACTGACTGTATAAGTGAGTGATTATACGTGTCTCAGTGAATGTATGGGTGAGTGACTAATTTATGTGAATGTATGTATCAGTCTGTCAGTTGGTGTGTAAGTGGTTGCATGGGTGTATGAGTGGGCACATGAGTGGCTGTATGGGTTATTGATTACCTGAGTACCTATATGGGTGCATGAGTGTCTGTGTGGGTGGGTGAGGGGGTGTGTGACTCCTTGTATGGATGAGCGAGTGGGTGAATCACTGGTTGTATGGGTTCAGGAGTACGTCTGAGAGGGGCTTTATGGGTGAGTGAGTGTGCGTTTGGCTGTGTCAGTGAGTGAATGGATGTGTCAGTGGTATATGGGTGAGTAACTGCATATGTGAGAGGCAGTATTAGGTGAGTGCTAGATTGTATAAGTTACTGTATGTATGAGTGAGTGATTGTGAGAGTGGCTGTATGGGTGAGTATGTGCTTGTGTCAGTGACTGCATAGGTAAGTATGTGTTAGTATCTGTATGAATAAGTGAATTGGTGTGTGTATAACTGTATAGGTGAGTACGTGACTGTGTGATTGACTCTATAGGAAAGTGAGTAGGTGTGTGAGTAGCTCTTTGGGTGACTGAGAGTGTGTGAGTGGCTGTATGAGTAGATACATCAGTGGCTTTATTAGTGAGTGAGTTGGTGTATGAGTGGCTGTGTGGGTGACTGAGTGGATGTGTGTGTAGACCTATGAAGCAGTGAGTGGGTATGTAAGTACTGGTATGGGTGTGTCTATGGTTTTGAGAATGGTAGTATAAAAGTTGGAGTGGGTGTATGAAAGGCTACATGAGGGTGTGAGTGGCTGCATTAGAGATTCTGTGGATTATGTAATCAGTGATGCCATTTGAGATGTCATCAGTGATGTCACTGAGTGATGTCACTGACAATGTCATAAGTGAGGTAATATGTGAGGTCATAAGCAGTGCATTGCGGCATGCGAGTTATAGTTAGCTCAGCTAACTATAACTGCTGAATTTCTCTGGTTTTGCATGAGTAAAATATCAGCCTTACTATAACGTCCCTGTAACCTTTGTTTTTTTCAGTGAATTTCTAAGTTTAAAAAAAATTCTATTTCCTAACTATAACGTCCCTGTAACTTTTGTTTTTTTCAGTGAATTTCTAAGGTTTTTTAAATGCTAATTGTTAACAATAACATCCCTGTAACCTTTGGTCTTTTCAGTTTCTAAGGTTTTTTAAATTCTATTTCTTAATTGTAACGTCCATTTTTTTGTAAGTGAACCTCTAAGGTGTTCGTACTTTCTTTCTATAATTGGATATTGTGTATTAGATTTATATAATACACCACTCATTTTTTGATTGCATATGTGTTTATCAGAAAATACATTAATAACTGGTTTTATTTTTAACAATTTCGTAAGTCGGCACAACATTGTTGCATTTACTGTGGAGATTGTGTCATCAGTAAATGTATTTCACATACTGAAAAATACACTTAAAGACATTTTTTAAATAAAGTTTATCTCTAAATATTTAGTAAAATATTGTTTTAACTTCTCTTTCTGTGATCAATTTAGAAGAAAGCCACCTTTACACAAAAAAAGTTGTATTCGCTTTTACCAACATCACCGCGATGACGTCGGTAGTCTTGAAGAGCGCGTGGTTATACAAAGTGTAAAACATATATTTAGACATATTCTACAGTATATTTAACAGTAGAGCTTTAACTTGATTAATGTACTCTTCAAACTCATATTTTTGTAGTGAATTTCCAGAATAGTTTCCTTCAAACACTATTTTCTGTTTCCGTGAAGATAGCGGAAGTCGCGATGACGTCGGCAATCGCGGATAGCGCGTGTTTTTCAACAACTCTGAATCATATATGTAGACAAATTCTGAACAAGGTTAGTATAGCTGTTTACTATTATAGTATTGAAAGTTCTGCTTTTCCTTCAATTTTTAAAGAAAACTACTTTAAATTTGTATTTTGCATTTCCGCTTGACCGCATTAACCGCAACTATTTCGGTCATTGCTTATATCACATTATCACATGACTGGGAAAGCAAGGAATATCATTGAATAATATATTTTTCAGCAAAATCAATAGGAAGTACACATCCACTCCTGCATCTTCTTGAACCTTCTTTCATAGAACTTCATTCTGAGCAGGTGGATTCATTTTGCTGTGCAAAGTTTTTGGCCTTTTTTTCTATCAAAAATGGCAACACAGCAAGGAGATGGGGGTCAGCAGGAACAATAGCTGGACCAGGATGTGGTGGAAGTGGAGACTGAAGATTTGGAAGAAGAGGAACCTCCACAAAAGAGAGCCAGTGTGGCATGGGATTTTTTTAAAATCCCATCAGGGGAATCAAAAAATGCAAGAAATATTCATGTGGGACAATGTCCATGTTATACCATCAAAAAACCAATCATAAAAAAACGCCCTAACTGGCGATCAAGCAAAGGGAAGCTGGAGGATCATCTACTTCAGAGGCAGCAGCAACAATTCACGGCCAGAAAATCCCTTCTGAGGTGCAGACTACTGCAACAGATACGGCTCCAGAGTTGTCAAGAATGGCCTCGTACTGCAAGGACTGTAGTGTTATTATAAGTGCTGGTAAGCAGTGTCTTACAGCTATTCGCAATGCTGCAAAACAGCATACATATACATTTTTCTCCCCTTTTATATTTTTTGCACATTTTTCAGTGCACATTTTTTCAATTCCTGCTGTCCCAGTTCCCATATTGTTATTATAAAAAAACAATTAAAACTTTACAAAAGCCTTAAAAAAAAAAAAAATAAAAGGTTCTTGTTGGAAGCACCTTTTACAATTAAAAAAAGATAAAGTATGTATAAATGTTGGAATGAGTGTATGACTGGTGCATGGATGTTACAATGAGTGCAGCAGTGGTGCCTGAGTGAATCTATGAGTGCATAAGTAGAGCCTGAGTGATTGAATGAGTGCAAAGGTAGTGATTGGGTGACTGCATGTGTGCTTGGGTAGTGCCTCGGTGAATGGATGTGTGCATGCGTAGTGCCTGAGTGAATGGATGAGTGCATGGATAATGGCTGGGTGAATGAATGAGTGCATGGGTAGTGCCTAGGTGAATTGGTGAGTGCATAGTTAGTGTCTGAGTAAATGGATGAGTGCATAGCTATTGAATGAGTGAATGGATGAGTGCAAGGGTTGTGCCTGGGTAATTGGATGAGTGCTTGGGCAGTGCCTGAGTGAATGGATGAACATATGCGTGATTGTGAAGGTGCCTGGATAGTGCCTTGGTGATTGGAAGAATGTATGAGTAACACTTGGGTGATTGGATGAGTGCATGAGTGCTGCCTGGGGGATTGGATGAGTGCATGGGTAATGCCTTGGTGAATGAGTGAGTGCAAGGTTAGTGTCTGGGTGATTGGATGAGTGCCTGGATAGCGGCTATGTGATTGGGAGAGTGCATAGATAGTGCCTGAGTGAATGGATGAGTGCATGGGTACTGTTTGGGTGAATGGCTGAGCGCATGCGTAGAGCCTCAGTGAATAGATGAGTGCATGGGTACTGCTTGGGTGATTGGATATGTGCTTGGGTAGTACCTGGGTGAATGGATGAGTGCAAAGGTAGTGCCTGGACGATTGGATATGTGTATGGTTAGTGCCTGGGTGAACAGATGAGTACAAGGGTAGAGTAAATGAATGAGTGGAAGGGTAACGCCTGAGTGATTGGATGAGTGCAAGGTAGTGCCCGGGTAATTGAATGAGTGCAAGGGTAGTGCATGGGTGAATGTGTGAGTGCATGGATGGTGCTTGGGTGATTGGGTGAATGAATGTATAGTGCCTGCATGATTGGGTGAGTGCATGGATAGTGCCTGGGTGATTGGATGAGTGAATGGGTAGTGCCTCAGTGAATGGATGAGTGCAAGGGTAGGTCCTGGGTGAATGGATGAATGCATGGGTAGTGCCTGAGTGAATGGAGTGCATGGGTAGTGCCTCAGTGAATGGATGAGTGCAAGGGTAGTGTCTGAGTGAATGGATGAGTACATGGATAATGGCTGGGTGAATGAATCAGTGCCTGGGTGAATGGATGAGTGCATGGGCAATGCCTGAGTGATTGGATGAGTGCATGGATAGTGCCTGGGTGACTAGATGAGTGCTTGGGTAGTGCCTGGGTGAATGGATGAGTAGAAGTGTAGTGCCTGGGTGAATGCATCAGTGCAAATGTAGTGCCTGGGTGAATGGATGAGTGCAGGGGTAGTGCCTGAGTAAATGGATGAGTGCATGGGTAGTGTGTGAGTGAATGGATGAGGGCAATGGTACTGCCTGGGTCACTGGATGAGTGCATGGGTAGTGGCTGATTGAATGGATGAGCGCAAGCCTAGTGCCTGAGTGAATGGATGAGAGCAAGGGTAGTGCCTGTGTGTTTGGATGAGTGCATGGGTAGTGCCTGAGTAAATGGATGAGTGCAAGGGTAGTGCCTGGGTGATTGGAAGAGTGCATGGGTAGTGACTGAGTGAATGGATGAGCACATGCGTACTACCTGGGTCATTGGATGAGTGTATGGGTAGTGCCAGAGTGAATGGAAAAGTGCATGGGTAGTACCTGGGTGAATGGATGAGTACATGGGTAGTACCTGGGTGAATGGATGAGTGCATGGGTAGTGCCTGAGTGATTTGATATGTGCATGGTTAGTGCCTAGGTGAATGGATGAGTGCATGGGTACTGTGTGAGTGAATGAATGAGTACAAGCATACTACCTGGGTCATTGAATGAGTGTATGGGTAGTGCCTGAGTGAATGGATGAGCGCATGTGTAGTGCCTGAGTGAATGTATGAGTGCATGGATAGTGCCTGGGTTATTGGTAGAAGGTATGAGTAGTGCCTGGGTGATTGAATGAGTGCATGGGTACTGCCTGGGTGATTGGCTGAGTGCATGAGTAGTGCCTGGGAGAGTGGATGAGCGCATGGGTTGTGCCTCAGTAAATGGATGAGTGCAAGGGTAGTGTCTAGGTAATTCGATTAGTGTATGGATAGTGCCTAGGTGATTGTGAGAGTGCATAAATAGTGCCTGAGTGAATGAATGAGTGCTTGGGTACTGCTTGGGTGATTGGATTAGTACATGGGTAGTGCCTGGTTGATTGTATGAGTATGTGAGTAGCGCATAGGTGACTGGATGAGTGCAAGAGTAGCACCTGGGTCATTGGATGAGTACAAGAGTAGTGGCTTGGTAATTGGGTGAGTGCAGAGATGGTGCTTGGGTGAATGCATGGATACTGCCTGCATGATTGGCTGAGTGCCTGGGTGATTGGATGAGTCCATGAGTAGTGCCTGGGTGAGTGGATGAGTGCATGACTAGTGCCTCGGTGAATGGATGAGTGCATACATAGTCTGGTTTCTTTTTGCCTAGTGCATGGGTAGCATTTAGGTGATTGGATGAGTGCCTGAGTAGTGGCTGGGAGATTAGACGAATTCAAGTGCAGTACCTGAGTGATTGTATGACTGCTTAGGCAGTGGCTGGATAATTGGACAAGTGCAACTGTTGTGCCTGGAAAATGGGATGAGTACATGAGTAGTAACTCAATGAATCCATCACTAGACTAGTGCTTTGACCCATGTAATATATCTCGACCTCCAACCACTGTGAAAAAATAGAAACAGACAAAAATGTATTAGAATTTAATTTCGAACATTAGGCAACCAAACAACATACACTATTTTTTAAGCAAAACTTTAATTCAAAATAGACAAATGTTTTACAGTTTTTTCCTGTTTTCAGCTTTCATACTTGTTCACTTTCAACAGTGCTTTGTATGAAGACTCATCATGAAACAGTAGGAAAAAACAATCAATGGATTGTAACAAAAAAACAAATGTGCACTGTAGATCATCACAACTATGTCATACTGTTTACTGCACTCACTACAATTTTTTTAATACAAGCTTGCTGATAGGTTACTACCTTAATGAACGCTACTATATGTTAAAACTGTTTCTGATATTTTTATATCTGGTACAAAATGTCCAACAATTATGAAGCAGTCTTCATTTTTGCATATCCTTTTGTAAACATCATCCCTGTTAAGCCAAATGCGGTCTAAAATGTTCTTAGTCCATGTATGAAAAACATAGCTCATAGTACTACGTACAAGTTGCTGTAGCTGAAACAAAATGGGACTTTTTCTTTTAGTGGTGAAGAGACTTTTCTCATGCAACTTAAGGCTTCTGGTTTTATAGTACCTCCATTTACTTTTTATCTGTAGTAACACAATGTAGTCCTCAAATCTTTATAAATTCCTTTCCCACAGTTAAAAAGAGTCCTTCATTTCTAACAGCTTGCTGTAAACAATACCCCCAATAGCCCGAATAATGTCTCAGAAACACATAATCCATATATATAACAACACAATACCACATTTTCTTATTCTAGATTCTCCTTAGAACTTCAGTTCTAGAAAAAGCAGATATGATTTGGGTATTTTTTTGGGTAGTCTTGATTTGAATGTCCCTTGTATGTAATTGCACTCTGTCCATCCTGTTTGACATCTTAAACATATTGCGTAGTGTCCAGAGGTTATATTAACTCCTTCATGAAATATGATTGCTATAGTTGTGAAAGTTCTTTTTGAGATTGAAATTTGTGCAGCTTTAACGTTTGTAATTTCAGTTCCTAATTTAGTACCATCCACTCTGCATCGTTGTAGCATGACTATGATATATTTTCCATACCTCTGTAGAAACAACGTTGACCTAAGTTCCGATCTGCAGTTTGGACAGGTCATATCTTGATGGGTGTTTGTAGTTAAATTTTGAAACGGCACAGCTTCACAACCTGGTAATGTCAAGTAGAGGAATCATTCTAAATTGATTTCAGTGCTAGACGTAAATTCACAGTCTTCACAGCTATGGGCCCATTTAAAAGTTAAACCAAATAATTAATTGATATTCACATTTACATTCATATAATAGTCTTAGCATTACCATTAGAAATTCTTGAGCATCCTGCTGAAGATTTTGAGAGAACACTACTGATCCAGTACAGTTATCGGTGAGTTTTATTATTCCAGTAACAGAATGTATAATACTTCAATCACTTCTTAATTCTTCAAGTAAACTACACAGTTGGTAAGACATTCTTTTATCTGTCTTTTCTTTAATAGAATTTGTAAAATGAGGCAAATGATATAGTCCATTTAACACTACATTTGCATAACAGTTCACTCCAGATTTATTATCAAAGTGATAGCCTTGTGTTTCCTCATTGTGCTCTAGTTTTCTTTTTTTTCCTCCTTGTTGATTTTCTTTTTGTTCATCTTTCTGTTCAACTCTGATAGACTGTTTTCATATTTTCCACTTTGGACACAGTATTGCTTTTTGAACCACAGGATACTGGCCTAAATGAGGTGCATATTGAGCTCTTAACCAATTATACTCCGTTACACAGCTCACATCAGCGCTTACTTTCTTCTCATTAAAATCAATCAGAAATAAACCAGACAATGTTCTAATTCACGACAAAGCAACATATGACATTCCTTCTTTGAATACACTACTACCAATATTAACAAGACCTTTATCTACACTTAAACCTTGCGATTTGTGAATAGTTACTGCATACGCTAAAGACACTGGGAACTGCTTTCGCTGGACCTATAAGTTTTTCACAAGTAGGAAACGTACAACACATCTGCCAATGTGCTTAACTTCAGCAATATCATCACATTTTATGGCTAAGTATTCAAGATCATTTCTGTATGAATAATAAACACATTTCATAACTTTATCCATTGCACCATTCACTAGCCCTTCTTCAACATTTAAATTACGACGTAAGATTACACGACAATTTTTACAGATACGTAATTGTTTTTCTAATCCTGCAGTTTTCGACACAGACTTTTCTAAACTATCCAATTTGGCTTGCAGTTGTTCTGTTAGTAGCACTGTATCTCCTTCATGTTCTATTTTATCATGTGCTCTTATTTTGACAATCTCTTTTTCCAGTTGCAATAATTGTTCATTGAATTTACTACACTCCTCAAGAGTTGGCATCAAACAAACAATAGACTTCTCGTCCTTAACAAAACTGTACATTACTTCAGCAGCTCAAACATTACTTGGAAACAAATTTTTGATGAGACAGGTTTGTAATACTGTCTTTCCCTCTTTTGTGAGGACTCCCACTCTTATATACTTTAGTATATCTGCATAATGCATTTCTGAAGCTTGGCGCATATTTTGGATAAACTCTTTGTATTGAAAGCTCTCCCAAATGTTTACATTTCCAATACTTCCTAGTGAATTCCTTGTTTCATTGTGTGGTAGTTTCTTGAATACAGGTTGTCTTTTCAAGGGAGTTAGTTGTACCAGGTCTCCAAATGTATTTAGTGTTTTCCTCCAAAAAGTACATCGTAGTCAGTTTTTAATATTTGCTGCATTCTTAAATGCATCAAAGCTAGCATTAGGTTAGACACCATGCTGACTTCATCAATAATTAGTAGCTTTAATTTCTTTAATGCTCTTGCCACTTCATGACAAGCATCACCAGATAATTTGTTGTATTGTAATTTGTTGTCATGTTCAACAGGCAGCATTAATAATCGATAAAGGGTTACTCCTTTGACATTATGAGCAGCTAAGCCTGTTGGTGCAGTGACTACAAACGACAAATTGGAATCTGTTGTCTTCTGTAGGTAACTTGTCAGTACTTTAATCAAGAAGCTTTTTCCAGTTCCAGCTTGACCACCTATGTACAATAGAACTGGTTTATATGTAGAACATGCACACGTTTTATTCTCATGGAGAAATTCATGTTCTACTTTACCTTATACCTCTTCAAAAATGTATTTCTGATCTACATTCAATTGCTGTATTAGTAGTTCTAGATCCACAATTTCCTGTCCTACTTGCTGCATCGCATTCTCCGCCTCATTCATAGAAATTACAGCTTCATTTTCAATGATTGGCTGTCCAAGAGGATCTTGACTTTCAGGTGCTGAACGTTGACTGCTCTGAGAACTCTCTCTTGCTATCTCAGCAGCAATTGTTTCTTCTTGTTCGAACTCATCTTTCAACATTTGAAGATACACTGGAAACACAGAGCACTCAATGCTGTCTTTCACAGTACTGAATGAGTCTTCATAACAGTCAAATTCTCCAAGTAGCTCACTTTCAGTTCGCCATGGCTTAAACAACTGTAACAAGGCTAAATAGAAAAACTCTCTTTTGTCTGGGGTTTGGCAACTTGGCTTTTGATCGTTGATTAAATTTACTTTGTTATGTCTCACCAAATATCCTTCACATCCAGCCACAGCAAATTTACCTTCATCTATATTTTCACTGACATTACTTCTGAAAGTATAATGTTGAAGTATTTCATAAAGACACATCCTTTCCAGATGACAACTTCTTTTTGGATAGTACATATCCAGCATGTAACTCTTCAGAATAGCTGTACTGTGTAGCTCAAATTCTGCAAGTTATTGAATTTCAGGAAAAGACTTCAGTACTCTGTTACGAGCATTAGCAAGCCCTAAACTCACCCATAGAACTCCTCTAGATTTCGCAAACAAACTTGGTGAGCTTAACCGGTCTACACATTCATAGGAGCCTATCTCTCTGTGAGAAAGCATTTTCAAACTAAAACTGTACAATTTATTTGTAAGACTATTTTCTGATGAAATCTCCTTCCACATCTCTTTCATCTCAGTGTTCTCTGACTTTGATATATAAGATGTAACGTATCGAGTTGTCTGCAACAAATTGTACATCCATGTTTGCATTCCACATCTTCAGAATCACAGGGTTGTAGTCATTAATGTACTTGGAGGCCTCTGTTCATCTTAGGTTGTATGCATTTTTTGGTGATTTCCTTGTAAGTGTATGTCTGACTGCAGACAAAAAGCTGCTGACTCTTCCTTGTGAGATGACAGGTCGTGAGAATCCGAAACATCATCTTGTATAAAATTTCCTTTTTGCTCTGTATTTTCGCTGACATTATTTTCTTAATCTATGATTTTGGAATCATAGAACTTGTTCTCCCAATATGTTGTCACTACTCTCCTTTGAGATGGAGCAAGTTACACAATGCTCAATAAAAGACAACACACTCACCACTGTCTGTTCCAAACTTTGGGGCATCTTTTACCGACAACAGCATGTGAATATGGGGAGCACCTCTGGCTTGGTACTCTTTATGCCAAATGAAATCAATCACTTCACCAAAAGGAGGTTTTGTTTTGTTCAAGATGAAAGCCACCATTGTTTGAAATCTGTGATTAAAATATCTGCAAACATTTGCAGTGTCTATTCAGCACAGTTCTCCTGGCATCTTCAGATGAATGTCTTTTATATTTGAATTTGCCTCCTGCAAGAATTCTAGCAGGTCATCCCATGTATATTCAGCACAACTCAGCATCTGGAACTAAGTAGCTGCTCCAAGGTTTCTCAACATGCACTTGAGTTCGCCATGACGCCGATACCAATATTGATTAGTCCCACGCTGACATGCCATTAGGTTTATTAAATTGTATTTCAAGTGCTCATCTTTTCCTTGAACGTTTTCCAAAAGTTCTCTTGCTGATATATTATGCAAATAAACTTCTGGTTTAAGAATATGATTCACTGCATATGAGAGGCCAGACAAGTCACGCTCAAATAATTGGTGAAATTTAATGAAATACACTGACGAAGTCTAGGATTTTTTTAATAAAGTCTACAACATCTATACTCAGCTGCAGGTATTTGAACAGGCCGCTCATCATACCTGCCACCTACTCCAGTAGGAAAGAGATATGGGAAACACTGAGCTTCTAAACCTTTTTCCCACACACATAATGGAGCTCCTTATGCTTCCTTTATTTGAAACAGCTCAATGGCATCACAAATAACCTCTTTAGAATGCAAAGGGTGGATGCTATAATGTTCATAAATTTCTTCTGTCCTAGATTGATCCACCTTCTCAATCTGACCTGTTGATGGAAATGTCTGATCCTCCATATGTGTGATGTCTTGCAGACTTTCCACATTTCTATAGTAAACATTGTTTTGTACCAGATATAAAGTTGCTTTTTTAACTTTGGTAACATCTACTAACTCCTGCCACGTCTTCTTGTTCTTGGTAGGCACACCATTTACAAGAATTACTAGTCCTTCCTCTAAATCTCTATCTACCCCTACCGTTTCAATGTTTTTCTTGACACCTAATGGCAAATACACTTCTCTACCTTTTAGACCTTTTTGCAGCTCTGTTGGGGGTAACTTGCCTGTCTTTGGCTCCATACGTACTATAGCCTGAAATGGATGTAGAGTTTGGATAAGAATGGACTCATAAATATTTAAACCTTAAAGTGATGCTGGAATGGGCACCAGTTCTAACTTGTTATGCACAGCTCTAGCAGGCATTTTATTATCCTCTAATTTATTGTAGCTGTACTTACATATAACTTGTCATGGGGTCAATTCAAATCTTTCTTCTACAAATAGGTACAGTGCAAACTTTTGCCAGTTATCATTATTCTCTATTTCACTTTTTAAGTATAAGTCAACAGTCCGCGTTTGATTCTTGTAGTGAGTGCATCGACAGAATATACAAACATACTCTGGTTTTTCAGCACATACTGTCTTAAATTTTGTAATCTCATCTTCGAAACTATCAACTGTAGTACCTGTGTCCTGTTCTAAACTCCTCCTGTTATCAACTCTTCAATTTCCCTACAGTCCTGTTCTGGACCAAAGAAACAAAACCGCACATCATCACAAACCTTTTCTACCTCTGACGCAGTATATTGCAAAAGCGCCCTATTCATTTCTCCTAAACAGAAAGCATTAGTTTTCACATATTACAGCCTCCTAACTAAAGTTCGCATTGTTGAGTGGCATACAGCTAACATCCTAAAATGATGAAAGGTGCTTTGGCACACTTTCTTAAGCAAGCTAATGAGTGTCCTTGCAAATGTGTATGCTTTCTCAGCTTGCAAGGATCCAAACCTTGTAAAGTACTTATTTTGTGTTTTAAACTTTGCCTTGGAAATATACGTAGGAATTTTCTTAATATATCAATGGATTGCTGTCTAATACTACAAACACTACTACAATTCCATTTGAATACAGGGACCTGACTATGCCTCCCTTGTACCTGTTCTGCAATAACATCTCCTACATTTCTCGGTACCATCATCTCTTTTGCTATAGCACTGCCATTCTTCATTTCATACCATCGTCTGCTTTCATCAATAGCATGAACTAATCTGTTATCCTGGAGAAAGCGTTCTTCATTAAAGAAAGGCTCTGTACTAGAAGTATGCATCCATTCTCCACTAAAAACTGTACAAAAGCAACTTCTATTCACTAATCTTTTCTTCTGGTTTTGTCTCATCATGCACAACATTATTTGTCAAGAGTCTTCCTTCTATTTAGAATCAAAATTAAAAGCTTCCTCTTCAAAGCAAAGGCCTTATCAACTACTCTCTCAACGTGTTCTTTCTGTTTCAGTGCCTCTCTCCTTCTTCTATACTTCTCCATAGTTCTCTGAAGATTCATAACCACTCTGTTATGAAACATTCTGGTTCTAATTTCCTTAAACTTCCTCTGTCTCCTGGTTAAGGTGCATCCATGTCTTTTACAATCTTTTCTGTTCTTTCAATATACACTTTGTCCACTCTTATTGTTTCTCATAGTCAAAATTTCATTTTCTTTATTTTGTAATCCTGCAAATGTGTGCACATATTTTTAAGAAGTGACTTTGTCCTCTTACCAGTAGCTATTTTTCTTTCACCACTTTTTCTGCAATTTGCCCCTTTTGTAACTCATTTCTGTAAACATACTGTAATTGCTTCTGTTGCTTTTTCGTCCGAGCTTTTGTAGGCATTGTAACTGTGTGCAGTTATGTAGATATTGTTCTGTAAAAAAAAAAAGTATATATACCCTAGCCAATCTACAAACTACTTTATTACTGACTTACACATAATACCAACACAGTTTTCATGTTATATTGCCGTTTTAAATCTACAAATGAACCTAGATATATTACTACATGCACTTACTTCAATATAACAAACCCAGAGCAAAACAGAAAAGTTTATTTATTAGTTACCTTTTAACATTTTTTAGCACCCTCTTGTACAACACAGCTACAGCATATCTCACTTCTCACGAATACATGGTGAAAGAACAGTTTATGCCTTCTGTAGTAAATTTTAAAATGAATATCAAGTCATGAAGGCATATTTACAAGTCCCATGCACTTTCCGGAGCGTCACATTTTTTGACACACCGGCGCTGTAATGTGATGCTCCATATTTACAAATCCATGTAAAGCCACTCTGCGTAGCTTTTCATGGCCTTATAAATACAGGTGCTTTTCAGGTAGTACTTTCCGTGAAAGAAGCATGTCATGCGTGTTGCTGTGGGTGTTCCCACACAACACCCATGGATTGTGCCACATATCCAAATTTACAACAATTTGTAAACCTGGCAATGCGTCAGAATCCTATGCCTCCCTCGTGGAGCTGTAGGGAGATGGAACAAGGAGAAATACTTTTCTTTCTCCTCCTTTTTTCCTGTTTCTATGCATACTGCATTCTGCAGCACACATACAAAGAGGAAAATACCTCTTTTAATTGTTTTTCTACAGGAAGGTGTCCCTTCCTGCACAAAAACAATCTTCCCCACTTACACAGGCACCTCCATTGGCGCATGGCAGCGAGTTGTGCACCAGCACAGGAGACAGCGTAGGGATCCATCATATTGTTGTAAATATGATGTATCCATGTGCTTTGAAAGTAAAGCAGCATGGCGCAGACAAATGGCTTGCAGCTCCACATTTGTATTACTTTCTTCTAAATTTAGCCCCAAGTGTACAAGTACGTACAGTGTCTCAACACAATAAATACAAAAACACAACATAAGACCAATTGGATGCCTCTCTACCACTATGTTATTGGTATATTTACTATCTCACTACTGTTCTACTTAAATGTATCAGATTTAAATTTTGGGAAACGGTGCAAATAACAATCTGCACGTTAATGTCTATCAAAGCATATACCTCACTAATTCTTCCAACTACATGCAAAGAGTATGTCACAGCTTGCATATATAATTCACCAGATGGTTCTAAAAGACTGCATATTCCTCAGTAAAACTTGTAAAAACATGTGTTTGTGGTTGAATACATAAATACTCCCTGGATGATTGAATTGGTGTATAGATAGTACCTAGGTGATTCTTTGAGGATACAGGTAGTGCCTAGATGATTCCCTGAGTATATCAGAAGTCCATGGGTCGTTCTATATCTGCATGTTTGCATGAGTATATCACTACTATCTGGGTGTTTGGATGAGTGCATGAGTAGTACCTGAATGATTAGATAAATGCATGACTAATGGCTCAATAGTTCAATACATGCACAGATACTGGTTGGATGATTAAATGATTGCAACATTAGTGCCTGGATGATTGCAGGAGCACAAAGATAGTATATAGGTGATTTATAGAGTGCATGGATAGTGCATACATGATTGTTTAAGTACATGCATAGCACCTAGCAGATTGGATGAGTGCATGAGTAATGTTTCAGGGATTGCATGACTACTTGGCTGCTGCCCATGTGTTTTTGGTTCAGTGAACAGGTAGTACCTGGGTGTTTAGATAACTACATGGGTAGTGCCTGGGTAATTGAAAAAGTGCATCAGCAGTGCCTGGCTGATTACATGAGTACATGACTAGTGTCTGAGTGATTCCATGACCCAATTGTTAAACCTTGAGGGATTGGATGAAAGTAAGTATACTTTTGGGGTGATTGTATCAGTGCAAGAGTATTCCCTCAGTAATTAAATGAGTACATAGCTACTGGATGAATAACAGGTTTACTACAATAGTACTCTCTACGTAATTTTAGATGAGTGCATGAGCGGTACCTGAGTGTTTGCATGAGTTCATGCGTGTGCTTCAGTATTTCAATGACTGCATGGGTTGTAAGTGTGTGCTTAGATGACTGCTGAGCTTCTGCGCAAATGTTACAATGATTGCATAGTTACAGCCTTTTTAATTGCATAAGTAAATGGTTACTGTCTGGGTGATTAGATGAATGTATAAGTAGTGCCTCCATAGTTCAAAGACTACATAAATTCTGCCTGCCTGGTTTGAAGAGTACATGTGTAGTGTCTAGGTAAATGAATAACTTCATGGATACTGAATCATTGATTTGATGACTGCCTCACTAGTGGTTGGGTGATTGCATGAGTACTTGAATACTGCCTGACTGACTGTGAAAGTATCTTCATTACTGTCAGATACATAACAGTTGTGACTATATATCTGACTCATTGTTTATCTCCTTCTGCCAGTATCAAACTACCTGTTTTACTGTATATATGCTTTGCTACTGAGCTATGTGTGAGTGAAGTCTAGATATCACACTTGGGGGTATATGCATCAACATTACGATTTGCGATTCCCAAATTGCGATTTTTACTGAATTGCACTTTGCGGATCGCAAATTGGAATGCATCAAAAAATCGCTATTATTTTGCGAGACGGTAATATTCGCAATCGCTATTTGCGATTCTGAAATACCGACTCGCAATTTTGTGAATACGCTATTAGCGAGTCGCAAATAGTGATTCCCATAATACCATTCAGCATGATGATGTCAGAATCAGGAAGTGACCACACCATGCTGTTGCCTGTGTGCTGAGAGTGAGGAGGAGGAAGCAGACTGTTGGAGAACAGTATTTCAGAAAACTTTGGAACTTTGAAACCGGTGCAGTTACCAGCATGGCTTTAGAAACACCACAGAAGGAGCGCAAAAGGAAAATTAAATTTAGTGAAAAGGAGTTGGAGATACTGATAGAAGAAGTGGTGAGGAGCCATGAAAAACTGTTTGGAAAACAGTCACTGCAGGTCCCAGAGTCTGAAAAACGAAAATTGTGGCTGGGAATGCAAAGAAAAATAAATGCAGTGGGAGTTTCTCAGCGCAGCATCTCGGATTTGCGCAAAGGTGGTATGACCTGCGGAGTCGTGCCAAAGAAAGGATTGCAGAAAGGCTTGCTGAAGCCAAAAAAACAGGAGGCGGGCCATCCACCCAAACATCACCCACAGCCATGGAGGACCTTGTGGAGTCCACCCTGCAGCCGGAGGCAGTTGTTGGAGTGACTACAATAGATTCCTCAGCACCACCCAGTACCTCCCAAGGTAAGATGCATGCAAATCAACATCCAAATTTTAGTTTTAACAAACAAACTGTGTAAGTCTGATCTGGCTTAGTGTAGAACATAGCATTCCAGACCATGTTTTACTTGTAACACACAAATGCATTATGGGAATTGCAGTCAGCAATACCACAATGGAAGGCTGGTGGGGAGCAAAACAGAATAATTTCTATCAATTGTGACAGGCAAGTCAGTCTTCACACACTGCGTGTGTCAAAAAAACTTTATTCAACAATACAATGGACAAAAGTGAAAACATGTCCAAACATGCTAACTAGTTCTGCACTGTTCAATTTCACAGATGCAGGTGAGCAGGAGTCAGAGGACAGTGAAGGACATGCACTCCAAGAGAGTGTCACGATTCACTCCCTGTGCTCTCGTTCCCATCACCAGGGGGCCGAATTGTGGGGCTTTCCAGTATTCTAATATGCTTCCAGACACTCCCCTGTATGCATATCCTGACTTCCAGGCATTTGGACATCATTTAGGAATTGACATCCATTCCCAATCCATGCCGGGTTTTGTGGAAGTCAGTCTGCTCATGCTGGAAACTCCATTACCTATAGTCCCCTGCTCACTGCTTTGTCTCCACCCCTGCAGGCCAAGGATGGGTGGAGGAATTCAGCTCACCTGTGGCTGGCTGCTGCTAGCCTGCTCACACCAGATGCGCATGAGTACTGTGAGCTCTTTTAAGCCCCAGCTTCCTTCAGCCCAAGGTTGGTCATTGTAGTTGTATACCGGTGAGGCCGATCCTTGTTTCCAGTGTTTCCTGAGCTTTTGATACCCTTGTTTCCAGTGTTTCCTGAGCTTTTGCTATTCCTTGATTCCTGAGCTATAGTTAATCCTTGTTCCTTGATTCCTGAGCTATAGCTATTCCTTGTGCCTGAATTAGCACTGCCTGCAGTGCTACCTTGTTTCCTGAGTTCCTGAGCTATAGATATTCCTTGTGCCTGAATTAGCACTGCTTGCAGTGCTACCTTGTTTCCTGAGTTCCTGAGCTATAGGTATTCCTTGTGCCTGAATTAGCACTGCCTGCAGTGCTACCTTATTTCCTGAGTTCCAAAGCTATAGTTATTCTTTGTTCCTTTTCCTGGGCTTCAGCTACTTCTTGTTCTGATTTGCACTGCTTGCAGTGCTCTCTTGACTCCTTCTTTCCTGAGCTGTAGCTATTTCCTGTTTCCTTGAACCAGTACTGCCTGCAGTGCTACCTTGACTCCTGAGACCTTAGCATTCCTTGTTCCTGAACTGCAGCAGTTTCCCTTGTTCCTGAACTAGCAGTGCCTGCAGTGCTACCTTGACTCCTGAGCCTTAGCATTCCTTGTGCCTGACCTGCAGCAGTTTCCCTTCTCCTGAACTAGCACTGCCTGCAGTGCTACCTTGACTCCTGATCCTTAGTATTCCTTGTTCCTGAACTGCAGCAGTTTCCCTTGTTCCTTAACTAGCACTGCCTGCAGTGCTACCTTGACTCCTGAGCCTTAGCATTCCTTGTTCCTGACCTGCAGCAGTTTCCCTTCTCCTGAACTAGCACTACCTGCAGTGCTACTTTTACTCCTGAGCTTTTGCTCAATTCTTGTTCCTGCCCCAGCACTGCCTTCTATGCTACTTTGTTTTCTTGATTCCTGAACCTGCACTATTCTAGTATACCCTTGTAGCCTCCCCTTCTGTATATCCTTTTCCAGTCCCTGCCTTTCTTCCCATTTCCTTGGTCCCAGTTCTAGTTTGCTGCCCTTCTATTTCTGCTGTCTTGCTTCTGTTACCTTGTATGTTTGTTACCTGATTTCTGCCAAGTGTGCCCTGTGATTTCCTTCCTTTCCTGTTAAGCACTCCTCCTTGCTAGCTCCTTATCTATTGTGCTTGTGTTTAGTTCTACCCCTTTGCTGTTACTGCCTTGCATGTTCCTGTTTGATCGCCAGGATCCGTGGGCACAGCTGATTACCTAGGTGGTGTTTCTTGTTCACTTTGAGTATTGTCTTTGAGTTACTGTTATAACATCACCATAGGTATAAGCTCCACAGACCCTGCATTTGCATACATATCCTATATGTGGGTATTTTCAGTCAGTATCTGTAACAGCAATTGTGGGTGAGGAACTTACTGAGCTTCAGTCTTACCGTGTGGAGCTCCTGAGTGATTTACTCCACATTCCCTTTATTGTTAATGTTGTATTATATATATGTCTTGCACGTCCATCCTGGGTGTAGTTAGTCAGAATGATAATTTGCCTTGTGAGTGCCCTTCCTTTCTGAGTCTTAGCCATCTTGTTCCTTTGTACAGGCTTCCCCTTTGGATCCCTTTTCTCCTCTGACTTCCTTTGTGATCCTGGGCAGCGCTGTACTCCTCTCTCTGTGTACGTTTTCTACCCTGTTCCCAGTCCTTGCCGAAGTCCCTGACTGTGTTCCCGACATAGTCCCGGATAGTCCCTGACAGAGAGTGAGTCCCAGTCAGGAGAAGACATAGCAGTCTCACCAGCAACCATAACACCAGCTCCAAAAAGACGCAGGATCACAGTGGCCCCATTGCTTGCACTTGAAACAGGGGATGAGGGACAACCTGAGCCTACAACAGCACAGCCTGTGAATACACCCACAGCAAGACCACGTGTACAGCAGCAACCTAGGAACATGAGAATCAGGAGCCGCAGGGCAGCTGCAATGATGAGAGCTGACGAAGGCGAGAGTTCCACATCCTACGCTGGTCTAGAGAATGCCATGTTAATGGTACAGCGCCTGCAAGTAAAACACATGCGGTTAATGCAGGCAAACCTTTACAATCTTGCAAGCAACATGGGGGAGATGAGTGACAGTATCAAGCATCTCACAACAGCTGTGCAGGAAGGTCGCAGGGAAAGCAATGAACAATTTGGTGAGATGATTGTTACACTCAGGGACCTATGCAAAGTGTTGAAAGATGATCAGGTGTCCCATCGCAAAAGACACCACCAATTTCTTGGATGCTTGGATGGGTACACTAGGGCCATCAACCGGCTTAGCACAACAACTGCACAACTATCCCAACGTGCAATAGGCATGCAGTTGGAAATGAGCCTTTGCTGCGGAGATGTCGCCAGGGGACTGATCCAATTCACAAATGCTGTGGAGCAGATGCAAACCAATTCTGTTGCTGCCAGTAGTGTTATGGGGGGGAGGATAGTGAGGATGCCTACAGCCACAGTAGCAGCTTGGCACCAGTGATGGAAAGCAGGAGGCACAGCACATGTAATACGTCAGAATCAGAGAGCCCTCAAAGGGATGTGTCTGAGCACCCAGAACGGGCAATGGGAGTGCGAGGACGCAGGAAATAGTGTGGACATGTCCCCAGGATTCTATTTTGGTGAAGCAACCAGAAACTATATTTGTCTGGACTGATGTAAAGTACCATGACAAACATTTATGTCTACCCATCATAATTTTTAGGCCTCGCATGTGTGCAATAACACTACTGTTTGATTTTGGGTTTAATAAATCTAGTTGTCAAAGCAACAATGGTGTGTTGGATTTGATAAATACCCACCTCAAAAATAATTCAGTGTAATTTCTTCACGTCGCTGTCTTCCTTCAGCTGCCCTCGATGCACTTCCTGCTTGTTGTGGTTGTAATGTCTCCTCGTCCTCATCGGGATCACTATCCGATAGTTCAAGTGGTACGCCTCTGGCAGTTGCTATGTTATGCAACATGGCGCAAGTGGCGACTATTTTACAGCAGGTGTCTGGCCTGTACTGCAATGCGCCACCTGTTTTATTATGTAGGCAGCGAAATCGACTTTTCAGCAGTCCAAAGGTCCTCTCAATCACATTGCGCATTGTCCTGTGTGCTGCATTGAACCGTTGTTCACTTGGTGTACTTGGATTCAGGTATGGTGTTAAGATAAATGGGCTCACAGCATATGCGCTATCACCTATGGAGAAACAGCCAATAGATTAGTCACTGCTATGTCTCACACGGAAATGATTATCTGCGTAAGAGAGTGACATGTGTTTACCAAGCAGGAATCCTTCACCAAATTCACCCCCAAGGAGACGTCTATGTATGCCGCTGTGCCTGAAGATTTAGGAATCATGCGTCCTCCCTGAGTATCTTGCCACTATGTCTGTGATGATGTTCTTAGCATTGCATATCACTTGTATGTTCAGTGAATGATAACACTTCCTATTCCTGAGAATGTACTCATTCACTGAGGGGGGGCATATAGCTACATGTGTCCCATCTATGCAACCAATTATATGGGGGATGTTGGATATCTGGTAAAAGTCCATTTTAGTTTCAAGCAATTCCTGTGGGGTATTTGTGAATCTTATGTGGTGGTGCATCCTCAGCAACATAGCATCCAGGAACGCGTTAAAGAAACGCGATAGTGAACTTTGGGATACACCTCCAGCTGCAGCTATTACCCTCTGGAAGCTACCTGACGCTAGGAGGTGCAGGGAACACAGGACCTGCACATGGGTGGGGATGGCATGTGTCCTGCGAATCTGACACTGCAGTAGTGGGTCTAATTCTGCAATCAGATCTTGTATCATTGCTGCATTTAATCTATACTTGCCATAGATTTCCTCCTCTGTCTGCCCCAACAGAGTAACGCGCACTCTGAAAATGCGCTCCTGTATCCTCCTTCTCCTCTGTGCTGCTGCTTTTAGCCTCATCCTCCTCGCCATGACGTAGAGCGCTGCCATTGTGAAACATTCTGAGGACTTCTGGACCTGTTTAAATACTTTCCCAAATGTTTCCCACCTGATTTGATTGTTTTCACCTGGTTACCACCTAGTTTGATTTGGTGGTATTTTGCAATTGCAAAATTGGGATTTCTTACCTATTCGCAATTTGCGATTTTTCATGCATAGCTTTACGACTTCGAAATTGCGATTCGCAAATAAGGAGTCGCAGATTTGGAAATAGCAAAATAGGTAATCACAATAAATTGCGAATTCCAGGGAGATGCTGCGAATTTTGCTTGATGCATGGCTTATTGCTATTTTGCGATCGTAAACGCCTGTTTTTGCGAATCGCACTGTTTGCGATCGCAAAATAGCTTGATGCATCTGGCCTTTGGTATATAAATGCATACATGGCTCTCTAGGAGCATACATTGCTTTGTTACTGAGCATGCACATGCATCAGTAAGTTTCAAAAACGGAAAACAACATTTTAAAAATTTTCAGAGCACAAAACCTTTTGTGAATGGTATAGCTACATTATTTCTCAAATACTTCTTCTGCTTCTAAAACATATATTCAGCATTTTCCAAACAAATGTTACACTCCAAATGAAGTTAGCACAAGAACTCTCAAGGCATTCTGCACTATTAATCCTTCTCAATTTCAAACAAACCACGTTTAAAGAAAACACACCACCCTCACCATATACATGACATTTTTATCAGCCTTACTGAAAATAGATCACCATGTAAACATATATGTAATTTCTTAATAGATGTACACCTTTAATCCATCTTTCCAAAAATATGTACCTCTCTGCATCTTTATCTAAACCCAAAAGTCCCACCGTATATATAGCTATCTGTAACCACAAGAACCATATTTCACCATCTAAGCATATGCTAAGCGATCATATAAGTTAAAAACCACATTGACAAACACTTCCAAATATATGCCTAACAAGTATTACTTTTTTCTAATTCATATACTGGCAGATAACATGTTCTCATCTTTTATTTGTGACTACCTTACTTCTGTTTAATAATGTTACTAAAACTACTACAACTCCCAGAATGCAAATGACAGATGTATCTCTTCTGCAAATGATATTTAGACATTTAAAACATTCTTAGTTCCTCATTACAACTTTCCACAATACTATACTATTATTTTTCAATAAAGTACACAATGTAATAAAGAGTCACTAATTCATTTTCTCTTACTTCCCAAAAAATTCACCACTAACCTCTTCAACATATACCCTCTAATACATACAGTTCATCTGAAACATTTTTTCAAATCACTGTGATACTCTTTTTTATCAAACCCCTATATACATCTTCATTTCTAGTGTAATTTTTCAAAAGAATTAAAAAGTTATGTACAAACCAGTGAATTCAGTTGGTAGATTATATTGTTGGTTTAGCTCTTTCTGGATAGTTTGACACTGTTAGGATTTGTAAAACCTAAGCACAAGAATGGTACACCACTCTTATACAAAGAAACCATGAAATGGCAACCTCTTCAACTTTGCACTCTGTGATCATGAGGTAGGCAGCAAATGAAATCATGTCTTTTATTTTAGAATGCACTATCTCCACTTGTGAATGGTTAGTATCTATTAACCCTTTCCCGCCCTTTAAAAAAGATCATATCGATGTGCATTTGCGATGTATTCGCGATGATCACAGCGGAATCACAAAACAAAATGGGAGTTCTAACCTATATCTAGCTTCATTAAAAAAATTTAAATACTACACAACAGTTTATTACATAGTCCTGATTTGGAAAATAAAGCTTGCCATTACTTAAATCGTGTCATCACTCTTCAACTTTTAAAAAAATGTTCTGTCTCTTTAACACCCTTCCCCTTCAATACACTCTTAGCTCAGTGAACCTAACAACTCAGTGGAACCAGTAGGTCACAAGTTCGCAACACATTCTAGAAGGAACATGCTACTTCCAAATGAGATACAGCAGGTGTGATTTACTCCACAGATTCAAAAGCATATCAATGTCTGTATTACATTTCTTTTTTTAAACAAAAGCCAATAAGAAGACTTCTTCCTGAGGCATCCAACACACTACCTAATTGTATTCACTTTCATGGTGACAGCATCCAATATATATATGTATATTTTAAAACACCTCAGTTTTAACTGCTATTCCTTTGGAAAACTACCTCATTCAGCTCCAGCCTTCTCCGTAGTACTATTGCTCCTTTACTTCAAAAAGCTTAGAGTATATATTGTGGGCCACAGCTATATCTATTGGGCAAAAGAGGCTGCAAAAAAAAGAGGTATTGACAGGGACTTGGGTTTGCCAAATGTGCCAGATTACTTGGTTTGGCCAGAGAAGGTTAAAGTTTCATCAGTTGCTGTCTTTGGTTAAATCCATTGTGGATTCCCAAACTCCTCACCTCATGATTGTGCACTGTGGTGGCAATGACCTAGGCACATTAACTGTTGTAGGGCTGGAAATCCTAATGAAAGAAACCTTTGCAGAACTTATGTCGCTTTTCCCTCTCACTGTCTTGGCGTACTCTAATATATGCCAAAAACAGAAATGGAAGTGGTAAAATCAATTCTGTCCACAGATTGACAAAGCCAGGAAACATGTTAATAAAACTGTTTCTGTATTCCTCAGAGACCATCGTATGGGCTGTATCTATAACAACAATCTGCGTTTTAACATGCATAGAATTTATAGAATTGATGGAGTGCACTTTACAGATGAAGGCAACAGGGTGTTTCTAAGTAACCTTAAACTCTGCATCTCGTCAGCCATTTACACACAACCAACACAACGGCTCTTGTCAGAGCTACCCTAGTACCAGAAATATTGTGCATTTTTCTTTTAAAAGGTATTTTTTTCTTTCGTTTTTGGGGACCTTTGTAACGACGTCGCGATGCCTGCGGATGTGTCGCATAACGGAAAACAAAAGCAGACATTCAATGACCACCAACACACCCAAAAATAATATGTAAAAAACCCTTCTGAACATTGCACTACACATATTACTATATGCATACTTCTTTCAAAGCATGTTTAAACTCAAATGTATCTACTAAGTTTCTTTAAAAACCATCTTTCAGACCTATTTCCCGTTTTCACGGTTATTTGGGACGTCACGATGACATTGTTAACCGCGACGATCACGCCTTTTCCATAAATTGTAAAACACATATATCCACACATATTACAGTATTTTACACACAAGGGGTTTCTTACAGTATTCTCTAAAGTCATGTTTTTCTAGAGATTTTATATAAAAACCATCTCAAAAACCTATTTTCCATTTTTGTGGTGACGACGGAGATTGCGATGACGTCGGTAATCACGATCCCCGTGGACACGTCGGGAAAACAGAAAACAAAAGCAGACATTCAATGGCCACCAACACATCCAAAAATAATTTGTAAAAAATCCATTCTGAACATTGCCCTACACATATTACTATATACATTCTTCTTTCAAAGCATGTTTAAACTTATATTTTTCTACTGGGTTTCTTTTAAAAACCATCTTTTAGACCTATTTTCCGTTTTCGCAGTTTTTTCGGGACTTCGTAATGATGTCGTTAGCCGTGGCGATCGCGCTTTTCTATAAAGTGAAAACATATATATGCACACATATTACAGTACTTTACACACTAGGGTTTATTACTGTACAATTCAAAGTCATGTTTTTCTAGTGTATTTCTAGAACAACCATCTCTAAAACCTATTTTCCGTTTTCGCGGTGAGGCCGGAGATGGCGATGACGTCAGTAATCGTGACCCCGCGGTTACATCTCGAAAGCAGAAAGCAAAAGCAGGAATTCAATAGCCACCACACATAAAAAATGTATAACTATATAATTAATTCTAACCATCACGGTAGATAACTCACTATATAAATAACTCTATAAAAATATTTATCAAAATCTCAATATCTCTACAACAATGCATATTAATGATTCACTGATATATTTGTTTATATTTCCACCAATATTCGTGACGACGTTGATAGTCGTGATGTCCCAGTGATGGCACATGGGGGAACCGCACTGGCGGTCGCAGGGTCATTGCGAAAATATCGCACGAGATTAAAAGATCTATTTTGGACACAAAACTTGTGTCACTTACACCCCTATTTCTCAACCATGGGTCAGAGTGTCTCCAACCTGACCCCTTATGTGGGCTTTCACACAAATGTTCAGCCCCAGGAACCATTCCCGATAGATAAAATGGCAGTCGCAACTTTCTATTCAGATTGCGTCCAGCCAATCAGATCATTCCCGTTGGCGCATGCATTTGCGATTCATTGCGAAACCTCCATGAAATATCCGCAGCCAGAGATATCACTATAATTTTTTAATTACATTTCTCAACAACTACTGAATGGATATACACCAAATAAGCAAACGGCACTTCCTTGAACCGACATCTACCTCCGTGCCAAATGTGGTGTAAGTCCCTTAAGCGGTTCAGGCTGTGGGTATGGCTAAATATTCCTATGGGAATTAACTTTACAAATGTAACCTTAGTTCGTGCACCAAATTCTTGTCCCCACTGCATGAATCACCCCCAAAAGTTCCATAACAATAGTACCCACCGTAACACTTTTTGGGGAAATTTCAGGCAGATTGGTCAAACGATGCCAAAGTTATAGCCAAGTCAAAAAATGCTTTTCCTACGGAAACTAGGTCCTCACTATAACTACCTATATATATATCTATCTATCCAGCAGCACACCTCCATCACTGGGAGCCCCCAACCCTGCAGGGCGGCTTTAGTTTTCACGGGGACAGAGCTTCCCATTGCAGTACATCACAAGCACAAGAACTGCTTGTTGCTTTATTTCATAAATACAAGATGCAGCAATTTACAGTTCCTTACGCATTTCGGCCTTCCCAATAAGCCTTGCTCACATCTGAGTTGGCTCAGAATGAAATGTCCCATGCTTTTAAATCAGGGCTAGCACGTGACTCTATGGTATGTAGTAAATGGCCTGCAATTCCCAGAATACACCTAAAATGTAATCAGTTAATTCACTGGAGAAAAGGTGTTAATTATGATAATGCTGAAATAGCATCCAGTCACCGCACTTTAATAATTCAAATGATACTGTTTAAGTGCAAGAAAAGTTCCAAAAAAACTTGGCAACATGCTTTTAATAGCCCAATAAATTCATAAGTACCACACTTGTCGTAGATGCTGCCATCATCCAATAAATGTCACTTAAAACATTAAGAAGTCAGGAATCGCCAAGAGGAAAGAAAATCCCTCTCTTCTCCTTTTCTCACCTCTGTGTTTAAGAGGCGAGCGGGTCATGCTCCCCTGTTTAAATCCAGCAGCACACCTCCATCACTGGGAGCCCCCAACTCTGCAGGGCGGCTTTAGGTTTCACGGGGACAGAGCTTCTCGTAGCAGTACATCACAAACACAGGAACTGCCAATGGCCAAGTCATGGAACAGCTTGTTGCTTTATTTCGTAAATACAAGATGCAGCAACCTCCATTTCCTTACACGCTTAGGCTTTCCCAATAAGCCTTGTTCACAAGTGAGTTGGCCCAAAATGAAATGCCCCATGCATTTAAAACAGAGCTAGCACGTGACTCTATGGCACATAGTATATGGCCTGCAATTCCCAGATTGCACCTAAAATGTAAACAGTTATTTCACTGGAGAAAGGTGTTATTGGGCTATTAATAGCACGTGGCCAAGTTATTTAGGAGCATTTTTGCACTTAAACAGTATCATTTCAAATTTTAAAGTGTGGTGGATGGGCGCTATTTCAGCATTATCATAATTGACAGCGCCATAGTATTAAATAACAATTGCAACATTTCGACATACTTTCCTGTGTATGTTTAATATTAATATTTTTCATTGTGTGAGAGAAAGTGCTGTTACTATCTAATTCCTTATATTACACTTGCACTAGTTACATTATAAAACTGGGTGTTATAAAATATTCAATTTATTTACAGAAATTAATAAATGCTATCAAATTATATACCCTAGTTGTTCCCTGTATTGTCAGTGACTGCAATCACTATTACTCCTGTGAGTGGTCCTTACCTTGGACTACTGGTTATAGGTACCTTTCAGGTGTGTGCCAGAAGAGTTTATTTAATGTTTTAGTTTTTTTTTAATTATATTTTTTATTATTTGCAAATTTGTTGCGAAAGATCGTGTTACGTAGATTCTGGTATCACGATTAGTAGTGAATTTGGTGGGATCTTTGAAAAGTATAGAACACTATATACACATATTGTAATTAATGTTTGAAGTCAGTAGTTTTCTAATATAATGTAAAAAGTAATATTTTTGTAAGTAATTTTTTAGGTGATCACTTTTTATTCTAATTCATGATTTTGCGATGAGGCAGGCATTTACGACAATGCCGGAATTTGCGAATATCACCTGCCTATGTAACAAAGGGATTTAATTGGACAAGATACTTTTCAATGATCAACAAAGGAACTCCCCACCCAGTTTTTCTTTTTCACACTTCCAGCAGAGAGATTAGAGGTTCTTTGCAACTCTGTTGTATTTTCCAATACTGGAAGTGCATTTGGAGTTTTTGTTGTTTTCATTCAACAAATAAAATCGCATCAATCAATCAATCAATCAGACATTTGTAGAGCGCGCTACTCACCCGTGAGGGTCTCAAGGCGCTAGGGGAGGGGAGAGCAGCTACTGGTCGAACAGCCAAGTCTTGAGACGTCTCCTGAAGGTCAGCAGGTCCTGGGTCTGGCGCAGGTGAAGGGGGAGGGTGTTCCATGTCTTGGCGGCGAGGTGGGAGAATGATCTTCCGCCGGTGGTCGTACGGCGGATGCGTGGGACGATGGCAAGTGCGAGGTCGGCGGAGCGAAGCTGGCCGTTCGGGGTGTAGAAGGACAGTCGTTCGTTGAGGTATGCTGGTCTGGCGTTGTGGAGTGCTTTGTGAGCGTGGGTGAGGAGCTTGAAGGTGATCCTCTTGTTGACCGGGAGCCAGTGTAGATCTCTCAGGTGGCCGGTGATGTGGCTGTGGCGAGGGAGTCCGAGGATGAGGTGTGCGGAGGCATTTTGTATGCGTTGGAGTCTCTTCTGTAGTGTGGCCGTGATTCCTGCATAGAGGGTGTTGCCGTAGTCCAGCCTGCTGCTGACGAGTGCTTGGGTGACCGTTCTTCTGGTTTCGGTGGGGATCCATCTGTAGATCTTGCGGAGCATGTGGAGGGTGTTGAAGCAGGATGAGGAGACCACGTTGACTTGCTGGGTCATCGAGAGCGTTGAGTCCAGGATGACTCCCAGGTTGCGTGCGTGGCTGGTGGGTGTCGGGGCAGTTCCCAGCGTGGTCGGCCACCAGGAGTCGTCCCATGCGGAGGGGTGGAGCCAAGGATGAGGACCTCCGTCTTGTCCGAGTTCAGTTTCAGCCGGCTGGTCTTCATCCACTCTGCAACGGCCTTCATTCCCTCATAGAGGTTGGATTTGGCGGTGGCCGGGTCCTTGGTGAGGGAGAGGATCAGCTGGGTGTCGTCGGCGTATGAGACGATGTTGAGGTGGTGTGCACGGATGATGTTGGCGAGCGGTGCCATGTAGATGTTGAAAAGGGTCGGGCTGAGGGATGATCCTTGGGGTACGCCGAAGGTGATCGTGGTGGCTTCGGACCTGAAGGGGGGAGGCGGACTCTCTGCGTTCTGCTGGTGAGGAATGAGCTGATCCAGTCCAGGGCTTTGTCTCGGATCTCTGCATCTTGGAGGCGTGTGCACAGGATGTGTTGGCAGACTGTGTCAAAGGCAGCCGAGAGGTCCAGGAGGATGAGGGCCGCAGTTTCGCCATTGTCCAGTATGGTCCTGATGTCGTCAGTGGCGGTGATGAGGGCGGTTTCGGTGCTGTGATTGCTGCGGAAGCCGGATTGGGAGGAGTCCAGGATGTTGTTCTCCTCTAGGAAGTGGGTCAGTTGTCTGTTGGCGGTCTTCTCGATGACTTTCGCCGGGAACGGGAGCAGGGAGATGGGTCAGAAGTTCTTGAGGTCCTTTGGGTCCGCCTTGGGTTTCTTGAGGAGGGCGTTGATCTCGGCGTGTTTCCAGCTTTCTGGGAAGGTGGCGGTCTCGAAGGAGCAGTTGATGATCTTTCGGAGTTGGGGTGCGATGATGGAGCTTGCCTTGTTGAAGATGTGGTGGGGGCAGGGGTCGGAGGGTGAGCCGGAGTGGATGGTGTTCATGATTTTGATGGTGTCTTTGTCGTTGACGTTGTGCCAGGAGAGTAGAGGGTCGATGTGCTTGGTGGCTGTAGAGTCGGGGGTGATGGTGTCTGTCGTCGGTGTCTGGGTGTCGAAGCTGTTGTGGATGTCTGCGATCTTGTGGTGGAAGAAGGTAGCCAAGGAGTCGCAGAGTTCTTGTGACGGCGGAATGTCATTGGAGCAGGAGCTGGGGGTGGCGAGTTCTTTCACGATGTTGAAGAGCTCTTTGCTGTTGTGTGCGTTCTCGTCAATGCATCTGGTGGAAGTGGTCAGCAAGAGCCAAACCCTGAAGAGGAGAATTGTTTGATGATGAACCCCCAGCAAAGCAGCAATCCATTACCTGGGATTTCTTTACTATCCCCCCATGGGAGAAAAAAGCTGTGGCTAAACACGTAAAGTGCTCGTTGTGCAAAAAAACTCTTTACAGGGGAACATCTAAGAAATACTCTTGATGAACCACAAGTATGTTGAGCCACCAGAAGACATGCCACAGCAAAGAGTTGAAAAAAGCAGAGAGGGAGCGCAGTGCAGGAAAACCATCTACTTCTACTGCAACTCAAATTACACCAGGAGAGGCAATTGCCACCAAAGTGGCGCAACATCTGCCAGACAAGTCCCCAGTACTAAGAAATATAGGAACATTTTGTCTGGAGTGCAAAATAGTCCTCACAGTGGGGCAACAATTGATTACTGCAGTTCTGTAAGCAGCAAAGTGTCACACTTGTTATTTTTTTCTTCTTGATTACTGCAAACATGACACTTGTTACCATATTTTAGAGTGTCTTCACCTAATATTCTTCCCAGTTGGCATTTTATTTCTGAAAAAAGTTAAAAAGTACCAAAACGACCCAAAAAAGGTTCTCATTAGAACCGACTTTCATGGTTTAAAAAAAGATAAACTGTATGTGTCTGTATGTGTAAGAAATAGTGTGTGAATGTATGGGTGACTAAGTGGGTTTCTTAGTGACTGTATGAGAGTGACTGGGTGGGTGAGTGTCTGTATAAATGAGTGACTGGGTGTGTGAATGGCTGTATGACTGACTGGGTGTGTAAGTGGCTGCATGAGTGAGTGAATGGCAGTGTGAGTGGCTGTATGGGTGACTGAGTGGGTGTCTTGGGGTAACTGAGTGACTCAGTGGAAGAGTGTCTGTATAAGTGAGTGACTTGGTGTTTGAGTGGCTGTATAGGTGAATGACTTGGTGTGTGAATGGCTGTATGAGTGAATGACTGGATGACTGAGTGCCTGTATGGGTGAGTGGGTGGGTGTGTGAGTGGCTGTATCAGTGATTGAGTGGTTGTTCCAATGGAGGTATGAACAAGTCACTAGCTGTGTGAGTGGGTGTATGGTTGAGTGACGGGGTGTGAGCGGCTATATGAGTATGATATTGGGTGTGTGAGAGGCTGTATGGGTGACTGGGTGTTTTGGTGGGTGTATGACTGAGTGACTGAGTGATTGAGTCTCTCTATAAGTGACTGGGTGTGTGAGTGGTTGTATGAGGGAGTGAGTGACTGGGTGACTAAGTAGCTGTATAAGTGTGAAGTGAAACTGGGTGTGAGTGGCTATATGGATGATTGAGAGGCTCTGTATGGTTGTATAAGAGATTGAGTGACTGTGTGAGTGACTGTATGAGTGAGTGAGTGGCTGTATGGACAACTAAGTGATTGTGTAAGTAATTCAGTGGGTGTGTAAGTGCCTATATGGCTGAGTAAGTTGATGTATATTTAATTAGCTGTAGTAGTCAAAGAGTGGCTGTGTCAGTGACTGTATGGGTGATTAAGTAACTGTGTGAGTGCCTATATAGGTGAGTGAATATGTGTGTAGGTTGCTGCATGGGTGAGTGAGTGGGTGTGTCAGTGTATGCATTATTGTCTGTCTGGGTGTCTCAGTGTCTGTATCAGTGTGTGCCTGGATGTGGTAGTGTATAGAACAGTGTGCCTTGATGTATTAGTGTATACATATGTGTGTGCCTGGGTGTGTCACTGTATACATCAGTGCATGCCTGGGTATGCCACTGTATGCATCAGTGTGGGCTTGGATGTATCAGTGTATGCATCAGTGTGTGCCTGGGTGTGTTAATGTCTGCATCAGTGTGTGCCTGAGAGTGCTATTGTATACAACAGCGTGTGACTGGGTATGTCAGAGTGTGTATCAGTGTGTGAATGGTTGTGTGAGTATCTATATGGGTGAGTAACTGGGTACGTAAGTGTCTGTAACAGTGAGTAAGAGTCAGTGCATTTATGTAATGCTGAATACGTATGACAGTAGCTGCATAAGTAATTGACTGGATGTGTTAGTAACTGTATTGGTAAGTGAGTAAGTGTATGTGTCACTGTTTAGAGGAGTGAGTGGATGTCTTTCTAGCTGTAGGGTGAGTGATTGGGTGTATCAGTAGTTACAGGGAGAGTGACTGGGTGTGTTAGTGATTGTATGGATGACTGAGTGGTTATATGAGTTAGTATGGGTGAGCGAGTGCATTTGTTAATTCTTGTATTAGGGAGTAAGTGAGTGTGTAAATATCTGTATGGGTGAGTGCATGTAGTAGTAGATGTATTCTTAAGTGAATGAATGATACTGACTACATCAGTGACTGGTGGGTGTGTGAGTAGCTGATTAAGTGAGTGACTGGATGTACGAGTGCCTCTATCATTGTGTGTCTGGATGTCTCAGTGAGTCTATGAAACTCTACCTTAGTGTATACCTTTACATTGTTACTTTGTAGAAGTAGTAAGAAAGACGAAATTTGTAAATTACTTTACTTCAATAGAAGTGTCATTCATTTATTTAAAAAGAAAAAGAACACAAACATAAATTGGTATTACTTTTGCAAAATTCCTTGATAAACATTGAGTTTCTTCAATGCATAAGTTCATACTATAAACCAAGTAGAAAATATTTATTATGCTCTAATAGTATTTATCATTATACTAAAGCATTTCCTTTTCCCTCTCTTTACTGTTCTCAGCTTTTGTAATTGTGCACCATAATGAATGTACATTATACATTTTCATGCTTGAACAGTGCAAATAAAACATTCACAAAGACCCTTCTTGTCAATTCAGCACCTGCTCTTTTCCTTTTCTGTATTAAATGTTGGTGCTTTTCCCATCATTTGCCAAACAAATGGCATCTGGTGTCAGTGAGAATCAGTCGCCACACCCTGTTGGACATAGTTTTTGGAGGGCCAACCCCAAGCAAAGCAGCAATAAATTGCATGGGAGTTTTCTCATCACCTCCAGGGAACAGAAAATAGTGCCAAAGCATATGATGTATGATTTCTGCGAGAAGACCCTCTCCTGCAGTATCTCAAACAAATACTCATGTGGTGTAATACAAGTACGTTAACACATCTGAAGAGATATAACTCCAACCACTGTTGAAAAAGAAAAAACAACATAAATATAAATTAGTATTACATTTCAAGAAACAAAACGGTGCACCTTTTTTATGCTGTAACAGTATATTACATTATAGTAAAACATCTCATTTTTCCCTTTTTCTGTTCTCAGCTTTTATACTTGTACACCATATATGATGTAGTGTATAAAGCTCTATCCTTGAACAGTGGGGAAAAGAATCACATAGATAGTAGAAAGAAAACTGCACAGTATATCACTACAAATACGTGACACTATGTATTGCACTCACTACTAACACTTAATCAATTGTTTTATCTACAATTTCTAAACTAACCTACTACAAACGTGTCCTAAAAATAATTCTCTTATTACGATAACTAGTACAATAGTACTAATATATATGAAGAAGAATTTTATTTTGGAGACCTTTTTCAGAGATCACCCTAGTAGGCCAAATGAGATCTAAAACACTGATGATCCATGTAGACAAAATATCATACATTACTTTTTTTCTAGAAATAGTATGTAGAACTTTGGTTAAGGAAACAAAACATGACAATTTTTTTGTTTGAAAAGCAGTTTTGTTTCAATTTAAAGTTGTTGTGATTGCATTACGTCCATCCAGTTTCACTCTTTAATTAGACAGTGCATTTTCCAGATGTTATATTAACTCCTTTGTGGAAGATAAAAGGACTCTAGAATTTTGGAGAACTTTTAGTGAGAACACCCCTGATAGGCCGAATGATATCTAAAACACTGATGATCCATGAAGAAGAAACACTGTACATTACTTTTTTCCAGAAATACTCCTTAGAAGTTTGGTTGAAGAAACGAAAGATAAGATTTCATAGTTTGAAACGCAGTTTTGGTTTGAATGTAGGGGTGCTGTCATTGCATTCCGTCCACCCAGTTGCACTCTTTAAATAGACAGTGTAGTATCCAGATGTTACATTAGCTCCTTTGTGAAAGACAATAGCTATAGTAGTATAGGCTCTTCTGCAAAATTATATTGGTCCAGCTTTGAAGTTTGTAATTTCGTTTTCCAATTTAGATTATACCTGGGCATGTAATTGCGCTCCGCTCACGGAGTTTTCCCACAGCTTGTAGCACGCGGAGTTCCAAAAATCCGCTCCGAGCAGGGTAGTGGAGTTTTTCCTCGCTCGTGCTCACCAATGTCAAGTTGGCGAGTGCTAGCGAGGAAAATCTTTCACCAGACCACCTCCTGGTCACAGATGACCGCTACCGCTCAAATTGAGAAACTTTCCGTTCACGTTGAGGAAGCTGCCGCTAGAGTAGAAAATCTACTCGAGTGGCAGAATGAATCAGTGGCAGAATCAGTGCAAACAACATGACCTAACGCACTCCGCAGCTTGCAGAACTCCGCATAGTGTTGCAGAGTTTTGGTCACTTCGCGGAGTTCTGCATAGCGGAACTCCGCAAAGTCCACACAGGCCTAATTTAGATCCATCTGCTCTGTATCATTGCTACATTAATATAAGGTATTTTCTACTTCTTCGTATGTGATACATAGACATAAAATCTGATCTAAAATTGGTCAGGTCATATTTTAGTTTTCATTTTTAATCAATCTGTCAAAAGGCACAGTTTTGGAATCCGGTAGTGTTAAGTACAGAAATCACTCAGAATTGATTTTAGTGGTAGACACTCATGGTTCCATGTGCAACTCAGCCCAAATAAGTAATCAATACTTATTTCTTCTTTTCTAAGACTCCAAGGATGACCCATTATAAATTCCTGTGCATCTTGTTGAGTGTCGGAGTAAATACTACAGATCCACTAGATATATCTACTAGATCTCAAATGACTGATGCACAGTTTATTGCAATCCTATCACTATGCAAACGTTGCAGCAAACAACAGAATGCAGAACATAATCTATTCTGTGGTTTCTGTTCAATCGCATTTACAAGATGTGGTAAATGAAACAGTAAATTGAGAACAACATTTGCATAGCAGTTGACACCAGAAGTGTTAACCTACAATATCTTCCTCATTCTCCAGTTTTTTCTTCTTAACGCCTTTCTTGTTCTCCTTCTTTTCAGCAACATCCGTAGATTCTTTTATGAGCTTCCGCTTTGGACATATCCATTTTTCATGAATGGGATACTGTCCTAAATGAGGAGCGTCTGCACGTCTTAACCGATTGTACTCTCTGACACAACTTGCATCAGCACTAACTTTCCTGTCATCAAAATCGACCACAAACAAACCGGACAATGTTCCTACTCGAGACAGTGCAACATATGACATACCTTCTTTAAATACAGTACTGCCAATAATAATAAAAGCTGCATCTACACTTAAACCTTGAGATTTATGGACAGTTACAGCATATGCTAGAGACACTGGAAATTGCTGCCACTGGACATATAAGTCAGTTTCAAGCAAAAAAAGCACAATACATTGGCCAATCTGCTTCACGCCATCAATCTGATCAAATCTGATTTGATCTAAGTATTCAACCTCATCCCTATTTGGAAAATTTATGAAATAAATAACTTTGCCAATAGCACCATTTACTAACCCTTTCTCAACATTTAAATTAAGCCGCAAAATTACTCTTCAGTTTTTGCACATGCACAAATACTTTTCTAGTCTTTCAGTTCTTGATACAGACTTCTCCAAAGAATGCAATTTTGCTTGTAGTTTTTCAGTTAGTACTATTGTTACTCCCTGAGGTTTCATCGATAGCTGTAATTTTCAAAATATCTTCTTTCTCTAGTGTCAGTAATTGTTCGTTAAAATTGGAGCACTCTAGAAGTGTAGGCATTAAACAGACTATGGATTTGCCTTCTTCAATGAAATTGCACATTAGCTGTGCTGTTGTGTTGTTAAAAGAAAATAGTTTCTTGATAAATCAATCAATCAATGAATCAAGGGTTGGAAAAGCTAACTACTCACCCGTAAGGGTCTCAAGGCGCTGGGGGAGGTGGGGAGCAGTTCCATCTAAGTGTTGGGGGCCCTTCAAAGAGCCAGGTCTTGAGGTCCCTTCCAAAACTTGGGTAGCGTGGGAGATAGTGTGAGGTGGAGAGGTAGGGTGTTCCAGGTCTTGGCAGCGAGGAAGGAGAAGGACTTTCCTCCGGTTTTGGACTTGCGGATCCGTGGGACAGTGGCTGCAGGCTTGGCGGAGTGGAGGTTTCTTTTGAGTGCGTGGAAGGAGAGGTGGCTGTTCAGGTATGCTGGTTCGGCATTGTGGGGGGCCTTGTAAGCATGGGTTAGGAGTTTGAAGATTATTCTTCTGCCTGCCGGGAGCTAGTGGAGTTCGCGGAGGTGTTGAGTGATGTGGCTGTGCTGGAGGAGGTTGAGGACCAGTCTGGCTGCGGCGTTCTGGACATTCTGGAGCTTGTGGAGGTTTTTCTAGGTAACGCCGGTGTAGAGTCTGTTGCCGTAGTCAAGTCTGCTGCTTATGAGTGTGTGAGTGACGGTCTTTCTGGATTGAGTGGGGATCCATCTGAGGGTCTTTTGCAGCAGGCAGAGTGTGTTGAAACAGGCCGAGGATACTGAGTTGATCTGGCGGTCCTTAGTGAGCAATGCGTCTAGTATGATGCTGAGGTTTCATGTGTGGTCCATCATGGTGGGGGAGTTCCTAGCACAGAGGGTCATGCAGAGGGGGTGGATCCCAAGATGAGGACTTCTGTCTTGTCTGAGTTGAGCTTAAGGCAGCTGGTCTTCTTCCAGGTGGTGACAGCTTTCATCCCTTTTGGAAGTTGTGCCTGGTGACGTTGGATTCATTTTTGAGGGAGAGGATCAGCTTTGTGTTGTTGGCGTAGTAGATGATGTTGAGTCTACTTGTTCCTGATGATGGTTGCGAGGGGGCCATGTAAAAGTTGAAGAGGGTGTGGCTGAAAGAGGAGCCCTGGGGCACTCCGCAGTTGGTCTCTGTTGGTTCCGAGAGGTATGGCAGAAGTCTGACCCGTTGTGTTCTGCCTGTGAGGAAGATATGGATCAAGCCAAGGGACTTGGGAGATGTCCAGGATGTAGGTTGTTGACTTTCTGAAGCACGTTTTCCCTCTTTAGTCAGAACTCCTACTCTAATGTCCTTCAGCATATGTCCATATTCCAAATCAGTTGCTTGAGGCATATTCTTCACTAGTTCCTTGTATTCAAAATTTAACCAAATATTTACATTGCCAATACTTCCCAAAGAATTTCTTGTTTCATGATGGAGAATTGTCTTGAAAACTGGAGGTCCTTTGAAGGGGTAAGTTGCAGTAGGTCACCGAAGACAATGAAATGCTGTCCCCAAGCAGAACTTCATACTCTGTTTTTAAAATCTGCTTCATTCTTAAGTGTACGAAGGTAAGCATTAAATTTGAAACCATGCTCACTTCATCGATGATTAAAAGCTTCACTTTCTTCAATATTCTTGACACCTTATGACAAGCTTCACCAGATAACTTCTGGTATTCCATTTTATTGTCATATTTAACAGGTAGCATAAGTAGTCGATGTAAAGTAATTCCTTTAATGTTGTGTGCAGCTAATTGAGTTTGTGCTGGTACTACACAAGATAAATTTCATTCTGTAGTCCTCTGTAGATCAGCGGTGAGAACTTTAATTAGAAAGCTTTTCCTGATGCCAGCTTGACCACTGATGTATAGAATTATATTGGCTTAAAAAAAGAGCATTCACATTCTTTCTTGTCTTGCAGAAATCCATGTTCTATTTTATCTTTTACTTCAACTTAAATTTCTTTCTGTTCTTCATTTAGTTGTGCTACTAAGTGTTCGTAATCAACACTTTCCTCTCTTGCTTGTTGCATTGCAGTCTCCACCTCATTCATAACTATGCCTGCTTCTTTTTGAATAAGTGGTTTTCCAAGAAAATCTTGACTCAGTGGTCCAGAACTTTGACTGCTTTGTGAACTCTCCTTAGCTACCTCAGTGGCAATGGTTTCTTCCTGTTCAAGCTCATCTTTCAACATTTGCAAGTAGTTTAGTAAGACTGAACACTGAATGCTGTCTTTTACAGCATTGAAAGACTCTTTGTAGCAGTCATAGTCCCAAGTAGTTCTGATTCACCATGCCAAGGCTTGAACAGTTGTAGAAGTGCCAAATAGAAAAACTCTCTTCTGTCTGGAGTTAGGCAACTCAGTTTTCTGTGGTTAATTAGATTTTCTTTGCTATGTCTCACCAAACAACTGTCACATCCAGCTTCCGCATATTTCCCTTTTTCTATGTTTTCCGTTACATTACTTCTATATCTGTAGTGTTGAAGTACTACATAAAAGCACATGTTTTTTAGGTGTGGACTCCTTCTTGGATAGTACGTGTCCAGCATATTTGATTTCACAATATCTGTGCTTTCCGGATCGAACTCTGCTAGATACTGAATTTCCAACACTCTATTTTGCATGCTTGCAATGCCTAGACTTACCCAAACAATTCCCCTTCACTTTGAGAATAAACTACCTGAGCTCAACCGATCCAAGCACTTATTGGACCCTATCTCTCTGCAGAAAAGCAATTTCAAGCTGAAGATATGCAATTTTTAGTAAGACTCTTCTCTGCAGAAATCTTTTCCCACATCTGCTTCATATCTGTCTTCTCTGATTTTGTAATTTATGAAGTGACATAACGAGCAACAGCAATGGAGTTGTCTGCAACAAACTGTATATCCATGTTGGCATTCCACATTTTCAGAATGTCTGGATTTAGGGGCACATGTATCAATATTGAAAATAGCGATGACCTAATTGTTATTTTCTGTGAGTCGCAATTAGGAAATCGCTATTCCTAGTGTATGAAAATTCATGAGTTCCATTTAGCGATTCCAAGTGAGTCACAAATCGGTCTACCTCATGAATATTAATGAGGTAGGTCGCAATTTGCGACCCATTGGGAATCGTTAAAATCACGGGGATGGTGGCCTGCTGGGGTCAGCAGACCACCATGTCCGTGATTGCTTTTAAATAAAGCAATCATTTTTTTTAAATAGCCCTTTTTCCTTAAAGGAAAACGGGTCGCATTTAAAAAGAAAAATGAAAAGTTTCCTTTTCATTTTTTAGGAGCAGGCAGTGGTCCATTGGACCACTGCCTGCTCTGAAAAACGTTTTTGCTACCATTTCTATTACATTTGCGAATGGGTTACTACCTACTTGAAGTAGGTGGTAAAATGTGAATGTTTTGCGACCTCATTTTGGCAACAAAACATTCCTACACACTGCTGCGATTCAGTATTAAGAAGGGACGCCCTGAAAATACCCCTTCCTAATACTGAATATTTGCAATTTTCACCTGTATTACTCAGGAATAAACATAGGATACTGAGTGAGTAACACATCTATACTTAGCTTTATAACATCACCACAATAACTATGTCACTTAGCGCTAAGAGACTTAACACAATATCACCCACATTATTTTGACAATTCACCGATATGACATGTGGTGACCCAACCTATACATCCCCTCACATTCTAACCAGTGAAATCACGCCATGTGTTCCCCAAATGCACATGGTATGTCTGGAGCCACCTGACCCAGGTTTTGGGCAACTTATTAATTTTTAATAACTCCTCCTAAATTAGACTATGACTTTGTTGTAGATGTTAAGCCCTGATGAAGTCTGCTGTAACAGGAACAGCCTGAGATGAAACACATGTTGGCAAAGGGCACATAAAACTACAAGAAAATAAAAGAACTATTGAAACCGCGACCTCAATTCTATCTCTGTATGCCTGGAGAATCTTTGTTGTTGACTCCTGGACCTCTCCAGTCGAAGAAGATTGGATGGCTCGTCCCTCTTCAGAGCACCAGAAAATATTTGGACACTGAATGAACAAGACTTTGAATTTTCTTGACTTACATGGTAGAGTGTGCCAACTATCATAGCCATCGCACCTCTTTTTGTTTCCGAATAGGTATGTGTTCGCAATTCCACGTTACCGAATCACAAATTGGAATTCATACATGCCAAAATGTATTTTACCGTTCCATTTGCGACCAATAAAATGCATGATACATGTGGCCCATGGCCATTAATTTACTTTGAGGCCTCTGTTCTACTCAAGTTGTATGTGTTTTTATGTGATTTTAGTGTCAGTGTATGTCTGACTGCAGATAAAAAGCTGTTTACTCTTCCTTGTGAAATGATGAGTCATGGGAATCCAAAACAAGATCTTGAATAAAATGTACCTTTGCATCTGTATTTTTGACGACAGTACTTCCCACCTCCTTGAGTTTGAAAGTGCAGAACTTGTTCCAAGCCTTTTTCACCACCATCATTTGGGATGGCACATGTCACATGCTGTTCTATGAAAGACAGGACAGACTCATGACTGTCTGTTCCAAATTTTGGAGCATCTTTCATCCATAACAGCATGTGAATATGAGGAGCACCTCTTGCATGGTATTCTTTACATCAAAAGAAATCAGTTACTTTACCAAGAAGAAGATTTGTTTTGTTGCAGAAGAAGGACATCATAGCTTGAAACCTGTGGTTAAAATATCTGCAAACACTAGCGGGATACAAGGAGCAAAGTTCTCTGGCTATCTTCACTTTGATGTCCTTAATGTTAGAGTTTGCTTCTCTCAACTCAGCACAACTGAGCATCAGAAACCAAGTAAGTGCACCTAGGGTTCTCAACATACATTTCAGCTCACCATGATGATGATACCAATATTCGTTGGTGCCACGTTGGCAGGCCATAAAATTAAGCTGTATTCCAACTTTTCATCCTTTTCATGAACTTTGTCAATGACCTCCTTTGCAGAAAGGTTTTGAAGATTTACTCCTGTGTATATAGGCTGTCCGGTTTTAGGTTTAAACCTATAATAACTGATAAAACCCCACCGGAAGGGAAATAGCCCTAACCAGTGTAAACATATAAACACTGAAAAAACCCCTGCACAACCACAAACTAAATACCATTCAAAGATAGGAAAAGGAGAGTGAAAGAGTAATTTTTATTTCTTCCTGAAGGGGCCAATACAATGTAACTTTGTTATATAAGGTAGCAGTAAGAAAGACTGGGCTAACAATATTAGGCTTGAGTTTTGTTGTTTTGGGATGTCACTAAAATATTGTTTCTTCTTCCTCTTTTCAGTTTTGTGGCCTTTGGTCTAAATATATAGGGGTTAGAAGCATGTTTTAGGTGTTGTTTATTTATTTTATAAACTGTAGAGAATCAGGAAATATCAAAATCATATTTGATTTTTTGGCTACGTTGAGTCTTTCACTCATAGGAAAAATGTAGGTGAATTGCCAAACGCCCCAGGCTTTAAACATTCAATGCAAGGTATAGTGACAGGTATATTTGAAAAGAGTCCAGTGACAAAGCATCTGGGATACTGGTGAAAGCATAACACCAGACTTTTGGAAAACATGGAACGCAGTGTCACTTGGAATGCTGGTGCAAAAGTTCTTACCAAGTTCAACAAAGATTGAAGTGATATTGTTTGTATTTACAGTGATTCAGCTACGTATATGAAAAAGTTGTGTGATGACCTGTAAAAAAAGATACCCGAGCTGAAGTGCTTCCCTGTAAGAGATCCTTGCCACTTGTTAGATGGTATGCTGAAAGCATCTTTACAATCTTCAGAGTTAGTGAAGAAATCTATTGACTTTTTAGTCCATTCTGGTGCACTGTTTTGTTATGCGCAGAAACTAAAAAGCAAATATTTCTCATTTTGTGCTTTGTGTGGCATCAAAGAAAGAGTCATCCCAACTCTGTCATTTAGCCGGTGGTTCTCAGTCCTAGAGGCCGTGAATGCTATGTTATCCATGTGGCAACTGTTTACAGTACTTTTGCTGAGTGATGATGCCAAAGGCAAGAAATGTGAGGATCTTTGGTTGCATATTGATAGTGATTTGAAAAAAAGTACACTCTACTGCATTTTTAGATTTTTACAGGAAAGCATGACTGCTGTAGTGGACATAATAAAAAAACTAGAGTCTGAAAACACCCTTGTCTACCAAGTGTTCAGCATAATTGGTGTAGATGTGAAACATCTCCTTGAGAGTAGGCTAAGCGACACTTTTTGTGACTTTGGCACTGCAACATGTTTCATGTTAGAGTGCTTGCCACTTGGTAAGCAAAGAAATGTTGAGGAGCAATTCAGGAACTTTTATTTTACAATGCATGAGAAATAGCCCTTCACCAACCATGGCATTTTAAGTCAATGAAGCCTCACTGTGGTACTCTGCACAAGTTATAGATACCTTCCGTAAAAGGGAATATTCTCTGGAGTTTCAAAAGTGCTGCCTCATTTTTGACCGCTTCAATAACTCTGAGGGCATATGCGCCCAGTTCAATGATATGTTGCAGAACCTGTCGCAGGCAATCACAATCTTCAGGTGCACCAGTATTGGCATGTAAAGCTATGTCAGTGTCCAGAGTTAGCAAATTGTGTACTGGCTATTTTGGCTTTGCCTGTCTCAAGTGCCAATGTTGAAGAGGGCCTTTTACAGATAAAAGTTTACATGGGAAGGAAAGAGCAAGCGTGCATGACCAAAGACTCACTGAAGAAGTATTGTATGGATAAGTTTGATTTGTAAAAATTTATTTGGACCTCATATGCACTGTACGTACACTGTCTATATACCATGTACTATCAGTGCAGAAAGCAAGCAATAATAAAAGCAAAAGTTCCATAAACACCGGAAAAACACTGTTTCTGTTGTTTTTAATGGCACGAAAATGTGTAACCACTGATAACCACAGTTTTTTTAAGGTATTGAAATCACTTGAAAACACTGAAAAAACCCCACCAGAATTTACCAAAAATAGAAACTGTAAACAGGAAAGCCTGTGTATATAGTATATGGTTTACAGCATATAAATGTCTAGATAAGTCACTCTCAAACAGAAGATGGAATATGTATGGAATACACTGGCGAAATCTAGGATCCTCTGAATATAATCTGGTTGACCGGTATTCAGCTGCTGGTATCTGTACAGGGCAGTCATCATAGCGGCCACCTTCTCCAGTGGGAAACAGTTGTGGAAAACAGCATGCCTCTAAACTTTTCTGCCACACACTCATTGGAGCTCATTTTGTTTGCTTCATTTGAAACAGATCATTAGCATCACCAATAACTTCTTCAGAATGCAGAGGAAGGATGGTATAGTGTTCATAAATTTCTATTGATCTCACTCGATCCACCTTTTCAATCTGACCACTTGACGGTAATGTTTCATCCTCCATGTGTGTTATATCTTGAACAATATCAGCATTTTTGTAATAAATATAATTTTGTACCTGGTATAATGTTGCTTTTTACTTTATTAACATCCACTAACTCTTGCCATATTTCTTTGCTTTTAGTAGGGGCACCATTCACTAGAATAATAAGTGGATCATTAAAATATCTCTGTATCCTTATAGTTTCAATATTCTTTTTGAAATCCTAATGGTAAGTATACAACTCTCCCTTTAAGACCTGCCTGTAGCTCTGTTGGAGGTAATTTCCCATTTGTGTTTGTTCAATGTGAACTATAGTTTGGAAAGGATGTATTTATTGTTTAAGAATTGACTCGTAAACATATAAATCTCGAAGTTCTTGTGGAATTGAAACTAATTCTAACTTGTTATGTTCTACTCTAACTGGCACTTTATTATTCCCTAACTTATCATAGCAGTACTTACATATAATTTGCCGTGTGCTCAAATAAATCCGTTCTTCTACAAATAAATATACAGCAAACTCTTGCCACTTATCTCTGTTCTTCTGTTCAGTTTTTAAGATTACAACTACATTATGAGTTTAGCTTTTATAGTGAGTGCATCAACAACAAATACAAACACAGTTTGGTTTCTCTGAAGAAACTGTGCTAAACTTTGCAATCTCTTTTGCAAAGCTGTCAACAGTAATACCTGTGTCCTGATCCTCTACACCTGCACATACCAACTCCTCATGTTCCCTAGACTCCTGTTCAGGACTAAAGAAAGAAAACTGAATATCTTCACAATCCTTTTCTACGTCTGCTACTGTACCATGCAAAAGAGCTCTATTCATTTTCCTAAACATAGGGTGGGAGTTTTGACATAGTAAAGCCTCCTAACTAAATTTTACATTTTAGAGTGGTGAACAGCTAACATTCTAAAGTGATGAAAGGTGCTTTGGCACACTTTCTTTGATAGACATGCTAGTGAATGCCCCTGTAAATTTGTATACTTCCTACTTTGCATGGATCTAATCCTTGCAAAATCCCAATGTTCTGTTTCCGACTTTTGGAGGAAAATACACGAAGGAAAGCTCTCAATTTATCAATGGTTTCCTGTTGAACACTGCAAATACTGCTACAGATTCATTTGTACATAGGGGCCTGTCTAGGCCTTCCCTGTACCTCTTCACCTATCACTTCTTCAACATCCCTAAGTACCATCTCCTCTTTTGCAATCGAAGTACCATCCTTCATCTCATAACATCGTCCAGTTGTTTCAACTGCTTGCACTAATGTGTTCACTTGAAAGTAGCTTTCTTCATTAAAGAAAGGCTTAGTACTGGAAGTATGCTTCCATTCGCCACTGGAAATTTTGCAAAAATTGCTTCTATTCACAAATCTTTTCTTTTGCCTTCTTTTACTCATAGACAACAGTATTTAATACAGTGTTCTCATTCTGCTCAGAAACAAAATAGATAGATTTCTCTTTAGGGCAAATGTCTTATTAACTACAGCCTCAACACGTTCCTTTTGTTTCACTGCTTCTATTCTCCTTTTATACTGCTTCATATTTTGTACGAGATTCTGAATTACCCTACTACAAAACATTCTGGGGCAGATTTACGAGCCCTTGCGCTACTTTTGGACCGCCGTTGCGTCACTTATGTGACGCAGCGGCTGACTCGCAATATGCGCCACGTTGCGTAATATTTACAACGTGACGCATCTAGGGAGATGCGTCACGTTGTAAGCTCCTGCGCCACATGAAACCTGCGTCAGGTTTCATGTGGGCGTTCCGGTGCAGGGTGGGCGTTCCCTCGCAGGTACGCCTCGTAAAAGTGATGCAGTGAGATCTACAAGATTTCACTGAGTCACTTTTACGCCCATGCTGCGTCAAAACCCTGCGCCTGCTTGAAGCAGGCGTAAGGATTGACGCAGCATGTTAGGCATAGGGCACCCCCGAGCCTTGCTGGAGCCGCGTCGCGCTTGCGACACGACTCCAGCAATGCGCCGCCTTTCCGTCGGGGGATGCGACACGCATCTGCCCATCCGTGCGCCACGGCGCGCCGCATTGTAAATGCGGCGCATCGGCGGTGGCGCAAGGGCAAACTTGCGTGACGCATCTTCCCTGGCGCATCCCTGCTGATTTGCAGGGATGCGCCAGGGAACGTAAATATGCCCCAGTGAATCTAATTTCTTTAAACTGTCTCTGTCTTCTTGTACGATATCTTACTCTTAATGTCACTCACATTTTGCCCATTCTTAGCTGATTTGAAATTTTGCTTTTTATTTACTTCCTTTTGCTCACTTTTCAGTTTTCCACATACTATTTTGAGAAACCTTTTTGTTTTTTTACCAGCAGCTCTTTTCTCTTTCACCACATTCTCTGTATTTTGCCCTGTTTGTTTCTCACTTGTGACGAGATAGTATACTTTCCCTATGTTTCTTTTTGCTTTCAGTTTGTGATGGCATTGTATTTATCTTGTTTTAAGTGGAAGTAAATGTCTACAAAGAGAAAATACAACTGAGTACATTTATGTTTTCTTTATATTCTATTAAATTTCATTTTTAAAGCATTTAACTAACAACATAAACAGTTATATTATGATAGTATAGCCATTCTAACTGTATTGTCTTTCATGTTTACATCTGTGTGTCTCTGCCTCTGTGAGCGTATCCATCAGTGTGTGGGTGGGTATACTACCGTATGCATCACTGTAATCCTGGGTGTCTGAGTATATGTTTCAGTGTGTGTTAGAGAGTCTCACTGTATGCATAAATGACTGTCTAGGTGTGATACTGTATGGAGAAGTGGGTCAGTGAGTCTCTCAGTATACATATAAATGTTAGTGTCTGCATTAGTGTGTGCCTGTGTGTCTCAGTGTATGCATAAGTGTATGTGTGGTTGTGTCACTATATGCCTCAGAGTATACCTAGGTTTGTCAGTGTACGCATACTTTTGTGCCAGGGTATAACAGTCTATGCTTAAGTCTGTACCTGAGTGTGTTAGTATATGTATAAGTGTGTCCCTGTGTTTCTCACTGTATGCATCAGTGTGTATTTGGGTATGTCAGTTTATGCATACCTCTCTTCTTGCAAGTGTTACTATATACATCAGTTTGTGCTGGGTGTCTTAGGTTATGCATGAGTGTGCCTCACTGTGTTGGTGTACGCATCAGTGTGGACCTGGGTGTACTACTACATATATAAAAGTGTATCTGAGTGAGTCAGTGTATATCTACCTACGGCCTCCCCTAGAGTTTATGGTTTAGCAAGGTATTTCAAATTCCTACTCAACCTGGCAGCAAATTGGCACACACAGTGTGTGCAGTAGCAGTCCCGAAACGTCTTTAAAGGGTTAGTCGTCTACATGGGTGAATAGCACTATGAATGCTTCGGTACATATCTAAATAAATACATTGGTTCTTCTCCGGGTGCGTCACTGCATGTTTAAATGACTATGTTGTTAGATGACAAGCTGTCTTATTATCTCTATGGGTCTCTATATCTGTATATAACTACCTGTATGAATTACTTAGCAGCCATATTGCTGAGGTTTGGGGTTTTTAACTGTGTGTGTAACTGACTCTCTCACTGCTGGATAGTTAAATGCTGTATTGGGATGTGACTGAATGTGTTAATGCCTCTGTCTCTGTCTGACTGGGTGGGTGAGTGCCTCTATGCTTTTCTAAATATGTATGTGAGTTGCAGTATCGTGGGACACTGGATGTTTAGCTGGACATATGGGTCTCTAAGTGTGTATGTGACTCACTGAAACTGCAATGTACATGCCTTACCATCTAAGGACATACCATCCTACCCATTGACCTACCTACAGTCTACCTTAGGGATGACTTATATATAGTAAAAGGAAAGTTTAAGGCTCGGAAAAGTAGTTTTAAATGCCACGCCAATCTGTCCATAAAACTGCACACACAGGCTCTGCTGTACTCGGCCCAAGTCATGTTTAAAGGACTACTTGCATGGATGGGTGTCTATGTCTCTCACTCCTTGACTAGATATCTGATTGAGTATATTAGTCCCTCTAAGGGTATGCCACCAGATGTTGAAGTAAGTATGCCAGTATATCACTTGCTCTTTTAATACCTCTATGGGTCTCTAAATCTGTATGTAAGTGGCTGTATGAATTGCTTACTGTCTATATTAGTGAGTGTATGGGTATGTAACTGTATGCAACTGCCTCTGATACTGCTGCATACATAACTGCTGTGTGGGTGTGTGCGTGAATGTATAAGTGCCTCTCTCGCTATCTGACTGGGTGCGTGAGTGGCTCTATGCTTCTGTAAATAGGTATGTCAGATGCAGTATGGTTAGAAGACTGCATGTATAACTGGGCGTAGGGATCAGTAAGTGCATGTGTAACTCAGTGAAATTCAAAAAGCACATGTCTAACCTTTTAAAGAGAAAGCATCCTGCCCTCTGGCCTACCTACAGCCTAGCTGAGGGGTGTCTTATGGGTAGTAAAAGGAAAGTTTAAGGCTTGGCAAAGATGTTCTTAATGCCAAGTCAAGCTGGCAGTAAAACTGCTCACACAGGGTCTGCAGTAGTAGACCCGACCCATCTTTGAAGGAGTACTTCTCTGGATGGGTAACTAGGTTGTGTCAGTTCTTGAATACATATCTGAGTGAGCGTATTAGTCCCACCAGACGTTGAAGTAAGTATTCCAGTATATCACTTGCTCTTTTAGTAACACTATGGGTCTCTAAATCTGTATGTTAGTGGTCTATGAACAGCTTGCTGGCTGTATTAGTGAGTGTACAGGCATGCAACTGTGTGTGCAACTCCCTCTAATACTGCTGCATATATAACTGCTGTAGGGGTCTGTGAGTGAATGTATAAGTGCCTCTGTCGCTGTCTGACTGGGTGCGTGAGTGGCTCTATGCTTCTGTAAATAGGTATGTGAGTTGCGGTATGAGTGTAAGACTGCATGTGTAACTGGGCATAGAGGCCTGCAAGTGCATGTGTAACTCAGTGAAACTCAAAAGGACATGTCTAACCTTTTAAAGAAAGCACCCTGCCCTCTGGCCTACCCAAATTCTAGCTGAGGGGGTGTTATGTGTAAAAGGGATTTTAAGGATTGGCAAAGATTTTCTGAATGCCAAGTCAAGTAGGCAGTACAACTGCACACACAGGGTCTGCAGCAGTAGGCCCAATCCATCTTTGAAGGAGTGCTTCTCTCGATGGGTAACTAGGTTGTGACAGTACTTGATCTGAGTGAGTGTATCAGTCCCTCTATGGGTGTGCCACCAGATGTTGAAGTAAGTATGCCAGCATATCACTTGCTCTTTTAGTAACTCTATAGGTCTCTAAATCTGTATGTAAGCATATGTATGAATTTCTTAATGCCTGTGTTAGTGATTCTAGGGGTGTGCAACTGATTCTGATACTACTGCATACGTAACTGCTGTGTCAGTGTGTGAGTGAATGTATACATGTTTCTGGGGCTATCTGATTGGGTGTGTGAGTGGTCTATGTTTTTGTTAGCGGGTATGTGATTTGCACTATGGGTGGGAGACTTGATGTATAACTGGGCATATGGTTCTGTAAGTACACATGTCTCATTGAAACTTAAATCCACATTTAAGCTCAAAGCACCCTGCCCTATAGCCTACCTGCAGCCTACAGTAGGGATAACCTATATGTATGGGCATGTCACTGAATATCTAAATACCTCTGTTTCTCTTTCACAGGCTAGGTGAGTAACAATGCATTTCTACTTATGAATATAACTTGTAGTGTAGGTAAAACACTGTAGATTTAACTAGGTGTAAGGTTCTCAAAGTACACATGTGACAGAGTGTGACTTAAAAGGGCATGTCTTACCATCTAAGCACACATGAGCCTGCCCTATGACATACCAACACCCTACCTAAAGGCTATCTAGTACATAGCTGCCACATTTTACAGGTACATGTGTGATGTAATGCTCGGTTCTTTGATGGAACAACACATGCCTGACAATGCATACCTGAACCACGAGGTCTTAACCACGACCGTGTCTTTACCACACATGCCTTTGCCACACAATTTAGTGGTAAAGACATGATTGGTAAAGGACAATTGTGCTAAAGATCATACCCCTGCCCCCAGCCCTGAAAACTGTATCTTTTCCGCGTCCCGCCCCTGAGCCCTAAAACTTAACCCCATGCCAAAAAACTATCCTGACTCCAGCCCCCTGCCCTGAGCCAAAAACTGCCCCCTACATCTGTAAAGTACCCTGGCCCAGCCCCCCGCCCTGAGGCCTAAAACTCCTCCCAGCCCTTAAAACTGTCCCTTTCCCCTGCCCTGAGCCCTAAAAACTGTCTCATGCCCTAAAAACAACCCCAGCCGTCCCAACCTGAGCCCTAAAAACTGACCCCTACCCCTGTAAACTACCCCGACCCAGCCCCGCATGCCCTGAGGCCTAAAACTGCCCCAGCCCTGAAAACTGTCCCTTTCCCCCACCCGAGCCCTACAAATTGACCCCATGCCCTAAAAACTACCCCAACCACAGCCCCCCACCATAAGCCCTAAAAACGATCCCCTACACCTGTAAAGTACTCCAACCCAGCCCCCTTGCCCTGAGCCCTAAAACTGCTCCCTGCCCTATTAACAACCCCGACCCCCCAGCCGTAAAAACTACCCCACCCTGAAAAACTACCCCCACCCCCAAGTCCCGGCCCTAGCCCCACTTACCTCACCGCATCCTCTCCCAATCCTTCCTCTTCTTGTCTTCCTGTGCCCGCCCATCTGCTCTGCATCTATACCGCACATTGCCTTAACCTTGCATTTGCTCTCATTAGATTGATTCAACTCTCTAAGAAAATGGGAAAACTAAGCATAAGAATGGCCCATCACTCTCATACAAAGCAAACATTAATGGCAACCTTTTCAACTTTGCTCTCTCCGATACTGCTAAAGGCAGCAAATCAAAACATGACATTCATATTTTAATTTTGTTACCCCACTTCCAAATGGTTAGTGTGTGTTAACTCTTTCTTGCACCCCAATAAAGAATCCCATTGTGGTAGACATTTTGGGCGTATTTGCGAATTCTTCGTGATCCTCAGTGTGGGCTCCCGTGTAACTTCGCAACAAATTCACAAATAACTATGGGAGTCCAAAAACATGTTTAGCTTTGTACTCTTCATACTTTGCAACTGCCCTAACATTTTCTACATGCATGCCACTAAAGAAATAAACCCTCCTTAATAAATAATGAGTGTAACCCATTATATTTTTGCCCTTCCTCCTGCACTGTCTTAGCATAGTTACCATAGCAACTGTAGGAGAGTAGGATCTGCCTCTTATGGTTACCCCCATTTTTTGCTGATGTATCACTGTTTTTCGACTTTAGTCTGGCTGGGGCCCTGCTATCCAGGACCCCAGCCTACCTGCTTCCTCTCTAAATTGAGTCCATGTACCTTAAGTACACTTCAGATTGGATTCTGGGGTACCCTTATAAGTCCCTAGTATATGGTATACTATGTACCCAGGGCATGAGTACCCGAGAGGCCTAACAGGGGCTGAAGCATGTATTGTGCCACCCCTGGAAAGCCATCCAAAATGACACCACAGGACTGCTACAGCAGCCTGAGTAAGGTGGTGCATGCACCCCTTACAGAGATATAAGTTCACTATATCTCACCTATCACTGCACATAGAAACCTATCAGGCACCCCTTTGGCAGGCCTTATCAATCCTGAAGGCAGGGTGCCTGGTTTTATGTGAGAGGGTGCCCATGCATGAGCAGAGCCCCTCTGCAGCCTTCGGAATCTCCTCTCTGGGGTTGTCTGTGGTGCAGCCTGACCATGTACTCTTAAGTGCATTATATCCTCACGGTAAATGCTAACTTTGGGATGGCTGCACGGAAACATGTTGTGTTTGGTGTCAAACACCTTGGAATCATACCCCCACACCAGTAACTGGTGTGGGAGTATGATCCCACCCTTCTAGAGGAAGAGACATGACAGCACTGGTATACCCGGTACCAACTAAGCAGAGCCCTGGCATCACAAAATGGATGCTGCAGCCACAGACACGAGTCTGGCCTCCTGCTGCTAACAGAAACTCTGGCAGGGGAGGCCTGGACAATAGGTTTCCTGTCACAGGGAGGTGTTACCACCTCCCAAACAGGCCTTAGTGGATTGGGGCTGGGTGGGTGCACTGCAAGAGTGCTTTGAAGTCCTGTACTGGGGGCACATTGGTGTCCTCATGCATACCCCAGTTCAAACCGGTTGCAGGGGCTGCCAGCCCCTGCTCTGGCGCGAAACTGGACAAAGGAAATGGGTGTAGCCACCCCTCTTTCCAAACCCTCCCATAGGTGGGTCCACAAAGTTAGTCCATCCCCTTTCTTAGGTATAAGTAAGAAACCCCTGGCAACAGGACTTTAGATATCCCTGGACGAAACTCTGCAACTGAATCCTGGAACTTCGACACTCTACTCAAGACTAGAGGACTGAAGAAATCTCCCTTGGGGTCAAGGAGTGACTCCCCTGCTTGGCAGGCACCAACGAAGCATTGCCGGTCTGCATCTCCGAAGCTCCCGCCGGACTCCGAAGTAACTGCAGCCCAGGAAGAGGATTTCCAGATTTCTCAGAGCCCGACCTGTGTCCCCAGCAAAGCTGAGACCCGCAGCCCTCACGAGTGACGTGGAACCAGAACTCCTGGACACCGTGCACATTTGCTAGTGCATCAACTTCTCGATGTCCCTTGAAGTCCTACTTTGGGTTACTTGTAGCCCAGGCCCCGAGCACCATTTGTACCGAAGATTGTGAGCCTACACTCCACGAGTGTTCCGTTGGCCTGCTTCTTGCATTTCCACTTGAGGCTCCTTCGTGATCCATGGTCCGTCAACTGATGGGTCCCTGTGAAGGCAACTCTGATTTTCTTTGGGCTTCCCTGGTTGCTCCAGACGTGCCCTGACTCCCCACCACGTGGTGAGTCCCTCAGACCTTGCTGGTCTGCACAGAAGCATCTTTCTCCTTTTTGCGTGGGTTGCTGTTGCCAAGGCTTGTTGAGTTCAATCCGGACACCAACGCTGCAGCACTCGACATCCTTTGTGGGACAGCTCGAATCGAGCTCCTGGTTGTCGTTGATGCCTCCTGGTCGTCGTGGCTGAAGAGTCAAGCTTCACCTCTTTCACTTGAAGCACCCAACATCGGTGGGCATTCGACTATCTTGCCCCTGGTCACGGGCAAGTGACCCAGACTCGGTCCCCTCTGCTTTCAGGTTCTTCTCATCTCCGATCCAGGCTTGGATCTCTTCGGACATTTCGCATCTTCCCGGCAGCAGCACTTCCTTGCAGGCTGCCATTGAAATCGACGACGCGACCCGACACCATTCGACACCTATGCACCCGGCTTCCCTGGGTGAGGTAACTCGAGTACTCCGGTGCTCCCGTGGGTGTTGACCCTAGAACTGTCTAAGTCCAAGAGTGTTTGGTCCTAGTCCATTTCTAAGTGTCCTTAAACTCTAAAACTCTAACCGCGACTTTCCCATAGCCTTTAACGGAGCTCGCGGCTGTATTCACACACTGCACACAGCCCCCGTGGGTCCCCTGTGTCACTACCTTGGGTGGTTCCTTGGGGTCCCAGCGATTCTACAGGCTCTAGGCCTTGTGTCTACTTAAGTCGTGGTTCTTATACGACTTTCTTAATATATGGTTTGGTACGCCCCTAGGGCTAATCGTATATTGTGCTAATTTACTGTGCTATTTGACTTGTAACTGGTGTACTTTGACCTCTAGCCTCATAAAGAGACTATTGGGTAGTGTTTAGTAATAAATACATATATTTTATATATATACCTGGTGTGGTTCTCCTTTCATTTGGTCATTCATGAGATTATAACTGGTAAAACAAACAGCTTAACACTCCTTCAAGACTTAGCCTGAAGGCTGCTCTCCATAGCTACCACTCGGATAGCTTTCAATAAAGGTTGTCTTTAAACCTATCATCAATAAAGGTCGTTTCGACTGGTGCAAGGTGCCCACTATAACTAGTGGTCAGCATATACCAGGCCAACTTCTCACATTGGTGTGCAGCGGTTGGATTCAAGCTTGCCTTTGTTTTACCAGATAATCTCAAGTGTGTGACTAACTGAAAACCACTAAAGGTACCTGAGGTACATATAAATTCAAGCTTAGAAATACAGTAAGTTCTACTGAACTTAGAGTTGTGTGTCAAGGGCTTAGCATACCCTTTCTACAACTCAAAATAGTTTAGTAGGCCACACTAGAGTAGGTAGTGCATACACCACACCTCACTAGTGATGTCTTCAAAGCCAGGAACCAGTGGGTCCCTGCCAGAAGCCAATGGGCTTCTACCATCCAAGTATGACAACCTCCCATTCTTGGAATTGAGAGCATTGTGCAGTACTAGGAAGCTGAAGACAGGCAAAAGTGCCAACACCCAACGCCTCATAGAGGTGCTTCTGTTGGATGATCTCAGAAGACCCACAGGGTCTGAAGGGGTAGGCAGAGAGGGTGGGGCAGAAGATGAGGAAGGGACCAGGGTGAAGAAACCCAGGACCTGACCTCTGAAACTGGCTAGGAAGATGACAATGATCTTGCCCTGGAAAATCCAGCTCCTCCTGCAGATGAGGAGGAGGACCAGAATGGCCTCCCCTTTGTCCCACCAGGAAGAGTTGTGAGTGTGCCTAGAAGGTCAAGATCTCCTTCTCAGGAGTCTAACCATTCTGACACCTCAGTAGGGACCTCTGTTTCCTCTCATAGGAGGGAATCCTCTCATGAAAGGAAAGAGAGACTGCTCAAGTATGGAGAAGCTCAGCTTAGGATCAGAAGAGAGCAGTTGGCTATAGACAGGGAGTCCCTAGAGATTCATAGACAAAGAAGAAAGTTGGGACTAGAGTCCCATGGTGGCAGCAACTTCCCTAGTGGTAGGGAAAGGTCTTATGACCATAGAAACCTGAGCAAGATTGTCCCTCCCTACCAGAGTGGGGATGACATCCAAAAATGGATTACTGCACTGGAAAGGGCCTGTAAAGTTCAGAGGGTCCCCAAGGAGCAGTGGGCAACAATCTTGTGGCTCTCCTTTGCAGACAAAGGTAGAGACAAGCTCCTCACTGTAAGAGAAGAGGATGCTGATGATTACCATGTCCTGAAGAGTGCACTGATAGATGGGTTTGGCCTAACCACTGAGCAATACAGGTTAAAGTTCAGAGATACCCAAAAGGCACAGACACAGGACTAGGTGGACTTTGTAGATTGTGCTACTAAGGCTCTGGAAGGCTGGTTACTTGGCAGTAAGGTGTGTGACTTCAAAGGATTGTATAATTTAATCATGAGGGAGCAGATTCTTAATAACTGTCAGAATCAGTTGCTACATCAGTACCTGGTTGACTCTGATCTGACCTCACCCCAAGAATTGGGAAAGAAGGCAGACAAATGGGTCAGAACCAGGGTGAAGCAGAAGGTACAGAACCAAGGTGGTGACCAGAAGAAGCAAGATTCCAAAAACTCTGACAAGGGTGGGGAAAAGGGTAAAGACCAGAAGTCTTTTCCAGGTCCCCAAAAATCTGCATCTGGTGGGGAATCCCAATCTACTAAAGGAAAAGGCCAAAAGAAACCATGGTGCAAAGTCTGTAAGCAGAAAACTCACTGGACCAGTGACTGCACAAAGTCCAAAGACTCTAATCCAGCCACCATTGCCCCTAAGGCAACTGTTCCCCCTAGTCCAGCTACAAGTGGTGGTGGAGGTGCTCAGAGTAAGGGTTTAGTAGGGTTGACCCTGGGTACTGAGATGGGCTCTGGCCTAGTTAGAGTGCCAACTCAGACTGTCCTAGTCTGTGATGGGGGCATGGATATGTCCCCCTTAGTGAGTCCCAATAATTTGGGCAAATACAGACAGCAACCTTTAATTAATGGAAGAGAGGCTTTGGTATTCAGGGACACAGGAGCAAGTGTCACCATGGTGACAAAAGATCTTGTGGATCCTGGGCAGATTATACTTGGGGAAATGTACCAAGTGACCAATGCTAGCAATGTCAGAACAGACCATTCTCTGGCAGTTGTTAACTTATCCTGGGGAGGGGTAACTGGCCTTAAGAAGGTTGTGGTGAGTGCAGACCTACCAGTCGAATGCTTGCTTGGCAATGATCTTGAAACCTCAGCTTGGGCAGAGGTGGAGCTCAGGACACATGCAGAAATGCTAGGGATCCCTGCCCATGTCTTTGCTGTGACTAGGTCACAGGCCAAAATGTCAAAAGCTGAACAGGCCCTGGATTCTGGAACAATGGACCAGGTGCCTCCCAAGAGAAGGAGCAGTAGGGTTAAGGCAGTGCCTTCCCCCTTGGCTCAGGAAGCAGATCAGTCTTTTGAGGAAGATGATCTCAGGCCTGAAGAAGGAACTGTCCCAGAGGAGCTTGAACCTGATCAGGTTGAGTTCTTGTGGACAGGGGGCCCTTCCAGGGCAGATCTGAGCCAGGAGCAGCGAAACTGCCCCTCTCTTGAACCCCTCAGACAGCAAGCTGCTGCTGAGGCTGCTGGGAATGCTAGTGGCACCCATAAGATTTATTAAGATGATGGCCTCCTGTACTCAGAGAGTAGAGACCCCAAGCCTGGAGCAGCCAGGAGGTTGGTTATACCTCTGAAGTTCAGGGGCTTCCTATTGACACTAGCCCATGATATTCTCTTAGCAGGTCACCTGGGCCAGAACAAGACTTGGGACAGGATTGTCCCTCACTTTCACTGGCCCCACATGTCTGAAGACACCAAGGAGTTTTGTCGCGCCTGTGTAACCTGCCAAGCCAGTGGGAAGGCAGGTGGCACCACAAAGGCCCCCTGATACCACTACCTGTGGTGGGGTTCCCTTTGAGAGGGTGGGGATTGACATAGTTGGTCCCATAGATCCCCAAACAGCATCTGGGCACAGATTTATCCTGGTGGTGGTGGACCATGCCACCAGGTACCCAGAAGCCATTCCCCTTAGGACCACTACAGCACCTGTGGTGGCAAGGGCCCTCCTGGGAATTTTCTCAAGAGTGGGCTTTCCTAAGGAGGTAGTATCTGACAGAGGTGCAAACTTTATGTCCAGTTACTTGACTGTAATGTGGAAGGAGTGTGGAGTGACTTATAAATTCACCACACCCTATCACCCACAATGCAATGGTTTAGTTGAAAGGTATAACAAAACCTTGAAGGGCATGATTAAAGGGCTCCCAGAAAAGCTTAGGCGAAGATGGGACATACTCTTGCCCTGCCTTTTATTTGCATACAGGGAGGTGCCTCAAAAGGGGGTTGGCTACAGCCCTTTTGAACTTTTGTTTGGCCATCCTGTCAGGGGTCCATTGTGTCTGGTGAAGGAAGGTTGGGAGTTACCTCTCAAACCCCCTAAACAGGACATAGTGGACTATGTACTTTGTCTCCGCTCCAGGATGGCTGGGTATATGAAAAAGGCAACCAAAAACCTTGAGGCTAGCCAGGAATTACAGAAAGCCTGGCATGACCAAAAGGCTGTGCTGACTGTTTACCAGCCAGGGCAGAAGGTGTGGGTGTTGGAGCCAGTGGCCCCAGCAGCCCTCCAAGACAAGTGGAGTGGCCCCCATACAATTGTTGAACAGAAGGGAGAGGTTACCTATCTGGTAGACCTGGGAACTCCCAGGAGCCCCTTAGGGTGCTCCATGTCAACAGGCTGAAGCCATATGTGGACAGGGCTGACATGGGCTTGCTCATGGCAACTGATGAGGGACAGGAGGAAGAGAGTGACCCACTCCTGACCTGCTCTCACAGAACCCTGATGATGGGTCAGTAGATGGTGTAGCCTTGGCAGGCAGCCTCACTGCCCAGCAGCAAACTGATTGTAGACAGGTGCTCAATCAGTTCAGACACATGTTTTCTCTGACTCCAAGTCAGACCACCTGGTGCTCTCATGAAGTGGACACTGGGGACAGTCTACCTGTTAAAAGTAAGATTTACAGGCAACGTGACCAGGTCAGGGACTGTATCAGGACAGAAGTCCAGAAAATGTTGGAACTGGGTGTCATTGAGCCTTCAGATAGCTCTTGGCCTAGTCCAGTAGTCCTGGTGCCTAAACCTCACACCAAAGATGGCAAGAGAGAGATGAGGTTTTGTGTGGACTACAGAGGCCTCAATGCAGTCACTAGGACTGATGCCCATCCAATCCCCAGGGCAGATGAGCTAATAGACACTTTGGCCTCAGCCAAGTATCTAAGCACATTTGATCTGACAGCTGGCTACTGGCAGATCAGACTAGCTGATGATGCAAAGCCAAAAACTGCATTTTCTACCCCTGGTGGGCTTTACCAATTTGTGGTGATGCCCTTTGGTTTGAAGAATGCACCTGCCACTTTTCAGAGGTTGGTGAACACAGTCCTTACAGGTCTGGAAGCCTATAGTACAGCATATCTAGATGATATTGCTGTCTTTAGCTTCACCTGGGAGGATCACCTGGTCCACCTCAGAAATGTTTTGGAGGCCCTGCAGAAGGCAGGCCTAACTATCAAGGCCACAAAGTGCCAGATAGGGCAGAGTCAGGTTGTGTACCTGGGCCACCTTGTGGGTGGAGGCCAGATTCAACCATTGCAGAGCAAAATCCAGACCATCATGGACTATGTTGCTCCAACTACACAGACTCAGGTGAGAGCCTTTTTAGGCCTGACTGGGTATTACAGAAGATTTGTCAAGGGGTATGGATCAATAGTGACACCCCTGAATGACTTAACCTCTAAGAAAATGCCCAAAAAGGTTCAGTGGACAGTTAGCTGTCAAAAGGCATTTGATGACCTGAAGCAGGCCATGTGCACTGCTCCCATTCTTCAGAGTCCTGATTACTCCAAAAAGTTCATTGTGCAAACAGATGCATCTGAGTTGGGGGTAGGGGCTTTACTATCACAGTTGAATGATGAAGGTCAGGATCAGCCAGTAGCTTTTATTAGCAGAAGGCTGACCCCCAGAGAGAAACGTTGGTCAGCCATTGAGAGGGAGGCCTTTGCTGTGGTTTGGGCTCTGAAGAAGCTGAGGCCATACTTGTTTGGCACTCACTTCATTGTTCAGACAGACCATAAGCCCCTCTTATGGCTAAAACAGATGAAGGGTGAAAACCCCAAACTTTTGAAGTGGTCCATTTTCCTACAGGGGATGGACTATACAGAGGAACATAGACCTGGGAGTAACCATGCCAATGCAGATGGAGTCTCCAGATATTTCCACTTAGAACATGAAGACTCAACTGGTCAAGGTTAGTTTAATGTCCCTGCGTTTGGGGGTTGTGTAGGAGAGTAGGATCTGCCTCTTATGGTTACCCCCACTTTTTGCTGATGTATCACTGTTTTTCGACTTTAGTCTGGCTGGGGCCCTGCTATCCAGGACCCCAGCCTAGCTGCTTCCTCTCTAAATTGATTCCATGTACCTTAAGTACACTTCAGATTGGATTCTGGGGTGACCTTATAAGTCCCTAGTATATGGTATACTATGTACCCAGGGCATGGGTACCACAGAGGCCTACCAGGGGCTGAAGCATGTATTGTGCCACCCCTGGAAAGCCATCCAAAATGACACCACAGGACTGCTACAGCAGCCTGAGTAAGGTGGTGCATGCACCCCTTACAGAGATATAGGTTCACTATATCTCACCTATCACTGCACATAGAAACCTATCAGTCACCCCTACGGCAGGCCTTATCAATCCTGAAGGCAGGGTGCTTGGTTTTATGTGAGAGGGTGCCCATGCATGAGCAGAGCCCCTCTGCAGCCTTTGGAATCTCCTCTCCGGGGTTGTCTGTGGTGCAGCCTGACCATATACTCTTAAGTGCATTATATCCTCGCAGTAAATGCTAACTTTGGGATGGCTGCAGGGAAACATGTTGTGTTTGGTGTCAAACACCTTGGAATCATACCCCCACACCAGTAACTGGTGTGGGAGTATGATCCCACCCTTCTAGAGGGAGAGACATGACAGCACCGGTATACCCGGTACCAACTAAACAGAGCCCTGGCATCACAAAATGGATGCTGCAGCCACAGACACGAGTCTGGCCTCCTGCTGCTGACAGAAACTCCGGCAGGGGAGGCCTGGACAAACCACCTCCCAGACAGGCCTTAGTGGATTGGGGCTGGGTGGGTGCACTCCAAGAGTGCTTTGAAGTCCTGCACTGGGGGCACATTTGGTGTCCTCGTGCATACCCCAGTTCAAACCGGTTGCAGGGGCTGCCAGCCCCTGCTCTGGCACGAAACTGGACAAAGGAAATGGGTGTAGCCACCCCTCTTTCCAAACCCTCCCATAGGTGGGTCCACAGAGTTAGTCCATCCCCTTTCTTAGGTATAAGTAAGAAACCCCTGGCAACAGGACTTTAGATATCCCTGGACGAAATTCTGCAACTGAATCCTGGAACTTCAATGCTCTACTCAAGACTAGAGGACTGAAGAAATCTCCCTTGGGGTCAAGGAGTGACTCCCCTGCTTGACAGGCACCAACAAAGCATTGCCGGTCTGCATCTCCGAAGCTCCCGCCGGACTCTGAAGAACTGCAGCCCAGGAAGAGGATTTCCAGACTTCTCAGAGGCCGACCCGAGTCCCCAGAAAAGCTGAGACCCACAGCCCTCACGAGTGACGTGGAATCGGAACTCCTGGACACCGTGCACATTTGCTAGTGCATCAACTTCTCGACGTCCCTTGAAGTCTTGCTTTGGGTTACTTATAGCCCAGGCCCCAAGCACCATTGTCTCTGAAGATTGTGAGCCTACACTCCACGAGTGTTCCGTGGGCCTGCTTCTTCCATTTCCGCTTGAGGCTCCTTTGCAATCCCTGGTCCATCAACTGGTGGGTCCCTGTGAAGGCAACTCTGATTTTCTTTGGGCTTCCCTGGTTGCTCCAGATGTGTCCTGACTCCCCACCACGTGGTGAGTCCCTCAGACCTTGCTGGTCTGCACAGAAGCATCTTTCTCCTTTCTGCGTGGGTTGCTGTTGCCAAGGCTTGTTGAGTTCAATCCGGACACCAAAGCTGCAGCACTTGACATCCTTTGTGGGACAGCTCAAATCCAGCCCCTGGTTGTCGTCGATGCCTCCTGGTCCTCGTGGCTAAAGAGTCAAGCTTCACCTCTTTCACCTGAAGCACCCAACATCGGTGGGCATTCGACTATCATGCCCCTGGTCACTGGCAAGTGACCCAGACTCTGTCCCCTCTGCTTTCAGGTTCTTCTCATCTCCAATCCAGGCTTGGATCTCTTCGGACACTTCGCATCTTCCCGGCAGCAGCACTTCCTTGCAGGCTGCCATTGAAATCGACGACGCGACCCGACACCATTCGACACCTATGCACCCGGCTTCCCTGGGTGAGGTAACTCGAGTACTCCAGTGCTCCCATGGGTGTTGACCCTAGAACTGTCTAAGTCCAAGAGGGTTTGGTCCTAGTCCATTTCTAAGTGTCCTTAAACTCTAAAACTCTAACCGCGACTTTCCCATAGACTTTAACGGAGCTCGCGGCTGTGTTCACACACTGCACACAGCCCTCATGGGTCCCCTGTGTCACTACCTTGGGTGGTTCCTTGGGATCCCAGCGATTCTACAGGCTCTAGGCCTTGTGTCTACTTAAGTCGTGGTTCTTATACCACTTTCTTAATATATGGTTTGGTACGCCCCTAAGGCTAATCGTATATTGTGCTAATTTACTGTGCTATTTGACTTGTAACTGGTGTACTTTGACCTCTAGCCTCATAAAGAGGCTATTGGGTAGTGTTTAGTAATAAATACATATATTTTATATATATACCTGGTGTGGTTCTCCTTTCATTTGGTCATTCATGAGATTATAACTGGTAAAACAAACAGCTTAACACTCCTTCAAGACTTAGCCTGAAGGCTGCTCTCCATAGCTACCACTAGGATAGCTTTCAATAAAGGTTGTCTTTAAACCTATCATCAATAAAGGTCGTTTGGACTGGTGCAAGGTGCCCACTATAACTAGTGGTCAGCATATACCAGGCCAACTTCTCACAGCAACCCCTTTAGAATACCCTCATGAACTAGCAGGTCACAAGTTCACAACACATTACTTTCCAACTCAACTACAACAGGTGTGGTTGACTGTTTGCAATGAAAAGCATATCTAATATTGCATTACATTTTTTTATTTTCACCAAAGCCAATCACAGATCTACTTACTTTTTCCTAAAAAGCACTACCTAATTTTAACTACCTGTATATTTACACCATTCAATTAAATATGTCCTTTTTTTAAAACAGGTCCTGTCCTCCATTTTACCTGCTTTTCATTCTGAAAACTGTCACATTCTGCTCCAGCCTTCTCCTCTGTGCTACTACTCCTTGCCTTCAAAATGGTTAGAGTGTGGATTGTGGTGGTTAGAGTGTGGATTGTGGTTCACAGCTTTGTGTTTTGGGCTAGAGAGTGTGCTAGAAAGAGTGGCATTAAAACGGACTTGGGTTTGCCTAATGTGTGCATTACTTGGATTGGCCAGAGAGGGTTAAAGTGTCTTAAATTGCTGCCTTTGGGGAAAAGCTTTGCAGATTGCCAACACCCTGACCTCATGATTGTGCACTATGGTGGCATTGACCTAGACACATTTACTGGGGTAGGACTGCAATCCTAATGAAGGATACCTTTGCTCAACTAATGGTATTTTTCCCTCAGACTGCCTTGGTATTCTCCAACATATGCCAAAGGCAGAAATGGAAGTGGTTAAACGAGTACTGTCCACAAATAGACAAAGCCCGGAAACATGTCAATAAAACTGTTTCTGTTTCCTCAGAGAGCATAACTTGGGCTCTATCTACAACAACAACTTGCGCTTTGACATGGATGGTATAAATAGAAGTGATGGAGTTTACTTCACAGTGAAAGGTAACAGGGTGTTCCTTAACAAGTTGAAATACTGCATCTAGTTTTATGTGTAGTCAACATCTACACACAATAAACACAAAGGTTCTTCTCAGAGCCACCCTATTTCCCAAATTGGTTCATTTTCTTTGTAAATCCAATTTTTAAAGTTCTTTTAAAAATGTGCGAATCTGTCGTGAATACACAAAACAAAAGCAGACATTCAATAGACACCGGCCCATTCAAAATTCACAACTATGCAACTGACTCTGTGCATCTGACTGGGTGTGTTAGTGTGAGAATGAGTGTAAGAGTGTCTGATGGGTATGTGAGTGGGTGTACGAGTGTCTGAGTGGATCTGTGAGTGAATGGATGAGTGTCTCTTTGAGTCTGTGAGTGGGTGTATGAGTCTCTGAGTGGGAGCATGAGTCTCTGAGTGAGTCTATGAGTGAGTCCCAGAGTGTGTGAGTGGACCTGTGAATGGATGCCTAAGTTTCTCAGTGGGTTTGTGAGTGGGTGCTTGAGTCTCTGACTGGGTTTGTGAGTGGTCCCATGTGTCTCTGACTGGGTCTGTAAGTGGGTGCATGAGTCTCTGAGTGGGTATGTGAGAGGGTGTGTGAGTGTCTGAGTGGGTCTGTGAGTGGGTAAATGAGTGTCTGAGTGAGTCTGTGAGTGGGTGCATGAGTTTGTGAGTGGGTCTGTGAGTAGGTACGTGAGTCTGAATGGACCACAGAGACTCCTCACCAAGACTATGCAAACTGCCACTGCAAAATGTGTGCCTTGGTGCAGAGAAAACCAAAGCCTTGACATGGCACACAGCCTTGCGTGCCCTGCCCCCATACACTGCATGAGGTATAGATAAGTCACTCCTACTGCAGGCCTTACAGACGTAATGCAAGATGCACTATATACCATGTGTGAACATATCTGCATGAGCAGATATGGCCCTGCAATATCTGAGCCATTCTTCAATATTGTAAGTGCACAGGGAAGCCATGGAGAGTACATGGGCTGGATACTTATCATTATGAATTCCCTAGCTCCGTGATGACTTCACTGTACCCTAAGATGTTTGGTACCAAACATCTTGTCTTAATAAATCATCACTGATGCCAGTGATGGATTTATTAATAAATGCACAAGGCGGTGCCACCTTTGAAGTGCAACCCAGGCTTCCCCAGATAGTGGGAGATGCAAACCATCTTTCCTGCTCAACATTTGGTGGAAGGACAGGTGGGGAAATTAAGTAAATTAGGAGGTGGGTCCTCATTCAGCCAGCACCACCCCTAAGGCGGGGCCGGCGATGTGGACCCCACTTTTTATTTCCCTCCATCTTGGTTTGTGAGGGAATTAGCCAATTAGGGTCAGGGTAGTGCCCCTTCCCACACAAAGTGGTCACTTAGAGGGTGTAGACTAGGCCTATGTGTGAAATTCCACTCTGCTCGCAGAGTTTGCAGAGTTTTTCCCAATCCACTCTCCGTGTAGCGCGCAGAGCAGAGTTTTTTGTCGCTCGTGCTCACCGACAGTAAGTTGGGGCACACGAGCGAGGAAAATCTCACTCCAGACCATCTTCCGGTGAGATTTCTCAACACGGGCAGTCGAGGATGGCCACTACCGCTTGCGTTGTGAAACCTTCTATTCACGCTGAGGAAGCTGCCACTCGAGTAGAACACCTACTTGAGCAGCAGAAAGAAGCAGTGCACTCTTGTGCTGCGCATGGTGCCGTTTGCCGTGATTTTCTAGCATGGGACGAACACCCGGCGCTAAAAATAAGTGTGAACGGCACAACCTAACGCACTCCACCGCTTGCGGAACTCAACGTAGCGCTGCAAAGTTTTCTAGTCAATTTGTGGAGATCCACATAGCGGAACTCTGCCCAGGCCTAGTGTAGACACACTAAAGTTAGGTAGCCCATTGGCTACTGCCTGTCACTCCATTTAACTCCCTAAATTACATATTTAGGTGGCATCCCTGGACTGTGAACCTTAGATCTGACGGGCACAAAGAAGAAATGGACCAAGAAAAGCTGCTGCCTGAGAACTGAAACCCTGCTGCATAGAAATTGGCACCAAACCCTTCCTGCTGCCTTAAAGAATCAACCATCATGGTGTGCTACCTTGCTTTGCCACTGTGAGGACTACAAGAACCCCGAAGCACTTCCAGTCTTTGATAAATTGCCAAAGAACCTCCCTTAGAGCAGAGACTCGGCTCCCCTGTGACAGCAAGCATTGAACTGCAGACTATGGTCATGCCCACTAGCTGGTCCCTGGCAACTCCAACTCAGGAAGCAAGCACCCATCAAGGGACTTCGAGACTGATGAGACCCACTTCGTGAGTGGCCCAGCTGTCCTGAAGCTGCCTCGCCAAGCTGCCTGCTCCTGACCGCGAGGCCATCGTGACGCACGCTGCCAAGCTGGCCTATATGCTCTGCACCTGCCCAATCTGCTCCAGAAACGAGGATCCAGCTGCGCTCTCGTGGTCCTGAGGCCCTTGCGACCTCCTCCTCCTCGAGGACCCCCTTGAACTTACCTGTAAGTCCCCTTGTGCAGTGCATTTTCAAGTGGCCCCCTCTCCTGTAGCGCACTAGCTACCAACACCCTACTCCTTGCCGAATCTAAGATGCTCCAGAGAATCTGCTGGTGGAACATTGGAGCTGGCCTTGCTAACTACTGAGGGGCATATTAACAACGTCCAGCGATAATTATCGCTGGCCGTGCTTAGCGATAATTATATTATCGCCGCCTATCTCTGGTATTTATCGCCCTGGTAGCGCGTTATTAACAACGCGTTACTCCAGGGCGATAAAGATTCCAGAGATAGCGAGGTTATCGCCCTTTGCAGGGAACATCGCTGGTTTTCCAGCGATGTTCCCTTCAAAACGGCGATAACCTAGCTGATACGACCCTGTGGTCGTATCAGCAGAATCCATCTCCTATGTCTAACATAGGTAAGTCAGGATTATAGCAGACGTTAGATTTTGGCGAAAACGGCCGTTTTCGCCAAAATTTAATGTCTGCTATAATCCTGTGGGCTGCCTTGTAAATATCGCGATGTGCACATCGGCGATATTTGCAACGTAGCCCATCCGGGTACGCTCAGTAACGCCCATCTTTGCATCTCATTAGAGATGCAAAGATGGGCGTTGGGGAAAGGGCGATAGTGCAAGGATTCACGCGATAGCGTGACCTGCTGATTAGGCGATAAGATTATCGCCGCTTTTCGTCCGAAAACGGACGCTAAAGCGGCGATAATTGTTTATCGCCTCGTTGTTAATATGCCCCAACATTTCTTTATCAGAGAATCTTTTTTATTAAATTTGATTTAGACCTCAACTGAGGTCAACAAATACATGATTAAAAAGTGGTAAAACAGTTATAATATTCAGACATTAAAACAATTGTAAAAAACTTTTTAAAAATGTATACAGATTATAACAAGTAAATTCATCAAGTGGAGATTTACAAAACTCAATTAAACTTTTTGCAGATCTAAGATTATGTCTAAAACATATAGGCTTTATATGCCGGTGCCGGTCCTCTACCAGAGTCAAGTTTGGACAGATTAGTAGTACATGTACAAGATCCTGGCGTCCTCCATTACATAAATCACAAATTTCTGTAGAACAGTCCAGTTTATCCCAATTAAAAGTTATGGTCTTTAAGGGGAGGATTCCCAGCCTCATTAAAATTATGGTACGCCTGACCCTATGCTCTAATGAAAAACGTATATACCGTTGTGGAGTTTTCTATTGTAGACTATCTGCGAGATGTGCAAAATATTTTAGCAGAGTACAGTGGTCTACATCTGACTCATAGCTTAATCTTAAGGTCAGGTTCTTTAGATAGAGCTTCAGATGTAAAGAGGTCCTAGATTTCAAAAGTGCAATCGTGCAACCAGACTGGGTTAATGCAATACTTAAGTTCTTATTAAAAGTATAATGAGATGCCTCGTTTCTAAAAGTCTCCAATTTCAAGATATGCCTTATGGTCCCTTGGTCTGCGTGTAAGAGATTATAGGCCCAGCAAAGTATATTTATGATAGCTTTTGCATACACGCTGACTATGGATAACTCAAGGCTGATTGCTTGGACAGGGACTGACTGATTGACTCTTAGCAGTATACGTAATAAAGTCCCTTCTTTTACATTTAGTCGGTACCATGCCTTGATCGGGATATATTCCCAGGCGTATAGTAAAATTGGTGGTATTTTTGAGCGTTAGACCTCAAGCATAGGAGCAAAATGTCTGTTACCTGAGGAGGAATAAAATCTCAGTAGTCCACCAACGTGGGCTTCAGCCTTTAGGCTGATATGCCCAAGATGGGATGAATTTTGTAAGGTCTGAGTGAAACTTCTCCCCGAGTAAACATATTCCTTAACAATCTTATAATAGTGATAGTGCTTTCTCCCTCTAAAGGGAAGGACTTTAGTTTTAGAGGTATTTGGTAAAAGGTAATTGTCTTTGGCATACTGGTCTAAAGCATTAAGATTTCTTTGTAAACCTACCGGAGTAAGATCCATAATTGCTACATCGTCAGCATACATTAAAATGTACATATCGCTGGAGCCTATTTTTGGTGGAAAATTATTAATTGTTTGTAAACACTCTGGGAGGTCACTTATATACAAGGAAAATAGAATAGGGGCTAGGACACAGCCTTGCTTAAGGCCGTTCCTCGTAACAATAGGCCCCGTCAAACCTTTTTTGCCCCCCAGCTGAACTTTGCACCATGTTGCAGAATGTAATGCCATGATTATAGTGAGCAGATCATTAGGTATTCCATACTTCCTTAGCTTAGTCCAAAGGGTTGGCCTGCCTACACGGTCAAAGGCAGTGGTAAAATCAACAAAGACACAATAAACCGTTTGCTGCTTCATTACTACATATTTGTCTATGACTGTTTGCAGGACTGCAATGTTATCCGTCACAGAGTGCTTTGGTCGAAAGCCATCCTGAGTCGTTGGTATCACTCTTGAAGAGAATGCCCAATCTTTCAGATGTTCCAGCACGCATGTTGCAAAGATCTTCCCTGTAGCATCCAGGAGGGCTATCTGCTGGTAGTTATTGGGCAACAGACAGGATCCTTTTTCCAGTATGGGAACCACGATACTCCCTTGCCATGATTTTGGAATTCTCCCAGTGGAGAGACAATGGGAAAATACAGGCGCCAAAAACTTGCTCCTGTCTTCAGAATTGCTTTGAAGAACTTTAATGGGGATTTTATCTGGGCCTGTTGCTGCAGTTGATCTTGCTGCCTTTATATATACTGCTATTTCTTTCGCTGATGGTGCTATCATATCGTGGAGTTTTTCCAACTTTCTGTACCCAGGTTGTATTGGTTTTGCCAGGCCATAAAAGTTTGGTTTATAGAGCTCAAGTAGATACTTTTCCCACTCCGATGGTGGAACTGGAGAGGGATAAATAGCTTTCCGTGTACCTGTTGCTTCTGCTACTATCCTCCAGAACTCCTTACTGTTTTTTTGGTTCACTGCTGTTTGAATATCCACCCAGTTTTTATCCGTTTGTACACGTCTGGTTTTCTCCTTCCTCCATTGGCGTGCTTTTTTAAATTTTGCAATATCTTTCTGTCTGGCTCCAGAGTATTTTAAAAATTGCAGTCTAATCAATTTGTTTAACTTAGAGGTTGCGCAGTCTGAGTGGTTTGGAGCTAAATAACCCTTACGCTTACCACACCTGACTGCGCGGGCGGTCAAGGTGGCCACTATCTTAACAATCGTGTCCTCATAAGCTATTATAGGGTCAGCAACTGTGCTTCCATTAGTCAATAATGAGGAAATGATGGCGGTGTTTGTTTCTGCAATTGATTTAGAGTTCCATTTTATTCGCCCGTTCTTTCGATGGATTTCTATTGTTTCATTTTGTTGAAACAGGGACCATGTATCAGAGGGTTGCAACAGGATCTCGGTTGCCAAAGTCAAAATTGCGTGATCGCTTACTTTTGTAGTTTTAACGGTCAGAGTTTGCATCATCCCGAAGAGATCCAGACTGCAGATTACATAGTCAAGAGTGGAGATACTAAATGGCCCCTTTCTGGTGTGAGCCGCGGGTATGTCCCCTTCTAATCTTCCGTTTAGTATAAGCCCATTTAAGGCCGTCACCGAGGCGACAATCATTTTCCCTCTTTTGTCAGCCATGGCTTTTAAAGGGAATAGTGGTGATGGAATTGACAACATTTCCTCATATGGGTAAGTGCTCCATTCAGACAATAAAGTATTAGAGATTTTTCCATTGAAGTATCCTGTTATCAGTACCGAAGTAAATCCTCTGGAGTCTATGACGGAATCAATTTGAGCAAATACTTTGATGATTAGATGGTCGTTCACAGGCCCCGGGGGGATGTAAACATTAAAAATGAGGAGATCGTGCATAGAGTCCGCAGTCTCTTTCTTATACTTAATCTTTATACGTTGGATATTTGGCAGACACATATTGACTACTTCCTGATCCCAGAATATGTCTTCCTTCAGTAGTATTGTAAGACCTCCTTTTGCGTGTCCCCTTCTCACTGCCTCTGCCGGAAGATCGTATATAATGTAATCTTTTTGATTGAAGGGTGCTAGTGCCCATGTTTCTTGCAAGGTCACAATTGATGGGGAATTTTCTAAGATCAAGGCTAGTTTTCCAGGGTCTTTCCCAGCTATGTTCCACAATGCAATACTTAAGGATCTGCTAAAAGGGAAGCTTGTTTGCCTTGCCCAGCTTATGGCTATTTAGGTTTTTAGATATCCAAGACCAAGGGAGATTATGGGACTGAGACCTAAGGTTTTTTTGGGTGAAGTCCAAGATTCGTTGCTCCCTTTATTTACAGAGACGGTTAATGTTCCTTCAGGTACTTTCATTTGTTATCTTGCACTATGAGAAATGTGGATGTGGCAAGTGGTCCTAGTGTCTATTTGCATATTTTGATTTTTTGGGCAATTTCGATTTTCCTTAAATTCGACCACATCAAATCCATATTTATGAATGGTATCCTTCTCCTTTAGAATAATTGAGGGTATCGCATTAGACCAGAATTCAACATTTGCCATCATATTCTGGGATTTATTTGGAAACAACACTAATTTTATTTCCGAAGGTGTTAAGAAGCGGAGCAGGTCAATTTTCTGAAGCACGTTTACTATTCTCCCACAATTTAAAGGTGCTTTTCCTACAGGAAACAGGTCAGTTATTTCTAGAGTACAGGGAGCAATCGAATTCCCTTTTTCGTTTGAGTTTGCTGGGGGTGAATAATCTTCGTTACCTGAGTTATTCACCAGAAGAGGGTCAGCTAGAGTATCTGTAATAAAAATTGGTGCAAGAGGATTTAGTTGTGCCGAAAGAGCGTTTGTGCTGCACACAAGTGGTGACTGATCTTTTGTTAAAGCGGTCTCTGGAATTTTAAAGAGTTGAGACTGATCCTCCGTTTCCTTTTCTGGGGATATAAGGGGTGGAAATTTTATTTTCCTTGTGGATTGCCAAGAGAGTCTTCATTTTATTCTCTTCTTGCGCCCTTTGTCTTTACGATAGTTTTTACTTCTCTTTCCCTTTTGCTTTGACTGCAATCAAGTCTCTGATGCGATCTGAGATTCAGTATCGACTGTTGCCTCATTACCAACTGTTTGATTTATCAAGGTTTGGCTTCTCTTCTGGTTAAAGATTGGAAAAAATGAAATACCTTCTTTTGTGTTAATATAGCTTGAAGACTCCTTAAATAATTTCCGGAGCGCATACATTTTATCATCGAGGGGCACTTTAGTTATGCCTTTACTGCCTGTAGACCTGTCGGTCTGCGTCGCCCTTTGGATCTTTACTCGAGAGTATGATTCAATTGGCGCAAGCAGTGCTATTCTTTGTGCTGCTTCCTCGTCTGTGTTTTCTGGTTTTCTTGGTGGAGCTTGTTGTTTATAGATGAGTTGTTTTTCCCTCTTTTTATTTACTAGGTATTGAAGAATACCAGTTTGGGTTTTCAGTATCTGATCGGAGTTGTCCATATAGTTTTCCATTAGAGCCAATATAGATTCTAAAAAATTTTGAAGGGTAAAAAGTGCACTGGATATTGTATCTTGTCTATTAAGTGAGTGCAGCGAGTTGAACAGCGGAAAATCTGGTGACTGAGACAGGTTTTTTATTTGGTCAGAAGTGTGGCTAAGGGTACTATTAAGTATTCGCAGGGTCTCCTTTGTTGATTCTAAAGGAACTGAAGGAGGAGCTAGGTTAAGATTTATGTCTGGTAGAGTAAAGTCATTAATGGAAGTTGAAAGTGGTATCTCCTCTGCCATTTGCAGTTTTTGTTTCTGCGGGTCTGGAGATCGTTCTTCATTTATATGATCGTTAGGGCAGATCCTTTCTTGTTCCTCTTCTGGGGCCATATCGTTTATTAGTATTAAGGATTCGTTCTCCAGTTCAGTCTGTATTCCCTGGATTTTCCCTAGGTCAGCTCCTGACATTGAGCTACTTGATTTTGATATGCTTGTGAAAAATGTTGTTATTCCAGTGGTTCCAGATACAGCTCCAATATGTAGGGCCTTACTTTTGTTCTTAGTCAAGGGCTGCTCCGTGCCCAGCCTTTTCATGTGGATAGTTCTAGTCCTAAGTTTCGTGTATGCCGTTGGAGAGCAGTGGGGGGGGAAACACAAGTCCACCCCTTCACAGTTTAAGATTTGCTCCCAACGTGGGCGCCTGGTTTACCAGCTCCTCCCCCTGGCAAGGAGTTCAGCGCCGTGGATATAAGAGACGACTGCAGCAGATGGCAGCAGATGATAACTCCGGTGTCTATATCTATAGCAGGAGTACGTTCTCCCAATCAGCACTGATTTATGTAAAGGATGATTAGTGAGTGGGGGCCCCCCTGGTAGCCCACAAGCCGCACCTGTACTGTGCTAACTACCGAAATCCAAAAGATTAAAATTGAAAGTCAACTGTACGATTTTACATGCATTTTTGTCTTTTTTCCCATTGATTTCAATGGTGCATAATTGTGCACAAATGTGATTGATTTTACGAACTCTAAAAATCCATAACTTTAAAAGTACTTACTGTAGAACAAAGTTCTTTGTCTGGAAAATTATATGAAAATTAATATTATTTTGAAAATTGGTCTTGGATGTATTCTTGAGTGTGTGTCTCATTTATTGCCTCTGTGAGTACAACAAATGCTTAGCACTACCCTCTGATAAGCCTAACTGCTCACCCACACTGCCACAAATAGAGCGTAAGTATTATTTACTTCTGCCTCTGTAAACCTTTAAGGGACTCACTGCCTCTGTGCAGTGTACTTGATTTTAGTACACTATATAGAGAGCCAGCTTCCTACATTAGTGGATCAGCTATGGGCTGTATGACTTTGTGTTTGTTGATACCACTCTGTCAATAAGTGACCACATGAATAAATCCAAAAATTGGCGTTAGCCAGTTGTATTTTTCGATTGGTCTACTTTTCTAAATTTTAAAATTAACTGTTAGGGTCTTGGTTAAGTCCCTGTATTCAGTTGTTCAAATTTTTAAAATCTGACCTTAGTTAGGACAGAGAAAAGTGTTAGGTTTTTTTTTTACTTCATAAAAAGGTCCCAACTTTAGTAACAATTGTGGTTAATACCGAAAACCAGGCTCAGGAACTCGACCTGACCCCTTACATGGAACTGTCCTATGCCAGGTGCGGGCCCTCTGTAAAGGTTATGGCATCAAGAATGGCTCTCATGCTAACAAAGAGAAGCTTAGAAGGCTGTTCGCAGAGTTTGAGAGAGCCCATCCAGAGCTAGTAGCTCAATCTGATGACTATGAGCCTACTAATGAAAATCCTTTTGAGGAGGTGGCTGAGTCCCTCCACTCAGAAACAGATGAGGAGCCCACAGAGGAGGAACTCATGCTGTAAAGGTTGGCCAGGAGGTTGAACTTAGAAGCTCAACTCCTTGACATAGAAAGACAAAGGAAAGAGATGGGCCTAGGACCCATCTCTGGTGTCAGAAATTGTGTAACTGTGGAGAGAGAAGATTCTTTTGACTCAAAACCCGCTAAAAGGAATTGTTCCTAAATATTTTGATGCGATGACATCAGTAAATGGTTCACTGCTTTCGAGAGAGCCTGCATAGCCAGAAGAGTAGCCAGAAAGATCTGGAACTCTCTCTTGTGGGAACTATTCACAGAGAAATGCAGGGATAGATTCCTGATATTGAATGAGAAAGATGTGGAATACTATGACCTCATGAAGAGCACCCTGATTAAGGGCATTGGATTCACCACTGAAGAATACATGATGAAATTCAGGTAGACTCGAAAAATGCATAGTCAGTCCTGAGTGGAATTTGTTGACTTTTCAGTGAAAACACTAGGTGGTTGTTTAGCTGGTAAAAATGTGCATGACTATGAAGGGCTTTGCAATGTAATCATGAAAGAGCATCAGTTAAGTAATAGTTATAATGAGAAATTACATCAGCATCTGGAAGACCTAGGTCCAATTTCTCCTCTAGAGTTGGGGCAGAAGACAGACCACTGGGTCAAAACAAGGGTAACCAACACTACCACTTGTGGGGGTGGCCAAAAGAAAGAGGCCAAAAAGAACCCCCAAGGGAAAGATGGTGAATAAAAAAGATAAAAACAAAAACGAGTCTTCTTCAGGCCCCCAAAAACCTGCTCAGGAGAGTGGGCCCTGAAACTCTTCACGGCCCAAGGGTGGGTACCAGGGTAAAAACTGGGATCCCAAAAAGTCTTGATGTCATCATTGTAAGGTCCTTGGACACCAAACTGGAGACCCTAGTTGTAAAACCAAAAAGAATACCTCTAGCACACCTGCAGAAAATGCAGTAGTGAGTCTCCAGATGGGATCATAGCTGACCATGCCAAGGTGCTCACTGAGGCAACTCTAGTCTCAGAGGGAGGGGTGGATGTAGCTACCCTGGCTGTCTGGCCCAGTAATCTGGAGAGATACAGACAAGAGCCAAATATCAATGGGATTAGTGTGGAAGCCCTGAGAGACACTGGTGCCAATATCATCGTGGTGACTGAGCAACTGGTGTCCTAAGATCAATATCTGCTTGTAGAGTCCTCAATGTTGACAATCAGACTAAGGTGCATCCAATGGCATTGGTATCCTTAGATTGGGGAGGGGCTACTGGCCTCAAAAGGGTAGTGGTGTCTTCTGCTATCCCTGTACAGTGTCTATTTGGCAATGATTTAGAGTACTCAGCATGGGCTGAGGTAGAAAGGAAATCCCATGCAGCAATGCTAGGAATAAGTGAATGGGTGTGTGACAACCAGAGCACAGTGTAGAACCCAGGATGAAAAAGAGCCCTCTAAGAGAAAGAACAAGAAGTCTGGGAAGCCAGCTTCTATTCAGACATCAGATTAAGTCCCCTCTCCTCAGGGAAAAGAACTGTCAGTCGCAGAGGGGACTGAGCCCCAGGAGCTTTGGCCTTACACAGCAGCGCTTTTGGGCAAAGATAAGGAAGATCTGTGACAGTGGCAGAAAACTTGTCCCACTCTTGAAAGCCTGAGGCAGCAAGCTGCTGATCAGGAAAAGGGAAGTTTCAGTGGTTCCCACAGGACCTTGGTGGAGGGACTCCTATGCACTGAGGCCAGAGACCCCAAACCTGGAGCCACTATGAGAGTGGTAGTGCCTGAGCAGTTTAGACAGTTTCTCCTTACATTGGCCCATGACATTCCTCTAGCTGGGCTTCTTGGCCAGACCAAAATGTGGAGTAGGTTGGTGAACCACTTCTGCTGTCCAGGAATGTCTTAGAAGGTGAAGAAGTTTTGTAACTCCTGTGCCACTTGTCAAGCCTCTGGCAAGACAGGTAGCCACTTAAAGGCCCTCTTAATTCCACTTCCAGTGGTTTGGGTACCCTTTGAAAGGGTTGGGATTGACATTGTTGGTCTTCTTCACCCTCGTACAGCATCAGGAAACCGATTTATTCTGGTGATAGTGGATCATGCCAACAGGTATCCTGAGGCAATTCCCCTAAGGACCACCACTGCCCCTGCAGTGGCGAAGACCCTCCTCATTGGTATCTTTATCAGGGTATGGTTTCCTAAGGAGGTAGTATCAGACACAGGTACAACTTTATGTTTGCATACTTAAAGCACATGTGGACAGAGTATGGAGTGGCCTATAGGTTCACTACCCCATAACATCCACAGAGAAATGGGCTTGTTGAAAGGTATAACAAGACCCTAAAAGGTATGATTGGCAATCTCCCTAAAAACTCAGAAAGAGATGGGATGTTTTGCTACCGTGCCTGCTTTTTGCTTACAGAGGTGCCACAGAAGGGAGTAAGGTTTCCCCCTTTGAGCTTCTGTTTGGACACCCTGTAAGGGTACCACTCTGTCTTGTAAAGAAAGGATGTGAGAGATCTCTCAAAGAACCTAAGCAGGATATTGTGATTTATGTACTTGGCATTCATTACAGGATGGCTGAGTACATGAAAAAAGACAACAAAAACCTTGAGGCCAGCCAAGAGATTTAGAAGCTCTGGTATGATCAAAAGGCTGCTATAGTGGAGTTCCAACCAGGGCAGAATGTGTGGGTTTTGGAGCCAGTGGCTCCTAGGGTCCTCTGGGACAAATGAACTGGGCTCTACCCTCTCCTTGAAAGAAAAGGGGAGGTCACCTATTTGATTGACCTTGGCACATGTAGAAACACCAAGCGGGTCTTACATGTAAACCGGCTGAAACCCTATAATGACAGGGCTGACATGACCATGCTCATGGTCACAGATGAGGATCAAGAAGCAGAGAGTAAACCTCTCCCTGACCTCCTCTCTCACAACCCAGTTGATCAGTGGAAGGAGTGGTCTTGTCAGACACCCTCGCTGACCAACAGCAGACTGGTTGCAGCTAAGACCTAAATCAGTTTGCTAAGCTCTTCTCCATGACCCCTGATCTGACTAACTGGTGTATGTATACATGATGTGGACACTTGTGACAGCCTACGTGTGAAAAATAAAATCTATAGGCAGTCTGACCATGTCAAGGAGAGCATCAAGGCTGAAGTAAGAAAGATGCTGGAATTGGGTGTCATTGAACCCTCAGAGAGTCCCTGGCCCAGTCAAGTTGTTGTAGTCCCCAAGCCTCATTCCCAGGGTAGAAAGAAAGAAATGAGGGTTTGGACTACAGGGGCCTCGATCCAGTCACAAAAACAGATGCACATCCAGTTCCTAGGGCTGATAAATTGATTGACAGGTTGGGGACAGCCAAATATCTGAGTGCTTTTGATCTCAGATCAGGGTATTGGCAGAAAGGTCTGACCCCTGAAGCAAAGGAGAAGTCAGCATTCTCAACCCCAGGTGGGCCCTTCTAGTTTACTGTGATGCCCTTTGGATTTAAGAATGCCCCTGCCATCTTCCAGAGGTTGGTGAATAAAGTCCTTGCTGAATTGGAATCCTTTAGTGCAACATATCTGGATGATATTGCTGTTTATGATCTACACCTGGCAGAATCACCTGATCCACCTTGAGAGGGTTCTGATGGCTCTGCAGAGTGCAGGCCTCAATATCAAGGCAAGTAAGTGCCAGATAGTGCAGGGAAAGGATGTATACTTGAGCCACCTTGTAGGTGGAGGCCAAGTTCAACCCCTACAGTCCAAAATCCAGACCATTCTGAATTGGGTAGCTCCAACCACCCAGACTCAAGTCAGGGCATTCCTTGGCTTGACTGGGTACTACATGAGGTTTGTTCAGGGATATGGGTCCATTGTGACCCCCCCTCACAGAGCTGACCTCCAAGTAAATGGCCAAAACATGGGACAGGAGCGGTCCTATCCCAAACCAATGATGATGGCCATGACCAAACTGTTGTTTTCGTGAGCAGGAGGCTTCTCCTCAGAGAGCAGCATTGGAATGCCTTTGAGAGGAAAGCTTTTGCTGTGGTTTGGTCTCTGAAGAAGTTGAGACCATACCTGTTTGGTTCTGACTTCTTTGTCTAAATTGACCACAGACATCTCAGGTGGCTCATGCAGATGAAACGAGAAAACCCCAAACTGTAAAGGTGGTCCATATCCCTACAGGGAATGGACTTTACAGTGGAACACAGACTTGGGACTGACCTTGCCAGTGTAGATGCCTTTCCAGATTTTTCCACTTAGACGAGGAAGACTCTCTAGGGAAAGGTTAGTTTAATTCGCATTCGTTTGGGGGGTCATGTAGAAAAGTGCCTCTTTTGACATGGTTAGCCCCCACTTTTTGCTTGATGCCTGATTTGATTTTGAAGTGTAAGTGCACTGGGTCCCTGCTAACCCAGTTCCCAGTGCCAGATCTCTTTCCCAAAATGGAACCACAATTGGCACAATTTCAGCGACCCCTATAAGTCCCTAGTCATGGTACCCCTGGTACCTAGGGCATTGAAACTTTAGAGGGTCCTCTGGGGCTGCAGCACCAATTGTGCCACCCCAGAGACCCCTCACCAAGACTATGAAAACTGCATTGCAGGCTGCAAATCTTGGTGCAGAGAAAACAGAAGAGTCGACATGGCACACAGCCCTGTGTGCCATGCCCCCATGCACAAAGAAACAGTTGATGGACGGAATGCTGGACAATGCAAACATTCACCCCCAGTCACAAGGATCTGGGCCCAATCCATCATTCTTTTGCTCACCACACCACCCCAGTTTGGACCCAGCCATATGCAAATCAGTCTTGACCCTGTTCCTTGTGGGAACAGTCCAGCCCGAACTGCCAAGCCAGGTCCTCCCTGGACCGGAAACAAGCATCCTGGGACCGGTTTCAGGGCATCACCCTTCTTCAGCCAGGCTAGCTTGAATCCAGTGGTGTAGTGAGCACGGGACCCACGTCTGGGCATACCCTTCCCACTTAGGGCGACATATGCAAAAGAAACAGTTGATGGACGGAATGCTGGACAATGCAAACATTCACCCCCAGTCACAAGGATCTGGGCCCAATCCATCATTCTTTTGCTCACCACACCACCCCAGTTTGGACCCAGCCATATGCAAATCAGTCTTGACCCTGTTCCTTGTGGGAACAGTCCAGCCCGAACTGCCAAGCCAGGTCCTCCCTGGACCGGAAACAAGCATCCTGGGATCGGTTTCAGGGCATCACCCTTCTTCAGCCAGGCTAGCTTGAATCCAGTGGTGTAGTGAGCACGGGACCCACGTCTGGGCATACCCTTCCCACTTAGGGCGACATATGCAAAAGAAACAGTTGATGGACGGAATGCTGGACAATGCAAACATTCACCCCCAGTCACAAGGATCTGGGCCCAATCCATCATTCTTTTGCTCACCACACCACCCCAGTTTGGACCCAGCCATATGCAAATCAGTCTTGACCCTGTTCCTTGTGGGAACAGTCCAGCCCGAACTGCCAAGCCAGGTCCTCCCTGGACCGGAAACAAGCATCCTGGGACCGGTTTCAGGGCATCACCCTTCTTCAGCCAGGCTAGCTTGAATCCAGTGGTGTAGTGAGCACGGGACCCACGTCTGGGCATACCCTTCCCACTTAGGGCGACATATGCAAAAGAAACAGTTGATGGACGGAATGCTGGACAATGCAAACATTCACCCCCAGTCACAAGGATCTGGGCCCAATCCATCATTTTTTTGCTCACCACACCACCCCAGTTTGGACCCAGCCATATGCAAATCAGTCTTGACCCTGTTCCTTGTGGGAACAGTCCAGCCCGAACTGCCAAGCCAGGTCCTCCCTGGACCGGAAACAAGCATCCTGGGACCGGTTTCAGGGCATCACCCTTCTTCAGCCAGGCTAGCTTGAATCCAGTGGTGTAGTGAGCACGGGACCCACGTCTGGGCATACCCTTCCCACTTAGGGCGACATATGCAAAAGAAACAGTTGATGGACGGAATGCTGGACAATGCAAACATTCACCCCCAGTCACAAGGATCTGGGCCCAATCCATCATTCTTTTGCTCACCACACCACCCCAGTTTGGACCCAGCCATATGCAAATCAGTCTTGACCCTGTTCCTTGTGGGAACAGTCCAGCCCGAACTGCCAAGCCAGGTCCTCCCTGGACCGGAAACAAGCATCCTGGGACCGGTTTCAGGGCATCACCCTTCTTCAGCCAGGCTAGCTTGAATCCAGTGGTGTAGTGAGCACGGGACCCACGTCTGGGCATACCCTTCCCACTTAGGGCGACATATGCAAAAGAAACAGTTGATGGACGGAATGCTGGACATTGCAAACATTCTCCCCCAGTCACAAGGATCTGGGCCCAATCCATCATTCTTTTGCTCACCACACCACCCCAGTTTGGACCCAGCCATATGCAAATCAGTCTTGACCCTGTTCCTTGTGGGAACAGTCCAGCCCGAACTGCCAAGCCAGGTCCTCCCTGGACCGGAAACAAGCATCCTGGGACCGGTTTCAGGGCATCACCCTTCTTCAGCCAGGCTAGCTTGAATCCAGTGGTGTAGTGAGCACGGGACCCACGTCTGGGCATACCCTTCCCACTTAGGGCGACATATGCAAAAGAAACAGTTGATGGACGGAATGCTGGACAATGCAAACATTCACCCCCAGTCACAAGGATCTGGGCCCAATCCATCATTCTTTTGCTCACCACACCACCCCAGTTTGGACCCAGCCATATGCAAATCAGTCTTGACCCTGTTCCTTGTGGGAACAGTCCAGCCCGAACTGCCAAGCCAGGTCCTCCCTGGACCGGAAACAAGCATCCTGGGACCGGTTTCAGGGCATCACCCTTCTTCAGCCAGGCTAGCTTGAATCCAGTGGTGTAGTGAGCACGAGACCCACGTCTGGGCATACCCTTCCCACTTAGGGCGACATATGCAAAAGAAACAGTTGATGGACGGAATGCTGGACAATGCAAACATTCACCCCCAGTCACAAGGATCTGGGCCCAATCCATCATTCTTTTGCTCACCACACCACCCCAGTTTGGACCCAGCCATATGCAAATCAGTCTTGACCCTGTTCCTTGTGGGAACAGTCCAGCCCGAACTGCCAAGCCAGGTCCTCCCTGGACCGGAAACAAGCATCCTGGGACCGGTTTCAGGGCATCACCCTTCTTCAGCCAGGCTAGCTTGAATCCAGTGGTGTAGTGAGCACGGGACCCACGTCTGGGCATACCCTTCCCACTTAGGGCGACATATGCAAAAGAAACAGTTGATGGACGGAATGCTGGACAATGCAAACATTCACCCCCAGTCACAAGGATCTGGGCCCAATCCATCATTCTTTTGCTCACCACACCACCCCAGTTTGGACCCAGCCATATGCAAATCAGTCTTGACCCTGTTCCTTGTGGGAACAGTCCAGCCCGAACTGCCAAGCCAGGTCCTCCCTGGACCGGAAACAAGCATCCTGGGACCGGTTTCAGGGCATCACCCTTCTTCAGCCAGGCTAGCTTGAATCACAGCATGAGGTATAAGTAGGTCACACCTACTGCAGGCCTTACAGTCCTAAGGGAGGGTGCACTATATCCCATGTTTGGACATATCTGCATAAGCAGATATGACCCTGCAATATCTGAGCCATTCTTGGATATTGTAAGTGCACAGGAAAGCCATCGAGAGTACATGGGCTGGGTATTTGTCATTATGAGTTCCCTAGCCCCGTGATGACTTCACTGTACCCTAAGATATTTAGTACCAAACATCTTGTCTTAATAACTCCTCACTGATGCCAGCGATGGATTTATTAAAAAATGCACACAAGAGACACTTTAGAGGGTCCCCTGAAACCCTACCAAGCACTGTTGTGGTCTCTGACTTGTCATAGCCAGCCTGCCACTACCAGACTTGTTTCTGCCCTCATGGGGTGAGAGCCTGCGCTCTCAGAGGCCCGAAACAAAGCCTGCTCTGGGTGGAGGTGCTTTGCACCTCCTTCAGGCTGGAATGGTCCTCCGGAGTGGGATGCTTCAAAGGAGGTGCCGCTTTTGAAGTGCAACCCAGACTTCCCTAGATAGTGGAGGATGCCAACCTCCCTGTCTTGCTCAACATTTGACCGAAGGACAAGTGGGAAAATTAGGTAAATTAGGAGTTGGGTCCTCATTCAGCCAGCACCACCTCTAAGGCAGGGCAGGCAATGTTGACCCCACTTTTAATTTTCCTCCATCTTGGTTTGTGAGGGAATTATCCAATTAGGGTCAGAGTAGTGCCCCTTCCTACACAAAGTCGTCACTTAGAGGGTGTAGACACTATAGCGGTATGTAGCCCATTGGCTACTACCGGTCACTTCTTTTAATGCCTCTAAATTAGTATTTAGGTTGCATACTTTGAACCTTAGATTCTATGGACACAAAGAAGAAACAAACCAAGAAGAGCTGCTGCCCGAGACCTGAAGCCCTGCTGCAGAGAAATTGGTGCTAAACCCTGGTTGCTGCCTTAAAGACTCGACCATCGTGGTGTGCTGCCTCGCCTTGCCACTGTGAGGACTCCAAGAACTCCTGAGCACCTCCAGTCTTTGACAAATTGCCAAGAACCTCCCTTGGACCAGAGGCTCTGCTACCCTGCGACAGCAAGCACCGAACCACAGACCCAAGTCTTACCTACTTGCTGCTCCCCGGCAACTCCAAATTAGCACACAGAACAAAAGTGGTACACCAGCTCTGAAGCATCAGATTTGTAGCCCCACTAAGTTGGAGGACACAAGGACCTACCAGAACCATGCCACACCAATACCTGGGGTACAGTACCCCTTGCAACCTGCACCGAGATGAAGGGTCCACGCCAGACTCCAACTGCCCAGGAAGCAAGCACCCATCAAGGGATATGGAGACCCCTGAGACCCACTCCGTGAGTGGCCCAGCTGTCCAGAAATTGCCTCTCCAGGCTGCCTGCTCCTGACTGGAAGGACTATGTGACGAATGCTGCCAGGCTTACATATCTGCTCTGCACCCAGCCCGACCAGCCCCGGTATCGACAATCCAGCAGTGCTCCCATGGTCCTGAGGCCCTTGCGACCTGCCTTTTCAAATGGCGCCCTCTCTCATAGCGCACCAGCTACCAACTACCAACTACCTCAGCACCATGCTCTTGGCCGAATCCGGGACACTCCTGAGAATGCGCTGGTTGAACATTGGACCTGGCCTTGCTTACTACCAAAATCCAAGAGGTGAACCTTGAAAGTCGACTGCACGATTTTACATGCATTTTTGTCTTTTTCCCCATTGATTTCAATGGTGCGTAATTGCGCATAAATGTGATTGATTTTGCGAATTCTCAAAATTCATAACTTTAAAAGTACTTACTGTAGAACAAAGTTCTTGGTCTGAAAAAGATATAAAAATAGATATTATTTTTGCAAATTGGTCTCGATTTATTCTTGAGTGTGTGTCTCCTTTACTTCCTATGTGAGTAAAAACAAATGCTTTGTACTACTCTTTGATAAGCCTAACTGCCTGCTCGCCCACACTACCACAAATAGGGAATTAGCATTATCTACTTTTGCCTCTGTAAACCAATAAGGGACTTACTGGAAGCTCTGCACAGTGTACTTCATTTTAGTACACTATATAGAGAGCCAGCTTCCTACATTATGAATGTATTTTTTAAAAACATTTCTGCGATATTCGCAAATTCTTCGCTACATTACACAGGGCTGTGCTGAGCAGTGCAAAGCATTTACGTATATTGCACGAGGGTAAAAAAAACTGTTTTTCTACATTTTGAACGCATAAGGTGTCACACAAACACCCCTTTAAATCAATCAATGGCTTCAGGGTACCCCTACCCTGACCCCTTATACCACTTATGTTCTTTATTTTCAGGCCCAGGGACTGTGTCCTGTTACTTAAAATGGCTGCTGCAACTTTCAGCTCATGTGGCGGCCAGATAGTCACGCCATTCCTGTTGGCACGCGCATTCGTGATTCATCGCTAATTAGTCGTGAATTTGTCCCAACCCTAGATATACAAATTTGAATTTTCTTTAAATAACTCCAAAATTACTGAATGGATGTACAACAAATAACAAGCATTGGAAATGCAATTGGTCTCACTTTTTTTTTCTTAGTTAGAGCTGTTGGCATTGTAAATGGCAATGTCTTTACCTATGTGTTATGGAGTGTATGTATGTGGTGTGTAGTGGAATTAAGTGGGTTTGATTGAATTAGTTAGTTGTGTAATTGTGTGGCATGGAATTGTGTGGTGTAGAGTGGATTTCCGTATGGAATTATGTGGCATCGTGTGCTGTGGAATTATGTGGATAGTAATTATGTGGTATTGAGTATACTGGCATTCTGTGGAGTGGGATTGTGTGTGATGGAGTTTAATTATGTGTAATGGCATTCTGTGTTGTGGAGTGGTATGTAGTGGAGTTTAATTATGCGGTGTGCTGTTGAATTTTGTGGCCAAATCTGGAATTGTGTGGTGTGGATTGGATGCATGTGGTGTGTTGTGTAAAATGTGTTGTTGAGTTGTATTATGTGGTTTGGTGTCAGGTTATGTGGAGTGGATTGAAAATATGTGGACTTGAATTGTGTGGCGTGGAACTGTGTTGATAGCTTTGCCTTTTTGGTGCGGAAAAAGAACAAACAGGTTGGATCTAAGCTCCAGATATGTGTGTTTGGGTGTTAAAAATAAAAAGAAAGAGAAAGCTATTGGTGTTGTAAATGTAAATGTCTCTTACCTTTGTGTTATGGATTGAAGTGGATGTATGTGGTGTGAGGAGCACAGAGCATTCAGGAGGGGTGGGAGGCGGAAGATGCAATACGCAGAGGGGAGGAGGGAGGGCATCAGATGCAGCAAGCAGAGACAGGCAGCACACAGGGGGTTGACAGAAGGCATCAGATTTAGATGGCTACATGCATTGATGTTCCATCTGCGCATAAGTGCCCCATTACTACTTCTGCAGACCCTAGGGTTCAGGTGACTTCCACACCAACTAATGGTAACATATTTTCAGGAATAGCAAATAGGAAAGCAGCCTGGCTTCAACCAAATATGATTTAATGGACAGGTTGGCCAATTATTCTAAGAAATAATTATTTTAAAAAGCATGCACTGCTCCCCAAATTAAATACCAATGGTGTTTCTGTTATGGTTCTAGTACAATGTGCATAAGTGCATTCCTGAAAAAAAAGAAACTGCATTTCTTAAAGTCAGAGAAAAAGAAATAACCAACACACTATGCAAGAGGTCTCGGAATCTTGTGTGGGATATTGTCACCATACGTGGCAAAAGACAGAATACTTCTACGCCCTAGTTTTATTCAAGTAAGCTGTAAGTCACATCTAGATTGTGGAGGGCCCTGTTGGTGTGCACTCTGAAAAGGAAATCTCTTGAGCTTGGAAAAATTTCAAGAGCATTTCGAATGAAGGACTGAGATAAGCCGAGTGCAAAACTGGTTCTGTTAAAGACAACGAAACGTAAACTGGGCATAGGGTTTGCTCCTGTAGAAATCTCATGTTTGATGTAATGGGCACAATACTCCAAAGACAACGCTTAAGTTCAAAAGAGTTCATTGTACTTTTATAATATATATGGAAGGATATTTGTAGCCTTATTGAATGATATATAGTTATTACATTAGTTAATGTCAATTGATATCTCTGCCAAGCAACAAATACTGGAATACTGCTTTAAGTTCAACAAAGATAAGAAGCATATGTGCACATCTTCATTGTACATTAATTAAACCAACTTTAAATTGGCACATTAGTGACCTCTGTGGTGCAGTTATTGCAGATATTTCTGACAGGAACAGGTTCCTTGAAGTAGCCCATAAAATAAATGTGGTGCTTAAGCAGACAACAAACACACATGGTGGTGAATGTGTGCTCTCGGGGAGCCCTAGAACTGAGGTAAGGCTGTTGGGTCACCAGCTCTGTCATCCAGAGAAACTGGAGGCAGCCAGAGGAAACTGAGGCATCCATGAGGTGGTGGGTAGTCATGTGCTGGTGACCGAAGAGAAAGCTGGATTGGGACAGAAAACAGCAGGGTAACATATGTGGGCTAAAAAGGGTGTCTCCTAACCCGACGTCCAATCTTACTTTGTATGTCCCATTAAAGAAGTTATGGAGTAAGAAAATCTAACCAGAGATGGGCAGGCACCATGATTCTTAATATAGCACCACTTCCCCAAACAGCCAAGCACAACAGCTCAGGGCAAAATGCTCACGACTTTCAGTGTACACGGTAAATCTCAATGATGAGCCCCTGGAGGCAAATGGAGACGTATATCCACATATTGTGGGAGTTTAGGGGGATGGGAAGGGGTTACGTATCAAACAGGGAGAACCTGTATCCAAGCTCATGGGATCGAAAATGGATTCTAGACTTGAGGGGTGCTTCAATATGGGGCAAGCAATATCTTACAAGCCCCTGCCCATCACAGCACTTTTTGGGCCCGTGGGAAAGAGCGCTTTGGCAGTTGGGAGTGGGGACGCCCACGATTATCACAAAACGCCGGAAGAGAGGATATAGCCTTACAGCTATAGCGGTCAGCCTCGAAGCTGGGGAACAGGGTTCGAGTCTCGGCAGCGACGCTCAACATCCTGTGATTGTGGACAAATCACTTAGGGGCATATTATCAAGCGGCAGCGAAAATTATCGCTGACCGCGCTTAGCGTGAGAATTGTTATCACCGGCTATCGCTGGAAATTATCGCTATGCTAGCGCTGTATTAACAACGCTTAGCGCAATGGCGATAATTATTCCAGCAATAGCGGTGTTTTCCATGGAACATCGCTGGTTTTCCAGCGATGTTCCATGGAAAACAGCGCTATCCTTGATGATAGTGCCTGTGGTCTTAGCCACACAATCCACCCCCCATGTTAGGTATGCCTTAGTCTGGAATTTAACAGACGTTAAATTCCAGCGTTAAGGCATAGTTAACGCAATTTCAAATATCGCTACCCCTCGTTGATAATATCGCGAAGCTGGGTTAGCGATATTTTCACATGGGGTTTTGTCAGGCACGCCCCCCTTGCATCTCATTAGCGATGCAATGCGAGGTGTGCTGACAACGGGCGCTAAGGCAAGGAAACACGCGCTAGCGTGTCCTTGTCAATAAAGCGATAATATTATCGGCGCTTTTCGCCCGAAAACGGACGCTAAAGCGGCGATAATCTTATTGTGGCCCCTTGATAATATGCCCCCAAATCTCCCTGCGCCTAACGAAAATGAATGTGTCCATCTGTAACGAAACTGGTGCTCGTGTAAAGTGCTCTGATACCTAATATCTTCGGGTCGAGTTCACGCTATATAAAACTTCAAAAAACAAACAAAATAAAATGCTGAACGCCACCCCCTCTGGCCCACACTGGTGCATGATGGAGTGCTTAAGACCCACTCCCACCCCAAGAGTCCCATTGCAACAACCCACAATGTGGCAATGTGGTACTCTTCACAAAATAACAGTTTTTGCAAAATGTTCTGTGCTAGCACATTCTCAGAGCTACATTTTTGAACTGGGTGAGGAGCAGCATGTTGGCAGGATAAGAATGAAGCCTCTTAGCATGAATGGGTTAATCCAGAGATGAGATGGTTAACATACGGCAAACCCATGCTTTAGAGGGGAGGGGGTTGTGTTTATTTCTTTAACCAGCCATCTACAATAACGTAGAGTCCATGCGGCAGCAGTGCCTCTTACAGCAACATTCACTGCTAGTATTTTCAAAGACTCCTTCCTTGCAAATGGACAAAATAAGCACCCCTGGAGAACACTGCCCTTAAAAGCACTCACTTGTCTTGAGATTAAATACCTTCTGGGAGGTAGAGATGAAGCCCTCGTCTCAGAAGCTGGCAGCTAGTGGGGCAATGGCATCGCTCAGATCTGTATCAGCCTCCTGTCTTCAGAAACGGGTAGGGCTGGGCCGTGGCATTCGGGAACAGACGCTAGGGATCTTGCTGCCACCTTTTGAGTGTAGAGTGCTGTTTCAATATGGAGCGCAGAACGTCTTCCTTATAAGCAGCGACGGGGGGACGGCACACCTGGGCTCCGAAGCTTAACATGCACTGATAAGAGCAGCGACCTAGGAGGGGCAAGCACTGTTGTAGGAGGGGTGAGGTGTTATGAGGGCAGCATGGGAGATTAAGTGATGGGAAAAGCTGAAAAATGAGGCGGCCGTGAACGTTTTATGAAGGAAGTAAACCAATCAAAACAATTAACACAAGCAGGCCAACAAACAAAAAGAGTACTCCTGAAGTTTTGTAAATAACCTGAAAAGTAAGAGCACATGTAATAGGGGCAGTCCTCCTGGCAGGTTACATAAGTATAAAAGGAGGGACTACCGAGCATATCAGCCAAAGAAAAGCAGCCATTTACAAAGGACAGTAAAAGGAACCAATTAGAAAGATGGGAGGTGTTTAAAGCACATATTCTAGACACAGCATGTCTCAAAGAGACAGCAAATGCGCTGCCTAGATGAGACCTAAAAAGCGTGCTTTCTGTACCAAGAGCTACCTTTTTGCCAGATTTGGTGTAATTCCATCCAGCGGTTCGGACACAGCAGTGTTCAAAATTCCTATGGAACAATTAACATTGGAAATGCACTTTTTTTGACCCCCTTATTCTCAGCCCCCGCTTGACGGATCACCCGGAAACATTCTATGCACAACCAGAACTACTGGCACACTTTTTCTCAAAACGTTCGCGAAGATTCGTCAAATGGTGTCAAAGATATAGTCAAGTCAAAAAACGTTTTTGCTATGGAAACCAGGTCCTAACTATAACTACCTACTGGCGACCGCCAGTGAGTAATATATATGTATATATAAAATGAGGGGTCCCAAAATGCGTTTTCCCCATGTTAATTCCCATAGACACGGCTACAGCCCAAACTGCTGAATGGAATTACACCAAATTTGGCAGGAAGGTAGATGTTGGTCCAGGGCAGTGCCTTTTTGTGTTTTGGTGTAAAACCGTTCAATAGATTTAGAGATATTAACCGAAATCCAAATTTGTATATATATAGGCATGCAGAGAAACCAGGAAGTGTTGGCAGCCATCGTGGGACTCCCAGAATTTTTTTTTTAATAAAAGGGGGGCAAAGTAGAAATGCCCTGACACCCTAGGCCTCTTGGGGGGGGTCCCACAGAGACCCCCAGGGCCAAACAAGCATTAAAAAAAAAAAAATGAAGCGCAGGCTCCCATGCTTTGTTATTAATTGGCCCCCAGGTGGGCCAGGTCCCAGGAGCATTTTAATATTAAAGAAAGGGGGTGCACAGGCCCCCCTCCTCATGCTTACTAACGGCCTGGGGGCTACCACCTCCCCGGGGCTTCTTTATAAATTAATGTGTGGGAGGTCTGTACAGCCTTCCTTGCTGCCCTAGAGACCACCACCTCCCCAGGGCTTATTTATTTATATATTGGGGGGCCTCTTGGACCCCCACAGCCCTGGGACTGCCACCTCCCCAGGGCTTTATCTCAAAATAATGCAGGGGGGCCGAGCGGAATCACCCGCAGCCCCGAGGACCACCACCTCCCGGTGCTTATTTATTTATAAATGGGATCCTTTTGGACTCCCCATCCCCGGGTACTGCCACCTCCCCGGGGCTTTATCTCAAAACAATGCAGGGGGGCCCTGCGGACCCTCCCCCCACAGCCCCGGGGACCACCAACTTCAAGGGGGATAAATAAAAAAAAGGAGGGGAGCCGTGCGGCCCTCCTTTCTGGAGTCATTGATGGCCCTGCGGACCGCCATGTTGGGCTCCTGCTATATCCCGGGAGACAGCTGTTTGCTATGGCTTGGCAGGAGCTTTTCCGCTCCCACCTAGCCATAGCAAATGCTCCGCTTCCAGCAAGAAAGAGCATTAAAAATGCTCTTGCTTGCTGGAAGCATAGAATAATTGCTTTCACAGAGAGGGAGCTGCATGTTCAGCAGCTCCCTCTCTGTGAAAGCAATGCCAGCTCCCCCAGGAGACAGGGAGCCAGCAGGGATTGCGGGGCATTGAAGCTCCCCGTGGACCTCAACAGTTGTGAGTAGGTGCCCTGTGTGAGACCAGGGTTCCCACAAACAGGTCGGGCCCCAGGAGTTGTGGTCCCCAGGGCTGAAATTGCCTCCCCTCCCTTTAATAAAAAAAAAAAGCTGGGCCTGGGGGGGAGAATGGTGTCCCTGGGGCCCAAATCGGCCCAGGAGGGGGACCGCTCAGCCCTTCTCTCTTTAATTTAAAATGTAAAAAAAAATAAAAGGCCAGAGGATGGACCTCCTGGGGCCAAAATCGGCCCAGGGAAGGGGGGCTACTGGGCCCCCCTCCCGTAATATATCAAAAATATTTTTTTTAAAAGCCGGCCCGGTAAGAAGCCAGAGACCCCACCCCCTTTCATCACAACTCTACAAATGCACCTCCTGGTGCACTACTGGTTTGGAGATGAACTCCCCTTGGATGCTGAGAGGTCTTCCAGCCAGGAACCCCTTCTGTTACCTCCAGTAAGTCCCATACAGCAGGATTTCTGAGAGGTCTTTGGAAGTCACGCCCCTTTTCTCCACCACTCTGCAAATGCACCTCCTGGTGAACTACTGGTTGGGGGATGAAGTCCACTTTACTCCTGAGGATCCTTGGGGTCCCCATCCCCTTTCTTCACCACTCTGCAAATGCACCTCCTGGCACGCAAATGGTTGGGGGATGAACTCTCCTTGGCTCCTGAGGGTCCTTGGGGGCCAACTACCCCTCCGGTTACCTCCAGTAAGTCCCACACAGCGGTAGTGCTGAGAGGTTTTCGAAGGCCACGCCACCTTTCTCCACCACTCTGCAAATGCGCCTCCTGTCGCACTGCTGGTTGGGGGATGAAGTTCCTTTGGATGCTGAGGGTCCTTGGGGGCCAGGAACCCCTTCTGTGTCCTCCAGTAAGTCCCAGATAGCGGGATTGCTGGGAGCTGGCCGGAGGCCCCACCCTTTCTCTCCACCACTCTGCAAATGCGACTACTAGTTAAAAAAACATACAAATTCACTGAAAAAAAGGTTACAGGGATTTCCGATACCTGGCAGGCCAATAATCTCTGCCATAAAAAGCACCTTTGAGAACACATCTAAGTATGTGGATTTTTATCTCCAAGAGTTTGTCGTCAACCTCCCTACGTACATCAAGGACACTACTGACTTTTTGTTCCAATTGAGTCAACAAGTCTGGTCAGATGACTACATATTCCTTACCATAGACATTACGACCCTTTATACGAGTATAGCTCACTCTGATGGTCTAAAAGCTGTTGAGTATTACTTAGGAAAAAGACCAATTGAAATGTACTGTCATAACCAAATGCTTTCAGAAATGATACATTGGTGTCTTTACAACAACATGTTTATGTTTGACGGTACAATTTTCCAACAGCTACGAGGAGTGGCCATGGGGGCATGTTTCTCCCCCAGCTATGCCTGCCTTCATGTAGGCTGGTGGGAGGAGCATGTCCTCAAGGTACAGCACTCTTACGAATGATCATCATGTGTAGTCAAATGGTGGCGTTACATTGATGACGTTTTTGTCATCTGGAGAGGTACCAAAGATCAAGCTCAGGAATTTGTGGATATGATCAATGTTATATTAAATCAAAAGGAGGGAGAAAGAAGGGACTGTAATCCATTCAGCTTCCTTATATTAGTATTCAAAATCAGAGGAGAATGGATCACTTGACCTGAGTAACCAGGGTTTGCAACGTTTGTGTAATGTACCAATAAAAAACCCTCATTCACGTACACAAGTCGGAAAGGCGGTATATCTTGATTTTCCACCCTGTTTTAAAAAATGTGACAGCATCATCATTGGGTTTTTTTTTGAGTCGTATGCTTCCTCCATCCGGAGGTGAACCACTGGCTATTACAGTAGTGATCAACGAAAAAAGGGTGGGGGTGTTTTAGTGAAGTGAATTTTAAAGTGGTGTTAAAAGACTCGTATACCTAGATTTGTATTTGAATCAGTCTAGGTTTGAGATTAATTAAAAACGGTGTAGTGGGTAGGAAGACCTGTTATTAGTCTACCGCACTAAAAGTGTCCATAAAAAAGGTCGACATGTTTCAGCCCTATGGATTGCCCAGATGGGTCAGGGGGGCTTTCTTCAGGACCTATGAAGTGAGAGGAGGCCGTGTATTGTCACAGTCTCCTTGAAATCGGGTATTATTAACCCGTTTCTGTAGTGGTCAATTATTACCTCAAGTCCTAGATAGCGGACTTCATCTGGTAGCCAATAAGCTCTTTGACCTGCTGCTGCGAGGTGCAGCACGACTTGTGCTGGCTCTTCCTTTGGCAACCTGGATGTGATCAATGCCAACATATTAAATCTGCACTTCACTACTTACATTAATGAAGAAACTGCAAATTTCCTAGACATTACTGTCTATATAAAACAGGGGAAAGTAGAAACATGTCTTTTTAGAAAGCCCACAGCAGGAAATACAGTTTTGCATGCTGGAAGTTTCCATCCTCAACATACGATTACCAGCATTCCTTACGGGGAGTTCCTGCATATACACAGGGCATGCAGTACACTAGAGGCCCATGAATATCATCAATTGGAAGCTAGAAAGAGGCTCATAGCTAGAGGGTACAATCCTAAGAAACTAGACATAGCTATGAGAAAGGCCAATATGAAAGAGCGAGGAGCATTACTCAATCCCAATAGAAATGCAACAAGGGAAGCTGTAGGAATAGATAGCAGTCCACCTAATGATAATTCACAGATTAGACTGATCACTACCTATAGCAAGCAGGCCAAGGCTATTAGAGCCATAATTAACAAACAATGGCCTATAGTTCTTACGGATGCTACACTCAAGAAAGTCCTTCCAAACAAACCCACAGTAACTTTCCTCAAAGCATATTCCATGCGGAACGACCTAGTGAAGAACAGCCCTGAACTAACTACCAACAACAATTGGCTCTCCCCTAAAAAGGGTTTTTTCAAGTGCAGTACGTGCAGAGCATGTAAATTTGGCATAAATACCACTACTTACGAGACAGCTTTTTCAGATAAGCCTATCAAGCTCAGAGAACACTATACTTGCAGAACAGACCACGCAGTTTATGTATTACGATGTAGCTGTGGTCTGCGCTACATTGGTAGCACCAAACTGCAAGTACATGTACGTATACTGCAGCATCTGCGCGCAATAGTGAACTCCGACCCAGCCTACCCAGTCGCAAGACATTTTAAGGCAGTCCACAGTAACAACCTGAACTGTCTACAATATTTTGTAATTGATGCAGTACAATAAAAGAGGTGGCAACCGTGAGAAAAAACTACGCCAACTCAAATCTAGGTATATAGTCGAGTTGGACACCAAGCCTGAATATTGGGGATGATCTGCACAATTTCTTGTAGACTATGACAACATTGAGGTAACGTTAAATGTCTGTGGTGTTGCAGCTAACATAAGGGTATGCCACCATTGCATGAATATAGGAGGTTCACCCTGCGTAGATCAGACCAGTATCAGATAGGCTCATATCCCACCACCAGCTACCGACAAAGGACACATCTATAAGCTAGCACCACGGGGCTCCCTGGACTTGTGAGCAATAGCAAGTATTTCATCAAAGGGAAAACATACATGAGAAGAGACATATGTCACGATATTCCCCTTAGTATTTAGATTTTCGATTAAATTCCATATCTAGAGGCCGCTAGATGATTAAACATTTTTTTATTACATCATTGCACTTTTGCACAACATTTTTATATTTTTGCACTTGAACACGCTTCAGTACTGTATAGGCACTAGCACTTTGAATATATATCATTATTACCTCGGCGTTACATAATGTTTTTACGATGTTATAAAGCATTGGTTGTAGCTATTTGCCAATTTGTTGACGTATTATGATGTTATATAATGATATATCAATATATACATTAGAGGAATTTTTAAATCAGCAATCATGTCAAGTACTCTTATTTGCCATATGTTTAGCTATGTTTGCATAGTTTTCCATACTTGAAGAACTGCTAATATGTTTTTAATATTAGAAGCAAAATATGCACTATGCACTTTATTTTCTGATGTTATAATTCGCATCAGTTTGCACTATGCATATTAATAGGCAACAATATGCATGACATCAGTTATATTGAAAGCTTCTGCAAATTGGCACACATGGTTCTGTTTCAAACGTGACAAACACATAGCGATATTTGCACAGATTACATACATGATTTATTTTTAATATAGTTTTAATATTGAAAGCAATGTATGCACTATGCACTTTATATTCTGATGTTATATCTGTATTGTTTAAATCAGTTTGCACTTTGCACTTTAACAAACTGACGATGTGTCTCACATTATATGCAGGTTAACGCGCTTCACTTTGGCAGATGTTATTCCCAGGGAAAATTGAGGGATTTTTTATAAATATGACATGTTGCGATTATGTTTATATAGAACTTCACGTTATAGATTTATATAAATACATACTGCATACTTTCCTGTGACATCTATGAGGATATATATCATGTTGGCATGAAGCCCAATGTATCAATAAGCGCCTTAATGTTAATCAAAAACTATTTAGATCCATATATTACGAATAGGTACGAATGTTGCACTATTAACATTGTGCCGCAATTAACCACTGTGGTTTAAAATGAGGATTGAAAAACAGACTTATCAAGTATAAGTATTTCTTCTTTGGTTGCTAGTGCAGTTTACGTCACAGGAAGCACTTTCTGTTCCTTTAAAAACCCGTTTCTGTGTAGCGTTTGTCATGTCACCGGTTGTGGCCGAAACGCGTCAGAGACAGCACCGTTTGCATCAATAAATTTGAAATTTTGGCACCAGCTAAACGAAGAGTCTGTGTCCACGTCTGTGCGTGTATGCACTTGGATTGCTTTTTCTTCGATATATACATATATATATATATATATATATATATATATATATATATATCCACCACCACGCGTACCAAAGTCCAGGAAGCACGAGCCACACCGATCCAAGGTGAATACAATCCAGTTTATTTTCCGGCAAAAACAGACGCGTTCCGAGCACACAAGCTCTTGGGCACCGTATATATATATATATATACAGCAAAACAAATATATGTATTTTATATATGTATACTGCTGGTTACTACTGGGGTTCCACAGGGGTCGTCCCTTAGCCCCCTTCTGTTCAATATTTATGTTACTCCTCTAGTCGTGCTGGCTGAGGCTCTGGGGGCTAAGGTGATCGCTTATGCTGACGACACCCAGCTACTTTTCACCTGGAAAAAGGAGGAGGATTCAGTGGCCTCCGTCCAATTTTGCCTGTCTTCGATGTTTAAGTGGCTTGCGGGCGCCCAATTGAAATGTAATGAAGACAAGTCGGAGATCCTCCTCTATGGTAATTTCCCCCCTGGCTTCAGAGACTCGATCTGGCCATCTGAGTTCCCGCCACCGTCTTCTAGCGGTAGTACCGCAAAGAATTTGGGAGTTTGGTTTGAGGATAATTTATCTTTCTCCACCCAAGTCAAGAGACTTTCAGGGAGCTGTTTTGGTATCCTCAAAATTTTAAGAAGATTTCTCCCTCTTCTCCCACTGCCGGCGAAAGAGACTGTTGTCCGTGCGCTCATTCTTTCCCGCCTGGATTATGCTAATGCTCTTTATGTGGGGATCCCGGCGTACTCCCTGAATAAACTCCAGGTGGTGCAAAATGCGGCGGCTCGGCTCCTTTTAGAGATCCCCTTAAGAAGCAGTGTGCGAGGTCATCTTCGTTCTCTTCACTGGCTTCCTATGGCGGCCCGGGTGAAATTCAAATCTCTTGCCATCCCCCATCGTGCCCTGCATGGTCTTGGGCCAGCTTATCTGCGGAAGCGTTTTTCTTTTTACGTCCCAGGGAGACAGTTACGCTCCTCCGCTCTTCTTCTGGTGAAAGTGACCCGCTTCTTCCGGCACAGGCTTGGTGGCTGTTCAATGGCCGTTATGGCTGCTCAGGCATGGAACGCCCTTCCGTTTGCGCTTCGCAACATCAAAGATCCTGTGGTTTTTAAAAAACTGTTAAAAACGTATCTCTTTGCTTAGTGCTGGCGAGCTTTTTAGTCCCTCTGTGCTCGCGCCGGGACACTCCTTGGAGTAGCTGTGCGCGTTAGAAAATCATATAACATAACATATATATATATACATATACATATATATATATATATATATATATATATATATATATATATATATTATCTACTGGCGGTCGCCAGTAGATAGTTATAGTTAGGACCTATTTTCCATAGGAAATCCGCGACATTCTATTTGAAATAACTCTCTTGCCGGTTGACGTATCTTCGCGAAATTTTCAAACTTTGTGGGGCGCTCCGGTCCGCTCCTACCCTGAAAGTCTCGGGGTGATTCGTTAAGCGGTGGCCGAGAAAAAGGGGGTCCCAAAACGCGTTTTCCCCATTCATTTTTCCATAGGAAACTTTAGACACGGCTACAGCCCGAACTGCTGAACGGAATTACACCAAATTTGGCAAAGAGGTAGTTCTTGGTTCAGAAAGAACCCTTTTGTTAAATGGTGTAAATCCGTTCAGTAGTTGCTGAGAAAATCAAAAGTAAAAGTACATATATATCTATGGGCACGGAGGATCCGCGCACCCTCCCGATCACGAGCTGTCTGCTAATTGGCTGTCAACACTCCAAACCAGGAAGTGTTGGCAGCCATCTTATTCCTCGGTAGAACCGAGGAACAAGAAAGCAGTAAAAAAAGTGCGCAAAACACACAAAGGGGGCAGGGTAGAAACACCCTGACCCCTAGGTCTGCTCAGGGGTCCCACAAGGACCCCTGGGCAAAAAAAGCATTTAAAAAAAAAAAAAATCGGCAGGATGCGCTCAGGGTGCGCGGATCCTGCCGATAAAATCGAAGCGCGGTCTCCCGCGCTCGATGAATTGCCCTCGGGTGGGCCAAGTCCCGGGGGCATGCTGGAGGGGGTTTATTTTATGTATGGGGGCCTCTAAGGGCTCCCAAGCCCGAGGACCGCCACCCCCGGGGCTTTATTTGAAAAAGTAGCGGAGGGCTCTGAGCCCTCCCGCAGCCCCGAGGACCACCACCTCCCGGGGCTTCTTTATTTTTAAATTAACATGTGTGGGGGGCTCCAGCCCCCACACGCCCCAGGGACCACCACCACCCGGGGCACTAACAGAATTGAAAATGGGGGTCCGTGAAGGACCTCCGAGCCCCGGGGACCACCACCTCCCGGGGCTGTGCATTTGGATGGGAGGGGCCGCGCGCCCCTCCTGGAGCCTGTGGTGGACCTGGGGACCGCCACCCCCAGGGCCGGCTCCTGCAGTGTCCCGGGGTGCCTACCCCCGGGACACCGCTGTTTGCAATGACAGGACGGGAGCCTCGCGGCTCCCGTCCTGTCATTGCAAACTGCTTTGGATATTGGAAGAGAGAGCAGGGAAACCTGCTCTCGCTTCCAATATCCAAAGACCAGTGGCGGCTGGTGACATTTGAAAGTGGTGCGGCGTACAAGTTGTGGCTGAGCGCACTATGGCGATTGAGCGTAGCAAGCGAGCCTGACTTGCCCTGCTCATGGCTGAAGTGAATAACAAAATGTGCATCTGACATTACCATGCTAAGATAACTTTGCTCATTTTCCCCACGGGCTGCTTAATGCTCGATAAACTAGAGTCAAAACACAATTATCTTCATGTAAGCCCCGGAGTGCAATAATTTGGTAGGATGCACAGAAATGCTTTTCAGTACGCATCCTTGGGGCCCGCCTTTACAGTCACAAGGTTGACACTTGTCCTGCAAGATTTGTGCTGAGAGACTTTATTTTTATCTTCTGTAGCAGAATCACCCTCGTCACCTGGAAAGTGATCTTTGAGCGCAAGCAGAGAGGCATCACTCTCTCAAGAAAGCCTGTTTATGCTCAGAGACGCTAAGAGCCTTGGCAGAAAAGCCACAGCTTCAAGTCATTGCCGCTTTTAATGCCGACACATTTACGAATAAAGGGAACACTGTGGGCGGTAGGTGCGTGCATGGAAACGTGCGTGGAAACGTACCTGGGGAAAACAGGTAAAATCGCTGTTTTGTTAATAAGAAATGAACGAATAAGGAGAAAAGGGAAAAGTCTTCCTGCGCGTCCTGAAAGCCAAATGGTTAGTAGTGGAGCACAAACCTGGGGGGAGAGAACTGTATAAGGTGGTAGCCAAGCCTCTCACAAGAATACTACCTGCCTCATGGTGCTACGATGCTTGAATACATACTGATTGTCGTTGTGACATCTCAAAGTGCCACACATGAAAGGGTAAAAAGTGCAAGTTTTGCGCTTTAAAGCAAAAACGGGGCCAGCAATCCAAGGAAACAGAAAAACTCCAGCATTTTAAAAAGACTTCAAGCTCTCTGCCAAGGAACCGCCCCTCCCCTTCGCTCCACTCAAGCCTCCCCCGCCCTACCCTTTCCAACAAACCCAAATGCCAGCTTTTAATCCATCGGCTGCAGTGAAAAGAATCTCTGGTGTGAGGAAGGGCCAAGAAGCCTGCACGAGTATTTTACAAGGGCGATAGAAAGTTCACCCGCTCCACGATGAAGGTGTAAAGGGCGTCGGTGGCAAAAAGAAGAATTAATGTAAAACACAGTGTTTGCTATAAGTTTAGGCATCACGTGCATTGCACCCTCACGCCCTGTATTACATCTTTTTCTAAAGCAGACACAGTGCAGGACGTTCTCGTGTAAAGAGCGTTCACCAGTCAGTCATTTCTGTAAGAGCACAACACGTACGCTGCTCACTGATTCCGTCTGTGAAACGGATGCGAGACAAATACCTGCTGCTAATGTTTACAGTTCAGCACATTATAAATGGAAACTGTCTCTAACGTGCTTCGTGCACGTGCAGTTTTCTTCCGTCATCGGCTGCACCCCTACAGTTTTACAACTGCGCCATCAGTCACGGGGGGATGGGGTAGTCGCAGGGGAGGCGGGAGGGGTTTGTTTAATTAAAAATAAAATTAAATAGAAACTTACCATCCCGACTCCCGCTCCCGCCGTCCTGCGTTTTCAATTCTTGCAGCTCTCGTCAGAAAGGCAGCCTCCCTCCTCCCTCCCCTCCGTCAATCACAACGCTGCAATGGCAGCGCTGTGATTGGTGAGCCGCATCGGAGCGCGCCCCACCCGGGCCATTTTCTCTATGTAGGCTGCTGCATGCAGCCTACATAGAAAAAAGGAGAGTGAGCGGTCCTGCTCGAGGGCAGGGTGGGAGTGGCTTGCCCACTGTTGTGGGTAATGACTGTTTGGTCGGCCCCAGGGCCGACCAAACAGATCATTACCCACAACAGTGGGTAAGCCACTCCACCCTGCCCTCGAGCAGGACCGCCCACCCCTAACCAGGCACTTCTGCTTTCTCGCAGTGCGAGAAGCAGAAACATAAATGGTGGTAGTTATTACCATTTATGTTTCTGCCTTCTCGCACTGCAAGAAAGCAGTGGGGCGACGCCCCCACGCCCCAATGGGGGAGCCGCCACTGCCAAAGACAATTGCTTTTCCACACGGGGAGCAGCATGTTAGCTGCTCCCCATGTGGAAAAGCAATGCCGGCTCCCGTAGGACACGGGGAGCCGGCGGGACTGTGGGGGTTTGGGGACCCCCACAGTCCCCAACCAGAGGCCAGGCCCCGGGGGATGGGGTCCCCGGGGCAAGTAGTGGCCCGGGAGGGGCCACGCGGCCCCCATCCCCAGAAATAATTTTTTTTTTATTAAAAAAAAAAAGGCCTGCCCCGGGGGATGGGGTCCCCGGGGCAAAGGAGGCCTGAGGAGGGGGCCACGCAGCCCCCTCCTTAAAAATTAATGTAAAAGTGTGGCCATGCCCCGGGGATGGGGTCCCTGGGGTAGGATTCGGCCAGGGGAGGGGCCACGGGCCCCCTTCCCGTTTAATTAAAAAAAAAAAAAGGGGGATAAGGCCCTGGGGGATGGGGTCCCCAGGGCCCAAAAATAGGAAAAAGGAAGGGGGCCACACAGCCCCTCTTCAGGGGAAAAAAAAACGATCGGGCCGCAGGCTCCGCCCCTTCCTTCACCACTCTGCAAACACGCCCCCTGGCGTGTTTGCAGATGGGGAAGTAATTCCCCTTCAGTACTGGGGGTCCCTGAGGCCAACTAGCCCACCAGGAACCTCCAGTATGCGCCAGAGCTGCGTTGCAGAAAGGTGTACAGAGGCCACGCCCCTTTTACACCTCTCTGCAACGCAGCTCTGTGGCGCTTTTGGATATACCTGTTGGGCTAGTTGGCCCCCAGGGACCCTCAGGATTCAAGGGAGTTAATCCCCCGACTTAAAACGTGCCACGGGCGCGTTTGCACAGTGGTGAAGGGAGGGGGCGGGGCTTCAGGTGACATGTGTGCAAACAGGCCCCGTGGCGTGTTTTAAGATGGGGGATTAAGTCCCCTTGAATCCTGAGGGTCCCTGGAGTCCAACTAGCCCACCATGTACTTCCAAAAGCGCCACAGAGCTGCCTTGCAGAGAGGTGTAAAAGGGGTGTGGCCTCTGTACACGTCTCTGCAACGCAGCCCCTGGCGCATACTGGAGGTTCCTGGTGGGCTAGTTGGCCCAGAGACCCTCATGATTAAAGGGGACTTAATCCCCAACTTAAAACGCGCCACGGGGCGCATTTGCACAGATGTCACCTCAGGCCCGCCCTCTCCCTTCACCATTGTGCAAATATTCCTCTAAAATCAGCCGAAATACGAATTCCGATTTACTCACCTGTTATCAGGAGAGACCTCAGTGCTGCATTTTTCAGCCCAGTACTGATCCTGAAAAGTAATTTTAACCGTACTTACCAGTAACTTGAATTTCCTTCCATAGGATATCATTGCCTGCTTTTTGCTGAAAAAGTTTCTAAGTGTCGATTTTGGAAACATACAAATATTCCTCTAAAATCAGCCGAAATACGAATTCCGATTTACTCACCTGTTATCAGAAGAGACCTCAGTGCTGCATCTTTCAGCCCAGTACTGATCCTGAAAAGTAATTTTAACCGTACTTACCAGTAACTTGAATTTCCTTCCATAGGATATCATTGCCTGCTTTTTGCTGAAAAAGTTTCTAAGTGTCGATTTTTGAAACATACAAATATTCCTCTAAAATCAGCCAAAATACGAATTCCGATTTACTCACCTGTTATCAGGAGAGAACCCAGTGCTGCATCTTTTAGCCCAGCACTGACCCTAAAAAGTAATTTTAACCGTACTTACCAGTAACTTGTATTTCCTTCCATAGGAATCCATTGTCTGGTTTTCAGCAGAAAAGTTTCAAAGTGTCGATTTTCACAAACTACAAATATTCCTTAAAAATCGCCTGTATGACTTAAACGCATTCTTTCAACTGTTTACAGGAGATGCACCAGTGCTGGATCCAGGATCCACCACTGAGTGAGAAAAAGTCACGATAACACTACTTACCTGCTAAGTGAATTTCCTCCCATAGGATAACATTGGTGATTCTATGTGAAAAAGTTTCTAAGTGTCAACTTTTAAAATACAATAATATTCCTTAAAAATCACTACTGTAACCAAAACGCTTTTACTCAACTGTTTACAGGAGATGTCCCAGGACTGAATCTAGGATTCAGTCCTGTGGTTAGAAAAGTAATCCATAAAGTAACTAATTGCATTTAGCTAGAAATTCACATTGAGCTCAATGTTGCATTGTGTTTGAAATTGTGTTGCCCATTGCAACAACTGTAACTACTGTACTTAAAAGTCTGTTGCCTATTTGCAAAGTATTTAAAGTAAATTAATTCATTCTGAGAAAGTATATTTTGTAATGTAATGTATAATGTAATTACAATGTAATTTAAAAAATAAAATATCTAAAAATAAATAGTTTAAAAAAATGTAGTAAATCAGTATGAAAAAATAAAAATAACAATTAATACATTTAAAAATTGGCATTTACAAAACCTTTGAAATTCACTGAAAAAAACCATAGGTTTCAGACATGTTATAGTTAGGAATTAGCATTTAAAAAACCTTTGAAATTCACTGAAAAAACCATAGGTTTCAGACATGTTATAGTTAGAAATTAGCATTTAAAAACCTTTGAAATTCACTGAAAAACCATAGGTTTCAGGCACGTTATAGTTAGAAATTAGCATTTAAAAAACCTTACAAATTCACTGAAAAAACCATAGGTTTTAGGGACAGTTATAGTTAGTTGGACATTTCACTCGTACAAAACCCGTGAAATTCCCCGTTATAGTTAGTTCAGCTAACTATAATTCGCGCCCCGCAATGCACTGCTGATGACGTCACATATTACATCATTCATGACATGGTCAGTGACATCACTGATGACAACACTGATGACATCTCAAATGACATCACTGATGACATCATCCATGTGATAATTTCATGCATCTTCTCACACCCTAATATAACTTTTGATACACCCACTCTAAATTACAGACTGCCATTCTCAAAACCATAGACACTCCAATACCAATAACTACATACCAACTCACTGATTCTTAGGTCTACACACACATCCACTCACTCACCCGTACAGTCACTCATACTTACAGTCACTCAGTACAGGACTATCATATGCACTCATACACCTATATAAACACTGACACACTGCCACTCATCCATAGAGGTACTCACACACCTAGTCAGTCATGCAAAAATTAATCACACACCCATTTACTCACCTATAGAGTTATACACACACCAGCTCAATAACTCATACAAATACTAGCACATTCTTACGCTCTTATACAATAACTGATACAAGCACACACGCATCCATACAGCCACTCTCACAATCACACACTCTCACGTATAGCCTTTTAAATACTCTAACACACATATATACTTCCTTTTACATATGTAGTTACTCGCACATGTACCACTGAAATATACATTCACTCACTAACACACCCATACACACACTCACCCACCCAAGCAGTCCATCACAGACGCACTCTTCAAATCATGCACCCAGTGAATCACCCACTCACACATCTATGTACAGAGTCGCACACACCCCACCCACACAAACACTCAGGCACCCATACAGATACTGAGACAACCAATCAATAACTCATATAGACACTCATTTAGCTATTCACAAACCCATGCAGCCACTTACACAGCAACAGACAGACGGATACAGACATTCACCCAGTTTAGTCACTAACCCATGCATTCAGTAAGATACGTTTAATCACTCACTTATACAGTTAGTCACGCACCTACTAAATCATCCATTCAGACACTTATACACCCACTCACTCTTCAATACGCCTTTCCCTATATATATTAAACATATTTAAACTTTACAGAATCACCCACTCACACATCTATGTACAGAGTCGCACACACCCCACCCACACAAACACTCAGGCACCCATACATATACTCAGACAATCAATCAATAACCCATGTAGACACTCATGTAGCTATTCAGAAAGCCATGCAGCCGCTTACAAACCAACAGACAGACGGATACAGACATTCACACAGTTTAGTCACTAACCCATGCATTCAGTAAGATACATTTAATCACTCACTTGTAGAGTCAGTCACTCACGTACTAAATCATCCATTCAGACACTTATACACCCACTCATTCTTCAATACGCCTTTCCTATATATATTAAACATATTTAAACTTTACAGAAACACACAGTCACTGGATGATGTCACTCAGTGATGTCATTTGAGATGTCATCAGTGATGTCACTGACCATGTCATGAGTGATGTAATATGTGACATCATCAGCAGTGCATTGCGGGCGCGAGTTATAGTTAGCTGAACTAACTATAACAGGGAATTTCACGGGTTTTGTACGAGTGCAATGTCTAAGTAACTATAACTGTCCCTAAAACCTATGGTTTTTTCAGTGAATTTGTAAGGTTTTTAAATGCTAATTTCTAACTATAACGTGCCTGAAACCTATGGTTTTTTCAGTGAATATATATATATATATATTTATTTTTATTTTTTATTTTTTGTTTAGAGTGCAGCAATTACGTATCTTGGAGTCTAAATATATCATTGACCTTCAAACCAAGATGCCGATTTGGCTGAATAATGATGAGGAGATATGGGTACATCTGGAGTAAAATAATAAATGAAATATAAAAACAAAAATAAAAATGATAACCAAAAAGAATGAAGAGATATCTTTAGATGAATAGTAATTTTAAAATCAAGCTACTTTCCTATCCAGTATTTTATTGGCTCCCATAGAATGACTTTTTCAATTGCCCATACAGGGCACAATTATGTATGCATACTGATGACATTGGCTCTTATACTATATACAAAGCGTGAACAGTCTCCCACTCTTTTTATTGATATAAATGTTATTTATTACATGCAATTTCTTAATAGAGTTGGTGAGACACATATGAATACGTGTGTATATATATGAATTTACAATGAAATAACGTTTTAGAGCATTAATACATGTTTTTAGAAATTGTGATATATATGAATTTGATTATAATACAATTCTGAAATGTATCAACATGTATTTATTTGCCATCAGAAAAATGCACAAAAAGACATTTTGGGTTTTATATTGAAATTTGCACAGCACTTAGCACTTTGGGATTAAGCACTGTTTAAAATTCACATGTTCTAAGATGGCCGCCATGAAATGGTATTCAATGAAGTGTAAGTCCATCTTTTGCTTTTCATTATTATCACGTGATGTATGATGTATTTTAAAAGAATCACGTTAATGAAAAAGTAACCGACATAGAAGAAGCCGTGTGGCGAAACGCGTCTGTCGGAGGGAGGTTTTTGCACAAATAAAGTATTCAACAAACGAACTCCGCGAGTGCTGTCCGTTGTGGTCACGGATAGGTGTGCCTGGTTTGTAGCATTAACGAGCGGTTCACCACCGCTCGACTTAGCACCCGGGGAAGAAAGGAGCGGCGGCGGTGACGTCCTGTGTTTGAAATTTAATTTGACCGCCAGCCCGGAGACTCTATACGGACAATAAAGTAACTGTTGTGAATGCATGACGGTTCCACATATCATATCTGCATGGACCATAGACAGTGTGGAATTCTTTCGCCGGGAATAGAAGCACCGTGGATTCCGAGCGGTTTGCCCGGGCACTGCGACGCCGAATTGCCGGTGAGTGAGCCTCGCTGTTTTCGTTCAAATATTAACAACAAAAACAGAGTCTCTATCCCGAGGAGCAATATCTTTTGTGCGAAAGCCTCCCAAGTGTTGACAAACTTATAGAACTGTGCACTTACAGTTTTAGAATAAAATATGTCAAGCTTACGGGAGAGAGAGGAAGCAGCTAAGGACATTTTTAAACCAGGAATAGGAGCTAAACAGCCACAGCCTTTGACAGGTGCGACGGGAGGGTCGCCCCCATCTAATCTTGTGATTCTATTTCAATCTTTGGAGAAAGCCCATGAAAGGGAGCTACGAAAATGGTGGGAGGCTACCTCACTGCAGCGGTATATAGATTATGACCGTATACCAAGAGGATTGCGTATTTTTACAGTGCCGTCCTACGAGAATCCCGACCCTCTACTATTAAAAGAGTGGGCAGACCACACAATGGAGTCAACAAAGGGGATGGTCAAAATACTCATTAAATATGCCTGGAGTGATCATGAGAAGGTTACAGTAGAAATCAAGAAATTAGAGGAACTTATAAGTAAAGAAAAGGATATAAAACGTAGTGACGAATTGAGAAATGCAATGATGACACGTCTGAAAGACTATGAGGCAGTAATAAGACGCCGTAAACAGTCTAAATTTCAGAGGGACGAGCAGGACTATTTAACAGGTCGCGTTTTAACATTTGCCCGTAAATATGATGCGCCACGAAAGGCCCTGAAACAACTAGGAGGAAATCCTACAACAAACAAGGATACTTCAGAATCAGAAGTGGAAACCTCTGATGGTGAACAAATGGCCAATACGCATCAAGAAGGGGCAAGTCTCGAATCCCCTTTTTTTCAAGAATATCAGTTAATAAGGGAGACACGCCAAAGACCGGCACCACGCACCCACCCCCCACAACAAACAAAAACAAAGAACATAAAAGGCGGAAAACAAGGAGGGGTAGGAGGCATGGGAGAAGATGCCCCAACACCAAGAATGACACGCAGCAGGGGCAAAAGGGGCAAATGGTAAATGAAATTGAAGAACAAACAGTGATCAATCTCTCCAATAGAGTGTTATCTCATGATGAGATTAAAATCTTGCAATTGGGTCCCACCTTTTGTCCGACTTCAGGATATAACTATGTCGAGACTCGGATAGATCTTTTTAAATATATCAGGAAGTTGAAATTACAGAAAAATTTTCTTCTTCATCCTGACAAAAGATCAAGTACGACACAAATCGAAGAACAAAATCACGATAAAATAGATCTGGAATCGATGACAGGTCATGATCTTCAGACATTATTAACATTGCAAAGTCTTGATACCTCCATAAATGAAACAGACATTAACATCGATGAATATCTAGAAAGTATTGGCATTTCTCAAACTGGAGGTCACAGTAATTTTAAAAGAAAATCGAAAACAATCCCACAGACTCCCTTTGATGCAATCGATGTTTTTAATGAAGCAGTCATCACAGACTTAAAAAACTTGGCTAAACAGAGTATCAAGAAAGATCAACACTATAATTTACCAAGGAAACAATGGGAGGCCTTGAAAACATTGAGGGAAGATACCAGTATTGAGATAAAACCCTCTGATAAAGGGGAAATATGGTTGTTTTCAATAAACAGGATTATCTAAAAAGAAGCCATGAGGCAACTGGGAGATAAAGAATGTTACAGTTCTATACAACGGAAAGACTACCTGATATGCATTAGCACCTATCATAAACTATTATTGGACTGGAAAAATGATGGGATGTTGGGGCAAGACGAATATTTGTTTTTATATTGTGATATGCCAATTTTGCCCACTTTCTATCACCTACCAAAGGTGCACAAAGATCTATGTAATCCACCAGGTAGGCCCATTGTTGCCTCTATAGGCAGTCTTTTAGAAAATACTGCCATATATATTGATTCTTTCCTGGCACCTCTAGTTAGAGACTTGGCCTCCTATGTCAGAGATACCCAAGATTTTTTGAGACTGATTGATGGAATTATATGGGATGATGATATGTTGTTAATTACTCTAGACATAACAAGCCTATATACATGCATCAAACATGTAGATGGTTTAAAAGCTGTGGAGTGGTTCCTTAACAAAAGACAGCTCAAATTCCAAAAACATAATAAGATGCTGTTGGACATGATTCACTTCAGTTTACATAATAACATGTTTACCTTTGCAGGCCAGATTTACCATCATCTACGCGGGCCCGAGATGGGCGCGTGCTTCGCCCCAAGCTACGTGAATTTATTCGTGGGCTGGTGGGAGAAGCACGTGGCCTGGGGGGAGACACAGGACTTTTGGATGGGAAACATGATATTATGGGTTAGGTATATCGACGACCTTTTTATTGTTTGGCGGGGAGCCGCTCCTCGGCTGAGGAGTATGTTGCTTCGCTAGATAATAATGAACTGAATTTGAAATTTACAAGCTGTATCAGTGATAAGTCAGTTACCTACCTGGATGTAGAAGTCTATTTTGAAAATTCTACTTTGCTAACCCGTTTGTATAGAAAACCTACAGCGGGTAATGCAGTTTTACATGCAGGAAGCCATCATCCCAAAAGCCTCATAAAAAACATACCATTTGGAGAATTGATGCGGCTCAAACGGAACTGTACTACGGTGCAGAGCTATAAAGAAGCCAAAGATCAGGCCTTAGACCGCTTCAGGCAAAGAGGCTATGGGAATGCAGATCTTAATTTAGCAGAAAGTAGGGTTGAAAAGGTCAACAGAAGGGACCTAGTAGTAGCAAAATGCCCCACAACGGTAAAAGCAAAAGAAAATGAAGTGGGCATAATAAGAATGATAACAAGCTACAACGAAAAATCAAACAATATCCTACAGATCTTTAAAAGAAATTGGCATATCCTGCTGACAGATAACATCTTAAAGAATAATCTCCCAAATCGCCCATTGATTACATATAAACAATGCCAATCAGTGGGTGACCATCTGATTTACAGTCATTTTAACCAAACCCCCAAACCCATGAATCGCTTAAACATAGCGGGTTTTTATCCTTGTCAGCGATGTAAAGCCTGCAAACAGAGTAGTAAAGTTGTACACTATCCAGGTAGGCCAGGGGACCCGAGGCCCACCCGTAAGATTGAAAAATTCCTGAACTGTAACTCCGATTTCACAGTCTATTGTCTAATATGCCCATGTTCCAAGCGCTATATTTGTAGTACTATTCATCCCACAAAAAAACGCGTCTTGGAACACATGCGAGCCATCACCAATAAAAACGTTACGTACCCTGTTGCACGTCACTTTGAAAAATTCCATCAAAGCAACAGGGACCTCCTTAGATTCTACTGTATTGATCAGATCAATAAAAAGGAGAGAAGTGGAAATAGAGTGCAGCAATTACGTATCTTGGAGTCTAAATATATCATTGACCTTCAAACCACGATGCCGATTGGGCTGAATAATGATGAGGAGATCTGGGTACATCTGGAGTAAAATAATAAATGAAATATAAAAACAAAAATAAAAATGATAACCAAAAAGAATGAAGAGATATCTTTAGATGAATAGTAATTTTAAAATCAAGCTACTTTCCTATCCAGAATTTTATTGGCTCCCATAGAATGACTTTTTCAATTGCCCATACAGGGCACAATTATGTCTGCATACTGATGACATTGGCTCTTATACTATATACAAAGCGTGAAGAGTCTCCCACTCTTTTTATTGATATAAATGTTATTTATTACATGCAATTTCTTAATAGAGTTGGTGAGACACATATGAATACGTGTGTATATATATGAATTTACAATGAAATAACGTTTTAGGGCATTAATACATGTTTTTAGAAATTGTGATATATATGAATTTGATTATAATACAATTCTGAAATGTATCAACATGTATTTATTTGCCATCAGAAAAATGCACAAAAAGACATTTTGGGTTTTATATTGAAATTTGCACAGCACTTAGCACTTTGGGATTAAGCACTGTTTAAAATTCACATGTTCTAAGATGGCCGCCATGAAATGGTATTCAATGAAGTGTAAGTCCATCTTTTGCTTTTCATTATTATCACGTGATGTAAGATGTATTTTAAAAGAATCACGTTAATGAAAAAGTAACCGACATTGAGGAAGCCGTGTGGCAAAACGCGTCTGTCGGAGGGAGGTTTTTGCACAAATAAAGTATTCAACAAACGAACTCCGCGAGTGCTGTCCATTGTGATCACGGATAGGTGTGCCTGGTTTGTAGCATTAACGAGCGGTTCACCACCGCTCGACTTAGCACCCGGGGAAGAAAGGAGCGGCGGCGGTGACGTCCTGTGTTTGAAATTTAATTTGACCGCCAGCCCGGAGACTCTATACGGACAATAAAGTAACTGTTGTGAATGCATGACGGTTCCACATATCATATCTGCATGGACCATAGACAGCGTGGAATTCTTTTGCCGGGAATAGAAGCACCGTGGATTCCGAGCGGTTTGCCCGGGCACTGCGACGCCGAATTGCCGGTGAGTGAGCCTCGCTGTTTTCGTTCAAATATTAACAACAAAAACAGAGTCTCTATCCCTGGGAGCAATATCTTTTGTGCGAAAGCCTCCCAAGTGTTGACAAACTTATAGAACTGTGCACTTACAGTTTTAGAATAAAATATGTCAAGCTTACAGGAGAGAGAGGATGCAGCTAAGGACATTTTTAAACCAGGAATAGGAGCTAAACAGCCACAGCCTTTGACAGGTGCGACGGGAGGGTCGCCCCATCTAATCTTGTGATTCTATTTCAATCTTTGGAGAAAGCCCATGAAAGGGAGCTACGAAAATGGTGGGAGGCTACCTCACTGCAGCGGTATATAGATTATGACCGTATACCAAGAGGATTGCGTATTTTTACAGTGCCGTCCTACGAGAATCCCGACCCTCTACTATTAAAAGAGTGGGCAGACCACACAACGGAGTCAACAAAGGGGATGGTCAAAATACTCATTAAATAGTTCTCTACTGGACTCCAGAGAAAACTTCTGGATGTACCGTTTAAAATCACTGCATCCAGATGGACTGAACATTACTGATAATACAACCTGATTACTGCATATCTCAAGAGCTCTCAGGACTGCATTGATTCCACATTCCAAATAGAATCTTCACTCATGATGCTTTTTGAAAATTCAGCTGTGTCATCTGTGCAGCCACTGAGCAAACCATCTTGTACTACCTGAGGAAGGCGGAAGCTGAAACGTTGTAGTTGAAATATATTTTTGTTCTTTTGTTAATATATCTGTTTGTGTCACTTATTTCTTGGATATATATATATATATATATATATATATATATATATATATATATATATCCACTGTAGAGTTAGGTAGGCGCAGACTCAGGATGCAGCAAAAAGTAGTCACAGTGTTGCAGGAATCTGTTTAATCACTCAACGGGTTTTGACTGCCCAGCAGCCTTGGTCATATGTGCATACATCACCACTAGGGTGTCCTTAAATGTGCATGGTAGAAACAAAGAAAGGACACAGAAGAATCGACTGTGTCGGCCATATTAGAACATTGTTACTCTAAGTCAGTGAGAGTAATACATGCCATGAAAAGTGCATACCATAAATGATATGGAAAAAATAATAAGAAGAAAACGACATTCAGGCCGGTCAGCCAAGAAGTCACAAGGATTGATAAATGCAAGTGAACACCCAAGTGGTAAAGACTAACCGTCATGGGCAAAGTGCCCCACAAAATTTAATTGCTGATGCAAACCTTGACCAGAGAACAGAATTCACGGCAGGCCAGGAGGCGTAAAGGCATAGTGCCAAAATATGTGCCCTGTTCGTAAATTCTGATATACTGTGAGTCGGTCTAGGTAAGAAAGTGGTGCCGGATGTCGAAACTAAATACTTGAAGGGAGTACATCATGGGTACTGGACAAGTGTCCTGACTCAAATTGACCCTAACTGCATAATGCATCACGTTCCATTAAAATCAAAACTGAAATCAATCATGCATAACTCTTATCTGAGATGGAATCCCAGAAGTGAAGACAAAGTAAAGGGTAGGGAAGCCCATGCTCGTGGGTATTCTAGTGATGGGTCCCTTCCTTTCCTCCTGTAAAGAAGAGAGCAAAGACAAAGACAAAGCCAAAGAAAATAATTTAAAAAACACTCAATGTATGTCAATGCATACAAACTGTACATTTCTCATTCTCGTTGCAGATAAAGGAAAAGTAAGACTGGAGATCATTCCTCTTTGAGGTGAACTGCATGTTTTGCATCCTGGTTTAGCCCTCCCGGGATTTTCGTCTGGAAGTCAACTATGTACTTAGACTCCCTTTTCCTAAGCTTCAAGACCCTGTCCCGCCCCTTTGATCTGTAGTTATCTGCTCAATGGCACAGTATGTAAGTTGGGATGAGTCTGAAAAATGTTTGTCCTGGAAGTGCTGAGCTACAGGATACTTAGGATCCCTGTTATTGATGGCCCTCATATGTTCTAAGATCCTCTTTTTGGCCATCAGAGTAGTGCTGCCAATGTACCATAATTTGCAAGGGCACTCAATAATATAGATGACAAAGTTGGTACTGCATGTGAGAAATTGTGAGATAACCTTCCTAGTAGGTCCCCATCTCATTTCTTTGCGCATCAGACTGTTCTTGCATGCCTTACAGTGGCCACAGGGAAAGAAACCCTGAAGGTCATGTATGTTACCACCACTGATTGTCGTAATGTCGCTGTGGACTAACATGTCCCTGAGGCTGCGTCCTTTCCTATAGGTAATGCGTGGTCTGTCCTCTATGCTGTTACCTATAGTGGTTGGGTGAGCAAAAGAATGATGGATTTAACCGAGATCTTTGCGTCTGGGCTGAATGTTTGCATTGTCCAGCATTCCGTCCATCAATTGTTTCTTTCGCATATGTCGCCCTAAGTGGGAAGGGTATGCCCAGACGTGGGTCCCGTGCTCACTACACCACTGGATTCAAGCTAGCCTGGATGATGAAGGGCGATGCCCTGAAACCGGTCCCAGGATGCTTGTTTCCGGTCCAGGGAGGGCCTGGCTTGGCAGTTCGGGCTGGACTGTTCCCACAAGGAACGGGGTCAAGACTGATTTGCATATGGCTGGGTCCAAACTGGGGTGGTGTGGTGAGCAAAAGAATGATGGATTTAACCCAGATCTTTGTGACTGGGGGTAAATGTTTGCATTGTCCAGCATTCCGTCCATCAATTGTTTCTTTTGCATATGTTACCTATAGTGGTGTCACTCTTGAGAATGTCCCAGTTCTTCACAAGGATCCGCTTGATATTTTTGGCATCGCCATCATATGTCAGGATGATCCTTGTGCCGTCCTCTGTGTGTTCAGACTCGGTATTGTTCTTGTCAGCGAGCGTCTCCTGCCTGGTAATGCCGTCAACTCTATCACTGGCCCTCTTGAGGACCCAGTTCGGGTAACCCCTCCCTGAACCTTTTCAACATGATCTCTCATTCATGTTGATAAGCTGTCTCAGTGTTGCAATTTCGTTTGGCTCTTAATAACTCCACATAAGAGATGCTCCACTTAAGTGTTTCGGGATGGCTGCTGAGTGCATGCAGTAAGATAGTGCCTGCTGTGCTTTTGCGAAAAAGCTCAGTATGGATTGTGTTCTGCCTGATGTCAATCTTGATGTCAAGGTACTCTACTGTAGTGCTGCTGATCTTGCCTGTGAGTTGTATGTTGCTGATTTTCACGGCCAACATGCCACGACCTGGAGATCCGAAGGGTTCCACCTAATACTGCCGGATGGGGCAGCTCTTCTAAAAGAAACTCCCTTACATTTGGAAGCATATTTAGCTTTCCGGACACTAGATTAATTGGTCTACCTCTCCAGGAGCAGAACTTATAGGAACCCCTTCCGGGTTGGAATTATCACCGGAATTAAGAGACTACTTGAAACTGACCTCATCCCTGAAGAAGTTGCGGGGTAATACCCTGTAACAGCGACGAAATACGTGTTGGCTAAGAAGGCTTAAAGATCTTGAATTAAAGACATCTGAAAATATAAAGACAAGCATCATTGTGATATTTTATGTAACTTTATGTATCTACTTTTGAACGTGTGCAGAGGATTTGTATATATAGCATAAGTGGTCTGCTGGCCACCCACATGGGGATATGGTGGTTTTTCCCTACCTTATGCACCGTGCCAGATTACCTGCCATAACTGATTTGTACTTGTGATAGACCTTAGAGCGCCATTTTGCCTATTGCTGACCACCGACTGTATAACGTATGTTGCGATTGTTGTCATTCAATTTCTTAATGAAATCAATGGTCAGATTCTCAGTGCCTCTCCAGATGATAAAGAGATTATCTATGTATCAGCAGGACAGGCGGAAGCCAGGCGGAAGTCAGGCGTGATCAGGAAGTCAGGCGAGACCCGCAAGTCATGACGGGATCGCTCTGTGAAGGACTGTCAGTGAAACTTTATTTAAGTGTTGGAGTGCGGCACTTTGTGGCGACTTTGTGTACCAAGGAAAAGAGCTACACACGGAGGGCACACCCGCCCAGAGGTGACGTTTCAGCCCCACTCTACGCGGAAATTTGTACACGTCACCACCGTGTTAATTACGCTGCAATCATACCACAGGTTATCAAGCCATTGACAACTCCGCTGATACGGCTCCCTAAAGGTAAATGAGCACGCAAGGATTGGAAGACTGATGAATTGACATTACCGAAGCACTGATGCCTTGTGGGGTTTCATCTTTGAATCACGCCATTTGACACCTCCCGCCGACACGGCTCCCTAAAGGAAAATGCGCCCACAAGAATGGGAGTCTGATGAAATCAGGATGGAGCAATACACATATGGGAGACTCGGCGGATTCTAACTAACCGAAAAATCATCTGGGAGACAAGGAGCGAGGAAGCAAACGAGGTAAGCCCGTACTGGGTTTGGATTATAACCGGGGGGCCCTTAGTCCTTGCACTTCAATTCACTAGCACCGAGTACAAGACCCTCATGTGAGGCAGGAGACGCTCGCTGACAAGAATAATACCGAGACTGAACACACGGAGGATGGCACAAGGATCATCCTGACATATGATGGCGATGCCGACAATGTCAAGCGGATCCTTGTGAAGAACTGGGACATTCTCAAGAGTGACACCACTATAGGTAACATCATAGAGGACATACCACTCATTACCTATAGGAAAGGGCGCAGCCTCAGGGACATGTTAGTTCACAGCGACATTACGACAATCAGTGGTGGTAACATACATAACCTTCAGGGTTTCTTTCCCTGTGGCCACTGTAAGGCATGAAAGAACAGTCTGATGCGCAAAGAAATGAGATGGGGACCTACCAGGAAGGTTATCTCACAATTGCTCACATGCAGTACCAACTTTGTCATCTATATTATTGAGTGCCCTAGCAAATTGTGGTACATTGCTAGCACTACTCTGATGGCCAAAAAGAGGATCTTAGAACATATGATGGCCATCAATAACAGGGATCCTAAGTATCCTGTAGCCAGGCACTTCCAGGGCAAACATTTTTCAGACTCACCCCAACTTACATACTGTGCCATTGAGCAGATAACTATAGATCACAGGGGCGGGGACAGGGTCTTGAAGCTTAGGAAAAGGGAGTCTAAGTACATAGTTGACTTCCAGACGAAAATCCCGGGAGGGCTAAACCAGGATGAGGAACTTGCAGTTCACCTCAAAGAGGAATGATCTCCAGTCTTACTTTTCCTTCATCTGTAACGAGAATGAGAAATATACAGTTTGTATGCATTGACATACATTGAGTGTTTTTAACTTTGCACTTTGATGCTAATTATTTTCTTTGTCTTTGCTCTCTTCTTTGCAGGAGGAAAGGAAGGGACCCATCACTAGAATACCCACGAGCACGGGCTTCCCTACCCTTTTCTTCATCTTCACTTCTGGGATTCCATCACAGATAAGAGTTATGCATGATTGATTTCAGTTTTGATATTAATGGAACGTGATGTATTATGCAGTTACGGTCAATTTGAGTCGGACACTTGCCAGTACCCATGATGTACTCCCTATGAGTATTTAGTTTCGACATCCGGCACCACTTTCTAACCTAGACCGACTCAAAGTATATGAGAATTTACAAACAGGGCGCATATTTTGACACTATGCCTTTACGCCTCCTGGCCTGCCGTGAATTCTGTTCTCTGGTCAAGGTTTGCATCAGCAATTTAATTTTGTAGGGCACTTAGCCCATGACAATTAGTTTTTACCACTTGTGTGTTCACTTGCATTTAGCAATCCTTGTAACTTCTTGGCTGACCGGCCCGAATGTCGTTTGTTATTATTATTTTTTCCATCATTTATGGTATGCACTTTTCATGGCATGTATTACTCTCACTGACTTAGAGTAACAATGTTCCAATATGGCCGACACATTAGATTCTTCTGTGTCCTTTCTTTGTTTCTACCTTGCATTTTTAAGGACACCCTAGTGGTGATGTATGCACATGTGACCAAGGCTGCTGGGCAGTCGAAACGAGTTGTGTGATTAAACAGATTCCTGCAACACTGTGACTACTATATATATATATTACAGGTTACTCCGTCGAACCACAGGATATCTCCAAGAACAGACACGGACCCAGGTTTGGTGCAAGATTGTTTATTCCTCTTTAGTCGCCATAACGCGTTTCGGCTCGTCCGAGCCTTGATCACATGACGGTGGCAAGTTCAGAATGTGCATTATTTAAAGTCATAGTGCCTTATCCAAATTGTATCATGTGATTTGGTCGTCATGAACATAGAAAAAAAAATATATATATATATGTATCTGTAAATTTATACATTCTAACAATTTATGCTTAATCTAATATTTTCTCACATTGTAATTTTTTAAGATGAATTAATTTCATCAGCATGCAGTTTAAAAACATAAATACAGAATAATAATTTACACTATCTGATAGAGTTACTTTCAGTCTACACATTCATTAAATATAGGTATAATACCATGATTTGTCTGATCTTTGTGCAACTCTTCAATATAACAAAACATCGTGGGATAAATCCTCTAGGTTACATCCTTAACTTTATCTGTTCATATAAATCGACCAACTAATACATATGATACTAAAACCTAAAGTGCTAATAAAAAGTGCATAAGTGTCGAATGTTAAAAACAATTTTCTTTATATATCAAGAAAGATTTACAAATTCTTTTAGACTCCAAAATTGGCGGTTAAACATGTCTAGGTTTGATTTACTGCTTCCTATTATTTGATTTGCGTGTTTTATGATTCTTGAAACGATTTCCCAGAGTTCATTCAAGTTTAGGTTCGGGCTTATATGAACGACCATATAGTAAGATTTATTAGTGTTCCCCAATTTAATATCTGTTCAGAGAATCCTTTATTATGGCAATTTAGTAACTAACCCTGGGCAAAGCACTACGCTACGCTCGCGTAGTTTGCGAAGTTTGCGCTACTTCGCACAACGCGAATTGCACGTAGCACAGTGCAAACACGCGTAGCGTAGCGTAGTGCAGCGGTCATTTTTTGCTTGCTCGCGGTCCTCAACGTCAAGTTGGCGACCGCGAGCAAGCAAAATGACATCCCGGCGAGACTTTTCCTCGTTCGCGATCAGCAACATCAAGTTGCCGATCGCGAGCGTGGAAAATAAACCTCCCGCGAGATTCTCAACGCGGGGAGGTCAGGTTTCTCATTGCGAGTGGTCGCGTATGCTCGCGACCGCTCGCGATGAGAAACTACCAGTCCGCGTTGAGAAAGCTGCCGCTCGAGTAAAAATCTACTCGAGCGGCAGTAAAAGACAGCTCGCACTGTGCAAGATGCCGTTTTCAATGATTGCACAGTGCGGACAAGCATCCGGCACTGTGCAATCATTGCGAACAGTGCACTACGCAGTTCGCGTAGTGCTACGCGTAGCTCGCGTAGTGCGAACTGCACTTTGCGTAGCTTCGCGTAGCGCTACTTCGCGAACTACGCCCAGGCTTATTAGTAACCCAATTTGAGGGATAGGAATAATGTGCAAAAATTTCTACTAGCAATTATAAATACATAAATATCTCAAAACAGATAAAAATGCTTTTAAAAACCATAAATATCTGTTCATCAATAAATAAATAAATATAAACAAATTCCTATTTTCATACCCTTATAAAATCATCTAAAATTGCCACAATATAAATAAATTCATAAAACTGGATATCAAAATATTAAAACCCTTCTTAAAAACATTACTATGCAATATAACCCTGTATTCAATAAATCTGTACATATATATATATATCAGTTACAGTTGCTCCTACCAGTCTGCCAGGGACCTGTGGGAAGTGGCGTATACGCCGGCGGAGCCCACCGGCATTCAAATTCTTGGATACTCGTAAATCAATACGCTCTCAGAACTGACAGACTCCGCACCAAAGTAAATATCGGCAGAAGTGTTTATTTACACGACGCGTTTCAGCTCCCTTAGAAGCCTTGTTCACGTGTAATGTGCACAAAAAACAGGTAACACATAAAGTCTCGTCAGTGGCATGAACAACAACAAAGGACTCACACACCTCTGTAAGTAACAAGTCGTAATAGGCAGCCATATTCTAGTGATATTTATAGTAGCGTTGTTGCTGTGATACAATTCATTAACCCAGCCGACCGCTTCGGTTGTATTGCGCATAACTAGAGAGTATAAACAGTAAATTGGCGGAAAATGTGCAACTTAATGATACAGTTTGGCAGTGCCTAACAATGTCTTGATACAGTGCTAGTGTGCGCACGCGCAGTTAAGTGTCTGCCGGCTTTCTACCGCGAAGCAGAATTCAATGCAATCAAAACTTTATCAACATCGTAATCGAGAAAGCAGCAGCATACGCTCAATGATGTCTGTAAATAGCGTGTTGTGATGTCAAATATGCACATAACACAGTCTCTAAACATGCCATAATGACGAACTAAGAAGAGAAAAAAAGGAGACTCTTCCGTGCATATATGCAAATCAATACTTGGCAAGTGCCAGTAGGAAATCAATAATGACGAATGTCATGTACATTCAGTCTAATACATGCCAGCTTGAAGCGTTAACTATACATATGCATCTAAGGCTAATACATAAGCAAATAACTATGATAATCTTGGCAAGGGAGGTAAAACATGTTGATGTTTTAGCGTAGCTGGCTGTCATATACTGCCTAATGCCAGTATATGCAATATAAGCTTGGACTAATTAGCAAGTGCTGTAGTGTGCATTGACAGTTGTCTTGGTGATCCACATTTTTGCCACGACTAGACTAGTATGGAATACTCCACCCCTTGCTGTTGCACACCCTGTGCGCCTACGATGCTAGGCGAGTGCCTTCATTGCCCAACAGTTTTATCAAAGTTCAATCAATGACGTAGATTCCTACATTACAATAATTCGCATGCCACATAAAATGTCAAAGTTACCAAACGGTGAATCGTGATGGTGAAACCCAGGGGGAAAGGGTAGGTGGCCCGTGTAGGTGAATACAGGTGGCTGGGCCCCTTCCTTTCCTCCTACAAAGCAAAAGACAAGAAAGAAAAATTAATAAGTGAAATAGCACTGTGAGAATGTCACACAATCCTATTGTGATTAAAAACAACAAATCGTAACTTTCTATTCTGATGCACAAAATGGATGGAGGTATTGAAGGGAGAAAATAAGAGAGAAAATAAGAGAATAGGAGAATAAGAGAGAGAGAGCTTGCAGATATAGCAGCATATCATCAACATTAGTTTGCAAACCACACAAGGATCAGAAGGTATAGTATGATGTTTTGACTCTAAATATCTAATCCTCTCTCAAATGTATGGCTAGCTCCTCATCTTGGTTGAGTCCCCCCGGTGCCTTAGTTTGGAAATCGACAATGTATTTCGACTCTCTCTGTCTTAGTTTCAGGACTCGGTTCCCCCCTCTTGGGTTTCTGGTAATCTGTTCTAGAGATAAAGAACCCCAGAAGGGATGAGTTAGAGAAATGTTTTTCTTAAAGTGGCGTGCTACTGGATATTTCTCATCAATGTTGGTTATAGCTCTGCTATGCTCTAATATGCGTTTCTTTGCCGCGAGCGTAGTGCTGCCAATATACCAGAGTTTGGAAGGGCATTCAATGGCATATATGACGAACGTGGAGCTACACGTAAGGAACTGTGATATATCATTGCTTATACCATTATAGGTAACATGGTTGCAGAATTTGCTATTCCTGCAAGCCTTACAGTGGCCGCAGGGAAAGAAGCCACTGAGGCCATGCTCATATCTCTTGGGATAAATGGTGATGTCGCTGTGTACTAACATGTCCCTGACATTTTTACCTCTCCTGTATGTTATACTAGGTCTGTCAGGGATACTGTCACCAATGATGTTGTCACATTTGATAATGTCCCAGTTATTAACCAAAATGCGTTTGATGTCTCTATAATCTGAATTGTACGTCATGATGATTCTCGTACTGTCTTCTCTATCGTCACTAGGCATTGTGTCCGTCTCGGCGATGGTCTGGATTCTGTCTACTCCATCTGCTCTCTCTTTGGCTTTCCTGAGAACCCAGTTCGGATAGCCTCTAGTCTTGAAACGTTCTATCATGGATGTACTTTCCCGCTGGTATGCTTCCTCGGTGTTACAGTTTCTTTTCGCCCTCAGCAGCTCACCATACGGGATGCTCCACTTGAGAGCCTCCGGATGGCTGCTGAGGGCGTGAAGAACACTATTGCCAGCAGTGGACTTCCTAAACAGGGCCGTATGTACTCGATTCTGTTTGACCTCAAGACATACATCCAGATATTCCGCTTTGGTCTTGCTGATGCTGCCTGATAGGATAATGTTGCGATCATTGGCATTGAGTCTTTCAATGAACTCATTCGCTTCTTGCTCAGAACCTCTCCAAACGATAAATAGATCGTCGATGTACCGCAGCCACATCGACACATGTTCGAAATTCCCGACAAAGTCAGGATTGGTCAAAATGTCTTCCTCCCAGCGCCCCATGAACAAATTAGCAAAACTGGGCGCAAAGCAAGATCCCATTACTGTCCCGGTAGTCTGTCTGTACAGACCGTTGAACATAAAGATGTTATTGGTCAAGCAATATTCTGTCATGTCCAGTAACGTCTGACTGTGGTCACGGAATCTAACTGGTCTGGTGTTAAGATAGTATGAACACGCATCTAACCCTTGTTTGTGATCGATGATGGTATATAAGGATTGTACGTCTAGGGTGATAAGCAAGGAATCATCCTCCCACTGCATGTCCTGTATTTTATTCAAGAAATCTTTGGTGTCCCTGATGTAACTGGGTAATTTGGTGACATAATCCCTGAGGAAATGGTCCACGTACTTGGATATATGTTCTGCTACACTGCCCCTTGATGACACAATCGGACGCCCAGGTGGTCTTATGAGGTCTTTATGTAATTTGGGCAGAAGGTATAGAACTGGGAGTATGGGATGATCTTTTTTGAGATAGCAGAACTCTTACCATTCCAAAATCCCTCTGTCCCTCCACATGGTAAGTTTATCCCAGATAGACAGGATACTATTGTTGTAAACCTCCATAGAGACAGGCAGGTAAAACCTGGTGTCGTCTAAATGTCTCAATGCCTCTACAATGTATTGAGCTCTGTCTAAGATGACGACATTGCCACCTTTGTCCGCAGGACGGATGACAATTTCTTCATCTTCAGTGAGGGATTTGTGTGCCTGTCTTTGGTCGTAGGTCAGATTGTTGCCACCCTTGTTGCACCTGTTCGATTTCTGCCGAAAATTACCAAATGCTTTGCTGACACTGTCATGGAACGTGTCAATGTTGTCATGGGGTAAAGAGGGTAAAAATGTCGACTTAGGCCTAAAGTCAGTGGAAGCAGATGCATCAGTGGCTATATCCAATTCCCCTAGGACTTGTGTGGTACTGATCTCTTTACTGGTTGCGTCTGTGTTCTGTTCTAATTCAATCATGGTGATAAGAGTATCAATGTCACCTATGTTAAAGTTGTCTGCCGTGGTGGTGTTGTTGTTGCAAGTTTTTCTATTACCTCCTAATCTTTTGAGTTTATGCCACTTTCTTAATTTGAGTATACGGACATATTTGAACAAATCTATCCTGGCATTGGTGTAATTAAAAGGATAAGAAGGGCAGAAAGAGAGTCCAAGGCAGAGTATTTGTTTTTCTAAGTCAGTCATCTGTCTTTTAGAAAGATTAACAACAGTTTTATTGACCATTGTGGGATCCATTAGAAGGCTTTTCTGGAGCGCGTCTTGTTGTTTCCCATGTCGCCCCTTCCTCTGCCTCTTCTGCCATCGCTGCTGTATTCTTTTGCATCTGTTTCTGCGTTTCCTCGTCCTCTGCCTCGTCCCCGGCCTCTCTGTCCCCTTGTCTTCGGTACCGGAGTATCCCTTGTTGACTGTCGTCCCCGGCGTAGATGCCGGTACTCGCCTAAAAAAGTCACTGGACGAGGGTTGCGTTCTTCTGCGGGGGCATTGCCCACTGACACATCAGATTCGCTCTCACTTGCTGTAGATATCTCCGACACTGCGGTCTCTCCATTGTCTTCACTTGTAATTTCCTGTGTGGTCGGATTATTATATAAGTGGTCATATTTACGACTGAAGGTCAAAATCCTGCCGCTCTCATAGTCGCCGTAATCGCGATTCAGTTTTCTCTGTTTGCGAGCTTTAATATCTTCTTCGTATTTTTTTAGACGGTCTTTCATTGTCGTTAATGATTTGTTCAAAAACTCTGTCTCTGCATTAGTTTTAAGGTCTTCCACTATTTCTTGAATCTGTTTTAGTATCACATCTCGATCAATCCACGCATACTTCACAAGTATTTCTAACATCCGTTTGGAACTCTGGGAAGAATTTTCAGACCATTCTTCAAGCATTTTAGGATTAGGTGTTTCGTATGTAGGAGTTGTAAAAATACGTAAACCTCTAGGTGCCATTCCTTGGTCCACATAATTTTGCAAAGAAATGGCCTCCCACCACTTTGATATCTCTGTCCTTTTAAGTTTTTCTAATTTCCGTAGTTTTTCTTCAATAGGCTGTACCAGGACAGTTCTATTTGCTGTCATATTGACCGGTCCTGGTTTCCTGGTGAAAATGGCACGTGCAGCTGCCCTCCTTTCCTCCTCTTCTTCCATGGTGCACAACACCTGGCGTGATGTCAATTCATAAACGGAGCCTGTCGTCCCCCTGTTAATACCAGGTTCCTCCTGCCATACAAAGGAGTGCCTAGATACAGTAAAACGCACTCACAGGATTACAGTGGCATGTTTGTGGAGTCGCGATCCCAATGTGAAACATCTACCCGTGATCGGGATTGTTACATTCACCGCATAGCGAGGAGGTGCCAAACTGCCCGTCCCGCCGCTTCCCCGGGAAGTGGAAATGATACCCAACCACCGATGGGCAACACACCCTCCTCACACAAGGGGCGGACAGTTCAAACCCAGGCTTACCTCCAGGCTGTTTGCAGTGTCACGATCTCAGCTCCTCTTGTCTTCCTGCTCCTGATATCGCGTGGCCGGTCTCAATGCAGTCTTCAATTCAAATCAGTTACAGTTACTCCTACCAGTCCGCCAGGGACCCGTGGGAGGTGGCGTATACGCCGGCGGAGCCCACCGGCATTCAAATTCTTGGATACTCGTAAATCAATACGCTCTCAGAACTGACAGACTCCGCACCAAAGTAAATATCGCCAGAAGTGTTTATTTACACGACGCGTTTCAGCTCCCTTAGAAGCCTTGTTCACGTGTAATGTGCACAAAAAAACAGGTAACAGATAAAGTCTCATCAGTGGCATGAACAACAACAAAGGACTCACACAACTCTGTAAGTAACAAGTCATAATTGGCGGCCATATTCTAGTAATCTCTATAGTAGCGTTATTGCTGTGAAACAAATCATAAACCTGGCCGACCGCTTCGGTTGTGTTGCGCATAACTGTAGAATTTAAACAATAAAGTTGCGGAAAATATGCAACTTAATGATGCAGTTTGACTGTGCCTGACAATGTCTTGATGCAGTGCTAATAAGCGCACGCGCAGTTAAGTGTCTGCCGGCTTTCTACCGCAAAACAGCATTCAATACAATCACAACTTTATCAACATTGTGAACGAGAAAGCAGCAGCGTGCACTTAAAGGTCTCTGCGAATAAAGTATTGCGATATCAAATATGCACAAAACACAGTGCCATAATAATGAACTGAGAAGAGAAAAAAGGAGACTCTTCCGTGCATATACACATCACTGCTAGGCAAGTGCCAGTGGGAAATCAGTAATAGCGGATGTCATGTACATTCAGTCTAATACATACCAGCTGAAAGCGTTAACTGTACATATGCATCTAAAGTTAATACATAAGTAAATAACTAATCTTAGGAAGGAAGTAAAACATGTTGATGTTATTAGAGTAACTGGCTGTCATATACTGACAAATGCCAGTATATGAACTGTATGCTAGGACAAATCTGCAAGTGCAATAGTCTTGGTAATCCACATAATGCCCCCACTGGACTAGTATGGAATAGTCCACCTCTTGCTGTTGTACACCTTATGAGCCTACGATGCTAGGCAAGTGCCTTCATTGCCCAAAAGTTTTATCAAAGTTCAATCAATGACGTAGAGTCCTACAATACAATAATTCACATACCATGACGTAGAGTCCTACAATACAATAATTCACATGCCATGTGAATTATTGTGTTGATGGTCCAGTAGAAGGCTAGTGGTAGCCGAAACGCGTAGACCGTCCATTTTGCTATTCTTGCACAGGGTGTGTATGTAAAAAGAAATAAACAAACTTATCTTATCCTGCAGTCGTGCCGTGACTCTTGCCTGGGGATATATCTTTTCGGTGAGAGAACTGTGAAATATATATATATATATATATATATATATATATATATGACCTACTGGCATTATTCAGTAGGTAGTTTTAGTTAGGACCATGCTTTCATTAAAAAAAGTGTTTTTTGACTTGCCTATATCTTTGGTGTGGTTTGCTGTATCTTCATGAAATTTTCCACAAAAAAGTGATATAATGAGTCTTGTTGTGCATGGAAAGTTTTGGGGTGGTTTGTCAAGCATGGGCTGAGAAAAAGGGGGCAATAAAGTGTGTCCCCATCGTAATTCACATAGAGCTTTAAATACAACTACTGCCTGAACCGCTGGACAGAATTACACCGAATTTGGCAGAAAGGTAGATTTGGTTACGCAGATCACATTTTGTTTGGTGTAAATCCGTACAGTAGTTGTTGAGAAATTTAAGGAAACCCAAATTTGTATATCTGCGATCACGGCTAATTCACAAATCACGAGCTCTTGCAGACAACTGCAGAGCTCTGATTGGCTGTCAACACTTCAACCAGGAATTGCTGGCAGCCATCTAAGCTAAATCCCCCAAAAATGTTAAAAAAAAAGAAAAGGGGGAAGGGTAGGAATACCATGGCTTCCAAGCCTTGGTCTTGGGGCCCCAGAGGGACCCCAGCAAGACAAAAAAGCTTTTTTTTTTAAATGCTAGAAATTCACGAAATTCAGAAATTCGAAGCAAAAATGAAAAAAAAAACAAGTACCGGCTCCCGCACTTGTTTAGGAAAGATCCCCCAGTTGGTCCATGCCATAGGGGGCATCTCTACATGTTTTAAAACTTATTGAGGGGGCACACAGGGCCCCCCTCCATAGGTATTTCTATCTTCAGGGACCACCACCTCCCCGGTGTTTATGCTTGTATCACAGGGACCGTGCGAACTGCCCCGGGACTCAGGGACCATCAGCTCCCTAGGGCCTTTATTTTAAAAATTATGCGGGCCACGTGGACCTCTGACCTCAGGGACCACCATCTCCCTGAGACTAACTGAAAAGAAATCGGGGGCCTCGAGGACCCCCATGCCTCAGGGACCACCACCTCCAAGGGGCTTACTAGAAAGAAATCTGGGGTCCTCGTGGACCCTCTGTGTCTAAGGGATCACCACCTCCAAGAAGCTAAATTGTTAACAATGGAGGGACCTCACATACCACCCCTGGCCCTGGGGACCACCACCTCCCCAGAGCCAAAATAAAATTTTTAAACTGGGAGGGTGGTGCACAGCCCCCTCCTGGGCCATACGCAGCCCCGGGGATCACCACCTTCACTGGGCCGGCCCATGAACTACAAAGAAGGTGGGCTGCGCAACCCCCCTCCAGTAGCCATATATGGCCCTGGGGACCACCAACTGAAAGGGCCAGCTCCTGCTATGTCCTGGTGTGCCCAACCCAGGGACATAGCTATTTGCTCTGACTTGGCTGGTGCTTTTCTCTAGAGAACAGCGGTGGGTTTTCCACCTTAAGACACATATTCACGGACTGAACGATGACATCCCGTGGTCTGAGTGCACTATGTAATCTACACAATCCCTTGTGACACCGAGCTTATGTATACCTAGAAGGACACACCTATGAATCCGTAAGAAAAAAAATGTACGTACATTTTTTTTTCAAGTAACTGAGTTTTTCCAGCCTAGATCTAACACATACTTATCATATTGCTGTACGTATTAGGAGAGACCACTTTGTCAACACCGAACATTTCTGTCAATCTTTCATCTTCAGCTTAGATTATGCACACACTAAACATATGGGGCCCGATTCACAAAGGTAAAGTTAGACTGAAGTCTAACTTTATGGGGGGCGTGGCTTGGCGCCCAGCGGAAATGGCGGCGCCCGGGTGAAGCTCCCGGAGGATTCTCGGGGAAACCCATTCTTAAGACCGAGATGTGACTCATGGAGGACGGCGGAGAGCAGATGAAGGTTGGGAGAACACCCTAAAGCCCTTGTTACCATTATTCATCACCAGCAAGTAAATTTAACTCGATGTTTCGATCTCTGTCAAACGCGCATTTTCGCGGCCGCCATTTTGAATTTTTACCGCGATCGCGGACTTTTTCCTTTTCATCCTGAACTTCTGTCAACTTTCATATTGACGTTTCCAGTGTATCCTAACACCTAATTGTTGCTGGATGCCTCACCATTTCGCTGAAGTAGGAGGTTACAGTGAGTAGAGACAGGATATTTGGAAGTTCGCGGAAGGAATGCTTGGCGGTCATCTTAGGACTTTTGAGCCAGCCTTCACAGAGAGCATTGGTTTTTCGTCTCACGTTGTTGAAGAGGAGTGAGCGCGACGTGTTTACTAGTATGTCCACAGACTGTTTTTTGATGCACCCAGCACAACTCAGCTTCTGAAAATTGTTTGGCTCCTCTTCAAAACACCGAGATATAATGCTATGTATTGCTGCAACAGGTTGATGAGGATGTTCTGAGGATTTTGCCTAGCGCTTACTTTAGGCTCTTCAACGAGTCCTCATATAGATTGCTCCCTTCACTCCCACATAGTTGACTGGTGGTGGAAGGGCTTGTTCAGAGTTTATGGGCAGAACAAAAGCACTCAGCTCCTCTAACTTCAAGAAAAACATTTTTATAAAAAATTCAAGAATTTTCACCGATTTTTCTAAGCTTGAGGACTCTTTATTATCCTTACCTCAGAAACCAGGAATAAATATGGATCCCTCCTCTGGTCCTACCGGGAAATCTCTCACCAAACGCCCTAAGAAGGACCCACCCTCACCACCTAAATCAACCTCGCCTGTATCGTTGGAGTTACTGCTTGAGGAAATCAGGGCCCTTCGACCCTTTATGGAAGAGACCAATACCAAGCTGCAAATTTTAACAGATAATTGGTCTCAATTAGACACGAGAGTTTCAGCAGTTGAAAATACTGTTTCTTCCCTAAAAGACACATGCGTGTTTCTCAGCTGCACTCTCAGGTTTCCACACTTCAGAAACAAGTTGAGGAGCTTGAAAACCGTAATAGACGGAACAACTTACGCATTTATGGCCTGGGAGAAGGACTTGAGGGTTCGGACTCTCTCGCTTTCTTTAAATCTTTTCTCCCTAAATTACTTCACATGCCAGAGGGGACTCAACTCAATATTCAACGAGCTCACAGGCTGGGCCGAATCCCATCTCAAATTAATTCTTCACAGAGACCAAGAGGAGTCATCTTATACTTCTTGGAGTATACAGATTTGCTGAAGGTGCTTTCGGCGGTTAAAGCTTTTCCAAAAATTACATGGTCAGGTTTGTCTTTATTTTTCGCACAAGACTATGCTAAAGCTACTGCTAACAGACGCAAAGCCTTCCTCAATATGAGAGCTGATCTACGTTCCTTGGGGGCCAGATATGGCCTCTTCCATCCATGTCTCTTTAAAGTTACGTACAATAACAGAACAATGGTGTATGAAGATCCGATACGTTTACAAAGCTTCATTAACTCTTGCAAAACAGTCGCTATGGATTCCTCTGGACTCTCCTCTTCATTTAATACTTGACTGATTGTTTTTTCTCTCACAAGTTCTTCAGATTCTGGTTTCTCAACCATAATACTCCGTCATCTTAGAAGTGCTTTTTAACAGTTGGTGATATATCTGATATTGTTCTCAGGATGTTACGGAATGTGTCATGTTGTTTAGTGTTTATAGTTGGTTCTCCTGTTTTTGTTTTATACGATAAATGTTTCACGAACATGTTCTGACGCATCTCCTAATCCTTACTTGTCATTGTCTCCACAGGTATCTCTACTCATGTACTGTGGTTTTTCCTTGATCCTCCGTTTTGTTGATCCCGGTTGTGTTGCCTATTCCATGTGGTCCCATCCATCCTCCCGTATATCCTTGATCCTTCCTTTGTAGGTATGTTTTTTTCCCGCATTTCCTTAGGTTTGTTATTTGGTATGTGCCAGGTAGGTCGCTCCCCCCGCCACACAGCTCCGCCTGTGTTGTCCGCCCGCTGCTGCTGGTAAGAACGCCCTTCCCTTTTTCCTTCTGTACCCCCGTTGCCCCATTTGTACTGTGCCCGCATTTGTCTGTTTTCTCGCCCCTTTTTTTCCTTCTGTACCCCCGTTGCCCCATTTGTACTGTGCCCGCATTTGTCTGTTTTCTCGCCCCTTTTTTTCCTTCTGTACCCCCGTTGCCCCATTTGTACTGTGCCCGCATTTGTCTGTTTTCTCGCCCCTTTTTTTCCTTCTGTACCCCCGTTGCCCCATTTGTACTGTGCCCGCATTTGTCTGTTTTCTCGCCCCTTTTTTTCCTTCTGTACCCCCGTTGCCCCATTTGTACTGTGCCCGCATTTGTCTGCTTTCTCACCCCTTTTTTCCTTCTGTACCCCCGTTGCCCCTTTTGTACTGTGCCCGCATTTGTCTGTTTTCTCGCCCCTTTTTTTCCTTCTGTACCCCCGTTGCCCCATTTGTACTGTGCCCGCATTTGTCTGCTTTCTCGCCCCTTTTTTTTCCTTCTGTACCCCCGTTGCCCCTTTTGTACTGTGCCCGCATTTGTCTGTTTTCTCGCCCTTTTTTTTCCTTCTGTACCCCCGTTGCCCCATTTGTACTGTGCCCGCATTTGTCTGTTTTCTCGCCCCTTTTTTCCTTCTGTACCCCCATTGCCCCATTTGTACTGTGCCCGCATTTGTCTGCTTTCTCGCCCCTTTTTTCCTTCTGTACCCCCGTTGCCCCTTTTGTACTGTGCCCGCATTTGTCTGTTTTCTCGCCCCTTTTTTCCTTCTGTACCCCGTTGCCCCATTTGTACTGTGCCCGCATTTGTCTGCTTTCTCGCCCCTTTTTTTCCTTCTGTACCCCCGTTGCCCCTTTTGTACTGTGCCCGCATTTGTCTGTTTTCTCGCCCCTTTTTTCCTTCTGTACCCCCGTTGCCCCATTTGTACTGTGCCCGCATTTGTCTGTTTTCTCGCCCCTTTTTTCCTTCTGTACCCCGTTGCCCCATTTGTACTGTGCCCGCATTTGTCTGTTTTCTCGCCCCTTTTTTCCTTCTGTACCCCCGTTGCCTCTCGCCATTCCCGCTGCTGCGTCCCTGCGGCCCCGCCCCCTGACTGCCCATTCGCTGCCCCTGCCTCCCGCCTCCCAGCTGCTCCTCCCTCCCACCTCCCCATAAATGGCGGCCGCTGCGCGTGAGGAGAGCGACCCTTGACCTTGCCAGGTAGGTCGCTCCCCCGCCACACAGCTCCGCCTGTGTTGTCCACCCGCTGCTGCTGGTAAGAACGCCCTTCCCTTTTTCCTTCTGTACCCTGTTGCCCCATTTGTACTGTGCCCGCATTTGTCTGCTTTCTCGCCCCTTTTTTTCCTTCTGTACCCCCGTTGCCCCATTTGTACTGTGCCCGCATTTGTCTGTTTTCTCGCCCCTTTTTTTTTCCTTCTGTACCCCCGTTGCCCCATTTGTACTGTGCCCGCATTTGTCTGTTTTCTCACCCCTTTTTTTCCTTCTGTACCCCCGTTGCCCCATTTGTACTGTGCCCGCATTTGTCTGTTTTCTCGCCCCTTTTTTTCCTTCTGTATCCCCGTTGCCCCATTTGTACTGTGCCCGCATTTGTCTGCTTTCTCGCCCCTTTTTTCCTTCTGTACCCCGTTGCCCCTTTTGTACTGTGCCCGCATTTGTCTGTTTTCTCGCCCCTTTTTTCCTTCTGTGCCCCCGTTGCCCCATTTCTACTGTGCCCACATTTGTCTGCTTTCTCGCCCCTTTTTTTTCCTTCTGTACCCCCGTTGCCCCTTTTGTACTGTGCCCGCATTTGTCTGTTTTCTCGCCCCTTTTTTCCTTCTGTACCCCGTTGCCCCATTTGTACTGTGCCCGCATTTGTCTGTTTTCTCACCCCTTTTTTTCCTTCTGTACCCCGTTGCCCCATTTGTACTGTGCCCGCATTTGTCTGCTCTCTCGCCCCTTTTTTCCTTCTGTACCCCCGTTGCCCCTTTTGTACTGTGCCCGCATTTGTCTGTTTTCTCGCCCTTTTTTCCTTCTGTACCCCGTTGCCCCACTTGTACTGTGCCCGCATTTGTCTGCTTTCTCGCCCCTTTTTTTCCTTCTGTACCCCGTTGCCCCTTTTGTACTGTGCCCGCATTTGTCTGTTTTCTCGCCCCTTTTTTTCCTTCTGTACCCCCGTTGCCCCATTTGTACTGTGCCCGCATTTGTCTGTTTTCTCGCCCCTTTTTTTCCTTCTGTACCCCTGTTGCCCCATTTGTACTGTGCCCGCATTTGTCTGCTTTCTCGCCCCTTTTTTTCCTTCTGTACCCCCGTTGCCCCTTTTGTACTGTGCCCGCATTTGTCTGTTTTCTCGCCCCTTTTTTCCTTCTGTACCCCGTTGCCCCATTTGTACTGTGCCCGCATTTGTCTGTTTTCTCGCCCCTTTTTTCCTTCTGTACCCCGTTGCCCCTTTTGTACTGTGCCCGCATTTGTCTGTTTTCTCGCCCCTTTTTTCCTTCTGTGCCCCCGTTGCCCCATTTGTACTGTGCCCGCATTTGTCTGCTTTCTCGCCCCTTTTTTTTCCTTCTGTACCCCCGTTGCCCCTTTTGTACTGTGCCCGCACTTGTCTGTTTTCTCGCCCCTTTTTTTCCTTCTGTACCCCCGTTGCCCCATTTGTACTGTGCCCGCATTTGTCTGTTTTCTCGCCCCTTTTTTTCCTTCTGTACCCCGTTGCCCCATTTGTACTGTGCCCGCATTTGTCTGCTCTCTCGCCCCTTTTTTCCTTCTGTACCCCCGTTGCCCCTTTTGTACTGTGCCCGCATTTGTCTGTTTTCTCGCCCTTTTTTTCCTTCTGTACCCCCGTTGCCCCATTTGTACTGTGCCCGCATTTGTCTGTTTTCTCGCCCCTTTTTTCCTTCTGTACCCCCGTTGCCCCATTTGTACTGTGCCCGCATTTGTCTGCTCTCTCGCCCCTTTTTTTCCTTCTGTACCCCCGTTGCCCCTTTTGTACTGTGCCCGCATTTGTCTGTTTTCTCGCCCCTTTTTTCCTTCTGTACCCCCGTTGCCCCACTTGTACTGTGCCCGCATTTGTCTGCTTTCTCGCCCCTTTTTTTCCTTCTGTACCCCCGTTGCCCCTTTTGTACTGTGCCCGCATTTGTCTGTTTTCTCGCCCCTTTTTTCCTTCTGTACCCCCGTTGCCCCATTTGTACTGTGCCCGCATTTGTCTGTTTTCTCGCCCCTTTTTTCCTTCTGTACCCCCGTTGCCCCATTTGTACTGTGCCCGCATTTGTCTGCTTTCTCGCCCCTTTTTTTCCTTCTGTACCCCGTTGCCCCTTTTGTACTGTGCCCGCATTTGTCTGTTTTCTCGCCCCTTTTTTTCCTTCTGTACCCCCGTTGCCCCATTTGTACTGTGCCCGCATTTGTCTGTTTTCTCGCCCCTTTTTTCCTTCTGTACCCCCGTTGCCCCATTTGTACTGTGCCCGCATTTGTCTGTTTTCTCGCCCCTTTTTTTCCTTCTGTACCCCCGTTGCCCCATTTGTACTGTGCCCGCATTTGTCTGTTTTCTCGCCCCTTTTTTTCCTTCTGTACCCCCGTTGCCTCTCGCCATTCCCGCCGCTGCGTCCCCTGCGGCCCCGCCCCCCTGACTGCCCATTCACTGCCCCTGCCTCCCGCCTCCCAGCTGCTCCTCCCTCCCACCTCCCCATAAATGGTGGCCGCTGCGCGCGCGCGCGCTGGCGCGCCGAAGGCGCGCCTAAGGCAAGCCCGTCTGCGCCCGTCCGCGACTGGACCGCGCCCAGCGCCAGAACCCCTGGCCCCCGCAGCAGCCAACCCACCCACCGGACCTACGACACCGCCACCCTCAACGCACTCAACACCGGCCGAATCCCCGGCTGCCACCGTGCCACCCCAGGACGCACCCACGGACCCTTCGCCTGCCAATCTTGCAAGTTCTCCTGCCTCCGGACCTGCACCGCACCCGCCACGCCGAGCACCAGCAGCAACCACCTGAAGTGCATCCTGCTCAACACCCGCTCCGTCCACAGACACGCCGTGGAACTTTGGAACCTGCTCGACTCCACATCACCAGACGTCGCTTTCCTCACGGAAACATGGATGAACGCCTCCTCAGCGCCCGACATCGCCATCGCCATCCCGGACGGATACAAGATCACCCGAAAGGACCGCGCCAACCAGACCGGAGGAGGCATCGCCATCGTCCACATGAACATCATCCGCATTACGACCAACTCCGACGACACCTTCACAGCCGGCGAACACCTGCACTTCCAGATACACACCGACCCCAAGACCACCCTCAGAGGCACCCTCATCTACAGACCCCCAGGACCACGCACACAATTCAGCGAAGACATCGCCGACCTCATCAGCCTGCACGCCCTCCTCTCGGCCGACTACATCCTCCTTGGGGACCTCAACTTCCACCTAGAGAACAACAACGATCGCAACACCACCACCCTGCTGGACAACCTCGCCAACCTCGGACTCAAGCAACTGGTGACCACCCCCACACACCACGCCGGCCACACGCTTGACCCCGTCTTCTCCTCCAGCAAGGACATCTCCTTCAGCCACACCACCGGACTCCACTGGACAGACCACAGCTGCGTCCACTTCAGCTTCAGCAGGACCACCACGCACCACCACCCGCAACAGCTCCCGCGCAGAAGCTGGAACAAGATCACCACCGACCAACTCACCACATCCCTGAGCCAGAACCCTCCCGCCAGCTCAACGAACCCCAACCAAGCCGCCAGCAACCTCACAAGATGGATCACCAACTGCGCTGACATCCTCGCCCCATTGAAGACCCCCCAATCAGACCCGGCAACAAGAAAGCACCCTGGTTCACCGACGAACTCAAGAAATCCAAGAAGAACTGCCGGGCCCTCGAGAAAGCATGGCGCAGAGACCCGACTGCAGACAACATGACCACCCTCAAACACGCCACCCGAAAACACCACCAGCTGATCCACACCACCAAGAAAACCGCATTCAAGGAACGACTGGACAACAACGCCCACAACAGCAAGGAACTCTTCATCATCGTCAAAGAGCTCTCGAACCCCAGCGCCGGAAACAACGACATCACCCCCTCGCAAGACCTCTGCAACTCGCTCGCCTCGTTCTTCCACAGCAAGATCGCAGACATACACAACAGTTTCAGCACACAGCCGACGTACCCTACAACCGTTCCAACGTCCCCCACCTCCACCCTCCGAGCCTGGACCCCGATCAACACCGAAGACACTATCCGCACGATGAACTCCATCCACTCCGGATCACCAACCGACCCCTGCCCTCACCACATCTTCAACAAGGCCGACGCCGTCATCGCACCCCACCTCCGGGACATCATCAACACCTCCTTCGACACCGCCACCTTCCCAGAGAGCTGGAAGCACGCTCGAACTCTGCGCCCTACTGAAGAAACCGTCAGCGGACCCCACCGACCTCAAAAACTACCGCCCCATCTCGCTCCTTCCTTTTCCTGCCAAAGTCATCGAGAAGACCGTCAACAGACAACTGGCCGCCTTCATCGAGACGAATGGATCCCTCGACCACTCACAGTCCGGCTTCCGGGCCAACCACAGCACCGAGACCGCCCTCATCGCAGCCACCGACGACATCCGAGCCCTGCTCGACAACGGGGAAACAGCGGCCCTCATCCTCCTGGACCTCTCCGCAGCGTTCGACACAGTCTGCCACCGCACCCTAGTGCAACGCCTGAACAACGTCGGAATCCAAGAGAAGGCACTGGAGTGGATCATCTCCTTCCTCGCCGGAAGAACCCAGAGAGTCCGCCTCCCCCGTTCAGTTCCGAGGCCACCGAAGTCATCTGCGGCGTACCACAAGGATCATCACTCAGCCCCACCCTCTTCAACGTCTACATGAGCCCCCTCGCAGCCATCGCACGCCAACACAACCTCAACATCATCTCCTACGCCGACGACACCCAGCTGATCCTCTCCCGCACCAACGACCCCACAACCGCCAAAACCAACCTACATGAAGGGATGAAGGACGTAGCCGAGTGGATGAGGAACAGCCGCCTGAAACTGAACTCAGATAAGACGGAAGTCCTCATCCTAGGATCATCACCCTCCGCCTCGGATGACTCCTGGTGGCCCCCTGCCCTGGGCAACGCACCCAAACCAACGGACCACGCACGCAACCTGGGCTTCATCCTGGACTCCTCCCTCTCAATGACCAGACAAGTCAACGCCGTCTCCTCGTCTTGCTTCAACATCCTACGCATGCTGCGGAAGATCTTCCGGTGGATCCCCACCGAAACCAGGAAGACGGTCACCCAGGCCCTCGTCACCAGCCGACTGGACTACGGCAACTCCTCTACGCCGGAACCACAGCCAAACTTCAGAAAAGACTCCAACGCATCCAGAACGCCTCAGCTCGACTCATCCTGGACATCCCCCGACACAGCCACATCGCCGGACACCTGAGAGACCTGCACTGGCTCCCCGTCAGCAAGAGAATCACGTTCCGACTCCTCACCCACGCACACAAAGCTCTCCACAACCAAGGCCCCAGATACCTCAACGACCGTCTGACCTTCTACACTCCCACCCGCCAGCTACGATCGACCAACCACGCCCTCGCCGCCGTCCCCCGCATCCGAAGAGCCACAACGGGAGGAAGATCCTTCTCCTACCTGGCTGCCAAGACGTGGAACTCCCTACCCATCCACCTCCGCCTGACCCAAGACCACCTCTCCTTCAGGAAGCAACTCAAGACCTGGCTGTTCGAACAGTAGCGGACCCCCCTCCCCCTAGCGCCTTGAGACCCTCCGGGTGAGTAGCGCGCTATACAAATGCTTGATTGATTATGTCTTTTGTTTTTTGTCTTTTCTTTTTCATTGCTTGCATCTATTCATTTGCTGGTGTCTCTTGTATTATTAACTCTTCTTACTTCTCTGTATCTATCACTTTTTTGGTCATTATAATTCTGCTTATTTCTATTTTCACATTTCCCTCTTGCCCACTTACCCGATTCTTCTTCTCTCTCATTCTGGTCTTCAACTCTCACTTCACGCTTTGGCTATTTGATATGTCTATTTTTCTTAACTTTGAAGTTGAGTTAATCGCTCTTTTCCTGTTCTGCCTCTTTCTCATTTTATATTGCTACTATAATGAATTGGACTTTTGTTTCACAATTTCAGTACAAATTGTTTTTAATTACTTATGTCATTAAAATTGATCACTTGGAACGTTAGGGGATTAAATTCTCCCATCAAAAGGCAAAGAATTTTTACCTACTTAGCCAAATTAGAAGCCGATATTGTATTCTTGCAAGAAACCCACCTCTCGGATGTTGAATCATTAAAGCTGAAAAGGGGTTGGGTGGGGGAGGTCTTCTTTTCCCCTGGTGATGGCAAACGTAACGGAGTAATGATACTGTGCCGTAAATCCCTTTCGTTTGCATTTGTGTCCCAGGATTCAGATGCTGATGGTAGATGGTTGAATGTTAAATTATCTTTGAAGGGTGTTCCAATTTCTCTTCTTAATGTCTATGCCCCTACATGTGGAGAACCTTCCTTTTGGCCCACACTGGCTAAGCAAATCACTCAACACATGGAGGATAATTTCATTTTGGCGGGTGATTGTAATCAGACCTTTGATCCGTTTAATGACAGAAATTCCAAAGTTTCCTTCATTCCCAACAAGCCCCATAGGTCTTTTGTGCATGTTATCAACCAACATAAACTCCTGGATGCTTGGCGTCTTTGTAATCCGACTACCAGAGAGTACACTTTTTACTCCCCTTCCCATCAAACTCAATCAAGGATTGATTATATATTTGTCTCTCACAACATTTCACAAACTCTTACAAATGCAGAGATTGGTCCCATCTTACTGTCAGATCACGCACCTGTCTCAATCGGCCTCGATATTATACCTAGAGTTACAGGTCCCAAAAGATGGCGCTTCAATAATGCCCTCCTTCTAGATCCAAAGTTTATTGCCTCGTTCACTACCTTTTTCGATGAGTTTTTAGTTGAATCAAACACATTCCATACCATTTTCAACTATATGGGATGCTTTCAAAGCCTCAGCGAGGATTTCATAATCGGCTTTGTTGCAAAGAAACAAAAACTTTTCCGTAAATTAACTAAAGATCTCCTTCAAGATATTAAAAGACTGGAACATTCTTTCTACACTTCACACTCGAAGGATTGCCTCACAGCTCTTGTAAACGCCAAAATGCAATTTAATAAGAAGTCAACGGAGGATGCTTCATTATATTTGTTAAAGTCCAGTGCAAAATTTTACGGGGGAAAAAATAAGGCTGGGAAACTATTGGCTAGTTATTTAAAAGTTAAACACAATAAGCTGAATATTGAATCTATTTATGACAATAGATTAGACTTAAAATTTAAAGATACTGAAATTTTAAATGAATTTTCTCTCCTTTACAAGTCCCTGTACGCCTCCGAAACACAACCCTCTGACAGTTCCCTTCTGCACTTTTTCTCTGGTATTCAAAAACCTCAAAACACTTTGCCAAACTTATCCTCCCTGAATTGTTAAATGCTCTTCAACATCTCAAAAGGGACAAAGCACCAGGACCAGATGGTTTCACCGTAGAATTTTACCAACGCTTCTCTAAACTCATAATGCCCAAACTACGTTCCCTATTAAATTCTTTTAGTACATTAGGTAGTTCCTCGGGTTCTTTCTCAGAAGCTCATATTTGCCTTATTCCCAAAGAGGGTCAAGATTCTAAATACTGCAAAAATTACAGGCCTATATCCTTGGTTAACATAGACTACAAACATTTTTCCAAAGCATTAGCCATACGATTAGACTCCTACTTACCTGAATTATTGGGGAAAGAACAATCTGGATTTGTCAAGGGAGATTCATAACTGACAATACGAGACTTCTTTTTAACGTCTTATCTAAATCCTCCCACTTAAAACACCCCTCGCAGCAATAGCACTAGATGCCGAGAAGGCGTTTGATAGAGTTGAATGGACCTTTCTGTTTTACACTCTCAAGTGGTTTGGCTTTGGCCCTAAATTTACGTCCCTGATTTCTCTTCTCTACTCCAATCCTCGTGCGGCTGTATGTGCCAACGGCTTGATCTCCCCATTTTTTGATTTGGGGAGAGGAGTGCGTCAGGGATGCTCTCTTTCCCCTTTCCTTTTCAACCTGGCTTTGGAACCTTTTCTCTCTAAATTACGTCAAAATCCTGATTTATATGGTTTTCAATCATTAAACTCTCATATTAAACTCGCAGCATATGCTGATGATATTCTGCTTTTTATGTCCAAACCAGGTGACTCAATCCCTGCCTTTTTGGCGGAGGTACAAGCTTACTCTAGCATCTCCGGATATAAATTGAATAACGATAAATGTGAGATCTTGCCCTTAACTAAGTATACTTTCAAATTGGATTTTTGTGCCTCCAACTTTACCTGGAGTCCTCATCACATTAAATATCTAGGACTACATGTGACCTCTTCGATATCGGACACGGTAGCACTATGCATGACCAATTGCATACAAAAGGTTTCGGACTTAGCCGCTAAATGGCATCCCCTCTATTTATCCTGGTGGGGTCGCCTGGACACTATAAAGATGATGTTGTCACCTATAATTTTATACACCATTTCTAATATTCCAGTCCCTATTCCTAAAAATGTTTTTAAGAGAATCAATTCCACACTCTCTTCCTTCCTATCGAATAATAAGAGATCCCGAATGTCTTTATTTAAATTAATTCATCCTAAAACAGAAGGTGGGGTTAACTTCCCGATTTTCAGACATATCAGAAAGCTTTTCTCCTACGTCAAGCCTCCCTTTGGTTGCTTGATTCTACAGAAGATTGCCCTCTATGGACTACAATTGAGCGTTTCTTTTATCCCCTTTCTCTTTTCACGAATACCTTTCCTTTTCACGCAAACCACAGGCTTTGTCCACTCCCATAATCAAACTGACCTCTAAGCTTTTAGAACTCACACTTATTCCCACACACAATATTACGGATTCATTCCTCAACTCCACAATTTGGCACAACAAAGATCTGACTATTCGTAGTAAACCTTTCTACTGGAAGACTTGGCGACAGAAAGGTTTGATATGGATTCATCAGTTATTTTCACAATTACATTTTTTATCTTTTCCCTCACTTAGTCAATTATTCAACTTACCTGCCTCGAGCATTCACAAATATAGATTACTCAAAACTGCTGTGATGGACAAATACACTCAATTATCCGCCACACCCACTACTTTCACTTTATCAGATCCTCCCTCTCAACTTTGCACTTTGTTAAAAACTAAACCCAAAGCTTCCATTATATATAGGTATTTACAGGGCGGGGACATTGATAGGCAGAAATCTAAAACAGAGGAGGCATGGGAACGAGATTTTACGTCATCATGGCCAGTGTCTTTTTGGAATAAAATATGGATTAAACTGCGTAAATCATCCAGGGCAGCTAACACAATACAGACGTTGTTTTTGTATACAATAGACTTTTACTTACTCCGAGCGCCTTGAGCAAAAGATTTGCGACTGTTTCAGACGCTTGTTGGACATGTTCCTCTTCAAATGCTGACTTATTTCATATGTTATTTTCTTGTCCAATTGTACAAAATTTTTGGAAACAAGTATGTTTCAAATTAACCTAATTTTCGGAACTAAATTTTCTTTTTCCTTTATTCTTGTTTTCTTAGGTAGTCTCTCACCTTGTTGGGAGAATGTTACACTTAATGTTAAAATTATTGACTTGTTATTAGCGGTTGCATTACAACAGATCACCGTAAATTGGAAGGATTTCTCTAAAATCTCCTACAAGGCATGGTGGTATGCTGTTTGCCATAATCACAGGTTGGATACCTCCTTTGTTTATCCTATACACATGGCAACGAAACGTTTGGATTTGTGGTCACCTGTTACAGTATATCTTGACGCTTGTGCCAAACGATGTTCCCAATTACAACCATCCCAGCAAGAAGTTCTAAAACCCCTTGAACCCCCTATATGTTCCTACAATATCTGTTAATCAACTATTTTTTAAGAATCACTCGTACTGTATAGATCTTTCCATTTTTACCCATAAGTCCGGTTCCTTATTCTCTACTGTAGCAAATTCTATTGTAATGACATGTATTTAATGCTATGAATTCTGTATTGACACCTTTACTTCTATTAATAAAATTTTATTTTTGAACTTAAAAAAAAAGTCTAACTTTATGACTTTTCGTCTTCACAAAGGGCATTTACTCCTCGTAAATGCCCTTTGCGAATACCAAAAGTCAAACTTTACGACTTTCAGTACTCACAAAGGGCATTTACGTCTAACTTTACCTTTGTGAATCGGGCCCATGAGCAGGGCACTTGCATTATATACACTTTGGGCATTCTATCCCACCATGCAACATTCCGTCATACTCCTCTACTTTAGGACACATGACCCAACAACAATTGTTTGAGATTTCTATGGGAAGACCTATCTCCTGTGTCCCATTATATACATGACCCACTGGATCCTGGTTCCCTGAGTTATTTGCTTGCTACCATTCTCCCCTAATGCTTTTGGATCTTGAAATTTCTTTTCTTTTAAGTCCGTTCTGTTGCTCTTTTCTGTGGAGAGATTCATAGCGAGCTAATAAGGACACGCATTACCACTCTAAGATAGCCGCCATAATACTTAGCCATTGGCAGATGTTTTAGGGCCATGTCCCCACTTACACATCACGCCCGGGTTTCCCGGCCAAATCTGACGCAGAGCCGGCAAACTGAGTGACAACAACAGCACTATTTGAATACTTGGCTGCTCTCAGGTACCGGCTCCATCGGGGTTAGCAGATGTGGTTAGGTGACTATGCCGAACGCTACCAGTCGACACTGTGAGTATGCCTTAACGAGTGGCCAGGATGTCTCCTTGACCGCCCGACCCTTTTATTTTGTTGTCTCCTTCTCCACTTGTAATCCTGAGCCCCTTCATGTTGCCTCATTCAACAGATCGCTTGTAGCGAACGCCTGCTATTACCTCAGAAAGGGTAAGCAAGATTCTACTCCTCAACTTTCCTTTGTATATTTAATTTATTTTTTATGGAGTTTTATATAGCGCAAACTTAACCCCAAGGTATCGGGTATCAGAGCGCTTTACATAAGCACCAGTTACGTTACATGAGAACACATTCATTTTTATTTTATTTTTTTAATTAGGCACGGGGAGATTAAGTGATTTGCCCCGAATCACAGGATGATGCGTGTCCTTGCCGAGACTCGAACCCTGTTCCCCAGATTTGAGGTCGACCGCCCTAGCCATTAGGCCAACTCCTCTCCCTAATATAGATTTGTATATGGATTAAATATAGATTTGTATATGAGTTAGGTGGGATGAGTCCAAGTGGTCTTGCTAAAGATATAGTGCATTTCCCTGGGCACGTGATCACGGATCACTCACATTTAAAAGTTTTTTTGTATGAGTGAGACACAACAATGATATGAACACCCCCACATATATGTAGCAAGCCTTCATTCTTAACATGCCATTACTATCTAGCCACTATATATACTCCCTGCGGCTGATACATGCTTACACTATTCTTCTTCTATGTCTCTTTCAGGTTGGGTTTTTCTTAGGTGACTGATGATATAAAAAGAATTCCCGCACGTAACTACTTCGTCTTTCACTGACTAAGACTCAAGGATCCTCTCCCCTGTTTACAAAAAAAAAAGATTCTTCTTTCTCACACTATACCTGGTCCTGATGAAATGCAGAGGATCTCTTCTGGACCAATAGGGTGTGAAACATGTTGACCCCATTCACAGCACCAACACTTTTGACCAACTGAATTTCCTCATTAGTGGTAAGTAGGAGTTTGGCTTCTGTTTTTACTCTCACCAGTGGACCCAGGAATAAAAACCTTCTTTTATTGGGCACCACCATGTTATTTTTAACCACTAAAACAACTAGCGCCACACACTTGCAATCACCACAATGGAGTTTTTTACTTTAAAAGATCTCCGACAAAGAGCCCTCTTGCGGGGCCTGTGGGGTATTGCAGCACCAACCCCACAAGGAGCAAATACACCCAATGATGAAGCATGACACTTTCACGGGTGTATGAGGGCAACTTTTCCAAATAAGGGAATTTTCCCCCTGATTCATGCATCCATCCTGAGATACCCTCTTCCCCTTTTGTTTTCCGACGCCTATCTGGCTGGATTCTTCTTAAGGAACAGCTACCCCTGAGTGTTTCACTTAGCTGGAGCTTTGACAGCTCCCACCAAGTCAGAGCAAACACTAACTTCGCTGTTAGCAAGCAAGAGCTGTGAAACCACTCCTGCTTGCTGAGAGCAGAGTTTTTGTCTGTTTCCCTTCCTGCTGTTATGCAGGCAGTGAAACAGACAAAAGGGTTGCTCTCACAGACAGAGAGCTGCATGTTTAGCAGCTCGCTCTCTGTGAGAGCAATGCCAGCTCCTGCAGGATTCGGGGAGCCGGCAGGGACTGGGGGGGCCTTAAGGCTCCCCAACGGTGATGACTAGGTACCCTGGGTGGGCTCCAGGGCACCCACAATGAAGAGGCTGGCCCCCTGGGATTAGGTCCTCTTGGCTGAAATTGGCCTGGGGAGGTGGGCCGAGTGGGCCCCCTCCCCCACTGAATTAAGGACGGGTCCCGAGGAATGGAGTCCCTGAAGCCAAAATAGGCCCGGGGGGCCACGTGGCCCCCTCCAACTTTAAAGGGTATATTTGGTCCGGGGGAGGTGGTAGTCCCCTTAGCTTTTAAGTGGGAAAAGAGAGGGCAGAAAAACGAGCAGAAAAGACAAATCAGAGGGCAGAAAAATGAGCAGGAAAGGCAAAACAGAGGGCAAGAAACCAGCAGAAAAGGCCAAACAGAGAGCAGAAAAAAAGCAGAAAAGGCAAAACAGAGGGAGAAAAACAAACAGGAAAGGCAAAAAAGAGCAGAAGAGGAAAAACAGAGGGGAGATAAATGAGCAGGAAAGGCAAAGCAGATGGCAGAAAACAAGCAGAAAAGGCTAAACAGAGCAGAAGAGGACAAAACATAGAATATTCAGACACAGACCTACTCATAGACTCATGCACCTACTCACAGACCCAATGAGACACTCATACACCCACTCACAAACCCACTCAGTGACACATGCACCCACTCACAGACCCACTCAGACACTCATGCACCCACTCACAGACCCCATTAGACACTCATGTACCCACTCACAGACCCACTCAGATACTCACACACCTACTCACAGACCCACTCAGACTCATGCACCCACTCACAAACCCACTCAGAGACTCATGCACTCACTCACAGACCCACTGAGAAATGTATACACTCACTCACAGACCCACTCGGAGACTCATGCACCCACTCACAGAACCACTGAGACACTCACGCACCCACTCACAGACCCACTTAGACACTCATGTACCCACTCACAAATCCACTCAGACACTCATGCACCCGCTCACATACTGGCTCATACACTTATGGAGGCAGTCACAAATCCACACACAGACTCACACACCCACTCACAGATCCACTCAGACAGGCAGGCACCCACTCAGACACTCACACACAAACTCAGACACCCCCTCAGACACTCACACACCCATTCACAGACCAACTCAGAGACCCACACACCCACTCACAGACTGTTAGACTTGACACCATTGGCGTGGGTCTCCCTTCCGTTTTTTGCTGTTGCCTCATCTGTTTTTGCTGGTCTAGATGCTTTGGGCACTTTGCCACTGCTGTTCAGTGCCAAAGTGCAAGTGCTCCCTTTTGTAAATTGTTGTAATGGTATAGTGATTCCATGATTGGCTGATTTGATTTATTTGTCAGACCCTAGTATAGTGCACCATGTGTGCCCAGGGCCTGTAAATCAAATGCTGGTGGTGGGGTTGCAGCAGTGATTGTGCCACCCACAGATGCAGCTTGTAAAATGTGGCTCAGGCCTGCCATTGCAGAGCCTGTGAGCAGTCTGGGACTGCCATGTCGACTTGGCAAGTGCACACACTAAACCTTCCCTTTTCTACATGTTAGTCACCTCTAAGGTAGGCCCAAGGTACCCCTGTGGGCAGGGTGCATTGTATGTAAAAGGTAGGACATGCCCTGATGTGTGTAGCATGTCCTGATAGTGAAATACTGCCAATTTAGTTTTTCACTATTGCAAGGCTAGCTGTTCCCATAGGCCAGAATGGGCAGTTAGTTTATAACATCTTATAAACATAGCTGGCCGTAGGAACAAGATAGGAAAATAAAGTTTAGTATGCCTGAACTCAGAATGTTAAAGTGCATCTTTTAGTGTGGGTGATTTTTACATTCTGTGTTTGAAAATACCACTTTTAGAAAGTGGGTATTTTCTTGCCTAACCATCCAGTGTGCCTCTGCTAGGTTTGTGTATTGTATGTCTGGCTTGTGAGTGAGAGGAGCTGGGAGAGGGCAGCGGCTCCGGCAGTCTGATGAGTCAGGGCTGGGCTGAATGGGACCTGGGTTGAATTTAGAGTAGGGGGAGGAGATTTCCTTTCACCTGCGTGGGCCAGGTCTGCTTTCAACAATGCTGTCTCCACCTCCTGCCAGGAAGCTGCACCAGTGAGGACAGAACTGGTTTTGGCTGGGTACAGACACTCTCTGCCTTCAGAGAACAAAGAATTTGTGTGTATAAAAAGGGGGACCCAGACCCCAGAACTTTAGATCACTTCTGGGAAATCAAGAGGAAACCTTTGCCAAGGAGAAGAGCCGGATAAGCTGAGGAGGAATACTGTCCCTGTGCTGTTTGCTGTCTGGGGTTGGCCTGCAGTGGCTGCTTGCTGCCAAGGAAAGGAGAAAAGGACTTTGCTGTTTGCTTTGTCACCTGCTTGAAGAAAAGATCTCCAAGGGCTTGAAACTGAGCTTGCCTCCTGTTCTGAAGTCTCAGGGACACAAAGACTTCACCACCAGCTCCCTGAATTTCCTTGCTGGGAATTCTAACCTGCAGAGAGGTGCCTGCTGTTGTTTAGGACCTCTAGAGACTGTTTGTCGCTGGGAGCTGGAAGATCGACGCAACGAGAAGAAGCATGTCGCATCCGCACCGATTCCCGACGCATCGCCGAGCCACGGGGAAGAAGCGTGCCGCATCCGCACTTGGTTCCGGCGCCTCGCCGAGCAACCAGGAAGAAGCGCGCCGCATCCACACCGGGTCCCGACGCATCGCCGAGAAGACCGTCGCAGCACCTGCCGTGCGGCTGCAAAAGATCACGCATCGCACCGGACCGTCGCATCGCATCGAACTGCCATTTTGTCGCATCGCACCGGATCATCGCCACGCATCGAGGCGCCATCTTGTCGCATCGTAACCGGAACGCAGTAAGAAACAGACTCATCTATGGGATTATGCCCAAGTCGGCCATTTTAAACAAACAAAACCACTGAAATTCATCAGTTAAAGTTATCTAAAGTAACTATGACTCATGCCCTACTGTAACAATAACTTGCACCCTGATGTCATTTAAGAAGTTGCAATGATGTTATTGATGATGTCATAGAACATGTCATGAGTGATGTATTATGGGTGGTAATTAGCAGTAGATGGCAAGGGCGCGAGTTATAGGTCAGGCAATATAATGGGTGTCATTTTAAGTAAGGAAGAACTACTGGCTTTGTCAAAGGGTAAGAACACCAAAATATCAAATGAGCCGGGCCTATTGGCTCTATCAAGAGGTCAGCACATCAACATGTAGAAAACACACCTATTGGCTTTTTTTTTATCAAAAAAAGAAGGCAATAACTATAATCAAATGTATATTTTGTTAATTCACATATTGCAATGTTTAATAATAGTGATTGTCATAAAATATTATCAATAAGCATTATAGCAATAAAGCATTTAAAAACTTAAACATGTTTTCGAGTCTTTTCAAAGCCCTAATCATCTCTGAAAAATCTAAATACTTTGCGAAAAAAATTAATACTGCTAAAGACTCCATGAAAGAACTCTTCAAGACAATTACTCTCTCCAATTGCAATAACAGCAAGGTCTTTACCCCAGGTCAGTCTTTCTGCAATAAGCTAGCAGAGTTTTTTGAGTCTAAGGTCAACAACATTTTTAAGGACTTTTCCTCTAATCAAGTGACCAATCCTGGAGTAGGTATTTTGTTCACTTCCATACCTCCAATAGCGCTGCTAGACAATGTTGACTTGACTCTTAATGTCCTTGATAATTCCATTCCCTTTACAAAAGAGAGAGTAGTAAAATTCATTGCGACAATTAAGTCAGGTTCTCCTTAGCACGGTTTCAGTTCACCTTACCGAACTATTAAACAACAACATTTTGGTTTCTGGCTGTTTTTCGGTGGCTTGGAAAAAGGCCTCGGTGCTTACGCTTTTGAAAAAACCATCCCTTGACCCAGGTAATACCAAGAATTACCGGCCTATTTCCTGCCTACCGCTGCCTGCTAAAATATTGGAAAAGGCTATAAATGAGGACATGATGCACTTTCTTGATGCCAACTACCTCCTGGATCCATTACAATATGGCTTTAGACCTCACCATTGCACAGAGTCAGCCTAGTTGCTGCTACAGAGAAGATCAGAATGCTGGTAGATAAGGGAGGGAGGGCTTCACTGATTCTTCTCGATCTCTCAGCCTCGTTTGATACGGTTAACCAATCTTTGCTTATAAACCGACTACAGAAAAAAGGGATTTGAGGCAAAGCCCTCACCATCCTCAACTCTTTTTTATCCAACAGAGAACAGGTAGTTGCCTTTGGGGATTTAACTTCAACACCTTATTTCTATCTTGTGGGGGCCGCAGGGATCATCTTTAATCTCCATGCTTTTCACCATCTATGTTACTCCTCTAGTTAAACTTATTCGGTCCCAAATTGATTTGCGGTCTCTTATGCTGACGGCACACAAATAGTTGTGTGAATTTCATCTGATGTTGATGAACTGCCTGGCACACATTGTATCTTGGAATGCAGAAAAAATTGAACTTTAAGAAGACAGAGGTACTCCTCTTCAGAAATGCCACTACTTTCTGGAATACTTCTTTGTGGCCCTCTATTTTTGCCCTTCTTTCAAACACCTGCTCAGAAAGTCAAGAACTGAGGGGTGCTATGCTTTCTTTTCTGAGCAAATCAATCAGGTCACCTACTCTTGTTTCTGTCTGCTTAGGATCTTGAAATTGTCTTCTCTTATATTCCTCTAGATCTGCAGAAACTGGTCATTGTGGCTCTTGTCCTTCCCAAAATCAACTTTTGCAATGTGTAGTACCTGGGTATCCAGAAACACTTTCAGCTGAAGCTCCGATCTCAGCAAAATGCGGCAGCCCGCCTGCTTTTTGGAAATCCCTCAATTCAGTCCTGTTTCATAGAGCATTTTTAGCCTTCATTGGCTGCTTGTCTGTGAGAGGGTCAAATTTAAGGCTTTGCGTCTGGTTCACAAGGTGCATCATAAGATTGACCCTCTCTGTTTTCAGACATTTTCTTCTGGCATGTCCCAGTCGTAATCTAAGGTCTAGTTCAGCTAAATTTGTGGCCATTCAGAGAATCAACAAAGCAAGATGGGGAGGCAGAAGCTTTTCATTCTCAGCATGCCAGCTTTGGAATACCATGCCTCTCTACCTAAGACCTCAACCCAATCTGACACATTTCAGAAAAATTCTAAAAACATGGCTTTTCTCCTCTCTCTCCAATTAGGCCTCCTTTTCATGGTTTCTCTTAGGATGCTAGTGCCAAGATGCTGTTTGGCATTTGCACGCTTTTAAAAATTTTACTTACTTATTTTTAAAACATTTTTCAGGCCATCAACTGCAGCCATAGAGCAAACCACAAGGGGGCCCTGCACTCCAATGGAAGAGCTTACAGCTCTAGCTTGGAGTGCTTAAAACAAATATGGTAAGCTTTCCTGGGGCCATGGATTCATTGACCCAGGAGAACTTACTGTGTTTTTTTAATATGGGTGGGGGGCTGCTGTAGTTTCTGCAGCTCTCAACATTAAATAAATGCTTAGTGGTACACATTCTCCTACTAGAGGCACCACTAGGATCCAAAAACATACATAAAAAGTTCTCAGGGGCATTATGGGGAGCTCCTTGCTTGGAGCAGTGAATAATAAATAAACCCACTTCTGGCATTCACAACATGCCTAATGTTGTGTTGGGTGATGCTGGGGGAGATTTAAAGCCTCCGTTGCCGCTACCGGCTACCTAGACAGCACCCATATTGGATTACGGTGGGAGACAGCAATTTATTTTTACAGTGAGTGCCCTGGCACCCACCCACAAAATGCCCACTTGTTAGGGGCAGCAGGGGAGCCTCAATGCCCCTGCCAGCTCTTCAGCCATCACCCATCCTGGGTGCGGCAGGAGATGACTCCATTCTTTTGCTCCTGCCCAGGTGGGAGCAGCATTTTTCTGTCCTCTCAACAGGTGAGAGCAAAGCTGTGTTCCCTGCCCGGGTGAGTGTGGGCAGGGAATTAAAGTTGTATTCCCTGCCTGCACTCTCCCAGGAAGGGAACACCAGTGTCCCAGGGGAGGGGGTACTCAGGACACTGCTCCCATTAAGTCCCCGGGGATGGGGTCCCTGGGGATGGTGTGTGCTCAAGGAGGAGTGCCCACATGCCCCCCTCTCCAAAAAGATGAATTTGGCCCTGGTGGATGGGATCCCAGGGCCTTACGGAGGCTTGAGGAGTGGTGCAAAATGTACTTCCCCATATTATATTAATAGGTCCTGGGGAATGGGGTCCCCAGGGCCTTTTAAAGGCTTTGGCAGGAGGGCCACATGCCCATCTCCCCAAAAAATAAGATTGTGCCTATATTTTTTTTACTCTTTTTACAGGACAGTGAAATGAGTCCCTGAGTCCTAAAATGGCTGCCATCAACTGTTTGTTGATGTGGTGACAGCAAATCAGATCTTTTCTTTTTACCTGTTACATACATGGATTCTCCACAGTGACATAGATATAGATTTCGAACAATAATTTGTCAAAAACCACTGAGCGTATTTTACCACATCACAAAAAGCATGCTTTCTGGGTTAAGATCTAGCTTTCTGTCAAATTTGGTGTAATTCCATTTGGCTGTTTTTGCTATAGCTGCGCCTAATTTACCTATGGAAAATTGCATGGGGAAAATGTGTTTTGGGACCTCCCTTTTTCTCAGTGCCTGCTTAATGGATCACCACAACACATTCCATGAAGAAGCTGAGGTGGATGAACTTATTCTTTGGAAAGTTTTGTGAAGATTCGTCAAATAGCATCAAAGTTATTAACAAACGACAAAATTCATTTCCTATGAAAACGTGATCCTAACTATAACAACCCAGTGGTGTATACTTTAAATGTTACATGTAATATAATTGCTAATTTGGCCCATACTTGTAGTAATGTAATGTGCTCCAATAGTTGAAGAAAAACTATATAGAACCTGCTTACCCCAGCTGATATATTACCGCTACAAAGGGCTTGGTTGAAATATATTCATAATTTCAGCCTAATTGGCAGCCAGCAACATGAGAAAAATTTTGCTGGCAGCCATTATGGGACCCAGGGACCTAGGGGTAGATGTACGACCATTTTTTGCGGTCGCAAACAGGAATTCAGCCTGTTTGCGACCGCAAAATTGGTCTGCCCCATGCACAAACCATATTTTGCGAGTCGCTAAGCTATTAGCGACTTGCAAAATATGGTTTGCGACTCGGTATTAGGAAGGGGTGTGCCAAGGGCGTCCCTTCCTAATAGCGAGTCTAACACCAATGTATGATTGTTTTGCAACCGCATTTGGGGTCGCAAAACAATTGCAGTTTACCACCTACTTCAAGCAGGTGGTAAACCACTCGCAAACGGGAAGGGGTACTTAGGGGACCCCTTCCCCTTTGTGAGTGTTTGCGAAAATATTTTTTAAGAGCAGGCAATGGTTCCACGGACCACTGCCTGCCCTTAAAAAATGAAACTGAAAAGTTTCATTATCCTTTTTTAAATGCATCCCATTTTCCTTTAAGGAAAACAGGCTACATTTACAAAAAGCTGCTATATTGAAAAAGCAGTCACAGACATGGTGGTCTGCTGACCGCAGCAGGCCTCCATCCCTGTGAGTGCTAGCCATTCCCAATGGGGTCGCAAATTGCACTTGCCTCATGAATATTGATGAAGCATGCAATTTACGACCCCATTGGGAATCGCAAACAGTGTCTGAGACACTGTTGTACATTCAGTTTAGTGAGTCGCAAATTGCGAGTCGCAACTCTGCCCAATTTGAGACTCGCTAAACTGAATGGTCATACATCTGGCCCTTAGTCCCCTGTCCTGAAGCTGAAAAGAAAAAAAAATCCTAAGGGGGCAGGGTAGGTATACTCTGTCCCCCTATGCCCACTGGAGGGGACCAGATGGACCCCCCCTGGGGCCATAATGAAAAGAATATCAGCAATTTTTGCCACAATCCCGTAGGAATCTCGCAGGATTTCGGTCAAGAAACAAAATGGTGGCCCAGGGTCTCATTATTCAATCGAGAGAAGGGGGCATGGGGCCCCCACCCGAGCGATTATAGGCCCCAAGGACCCTCCCCCAGAGCCGCATTCCATAAGGGGAGGGAACGCACCCCCCCCTCCCCGAGTCATTATAGGGCCCAGAGAGCCCACTCCCAGGGCTGAAATGTTCAAAAAAGGGGAGGGGGGCCACACAGACCCCTCCCTGAGCCTTCAAAGGCCCTGGAAACCCAATCCCCTGGGGCCAATTACTTTAATTTAGAGGAGGGTGATCCCGCGGCACCACTCCCTGAGCCTTCAAAGGAACCAGGGTCCCCATCCCCCAGGGCCGGCTCACATACAGTGCCCTTGGGAGCCTACAACGGGGCACAGTGAGCGGGCAGGGAAACTTGTGTTTGGCAGGAGTATTTTTGAATCTCATGCCAAACTGGAGCAAACACAAACTCTGCTCCCAGCGGGAGGGAGATATAAAAATGCTCCTGCCGGCTGGGAGCAGACTTGAGATCTGTTTCCCTGCCTGCATTGATGCGGGCATGGAAACAGATCAACATATTGCTCCTGCCCGGAAGGAGCAGCATAAATAGCTGATCCTTTCGGGTGGGAGCAATGACATCTCCTGTATCATGCAGGAAGGCCGTTGGGACTGCAGCAGCCCTACGGCTCCCCCCACAGCCCCCAACACGTGCATGGTGGGCACCGGGGCCCCCACATATGTAAAATAAAGGAAGGGGGTCCCTGTGGCCATATTAGGCTCAGGGAGGTGGTCCGAGAGCCTCTCCTCCCATTTAAACAAAATACAGCCCTGGGAGATGGCTTCCTCAGGGCCTAATGAGGATCAGGAGAGGGGCTGCGCCTCCCGTTTAAAAAAAGGCAAACAAGTGTGCTTTGTCTACAGTTTCATGCTGAAAAACGATCTGAAATCCTTGATGGAGGCAAATGCACCATTGATTTATTGGAGTGTAATCTCTTCGGTAATCACTGTCCAAGACAAATGTGTTCTTTCTTGTCATCTGCTGGTCTGAGCGTAGAGTTCACAGTCCTCCCTTTTAATTGCTGCTGAATATGCCAAGGTGCCAAATCACCTGCATGTGCCACCTGTTTGGCCCCGCCCCTTCCACGTTAGTAGTATGCAACGGTGTTCCCACCATTTTCCAGGCTGATGGATAGTGTGTTTTCTTCTCAATTGCTGGTTGAAAAATTATCTGAAATCCTTGAGGAGATGAAAGCATCATTGATTTACTGGAGAGCAATCTCCTGTGTAGTAACTATCTAAGACGAGTGGTTTCTTTCTTTTCATCTCCTGGTCTGGGAGCAGAGTCCATGGTTATCTCTTTTAACTGCTGCTCAGTCTGCAAAGGTGCCAAATCACCTACAAGCTCCACCTGTTTGACCCCGCCCCTTCCACATTAGTACCATGCAACAGTGTTCCCACCATTTTCTAGGCTGACGGACAGTGTGTTTTCTTTACAATTGTGAACGGAAAAATGATCTGAAACCTTTTATAGAGGTGAATGCATCATTGATGTATTGGAGCGCAATCTCTTCTGTAGTGACTGTCCAAGATGAATGGATTCTTTCTTGTCGTGTCCTCGTCTGAGAACAGAATCGATGGTTGTTCCTTTGAATTGCTGCTGAGTTTTTATTAGATCTGGCCCCTTGAGATGGAGTCCCCAGGGCCAATTAATGATTTGGGTGGAGGTTGCATGCCCCCACCCCTTAATATATATGCTTTGGCCCAGCCAAAGGCTGAGCGCGGTGTGGGGTTGCTAGCCTGTTGGGGTTTAGCCACAGGGTCTGGGGCAGGCCAAGCCTTGCTGGCACCCCCCGCTGCGCATTGCCAAAGGCTGTGAGCAGCATGGGGTCGGCTGCTAGCAGGGTGTTGGAAGCAGGACCTGACTGCAAGTCTAACCTCATGCCACACACGACTAAAGGCAACGCGCGGCCTGGAGTTGACTGCCTGCAGGGGCGGGGGGCTGCCTCCAGGTGGGTTGGACAAGGGGCCTGGTCACAGGACATGCACGGTGGGTGTTGGCTTTATGTATGGTAATAAAATATTACTTTATGTTAAAAAAATCTAGGAATTCCCTGAAAAAACAAAGGTTAAAGTAACATCAAAGTTAGGTCAATATGTTAGTGACAACATACAAGTTTTGAACTAAAAAAACTGCATAAATTCACCTCAGCTAACTATAACTTTCATCCCCGCCATGCACTGTTTATGACCTCACATATTACATCACTCATGACATGTTCTATGACATACTTTATGACATCACTCATTACATTTCAAATGACATCATTGATTACATCATCCAAGCTTCATGTGTGCACATTAATCTATGAACTATAATGGCAGTAGAGGCCTGAAAGTAAGTACAAAATAGCTTAGAATAATATGAAGCATCATTATTGCCATCACAGATACATTCACTTAGGTGTATCAAGCATGTATTATGTGCAACACTGACCTTGTATCATACGCTTCTATATCTTTATTTATAATCTGCGCATCACCAATTAAAGTGTCTTCATTTGTTTTGATCCTATTAAAACCTTTGTTTCCATCACACTTCAGAATTACAAAAAAGTGCTTCATTTGTGCTATCCTAATTGCTGATATAATTTGTAATATATGTATAGTTCACTTCCCAATATATAAACTTTGCTGTGTGTTAGAAAAAACTGACATGCTACAATCTTTCCTTTCCTGTACCCCATTAGGATTGTCAACTAGGTCACTTTTACAAAATACTTTCACTTTGCAGTCAGAGATTTAAAAGTATACTCCAGTTTCTGAATAAGCAGCAATTTGTCAGAAGACATAGCATGATATTTGACCTTTGCCTTTGAATATGCAAGAAATGAGGCAAGATATACACGATATGTAAAGGCATCTTTATTGCTCATTAATCTCCTAAAGTCCAGCACCCCTAATTCCAGCACCTATGTTTAGATGTGACCTTTGTTAGAGATATGGAGGGCTTTGAAAACTAGAATGCAATCGTATATTGTACCCCGTTTTTAGCCGACACCCATTCAGCTTGAGGTCATTGATTTTCTGAGCAGGTTTAATAATATGATCGGATCAAAGGGAGAGCATGCAAATAGGGAAGTTCCATAAGTATGCTTTGGCAATAGACCAGACTACTCGTGCCTTACTCTCCAAACGTATCAGCCAAAGACAACAAGCTGATAAAGCATCTGGAGTTGCCCATCAATTTCTAGGAAGACTCCGAGAATATCAGCCAGATGATTAAAGGCACATAAACACAACTTCTAATTCGTAGGGAGTGTGCAAATGCGTTTTGGGGCTTTCTGTGCCTTGTTGCTAAATCCTAAAGCTCTGGGGTACTTTCCAAAACAAGCTCCATTGTTTCTGAATGTTGAGATAGGAATTCTATGTGTACCAATACCACTCAGGCCCAGTCATGTGAAGGAACACCCTTAAGATCAGGAAAATAAATTTGAGCTGCAGCAAGATTTTTTGAAGTGGGTGTCAGATGAATGTGTCAGATCTATCTGACAAACACCTAAAGTTGTGCTGTCTCGAAGAGGAACTCTTATTTGATTTCTGATGAGACAGTTGCTGTCAAAATCTGTGACTGCTTTGGGTGGAAAGGGAAAACAAAAAAGGTGAGGGGTGGAAATCCTAAATTAATTTCATCCATTTGCCAGGTTGCATTCAAGTCCATCTTTTCATTTGCCCACTATGACACCCTACACAGAGATCAGCCATAAGCAAATCAGCCTTGGACCTGCTCAGTTAGAGCAGTTCTGTCTGGAATGCCAGGCAAGGTCAACTCCAGATGGAATTACAAGCAACCCCAGACCAGTCTTGGTCTATTTAGGCCTTATTAGAGAAGTATAGCTAGATTCATTACAACGACACATTGAGCATGGGACGCATATCTGTCACACTTAGGGTGTCACCCTGAGGAAAACAAAAAGGTGATGGCTTCAACAGACATTTAACTAACATTCCCCCAATTGATTCCAGTGTTCTGACAGGTGTATTTACAGGAAGCGCATGTGGAGTGCTGCCTTGGGGGCCATCCAAATCATAACATCAGCATTCTCAGAAGCCTCTGCTTTAACCATCCTCCCCAATGGTTGATGATCTTGCTAGAATAGAAAAGGTATTTTAGATTCTAGAGTCTGGCAAGCCCATGAAAACTAGTTCCTCCTTGGTGGGAAAATGTATTATTAAGGTACAGAATTACAGACCAAAAGGGCCCTGAGAACTTGGGGCAAACTGAACTCAGTGAGCTCATTTTTAGCTTCAATTGTTATTGTTTTTTTCTCTAATGCCATATAGTAAAATAAAGCCCGGAGTCCAATCTGAAAAATACATGGCCAGTTCTATCACAAGAAACCAGTAAGCACAGTAAGCAAAATTACAAAAACTTTCTTTGCCCACAAATACAATCCAGGATCCAAAATGAAATGATGGATCATGGTCACTCAATAGGGATATCAATATGAAATTTGTGCTGCTGCTTCACAGTGCCCCAGACATCCAGTGTTGTTCTACAACTTAAAAGGAAGATTAAGTGTAGACAAGTGCCATATTTTTATGGTCACCCACCCACTTTTTGCTCCAATGCTGATGGTTATGACTCTGATAGTGTACTGGAGTCTCAGGCCCAGGCGCCAGTGCTCTCTCGCCAAAGCTATTATGTGTAAATTGGCAATCACAATAGACAAGGACTTTACCCCCTTATAAGTCCCTAGTATATGGTACCAGTGGTACCCAGGAAATGGGTGGTATAGGGATCCGCAGGGCTTGCAGCACTGCTTGTGCCACCCTGAGTGACCTAAATAAACTACTGACAGCAGGCCTGCCATTGCAGACTGCAGGAGCAGTGCAAACTTCTCAAACTCAACTTTGCCCTCACCGTGTGTGGCAAAGTCACTGCACAATCTTTGATATATGCCAGTCACCCCTAAGGAAGGTGACCTAAAGCCCATGAGGAAGTGTGCATTATATCAAAGGTGTGGACATGTAAGTGCAAGCTTATATGACCCTTTAGTGCCCGATACCATTAAAGGGCACTATAAGTGATAGACAGTCCGCAGGAAAACATGGGCTGGCACCCTGGCAAACCTGAACTTTGCAGCTCCATTATAGTACTGCCTAAATATGTCATGTTTGGTATCGAACAATGTGCCTTCTCACCCCTGACATGACTCTCATGTCGAGGGTGATGTGGCATGCACCCAGGTGGCTACCTTAGAGGTTGCACCAGCTTTTCTGTGCGCTGGCTGGCAAGCCCATACTTTCCGCGTTTGATACTGCCAAGGCAGAATTCTAACATCCTGCCAAGCAGTGTGATCACTGCCAGGAATCAGGAACAAAGGCCTAGGCAGGAAGGAAGTCACACCGTCTCCCTCCCACAGCTGCATCTCCAGCACAACAGTTTTATCACATAAACTGTGTTCTGTCCCCTTTGGGGCCAGGGAGGAGAATTCTGGCAGAGATGAGTGTTCTGGAACGACAGCGGTGCCTGACATAAAGCCCTGGCTAAACTAAGTTTACACTCTTGATGCGGACCACCTAACTACATACACAAGGTATGAGGTCCTTGATCAATCCCAGATATCGCAAATATATCCCTGTGCTCACATCGTAAGAGTCGACCTAAACAGATATATAATTTGCCATGGTTGGGATGTTTGTCCTGTACAGTCTGTTAGCAATGCTATTTACTTTGTTTAGTTGTATTTGCCTGATGATTGCAGCACATTTGCTTGAAAATAGACTATAATAGTTTAAATAAATGTACTGTAAACTTCCTTCGTGTCTTTCTTATGTTTACTATGCGCATGCATAAGTGAGTAATGAAAGGGGAGGATCAGTTTCCACGGTTCCCTTGGGGACTAGAGGGTCATGTTCGAGGTTGCTGAAATCACCTGTTACTCTGACAAGGATAGGAGTTAAGGAACACATCACCCTAAATGATCTCTGGGTGGCCGATACAACCCCATACAAGGTTTTCTTTGGCATCAAAAAGTATGTTCCATACCTGATGGTCCAGACATCATGGCAGCAGCCATGCCTTTTGACGTAAATGATCGTTCTGCTGTCTTATAGGATTTACAAAACTTCTGTGACAGCCAAGCTAACGAACAGTTAAAAATGTCTACCTGTGCCGGAATCAAGGAGCAGCAGTGCCTTCCAGATGGATTCCACAAGTTCGAAATCTAGTTTGTGATAAGATTGAGGTGAAGAAGGAATTTGGCCCATCATACCGTGCACCCGTGCCAGTCCTTGACATTCAAGGCACAAAAACCGTAATATTGCCACAGCTCGCTGGTTGTAAAGACAAAAGTATTGTCTCCATTGAACAAGTAAAATTACATCATTTGGCCTTCTAAACCGTAGGCCCCAGCACTCTATGGTAGTTCACTAACTCTTCTTGCTACCACACAGGAATTTCCTCTACAGCTTGTGAGCAACATCAAAGCTTTTTCTCGACAGCGGGGGGGGTGGTGAATGACCTTCAATTAATTCCTGATACCGCTACAAAAGGCAACCAAAGGAAGGAAATGAGTACTGTACTTGCTACTGCGTCTTCTGCAGATGATGTTGTTTATAATGATCCACCCCTCGTGGATTCTACCAGTTCTCTTACTACAACTGCAGCTCCTGTTTTTTACAAATTGGTTTTGGTTATTTTGTGGGAACAGCTGATTTATCATCCGCCTCTTTTGACAGTTCCACCATTCTAGACACTCCGTCTACAACGGCATGTGTTTTCCTTTCATGTATTATATCAATCAAAAAGTTCATGATTTTAAATCGATGTATCAGCAAGTGTAGCTCTAGTCTCCATACCGTCGTCTGGTCCGAAAAAGATCGATTTAAAATCATGAACTTTTGATTGATATAATACCCAGATTTGAATATACATAGTCTGCAAATTTTTTGGGTTACATACTTTGATCGTAAATCTATGAATGAATTCCCTCTCACATTCTTAGCCCTGAAGAAGTCCGATTGAGGACGAAATGCGTTGGCAGTTTCGAAATTTTAAGAAAATGAATAAAAGAATGAATTTTACTAACTGAAGACCTTGCTGACTTTTTCTTTTGGGAAAACAATCATTGAATGTAAACTTATGAATATGGTTTAATAATCATTTATATATGTAACTATTAGTGTGCGGGGCCTTTCTGCTCTTAGTGTATTAGAGTGACTAGAAGTTCTTTCTTGTCTCTCTGTTTTGGGACCTAGGGGATTGTGTCCTAAGCCCGTCGCACCTCTTCTATTTGTGGTAATTATCAGGGACGTTAAGACTAGTGCGGGTGTCGATGCTTTGATCCCCAATTTTTGTGCCATAATAAATGGCCATTACCTTCCAGAACGCTCTACCACAGAACTGGTGGATGAGGTGTTAATGCTTCACTCATTTTCACATAAACTGAAAAGAGACCTGTCCCTTGTGAACATTTCAGCTGTCCCAATAACTGGTGGAATCTTTGGGGAGAAGGTTCCCTATGATATTTTTAGTCCTAAGAAATTCTGCAGATTCTTTATTGTACCTGGGTTACATTCTGATGACTGGGATGTTGTCACTGTTAACTCCATGCTCTCTGAGCTGGAATATTATACTGTTTTTGAAAGTGAGGACTTGTACCTTAATTCTTCTAATTATGGTGAAATGTTCTGTTATCATCATTACGCAAGAGCTAGTGTTCAACGCACACTTCTTAATTTCACATGATGGGAACATTGTCCAACTCCCCCAGAAGGTAGTTCAACAAAATATAGGGATACATTTACATATATTTATGCCCATAATTTATCAGACTCAAAGTCTTTCTATTTTATACTTGTCCCCACACCCCTAAAGAAATATATGCTAATGCAAATCAAACTCATATATATAGATTTGTTTGTCACACAATTATCATTAAAAGGCTATGAGCATTGGAAAGACACCATTGAATTGGAATCAATTTAGGGTACTAAATATTGGCAGATTCAGGGAACAGACACACCTTATTTAGAGCATGCTTGACTCCAACACAAATGATTTTTCTAAATGGCACAGTTCAACAGACTACATGTATAGGACTTGCAATAATTAAAGAGGAATTCACCTAATAAGCCTTCCATTGCCCAATTTGACAATTGGCAACATTTAATAAATTACAGTGAAGAACAGCTCAATAGCATGGTGCAGAAGGGTTCATTCAACTCCACACTTTCGGGTTCAAGCAGGTGGTTATTGTGGCCAGTGGACACAAATGGTTGCTATGCTCATTTTTTGAATTCCACTCGGGGTTTCAGGCAAGCAGACCACACCCTCGTTATTCCCAGTCTCAACACTCACCACCTATTTGGTAGGGAAATTGTGCCAACAATGGTTGGAACATTCCACAGTGTCTGCAGTTAAACAACATCGCTCTCTTTTGTCGGATGACATGGATCTATCAGATTTCTTGTTGGGTCCGAAGTGTTCACATTCTAAAAGACTCATTTATGCCACTTACAATGAAATTTGAAAAATTGTCACAAATAGAATCTGCTGCACGTTTAAGACAAATTGATCAGGATAATTTGGATAAAGTACTTGCTGTTGTTGATAATAGCGTTAATACATTGTCTTCTCACATTTACAGTTTGAATAAAATTGTGTCATCTGTTATTGATATTATGCAAAATGACATGCCTTCATTATACCATGTGCAAAGTTAGCTTAGATCCATTGTGCAATTTAGTTGGACACTTCAGGTATTAAAATCTGGTTGAGTGCCATGGCGTTATTTAAATTCTACACACCTATTCCTGCCTTTTAACCTGACACGTAAACAAAGACTCATGGTGAAAAAGGATGACACTTACACAATATTACAAATTGAGAAGTTTGCACAACCTCCTTTCACAGTTGCTGAAACACCCTCTGCAGTGTGGTTAAATAGATGTTACAAATCGAGAAGTTAGAACAACTGCCTTTCACAGTTGCTGAAACACCTTCTGCAGTGTGGTTAATTCATGGCATAATATCTTTGCCAATTTCAATATTCCAGTTGATATCTTTCATGAAACATTTTCCAGTAGGAAGATATGAACCCGTGGGAGGGAGATTTATTCGCGAATTGTGGTCACTTCCATATGATTACCGATGTGAACGAGCAGACAGAGAGGTATTCCTTACTGGATTTGTAAACATATTACAATTCACAGAGCATCTAACACTTCAGTAGCTAATTTGGCCTACTTTCTAAAAGGAAAAACAACACCTTCAATTCTCCCACAAATTATTGTACTTTCCAATGGAAGTTATTTGGTGTTAAAAGACCAAGATTGTTGTGGGATGAGAGCCAGTATTCCGAAATATTCTTTCTGTTTCACAGTTAGTGAACTACTGTAATAACATGCTTTTTCCTCCAATGCATGAGGCTTCTGATATTTCCTTGTGGCCTTCCATTCCAACTCTGAAGGCTTATTTCAACAAGCTAAGCACACTCAAAGCCTTATTGTTTCATAAAGACATGACATTAACATTTGCCCGAGAAATCTTTGAACTGCAGGTTGCAAGGACATTCCAGCGAAATACAGTCACTTTTAAGCAGCAACCTCCCACAGCATTTTGGTGAGCTTGTGCATCAAATTTTTAATGCTTCCAATGCTGCCGGAATAGTGCATTTTTTAAAGCAATCAGAACTGGTTTACCCAGTACCTTCCAGAAACGTTTTGGAGTAATACCGTCCTTCATACATTCTCTATTTTCAAGTGTTTTCGGGGGCATACCTTTGGTATTATTCCTCATTTGCGGCATTTTGGTTCTATTTTCGCTGTTTCACAATGGACGTTCTATTTCAAAGCCCACTGGTAATGGAATTACCACCAGTCTAGCTGTGCTGTGAGTACATGATACGATTCTTTGAAGCCCCACTGCTCCTCGAATTGAACACTGACTGGCCATTGTCTTTCAGACCCGCCTGGTTTACTAGCATCAACCTGTGTTTCATTGCCTATGGTGTCCCTTGAATGGGCACTCGATGTTTCTCTTGCAATGCAATTTACTGTTCCTATGGACATGAACCAATTGATGAGTCCAATAATGCCCCATCTTCGGAGCTGTGTAACAAAGTTGCAGTTGATTCAATATGCCTGGTATGAGCCACTCCCTTCTTGGGAGATGGATGCTTTGGCTCCTATACTTTCGAACTCTGACTCTAATAACACAGATGCAGCACAAGAAAATATGTCCTCAGCATTGGCTGACAACGAGGAACATATCTATTCTTTGGAGGCTTTGAATGGGGCTATTGCGAATCATCGCCTGAGGAAGCTGAATCTGTTCTGGATTTAATAAACAATCACTATGTGGAAGAAATCCTGGGTGCCTCCGTTTCCAGTTCATTCGGCCCATTTTTTAAAAAATTTGATTCGTTTTTATCCAGTCTAATATTTGTTATTATACATAATAGCATTGCATTGAATTTGCTTGGCTTGTGATTTTTATTATTTTGTTACTAGCCACGTTGCTTTCATGACCAAGGAGGGGGTGTAGTGATTTCCCTTATGGACCCACTTTGGTTCTCCCTTATTTTGCATTTTACACGTTTTAGGCAGCTTCTGCTTGCTCTGCATAGCCACATATAACACATTTGTTTTTGTGAAAATATTTTGAGAATATGCTGTACATGTTGTTTGTTATTCAGAGACTCTTCTTGCAATTTTGTCTACATATTTTGTACAAGGTTGCTGGGAATACATAATAACATAGTGTACTGTTTTCTTTGCTTGTTCAGCAACAGTTCCTAATGTTTAGACATAACATGGTCACACAGCTGCATCTCCAGCATAATAGTTTTATCATATAAACTGTATTCTGTCCCCTTGGGGACCAGAGAAGAGAATTTCACCAGAGATGACTGTTCTGGAACGACAGCAGTGCCTGACATGCAGCCCTGCATAAAGTTTACACTCATGATGCAGACCACCTAATACATCACCAGCTATGAGGTCCTAGGCCAGTCACTGAGATCACAAATATATCCCTGTGCTCACATAGTAAGAGTTAAGCTAGACAGATACATAATTTGCCATGGTTTGGATGCTTGGATTTGCTTCATAATATACTATGATAGTTTCAATAAATGTTTTATAAACTTCCTTCGTGTCTTTCTTTTGTTTGTTATGGACATGGATGAGCAAGTAACGAAAGGGGAGTATCTGTTTCCACGGGTCCCTTGGGGACTAGTGGGTCATGTTCAAGGTTGCCGAAATCACCTGTTACTCTGGGAAGGTTAAGAGTTCAGGTGAGGCACTGTGAGCTCGTCAGCATTGGGAGTCCAGGCACTGATGGCATAGAGAGACTCAGTCCCCACACTCTGACGTCCTCTTGCCCTAATACACAGTTCTGCATAACCAGCAGAATCCATGGAACAGCCTGACTTCCGGAGGAGGAAACAGCCTTCCCCCGCCCCAGGAACATTTGCACCCAGGCAGGTGGGAAATTAGATAGTCAAGGAGGTGTACACCCCAGAAGGCTAGACGCACCTCCTGGGTGGGCAGCTCGATCTGTACATTTGAAGAAGGGTTCTGCCATTATTTGAAGTGGCAGAATAGAGAGTTCTGGCTGGAAAAGGTGACCATCACCTCCGGATGTGGTCATCTCAGGGGCGGACTAATTGTAGGGACTAGCAGCCCATAGGCTACTTGCTCCCACACCCCTAATACCCCTAATTCTAGGATTTAAGTAACACACCTGACACCAGAATCTTAGTTCTGAAAGAGCACAGAAGAGACCCATGTCTGCGACAAGAGGACTTGCACAAAGCGAAAGAGGGATACCCTACAACCTGTGGCAATGCTCCTGGAACTATCTGATCGAGATTTGTCCTAGACTATCTCTCGGTTCCCCCAGACAGAGGGACCCCTGTGGAATCCTGAAGCGCCCTTAGACTACCCTGGACTAGTGGTACTAGTCCCCTGCAAACTGCATGTAAAACAACGCTCTGAATCTAAAGAATCACTGGCCATCGGGTTCTCCGAGTGATCACCCAAATTCAGATGGTCTACTGCATTGTCGCAACTGTAGTCCTGCTTTCCACGAAGTTACAGGCAGCTACCGCGTTCCTTGGGACTAACAGACGTCGAAGTAACTTTATGTTCCACTTACAGCTGCCAAGGCGTGTTGGTCACCAGTCTGGCAACCAACCCCTTCACTCAACACTGCACTTAGAGGGACTCCATCCAACCTTCGAACAATGTCAGCAACCTGCACCCCTCTGTTGTGTTTTTGCATGTTTTTCCCCTGCAGCACCATTTCAGTGGTAAAAGCAGCTCTCCCGCAGCTCCCGTTCAGCACCAGGGACAGCCAGGACAACTCAGCACCTGGGCTCCACAGGCCAGGTAAAACTGAACTAACTGTTGTGGCTTGGTCCTGGGACCCACATTACCTTTACCCTGCAAGGGTACCATGCAACTCGACCTGAAAGTGACCGATTGTCACTAGTGGTTTTTCCCATTGGATGCAATTTATAAAGTTTCACTGTATTATTTGCACTGATTTTATATTGCTTCACAAATCCATAACTCTGGGTATAAGTATGCTATTCCATTTGTTTTGGTGTCTAAATTACCATAAAACACTCTCTATTTTTATAAATCGTGTCGGAGTTCTCTCGAATCGTGTCAATTACTTATCTTCCATGTTGGTACTCAGAAATGCTTAACACATGTTCCTCTAGTAAAGCCTGACTGCTCTTTGCTACACTACCAGGACTGAGGTAATGATTTATTAGTGTGAATCCAAGGACCATCTTTGGGGTTTGTGACAGTATTGCATGGTGAAGCTTAACCTGCATCACCATATAATACTCCTCTTTCCTACAGTAAGGAGTAGAGAAGGACATCTAGAAAGATGTGAATAAAATAATGTGCAGTTAATAAAGTGGCAGAGTGTGAGAAAGTGGTAAAGCGAGAGAAAGTGTAGCAAAGGGTGAAGGAGCATAGGTAAAGATGACTTGGTGAGAAGGTGGTGAGTTCACAAGGAGCACATATGTGAGTACCTTCAATGTTTTTCTCCATGCAACTTCATCAGGGTCTCTAAAAATCTATTCTCAACATTTTAAATGCATAGAATACAACCAGTGACACAAGTTAGGTTTTCAATGCTCATAAATCAGTCTTTGCAAGGAAAGATAACCAGAGTTTCCAAGAGAGTTTGCATGATAGAATTAGCATTCAGTCTAGTTCTCTTGCAGGTCTGATCACCTATGGGTCTCCCACTTCTTATATCAATGTTATTAGGGCAGCCAGCATCTCCGATATGTTGATTGGCTAGGTTTGTCAGGTACTGCACAATCGTACTGCTTGGTAAGGTGTCCTTGTGTGCAGCTCATGTTTAACACATCACTTCAGGCTGCCTGCACTACATCCTGGTCTATTAGAGTGATTTTTCCCCATAATGCCCATAAATTAGATGATCCTCCAATATCTGACAGGGTTTGCCCCAGTTCTCCTTCACAGCGAGTCCTCATTATTGTTGCCACTGATGCTGGGGAATATACTTGATCATCCCGACTGTTTCACATTGCCAAGTTGCCCATTAAAATACTTTTATCAGTTCCAACAAGAAAATGACATGGCTACCTAATTTACATTTAAACTCATCACTGAATCACATCCCTCTGAACTCAGAAAGAAATCTTTTCAGATAACAAACCTTCATGCTATTCATTGGAACCTACATTGTTATGATTTTGCAATCTTATGCAAAATAAAGCCCAGGTTTAGGCCCCCTATGCCCCCTGCCTAAATGCAGGCTCAATGCCAGTTTACCAGCTAGAGAATGGAAATTTGGCAGACTGTAAACCACACACCACTTGCACATTACATGAGGATGGTACCTTCTTGGACACGATCCTTACTGTGAGACTTACAGGAATATTTTTTTATTATTGAGCTCTGAAACTCCTTTCAACATGAATGGACATGCACAACAACTGACACTATACACATATTTTGAGATTTTATGAAAATCAATGTCCTAATTTGGAGCAGATAATGTGTTTTAATGTAACTATAAAAACAAACAACATAGTGGCAATGAAAGCAATTAAGAAGTGAAATATTTTTTTTTTAATTGCAACATTATAATGGTGTTTAAGAAAGTCAGTGCATTGAATGAAGTAATCACTCTTTATTCACCAACTCCTTCCTTCTAGCCACTAGCTAAGATATATTAGCAGCAAAAGTGCCTGTCTGAGTTTCTTGAGGCGGCCTTTAATCCTCATAGCTTAGCAGAACAATCTATAAGTTGTTTTGTACTTTGGGAAGGTTACTCTCTGTCTCTGCTTTTCAGTTGTGGTGTTACCAGCAAGCTGATAGGCCACATTGACTCCAAGAAGTTTGCCGGTGGTCTTCACCAAGGATGTTCTCTCAGGACATTGACGATTCCTATCGGCCTAAAACTTGTATGTACCAAGCTTAAATACACATTTCTGATCATTCTAAAAGCGCAGGGCTTGCACTGAATAATGTCAGATGCAAGAATTAACATATCGATCTTGTTGCACCTTCACTTAATTCTACACATCAAACTATTATAAAGCAAATGTTAATTCTTATACACAGTGGCGGCTCGCATAGGGCGTGCTGTGGGGCGGGGGGCGGGGCGGAGGAGGGGCAGGGTGGGGGGTAGTAAACTCAGACATACGATGGAACAGAGGAAAGTAATTATTACGTTCCTCCGTTCCGTCGTATGTCCGAGTTTACTACCCCCCACCCTGCCCCACCCCCGCCTCATCACCCCGCATCACGCCCTATGCGAGCCGCCAATGCTTATACATGTGCAAACAAATCTAAATGCAGCACACATTTGTAAATGAGAACTGCGCACTCCAATAAGTCGATATATGAAATATATGAAATGCAATGGGAATCCATCAGCAGAAAAATCCAAATATTATGTTCATATCATCCACGCTTGCCAAACGTACTAGCTCCTCTGTCTTGGCATGAGGAAATTTATGATTAAAGCATCCCTTAGCCAGGTTAAAATTAACAATTCCTTAAAAAAATTATTTCTAAGACCACTTTTAAAGAATCCGGAGGCTATCCCATGGTGTGACACCAGAATATCAGAGTCAGAATATGTATCATTTACAGAAATATTGCTTCACTGGAGTTCATAATAGAAAATGTACACCACAATATTTTAGTGAATTATGATTCGGACAAAAATATGTGTCAGAGGATACTTTTGTGTGCAATGTTCTGACATACGAAGCTGTCCTGGATAACAAATCTATGGAAGAATGGCTAGCTAAATAATGTAATCACTATATGAATGAAACTAGTGTAGTAAATAACTTCCAATCTGGCTTCTGAATAGGTCATAGAACCACAACTTCAGTAGCCAATGTAATACCATACCATACCATACCAAGACATTTATAAAGCGCTCGGCTACCACCAACGGCGGTGTCCCGGCGCTGCAAAGGGACAGAGAAAAAAGGAGAAAGAAAAAAAAGACAAACTAAGGTAGATCAAAAAGCCAAGTTTTCAAGGCACTCCTAAAAGTGGATTCAAATTCTGCTTTGCGTAAGTAGAGAGGCATAGCATTCCATAGGGCGGCTGTTCTTACTGCAAAGGCGCGCCCTCCAATCCTAGCTTTACGGTAGGAAGGAGAGCAGAGAAGAAGCTGAGAGTTCGAGCGCAAGGTCCTGTTCTGGTGGTATTTCCGAAGTCTTAGCCTCAGATAACCCGGTCCACTTTCTCTAGTAGCTCTAAAGGCAAGTGACAGGGCCTTGAATTCGATTCTCCTTTTCACCGGAAGCCAGTGAAGACTACGCAGGTGGGGGGAAATGTGATGCCGGAGAGGCACGTTTCTAAGAAACCTAGCAGCAGCATTTTGGACTGTCTGGAGCCTTTGAATGAGTTAGGCAGGAAGGCCAAGATACAAGCTATTAGCATAGTCCAGCTGGGATGTAATCAAGGCATGGACTATAGTGACCCGACAGTTCATCGGTAGTAAATAGAGAAATCTGCGCAAACTTTTGAGCTTCCAAAAACACGCTTTGGAAACTTGGCTAATCTGGGCCTTCACCGACAATTCTGAGTCAAATCTAAAACCTAAATTTCTGACAGATAAGACCGGGGTGGGAGGGGATTCAACTGCATTGGCCACCATAAATCAGCCGGTGGAGGTGATGGTTGGTTAAAGAACATCACCTCAGTTTTATCGGTATTCAGTTTAAGACAATTATCTGTCATCCAAGAAACAATCTTAATTAGGCAATGCCTAAAGCTGTCAAATGCAGCCATCTTGGAATCTTTAAATGAGAACACCAGCTGCGTGTCATCAGCGTATGAGATTATACGCACGCCACAATGCTCAACTAGTGCTGCCAGAGGGGCAAGATAGATATTGAACAGGGTCGGGCTTAACACAGAACCCTGAGGTACTCCACAACCCATGGCGCAGGAGGGGGAGACATGAGGGCGAAGGAGGACCTGCTGGGATCGCCCATCCAGGAAGGATTGGAACCAATTAAGATGGTACCCGAGATACCCATACCCATTAATGATAATGTGCATCAGATATTGGAAGGAGATGAAATATGCCTTCTGATTCTCCTTGACCTTTTTGCAGCGTTTACCCTGCTAAATGCCTTTTCTGCCCAATTTGGCAAGGGTGGGACACTGCTACATTGGCTTTATTCATGCCCTACTGAACACTGACAGAATGTTAAGATTAATAACATTTTATACAACCCTGCAATTTTCAACACTAACCCCAGGTATGTTAACATATATCTGGAAACATTTTGAGTACTCTTAAACTTGCGTGACCAATAATACCACAAATATGCAGATGATATGCGGTATTTAAGTAAGTTGCATCCTCTGAATAGATCAAGTATTGTAAAACTAAAATTCGGATCTAGGTAACCTATTGCCCATTAAAGTTAAATATATGTAAAACAGGGTTGATTACTATCATCCAGGACCCCACTATGGGCGTAGCTAAACTCTGGTGGTCTCTGCTCTTAAATGATATAAATACCCAATCACTTGGCTTTATATTAGACAGTAAACTAAACTCAAATGCAAATATATATTTAATGGCAAAAGGCGTAAACTATCCGTTAAAACCTCTGGCAAATCTGTCATAACTACTGTTAGAACTGGGGGCCTCTAGTTGGCAATGGTATACACCTTTGACCAAATAGGGACCCTTGCTTCTAGTCAGGGTAAGGGGGATACACTACTAAAATAACCCCTGCTCACCCCCTTGGTAGATTGGCACGAGCAGACAGGCTTATCTCAGAGGCAGTGTGTTAAGCATTTGTGAACACATACAGTAATACAGTGAAAACACTACAGATGGACACCACACAGGTTTTATAAAAATAAGTATTCTTTATCTAGACTTAACACAAGACCACAAACGACAAAAATCCACAATACTGTACTCAAAATAGACTTAAAGATGGTAGAAGTAACTTAGTTCAAATTGATGGTAAATGCGACAAAGTTCTCACAAAAGTACCTGGATGCGTAACGCAAAACAATAAAAAGGTTCGAAGGGATGGAGATGCGTCGGTTCCTTGCTTCGAGGGAGACGATGTGTCGCGCCTCAATGCTTGCGCAGAGTAGGGGATGCGTCTTGGTCCTTACCGGAGAGGAGGTGATGCGTAGATTCTCGTACTGCGTTCCGGTTGCGATGCGACAAGATGGCGCTGCGATGCGACGATCCGGTGCGATGCAATAAGATGGCGCCCTTGATGCGACGACGTGAAGACGATGCGTGCACGCCCGGCGGCCATGTGGCGACTCTGTATCTTTGGAGCCGCGACTGGCCCTGCGACACGCTTCTCCGGTGATGCGCCGGCGACCTCTGCGGCGGCGACACGCTTCTCCGGTGATGCGTCGGGTAACAGCTTTGACGAAGGCTCGCTTCTCTGGTGATGCGGCGGCGACCTCTGCGGCGGCGACACGCTTCTCCGGCGATGCGACGGCAACAGCTGCGACTGCGACACGCTTCTTCTCGTTGAGTCGCGCTTCCAGCTCCCAGCGACACGCAGGCTTCTGCATACAGAATTCCCAGAAAGGGAATTCAGAGGGGAGCTGGTGGTGAAGTCTTTTGTCCCTGAGACTTCAGCAGGAGGCAAGCACAAGTTCAAGCCCTTGGAGTAATATTCTGCAAGATGATGAAAGTTCTTTAAAAGTTCCTTCTCCTCTCCTTGGCACTGAAGACACCACTGTAGGCCAACCCAGCAACACAGCACACTGGCAGGGGGGCAGTCCAACTCCTACAGCTTCCTTTGGTTCTTCTCCTTGGCAGAGGTTTGTCTTGTTGCTCCAGAAGTGATCTAAAGTTCTGGGGTCAGAGCCCCAATATTTATACCCCTAAATCCTTTGTCCTCTGTAGGCAGAGGGGCCTTTACCTGGTCCAAACCAGTTCTGTGCAGTCCTGGAGCACTTTGTTTACAGGACTCCCTCTTTCCTTTGACAGTGTGGGCCAGGGACATCAGACGCACCACAGGAGGTGGAGCCAGCATTGTGGAAGGCAGGCACAGCCCTATTCAGACCCAGGTGCAACTCCTCCCACCACTCTACATGCAGATAGGTCTATTCAGCCCTGTGCTGACTCACCCTGTCTCCTGGAATCCCCCAGCCCCTGTCACTTACAAAACCAGACACACAATACACAACCTAGCAGAGGCAGGCTTGGACAGTTAGGCAAGAAAATACCTACTTTCTAAAAGTGGTATTTTCAAACCCAGAATGTTAAGACCAACTTTACTAAAAGATGTATTTTATCATTCTGAGTTCAGGCATACTAAACTCGAATTTCTACCATGTTCCCTGGGTCAGTTAGGATTATAAGATGTTATAATCAAACTGCCCATTCTGGCCTATGGGGACTGGTAGCCTTGCAATAGTGAAAAACGAAAATGGCTGTAATTCACTATTAGGACATGCCACACACACCAGGGCATGTCCTACCTTATACTTACAATGCACCCTGCCCTTGGGCCTACCTTAGGGGTGTCTGATATGAAGATAAGGGAAGGTTTAGGGACTGGCAAGTGGGTGCACTGGCCAAGTCGACATGGCAGTCACAGACTGCACACAGGCTCTGCAATGGCAGGCCTGAGACACACTTTACAAGCTGCTTCTGTGGGTGGCACAACCAGTGCTGCAAACCCACCAGTAGCATTTGATTTACAGGCCCTGGGCACACCTGGTGCACTATATTAGGGTCTGACAAGTAAATCAAATGATCCAATTATGGAGTCACTAATCAATACATCAATTTACAATAGGGAGAGCATATGCACTTTAGCATCAGCAGTGGTAAAGTGCCCAGAGTCATAAAACCAACAAAAACAGGTCAGAGAAAATACAGGAGGAAGGCAAAAAGTTCAGGGATGACCCTGCAAAAAGGGCCAAGTTCAACAACTACTAACTATCTAAATTTAAAGCATATCATCCAAGCATAAGTCATCTGGAGTGTGGAATCTGGAACCTCCATATTCACGGGCCTTCCTGCTATTCAAACTGCCTCATTACAGCAGTCATCAGTACAGAGGAGCAACTAATGATATATTTAGCAAAACATTTGACGACCTTACTCTGGATCATTCAAACTCAAGTCGGCCCTTCTCCGAGCATGCTGTACACCCAGAACAGCCTGTATCTTCTTAAGGTATTCGAAACAAATACATGTTGCCACATATGGAAGACGTTTAGCTTATTAGGAATCATTAGGCAGTTGCTGAGCACCAGCATCTCAAACCTAGCTAGAAACCAAACACTGCAATGAAACTTCTACCATAAACTGTTCTTTCTCTGGATTCGCAACCAGGATCTGGAACACTTTATCCAGAGAGGAAAGGACTCCTCGTTCTCATCATTAAAAGCTAAAGTAAAGAAACACCTTCTTCTGATGAAGTGGCATTTAATTCCTCGCTGCTGCAGCTGTGAGGGAGGAGGGTGCCATTGGGGCTGATTCCCTGAATGGCTGGGCCTCACCAAAATGCTGATTAGCTGTTTATGGGCCTCTTTTCTGTGCAGGCTTGCAGACAAGCCCTCATAAGAACCATGACATAGATGGGGGATGTGGCCTAGGGCTGCCACATAAAGTGAAGGAAAAATTATAAAAATTTGGAGAAGTCAATAGGTCTTACCAATGACAACTATTGGATTTGCCAATGTTTTTTTTTTTTTTTTTAACCAGATGGCTGTCACATGTGTACACGAAGGTTCAGTGGCCAGCTTTGAATGATTTTTCTTGAAGCCAAAAAAAAAAAAAAAAATTCCTTCCAAAGGGCTGTTGTATATGCATGCACAAGCGCGGTGGAAATCTTTGAATGATTACATTTAAAGCATAATAAAAAGAATTCCAAGTTGACTGCTACACATACGTGTGCACCCCAGTGGCCATCAAGGAATAATTGTTCTTAAAGAATAAGAAATACTATTCGAAGATGCAGCTATGCTTCCATGCATTCGCACCCACAACCATTTTAAGATGGGAGCCCAGCACTATGGATGTGGTCACATGTGGACCATATGGAAGTTAGAGTCACCTGGAGGGTCCAAATTTTGTAATAAAGAGAGTGGTGCATAAATCACAGTAAGAGATGGTAGCCATTTTAGGATGATTTTTTCTTAACCGATTCAATGGGAAGAGCGACCTGTTAAAGTCCTCCCCACTACCTTCATACCAGAAAAGAAATTGCTTCTGGCAAAAAAAAAGAAAAAGAAAAACATAAGCATTTTATTTTAGAAATCAAACTCTGGGCTCAAGAAAATAGCTTACCTCACTTCCAGAGTTCAATGTTGTTTTTGTTTTGCTGTAATGCAAGCGCATGCTGCGTGCTGACGTCACAGCAAAAGAAAATCGAACACATATTGCTAATGACGTGGTCTGATTTCACTTTTAATCGGTAGCAAGGGGCATAGCTCTGAGCCCCGAACACTGATCAACACGGGAGAGGCAGCATTGGAAAGGGACAATGTGCCCTTTCCAGCACTATCTTTCCCTTTTTAATTCCTGCTTGGGGATTGCACTGGACATCCTATTCCCTGGCAAAGATCCACTCCACTAGCCTACCAGGGATTGTTGGTTGAAAGGAGTATGGCCCTGCTGGTAATTTATGTTTGTAGCTAACGTATGCAGTTAGCACGGGCTTCTGGGTAAAAAAAAACCTCATGAGCTTCAAAGAAATCCTACCACTCTGGACTCTCCCGGGTGGCTAGTTTTCAAAAATATCTGTTTTGTAAGTTTTTCTCAGTGGCAGCCAAGAACCGGTCCAAAATGCACTGCTCCCCTCATTTAAAAAAAGGGTCGGTTTTGAGATGAAAAATGTGGTCTTTCCATGTTGAGTTTTGGGACCTTTCCTGTTGCAGACCATACAAGTGTGGAAATACTGGGTGGTAACAAATGTATGTATCCCCACATATGTTCCGAACTTCCCTCACAGAAATGTGACTACAACGTGTTTTTTAAATCAAGGTCTAAGGCTTGCAAGTGCTTCTTGGTAAAAAAACTACCTCACTAAATGCACACAAGTCACACACTTCTGGACTCCCGTGGGTGTTTAGTTTTTGAAAATATCTGGGTTCGGTATTGATTTCCCCAGGTGGCAAAATTGCTAGGGTCCAATTTCTGCAGCTACCCACTATGTAAAATGTAAAAATGTTACTGGGTGAACTGTGACGACTCAAAGTCACGTTTTGGGGTTGTTTGGGTCACAGGTGGTAGACCCGACCACACAAGCGGGGTATCGTTTTTATTGGGAGACATGTAGGAACACAGAATAGTAGTACATTTGGTGTTGCCAACTGGATTTCTCAGCATTTTGGCATCTAAATGTAAACCAGTGTGCAAGAAAGAGATTTTGTAAAATGCCTTCTGAATCACAGGATATCATGGGTAACTCCAAATTCAGAGATGTACAAATAACGACTGTTAGTAAACTCAGTATCTTGTGCACATTTCAGATGTACTCGGGTTTCCTTCATCTCTATTTTTTATTCATTATATTTTACCATATGAACTGCTGTATGGGCAGAACACAATGACAAATCATTATAAGCTGCAGCTCAGTTGTTGGCTCTTGGTATTGCATGTTTTTGAAGAACTTCCAAACCCTATATCCCTGTACTCAAAAGAGTCTATTTGACGTAATGATATACTGCTTTTGTAAATCGATCATCGTGACAAAAAATTACAGATGAAAATGATGTCACCAATGGCTATTTTTTCATACTCCTTTTCATTATTTTTTATTTCAACAATTAGTTTCTTTGGGAAAACCTTAAGTGGTCCTCATAATGACCCTATGATAAATTCAGAATTTTGTCTACTTTTCTAAAAGATATAGCTTTCTGGGGTCACCCTTAGGTTTCGCATGTTTCCACCACAAACTGAAAGTAGGCTGAAACCACAACAATTTGGAAGCATGGACTAAGTCTTAGAGAAATTAAAAAACTGGTAAAAAGATTTTTTGATACAACTAGCCCTGTTCTTGAAAGCTGGGAAGATTGAGAACCTATTTTGGAAACAAATCATGCTTTCTTCCACAGCACTTTTTTTTAAACATTTTTTTAAGGAAAACAATAGCTGTATTTTAGCTGTTTTCTTAGTTCCCTCTAGGGAAATCCAAAACTCTTATGTCCCCAAGAGTTTGAAACAAGCATTTGCAATGCAATTGGTCTCGCCTTTGGGACCTTATATGTATTTAGCTATGCAGCACATTAGCCTGGGTGCTGAAACATCTACTGTTTTTTAACAAGGAGGGGAAGTAAGCACCAAACTGCGTGACACGCCAGGTATGGGAACACATGGAGAGAAATATTGCCTTTCAGCGGGAAATGGTATACTCCAAAGCTCTGCTTTTAATATAAAATCAGGGCCTTCGGTGGTCATATCACTGAAAATACAAGATTTGAAAAAAATATTATTGTCTACGGGTGCTCGTGGGAGACAATTTCTATGGACTGGAATCTAGAGAATGCTAAAGTGATTCTGGTATTTTACTGACCTCTGCTGGTCGTTTTCTATCAAGAAAGTTAAATAGAGGCAGTTGCCAGAAAAATTTAAAAAAGAAAGTCCCTCAGCAGAAAGCAATTCTGGTATTTTACTGACCTCTACTGGTCGTTTTCTATCAAGACAGTTAAATAGAAGCAGTTGAACCGAAAAAAAGTCCCTACGCGGAGGCAGACAAGTCCTAGGGCTGATCTCCAGAGCCCACAAAGTACATACACATATAAGTATATACTAAAGTATATACAAGAGGTCTTGAATGCTCGACCTAAAAAGGGACACAAATTTGGATTCCTTTTGTGGAACAAATGTTTAAAAGGCCCAAGTGCGAAGTGCCCCAAACATCAAAAAATATGTCTCAGCAATGGGGTTGGGAAAGCCTCAGCAGCTAAAAGGTTAAAGCATTAAGTTGAAACATTTCACAATGGCCACTGCAAATGCATGTGCAAACATTGCTTTCCTGGAAGAAATTAAACACCATTTTAAGATCGCTACCTGCCAATCAATCAATCAGCAGGCAGTGCAGAGTTCAAGGGCATTTGGGGCAAGCACCCACTGGGGCACCTAATTTTTACTAAAGAGAGCAGAGAGTGTGAAACGAATTGGGGGAATAGGAAGAGCCAGAAAGAGACACAGAAAGATTGCAATGCAAGGTGTGACAACATTTGTGGAAAGATGCATTCCATCCAGTCAAAACATAATGAGGCTAAAATGCTCCTTGGGCATGGCAAACTCAAGATTGGGGAGAGCAATCATCAACTCAGAAGCTGGAAATGTAGATAGACAAGACAGCCATAAAACCATAATGCATGGCGTGGATACAAAGCTCACTCTAAGTTTACATTCCTTACCAAAGGTCTGTTTGACAGTTAATGCTGTCTGTAGGTGAGCCCTAAAAACGGAGGAAAAAAAGACAGGGGTGGAGGCAATTAGAAAGTGGGAGCAGGAGATAAGACGTAGAAAAAAAACGCAAGGAGGGGAGAAAAGAAAGCAAAATAGGTAGACGGGGGCAAAGAAAGAAAAGAGATGGAAGCAAAGAACATTGAAAGTATTGATTTGTGAAAGGAAGAAAGGCATTTTGGAAGAATAGAGGGGTGGGAAAATGGAATGGTGACCGAAAGATATGGTGAAAGAAAGGGTAGAAGTAGAAGAAAGAAAGGCAAAGGAAGGGCAGAATGTGAAAAGAATGGATGGAAGAGTGAAAAGCTAGATTGATAGAAGGGTGAATGAATTAATGGATGGGTAACGGGATTGATGTATGAAAGTATGGATGGATGGATGGAAGTGTAAATAGATGGGTGAAATGACGTATCGAAGGATGGTTACACAGTTTGGAAGGATCCATATTACGTCATGGCTACAATCATCTTTGAAAAATATATGTTTCAAATTCCTCAATTACCATTATATTGCTTATGTAAAGCTTTTTTTTTTTTTTAAATCCTATTGGTTAAAGACCAACCTACACAAAACCAAAATGAATAACAAACATACCACATCATATACATTTGACCAGGTGATATGTAATAGTACAAGGTTACTTAACGCTGCTTTCAATCCCTACATTTGAAGCATATTAAAAAGGAATAATGCATAGCTGTTCTACTGCATGTCGACTTTATTTCCCTTTCAACTGTCTCCCATGAGATAATTAGCAGTGAACATCAGTTAGTGGTATGACTAGTAGGATGACAGCGTCACAGCGGGAAATATCAGCCTCCGTGAGCTTGCCAAAAGCTTTCTGTCTTTTAACACTGCTATAGACCAAGATCAGATTGCTGGAAAAAACATAAGCTGACTAGCCAAGGCAGCTGACAGAACTGTGATGTCATCGGCTCCAACACACCTCTACGTGTATGCTGTAAAGAGGGCCGGGTTACAAGTCACCGGATGGTGGCGAGATATTTACTGCAGCCAGTATAAACCATTATCCAAGGGTGAGGGGTTGACCAAATGCAGTAAATACCTCCTGTTCCTAGTTTTTACCTTGGCAATAAAGCTTAGCTTGTGGAATGGGTATGTAGAGTTTCAAATTTCTGATACATTGCCTTTTTTCCAGGCATGTTCCTGGATTATCTTCGTCAGGTTGGATCTGCCAAAATATGTCCGGTGAAAACAGCATGATGTGATCATTATCGCACAGCAGGGAATCTCAATACAAAGGTAAACTCCTTGGACAGGGATCAGAATGTAATCCTCATCCTGCAGTCAGTGGCTAAGGCCTCATTCCTAACTGTGAGGTAAAACCTCACCAGAAATTGGCATCAGGAAATACTGACATCACGTGGTAAAATCCTCATGCAAAACCGGGATTACACGTACACACTGCTTTGTGCTGTATTGCCATTTCTGCAGGCAATAAAATGCGCAGTGTTGTTGTGCCAGATGTTAAAGCTTGAACAATTCACACACCTGCACGGGCACTTACTAATGGCGTTTCTCCACCAAACATAGATATCACCAACAGGACCTATTGTGAGCTGCCGTTGTACAGGGTTGAGTGAACTCTTAACATCAGAACAGGAAGTGCTCTTTCTGTATGTCTAAATACTTTGCCATGTAGATGCCACATGATGGTGGGCCCATTGTGGGCACACAAGATGATGTGGGCAATTTCAAGATGCCAACAGGAGTGCACATTGTACACGGCACAAGGGGTTCTTACCGAAACAGGTGTGTGGCATTCTAGGCTCATGCTCCTGTTGCCAAGAACTTCGGAATGGTATGATGCAAGGAGCTCTTGAGGCAGTTGAAGCTGAGCCTGCTCCCTGGCTGCTGTGCTGTTATGGATGGGATCCTTTTATTGGAATAAACCTAATTTGGAGACTCACTGGAGTGTATCACTTTATTACACTTGGCGACAGAGGATGGCTGACATTGCTTAAAAGGATCTCAACATCGTCAAACTTAAGCTCTTCCATAAGCTTAAGCATCAGTTCAAGTTTTATTTCTACGTTTGGACTTTCAACTCAAGGTACTGTTTTAAATATATGACTTTCTAGTCAAATGACTATTTACATTTATTAATTTCACGCTAAGGAGAGTGGGATTCCTTTCACAATAAGGAGAGAGTCATCATATTTTAATTGGCCTCTTATTTTGTATTTACGTGTAATTGTTACCCCCCAACGCTCCCAAGGGTGACTGATTCTTAATTGACTTCGCTCTCCGTCGAGTTGAAGCATCAGTGGCGCTGTTTGGGGATTGTGTTGTGTTCCCTAGTGCGAGGGATCTGGGATTCTCTCAGCGCGTTCATTTTGCAGCAAGTTGTTTGGCTTTGAAACTGACTCGCGCTCACGAGCGCATCTTACCGATTCATTTTTGCAGCGAGTTGTTTGGCTTTGAAACTGACTCGCGCTCACGAGCGCATCTTGCCGATTCCCTGTTTGTTTCCATGGAAGTCATCCGTCGCATTTGGAATCGTCAATTTCACCTAGATGCCGACGCAGTCACGTACCTTCCTATTGCGTGACTTTGCGTGGCGGCCATCTTAGGTGTACTTTTCTTCATTCAAGATGCTTCAGTATCCTTGCGGTGAGTTGAATACTGCGTATCTGTGATACGCACACATTGCCAATTCAAAGCTTTATCGTTGTTTTTCCTGCATGCTGCGTATCGCTTCTGTGATACGCACACAATTCATCTTCAAAGCTTTATGAATATGTGATACGCATACAATTCACTTTCTTCTTTATTAACCTCTGCGTGTCACTTCTGTGATATACACACATGTCAATGCCAGTGATTATATCTATTTTCTGACTGCATTCTTACAAGTGGAAAAGGCCTCTACAATTTTTGTTTTCTTTTCCCTCCATGACACACACGTTTTGTTTCTTTGCGTGTCATTTCTGTGGCACGCTCACAACTTCTTCAGAATTTTACTCATCATCTGTGATGTACACAAACTTTTCCATCACGTTTATTCTGCATTATATTTATGTAATTGGACATATTTGACCCTGACAAATTTGTAACCTAAAGTTATTTTTATCTAGGTGTATGCAAGGAGGTTTACACTTCTATTTTCACATTTTTGTTATTGTATATGAACCAATTTCAGTGAAAATCATTTCAAACTTATCTTCTTACTATTTGTGTCATTCACTTTCAGGTCACAATATTATTGGGTGTTTTATTTTAAGTGTTTATTACAATTTTAATTCCCTTCAAAAATGCAAAATGTTACTGCGCCTCCATTTTTTTTGTCATCCCCTGGTGATCCGCCTATTAGGTGGCAGAAGTGGCGCAAAGTCTTTGAACGATATGCCAGAGTGTGTGGATCATCTTTGAGCGCTGAAAGAAAAACAGCGTTGCTACTGCATTGTCTAGGGTCTGAGGGTCAAGAGGTTTTTGACCATCTTCCTGATATTCAAGATCGTGATTTGAATGAGTTTGAAATTTGCATAGCAAAATTGGACAAACATTATTTACCGAAGGTCAGTACCATTCTTGAAAGGTACCATTTTGGTCGCAGAACTCAATTGGATGAGGAATCTATTGAAAATGATATAACTTCTTTAAGAAAGTTGGCTTCTTCGTGTAAATTTGGCTCGACCCTTGATGAAAGGATTAGGGACCAATTTATGTTAGGATGTAACATTGAACGTGTAAGAGAAGAACTGTGGCAAAAGGATGAGCCTTTAATGGAGGTTGTTCTTGTTATTGCAAAAAGAATTGAACACTCTCTTAAGTGCGTTGAAGTCATAAAGAAAAATGGCGACAAGAAAGATAGTGACACTGTTCATCTGGTCAAACAACATAAAGAACAAAAAGAACATGAGAAAAAGAAAACCTATGTTGAGAAAAGTGGGAAGTTGAACTATTTTCAAGTCAAATGTTTTCGTTGTGGGAAAACAGGTCATTTAGCCAATGACAAACAATGTCCGGGGTGGAAAGTTACTTGCAGTAATTGTAAGAGAAAAGGTCATTTTGCTGCAGTTTGCAAAGGTAAAACGTATAAACGAAGGGTCAATGAGGTTTATGATGATGACACCTACTTGTACGATTCTAATGTTCAAGTAGATTGTGGACAGATATTATTACAAGTTACAGGAAATAATGAGAGAAAGAACTGTCCCACAGATGGAATCCTGGTAGAAGGCGAAAGTACCAATGTTTTGTTTGACTCAGGTGCTAAGATCACCATAGTCTCAAAAGAATTTTACCTAACTAAGGTTAAAGACAAAATCAAGGTGTTTCTACCTGACATTAGACCATGTGCATATGGGGGTGAACCAATTAAGTTGTTTGGATACTTTTGGGGACTTCTAGAATACAAGAATAGATTAATCAATGCTAAAATATATATTTCTCAAAAGGGAGATAGTATTTTGAGTTGGTTTCACCAGAGAGATCTTGGTGTAATATTAGACTCAAATGAATCACCTCCCATTAAACTAAAGGAGAACTTTTTGACTCATGTAATATCATCTATAGAAGGAAGTTCTTCTGAGGATTTCATGCAAATGTTGAAGTCAAGATTTCCTCAAGTTTTTTGCAACACTTTGGGATGTTTGAGAAATTACGTGCATCACATCCGCTTAGTCGAGGGTGTGAAACCCGTGTGTAGCAAAGTACGCAATGTGCCAGTGGCTGTTCGTGAACAAGTACAATGTGAGTTAGAACGATTGAAAGCTGATGGGATTATTGAGGAAGTGGAAGCAACACAGTGGCTTGCTCCAGTTGTAGCCTCTAAGAAGGCTGATGGCTCTTTGCGGTTGTGTGTGGACCTGAGAGAGTTGAACAAACATGTGGTAGTGGATCGATATCCCTTGCCAATGATCGCTGACATGTTAATGTTACTGCAGGGCGGCAAAGTATTTAGCACCATAGATCTTAAGTCTGCATATCATCAGATAAGGCTTGATGATGACTCGAAAGATCTTACTGCTTTTGTGACCCCTTTTGGTACATACCGCTTTCTACGACTTCCATTCGGGCTGGTATCAGCAGCATCGGTATTTCAGCGAGCCTTAGAGAATGTTTTGAAGGGTTTGACTGGTGTGAGAATATATCAGGATGATATATTGATTTTTGGGAAAGACAATGTAGAACATGATGAGAGAGTCTTAGAGGTAGTTAGCAGACTAAATGAATCCAATTTAACTGTCAAGATCGAGAAGTGCAAATTCAGGAAAGAGTCCTTTGATTATCTAGGTCATTCTATTTCAGCGGGTGGTGTGATGCCTAAAGAAGAACTGGTTAATGTGATTTGTAAACTACACTCTCCCACTAATAAGGAGGAATGAATGAGTTTTTTAGGAATGCCTGAATACTACAGCAAATTTATCAAAGGATTTGCTTCTTTGTGCGTTAACATGAGGTCTTTGTTGCGTAAGGGGTGTGAGTTTGTGTGGGATCAAGTTTGTGAGGATGAGTTTTGCACTCTTAAGGAGAGATTGAATGCTGCGCCCAAACTGAGCAGTTTTGGTCCCAAAAACAAATCTTTTCTGATAACGGATGCTAGTATGAAAGGTCTGGGCGCTGTGTTGCTGCAAAAGAATCAGGGTCAGGATGACATAATCTTATTTCTTTCTAGGAGTTTGCGGGGGGCTGAAGTGCGATATTCTGTGGTTGAAAGAGAGGCACTCGCCGTATATTGGTCCATCAAGAAACTTAAGAATCTATTGTGGGGTTGTGTATTGGAAGTCAGAACTGATCACAAACCATTGTGCAAATTTTTTTTTAAAAAAGGGGATTGATGCTGTGTTGAGTAGAATCACCAGGTGGGTTGTGTCATTGCAAGATTTTGATTTTGATATCAAATATTTACCTGGAATTGACAACAAAGTTGCTGATGCTTTATCTCGCCTAGTGGATGAAGATGAGAAATGCTCTACCCATGTTTATGAGCAAGATGAGGACATGGTGTGTGTTATTGAAGCTGGTAGCATTTCCAAAGAAAGATGGTTTGAAGCCCTAGGTAGGGATGATGCATTACTTAAGGTTTTGGAATGTGTAAGGACAGGGTGGAAAGCTAAACCTAGAGGCGAGGATGATTTGGAAAACTTTTGGCATGTCAAGGATCAACTTTCGGAGCAAGGAGGCTTACTTCTCAGAGGTTTAAGATTAATTCCACTAGCTACCATTAGAGGGGAACTGGTTTCGTTAGCTCATGCAGGACATCAGGGTATGTCAAAGATTAAGGAGAGGCTTAGGCTATCGTTCTGGTGGCCTGGCATGGATTTACAGGTAGAACGGAATATCAGGGATTGTGTACAGTGTGCATTAAGTGAAAAAGTAGCCAAGCCTAAGGTTCAACCCATGGTCATTAGAGAGTGCCCTGATGGTCCTTGGAAGGAAGTTGGTCTCGATATTGTTGGTCCGATTCGATCCTCTGGTACTGAGTGGTATGTTCTGGTTTTGGTTGATTTGTTTTCCTGATGGCCAGAGATAACCATTACACGTGGTGTGGAAACTAAACATGTACAAGCATTTTTGGAAAAACTTATAGCCAGGAAAGATATACCTAATACTATCCTTACTGATAATGGAGTACAATTAGTTTCCAGAGAGATGGAGCTGTTTCTGTGTAAGCATGGCATTAAGCATAAAAAGTGTTCTTTATACCAACCAGAGACTAATGGAATGGTGGAGCGTTTCAATCGGGTCTTAAAAGAGACCATTGAGATGGCAAAATCTGCAGGGTTGAATTGGCTGGAAGAAATTTGCAAGAAAGTTGAGATTTACAGATTGTCTCCCAATGCCATAACTAAAAAAACTCCCTTTGAATTATTCAGGGGCAGGCGTGCTAACAGATTGGTGTCTCCTACTTGGGTCAATGACATGTGTTAGAAATGGGGGTCTCTAGTTGGCAATGGCTGGCCACTGTCCAAGTAGGGACCCTTCTTCCTAAGTCAGAGTGAGAGGGCTACCCTCTTTAATACCCCTGCTCAACCCTGTGGTAACGTAGCACGAGCAGGTAGGCTTATCTCAGAGGCAGGGTGTGAAGCATTTATGACCATACACAGTAACACAGTGAGGAACACTACAAAGGGACACCACACAAGTAGTTATAAAAAATAAGTATCTTTATATAAAGGCAGATTTATCACAAGACCAATAACTGTAAAAGCCACAATACTGTCAAAAATAGGATAGCTGTTGAAGGGCTGTCAAAGATAGTTCAAAGGTTGCAAGAATAAGGTTCAAATTCAAGGCAGGGGTCTCTGCGCCCCTTTCTCGTTCAGAGGTTGCAAAAATAAGGTTCAAATTCAAGGCAGTGGTCTCTGCGACCCTTTCTCTCATAAGACTGTCAAAAATAGGATGGCTGTTGAAGGACTGTCAAAAAATAGTTCAAAGGTTGCAAAGATAAGGTTCAAATTCAAAGCAGTGGTCTCTGCGACCCTTTCTCTCACAAAGTACCTGGGTTTAGTACCAAAACCAACAAAATGTCGCAAAGAAGTGGTAGCGATGATTCTCGGCACGCGAGGCCGGCGATGCATTGAAATCCTTGCCGCAAGGGACAATGATGCGCCGATCTGCGTGATGCGTGTGGAGACACTGCGACCAACTTCTGCACGCTAGGCCGCCGATGCGATGACTTTCTTGCCGCGAGGGAGAAGTCGATGCGACAATCCTGTTGCGCTGTGCGATTGTGTTGCGATGCGAAGAGATGACGCTCCGCGAGGGAGCGACGAAATCCGGTGTGATGCGATGAAAATGGCGGACGCACGGCGTCCGCAAAGCGATGTCTTGAAGCGATGATTTCTTTAGGGGTTGCGAGCACTCGGCGACAGCAGCGCGATGATTTTTCCAGCGCGTCTCAGCTGCAGCGGCTCGCAAAGGGGCGTTAGCGATGGTTTCGTGTTGCGAGCACCCAGCGGCAGCAGCGCGATGATTTTTCCAGCACTCTCGGCTGCAGCGGCTCGCAAACGTGCGTTAGCGACGATTTCCAGCACTCTTTTCTCTGAAGCAAAACTAGAGGCCCTGGAACTCACAGGAGCCTCATCAGCAGATAGCAATCCTCGCAGGGAGGAAGCAGGAGGTTGGTGGTGGAGTCAGATGTGCCTGAGACTCCAGCAGGAGGCTAGCTCTTTTCCTAGCCCTTGGGTAATTGTTGTAACAAAAATAAAAGTTCTCTCAAAAGTTCCTTTTCCTCTTCTTCAAGGTCTAGTGGTCACTGCTGCAGGCCAGTGCAAGAAACAACACACAAGCACAAGGACAGTCACTTCCTGCAGATTCCTCCAGTGGCACGGACAGAGTTTCCTCTCCAGATCCAAAAGCAATACAAATTGTAGGGGTTTGAGCACAGATATTTATACCCCAAAAGTCTTTGTTCTCAGAAGCTACAAGTCACTGAACCTAGCCAGAACCAGTTCTGCTCAGGCCTGGAGCACTTTGTTTACCAGGCTGCATTCTTCCTTTCAGAAAGAGGGGTCTGCTAGCAGACACACAGTAGGAGGTGGAGCCAGCATTCACCTTGCCAGGCACAGCCCTATTCAGGTCAAGGAGTCACCCCTCCCCACACTCTAAATGCAGATCTCTCTATTCAACCCAGGTCTGACTCAGCCTGCCCTGCCCCTCTAAAACCAGACAGCCAATACACATAACAGCAGAGCACACTGGAAGGCTTAGGCAAGAAAATACCTACTTTCTAAAAGTGGTATTTTCAAACACAGAATATAAAAATAAACTTCACTAAAAGATGTATTTTAATATTCTGAGCTCAGGCATACTAAATTCGTTTTTCTACCATGTTCCTGGGGTCAGTTAGGACTATAGAATGTAATAGCCAAACTGCCCATTCTAGCCTATGAGGAACAGGTAGCCTTACAGTAGTGAAAAACGAAATGGGGTGTAATTCACTACCAGGACATGCTACACACACCAAGGCATGTCCTACCTTACACATACAATGCACCCTACCCTAGGGGCGACTTACAGGATGCCAAGGGAAGGTTCAGGGGCTAGGAAGTGGGTGCACTTCACAGCCAAGATGGCAGTTCTGGACTGCACACAGACACTGCAGTGGCAGGTCTGAGACACACTTTACAAGCTGCTTCTGTGGGTGGCGCAAACCAGCGCTGCATGCCCACCAGCAGCATTTGGTTTACCAGCCCTGGGCACACACAGGCCACACTACTAGGGACTAACAGGTAAACCAAATAAGCCAATCAGGGATATACCCATTCACATAGACATATTTACCAAGGGAGAGCATATGCACTTTAGCACTGAACAGCAGTGGTAAAGTGCCCAGAGTCATAAAACCAACAGAAACAGGTCAGCAAAAATACAGGAGGCAGGCAAAAAGTTTAGGGGTGACCCTGCAAAAGGGCCATTTCCAACACAACCTCCTTCCAGCCAAAACGCAGGGTAGACCAATCACCACTTTGATGGGCTTCCCTGCTTCGAGCGATAGAACACGGAACTGGCCCGCAACTGCAGGGGCATATGCCAGCTCTACTCCAATCTGAACCCTGGTGGATCCCTCTGTCCACACTCCCAGGGCCCACTAAGATAACCAATGGGGAACTCTGCCCCTCACCTGTGGACACCACCTGTGCAGCACCTAACCTTAACTGGCCCCCAGGTGTGTCCCAACAGATAAACAATAAGCCACAGTAGCCACTGACAGTAGTCAGGGATGAGACCCAGGCCTTATACCTCTCAGGGCTCACTAAGACAACCAATGGGGAACTCTTCCCCTTACCTGTGGACACCACCTGTGCAAAACCAAACCTTAACTGGCCCCCAGGTGTGTCCCAACAGATAAACAACAAGCCCCAGTAGCCACTGACAGTAGTCAGTGATGAAATCCAAGCCCTATACCTCTCAGGGCTCTCAAACTTTTGTGGCATCAGAGAGTGAGGGGCAGTAACCCCAGGTGTCTGGCACCTTTTGTCCACTCTCCCTCCTGTCAGGTCAGGTGACGCACCCTGACACTGACCCACCAGCCCTGGGCCTGTTCCCAGTGGCGGGGCCAGAGACTGGGGTGGGCTCCCCCACACCCGGTCCCTCTCTTTGGGGCTCGGTACCCTCCCACTTGGAGCGGTACCCCCTCCAGAATTGTCAGGGCACCTGAGGCAGGTGTCCTGCATAATTCACCCACCAGTTCAGGGGTTCTATCCTGCAACTGGTATCCCAGCATAGGGTCTGTACCCTTAGACGGGGCGGAGGTCAGGGGTGAGGCTGCCCTCTCCCCGCCCCCTTTACTGGGGCCTGGCACCCTCCCACCTGGAGAGGTGCCCCCATAACACAAACCGGGAGGGGCACTGTTAGCAGTTGCCCCTTCCTCCAGATCAGGGGGACACCCTGAACCTGGCCCCCCAACCTAGGGTCTGTACCCTTGGGCTGGGCCTGTGCCTGGCAACCCAGGACTTCTGGGGGCGTACACCAAGTCCCCCAAGGAAAATACACTCTTCCACTAGTTCAGGGCCCTGTCCCTGCAACTGATCCATCAACCTGGAAAAACCCTCAGGTGGTACTGGGGTCAGAGGCGAGGACTCCTCCCTCTGCACCCCCTTCCAGCATACTGCACCCTCCCACCTGGAGTGGTGCTTTTAGAAAAGAAAATGGTCGGGACACTGCTTACAGTTGTCCCTCCCTCCCGGTCAGACAACACCTGGACCTGACTTACCATCCCAGGGACCAACCGCTGTGGTTGAACAACTGCCTGGCCAACCAGGACTTCCTGGGGAGCACACAGGCCCCCTCAAGGGAAACACACCCCTCCACCAGTTCAGGGCCTGGACCCTGCAACTGACCTACCAACCTGAAAAACCCTCAGGTTGCACCGGGGTCAGAGGCGAGGACTCCCTCCCTCTGCACCCCCTTCCAGCATACTGCACCCTCCCACCTGGAGTGGTGCTCTTAGAAAAAATGGTCAGGACACTGCTTACAGTTGTCCCTCCCTTCAGGGCAGACAACTCCTGGATCTGACTTACCAACCCAGGGACCAACCCCTGTGGCTGAACAACTGCCTGGCCAACCAGGACTGAAGTGGTGTCACCATGGTCACTCCTCGGGGACTCAGCCCTTCTGACTGGCCCCTGACCCACTGGCTCTCCCACTGGGGACTCCTTCCCCCTTTCATCCCTCAGACTGGACTTCCGTACCCTCCCCTAGGAGTGGCACTGCCAGGCACAAGAACTGATGGAGGCCTGACTACAGGCACTCCCAGCTCACCTAACACTGGGGTACCCCCCACAATGGACGGTCCATCCAGACAGACTAGGCTCCCCACCTGGTGTTCCCTCATGGAACCATCCAGTCCTGGGGACTGAGGCTGGGGCACTTCGGGACCTATCCCAGTCTCACTCCTGCTCCCACGAGACAGGATGTGAGGCCCTACAACCTCCTCACAACAAGGGGACCCAGCTGTAACACTCCTAACCTTTCCCAGCACTCTGGGTTGGAAAACTTCTGAACCACTTCTCTTAGGGTCATTCCCTAATGCCTCTACAGAGCCTCTGGTACTCACCCAGAGGTCTGCCTCCTGCGCAAGTTCCCTAGGATCAGAGAACTCGCACTCTAACACATGTTGGTTTAGCTCTGGAAAATAGGAACTCACAATATGCTCTCCCACAATTGGATTACACAGTTCCACGCAGGTGCTAACCTTTACCTCACAATCCAGTGTCTCACACACGTACCCCACACCACTCTCTTGAAATGGGCGAGACATTAACTGACTGTCTCTATCACTCAACCCACACTCTTCTGGGCGGTCCTCACACTCATACACCAGGACTTCAACCACGGGGGAACCCCTCTCCCTGCACCTCTCATCCAGAGTCGGTAGAGTATCCCTCCTTTCACTAGGACTATGGGCCCCTGCGCTAGTTCCCCAATCCACCTCAGGGACACTGCATATTAATGGAGCTACCTCATATCCTTGAATCCCCTGGTGTAGATCAACCCCCTCCTTCAAGTCAGGTGCTACATCTCTGGGTGGGTGTACTACACTGTCATCACTATATACTTCAATTTTGCTGCCACCACTGGACCCCACCCTCTCTGGGGAATCCAGACAATTAAAACTGCGCTCCAGGGGTAACCTACCCTCTTGAGCTAACTTCTCCTTTTCTGCTATCTGCGCTAGGTGCGCCTCCAGCTGGGCAATCTCTATTTGGAGCCTCTCCAATTCCAGCTGGTACTCCCTCTCCCTCTGTCGGCCCAACTCCTCTGGGGACCATGAAGGGGATTGGGTGCTACCCTGTGCACTAGATCCAGCAAGGGACTCCCTACCTATGGGACCTTCCCACCTGTCCACCAACTCCTCTGGTGACCCTGAGGGGAATCTGGCACTACCATAGGCACTAGACTCATCAAGGAACTCCCCACCTATGAGATATTCCATAACACTTTCTTCCTCCTCTTCAGACTCTCCAGAGCCCCCCTCAGACCAACTACCCTCTTGGTAGGTGTACTGGGACTCCAAGAGTCTCCATCTGTCTTGTTGCCAAAGTCTCAGGGATGTCTGCAGGGATAGCTGAGTCTCCTTCCTACTCACTGCTAAGCCCCTCTCCTCACAGAACCCCCTTAGCTCCTCTAGACTGTAGGTCAACAGATCATCTATATAAAAGGTAGGTCTCATTTCAGCAAGACCCATTGTAGCAATATCTGGCAATATCAATAATAAAAAAAAAAATAGGCTTGCCCGTTGTAACAATTACGGGCAATATCAATACAGATAGAAGAAAACTTCTCAAGAAAATGTATGCGGGTAAAAAATCACCGGCAATATCAATCACAATATAGGATCCAAAAACTTTCAAAAATGTATGCGGGTACTATCACCGGCAATATCAATAAAAAATAGGCTTGCCCATTGTAACAATCACGGGCAATATCAATAACAATAGAGGATCCAAAAAACTCTCAAAACTGTATGCGGGTACTATCACCGGCAATATCAATAAAAAATAGGCTTGCCCATTGTAACAATCACGGGCAATATCAATAAAAGATAGAAGAAAACTTCTCAAGAAAATGTATGCTGGTAAAAAATCACTGGCAATATCAATTACAATATAGGATCCAACAATTCTCAAAAATGTATGCGGGTACTATCACCTGGCAATATCAATAAAACATAGGCTTGCCCATTGTAACAATCACGGGCAATATCAATCAAAGATAGAACCAAAAAAAAAACTTCAAAAATGTATGTGGTACGTTATGGTCTGCACTCACTAGTAGTGTACACTATAATTACTGTATGCGATCATAAATGCAAGTCCAGATCCTCACCGCTGACCACCAATGTTAGAAATGGGGGTCTCTAGTTGGCAATGGCTGGCCACTGTCCAAGTAGGGACCCTTCTTCCTAAGTCAGAGTGAGAGGGCTACCCTCTTTAATACCCCTGCTCAACCCTGTGGTAACGTAGCACGATTAGGTAGGCTTATCTCAGAGGCAGGGTGTGAAGCATTTATGACCATACACAGTAACACAGTGAGGAACACTACAAAGGGACACCACACAAGTAGTTATAAAATATAAGTATCTTTATATAAAGGCAGATTTATCACAAGACCAATAACTGTAAAAGCCACAATACTGTCAAAAATAGGATAGCTGTTGAAGGGCTGTCAAAGATAGTTCAAAGGTTGCAAGAATAAGGTTCAAATTCAAGGCAGGGGTCTCTGCGCCCCTTTCTCGTTCAGAGGTTGCAAAAATAAGGTTCAAATTCAAGGCAGTGGTCTCTGCGACCCTTTCTCTCATAAGACTGTCAAAAATAGGATGGCTGTTGAAGGACTGTCAAAAAATAGTTCAAAGGTTGCAAAGATAAGGTTCAAATTCAAAGCAGTGGTCTCTGCGACCCTTTCTCTCACAAAGTACCTGGGTTTAGTAGCAAAACCAACAAAATGTCGCAAAGAAGTGGTAGCGATGATTCTCGGCACGCGAGGCCGGCGATGCGTTGAAATCCTTGCCGCAAGGGAGGATGATGCGCCGATCTGCGTGATGCGTGTGGAGACACTGCGACCAACTTCTGCACGCTAGGCCGCCGATGCGATGACTTTCTTGCCGCGAGGGAGAAGTCGATGCGACGATCCTGTTGCGCTGTGCGATTGTGTTGCGATGCGAAGAGATGGCGCTCCGCGAGGGAGCGACGAAATCCGGTGCGATGCGATGAAAATGGCGGACGCACGGCGTCCGCAAAGCGATGTCTTGAAGCGATGATTTCTTTAGGGGTTGCGAGCACTCGGCGACAGCAGCGCGATGATTTTTCCAGCGCGTCTCAGCTGCAGCGGCTCGCAAAGGGGCGTTAGCGATGGTTTCGTGTTGCGAGCACCCAGCGGCAGCAGCGCGATGATTTTTCCAGCGCTCTCGGCTGCAGCGGCTCGCAAACGTGCGTTAGCGACGATTTCCAGCACTCTTTTCTCTGAAGCAAAACTAGAGGCCCTGGAACTCACATGAGCCTCATCAGCAGATAGCAATCCTCGCAGGGAGGAAGCAGGAGGTTGGTGGTGGAGTCAGATGTGCCTGAGACTCCAGCAGGAGGCTAGCTCTTTTCCTAGCCCTTGGGTAATTGCTGTAACAAAAATAAAAGTTCTCTCAAAAGTTCCTTTTCCTCTTCTTCAAGGTCCAGTGGTCACTGCTGCAGGCCAGTGCAAGAAACAACACACAAGCACAAGGACAGTCACTTCCTGCCGATTCCTCCAGTGGCACGGACAGAGTTTCCTCTCCAGATCCAAAAGCAATACAAATTGTAGGGGTTTGAGCACAGATATTTATACCCCAAAAGTCTTTGTTCTCAGAAGCTACAAGTCACTGAACCTAGCCAGAACCAGTTCTGCTCAGGCCTGGAGCACTTTGTTTACCAGGCTGCATTCTTCCTTTCAGAAAGAGGGGTCTGCTAGCAGACACACAGTAGGAGGTGGAGCCAGCATTCACCTTGCCAGGCACAGCCCTATTCAGGTCAAGGAGCCACCCCTCCCCACACTCTAAATGCAGATCTCTCTATTCAACCCAGGTCTGACTCAGCCTGCCCTGCCCCTCTAAAACCAGACAGCCAATACACATAACAGCAGAGCACACTGGAAGGCTTAGGCAAGAAAATACCTACTTTCTAAAAGTGGTATTTTCAAACACAGAATATAAAAATAAACTTCACTAAAAGATGTATTTTAATATTCTGAGCTCAGGCATACTAAATTCGTTTTTCTACCATGTTCCTGGGGTCAGTTAGGACTATAGAATGTAATAGCCAAACTGCCCATTCTAGCCTATGACGAACAGGTAGCCTTACAGTAGTGAAAAACGAAATGGGGTGTAATTCACTACCAGGACATGCTACACACACCAAGGCATGTCCTACCTTACACATACAATGCACCCTACCCTAGGGGCGACTTACAGGATGATAAGGGAAGGTTCAGGGGCTGGGAAGTGGGTGCACTTCACAGCCAAGATGGCAGTTCTAGACTGCACACAGACACTGCAGTGGCAGGTCTGAGACACACTTTACAAGCTGCTTCTGTGGGTGGCGCAAACCAGCGCTGCATGCCCACCAGCAGCATTTGGTTTACCAGCCCTGGGCACACACAGGCCACACTACTAGGGACTAACAGGTAAACCAAATAAGCCAATCAGGGATATACCCATTCACATAGACATATTTACCAAGGGAGAGCATATGCACTTTAGCACTGAACAGCAGTGGTAAAGTGCCCAGAGTCATAAAACCAACAGAAACAGGTCAGCAAAAATACAGGAGGCAGGCATAAAGTTTAGGGGTGACCCTGCAAAAAGGGCCATTTCCAACAACATGCAATCCAATTGTGATGTATACAATGAAGAGAAGGACTGGAGGTAGGCAGAGTCAAGGAGGATTGAAGCTCGTAAAGGGCTTTATGATTGGAGAAAAAGTGTAAAAAAAACTGTTGTGAAAGTCGGTGATTGGGTGTTGATAAAACAATCCTTGCCGGAGAGGTTTTTCTTCCACAGCGTTTCATAAACCCATACAGGTTATCAAAATATTTAATAATGCTGTAAAAACGTCTGATCATTGCATTTGAAACTTAAACAGAGTGGTTGTTGTTAGAGATGATTTGGTTCCTACTCATCCTTCTAACTTGGCTAACTGCTCTGGTCATTCAAATGGTTCCCCTGGGAGTTCAGGAGCCATTCGCAAGTCTGTGAGAGTGTCTTCTTCTCCAGCATATTTAAGAGATTACATTAAGTGAATGTCTTACTGTTTATTATCTGTCATGCCATCATTTTTCTCTGGCTGTATTCTTGATTTTAAATTATATTTAAAGTTTCTGTTGTTCTTAATTCAAGTCTGTTTGTAAGGAAGGGAGATGTGTGGCATTCTAGGCTCATGCTCCTGTTGCCAAGAGCTTCGGAATGGTATGATGCAAGGAGCTCTTGAGGCAGTTGAAGCTGAGCCTGCTCCCTGGCTGCTGTGCTGTTATGGATGGGATCATTTTATTGGAATAAACCTAATTTGGAGACTCACTGCAGTGTGTCACTTTATTACAAGGTGCCTGCAAGTATCACCTAGAGTTAAACCTGTAGCTAAAACAGTGGATCAAGTCAGAGGGTGGCACTTTAACTGTTAAGTTAGACCTAAATCATAACTTATATCCCATTCTGGTGTATAAATACCACAAGCTTGCATGGGCAGCATAGCACCTGCACCTTCTAAATAGGTGACAATCCTGCAGGGCTCAGATAAGTGGAATGTGTGTACATGAAGCAAATGCCAATCATCACATTGCTCTGCTGGTGACAACCAACATTCAGATGCAGAGGATTTTGCTAAGGATGAGGAATCCTATCATGAAGTGACCCAGTGTTGCCCCTACCACTTCTACCATCACTGCCACCACCACTGCTGCTAACACCACCACTGCCCATGACCACCCCAGTAGTGTAGATTGATATTAGGGAGAATGTGTAGCACGCCTCATGGGAGGTGGATTTACTCCCTATCACCACTAAGTGATCACTTCAGGCAGTAATCCATAATGGAGATTAGGAGGATCCTAGTCACCCCAAATGCCTCTTTTGTATCTGGCATGTGTAAGATATCCTACAGTACATGTCAAGGAAAAGGACAATCCTTGAGCCATTGTTTGCCAGCTAGCGTGAAAGTGCTAAAACCTGTGTCTTCGTAGAGATGCAGATGTAGAACGGGATCATTTTGAGGAAAGAGGCCAGGTCTACCCAGTGTTACAAGTTTGAAGCAAGTGCCAAGGGCATGTGACATTAACAGCTTCATGGGCCATTGAAATGGGCTTTTAACCATTTAAATTCGTGCTCGATCGTGTTGCATGTCATGATGTGTGCTCTGTTGTATCCATGCTTAGCAGTAGCTGGTGATCACAGACGGGTTACGATCCATGCCACCTGAGAATATATGAGCCACCTTCAGGAAACACATAGATGGGTACATGCAAGCACTGAAAATAAAAATACACATCTACATGCTAAGATCCATGTAATATTATTTGCTTGGACTGTACTCAATGCATGACCCATGGGTGCTGAAATATCACAAACATTATAGCAAGCCATTTATTACACACCCAAGAAATATTCCACACTGTATTGCTGTGTTGTTGTGCTGCATGACATTGGCAACAAAGATATTTGCTTAAACAATGGCCATCACTGTATGTAAAGTGGTGAGGTCATACTCACTGAGCAGATGATGTCACTGCTTGGTATACAGACTTATGCATACATTCCCCATTAGACCCTGAATCAACTTAGGTTTCACCAAAAAGCTGATGTAAGGACCTTTTTAAACAGCAGTCTCGATATATTTAATGACGTGTAAGAAATTAGGGTTATTGGCTGAGGGGGGTTGAAGCCCCACTCAGGCAACAACCACAATACTTGTCAGAGTTAACCACAAAGCCACTAAATTAACCTAGGCTTAACCCTTTGGTAGCTTGGCACAAAGCAGTTAGGCTTAACTGAGAGGCAAAGTGTAAAGTATTTAAGCAGCACACAAACCGTAAGAAATAGAAAACACAACACAAGAAAAATCCCAAACCAATTTAGAAAAATAGAGTACATTTTAATAATTAAAATAACAAGAACAATAAAAACCGAATTAGTAGAACCGGAGATATTCAATTTTTTAACATTTTAAGTAGATATAGCATCTAAAAGCACAAGGTTCCACACGCAGTCATCTGGTTGTGCGAAACTGGGGAAGAGACACAATTTTAGGCTGACCATGATGGCATGCATGCAGGATCCAGTGACCAGGTTAGTTCTGCTGAAAAAGTTACCTTCTCAATGTCTGGTGCAAAGAGTTTTGTTTGCAGTGGAGGAGGCCGCGAGGAGCAGGGAGAGCACACCAGATGGTCATCTCGGAAGCACGAAGAGCAGGCCAGGGTTGTGGATGGTTGTCGCTGTAGCACGAAGTTACAGTCGAGCATCACAGACGGTCATTGCTGGAGCTTGCCTTTGGTTGTCACAGAGGGGCTGTCGTTGCTGAAGTGCAGATCTTGCATTGCAGGTAGCCTCTGGCAGTCGCTGTAGGATGAAGAGTCAGGCTCACCGTAGCTTTGCGTTGTCAGAGCGAATGAGCCCATTTGCAGTCGTCAACAGCCCAAAACTTTAGTATTTCACCTTTCTTTACAGGAGGAGTTAAACTGATGCCAGCCAAGGGCTCAGGACATAGAGAGGCATCTCTTGGTGATCAGGAACTTTTTCGATCAGAGGCCAGCAGTGCTCAGACATATCCAGTTGCTGGTCTAATTGGAGCAGTTTAGCAGGGCAGTTACAGGGAGGACTCTGGAGATTGTTGGGTTCCTATAGCTCAGAACAGGAGGTCAGACAATTGACCCTTCCAGTCACTCAGGTTAGCAAGGCAGTCCTCTGGATAACAATGCAGTCCTTCTTCTGTAGTGTCCACAGGTCCAGGAGTGTACTAAAGAGTTGTTCTGAGGGTCTATTATGCATTTTTGGTGCCAGCATTTGAAGTGAGAGAGTCCATATGATACCCTCTCATCTGGCTCTGGAAAGTTCTTTCCTTCCCCTGCAAAGGCCCCAAGACGTTTGGGGTGACAAAACACTAGTGTCAGTTTCCTTTGTATGTGCTGAAGGCAAGCCCTTTGAAGTGTAAATGGGGCAGGGAAGAGCTCTGCCCCAGCCATCCTAGCTGGATGGCCCATCCTGCCAACACCCAGTACCCTTTTGTCACACTGTCTGGAAGAAATACCCCAAGCCCAAAAGCAGAGAAATTCACAGTCATGTTATCCAGAACAGTGGCAAAAGACACAAATGGTTAGGTAAGTAGCATTTTCAGAATTGTGACTTAAAATCTGACTTTAACATAAAAGAGGATTTCACATTGCAATTAGTTTGAGTATAAACAGTATATTTCTATCTGCTCCCAATCAAAAGAAATCACTTATGAAATGTAATAAGATAACCCATCGTTAGTCAATGTTTTTCACTGCTAGGACATATAAAACGTAAACCTGCATGTCCCACTTTTTAAATACAATGCACACTGCCCTATGGGTCTTTAGATCCTAACTTAGGGGTGATTTATAGGTAACAAAAAGAAAGGTTTAGGCCTGGCAAGAGGTTTATTTTGCTGGGTCAAAATGGCAGTTTAAAACTGCACTACGGGTTCCATCAGACCCGTGGTGTATGGTGGTAAACCTATTGAAGTAATAGAAGAGTTTAATACCATTCTTTCAAAGGCAATTCCACTTATGCTGTTGTTCAGGTCGCTAAACATGGTTCATCATTGCTGTGGTGGTTAAAACAGCAGAATTTGGGAATTACTCTAGACCCCAACAGCCCGGATCAGGTTCTGCTAAAGAAGGAGTTTTCAGGTGTGTGTGAATTGCGACTTTCTGAATGGGTGGTAAAATTTCCTAAAGTTTTTGTTTTCCTAAGACCATTGGAAAATTGGAGGGATTTAAGCACAGGATTCAGCTGAAGTCTGGGGCTGATCTGGTGGTTCATAAATTGAGGAGAGTTCCTCTTGGTATCAGGGCAGAATTGCGAAAAGAATTGGACAAATTGCAAGACAAGGACATTATAGAGTCCATAGAAAGCTCAGAGTGGTTGTCGCCTATTGTCCTAGCAAGGAAACCCAACAGAAGTTTGAGAATGTGTGTCGACTTTAGGGATTTAAATGCTAGAATTTGGGTAGATCGTCACCCTCTTCCCAACATAACAGAAATCTTGTCATTAATTAAGGGTGCCAAGTGGTTTTCTTCTCTTGACATGAGTTCTGCCTACCATCAAATAGTTCTGCATGAAGACTCTCGCCACTTAACATAATTTATCACGCCAGATGAGGCTTTCCATTTTAAGAGTATGCCTTTCGGGCTTGCCTCTGTGCCTGCTGTTTTTCAAAGGCTCATGAAAATGTTGTTGAAAGACGCAGAGGGTGTCCTGTGTTTTCAGGATGATGTGTTGGTGTCTGGGGATAACAAAATTTATGATGACAGAGGTTTGGCCCAGGTTTTGAGTGTTCTGGAACAGAAAGATATCACTCTTATAGCTGACAAGTATAAATTTGGAGTATCTGAGGTTAATTATTTGGGCCATAAGTTATCAGCATGGGCGTTGAACCTAAGGGCAGCTTAGTCAAGACAATTGTTGAGGCACCTGCTCTCCAAGGAAAAGATCAATTGAGATCATTTATGGGGCTGATGGAATTTTATTCCTGTTTCATTCCAAGATCTGTACAAAGGACACACGAAATGCGTCAATTGTTAAAGAAAAATGAAACGTTTGTGTGGAGCAATTTGTGTGAGCAAGAATTTATTGATGTGAAAAGAGAATAGCCAATTCTATTCCACTCAAACCTTTTGACACCAGGGATCCCAGCATGTTCATCACTGATGCTAGTCAATATGGTTTAGAAGCGTTATTTGCAAAGAAGGAATAGGAGAGAGGAAGTGCTTGCATTTGCTTGTCGCAGCCTCAAGGGTGTCGAAGCAGCGCACTCTGTAGTGGAACATGAGGTCTTGGTTTGCTGTTGGGGTGTGAACCATTTCCGACAATATCTGTGGGGCAGAGTTGATCATAAACCCTTAATTGACATGTTTACTAAAAAGAGTGCAGGTAAGGCAACCCCTAGGATTGTCAAATGGATAGAATGCAGGTGTACCGTTACAGGATGGAGTATACTCCTGGTATTAGGAATTTAATGACGGACAGTCTATTGAGGCTACCAGTGAGTTCCAGTGAGGTGGATCATGAAGTTATGGAGGAAGATGACATGGTGATTAGTGAGGTAATGAGTATCACCCAGAGTGCCATTTCAGAACCTGAATGGTTAGATGCCTTGAGGGGAGACACTACTATAACAATAGTTATGAATTATACCGATGAAGGATGGCCTAAAGGCAAACTTCAGGATGATCTTATTGATTCTTTTAGGAAGATTGAATCTGAATTATCAGTTGTGGGAGGTTTACAGAGAAAGTCTGACTTGTTAGTGGTACCCAGTACACTAAGGAGTAAGGTATTGGAAGTGGCTCACGAGGGTCATATCGACATGAGAGCGATGAAGAGAAAGGTGAGCGAATTGTTTTGGTGGCCGGGTGTGGACAGAGAGGTTAAGCAGTATTTGAGGGATTGCAAATCTTGTTTTACAAGTGACAAGTCACTGTTTCTAGTCCTATTGTTGCTGTCCCTGTTCCAGAAATTGCGTGGTCAAAGCTGTCCATGGACATAAATGGCCCAGGGGGTGTAAGCCATGGTCATGTTAAATATGTTATTGTGATAGTGGATTATTACACTAGATGGATGGAAGTAGCTTTGGTTAATAACATTGCTTCTTCAGAGATGGAGGATGTGATGAGAAAACTATCCTTTTGTGAAGGGGTTCCAGGTGAGATCGTTGCAGATAATGGCCTTCAGTTCATTTCTCATGACTTTGAAGCTTTTCTTTCCAGTTTTGGTGTAAAACACATTACTATCTCATTGTATCACCCAAGAAGCAATGGTTTGGTTGAGCACTGCCACAGAATAATTAACGAGAACATACAATTCCCTGTTGCAAGTGTTTTAGACTGGATGCAAGAGGTAAGGAATTTGATGTGGACTCTCCGTACTACACCCAATGCGGATACCAAGGTTTCCTCTTTTGTGTTGATGAAAGGGGAATTACCTGGGTCTCAATTGAATAGACTGTGGAAGAAGAAAAAGATGGATTCTGCAGAGGTTTTGCTTGGGGTTAATGAGAGGCAAAGAGAGGCTCAGAGCAAGTATACTACTTCGGGTGAAAATTCCATTTGAGGGAGCGAAAAGAATTAACCGGTTTTCTCCACTGAAGAGGGTGGTTCGGGTTGGTAAATCTTCAGTAATATTGGAAGATGAGAAGTGATGGAACAAAGGCAAGTTATCTGTTGTTCGCAGGAAATGTAATCCTGAAGCTTTGTAGTAGAAGCACAAGGTGATGTTGTCCTAAGGAAGTCAAGCAGGAGTACCAATCTGCCTCCACGACTGCAGGATTATGTTTGTGCTAAGGAAAGACATATAGTATGAATTTTGTTGTATATGTGCATATATATATATATATATATATTAGGCCTGGGCAGAGTTTGCGGAGATCCGCCATTCAGAACTCCACGAAGTGACCCAAAAATCTCCACGCACTACGCAGAGTTCCGCCGGTGGAGTGCTTTACATCACGGCGTTCGGGCTGATTTTTAGTGCCGGGTGTTTGTCCTGCACTGTAAAATCAGCAGGAACTGCACCTTGAGGGTGCTGCTTCTTTCTGCTGCTCGAGTATATATATTCTACTCGAGGGGCAGCTTCCTCAGCGCGAATGGAAGCTTTCGCAATGTGAGCCGTAGCAACCATCCGCGACCGCCCGTGTTGAGAAATCTCGCCAGGAGGTAGTATGGAGTAAGATTTTCCTTGCTCGCGCGCCAACTTAACATTGGCGAGATCGAGCAAGAAAGAAATTCCGCTCTGCTATGCTCAGCTTAGCTTTTTCGAACTCTGCGCTCAACACAGAGCATTTCACCCCCAGACCTAGTATATCCATCCATGATGAGTAGTTAGTTATCCAAATGTTATTAGAAAACATGGTGGAAGATGTGTTGGGTTCTCTGATTTGCATGCCTTCTAGGATGGAATCCTTCATGTGTGATGTCAAGGAATGTATTTTTTTTTTAATATCTTTTTATTGGCTTTTTTTAGTTAAGTAGCAAATTATTCATAGCAAGGCGATGCACAATGAAACTCAATGATAAAACAGGAGAAAAGGGAAGGGTAATTACAATAGTGTACATAGTACAGTAGGTATTCATATTTGGGATTTTTTCTCCATTTTTGGGGGGTAGCTACTAAGAGTCTACTAACCCTCACACCTATGTAATACCTACAAAATACAGCACATTGCCTCATCTATAGGCTGTGTTTCGGGGGAGCCCTCTAGGATTGTCACTTAATATATTTCTTACTGTATTACAATATGATTGTTAGACCTGGCACCATTGGCGTGGGTCTCCCTTCTATTTTTTGCTGTTGCCTCCTGTGTTTTGCTATGTTTTTGCTGGTCTAGATGCTTTGGGCACTTTGCCACTGCTATTCAGTGCCAAAGTGCAAGTGCTCCCTATTGTAAATTGTTGTTATGGATTAGTGATTCCATGATTGGATTATTTGATTTACTTGTCAGACCCTAGTATTTATTTATTTATTTTTATTTAAAGAGTTTTATATAGCGCTGGCTAGACCCGAAGGTATCAGAGCGCTTTACATAAGGTTCCACATAGTTGCAAACTTACATCAGTTACAAGTTACCAATGATACCAGTAAAAACATTTAAGGAGCATAGAAGAAAAGGAAAATGGAGTGAGAAGGGTAAGGGGGTAGGGAAAAAGGGGTAGGGTATAGATATGACGGAGAGACGAAGGGAAAGTCTGCCCAAGGTCCGGCTGGGTAGGTGACGGCCGAGGGGAATCCGCAGCCCATCTCCTCTTCAGCTATCAGGTAGCTCCACCGGGCATTGGTCAAATAGCTAGGTCTCAACAGAAAAACATTAAAGGGATAGAAGGGAAGAAGAAGGGAGCATAGAGGGGGAAGGGGGTAGTGTGAAGGGGTAGGAGGGAGATACGACAGGGAGACGAAGGAACGTCTGCCCAATGTCCGGCTGGGTAGGTGACGGCCGAGGGGGATCCACAGCCCGTCTCCTCTTAAGCTAACAGGTAGCTCCACCGGGCATCGGTCAAATGGCAGGGTCTCCACGGTCGAGGGAAAGTTCTTAGAGTACATGTCCTTTTCAATCCTGCAACACGTAGTGTGCTGCGCCACACATCCCCTCTGAGTTCCAGGGTGGGCAGCATGTATTTAAGTTCTCTCTGTGAATGGCAGAGCTCGGCCTGTGTGCGTTACCTGCACAGTGCACAGTGTCACTGATCCCTCGCGCAGCTCAAGGAGGCAGTCTCCATTGATAGTATGGATGCGGGCATGCAGTGGTGGAGGCCGGTTAGTGAGGTTCTCGTCCCTACAGCTGAATGCTTCTAGTTGATTGCTACCGCCGTTACTAGACATCGTACGGTAGGAGCCGGGGAGGGCCACGCTGCGCCACCACAGCTGGTGCTGTCCTGCTCACCACGTCCACCAAAGCTTGGCCTCTGTTAATGATCCCGTCTGTTGGTAGCAAAAGTGGAACCCGTGTCACAGCGAACGTGATCAGTATGGCGCCAGCATCAGGCACATGGAGTTATATGCTCAGCTTGTGTGATACAGCGATGAAAGTCGAACCCGCGGTATGTGGCGCTCGCCGCTCAGGAGATCAATGTCATTATTGTTTCAGGCGTCTAGAAAATTGACAAATGTTTATCGTACCTGTGAGATTAGTCGCCCAGTACGTGTTGCTGAATTTGGCCGCCCGTTCTGAAAGTCGTATCGTCAGCACATTGCAGGGAGATGGTCTCGAGGATAACGGCATGGGTCGCTATGGCGAGCGGTAGGTTTCATTTGCATCCGGGCCTCTCGACTCGATGCTCCGTGGGTCTGCTCGCCATTGGAGCAGAGTCGTGTTGTGTGTTGTTTTCGCCTCCGCCGTTGGAACCGCAGTGTTCAGTTGAGCGCCACCATTTTATGTGCCGGAGTGGGGGACCTTTTCAGATGCGTGCTCCGTTGTAGTCGGGGTTGATTTGAAAACCAGTAATGGGGGGGGGTGATGCATCCATCGGCTCACATCACTCTGCAGGGGCACCCTAGCGGGTTCGGTGCAAATCGCAATCTCCCCGCACCTAACCTCAGGATTGCACCGAGTCAGACCGCCATCTTACCCCCATCAGCGGGTCGGAGCCTCCGGGCTTATTTTCTCTGCAATGCGGGCGTGTTGGAAGGTTCCGAAAGCATCTGCCTGTTGCTCGCGGCTTTCGATTGCCAAATCTGCGGTCAGGGTGCCGCGGTGCTTGGAATTTCCGCTGATATGCATATCCATTGTCACTCCGGCCAGCAGAGCAGCGCTAGTGCGCAGCCATCTTGCCTGGTAGTGTAATGTCCACAGTGCACCGTGTGTGCCCAGGGCCTGTAAATCAAATGCTGCTGGTGGGCTTGCAGCACTGGTTGTGTCACCCACAGAAGCAGCTTGTAAACTATGGCTCAGGCCTGCCATTGCAGAGCCTGTGTGCAGTCTGGGACTGCCATGTTGACTTGGCAAGTAGACCCACTTGCCAGTCCCCAAACCTTCCCTTTTCTACATGTTAGTCACCCCTAAGGTAGGCCCTTGGGCAGGGTGCATTGTATGTGAAAGGTAGGACATGCCCTGATGTGTGTGGCATGTCCTGATGGTGAATTACAGCCACGTTTTTCACTATTGCAAGGCTACCTGCTCCCATAGGACAGAATGGGCAGTTTGATTATAACATCTTATAATCCTAACTGACCCAGGGAACAAGTTAGAAATTCGAGTTTGGTATGCTTGATGTTAAAATACATCTTTTAGTGTGGGTGGTTTTTACATTCTGTGTTTGAAAATACTACTTTTAGAAAGTAGGTATTTTCTTGCCTAACCATCCAGCTTGCCTCTGCTAGGTTGTGTATTGCATATCTGGTTTGTGAGTGACAGGAGGGCTTGGGCTCCAGCAGTCTGAAGGGTTAGGGCTGGGCTGAATAGGACCTTGGCTGAATAGAGAGTAGGGGGCGGGGATTTCCTTTCACTCCCCTGAGCCCTCATAGAATAGAGAGTAGGGGGAGGAGATTTCCTTTCAGCTACCTGGGCCAGGTCTGCTTTCAAAAATGCTGTCTCCATCTCCTGCCAGGAAGCTGCACAGAACTGGTTTTGGCTAGGTACAGGCACCCTCTGCCTTCAGAGGACCAATGATTTACTAGTATAAATATTGGGGCCCAGACCCCAAGACTTTAGATCACTTCTGGGAATCAAGACGAACCTTTGCCAAGGAGAAGAACCAGGAAACTGAAGGAGGAGACTGCCCCTGTGCTGTGTGCTGTTGGGGTTGGCCTGCAGTGGTTACTTTATTGCTAAAGAAAGGAGAAAGGAACTTTGTGTGTACTTTCATCATCTTGAAGAAGATCTCCAAGGGCTTGAAGATTGAGCGTGCCTCCTGCCTGAAGTCTCAGGGATACAAGACTTCACCAACCAGCTCCCTGAATTCCCTTGCTGGGAATTCTACCTGCAAAGAGGTGCCTGCTGTTGTGTTGGCACCTTTTGAAGACTGCGTGTCGCTGGGAGCTGGAAGCGCGACTCAACAAAGGAGAAGCATGTCGCCGCCGCAGCAGTTGCCGTCGCATCGCCGAGGAAGCGTGCCGCCGCCGCAGCTGCTCGCATCGCATCACCGGAGAAGCGTGCCGCCACCGCAGAGGTCGCCGTCGAATCACCGGAGAAGCGTGTTGTAGGGCCTGTCGTGCCTCAGAAGTTCACCGAGTCGCCGCACGGCTGTCGGGCATGCACGCATCGCATCTACGTTGTTGCACCGTAACCAAGACGCCATTTTGTTGCATCGCACCGGATCGTCAACGCATTGAGGTGCCATCTTGTCGCATCGCTCCGGATCACAGTAAGAAACCGATGCATCAACTCCCGACACAGTAAGGAAGCTGTTAGATTTGGGGGTGTCTAGTTGGCAGAGGTAGGTACCTTTGACCAAATAGGGACCCTTGCGTCTAGTCAGGGTAAGAGGGTACACTCCTAAAATAACCCCTGCTCACCCCCTTGGTAGCTTGGCATGAGCAGGCAGGCTTATCTCAGAGGCAGTGTGTAAAGCATTTGTGAACACATACAGTAATCAAGTGACAACACTACATATGGACACCACACCAGTTGTATATTAAAAATAAGTATCTTTTATATAGATTTAACACAAGACCACAAACAACAAAAATCCACAATACTGTACTTCAAAAATGGTAGAATTAGCTCAGTTCTCTTTAGATGGTAAATGCGACACTTTGAGTTCAATGTACCTTTGGATGTGTAACGCTATACAACGAAAGTGTTGCAGGGAAGGTGATGCGTCGGTTCCTTACACGCAAGGCCGGTGATGCGTCGGGTCCCTACTGATGCGTAGGGGATGCGTCGGTTCTTCTCGGCGTGGGGAGGTGATGCGTCGGTTTCTTACTGCGCTTCAGTGGCGATGCGACCAGCAACGCCATGATGCGATGAAGATCCGGTGCAATGATGGCGTCTTCTCCTTGATGCGACACGATGCGTGCACGCCCGACGGCCATGCAGCGACTCAACGATTCTTCTGAGCCGCGACAGGCCCTGCGACACGCTTCCAGGTGATGAGGCGGCGTCTGATGCGACGTCGATCCTCTTCTCCGGCGATGCGAGGCGCTTCGGCAACGATGCGACGGCCGTGCGGCGACTCAACGATTCTTCTGAGCCGCGACAGGCCCTGCGACACGCTTCCCGGTGATGCGGCGGCGTCTGATGCGACGTCGGTCCTCTTCTCCGGCGAGGCGCTTTGGCAACGATGCGACAGCTGCAGCATCGGCGACACTCTTCTCCGTTGATGCGGCGGCATCTGATGCGACGTCGATCCTTTTCTTCGGCGATGCGAGGCGCTTCGGCTGTGGCGGCGACGCTTCTTCTTCGTGAGACGCGCTTTCAGCTCCTTGCGACACGCAGTCCCTCAAAGTCCAGCACAGCAGCAGGCACTTTACATAAAGACTCTTGGGGAGCTGGTTGGTGAAGTCTGTTGTCCCTGAGACTTCAGCAGGAGGCAAGCTCTTCTCTCAAGTCCTTGGAGATCTTTTACAAGTTGATGAAAGTACACACAAAGTTCCTTTCTCCTTTCTTTGGCAGTCAGGCAACCACTGCAGGCCAATCCCCCAAACAGCACTCAGCTTAGGGATAGTCTCCTCCTCAGTTTCTCTGGTTCCTCTCCTCAGCAAAGGTTCTTCTTGTTTCCCAAAGTGATCTAAAGTTCTGGGGTTTGGGTCCCCTCTTTTATACTCATTTTCCCTTTGTTCTCTGAAGGCAGAGAGGCCTTTGCCTAGTCCAAACCAGTTCTGGTCAGACCTGGAGCACTTTGTTGACAAGACTCCTTCTTTCCTTTCACAGTGTAGGCCAGGGACATCAGACGCACCACAGGAGGTGGAGCCAGCATTGTGGAGGGAAGGCACAGCCCTATTCAGGTCCCAGGTGCAACTCCTCCCAACCATCTCCATGCAGATCTCTCTATTCAGCCCTGTGCTGACTCACCCTGTCTCCTGGAATCCCCCAGCCCCTGTCACTCAAACTCCAGACAAGGAATACACAACCTAGCAGAGGCAGGCTTGGATGGTTAGACAAGAAAATACCTACTTTCTAAAAGTGGTATTTTCAAACACAGAATGTTAAAACCAACTTCACTAAAAGATGTATTTTATCACTCTGAGTTCAGGCATACTAAACTCGAATTTCTACCTAGTTCCCTGGGTCAGTTAGGATTATAAGTAAGGGTGGGCGGAATTTGCGTAGTCGCGTTACGCAAATCTCCGCGAAATTGCTAAAAATTTCCGCGAGCACGCGGAGATTCTGCGAAATCGCGGAATTGCTGGTCCCGTCCGTTCGCAATGTGTTTTTGCGTGCTCGCGGGGAAATATATCGCTAACTTGCCCATGCGGTCGCTAACGGGCGCGGCCATCTTGTTTTCACTTGTCCCGCCCGCTCGCAATGGTATTTCCTGTTCCAAGTCGCGTATTGCATGCTCCTGCCCGCTCGCGATGCTTATTTCCAGTTCCGGGTCGCGTATTGCATGCTCCCGCCCGTTCGCGATAAGGGTTTCCTGTTTGGGAACGCGCATTACGTGTTCGCGACGCTTTTTGCGTGCTCGGGGGGGAAATATCGTGCGAACTTGCCCATGCGGTCGCAATGGGCGTGGCCATCTTGTTTTTCAGTCTATTGCTATGGTTCTGGGCCTGCTTTTCAATCCTCCCTCTATCTTTTCAATCCTTTGTTTCTGTAAACTTTTTTGGGGTCTTTTTTATTTATTATCTATCTCTCTATTTTCCTTATTCTATATTTTGATTTTTTTCTACTTTTTGTGTGTTTTTAACTACTTTTTCACACTTTTTCTATTACCTGCTTTTTCATTTCTTTTACTTACTTTTTTGTAATTCCTACCTTTTCTTTTCCGTCCCCCGCCTACCCAGAACCATGGCAAAGGGCCACAGCCACAGGGCTCGAAGTCGGAGCCAGAGCCGCGACCGCCTTCCTTGCGGAAGGCGGCGCCAAGAGGGGTGCAGGCACGGGCCTTATTTAATGAGTCGGAGGTGGCCGCTCTGTCTTTTTTGTTCAGCGCCACATCCCCTTAACCCTGGCAGCAGGCGGCATGCCTGGGTCCGGGTACGGGCTCCGGGAGCGTCGGCAGCGGTGGGGCAAGGTGCGTCGGGCAGTGTTTCGCTGCTCTGGTGTCCGGCGCACCAATAATCAGCTGACGCACCGGTGGTCCGATATTCTGGACCGGGAGCAGGACCTGCTGGACCTGCTAGGAGTGGAGGTCCCGGGGCTTGGTGAGTAGCTATTTAATATTACTACTTTGTGTTCTGCTCTGTGTTATATATTGCGAATATATATTTTTTCCGACCAGCAAGAATGCTGCTGCTTACATTGCAGGTAAATTACGTTTACAAATCTGTGATTGTTATGACACAGGCGCTCGGCGCTACTAATCTTACTTGTTTGCAACTTTGCGCTCGCTTGGCCTGATGATTATGTAAGAGTTTACTTTAGAGAACTTAAGTGATGTAATGCTAGAGAGAGTAGTCCTTCCTTTGTCCTCCTGCCACTAAGAAGGGATAGTGGTGGATTGATAGGTTTAGTTACTTATTAGTTGGTAATTTGTAAGTGGTGTGGGTGACGCATCCTCTGTCATGTCACGTGCTGCTGAGTGCTGCTTACCCCAGTCCTTCGCAGAACCTTTTGTAGTTTGTTTTCTGAGTGTTAATAGGCTTATATCATCACTAGCAGAACATCAGCAGCAACCAGCCAACAATTTGGTGTATGCAAAAATGTATGCATGTGTCCTCCATCTATGCATTTTTGAGGACTAAAATAAATGGAAATGCAGACTTACTGAACAATTGGCCCGTCTGGATTGGAATAGGTGGGCTAGGTCAGGTGGTAGTTAGACTTGCTAGACGGTCCGTGAATCTCGCAATACTACCAGTCGATCAGATAGGTCAATTTTATTGCAATTGTTGTTACCAAAAAAGTTTTTGGTGCGTATTTTAAAATATTTTATTTATTTCACACCAAACTTTAATTTTTGTCTCTTTCTTTATGAAATCTTACATGATCAGCAGCACCCAGGGGCAAGAAGACGGGGTCGCAGGCGGTGGGCCATGAAGATCAACAAGATGCCTCCCAGGGACAGGACCGCTCCTCTATCGAGGGCTCTGCTGCTGGCCCCAGTAAGTCCTCCAGTGGTTAATATTATTAATTAGATTTCCCAAACTTTTCCTGCACCTTATTTTTTCCGAACTATTATTTAGGTATCCTCCTAATTCGAATTTTGACAAAATCTTCTTTGCTCTATACTATCTGTTTCAAAATTCTTGTTATCCCTGCCTCTAACTACGTCTGCTATGACTCTCTTTACTACTACTATTAGTCTGTCTGTAGCTAAGCTTGCCCAGTTGCCCACTCTTTATTTAAAATATTTTAAATAAAACTCATATTCACCAATAGCTATAGCCATTGAGTCCAGTCCTTTGGGTTGTCCTCTTCTACTACTTCTAGTCTTCTTATTCTTGATGCTTTTCGACAATTCCCACCAAGAAAATGCCCAACCACATTTTAGAATTTTAGATAGGATAGGACATACTACTACTGTTGTAGGGATTCTGCACATACAGAACTTTGCACAAGAAAATAGGACGTTGGTGATGGGAGGTTGGACCTTCCTCACACTTCAATCAGAAGCCACCACAATCCCCTGACCAACTAGTTATAGTGTCTCATTACTCCGAAACGCCCCCCCCAAAATACCCAATGAGTAGACAACCCAGACAACATAACACTCCCAACCTCTGTCGCGGAAGCAATGCACACCTTTTGCTCACTCTCTCGTGTAAGTCCACACCAAATACCACCGAGTCTATGTAAGTTCAAAAGGTTTATTTTTATTTCCAACTGACAAGCTCTGTACGTTGTATAATGCAGCAGCAACAGCAAAATGCATAAGATTAAAACAATAAACATTGTTACACTTAGTTAGACTTACAAGTTACTTACAACTACAAGTCCATAGAAGCCAAAAGGTGAGATCATGATAACTGAACAGTGGTGGAAGAACCACCCTCCCCTTGGTAGGAATCTAGTTTATATAAAATTATAAATGGAGATGTGAGAATTCTGGGGAGCCCTCACCTTAGAAGAACCTAGTACTGGTTACATCATAAGGTCTGCAAAGCTCTGGTTCTTCGTATAAGGGAATCTTCCGTCTGTAATGAGAAAAATAGTGCGCGTTAGTATAGTGCAAGCATTTCTCAGTCGTGCCAAAAAGTGCAGTTTTTTTATGGATAAGCAATATGGACTAACACCAGAACTCCATAACAAAGTCGGTTGTTTTTCGACCTTGTACGCAGCGCTCAGACAGTAGCAGTATGAGCTCATGTGGGCTCAAAGGCGTCTTTCACAACAAGCTGCGAGGTAACTTGCGCAAAAATAAAAGACAGAGCTAAAATGGTTGCATGGCTCGGGGTAACTTAGCAAAGACTAGAATGACCCTAGGGACCATATAACACTACCAGTGTCTACTCTACTACCTGATTTATACTAGTGATGTATGTTGTATATGTATTATGTATGTATTAACTTTTTTTCATTCTTGCTAGTCAAAAATAGGGGAGGTGTATATGGCATCTGAAAAATGTGTAATGTTTTTTCTAGGCGTACTACCGACCACCAGTACCGGGGCCAGCGGCGAAGGTGACGCGGCCGCTGAGGGTGCAGGCGATGCGGCAGTTGGAGGAGCTGCAGGGGGTGAGCCAGCAGCAGTGGCGGGCGGTGGTAAGTTATATTCCTAATCCTTACTTATTGACATTACACTCGCTGCAAGGGTGTAATGTGTACTGTACTGTTGAGACTTAAGTAAGAAGTTGTTGTGAACGGTTGAAGAAGACACCCTTTACTTAGCATTAGCAATAGCATTAGCGACGGGAGTGTACTCAGAGTAACCAATGGCCTCTTCTATCGGACTTCAACTCAGCTGTGAAATTTGTATGGAGAAGACAAAGTCTGATCAGATGACCTTGATGGATGGGTTGAACGAAAAGGGAAAGAAGGGTGGAAGGAGGAAGGACGGGCGAGATTTTATATTTATGACTGGCAGAGAAGGATACGTGGGATGCATGCATAGGTGTGTGATATGAATCAGATGCATGGGTGGTGGAATGCCTGAAACTACCACAAATGTTCGAGGCCGAGGTAGTGGGAGGATAGATACATACCACAAATGTTACGTACTGTGCTTGCTAGTGCTACTGTGCCACTATGTGTAGAATGAATTTGTCTGACTGCTTTGCTAAGAGTATATTTTACAATAGTCTTGTTTTTCTTCTTGATATAGCGAGTGCGACTCCTTCCAAAGGTAAAGTGGACAGGAAGGAGTTGGCAGCCAAGGCCCGGCGCCGGAAGCTGGAGGCCATACAGGCCGAATAGCAGCGGCTGGTTCTTCTGGAGGAGGAGGAGGAGGCGGCGGCAGCAGCTGCAGCCTCCTCCAATGCCCCGGGCCCCAGACACCCCCCTAAAGTGTTACGGCGCCACCGCCTGTCAGCCGCCCGCCGCCACACAGCAAGAAGCACTGCTGCCCCCCCCCTGTGGATGCAACTGCCGCGCGCTGAAGCACTGCGTGGCCCGCCTAGAGGAGCGCATCCGTGTCCTGGAGAGGCGAGCCCGCTGAGACCCCGTTTATTTATTGCCCCTTTTTTATAGCTTCTTTTGGTGGGTGGGAATCGGGCGTTGGGTTTTGGACTTTTGGACATTTGTTGGACTTTTTCGTTCCAGGACATGAACATTGGTTGGGGTTAGGGAGAGGGGTGGGTCAGGTGTTGTGGGATTTTTTTACATAGTTTATTTTTGTTAGGGTATTAAATTACATATTTAGACTTTATACGATGTGGTTAATGTTTTGTGGGTGGGGTTACTGTTTTACGTCACACGGTTTCCTTGCTGGTGCAGTGCCACAGCCAGTGTTTGATTTAAATAATTGGCTGAGTTACTAAGACACAGACAGATGCGGTACCCCTCACTGAGGGACTTGTCCTACTAGTACTGTCAGTCTCTCCTCCTAATCTATGCATTCTGCAACTGGACTCAAAGGGGTGTGTGAAATAGAATTAGTGAAAAAAATTCTGTTATTAATTATGCCTCCCCCAAACTTCTTCTCTTACCTGTGCTTGATGTTTAACTTGGGCACGCCGATGGCTGCATGGTGATGATGGTTTTCTTTCCCAACATGCCATGGTTGTGGTGGTAGTAGTAGTAGACCCTGGCAGTTTCACTTGCAAATAAAAGAAAATGAGACAGTCAGTCGCCTGAGAGAGACTGTGGGAGGAGTAGAAGAACGAAGTACAGTACGGAACTTACTGCCAAACAATAATATGCCAAAATACAAGGAAACATAATGGTTGCGGGGATAGCCTAGTACATAGAGTTACAAACTATAGCTGTGTCGAGTCACTCGACTAGGCCTACAGTACACCGTGACTCGACACAAGCGTAACCGTTAGTGCTGTTTCGGAGGATGACAACAAATCCAATCTATGCCGGCAATTAATGTTGATGGATTAGGTTCCTTTGGTAAAAAAAAAAAAATCGCAAATATACTGCTCATAGGAGGGTGGGCAAGCAGAAGATCCGCGCCCTGCCTTGAAAATGCATTTACGTTGCTTTAGCCACATCCGCCCGAGCAAGCGTGTGATAAATTATTGGTGTACATTTAATTTAGTCACACCTCAATAAGTCACACAGCCCGGGGGAAGAGGGTTAGGGTTTGATGAATGGTTGGGAAGGGGGGTTTTGGGAAAGGTTTGACAAAGAAAAACAGTACGCATGGACAACAACAAAACACAATCTTGGCAGACAACCATATCCATAAATCAGTTAAGGGAGAAAAAGGAAATGCATGCATGATGATGATAACTTGATGGTTAATGATAGTACTTACTAACTACTACTACTAGACAATTAGACAGTACAGGGCAGCAGTATATTATGCAATTTGCCTTGCCTGTCTGCCCTCAGAGAGACCCGAATTACATTCAGTTTCTGTTGTGTTGTACCGGCCCGGGCTTAAAGATAGCAAAGAAAAGCCAAAAATTGCTGTAGGGATGAATTGAATTATAAGCAGAGAGCAAACATAACAACAGCAACACACAGTAGTAATGATTGAAGACCAAAAATGAATCAAATTTAAAAGATGATGAAAGTTGATACTGTTACTGTATGTTATCCTGGTTAAAATGTGGAGTTGCATCTCGGCATTCGTCTTGGTCCTCCCTTCCATGGACGCTCCGGCCATCAATCTTGGGTGACGCCACTGCCTGCCTGGCAGATGTAGATTCATTGGTAAGGTAAGTGAGAGTAGTTTTTCCCAGTGTAGCACAGGGTAAGGGCCGGCCTGTAATTGCAGATGGGAAAACAAAAGGGATATTGAAAAATCAAGTAGAAAAAAAATGCCTAAATTACGGTGGAGTGCAACAAGAACAATTTCAGAGGCGGCATGGATTTGGATACATCATGTCTACTCTAGTCTGTTTCCAGCATTAACCTCCAACAACAACAGGACAGAGCAGGCCCACGGCACCCGTGACACATCCTCCATTTAGCGTACATTTTTTGACAGAGGCAGACAAAGCAGATATACAGCAACATAGCATTTTACAAATTAAGTGACTAAATCAATGCCCCGCTGTCAGTCATACCACCACACTAGACTCCACCACTACACAGACATGTAGGTCTGCAGTGGTTGTTGTTGACTTGGTTACCTTTTAATGCACTCATGAAAAGCACTGAGTTATTCCATCAATCATCTCTGATCGTACAGAGTGACTGCGAAGAGATAATGTCACTGTGGTCATCATCATGGTGTGTTGTCCAACTCAGTGTGCAGTAGTGTACAAATTGAGTCCCCTTTCCATATTCAAAATGCAATGGATCGGCCTGCAGTAGAATTAGAAAATAGTTATTGAAAAACAAGAATGGAAACAAACATTGCATTGAGTTACTTTTAGTGTGTAGATTAGATAATAGTACACAATGAATTACCTTCATGCACTACAAACAACAACAACACAAATCACTCAGTCAGCGTCCAATGCATGTCATCATTCATTACCTGTTCCTTCTCATCTTCAGTTAATGGGCAGTCTGTATCGGCTCGGAAAGGAGGATAGCTATAGTAGTCATCATCATGTTCCACTTCTTTTGGAGAGACTCAACGAGGCAAGATTTTAGTTTTTCTTCGATTATGCTACATCCAATTATCATCTGGCTTGAGGGCAATAGATTTAGGTCGATTCAGGAGGAGCAGGACTCGGAGGAGTGGACTGAAATGCAGAGAGCTGAAACTCATATAAGGCAATAAAATACGAAGACGGTGGTGATGGATTTGTTGTGATTTGAAGTTTCCAAACAGAAAGACAGACACACAAATAGAAGTAAATAAGGGAGAACCACAGTAAGAAGTGGAAGCCTAGTTGTCAGGGAAGTATAGCTCGTCCTCAAACTCTGGAGGTTCAACCAGAAGTAGGTAATCAGCATCCAACACGCTACTTCCGTCACCTGAGCCGCTGTCCTCATCTTCCTGCGTTGATTCATGTATTGTGTAATTCGGTGGTATAAATTGCTGATTCATTTTGATCATGGTTAACCTCTCAGCGTTTTTGGGTGAGAGACTGGTCCTTTTCACTGTTACAATGGAACCAGCAGCACTGAAAACACGTTCAGAAGAGACACTTGCGACAGGGCAAGCCAGATAGTTTATCGCCAGCCTGCTGAGCACTGGCCATTGGTCCCTTTTGCCATACCAATACCGCAATGGGTTTTGATCAATGTAGACCTCTGTTGGGTCATCCAGGTAGGCCTGGACCATTTGGTCAATGTTCAGGGGTGCTAAACTTAGTGCGGCCTCTTTTGTCTTTGCATCAGCACTGGACCTAGCAAGTCCTTGCTGTAAATACCAATCCTGTGCCGTTTGTACTGGGGCTGATGAGCCGGTTATTGCTGTTGTCGATAGTGTTGGTGACAGCTGTGAACCAAATGCACTGCCCACAGGCTCTGAAGTTGAACTTGATGCCGGATGCTCTGCTGCAGTACTTGACGTGGGTTTGAGGCCTTTAATTACCAGCCGTTCATTTTCCAATGTACTGGCTGCCTCAGCTATCCAAGTTTTGTACCGGGCAACATCCACTTCAGAAAAAGGGAGTAATGTCTTACTGTGCAGTGCCGATTTGTACCGTGGATCCAGAATTGTGGCACAAATGTAATGTTGTTGTGACACAATCTTATTTTGCACCCTTGCATTTTCACTTAAGCGACATGATAAGCTCTCCACCAACTCATATGCTTCTTTTTTCCCTCCACACCTTTGTACCCTTCACACACCCGCATCAGCTGTTGCTCTAGCATGTGCAACAATGGGATAGCTTGGCCCATAGTACAGTCCTCCTTGCTGACTTCACGTGTGAAGACCTCGAAAGGAAGAAGCATCTCTGTAAGAGATTTAACTAGGCACCATTGGTCCATCTGAAGGGTCATGCCTTTCACAGTAGCATCCGCCCTTTGCATGACATATTCATTGATTGGTCTGTACTGCTCAAACAGACGGTCAAGCATGTAATACGTTGAGTTCCAACGTGTTGCCACCTCCTGGATGAGTGCTTTGACTGTCATTCTATAGTCACGTTGAATGATCCTCAGCTGCTTCCGGGCTTTAAAAGAATGGCTGAAATGCGTGCATATTCTGCGGCAGGTGGTCAGTAAGTTGCTGACTATGGGTTCTTTTTTCAGAAAGTCTTGAACTATAATGTTAATGCAGTGCGCCAAACACGGGACCCTGAAATACTCACCAAGCGTCATGGCCTTAAGTATATTACTGCCATTATCCCTGGCAACAAAACCAATGTCAAGCCCTCTGGGGCGCAGCCATTCAAAGACCTTGCTGTTAAACTCTTCCAAATGTTTTCAGCAGTATGAGATTTCTCCATGGCGAACATGGCTACAGTTGCATGTTTCCGAGAAGCATTAAAAATTGCAGCTGTGTCAACAGCACCTACTTCAGATAGCTTGTCTCTAACCCCCACAAAAGAGACCCAGTGTGCAGTGATGCACATGTAATCAGTGGCTTGGCAACTAGTCCACATGTCTGTTGTCAGGTGGATTTTGTGAACAGCACTCTGCTGCAAAGCTTGTCCAACCAATTCCAGCACATCGTGATGTAGTGCTGGAACAGCAACTCGGGCGAAATAGGATCGGCTGGGAACCTTCCATTTAGGGCAGATGGCTGACACAAATTCAAGGAAACCCACCCCTTCCACAAATGAAAAAGGAGAAGGTCCAGCGCTAACATTTTTGCCAGCTTCGCATTGTACAACCGTGCCGTTGGGTGGTTGCGTTGGTACTGCCCCTCCAACCTAAGCATGCTGTCAATGGTAGGCTGGAATATTTTCCTTTGTGGTGCACCTTTCTTCTTGAACCCAGCTAAGCTCAACGACTCTGCACTTTTGCTCATTGCAGTGCCCGGTTGCCTTTGTGTCTCATGTTGACTCTTACTACGGTGCCACTCAGATGTTGCTGAGGATGTGTGCGTTACCAGTACACTGCTGGGGGTAGGGCTAGAAATGTCTCCCTCTTGTTGACCTTCCACCGCGATCATATCTTCCCCTAATTCTTCATCCCCAACAACAGCAATGGGTCCAGTTTTCCTTTTTTCTAAGTGAAGTAGGTGAGCCTCCCACTTGATAGTGTGGTGTTTTTTTAGATGACTTGTTTGTCCTCCGGTACCATAGTTTGTACCAAGCTTACCCCGCTTAACAGGCTGCCGACAAATTGAGCATATAGCAATGTTCTCCTCCTTACTGCTAACCGAAAAGAAGTCCCAAACTGGGGAGGAGAACTTTCTGCCGCTGCTGAAGGTGCCACTTTCAATACCAGATGAAATGGAGGGTGTGCATGGAATTTGACTCTGTGCACTTACATTACCACCACCTACTGAGGTGGTGGTTGAGCTGGATGTAGGTCCCTGCCGGACCTTTGCAAAGGCAAATATGGAAGCTGGAGGTCGTGTTGGCGTTACCTATGTTGGTGGTATCCGTGCTACATCCCTCGCAGCGATTTGGGATAGTCTAATAATGTTGGTCTCCATCTCCGCAGGCCCAGAAGTGATGTTCGTGATGACTGGCTCTTCATCATCATCATCATCATTAACCCCTCGTCTACATCTACCTCCATAACTGTAAGGCTTTCTGGAACCTTCCTTTTCACTAGCCTTGTCTTGTGGCGTGCATCACTCTCAGGCTGAGCTGGTGGCTTCCAAGTGGCATCTAGATCATCAGAAGCGGGGCTTGAAGAAGAAGTTGATGGACTAACCCTCCTTTTCCTTGCTGGGGGTATGGAAGACAATGGATCTTATGGAACAGTGGCTTGCTCCTCTTCGTCTGCAAAAAGCTCGATTTCCTGAACTGCCCCTACTTCAGGTGGAACAACTACTATTGTGGGCTGTGGTTCCGGCTGTGGTTCCAGCTGCGGCTGTGGTTGCGGCTGTGGTTCCGGCTGTGGTTGCGGTTCCGGCTGCGGCTCTGGCTGCGGCTGGGGTTGCGGCTGGGGTTGCCCACTTATCTGCTGAGTTTCCGCCTGCGAGTGCGTGGATTGGGTACTACTTTGCGATAATGACATTTCAACATCACTGGTCGTTAGTAGACTGGCTACCTCTGCCACAGTCATGGGCTTAGGCCTAGGTTGCTGGGGTGGGCCCACTGATGCAGAGGTGCTGCTCCCAGCTTGGTCCCCGCTGGACACCGCTGCTGCAGGCGTAAGATTTTTTTTACCAAAAAACACATCGGCCGGCACACCAGTCTTGGCAAGTGCCACTTCCTTCTTCTGTCCCTTCTTCTCACTGGCAACTTTCTTGGTACTGGAGGACCTGGTACCTTTCTTTGGGGCCATCTTCTTCAGATGTCAGCAGGACGCAGGTGCACAAGTTGCAGAGATGTCTGTGGTCACACGTGGACGTGACGCGCAGCAGGACTTCTGCCTGGCAGTACAACCGGTGATGATGACACCTCCTCCTCTGTCTTTTTGTGCACCTAAAAGCAAAGAAGCCAGGAGAAGAACATCAGTGAAATGTTGCATTTGTTGTTGTGGTTCAATTACTAGCAGTACAAACAAACAAATAAAAGATATAAATTAGTGTAGCCATTTGTGAGACTGTCAACAAGGGCTTTCATGGTATACTGTGTACACTGTCAGGAAGGATAGGAAAGAAGAGGAACAACAACCAAAATACAAATGCAATAGAAGTGGACCCTGTTTGGCATTAAATTATTTGCTCAGTCATCACATCATTCAGGGAGCTGCAGCTGGCAAAGGGGATGGATGCAAGCAGTAAGCCAAAAGGAAAACCATGCAGGCCTAAATGGCAAAAGCAGCACACTTAGTTAACTCCCACCAGAAATGGCCACCAGCCACATGGACACTCACAAATCACAAGCAACAAGCATGAGGCCTGGAAAACAATGTACTGAAAACAGGCCTACGATATCCAGGCAAAGGCTGCATGGTAAACCACACTGCTTTGCCTGTAATGCAATAAAATGCAAAAACGAAAATACACAGGGCTAAACAAGGCCTGCAACACACCACACACAACTAAGGCATGTATTTAACACACCCCAAAAAACTGAAATACACCCAAAAATCCACATTTTGCAATTCAATCCAATGCCATCCATGTGCCCTAAATGATGTTTAAATTGAACAGAACACACAGAAACAGTTGTTTCATGCACCCCTGACTACCTCTGGGCCCACTGGATGAAAGGCCTGTTGGCGCAGACTAGGCTACAAGCTTGCAGGCCTATGGATAAAGCACACTACCGGCCTTCAAAATGGCCGCCAGCCTCATGGCCAGGCCCACAACAACAAGAAACTGAAGACAGACAATGCAGGCCTATGGCAAAAAGCACACTGCCTGGCTTCAAAATGGCCGCCAGCCTCATGGCCAGGCCCACAACAACAAGAAACTGAAGACAGACAATGCAGGCCTATGGCAAAAGCACACTGCCTGGCTTCAAAATGGCACGCCAGCCTCATGGCCAGGCCCACAACAACAAGAAACTGAAGACAGACAATGCAGGCCTATGGCAAAAAGCACACTGCCTGGCTTCAAAATGGCCGCCAGCCTCATGGCCAGGCACACAACAACAAGAAACTGAAGACAGACAATGCAGGCCTATGGCAAAAGCACACTGCCTGGCTTCAAAATGGCCGCCAGCCTCATGGCCAGGCCCACAACAACAAGAAACTAAAGACAGACAATGTAGGCCTATGGCAAATAGCACACTGCCTGGCTTCAAAATGGCCGCCAGCCTCATGTGCAGGCCCACAACAACAAGAAACTAAAGACAGACAATGCAGGCATATGGCAAAAAGCACACTGCCTGGCTTCAAAATGGCCGCCAGCCTCATGGCCAGACCCACAACAACAAGAAACTAAAGACAGACAATGCCGGCCTATGGCAAAAAGCACACTGCCTGGCTTCAAAATGGCCGCCAGCCTCATGGCCAGGCCCACAACAACAAGAAACTAAAGACAGACAATGCAGGCCTATGGCAAAAGCACACTGCCTGGCTTCAAAATGGCCACCAGCCTCATGTGCAGGCCCACAACAACAAGAAACTAAAGACAGACAATGGAGGCATATGGCAAAAAGCACACTGCCTGGCTTCAAAATGGCCGCCAGCCTCATGGCCAGGCCCACAACAACAAGAAACTAAAGACAGACAATGCAGGCCTATGGCAAAAGCACACTGCCTGGCTTCAAAATGGCCGCCAGCCTCATGGCCAGGCCCACAACAACAAGAAACTAAAGACAGACAATGCAGGCCTATGGCAAAAAGCACACTGCCTGGCTTCAAAATGGCCGCCAGCCCTAATGGCCAGGCCCACAACAACAAGAAACTGAAGACAGACAATGCAGGCCTATGGCAAAAAGCACACTGCCTGGCTTCAAAATGGCCGCCAGCCTCATGGCCAGGCCCACAACAACAAGAAACTGAAGACAGACAATGCAGGCCTATGGCAAAAAGCACACTGCCTGGCTTCAAAATGGCCGCCAGCCTCATGGCCAGGCCCACAACAACAAGAAACTAAAGACAGACAATGTAGGCCTATGGCAAATAGCCCACTGCCTGGCTTCAAAATGGCCGCCAGCCTCATGTGCAGGCCCACAACAACAAGAAACTAAAGACAGACAATGCAGGCATATGGCAAAAAGCACACTGCCTGGCTTCAAAATGGCCGCCAGCCTCATGGCCAGACCCACAACAACAAGAAACTAAAGACAGACAATGCCGGCCTATGGCAAAAAGCACATTGCCTGGCTTCAAAATGGCCACCAGCCTCATGGCCAGGCCCACAACAACAAGAAACTAAAGACAGACAATGCAGGCCTATGGCAAAAAGCACACTGCCTGGCTTCAAAATGGCCGCCAGCCTCATGTGCAGGCCCACAACAACAAGAAACTAAAGACAGACAATGCAGGCCTATGGCAAAAAGCACACTGCCTGGCTTCAAAATGGCCGCCAGCCTCATGGCCAGGCCCACAACAACAAGAAACTAAAGACAGACAATGCAGGCCTATGGCAAAAAGCACACTGTCTGGCTTCAAAATGGCCGCCAGCCTCATGGCCAGGCCCAAAACAACAAGAAACTAAAGACAGACAATGCAGGCCTATGGCAAAATGCACACTGCCTGTCTTCAAAATGGCCGCCAGCCTCATGGCCAGGCACACAACAACAAGAAACTGAAGACAGACAATGCAGGCCTATGGCAAAAAGCACACTGCCTGGCTTCAAAATGGCCGCCAGCCTCATGGCCAGGCCCACAACAACAAGAAACTAAAGACAGACAATGTAGGCCTATGGCAAATAGCACACTGCCTGGCTTCAAAATGGCCGCCAGCCTCATGTGCAGGCCCACAACAACAAGAAACTAAAGACAGACAATGCAGGCATATGGCAAAAAGCACACTGCCTGGCTTCAAAATGGCCGCCAGCCTCATGGCCAGACCCACAACAACAAGAAACTAAAGACAGACAATGCCGGCCTATGGCAAAAAGCACACTGCCTGGCTTCAAAATGGCCGCCAGCCTCATGTGCAGGCCCACAACAACAAGAAACTAAAGACAGACAATGGAGGCATATGGCAAAAAGCACACTGCCTGGCTTCAAAATGGCCGCCAGCCTCATGGCCAGGCCCACAACAACAAGAAACTAAAGACAGACAATGCAGGCCTATGGCAAAAGCACACTGCCTGGCTTCAAAATGGCCGCCAGCCTCATGGCCAGGCCCACAACAACAAGAAACTAAAGACAGACAATGCAGGCCTATGGCAAAAAGCACACTGCCTGGCTTCAAAATGGCCACCAGTCTCATGGCCAGGCCCACAACAACAAGAAACTGAAGACAGACAATGCAGGCCTATGGCAAAAGCACACTGCCTGGCTTCAAAATGGCCGCCAGCCTCATGGCCAGGCCCACAACAACAAGAAACTAAAGACAGACAATGCAGGCCTATGGCAAAAAGCACACTGCCTGGCTTCAAAATGGCCGCCAGCCTCATGGCCAGGCCCACAACAACAAGAAACTGAAGACAGACAATGCAGGTCTATGGCAAAAAGCACACTGCCTGGCTTCAAAATGGCCACCAGCCTCATGGCCAGGCCCACAACAACAAGAAACTGAAGACAGACAATGCAGGCCTATGGCAAAAGCACACTGCCTGGCTTCAAAATGGCCACCAGCCTCATGGCCAGGCCCACAACAACAAGAAACTAAAGACAGACAATGCAGGCCTATGGCAAAAGCACACTGCCTGGCTTCAAAATAGCCGCCAGCCTCATGGCCAGGCCCACAACAACAAGAAACTGAAGACAGACAATGCAGGCCTATGGCAAAAAGCACACTGCCTGGCTTCAAAATGGCCACCAGCCTCATGGCCAGGCCCACAACAACAAGAAACTGAAGACAGACAATGCAGGCCCATGGCAAAAAGCACACTGCCTGGCTTCAAAATGGCCGCCAGCCTCATGGCCAGGCCCACAACAAGAAGCCTAGGCCACAAAGGGAAACACATGCAGGCCTTAGTATATGGCTAAAGCAGCACACTTGTAACTCCCACCAGAAATGGCTACCAGCCACATGGACACTCACAAATCACAAGCAACAAGCTGGAAAACAATGTACTGAAAACAGGCCTATAATAGCCAGGCAAAGGCTGCATGGTAAACCACCCTGCTTTTGCTTTGCCTGTAATGCAATAAAATGCAAAACGAAAATACACAGGGCTAAACAAGGCCTGCAGCACACCACACACAACTAAGGCATGTATTTAACACACAGCCCAAAAAACTGAAATACACCTCAAAAAACACATTTTCCAATTCAATCCAATGCCATCCATGCCCCCTAAATGATGTTTGAAATTAATAAATACATCACACAGCAATCCATGACCCATGACTAGCTCTGGACCTACTGGCTACCCACAACGATTTATTTTTAAAAATGATGAAAAGTACCAAAAATGAAGTTGCAGCAACTGCAATGCCCCAATCAAACAACACCAACTTACTTGTAAAATCTCAAATTCCAAAATCCTCAAATCCAATGATAATGATGCAGCAGACACAAAGAGTGATCCTTCCAGCTCAAATCCAAGTGAAAAATGAACAGGAGATGGACAAAGCACTGGGAGGAGCCTGCTGGACAGGAACAGGAAGTAGGAGACTCTGTGGCACTTCCTCCCTCTCCCCCAAAAATTTGACCAAAAAGGACAGCCAAATATCAATCTGAGGTTTTTTTCCAGCCAAATCATCAATTTATAGAAGGTTTGATGCTGCTTGCGATGTTATTGTTCTCCAGATTGAAAATTTTGCGTGTTCGGGATCGTGAGCTGTACAAAAATATCGCCGGATGTCCGATGGCGCGCCCGAATGACGTGTTCGTGGTCGCAATCTCTCTCGCGGTGCACGATGGCGCGGCGAATGACGTGTTCGCGATCGCACACTCTCGCGTTGTCCGATGGCGCGGCGAATGACGTGTTCGCGATCGCAAACTCTCGCGGGATAACGCGGCCGGCTACCGAAATCTCGTGGCGCACGCGAACGGATAGGAAAACCCGTCGGCGAACGCAAGAATCCCGGTAAGTCGCTATCGCGCGCGCTAGAACGCATTTTTAAAGCGCGACAAGAAAATAATTCCGCTACGCCGCGGATCGCGGAATTGTTGGCAATTCCGCATTCTCCACGGAACGCGAAATTGCCTAAATTCCGCGAGCGGAGCGGAATTGGATGCCCAGGGTTAATTATAAGATGTAATAATCAAACTGCCCATTCTGGCTTATGGGGAACAGGTAGCCTTGCAATAGTGAAAAACGAAAATGGCTGTAATTCACTATTAGGACATGCCACACACACCAGGGCATGTCCTACCTTATACTTACAATGCACCCTGCCCTTGGGCCTACCATAGGGGTGTCTGATATGAAGAAAAGGGAAGGTTTAGGGACTGGCAAGTGGGTGCACTTGCCCAGTCAACATGGCAGACCTGAGACACACTTTTACAGGCTGCTTCTGTGGGTGGCACAATCAGTGCTGCAAGCCCACCAGCAGCATTTGGTTTACAAGCCCTGGGCAAACTCAGTGCACTGTACTAGGGTCTGACAAGTAAACCAAACTAACCAATCATGGAATCACTAATCCATACACCAATTTACCATAGGGAGCACTTGCACTGTGGCACTGAATAGCAGTGGCACAGTGCCCAAAGCATCTATAACCAGCAAAAACACATGAGGCAACAGCAAAAAATGGAAGGGAGACCCACGCCAACAGTGCCAGGTCTAACACGTGTCCCCTCCAGCTGAAATGTGGGGAGAACTACCCTACCTCCTGGGAGTTCTCTTTACTAAGGCGGAAAAATTTGGACAGACCATCAGCATTGGTGTGTTCTGTACTAGGGCGGTGTTCCACTGTGAAGTCCATCCTCTGTAGAGAAATGGACCACCTCAACAGCTTTGGATTCTCACCCCTCATCTGCATCAACCATCTGAGGGGCCTGTGGTCTGTCTGAACCCGGAAGTGAGTCCGAAACAGGTATGGTCTTAGCTTCTTCAGCGCCCAGACCACAGCAAATGCTTCACGCTCAATCGCACTCCACCTCTGTTCCAGTGGAAGTAACCTCCTATTGATGAAGGCTACGGGTTGATCTAGGCCCTCCTCATTTTTTCTGTGACAAAACAGCCCCCACACCATGCTCTGAAGCGTCTGTCTGAACGATAAACTCTCTTGAGAAGTTGGGTGCCAGGAGCAAGGGCACATGGCAGTTTTCAGGGCCTCAAAAGGTTTCTAACAGGTGTCAGTCCAAATCACTTTCTTGGGCTGCTTCCTGGAAGTCAGCTCTGTCAAGGGTGCAACGATGCTGCCATACCCCTTGACAAACCTCCTGTAATACCCAGTGAGTCCTAAAAGGCTCTCACCTCTGTCTGGGTCTTGGGGGGTTCCCAAGCCAGGATGGTCTCAATCTTGGGCTGTAGGGGCGCCACCTGGCCGCTCCCAACCTGGTGTCCCAAGTACACCACGGAACCCTGCCCGATCTGGCACTTACTCGCCTTAATCGTGAGGCCTGCCCTCCGCAGCGCCATCAACACTTCCCAGAGGTGGCGCAGATGTTCTTCCCAACTGGCGCTGAACACTGCAATGTCATCCAGGTAGGCGGCACTGAACTCTTCCAGTCCAGCCAACACCTGGTTAACCAACCTCTGAAAGGTGGCTGGGGCATTCTTCATCCCAAAGGGCATAACCCGGAACTGGTAGTGCCCATCTGGTGTGGAGAATGCTGACCTCTCTCTTGCCCCATCAGTCAAGGCGATCTGCCAGTACCCAGATGTTAGATCAAACGTGCTGAGGTACTGGGCAGCCCCTAACCGATCGATGAGCTCATCAGCTCTGGGGATGGGGTGCGCGTCAGTCCTCGTGACTGAATTGAGCCCTCGGTAGTCCACACAGAACCGGAGTTCTGGTGTGGCACCCGGTGCGGCAGCCTTTGTGACCAAGACCACTGGACTGTTAGAGGACTCAATCACCCCTAACGCAAGCATCTTGGAGACTTCCTCCTTGATGCAAGCTCTCACCCTGTCAGTTACCCTGTAAGTTTTGTGCTTAACAGGAGGACTGTCCCCAGTGTCCACATCATGGACGCACCACTCAGTGACACTACGGGTCAGGGAGAACAGGTCAGGAAACTTCCCAACAGTTGGCGACAGTCATCCTGCTGCTCAGGGTGGAAGAGAGGTTTACACCATCCACTGACCCATCTTGCTCTGTCGCAGACAGGAGGTCAGGAAGAGGCTCAGTCTCCTCCTCCATTCCAGCATCTGTCGCTAAGAGCATGCCTACTTCGGACCTCTCCAAGTGGGGCTTCAGGCAGTTGACATGCAGGACCCGCAAGGGGTTCCTGGGAGACCGCAAGTCCACCAAGTAGGTAACAGGACTTTTGCGCTCCACCACCTCAAATGGTCCGGTCCACTTATCCTGGAGCGCGCAAGGCTCCACGGGGGCCATGACCCACACTTTCTGACCAGGCTGAAGCTCTACCAGAGTGGCATTCTGGTCGTACCACCACTTCATCTCCTCCTGGCTGGCTTCCAGATTTGCCTCAGCGAGTTGCCTGAAACGCCTAGTCTGGTTCCTGAAGGCCAGCATGTAGCTATATACATCCTGGGGAAGTTTCCTGGGAGATTGCTCCCAGCCTTCCTTGACCAGACTCAGAGGTCCTCTCACTGGGTGACCATAGAGAAGCTCAAAGGGACTGAACCCTAGAGATTTCTGTGGCACCTCACGGTATGCAAACAGCAGGCATGGTAAGAGGACGTCCCACTTAAGCCTCATAGGTTCCTCAAGACCCATAATCATGCCTTTTAAGGTCCGGTTGAATCTCTCAACCAACCCATTTCCTTGGGGGTGGTAAGGAGTGGTGAACTTGTAAGTTACCCCACACTCCTGCCACAGGGATTTCATATACTTGGAAATGAAGTTTGTACCTCGGTCAGACACTACCTCTCTAGGGAATCCCACTCGGGAGAAAATTCCCATCAGTGCCCGTCCCACCACAGGGGCCGTCACTGTCCTCAGAGGTATGGCATGGTCCACCAAGACCAGGATGACCCTGTTGCCCATGGCTGTCTTGGGGTCCAGTGGCCCCACAATGTCAATACCCACCCGTTCAAAGGGGGTGCTGACCACAGGGAATGGCTGGAGAGGAGCCTTTGCTTCCTCCCACTCTTTCCACTTGCCTGGCAAGTCTGACAGGTCCTGCAGTGAGTATCTGAACTCCTGCGCATTTAGGAGCCAATAAAAGTGGGTGACAAGCCTCTCAAAGGTCTTGTCCTGCCCCAAATGTCCTGCTAACGGCACATCATGAGCCAGCCCCAGTAGGAAGGCTCTGAAGCGCTGGGGTACCACCAGCACACGGGCTGACCCAGGCTCAGCAACCTTAGGCTCAGTATACAGGAGATCATTCTCCCAGTAGATCCAATGTGATCCAGACTGATCACCTGCTGCCTGGTCTGCAGCCTGCTGCGCAAACCCACAAGAGAAGGGCACTTCTTCTGCTCCGCACAGAACTCTTCCCTGGAGGGTCCTCCTTCCTGCTGCCAATGGGTCAGCTCAGGCAGGTCCCCCAGTTCAGCTACCTGTTCCTCTGTAGGCTCCAGGGCATCCCCCTCAGGGTCTACCTCCTCCTGGACCGTGGGAACTTCGGGGGCCGTTTTCCCACGCCCCTTGCCTCTTCTCTTTAAGGCAGGCACCTGGACCCCCCTCTCAGGCTCCAGGTCCTCTTGAACACCCTTACTGGCTGCCATGGACCATGTGGTCACACACGCCCAGTCAGGCAGACCCAATATCTCCAAATGTGCACTTCGCTCCACCTTAGCCCAAGGTGAGCTCTCCAAATCGTTCCCCAACAAACAGTCAACAGGCATGGCTGGCCTCACAGCTACTCGAAGAGTACCAGAGACCCCCCCCCACTCAAAGGGAACCTGAGCCACCTTGCAGTGGCTCTCTGTGTTGTCAGCAGCAACAACTGGGTAAAATGCATTGGGGACCACCTGCTCTTCAGACACCAGGTGACCCTTGACAGCTGTCACACTGGCTCCTGTGTCTCGAAGAGCCTCCACTCTATGGCCATTGATGGTCACCCATTGCCTGTACTTCTTAGTGTTATCAGGCAGTTGGGTCCTGGGGACCACCTCACAGTCTCCTAAAGAGACAAGGGACATTTCTGCGGGTCCCCACCCACCTTGGACACCCCTCTCCTCCCCCAGGGCTACACTCGCCATCTGCCGGGGTGGAGCACCAGTGGGTGCTGTCTTTCCAAACTGTGGGCACTAGGGATCAACTGACTTATGACCCACTTCACCACACTTGTAGCACCTCAGGGGTCCCCTGGGAACAGGCCTACCTGTCGGGGCCCCATGCTTCTTCTCAGGGGGAGGCTGGGAACCCTTCCCTTGGTTCCCTTGGGGATTACTTTGGGGCCCTTTCTGGAACTCCCTCTGTTTACCCTTCTCTCCCCCACTCTTCTGCTGGGGACCCTGCCCACTCTTGGCGGGGTCTCCCACGTGACCCTTGTGGACCCGGGTGCTCACCCAGCGGTCCGCCTCCTCAGCAAGCTTCCTAGGGTTAGTCAGCCTGCTATCAATCAGGTGCTGGTGTAGCTCTGGAAAACAATTACTTGACAAGTGCTCCCAAGCAATTAAATCAAAGAGCCCCTCAAAATCATTCACTTTGCTACCCTTCACCCAACCATCCAATGCTCTGCAAAAGAAAGTTACATACTCTACCCATGTACCTGACTCCACCTTCTTGCAATATCTAAACCTCTGCCTAAACAATTCAGGAGTCAACCCATACCTGGACATCAATGCATCTTTCATGTGGCTATAAGAATTATGGACTTCAGAAGGCAAGTCTAACAGTGTGTCCCGCCCCTCACTAAGGAACCGCCCCCACAACCCCGCTCCCCAATCCTTCTCAGGGACCCGGTGGGAAGACATGGCTACCTCATAGGCTTTGAACCACTGCCCAATATCATCATTCTTATAAAACTCTCTCACCACATCTTTAGGAATATACACCCTTGCTTCAACAGGCATGGACGGTGTGCTGCTACCAGAGGGAATAATCTCTAAGCTTCTAGCTTTCAACTCCAACTCCCTCAAATTTTTCTCATGCTCCAACTGCATTCTCTTTTCTTCCAGGGCCAATCTCCTATTCTCTAACTCCAGTTGCCCACCCAACTTGAGCTTGGCAAGCTCCAATTCGTGCATCCTGTTTTCCTTCCTGTCCGCCAACTCCTCTGGGGTCAGGCCTTTGGCAGAAACACTGCTACCTACTGGGGAAGTTGCTCTCCTCCCCTCTGGACCCAATGGCCCCTCCAGCTGCTCATCTGCATTCTCAGCCCCTTCCTCATTCTCAGGGGTATTCCTTGCTTCAACCCAGGCCCTCAGCGCCTTTTGGAACTCATCCTTCTTGGAGAGACCGGTCATAGCAACTTTAAATTTCCTGCAGAAGTGCTTTAGCTGTTTCACATTGTAGCATTCTAGTTTCTCCTCTTCCCAATCAAAATCAACAGATGCTATGGATGCTGCTTTATCCATGGTGGTTAAACTTGGCAGTTCTTTGCAAAAATAGAAAATCCCAGAAAAAAACAATCTACCAAAAGTATGTGGTCGCGTTTTGGTCTGCACTCACTAGTAGTGTTCACCAATCACTGTACATGAGTCACAAATGCAAGTCCAGAATCCTCACCGCTGACCACCAATGTTAGATTTGGGGTCTCTAGTTGGCAGAGGTATGTACCTTTGACCAAATAGGGACCCTTGCGTCTAGTCAGGGTAAGGGGGTACACTCCTAAAATAACCCCTGTTCACCCCCTTGGTAGCTTGGCACGAGCAGGCAGGCTTATCTCAGAGGCAGTGTGTAAAGCATTTGTGAACACATACAGTAATCAAGTGACAACACTACAGATGGACACCACACCAGTTGTATATTAAAAATAAGTATCTTTTATATAGATTTAACACAAGACTACAAACGACAAAAATCCACAATACTGTACTTCAAAAATGGTAGAATTAGCTCAGTTCTCTTTAGATGGTAAATGCGACACTTTGAGTTCAATATACCTTTGGATGCGTAACGCTATACAACGAAAGTGTTGCAGGGAAGGTGATGCGTTGGTTCCTTACACGCAAAACCGGTGATGCGTCGGGTCCCTACTGATGCATAGGGGATGCGTCGGTTCTTCTCGGCGTGGGGAGGTGATGCGTCGGTTTCTTACTGCGCTTCCGTGGCGATGCGACCAGCAACGCCGTGATGCGATGAAGATCCGGTGCAATGAACAAAGATGGCGTCTTCTCCTTGATGCGACACGATGCGTGCACGCCCGTCGGCCGTGCAGCAACTCAACAATTCTTCTGAGCTGCGACAGGCCCTGCGACACGCTTCCCGGTGATGCGGCAGCGTCTGATGCGACGTCGATCCTCTTCTCCGGTGATGCGAGGCGCTTCGGCAACGATGCGACGGCCGTGCGGCGACTCAACGTTTCTTCTGAGCCGCGACAGACCCTGCAACACGCTTCCCGGTGATGCAGCGGCGTCTGATGCGACGTCGGTCCTCTTCTCCGGCGATGCGAGGCGCTTTGGCAACGATGCGACAGCTGCAGCGGCGGCGACACTCTTCTCCGTTGATGTGGTGGCGTCTGATGCTACGTCGATCCTTTTCTTCGGCGATGCAAGGCGCTTCGGCTGCGGCGGCGACGCTTCTTCTTCGTGAGTCGCGCTTCCAGCTCCTTGCGACACGCAGTCCCTCAGAAAGTCCAGCACAACAGCAGGCACTTAACAGAAAGACTCTTGGGGAGCTGGTTGGTGAAGTCTGTTGTCCCTGAGACTTCAGCAGGAAGCAAGCTCTTCTCTCAAGCCCTTGGAGATCTTTTACAAGTTGATGAAAGTACACACAAAGTTCCTTTCTCCTTTCTTTGGCAGTCAGGCAACCACTGCAGGCCAATCCCCCAAACAGCACGCAGCTTAGGGATAGTCTCCTCCTCAGTTTCTCTGGTTCCTCTCCTCAGCAAAGGTTCTTCTTGTTTCCCAAAGTGATCTAAAGTTCTGGGGTTTGGGTTCCCTCTTTTATACTCATTTTCCCTTTGTTCTCTGAAGGCAGAGAGGCCTTTGCCTAGTCCAAACCAGTTCTGGTCAGTCCTGGAGCACTTTGTTGACAAGATTCCTTCTTTCCTTTCACAGTGTAGGCCAGGGACATCAGACGCACCACAGGAGGTGGAGCCAGCATTGTGGAGGGAAGGCACAGCCCTATTCAGGTCCCAGGTGCAACTCCTCCCAGCCATCTCCATGCAGATCTCTCTATTCAGCCCTGTGCTGACTCACCCTGTCTCCTGGAATCCCCCAGCCCCTGTCACTCAAACTCCAGACAAGGAATACACAACCTAGCAGAGGCAGGCTTGGATGGTTAGACAAGAAAATACCTACTTTCTAAAAGTGGTATTTTCAAACACAGAATGTTAAAACCAACTTCACTAAAAGATGTATTTTATCACTTCGGGTTCGGGCATACTAAACTCGAATTTCTACCTAGTTCCCTGGGTCAGTTAGGATTATAAGATGTAATAATCAAACTGCCATTCTGGCCTATGGGGAACAGGTAGCCTTGCAATAGTAAAAAATGAAAATGGCTGTAATTCACTATTAGGACGTGCCACACACACCAGGGCATGTCCTACCTTATACTTACAATGCACCCTGCCCTTGGGGCTACCATAGGGGTGTCTGATATGAAGAAAAGGGAAGGTTTAGGAACTGGCAAGTGGGTGCACTTGCCCAGTCAACATGGCAGTACCAGACTGCACACAGGCTCTGCAATGGCAGACCTGAGACACACTTTTACAGGCTGCTTCTGTGGGTGGCACAACTAGTGCTGCAAGCCCACCAGCAGCATTTGGTTTACAAGCACTGGGCACACTCAGTGCACTGTACTAGGGTCTGACAAGTAAACCAAACTAACCAATCATGGAATCACTAATCCATACACCAATTTACCATAGGGAGCACTTGCACTGTGGCACTGAATAGCAGTGGCACAGTGCCCAAAGCATCTATAACCAGCAAAAACACATGAGGCAACAGCAAAAAATGGAAGGGAGACCCACGCCAACAGTGCCAGGTCTAACAGAAGCGAGTCTCAACTCCCCTGCGCAGCAGTAAGGAACCGACGCATCCACTCCCCTCAGTGTAAGGAACCGACGCATCACCTTCCCTGCGACCCTTTTGTTTGTTTTGCGTTACGCATCCAAGGTACTTTGAGAGTAAAGTGTTGCATTTACCATCTACATTGAACTAAGCTGTTTCTACCATTTTAAAGACTCATTTTTGATTACAGTATTGTGGATTTTTGTCGTTTGACCTTGTGTTAAGTCTAGTAAAGATTACTTATTTTTCTAAACTGGTGTAGTGTCCATTTGTAGTGTTTTCACTGTATTACTGTATGTGTTCACAAATGCTTTACACACTGCCTCTGAGATAAGCCTGCCTGCTCGTGCCAAGCTACCAAGGGGGTGAGCAGGGGTTATTTTAGGAGTGTAGCCCCTTACCCTGACTAGACACAAGGGTCCCTATTTGGACAAAGGTGCAAACCATTGCCAACTAGAGACCCCCAAATCTAACATTGGTGGTCAGCGGTGAGGATTTTGGACTTGCATTTGTGATTCATATACAGTGATTGGTGTACACTACTGGTGAGTGCAGATCAAACGCAAGCACATACTTATTGGTAGAATTTTTTCCTTGGGAGTTCTATTTTTGCTAAGAACTGCCAGTTGTTGTTACCATGAGTAGACCAGCATCCATTGCACCTGAAGAGTTTGAATTTGAAGAAGAAATGTTGGATGCATACACTGTGCCCCAGCTCAAATCTGCTTGCAAGAAATTTAAAGTCTCCCTGAAAGGCCTCACGAGAAAAGAGGAATACCAAAAGGCGCTGAGGGCCTGGTTGGAAGCAAGGAGTGCCAGTGAGCACCCTGAGGATCAGGTGGAGGATTTAGAGGAGCAGCAAGGGGGGCCATTGGGTCCAGTGGGAAGGAAAGTACCTTCCAGGGCAGGCAGCAGTGTTTCTTCCAAAGGCCTGTCCCCAGGAGAGCTGGAGGACAGGGAAAGAAGTAGGGTGCATGAGATGGAGCTAGCCAAGCTCAAAATGGGTGGGCAGTTAGAATTAGAGAATAAGAAATTGGCCCTAGAGGAAAAGAGGATGCAATTGGAGCATGAGAGAAGTTTGAGGGAGTTGGAATTGAAAGCAAGAAGCTTAGAGATTACTCTCTCTGGTGGCAGCACACCGTCCATGCCTAGTGAGGCACGAGTATATATACCCAAGGAGGTGGTCAAAGAATTTTACAGAAATGATGATATTGGTCAGTGGTTCAAGGCCTATGAGGTAGCTATGACCTCCCACCGGGTCCCTGAGAAAGATTGGAGAGCGGGGTTGTGGGGGCAGTTCCTCAGTGAGGGGCGGGATACCTTGTTGGACTTGCCCTCTGAAGTCCACAATTCTTATGAGCACATGAAAGAAGCCTTGATGAGTAGGTATGGGATGACTCCTGAAATGTATAGACAGAGGTTTAGAAACTGCAAGAAACTGGAGTCAAGCACTTGGGTAGAATATGTGTCCTTTTTTGGCAGAGCATTGGATGGTTGGGTGAAGGGTAGCAAAGTGAATAATGATTTTCAGGCGCTCTATGATTTGATTGCGTGGGAACACTTGCCCAGTAATTGGTTTCCAGAGTTGCTCCAGCACCTGATTGATAGCAAGCTGACTATCCCTAGGAAGCTTGCTGAGGAGGCGGACCGCTGGGTGAGCACCCGGGTCCACAAGGGTCATGTGGGAGACTCCGCCAAAGGTGGGCAGGGTCCCCAGCAGAGGAGTGGGGGGGAAAAGGGTAAACAGAGGGAGTTCCAGAAAGGGCCCCAAAGTAATCCCCAAGGGAACCAAGGGAAGGGTTTCCAGTCTCCCCCTGAAAAGAAGTCAGGGGCCCCCACAGATAAGCCTGTCCATAGGGGGCCCAAAACCTGTTTCAAGTGTGGTCAAGTGGGCCACTGCTCCTATGATGCTAGATGTCCCCTGTATGGGAAAACAGCACCCACTGGTGCACCACCCAGGCAGATCGCTAGTGTAGCCCTGGGGGAGGAGTTGGGTGCCCAAGGTGGGTGGGGTCCCGCAGAGATGTCCCTAGTCTCTTTAGGAGACTGTGAGGTGGTCCCCAGGACCCAGCTGCCTCATAACACTAAGAAGTACAGGCAGTGGGTGACCAGAATGGCCAAAGGGTGGAGGCTCTCAGAGACACCAGAGCCAGTGTGACAGCTGTCAGTTGTCGGCTGGTGTTTGAAGAGCAGGTGATCCCCAATGCATTTTACCCAGTTGTTGCCGCTGACAACACAGGTTCTCTTTGAGTGGGGGGGGGTCTCAGGTACTCTTCAAGTAGCTGTGAGGCCAGCCATGCCTGTTGACTGCCTGTTGGGCAATGATTTGGAGAGCTCCCCTTGGGCTAAGGTGGAGCGTAATGCACATTTGGAGATGTTGGGCTTGCCAGATTGGGCGGGTGTGACCACTCGGTCTATGGCTGCCAGTAAGGGTGTTCAAGAGGACCTGGAGCCTGAAAGAGTGGCCCAGGTGCCTGCCTTAAAGAGAAGAGGCAGGGGGCACGGGAAACCAGCCCCCATAGTTCCCACGGTCCAGGAGGAGGCAGACCTTGAGGGGGATGCCCTGGAACCAACAGGGGAACAAGTGGCTGAACTGGGGGACCTGCCTGAGCTGACCCATTGGCAGCAGGAAGGAGGCCCCTCCAGGGAAGAGTTCTGTGAGGAGCAGAACAAGTGCCCTTCTCTTGTTGGTTTGCGGCAACAGGCCACAAACCAGGCAGCAGGTGATCAGTCTGGATCACATTGGATCTACTGGGAGAATGGTCTCCTGTATAGCGAGCCAAGGTTGCTGAGCCTGGGTCAGCCCGTGTGCTGGTGGTACCCCAGCGCTTCAGAGCCTTCCTACTGGGTTTGGCTCATGATGTACCTTTAGCAGGACATCTGGGGCAGGACAAAACCTTTGAGAGGCTTGTCACCCACTTTTATTGGCCCCAGATGCGCAAGAGTTCAGATACTCATTGCAGGACTTGTCAGACTTGCCAGGCAAGTGGTAAGAGTGGAAGAAAGCACAAGGCTCCTCTCCAGCCTTTCCCTGTGGTGAGTACCCCCTTTGAATGGGTGGGCATTGACATTGTGGGGCCTCTGGATCCCAAGACAGCCATGGGCAACAGGTTCATCTTGGTCTTGGTGGACCATGCCACCCGGTACCCAGAAGCCATCCCTCTCCGGACTGTGACGCCCCGTGGTGGGACGTGCGTTGATGGGGATTTACTCCTGTGGGGGGTTCCCCAGAGAGGTAGTGTCAGACCGTGGTACAAACTTCATTTCCAAGTATATGAAGTCCCTGTGGCAGGAGTGCGGTGTGACATACAAGTTCACCACTCCTTACCACCCCCAAGGTAATGGGCTGGTTGAGAGATTCAACCGGACCCTAAAAGGCTTGATTATGGGTCTGGAAGAACCCATGAGGCATAAGTGGGACGTCCTCTTGCCATGCCTCCTCTTTGCTTACCGAGAGGTGCCACAGAAGTCCCTAGGGTTCAGCCCCTTTGAACTGCTGTATGGTCACCCGGTAAGAGGACCTCTTAGTTTGGTAAAGGAAGGCTGGGAGAAAGCTCCCAGGAAACCTCCCCAGGATGTATATAGCTACATGATGGCCTTCAGAAACCAAACCCGGCGTTTCAGGCAACTCGTTCAGCCGAATCTGGAAGCCAGCCAGGAGGAGATGAAGCGGTGGTACGATCAGAATGCCACTCTGATTGAACTTCAGCCTGGTCAGAAAGTGTGGGTCATGGCCCCAGTGGAGCCCTGCGCGCTCCAGGATAAGTGGACCGGACCATTTGAGGTGGTGGAGTGCAAGAGTGATGTCACCTACTTGGTGAACTTGCGGTCTCCTAGGAACCCCTTGTGGGTCCTGCATGTCAACCGCCTGAAGCCCCACTTAGAGAGGTCCGAAGTGGGCATGCTCCTAGCGACAGATGATGGAATGGAGGAGGAGACTGAGCCTCTTCCTGACCTCCTGTCTGCGACAGAGCAAGATGGGTCAGTGGATGGTGTAAACCTCTCTTCCACCCTGACCCCTGAGCAGCAGGATGAATGTCGCCAACTGTTGGGACAGTTTCCTGACCTGTTCTCCCTTACCCCTAGTGTCACTGAGTAGTGCGTCCACGATGTGGACACTGGGGACAGTCCTCCTGTGAAGAACAAGCCTTACAGAGTGACTGACAGGGTGAGAGCTTGCATCAAGGAGGAGGTCTCCAAGATGTTCGCATTGGGGGTGATTGAGTCTTCTAACAGCCCTTGGGCCAGCCCAGTGGTCTTGGTCCCAAAGGCTGCCGCGCCTGGTGCCACACCCGAACTCCGGTTCTGTGTGGACTACTGAGGACTCAATTCAGTCACCAGGACTGACGCGCACCCCATCCCCAGAGCTGATGAGCTCATTGATCGGTTAGGGGCTGCCCAGTACCTCAGCACGTTTGACTTAACGTCTGGGTACTGGCAGATCGCCTTAACTGATGGGGCAAAAGAGAGGTCAGCATTCTCCACACCAGATGGGCACTACCAATTCCGGGTTATGCCCTTTGGAATGAAGAATGCCCCTGCCACCTTTCAGAGGTTGGTCAACCAGGTGTTGGCTGGACTGGAGGATTTCAGTGCCGCCTACCTGGATGACATTGCAGTGTTCAGTGCCAGTTGGGAAGAACATCTGCGCCACCTCTGGGAAGTGTTGATGGCGCTGCGGAGGGCAGGCCTCACGATCAAGGCAAGTAAGTGCCAGATTGGGCAGGGTTCCGTGGTGTATTTTGGACACCAGGTTGGGAGCGGCCAGGTGGCGCCCCTACAGCCCAAAATTGATACCATCCTGGCTTGGGAACCCCCCAAGACCCAGACAGAGGTGAGAGCCTTTTTAGGACTCACTGGGGATTACAGGAGGTTTGTCAAGGGGTATGGCAGCATAGTTGCACCCTTGACAGAGCTGACTTCCAGGAAGCAGCCCAAGAAAGTGAACTGGACTGACACCTGTCAGAAAGCTTTTGATGCCCTGAAGACTGACATGTGCACGGCGCCCGTGCTCCTGGCACCCAACTTCTCAAAAGAGTTCATTGTTCAAACAGACGCTTCAGAGCATGGTGTAGGGGCTGTTCTTGCACAGATTAATGAGGAGGGCCTAGACCAACCTGTAGCCTTCATCAGTAGGAGGTTACTTCCACGGGTACAGCGGTGGAGTGCGAGTGAGCGTGAGGCATTTGCTGTGGTCTGGGCACTGAAGAAGTTGAGACCATACTTGTTTGGGACTCACTTCCGGGTTCAGACAGACCACAGGCCTCTCAGATGATTGATGCAGATGAGGGGTGAGAATCCAAAGCTGTTGAGGTGGTCCATTTCTCTACAGGGGATGGACTTCACGGTGGAACACCGCCCTGGTACAGAACACGCCAATGCTGATGGTCTGTCCAGATTTTTCTGCCTTAGTGAAGAGAACTCCCAAGAGGTAGGGTAGTTCTCCCCACATTTCAGCTGGAGGGGACACGTGTTAGACCTGGCACCATTGGTGTGGGTCTCCCTTCCATTTTTTGCTGTTGCCTCCTGTGTTTTACTATGTTTTTGCTGGTCTAGATGCTTTGGGCACTTTGCCATTGCTATTCAGTGCCAAAGTGCAAGTGCTCCCTATTGTAAATTGTTGTTATGGATTAGTGATTCCATGATTGGATAATTTGATTTACTTGTCAGACCCCAGTACAGTGCACCGTGTGTGCCCAGGGCCTGTAAATCAAATGCTGCTGGTGGGCTTGCAGCACTGGTTGTGCCACTGTAGGAGGGTCCCGTTTTACCATCTAACAGACACCCACACCCCATTCTGCAATACCCTTCAAACCTGGCATCCCTAGATAAGCCCCACCACTGAGGCCTAGATAAAGGGTCTTTAAGTTGTCCACGGTCCTTCACTTTCTTACAAATCCACACATAGGCCCAAGTTCACCTTCTCACAGACCTACATACAAGACCAACCATACCTTTGTAAGAGATATGTATAGGCCCAATAAATTAAGAACTGGTCTCATAGACTTCACTAACCTGACAGCAGAGGCTTGCGCCATCCTCCGCGACAAACTCTCCCCCCTTGTAAATTTCCACAGTTACGAGAATTAGATTAGCCCACACACGTAGGACATTTTTGGTACATCTGGCGGTTTCACAAGTACATCTGCAATATTTTTAGTTATGAAACTTTCCGCGCTTGCTTAATCGAAACTGTGAAAGACGGGCTACGTGACAAAGGATTAATGTATTAAAATGTTAACTCTGAGCTTTCTTATGGTAAAAATTATCCTTTGTTTACTTTTTGCGGTCAGGAGCACTGACCACCTGTCAAAAGCCCCTAATTTCACCATGATACCACTTCACAGTTCTAAGTGTGGAATTTTCCATAGTTACTGTAAGAGGGCGGTCAAGGGCTGCGTCAGGACCTACGTCAGAGATGATAAAACTTCTGCATTCAAACATATAAAACAGCTGCACCCAGGGTGTGGCTTCGAATTCTCTTCAAACCAGCACCCAGGTGCCGTGTGAGGGTTCCCGACTGATCAATCGCTCCTGACTGGGCCCAGAGCTCCTATTGCCAAGGTGATAATGCTCCTACTTAATGATTTTGCCTATTGACTTTGTCAGTCTATCTGACTTAATAATTTTGCCTATTGGCTTTGTCAGATTTTGCCTATTGACTTTGTCAGTCTATCTGACTCAATAATCCTGCCTTTTGGCTTTGTCAGATTATTTACTTCAGGTCATCTGTACCCAAGCAATTGCATTTATTTCAGTAAATGTGTAGTCTTGAATATTGTTATTTTATCTCAATAAGAAGTTTGTCCTCTGAATGCTATCATTTGTATCACTCTTGAATTCAGGGCTGCCCCTTGATCGGCTGCTCATGGATTAATTTATAGATATACATTTCTGTTTGAATTGAACCAATTGATCTTTAACATTGTTGATGCAGTTATTTCTGATCTTACCCATATGTTGATGGGCAACACTTAAATTGAAGTATTTTCTTTTATGCTTTTGAATTGTTTAATAAACTATGATATTTTAACACATGGTTCTTTATTGCCAAGTGACCGAGCAAAGTGTGAAAGAGACTCTGAGAGGGGAGAGGTACGCAGAAGAGTGTGACCAACCATAACGTACCCTCTAACAAAGTGGCGACCACGAACGAGGGTCTCGGTCGGCGAGTCATCCAACGTGTGGTCTTGAGACACACGCACGGGTTTCCCCTCCAGGCTGCACCTCGGACGCTCCGCTGCCCCCGCCCGCCTGGGTAAGTCAGGGATGGTTTTGTTTTTCTTCCTTGAATTTACCTCAGGTTGTGGCTTGTGGGGTGGTCCGTCCCGGCTGTCGTGTCCTCTGGGGTTTCCCCTGTGTCTGCTCTCTTGTTCCCCTGTGGCTGACTGTCTTGCCACGACGTCCTCTGTGGCTGGTCATATTTTGTGAGGCATCTTTTTGGTCCTTCCCTCTCTGCTGTCCTATACTTCGTTTTGCTTTCTTTCTGCATGGGGTCTCTTCACCTTTCTTGTTATTCTGTTGCCATATGAGTCGTGTATTTGCCTTTTTTTCATGTATATTGTTTTTTGAGGTATTTGCTGCATACTTTGTGTGTTTATTTTTTATTGTGTTTCTTTTAATTGTATGGCTTAAGGTTTGAGTCCTGTGCCGAGTCTCTCCAATGTGACTGGCCGAATTCTGGCATGTATTTGCTGCTTAAATACATGCATTTGAGGTATTTACCGCATAATTTGTATGTTTGGTTTTTCTTTCGGTTTTGCCATTTGTGGTTGCTATTTGGGGTTTGAGTCCTGTGCCGAGTCTCTCCTATGTGACTGGCCGAATTCTGGCATGTATTTGCTGCTTGCTACATGCATTTGAGATATTTACCGCATAATTTGTATGTTTGGTTTTTCTTTCGGTTTTGCCATTTGTGGTTGCTATTTGGGGTTTGAGTCCTGTGCCGAGTCTCTCCTATGTGACTGGCCGAATTCTGGCATGTATTTGCTGCTTGCTACATGCATTTGAGATATTTACCGCATAATTTGTATGTTTGGTTTTTCTTTCGGTTTTGCCATTTGTGGTTGCTATTTGATGTTTGGGTCCTGTGCCAGCTCTCTTCTGTGACTGGCCGCATTTTGGCGTGTGTTTGCTGCCTGATACATGCATTTGAGGTCTTTACCGCATAATTTGTGTGTTTGTTTTTTTTTCGATTTTGCTGTCAGTAGTGGCTGATATTTGGGGTTTGCGTCGTGTGTTTGTTCTCACTTGGTGAGTTTCTCCGTGGCTGGCTGCCCACCTTCTGGTATGCGGTGGTCATGCATTTGTGGTTCTGAGGTTCTTTGGTTTCAGTGACTGTTGTCCTGCCCTCGGGTCCTCTTGGGGTGTGGTCTGCCCACCATTGTGAGTGGTGTTCATGGGTGTATTCACACATTCATTCTTCACCCTCTCTGATTGGTCCCTTTCTGACTCTCTCCTGCACTGCTTGGGTACTTTTCTCTTTCTGTCTCTTAAGTTTTTTTCGGTCTCTGGTAGGCGCTTTTCTCGTTTATTAGCTGCGCCACTCCGGATTGAGGAACTTCCTGTTTCGGATCGTTTGTCACTTTCTGTCGTGCCTTCAGCCTTCTTCGGATCTCTGCCTTCGCAGAAAGGGGAAGTCTCTGTCGGACGATCGCAGCTGCCCTGCAGCTCTCCCTAGCCCCGCCTGTTCTCTTTGTTTCCTCGCACTCTGCTCTTCCTCTCATTGATGGTTTTCGTTTTTCTTCAGAAATGCATTTCATTTATTTAATAATTGTTTATTTTTTGTTCATTGTGTCTGTTTTTTGTGTCTCATCTTTTTGATGATAGTTCTGCCTGTTGTTCCACGCTAGCCCCCCCAGTTGTTGCCGTTCTGCCAGCTCTACCGAACATAGCCGAGTGGCAGACTGCCAGTTACTTTGGTGCTCAGTTGCCCACACACACACTTTCTTCGGTATGGTTTAGCGGCGACTGCGCTAGGTAGCTGTTGTCTGGATTGCTTTGCCTTTTAATTTTAGCTGCGATCCCGCTAAGTAGTTGCATTATTTTTCGGCCCTCATTGCACGCACTTTGCGCCTCTTTTCTGTCTCTCACACATTTTGTCTGCCTCTTGCCTTGCGTCAAGTGGTAGCCAAAAGGAGGGGTGGAGGTGTATCCCCACTCCTCTTGTATTGGCCCCTTTTTATTACCCCGTTATGTCCCTTGACCCCCCTCAGATCATAAGTCTTCTCATTCATTCAGTCCGTGGTACGGCCACTGCTGTCTATCACACCTCCCTGGACCGCTTTACCCCTCTTACACGCCATCAAAGTGACATTCTTGCAGCCGCCTGGAATACTTTAGGGGTCACCTTTACCCCCACCACTGAGCTACGCCTTGCCCTTCTGTCTCTCGTAGACTATCCGCCCTCATTTAACGTCTCCTCCCAGCCACTGCCTCCACCAGATACCACCCGCCCGGATCTGCTGTGGCCTGGCCATTCCTCTAATTCCTCTTCATCCTCCCCACCCTCATTGAGTTCCTCTGTTTACTTTGCTAATTCTCCCCCGTCATTCACACAGACGACGAGTCTAACTCCGCACATTCTACGGCACTTTCTGAAGAAACAACACTCCCTCGTCTTTCCGCTCCTGCATCTCCCACAGCATCAGCATCTAGTAGTGCTCACCCTCAATCATTGTCTTCTGCTGATGAGTCCCCACTCCTTGTGGCACTCCTGCAGGACTACTCAGTAGACCTACAGGTCCCTGCACCTGACGTTCCCACTGCGCAACCCCCGACTTGTCCATCTCCGCACTTCCACTCATTATAGGGAATGAATGACCCATCCCCTGATACTACAGCCTCTCCCATCATCGTGTATTTAGTGAACAACAACGTGGTAGGTCTCTCCACTGGTCACCCATCGTCCTTTTGTTACGTCACACCTTTAGCAAACACTGTCCTTCTCACTATATTTCAAGCCCTAGGGATCGATTATACTCAAGCACAGCAAATAACGCTTTCGCTTGCACCAGCTTTTCCACACCCCATTGTCACTAAAGTCAAAGAACAAAAACATTGCAAGCACTGACACTTTAGGAAACACTCTAAGTCTCTTCAATTATTATTAGTCCCCATGAACAGGATCCTGAGTACCTCTGTTCGCAAAACACCAGATTATATTTACATACGTATTCGCTTAATAGCACCAGGCTTAGAGATACCTACTACCTTAACATCATCCTACCCCGCAACCCACTGCAGAGCAAGATCATTGCATCTCTCTCTGGCAACCAACTCCAATTTCCTGATTTCTCCCCCAACGGGATATACACCGGACCAGACGAACAGGACTTGAGGAAAGCACTGTGTCACTTTATTATTAGCGCCATAGGAGAGGAGCTAGTAGAAGACGTCCCTACCCCTACCCTTGACACTCACTCTCCTACCGCTGAATACTCGCCTGACATCTAAGTGCATCCCTTTCCAACAAAAATTGACTTTCATCCTCAAACACATTGTATTTTTAAAACAACATTCATGAATGGCATTTTGAGGTCTACTGTGTATAAAACTTCTACCCACTTTCACATCTTCTTCATTATACGTCCCCATGGATCGCTACTGACTGCCATATTATCTAGCACATGGCCAAGGCACCCACTCCAGAGTTATATTGCTGAAGCCTGCTTTGACGGCCAGCTTCGCTTCCCTCTTTATACTTCAGCACAAGAGCGGGACCTACAGGACGGGGTATATGACATTGTCATTCAGGCAGTACAGCAAGAACTCATCAGAGACATTGTCCCTAGCACCTGAGAAAAAGCGCTCCTGTAATTTAGGCCTTGCCTGAAGCGCCTACGATTACGCATACCCAAATGGCGACTCCACTCCAACATGTCTTAAGAACATTTGGAGGTCAAGAACACCATATCTCAAAGCACTGCCGTGAGCTTCATAAGCATACGACAAAGATGACTCATCCTTGGCCGTCAGAGGGAAGCTTTGACCCTATAATATTGGAGCATGCCACCACCTTTCTAGACACAAAGTACTCCGGTACTAAACTACAGAAGAGAAAGGCTACTATAGACCTTTGGCGCATTTTTAAAGATAAGGTTCAAACACACTCTGACCCCACATCACCGGTTGTACCCAATGCTCCGCCCCCACCACCTTATCACGTTAGCGGTATGTATACTGAGATGACTAATAAGGAGCAATTGGAACTACCAGTCACCACTAATGAGTCCCCGGCTGCAGGTTTTCAGCCATTATCCAACGAGGCATCTTCCTCACCGCACCTCGGCCCAGAATTACACGTCACACAGGTTGAGGAATTTCAGGCTTCCCACACGTCACCTAGTCACCCGTACCACCACATGAACAGACCACTGACCCCACCCATGCCCCCGGGGATGTATACCCCGACCTGACAGACCTGCGCAGCATACACCTGCCTCTCCCCAACGGTACAGTAAGGGAGACAGCGGTATCAGGGATCCCAGGCTTCATAGATGCACAGCTATCACTAAAATTTACACCAACAGTCAATACTGCACACCCCCGCCCAGGTGAAGACGATGAGGAAGGCTCTAACTCTGTCTCTCAGACATTATCTCGCCACTCGCATGACTCCATCTTTCAAGCCCTGCCCTGTCCCTCGCGTTCACCTGTTATTGTTACCCATGATCTCAGCACTAAACAATACTCTAAATCAAACCCCTTCCGTGACATTGACACTCAACAACAACATGACCCCAATATATTTCACCACACCAATACACACCTGGTTTCAAATTCGCACCCCCAATTTCAAAGTAACATGCCTTTCATGGCTGCTGCCCCCATGCTGAGGTACCAGGATCTGGCCTTATGACAGAGCAGCGGCAGCTCATTGAGTTCCCCAAACCACCATTGCTGTGCATAACTGAGGGACAGCATGCCCCCCTCACAGGTCTTCCCTCCTCATATGGCAATTATAGACAAAATGCAGACTTGAGCAAAAGCACCAGCCTGGAAAGTATTTCACCACAGCACCTTGAAGAAGAACAGTCATACATGCATCAATCACCTAGCCACACAGAACAGATAAAAACAATGAGACGCTTGTCATTTAAATTAGAGAACATGAACAAAAGCATTACAGACATGATCACTAAGGCCAGCTCTCCAGCACCACCCTCACCCACACGACACCACCTCGTCCAGCACCACCCACAGACAATTATCAGCGGGAATGGGGAAGGGAATGTGCAATATCTCCATGAGGAGCGTCCCCACCACTGTGACGCTGCCGCCTCTGGAATGACACAAACAGTCTCCAACACACACCAAGCCCACCAATCCCCAACAGCATTAGAACGGGAGAGGACACGCCCACTGGTGCTAGTAGGCCACAATCCACTGTTTGGTGAGATCCCAATATATTGTGAACACCCACAGGAACAAGACCCAGTGGTAAGAAGGAAGGAAAGGACCACCGAGGCACAGAGACTTAAAATTTTGGGGACACATGGACGCCCCGACGACATACTATATGACGTCTCGGGCTCCGCTTCCTTACGCACCATTAGGATGAAAAATAGACGTAACATGATGTATCTCAGTAGACCACTTCCACCAAAAGCTAGTAATGACCTCACTCCCAATGAGATAGTGACATTGGGGGAAGGTTCAGATTATGCAGTTAACCCTTTCACAGACGATTTGGCAGGATGGTCAGAGCCCTTGGCACCACAAATGCGCCCTTGGCCAAGGGAAGGCTCTTTTGAACCTCAGTACATGGCCACAGCAGTTGAATGCATCCTCAAAGGATTAGGAGATCAGGATTGGGACTATGACTACATGAGGGAGAGCCTCAAAGTCTGGCAGAGATATGCTCGCCAGTATGATTCTACAGGACCCACAGCGCAACGCCCTGGGGTAACACGCCAGATGCCACTGCTCTATAAAAACATCATTGATCCCCCCATCTATATCCCCTGGTCTACATTAGACAAAGAAAATGTCAAAAAGCTGCTCCCACCCCTCACAGAGGGTGCGGGAAAATGGATTGCAGCTTTTGAAAATTGCACCACAGGCCAAATAATAGCAATCGGAGATGTAAAAAGCCTGCTGATCTCCCTCATTGGAGAAGATGCAGAAGATCTTTTTATACGTATTCATAAAAATCTTACCAAAACAAACACCAAACATGATGGTGTTTCCTTCAACGAGATTAGAACAGTAGCATGGGCTGAGTTGCGCAGGAAATTCCCTGATGTTCCTGACATTGGGGCTCTGTTGTCACAGACTATGCAACCAAATGAGGACCCTGCCAACTATCTTTCTAGAATGAAAGAAAAGTGGCACCAGGAGTTAGGGCAACGATGGGACGCAAATGGAGGATATGGGAGACTATTTTACCACACAGTAAAGAAAGGTTTGCCAACTGAAGTGCAGGAGAAATTAGATGGCATTGTAGCAATGGAATGCAAGCCATGGGCAGAGATACAAGATCACATTGTACATTACTGTAAAAAGAGACAGGAACAGGAGAAGACTAGACAGCTGGCAATAGAGAATGCCGCTGCCAAACTAGTACAGCAGAAACTAAATAAGAAAAAAGACAATGTTGACACAGTCATGCTCGCGGCACCCGTCACTCAAATGACAGCAGTAACATCATTCCCTCAGGCTGCCATAAATGCTCTTGCAGGCAATACCCAACTTGCCCCTCAGCAGGTACAAGCACCACCTGCAGTACAGTACATACAAGCTCAACCCCAACAAGCCATACAGTATGTCCAGCAGCCACAACAGGCAATGACACAGTACATGCCAGCACCACCTGCGTACAGCACCAACATACAGCCCTATTACAATAACAGACCAAACATGAACTGGAACACGGGTGGACAAGGAAGGGGGCGAGGGATGGGACAGCAAAGGTTTCCACAACAGCCAGGACAAGGGGCACCACCAATAATCTGTTACTATTGCCAGAAACAAGGCCATATCCAGAGAGACTGTAACAGTAAAAAGCGCGATATGGGTCAGCAATATATGCGTCCTGGTTACCAAGCACAGGTACCATTCCAACAACAACAGCGCACACAGCCAACCCCCAGCAGCCCCAAGTACTATACTCATATGTGCAACCAACACAGCAACAGCAAGTGCAGCTCCAAACGCCCCCAATGCTTCAGGTTCAGCCAGCGGTCCAACAAATGCAGATTCCAATGCAACAGTTACAGCCACAGCAACAGCCTACTTACCAGATGGTCCCCCAAACACAAAACAATGTGCCTCTAGGAGGAACAATTGTTGCCTCCAGCAACCCCTTTACTCAGGGCACCATCCAGCAATATCAGCATGGAGGATACACTGGCTAGGACAGCCCACAGACAACTCTTGTGTGCCCAATTTTGTCATGCACAAGCAATACTGAAGAGGACCCTATTGCAAGTGTTATGATAAATAACAAAATATACAGTTTTCTTGTTGACACAGGTGCCACATACTCCTGCATTACAGGTGGCCCTCTGCCCATTTCAACCAAAACAGCGGACACACAGGGATTTTCTGGGGCAATAGCAAGGGTCCCCTTCACCAAGCCAGTCTCAATGGAGATAGGAGGCCATACAGTGGAGCAGCCTCTGCTCTATTCACCCAGCTCCCCAGTCAATCTTTTAGGACGCGACCTCATGGCCAAACTAAACATGACCATCCACTTTGATGACAATGGAACAATGATTTGCTCCATTACAGGTACTCCACTAACTAGGATGATGGCAGTCACTGCACAGTCTTCCTTAGATAGCCAAGTCAGAGCACGCCCAGTCAATGAGCAGGCCTTCTCTGCAGCTGTCCACACAATTGTCGCCACCACTCCCGAATTACGAGGTCGCACAGTTCAGCTACCAAAAGAATTTCTCTTTAGACCCCAAGTACCAGACTCACCGGCATTAGATAAAAACTTGATTTTTGACATCTGCGCCCTTGAAATAACACCCACCTATGGTGCTTTCCTGGCATGCGATGACAATGCCCACACATGGGCTTGTGTCATCTTCCTTGAACAGGAAGGATTGGTCAGACACATTTCAGATGCTCAGCTATTTGGATCCCCTGAGGAATATTCTAAAACGGAGATTATCTATGATAACAATGTGCCCGTCTCAGTAATAGTGGAAATTAGAACACCAACGATCACCCCTGACTATGATTCTGTGCGAGAAGCCGATTTGGCTCAGGTACCAGCACATCTTTGGACAACAGGCCCAAATGATGTGGGCCTTATTAGATCTGCCAGGCCATTTAAGATAACACTCAAACAAGGTGCTATCCTGCCCAGAATAAAACAGTACCCCTTGTCTAAAGCAGCAGAGGAGGGCATAGCCCCCACTATACAGGCATTACTAGAACAGGGAGTAATTTATCCTTGTATCTCTCCGTGTAACACAGCCCTTTTTCCTGTGAGGAAGGGGAAGACAAATCAATGGCGTTTGATACACGATCTTCGACGCAATTAACAGCATAGTAGTACCAGAATTCCCTATTGTCCCAGACCCCTCTGTCATTCTCACCAATGTCCCCCCGGATGCACAGTACTTTTCTGTCATCGACCTGAAAAATGCCTTTTTCAGCATTCCTTTGCACCCAGACAGTCAATACCTCCTGGCGTTCTCATTCAGAAATGTGCAATTTTCGTACACAAGGTTATCTCAAGGGTACTGTGAGTCCCCTAGTGTTTTTAACAGGGTCGTCAAAGAAGACTTGTCCAATTTCCAATGTAACAGCACCTTACTGCAATATGTCGATGACATACTGCTTTGCAGCCCCACCGAACAGCAATGCAGGAAAGACACCATCCTCTTACTCACCACGCTGGCACAAAGAGGATATAAAGTTGACAAACAAAAATTACAGTATTGTCAGGAGGAGGTACACTACCTAGGACAGCTACTGTCTGCATCAGGCAGGCGAGTGACTCCAGGTCGAGTTGAGGCAATAAAAGGCACTCCTGAAACCCAGACAGTTAAGGACATGCAAAAATTGCTCGGCTTGGTTAATTATGTCCGCCAATGGGTTTTTGATTTCGCAACAATAACTGCCCCATTGCTGAAAGCTGTGAAAATGGGCAAAGACAGACATAATAAAATTGAATGGACACCTGAAATGAGAACAGCCTACACCCAGCTCAAAGATGAGATAACACATGCACCAGTGTTAGGATCACCTGATTACACAAAAGAATTCTACCTCTTCACTCACTGTGATGGGTTAGTCATGACAGCAGTACTCACTCAAAAATACCCCATGGGCCATAAGCCAATTGCTTATTTCAGCGGAATGCTGGACTCTGTCATGAAAGGCCATTACCCTTGCGAACAGGCCCTTGCTGCCGCAGCATTTGCTGTTGAAAAAGTACCCCCATTGTAATGGGTTCCCCACTAACAATGTACACTGAACATGCTGTTTTTGCAATAATACAGAAAGCTAAAACAACACTGACAACGCAAAGAGTGTCAGGCTACGAAGTCATACTGTCATTACCTTCTCTGAAAATTGTCAAATGTCACACCGTAAACCCCGCCACATTCTTTGCCCATCCAATTGCCACCTCAGATGATGACAACCATGATTGTGCCACTTATTCACCAGATGAGTCAGGAGCAGCCAAAGAAGATCCCTTACCAAATAGTACTGTATACTTTGTTGATGGCTCCTCTACCATTGATCAAGACACAGGCATAAGATACACAGGAGCAGCAGTAGTTAAAGCACAGCAAAATGACTCCTCCGATTCCTTAGACATCGTACAGCAGCTTACGCTCCCACCACATTACTCTGCCCAGGCAGCTGAACTAGTAGCACTCATAGCTGCCCTAAACATTGGAGCTGAGGACCGCATTACAATTTATTCAGATTCTGCATATGTCACCACAACAACTCACTCCAGCATCCTCCGCTGGAGAAGGCGCGGCTTCCTTAAATCAGATGGTACACCTGTCATTCACAAAATGTTACTTGAAGAACTTATTGAGGCCCTTACACTACCAGCTGAAGTAGCCGTAGTAAAATGCACAGCGCACACTAATGGCCAAGATTTTGTTTCCAGAGGTAACGCTCTGGCTGATTGGGCAGCTAAAGCTGCAGCCAGAGGCCCTACAGTAACAGGCCCCTCAATCCAAACAGCACCGGAAGTCCAACTTGCCCCTATTCTCTTATCGCAAACAGTACCTCCAACAGAGCACGACACCAACAGTGAACACAGTTCAAACACATCACCCCAATTACCAACACCACTTGATATTGACAAAACGCGACAATACGATCATATTGCACAACTACACCTCAGAGAAATGCAAGAAAGTGCACCAGATCAAGAGAAAGAGTTATGGAAGAAGAGGGGAGTACAGCAGGACTCCGCCGACTTCGTATACAGACAAACAGTAACAGGGAAACCTGTGATGCCACAGGCTTTGTTACAAGTGGCATTAGATCAACTCCACCTTCCCACACATGTCACCCGAGACAATATGTCCATCACCTTGCAAACAGACTGGTTCATCCCCAATGCCTATGAGCAGATACAATTGTATGTTAATAAATGTCTCATTTGCCAACAATACTCCCCAGCCCCTACGCTCAAAACCGTTGCCTCTACAATTCCTAGACCATCAGGCCCCTTTAAAGAATTGCACATTGACTATGTCGATATGATCGATCGCTGCCAAAATTATCGCTATCTCATTGTGGTAGTATGTCCATTCTCACGCTGGATCGAAAGTGGACCTTGCGTCCACTGCGATGCCAAAGCAGCTGCCACATTTCTATTACGTGATGTCATTACTCGCTGGGGCATCCCAGACTCCATCCGGACCGATAACGGAAGTCATTTTTCAAACGCCATCTTTTCCTTCCTGGCCACAATGCTAGGCATCAAACACAAGCTGACCTCAGCTTACCACCCACAAAGCAACGGCATTTGTGAGCGCCTTAACGGCCTGCTCAAAAACAAAATAAGTAAGATAAGTGCCACAATAGGAAAAAAATGGCTTTATTGCCTGCCCATAGCACTGTTTGCACTAAGAAACTCCCCAAGTTCGGATCATCACCTCACACCCCATCAGCTTGTCACTGGACGATCCATAAATGTAACAGTTCCATCCACACGCCCCAAATTAGATAGTGAGTCATCATCTGAGATAGTTAAGGCAGAACTCTACCACTATCTGTGCCAACTAACCAGCGCAGCGCAGTTCCTTTCTATCTAGATATCCAAGAGAAAGGGGAAGGGCCCCACCGATCCTGAGCTCCCACCAATCTGTCCCGGGACGCAGATCTTCATCCGGAAAAACGTCAGACGCTGGAAGGACCCTAAATTCGAGGGCCCATTCAAGGTGATCGACTCGTCACCAACTGCAGTACGAATAGCTGAAAGAAAAGCATGGATCCATCGCAGTCACGTCCGCTTGGACCCCGCACCACCTCCGCCAATCGACTAGAGGAGGGACAGGACATACCCTTGGTACAGCTCCACCAAGACAGCGGGTTTCCATCCTCCTTTGATGATGAAGATAATGACCGCCATGAGCATAATATCGAGGACCTTAATGGAAATGCAAAGTTATGTATTTTATTTGTTTTAACATTTTGCCTTTTTTCCACTATAACGTTGGCCGCACTCAATTGGTATCTGTTTTATATTGTAACTTTTAAGCCACATCTCTCTGCTAATGTTACTGCACCATTCTCAAAACAACCAGTTGTGCCAGAAATTACAGAAATTACAGAAATTACAACTGCACAAGAACACTCCCCGCACCACACTGAAGATCCATCACTTCCACAGTATACCACTGGTAGCGCACACACTAGTACACACCCCACACGCATAGCTACTGCTTCAGACCCAAGTATTACTACTACTCCGTGGGATAGGCTCCTAGAGATTACAGTAGGTCCCCCAGTGAACCGCAGTCCCAACTCCCGCAACATTCGCAGATTTAGAAGAGGTAGACCAAGGTTCTGGAGGAGTCATAGACCAACAAGAGATAATGACAAACAAGATTTGGCCGCCGCTCTCCAGGACACGATGGTCCACATTGCACGCCAACATCCCAGACCTGATTTCCACTCCATACGTCCTGACACACTTAATAAAGACCATGAAGCCCATAGTGCCCTGCTAGATAACATGTGGTACCGGCACATGTCTCAAATAGGGAAAAAGGTAACAAAAGAAGCATGCTTTGTGTGCTCACACATCCCGCATGCAGTTGGCGCAGACAAAATGGTGTTCCCACAAGAAATACCACCCCCAACGGCCAAATGCCTCCTCCATTTGTTTCTTTGCCGTATCTACGGCCAAATACAGCTTTTCTCAGCAGAGATAGACACTGTGTTTGTAAACACCACCGCGTGGGATTCTAACTATCTAACACACATGGTTGTCACTGATGCATTGCAATTCGAGACAGAAAATAAGAATTTGTATAGATGGGAATCACCTAGATGGGAGACACCGCTCACAACTCATGAGCATGAATTCAAAGCATCAGGGTTTTTTATGTTCACATCCCCCCGGCACTATGTAAGGAGACAATAAACAAACAACTCCATAACAAACCCCCGATACACGAAAATAACAGTTCACACGTTGCCAACTGTCCATGTCAATATAGGTCTGTGCTGCTCTTGCAGGCCCATGTGTATTTTGATAACAAATGGCACGGCCCAGACGCCCTGGTATGTAAGGCAGCTTCCTTGGGAGAACCCTTTGCAAAAACAGAATATCAACAGAATATTGATTGGGATGTTGAGACTCAGTGTGAGGAGGTGTGGGCAGAGGAAACTAGACGGTACACCTTTGGGAAGGGAACAGCTTACAAATGGAAGAGAGCATATAAACTAAAACATCCTCTTCTTTGCTTCCTAGGTAACGGTACTCGCCCTGTGGGCAGCAACACAAACTGTAACACAATAATTTTTAATTTGGACCTCCAAGACGGCACCGCCAGCCTCATGGACATCTTTTGGGCATGTGGAGAACGCATCTACCCCCAGTTGCCTCCTCGATGGAAGGGCCTATGCACCATGGTTACCATGCACGAGCTGTATCTCGTTGTCCCGGCATCCAAAATCTCTCAAGTATTTGAGCACCCCATGACAAATGACGTCACCCTGCTTCACCGGCACCGACGGAAGGCTCAATACTTCGCTAACGATGCCTTCGCCGAAATTCCTGAAGAATTTCGCCTGTTCAATGGTGCCCAGGAATTCTTTGGAGGCCTGTGGCCCCTTTGGCAAACATCAGCTAATGCCCGGTGGCTACAGGTCACACGATACGAACTAATGACTCTGATAAATAACACCCGAGATGGGTTCAACGCCATACAGGAAGAGTTAAGGCCTTTACGGCTTATGGTTCTAGAGCATAGATATGTTCTAGATCAACTCACAGCTATGCAGGGTGGTGTATGCAGTGCCATCGGAAAGAGCTGCTGCACTTTCATACCGGCTAATGATGCCGCAAGCGGGTCGCTCGCTAAGGCCATTGAGGACTTGGGCAATCTGGGAAAAAAGATGCGTGACGAAAGCGGTGCCGCTGCAGATCCTATCACGGACTGGTTCAACTTGAACTGGATGCCTTCATGGCTATCTGCTATCTTGAAAATTGTGCTACCTATTTGTTGTGTTGTCCTGTTAATGTGTTGCGGTGCACAGCTAGTAATTAAATGTGTCAACAGATGCAGCACCAAAGCAGTAGGAATGAATTACGTTCACACTGGAATTAATAACAATGCACAGTATCAGGACATGGACCGTGCTCCCGGGGATGGGAATGGGCACATCCATGTGCAACTCTTAGAACAACCTGCCACTCACGCCTCTTCAAACACACCTACAGCTCCACCGGTTCCACCACCTAGATACGCCTTAAGGGAGGAGCATGACATTAACGGGTATGAGGAGTTAGCTCCCGAGGATGGGGGAGAATACGTTACTATAACACCAGAATTGCCACCACAGACAGCATGCATGTATATTAGTGACCCACTCGGTATGCACCAAGCCCCTGAGGGTCCAGCAAAGTACTGTGTCACAGACGTGTTCAATAATGAACAAGAGAAGGGATGTGTAGGAGGGTCCCGTTTTACCATCTAACAGACACCCACACCCCATTCTGCAATACCCTTCAAACCTGGCATCCCTAGATAAGCCCCACCACTGAGGCCTAGATAAAGGGTCTTTAAGTTGTCCACGGTCCTTCACTTTCTTACAAATCCACACATAGGCCCAAGTTCACCTTCTCACAGACCTACATACAAGACCAACCATACCTTTGTAAGAGATATGTATAGGCCCAATAAATTAAGAACTGGTCTCATAGACTTCACTAACCTGACAGCAGAGGCTTGCGCCATCCTCCGCGACAAACTCTCCCCCCCCTTGTAAATTTCCACAGTTACGAGAATTAGATTAGCCCACACACGTAGGACATTTTTGGTACATCTGGCGGTTTCACAAGTACATCTGCAATATTTTTTAGTTATGAAACTTTCCGCGCTTGCTTAATCGAAACTGTGAAAGACGGGCTACGTGACAAAGGATTAATGTATTAAAATGTTAACTCTGAGCTTTCTTATGGTAAAAATTATCCTTTGTTTACTTTTTGCGGTCAGGAGCACTGACCACCTGTCAAAAGCCCCTAATTTCACCATGATACCACTTCACAGTTCTAAGTGTGGAATTTTCCATAGTTACTGTAAGAGGGCGGTCAAGGGCTGCGTCAGGACCTACGTCAGAGATGATAAAACTTCTGCATTCAAACATATAAAACAGCTGCACCCAGGGTGTGGCTTCGAATTCTCTTCAAACCAGCACCCAGGTGCCGTGTGAGGGTTCCCGACTGATCAATCGCTCCTGACTGGGCCCAGAGCTCCTATTGCCAAGGTGATAATGCTCCTACTTAATGATTTTGCCTATTGACTTTGTCAGTCTATCTGACTTAATAATTTTGCCTATTGGCTTTGTCAGATTTTGCCTATTGACTTTGTCAGTCTATCTGACTCAATAATCCTGCCTTTTGGCTTTGTCAGATTATTTACTTCAGGTCATCTGTACCCAAGCAATTGCATTTATTTCAGTAAATGTGTAGTCTTGAATATTGTTATTTTATCTCAATAAGAAGTTTGTCCTCTGAATGCTATCATTTGTATCACTCTTGAATTCAGGGCTGCCCCTTGATCGGCTGCTCATGGATTAATTTATAGATATACATTTCTGTTTGAATTGAACCAATTGATCTTATAACATCTAATATTCCTAACTGACCCAGGGAACAAGGTAGAAATTCGAGTTTGGTATGCCTGAACTCAGAATGTTAAAATACATCTTTTAGTGTGGGTGGTTTTTACATTCAGTGTTTGAAAATACTACTTTTAGAAAGTAGGTATTTTCTTGCCTAACCATCCAGCTTGCCTCTGCTAGGTTGTGTATTGCATGTCTGGTTTGTGAGTGACAGGAGGGCTTGGGCTCCAGCAGTCTGATGGGTCAGGGCTGGGCTGAATAGGACCTTGGCTGAATAGAGAGTAGGGGGCGGGGATTTCCTTTCACTCCCCTGAGCCCTCATAGAATAGAGAGTAGGGGGAGGAGATTTCCTTTCAGCTACCTGGGCCAGGTCTGCTTTCAACAATGCTGTCTCCACCTCCTGCCAGGAAGCTGCACAGAACTGGTTTTGGCTAGGTACAGGCACCCTCTGCCTTCAGAGGACAAAGGATTTACTAGTATAAATATTGGGGCCCTGACCCCAAGACTTTAGATCACTTCTGGGAATCAAGGCAAACCTTTGCTGAGGAGAAGAACCAGGAAACTGAAGGAGGAGACTGCCCCTGTGCTGTGTGCTGTTGGGGTTGGCCTGCAGTGGTTACTTTATTGCCAAAGAAAGGAGAAAGGAACTTTGTGTGTACTTTCATCATCTTGAAGAAGATCTCCAAGGGCTTGAATATTGAGCTTGCCTCCTGTCTGAAGTCTCAGGGATACAAGACTTCACCAACCAGCTCCCCTGAATTCCCTTGCTGGGAATTCTACCTGCAAAGAGGTGCCTGCTGTTGTGTTGGGCCCTTTTGAAGACTGCGTGTCGCTGGGAGCTGGAAGCGCGACTCAACGAAGGAGAAGCGTGTCGCCGCCTCAGCAGTTGCCGTCGCATCGCCGAGGAAGCGTGCCGCCACCGCAGCTGCTCGCATCGCATCACCGAGGCGCGTCGCATCACCAGAGAAGCGTGCCGCAGAGTTCGCCGTCGCATCACCGGAGAAGCATGTCGCAGGGCCGTTTGCGGCTCAGAAGTTCACCGAGTCGCTGCACGGCCGTCGGGCGTGCACGCATCGCATCTACGTTGTCGCACCGTAACCAAGATGCCATTTTGTCGCATTGCACCGGATCGTCATCGCATCGAGGTGCCATCTTGTCGCATCGCACCGGATCACAGTAAGAAACCGACGCATCAACTCCCCACACAGTAAGGAAGCGAGCTTCAACTCCCCTGCGCAGCAGTAAGGAACCGACGCATCCACTGCCCTGAGTGTAAGGAACCGACGCATCACCTTTCCTGCGACCCTTTTGTTTGTTTTGCGTTACACATCCAAGGTACTTTGAGAGTAAAGTGTTGCATTTACCATCTACATTGAACTAAGCTATTTCTACCATTTTAAAGACTCATTTTTGATTACAGTATTGTGGATTTTTGTCGTTTGACCTTGTGTTAAGTCTAGTAAAGATTACTTATTTTTCTAAACTGGTGTAGTGTCCATTTGTAGTGTTTTCACTGTATTACTGTATGTGTTCACAAATGCTTTACACACTGCCTCTGAGATAAGCCTGCCTACTCGTGCCAAGCTACCAAGGGGGTGAGCAGGGGTTATTTTAGGAGTGTAGCCCCTTACCCTGACTAGACGCAAGGGTCCCTATTTGGACAAAGGTGCAAACCATTGCCAACTAGAGACCCCCAAATCTAACAATGATCAATTAAAATCAGCAATTGTAGTAAACCAATAACAAATAACGCCCTCTGTGGTCATGGTCTGGAACGGCATACATATATCGTCATTGTGTATCAATCATGTTTCTCTGATGTATTGGGGGTCCCGTTATTAAGGACACCCCACGATGGAGTACTGCAAGGTATGGTTGATTATTTATGTCACCACTCTACTGACTTTCGAGAGTAACGATGGGGCGAGGTTCTCCATCTCGATTACCCCTCGGGGAAGTCCCCACAGAGCTCTCTCCGTCTCCTCATCCCTAGCGTCCCATGCCCGCACCACTTTGGTCCATAGCTCTGCAAGTGGTCTACACCTCTTGCTTAATTTGTCTGCCCGTATTTGAGCCCTCTCTTCCGCCCCAATCCAGGCAGACACATCTTTTTCCCAGTCTAGCACCTTAGGTCCTATTTAGCCCGCCATCTAAGAGCGATATGCCTTTTTGCTAGTACTAGTGTGAGATCAACAAATTTAGTGTCCACTTTTTTCACTTTTGGTCGCGGGAATAAAGTCGGCATACATCTTCTCTTGGCGAGGGGTCACTATTGAGGCAAAGGTAGAGTAAAACTCCACAGGGTGTCCATCTGGTCCAGGAGTTTTCCCTCTGGCCATATCTTTGATCGCCAGTCGTATTTTCTGTGTGGATATTGCTTCTCCTAGAATCTTCTGCACAGCAGGGTCCACCCCGTGTAGACGTAGGGCCCCCAAGTATTCCACCATCGAGGCCACTGGCACCTCTCTTGGTTTTCCATATAGAGCAGCGTAATAATCCCAGAGTGTGGTGTTAATGATTTCAGGTGAATATACCACTTGCCTCTTAGTAGACCACAGGCTGGTAATGGGGGTGCCTCTGAGGTCTCTAGCTTAATCAGCCATGCTAGTAGTCTCCCAGCCCTTCCGCCTTCTATGTGATGTCTCTCCTGATAGGCCCGGAGATCTAGTAAGCGCAAGCATTACAGAACTATGTTATACTTACTCTTGGCATCTGAGAGTTGTTTCTGGACCTCACCATCTGCCCCCAATCTATTGTCTAAGGAATGGATTTGTGTTTCCAGCATATGGAGCTCTTTGTTTATTTCTTGTCGCGCGGGGGCCTGACTGGGGTTTCTGCAGGGGTGTCCCTTTTTTATAGCCAAGACCATGTTTCTTCTGGGGAGTCACAGAAGTGAGTAGCTCCATCAAGGATGATTCAGAGTTTCGCTGGGAACACAAGGGAGTACTGGAGTCCCGCCTCTCAGAGAGCTCTCTTGGCTTCTATGAAGGACGCTCGCTGTGCTTGTACCTTAGCTGTGAAATCTGGCAACAACAATACTTTGCTATTATGCAAGGCGTAGGGGCCGTGTGTCTGGACTTGTTGCAGTATTGTATCGTGGTCCCGGTAGTAGAGGAGCCTTGCCACCATGGGGCGAGAAGGCCTTACGGGCGCGGGAGGGGTGGTGCACAGGGACCCGATGAGCCCTCTCTAGTGCAAAGAACCGGGAGAGGCAGTCTGGAGCCATTTCAGTTTTAACCATTTTTCCAGATATGCAACCATGTCGGGGCTCTCAGCGCCCTCCGGGATACCCACAACTCTTATGTTGTTGTGTCTACTGCACCCTTCAGCATCTTTGGCGCGTCTTTCCAGCACCATTACCCTAGTGGCGAGTCCTTCTAGTTTGGAGGCTGTCAGCTTCTGCTCTGGTTGGAGCTCAGCCACTGAACATTCCACATCCTTTACTCTGTCCTCCAGTTTATGGTGTTCCGCCTGCAGGAGCCCCAAGCCCACTGAAACAGCTCCAATATCTTGCTGTAGAGCTGCCTTGGTGTCGGCAATAGCAGCCAGTACTTTGCCTAGGTGCAAGGGGAGCAAGGCTTCCGTGTTAGCATTCTCGTTGTCCTCCTTCTCTGGAGGTAGTGGAGAGGGCTCTCTTGTGTTGGGCTGTGTGCCTCCAGGCTTCAGTTTCTGCCTGCGCATTGTGGTATAAAAATGAGTAAAGTTTTGGGGTAGGGTAGTGATTTGTCTTCTGTTTCACTTCCTCTGACCTGAGGGACCGTTGCTCCTAACATATCTACGGGACTCTGAGTACAAATCCCAACTTGTAATTTATATACCTAAATCTCAGGGCCGCAGTCCACTATGAGACAGTTGCATTGTGGGCTCCTCCAAGTTATTTCAGAGTAGGCAATTGTGAGGAGCAAAGGCTCAAAACTCTCTGCTGGTGTCAGCCTCCAGGGCAATCTTAATCCCTTTCACCCCTACGAGCTGTTCAGCTCCAGAAGGCACACAGTTTAGGGATAGTAGGCCCTCCTCTTCTAATCCGGCATGCTCCACTGCGAGGGGACGTGTAATGTAGGTCAGTCTCCACCCACATAACAGGGGAAGTCCAGCTGCCTCACAACACTCCTGGCCGTGAGCCCTGTCTCGTTTGTCAGGAAGGCCCTGCCAGTACCACCGATTAAATAGGGCACAACTTGTTGGTTGCTGCGGTCACCCAATCGCCAAGGGTAAGTTGCCAGCACTCCCCGGGCCCCAGTAGTGGCCCGACCTCCCACGTTGGTATTGTCTTTGGGCCTGCCGCTTCCGTCAGGGGGCTGTCGCCTCACTTTGCCCCCCTTATCTCGGGCCTTGGGACTCTCCTTACCTCCAGACAGAGCTTTGGCCGCTGAGTAGGTCCCCTCTCCGAGCCTCCTGACTGGCAGGCCACCACAATGCCCTGGAGCAGTTGGCCAAGGAGGTCTTTATTTTTTTAAACTGTTTTTATTTGATTTTATCATTTGTGAAACACAACAAACCATATATCACTGTTTGAACTGTTCAGGCACATACATGCGATGGATTAAAAGCGTAATTGTCATTTCATCTACACAACATAATTACATCCCAATTGTCTATTATTTCATATTCCACTGTTACAGGAAGGATTTGAGACAGGAAATGTGCAGGCTGTGATTGACCCCCACGGAGGTCCGCTGTCCCAAAGATATTGTGTTTATTATACTTGCACGGTTGTGTTATCACCATCCGCTGTCTCATTATATGTGCGGAGGTATGTTTTCAAAGGTTCCCAAATGTCCCTAGGGCGGGACGCTCTTGGTAGTAGATCTGCATAGTTGGTGAGCTGTTCTTGACAGTATACTAAAGAAGATACCCAATCCTTAAATTTCGGTGCTCTCCCTCTACCCCATTGACATGCTATTTGGCGTTTTGCCATGAGTAAGGCTATGGCTATATATTTGCGGTGTGGTTTGGCCACATGTTTTATGTATCCAAGTATGGCGGTCAGGGGACTGCGCTCCAATGTCTGCAATGTCATCTGTTCAAGGGCGTCAATTACTTTTTCCCAAAACGTATATACTGCGGGACACTCCCAAGCTAAGTGTAAGAAATCTGCAGCAGGGGCTCTGCATCTTCTACATTGGTCTGAGTCTGACAAGTTATATTTATGTAACTTCGCCGGTGTATAGTATAAGCGATGTAGGAATTTGTAATGCGTGATTCGTAGCCTATGGCTAGCAGCGAGTTGTTTCGTATGTTCGCAACAGTAAAACCATTGTTCATCCGTCAGTGTACTTCCCAATTCGTCCTCCCATTTTTGTCGTGCAGGGCATGTGGCCCTCTCTTGTGTCGTGTGGATCATGTGGTATAACGTAGACACCATGTGCCTCGGGGACGGAGCTTTCAACACCCGCTGCAGTGGGGGACACGTAGGGGGCTCACACGGAAAGTCTGGTGTTAGGGCACGCAGGCCCTGCCGTAGCCGTATGTAAAGGAAGCTATCTAAGGGAGTTTGCTGGGTCTCCCTGAATATATGGGCAAGTGTACGGAGCTCTCCATTACAGTAAAGATCGCCCCATGTGGAAATGCCGGTCCGGCCCAGGAGCCGTTGGAATCCCTTCTCCTGGAGGAGTTGCATTTGGGGATGATATGTCAGGGGGAACAGTGGGGAGTAGAGCATGGGACATCTCAGCAGTGTCATTATGCAATGCCATGCCTTGATTGTGCAGGTTATCGAGGTGGGTGTCGCATCTCGCTGGGCCAGGGGCTGGAGCATCACACCGTCCAGTGGTACCGGGTCTGCCAGCCAGTGTTCTACCGCTACATGCGGCATATATCGGGGTGGGTGAAACCAATAATACGCATAATGTGCCTGCGCGCAGGTGTAATACAGTTCAAAGTCGGGGATGTCTAACCCTCCCTGGTCGTAGGGCCTGGTGAGCACCTCCCATTGCAATCGGGGTTGTTTACCCCCCACACTAATCTAATCATTTCTGTTCGCAACATTTTAAAGAAGGGGCGTCCAGGAAAATATGGTATGTTTAGGAATAAATACAGTATCTGAGGGAGGACCACCATCTTGATCAACGAGGCCCGTCCCGCAATCGAGAGGGGCAAGGAGATCCAGCGTGAGACATTGTCTGTAATACGATCTAGAGTTTTACCGTAATTTAATCGCAGTAGCTCGTCTCTGTCTGTAGTGATGCGTATTCCTAGGTAGCGCATATCTGAGTGGCACCACTCAAGAGGATAGTCCAGGGAGAACTGGGCTGTAGCTGGGGTAAGGGGCAAGATTTGCGATTTTCCCCAATTAATATTAATCCCCGACATCTTCCCGAATACTATGAATTCCCGAAGAAGCGGGTTAAGATTGGCTTGCGGGTCCCGTATATACAAAGTAATATCGTCGGCATAAAGTGATACCAAGATTTGGCGCATATAACAGCGCAACGCTTTCTCTTGGTGTTGCTGGCGGAGTTTAGCTGCCAAGGGTTCCACTGCGATAGCGAACAGCAGAGGGGACAGCGGGCACCCCTGCCTCGTGCCTCTGGTTATGTGGAAGGCGGGCGATGTGTGTCCATTCACGCACACCCTAGCTATCGGTAGGTTATACAGTAACTGAATCCAAGACAGAAATACTGGGGGGAAGCCCATACGCTGTAAGATTCCTAGTAAGTAATCCCACTCTACGGAATCGAACGCTTTGGTAGCATCTAGAAACACTGCCGCCAATGGCAGGTCTGGGTCAACGCTGTGGAGAACTGCAAAGAAGGTTCTGAGGTTGTGGGTGGTCGCTCTACCAGGGATGAAGCCGGACTGGTCCGGGAGTACAAGCTTTTCCATGATTAAATTTAGTCTGTTTGCTATGATCTTTGCTAAAATTTTAGTGTCACAGTTGATAAGTGACAATGGTCTGTATGAGTCACATTGTTGACTGGGTTTTCCTGGTTTCAGCAGAGAAATAATGTGCGCCTCTCTCATGGATTGAGGGAGTCTGCCGTTATCTAGTGCGTCCTCAAAAACTTCTTGGAGGATGGGGGCGAGCAAGTCAATATATGTTTTATAAAATTCTATGGGGAATCCATCTGATCCCGGTGTTTTTCCTGATTTCATGTGTATTATGGCTTTTCTTATTTCGTCCAGTTCAAAGGGGGTGCTAAGGAATTCCCGTTGATTGTCTCCCAGCCATCCTAGCGCCACCTCTTCTAAGTAAGCATTAAGATCGAATTCGTCATGTCTTTGTGAGGTATATAGTGCTTCATAATGTGCTGTGAAGGTGCGAAGTATGTCTTTCGTATTCCTGTATGTGCTCTCCCACGGGCCCGCGATCTCCAAAACCGTGTTTGTGTACCGTGGCTTGCGAATCGTGTCTGCTAAAATTTTCCCAGGTCTTTCTCCCTCTCCGTATCTCCGTGCCACCCAGTGCCTACCCCTATATTTCGCTTCTCTGTCCGCAGTGGCCGTGTATTCAGTAAGTTTGTCCCTAATTTCTCGCTGCACTTGTTGATTTGCGCTGGTTCCAAGCCGCAGCTCTAATTGTTTGATCTCTCCTTCTAATTTATTCAGGGATCTTCGTATGTCCCGCAGTACGCCCGAGCTTTTGGATATGCAGTATCCCCTAAGCATGACCTTGAAGGCCTCCCACACTGTCTCCACGCTGTCCACCGATCCCTTAATTCTCAGTAAGAAATCTTGTATTTCTTGCCCTAGTTCTGCATGGTAGACCGGGTCTAACAATGTTAGTGGCTGAAGTCGCCAAGTTCTTTGTGGGGTATCCCATCCTGGGGGGTTAAATGAAAGACTTACCGGTGCATGGTCCGAGTATGTTCTGGCTAAGTGTTTGGTCTCGACAATCTGTGGACCTATGCCACGGGTAACCAGCATGTAGTCCAATCGGGCCCAAGATGCGTGTTGGGTAGCGTAATGTGTGCCTTCCGCCATGTGTGGATGTAGATGCCGCCATGCGTCTATCACTCCATTAGCTTCCATTATGCCCTGCAACACCTTGCAAGAAGCGTTAAAGTGATGTGGGCCGGGGTTAGACCTATCCATCGTGGGGTTGAGCGCTATATTAAAATCTCCCCCCCAAACAAGGTGGGTAGAGCCAACCTCCAAGATTTTCCCCCACAGTTTCGTGAAGAACTCGGGAGAGTCTACGTTGGGGCCATAGCAACATACCAATGTGACGGAGTCCGAGCCTAGTCTACCCCAGGCCATACAATAACGGCCCTGCTGATCTTGTGTCGTTCCTATTGGGACGAAGGGGAATCCCTTTTTTATAATTATGGCCGTCCCTCTAGAGTAAGTGGAATATGAGGAGAAAATTCTGTGTTCCGCCCATTTACTAGCAAAGGTAGTGTTTTGTCTCGGGTCCATGTGCGTTTCCTGCAGCATGGCAATGTGCGTCTGGTGTCTGTCTAAGTACGCCAGTATTTGGCGCCGTTTTCTGGGGTCTCCCAAACCTCTTACATTCCAGGTGAGCGTCCTCACTGCTGGGTGTCCCGGTGTGTCAGTCATGGGGGCCAACGTGGCGTCTTAAGTGTCAGGATAGGCCTTTTTTCGTGTATGTGCTATGGTTTGACAAAAACAGTGCGCTTGAACATCATATGTACCGTACAAATCACAGTGTACCTGAGTAAACAACTTTTTACCCTCCCCCTCCCACTGAAGCATCCCAATTATGCCAGAATTATACGTCCCTCCCTCCTCCCTTTTCCCCCTACTACCCCAAAAACTAATACTGGCATATTCCCAGCATGAACCATGTGGGGAGCGCCCTCGGGGGGGAACTCCTAGGGGATAGCACTTACTCCCCCCGCCCCCAGAGAGCATCAGCGTTGGAATGGCCTAGCCCCCAGTGGGCAGGGGTGCCCAGAGTAAGTTGTGTCCCTTGATCCCTATTTTCACTTATCTGGTGGCGATCTCCAGGCAGGCTCGTATGTACAGTCCTTTGCTTCCATCAGTCCTTCGTATTTCTATCCAGTGTTCTTTTTCTCGCCATGTTTACATGTTTGACTTCGCTCCCCGGGGCTACGCCGTAAAGTTACAAATTTCTTCACTCGAGTTCTGGTGAGTTAGCTCCTGTAGATGAGTTGGTCGAGTCTGTGGGACCGTTGCGTCTTCGGAGGTGTTTTAAAAAGTCTTCCACTTGCTGCGGTTTGACGAAAAAAACGACTGTTGTCCCTGGTGCGTAACTCGCAGTCGCGCTGGGTAGAGGAGAGCGTAATCGATTTGAGCTGCTCGCAATTTTTTTTGACTGGTATGAATTTTCGTCTTTCCTCTTGTACATTCGCCGTGAAGTCTGGGTAAAGGGAAATTTGGTAACCTTCAAAATGCAATTGTCGCTTGTCGCGGGCTGTTTTGAGAGCGATGTCCCGGTCTCGGTAATTTAGCAGCCTAGCTATAATGGGACGGGGCGCACTGCCTGGGGGGGGTCTGGGCCCCAGTGACCGGTGTGCTCTTTCTACCAGAAATTGCGTTGAGAGGGACTCAGTGCCTACTGCAGCTCTTAGCAGCCGCTCCACGTACTCCTCCATTTTCCCGGTGTTGGCACTCTCCGGTATACCGATCACGCGTATGTTGTTCCTGCGACTTCGTGCCTCCAAATCTTCGTTTTTGGCTGCAATAACTTTCAGTAGTTTGTCCATGGCAGTCATTTTAGTCTGGAGGTGAGAAGTTGTGTCTTCATTTTCCGAGATGCGACGCTCTGTTTCTTTTATACGGTCTTCATGTCCATCCAATTTATGCACGATTGCTTCCATGCGATTGGACATGGAGTCCATTTTATCAGCAATTGTGGCCAGGCCCTGTCTCACTTCCATCAATAGCGCTTTCATGTCCGCATCCGGCGGCGGAGCCGGTCCCTGGGCCTCCAAGTCTTCCTCGGTTCCTTCTTGCTGCACTCGTCCCCCCTTTCCGGCCCCGAATACGAGTTTTGGTTGCTTCGGGTCTGTCTTGCCCATGGTCGCGGATCGCGATTTCCTGAGGTTCCGTTCCTGCTCCAGTTTATGGGATCTGTTGAGGCCGTATGCTCTTCGTATATCTTCTTTCACACTTCTCCCCTGTGTTCCGGCCTCGGTTATGTCTGGGCTGTCTACGCGGGGTGTGCTCTAGGGGCCCCAGCGGGTGTATGGTGCAAGGCCCTCAGCAACGCATAGGCATAGCAAGCCCACTCGGTCTGGACAGCCCACTTCTCACCAGCTCTGCGGCGCTGCTCTATTTTCCTGTCCACTGGTCTTAGTGGGCGCTGTATTTTCGCCAAGGCGCGGCGGCAGGGCCCGTCAGCGATCTCTCCTCTTTTATCTTTTGGGTATCACTGCGTTTCTTGCACCTTCTGCCCGGTGATGGCGGCTCTCCTTTAGAGCTTCCTTGCAGTTGATATCTGCGGTGCCCTTTATCGTGGCTGCATTCGGGGCCGGGGTGTGCCTTACACGTGCATGAGGGGCTCGGGCCCTCCGGTGTACTGGGAGCTGCAGGGTCTACGTCGCGGACCCAAAGCCCTCCCTCCGTCTCTGCATGCTCCCCCTCTGCGCCTTCAAGCAATCACTCAATGTCCATTATCAGGGGAGAGGGGTCCTCACCCCTCTCTGCTAGGCACGGTTATCTCTTTTAGGGCCTCAGCGCTCACCTCTCTCCACGGCCTCGGCCCAGTGTTTTCTGTTGAATCTATGCGGCCCTCTGCATTATCTGGTGTGGCTGCTGGTCCTCCGACGACCGTATCACGCGTTGCAGCCTGCCTTCATAGCTGTATGGGGGTCCCCCCCCTCCGCCGCCCCGTGTGGTGAGCGTAGTTGGCTCCGTACGCGGGGCCCAATTGTCTCGTGGGCTCGCCGGGCTCGCGTAGTGCGCGCAGCCGAGGGCGCGCTCCGGGAGTTTTCTGCTTCGGCGCCGGCGCCACCCAGCCTCCACTGTTCCTTTACCCCTGGGACTCTTACCGGTCTCAGTCTCGCACGGGGTGTGCTGTGTTGGTTTATGTTCCTGTCGCCACTGTTTCCGCGCTTTAGGGATCGTCCGGGCAGGATCAATGATCGGATTATTCCTCCGGGCTGCAGGAGCTACACTACAGTGCGGCCATACTGCTAGTGCGCCACCTAGCGCCCCGGCCAAGGAGGTCTTTATCTTGGGGGTGGTGGGGTCTCCTTATGCACCTCTGTGCCACTGTCACCTTCCAGGATTTGCTCTCCTGAGCCTCGAGGCTATCTCCGGGCCCCCGCTACTGGCACTGCCCTACGGTGCGTGAGCTTCCTATGTCCCGTGGCTTCTCAGCCTCCATCCGGCCGTCTAAGGCGTTCTTCCCGCTGAGTCCTCCGGATCAGTACCGGCTGGTCTCTCCCTCTGGGGCTCCGAAGCCGCTAGTAGTATCCACAGATGGTGTGTATCAAGAGGCGCAGGGCAGGAGGCGGGCTGCAGGTATCAGGCCTCTCTCTACCAACTCCACTGTCTCGGGTACCTCACCTGTGTAGCTGCAGCAGGCCTACACCGCCATCACCCACTCTCGGTCTTATCTGCCACTGGAGATTGTCTCAGGTCACAACAGGAATCACTCCCTCCATATCTACACATTGGCTTTGGGAGTATTTCACCGCCCCAGGCGTCGCAGAGCCAATCTCACATTCGGGTATTGCTGGATGTATTGTAGGCCGGGGCGGAGCTCCCAGCTTACTCGTCCGCCATGTTCAAGGTCTCAGTCATGCCCATGTCAAGGAGGCTGCACATGAGGATGACACCCTGGAACCTAACATCACTGCCCTGGGAGACCTACCTAAACTGGCTGACTGGCAAGTTGATGGGGGGGCCATCCCAGGCAGAATTCTGCAAAGCCAATAGGGAGTGCTCTACTCTTGAGGGGCTATGGTGGCAGGCCATGCCCAGGCAGCTTGCAACACCTCTGGTGATTACCTGCTCTATTTGGGGAATGCTCTCCTAAATAGTGAGCCTAAGGTTCCTAAGCCTGGGGCAACCCGTGTGTTGGTAGTCCCCCAGTGCTACAGGGCCTTCCTACTGGATCAGGCTCATGACATACTCCTAGCATGACATCCGTGGCAGGTCAAAGACTTTGCAAGTTTGGTCACACACTTTTATTGGTCTCGTATGGGAACGGAGTGAGCTGCTTTCTCTAGGTCCTGCCCCACCTTCCAGGACAGTGGGAAGTCAGGGCAAAGCATAGTGCCCCCTGCCTCCTCGCCCCATAATGGGAACCCCGCTCTGAATGGGAGGGCATTAACATTGTTGATGCTGTGGCCCCCAAGACCGCCCTATGCAACAGGTTTATCCTGGTCTTGGTGAACCATGCCATATGGTACCCGAGAGCCATTCCTCTGAGGCAATGACTGACCCTGAGCTGGCCAGGTCCCTGATGGAGATATTTACCACAGTGGGCTTCCCTAAAGCAGTTGTGTCAGACCAAGGTGCCAACTTCATATCTGCCTACATGGAGTCAATGTGGGATGAGTGTGGGGTAACCTACAGGTTCTCCACACCATACCATCCTCAGACAAATGTGATTGTTGAAAGGTTCAACAAGACCCTGAAGGGCCTAAATATGAATCTACCAGAACCCATGAGGCGTGCCTTATTTTTGCTTACAGGAAGTGCCTCAGTAGGAAGTGAGATTCAGTCCCTTTAAACTTCTGTTTGGCCACTCAGTGCGTGGACATCTCAGTCAAGTCAAAGAGGGAAGGGAGCATGTTTCCAGGAAACCCCCTCATGATGTAGTCAGTTACATGTGGGTGCTCAGGTCTCAGATGAAGCACTTTTGGAAGAACCTGGAAGCCAGCCAGGATGTAAGGAAGCACTGGCACACCCAGAAGGTCACTCAGGTAGAGTAACAACCTGATCAAAAGGTGGGGGTTATTAACGCCTTCGCTGCGATCGGAATTCCGCCCAGGTGCTGGACATTCCGATCGCGGGCGTGGTCGTGACGAGCTCAGCTCGTCATGTGCACAAACCGACCGCGCAGCATGACGAGCTGAGCTCGTCATGAGCAGGGAAGGGGTTAAGCGTGTGGAGCCCCGGGCTTCAAAGCACTGGTGGACTGAAGCTTATGAGGTCAAGGAGTGGAAAGGTGAGGTCACTTACTTGGTGGACATTAAGACATCCAGGAACCCCTTTAGGGTCCTGCATGTAAACCACCTCAAGCTCCGCTTTGAGAGGTTCGAAGTAACCATGCTGCTTGTGACAGATGATGGGGTTTAAGAGGAGAGTGAACCACAATGGACCTCCTTTCTTCCAAGGAGCAAAATGGGCCAGTGGAAGGTGTTGTCCTCTCCCCTACCCTGACCCCTGAACAACAGAGGGATTGTCGCCACTTGCTGGAGCACTTTGCCTCGCTTTGCTCACTTACCCCAGGGCTGGCCAATTGGTGCACCCATGATACTGATACTGGGGACAGCATTTACAGGCTGTCTCATAAAGTGAGAGCCACCATTAAGGATGAAGTATCCAACATGCTAGAGCACTCCAATACCCCTTGATCCAGTCCTATGGGTCTGGTACCCAAGGCCGCCCTACCGGACACCACACCAGAACTCTGGCTCTGTGTAGTCTACAGAGGGCTGAATTCAGTCACCAAGACTGATGCTCACTCCATCCCCCAAGTTAATGAACTCATCGACCGGTTAAAAGCTGCCAAGTTCCTGAGCACATTTGCTTTGCATCTGGGTACTGGCAGATTGCCTTAATTGAGGGAGTTAAGGAGAGGTCCACTTTCTCCACCCCAGAAGGCCACTTCCAGTTTCGAGTGATGCCCTTTGGATTAAAGAATGCTACTGCCACCTTCCAAAGGTTGATCAACCGAGTCCTGGCTGGAACGGAGGCTTTCAGTGTTGCCTATCTAGACGACGTTGTGGTCTTCAACTCAAGCTGGGAAGACCACCTGTTCCACCTTAAGGAAGTGCTTTAAGCCCTGCAGAAGGCAGACTTCACTATCTATGCCAGTACATTCCAGCTAGGGCAGGGATCTCTGGTCTGCTTGGTCAAGTCGATGGAGGAAAGGTGCAGCCAATCCAGGCCAAAATTCAGACAATCTTGGCTTGCGTATCCACCAAGACCCAGATTGAGGTGTGAGCCTTTTTAGGCCTCACATACTACTACAGGAGATTTGCCAACGGGTATGACACCATTGTTGCCTCCTTAACAGAGCTACCTTCTAAGAAGCAGCCCAAGAAGGTGATCTTGACCTAGGCGTGCCTGAATGCTTTTGACAAATTAAAGGAGGCCATGTGCACTGAACCATTGCTCAAGGGCCCTGACTTTTCTAAGGAATTAGTTGTCCAGATGGATGCCTTCAAGCATGGCAGAGGGGCTGTGCTCTCACAGCTGACCAAAGGGGGCCTAGACCAACCTGTAGCCTTCATCAGTCAGTCAGAAAATTTTATTTCGGTCATTATGACCATAAAAGTATATGTACAATACAATACATTTCATTCAAAGATAACCTAATTTTTTTTTAAAAGTCATCCATCTCACAGATGTGCGTATGCATCACATGAATATTACTTAAAAACAGTCTGTATTGCGACCAGCCCAGGCCCCATTGTCTCATTAAAGTGCATGTGAGATGTGTGCATAACACAAAACAGGGAGAGACAAGCACAAGATAATCCACGTAGGCACGAACTCAAGCCCACTGGCCCTCCACTTCGATAGCTTTTTTAAAAAGTGCATGTGTCTTACATATAATCAAATTGCGTAGCCATACACCCTAGCCCAGAAACCAATATTCAACTTATTGGTGGTTTTACACAAATATACAGTATTCATAAAACCAAATATACATCTGTAATATAGTAAAAAGGACTTGTTAAAAAGTCATAATATTTGTATACAAGTTAAAAAATATCCAGGATCCATTTTAAAGGTATTGTATGGTAGTCAGCCAGAACCTATGGGGGTCAGCTCCAGGAGAGCTCTACGTATGCACCACATAGAAAATAAAAAGTGTGATACTGAGAATACAATAGGGAGACAGGTATCATATTTCAATATCCTAAAAGCCTCTAGTCAGTGCCTAGTTCCCAGGTTTCTACATAGCTGAATCAACCATTGTTGTCTTGCCTTCTTATAGCCTGGGCAGAAAAAGAGCACATAGTATTCCGTCTCCCCTGCATTATTGCAAGCCGGACAACCCAAGATTTGTGAGCCCACCCATTTGTTTGTAAAAGCACGCAGCGGTAGTACCCCGTGCCTGAACTATAGGTATAACTTCCTGGCAAGCGCCGGTTTAATATCATCCAATACAGGCTCTAATCTGTACTAGTCTTTGATTTCTAGAAAGACTATAGTGAGCTTGCCTGTGTATGGGGCTCCCCCAAAGACGGGCAAGTTTGTTCTCCCGATAGCTCCCTATCAGATCCTTCCTTGATACTGTAGGGCAGGTTACTTCTGGATTGTACCACAGATTGTCCCGTCCCATGGCCAGAAATGTGTCCCTGATGAAGGCCAACCACAGTAGTTTTCCTGCACCTTGTATACTCAACACCTCTCTCAGCTTTTCCCTATACTCAGCCAGTCGTGGGGTAACCCACAAATGCCGCCAGAATAAAAGGGGTCTGAGGACGGCTTCGTCTGCAATTGATCTAACCCCAAGGTCCAGACGAAGCAGTGTAAAGGGGGAGCTGGGAGGGAGGCCAAATAGTTGCCTGGCAAAGGTGTTCTCAATTTTTGCTATGTTGCCTGATGGGCGGTGGCCCCAGATTTCAGCCCCATACAGGGCAGAACCTCTAGCTTGTACCTTATATATTTCAACCACCGGGCCAACGGGTTTATGGATGAGATTTCTAAATACCTTAGTCAGGCCCCCCATTGTCTATGCCAGCTTCAAACTGGCTTTCTTGATTTAGGCCCCCCAGTCCATTTTTTCTGTGAGCGTGATGCCAAGGTACTCAAATACAGATACTCTCCAAGGGTCTGCCTTCCAAATACGGATTTGTCCGGGTGCTATTACCTGAGTTGAACACCATATATTTAGTTTTCTGTAGGTTTATCTTGAGCCCCCTATTCTTACAGAAGGCATCAAACTTATCAAGGACCCTCTGTATTCCCATCAGAGTTTTTGAAAGCAAGAGAGTGTTATCGGCGAACATCATAGCCGGTACTTTGCGGATCGCCAGCTTGGGGGCGTCTATGTCCTTCCCTGCAGTTAAAGCCTCGACTAATCCATTTATAAAAAGACAAAAAGAGTCGGGGCAAGGACACAGCCTTGACAAACACCTCTGTCTATGGGTATGGGCATGGTAAGTTCTCCATGTTTGCCAAACCTAATTTGGGCAAAGTTGCCTTCATGTAATCGTTCCAGGAGATGGCAAAGATAAGCTGGAGCCCCCAGGTCCAGGAAGGTTGCCCACAATTTGTCTCTTGGCACCAGGTCAAACGCGGATTTTAGGTCCATAAAATATTAAGTAGAGACTGCCACCCTCAATACACACAGTTTTCCAGTGTAATAGCTGGAGCCTGAACATTTGATCTAGTGTGACATCTTTTCTCTAAACCCGGCTTGGAATGGGCTAAGGACATTGTGCTCCTCCATCCAACTCTGGAGTCGACCCAACAGCACTCGGGCAAATATTTTTTGGCTAATATCAATGAGGCTTATGGTCTGTAGTTTATGGGGAGGAGTGGTGAACCCTTTTTATAGACTGGTACGATTTCTGCACCTGCCCAGGTTGCAGGAATCGCTATTCCTTGTAGGATGGCGTTGAACAAGGTCCACAAATAGAGGGCCCAGATGGTAGGTTCACTGCGGAAGAGGTCCCCGGGGATCTTATCTAGCACTGGCGCTTTAGATGGTGCTTCATTGCTCAGGGCTACAGTTATCTCTTTAAGACTTATCCCAGGGGCGTCTGGTATCTCCTTAGGGGTTACCGCATGGGTCTCAGTGCAGTTGGTCTGTGGGGGGGGCTTGCTGCCTGTTACACTATCCTCTGTCTCTGACCTTGAGTAGAGAGACTCAAAATGAGCCTTCCACACATCCGCCCCTATATTAGGGTCTATTGCCTGTTTGCCTTCAGAGCAACCCGTATTTACAACGTTCCAAAAAGTCCTCATATCATGGGCGCACAGGGCACTTCTCAGGGTGTCCCACTTATCACGTTCCCACCCTTTTTTGGCCTCATCCATATCGGTTTTATAGGCCTCCCTTTTTTCTCTGATTAGCGGCCTATCCTTGGCCTTAATAGCAGAGATCAGACCTGGTTTAGCCATACGACAGCTTTTGCTGAACCAGAGGTATCGAGATTTTTTTGTGTTCCCTTATACTTTTATTACGGTAAAAGCCTTCATCAGCCGGAGGTTGCTTCCAAGGGAACAGAGATGAAGTGCTATCGAATGGGAAGCCTTTGCAATGATCTGGGCACTGAAGACATTGAAACTGTACTTGTTTGGGGCTCAATTAAAAGTTCAGACAGACCATACACCCTTCAGATGGCTAATGCAGAAGAGGGTGAGAATCCCAAACTGTTGAGGTGGTCCCTACAGGGAATGAATTGTATGCTGGAATATCACCCAGCAACTGACCACACCAATGCTGATGGTCTTTCCAGGTTCTTCCACCTTGGCGACACTAACTCCCATGAGGGTGGGTTAGTTCTCCCTCCTTTGAGTTGGAGACGACATGTTAAACCTGACATTCTTGGCATGGTATACCCCCAAACGTTTTGCCGTCACCCCGACTGTTTTGCTGAAATTGTTTCTGTTGGCTTTAGGACTCTATGCACTTTACTGCTGCTAACTAGTGCTAATGTACTTGTGCTAGCTCCTTCAAACATGGTAAAATTGGCATTCATCCAATTGTCACATTTGTAGATGGTACTACATACACCCAGGGCACAGCACTCATTGTGCCACCCACTAAAGTAGCCTTTTAAATTATGTGTCATACCTGCCACTACAAAATAAAACTTTTGCCAGGGCTAAACCTTCTTTTTTGAATACTTATGCCACCCTAAGGTAGGCCGAAAGGTTTATATGCAAGGGTGCATTGTATTTAAAAAGTAGGACATGTGCTTATGTTTCACAGTTCCTGGCAGTGAAAAACTCCTAACTTTGTTTTTCACTTTTGTAAGACCTATCTCTCTCATTGACTAGCACTGGGTTATCTTATTATATTTAATAAGTGCTAACTTTAGATTGGGAGCAGATAGATATATGTTGTTTACACTGAGATGAATTAAAATTTTGAATCTTCTTAATCAGTCACTCAGTCAGTCAAAAATCTTTATTTCGGCCACTAGGGCCATAAAAGCACATAAAAGAATAATACAATAAATACAATTTCTGACAGCATTCTTTGAAATATCTAAAAGATAAGTAGCACAATTTGATTTACTGATCTAACAGAGATCACAAAATACGAAAATGTATCTCTTCAAGGGATCCCCGAACTTAGACATGATTTATATGTATATTCCAACAAACTACTACTTCTTTTCCCTCTTTTGTGAAGCAACAAAATGCATGAGCAGAATCAAGTAATCAGTTTAGCCATAATATTATTTCAATCAGATAAAAATCTCTTAAAATGACTTAGAAAAGAAAACACATATATAATACACATAAGTAAAAAAAGATGGCTGAAGGCAATACTGATTTCCCACTATTGCAGGAAAATAAAGTGCCTGTGCATTGTCAGGAAATCAATTTTAGCGAGAAGATTGATTCGTTCAGGCAAAGTATCTTAAAAGACACAAACATAGTACACTTAGTTAACAAGAGGTGACCAAATGCGATCTTATATGGGCAAGCGCATGTTACACTAGATAGCGAGAAAGTGACCAAATGCAAAAGGACAACAACAGTGCCAGATAAAACATATTAGAATAGACCTATAAAAGCTGTTTATATACAGAAAAAGGATAGAAATCACAGCGACAAGTATCAGAGTTAAGGAAGAAAGAAACGCGCCTATTCTCAAAGATTTTTAGTAACTAGTATTAGGCATTAAATAGCCTATAACCTCGTTAGCTCCTTTATTGTAATAGCGCTGCGAATGTGCCACATAAAGTACAGAAAGCGTGAAATGGAAAACACAATAGGCATTTGGGTGTCATACTTTAGTAGTCTAAGGGTCTCAGAGCAATGTCTGAGGCCCGTGTTCCTACACAGCTGGACCAGCCAGCGGGACCTTGGCCTCCTGTAGGCAGGGCATAGGAAGAGTACATGCACTTCGGTCTCCTCCACGTTCAGACATACGGGGCAGTCCCGACTGCAATCACCCAGCCACTTGGTGGTGAACGATCGAAGCGGAAGTGTCCCGTGTCTGAACTGGATGTATAACTTCTTTGCAAGGAGTGGTTGGATGTCATCCAATGCTGGTTCTGGCCGATATTCTAGTTTTGTTTCCATAAACCTTTGCGTTAGATGCCCTGGGGAATTCCTCCATAACTGGGTCAGTTTTAGCTCTCTATAATTCTCAATAAGAACCTTTCTGGAAATCACAATACTAGAGTCTTCGGCTGAACTCCACAGATTTGCCCTCCCCAAGGTCTGGCATATGTTCCTTATGTGCACCAGCCAAGGCAGTTTTCCCACACCATGCATGCTCATGACCTCCCTCAGCTCATCCCTGTAAGGGGCAAGCTCTGGGGTGCTCCATAGACGTCGCCAGAATAGGAGGGGTCTTAAAGCAGTTTCGTCTGCTATGGGGCTAATCCCCAAATCCAACCTAAGGGGGGCTAGAGGGGAGCTAGCAGGAAGTCGTAAAAGCTGCCTGGTGAAAGAATTCTCTGTTAACGATAGAGGGGTGCTGGTGCAGTGACCCCATAGTTCTGCCCCATACAGAGTGGCCCCCCTAGCCTGGACCTTATAAAGTTCAACTGCAGGGCCTATTACTTTGTGGGAACATTGTTATACACCTTTATAATACCCCCCGAGGCCTGAGCCAATTTTAGATTAGCCTTTTTTATTTGGGCCCCCCAGTCATTTTCTCGGTTAATGTAATCCTGAGTTATTCAAAAATTGACACCCTCTCTAGAGCCTTTCCGTCTAAACAGGGGTTTGGGCGAGTGCAATTTTTTGCATTAAACACCGAGGGGCAGATTTACAACTTCTGGCGCATCCCTGCAAATCAGCAGGGATGCGCCAGAATAGTTGCGACACGCAATTCTCTCCTTGCGCCACCACGGATGCGCCGCATTTACAATGCGCCGCACCGTGGCGCAAGGAAAGGCCGATGCGTGTCGCATCCTGTGGCGCAAGGGCGGCGCATTGCTGGAGTCGTGTCGCAAGCGCGACGCAACTCCAGCAATGCTCGTGGGCTGCCCATACCTAACGTGGTGCGCCACTCCTTAGGCCTGCTTGAAGCAGGCGTAAGGATTCGTCGCAGCGCAGTCGGAAGAGTGACTCAGTGAAATCTTGTAGATTTCACTGCGTCACTTTACGAGGCTTTCCTTCGACGGAACGCCCACCCTGTGGAGGAACGCCCACATGAAACCTGACGCAGGTTTCATGTGGCGCAGGAGCTTACAACGTGACGCATCTCCCTAGATGCGTCACGTTGTAAATAATGCGCAACGTGGCGCATGGTTTACGTCGCCGCTGCGTCACAAAAGTGACGCAACGGCGGCGCAAAAGTGGCGCAAGGGGCTTGTAAATCTGCCCCATAGTATTTGGTTTTCTGTAGATTGATCTCCAAACCCCTGTTTTTGCAGAAGGCGCTGAATACGTCAAGGGCCCTTTGCATCCCCATGGGAGACTTAGAGAGTAGGAGGGTGTCGTCTGCGAACATCAGAGCAGGTATCTTACGGTTCGCCAACCTGGGGGCATCAATATCTTTTCCTGCCATCAAGAACTCTATTAGACCATTTATAAAAAGGGAAAAGAGAGTTGGGGCCAGGACGCTGCCTTGGCGAACGCCTTTCTCAACCGGGAAGGGGGCTGAGAGCTCTCCGTTTTTGCCATACCTTATTTGAGCGTAGTTCCCTTGATGGAGACGTTTTATCTCATGGCAAAGGTAGTCTGGGGCCTCTAGTTCCATTAACATTCCCCACAATTTATCCCTCGGAACTAAATCAAAGGCGGATTTAAGGTCCACAAAAATGAGATAGAGGCTGCCACCCTCTATAGTCACAGTTTTCCAATACAGGAGCTGTAATCTAAAAATTTGATCGATGGTGGCAAGCTTGGAGGGGTGTGAGTACATTGTGTTCTTCTATCCAATCCTGTAATCGACCCAGGAGTACACGTGCGTAGATCTTCTGGCTTACATCAATTAGGCTAATGGGGTGGTAATTTGCAGGGCTCAACGGGGAGCCCTTTTTATGGATTGGAATGATTTCTGCCCCGAACCAGGTTGAAGGGATCGCCATACCCTGAAGGATGGCGTTAAACAAAGTCCACAAGTAACGAGCCCAAACGGAGGGTTCAGAGTGAAAAAGGTCGCCGGGGATCTTATCCAACCCTGGCGCCTTTGCTGGAAGGATCTTGCTCAGAGCTTCCGTAATCTCCTTAAGGGTGAACAGGGGAGTATCTCGTTGGGGTGGTTCTAGGTGAGAAGGGGTCATTACCGCCAGCCCAGCTTCCTTCTCAGTCATTTCATATAGGGATTTGTAGTGTGCTCTCCAAACTTCCTCCCCTATGTTTGCTGATATCGCCCAGTTTGCCCTCAGTCGTTCCAGTGTTGATCAGATTCCAGAATGCCCGCATATCGTGGTTTTCCAGCGCGGTTCTTAAATTAATCCATTTTTCACACTCCCAACTGCTTCTGGCTTTGGCTATGGCTAGTTTGTAAGTTGCCCTGGTTTCCTTAATTTGTGGTCTATTATTTGCCTTAGCTGTTCTACAGTGTTCGTTATACCAACGATGATGTGCGTTACTGTTCAACCTAGTCTTTCTACTAGTAACAAAAAAGGAAGCCAGAGTAGATAGCATGTCTTGATGGTTATTGGAAACTATGGTCTGGGAGATTGAGATACCAGTCGTTTCAGAATGCAGATGTGCTACAGTGAATAGGGAGATGATTTTCTGATATAAAGAGGCAAGCTTGGTCTGTGACTGCGAGAGTTCCCCCCATTGTATTCTCCTTCCTCCATTGGCCTGAATAAGACTAGGGGTGAGTTGTAGGATTCCACCTAGAGAGCTTCTATCATATGGGGGGGATATGTCTAATTCAAGGGCATTATGGTCACTCTCGTGACGGGGAGTGATCTTAAAATCTAGGACCTTATGCCACGATTTAATGTCCACTAGGATGTAATCAATGATTGATACCTGCCCTGGTCTATTGTATGTGTGGTTCCCCGGGCTATCCGATGTTAGACGGCCGTTGCATGCCCTTAATGAATGACTTAATGTAAGTGCATGCATCTGTAAAGCCAACGGGGTCCGGGCCCGTATGGGCGGAATGTTGGACTCTGGAATGGCCCAAACTGAGTCCTCCTCGCTTGAGATACTTTTGGGGAGACCATTCAGGGGTTCAAATTGGCAATTGAAATCCCCTCCTATGATTATCCAATAATTGTCCGGTATTGTTAAAAGGAAAGTGGTCAGTATGTCGAGAGTGTTGGAGGTTTGGCCATAACAGACCGGAAGTTAATAGACATTAATCAGGGAAATTCTGATTTTTGAGGTGAAAGTTAAAAAAATACAGAGGATGTCACGAGATGACGTTTCTATCTGTTTGACCTCACAGCCAAGATGCACGCCAACCCAGATAGTTAAACCCCCGAAAGGCCTGCCCCTATCCCCCCTATCAGCTGGAATGCTATAGGACGCATATCCCATTCTGTGTGTTGCCACCCTAGCCCAGGTTTCCTGGAACATGCATAGCCCGTGTTGGTCAACAAATACCCCCCAATTTGGTATATCCAGTTTTCAGGTGAGTCCTGCTATGTTCCAGGATAATTGTTGCAAACCTGCTGTATCCATCTCATTTACTACGTGGGTAGAGGGTGATTGGCTGGGACTTAAGTGTGCCCAATGTAGGTTATTAGTTCCCATCTTGCCCAGTGCCCCTTGGTCATGGCCCGAGTCGCTAATACTCTTTGCTGCCAAGGGATGCTTTGCGATGGGGGGTGTGGTGGGATTGTTTGGCTTCAAATTGTATTGGGGTCGGTCGGGGATTGGATGGCCTGTGCGTGTTGGTTCCAGAGTTGTACTTATCAGGTCACTCGCTTTCCCCTCGCGTCCCTTCTCTAGTTCTCCCATTTGCTTCCTAGGTCCTCCCTGGTGTAAGAAGGCATACAGGTGCAATTTTTTAACTTTATTCTCTACTTGGCAGCTGGAACTTTGGTCTAAGGGCCCAGTGAAAGTTAGTCAATCGATTGAGTCTAGAGGGCTAAATCTGTTTGCAACAGGAATGCTGTACAGAGGTGGACGATTAGAGTCCCAGTTCTGACTGAGGGGTAGCCTATCCTCGATCCTCGCACCCCTGTCAATGCCAGTCCTTCTCGTAATGTGAGAGTTTAACCATGGGGGATAAAAATATCCCGGAGGGAGGCTATATCCCCATTCTCCCTTTGGTAACCACACTCTAAAAGGGATTGCACAGTCCGAGGGTCTCTAAAGTTTATCACTATGCAGTCCCCGGAGACATCTTTTGGTCTCCAGCCCACCCAACTTACCCTACGAGTGAAAATGATTTCATTTGCGTCTTTGTATGAGAATTGCCCATGTTTAACCAGCCAAAAAATACATTTGTTTTTAAGTTCATAGTGAGACTCCCTACATCCCTTTCTCACTTCTGGTACTCCTGCTAGTACGACAACATATGGGGATGAGGCCGGGGGGAGATTAATGCGTGGAAAGGCAATATCTTCTACTAGGGCTTTTTCAGAGGTTGCTAGCTGTTCCCTATTCCCAGAGATAGAACCTGGTTGACAGGGGCTGATCCTATTGCCACAGCCGGGTGCGGCTTGGAAGTGCTCTCGAAGGAGTTCCCTTGGGGGGCCACCTGCATGTGATTTCTTATGGCAGGATTCTGGCAAGATGGTTTTTTCCCAGTGGGGTCTGCTACATTCAAGTTTGTTAGGTTAGACCTGCTAGGGCCAGTCTCTTGGTTTGGGGCTGGGGTGGCTTGGTTGGGGATGAGGGGTGCTATTTGCAGGACTAAAGATTTAGGGGCATATTATCAAGGAAACACGATAAATATCGCGTTTCCCGCTTTGCGCGATTCTGTTTAACGCCGCATATCGCAGGATTTAATCGCCGAGATATCGCGTTATTATCAACGCATATCTCCACGGCGATTAAATCCTGCGATAGCGGCGTGAAACAGAATCGCGCAAAGCGGGAAACGCGATATTTATCGTGTTTCCTTGATAATATGCCCCAGGGTCTCAGCCGTACGATCCACCTGCCATATCAAGTATGGCTAAGTCGGATTCAAACCAGGCGTTGCAAACCCGCGATAACCGCGGTTAGCGCGGTTAATTCAATCGCATCACGGGTTTGCTCGAGGCTTGTAATAGTGCGCTGCCATGTCAGCGCGGATTTCCAGGGAGGAATGGAAGGGAACGCCCACTTTGCATGTCATTAGCGATATTCTTCGCTGACATGCAAAGTGGAGTTAATTGGGCTGCTTACTCAAGGAAACACGCGTTAGCGTGTCCTTGATAAATGTGCGGAGTGAAATTCGCGGCTTTTCGGCCGAAAACGGCCGATGCAGCGGCGAAAATGGGCTTGATAATATGCCCCTTAGTTATCTCCACCTCCTTATAGGTTAGCTCTACCTTGCCCAACCAATTATCAACCAATAATGACAGTTTATCAACCCGGTCCGTTAGTGTCTTAAGTTCCTCCTTTATAATGGTCCTAAGCTGAGATTGGAAGTCCATCACCAGGTTTTTCACCCAAGGTGGTTGTTCGTGGTTAACCTGCGATGTATCCTCTGTTCCTTCTGTCCCCTTGTTAATGTTCATTGCTCTGTTCACTGTTTGTTTTTTCCGCTTCAGGCCGGAGGTAGTCCCTTTTCTTTTGGAGATGCTCACCAATTCTGTCTCAGTATTGGATGCTGCACAGGCCTTTGCGCGTGTCCTTGGTAGTTCAGGTGTTGAATCCAATGTTAGCGGAATAGACGGGGACGGGCTACCAAGTTCCTGAGAGGTAGAACAGGGGGCTATGACTGGGGTTAGTGAAAGACGCCTTTCTGTCCACTCTATTTCCGTGGCTACAACTCCTATTGCTCTTTGCAGCATTTTGTCTATTGAGGTGGGTTGTAATGGCAATACAGGTTGAGGAGCGGCAGTTGTTCTTGGTTTGCCCATGATTGTAACAGACAGTAGTTCAGAGGATGCTGGAAAATAAGTGCTGATTAACTCTGTTGCAAATCCCAGAAGACTAGAATTAGCACCTTCCCGCCGCTGTTGATTAAATATTTAGTTTATGAGTGTTGCTGTCAAGAAGGAAGTCAATCACACGGGCAAAGTTCCCCTTGGTTTATCTTTTAACAGTAATACACTGCACAGATCAGTGGCACTAACCTTGGGTGGACGATCCGATGTAGAAAATGTCCTGGGGGGTCCGTAGTCAGAACCAAGAGGTATGGCCCAGCCCAGACTCATCCGGGCTCTGACGGGCGCAGACGGGCTGAATTTACGCGCCTCCGGGCGCGGGAAAGCAGCGACGGCACCTCCTGGTGCTGAAGATGCTGGGGCTTCCAGTCCCCCTGCACTCCCCCTCCTCTCTGGTGCCGGTGGTGTGTGCTGGCGTTGGCGGCCCCTGCGCTGCGGGAGCCGCGGGATGAATTTACATGCCTCGGGGCGCAGGAAAGCAGCGACGGCGCTTCCTGGCGCTGAGGATGCTGGGGCTTGCAGTGCCCCTGCACTCCCCGTCCTCTCTGGTGCCGGTGGTGTGTGCTGGCGTTGGCGGCCCCCTTGGCCTTAATAGCAGAGATCAGACCTCGTTTAGCCATACGACAGCTTTTGCTGAACCAGGGATGTCGAGATTTTTTTGTATTCCCTTATACTTTTATTACGGTAAAAGCCTTCATCAGCCGGAGGTTGCTTCCAAGGGAACAGAGATGAAGTGCTATCGAATGGGAAGCCTTTGCAATGATCTGAGCACTGAAGACGTTGAAACTGTACTTGTTTGGGGCTCAATTAAAAGTTCAGACAGACCATACACCCTTCAGATGGCTAATGCAGAAGAGGGTGAGAATCCCAAACTGTTGAGGTGGTCCCTACAGGGAATGAATTTTACGCTGGAATATCACCCAGCAACTGACCACACCAATGCTGATGGTCTTTCCAGGTTCTTCCACCTTGGCGACACTAACTCCCATGAGGGTGGGTTAGTTCTCCCTCCTTTGAGTTGGAGACGACATGTTAAACCTGACATTCTTGGCATGGTATACCCCCAAACGTTTTGCCGTCACCCCAACTGTTTTGCTGAAATTGTTTCTGTTGGCTTTAGGACTCTATGCACTTTACTGCTGCTAACTAGTGCTAATGTACTTGTGCTCGCTCCTTCAAACATGGTAAAATTGGCATTCATCCAATTGTCACATTTGTAGATGGCACTACATACACCCAGGGCACAGCACTCTTTGTGCCACCCACTAAAGTAGCCTTTTAAATTATGTGTCATACCTGCCACTACAAAATAAAACTTTTGCCAAGGCTAAACCTTCTTTTTTTAATACTTATGCCACCCCTAAGGTAGACCGAAAGGTTCATATGCAAGGGTGCATTGTATTTCAAAAGTATGACATGTGTTTATGTTTCACAGTTCCTGGCAGTGAAAAACTCCTAACTTTGTTTTTCACTTTTGTAAGACTTATCTCTCTCATTGACTAACACTGGGTTATCTTTAACCCTGGGCATAATACTTCGCTACGCTCACAGAGCATGCAAAGTTTGTGCTACTACGCACTACGCAAATTGCACATAGCAGAGTGAATAACTGTGTTAATTGACGTAGCGTAGCAGCAGTAAAATAAACACCTTCAAATGCTTTGATAAAGCAATTTTCTATGCTAAAAAGCATATATAACCAATTCACAAAAATGAATTTTGACAATAAAATATCAAGAAATGAGAGAGGTGATGATTTTGGAGTCCCCCTAACCTAGGGGAGGACCAAGCAGATGCCTTGAACACAAAAAGCATATCATGTGAACGATTCAATGGTGGTCCCTTCCTCCTAGGACCACCCCAAGCACTGTTATGGGCAAAATACAATCCCAACCAAAGGCCCTGCAAAGCATTATGGGACAAGATTAGCAGTGGGCAGTGAATATTATAGTTTCCAATATCAAAATAATTCTACAAAGAGCTGCAGTTCAACTAGTCGTTACTAGGTGTCCCTCACGAGTCAAATGTAAAAGCATTGAAATTATTAATACATCAAGCTGCAGTTCCACTGGTCGTTACAAGATGTCCTCACGCAGTCAAATGCAAAAGTATTGAAAATCTTTCATGAGGCTTTTGCATTTGACTCGTGAGGGACATCTAGTAACGACTAGTGGAACTGCAGCTCTTTGTAGAATTATTTTGATATTAGATACTATAATATTCACTGCCCACTGCTAATCTCGTCCCATAATGCTTTGCAGGGCCTTTGGTTGGGATTGTATTTTTGCCAATAACTGTGCTTGGGGTGGTCCTAAGAGGATGGGACCACCACTGAATGGTTCAAAAGATGTGTTTTTTGTTTTCAAGGCATCTGCTTGGTTTTCCCCTAGGTTAGGGAGGATCCTAAAATCATCACCTCTCTCACTGCTTGTTAATTTATCGTTTTCACTTTTTTTGTAGTAACTATATGCATTTTTAGCATATAAAGACAGATATATTTATTTTATCTTAACTTGCACTGTACAAGGTGCTTTTGGCAATTATTTTACAGTGCAGTCAAGCACACAGCTACGCACTACGCAATGTGCATAGCTACGTGTAGTTAAAAATGTACTTCACGTAGCTACGTGAAGTGCTGCTACGCAAACTACGCCCAGGCTTAGTTATCTTATTATATTTAATAAATGCTAACTTTAGATTGGGAGCAGATAGATATATGTTGTTTACACTCAGATGAATTACAATTTGGAATCTTCTTAATGGTAAATGTGGATTTTAAGTCAAAATTCTAAAAATACAAAATTTTATTAAGTTGCCATTTTCTTATCCCAAACATTTGTGCCTTTTGCGAATGTCCTGGGTCACATGACTGCGAATGACTCTGCTGTTGACAGACAGTAACACAAAGGGTGCTTAAATGTGGAAAGAACTTTCCAGAACCAGATGTGGGGATAGGACATGGAGTCCCGCCACACAATGGCTTGCATCAGGTATAAATATTGGACATCCAGAGCCACTCATCAGAACAGTCCTGGTTCTGTGGAAGTTACAGAAGAAGGAGTGCCCTGCTTTCAAAGGACTGCCCTGCTACCTGAAGGACGGCCTTGCTGTCTAAGAAGGAAGATTAAACCTGCTAACCTTCATCCCAGGCTACCCTGAGTGATTCCAAGGATCGGGTGGCTGACCTCCATTGTGAGCTAAGACAATCTTCAGAGGCCTTCCTGCATCTGTCCAGCTGACCTGCTGCAACTGAACCTGCCTGAACCTGCTTGAGTCCTGCTCCTGGCCTCTGCTGGAGTGAGTCCCGATCCTGGAGAGGTGTCCTCCATATCCTGGTCCCTTGGCTGGAGTCAGCATGTTCTCCTTCCAGCTCAACTGAAGGTTTAATCAGAAATGCCTCAGCACAATACCGGCTGATGCAGGACCTCGTATCGCAGCACTTTGCAGCTCCTGATAGGATGCTTCATCGGAATTGAAGGCAGCGCAACGCAATGCAACACAATGAAGGGCACATAGCTCTTGATCAGTGACTTCATCTGAACCAATGCAGTGCGATGCAAGGAGTCTCAGGACCTCGCATTGCAGCACCACTCTGATCGGCTGCTTCATCGGAACTAACGCAGCAATACACAACCCAATGCAGGACGTGGCATTGTAGCACCTCACAGCTCCTGATCGGTGGCTTCCCCAGGATCAACACAGCGCCAAGGAAACAAAGGTACAACTTTAAGCATGCCAAACTCGGTCCTGTACCTGGCCTGTGCTTCATCGCGGTTGGCCTGAACTTATGACTTTGTCCCTGTCTGGCACAACCAGATAACCTCAGTTGGCGCTTTCAGTTTCTTGGTGCTATTTTCCCTTAAAACTTCAAAATTCAATATCTCCTGTTCTACCAATTGTATTTTTATTGTTCTGGTATCATTTTATTTATTGCAATTCACTCTATTTTTCTCTATTTTGGTTTGAGATTTTTTTTGTGTTGTGTTTTCACTTTATTGCTGACTGTGTCATGCATAACTACTTCACTCATTGCCTCTAAGTTAAGCCTGACTGGTTTGTGGTAGGCTACCAGAGGATTAAGCAAAGCTTAATTTAGTGACTTTTTGTGATTCACCCTGATGAAGATTGTGGTTATTGCCACTTCCACCCCCCTCTAACAGTAACCCAATTTCTTGCACCACGGAACTCGTCCCTGCCTCTCTAGTTAAATCAACTCCACAAAAGCTTGTCGGTGCACCGCTGCTTTTGGAAGTGTGTGGGCATACCTTCCGAACACCGGGCAGCCTAAAAGCAAGCCTGACAGGACTGGCTCATCCAGTGACGAGGCAAGAGATTTGATACTGAGCGCACATATGCATTGGGATGATTGAACTGCCCCTGTTCTATGTTCACACCACTTCTGATGACAACTAGAGAAAGAAGGTGGATCCAAGAACTGGGCAAGAGAATCTGAGGGCAGAGAGTGAGCAGGGTCAGGGCAGTACCTCCCAATGTAGTACCCAGAGATACTACCTTGTTTTGATTCTTTTGATGCGTAGTATTGAGTGCAATAGTGTGATTAAAATACTTTCGCGCAATGTTGAGCTCTGGGTTTGACACTCACTTTCTTGAGTCTGTTGATTGATTGTACTCTCACACTATCTCCATGAGAAGCCTGTGATGGCTCGGATTCGCTAGTATGACAGTCAAGTGTGGCAATGGGTGTGATTGACACAGTTTGCAGAACCATTGTTGGAGTGACTCCAGAACATCAGACGTGAGTGACTACTTGTCTTTGGCCCAATTGTTGGGGACAGAAGACAGGCCGGCAGGGTTGGCACCAAGTCAGTTGCGGGTCCTCTGTTCTTTCGTTTGCTGCTCTTCAGTGCCCTTCCTCTTCTTTCAGGTCAGCAGTATCTGATTTCCTGGTTCCAGGGTCTCCCCTAAATACTAGATTTAGGGGTGTTAGGGGAGTTTAGGCTAGTAGCCAATGGGCTACTTACCCTGGGGTCACTATCCCCATATATATAACCACTTCCTGTTGGAAGTGGGCATAACCCTGTCCCAGAGTTCCTAATTCTGCCATCACCAAGATGGCAGACTTTTAATTTTTATGTCCACATCAGGTAGCCCACCTTAGGGGTGGAACTAGCCTGAGGGTGAACATACCTCTCTGATTACTAATTTTTCCGCCTGTCCAGGTGCCAAATGGGCACTGGTCGGAGGGTTGGCATCCCTTCACCTCTGAGGGAAGCCAAATTTGCACACCAAAGGCAGTGGGCTCTTTGAAGCTCACTGCCTTGGAATGCTAGTTTTTGTGTCATCCTGCTGGAGAGGGTGTAAAACACCCTCTGCCGGAGCAGGCTTTGTTCCTGACTTCCTGAGAGTGTGGGCCCTCACCCCGGGGGGTCAGAAACATGTTTGTGGAGGCAGGCTGGTCAGAACCAGTCAACCAGCACACTAGTAGCTGGTAGGCTTTCAGGGGGCACCTCTAAGGAGCCCTCTGGCTGCATGTATTAGTAAATCCATCACTGGAATCAGTGTGGGTTTATTAATACAAGGTGTTTGATACCAAACACCATATATTTCAGGGATGCCATCATGTAGCTGGGGAACTCGTTTTTACCAGTGTCCAGCACATGTACTTAAAATGGCTTCCCTATGCACTTGCGACATCTAAGAATTTACTTAGACATCACAGGGACATATCTGCTCATGCAGATATGTCCACACATGTTGTATAGTGCACCCTGCCTTAGGGCTGTAAGGCCTGCTGTAGGGGTGGTGTAACTATACTGCATGCAGTGTCTGTAGGCATGGCACACAGGGATGTGTGTCATGTTTTCACTTTTATCTGCACCATGACATGCAGCCTGCAATGGCAGTCTGCATGAGTTAGGAGAGGGGTCAATTAGGGTGGCACAATATGTGCTGCAGCCCTTAGGGACCCTCATTAGTACCCATGCCTTAAATACATGGGGTACCATTTACTAGGGAAATACAGGGGTGCCAAAGGTATTGCCAATTGGGGGAACAATTGTACAGTTTTAAGGAAAGAGATCTGGCACTGGGGACCTGGATAGCAGGAACCCAGTGCCCTTTCTGTTATCATTGCATCAAACACCAAGCAAAAAGTGGGGTTGACCATGTCAAAAAGGGGCACTTTTCTACACCTGCTCATTAGTGTTTATCTGTAGATTCAATTGAACCATGTGCTCTTTCCTCCATTCAGTTGTATTGAGAAAAAGTGTATAAAAGTAGTGTTGACATTTTTCAATGGTACCACTGTTATATACTCCAGGACTTACACTCTTGGGTGGGTTAAGTCTAGTTCAGACCCTGAACTTGCCCCTGGCTCACTAGAAGGCTAAGGCTGAGGAAGCGGAGGAGCCCAGGGAGTTTGGAAAGGAGGAGTTCACACATGTTCCTGAGAACATGAGGAAAGGAGACAGGAAAGACATGAGGAATGGGTCCACGAGGAAAAGAAAAGGGAGCAAGAGGGAAAGGGAATGGCAGGAAAAGGAGAAAGGAGAATTCTAGAGTAAGAGAACAGCTTTACAGAAAGAGTACATCTGGATGGCAGCAGAGGCAGCTACATTTTAAAAAATGATCCCAACAGCAGTTCTACTGGATTAACTGTCAAAGTTCCAAACAGCTTTGCATTTATATGCAGAAGGCCAAGATGTTTGAATTGTTTGTGAGCTTTGAGATCACTTGCAGAGTGCAGGTTTTATATGTTGTGTCTAAGGCAGCTACTTTAATGAGCCTCTTGCATATAGAATGCACAGAAGTCATTGGGAGAATGCCCGTGGTTAAGAAAATTAAATATGAGTGAATGAAGGAAGCTCTGATCAAACACTTTGGGCTGAAACAAACTCAGTATCATCAGAGGTTTAAAGAAAGCAAGGGATGGTGTTTTGCATAATTGGAATGAGGGAGTGAGAGGGATGGAGGCCAAGGATTTTCATGCCCTTAACCAGTTGATGGTGACAGGGCAACTCAAGGAGTGGTGCTCCCCCCTACTTAAGCAACACCTGTCTGTCTTTACAAAAAAGATCCATAGAAGCATGCAGTGTTGGCTGACATGGTTGGCTAACAGGATTAACAAGGGACTGGAGCACCCTAGCTCTAAGCTAAAGGGAGAGTGAACTCTCAACATATTGGTCCCAAGCTGGAGAATAAGGGCCACCACAATCCCCAATGGTGCAAGGGAGAAAGGGACTAGGGTCAGGAACACAAGGAAAAGGGAGGATAAAGAGGTTCTTCCAAGCCCAAGGTGATCACTTGCGATGTGCCACAAGAAGTGGCATTACAAGCCAGCCTGTCAGATGAAGGACCCTATACCAGCTCTGTTCATGATAGTCAGTGTGTTGACTGTGGATGAAGGGACCTGAAAGAGCCCTGTTGCACTCAACCTGAGAGCAGTGAAACAAAAAGAGGGTGGGAACACTCAGTTCACACCAATGCATTATGGTAAATGCAGTGCATAATAACAATTGCTTCAGTGACAGTCTTATGTTTTTCACCCTTGTTGGTGCAGCCAGTGCTGTGTATCTCCAGACACGTGTTTCAGGATAGTTGTCTTTCTTCAGTCGAGAGTAACACATCGTTTTGGAGGTGCTGTAAAATGATGCCCAAAGTCTTCTCAGGTCTCTGTACTACTCACTAGGCTCAGATGCATCAACATAGCAATGAACATTTAGGAAAGGGATCCAGATGTTATTAAGCACATCCACCCAAATGCCATGGGGTCCGTACTGGAAGTTAGCATCAATAGGAGGAAGGTTCCTGCCCAGAGGGATACAGGTACTTGCAGGACTGAGGTTAAGAAGAAATATCAAACCTGAAGAAATCCTCCCTGATGCTAATGGCACAGGTTTTATAGCCACTGAGGAAGACCTGGAGAACCCAATTGTCTGAGATGATGTAGATATCAATAGCAAGTTGCTCATGGTTGATGTAGGGATGAGAGAGAAGCAAGGTGCTGGACATCTTTTGGGCAATTATTTTATTGCCCCCTGTTTAGTGCTGGGACCAGAAGTCTATATGGCTTGTACCACTTCAGTTGTGTTGACCAGAGCACAGGTTAAACATCGGTCTCGGAAAGAAACTGGGACCATCCCAGATTTGCCTAGACCAGAGCAAAATAGTAAGTGGATTACGGCAGACTCTGACAAGGCACAGGGAATGGCAAACATCGCTCTTCCCCAGAGGGACATAAGGATGAGACACCCAAAGTGGATCAGGTGTTGGAGTTTGCCTGTTAGAACTTCAGGGGTTGCTGGAGGTCAGGGGAGACCTTCCCAGGAAGAATTCTGCAAGACACAACTTGAGTGTCCTACACTTGTGGGATTTCAGAAGGAAGCTTGCTTTATAGTGAGTCCAAGAATCCTGGGGCTAACAAGAGGATAATGGTTCCATTAGTCCACAGGAATACCCAGTTGTTACTGGCCCATGCGGTGCCTTTAGCAGGACACTTGGGCATTAGAAAGATCCAGCATAGGTTGGACTCTGTTCTACTGGCTAGGGATGCACAGGGAACATTCTGTAGTGCCTATCCTCCTTGACAACTGATTGGTAAGTGAGGAGGTAAGACCAAGACACCTTTTGTGATATTGCCAGGTTGTAGGTGTTCCATTTGAGGGTGGGAATTGACATTGATGGTCCATTTGGCACCTCCTCCGATGCAGGTAACAAGTTTATTTTGAATTTCTGTTTGGGTGCCCATTGCATAGCTCACTCACCTTAGTCAAAGAAGAGTGGAAAGGAACTTCACAGCCATCTTGAAAGGATGGGGTGGACTATGTGATTGGTCTCAGGAAGCTTAGCGTGCAATACAAAGGTCAAGTGAAGAATAGCCATCGGCAAGCCAAGAGCTGATGAAGAAGTGGTATGAGCAGAAACTGACTGAGCAGCAGGATGGTCAGGAGGGGTTGGTGCTGAAGCCCATTTGCCCCGGATGTTTAACTTTGGAGGATACGTGTTGTAGGCTGTTAGACCTGGTACCATTGGCGTGAGTCTCCGTCCCATTTTTTTGCTGTTGTCTCCTCTGTGTTTTGCTGGTTTAGATGCTTTGTTCACTGTGCCACTGCTATTCAGTGTCACAGTGCAAGTGCTCCCTATGGTAAATTGTGGTAATAGATTAGTGACTCCATGATTGGCTTATTTGATTTACTTGTCAGACCCTAGTACAGTGCACCATGTGTGCCCAGGGCCTGTAGATCAAATGCTGCTAGTGGTCTTGCAGCACTGATTGTGCCACCCACAGAAGCAGCTTGTAAGTGTGTCTCAGGCCTGCCATTGCAGAGCCTGTGTGCAGTCCAGTACTGCCATGTTGACTTGGTAGGTGCACCCACTTGCCAGTCCCTAAACCTTCCCTTTTCTACATGTCAGACACCCTTAAGGTAGGCCCATGGGCAGGGTGCATTGTATGTAAAGGTAGGACATGCCCTGATGTGTGTGGCATGTCCTGATAGTGAATTAGAGCCAATTTCGTTTTTCACTATTGCAAGGCTACCTGTCCCCATAGGCCAGAATGGGCAGTTTGATTATAACATCTTATAATCCTAACTGACCCAGGGAACATGGTAGAAAAACAAATTTAGTATGCCTGAACTCAGAATGATAAAATACATCTTTTAGTGAAGTTGGTTTTAACATTCTATGTTTGAAAATACCACTTTTAGAAAGTGGGTATTTTCTTACCTAACCGTCCAGCCTGCCTCTGCTAGGTTGTGTATTGCATGTCTGGTTTGTGAGTGACAGGAGGGCTTGGGCTCCAGCAGTCTGATGAGTCAGGGCTGGGCTGAATAGGACCTTGGCTGAATAGAGAGTAGGGGGAGGAGATTTCCTTTCAGCTACCTGGGCCAGGTCTGCTTTCAACAATGCTGTCTCCACCTCCTGCCAGGAAGCTGCACATAACTGGTTTTGGCTAGGTACAGGCACCCTCTGCCTTCAGAGGACAAAGGATTTACTAGTATAAATATTGGGGCCCAGACCCCAAGACTTTAGATCACTTCTGGGAATCAAGACGGACCTTTGCCAAGGAGAAGAACCCGAGAATCTGAAGGAGTTTGACTGCCCCTGTGCCAGTGTGCTATTTTCTGGGGTTGGCCTGCAGTGGTTTCTTTATTGCCAAGGAAAGGGGAAAGACTTTTATTGAAACTTTCATCATCTTGAAGAAGAATCTCCAAGGGCTTGAACTGTGCTTGCCTCCTGCTGAAGTCTCAGGGACACAAGACTTCACCACCAGCTCCCCCCTGAATTCCCTTGCTGGGGATTCTGTCTGCAGAAGCCTGCGTGATCGCTGGGAGCTGGAAGCGCAACTCAACGAGAAGAAGCGTGACTCCGTCGCAGCTGTTGCCGTTGCATCATCGGAGAAGCGTGTCGCCACCGCAAGGGTCGCCATCGCATCACCGGAGAAGCGTGTCTCCATCGCAGCTGTTTGTCGTCGCATCACCGGAGAAGCGTGTTGCCAACGCAAGGGTCGTCGTCGCATCACCAGAGAAGCGTGTCGCAGGGCCTGTCGTGGCTCAGAAGTTACAGAGTTCGCCGCACGGCCGCCGGGCATTCACGCATCGCCTTCACGTCGTCGCATCGCATCAAAGACGCCATCTTCTCGCATCGCACCGGACCATCGCAACGCATCGAAGAGCCATCTTGTCGCATCGTAACCGGAGCGCCGTAAGGGATCGACACATCACTTCCTCTACGGTAAGGAACAGACGCATCGCCTACTTTGCACAAGCACTGAGGAACCTAAGCATCGCCTCCCCCGAAGCAAGGAACCGACGCATCACCCTGCTTGCGACCCTTTTGTTTGTTTTGCGTTACGCATTTAAGGTACTTTGTGAGAAACGTGTCGCATTTACCATCATCTTTGAACTAAGCTATCTCTACCATCTACAAGTCATTTTCTTAATACTGTATTGTGGATTTTTGTCATTTTGGGTCTTGTGTTAAGTCTATATAAAGAATACTTATTTTTTATAAAAACCTGTGTGGTGTCCATCTGTAGTGTTTTCACTGTATTACTGTGTGTGTTCACAAATGCTTTACACACTGCCTCTGAGATAAGCCTGCCTGCTGGTGCCAAGCTACCAAAGGGGTGCGCAGGGGTTATTTAGGAGTGTAGCCCCCTTACCCTGACTAGAAGCAAGGGTCCCTACTTGGTCAAAGGTACCTACCTCTGCCAACTAGAGACCCCCAGTTCTAACATAGGCCAATCTAGGCAGTGCAGAAGGTTTCTGAGTTAACTGCTTGGTAAAACCGGTGCCACACAGGAACTCAGGAGGTTGTTCCATGTGAAGTGGATTAAGCCTTACCTTTGGAGTCATTGCACATCATGGCTATGGTGGAGGAGATTGAGAAAGAGAATGAACATCTTCCTGAACTGCTGCATTGTGATGTGAAGGATGATTCTGTGGTTGGGGCAGAGCTTAGCCCTGAGTTGATGCCTGAACATCAGAAAGAGTGTAGAGAGATACCCAGAGGATTTTCTCATTTCTTCTCACTGACTTAAGGGTTGACACTTGTCTGTATTAATGACATAAATACAGAGTTCAGGAATGCACCATGGCAAAGGGGGCCAAGATGTTGGACCCTGGAGTGATTGAGACATCCCAGGCCCATGGTGTTGATGCCCAAACAAGGTTCCACAGACTTACACTTTTGTGCTGACTTCTGGGTACACAATGAAGCCACTAAGACAGATGCACACTTGGGGCCAGATGTACGACCGTTTGTGCATGCGCAAACGGGTTTGCAAACCCGTTTGCGCATGCAAAAACAGCATGGGCCATGTACAAAGCCTATTTAGCGAGTCGCAATTTATTTGCGACTCCCTAAATAGGTTTTGCGACTCGCTATTAGGAAGGGGCGTTCCCTTCCTAATAGCAAGCGCAAGCCCATGTATGAATGTTTTGCGATCGCAATTGCGGTCGCAAATCACTCGCAAATTACCACCCTCTTCACCCTCTTCAAATGCAGAAGAAAATATTTTTTAAGGGCAGGCAGTGGTCCCAGGGCTTCTCAATTTGCGACCCCATTGGGAATCGCAAACAGTGTGATACACACTGTTGGACATCCAAATTAGCGCCTCGCAAATTGCGAGTCTCAAAAAACTCGCAATTTGCGAGGCGCTATTTTGCGCGTTGTACATCTGGCCCTTGATTCCCAGAGCTGGTGAGCTACGTGACCGGTTTGGTGCTGCCAGATATCTGAGCACTTTTGTTTCGACTAGTGGTTACTTGCAAATACCTTTAACACCTTGTGCCATGGAGAAGACTGCATTATCTATGCCAGAGATATTATACCACTTTAGGGTACTGCTGTTTGGGGAACTATGTTCTGTTAGGACTAGAAGAGTTCTGTGTTACCTAACTGAATTATATTGCTGTGTTTACAATTCATGAGACGATCACCTGAAGTACCTAGGATAGGTGATGATCTGATTACAGGCAGTGAAACTGACCAAAAAGGCAATGAAGTGACAGGTGGACCTGTCCACTGTATTCTACCTTGGTCATCAGGTGGATAACAGGAAGATCTGCCTGTTGGATGCCGAGATTCAGAAATGTTGGAGTGGGAGACACCCGCCACCCTGACCAAAGTGAGAGCCTTTCCAGGCCTCACTAGATATTATAAGAACTTTGTGGCCAACTATGGCACCATAGTTGCCCCACTGATAGCCCTGACATCCAAGAAACTGCACAATAAGTTGATGTGGACTGGGGAATGTCAGAAAGCTTTGGAAGATATGAAGAGAGCATTAAGCACTGCTCCTGTACTGAAAGCCCCTAACTACAGTCAGCAATTCAGAGTACAAATGGATGCCTTAGTGCAGTGCTGGCTCAACTTGATGACAAGGGTGAGATCATCCGATGGCCTCTATCATCCACAGCCTACTTCCTAGAGAACAGAACTCGGCGCCCATTTACAAAGAATGTTTTTCCATATTGTGGGCTTTGAGAAGATCCCAGCACTACGTAAACTAGATTTGGTAGAGACAGATCACAAACTACTCAAGAGGGTGATTGGAATGAAGGGAGAAAATCCCAAGTTGCTAATCTGATCTATCTCATTACAAGGCCTAGAATTCACAGTGGAGCACAAAGATAGAGTTAATCTTGTGAATACAATTGGACTTTCTCACTGGTTTTGCCAATACAATGACCAGATAGCTCCAACGATTGAGAAACAAAATGGGTATTTCTGATATGGGAGAGGGATCTGTTGGGAATCGCTCTACATTGCAAATAGGTGTGTTCCCATTCCATGTCTGCCCCACTGCATGTCTCTGGTTTCCTGAATTTATATTTTTGTCCCTGATGTCGCACTACTCTAGGCTGGGTGCAAAGGTATAGAGTATGAGAGGTCCTTTACTTGTCTTGTTCAATGTTCCCTCTAATTTTGTTCCTCTGTGTGTGGCAGTGTAAGGTCTCTGTGCGCTGCAGCCAAGGCTAGGTGTGCCAGGAACCAGACCATGCGCGTGGGTGCAGCGACAAATATTAGTGCAAAAATCACTCCAAACATTTGCTTAAAAGTGCATTTCCACACATACAGCGCCACATGATGTGTCTTAAGGCAGGTTTGCAATTTAGATACACACACCATGACATGAATTAAGTATAGATATTAATATAGTACGAAGGTAGCTGGAGAGCAAATTCTCTCTACCCTCAAAGCCAAAACGTTTCCATGTCAAATTTGTTTGAGTAACTCTAAATCCAGCAAAACCGTGGGTTCCTTGTATTTGTCACTCATTGTATTTTTCACCCATGATGCACATGGAGGATCGCCAGTACCTTCAATACCTTTTGCTAATAGGGCGCGGCTGTGGGGCAGATTGTGTGAGTATTCATGTTCATCGCAGCCCCGTCATGCGCTGCAAATAACCTGAATACTTTCTCAGAGGCACGCAATCTGCCCTGCATAGGGCCACCCTAAGAGCTGGTGGCGCCCTGTGCTACATTGTTTGTTGGGGCCCACCAGTGACCACCTCCGGCATGGATTCCCTCACTACCACCCTTTAACAGTGCTCCTCAAGTCTCCATTACCACTCTCTCTGAGATGCATTTACTTCATTTTATAGCACACCTCATACTAGTGTACGGTGTCAGAGCACTTTACATTTCACACACATTAAACAGAGACAATCAATCATAGGTATGTAAATCAGTGTATAAGAAATGTTACATAAACAGAGAACAGCAAAGTGTAGGAGAGACATGTCATCCATACTGGTAGGCAGTATAGCTTAAGAGTGCTTGGTCTGGAGAAGCACAAACTCTGAATTTAAAATGTAACACCATGTGTAGGACTTGGCCTTTTTGGCTAAAGTTCCCTAAACTTTTTGCTTTCCCCCTAAACCGTTTTCCTGACATAGAGTTGCCAATTTAGATGCTTTGGGTACTTTGCCACTGCTGATCAGTGTCAAAGTACAAGGGTTCCCTATGTAAAGTACAATGGTAATTGGTTGGCCATGATTGGTATGTTTGCCTTACTAGTAAAAGTCCCTAGTGATGTGCACTGTGTGTGGAAGGGCTAGTAATGCAAAGGCGCGCAGAGAAGGGAACTCAGGCCTTCAGTGTAGGGCCTGCGCGCAGTTTGCTAAGTTAGCATGTTGCCCTGACAAGTGCAACCACTTGTCAGGCCTTACTTTCCCTTTTGCGTACACTGTGGGCACCCCTGTGGTAGGTCCCGGGTAACCCCTGGGCAGGGTGCAGTGTAGGTAAAAGGCAGGACATATACTGAGGTGTGTGCTATGTCCTGACAGTGAAAAAACACTCCATTTCGTTTTCATTGGTTAAAGGCCATTCTGCCCATAGGGCAGAATGGGGGAGGCTGGGTATGGTGTTTTGTTAGCCTAGTTTCCTATATGTTTATAATGGAGAGGTGAAGTTTAGTATGTATGAACTCACAGTGTCATAACACATCTTTCTATGAAAGTGGTTTTGTCACTGTGTGTTCAGAAACCACTCTTTAGAAAGTGGCTGAGTTTTGTGCTTTAAGCATTTCTGTGTGTCTCTGCTGAATGTGGATTGACTGTCTGGATCTGAGATGGGAGGGGGTGATATGGCACCTGGCTGACCTGCATCTGGAGAGTATGCGAGGAGAGACCCCGGGAGGTGAAGAGGCCTGGGTTGCAGCTATAAAACAATTGACCCATCTCCTGCTGAGTGATTAAGGGTCCAGACCTCCAGTATCAAAGGGAGAAAGGTGACACTGGGAGGGAGACACCCAGAACTGATTTAGGAAGGGGTCAGGGACCCCTGAGCACAACGAACTTCAAAGACATGAAGGGGTATAACTAAGAGAACTGAAACCCCTAGAATTTGGTGTAATTTTGAATGGCGAAATGGACAGGTCGAGTCTGCAAAGGCTTTGACCTCTTTCGTGGTCAAGAAGAACCTCTGCCAAGGAAGAAGTTGCTGAAGAGACTGCTGGATAGGACTGACCCTTGCTTCGTGATCTGGGGCTGGCCTGCAGTTTGTAGCTTTTACTAAGGAAAAGACTGAAGGGACATTGCAGTGGGTGGTGTCCCCCCCTTCTTGAACAGGACTGTGCTTTGTGCTGTGTCCTGAACCCCAAGGGCCCGAGGTGAGCTGGCTCCCTGTTTGGAAACACAGGAACATAAAAGTTTCCGGAGAAGTCCCAAGCAACGCGGTGTGCACGTGCTTTTGCAGCTTGAGGCCCTCAGAAGTTGTGCCTTGTGATCGTGGGCACGCAGGAGTAAACTGAGTCTCGGACACGCAGGGTGCGTGTCGTGGTGCAAGCCGAGGCGTTGGCGAGGAGCGCCTGGTCGTTGTGTGCACCGGGAGAAGAGGTGAGACTCGGACGCGCAGGGTGCGTGTCGAGGTGCAAGCGAAGGCGTTGGTGAAGAGCGCCTGGTCGTTGTGTGCACCGAGAGAAGAGGTGAGACTCAGACGTGCAGGGTGCGTGTCGTGGTGCAAGCCGAGGCGTTGGTGAGGAGCGCCTGGTCGTTGTGTGCACCGGGAAAAGAAGTGAGTCTCGGACGCGCAGGGTGCGTGTCGTGGTGCAAGCCGAGGCGTTGGTGAAGAGTGCCTGGTCATTGTGTGCACCGAGAGAAGAGGTGAGACTCGGACGCACAGGGTGCGTGTCGTGGTGCAAGCCGAGGCGTTGGTGAAGAGCGCCTGGTCGTTGTGTGCACCGGGAGAAGAGGTGAGACTCGGACGCGCAGGGTGCGTGTCGAGGTGCAAGCCGAGGAGTGGTGACGATCGCCTGGTCATCGTGTGTACCAGAGAAGAGGCGAGTCTCGGACGCGCAGAGTGCGTGTTGCGGTCCAACCAGGGGCGCTGGTGAGGAGTGCCTGGGTAGTGTGTGCACCGAAATCGAAGTAAGTCTCCACAAGTGCTGAGGGCGGGTCTCGGTGTCCACTGAGACCGCCGGAAGGAGGGCCAGGTCATTGGGCCCTCGGAGTGCAGCAGTAGCGGCCCGAATCGCCAGTCCCTGAGGAGCGAAGTCGCCGGCCCGAGCTCGCTGTGCCCATTGACGGAGTTCTGGATCAAGGCCCAAGTCGCTGAAGGAGGGGAGGAGAGTGGGGTCGCGCCCCCCCATGTTACGTGGATCACTACCTGGGGTGGGGTGCGGGCTCGGAGGGACACTCTCTCGGCCTCTCGCTCCTGGCAGCTGCGTGAGCCTGTTGCTTCAGCTCGGATCGAGGCCCGTGCTGGCCCAAGGAGGGGCAGTACTGGGGCCGGAGTGAGAAGCGGTACTTTTGTGTCATCATTGATCCATGTCGGGGGCAACTGTTAACGGAGCACCTAGACTGTCGTATTACACTTTGCATTATTGCTGCTAACGAACTATTGAACTGTCGTATGACGCCTGACTCTATTTGTGCCTGACAAACTACATGCTGGGTGCGCTACGCACTGCGTTATTTTCCCTTGCAGAGTACATGATTGTAAGCGTGGCGCAGTCCATTATTTCTTAATCGCACAGTACCTGATTATAACGTGGCGCATTGCATTATTTCTTCAGTGCACAGTACATGATTGTAGCGTGACGCATTGCTTTGTTTCTTCCTTGCACAGGGCATGCTGGTGGTGATACGCATTGCATTATTCCTTCTATTGCAAAGTACATGACTGTGGCGCTACGTATGGCATTGTTTCTCTATTGCACAGTTCAGGAGTATATCGTTACACATTGCAGTATTTCGTTTCTTTTGCAACGTGTGTGATTCTAGCAATACGACCTACCTAACCTTTTGGAAACGGTTAGAAGTCAGCTTAACTGTTGGTTAGAAGCGGTGGTTAGGATTAGAACCTACCAATCCACCGGAAGGAATACTACCCAGTATTATATGTTGGTTTTGTATTGTGTGGTCATATCGTATATCTTCTTGTATAAAGAATATACTTGTTTTATAAAAACTCTTGTGGAGTCTTTTTGTGGTGACATCATTGGGTTGCTGTGAGTGTGGTTGCACATACTGTACACTCGTGCCTTGGAGATAAGCCTGGCTGCTCGTGCCAAGCTACAAAGGGGGTGAGCAGGGCTATCTCAGACGGTGTCCTTACTTAGCCTAACGTTGAAACGAGGGGTCCGGATCTCGCACCTGGCAACAGCGGTGTGGGACGGGGACTCCCGCCTCCAGCATTTGGTGGCGGCGGTGAGGGATAAGGACCCTCACTTCCAACACCATGGTTGGGGGTTCTCTTTAATAGGAATTGCTTTGTACCCAAACCACCCTTTTTGCAACATTAGGATAATGAATGGCTGGGGGAAAAATCATAACGCTCTAATCTATACCTTGCAGTATGCATGAAGTTCTTTGATGACAGTTAATAGTTTACTGTTCTATATCAGGATTTGAACTTATAAACTGCAGTAACAAAATGACCTCTCTGACAAAAGTAGTAACCCACTAACATATTTTCATTCTATGCACTTTGTGATCTGCATGGTGCACGTTCTTTGCAGCAGGCATATTAACCCTCTGCGCTACCTTAAAACTACCACTAGAGAAAACGCTTGACATATTTATTAGTGCATGAAAATTGCTGAAGGGAAGGAACGTAGCAGCAGGTGCTTTTAAAAAAATATTATACCTGCAAACACGGCGTTCCCACCCGAAGTCAGCACCCGGTACAGTGGCATCGGTCACACCGCCCTAGAGCCGGCCCTGGCCCCGCAACCAGGGCCTATTAACCAAAGATATGCAGCTTCTATTGCAATCTAAAAGAAACCTTTTTATGGATGATGCAGCAAGTCTACCAGGGACATCTTAAGGATTTTGGGGGCCCTGGGCCAAACCTATTTTGGGGGCCCCTGTTCAGAACAGTTTTGAATTTATGATTTAATGTCAGCTCTTTCATGCCCTCTTAGGCCAGGTCACTGACAGTATACAGCCGCAATTGTCCAAATTCTAAATGTGTTTACATCTAATGTTTAGGGATAGTGATGTGTGTTATCAATATTGGAACACATCAGCAGTTCACTATTATTACTGCAAATAATATCTGTGAAACACTCCTATTTCTCATATGTTTGGTCCTATTGCGATCTAAAAGAAACCTTTTTATGGATGTTGCATGAAAAATAAACATTTCTCAGCAGAATGTCTATAATAGGCTCTCACACGTCACCCACTTTAAAAAACAAATTAAGGGATACTGGTATTCAAAACAATCTGTTTAGTAATTATTCAAGGTCATCACAGCAAGACTATCAAGAGGCTCCCGTGAAAGGCTGGGGCCCTGGGCCAGAGCCCACTTTGGCCATGCCTTAGAACGTCTCTGAAGTCTACCAGCACGATGTGTGCTTTCAGGTGTTTCTGAAAGCACACGCCGTGCTTGTAGACTTGCTGCATTTCAATGTTAATAGAGCAGGGCAGATTGTGTGCCACGCTCTATTTACAAAAGAAATGCAGCAAGTCCACAAGCAGGACATGTGCTTTCAGAATCACCTGAAAGCACATGTCATGCTTGTAGACTTAATGCCTTTCATTTGTTTATAGGGCACCGCTGCGGGGCAGATTGTGTGCCTTTGGGAAAGTATTCATGTTAATTGAAGCACATGACGGGCGCTGCGATTAACATGATTACTTTCAAAAAGGCACACAATCTGCCTCACAGCCGCGCCCTTTTAAACAAAGAAATGCAACAGGAGCCACTTGCTGACAAACTTTGGGTGGTCTCTACCTCCGCCGACTGCAGGAGGAAGTGACCGGTTTTTCACTCTGCACACATTTTAAAAGTAGCGGCGCGAATGGTCCTCAGCTGCTTGTGCGCGCTTCACATATTACACTGCGCCCTCCGGGACACATAGGTCCGCGCGCATGCGCGCACCTTACATGGAACAGTGGTCTTGCCCCCTAAAGGAGCGCACCAGGTGTGCCCTCATTTGAGAGAGGAGACTACTGTCATTTTGTATGCCCCTGGCCTGGCCCTAAACAAGATGGAGGGTAAGGACTATGCTCCCAGACAGCGGAAGTGCATTGCTCTGATTTTTTTATTGAATTGGAGGTAAAAACAGAACTGTGCAGTTCCGATACTATACCTCCCTTGTTTTGTTACACTGAAAGGCATGCTGACATCCTTGGGTTGAGTGGTGGTATAGAAAAAATGACAACAAAGGAAAATGGCTGCTGATCTGTACCTGGAGGTGCACCCCCTACAACCACCAACAAGCACACACACACAATGCCAACACCTCTATAGGCCCCTAAAACAGCTCTAGTGCAAAAGCAGGTAGGAAGTTAAAAATGTATTACAATTGAGAAAAATATCTGCGGCCTACAGCAGACTAGTACATCAACCACAAATAGTAAAATACCCCAGGTCAATAGCAAAAGGTCTGGCCAAAATAAGAAAGGAAGGATATATATCCCTCCACCACCCCCAAAATGGCCATTGGCCAAACACTCTTCTCCCTTACTCCACACACAGGACTGTTGTGCATACCCTAGGCTAGGTCTTTCAGAAACAAAGAACATGAAATATATCTAAAAAGAGTAAAATGTGTTGGTGGTGCCTGCTCTTTCTCAAATATCAGCCCATCAAAAAGTAATGATTTGCAAAGAGCTGAATTGACTTGACATTCTGAAAAGAATATGCAAAACATCCAAGGATGAATGGTGCAGCAGAGATTGCAGACGAAAGCTGAGTGATTCTTCCTCTCTCTAAGCCAAATTCAAAGCGACCAAGGGCTCAATAAAGAACAAAAAGGAGTCTTCAGGATGGGCAGAGAACATTGCTACAGTATGTGCAGCTATCTGTGGCACTCACCATGTTAACAAAATATAATTTTGCAGGAACAAAAATTGCTTGAATAGTACTTTTGGGGGGAAAAAATCCAATCAAATTGAATTTCGCTCAATAGTTGATGCCTATGAGATGAAAACAGTGAGTACGTCCATCCAGCCAAACTCTTCGTTCCTAGCTCTATTCTTGTGATACTTTTCTTCCCAACTGAACTTCCCCTTTGCACAACATGGTGTAATCACATAATATCAGGAGTTTTGCATCAAAACTATAATGAGAAATGCCTGTTGTTTCTCAGGATTAGGCTGGTTTAATAACAATTACACATGGGCTTATTATTTATTTATTTTTTTGTTCAAAGTATTTTATTGAATAAGAAAACATACAATCAGATGATATTGTGATACAAGTACAAGGTATGCTTTCAATACAATCATTTCAAATAGACGATATATAATTTCATGTAAGTGTTATGAGATTTTCTACATCCACAACTGTGGTGGTACAATGATATATAAGAAATAGCTGTGGGACCACTAGGAGTCCAGGGCTGCTTATAGGATGCATCCATGGATGAGATCCAACAACATAAAAGAGTGGGTGCAAGCAGATATAAAGAGGGTTACACATACTATAGCGTTCAAACACAGTTGATTGTATATTATTGGATATGTATATAATCTTGACGTATCGCCTTAATTGCAATGAGAGCAATTAGAAGAGAACTGTGAACCTGAAGTAGGGGAAGGAAAGTGTGGAGAGGAAGGGGGAGGAATGAGTGAGTTATTCGAGAAAATAGACATGAGACTAGCCAGACACTGGGGTGTAAATGAGGGTAAGTCATCTTATATTTGTGTTCTTTTCTATTAACCTGTCTAAAGAGCGCTGAACAGCACTGGAAATTGGGTGGGAGGATTGCAATTTTGACTACATGGAGTGTGCCCCTCTGAGATATGAGACCCATGCCCACCAGGTGTGATGAGAGAGATAGTTAAATGATTTCGATTCAGAAAGGATAATTTTCACTGGAATACATAGAAGCAGATCTAACAAAGCCATACAATTGGTGTTAAGATTCAAAGTGTTCACTGAGGCCCAGGGGCCCAAAACTATCATAGCAAAGTTTAGGATTATGGGAATGCCAAAGATATCCTAGAGCTTACCCTGTATCGAGTGCAAATATGGTTCCAGGAGTGGACATTCATAGAACATGTGCTGGAGTGAACCAGCTTCTTGGTTGAATTTCCAGCATTTGTCAGTCTCTTGCGAGTTTAGTTTGTGAAGTCTAGCTGGGGTCCAGTGAAGTAAATTCATTGAAAAAACTTGGATTGTGTAAAAGAGGGGGCAATTTTGTTACATAGTGCAAATTTACCGATGTTCTGCCATTGATCATCAGTAATGTGGGTAAAAATGTCAGCTTTTAAATGTTTGTCCCATTTGGTGTATAGTATTGATGGTTGTGTTATGTGCGATTCTGATAGGATTTTGTAGATTTTAGAAGCAATAGGCCCTGAATGCTGCCAACCTGCAAGACTTAACAGTAGGAACAAATGCTTAGTGAGAGTAAGTTTGGACAGTTTCACCTTAATCTTAAGGAAACTATAAAAATGTATATTGGAGAGGCCATACCTATCCGCTATGGTCAAAATAAGGAAGCAGGTCATCATTGGTGTCATATAGGTCCCTGATCAGCTAAATGCCCCTGATGGCCCATGATTTTGCAACCTGGCCATCAATGTCAGTCTTAATTTTATGGTTATGCCATAATGATGCCTATCTGGATTTATGAATAGACTCTGGCAACCTTCTTTCCAGTAGTTTCAAAGCATTAGTGGTGTCTGTAAATATTTGTTGTGAATGAGGTGTTGAGAATTTCAACATTATAACAAAAGAACATGTACTAAAGGGCGAGCATATGCTTTGTTCTATCTCCAGCCATCTAGGGGAGTTGGGAGCTTCTGGTAGCAACCAATGCAGCCAGGAAGGCAGATTGGTAAAGACTCCAATTTGGGAGATTGCAACCCCCGTGGGAGAAACTCTTCCTAAGTGATTTGTAGGAGATCCTCACTCAGTTGTCAGTCCAAAGGAACTTTAAAGTTATTTTATCAATTTTGTAAAAGAAGGAGGCTGAGAGTTTTAGTGGGAGCTTGGGAAACATGAAATTCACTATTGGAGTGACCATCATCTTAAGAGTTTGGAATTTGTTCCACCAAGAGATGAATTTAGGGGACCAGGTGGATAGCAGATACTTAACTTTGACAATAGCCTGTGATTCATTGTATAGTACTGTCTCAGTTAGGTCACTACAGAACCAGATGCTTAGATATTTAAGCCTTGCTTATTATTATTATTATGACACATGAGCTTATTATTAAGTTGAGATCAATGTAAATGGCCCAGGCTGTATTGAAGGCACCATTTGCTGCTGAGTTGTACCCAAACCTACACCCAGAAGTTTGAACTCCTACTAGATCTACTCGGCCAATGTACATTAAAATGTGGTATTTGTGCTTCATTCCACTAATATTGCTTGAGGGACCTCCCGTAATCTGATGTAAAGAACTTTAAGCTCAGACCAGTGCTACTGGCCCAATGTCTTTTAAAATTGCCATTTGTTCAGAACAAATTACTCCGAAAATTAGGCAACGTACCATGACAATAAATAGAATTCAGTCTCTTAGACCAATTCCAATCCGGTTTCTATCAGGGCCACAGTACCGAATCGACACTCACACACATAGTTGATGATGCTCTAGAAATGTTGGATCAGAACAAATCCTGCCTTCTTGTGCTCCTCAATCTCTCGTCAGCCTTTGACACAGTCAAACATGACAGCCTCCTAGACCTACTTGAACATAGGATGGAGATATCATTATCCCTCCTTAATTGGTTTGCTTCTTTTTTCCACAATACAACTCAAAGAATCAAGGTTAATATGTGCCTATCCAATCCCACACAGGTCACATTAGGGGTCCCACAGAGGTCCACGCTCTCACCCACTCTCTTTAACATGTACATGGAACCTCTAACCAAAGTGCTGAATCTATCTAACATCCACTATCACATGTATGCTGACAACACCCAACTGTACTTGAAAATCTCTTCCCCCGAAGATATTAAGTCTCTCAACACAACCTTACAAAAAACCCAAAACTGGCTGACTTGTTACCACCTCAACCTAAACACCCTCAAAACAGAATTCCTCCTATTTGCCCCACCCAACGCTAACCGGACATTGCAGAATGATTGAAACAACTAACAGCCCTTAACTGCATGCCACACATTATAGATTCAATGAGATCACTCGGACTAACACTTGACAAAAACTTGAACATGCAGGAGCACATCAGCTCTGCCACCAAAGGAGCGAACTTCCACATGAACGTCCTAAGAAAAATAAGATTCTTCATACCCCACTTAATGACTTCAAGTCAGCTGTTTAAGCTCTAATGATTCCCATGTATGATTCCCAGGTTGGACTATGGAAGTGGTCTAGCCAGATCTAAGCTGGAGCCACTAAGGAGCCAGATCTAAGCTGGAGCCACTAAGGACATCTCTTAACTCAGCAGCTAGGCTCATTACAGGATGTAAAAGAAACAGTCACATCACTCTGGATTTGAAATCCCTAAACTGGCTCCCATATGAGGCAAGGATTCATTTAAAAATTGCTTGCATGACCCATAAAGCCCTACACATCAACACACCTAGAAACCTTGCACAAAAATTGGAGCTATTGGTTGGCTGCAGAGAAACCATAGGCACCAGCACCTTACTGCTGAAACCCCTGAAATTCTCTATAAAGAAAACATATAACCGAGCCTTCACAGGAATTTCCCCGAGAATCTGGAATTCCCTACCCCCTGTAATCAGACTGAATCCCTCAACTGCTTCTTTCAAGAAAGAAGTTAAAAGATACTGATAAACACATTTCTACTTTAGATCTCACGAACTTTCACTCTTCGATGAACTCTACTCCAGTACATGAGATAGCCCATATTATTTACTCATGTTTATTTCTCGCATATTAGGTTTGTATTCTTAGTTTTTGTAGTGTGGACCCTTAGGGCATTTCTTTGGGGATTCTGTTACACCTGTTCTGTCCTTGATGATGCTTTTGTTTATTCTACCTATATCCAGAACATTTATAAAGTGCTCTGATACCTGTAAGGGTCAGGTTCGCGCAAATAAATAAACATCAACAAGTAATTTTGACTCAGGTTTTTAAGACTGATCTGCCACCACGTTTGAAGAGTTAGCCTGCTGCCCAAGTTTGAATTTAGTTGCACCCCTCAAACTAGGACACCTAAACTGAGCAAGGGATTATCAAGATCACCTTTGTCTCCTCTTTTGACAGCACCAAGCAAAAACCGTACAGCTGCCCATTTATTACTAAAACTAAGCTTGTAGCATTCACGCAGTGCTTTCCGCTCCCCTCCTGCCACTCACTCGATGATGTGACCCATTCACATCATCTGCTCAAGTTGTGTAACAGCTTTAAAGTATGCAACACAACCATGTCAAGGGCATGGGGGAGGTTGCTTGCCACAACAGAGACAGAGAACGAATCACCTAGGCGGCCCTTCTTGTGGCCCATCTTAAGGAAGAGGCTGAAAGAGGGGGCTTCTGTGAATTCACCCTAAGAACATTGATGCCCATGAGCGACACAATTAGATGCTATGAGATGCAATTAAAGTGTGATTTGTTCACTATTTTGCAGAGAACAGTAAGTATTCAAGTCAGTTCTTTATATAGGTTTTTAAACTTAGTATGTAGTTGTAAAACGTTTAACAGCCTAATGACGTGTGGTACGTTTAATTTTTTTATACATACATGTGAATCTACAAATGTATTTTAATGTGGGTATGGTGACACATTCTACAGAATGTAGGTATGTCATGTAATGCCATTTGACATCATGGCATTCCAGACACAGCAGTTGATCCCTGGCCCCTGTTAATGGAGGGGCGACACTCCTGAATAGCTAATAACACTTCGAACAACCTCAGCCTGTAAGTTTGTCACTTCAAGATTTTGGTGACGATCCGACCCTCAATGCTTGAAGAAAAGAAGATTACTCAAAGCGACAGGGGCCAGGAAGTGTTTTCCCTCAGAGGTTTCTGGACCAAATAAGAGAGCCACTCTTCGCTGTGACTCGTAGGTGAGAAGCACAATGCATACTTTTGCCTACCGCTGTCTGCTCGTCTACCCCAACTACTTAGCCTGGGAGCCAACGGCAAGCGGGTTGTCAGAGAAGCCCCTGCGTGCAGACGTGAGCGTGCTGACACGTTTAGTGGCCGCTGTTGAGCACGCAGAAATGCGTAGACAGATGCCTTCGAAGGAATGTGGTGAAAGAAGGTATAATCTACTTAATAAATGACTTAAATCATTGCACTGTGAAATTTAGTAAAGTCTAAACCCAGTCCTACGTGAGCAGTCCTGATCCTCCTGTGCTAACGAGCCTCAACCAGCCAGTACAGTGAACTTCCTGCATGGACACAAAAGTAGGACTTCTCCCTTCAAAAGTCCTTTAGAAAAAGAAATAGGACTCCTCAGTTTCTGAGTAAAGGTACTCCAGGAGTCTAAAACATTTACTGTTTCTTTCACAGCGGTTTACATGCTTCCATAAAGAAGAGGATACTTCTTTTTGGTGCAATTCACAGTGATTTGCATGCTTATCCTACAAGTTGTGTTTTTTTCCTTCTTCTATGATTGTTTAACAAAAATTGTTTTTCATTTTTAACACAATGCAGAGTGTGCAACCTCCGCCACCATATTTACAAGATCCTGGGGATGAATTCGATATAGCTGTAGCTCAACTGATTAAGTATTTTTCAAAAACCAAAAACATGGTGGTTACCAGGTATATGTTTTTTACTAGAACACAACAGCCCAATGAGAGTATTGACATGTACATTACAGCACTGAAAATGTTAGCTGCCAAATGCAAGTTCGATACTTTCACAGCCGAGTTAATCAGAGACCAGTTACTTGCAAGATGTTGTTAAAAAGAAATACAAGACCTTTTATTGGCGTGTAAAAATCCATCATAAGATGAAGCAATAGATATAGCCAAGAGCACTGAAGGTTCTTCCAGGGATGCAAAGTTGTTAGAGGAATCCTCAGCCAAATCCTCTATTTCTGGAGCCGTAGTCAGTAATCCAGTTCCTAGAGGATCTTCGAGTTACACTAAATCAAAAACAGAGTTTAAACCCAATGCAATGTCCCAAACTCCCACTGGGTGCTGTTTCAGGTGTGGTTCTTCATCTCATGTATCATCTTTTAGGTTTTGTCCTGCACAAGGACAACATTGTAAAAAATTTGGGAAAATGGGTCACTTCTTCAGGGTTTGTAGAGGTGGTAAGAGCAGCAGTGTTCGTTGTGTTCTCAATGAACAAGATGATGTTAATGTAGAGGGGAGTTACGAAGTGTGCAAGGAACTAGTATTAGGAGTGAAGAATGTTCATATTGAAGATCGTAAACATATTGTGGATCCAGATATAGATGTCATCATTGAAGGACATGGTATCAAACTTTTGGTTGACACTGGTGCCCGCATCACTATTATTTCGCAAGAGAAATTCGAGAGGTCTTGGTCAAGAAAAATTTTGCTTCCACCAGATATTTTGACAGTGGCATTTGAAGGAAGTAGAGTGGCCTTCATTGTTTTTTTCTGGGATGTCATCAGTGTTTTGGGTGAGTCAATCAAAGGGAAAGTATATGTGGCTAGGAAGGGTATATATGTTCTTGGATGAGTTCATCAAGCTGAATTTGGAAATACTATAAGACCAGGATCAGATAAACCAGTCACAATTGATGGGAAACAGCGTTTAGATCGCATGCGATACATCGCGAACCATTACATCGCAAGTCGTTACAACGACTTGCTGTAGGGGGCAGAAGGTGTTGGATTTACAATCCAACACCTTCCCTGCTGTTGCACAAACTGGAGTAGGAATAGTAAATTATACTATTCCTAAGTCCAGCACACCCCCTACAGCAAGTCGTTGTAACGACTTGCGATGTAATGGTTCGCAATGTAACAACGCGGTCGTTGTAACGACCGCGTTGTAATGGCATGCGATGTATCGCATGCGTAGTAATGAGATATATTTTAGGATCTGTTTGTGGATCTAAAGCAATTTGGGGAGAAAAATATAGCAAAGTATTCCAAGATAAATTGGACAAGATATCCGTTTTTTCTTACACTATTAAAGTCAAGCAGGGTATATCTCCAGTTAAACACAAGTTACGCAATATTCCTCTCAGTGTAAGAGAGGATCTCTCTGCAATGTTGAAAGATATGTGTGCACAAGGTATCATTGAGAAGACCGAAGATACATTGTGGTTATCTCCCATTGTGTTGGCAAAGAATAAGTCAGTCGAACTTCACATGTGTGTGGATTTAAGGAGTGTCAACGGAGCAATATGGGTGGACAATTATCCTTTACCAAGATTAGAAGATCTGATCACAAAAATTGGCCAAGCCAGCTGGTTCAGTAAATTAGACTTAAGGTCGGCTTACCACCAGGTTGAACGCAACAAATCCTCTCTGATGGAGTTTTTCAATGCTGAAGAAAGCCATTTGGCTCAGCCTCTGCTGCCGCTGTTTTTCAGAGACTAATGTCTGATATGTTTGAGGGTATGGCACATGTTGCAATTTTTCAAGATAATATTTTAGTATTCTCATACACTGAAAGTGAACATGACTGTGTTTTAAATGAAGTTTTAAGTGTGTTAGAAAGGAGAGGTGCGATTCTACGAAAAGAGAAATGTATTTTGAAAACAAGAGAGATTGAGTACCTGGGTCATGTCTTCTCGGAATGCAGAGTGAAACCCAAATGTAGCTTGGTTAAGAGCATTGTAGATGCTCCAGCACCAGAAAAGAGAGATCAGCTGTTATCCTTCCTAGGACTATGTTACTTCTATGCTAAGTTCATGCTTAATTTTGCAAATTTTACAGGATGTTTCAAAGTATTGTTGAAAAAGAAATTGGAATTTGTTTGGTCTGAACTGTGTAAGAGCACGTTTGAGAGAATAAAACAGGAAATAGTTTCAGCAGCAGCTTTGCAATCCTTTGTAGAAGGCAGAAAAACAATTGTCACAGTGGATGCATGTGATTATGGCTTAGGAGTGGTGTTGACACAATTGAATGGTAATTATGAAAGCACAATAGGTTTCGCCTCCAGGACATTGCACTAACCAGAGCGTAAATATTCTGTTATAGAAAAGGTATTGCTAGAATGTGTGTATGGAGTGTCGAAAAGTTCAGAGCATACCTGTGGAGGAGGCCATTTGTATTGAAAACAGATCATCGTCCCTTGGTGGATATTTTATCAGGAAGGAAGTTGAAGCGATTGACTGCTAGAATTGCCAGGTTATCTACTAGACTTTTGGAGTTCACGTTTTTGGTGGAGTATATACCTGGGGGTCGAAACAGCAGGGCTGACTGTCTTTCAAGGCTTCCTATTGAGGATTCTGGTGAGTATGAGTGGGAGTCTGAGGTTGATGAATGTTTCATAGCGCATATTGGTGATGTCAGTATTTGCAAGAAAGATGAAGATAGGGTAAAGGCTGTTGATGAGGATGGGGTGTTGAGAGAAGTTATGCAAAATAACATACTTCTTTACCCAGGCTTTCACTTGGTTATTTAAGCAGAGCCCCGACGCGGACGTGCGGCGCACCAGATACAGGTTATAATTGTATACCATTTTATTTGAAAATAGCTCTAAGAGAAATTTTATCTTTTTCTCACTTCATTTGGCACTGATGTTATCGGCGGCTTTATAATGATTAAAATGATTTTTAAATAACACTTGATTACCTCATTGTCTTGACGGTGGTGCTCTATGTTCTGCCGCGGCTTGTGCCGTTGGAGCGGAGAGAGGAAGCATCAGACTGTGTAATTTCTGGATCGTCGGCTGCCGCCATCTTAGCCAGTTGATGGTCTAGTTTTTAACATACTTCTTTTCCCAGGCTTTCACTTGGTTATTTAAGAGGAGCCCCGACACGGACGCGCAGCGCAGCAGATGCAGGTTATAATTGTATACCATTTATCTGAAAATAGCTCTAAGAGGGATTTTATCTTTTTCTCACTTCATTTGGCATTGATGTTATCGGCAGCTTTATAATGATTAAAATGATTTTCAAATAACGCTTACTTACTTCATTGTCTTGATGGTGCTGCTCTCTGTTCCACCGCAGCTTGTGCTGTTTGAGCGGAGAGAGGAAGCATCAGACTGTGTAATTTCTGGATCGTCGGCTACCGTCATCTTGGGCAGTTGATGGTCTAGTTTTTAACATCCTTCTTTTCCCAGGCTTTTACTTGGTTATTTAAGCGGAGCCCCGACGCGGACACGCAGCGGACACGTGCACCGGGCATGCCAAAGGCAAACCCGTCTGCGCCCGACCACGCCTGGAAGCCGCCAGCCACCAGAAAGGCTGCATCTTTTACTGGGTAAACTATTTGCCACCTATCTTATACCAGTTCTGAGCTTACAAAGATAAGGAATCTAAATTCTAGTGCCTCTTGTATAGGGGTATTAGCTCCTTTTGATAAGGAAGGTCCATGGCACTGCAATATGTGCAACTTCTCCTGTGCCCCCTCCCCCTCCCAGACCAAGTCTGAGTTTCTCGGTAATACAGGATATAGCCTTTGGTGAAAATAGTATTTCTCCTGATACCTCCAGGTGTACTTCCCCTCAGTTACATGGCCTATATCATTATGCACGGTTCATTCCGAAGCATGCTTCGGAGCTGTGGGATCTCTTAGACACTACCAAACCAGATTTATGCTTTATCACTGAAACTTGGCTGCACTCTACCACCTCCCCCTCTATTGCAGTAGCATTCCCTGATGATTATAAATTAACTAGACTTGATAGGCAGTTGAAAATGGGGGGTGGAGTGGCCATTGCTGCACGAAGTCCCCTAAAGATTGAATGCTTGTACTCCTGCTCCACTACCTGGTTGTAAAGGATTATACTTCAATTAGAAACTAGTACTACCTCAAATCTAACCTGGAAGGGGGCTTTGGTCTATCGCCCACCTGGCGAAAAGAAAGATTTCAGCTCTCTGCTTACGGAATAGCTAGCCCCGCATATCTTAGCAGCAGACAATTGTCTGCTCTTAGGGGATTTAAACTACCATATTGATATTCAATCTGACCCTGATTCTATCCATCGTCTCGCAGATTTAGAATCCCTTGGTCTCTATCAAAAGGTAGTTGGTCCCACCCACATTGCTGGACATACCCTGGATGTAGTATTCACCAATGCCCCTAATTTAGTGGTTGATCTCCTGGCAGTCCTGGTGTGAACTGACCACTTCTCTCTAAATTTTCATTTAGCCTTTCAGAAATCCAGTATTGTCCACTCCAATGTCTTGAATCCTACTAGACCTTGGAGGAAGGTAGCTTCTTCTACTTTCTCCCCCGCTTTTACTCCTCCTTTTTTGTAGGACTATGAAGATATGGATCTCGCATTAAAGGTTTTTTAGCACTCATTTACACAGGCCTTAGACACCATTGCCCCCTTGAAATTTAGTAAAATCAAAACAAAAAATCTTCCTACTCCGTGTATACTGAATACCTAAAAAAGGAAAAGTCTATATGAAGGAAAGATGAGCGTAAATGGAGAAAGTCTAAATCAGATGTGAAAAAACTCATCAATAAAGTTGCTTTAAGGGGGGCATGGCCTAGGAACCGAACATGGCGGACGCGTCTCTCTAGAGCTCCGCGGTCCGCTCCTTCAACGGGCCAGAATCCTACATTATCCTTGACCCCAGCCACGAATCTTGGGGGTCCCTGGCTGAGGTCCCCGCTGTGCCTCTGCAGGTGGAGTTTGGTGGCAGCGGAGGGCCGGGAACACCATGACCGGCCCCCGATTGGCAGCGGCCGTTCCAGCTCCAGAGGGTGGTGTGGTCGAGTCCGCGGCTGCGGTGACCCCTCCTCGTCCGGGTGGGCGGCAGCAGAGAGGCGGATCAACCCGGTGCCGTCCTTGATTCGAGGGTGCTGAGGCGTCGCCGTGCCGGTGTCGACACACACTGCTCAAGCGGAGGGGCGGAGGGCCGAAGAGAAAGACGCGACGCCATTGAGGCGCCCCTCCCCCATCTTCATCGCTGCGGACGCCGGTGGGGCCTGCGCTGCGGGCCCAGTGGGGCTCGACTTGGACCCTGTGCTGGTTGCTGCCTGGTGTGCTGCGGAGACTGACCACTGGTTTGAGGCTGCCGGGGCCCCCTTGATCGCAGTCGCCGGCCTGTTGCGACGCCGCGGGCCCGGACGGGGCGCGGCTGACCTCCGGCCGGGGCCCCCAGACAGAAGACGCTGCTGCTGTGGTGTAGTGGCCACCAGAGACCTGGTGGTGAGTCGGCGGGGGCCCGCCTTGCATCTGGCCCGAGATTTGCGGTGCCCGGAGTTGTCGTCCTCGTGGAGGGAGGTCGGCCGGGAGGCCGGGGACACTGTGAGTGCTTGATCCGCGGCGCGGGAGGGTGGTTGGGCTGTGCCATCGATGCTTGGCCTCTCCTTGCGCCAGGAGCCGCCCTGAACACCCGAGCTGCTCCGGTGCCGGGCTCTGCGCATTGTGGAGTCGCCATAGTCTGGATCCTGTGTGCACACCGAGGGCCATTGCTGCTGGGTCGTGGCAGATGCCGGGGCGGTACCCTGTTGTCGAGTCCAGTGTGGGGACTATACCTGGCTACCGGCTGCTGATCTGCGCTACTGCCCTCGGCGTCGGCCTTTGGTGGGAATCGACAGGGTGAAGGCTCCCCCGGCTAGGTATCCCGGATTGCCATAGGCAAAGATCGGCAGGGGGCGGCGGCCCCCAAGCAGCATACGATGGAACGCTACACCACCACTAACCCTCCCGGGGGGGGAGACCGTGGGGGGCCTGTCCTCGGACACGATGACGCTGCTGGAGGCGATCAATCAATCGCGGACCACTCTCGAGGCTCAGATCGGAGCCCTGGGGTCAGAGGTGTCGTTCCTCCACCAGGATCTACGGAAGGCGGTCGACCGCATCACTGATGCGGAGACCAGGGTTTCCACCGTGGAGGACTCCGTATCAGCACTCCAGCAAAAGGTAGACAAACTGACCAAGCACGCGCAGGACCTGGCGGCCTGGGTCAAAGATGCAGAGGGGCGGGCCCGCCGCAATAACATACGCTTGGTGGGCTTCCCGGAGGGCTGCGAGGGGTCATCTATGGACACATTCATCTCGGAGTGGCTCAGGGCTCTGCTTCCCCCGGAAGACATGTCCCCCTGCTTCGTGGTTGAGAGGGCCCACTGCGCTTTGACCAAGAAGCCGCCACTAGGGGAGCGTCCGAGACCGGTGATCGCCCGGCTCCTTAACTATGCTGACCATGGCGCCATTCTCCGGTACGCCCGGCTACATAAGGACAAAATGATTTTTCAGTCACATCCCATCATGGTTTTCCCCGATTATACTAAGTTGGTGCAGCAACAACGCCAGTCCTTTGTGGCGGCCAAGAGACGGATACGTGAACTAAACTTATTCTACGCATTGTTGTTCCCGGCCCGGATGAAAGTGATGTACAATGCCAAAACATTTTTCTTCGACACCCCAGAGGAAATTTTTGTATGGACAGATGAGTGTAGGGTTCTAAAACCGCACTCACCGCCCCCGTTGGACTCGGACTCCTCCCAGGGCTCACATCGGAGTGGTCGACAGGGCAGAGACGCGACATCGAGACGAAACAGATCCCGCTCCAATTGGCGCGCCCAGGAACCGACGGGCACAGGGGACTGAGGTAGACTGGGGCATGTTGTCACATCTGCTTCCCGCTCACTTTCCGGGGCGGGACACGATCTCTTGCAGTGGCCTTGCTGGCTTGCTTGGGTGCTGAGGGTTGGGGTCTCTACTACCAGCCCTGGAGGGGACTGACATGGCATGCCCCGAATGTTTTGGGTAATGTTGGGTGATGTTGGGAGAGGGGCATCCATTGGAGGAACCGCTTGGGTCATCATGTTGGGGGCCCGGGGAGGGATTCCACCGCGACATGTTCCTGGAAGTATGGGGGTGGGGGGAGGGGGTGGTGGGAGGTTGGGGGAAGTTATTGTGTTATTGTTTGCTTTGTTTTTTGTTTCCGCACCCTGCCCACACCTCACTGCTCTGCCGTGCGCACACCGGTCGACCTTTATTGCCCTGACATCTAGGTATGGCACACAGGGCAGGTAACTCTACACCGGAGACACTGAACATTCTCGCCTGGAATGTGCGAGGCTTACTAAATAAGGTCAAACGGGGGTTGTGCTCCAGCAGGCGAAGCGCTATGCAGCAGACATCCTTTTACTCCAGGAGACACATCTTCTGGGCACGAAAGCCCCGTGCCTTGCCCGTTATGGCTACACTACAGTATACCACTCCGGCTTCACACGGGGGCGCGGGGCACGGCCATACTTAGACATCGTAGAGTACTGCTCCAGGTTACGCGACATTGGCTAGATCCCGGTGGCCGCTTCACAGTGATTGCGGGTACTGTAGCCGGCGAACAGATTACACTAGGCAGCATATACGCACCTCCACCGCTTGGCCAGACATTTATAGATAAATTGACACAGCTCTGGGGAGATCTCCCGGGTGGCCTGATGGTACTGGGTGGCGACTGGAACGACACTATGGGTCCCTTGGATCGGTGGCGAGCTCGACAACCGGATATACCCCCTGCTACGTCCAAACTAAACGTGCTGGCACATACTCTGGGCTGGGTGGACACATGGCGGGCCCTTCACCCCTCTGAGGTCGGGTTCTCCTATGCGTCGTCAGTTCACCCCACTCTTTCTCGCCTCGATTACCTGTTCCTCCCACATAGCTACATACACAGGGTGTCACATACGTCCATTTTGCCCCGGGGACTCTCTGATCATTCACCGATCCAACTTAAGCTGCGCTTGCAGACTAACAAGGCCCCTTATAGGTGGCGCATGTCCCCCTGGTTGCTTCGGGACACGGAATATCAGGAGACGTTGAGTCGGGCAATCACCGATTATCTTAATTTTAATGTCGGTACTTGCCAGTCCCCGGTCACTCTCTGGGAGGCGTTCAAGCCCACGATTCGCGGGGTTGACATCAGTTATCGCACAGGGGAGAAGCAGCGTCGCCTGGCTCAGGTGCACGACCTGGAAAATAGACAGGCCGAGCTCCAATCCCTGGTGGTGGAGGGCTCTGACCCCGCTGCCCGACGGAACCTCTTGCATGTTCAACCGCAGCTTCATCAGACTTACACCGACTCTGCCAAAGAGGCCTGGCTGGCCACTCAGTATAGGATCTACCAATGGGGCGATAAGTCTAGTCAGATGCTTCATAGGCTCTGTCAAGCTATGGCAGTCCTGACGCAGGTCCCTCTCTTGAGGTCTCCTGAGGGGGTCATGTGCGCCTCCCCGGAGGCAGTTGTACAGGCCTTCGCTGATTTCTATGCAGCGTTATATGAGGAGCGGGAGGTTATTGCAGAACCCCTTATCGACACCTTCTTCGCAGATATCCCTCCCTGCCGCCTCTCGGACGAGCAACGTGTCGCCCTGGAGGAACCCATTTCTTTAGACGAGCTACGGGCGGCACTATCCAACACACACCCAGGACGTGCGCCTGGCCCGGATGGGTTCCAGTGCGATTTCCTGCAGCCTCATATGGAGACCCTGGGACCTCATCTACTGGGGGCGCTGCGTGACGCCTCGGAGCGGCGCATTCTGCCTCCGGATTGGAGACATTCAGAGATCGTAGTCTTCCTTAAACCGGGCCGCCCACCGGAGGATCCGGGCTCGTATCGCCCCATCTCATTGTTAAATTTCGAGCCTAAACTGCTGGGGAAGGTCCTGGCGGACCGCCTCCGTACGTGCATACAGGATCTGGTACATCCAGATCAATCAGGCTTTATGCCACACCGTTCCACTAGACACAACACCAGACGTGCCCACAACGCTGTGGCGGAGGCTCACCGCCTGGGGCGCCCCGCGGCAGTCTTGCTCGCAGATATAGACAAAGCTTTCAATTCCCTGAGTTGGAAGTACCTCTTTAAGCTCCTGGTGGCAGTAAATTTAGGCCTTCGCTTCAGGGCGTATGTGAAGTTACTACATACCGACCTCACTGCATCGGTCCGAGTGGCTGGTCACTGTTCGGCCCCCTTCCCCATCCGCAGGGGCACGAGGCAGGGGTGCCCTCTCTCCTCGCTTCTGTTCGCGTTGGCTATCGAGCCCTTGGCCGCCTGGGTCCGCCTAGACTCTGTTTTCCGGGGTCTGGACTGGTCACCGGAGTGCTCGGATAGGATTGCGCTTTATGCCGACGACGCCTTGTTTTTTATATCAGATCCCTGGGTCTCCGGGCCTCGGGTGCTCCAGATTCTGCAGATTTTCAGGGAGACCTCTGGGCTTTACGCCAACCCATCTAAGTCCATTTTGTTCCCTATCACTGGGGATCAGCGGTCTCAAGCTTGGGCCTTGCAGTTGATCGTCGCGGAGGCGGGCTTTCGGTACCTTGGGGTGTATATCGCGCGGTGCCCGACCGTAGCATGGTCACGTAACATTGCGCCATTGCTCCCCGCAGTACGAGATGAGACGACGGTGTGGTCTCAACTACCCCTCTCGTTATACGGCAGGTCAGCCATTTTTACAATGGTGTCTCTACCACGCCTGCTCTATCGGCTGCAGAATTACCCATATCCCATCCCTCCATTGTGGTTCCGTCAAATCAATGCACTTTTGAATCGGTTTCTTTGGGGGGGGGGGAACGGTTCGGGTGGCGCTTGCAACATGTGTCCAATCTACATACTGCGGCGGGATAGCGGCGGCTGATGTTCGGGCATACTATTGGGCATCGCACCTTCTAGTGATAAACGAATGGTGGTATGGCTCGCAGGCGGACCCGGCTAATGCGGTGGAGAGACTCTTCATGGAGGAAACCCTGCTGCTCCACCTCCTGTATAGTTCCTCGTCTCTGGTGGAGCTTCCCCCGGCCTGCAGGACAGTCATCCAGATATGGAGGCGGGTGGTCCGCCAGATGGGTTGATGGGGTAAGCTGACATGCGCAACGCCTCTTTGGCGGGGCTCACACCTTCGGCCGGTCTCATCCCCAGTGGGGTTCCGTAGGTGGGACGACATAGGGATCTCCACGTTGGCGGATATAATGCAGGGGTCCATGCTCAAGTCCTTCCAGACGCTGCAGGAAGACTTCGAGCTCCATAAAACACAGTTTCATAGATATCTGCAGCTCCGTCACGCAATGTCCCCCTTAATAAGAGACCTCAAGACTCTCCCTGAGTTTCACCCGCTCGAGGGCCGGTTGCTCATGGGAGATCTGGGTGCCCACAAAATTATACAAATTTATCAAACAATCACTACACACTCCACGACCACTATACACCGGACTCGGGTGGCGTGGGAGGCGGATGTGCCCACTCTGACGGACGATGATTGGGCCGAGGCATTGGCTAGCCCTAAATACTCCGCTGTCTCCACACGATACCGGTTGATTCAATTTAAGTATCTCCATAGGATATACTACACACGCCTACACCTCTATAAGATGGGGGCTATCCAGTCTCCCACGTGCCTCTGCTGCGACTCGGAGGAGGGGTCGTTCCTCCACACGGTGTGGAGCTGTGGGGCGCTGCAACACTCTGGTCAGGCATTAGGTCATGCTTGGGGCGGGTACTAGCGTGGAACATCCCTGCAGACCCAAGGCTGATTCTCCTACATGGCACAGAAGATATCGGAGGGAACAGATATAAACGACACCTGCTGTTCTTGGGTCTCACACTTGCCAAGCGCGACATCGCACAACACTGGAAGGCAGCATCCCCACCCAGAATAGGTAATTGGAAAAAAGCCATGGATAGATGCCTGTCGGCTGAAGTGGCGGTATTTCAAGCACGGGGTTGTCCGCAAAAGCACGGGAAGATATCGGCGGGCTGGGCCACATACAGTGGCATCGATTTATCCCTCCTCGGGCCTCCGGTTTCCCGGGACCCGATTGACAGGCTAGTAGTAAGCAACTCATCGGTATAATGTAATAGTGTTGCGCAAGGGTAAAAGAGCACGTTTGCATAATGTTTGTTTTACAATTACCGTAAGGTGTGTGGTGCGTGGTTGGGGGGGGGGGGATTCTGGTCTGATGTTTGCAGACCCTCATTGGGGATGATAGTTGGTGCCAAGAAATTCTACAATATGCCTTTTACATGTATAATGCTTGCTGGGCTTCGCTCATTTGGCACTTTGGAAAATCAATAAAATCTGTTGTTAAAAAAATGAAGTTGCTTTAAGAAAATATCTAAAAAACTGCAATACTGCAAGAAGGACCCACATTGTTGATAGAATTAACTCTGCAAAGAAGTCCTCAAAAGAGCTCTTTAAAATTTAAAAGAATTTACCAATCAAACCACTTGTAGCTCTGCCATCCCTGCATCCCAGACGTTCTGTGATGATCTTGCAGCACATTTTGAACAAAATATCAATAATATCTACCAATCTTTTTCAAATAACGCAGCACCGGAAAACTAGCCTCTTCTGAAGTCTGTGTTAACACCCAGTCCCCACCCTGAAGCTTTTTAATTTTGCCACCCCTGATCAAGTCTCGGATCGGCTAAAAAGGACTAAATCTGAATCCCCGCTGGATCCCACCCTCCCTCACGTCATTACCACTCTGGCTCCGATGCTTCTTGACCCCATCACAGATCTATGCAATCTTTCGCTAAAGCTTGCAACTCTCCCATTTAAATGGAAAACTGCACAGATTACACCCATTCTCAAAAAACCTATGGCAGATCCTCTTGATGTGCAAAACTATAGGCCTATATCACTGCTCCCTTTCATCGCCAAAATTTCATTGGTAAGCCACCAATTGGTGTCTTTTTTGGAATCCAACTGCTTGTTGGATCCCCTCCAGTCAGGCTTCTGTGCTTCTTATGGCACGAATTCAGCATTAATGTAGGTCACTGATACAATCAGACTCGCTCTAGATCAGGGAAACTATGCTGATTCTCCTTGATCTATCAGCTGCATTTGATACCATCTCCCATCCAATTCTAATTCAAAGATTGGAGGAGATTGGTGTCAGCGGCAAAGCTCTGAAATGGGTGGAATTTTTTTTTTATCTGAACAAACTCATATCGTACATATGGATCCTTACCATTCTAAATCTATGGTCCTGGGAAAAGGTGTGCCACAAGGATCGATCTTGAGCCTACTCTTTTTTAACATATATGTGGCTCCACTGGCAAGGCTGATCAGGCTGTGTAGATTTGATACAATCTCATATGCTGATGACACGCTCTTTCATTTGTAGGGGTGCATCAAAATCACGAGTAGTATGCACCCACATTTATTTATTCCTTTGTCGTGTTAACATTTGGTTATTAGAATGTACTTGGTAATAACATGTGAAAGAGAAATTAAAGAATTATTACGTGCCATGTAAAGAAATAAACGTGGCAGTTGTGTTTTGAACAATGTAACCCTTAGCATTTCTTTGCAATCGATTAATGAAGTTGCTCATTTATAATGTAATGCATAGATTTAAACGTGCACCAGATTAAATTTGCACACGGATGTGGTTAGTTGAGTTTAATGTGTAGGATTTCATAGGTTGCTCAAAATGATTTGCGCATTTGATGTGTTTATGTAACGTGATGGTTTATGAACGCTTAAGTACAATGTTCACTTATATGCATGTTCGTAGGGCCTATGTGCTTCACTCTTTTGTTGGCCGATTTCTGTAGGCCTGAAATATATTCTCCCTGACTGCTTTCGTAATGAGGGGAAGGCTAAATTTCATGTGCACGTTGGGTTGTTCTGTTCTCACGTTTCTGTTGCAGGTGGAGAAAGTCGCCTTTGTTAGTCAGAATAATGCCTTTTGTTTTAGGAGTTAGGCTCGGGAGGAGAGGATACTTTTATGCAAAGAATGCTGATAATTGGGAGACGGTGTTCTTTCTCACTGAAGGAGGCCTGGGAATCAAGGCCATCGAGCCAGGAGCTGGGAGTATCGAAACTAAGTGGAAAATCACCTGTGAGAAGTGCCCAGCAGGATGAGGTGATCCAGATGCAATGAGTGGGCGTGTTCTGTGTTTTGCAGTTTGAATTGGGTTCAGTGCCCCGGGGGTTGAGTCGGGAGAAGAGGTGAAGAGATCGATGGAGAGGGAAGGAGCCTCTTAGAACAAGCTCTGTAGCTTTAGCTACTTGACCCATACAACGTGCGTGCACTTCTTAGGAAGTCTTCACGCGCTGACACCTTTTCCTGATCTTGCCCGATGAATGCTAAGTAGGCATGTCACGGTAGTAGTAGTGTAGGGACAGACTAATGCTTTTCACTTACCAACCCCAAATGAAGACTGATCTTGACGTGGGGGCAATCATTACCTGTGTTCTGGTTCTGGAATTTGTCATTCTTTTCATGACACAGTTTTTCAATCTTGCTGGTAGGTTTGGATTTGTATTAGTTGAGTTCTCATGTACTTCTACAACCTCGTCCTGAGGTGTCTGAATGTCCAGTTATTTTTGGCTTTGTAATAAATCCACTAGCTTAGAATTCGGAGTCTGTGATTCTTCAGAGTCATGTTCCTTTAAAGTTGTTAGTTTGCCTAAACGAGTTATTTCTCCCATCTACACTTCTCAGCAGGTAATAAAGGTCCATTGATCAAGGGTTCCAGAGTAAATTGGTAGAGAGGAACCCGGCCTTATCACCAGTAAGACGGAGGTCCTACTTTTTGGGAAGGCTCATTCAATCTTTTCCACTGGTTGGTGACCATCCGAACTTGGATCGTCCCCGACACAAAGAAAATTGGTTAAAAATCTGGGTGTCTTTTTGGACGATAATTTCTCTATGAATAAACATGTTAAAACCATGTCTGGAACCTGTTTCGGCCTGATGCGCATGCTTGGGAAGGCTTATCATTGGGCCACTCTTCACGCGAGGAAGACCCTAGTCCAGGCATTGATAGTGAGCCACCTGGACTATGGGAATTCCCTGATGGTCGGAATGAATGAAGGCCTTTCCTCCAGACTTCAGGTGGTACTGAATACGGCAGTGCGCTTTGTCTGTAATCTTTTTCAGCGATACCCATCTGAACCTTTATTATGCTCCCTTCATTGGCTTCCTACAAAAAAACATGCGCTCTTCAAACTTATGTGTATGGTCTTTAAATCACTGCACGGGAGGGGACCATGTTATCTTAACAACAAACTGCAGCCTTATATCCCGGTACTCCGGCTCAGAATCCAGTGAGCTATTACTGCTATTCCCCAAACGTATCCGTACAGCCAGATATGGTGGCCTCTCCTTTCTTTCTTGGCCCCCAAACACTAGAATCAGCTACCCTTGCCCATTCGCTCTTGCTCAGACCTAATCCTCTTCAAGAAACTTCTGAAGACATGGCTGTTTGATCTTTAATCATTGTTTAGAATTGTGACCTGTATCTGACGGCTTCGGTGCCTAGAGATCCCCTCGGGATGATTTGTGCGCTTAACAAATAAAAACAAAATAAATAAATAAATGAGCTAAGTCAGGTTGGCCAAAGGAGAAGCGTTTGTCTGATGGTTTACAAGCGTTTTGGAAAGTTTTGAATGAATTGTCAGTGGAAAGTGGTAAGTTGGTACAGGGAGAAAAATTGATTCCACCTTTGTGTTTTTGTCAAAGAATTATTAAACTGGCACATTCAGGTCATTTGGGGTCAACTGTGACCAAGAAGAAGGTAAGGGGAGATTTTTGGTGGCCAAGGATGGACGGTGAGGTTGAGGAATTTTTTTAAAAAAAATCTAAATGTGTCATAAGTGACAAAGTTTTGAAGATTGATGGCTTGACTGACTCAGTTACTTTGTGTCCCAGTAGACCATGGCAACGTGTTGGAGTGGATTTTTTGGTACCCTACCATATCTTACCCAACTACTTGAGATATTTCATTGTCATGATAGATCATCTATCAAGGTGGGTAGAAGTGAAGCCTGTTACTGAACCGACAACTAAAAGTGTGATTGAGTTCTTTCAAGAAGTATTTGCAAGAGAAGGAATTCCTGGTGAAATCTTAACTGATAATAGAGTTCAATTTACTTCTCTGGAGATGATGTCATTTCTAGACAAATGTGCAATTAAGCATGTCAGAACACCGCTGTATCACCCTCAAAGCAATGGAAAAGTTGAGTGTTTTAATAGGGTTTTGGTTGAATGTGTACAATCCACATTTAAGTGCAATTTGGATGTGGATAAGGCTAGCAAAGAGCTAATATGGTCTTATTGTACGACACCGCATGGGGTTACTGAAAAACCTCTTTTGAATTAATGCGTGGGAGAAAGGCTGCAATAGAAATATATCCTTTTTGATGGTTCAACTATTCTCCTCAAATGCTGATGTTTGTGAGTGGTGGAAGTCAGCTCAGCATAAATCCAATCTAACGCATCTTGAGAAAGTGAATGTTGGAAAAAAAAAGTAAGCAAACTGAAAGTGAGTGACTGGGTGCGGGTTAAAAATCCTAACTTAGTGGGAAAAGGTTGTTCAAAATTTAAAGAGCCAGCACAAATATGTGAGTTACGTAAAAACTCAGTTAAATTGATGGATGGAAATTGGTGGAGTACTTATCATATAGCCTTAGATCCCAGATTTCATGGGGATGGCGTGGATGTTAGTAAAAATATGTGTGGTAAAACTACCACAGGGAGCATGGAAGGCAACGTAAGAAGAAGCTTTTGTTATAGGTATGCACCTAAGAAACTGCAAGACTTTGTTTGTAATGTAAGCCATGCTTTCGCAGTACTGTTGAATTTCATTATCCCCCCCTTGTGCTATTTTTCAGCTGTATATAGTTGTTTTTCGTTCATTTTTTTTCTCTTTCTTTTCCATTTATTTTTCTTTAACAGGGACAGGAGGTGTGTTGCGTGAGTTTTGTGGAATTAAGCATTGTGTAACCTTTGTGTGTTGGAACCCTTGTGTAAAAACAGTTGTTAGAATGTACTTAGATTGTAAACGCAGTAGTTTCTTCTTTAAATGTATAAATTGTATCTTGTTGGAAAAAGGAGAGAAGTGTGGTGACGCATTCTACAGAATGTAGTTATGTCATGGAATGCTATTTGACATCATGGCATTCCAGACATAGCAGTTGATCCCTCGCCCCTGTTAATGGAGGCAGGACGCTCCTGAATAGCTAATAAACACTTCCACAACCTCGGCGTGTACGTTCGTCACTTCAGTGGGGTCTGGACACATCCCTCAGATAGACCCCAAATGTCACTCATTTTCATGGTCATGCCTTTATGTTTACATCAGGGCGTGGCCTGTGCTGCTGGGAATATGTGGCATACGTGCTTGGCCTGCACTGGAGATCTGCTAAAGGCACTGCCTATGGAGCAAGTTCGTCACCTTGCCAGCGTATGCCACAGGGGGTGTAGGCACACCCAGACTGGCAGATGAGTGCTTAACATCCTTGCCCAGTCGGGGAAAAGCAGTGCAAAGGAGAAAACTGCATCGCCTTTACTGACCCCGCCTTACCCTGTGATGCTGCTGTGCTAGGCCAGGCCTACCAGGGGACGCTGCAGAGCCCGCGCTGCGTAGTACGGCAGCAGCGTCTGCCAGAACCACACTGCGGCCAGCAGTCCATGCCGGGAGCCACCCGATTCAATACCCTGGGATTTTATTGCTTCTCCTGCAGCCTTCAGCACTGCTTCTGACAGAAAGGAGGAGACGTCAGTATCCCGGTGGACGGCCAGGCGCGTCTAAACGGATGATTTCTCAAATATGTCGCTGCTGGCGGCCGAGGGGGGCCATGGAGGAGACTCAGCAGCAATGAGGCGGGCCAGCAGCCGGGGAGAGTCCTCCGGCTTCACCGCATTCAGCTTTCATCGCCTCTTTTCCAAAACCCGTCTGACTGTCTCCGCTCCGTGCACCACATAGACACGCCGCGCTCGAGCCCCGCTACCGCCTCTTGTATGTCCCGGGCAGGATCAGGGTATGTGCATCTTGATCTACTAACCTAGTAATCCCCCTGCCAAGCAGTGCGCCCCTCCCGCCGCCTCTGTATTATATACAAGTTACGATTGTGGTTAATTTCTAAATGTGATGTTGATGCTGGATCTGCCAATAAACATGTCGGCCTTGACAATGCAGGTGCGTTTTCAAGGCCATCACGACAATAGCTGTGGCATGGTCTCCTGTTTATTTTCTAGTATGTGGGCCGTGTGTGCAGAGGTGTTTAGAGTCAGGGATACGTGTGCCTCCCCGGGAAGACGCCGCGCTGCTGTCTTGGATGGGCAGTCTGTGTGCCAGTGTGAGAGTGTATGGCTTGCTCGCTGCACGACTCGTTTGCCTGCTCCTCATGTATCGGTCATTCTGTGCATGTGCCCGTTGGGGTTGCATAGAGCCCCGCAGCCCCACGCCGGTCTCTGCATTGCCCCCCCCCCATACATCGCGGGGCTGTCCCGATTCATACATGACATGACTGGCCTGCTTGCTGCTCCCGTGCGCTCGAGCGCGCGCAACGACTGAGGGATGTGGGTGCCTTGCACGCTGCCTGCATTGCGTCTGTACTGTCTTTTATATTTGCCATGTGAAACCATCCTGAGGAGATCGCTTTCCCACCCCGCACCCTTGAACCGCCAAAATGCGCTTGTTTGTAGCTGCCTGGGTTGGAATCTGGGGGCGAAGCAGCCGCGAAACTATCTATGTATGTCCGAGCCTATCTGCACCAAAGAGCTCTCATGTTTCTGCTGAGACTGCAACGTTAAGAAATGGCTGGAGTTTGCTTATTGCGTTTAATGTATTCAGCCGCCCCCGTCCCACACTCATTACTGCTGCTATAGAGCGGGCTCTCTGCTGCCGAGTATGCAGCCTGGCTGCACCCTGCTTGCCACCCTTCCCACCACCGGCTCCCAGCCTTTCACCATTCGGAGTAACGTGAAATGGGAAAGAAAGGGGGGGAACGCACCCCCTTTTCAATCACGTTTCACTCTATTGCTGGATAGAAAGCTCGCTTTATGCGGTTCCTCATCAGTAACTAATTAAATATGATTGCTCTCCATGCAGCCTAACATAGTCTATGAATATTTCAGCAGATCTTATACTCCCAGCGCTGTAAAACGATATCCATAATAAAAAAAAAGGGCGCAGACGGGCTAGCTGCATGCGCCTCTTGGATGCTGCAAGGCTTGACGCATTCCAACAGTGCTTGATTATTTTTTTATACCTCTACCATTCCTGCCGCCGAGAACGCCAGGTAAGAAACCAGATTACTTATTTGTTTTTTTTCGTAAACGTGTCTGCATGCCTGTGTATTGTTATTTTTTGGAATGCCTTGTCAGTGCATTGTTTATCAGTTTTAATTTCAAAAGCCATAATCGGTGTGTGTACAGTGTGTTGAGATTTTGTGCAGTGCTAGTACTAGTAACAGGACATTTAGATTTTTTTTTAAAACGCACAGAGTGATTGTAGGGCAAATTGTTGATGATTCATTGTCACGCTATGTGGTTTTGTACCCCAAACTGAATGCATTTTGTTGTGTTTTTTTGTTGTGTTTATTTTCTTGCAGTCTCCATCTACCGCACTGGCGTGAGAATACCTTCCATCTGCAAGGGAGGCAGAGAGCGCGCCAGAGGGAGGCAGTTGAAATCTGCTGAGTTGGCAAACCATCGCATCCATCCTTTTCTGTATTTTTTTGGTTGGAGAAGCTGGGTGACAGCAGCAGAACGGCAATGGTTGAGTCAGCGATAAAGGCAGGATTGCACTAAAAGCAAGAAAAAAGACAAGGGGCAACTGGCCTGTTTGTCCAGCACTGGGGACCCAACTGGAGCCCGAGTGTGTGTGTGTGTGTGTGCGTGTGTTACTGAGAGGCCAAAGGAGACACACGCACACACACACACACTCCTACACTCACACGCATTTTTGCTCAGGCAAAAGCAAGATCAAGACCAGAGAAGGGAAGCACCCTGGAGTCAAGGTGAACACCTCCTGTTTCCATCCCCTGAGCCCCACCTGCCAGGAGGAAAATGACTGTGATCGCAGGAGAGAACATGGACGAGGCTTCAGCCTTGCCTGGACATCCCCAGGACAGCTATCAGCCTGACCACGAAGACCACGAGTGCTGTGAGCGGGTGGTTATCAATGTGGCTGGTCTCAGGTTCGAGACCCAGCTCAAGACACTGGCCCAGTTCCCCAACACCTTACTGGGAAACCCCAAAAAGCGGATGCGCTACTTTGACCCTCTGAGGAATGAGTACTTCTTCGATAGGAACCGCCCCAGTTTTGACGCCATATTGTATTACTACCAGTCTGGGGGCCGATTGAGAAGGCCTGTCAATGTGCCCCTGGACATGTTCTCAGAGGAAATAAAATTTTATGAACTAGGAGAGGAGGCCATGGAGAAGTTTAGAGAGGATGAGGGCTTTATTAAAGAAGAAGAGCGCCCCTTACCAGAAAAAGAGTACCAAAGGCAAATTTGGCTTTTGTTTGAATACCCAGAAAGCTCAGGCCCAGCCAGAATCATCGCCATTGTCTCTGTCATGGTGATCCTCATTTCTATTGTCATATTTTGCTTAGAGACACTTCCAGAGCTCAAAGCCGACCGGATATTTTCTCAGCGGAGGAGCGACAACAGCACCGTATTCTACAAGACCAACATCTTCACCGATCCTTTCTTTGTGGTAGAGACCCTCTGCATCATCTGGTTTTCATTCGAGCTACTGGTTAGATTTTTTGCTTGCCCAAGTAAACCAGAATTCTTCAAGAACATCATGAATGTAATTGATATCGTGGCCATTATCCCCTACTTTATTACTTTGGGGACTGAGATGGCTGAGCAAGATGGGCCCGTGAAGGGGGAACAGGCAACATCTCTAGCCATCCTGAGGGTCATCAGACTGGTAAGAGTCTTCCGAATCTTCAAACTCTCCAGACACTCTAAGGGCCTCCAGATTTTGGGACAGACTCTCAAGGCTAGCATGAGAGAGCTAGGTCTACTCATCTTCTTTTTATTCATTGGGGTCATCTTGTTCTCCAGTGCAGTGTATTTTGCTGAAGCTGAAGAAGATATGTCTCATTTCACGAGTATCCCTGATGCTTTCTGGTGGGCGGTGGTGTCCATGACCACTGTGGGCTATGGTGACATGTACCCAGTGACAATTGGAGGCAAGATTGTGGGCTCCCTGTGTGCCATAGCTGGCGTGCTAACAATTGCCCTGCCTGTACCTGTCATCGTGTCCAACTTCAACTACTTCTACCACCGAGAAACTGAAGGGGAAGAACAGGCCCAGTTGCTCCACGTGAGCTCCCCTAATTTGGCCTCCAACAGTGACCTGAGCAGACGTAGCTCTTCCACAGTCAGCAAGTCCGATTACATGGAAATTCAAGAAGACATGAATAATAGTATAGATAATTATAGAGAGTCAAATCTCAGAACTGGCAACTGCACCGTGGCCAACCAAAATTGTGTTAACAAAAACAAGCTGCTGACAGATGTGTAGGAAATCCCTGCAGCTTTGTGACTCTAAAGTGACAATTTGTAGATGCTTTAAAAACACTTCTTTGAATGCTTTATTTACCTCGTCAATGAATTTTTACATTGCGAATTTATGCTCAGCGATCAACAAGCTTTCAGAACCCATGAAAGATAATATTGCAATTTATTTTTTAAACTTGTTTTTTTCTAGTGGTACTTGAATGAAAAACAACCTATTCCAGCAAGTACAGTTAGATAGAAAACCTGATGCTCCTAAGCAGGAATGTCCATTACACTTTTGCTCGTTGACCCTAAAATTAAAAAACAATCACTAGTGATAACAGATAATGTACAAGCATGAATATCTAGCACTTTCTATCTGCAGACTGCATCCAATGAAGGGCATCAAACTAAAATTTCAGCTAAAATGTGCACACGTTTGCTATCTTCCCTAGTCCTCTCCCTTTTTCAAAGATTATGCAGTGATCTATGGCCTACAGTTCCACATAGCACCTTAAGAACAACCTAGTTGACCGGTTTTTGTTATTCAACCTTTATCAGAATTAATCTAAAATATAAAATTCTAAAAATAAATGAACATCAGACAAGACAAAACTATCTGCAATGCTGCTAGATTTCAAGTGCAGATGATTTCAACTTTTTTTCGGGGTCCAGAGTACTGGATGCAACATATTTGCCCCTTTGTTGCAAGACAGCACAACAGAGTGTCATATAGCGCATGTTTTGACTTTGATACTATTTATTTTGTAATCGCATGGGAGATGTTACCTCAAATCATAGGGGATAAGCTTTCGTTTGAACTGAATCTTATGAGAGAGGTTACTTATTTTTCATTTGCATTCACCAAAAGTGCACTCCTTAATTTATTAAATATTTTATTAGTCATTTAAAGTACTGTATTTAAGTGTGTATGTTAGTCAAATGGGAACAATAACTTTCGGAGATCACAGCATGATAAAAAATACTCAGCATTATGGCTCATTTGACTAAGGTGTAACCCGAAATAATTAATGCATGATTTCAATATTAAAACAAGTGCTTGTTGGATTAATGGACCAGAAGGAATGGGGGAGAACTGACAGATATTAGTGCTTTGATCAGAGAAAGTGTGTTAACTTCTGTCTGTCCAGGTAATGTCGGGAACGTAAAATATCCCACCCCAGAAGGGGGAAATATATGAAAAATTATGAAATCAGGTTGTAAGTAGTAACACCTAAGAAATGCTCTACATTTTAACTGAAAACCAAGGTGCAACTGCATGTCTTTTGGTGCAATCTCAGAATGTAACTTCACTTTATGTAATGTATGCATCCAAATTACCACCCATTTTCGTTGCAGTCATGGTTTGAGGTCTATTGAATAATGTACTCCCTGGCGACTCAACGCAGAAACGTAACTGATTGACTCAGATAGTTGCTAGTGCCTTTATCCTTTATCCGTTGAATCTCTGAAAGTGCCTCTGGGTTCCAAGCTGAGAAGCACCAGGACCACTATTGGCATCGGGGGGGGGGGGAGGTTGACTTCTTCCCAAAAAAAACTAAAGGAATGTACGGTCTTATCCCCCCAACCTCTCCTGCAGGCCTAGAAGGGAGGAGTTCTCACTTTAAGAGCTTCTCAAAACACCAGCCATGGATATGTGGGAGCCCTGTGGATGTTTCCCCTTGGTTGCTTGAAAGCTGAGAAACCGTGTGTTTGTTCCTATATGTCGTTGCTCTCTGATGGTTTTCATTTTTTGTGTACTGAGACGTCACCGTCTATCTGGCATTACCCAGGAAAATGCTTTGCACTGAACATTGATTTATTTTTGCTTTTTTTTTTTTTTTAAATCTCTCATGAAGCTACTCGGCCTAGAGTTTTGATTCTACTAAATAAATGCATACAAGTGCACCAATTCATTGGAAATCGGGAGCATTTGAACTCAAAGAACAAAAAGAGCTCCATTGCCTCTTTCCCTGCTTAATTATGGCCTATTTTTATTAGGCGGCACATAAATGACAAAACTTTGTTTCTTGAAAGACATGAGGACCCTTCCTGCCTACGTCTTTTTTCACGGCCTTCTCTCCGGCAACAAAAAAAAATGAGTGCAGAGCTTTTTTTTCTGAAAGGGACATTAAAGTTGTGGTATCATAGAGAAATAAGGGGAAGAGGAAAGGGGGAGAGAGAGAAAGAAAGCGCGCGAGAGAGAAGGGGCGAGCTTCACCTCCTTCCTGTAGTTTAATCCTGTCATCCGGCTGCTGACGCACTGACGCATAATGGACCTTTGACCCGCTAGCAGCTCTTGAAGGCGAGGGCCGTCACACGAATGTCTGCGCTACAATGACTTTCAACCACAATTAGGCACTATAAATCTCTCACGTCGGACATGGACACGCTGGAATTCCCCGTATCGCACTTAGCATGTGGCAAGCTACTGTTGACCTCTTCGATTGTACACACCCCGTTGACTGTATAGAAAGGCACTTAGAACAAAAAAGGGGATTCTCTTCATTCTACGCACAATCTTGAGAAGAAATGACAGATTTACTAGAAGGGTTATTTAATTCCGTGTGGAACTCTCTGTGATACTAGGAGATCAAGAATCAGGGGCTATCACCTCATCTCCAGAATTGCAGGGCATTAAATCAACACTTTAAAAGAAAAATAACATTTCATGTTTCTCTCTCTTACCAAAACAAAACCATAATCATGTATGTCCTGGTTCCTCCATATCACCTGCCCTGGAGTTATGAGACACCGTTCCCCAAGCACGGCGGGCCGAATACTGCACTTCAGTAACACAGCAATAATCCATGCTGTGCTGTGAGGCTGATGAGCTATGCAAGAGCAGCATCGGCCAGGCGAGGCTCACCCCCTTAGTTTCTAGAAGCTGGGTAACTGCACCTTAGTTTGACTACTGGGCTGACTTCTGCATGTCAAAAAGGAGAAGTGCTGCATGCGGTGGTTCCTTCAGCCAGGGAGCGGGGTGGTGGACTCGTTCGGTGGGGACAGTTTGGGGAGTATGAATCATTAGTTACCCATTCATCGCTCATAAAAGTATCAGAACATACAAAAGTCTTGAGTACAGGGAAGAACTCATGTAGCATAGGCATGCATTTCTGGCAAGTATGAAAAGAAATAAAGTTCTGACCCCTTGCACTATACGTGCTAAAATATCTTTGTAGACCTGAAGGTGCACTTAACAACTGCCTGTTCTTACAAATAAATGTAATTTTTTTTATTTACCTTGCGTTTGCTGCTCACCTTATTTGGGGACATTCCTAAAATGTAGTCTTGTGCTAATGGAGATGGGGCCGCCCTTGTCTGCTGACTGCAAGATGGCTGTGCAGAAGATACCCACCTCACTGTGGGAAGGTGGAAGAGGAGTGGATGTTGAATAGGTTATGCCTGCGCCGGAATCTTAATTTTCAAGAGATTATGTTCTACAGTGGGCTATCCCATCTCACAATGGGCAAGGTTCTGTTTTTTGTGACAAAATGCAAGTGCTGGAGGCGTAGTGTAAAGTGATGGGACCTCATTCAGGATGTAAGGGGTGGCCCCTGAGTCTCCACATCTCATTAATATCCATTGACCTTTGCGTGAATAGGGGCTCCTTGGAGGGGTTGAGGGGCTCAGGTCTGTAGGGGCTTGTGTTACACCCTTGCCAAATGCATTATGGCCTGGCAGTTACCTAACCTGCTACTGATGTAGGACTTCATCCAAATGAAGTGTTCCTTGTTTATGTTTGGGATAGACCCTCACCAACACCTTCTCTCGTCTGCTCCTCATCTCATGGTCTGTCGTAAATGGCCGAACCATTTAGGATCAGGTTCTTGAAAGAGACACAACAGCAGCACGAGAAGGTACAGTGCACATTTGATGCTCTGTAATCTCAACCATTACTTCCTAGAATATGAAATTATATATCCTTACATGGAGCCGATTTGCAACTCATTATTTTGCAGTTGTTTAACTCTTAGGAGGATTTAGGTCTTGTAATCACAGCCGCTAATTAATTCCTTAGTAAAAACACAAGAGGCATTTCTCTAAAATGGTCTTTTTAATTCCGTGTGTTGTCATTGTTTGAAGGTCATTCAGCGCCCCTTCCCCACAATATGAAAAGATCGATCCCTGGCTAGCTGAATATAATTCCAGATTCACGTGGAAGTGGAAATAAAATAGGGTTGTGTACTTGTTTGTGAAGTTTTTGTTGACAGTTTCTTTGATGCATTTGAATGGTCATGGTTGCATTCCTGGGGAATAATATATTTCTTCCCTCGTACAAGAATGTAAAAGTGCGGCCCCCCCGTCGGCCTTTTGGCGACGTTGGTGCTTCACAAATACCGCATGCGTGCATACGGCTCTATATTGTCATTTGTATAATTTTTGAACAGAACATGGATGCTAGAATAATTATAATAGCACATTGCAATTCGCTTAACGCCAGACTGTTGAAGGTTAGTAGTGATGTATGGAATTCGCGACTGTGACCGTTGTGTGCTGCACGGGGCTTTCCTTCATCGCCTGACCCCAGTCACGTCATCGCAACAAGGAGCGAGGAGTCAGGTTATGTTCAATGCCACTAGAACGTTGAGGTGGAAACCCGCCCACAGGGATTCAGCGGGCACGGATTGGCTGTTGGTTCTGCGTTGCTGCCCTCTTCCCGCCCCGCCCCCGTGTCTCCCTTCCACCTGGATGCCATGATGGTTTAATTGATGCATCCCTGCGGCCAAGACAGCGTGGCTTCACGGCGCTCAATCAGAGGGCCGCAGCAGGAAGCACTTTAGCGCTCGGCTCCCGGGAGAGGCAAGGGCAGCTGGGTAAGTGCTTTGTGATTGTGATGGCAGGATGATACATGAACAGCCCCGTGTTCTCGTAATGAGCTTGAGAGGCTGCGTACGATGCACAACGTCTATGAGCGCTAACTATCAAGCCTGGTATTATACAGTACATTATGCTGTGATGCAAGTGGTGTTGGTGTGCCTTACCTCCCTCCATGCTGTTCATAAAGATCTGAGCATTAACTCTCAAAGGCTACCCTTGAGCCCGTTCACAGTGGACTATTGTATGAGTGCCGCAGAGTAGCTCCTCTTTCTGATGAGCCTTGGGTAGCAGTCACAGCCCTCACACAGGGCAGGGGGTTTGCCTGGACATTCTGCCCTTGCATTCTGTGTGTTCAGTCTTCAGTGGATGTTTGGTACATTGCATCTCTTGCAGTACAGTGTACCAGCAGCTAGAGGATATTTTCTGGCTTGCAAGTTGGCTTTTAACTTTTTATGTGTAATGTTTGAAAACCATTCAAACCTTCCGAGTTTTCTTTGATATAATTGCTGCATTTCAGAGTATCCCTCTCTTTTTCCTCACGTGGATGTGCATGTAAGGCAGTAGCTGTTTTATTGCACTGCAGACTTTCCTCTGCTTGGAACTGGGGCTCATAGAAGATGGTCCGCCAACTAGCAGACATTGTCGGGGATCATATGTTTTAACTTTTTCATGTTCAGGACATGTTGGGAGTTTACACACAAATGACAAAACAATATTTGGGATGGCAAAGTGTGTGAATGTTCAGATATCCTAAAGTGCTTGAGTGTTTTTTTAAATAATATTCATGAAGGGCTGCAGCACGTGGATGTATGAGGAATTCTGCAGTTTTAAACAATTTTGTAATTCGGGGAATTGACTCCTAATCTTGGGTCTTGAATTTACATTGGGTCAATTTCGGCAATTTACAGCCTATCCTGGTCATGATGGCATGATCCGAGAACTTTAAAAAGATAGAAAGGAGGTTTAAAATTCAAAATCCGCAAGGCATACGTTAGATGCTGGAGCTGTCACCTACTGTTCTCTTTCTTTATCACTTTTACATTTGTCACCGTGAGTTAATTTGGCAGGTACAAGACTATGTGTGAGACATAGTCCCTCACTCAGGATGTGATGAAAGCAAACCCAAAGAGCATGAAACTCAAGGCCATACTCTGTCACAAACATGGTGGATGTCCCGCCTGCCTTTAGTGCCAGTGCATTATAGTCAATGGCACTCATAATACAGCGGACAGGATATCCACTATGTTTTATCAGACTATCCTGTCCGCCAGTCTAAGTAAGGCCTTACAGTGGTGACATAACGATACATGCAACACTAAAAAACTAAATATATCTATCTTCTACTTTACAAAAATGGCACAGTATTATAAAAAAAGTCCCTTTGGCAATTAAATTCATCAAAACAACTAATGCCAATGGTTTGAAAAGTGATGAGGCGTCTTTTCATTTTACAAGTGAATTAAGTCATTGTTTGCATTATTAATAACAGACTGACCCAGTGACTAAAGTCTTCCCTACATTCGTCCACTGATAAAGCGTGAAATATTGTAGTTAACAGAAGTCCCTCAACCTAATTCTATGATGCGTATTGCATGTCGAGCCACCTGTGGTAATATCTTCATCATATAGGTCAGCGCACGTTATTGAAGAAGGAAGTGTGCTGTTTGTTAACACACTGTAGTCTCCATAGAGTCTGCAGTAACTCTGTAAACCAACACGATAGCACAGATACTGCTAAAAGAACAACGCAGCGAAAAAGAGAGTAGCTTGAGTATTTCATCACTGCTGTGTCTGCAGCATCTGTTCTAATATCCAGCATCAGGGAGTCACCATGAGCGCTGGATATCGAGCAATTTGATTCTTAAACAGAGACCCAGGCCCGGTCTATACCGTGCACATTTCTGCATAGGCATAGACCAGCAGAGTGAGATGGGACCCGAGTCCTCTGAACTTGCAAAGGTGCTCGTTCTGCACACTTGGACCTGCAAAGGGGCTTTGATCTTCTTAATGACCTACTATGTTGATAATACATGGCTGGATGTACTTAATGCTTAGTATGGAACATATTTTGTATTTCACTTAATCCATCAAAGGGCAGATCACTATGCATACTTTTCGGTGGGACGGATTGAGGAGGAGTGTGCTGGTGTTGATGGCCTGTTGAAAAAGATTCTGTGGGTCTATCCTTAAAACCGTGAATTGCCAAAGTTTATCCTCTTGCTTTTTGTCCCTGAAACATTGCATCAGAAACTGGGTCTGAATGCCTGATTACAGACTCCCTGCCTGTTCATACTTGATGGTTAAAGAGGCACACGAGAATCAGTTCCAGTATGCATTGTGAATCAAACACTCCGCTTAAATATTGACTCTTGGTGTTACCTAGAACTAGTTTAACACTTTGACCTTGGCAATCAGGGCAAGTTTTACATGTGTAATTGAAAGGATTTGAAGCCTGCGTGCAAATTTCAGTTGCTATTCTTTATACATTTTTGTATTGTTGAATAAGGCTAATATTTTCAAATAGAGATTGCATTTATTGGTGACTTGATTCACCCATTTATTATTCGAATTAACATCCCGGGTCAAATAGGAACCCCAAAATATGAATGTTATATACTGGAATTATGGTGGATCCCAGCCTTGGTGGACATGGGTGGCAGTAGACATGGACCTTGATCCTTCATAACCATGGTTTGTGACTAAGGGCCTAACTTAGATCTTGTTGGAGAGGTATACTCGTCACAAATGTGACAGAGATCCCATCCACCATATTACAATTCCATTATATCCTATGGAGATCGTAATATGGCGGACGGGATATCCGTCACTTTTGAGATTAAGTATTCCATCTACCGAGATATAAATAAGGCCCAAGATCTTTCATTGCTAGTGAGTGGATCTTTTCCATTCCATTGCCTTTTTGTCACCTTGGAGTAGCCATTTTGAAAGAAAGTCAAATCATAATTCCCTCTATTGAGTAGACCAGCTAGTGGCCTATCACCAGCACATTTTTGGTAATGCAGGCTATTTTGATGAAAAATCCTACTCAGTAGAGGCAGAGACCGGTTATCAAAAAAACACTTCTTTGCCATATTTGTGGTCTTCTTCATACTTCTTGTGATCTTCTGGTAATGAAAGATGTTAACCATCACAGAGTCAAATGTGTCCTTCCATACCACTGGAAACTTTATTTAGTATGCTAGCATAGACAACTCTATTGATGGTGCTCAATTGATTCGATATAATGAACTGCTTATGGGTTGCACAGGAGAGCAGCTTCTATTCCCTAGGACCACAAAAAGCAGATTGCCTGATACCAGAAGAGTCCCACTTTTTAAAAAGTTGTTATTAGGATGTTGTAATCTGTTGATAATCATTAATAGAATTAGCAAAAATAAAGGGGACCGACATTGTTTGCTTTTATTGGCTTAATTAAAAGCTTCTTTCTTAAGTGTGTGATCACACTAGCTGTTTTAATGTGTCTAGTCGTTGGATAGTTCCCTGCAAAGTCTCTGCATACAGGGCCTGATGTACGAAAATCAATGGGCAGATTTACTAACATGTTACCCTGAGTTTGCACCACAGCAGTGCTGCAAACTAGCACAAAAGGTTTATTTTGGATTTACTTTTGCATTGGAAAGTTGCCTCAAAGTAAAAAAAAGAAGTGCAAAACGCTGTTTTGCATTACTTTGCAGGGGGGCGGTTGGAGGGTGGTTCCATGGGTGGTACATGGGCGTACCAAGCAACCACCTATGGGTTTTGGTGTAGAGCCTTATCTACTAACAATAGTAGACAGAGTTTAGAGCCCAAAAAAATAATGCCTTTTTGAGACTGGCGCTAACTTGGAGAAATGCTTTTGTTTCTCCAAACTCTTTGGACTTTGCATGTGTATTGCACTATGCCACACACATTTAAAGTGGGAAAAGTTTTAAAGTTTGTTCAGGCATAGTATTTTGTACTACTCTTGCAGTACAAAACCTATGCTAGACATCACACACACACTCTTGCACTATGGTGCAAAGGCATGTGTGTGGCGCAGACAGCTTAATTGTGCACCAGCAGAGCAGAGCAGTGCCATATTTTAGCATATATGGCACTTTCCTCCTTTCTCCTTTTCACACAACGCAGTGCAGTAACTTTGATTGCTGCACTGTTTTACATGATTTTTTAGTTAACATATCCGTACATTTCCAATTTGTGCACCGACTTTTTGTGAATGCAATCTGATTTTGCGAATCGACCTATGTACAAATAGGTCAGTTCACAAACTACCAAATCGCAGGGGTTCGCAGAATGACCTGCCTAATTAATATTCATTAGGCAGGTCTCGATTTGCAATCCCTGTGATTGTCTGTAATCACAGGAATGGTGACCTGCAAGGGATAGACCACCATCCCTGTGGTTGTTTTCTTAAACAGAAAACTTTTTTAATAAAGTAAGCCGAGTTCCTTAAAGGAACTCTGGCTGCTTTAAAAAGAAAAAAAATGTTTGGGGGGAAAAGTTCAGTGAGAGCAGGCAATGGTCCCCTGGATAACTGCCTGCTGCCCATGTAGCTACCATAGCAATTTCCAAAGAGGTTGGGGTAATTAGAAGACTTCATCCCCTTTGCGAATCAGTTACCACCCTGGCTTGGAAGGTGGTAAGTGATCAATGTTTTGCAACTGGAATTACAGGCACAAACCATTGGTATATACCTTACTGATTCGCTATTTCGAAGGAACAATCTTAAAGCACCCCTTCCAAATTGTAATTCAGTATGGGTTTCTAAACCTATTTTGCAATTTGGAAAAAATTATTCTGAAATGTAAAATACAGTTACTACGTTAGAAAAAAAGGATTTAATTAGGCCTGGGCGAAAAACTACGCTACGCTCGCGTAGTTTGCGAAGTTTGCGCTACTTCGCACAACGCGAATTGCACGTAGCACAGTGCAAACACGCGTAGCGTAGCGTAGTGCAGCGGTCATTTTGCTTGCTCGCGGTCCTCAACGCTCAAGTTGGCGACCGCGAGCAAGCAAAATGACATCCCGGCGAGACTTTTTCTCGTTCGCGATCAGCAACACAAGTTGCCGATCGCGAGCGTGGAAAATAAACCTCCCGGCGAGATTCTCAACGCGGGGAGGTCAGGTTTCTCATTGCGAGTGGTCGCGTATGCTCGCGACCGCTCGCGATGAGAAACTACCAGTCCGCGTTGAGAAGCTGCCGCCGAGTAAAAATCTACTCGAGCGGCAGTAAAAGACAGCTCGCACTGTGCAAGATGCCGCTTTCAATGATTGCACAGTGCGGACAAGCATCCGGCACTGTGTAATCATTGCGAACACGCACTACGCAGTTCGCGTAGTGCTACGCGAAGCTCGCATAGTGCGAACTTCACTTTGCGTAGCTTCGCGAAACGCTACTTCGCGAACTACGCCCAGGGTTAGATTTAATGGTTGCAAACCCAGTGATTCATGGTTTACCTAAGTCAATTTGTACATCAGACCCATGCTGTGGCATCATTTTATAGCAGTCTAACTTTAATAATAGCAATGATTTAGGTGGAAATCGGCATTTACACGTTCATTATCAAAACGCGGCAGACGGATTTTCTTTCCTCATTACAGTTTATAGGATAAAGTTATGGAGAACTGCAAGTCACTCCCGGTTTTTCAGTTTATTTTGGAACTGAAAACTCAAAATCCAGGACCAAATAAAGCTCCCTAAAAGTGTACTGTAGGCCAATAGTAATTTCATGGTGTTTCTGAAAATTAGCAGTGAAGGATTAAAAGGACCAAAGCCACATTACTGACGGTAATTTTATATTTTGGATTTTCATTTGACATCTTATATACCTGTAATAGAGATTTCTACTTGACGCTATATGTGGCATCCATTACCAACGTCCTGATTGGATATTTCCTGACAGGTTCCTCTCTTGAGTTAATTACTTTTCAATTTTGACATCTCTAGTTAACAGCATTTGATTGTCAGTGAAAATGTGGTAGCCTTTCTTGCCGAAGTGGGCGTGGCTGTATGGTGAAAATAATCACGGCTAACGCATGCTGAAAGTCCATCAAGGTGAAGGTGATGGTGCAGGAGGTTTCTTTAGCCACCCCCTGCCTGGTGCCTTCCAGACACCGCCTGCCTGTACCGTAGTGCACTCAGTTTAATGACAGGCTCCTCTTCTTACCAAGAATGCTGATTGCATCTGCTTTACTAGCAGAAATCCCTCTGAGCAGAGTGCATTATGTCCCTGTCAGAGAAAGCTGAAGTAATTAGTGTCTGCTATTACTGGTATCCATCCACGTGTGGGAAGCGCGAGCCTGCCTGCGACCACAGCCGGGTTGCACTTGCACTGCCATGCACATTTATCAGCTCTAGAATGGAAAGGTGGAAGCTAGAGTCTGACAGCTCGTGGCAGAAATAAGCATGCGTTTAAGAACAATGGCATGCATATTTGATATCATCCTTGTATCCTGTTTCTTCGTGTCATTCTTTTGTTTTGCTGCTCATAAAACATGCAACGCTATTTAGTATGGTCACTCTCAGTTCTTTCCCTAGACCGCGGCGTGTTATGGGTTGAAACTGATGCCCAGGAGAGCGTCCAGCGTGGGGATGCATTTGATCATCAACTTTAACAAAAGATGGCTTGCATCACCAGCAGATGCTCTGAGGGTTTGAATAGCAGCAAAGCCCTTACAAATATTAGTAGCCAGTGAAGAAAGTGACATTTAGGCCCACGTCTTGCTGCTCTTGACTTGAGGAAGCTGAGCAAGCACTGAACATGACACTGACTATCGTGCAGCATGATTTACTGACATACTACACTCCTAGTGTAAAATCTGAGGCTTTCTATGTCTGGTAGAGTCCGATCTCGCTAGTTTAGAGCTCCTATGAAATCACTAAATGATACAAAGATAGAAGGACTGTAGGCCAGACTCAGTTACTGCGTTTCATACACATTTTGGACCAGCCCACAAGATAGCCATTGGGAGTGGAAGCTGTCACTAATGACTTACAGAGTTTCCCTTCTATACTGTGGAAACACAAGGAATCACAGCCGAGTGCTTCCAGACTGGGACAAAAATCCCCAGGAGGCAGAAGCAGTGTGGTTGCTTTTTGTAGGACTGCTTTTTACTTTCAGCCTCCCGGGGCCTATTGCAGGGCCGGCACCCATGGCCACTCTTAAATGTGTGTCACTAAGCCCCAGTAAAGCACAGCTGCGGCCATACTTATGCTTTCCCTCACCACCACTACTACCATGACCTAAAGGCCCTTCAGAAAGCACGCTCCTCTCTGCTGTCGCGTGCAGTGTGGCTCTGCTTCGGAACTAGTGCTACATGACCGTCCGGTGACTGCGGCATCAGCAGCATGTAAATAAAACAAGCTTTGCAAAGCCAGTAGGTCTGGCGTTGGCTGCTGTCTTTAGGCTTTGCCAATGCTTATTTTGTTTGTGAATGCTTTTGTATGAAGACACGAAGTGTATGATAGCAAGCAGTCTCTAAAGGCTTTTTTTTTAGGTAAACACACACATTGCACCAGTAGTTTCGGGCAATGAAGAGGGCTACTTATTGTTTGGATGTGCATTGTGCAAGAGCAGAATTCAGTCACCCACACTAGGTAAGCGAATAGCTGAAGTGGACTGCCCATGTGACCTGTGCATTATACTGTGGTGGTCGAAATCAAAATGTGAATGACACTACAGTAGAGTAGTGGATTAAGAGGGCTAACTGAAAGGCCTATAATTATGTATAGCCTATGCATTTTTATGAAAAAACAAAAAGTCCTGGTTAATGCCAGTTCTAAAAAAAAATAAAAAATTCTAAGTAGTCGTGGCCTGGTCGGGATCCACGTGTGCAGTTGCAGTCTACCTGTGCACACACATTTCTGTTCATCTGCCATTGGCATCACAGCGCACCACCACAACCTGCTGTAGGATGTCCTCATGAGTGACGGTTAGCATTAAGATGTAGGACTTCGGAGACACATAGGTGATGCAAGTGAACCGGGTCCAAGGGAGAGTATACAGAAATGTCTCAGTGCCTTTTGTTGAGCTCACAAATAGTCACTCCTTAGAGGAGTTATAACGTTAAATAACTTGTTGACTAATGTTTGAAGATTCAAAATAAACAGATTTGAAATGTAGGTATTGGGGGACTGTGAGGTCGCGTTTTGGCTAATGATAAATTGAAATAAATTATTATTGCACAAATGGAAAAATAGATTCTTATATGTTACCCACAGAATTAATAGGAAGCATACATTAAAAAGTACAACAGAACAAAAATGACTGGTTGGTTGTTTTCAACTAAAGCAGACGTAGGATGCTTGCTTACTGTGAGACCACGTCCAGCAGCCACTTCATTTGGGTTTTTTGTTCTCTGTAACAGTGCACTCCAGGCCTTCTCTTTTGGTGTACCCACTAACCCTCCCTTCCTTCATGGTGCTCTCAAATGACCCTCATTTGAAGTGTCTGAACCTCATTTCACCCCATATTTAGCCATAAGATTGCCAGTTTCATTCTGAGGACTTGCAAAAAGCACTATGGAGCATACGCAAGGGCCAAACAGCGAGGACTGAGGCAGAGCCGCAGAAGTGCTGTGAAGACAGGTGAGGGAGGCTGTGTGAGGGTGGAGGTTAGAGACTGAGGCAAGGCACAAAGCATCTCTGAGTGGTAAGGGAAGAAGATGTCGAGGGCCGAGCAAGAGGCCAGTCAACGGAGAACATAGATATTGGTATTGTTGTGAATAGAAACGAGCTGCGTGACATCAGACCACCGGTTCAGAGGCAGGACAACGCATCAGAGGACTGTAGAGGGAGTTTGAAAGGAGATGGCGGGATCTGTGTGAAGGAGCAGACTCAGGTCCATTGAATGCAAAGCAAGAACTTGTGAGATGGGGAGAAGCATTATGAGGGCATAGCTAGAGGGCGAGTCATTGAAGAGCTGCAGGTAATTGAGAGGAATGCACAGAGGGTCTGTATAAGGAGAAATTGTTTGAGGGTAGGTAGTGAGGGTGGAGCAGCAAGCAGAAGGCAAAGAAGGTGCCCCCTCCTTCTAAAAGCGCAAGTCGCCTAAACAAGTTCCTTTGCTATTCATGAGGTCAATCAGCAGCACTAGTATTAATTGTTTCATATTGACAAAAATTGGAAATGAAAAGAAACTGGTAACTATTGTATCTGTCACCCAACTGCTAAAACCTGCTTACACAAATCACTTGTCCTCAGGCATGACTGATCAGCACTGACTGTTAGAGTTGGAGGCTGCGTCTGCTATGGTTGCAATATTTCTATTGCCGCCCCTCCATGGTCTCAGGTGCCTGGCTGTCTGTCCCTGTGTGACATACCATCTGGCCTCGGGCCTTCTCATCCCCACCTGCCCCATAGGCGGAATAGGAGCCGGGCACAGAGCTGTGCCGTGCTAAGCTTGCTGAGGCTCTGTTTGGTGTTCTAGTAACTTCCAAAGCCTTTTTTGATGTCTTTCATATGTCAGCCATATTGGAGCTGTATCTGAGTGTTAGTCATCACCTTTAATGCAGTGTTCATGAAATAATGTACAACTTGTACTTAAGGTTAAAACCGAAATGTAAAACCTTAATACGGCCAGCTGTTCCTGCGGTCTCCAAAAATATGGACATTTTTGACACAATGTGTCTTCTCTTAAAAGAGCAGTGGTGTTTAACCTTTTGACCTCTGTGGACCCTCACTTAATCATTATTGAAATACGGGGACCCCACTGAGTCATTACTGGAAGCTGGGGACCCCAGCTTAAGCAATTTCCATCGTTTGAAAATCGAAACAATGCCCAAAAATACAGTAACAAGCATTCATAAAAAAATTACACAAATGTTTGAACATTTTGTTTATTGCACACACAAATATTAAAAAATCAAATGGAAGGTTTGATGGGAAGTTGGGGGCTTTTCTAAATTCAACTATGGCCACCCATCATCCAGACTACATTTGTAATGGTGCATTTGCACTGATCCTGTGAATCATTTTGAGACACCAACTTACATTTTAGCCTTCCAATTTCGCATTTACAGTACTTGTTAACATTTTCGAATTTCAGTTTGTCTTCTTTATTTACAAACACTTTATTAATCTGTTAATATCCTTTAATTTTCTAAGCAGTTGCAAACCCTCTGAGTAGGTGTTGCAGATCCCTAGGGATCCCGGACCACAGGTTAAGAACTGCTGACCTAAAGGATGTGTACACCCAATGCTGTTGTCTTCTAATTATTTTCTGTATTCAAAAGGAGTTAGAGGAAAGGTATTCTGCATGGGCACCTTTCAACACTGGACAAATAATACATTTGTAGTACTGAACAGAAGCCACAGTATTCTAATTTTAAGATACTTCATCACCATTCTTAAGGTGAGGAATAGTGCTGGAGTATTTTATAAATAGATTGTGTGGTTTCTGCTCAGCAGTACAAATGTATGAATATCTTCTAATCATTTTACCTACATGTTATGCCCACTCTAACCAGGGTCTTTTGTTAGACTGTATTAGAGCCAGAAAAGAAAATGGAGAGCAAGATTTTTGCCTCATTTTCATAAAGTTTCACGTTGTTATACTCTAAGAGACCTGGTGTATTGAGACTTTTATCATTAAGACACTCTGTATCATGAACCTGCTTTTAAGTCTGCAAGGGGCTGCAATTCTAGTAATCCACGGAGTTTGGTTCTAGGATGCTGCATTATGATATGATGCATTTTGATTTGTTTCAAGCTACACATTAGTATTAATCCTGTCTACTGAAGTTCTGAGCATTACATACAGTAATATGCAGTAGAACACCTAATTTCAACACATCCCTTTGCTCTGTCCAGAAAAAACAACAACATCTCACTAAGGCACCAGGGCATAGATTTACAAATAAATCACACAAAGCTTCGTAGCAATGAATTAAGTGTGTTGTATTGCATGAACAAAAGAGAGCAGAATGGCGCCATATCTACAAAGAGGTGGCGCTGTTCTGCTCTCTCCCTGCACTGGTGTGCTTGATGCTGCTATGCACCAAAGTTGTGTTAAGTTAGTATAATGTTTGTGCAGGAAGGAAGTGGCCCCCTGCTGCACAAAAACTATGCTGTAGCCTCTAGGGCAGACAGGCAATGCACAATGGTTTGGTGTGATTGATCAGTGTGTGGAGGGTTTTCTGGCTGTTTGTGGTCCTTTTATGCTCTTTTGGGCCAGTTTGATTTACCTGATATTATCATAAGCATTGCCTGCAGCAAACACAAATGTATGCAATCTCCTATCCCTTTCAAAATACTTATGCAGTGTGTGTTTACAAGTTACAAATTGACCTGATTCGGAAATGTAGGCCACTTTTTTTTTAGCTATCTGTCTTGTTAATGGGAGCTACTTTTATCTTGCTACCCGGGCCTTATTTATGTCCCAATCCGACCCTGTGAAAGGCAATTTCTTCTTTGTCTGTGTGTTGCAGAATGAGGAAAAAATTAGGAGAAATAAAAATATTTCTCCTTGTTGTGCCAGCCTTAGGGAGGTGCAGGAGTTTGCCACATTCTACCACATTTCCATGTCTACAAGTGTTTGTAGATATGAATGTAGGGGAACACCCATGCACCACCCGTGGAACACCTCCTTGACGCAAAGTAACACAAGGCAGCTCATTGCACTGCAATTAATGTAAGTACTAACCCACCACTTTGTGTCAAGTCTGTGTTAAAAAAGGTACACATCAAATCCGACACAAAGTGTTTGCAAATTTAGGCCCAAGTTCATTAGTTGTGGTTGATGGGCAGATTTAATGATAAACTGCTGTGTTATAGATTGAGATAGATGTCTAGGATGACCTGATTTGGGGAGACTGAGGCCCAGTTGCAAGAATGCATTATATGATAGTGTACACTTTCAACGAATGTTGTCTGATCCTTTAATCTGTTTTAGCGTCGCTTCTTTTTTATGTGCGTCTTTGAGAACAAGGACATTGACCAATTGCTGATATGAATTGTCTGGCTTTTTAAAGAAATTTTATCTGTGATGTATGTCTGTAACTTTTATGATTAATATTGTATTAATCGAATAAAGTAACTTTGAATTTGAATTTGAATTGATAGTGTAGATTCTCAAGTTTAGCTTACTGTGTTTGGTCTATTGACTCTTAATGGAAAAAGTCCATCTGCTGTACATGAATATATTACCTTATAGTTACCTAGGAGGAATAAGAGAGAGTTAGGCGGATTGTTGTGTGGGTAGTAATCAATCATAATCTACTGGTATAGCGGTTGTAGCCAATTCCCGAGGCAGTGTTACAATATAAGAAAGTGACTTTATGGTGCCTTCAACAACTAGCACAAGCCAAAAATACTAACAGTGAACACAAACGCGTAATATGATACCATTGTGGGTTTAGGGTAGCAGGAAATTATATCATGCCTCCAAGAGGGCTCACAGTGGCCAAACATGAGCTCTGATTTTGAAAGTCTGATCATTAAGGTTAAATCACAATTAGACAAACAGATCAGGAAAAATGGCCTGGGGTTAAAAATGGTTGGTGTGATGCTGATCGTAGAAAGCTCTAGGATGCACTTTTAGAAGCTATGCAAGATCTTTTTCCCTACAGGAGCTAACATAGTGTTCTTACAGTAGCGGGATAAGTGCAATTTGTGTGATGCATTGCCTTCTCGAGATGCTGTTGGTTTCGGAAGACAGATGGCCAATGGGATATTGAATCCGTACATGCAACAATGAATGGAGGTTTATGCTAAACGAGATCAGTGACTTTCTCATTACACTGCACTCTATAATCATGAGAGCCTTTGAACACGCCTGTGAACTCTGGCACATTATTTTCAGAGGCAGAATTCACACTGAATTATTTGGGTGTTTCTGTTGGTGGCACCGCCTTTTATCATGAGCCTTATACAAGACTGGTTACCCATTGAGCTATTTAAACTATGCTCTCTTCTCTGGGATTTTCCTTGACTAATCTATTTAATATTGCTTTGGAGTGTAATGAAGGGGTTTTCAAAACATGGAGACGAGCAAGAGGTACGAATAAGGACTGCCAATTCACCCTCCTTGTATAACAGTAAATGTAATCAGGTACTCCGCTCCTCATCTAGACGCACGCACTCACTATGTTTCTAAGTAGAAAGGCACATATCAGCGCATACTTGTACTCTTGTTTCTTTGCTATATTAAAAAAAAAGTAGTTAAAGGAAAAGTGGTCTTTAAGCATTAAATGTGAAAACAATACTAGTGGGAAAATAATGATTCCCATGAATTGTTTCAATGACTATAAAGAAATGTGATTTATTTTTAGAATAAAAACAAAAAACGCATTAAGGAATGTACCCCTCCCAGGGGAAATCCGAAGCAGGTGTTCAAAACAGACAAAAAAGACAACATACAGGCAAAAGCAAGGTGTGACCAACAATCATGTACAAAATTAGGGTCACTTATTTAGAAAACAATTTTCTGCTCCCAAAAAGGAAGTTTATACACAGTCTAGGGTCAGCGTGTGTGTTGATGGTGTTCTGATCCTGTATCAATATGGGATCATCATCAGGACAATTAATAATTTGCCTAAAAAAAGGACACAGATCCATCTGCCATGCTAGGTGTCATGCTTCATCATAGAGGTTGAGCCTCACTTGAAAATTGCTGGTGGGTATACCACGATTTCTTATAAGATGGTGTGCATGCATCAGTTGTTCTACTTCATCAACTAATGCTTTCTATTATGGAGATTCTATATAAAGGTGTCTATTTTCACCAATTGTGGGTTCCTTCCACTGATTAGGTCAGGAACTATTTTAGCTACTGCATGCTTCCATTAGCTTTGGACTTTAAACACTCAATGGGAGTGCCTGGCCCTTTCTTATTTCCTTTCTCTATCTGCATCCCTAGTTCCCTTCCCATATGGCTTTAGCCCCAACTCTTCTTTCCAGTCTCTCATGTTGCTGCTGAACCTCCCTCTTTCCCCAACGTTTTTGGTCTCCGAGTCCCCATGATCACTCCCACCCATCATTTCATTTAAAACTGTTGAAATATTTTAAATAATTGTTGAAATACAATTATTAAGTTAGACCACGTATCTGAAAAGATAATGATTGTTTAATAACAAAAAGGTTGGCTTCATGTCTGCTTCTTCCACATGAGTACTTATGAAGTTGTTCTTTCTGGGGGCCGATAGTATCTCTTCCCTATCCTTCACTGACAAAGAGAAGAGGTCCAGAAGGTGACATCTCCGAAGGTATCACAATCACTGAGACCTTTCAGCTGTCTTGAAAGGTGAATGCTAGACGTTTTATACAATGGCACAGAAAAACCCTCAGGAAGAATAAAAAATGAAAACGTCCAAAATACTTTTTTAATACCTATAATTTCCATGATAATGTGTATATTTATACTTTTTGTTTTCTGTTGCCAATATTAAACCACAGGAAAACTAGATAAATTAAAATGATTGGAAAAGCTTAGTAGTTCATCTACCTGCTGTGTTTTATATTCAAAGATGACGATTTTTATGGATAGTGCCCTGAACATGCAATTCCAGGCACAGTGAAGAAGTGTGATGGTGGGCATCCATATTGGCATCATGTACGCGGCTATGCAGCCAAAACTGTCTTCAAAGTAAAGTGTGCTTGGGTTGAATGTCAAGGCAGCTATAATACTATGCACATTTCAAGAGAACAGTTTGCATCATTTGCAAGATTATGGGTTAGACGTTACAAAGATCAAGTTTGCACTTTTTGTCTGTAGAAATCTTGGAATGTATGCATTGTTACCATATAATCTTTCTAAGGTGTGTTGTTTGGCTCCCCGCCCTATCTTTCGTACACTATTCACTATGAACACCTAACAGGTACAACACTCCTGTGCTTTAAAGACTTCTACTGACCATACCCGAGCCTTAATTCTCTTGTCTCCAAAACAACCGAAAAGTATATTACACTTTGACATTTTGTACCAGAGAAACTCTTCTTATGCCACTAGGTTTCATACACACATTGGTAAAATGGGCAGTTTTCACACACTTAAAGCACTCTTTGCCAAGTGTGGGGCAAGAGTTGTAAGAAGCTTCATAATTTTTAGAACCACAAATGTTCAATGATTTTTAACTTTGGAACATAAGACTTCTGATTTCGCCTTCTATCTTTGTCCATTTTCTTCTTGTCCTGCTGAATACGGTTGCCACTTCACTAATTGCTGAATTGACATTTAGTGTCTTCAGAGAAGCAACAAAACATTCCATGCTGTCAGATCTCGTTCACTGGAGCCACAGGGCAGAGAGGAGACACTTGGCCTCAACCGTGGTGCTCGTCGGTTGCCTGTGATGGCCTGGGATTTGTCCACCTATGGCTCCTCAAACTGGGCCAAATACATCCTTTTCTCACTTGTCTCTGGGGTAGCGAGGGTGAGTAGTCAGAGGCTTCTGAGGGAGATAGTGACTGTGGGGGCAAAAGTTCAGAACATAAGACTTAACCAATAGACACTAGAACATATTGTTCAGCCCAGTGCTCTCTTTTGAATGAAAATAAAGTACTTTCATCATACAGCAGAGGGTAATCCTACACAGCACAATTAGGGAAATCAGATACACAGGGTTGTGATCTAGGTTATGATTTCTTTAAGGCACTACACAGTTTGGTACGCTGCCCCGCTGATGAAATTCTCCAGGGTCTAGATTCGCTGCCGTATACCTCGGTACAAGGCACTGATTGGGCGCAGGTGCACTTCACTCAATCCACCCCCCAAGTCGAATCTGGCCCAACAGTTCAGTTGGTTTTCACCTCTTTACATAGTAAAAGTCTTGAGTTTATTCCGCAGACCTAGGTCTCATACTGAGGGCCAGATTGATCAAACTTTGATACAGCACAACGCAGCAAGACAACTTCCTGCGCTGCGTCAAAAGGAGAGGGCAGAAATATGTCAGATCTATCAAGATATGGCACATTCCAGCTCTCTTCTTGCTCTGGCGCACTCAGTGCAGTCTAGCGCCAATGCAGGCACCCTTACATCATGGTACAAGGGTGCTTGTGTTGCAAGCAGGATTGTTCTTGTGCAGGAAGGGACTCCTTCCAGCACAAAAACAATCATTAGAGGCATTTTCCTCTTTCTAAGTGTGCTGCGAACTGCAGCACATTTAGAAAGAGGAAACAACAAGGAGAAATAAATATGTTTCGCCTTGTTGTGCCTCTATTGGGACGGCATAGCATTTCTAGGTTTTCCTGTATTGGTAAATCTGGGAATGCGCAAGAATCCATGGAAGGGAGCGTAGGAACACCCACACTCCACCCATAGGACACCTTCCCAGGATAGAGTAACACAAGGCAGCGACTAGCACTCATTTGGTTACTCCAGATTCACCAAGCAATGCAGGGCCATGCAAGGTGGTCTTGTGTTGCTTGGTAAATATGAAAAAGATTATGTTGCCCTTGCAACACCTTGCAAGGGCAATGCAATCCAATGATAAATCGGGTCCTCAGTCTCTTTACACTCACAGTTTTTTATCCCACGGTTACATGTATTCGGTTGTTGCAGAATGGAGTGATGTGGATGGACAAGTGCAGTGGTCTTGCAGCTGCAGTTTTTGAGTTGAAGGACTACAGCTGTGACCTCAATGGGAACTTAATGACTGGAAGAATTCAGCGTGGTGGAGCACTCAGTAGCTCTCGGCTTCTTTAGTAGCTGCCTTCCTAGGCCAGATGCAGACACGACCCTGAGATAGCAAGTTCAGCCCTTGGACAGATCTTGATCTTGTTTATATCTTGGGCAGTTCTGGCCTCTGGACAGAACTGCCCAAATTTGTGCCAATTCCGATGTCGGCAGTGTCAGCACCTTTCTCTCAGTAAAGGTGAATCACACACAATGATTGTTATTTTGCAGACTTCTTGATGTGTTTTACACCCAGAACCATTGAGGGAGACCAGGGAATCCCTTCCGCACATGAGTTGCTCCTGACTTCACACTCTGGGTACTCTCATCACGAGAACACATTAGGTTTCTTCTACTGTGTGGCCTGGGGGACTCTTTCCCTCTCTCAGCAGGCAGGAAGCCTTCTCGGCTCCTGGCAGTCCCTCCAGTATAAATTGCAGATTTCATATGATGTCCCCTCACCTCTGAGAGACTGGTTCTAAAGCAGACCCCTGCCCTGATTACACAACAGTTCTTCAAAAACTGTGTGGCGGACTCCCTTCTCTGGTCATGAAGAACTTAAAACTAGAACAAAGTGGTGTGGTTTGTATCCCACTTTTAAGCACATTTTCCTGACATGGGATGTGGATCCACTATCTGAGATTTCAGAACAGGTTTGGATTGGTTCTGTTTCAAATGAAATTTTCTGGCTTCTTCTCAGACACTTTGTGCAAGATGATGGCTTTCACAGCAGGTAATGGTGCTGCTTGCTCTAGTCAGGAGTATTCAAAACAAGGGCACAATGAAGTATTAGATTGCTACACCTGGCTGTCATCAGCCTTCCTGAAGCAGTAATCAGGGACAGATAAAAGGACAGGTCCTACCTATAAGCTTCCACACCTGGAGCAACAGAAACTGCAGTCCCACGCTTCACCCTCTGCCAACTACCAAATGACAGTGCTCGGGAAGAATTAACTAGCAGCCCCTTGCTACTAAGGACATAATTGAATTTCTAAGGGAAGCTCTGCCTCTATCGTACTGCAGTTCAGTGTATGGGTCGTGGCCACAGGAATGCAATCAATATACTTTCAATGTCTGGGAAAGCTATATCAGCCCTCCATATTGTGCCATGCTAAACCAAGAACCATCCAAAATGAATCCCACTGGTTCCAGTTTTCAGACTCTCACCACACACAAAGTCCAACTACCATGCATGTTTCACACAGCAATTGTACATGGTCAGAAAACCACACTCTTCCTGATACACTAATGGTTCACAAATACGGTATGTTCCACAACTGCTTTATGTGACTTACCTCCGGCATGGACTGTAGCCTTATGCCCACTATGAGGGCAGGCTTGGTGTACCCCTCCAGGTCATAGAATAAGTTCTTGACTTACCAATACCAAGGATATGTATAGACCTTGCACACATGCTAGATCAGTGTGAAGCCAGGGCCCAAACAAGTGGTAGCATACCAGTTTCACATGCAGTCAAGCACTCAAGCAGAGGTATACACCCATTCAACATGCAGAGGCCATCCCAACAAACACTCTTGGCAATATCTGTGGTTTATAACAAAGAGGAGTTGCACTTTCTTAGCAACTGTTCTTGAATTCTCTTTTTAAAACACCTGATGGTATGATTATTTACCGTCTAATGTATAGATCAAATTTTTAGCAAAGTCATAGTTTGGAGCCAGCATTCTGAGGGCAGCGATATACGAATCTACAGGTTTGTTAACAAGTTGATGATGTGTGTACAAGTTAGACCTTTCCATCAAAGTGTGCAGTTCCTCTGTAAAATGTGCTTTACATTTATCCAAAGCTTTCTTGAAGGTAGTCACCAGTTGCTTTACATACAATATTGTGCTTTCAAGAGACAGTTTTTCAGCGAGATTATATCCTTCAGGCATGTTGGTTTTCAAGTATGTCTGTGTCTTGCCTGCATACTGGTGTATGCAGACATCAGACTCTTTTAATATTTTGGTCAGAGGTTTGAGATAGAAGTTGAATAGCATTGGAGGCAGAATTAACTCTTGTGTACATCACAACTAGTGTTGGAACCATTTTCACTAGAGGTATATGGATGAGGATGTATGAAGAGAAACAGCTTAGTACATTGGCACAGAAGCTAATTCTGGGTTCAAGTGATTTTATCAGCCTAAGATGATTGATGGTGTCAAATGTTGCAGAGAAATCCAGCAATATGAGTCGGGAGTCACTATCATCAATGATGTGGTAGATATCATTTAGAACATTCATCAAATTAATTTCTGCTGAATTCTGATGAGAAAATAGACTTTTAAGTGAAAAGCTGGTTGTCATTGACAAATTTGATCAATTGTATGGACACACAGTGTTTATTGGCTTTGCTGAATCATGGTAGGATTGTGGTCGGCCTTCAAAAGATCAGGTTGCTTTAGTCTAGATTCCCTGTTTTGGGATGCCTGTTATTAGAAATTGGGTTACTGGTTGACTGGGGTGTGAGCCCTGGTCAAGCAGCAACCAAATCCTAGTCAGGGTAAGGCACAAGAAAACCCCACATTAACCTATGCTCAACCCCAGGTAGCTAAGCACAGAGCAGTCAGGCTTAACTTAGAGGCAATGCGTAAAGTATTTGTGCAACACTTCAAACAGTAACACAGTAAAAAAGCCACACAAAATGGACCCCACACCAGGTTAGAAAAATGTAGTAAATAAACAAGACCAAAACAACAAAAATTCAATCAGTAGAACTGGAGATATGCATTTTTAAAGATGTCAGAGAAAATAGTGCATAAAAGCACAAAGCGTAAACTGTTGTCACCTGGTCGTGCTGGGCTGGGACAATAGTCACAAGTTCAGGCCGCTCACAATGGAGCACAGGCCGGCTACAGGGACCCACCTAAACCCACTGAACACAGCACTTTAAATCCTGGTATACGGTCTGAGGGGCATTGTTGTGCGAGCTCTTACGTTGTCTGACTGATGTCAGCAAGCTAGCCCTTGGAGTCACTTTGGGTTCTGGGTTCAAGAGATGCAGGTCCAGTCCTTCTCACCTAGGCAAGGGAGCAGCAGGCAGCAGAGCAGCAGTCCTTCAGAGCAGTAGTCCTTCAGAGCAGCAGTCCAGCAGAGTGGCAGTCCTTTCAGCAGCACAGCAGTCCTTCAATCAATCAATCAGCATTTGTAGAGTACGCTAATCACTCAGAGGGGCATCCAGGCACTGCATGGGGTGGGGCTACTCGAACAGCCAGGTCTTGAGGCCACTCCTGAATTCGGCAAGGGAGGTAGAGGTTCAGAGATGGATGGGGAAGTTGTTCCAGGCTTTGGCAGCGCAGTGAAAGAAGGAGCGTCCTCCAGCTCGAATATGATGGAAGCGGAGACGGTGGCGAGGGCCAGGGAGGGGGATCACAGGTGTCTGGTGGGCTGGTGGACGGTCAGGCGGTTGTTCAGGTAGTCTAGTCCCGTGTTGTGGAGGGCTTTGTAGGCGTGCGTAAGCAGCTTGAAGTGGCATCTCTTCTTGACGGGGAGCCAGTGCAAGCTACGGAGGTGGGGGATGATGTGGGATCATCTGGGCAGATCCAGGAGGATTCTTGCTGCTGCATTCTGGATTGTTTGGAGGCACTTGGGGAGGAGGGTGGTGGTACTGCCATAGAGGGTGTTCCCGTAGTCCAGTCGACTTGTGTTGAGGGCTTGTGTGATGGTTCTTCTGGTGTCGTTTGGGATCCATCTGAAGACTTTGGGGAGCATTGTGAGAGTGCTGAAGCAGGTGGAAGCGACCGAGTTGACCTTTTGTCTCATGGAGAGCTCGCTGTCGAGGATGATACCGAGGTTGCAGGTGTGGGTGGTGGTGGTGAGTGCTGGTCCAAGGGCGGAGGGCCACCAGGAGTCATCCCACGGTGAGGGGGTGTAGAAAAGTAGGATCTGCTTTTATGGTTACCCCCACTTTTTGCCTGGTGCTATGCTGTTTCTGACAGGGATCCTGCTAATGAGGAGCCCAGTCTCTCTGATTTCTCCCCTAAATTGTTATGATAAGTACTTAGGTACATCCCAGATTGGATACTGGGGTACCCTTATCAGTCCCTAGTATATGATACTAAGGTACCCAGGGCATAGGTACCCCAGATGTCCCCCATAAGCTGAAGCATGTATTATGCCACCTATGGGATACCATTCAAACTATCACTATAGGCCTGCCAGTTCAGCCTGTGTAAGCTGGGGCAAACCCCACTTACAAAAGATATAGGTTTCCTATATCTATGGTCACTGCACTTAAAACATATGTCACCCCTACAGCAGGCCTTTTCAATCCTGAAAGCAGGGTGCTTGGTTCTAAGTGTGAGGGTACCCCTACAGCCTTCAGATTCCATTCTCCCGGGTGTAAGTGAGACAGCCATATAGCATATAGAGGGGCACCACGTCATTACGTGATGACCATCTCGAAACTGGCTGTAATGAACCCTGTCATGTTTGGTACCAAACATGTTGGAATCATACCCCCACACCGTAAACGGTGTGGGAGGTATGATTCCAAGCACTGTAAATGCCCTCCGTTAGGCCCTCAGTGCTCCCGGTATCAGTCTTCTAGTCCCGGACAGCACAACATGGCTGCTGCCGACCAGAGACACGATTCTGCCCTCCTGCTGCTGAGCCAAGCTCGAGCAGGGGAAGGCAGAACAATAGGTATCCTGTCACAGGGCGGTGTGACCACCTCCCAGACAGGGTTTAGTGTATTGGGGCCGGATGGGAGCGCTTGCCAGCACCACTCAGTCTGCTTGAAGGGCACATTTGGTGCCCTCCTTGCATAGTCCAATTTAAGCCAGCTCTGGGAGCCGTTGGCTCCCGCTCTGGCGGGAAACTGGACAAAGGACATGGGAGTATCCTGCCCACTGTCCAACCCCTCCCCTGGGAGGGAACCCTGCATCATCCCAACCCTTTCAATAGGCTACTTAAGGGCTTACCTGAGGGTGGGTCCCTAGATTCGTCATGGGACATGATTCAATTCAGACACCACTTCAACTTCAACCATCTGGGCACTCTGGAGTTCGCTGGACTTTGCTCTGGGCATCAAGGCTGCAACCGGGAAGACTCCTGATCTCTTCGCTCTCCTCATCTTCTGCAACGTCCGTGCCTGTGCTCCATACAGGAAATCTTCCAAGGCCTGTGGGCATCCAAGACACCTGAAGGAATCTCCCTTGAAGTGAAGGAGTCACTTCCCTGCATCTGCAGGCACCGCAACTAAGCTGACCGTTCTGCTGATACTGGGCTCCCACGGACTCCGAAAGGCTCAGCAACACAGGTGGTGGTTCTCCATATCTCTTGAGGTCTGCCCTGTCCTCTCACCAAGTTTGAGGCCAGTATCCCTCATCAGAGTCGCAGGAACCGAACCCCTGTGCACCGCGTCGACTTGCCGTTGCAAAGGCTTGTTGGCTTCCTTCCATCAAAATCTTCAGGCTCCAAGTAGCCCCAACCTCAAGCATCTCCAGTGACCAGAATCTTTGACCACACCGCATTGCTTGCACCGTGGGCCTGCTTCTTTGGTAAGCTGCTCGAGGTCCTCTTGCGACTCCAGTGCCTCCGACCTGTGGGTCCTGTTGAGGGTCACATTTGAATTCTTTGGGCTCCTCTGATTGCTCAGGGCCTGCTCTGACTCCCCTGCTTGTGGTGAGTCTCCTAGACCTTGCTGGTCCTGACATTGCACCTTCTTCAACTTTCTCGTTGGTTGCAGTTGCCAAGGTTAGTTGGTGCTCCCGCCGGACACCAACCCCTCAACTCTCAACATCCGACGTAAGACAGCCCGTGTATGGCTCATGGTCTTCCACAGCATCGCCTGGTCCACACAGCTGCAGTTTCAATGTCACCGTCAGCACGCCTGCAGCACCCGAGATCGGTGGGCATTTGTCTTCCGTGCCTCCAGGTCACTCCTGAGTGGCATAGACTCTGTCCCCTCTGTTTACAGGTTCTTCACATCTTGAATCCACATTTGGGTTCCACTGGACACTTTCTCCTTCTCCAACAGCGGCATGTTCCTGAAGTCTCCCATTGAGTTTGACGAAGGTTTCCGACACCACTTCACACCTATGCACCCGGCTTCCCTGGTGCAGGTAACCTGGTTCCAAGGGTATCCAGGGGTGGGGTGGCTCTCGAACCTCTTGTCTTCCACGGGTTTCTTCAGGGTCCACTGGGACGGGTCCTCTTTATTTAAAATTGCAACCCCGTCTTATACGTTGATTTGTATGGCGCCGACACCACTTCACACCAATGCACCCATCTTCCCTGGTGCAGGTAACCTAGTACCAAGGGTATCCACGGGTGGGGTGGCTCTTCAACCTCTTGTCTTCCACGGTGTTTCTTCAGGGTTCAGTGGGAAGGGTCCTCTTCCTTTAAAATTGCAACCGCAACTTACATGTTGATTTGTACGGAGAACGCAGTTGTGTTCCTAAACTGCACAAGACCTCCGTGGGGCTCCTAGATACTCACTTTGGGTGGTTCCTTGGGTCCCCGGCACTTCTACGTCCTCTGACTATTGTCTTGACTCGAGTCGTGGTTCACATACCACTATTTTAGTATATGGTTTGGTCTCCCCCTGGGGACCACTGTGTATTCTGTGCTACTTACCTGTTTCTATTGCAAAGTATTGTGTGCATTGTGTATATCTCTGGCTAGGAGATATCTGTATGTGTTAGTGAATGTCTAGTAATAAATACATATTTTTTATAAATATACTGTGTGGTTATTTTTCTCTTAATCTATACCAATAATATTATTTTCTGGTAAAAAAAGCTGCATTACACTCCTTCTGGACTAAGCCTGAAGGCTGCTCTCCACAGCTAACACTTAAAAAGCTTTCGAAGGTTGTCTAAGATCACTAAAATCATCATAAGGGTTGTCTGGATTGGTGCAGGGTGCCCACTTGCATACGTGTGCATCATATACTAAGCCAGCCTCTCACAGGTGCCTACTGAATGTATTGCAGAATATGTTGATGGTTTTTTATAACCATTTGTGAGAAATCCCACCTCATACTTAAGGGATAGTAAAGATGTGTTATGCAAACTTGAGGATTTCCAGTGGGACAGTGAAGATCTTATGTTCGTCACCATGGATGTAGAGAGTCTTTATACTTGCATTAAGATGGAATGCGGTTTGAAGATGCCTAAATATTATCTGTACAAACATAATGCAAGCAATTTAGAACATACTCTAATGCTACTGGAAATGTTAAGGATTATCCTGACTCAAAATGCTTTTCTACATGATTTAGCATGGTTCCTACAGTAGCAGGGAACTGCCATGGGTTCCAGGCTTGAAACGTCTCATATATTTTTATAAATACACTGTGTGGTTCTTTTTCTCTTAATCTGTACCCAATAAGATTATGTTCTGGTAAAACAAGCTGCTTTACACTCCTTCTGGACTAAGCCTGAAGGCTGCTCTCCACAGCTACCACTTAGAGAGCTTTCTAAAGTTGTCTAAGACCACTAAAATCACCATAACGGTTGCCTGGATCAGTGCAAGGTGTCCACTTGCATAAGTGTACATCATATACCGAGCAAGCCTCTCACAGGGGGGTCTTCTGAAGAAGAGAACTTCAGTTTTGTTGGTGTTGAGTTTGAGGCAGTTGGCTCTCATCCAGTCAGCGACATTCTGGAATTCACTCTAGTGGTGTCCGTGTCTTTGAGGGAGAGAATGAGTTGGGTGTAGTCGGTGTAGTAGATGTTGTTTAGACCATGGCTGTGAGCGAAGGGTGCCAGCAGAGTCATGTAGACATTGAACAGTGTGGGGCTGAGTGAGGAGCCCGGTGTATAACACAGATGATGCTCTTGGGGTCGGAGATGTACGGCAGGAGGCAGATTCTTTGACTGCGTTCAGTGAGAAATTAGGATAGTAGCTTGAGGGCATTGCCATGGCTGCTGATGTGGTAGAGTCTTTGGATGAGGAGGTGGTGGGAGACTGTGTCGAAGGCTGCTGACAGGTCGAGGAGGATCAGGGCTGCTGACTCGCCACGGTCATATATGGCTCTTACGTTGTCCATGGCGGCTATGAGGGCGGTTTCTAGGCTATGGTTTGAGCAGAAGCTGGATTAGGAGGTTTCGAGCAGGAGGTTGGACCCTATGTAGTCTGTGAGTTGATGGTTGACGGTTTTATCCAGTACCTTGGCCGGGAAGGGGATGAACGACATGGGGCAGTAGTTCTTGAGGTCGGATGGGTCCGCTGTGGGTTTCTTCAGAAGTGGTTTTAATTCGACATGCTTCCAGGCTTCCAGGCTTCCAAGAATGTGGCGGATCGGAATGCTGAGTTGATAATGCTGGTGAGTGGAGATTTGATTTATTTGTGTCCGAGGTTGAAGGCGTGGTGGGGCAGGGGTCAGTCGGGGCTCCGAAATGAATGGAGAATATGATAGACGTTGTGGTTTCGGTGCCGAGTGGTGTCCAGTCAGTCAGGAGGTGGGGCAGGAGGATGGTGGGAGGAGCAGGGAGGTCTGGTTACGGTGGTTGGGGTTTGAAGTTCTTGTAGATGTTGGCAATCTTTGTGTGGAAGAAGTCGGCGAGTAAGTTGTACAGGGACTGGGAGGGCTGGATGGTGTTTTCGACGGTGTCTGAGGATGAGAATAGTTCTTTGGTGCGGTTGGTGGAATGGAAGCGGGTGGTGAGTGCAGCTCTCTTTACTTCTCTGATGGCCGTCTTGAAGGCTGTGCGGTCACCTGGGTCTTTGCTAGTGCACCTACGTCTCTCCAGAGGTTTGGATTTGCGTTTTTCTGCTTTGAGTTCCGGGGTGAACCAGTTTGCATGCTTGTTGATTCTTCTGTTGCAGAGGGTTGCGATGGAGTCTGCGCTAGTGGTGATCCATTCCTGGCAGAGTATCCACAGGTCCTGAAGTGTACTGAAGAGCTGGCTGGTGTCGGGGGTGTTTCTTTTATACCCAGGTGTGCCTTTACAGTGGGGAGAGAGGCTTCCAGAGGCTTGCCTTTGAAGTTCACAGATGCCCTGCCTTCCTGGCTCTGGCTAAACAGTAACTACAGGAGGTATGCAGCCCTGTGTGTGGAGGTAGGACATGGCTTATTTATGTGTAAGTAGGGCTGTGCCCAGCTTCTCCCTTCCATCCTGCCAGTGATGGCCCATCCAGTACTATTGTGTGTGGCTGTCTCGGAGGAATACATAAAACCCAACTGTCATCCACAGCCAGTCATCTGACCCAGACACGGGCTGCAAGCACCAAATGGCTAAAGCAAAAAAATGCCAACTTTATAAAAGTTTTATAAAGAAATAAATCTGACCACTTTTATTTCAGGTCCTGCTATTTATTTTGGCAGTTGGGGGACCCTTGATATTACAGGGATTGAAAACGCGTCGGCACCTTTTTAGGACACCATGAGGGCGTTTTGTAAATTGTAGCTCAGAGGCACGATAGGGATTATGATCTAGAAATATATCCCACAAAGACCTTGAGCTTAGCCCCATGGTTCAAGGAACTCTAAGAAAGCCAGTGAATTAGTTGCTAAAAATAGAGTTCCAATATGATATGGATTTTGACAAATTGTTGGTGTACTGTGATCTTGTGCACTTGTTTGATTAATGTGATTATGATCTTTTGCACTTGTTTGATTAATGTGATTATTTACACAGAAATCATTTTTTCCAACTTTTGCATTAGTTGTTACACAGAAATTTTTCAATTCATGCATTGATTAGATATGTTTAATTGGTGTATCTACTTATGTTTTTGGCATGCATCTAAATGTTTGAAGCATTATGTAAAAGAAATCTAAGAAATGGCAAAGAAATAGCCAGGACCAAGACAAAGTACTTCTATTGGTCCCTCAACTGCTAAAATAAATAGCAGACCTCAAATAAAAGTGGTCAGATTTCTTTCTTTATAAAACGTTTCACACGTCCTATCTGACCACAAAACTGGACGGAACCCCTTTTCATAAGAGAACTTTATAAAAGTAGCATTTTCAGAATTGGAATTTAAAATCCGGCTTCGCTGTAAGTTAGAATTTTAAATTAGGATTCCAGAGACACCAATCAGGAACCGGGTATCTGTTCCGATTTGGAAATTACACTTATAAAATGTAATAAGGCAACTCCAATGTTTTTCTATGGGAGAGGTATGCCTTGCACCTGTGTAAAATGAACTTAAAAGGTTTTCACTGCCAGGACATGTAAAACTTAAAAGTACATGTCTACTTTTTAAATACATTTCACCCTGCCCTCTGGGCTGTCCAGGGCCTACCCTAGGGCTGACATATGTATTAACAAGCATTTGCAATGCAATAGGTCTCGCATTTACGTGAGACCTATTGCATTGGAAATGGTTGGCATCACGGACAACGGGAGGGCGGGCGAAGGCACGGACAATGGGAGGGAGGGCGGGCGGGCGTGAAGGCATGGACAACGGGAGGTAGGGCTTGCGGGGGAGAAGACACGGACAACGTGAGGGGGAGAAGGCACGGACAATGGTAGGGGCGGTGAGGGGAGGAGGCACAGACAATGGGAGGGGGTTGGGGTAGAAGGCATGGACAACGGGAGGGAGGTCAGGGGGGCGAAGAAGGCACGGACAACAGGAAGGAGGGCGGGGCGGGGGTAAAGAAGGCACCAAAGCATGTCGTGCCTGCAGTAGGAGAACCTCATTAAAGAAAATAGTGCTCAAAGTCTAAACAACACGTATGGTGTAACAACCGAAGTAAAGGGGCCAGTTGCCATGGGAGGTGACAAATGAAGAGGAGGCAGTACTAAGGAGGGACTAACAAGCCTATTTACGAATCAGAAGTCAGCATTTAGGATAGACAATGACACAAGCCAATGACAAATATGGGCGGAGAGTGGGTGGGGCTTCTATTCGCTACTCCACCACAATAAGTCTCACAGAGCAGAGCATGCGCGCTGGCTCTAGGCTTGACCTAAAAAGGAAGGTTTGGGTTTGGCAAAAGGTTTATTTTTTCAGGTCGAAAGTGAATGGCATATTAAACTGCACACACATGCTCTGCAGTGGGAGGCCTGAGACATATTTAAACAGCTACTTAAGTGGGTGGCACAATCAGTGTTAAAGGCCCACTAGGAGCATTTAATTTATAGGCCCTGGGTACCTCTAGCACCACTTTACTAGGGACATTAAATTAAATGTGCCAATTGGGGATAAGCCAATGTTACCATGTTTTAAGCAGCGAGCACAAACACTTTAGCACTGGTTAGCAGTGGTAAAGTGAGCGGAGTCCTAAGGCCAGCAAAAATGAAGTCATCAAAAACAGGAGGTGAAAGGGCAAAAAGTTAGGGGGGAAACCATGCCAATGGAGCCAGGTCTAACACGCGCCCCCCAGCTGAAAGTGGGGAGAACTACCCAACTCCTTGGGAGTTCTCTTCACTGAGGCGGAAGAACCTGGAGAGACCATCAGCACTGGCGTGGTCTGTTCTAGGACCGAGTTCCACCTTAAAGTTCATTCCCTGTAGGGAGATGGACCACCTCAACAGTTGGGGATTCTGATCCCTCATCTGTATTACCTATCTGAGAGGTTTGTAGTCTTTCTGAACACAGAAATGAGCACCAAACAGGTAATTACCTGCCCAGGTGCCATACCACTGCAAAGGCTTCCCTCTCTATTGAACTCTAACTCTGTTCCCAGGGAAGTAACCTCCTACTGATGAAGGCTACAGGTTGATCAGGGCCATCTTCCTTTAGCTGTGAGAGCACGGCTCCTATGCCATGCTCTGAGGCATCTGCCTGCACAATTAATTCTTGGTAAAAGTCAGGAGCTTTGAGCATGGGTGCTGTGCACATGGCTTCCTTCAGGGTGTCAATAGCGTTCTGGCACGCCTCTGTCCAGATCACCTGACATGGTTGCTACTTGAAAGTCAGCTCTGTCTGTGCAACAATGGTGCCATACCCCTTGACAGATCTCCTGTAGTAGCCATTGAGGCCCAAAAAGACTCTCACCCCTGTCTGGGTCTTTGGGGTTCCCAAGCCAGAATGGTTTCAATCTTGGCCCGAAGGGGCTGCACCTTGCCTTCTCCCACTTGATGACTGTAGTAGACCACTGATCTCTGCCCGATATGTCACTTACTGGCCTTGATAGTCAGGCCTGCCATATGCAGAGCCTGAAGCACTTCTCTGAGATGGCACAGGTGGTACTCCCAGCTAGAACAAAAGACCGCAATGTTGTCCAGCACTGAGGTTCTCCAACCCACCCAGGACCTAGCTGACCTAACTCTTGAAGGTAGCAGGAGGGTCTGTCAACCTGAAGGGCATTACCAAGAACTGGAAGTGCACTTCTAGGGTAGAGAACATAGATCTCTCTTTGGTCCCCTCGGTCAAGGCAATCTGTAGTATCCAGACGTTAACTCAAACGTGCTGACGAACTTGGTGGCTCTTAGCTGATCTAAGAGCTCATCAGCTCTCTTGATATGGTGTGCGTCAGTCTTGCTGACTGCATTGAACCCACGGTAACTCACATCACCTAAGTTCTGGAGTGACACCTGGATGGGCAGCCTTGGGGACCAACACCACTGGCTGAACCTAGGGCTGTTTGAGGGCTTAATAAACCCTAATGCCAGCATCTTGGAGACTGCCTCCTTAATGCTCGCTCTCAGCCAACCTGTACATTTTGCTCTTCACAGGTGTACTGTTCCCAGTGTCAATATCATGGGTATACCATGTAGTGAGTCCCTGGATAAGGGCGAATGTAGAAGCAAACTATCCCAGCAACTGGCAGCAGTCTCTCTGCTGTTCTAGGGCCAGTATAGAGGAGAGGCTGACACTTCCACTGGTCCAACCTGCTCCTTGGAAGAACGGAGGTCAGGAGAGGTTCACTCTCCACCCCATCGTCTGTGACCAAGAGCATGGTTAACTCCAACCTCTCGAAGTGGTATTTAAGGTGATTGATGTGCAAGACCTGTAAAGGGTTCCTGGGAGTTTTGATGTCCACTCTTGCGATCTTTCACCTTATAGGGCCCATACCAGTGGTCTTGCAGGGCCCTGGGTTGAACAGGCTCCATAACACACACTTTTTGGCCAGGCTGAAACTCGACCAGAGTTGCGTTCTGATCATACCACCGTTTCATGCCCTCCTGACTGGCTTATAGATTTTTCTGCACTTTCTTACAGGAGCTCTTCAGCTGGTTACAGAGGGCCAGCATATAGCTGATCAGATCCTGCGGGTTCTTCTTGGGAGCGTGCTCCCAGTCCTCTTTCACCAGACTAGGAGGTCCTTTCACAGGGTGCCCATGCGAAGGTCAAAGGGGCTGAAGCCAAGCCCATTCTGCAGTACCTCCCTGTAGGCAAATAAACGGTATGGCAGGAGAACATCTCAATTCCACCTCATGGGCTCTGACAGGCCCATTATCATGCCTTTTAGGGTCATGTTGAACCTCTCAACAAGCCCATTAGTTTGAGAATGGTAAGGAGTAGAGAACTTGTAGGTTACCTATCACTCCTCCCACATGGCCTTTATGTACCTTGACATTAAGTTGGTATCACGGTCTGACACTACCTTCTTGAGGAACCCCACATGAGTAAAGATCCCCATGAGTGCCCTGGCCACTGTGGATGCAGTCACTGTCCTCAGAGGGATGGCCTTTGGGTACCAGGTGACATGGTCCACCAAGACCAGGATAAACCTGTTGCCCCAGGCTGTCTTGGGGTCCAGAGGCCCAACAATGTTGAAGCCCACCCTTTCAAAGAGTGTGCCAATGACAGGAAATGGTTGCAGGGGAGCCTTGCACTTCCCTACTGACTTGCCACTGGCCTGGTGGGTAGGACAGGACCTGCAGAAAGCATCTGAGGCCTTCCTCATTTGAGGCCAATAAAAGTGGGAGACAAGCCTGTCAAAGGCCTTGTTCTGCCCCAAATGACCTGCTAGGGGTACATCATGAGTCAGCTCCAGTAGCAAGGACCTGTAGCTCCGGGGACCCACCAACAAATGGGTTGCACCTGACTCGGGAAGCTTAGTCTCACTATACAGGAGGCCATTTTCCCAGTAAATCAGTTGATCACCAGAGGTGCTGCCAACGGGCCCACAAGAATAGGGCATTCCCTCTGCACCTTGCAGAACTCCTCCCTAGTGGGACACCCTTCCTACTGCCAGTTGGCCAGCCCAGGTAGGTTCCCCAGGGAAGCAACATCCTCCCCTTTAGGCTCTGGGGCATCTCCCTCAGGTTCAGCCTCCTCCCTACTGTGGGAGTTTCATGAGAGGGTTTCCCACGCCCCTTGCCCTTCCGCTTGGTGACAGGCACCCGGGCAATTCTTCCATCTCCAAATCCTCCTGAGTACCTTCCCAGGCTTCCATGGACCCTATGATCAGGCACACCCACTCAGGCAACCCTAATATCTCCAAGTGGGACCTGAAATCCACCTCCTTCCAGATGGAGTGATCCAGATCGGTGCTGAGCAGACAATCTACAGGCATGGATGGACTCACAGCTGCCCTCAAGGAACCTGAGACCACCCTCACTCAAAGAGAACCAGAGCCACTGGACAGTGACCCTCATGGCTGTCAGTTTCAACAACCTGGTGGACAGCATTAGGGGCTACCCACTCAGGTCACCAGATGACATCTGATAGTTGTCATGCTGGCTCCAGTGTATCTCAGAGCCTCCACCCTTTGCCCATTGATGGTGACACACTACCTGTATTTCCTAGAGTACTAAGCATGCGAGTTCTCTGCACCATCTCTCTGTCTTGCAAGGACACTAGGGTAACCTCTATACTGTCTCCCCCACTAACTGGGTCAATCTCTTCCCCAAGAGCTACACTAGCCAACCCCAGCGACAGCCCACCGGTGGGGGGCTGTGCCCACTTGGAACACTTGGCACCCCCCTTGAAGTGTCCTTCCTGTTGGCACTCATGACACTTGGGGAGGTTCTTCCCTGAAGACTTACTGTCAGTGAACCATCTCTTCTTTTGCTCAGTTGGGGGATAGGAGTCCTGACATGGGGATCTAGTTTGGGGCCCTTTAGAGAACTCCTTGTTTTTATGTTTGTATCCCCCCTCTTTCCTCTAATGGGGGCCCTGTCCACACTTGTGGTGTTCCCCCCCAGATATCGTCTTGTGGACCCTGGCGCTGACCCAGTGGACCACCTCCTTAGCAAGCTCCATGGGGTCAGAGAGCTTATTGTCAATCAGGTGTTGGCACAGATCTGCAAAACAAAGACTGAACATGTGCTCCTTTGCAAATAAATTGCAAAGACCTTGGTAATCCTTTACTTCACTGCCCTTCACCCAACCATCCAGTGCCTTGCACATTCCACCCAGGTCTGTTGGGCCAGTTTCTGACTGTCCCTACACGTCTGTCTGTACTTCTCTGGGGTCAGACCATACTTCCTGACAAGGGCATCCTTTTTTGAGGGGATACCTCATCCTGTCTCCCTTGAATATGGCCAGTAGGGTGTCCCTCCCTTCACTAAGGATATGCCTCCACAGACTAGCTCCCCCGATGCTCTTCAGGGATCTTGTGCATCTGTAAGGCAATCTCATAAGCATCAAACCACTTGTCAATATTGTCCCCCACAACAAACTCACACACTAGACCTTTGGGAATATGGACCATCTTGTCTCCCGAGGGCACTGTAGAAATGCTGCCACCATCACTCCTGGACTCTCCCTGTATAACCTTGAGGCTCCTCTCATGCGCCAAACGCTCCAAAGAAATTCTCTCCTCCATGGCCAGTTGCTTTTCCTCCATCTTGAGCTTGGCCGTCAGCCGGTACTCTCTCTCCACCTTTCTTTCCTCCAGCTCCTCTCAGGACAGGTTGTGAGAGGACACACGGCTCCCTGCACGGGGGGAGATTTCCAATCCTGGGAGTAGGTTACCCCCCTCCTCAACAGGATGCATTCTAAGACCCTTCTGTAGGTCCTGCTCTGATTCTTCCTCATCCTCCTCTTCCTCCTGATCATCTGTTGTGACTGGAAATTGGTGGGCCTTTACCCATGTACTCAAGGCCTTCTGAAGATCCACCATCTTGGTGCTTCTTGTAGCAGGCAGCCTACTTTCCTGGCAAAACTCCTTGAGCTGAGCCACAGTGTAGCTCTATAGGTTGACAAGCTCAAACTTCATCTTTGCAGGTGGGGCCATAGACACAAACAATCAGGTAGAGTAGGAATGAATGTATAAAACAAGAAGCTATTCAGGGAGAATTTAAAACTCAAATTGGTCATAAATATGGGATGGTAATGTACACCAAATCACTGTATGGCACTACATAAATGAAAGTCCTATCCTCATTAATGATCACCAATGTTAGAAATTAGTTGACTTGGGCATGAGCCCTGGTCAAGCAGCAACCACAATCCTAGTCAGGGTGAGGAAAAAGCAAACCCCAAATTAACCTGTGCTCAACCCCTTGGTAGCTTGGCACAGAGCAGTCAGACTTAACTTTGAAACAATGTGTAAAATATTTGTGTAACACTTCAAACAGTATCACAGTGGAAACGCCACACAAAAAGGATCACACAACAAATTAGAAAAAAGAGTAAAATGTAATAAATAAAACAAGACTAAAACAAAAAAAATCCAATCTGAAGAACCAGAGATATGCAGTTTAAAAGGTTTAGTGAAAATGGTGCATGAAAGCACAAAGCACCAACTGTGATTATCTGTTCACGCCGGACTGGTACAATAGCCACAAGTTCAGACTGACCGCAATGGAGAACGGACTGGCTACAGGGACCCAGCTAAGTCCGCTGAACACAGTACCTTAAATCCTGGTGCGGGGTCTGTGTGGAGTTGCTTTGCGAGATCTCACATTGTCTGGTGTCGGTTCAGAGGAAGCTGTGCGGCAGGGCTTCGCGGCACTTCACATGGCTTTGCGTTGGTTTCGAGGAGCTGCACCGTGTGGCTTTGTGGGACAAAGCTTAGTGGGGCCTTAGCTGGCAGCTGTGTGGCGAGGCCAGGTTGTTGGAAGCCTGTTATGTTTCTGAGGCTTCTGATTAGGAGGCCAGCCAACTAACCCTTGGAGTCACTCTGGGCTCTGGGTTTAAGAGATGCAGGTCCAGTCCTTCTCAGACAGGCAAGGGAGCAGCAGGCAGGCAGCAGGTCAGCACAGCAGGTCAGCAATCCTTCAGAGCAATTGTCCTTCAGAGCAGCAGCCCAGCAGAGTGGCAATCCATCGAGCAGCACAACAGTCCTTCTTCCTGGCAGAGCATCCACAGGTCCAGAAGTGTACTTAAGAGTTGGTGTTTGTGGTCCTTCTTTTATATCCAGTTGTGCCTTTGAACTGGGGAGAAGCTTCCAGAGGCTTGTCTTTGAAGTGCATAGATGCCCTGCCTTCCTGGCCCTTGATCCAGACTAACTACAGGGGGTATGCGGCTCTTTGTGTGGAGGCGGCACATAGCCTATTCAAGTGTAAGTGGCCCAGCTCCTCCCTGCCATCCAATGGCCTATCCAGTTCCATTGTGTGTGGCTGTCTTGGGTGAATACACAAAGCCCGACTGTGACCCACAAGCAGTCATGTGACCCAGAGACATGCTGCAGGCACCAAATGGCTAAAGCAAGAAAATGGCAGCTTTCTAAAAGTGTGTACAAAAAAGAAGCTACCCTGAGTGAAAAACGACCGAAGTTTAAAAAGTGTTAGGTGGAATGCCTGGCATCTCACAAAAAGTGAAGGACTGTCCTCACACACCACCAGGTGTCATGCTTCATCATCGGCAGTCCTCGCTCTCTAAAAACTTGGTTTGATAGAAAGCGGGCCTACACCTGGAGACAGGGAGGCACTTCTAAATCTTAGTGGGGGCCCGTGATAGTGAGTGAAAGTTTAAAAATCTATATAATTACCATAAATACATTTATTTTGAATGGTAACTACTAGATATTAAAATAGAAGTGGTGAAGATGGGGAATTAGTACCCCATCACCGTAATGTTGGAGGTCGTCGACATGTTTCTGCCTATATGGCCTAAAAGGTCCGTGACATTCTTCTGGCCGAAAGAAAAATTGGGCTCCTATCTTACCAAAACCTTTGGTGTGAAATTACCACTGGGTAGATGGACCTGTGTCACACTCTACCATAGAAAGTTTCTTGTAACCTGTAAAAAAGAAATTGAGATTGCCATCAGGATGGTGAATCCTTGAAAGGTATTCGGTCAAAGTGGAATTAAAGACTGCAGTGAAAATTGCCCCACATGCAACGATATACATATAGTGGCTATTGTGTGAAACATGTGTCTCTGCAAACGTGAGACACACATGGTATGTCAATTACACAGTTGTGAGACCAGCTCACAATCTTACCCCGTTGGTGGTTACTACACACCCCATGGGTGGAGGGTGAAGTAGAGACCCCTGTAGTCACACTCTAGGAAAAAGAATGAAATTTCACATTAAAAGAGAAGCCTCCCGGTAAGGGTGCTCTGATTGTAAAAAACATGCATTCAAACTACCACTCATACGCGTACTACATCAAGGTGCGTCTCTCTCCTTGGTCCTAGCTGTGTTCTCTTCTCTTCCTCATGGTGGAATGAAGGGTGAGAGAATCCGGTTTAAATAGTCGCCTTAATTGGTGAATTGGAAGCATGTGTGGAGTTTTTTTAAGAAAAGGGGGGGCCAGAACTTGTATCCGGTGTCTGAAAACCTCTCTGTAAGGCGGCAGGTGTGTGCCTGACCGCCGCGTCAGGGAGAAAGAGCGGCGGTAGCTGCTCAAATGCCGAACACCTGGTGATTCCCCGGTGGCTCACGGGAGGCCAACTGAGGGTGCCTGGCCTCCGTGTCATAATGAAAGCACCTGCGTTTTGCGCGGCAACGCGCGGGCTGCCGGAATGGAGGTGCATGTGTGCAATCAGCTGTAATGCACGGGGCGGAGCTGTTCCGCCCGCTCAAACTGTGTGTGTAAAAGAGGACAACATGACGCGTCTATTTCAGTAAGCCACGTGTGGGTTTTGTTCTTACGTTGGATATATAAAAGTAATGCTGTGTGGCTTTTTGGGAAGCTGCTAATTTTAGCACGTAAAGTGCCCATACTTCATGCACCATTTGAAATTTACGCACTCAATCAGTAAAGAGGAGGTGGTCTTTTTGGATCTGGTCATTTCCTTGTCTCCAGAAGGGATCACAACTAAGGTTCACAACAAAAGTACAGACAGAAATAGTCGTCTTCTTTTCGAGAGTTTTCACCCGAAATCCCTTCGACAAAACCTCCCGGTAGGCCAATTCCTTAGGAACCGAAGGAACTGTTCCTCCATTGAAACTTATGACGAAAAAGCAGAGACACTGGAGAATAAGTTGACAACCCGTCATTACCCCACAAAATTATCAAAAAAGCAAGAAAGAGAGCCAGGAATAATAACCGAGAGGCACTTCTCGAAACCCAAACTAAAAAGGACAATGAAAGACTAGTATGTGTTACCACGTACACCCCAATCTCAAACAAAGTACAGCGCATTATACGGAAACACTTGCACATCCTTAATGGAGCAACAAAAGATTGGCTGCCGCCACTTTTTGCATTCAAGGGAAATACAAGCATACGAGATGAGCTGGTCCATGCGAAAACACCTTCTTTACAAAATCAGAATCAAACCACATTATGGGGCAATCCCAGACCAGTGGGTCACTACCCTTGTGGTAGCTGTGTGGCATGCAACTACACTAGCACAACCAAGGAGGTGGACATAAAAACCAATAGACCGTGGGTACTTAAGAACTTCAGCATTTGTAACAGTGAGAATGTCATCTATCTCATCACATGCCCCTGCAACTTGATGTATGTAGGCATGACAACTAGAAAGATTAAGATTTGCATTAACGAACACAGGAACACCATCAGGTGCAAAAAGTCAAACACAAAGCTGACACGCCACTATCTGGAACACAACCACAGAGATGTGGATCTGAAGTGGGTAGTTCTTGAGGTCATTAAGGGAACGAACCCAAACATCCAGGGAATACTTCACACCAGAGAGCAACGTTGGGTGTATTGACTTCGGTCATGGGACACTGGATTGAATGATGAAATCCCATGGCTCCACATTGGACAATAATGAAACGAGGGACACATGTATACACATGTATACAAGCACAGCTAAACACTGACCCTCCTCTCACCATCTTCTGCTGAATGAAAGCCTTTGGTTTTTTCAATTTAAACCTCATGTTCTTGCCCCTATTGAGGCACAGTGCATATTTATTAAACCTTGAACAAGCTTTTTCCCCACTTTCTTGTTCGCATCAACTACAGGGCATGCAATTTAAACTTGCCCCCTTTATGAAACAGGGCCCACTCTGATCAAGCCCTGTGTCACTGGTTCCCACGTGGTAAAAAAATCAGCGTAAGAACAGCACTCCATTACCAACACGGGTGCATGAAATATGGGCACTTTAGGTGCTGCAATTAGCAGCTTCCCAAAAAGCCTCACAGCATTGCTTTTATATACCGTGTCACTGGTTCCCATGCGGTAAAAAATCAGCGTAAGGACAGCACTCCATTACCAACACGGGCGCATGAAGTATGGGCACTTTACGTGCTGAAATTAGCAGCTTCCCAAAAAGCCTCACAGCATTACTTTTATATATCCAACGTAAGAACAAAACCCTCACGTGGCTTACTGAAATAGACGCGTGTCATGTTGTCCTTTTTTACACGTGCAGTTTGAGCGGGCTGAACAGCTCCGCCCCGTGCATTACAGCTGATTGCACACACGCACCTCCATTCCGGCTGCTCGCACGCTACTGCGCAAAACGCAGGTGCTTTCATTATGACACAGAGGCCAGGCACCCTCCGTCGGCCTCCCGCAAGACACCGGGGAATCACCAGGTGTTCGGCATTTGAGCAGCTACCGTCGCACTTCCTCCCTGACGCGGCGGTCAGGCACACACCTGCCACCTTAGAGAGAGGTTTTCAGACACCGGATACAAGTTCTGGCCCTCCCTTTTCTTAAAAAAACTCCACACATGCCTACAATTCACCAATTAAGGCGACTATTTAAACCGGATTCTCTCACCCTTCATTCCACCACGAGGAAGAGGAGAGAACACAGCTAGGACCAAGGAGAGAGACGCACCTTGATGTAGTACGCGTATGAGTGGTAGTTTGAATGCATGTTTTTTACAATCAGAGCACCCTTACCGGGAGGCTTCTCTTTTAATGTGAAATTTCATTCTTTTTCCTAGAGTGTGACTACAGGGGTCTCTACTTCACCCTCCTCCCATGGGGTGTGTAGTAACCACCAACGGGGTAAGATTGTGAGCTGGTCTCACAACTGTGTAAATGACATACCATGTGTGTCTCACGTTTGCAGTGACACGTGTTTCACACAATAGCCACTATATGTATATCGTTGCATGTGGGGCAATTTTCACTGAGGCCTTTAATTCCACTTTGACTGAATACCTTTCAAGAATTCACCATCCTGATGGCAATCTCAATTTCTTTTTTACAGGTTACAAGAAACTTTCTATGGTAGAGTGTGACACAGGTCCACCTACCCAGTGGTAATTTCACACCAAAGGTTTTGGTAAGATAGGAGCCCAATTTCTTTTTCGTCCAAAGAATGCCACAGACCTTTTAGGCCATATAGGAAGAAACATGTCGACGACCTCCAACATTACGGTGATGGGGTACTAATTCCCCTTCTTCACCACTTCTATTTTAATATCTAGTAGTTACCATCCGAATAAATGTATTTATGGTAATTACATTGATTTTTAAACTTTCACTCACTATCACGGGCCCCCACTTAGATTTAGAAGTGCCTCCCTGTCTCCAGGTGTAGGCCCGCTCTCTATCAAACCAAGTTTTTAGAGAGCGAGGACTGCCGATGATGAAGCATGACACCTGGTGGTGTGTGAGGACAGTCCTTCACTTTTTGTGAGATGCCAGGCATTCCACTTAACACTTTATTAACTTCGGTCGTTTTTCACTCAGGGTAGCTTCTTTTGTGTACACATATCAGTATGGAGGCCAGCTCACCCTGAATATCCCGTGCTTCTAGTTCCCTCCCCTGGGAGTGACCAGGGATCTTGTGTTGCAAGCTTTCTAAAAGTATCATTTTTAATATTTTAATTTGAAATCCATCTTCACCATAGGTCAGGATTTTAAATTTGGATTCCAGAGGCACCAAACATGAACTAGTCATCTCTTCCCATTTGGAAATGACACTTATAAAATGTAATAAGGCAACTCCAATGTTATCCCATGGGAGAGATAGGTCTTGCAGTAGCGTAAAATGAATTTTAAAGGTTTCTCACTACCATGACATGTAAAACCTAAATGTAGATGCCCTGCTTTTTAAATACATTGAACGCTGCCCTCTGGGCTGTTCAGGGTCTACCCTAGGGCTGACATATGTATTAAAAAGGAAGGTTTGGGCCTGGCAAAAGGTTTATTTTTCTATGTTGAAATGGCTGTTTAAACTGCATGCACAGGCTCTGCAGTGGCAGGCCCAAGACATGTTTAAAGGGCTACTTACCTGGGTGGCACAATCAGTGCTGCAGGCCCACTAGGAGCATTTAATTTACAGGTGCCTATAGTACTACTTTACTAGGAACTTATAATTAAATTAAATATGCCAATTGGAGATAAGCCAGTGTTACCATGTTTTAAGCAGAGAGCACAAGCACTTTAGCAAGGGTTAGCAGTGGTAAATTGGGTGCAGTCCTAAGGCCAACTAAAATAACGTCAGCAAAAAGAGGAGATCAGAAGGTAAAAAGTTATGGGGGGACCACGCCTAGGGTGCCAGGTTTGATACCTGTGATCTGTGCAATTTCTAGTGGGTTGGGGAAAATACCCTGTGAGAGAGATGCGTTGATCATAATTTATACAACACTTCCAAAAAAGTTGGAAATTGGATATTATAATTTGTGCTGGGGTGATGGCCTGGAAGTAGTTGATGGGCTTCAGGAGTTAGACTGAATTGCAGAGCTCATATAAAGTATGGTTGAGATGGAGTCCCAGGCTGCTGTAATTTTGGGGTCAATACAAACTTATTAGTTAGTGGTAGATGATGTAGGCCTTTTATTTTGTTAGTGAAGAAAGCAATAAGCTCATTATAGCCGGATGTAGAAGATAACATAGAGGGCTTGAGTGTGGTGTGAATGTTTACACTGATGTATTTAATAGTTGGCTTTGGCTGATGAGGGGTGAAACCCCGAAACCAGTCCTAGGATGCTTGTTTCCGGTCCAGGGAGGACCTGGCTTGGCAGTTCGGGCTGGACTGTTCCCATGAGGCACAGGGTAAAGACTGATTTGCATATGGCCAGGTCTAAACTGGGGTGGCATGGTGAGCAAAAGAATGATGGATTTAACCCAGATCTCTTGACTGGGGGTGAATGTTTTGATTTGTTCTGCATTCCGTCCATCAATTGTGTGTCTTTTACTTTCTAAAAGTGGCATTTTCAAAATAGTATTTTAAAATCTGACTTCACCATTAAAAAGGATTTAACATTCCAATTACAATCAGTGGACAAAGTATTCATCTAACTGTTCCCAAACTGAATTTAATTAAATCTAACAAGGTAAACTAGTGTAAGCCTATGAGATCCCAGCATTGCCACAGTGAAAAAAGACTTTGGAGATTTTTCACTGCAGGACATGTAAAACTTTAGATATATGTGTCCTGCTTTTTACATACTATGCACCTTGCCCTATGAGCATTTACAGCCTCCCTAATGGGGACTTATAAGTAATAAAAAGGAAGTTTTATGCTTGAAAAAAGGTATATTTGCCAGGTCAAAATTGCAGTTTAAAACTGCACACACAAGCTGCAAGGGCAGGCCTGTAGACATGTTTTGCAGTGCTACTCTACTGGGTGGGACAATGAGTGCTGCAACCCACTTGTAGAAATTAATTTTACAGGCCCTAGGCACACATAGCACCATATACTAGGGATATATATGTCAATTATATGTGCCAATCAGGTGTAGGCAACTTGTATTATGTTTGGAAGGTAGAGCACAAGCACTATACCTCTGGTTAGCAGGACTAAAGTGTGCAGAGTCCTAAAGCCAATAAAAACCTGTTCAGTAAAACTAGGGTAGTGAAGGAAAAAAAAAGTCTGAGTGGATCCAACAGTCGATTTGATAGATAGTTGCTGTAGGGTGTGGATTTCAAATAAGTTACTCACCATGGGTTCCACGAGTCAAAGTGAGAGCACTTTAATAGATGATTCTGCTAGATAGCATCTTAGTATGGGCTAGCTAGTGAGCAACTTGAACAAAAAAGTTGGCTTTTAATTAAAAGGATGTTGTATGATGTATAAGTAGGTAGCCTTATGAGGTTAGAGGGATAATGAGATTTTTAGAGATAGAAGGTTTGGAAATGTTACCAAAGCTAGGGCTTTGCAATCTAAAAGGTCCCTGCAGATAATAGCAATGCTACCCTCACTCGTGGCTCAGTTATCTATTTTCGCCGGTGAAGACATAGCCCTCTGGGACTGAAGATTGACAGATTTTTTTAATACATGTTTTTGGAGGGAGATGATTGGTCAGGATGGGATCTTGTTAGTCTTTGAGTCACATTGTGAAGGACATTGAGAGATTAAGGGAGTGAAATGGTAAAATGCTAGTCAAAATCACGGTGGGGGCTTATGGGAGCGGATGAAAGGATCAGAGAAGCATATGTGCTAGAGAACAGTTATTATGGTGCCTTATTTCTTAATCATTATTTCAGGGTTCATCATTATTTAGAATTATTTTGTATTTTGTTCTGCTTAACCCCACATACTGCTGTAAACTGAGCCATCAGCCTAGTTCAAATGGAAAAGCAACTTGCCCTGACTGAGTCAATCATGAAGCCTACACCCACTTCTCAAATGTTGTCCCCCCTCTGTAGATAGGAACTTTCTTTAGCATCACAAGCCATGGCTGATTGAAACTTATGAGGAAGTTCTTACCATCTAATCCACCTTCCAATCGAGTATGAGTAGTTGCAGCTTACAGATATGCTTTTCACTGCTGTAACTCCTTGTATTGAGGATGAAGAAGCAGAGAAAGGGTGCAAAGGTGAGGGGTAGCATAAACAGGTTAAATACTTATGACATAAATATAATTATAGCTATCCATGGCATAGTGGAGGCCCTGAAACCAACAGTCATTAAAATCCTTGTCACCAGGCAGACATCACTCGTATTTATGATGGCGGTAAATGGAGATGAAAGGCAAAATCTGTCCATGTGTGACACTAGCACAATATTTAAAGCCGTTATTTGAGGGAGAATACATACAGGTTTATGAGGTTTATTTCAAATTTTGGTTGCCAGGTACCAGAGCGCACTTGCTTCTATGGATGTTATTTCACGACTCGTGTGGACACATGTCATCATCTATATTGATAAAGCTTTATATAATATCACTATTGCTTTCTGGGACCTAAGCATGTACTTTTTGTGTAACCAGTCTGATCCAGAAAGATTTATGTAATTAAGCAGTAGCAAATCTTCATGAGCATGTGTGATTTGTCTAGCTCTCATGTCTTTGGCCTGTGAATGTTAAATCTGTATTACCTTAGCTGCTTCCATCTTGACTAAGTTTGAACATAAAAATCTTCCCTGAACTTTGTCCAGCGGCTCCCCGACGATGACGCTTCCTCCTCGGACACCGCCTACAGTCTTGCCCTAACACATCCTCAAAACACTTTTCTTCTAAATTTCTTCTAAGTCCGAAGGTAAGCACTGATTGGGCACAATCCACTTAGCATAATCCACTTTTTCTATTCCTCGATCTATTGCAGTCAGCTATATTTTCAAGTTTGACCCGGCCTCACGCGACTAGATGTCTGCTTTCATCTTTTAGGCACTATCTTATATTTTAACAATTCATAACTTCACTTCTAATGAATGGATTTTTGCTGTTTTGGTGTCAAAAAATTGATTAAGCTTTACCCCATTTTTCTAAACTGATGTAGGATTTTTCTTCTGCTGTATTTCCACTTTATTACTTCTTGTGTGCTGCATAAATACTTTACACATTGCTTCTAAGTTAAGCCTGACTCCTTTTGTGCCAGGCTACCAGAGGGTTAAGCACAGGTTAATTTAGTGAATTTTGGGGTTCACCCTGACAGGGATTGTGACTGTTGCATGAACAAGGGTCACCCCCCTTCATCCAACAACTCAATGTATCACAGAAAGGATTGTACAGATATGTAGAATTTACCCAAATGTGTTTGGCTCCACAAATGAGACTGCCCCTTACACTCCACCGGTAAATCAGGCTAAAAAACATTCTCAACCTCAATGAGCCCAAGGCAATATCAATTACCCCAACATACTTTTAAATATTGTAGAAAAACATCATATCAATCATTTCATACAAACGCATAAAAAATATGGGCAAGCATATGGGGAAGAAGCTGAGAACAAAGTAACATGTCTAGCTTTATGGTCCTGAACTCCAAGAGCAACCATGACTCCAGCCACCAACAGGCCCTTGCAGACAAAAAATAACCTACATTTTGCATTTAATAGAAAGCAGTTCACAAGCCTCTAAAAAGATTAAAGAATATAGCACATCAGCAGTGTGACACTGGGTGTGACAAGAGAGGCATCTGCATCCATCTGCGTACTGATAGTCTTTCTGGGCTGGGAGAGAGGGAGGCGGGGCACACTTACATTTGTATAGGCTGTGTCCTGCCCTCACACAAAGGGATGACTTTATGTCTGGAGCCAGGGCTGAGTTGAAAGGGGGTGTTGTGCACTACTAAGGTCACCTCTACATCAAAGACATTTGGAGTATAAGTACAGGGGCTCTGACCCCATGATTTGAGAGCACTTTTCAAACTGGGACTGGATCTCTGTCATCAGAAGGTGTAATGCACCGCTCTAAGGACTCATCTGCACTGCTCCTCTGTTGTTGTCCTGCTGCCTGCTATCTGCTGGGTGGCATAAAGTACTCACTGGATTGCTTTTCTGCTTTTCTGCTTGTTGCCCTGCTACCAGCTGTTCCTTGACTCTGTGTGGACAAGACACTGTGGTGCTACTAGGAGGGATCGCCAGTGGAATTGCTGATTTGACTGTGCCGATCTACTTGCCCATTGCTATTTGCCTACCTCCCTCCAAGTGTTCTCCCAGGAGCCCAGCACGTGATGATCGTGGTTTGTGCCACCTGGCCCCTGTAATCTTATTGCATGGTGAGTGCTTCAGTTGTTTATTGTCCCTTTGGCCAGAAACCTGCGCCTGGTTGAGTGCCTTTTGCTCAGATCAAAGCAGCCCCCTCTGATCTATAACTGTGAAGGATCTTTTCAGTACAGCTCCCCACTCATGGTGAATGCATTGTACAGCGCCTTACGGGAAACGTTCAATAGCACCCCCTCTACCTAGGAGGATACCACTGGCCGCGTGAAACCCCTCCAGTGGAGTCCCGTCAATAGGGAAGTTACCGCAATGAGGGAGGATCTCAGCACTGTGACTCATCGCAAAATCACCACCACAGAGGGAACGCCACATAGGAGGGCATCACTACCTGACACCAGCTGCCTGCTGGACACTCCCGGTCTGGGCTGAATTGCTGTACAACGCTGGACCCTGCGTACACCTCAGAGGGGAAGGCCGCCTCAGTGCATTTCATTTGCTGACCCAGTGCCTTGGGATTCAGGTACTGCTGGTCCCTGCGGTTGCACCGCATGTTCGTGGGCAGCAGTGTTTTTCTTTTGTGCCTCCTCTCCCCGCTTTAGACCACACCTTGGGGGCCCACAAATGCCATGTTGGGGCCGCTTTTGCCCTGAATGTGATAATAAGGTGTGAGACCTTGACGGAACCCAAGGCCAGCCCGTCTGCGCCCATCCATGCCTGGACCACACCCAGCGCCACAAACCCTGGCCCTCCCACCCCGTGAAGATACACCATCGCTGAGTTCTACACTATTGACCCCAGATGCTGCAACAAACACTGCCACCGCGCTCACCTATGCTCCACGGTAGGACCTTTCACCTGCACCCACTGCCACTTCACCTGCCACTACACACACACCAGCCCACCAACCAGCCCCACCCTGAACACACCACAGTCACCACCTGAGCAAAAAAACCAACTCGCTTGTACCCTTCTCAACACACGCTCACTATGCAATCATTCCGCTGAATTATGGGACCTCATCGCCACCCTTGCACCCTATATCGTCTTCCTCACTGAGACCTAGCTCAAATCCACATCCACCCCAGACATTGCCACAGCCATCCCCGACTGATATAATATCACTTACCAGGACTGCACCAACAGGCTGGGAGGAGAAACGGTCATCATCGACAATGAGACCATTTAATGTACCACCACCACCGCAAATACCACTTCTCTCATGAAACATCTCAACTTCAAGCTCACACAGACGACAAGACAACGATAAGAGACACCCTCGCATACCGACCCTCAGGCCTGCGCTCCAGATTCTGCAAAACCATTGCAGACTTCATTGCACCCCTAGGCCTTAGACTCCAAGGACTACATCTTCTTCGGTGACCTAAATTTCCACATCGACGACCCCAATGAGAAAAACACCGTACACCTCCTCAACAGTATGAGCAGCCTTGTATTGAGCCAGATTGACCACGACCCTCCACACACCGGAGGACACACAGAGGACCCAATTTTCACCTCCAGAAACCACGTCAAATACAGCCATGTCACAGAACTCACTTGGACCAATCATGCCATTTTCCACTTTAGCATCTCCAGCCCCCGCACCGCCACTCCCAAGATGACCAACGTCCCCCACCGGAGGTGGAACAAAATTTCAGAGTCCAGCTGGGCAAAGTCCCTCAACACCTCCAACCCTGCTACTGCATTCAACCTTGAACAGGGAGGGACAGCATCGCTTCCATCAAGAGCAACATCCAGAGAAAATCCACCAAAAATGCCAGCTGGTACACCCAAGTACTCAGAACAACGAAACGAGACAGCAAACAGTTGGAGAGGAGTTGGCGCACCAGCAAGGACACCTCTGACAGGGCATCCTTCAAGACCTCCATCTATCTCTACCACCATCTGCTGAGGGCAACAAAGCAGACAGCTCTTGCCGCACACATTGAAATCACCGCCAACAACACCGAGGAACTTTTCAACATCTTTAAGGAATTCCCCTACCCGGCTGCCAGCATAAACAACATCACACCCTCACATGAGCTGTGCGACAACCTCGTCCACTTCTTCCATGACAAGATCCCAACCATAAACAGAAACTTCGAACCCCAATCCACACATACGAACTTCCTTGACAGATGCGCCACTACTGTAACCGTTACAAACCACACACTGTGCACCTGGAACATCCTCTCCAGCCATGACACCACCTTCATCATGAAATCCATCTACACAGGAGGAGCTCCCACAGACCCATGCCCGCACCACATCTACAACCTTAGAAACCAAAGGATTGGCCAGGTGCTCACTACCCTACTTACCACCTCTATCACCAATGCCTGCAAACACGCGAAAGTCAGACCACTACTCAAAAAACCCTCTGGAGACCCCAGTGTACTCAAAAACTACTGGCCAATCTCTTTGCTCCTATTCCCAGTGAAGGTACTGGAAAAGATCATCAACAATCAACTCATGACACACCTGGAGCATAACCAGCTATTCGATGCTTCCCAATCCACCTTCTGCAGCAATCACAGCACCAATACCGCCCTGATCGCAGCCACGACGACATCCGAACCTTCCTCGACTGAGGAGAAACATCAGTTTTGATCCTCCTTGACCTCTCGGTAGCCTTCGACACCGTATCCCACCACACACTCAACCACATTGGCATCCAAGGGGAAACGCTCAGATGGATCACCTCCTTCCTCACCAGTAGAACCCAGAGGTTCCACCTCCCACCTTTCACCTCTGAACCCAAGGATATCACCTGCGGTGTCCCCCAGTGCTCATCCCTCACCCCTACGCTCTTTAACGCATATATGACCCCGCTGGCCAGCATCGTCAGATCCCATGGTCGCAACATAATTTCCTACGCAGACGACACCCAACTCATCCTTCTACTCACGATGACCCCACCATCACCAGAACCAACTTCCACGGATGCTTGACAAACGTTGCTTACTGGATGAAGAACAACTGCCTGCAGCTGAACATAGACAAGAAGGAAGTACTGATCTTTGGCAACAGCGGCAACATGTGGTACGACTCCTGGTGGCCATCAAAACTAGGACCCACACCCACTCCCTCCAACCACGCAAGAAACCTCAGAATTATCTTCGACAACAAGCTCACCATGAAATCACAGAACAAAGCCATCTCCTCTGCCTGCTGCCTCACTCTGTGCATGCTATGTAAGATTTTCAAGTGGCTAACCCTAAACACGAGACACACTGTGACACAAGCCCTTATCACCAGCCAACTGGATGACGGCAAAGCCCTCTATGTAGCAATCGCCATACACCTTCTACAGAGACTTCAGACCATACAGAACGCCGCAGCCAGACTAATCCTCAGCCTTCCCCGATGAACCCACACTACACCCCACCTCAGGAAACTCCACTGGCTCCCTGTACAGAGAGATGCCAATTCAAGCTGCTGACCCACGCACACAAGGCTCTACTCAACCAAGGACCCATCTACATTAACCATCGCCTGAACATCCACCAACCATCGAGAAGACTACGCTCTGCCTCTCTTTCACTTGCCCATACTCCCCGCATCTACCAAAGCAGAAGTGGAGAACGCTTCTTCTCCCACATCGCAGTAAAGACCTGGAGCAGCCTCCCCACACACCTCCAGACCATCACCTCACTTCTAGAACTCCGAATGGCCCTGAAGACCTGGCTATTCGAATAAGCCTCTGGGGCTTACAAGTGCCTCGATATCCTATCGGGTGATTAGCCGCGCTTTATAAATCCTGATTAATTGATTGATCGCCATATGGGATGAGACCTCGATGGAGCCCCCTGCTTCTTTTATGTAGGATAAAAATAATTACCATATTTCCTATAGTAGGTGCGCAGCTGTTTCTACGCCCTACACACAATGTTTGGTTGGGGTATACAGGAATGACTGTATGAGGGTTAATATGAGAACAGGTTCGCTTTGGTGTCATGAGTGTAACTACTACATTTCGTGACCTGATATCATGATGCAAATTGTCCTTGATGCTTACACAGTGAGTAATCTTTCAATATGATGATCCCTGCATTTTCATTCATGGATGTTTACTGCATCATTTCATGCTCAGATACTACAATTTATGTCAGTTTGATTCTTGCACATAACAGATGAGTACTATTTTAGGATCAGCACAGTATGCACAGTATGCACAGACTTTATGATTCATGTCATTTTGGTCTGTTCTTATATGCACAATATATACCATATTATCCATATAAAATGATGTGGAGTCTCTTTTGTGGTGTATTTATTATGTTACTGTTGTGAGTGTGTTGTGCAAACGCTTTACACATTGCCTCAGGTGATAAGCCTGACTGTTCTATGCCAAGCTACCAGGGGGTGAGCACAGGTTATCTTTGGTGTGTAACTTACTTGCCCTGACTAGAGTGGTGGGTTCTGCCTGGCTTAGGTACATACCCTAGCCAACCAGAAACCCAATTTCTAACACTGGTAATCTTGCATTACGATTTATACCTGTTGCAAAGTCCTCCTTGTGCCCACCCCGCCCATTTGTTTGCTGACAGGTACAAGTAACTGCCTCTGACTGTCCCTGGGCTCTGCCTAACCAGACCCAGGGCCAGTGCTATGCTGAAAAGACACTTAGAATACAGTGAAAAGACATACATACACTAGGGTACGCTAAGGGTTAGGGTATCCCTACGATTGGCATGACCTGCCCTATAAGGCCTTTGTACATAATAGGGCAGGGGGATAAAAACTACCTTTAAGTCCTTAGTATATAATAGGGCATGGTGGTTTAGAGGCCAGCAGCCCTTTCTGCGTTTGCATGTGTGCACTGCTGAGGCCTGAGGTCAGTTTAAAAGCAGCCCTGTGTTGCTGGACTGCTTTTAAAATGCAAATTGTGCCCAAAATCGACTTTGATGTTTGGGGCACTTAGAGATTAATAAACTACCATGTTTTGGCATATTAGGTACCCCTGGGGTCTCCTCTAGTGCCCCAGTGGTGCTGGGTCAGGTATTTATAAGAAGGCCCCTTTTAAAATAAGTTTTATATGCCTTGGGTTTAGTGACATTGCACATTTCACTCTCCACATTGTAGTAAAGTGCTTCCCAAAATTTACTTTTGTGCTAGGACCACTGTGGAGTGAGGATCTGCAATAGGTTTACATATTCAGAACCCCTTAAGTCTCCCCTATGTATCCCAGGGGTGTTGGGTCCTGTAGATATAGGCAGGGTCCTTATAAAAGATGTTTTATAAGCCCTGATGTTGGAAAAAGTGCCCGAGTCATTTTCCCATTGCAAATTCCCAGCCACATAGGTTAACATGGCAAGATATTATTCTTTAATAATTCCCGCCAGGAGAATCCAAAAAATATAATTCAAGGACTCCCTAGAACGATATTGATAAATCCAACAATATACTATTGTTGAATTTATCCTAAAATGTACAGACAAGAAGTTTTAAGATTACTTGTCTGTAAGCCAGAATTCAGCCTTCCAGGGATCTGTCCTGAATGGTCAGAGTTAAGTGGATTAGCCAGACTGCTTTAAAGACGTGATAAGTAGCCCCTGTGGTTAAAGAGCCATTCTGGGAGGAGAGGTTTCTTCTCCATAGGAATGCCAGGGGGAGCAGATGTAAACCATAATCTTCAATATAAGGAGGAGAAATGCAGGAGAAACCAGTTTCATTTACACGCCTACTCTTTGAACCCACCCAGATGGCAGACTTAAGGAAAGAATGTGCCGAGGCCAGGGGGGAAGGAGAATATGGAGATTAGCCATCCTGTAGATTGGTTTAGACAGCTCTTGTCTCTCTGCTGGGACTTCAGCCATATTTCATTTTGGAGAAATAGGGTTTTCTGAGAGACCATTGTGCCACACTTAGGAGGAAATTGTCATGCTCTGGGGTGTTGTCCTGCACCTCATTGGACAGGAGTGCCCTCCTGTGTGACCTCAGAGAACACTGAATAAGTATCTGAGAGGGGCAGTGCCTCTAAGATCTTCTGCTTGAAACTACAGAAGAAGAAGGGTCCACGCTGGAAGTTTGATTTGCACCAACCTGGCCCTGCACTCTGACTTACTGCACCTGCTGTACAATCTGGAACTACAGCCCTGTGGACCAAACCTGCTTCAAAAGGACTAAAGAGTGGACTCCCTGCAAGATACAGGTTAACAGAGCTCACCTGGATCATCACCACCAAGAATCCCCAGCCTGGAGTACTACCAGTCAATCAATCAATCAATCAATCAGGGGAATTGTAAGCGCTCTACTCACTCGTGAGGGCCTCAAGGTGTTTGGGGAGGAGGGGTGTAAGCAGCTCTGTTCCATCAAAGAGCCAGGTCTTGAGCATCTTCCTGAAGATGTTCAGGGAGGGGGTGCGTCTGATGTTGAGCGGGAGCTTGTTCCAGGTCTTGGCTGCGATGTAGGAGAAGGTTCTTCCACCTGCTCTGGCTCTGCGGATGCGTGGAAGTTTGGCGAGGGCGAGGTCAGCGAATCTGAGGTTTCTCTTGGGTACGTGGAGGGAGATTCTCTCGTTGAGGTATTGGGGTCCGGTGTTGTGGATGCATTTGTAGGGGTGGGTGCGTATCTTGAAAGTGACTCTCTTCTCAATGGGGAGCCAGTGGAGGTTGCATAGGTGTTGGGTGGTGTGCTCGTGTCGAGGAATGTCGAGGACGAGTCTGGCTGCAGTGTTCTGTATGGTCTGGAGCTTGCGGATCAGAGACTTGTGGATCTCGGCTTAGAGGGCGTTTCAGTAGTCCAGTCTGCTGGTGATGAGCGCGTGGGTGACAGCCTTCCTGGATTCGTGGGGGATCCACTTGAAGGTCTTTCGGAGGATTCGGAGGGTGTTGAAGCAGCTGGAGGCGATGGCGTTGACCTGTCTGGTCATGGAGAGGGAGGAGTTGAGTACGATGCCGAGGTTTCTGGTGTGGTTCGTGGGGGGGGGGGCTGTCGAGTGCGGTAGGCCACCAGGTGTTGTTCCATGCCGAGGGGGCGGGTCCGAGAACGAGGATTTCCGTCTTCTACGAGTTGAGCTTCATGCACTTTCTGCTCATCCAAGATGCGACGTCCTTCATTCCTTCCTGGAAGTTGAGTCTGGTGGTGATTGGGTCCTTGGTGAGGGAGAGGATGAGCTGGGTGTCGTCGGTGTAGGATACTATGCTGAGTCCGTGCTGTCTGACGATGGTGGCGAGGGGGGCCATGTAGATGTTGAAGAGCGTGGGGCTGAGCGATGATCCTTGGTGCACTCCGCAGTTGATTTCCGTGGGTTTGGATAGGAAGGGTGGTAGTCTGATTCTTTGGGTTCTGCCGGTGAGGAACGAGTGGATCCAGTCGAGGGCGGTTCCTTGTATTCCGGCGTTGTGGAGTCTGGCGGTGAGTGTGCGGTGGGAGGCTGTGTCGAATGCTGCAGAGAGGTCGAGTAGGATCAGGATCAGGGCTGCGGTGTGTCCTTGGTCAAGGAGGGTGCAGATGTTGTCTGTGGCGGCGAGTAGGGCGGTTTTGGTGCTGTGGTTGCTGCGGAACCTGGATTGGGAGGGGTCGAGGATGGAGTTTTCTTCAATGAATTTGGTTAGTTGTGCATTGACGGTCTTCTCTGACTTTGGCCGCAAAGGGGAGGAGGGAGATGGGTCGGTAGTTTTTGAGGTCGGTGGGGTCTGCTGATGGCTTTTTGAGCAGGGGTCTGACTTCTGCGCGTTTCCAGTCGTTGAGAAAGGTTCCGGTCTGGAAGGTGGTGTTGATGGCGTGTCGTAGTTCTGGAGCGATGGCGGCTCTGTGGAAAATGTGCGGGGGCTGGGGTCCGTGGGGGCCCCTGAGTGGATGCCTTTCACGGTCGATGTGGTGTCTTCGGTGGTAACTGGGGTCCAGGAGGAGATGGTGGGCTGGATGGCGTTGCTGGAGCAGGAAGTGGATTCGGAGTTTGGTGTCCGGCCGTTGAAGTTGTCGTAGAGTGCCTTGATTTTCAGATGGAAGTAGGATCCGAGCTTGTCGCAGAGGTCCTGGGAAGGGGTGATGTCCGTGGTTTCACTGGGGGACTTGATGAATTCCTGGATGACGCTGTAGAGTTGCTTGGAGTTGCCGGCGTTGGCGAGGATCTTGTTTTGGATGAAGGTCCTTTTGGTGGATCTGATGCGTTGGTGGTATTCCGTCATGGCGTTTTTGTAGGTGGTGTGGTCTTCTGGCATTTTGCTGTTTCTCCAGTTCTTCTCAAGACTTCTGCAGGTGCGTCTGGATTCTTGGAGGTGAACCAGGTGGCTTTCCTTGGGCGTTGTCTGTCGGGGTTGCGTAGTGGTGCAAGCTTGTCTGCGCAGCTGGAGATCCATATGTGGAGTCCTTTGGCTGCGAGGTTGGCATCGGTCGACGTGGTGGGGGCGTCGCGGTTGAGGGTGGAGTTGAGTTGTTCTTCTGTGACTTTGCTCCAATTCCTTCATGGGGGGCGCGGTGCAGGTTTGGGCGGCGTGGGTTTGTCGACATGGAAGTGTACGCAGTGGTGGTCTGTCCAAGGGGGTTGCGTGGTGTGGCTGAAGTGGATGTTGTAACCTCCTTCGAAGATGGGGTCGAGGGTGTGTCCTGCCTTGTGGGTGGGCGTGGTGACGAGCTGTTTCAATCCGATGTTGGCGAGGTTGTCCAGGAGGGCGGTGGAGTTGGGGTCGCTGGGGTTGTCGAGGTGGAAGTTCAGGTCTCCGATGAGTATGTAGTCCATGGAGGCTACGGCTTGGGGTGCAATGAGGTCGGCGATGGTAGTGGCGAACAAAGCACAGGGTCTGGGGGGTCTGTAGGCGAGGGTGCTGTGGAGTGAGGTTCTGGGGCTGGTCTGAATCTGGAAGTGGAGGTGTTCGGTGGTGAGGAAGGAGTCCTTCGTGGTGGAGGTGGAGAGTCGGAGGGAGCTCTTGTGTACGATGGCGAGTCCTCCTCCTGGGCGGTTGGGGCGGTCCTCCCTCTGGATCTTGTATCTGTCGGGGATGGCGATGTCGGGCGCGTAGGAGGCGTTGGTCCAGGTTTCCGTAAAGAAGGCGACGTCTGCGAGAGGGTGTCGAGGAGGTCCCAGATCCCTACGGCATGTCTGTGCAGGGAGTGCACGTTGAGGAGGATGCACTTCAGGGCTTCGATGTTGTTGACGTTTGGTGTGGGGGCCGTGGGGGTGCGGTCGGCAGTGAAGGATTGGCGGCACTGACAGCAGGAGAACTGGCCGTGGGTGGTGTTCGGCGTCGATCGCTGGCAGTTGTTGTTCCTTCCGGGGTTGAGTTCGAGGAGGGCAGCGGAGTTGTAGCGGTGGGAGGTCGTAGATCCAGGGTTCCTGGCGCTGGTCGCGGTTGGGTCGCGGACGGGCGCAGACGGGCTTGCCTTCGGTGCGCCAGTGGCCGCCATTAAGTAGGGGAGGGAAGCGCAGCTGAGAGGCGGGAGCGGGAACCGGCAGGGGGGGAGGGGCCGCGGGGGCAGCAGCGGCAGGAAAGGGCACGGAGAGCAACGTGCACAGAAGATAGAAAAACTGCAACATTTACACACAGGCACAGGTACAATAACAAGACAGGCACAATAAAAGTACAGTGCAGAGGGTAGAAGGAAGACAGAAAAATGGCACAAAGACAGAGACAGACAGCAGCGGCCAGCAGAAGAGCAAGGCTCTCCCACTGGACCACAAGGGGTGAGGCACAGGCAGGAGCCTGCGGGTGGAGGAGGGCCTCAAACACCTACCTGCACTGGGGCAGCGGCAGCAGCACTACCGCGGAGCTGCTGGGGGAGAGAGTAGGTCTCTGACCAGGAGGTTAGGGGTCCAGCTAGGTCATCCCGGCAGCGGCCGCCATTAAGTAGGGTTGGGGAGGGAAGCGCAGCTGGGAGGCGGGAGCGGGAACCCGGCGGGGGGGGAGGGGCCGCGGGGGCAGTAGCGGCGGGAAAGGGCATGGAGTTCAACGTGCTCAGAAGACAGAAAAACGGCTAAATTTACACACAGGCACAGGTACAATAACAAGACAGGCACAATAAAAATACAGTGAAGAGGCTAGAAGGAAGACAGAAAAACGGGCACAGAAAGTCAGAAAAACGGCACAAAGACAGAGACAGACAGCAGCAGCCAGTAGAAGAGCAAGGCTCTCCCACTGGGCCACCAGGGATGAGGCGCAGGCAGGAGCCTGCGGGTGGAGGAGGGCCTCGAACACCTACCGGCACCGGGGCAGCGGCAGTAGCACTACCACGGAGCTGCTGGGGGGGAGACAGGTCTCTGACCAGGGGGTCAGGGGTTTAGCTCGGTCATCCCAGCAGCGGCCGCCATTAAGTAGGGGAGGCGGGAGGGAAGCGCAGCTGGTAGGCAGGAGCGGGAACCGGCGGGGGGGAGGGGCTGCGGGGGCAGCAGCGGCGGGAAAGGGCACGGAGAGCAACGGGCGCAGAAGACAGAAAAACTGCTAAATTTACACACAGGCACAATAACAAGACAGGCACAATGAAGATACAGTGAAGAGGCTAGAACGAAGACAGAAAAACGGGCACAGAAAGACAGAAAAACGGCACAAAGACAGAGACAGACAGCAGCGGCCAGCAGAAGAGCAAGGCTCTCCCACTGGATCACCAGGGATGAGGCGCAGTCAGGAGCCTGCGGGTGGAGGAGGGCCTCGAACACCTACCTGCACGGGGGCAGCGGCAGCAGCACTACCGCAGAGCTGCTGGGGGAGAGAGCAGGTCTCTGACCAGGAGGTCAGGGGTCTAGCCAGTGGATTTGTAAAGGTTTTGTCCAAGTGGATTGTGGGAATTGAAGTCCCAAACTTTCAAGGACCATCTTGGAGCTTCCAGACCCTTGGAGTAAGTTTTGGACACTTGGCGACCCTCAAAGGAACTTCAGGAAGAAGTTCCAGAAGTTTGAAAAAGTTTGGAGCAACTTTGGAAAAAAGCTCCATAAGTGGACCGACTCAACCTGGCCAGCCAAGCCGGCGACCCTTAACTTCAAGCCGGCCTGCCATTCAGGTTCGTCCCACTGAAAAGCTCTGGAGGTCCGACTTTCAGAGTTTGACCGGGAGTTGGTGGAAACCCAAGCCGGCGAACCCTCACCGAATCTGGCCTGGTGGAGAGCATCGAGGGACCCTGCAAGGAAAAGCTCTGTAAAAGTTTCTAAGTCTGAATGTAGAAAAGGTGACCATGACGAAACGCGAGAGTCAAGTCAAGGTGCCCACCTTCAACCGTGAGCCAGCCTGGCTCTCTGTCAGACTTCCACAAATTTGACATGGAGCTCATTGCAAGGCAAGCCAGCGTACCCTCACCGAATCCAGACTGGCTGAGAGTTTCGAGGGACCACGGGAAGAAAAGCTCTAGAAAAGTTTCTAAGTCAGAAGGTAAAAACTTTGACCGAGACCTACCCCGAGGGGTAGCTGCATAGGACTCCATTGCGGTCGGGCTGAAACTTTGACTTTGTCCTGGTCTAGTGCGACCACATGTTCCAATAGGCGCTATAGCTTTCAATGTACTATATAGTGCTACATCTTTAAAAATTCCCAGCTCCGGTTCCCTGCATTGGATTGGTTTTTTTGGTGTCATTTTAAAGATAAAATTATTTCCTATTTTTATAAATTGGTGTTGGATTTTTATTATGTGCTGAGTCTTAATTATTTACTGAATTGATGTTTTTAAATGTTTACATACCTGTCTTTGAAATTAAGCCTGCCTGCTCGCAGTCAAGCTACCAAGTGTTGAGCATGGGAATCCTTTTCTACGACCTATTCTGAGCCCTATATTGTGTTAATGGCCCTATTGCCAGTGGTAGATGCATTTTTACCTCTACTAATAACCCACTTTCCAACAACCCCCAACAAGATTTTGCTATGAGGCATGCATAATGGGTAATCACTGTAAATATGTGTTACTTTCGTTATTTGAAATTGCCAAAATTAAACCAGTGTAATTAAAATTTCACCCAGGCCTGTTCAGAATGACCATATCGAGTATTGAAAGACCTTTTTCACTCATTCCTCTTGCATATTCTTACTAGGTTGTATGCCCCTTGTTGACAAAGGTTTGTGAATGTCTTTGCTTTTTGAGCTGATTGAGAAGAGCTGTGATAAGGGGAGAGGATATTAGTTCTGAATGGGGATTGTTATCAATAGTCAATACAAGGTCTGTATTCACTGTTTGTTTTTGCTAAGAAAAAGATAGATGCTCCGGCTAGTGAACTGAAGTGTTGGATAAACTCTTTATCCAGATTTTCTTTCAAATACTGTTATAGAATTTCATCTTTCCCACTGGGCTCATCCAATTCCATTCCTCATTCCAAACGTGTGAAAAAATGCCTGGTGGGTAATCATTTTCATGAAATCTTTCTGGACAACTGTCTCTCTTTCTCTCCTGAAATTCTGCTCTAGTCCGTACTGGAAGAGGCATATAAGATCACTCTCCAGTCATACTGAGATTAAATCTGGGCAATGTATCATGCCAATAAAAAAGTGGGGGAAGAGCTTTACCAAATGCAAGCTCCTAGATGAGAAATTCTCTCTCAGATCCCACACCAAAATATTTCTCGAGGTAAACATTATCGTCAGTACAAACCATGTGGGCCAGGGGAAAGCCATGCTTGAGAGGCTCCCGCTGTTCCCAGAGAGCGATCCAAAGATCAAGACAAGTTCATCTAAAAATGTGGAGTGCACCACAGATACCATATTGTGTGCCAAGTATTCTTTATTTTCACAAAAGTGCTACTTTTGTGAATAATAAAGAATACTTAACACCTAATTGGTTGGAATGGATTAACTTACAGTGAAAATTGGTATCTGTGGTGCACTCCACATTTTTGGATGTAGATGGAAAACAATGGCAAACAGTCCATATTGAAAACCACAATCCTATGACTAACCCACTATTACCAGAGGCACCCTATACCGCCGCTGCCTCTTGAAGCACAAATAGCACAATTATGAGTTCGGAGCGAAAGCAGGTTGACTATTTGCAGCACAACTGAAACAGAGAGAGAGAGACCGATTTCACAGTAAATGGCCAGAGTTTTTCTGTTTACAATCTCGAAATTACAAAATCTTTTGCTACTTTTATCAGATTCCTTTTCTATCCAGAGAGTCACTAGATAAGGCTACCCTCTGCCCCCCCTCCCCTTCTCTTTCTGCATGCCAGTGGCCATCTACCATTTCACAGATATCAGGGGAATGCTCCCATGGCTGGCTGAACCCAAGGCATTTTTGTATGCCGACAATATCTGGATTACACTTTCTGATCCAGAAGCCTCGATTGCTTGCCTAATATCCTCAAATGAGGCATCTGTAGTATTACAGAGTGAATAGGGAAACACCTGAGGCTCTGGCAATGAATAGATGCACTGCCAGGGCATAGTTAGAAAGGGGTGCTGAGTAATCTCAAATACCTAGGTGTTCTCATTAATAGGGGGTTTGAACACATGGGTAAGGACAACCTTTACCTTCTGATCACAAAATCATAATTCATTCATGTGGTCTGGTGCCCTCACCAATTCTCCATACGGGGTAGTGTCTAGATAATAAAAATCCTAGATAGCCCACCTTAGAACTACTTCTGTGGATGCTCACCACTTACTGTACCACATGAATTACTCTTGTTTATTGATTGGGAAATGAAATCCTTTGTTTGGACTAACAAACAGTCATGCCTCAGGTCCTTAAAGTTCATGTTGATGCCACGTCCAACAGCTTTAGGTTGCCTGACATTGAATCATATTGTTAAGCTCACAACTCTCACATTTGATGTGTATAAACCCTCAATCAGAACACGCTCCCCTTTGATCCACTATTGATTGGAAGTACCATGAAACTGGAAGGCTTGGATGTACCGTACTGCTTGAAAATTCTCTCTTCATCTTTGGATAACCCAATTATTCAGGCTTTGTTGGCATCATGGTTTATGGTCCTCATGAACCTGAAGATTATTCAACTTCATGAATTGGCCACTTTAAGGGAAAATTATGAAAGTACTGAGAAATAGTGGAAAAAATTATTATTATTTTATGAAGGTCCAGGCAAGGAAGGTCAAGTGGAAGGGAGCTTTGAAATCAGTTGTGCCTCTGTTATCTAAAGTAACTCTTGAACATATAATCTTGCTCATAATGGGCCTCTATCTTCTTGCCTTTATGTAGCAGTAACTGAGGTTATTCAATAATTGTGACAAACTTTGCACAGTCAGCAATTTAAAAGGCAGCCATCGTGTTGATTGTTCCTGCTAATATTTTTCCAAATGTATATTACAGTGTCTCGAAGAAGTGGTGGAGGAACAATAGTTGATTACTTTGTAGCAGGCTGGCTTTGGGATAAGGCTTAGCATGCTGCATCAAATATTTGCTCTTTGGACTGTTGTGTGGAGGAAGAAGCAGATGTGCAATCTATAAGCCTGCTTCGTCAACTTCTGCCCTGCATTTGATAGGCTGGCTTGCATAGTCTGTGGGAGAAGCTCAAAGAGATAGGATTCTTGGACATATTAATATGCCTGTTAAAATGCTTGCATTCTTCCACATGGGCTAAAGTTCAGCTTGGTAATAGATGAAAATGCCCAATGAAATCTCAGTTAAAAACAGTCTCAACACAAGAATGTGGGCCAGATGTACAATGTATTTTTAAGGCTGCAAAGCATTGGAAAATTACAAGCTCCCAAGTTGGAGTAGTAAGCTGTTAGCAAAAGGATAGGGCCCTTTGGGACCCTTTCCCCTTTGTTAATGTTAAAAATAGTTTGTTGGAGAGCAGGCAGTGGCCAGAGGACCACTGCCAACTCTCAACAACCCTTCAAAAAAAGGAATAATTGTTTTTAAATGCTGCACTATTTCCTTTAAGGAAAATAGAATACATTGTTAAAAAATAAGTTTATTTAAAGGCAGTCACAGGCATGGTGAACTGCTGATCCTTGAAGGCCATCATCGCTCTGATGGGCACCAATCAATGTGAGTCTTACTGTGCAAACGACCTCATCAATATTCATTCAAGAGAAGCAATACCCTAACCATGCACTGACACTTTTGTGTACCCAGCAGCTATTTACTCTTGGTTCCTGTACTACAAAGTATTTGATATTCAGACAGTGCGGTATTGGTGATATAATGACAGCAGCATGACTGGTGTTCCTTCCCTTGGCACTCAACTTTGCTTCAATGGTAGATTTGTGTTTGGCTGCTTTTGAGTTTGTGTATGGATCTTTGCTTGCTATGGCCCTTCCATGCTTAGCCATGTGACTGGACAGAGTGGTCACTGTCGCTGGGATTCCCTCTCCTCAAACAAATTTAAACCCTCTTTATATCTTGTCTACTCCAGGCTTCCAGTTAACCTGTAGAGAGACTAAATGCCTCTTCCTGTGCCATCTTCCCTGCCGAGGCCTGGAAGGGCAGAATCCTTGCACTTCTCACCTCTAGCCTTTCTCCTCACACCTGCCTCCATATCCCACTTTATGCACTCTAATGTCTCCTTGATTCAGGACTAATATTTTACCCTCTTCTTGTTGAGTTCTCCAGGGCACATGTGTGGGCTTAGCTTCGCTGCCTCTGGATCAGCCAATTAGTGCTTAGACACACTGTGAGAAAGTGGGTTATTATTTGAGGTGGATAGGAGTCCACTACAAGTAATAATGTCACTATCTTGTAAGGTCCAGTAAAGGTTTCAGTAATTTAAACCTGAGCTCAACACCAAGTAGCAATGACACAGAGTTAAGAAAATATGTAAAGCATTTAGAAGTACCAAAACAGTTAAAAGGTAAAAACACAACACAACAAAAAATCTCACTCCAATTTAGAATATCAAGAATAAATTAATTAACAAAATGACACCAAAACATTGGCATTTCAATAAGGCGAACTGGACAGACCCCCCCAGGATTTTGCGGCTTTGGGTTGCAAATTTCACTGCAAAAAAAAGCAAAATTTGCAGCCCAAAACCTAAAAATTTGCGGTACTATTGCAGTGGGCCAATAAATGTGCCCGCCACAAGAATACTGAAGGCCTATGCTATGTCACTGCTGGGGACTGTGCTATATCACAGTCTGTAATGTTGAAGAGTCTCAAGCAGCACATCACCTGGAACTGGAGGCTGTCTGATGCCAACAAGAGTAGATCAATATGAAACCTACTCTTTTTGGCATCAGACAACCTGTGCGTGGAGGGCAGCAGGGGTCTGCAGATTCTGCAGGGGGCACACAAATGTGTGTGGTAGGCTGCAGTCTTATCGCGCAGGAGGGGGTGATTAGCATTTCAAAGGCAGGCGACAGAGAAATTAAACACCCCTGCTGCATGCTGGACTGTTGCTTACCCTCCCTTTACTGGCTCAGTGGCAGCACAGAGTCAGTAAAGAGAGGGTGAACAGCAGTTTTTAAAAACATATTTTGCGGACACTTTTGTAAAAAGCTAGGGATTTTTACAAAAGTGCAGATTTGTGATTTTTTTGCAAATTGTAAAATCCTGGGGTGTCTGACTAGAGATATGAATTTTTAAAGTTTTAAGTAAAAACAGCACCAGAAAGTGTAACGTGCCAATGGTAGGCTGTGTTTATGAACAAAAAAAAGAAAACCTAGTAAAATGGAAAACTAGCGATGGACAAACCCTCCACAATGAGAGAAAAACTCTGTTTGCCTTAGAAATCCCTCACCCACCAGGGTTGCCCCTTGGTGGCATGCTTCATCATTGGGGTTCTTCCCGATCTGCTGCGGATCGAGGTGTGCTGCGACCAGACGAAACACGCGGGAGCACTTTTTAGTTTTGTCTATGATGAAGACGGTGGTGTGGGAGGGGAGTGGAGTGAAGGTGCTATACAGGTTTAAAAATACCTGACTAGGTGTTAGGTGGAATACATTTGACCACAGCCAAGGGTCCATGACCACAGGAACAGCACTTGGGGGTCAGGGATCAATCCAGAAGAAGCCACCACCAGAATCCAGGGCAGGTCCAGTTGCAACTGGTCAATTGGGCTCTTAAGGAAGAAGCTTGATGTGGCCCTGTTGCATAACAGAATTTCAGCCAACTGACTGGTGGAGTACACCTCTTTCTCCTGAGTGCAAGTGGGAGCAACCCCACCATGGTTTGTGCCAAGCCCGGCCTCAAAATTAGGATGGTTATGCATGGGCCTAGCTTCCCCACCAAGTAAAAAATCCTAGCTCTAGCTAGAGAAATGTCAACCAAAAGGCATCCTGTCCTTGGGGAGAGAGGAATTTCCTTCAAAGAGATCTATGATGCCTTGTGGTCAAAGCCAGAGATCCCTGGAAGCTGCAAAGCAGATCCACATGCTTTCGACCAAGACCATCACCATCGGGGCATGGAATGTGAGGACCATGCACGAGACAAGCAAGGCAACCCCAGTGGCAGCGGAGATGAAAATCTACCTTGCCCTGCTTGGCATCAGTGAGACCAGACAAACACAGTCTGGACAGAAAAGACTGGTTACTTAAGGAATGCTGATATATTCTAGGCATAAGAAAGAGAACGCTCCACACACTTAGAGAGTAGCACTGATGCTATCGCCAGCAGCCAACAAAGCTCTGATTGGATGAGAAGCCCACGGTCCCAAAATTATCAGTTACCTTCCACACAATTTTTTTTTATCCATTGCTATGCACCTACAAATGACAGCGAAGAAGAAGAAAAAGAACAGATTTACAACAGACTCCAGTCTATCCTGGAGAAATGCCCTGAAAGTGAAATCACCATACTAATGGGACACCTCAATGCTAAGATTGCAAGCAACAACACCGGGTACGGAGACGTCATGGGCAACTGTGGCCTTGGCGATATGAACGAGGATGGAGAAAGGCCCTTAGATCTCTGTGCTCTGAACAGTCAGGAGATAGGCAGCAGTGTATTCCAACACAAAAGAATACTTAAGGCAACGTGGGTGCCACCAGACCATTCAAAAGAGAATCACATTGACCATGTCTGAATTGTCAAGAAGTTATGGAAGCCCTTTCAGGATGTGTGAGTGATGAGAGGAGTGCACGTAGTATCGAACTATCACTTTGTCATGGGCAGGCTAAAGCTGAAGAAAGAAAGCATGGATGGAACCGGCAAACCGATGCCAACAATATAACACAGCCTTCTTAAAAGATGCACAGAAACAGAGGGAATACTCACTCAGTCACTCTCAGCAACATGTTTCAAGTCCTGCAAGAACTCGAGAATGATTAAGAGCCAGTAGAGAATCAGTGGAATAAGATTAAAGAAACAGTGACATCAACATGCCAGGAGGTACTGGTCCCAAGAAACACCAGCATAAAGAATGGAACTCCACCAAGACTCTCTGCTAGGCCTGGGCGGAGTTTCCGGAGTTCTGCTACACGGAACTCCGTGAAGTGCCAAACAAACTCCACCTCGCTCCGCAGAATTCCGCAAATGACATAGTGAGGTAAGTCACCTTGCTCGTGCTGAGTTTTAGAGCCGGGAGTTTGTCAGGTGCTGTAAAATCAGCGCAAACGGCACCACGTGCAGCGCAAGAGGGCACCGTTTCTTTCTACCGCTCGAGTAGATGTTCTACTCGAGCAGCACCTTCCTCAATGCGAGCAGCAGATTTATCAGTGCAAGCAGTAGCGATCTGCCGTGACCAACCGAGTTTATAAATCTCTCCGGGAGGTGGTCTAGTATATGATTTTCCTCGCCCACACTCTCCAACTTAACGTTGGCGAGCTGCGCCAGAGGAAAAACTCTGCTCCTCATCACTTCACAGAGTTTTTAAGAACTCCACGCAATACGTAGAGCGCGGAGTGGGCAACACTTTGCAAACTCCGTGAGCGGAGCGGAATTTTACACCCAGGCCTACTCTCTGCAAAATCCAAGAGAGAAAGGGAAAGAAAGCTGCAGTCAACATCAACCTTACAAGAGAAGAAAAAGTGAAAGATCGGGACGAGTACACCAAAACCAACAAGGGAGCAAAGAGAAACTTAAGAGCAGACAAGCAAAGATTCATCAATGGTCTTGCCACAAAGGCCCAGAAAGCAGCAAGCCATGGAAGCTTGAAAGAACTCTGTGAGGAAACTCTCTGGCACAGCAAGCCAGAAAGACCTGTTAAAGACAAAGCTGGGAAGATAATCATGAGTAAAGAAGGCCAACAATGAAGATGTGTGGAACACTTTGAAGTGCTGCTGAACCATCTCATGCCGCAGTCTCCACTAGACATACAGCCAGCCGACAAGGTCTTGCCAATTGACTGAGGCAGACCAACCAAGGAAGAAATACAGCAGGCCATCAAACATCCATGAAATGGGAAGGCAGCAGGACCTGACAACATTCTATGGAGGCACTGAAGGCAGACATTGAAACATAAGTAGGCATGCTCTATCCCATGTTTGGAAGGATTTGGGGAGAGGAAAGGGTGTTGTCAGACTGAAAGGAGTGCTGCCTCATCAAGATCCCCAAGAAAGGTGACCTAAGTAACTGTGCAAACTACTGAGGGATAATCCTGAACAGAATGAAGCAACAACTCAACACTCAGTTGTGAGACCAGCAAGATAGACCAAGCACAGACCAGCTTGCAACACCATGCATCATCAATGAGCAGTTGATGGAATGGAACTCCCTCCTCTATGTCAACTAAAACAACTATGAGAAGGCATTCAACAGCGTTGACAGAGAGAACACAAGTACCTTAAATACTGGTTGTGAAGAGATGCAGAGTCCCATGTCGAGGATGTGTCGCACAGTAGAGGTGATGTGAAGCCCAGGCAAAGAGATGCATCTTGGAGCAAGAGTTCCAAGGAGCTGCGAATGGACGAGGCGATGTCCTTAAGTGGAGTGGTGTCATGTAGTGGCGGTTCCAGTGAGCTGCGTTGGGCGGGCAATGTCCTTGCATGGAGATGCATCGGCTCCGATGGTCTGCGATGGGTGATGCGACGCCTTTGCGTTGGGGAAGTCTGCCCAGCAGGAGGGATGTGTCAGTGCAGCAGAGGTGATGAGTGGGTTCCGAGGTTGATGCGTCGAGCAGCAAAGGCTGTGTGCCACTTCTGCAGGAGATGCACTATGGAGGAGATTCATTGGTTCTACTGGATCCACAGATGGGCTGGCAGAACATCTCCAAGCCCACATCCAAGGGTCCAGAACTGGGATGGCACAACTTGGGAGGGCAGGGCCCTTGGATGGTAGAGTCCAGATGTTGGGTTCAAGACTTTTGGCAGCCAATTTTGTCCCTGAGGCTTCTGAGGAGGAGGCCAGCCAATTAGCCCTTGGAGTCACTCTGGGGTCCTGGGTTCAGAGATGCAGGTTCAGTCCTTCAGAGCAGAAGTCCAGCAGAGTGGCAGTCCTTTCAACAGCACAGCAGTCCTTCTTCTTGACCACAGGTCCAGGATTATACTGAAGAGTTGGGTATCCAATATTTATACATGGTGCCCACTTTGAAGTGGAGGAAGCTTCTAAAGGTTTCCATCCCCGGAGGTGTGAGGCATCCCCTTGCCCCTGGTCCTGGCCCCAGCTTGTCTAGGGTCATAAAAGACTAGTAACAAACTCTTTGCGAGAGTGCTCAGGCAGAGCCTTTGTGATGTGCAAGTGTGGTAAACGACAGCTTTCCAACTCGTTAACTCAGTGTCTCATCCAGCAAACACCTATCTTCCTTTGTCTCACTGTCTGGGAGCAATACACAAAGACCAACTGCCAGCCACAACTAGTCGGGAAAGTCAGAACCAGGCTCCAGACACCAAATGGTTAGGACATTTTCAGGATTGTGAATAAAAATCTGTCTTTATTATTAAAGAGGTCTTTTAATTACAATTGTTTAGACACCAGGCTCGACTTGTCTACCTTCTCCTAATTGCAAATTACACCTTATTAAATGTAATAAGGTAAGTCCAATGTTGTCCTATGTGATAGGCAGGCCTTGCAGTAGTGAAAAACTAATTTGAGTGTTTCGCTACCAGGGCATGTCCAACTTTTCAAAAACACTGCACACTTCCCTCTGGGCTCTTCAGGGCCTACCCTAAGGGTGACTTATATGTATTCAAATAGAAGGTTTGGGCTGGCAAAGGTTTATTTTGCCAGGTCAAAATTACAGTTTAAAACTGTACACACAGGCTGCAATAGCAGGCCTGAGATAGGTTTAAAGGGGTACATAAGTTGGTGGCACAATAAGAGCTGCAGGCCCACATTAGCATTTTCTTTACAGGCCCTGGGCACATGTAGTACCATTATACTAGGGACTTGAAGGTAAATTAAGTACCCAATTGGGGGATTCTTCTATGTTTAGAGGTGAGAGCACTAGTACCTTAGCACTGGTTAGCGGTGGTAAAGTGTACAGAGTACTAAAAGCCAACAGAAAGGGTTTTCATCAACATTTTTATTCATCTAGAGTGGTTCAATAACAAGTATGTGAGAAACAGGTGAATCAACATTTTATATTGTTTGGTTTACTAATCAATGATATGTGAAATTTTGAATTAATTTGATTTTTATTTGATCTTGTTACTTTTTAGATTAGTGTTGACGTTCCCCTGTAGAAGGACCGGGGTGGTCCGAAATGCATTGGTGCTATAATTGTACAGGGACTAAATGACAAACCAATTTAATAATTGGATACAAATGAATTGATGGACATAATTCAAAGAGGACAAACCGTAGTAACAGCAGAACAATTGTAATTGCACTGTACAGCAAGTAGATACTATTCAGTGTGATTTTTAGGTTGGACAACACACCTAAGTAGCACGGAGAAATAAAAAAAATTTCACCATGAGATCAAAACTGTAAAGGTGTGCAAATATAAGGCTCTAAACCTTTGTAATTTTGGGCATCATATCACGAAATGTCCGAAGTTACATGAATTACACCAGCGTGATTGAAATTTCTCCCAGGACTTCTCATAAGCCTTCGCTGTCTTTATGACCTCCTCCAGTGTGGGGTTGCCTTGTACCTATAGTCTTCTACTTATAGTGTTGATCATGAGATGGTTTCTTAACATTTCATCATTGGATGTTCCAAAGTTACATGTAGTAGACACGCTTCTAAGCGCAGTCATAAAAATTATCCAAAGTTAACTTGAATAGTGTGGCTATATTTTTTGTCCCATCACGGCCCACAGGACCAAAAACAAAATGGCACTCACACTGGTCCTTTCAAGCTGGCCCCTGGCACTGCCAGACTGCCGCAAAGGCAAATCCAACAATGGAGCTGACTTGGCCCTAGGCCAATCGCGAAAGAGCAGAGGTTAGATACAGCAGGCTGTTCGTCCTGATAAATGTTTTTTCAGTGGACTTAGTATCTGAAATGGAAGTCAGAATCTTCCAGTGGGACAAGGCCCAAGGTGTGACCAACGAGGGCCCCTTAAGGTCCGACCATGACAAAAATGGGTTAATCTTTCACTCGTTCCTTGCCACCTGACCTTCTATTCACATAGGAAATAAAACAGGACACTAATCAAGACGGAGAAACCCTCAACATTAAGTCTTTCGTTTTTAAGTAAACAAAGATGAGATTGAAAGGGGAATCTTCATTATTAACCTTCTTATAATAAGCTCCTTTGCTATCCCTGATGCAATCCAATGCTAGTGCTCCTTTGTATGCGAAGGGATCCACCCAACAGCCCATAGCATTATGTGAAAGGGAAATACTCCTCTAAACTGATCCAAGATGTGACTGATAAACTGTTAAGCCAATGATTGAAAGAGACTGATTAAATAAGTCAACGGTTGTAAAGGGCAGACCCAACTCCAGCAAGAGGAAGTCAAGAATCTCTTTACATATTCCAGGTAAAACAGCAAATTAAACTCAGCAGTAAGGTATATTGATAGGAAAATGAGACTGATGCAGAGAACCAGGGAAAAATGGCCATTAACTCAGTCTGGGTAATGAGAACTATGAGGCTGCATTAAAGGCTTTATGGCCAGTCCCTTGCTGGTTTATGGCCACTTGACTGCAGGAGTGCACATTCATCCTTATCTGCATCTTTAAAGGGGAAAGTGCTTCTAAAGCTGCCCTGCTCAGCACACCTTCCATGATGCAGCTTCCCCCTCCCCGTCTTCATGTAAACTGATACAGGCTCCTCACAGGAATGCCTGCACAGCCCATGCGCAGAGCGTGCTGGGCTGCAGACGCCATTTACTGCCACGGATGCTCAAGCAATCCAAGCTACTCCTGCAGTGACCTGTGTGTGATCTGCTGGTCGCAGGTCTGAAAATGCAAAGAGATGACGAAGCCCATGAGTCTCCAAGGTGGTTACAGGAGGACCAGATCTGCTGCAGATTTTCAGGAAACAGCATACGATAACTTTATGCTCCATGGATCTAATTAGAATTCCTTTACAAAGTCCCTGGACATCCTCAGAACTATCCCTGCTGGACTTTTCATTTGATAGCAGTAATGTAGGAATTCATTATTCCAAAGTTAACGAAAGACTGCCTTTGAAGCATGTAGTCTTAAAATGTCATAACATGTCTGTCAAGTATAGATGTTGCAGCCTGTTACCCTTGTTCACTAAATTTAGAACCATGTATGTGTGTAATATTATAAAAGATGGGGTTCATACTGTATTTATTCATCCAAAAGTCAAACTAACATGTAACTTACTGTGATGTGTTACAGATTAATTAAGCCTAGTATTAAAAAAGGCAACTGGATGATGATAATTATTACAAAGCCAATCCAAAGATGGTAGCTATAGAAACAACTGTGCATCAGTAGATCTCTACAGTGGACGTTTACGCTAATTTTTTGTCAGAAAGCAGCGAGAACCGTAATTTACTGAACATTTCAACAGCATGCACCTGTCATGAACTTCTGTATAGAAATCACAACAACGTGAGTGGTTTTGTGAATTCCAAATGGGTGGTTCTATCTGAGTCTAAATTAGTTTGCCGGACCCACTTCAAAACAGAGTGAACCCACCTCTCAACCATAATTGGGTAAAAAAAGAGAACGATGGACATTCTGTGGAATAATATGTTCACAATTTGCCAAAAAATCTTCTAAATATGATCTAGGACAATATTTAAAAATAAAAACAGAAAATCGTTGGTAATACCTGTTATTTTGGCTTTTGTAAAGTGAAAATGCTTTTTCCAAATGTTGCTATCACACACACACACATACACACACACACACACGCACGCACACACATATGCACACACACACGCACACACACTTTAGGGCATGTACAGCAGCATTAAAACTTTCCTTACTTAAAAAAACATTATCCCATAGCCACCAATAGTGCTCTCTCCCTTACACGCACAATAAATACAGTAGTTGCAGCATCAGTAGGCTTCATTGAGTGCGTGTTTGTGTAATGTTGTGTGTGTAGTGTATATTAGGGTATGATGAGAATGTGGTGGTGTCTGGTGTGTTTTGGTTTACAATTAGATTTGGGTTCCAAACCAAGTTCCATCACTGTCAGTGTCAAATTGCACCTGGGTCCTGTTCTGCAGCTACCTTTGACTATCATTGCCACTTTTTAGGTTTCGCCTAAACAGCTCTTGCGCTGTGTTTGTGAAATCTCTTGTATTAAATATATCTTAAAAGGGTTTTACATACCACCCCCTTGATTTCCTTGCTTTTCATTGGTTCCTGGGCTTGCCACTTACTTTTCCTACATTTCTATTGGCTGTAGCAGAGTTTCCTGCATTTAACAATGCTTGTTCCTGTGTTGCTTCTGTGTGCTTCTCTTATCAGTTTCCCGTCACCGAAGTACTGTTTGCATCCGCTTAACAGTTTGTTGTTCTTTGTGTCCTATGTGCAATGGCCGCCACTGACCCTTTCTGCTTCTCCACTTCCCCTCCTCCCCCCCTCCCTTCATCCAGTTCTATCTCCGAATTAGCATCGACAGGCAGGCACGAGGCACGCACTCTGAATAAATATGGTCCAGGGGAAGTGCCTTCGCATCCAGTGACAAATAATAGCAGCTGATCTGCCAAAAAACGGACATCCATGCACCTAACAAAGTACTTTGGGGGCTGTTGGTAACTTTCCGGGCTCTTGGGTGTCTCCCTCCGTGTGTTTCTGTTGGGAGCTTGTTTATTTTATTTTCCCGATCATTGCTTTTCTATGATGGATGGTGCATTTTCACTTTTCCTTAATGCACATACCACAATGGTCCTTCTTCTAGGTCTAAAGCAGCTGTTACTGAGGAAGTATTCTGTACATTGCTGCTGCTTGTAAATGCAAAGAGTTTTCAAGCAGTGTTGTGTCTGCGGGTCGAAGGGCGCTGAGCATGCTTCTAATTGCATTAGTGTCCCTGTGTATTCCAACTCCGACGAGCTCCTGCACAACAGAACCCACGGTGTTACTGACCTCCGTCCCCTTCACCTCCTTGCTTGCCTATTCCGCAGGATCTTAAAGTGTCTTATATAGATTATTTATATGGTTTTCTTTGGCAGCAGCACAGATGGAAGGAGGTAGTCATTAATGTACATGTATTTTTCCGTCTGTTTTGACAGTGCATTCATAAGCCACACCTATTGGCATTGCCAATGCTTGTTTTCTTTTGTTCTTGTTTTGATATAAACACCGGAAGTGCTACAATACAGCCAGTCACAGCGCATGAGCATGTGGCAGTCATTTTTAAGTTGAAGCTTACCAGACAGCTGCAACATACAGCATCTTGGGGACATTCAGACAGCTTCCTGGGAATACATTTCACCCAGTGCTTACTATTGGCGCTGTGGTTTGTAACTCAAATGAACTTGCTCTCTATTTGCTGTCTTTATTTGTTTTAGGCTGTGCAGCTTGAGTTTGTCCCTTCCATGGCCCATACTCTATTTGCTGTATCCTTCCTCCAGTGATCGATTTGTGCAAACAGGCCTTTAAATCTTATTCTTATCTTGTCACATTTGCTGTGCACTCAAAGACAGAAGTCCAGTGCCAGGCTAGGTCTTCCAGGCAGGTTGGTGTTTACTTCTCTTTCTCCGACTTCAAAGCGAGAGGATTTATGTGACAATCATGCTGGCTCATGGGGGAATCCTTGAGGAAGGCTGTACGATCTTATGCTTTTTTCTAGCACACAACAACATTTAAATGTCTGTAAATAAACTGTGCAGATATTTCAAAATATTTCAGAATTAGGAAAGCACAAATTAAGCAAGTTTTGGGAAATTCTGAAGTGGGGTGGAAACAAATGTTTTAATACGATCAAAACAAAATCAATATACTAGGTGAAATCATTTCCACACATTATCATTTGTGTGCTGTATACTTTTATCAGTAAAATGGTATGTCTGTGCAAATATAATATTAATTTCAATTGAAGATGTGTTGTCTGTAATGGAAGTGCACAACCACATCATGCATACTCCTCTCTACACCACTCCACTGTATCCTGCACCACCCCACGCCACTGCACTCTACTCTGCACCTCTCCACTCTACTCCACTTCACTCTACTCCACTTCACTCTACACCTCTCTACACTACTCTGCACCACTGCACTCTATGCCACTGCACTCTATACCAATGCACTATCATCTGTACCACTCCACTCTACCCCACTGTACCATATGCCAAGGCACTCTACACCATTCTAATCTACTCTGTACCACTGCACTCTATGCCACTTTACTCTATGCCACTGCACTCTACACCACTGTTCTCTACCCTACACCACTGCACTCTACCCAGCACCACTCCATTCTACCTAGCACCAGTCTGTTCTGCACCACTTCACTCTACTCTGAAACAATCTACTCTAGGCCACTGCACTCAGAGCCAGTCCACTCTGCGCCTTGGGACTCTATTCTACACCACTGCAATCTACGTTGCCTCATTCCACTCTACGCCATTCTACTCTATGCCAATGCACTCTACACCACTGTACTCATTACCAATGCATTCTACGCCAGTGCACTCCACGCCAATCTACTCTGAGCCACTGCACTCTACGCCACTATACTCTACTCTGCAACACTCTTTGCCACTGCACTCTACACTATTATAATCTCTGTCAATGCACTCTACACCACTCTGTTCTACTGTGCACCACTTACTCAATGCTACTCCTCTCTATGCCATTCTACTTGGCACCACTCTATGCCAATGCACTCTACACCACTCTACGACAGTCTGATCAGCAGCACTAAACTCTGTCCACTAAACTCTACACCACTCTTCTCTGTGCCACTGCACTCTATGCCACTGCACTCTATGCCAGTTCACTGTAAGTCACTCTAATCTACTCTGCACCACTGCACACTGACACTCTACTCTATGCCACTGCACTCTACCCTGCACCACTACACTCTACTCTGCACCACTGCAATCTATGCCACTGCGCTCTTCTCTGTATCACTCTATTTCATGCCACTCTACTGCACTCTACCCCAATGCACTGTATGCCACTACATTCTATGCCACTCTACTTTGCTACGTTCCACTCTGTGCTACTGTACTCTACGCCAGTCCACTCCAAGCCACTCTAATCTGCTCTGCACCACTGCACTCCACGACACTCTACTCTATGCCACTGCACGCTACACCACTCTATTCCACTCTGCGCCATTGCACTCTACGTCACTGCTATCTACCGTGCGCCACTCCACTTTGTATCACTCTACTCTATGCCACTGCACTATATGCCACTGTTTTCTATGCCGCTGCACTATATGCCACTGAACTCTAAGCCAATGCACTCTACACAACTTTCCCCAAAATGAATACAGTCTACACCACTGCACTCTATACCAATCTACTCTGCACCACTGCACTGTACGTCACTATACTCTACTCTGCAGCACTCTACGCCACTGCACTCAACACTATTGCACTCTACGTCACTGACGTCTATGCCACTCTATTCTACTCCTCAACATTCTACTATATGCCACTGCTCTCTATGCCACTCTACTCTACATCACTGCAGTCTGCGACACTACTTGGCAACACTGAACTCTGCCACTGAACTCAATGCCACTCCACTCTGCGCCACTATACTCTATGCCACTGCACTCTACTCTGCACCACTCTATGCCATTCTACTGCACTCTAAGCCAATGCACTCTACACCACTACACTCTATGCCACTGCACTCTACACCACTGCACTCTAAGTCACTCTAACTTACTATACAAAACTGCACTCTCCTCTCCTCCACTTCACTTTACGCTTCTCTACTCTACACCACTCTACTGTATGCTAATCTACTCTACCCCACTCTACAATGCACCACTGCACTCTACACCACTCCAGTCTAGGCCACTCCACTCTATTCTGCAACACTGCACTCTAAACCACTGCTCTCTATACCACTGCATTCTACACAAATGCACTCTACTCAGCAAGACTGCACTCCACCACTGTACTCTGCACACTGCACTCCATGCCACTGCACTTTACTCTGCACCACTCAACTCTATGCTACTGAATTACACTCTATGCCAATGCCCTCTACGCCACTATACTCTGCATCACTCCACTCTACGTCACTGCATCCTGCGCCACTCTACTCTATGTCAATCTAATTTACTCTACACACAGTACTCCGCACCACTACACTCAATGCCACTCTACTATACACTACTCTACACCTCTGCACTCTACCCTGCTCCACTCTACCCTGCACCACTACGCCACTTCACTCTATTCTGAAATAATCTACTCGATGCCACTGCGCTCTACTCCAATTTACCCTGCACCACTCCTCTCTATGCCATTGCACTCTATAGCACTGCAATCTACGTTGCGCCACTCCACTCTACTCTGTACCACACCACTCTACGCAAATGCACTCAACACCACACATCACTGTACTCAAAACCAATGCACTCTATGCCAATCTACTCTGCACTGCTGTACTTTATGCCACTTCACTCTAGGCAAACTCTACTCCACGATAAGACACTCCACTCTAAGACACTCCACGATACTCCACGATACTCCACGATACTCCACTCTGATGCTCCGCTCAATTAAATTCTAATCCCCTCTGACACTTTATTCCACTCTATGCCACTCCACTCTACTCCTCTCTATGCTACTTTATGATACTATTCCACTCTACAACTCTCTATGCAACTCCCTCTATGCCACTTGATGCCACTTTACTCCACTCTAATCTACGACACACTACTCCACTATATGCCACTCCACTCCACTCCATGCCACTCTATTCCACTGCACTCTACATCACTGCACTCTACCCTGCACCACTCCACTCTACGTCACTCCACTCTACTCTGAATCAATCTACTCTATGCCACTGCACTATACACCACTCTACCCTGTGCCACTCCAATCTACTCCATTGCACTCTATGCCACTGCAATCTACCCTGAGCCACTCCACTCTACTCTGTACCACTACACTCTATGCCACTTCACTCTACGCCACTCTCCTCTGTCACTGCACTCTACTCCAATGTACTCTAAATCACTTTACTCAAAACCAATGCACTTTACACCACTGCACTCTACGTCAATCTACTCTACACCACTGTATTTTAGACCACATCACTCTAGGCCACTCTACTCCACTCTAAGACACTCCACTCTACAACACTACATTCCACAATACTCCACTATATGAAGTTCTACTCCTTTAAACTCTACTTCACTCTATGCCCCTCCACTCTACAACACTACTCCACTCTATGACGCTCTGTGCAACTCCCTCTGCACCACTCCATAAACTCTGCGGCACTTTTCTCTATGCCACACCACTCTATTGGAACACTGCAAAATGGCAGTTGAACTATTGAGTGCATGCAGCAGTGCACATTGACTGCAGCATAGCACAATGACTCGAGGACTACACAGTGGCTGTAATTCTACAGAGATATTGAAGCACTGCAGAGCGTAGTATTGCACCCCACATCTACTGCTTTGCACAAGTGTTGAGAAAGTCCTGCACTATCCAGGCCCCCTGCTATAGACTCAGAAGTCATGTTCTGAACCCGGGTCTTGTGCACAAAACAGAATGGAAAGAAACGTTTAGATGAAGTCAAATGCCTGAGGCTTTTTCACAAAGCATTTCTAGCCTCAGAGCCGAAAACCTGACTCACCCCGCAACTAGAGTACAATAGTAAGTTCTCATATCACATATCCAACTACTTTCAGTATGCAATAAACAGCTACTAAAAACTACCTTCCACCCAACAATATTTATTACATGCAACTTTTCAAAATCTACTTATAATTTTCCTTGATCAAAAAGAATACAGTAGACAAATTCACTGACACCATTGTATAGATCCCCTACACCCCTCAAATTGCCTCCGCATTCAAACCTGCTTTTTTAAAAAAATGTTATTTTGTGGTCAGTATTATATAGTGCCCACATCACCTGAAGGTACAGGACCGCTTTATATGACCACCACATATTGCACAATATATTGCCTTACTCATAAAACAAGTTATAATACATTTACAACGTTTCTCTAACTTATATTGCACAACTGCTCACCAACTTAAAACTTACCACAAAAAAATATATTATTGATCACTTGGGCGAAACCTAATGCATTTACCAATGCTTGTTGATTCTTGGATCTATTTCTACCTACAACTTTTAAAATCATATGTTCTGTTCCCCCTATTGGATTTTGTCATTTTGGTGTCATTTTGTTTATTAAAGTTTGCACTGTATTTCTAAAATGTTATTAAATTGTTATTGTTTGGCATTTCGACTTTATTACTGTTTTAGAATTGCATACATACTTTACACATTGCCTTTAATTAAGCCTGTCTGCTCTGTACCAGAGCTACCAGGGCGTTGCGCTCAAGTTTATTTAGTGACGTTCTAGTTCATCCTGACAAGGATCATGGTTATTACTTGAGGTGAGTACTTACGCCCTTCAACTAGTATCCCAATTTCTTAAAACCTGGGAATATTTTGTGAATACATCATTATCAGCAGCAGTGCAAGCTGGTAAACCTGCTGTGAAGATGTCAAGTTTTCTTTGTATGCCGGGCACAAAGTATAGCTTAGTATTGTACCCCCCTCCTTGCACAAATCTAGTGGTCCAATTACCAGAGTGCCAGTCCTCAAACATCTTGAAGTTGGAGGATTACTACTGTAAGAGAAACATTCCTAGTTTTGGTTCAAGGCCATCCACATTCCTGGGCTCTGGTATCTTTTTGCACCATTGATTGCTACGCCTCTGGGTGAGGTCGGTACCTGGTAGGAAGCATATAGCACATTGATTAGCAGACAAATTTCCAAAGGTCGGTAAAAGCTGATAGACTGTCAAAGCAAATGCCAACAGGAAGAGCCTCCAAAGTGATTGTGTTCGAACCATACCAACACGAGGACTTGAGCAACCGCATTGTAAAGTCCAAAACACCGATATGGTATTAAGATGCTTTATTGTAGGAAGAAACACTGGTACAGAGGAGCACAGGTATATGCACCTTCTCTCGTTCAGCCCTCACGACGTCTGTCACAGCCTTCCATTCTAGATTAGAATGTGAATGACTTGTGCAGGTGGCACAGAACACAGCCAGCAATGACATAGATACAAATGGACATAATAAATGGACATAATAATAGAAGTATATACACAACCTTCCTAAAATAAACAATACAATCTAAACATACTATAATAATATCTGCTAACATAGTAAATATTAACCCAACATGTCTTCCAAGCAAAACAAATACTGACATCCATTTAGGTCTTGAACGCAACCGCTTCTTACGACCCTCTTTGCCTTTATCACCGTTCTCAACTACACTCTCTGAACTTCTTCTTCCACTTCTCCTTCCATTACACTTTTCTCACCACACTCCAAGTCACTCCTTACCTCCTCCAATTCGCTGCTGTCTGTATTTCCCATACCATCCACAATATCTTCCATGTTTACACCCGCTTCATCAAAAGGTCTGTCTACATCACCAAAATCCATTTCAACATCAAATGTTACAACTTTCTTATGTGCATCATAACTACTGCCTCCACTCTCATCTTTCTCAATTCATCAATGCCATTTTTAAAAATTGTAACACGTCTCAGATTCCACACTTTACCATCACTCAACTGAGCAGTATTGTGCAAGTTTTTTTACCTTCAAAGGTTCTGTAAATTGACTCTCTCCTTTTCTTATCTTCCCTGGTTTTTTAACTTTCACCCATGATCCCTCTTTACTCTCCACACTTTTTGAACCATGTTTAAGATCAAACATTTCCTTATATATCTTGTGCTTATTTATAATTTTGGATCTCACCTTCTTCCCAATGAACAGTGGTGTTTGAGGTTTTCAACATACACTCAGGATTGCATGTGGTTCTCGCACCCCTCCCTCTCTTAACCTCAAACGGGGACTATTCCAACGCCTCATGAGGTGTAGTTCTATACATCCACAAGGTTTCTAAAATGTGGAGTTCCCAATTACTACCATTCTTAACAGCCATCTGTATGGTAATTTTAACACCCTATTGAACCTTACTATCATGGCGTTACCACTTGGATTATATAAAGAGGTAGCTCTGTGTTTGATTCCCACTTTTTGTGATGTACTTGAGGCGCATTCCACTTCTCCATATTTACAAGGAGAGGAAAAGCCACCCTGCGTGACTTTTCCTCTCCTTGTAAATATGGCCCCTTCACAGGCAGCACTTTGCGTGGAAGGGGCGTTCCATGGGTGTTGCTGTGGGTGTTCCCACGCAACACCCATGGAACGAGGCACATTTCCAGATTTACGAGGAATCGTAAATCTGGAAATGCGTGTCAATGCTACAGCGAGGCGCAACGAGGAGAAATGTTTTCATTTCTCCTCGTTTTTTCCTCTTTCAAAGCGTGCTGCATTCTACAGCACGCATTGAAAGAGGAAATCACCTCTAATGATTGTTTTTGTTCAGGAAGGGTTCCCTTCCTGAACAAAAACAATCTCCCCACGACGCAGGCATCCTTGCACCATGGTGCAAGGGTGCCTGCGTCGGCGCATGGCAGCAGTTTGCGCGGCAGTGCAGGGGGAAGCACAGAGGTGCGAGATATTGTTGTAAATATGTCGCATCGCTGTGCTTTCCAAACTAACGCAGCACGGCGCAGCAAAATGACTTGCTGCGCCGTGCTGCGTTAGTTTCTTGTAAATCTGCCCCTATTTGTCCACATGGGACAGGAATTGAACACCATTGTCAGAGATAATCGGTACATGCAACCCTTCCTCAATAAATACTTTACCAAGAAATTTCAAAACAGACAGCCTTCCATTCTAGATTAGAATGTGAACAACTTGTGCAGGTGCCAGAGAACACAGCTAGCAAAGACATAGATACAAATGGACATAATAATAATTTAAGTATATACACAACACCCATGTTAAAGTAAAGAGTGCAGTATCACAGCCATGGATTATTCTGCAATTGACCTGGTGACAGAGAACAATGAGCTCTGATTCGCCCTCCGAGCACCGGTTCTACGAGTTTCAAGGTAGGCACGTTTCCCAGGTTAAAAGATTATGAGTATAAAGGAATCTAGCAGCAATTAATAACACAAATCTTTAATTGTATTCCCTATTAACTACTGCTTCGAGGTGAAGTTCACTATAGTTAGAATATATGGGGACTCTGGGCCTGATTTAGAGTTTACGAGACGGATATCCTGTCTACCTTATTACAAGTGCCTTGTATCCTAAGGCACTTGCAAGCGCGTTATATCCTATGGCACTTGTTCTATGCGGGGCGGGATATCGTCACTCTGGTGACGGTCAACCTGTCTGCAAATCTTTAAATCAGGCCCACTGTGTGCAAACACAGCAGAACAGAAAGAGCGCTGGCTGTTCGCAGTATGATACGGGAGAGAGCCCTTTCCATATATGATCGATAGATAGTACTGCATTCACTGTGAAACAAACCTTCAATGCTCCTGCCGGCAAATAATGCGAACGTGTCCCCGGGGGGTGGAAGGTTTCCTTGGATGCTTTTGTAAGTGCGCATAAAGCAATGCATTTATTTTAAATTGAAATGTGTTCTAAAAGTAGTTTGCTGATTTAGGTTCCTGATCAGAAAATTAAAGTCAATCTTTTCAGCTCTAGAAAGCTTTTAATGCTTTTAAAGATTTTACCCTTGCTAATGGTCTTGAAATATTTGGTGAGCGTTAAAACAATTTCATGTTTTAGAGTAAGGTAGGATTTTATTTTTGTGACTGAAAACCGGATGATCTGCCACGGTTTCTTTGTTCTACTTACAGCGACATCAAATAATTTCCCCATGAGATGGGGTGGCCATATATTTTAATCAGGTCTCTTTGTCGGGACTAATTTCGTCAATTTTTCTCCAGAAGGACCCCAACTTTTTGAAACTGAAATAAAATATGAACTCACATAGCATCAAAAGAAATTTTAGCAAATCTAAAATAATTTTACTTTACTATTTTGCTGGCCTCCAATGCAGTGCGTTGCTACATTGCTGGATGTCTGAGTCCCACTGATCAACACCAGGGCACAGACTGTTGGCATCTGTTACCAATATCTCAAGATTTTAGATATGCAAACTCCCTTGCTCAGTGTCGTAAATTGCAATTATAAACTTGACTGATCAACATTAATCGATCTTTATTTCTCGACTACAGACAACGTTAGCTGTTTATATATAAACCTATTGTTTCCAATGCATTACATATACATTGATCGTGTCTGTCCCAGCAAGGAGTATTTCACTCTCACGGTGTTCTGTTTGGATTAGTTGTATCCTTCCACAGCTGACATCATGGAAGTATTTTTCCTTTTGCATGTTCCTCTATTTGCATTGTCACGTTTGGTAGGTCATGTGAGGGAATGTCTCGCCCCTTTTATGTCTGTGTGTTTTTATATCTCCCGCCCACCTTTCTTTGTCCCCTGTGTTGCTTTTCTTAATGGCTCCCACTCACCCTTTTTTCTCCGTCTTGCTTTTGTCTCTCTATTTCCCTTCAGCACTTGTTTGTCCTGGGTCGCCCCATGCTCTCCTTCCGTCTCCAGCCACTCCTCTCCCACCCCTTCCTTCTTTTTGATGCAAGAAGAGGTCAGTGTTGGTCCTGAAGCCAGTGGCGGCTCGCATAGGGTGTGCTGCGGGGCGGTGAGGCGGGGCGGGGCAGGTTGGGGGGTTAGTAAACTCGGACATACGACGGAACGGAGGAACGTAATAATTACTTTCCTCCGTTCCGTCGTATGCCCGAGTTTACTACCCCCCCACCCTGCCCCTCCCCCGCCCCACAGCCCCGCAGCACGCACTATGCGAGCCGCCACTGCCTGAAGCAGCTCTTTTTGCTCCCTTCCATCCATCACTCTTTATTTGCCTGGAAATATTATGTAGTTGGTGGCACCAAAGACCGTACAAAATCAGGCGGAGAGAGCTGGCTTGTGGTAACATCTCAGTTTAAAAATTAGACTGTCTGTAGAACTGCCCTGCTGGGCATCTGAAATGAAATCCCAACACATCAATTACCAACCCCACCAGCAAGTCCCTCTAGAGCAGAGTTTTTCAAACTTTTTGATGCAGAGACCCACTTGTCAAACCTTTTTAGGAGTAAGGACCCCACTCCTGACAAAAGTTTCTAGAACCTGGTACTCCTCATCATCGACAACAATAAACGCCCCCAATTCCCACACGAAATAATTTTTACAGTGGGAAAATATTATTAAAGAGTGTTTAGCAAACCAAAGGTCAGTGGGCGTGGGGGCATGGTCAAAGGTGTAGCTAAAAACAAAGGGCCTCATTTATGAGGAATTGCGGTAGGGCAGCGCTGCAAGTCTTCTTGCTGCGCTGCCCTACACCAATGTCAAAAATCAGGAATGCACCATATTTATGAAATTCGGTCCATTCCTGTCCTTTCCTCTTGCGTTGGCGCACAAATTGCTGCCTAGCACCAACATAGGCAGGATTGTTTTTGTGCAGGAAGGGCACCTTCCCTCACAAAAACAACGCTGAGAGATGTTTTCCTCTTTCTATGTGAGCTGCAGTATGCAGCACACATGGAAAGAGGAAAAACGAGGAGACATTTTTTCACTGGGGAGACGTACGGTTTTGGTGCTGCCCCAGGTTTAAGTGTTTTTGTAAATATGGGGCAGTGTCAAAATCCATGGGTGTTGCGTGGGTACACCCACACAGCGCACATGGAACACCTCCTTGATGCAGAGTTAGGCAAGGCAGCAACTTGCCCTGCTTTGTCTTGCTCCATATCTATGAGGCCATGCAAAGCCACGCAGGGTGACTTTGCATCGCCTCATAGGTATGGTTGAGATGCTTGCGCCGCCAGAGCGTCATAAATACTGGTTCTCTGGCAGCGCAAGCCTCTCATAAATAAGCCCCAAAATATTCTGTATGTTTTTTAGGTCTTTCACCATCAGGTACCTACATATATAATGGGCAGCGTAAATGAAAAATAAATGTAAAAAGTAGTTACTCAGTGAGAAATGCACTGTAGTACATTATGAAACCTTTATTAATTAATGCACTGCAGGGGGCTGTGTGTAACCAGAGAGACACAGAATTAAATCTTGGTTGGTGCAGTGGAGAACAGTGTATTTTTAGTGCTACGAGGTTACAGCCTGTGACAGAAAGCACTGTGAGTATCTAAGTCATTATTTTATACTTGCATTGCATTGCATTACACACAGTGATATATAGACTGATACAAAATGTGTAAATAGTTTTACAATAAAATGGTTCTTCCAAAATGTAGATTTTAGGAATACCAGGGCTTATGTACTGCAATTTCTTTTTTAAATAACTGTCGCTTCAATACCTCCTATGGGGTAGGAAGGGCTGTGTAATTACAGTTATGATAAAAAGCAAACACTTCACAGCCCAGTTGTTAACTCTTTGCACTTCCACTCAAAAAAACAACTCTTTTTCATCACAAAGCTTGGAATGATTCATGGGGTCCCAAGCACCCTTTACACTTGCAGATTAACTAATGGGGCACATTTGCATTTCTTTAGGGTGACCAGGCACCCTGGCACGAAAGCTTTTCACAGCACTGAAGACTCAGGTGAAGCATTTTAAACGATCGAAATTTGCTGTTCCAGGACGGCTGTCTTTTTACTAAAACTAAAGCAAATGTTTTAAAATCCAGGCAAAGTGAGGCTGGGGACTGCGCGACCCCCTTCCCAGGACTCCATGGCCCCCCTGGGGGTCGCGCCCCACAAATTGAAGACGTCTGCTCTAGAGTCTCCTGTCTTTGATCCCCCGCCCCAGATCACTCCATAGTGCCTACTGTCACTTTGTCCCAGAGGGGGCGGGCTGCAGTGATCACTGTGCTCCTCTCGACTCCAAATCCATGATTCTAGATTTCAAATGATGTATGGGCACCTTTGTGAGCAGCAGAGAGTTTCAATCCAAACATGACTTGAACTGGAGGATGACTTGCACTGGAAGACCACCAGCCCTGTCAACTTGGGAGGATTTCTCACTGTGTGCGGGTGGAGTTGTGGCCCCAGTCGGGGTAGGATCTGGGTATGGGTCTGGACTTTCAGGCCATCACATCCTGGTGTATGTTGGAGTACATTGGAAGGGGCATGGCCTAGAGATGGAGGCGGGCCTTAAAGCTATTGCAGCTCGAGCTGCTTTGGTGAAAAATGGAAGGGATGGGTCCTGGAGAGCGGGTGACCACTCCTACCTGGGCCAAAAACACAAAAAGCTTCTGAACTGAAGCCGCCTCTGTGTGCGTCCCAGGAACTTTGTGAAATCGCATCTATGAGATCTCTCACTTTAATCACTTAATATAAATGGACTTAAAGATTTTGTCAAATGGAAAAAGTGCTTAGCTGTCTGGCCCCAAAAAAAGCGGATATAATGATGCTATAAGAAACCCATATATCGCATGATGAGTCTGAAAAAATGAGACGGGACTGGGTGTCACTTGATCAACTCAGGACAATAACACTTCCAGTCAACATTAATTACCTTTTCAGAAAAGCAAAGTGGCCATCCTCATACACAGAAACTTCCCAGTCATAATCCGGAAATCCTGGAAGGATCTGGACAGCAGGTATGTGTTTGTCTAACTGACTATATAGATCTGCAAAATTACCCTGCAGTCAATTAATTCCCTTAATGACCCTAAAATGGACTTCTTCTACACCCTCAGTAGACTGCTAATCGAATTTGGTCATGATAATTGGAAGGGACTGGAATTTGACAATAGACCCTGTCCTGCACTAGTCCAGTCCCTCTATGATTAGGAACAGTAGTGGCAGAGGATTCCTCTGTGACCAGCTGGATGATCACTTTCCCTTGGAACATTGGCAACTGCTTCATCCTACGGAGTGCGAATACACTTTTCTATCTTGTCCCCATGACTGCGAAATTAAAGACTATTTTCTGACACATGCTAAAATGTTTTGATTAGTCACATCATGCTCGATTGCCATCAGCTGCCTATCGGACCATTCTCTGTTTCTACTGACTCTTGATCCCCAACTATTAACTCTAAATACCCGAACGTGGAGAATGGACATGGGAGACTCTGGATGCCTGAAGAAAAGCAAAAACGTATTACCTATCTTAAGGACTGCCTTTACTCAACCTTCAGAGAAACCTCAGCCCAGAGTCTATGGGCCACAGGTAAAGCCTACATTCAGGGCATCTCATGAAGGAATCTACGATAGCAAGGAAACATGCAGTTGAAAAACAGAAAACCCTGGAGGCAGACATCCTCAGTCTGCCGACAGACTACAAAGAATCCCCTAAGACCGCTACCTTGAATGCCCTGATTGGAAACAATTTAAGTGCAATACTATTCATACTGTAAAGTCTGGGAAGGCCCTTTTACAAATACCAGCCACACACTATTAACGGGGGAAGAAGTGGGAAGGCCTCTCACCCTACAGTTGAAGCAACAACCAGTTAGATCAGTGATTCCCATTCATCAATCAATCAATGGCTTGTAAAGCGCGACTACTCACCTGCAAGGGTCTGAAGGCGCTGGAGGGGAGAGATGCTGGTCTGTCGAAGGTGCTGTAGTTCAGTTGAAGGGCCAGGTCTTGAGGTCCTTCCTGAATTGAGGCAGTGACGGTGATTCCCTGAGGTGGAGTGGTAGGGTGTTCCAGGTCTTTGCTGCGAGGTAGGAGAAGGATCTTCCTCCGGCTGTGGTCTTGCTGATACGTGGGATGGTAGCCAGGGCCAGTTGGGCATCGCGGAGGTCTCTGGTGGGTACGTGGAATGAGAGGCGGTATTTGAGGAATGCAGGTCCCGCATCTTGTAGGACTTTGTAGGCATGTGTGAGGAGCTTGAAGGTGATTCTTTTGTTGACTGGGAGCCAGTGGAAGTCTCTTAGGTGGCTGGTGGCGGGGGATATTTAGGATGAGTCTGGTGGAGGCGTTCTGGATGTTCTGCAGTTTCTTGAGGAGTTTCTCGGTGATGCCAGTGTAGAGTGCATTGCCGTAGATGATTCTGCTGCTGATGGGTGCATGGATGACCATCTTTCTGGACTTGGTGGGGATCCATTTAAAGATCTTTTGGAGCAGGTGCAGTGTGTGGAAGCAGGATGATGAGACGGCGTTGACCTGGTGGCTCATGGTGAGCGAGGAGTCCAAGATAATGCCGAAGTTCCACACGTGGTCTGTGGGTATGGGGGAGGTTCCAAGTGCTGCAGGCCACCAGGAGTCGTCCCAGGCAGAGGGGGTGGAGCCCATGATGAGGACTCAGTCTTCTCTGAGTTGTGCTTGAGGCAGCTGTTCTTCATCCAGGCAGCGACATCCTTCATCCCATCATGAAAGTTGTTCTTGGTGACTGTGGATTCGTTGGTGAGGGAGAGAATCAACTGGGTGTCATCAGCGTAGGAGATGTACAACACCTGTAACAATTTGCTTACGGACCCTAGGTATATCAGCACAGGATTTGCAAAATCTTTGTTAATGCTACGTACCAGTTTATTAGACACTTTTCAGGAACAGACCTTTCTTGTCCAGCTGAAAATCCCCTGCCTAACTGGGGATACAAGGAACCAACTGAATGAACAATTCAAGAATAAAGAGATCGCATCAGCAATTAAACAGATGTCTGCAGGGAAAGCCCCAGCAGAAGATGGATTTCCCATGAAATATTATAAATGGACAGCCCCTCTCCTGGTAACACTGTTGGGTAGAGTGTTTAGAGAAGCACACATGACAAATGGATTGTCCTCATCATTTAATAAGGCACACATCTCTCTAATTGCCGAACCAAAAACAGACCTTCAATATTGTGGCAATTGCCACCCTATCTCACTGATAAAGGGTGATATGAAAATCTTGATGAAGGTTCAGCTCACAGACTTGGAAAAGTCCTACCACTTTTGATTCACCAAAACCAGATGGGTTTTGCACAAGGCAGAGCATCTAGCAATCATCTACGAACCTTCTTACACTTATTCTGGAAAACTAGAATTGATTTTGACAAATGGGTAGCTTTCTCCCTCAATGTGGAGAAGTCATTTGATAGCGTGGAGTAGAGTTCCGCCTTATGCACAGAATGGGACCTGGCTCAAAGTTTAATACGTTGATGCAATGTTTATACTAATGATCTATAGCAATGTTTAATTCCAATAGATTCCTTTCTGATGAGATACTGATTAGCAGGGGCACCATTCAAGGTTCACCGCTGTTCCTGTTGCTCTTCCTAATAGTTCTTAAGCTGCTCGCTATGGCTATCCAGAGCACTAAGGGGATAGAAGGGATGGAAACGGCAGCAGGTAACCTGAAACTCAAGCTATACACAGATGACATCCACCTGACTCTTTCAACCCCCAATATCTCTAGCCCCTCGAATGTGATTTTGGGCTCAGGATTCAGTGGCTGTTCTATATAAAGAAAACAGTGGAAGCTCTAGGAAGACCAGATCTATTTACCTCACCTCGTGCTATCTTAAGAGGGGAGGCCGTCAAGGTTAAGGAGCTCTATCTGAGGTGGGCAGATGCTACTAGAGAGAACAAGAAGATTATGAAGCCAAACCTGAGGGAGCTGGTCACTATTCAAACTGTTATAGCAGCTGAGCCATATCATATTCTTATGTAAACAATGTTTTGAAAAGGGGTACTCCTGGCTAAATTTCGCATTAGGAATATCAGATGTCATCTCTGTTTTCCTACAGGCCATTTGATTCCAAGTCTTCCTTCTGTGTCCATGCGATGAATCTTCCCCCGTACCATGGCTCAGTTCTATTTTTTTGTAAATTTTATCAATTGTTTAGATGTAAACATCTAATACCAATTCTTGAAACCAGTCGTTTTCACGAAGATAAGCCTGCACTTTATTTCTCTGTATGTTGCCTAATTATTCTGTTTGTCACTCTGTGGGAGCTTTTTAAAAAATGCCTTACTTTGCCACAAGTTGATTGATTTTAACTTCTTTTTAGGTTCAAATGCTTTTTAATTCTGTTGGAGGTGCTTTTTAATTTTTGTTTGTTTTTTCTTTTTTGTTGCCTTTTGTATATTTATCGTATATGTGTTGCACTGGAGCCCTTTATTTGTCACTAATTTGCCTAAGCGAAAGCTGGTTAAATTATAAAGTGAACGATCACATAGCATGGTTATGACTTGATGTTCTTATGTAATATTTGAGGTTTTAATTAATTTTACATTGTTTGTCCTTTTATGATTATATGCTTATAATCGAACAAAGATAACCAATCAATCATTCTAGCCCCCATTTACTATAAGTAGTTTTGGAATTTGCTAAATTCTTGAGATACAAAATAAACTAGTCAAAAGTCAAAAAGCATAGCTATGGCCATGTCTAAGCACACAGCAAACTCTCTGAAGCATTCCATATAAAGTACATACAATCAGGAATGGATGTTGTAATGAGTTTAATCCAATGAGAAGATCCCATCCAACAGGACACCAGACAAGGCTTCAACTGCCGCTAAGCTTAAGCCATAACAAATTCTAAGTGACATGTATTAAGTTCCAATATGACATCAGTACATCAATAGCCTCCCAGAGACACCAGGATTCCAATAGACTGATCTCATTTAAAGAGATACACCACACACCTCCCTTCCTTAATACTAACAAACATAAGCATCATTTACACATAGTCAGAAAGATAACCAGGACGTTTTATAGACCTAGAGGAACAACGTGTTTTTGTTACAACAATGTTATCATCACCATTTTTCTTAGAACACTTAATTGGAGTGGCATATCTAATATCTTCCACATATCCCTTAACCACCACCACCCTGTTCAAATTCCAAATGCGGTGATCTTGGGTTTTAATTGCATTTTTAAACACTTTAATGACTTTGAGGGGTTTAATAAACTTAAACCAGTAAGACATGCGTAACCTTTCTTTACTTTTGGTCAGACCGGCATGATTTGAATGCACTAAATCCACTAATTCATTCCTAAGGCTGCTTGGAGGAATTAATCTAGTTCCGCGAAACAATAATCCATCAGCTACTGATAACTCATTTCGCATGATCCAATAAGGTTTCATGCTATCAGAATAAGATCTCTTATCTGTCCAACCTTTTTGAACAAAAGAAATAACATCCTTTAAAATAGAATCCACCACTAACTCCTCCCTCCATTTTTGTTCCGAAATTATATTAAGATCGACCACACATACCCATTCCTTCGAGTCATCAAACTCCTCATTTACAAGAGATTCTTTAGGAACAAGACGTGACAGAACATCAGCTATGCTATTATCAGCTCCAGGAATATATTTGAGAGAAAAACTATACTCCTGTAAACCAATAATCCACCTAGTAATCCTGGCTGAAATCAAATCTAAACCTTTTTTATCGAATACCTCCACCAAAGGCTTATGGTCAGTGCGAACTTCAAAGTCAACACCCCATAAGAACTTCTTCAATTTTTTATTGCCCAAAAAACAGCAAGAGATTCTCTCTCTATCACAGAATAACGTGTTTCAGGATCTCTTAAACTCCTAGAAAGAAACATTACTGTTTGTAAACCACATGGACCATTTTGTTGTAAAACAGCACCCAACCCCTTTTCACTTGCATCAGTAACAAGGATTGGTTTGATTGAGGGATTGAAACTTTTAAGAGAGGGAGCATTATCCAGTTTTTCTTTCACGGAACTGAATTCTTCTTCACATAATTTAGACCATTCAAAATCAACACCTTTACGCAATAAAGATCTCATGTTGACAGTAGAGTCAGCAAAATTCTTTACAAATTTCGCGTAGTACTCTACCATCCCTAAGAATTTCATTAATTCACTCTTGTTAGTAGGAGAACTCATATTAGTAATTGTGTCAATCAAATCACTCTTGGGTTTCACACCGTCACCCGAAATGTTATGTCCTAGATAACTTAAAGATTCAGTCCTAAACCTACACTTATCTACTTTAACAGTAAGATTGCACACACACAACCTCTCTAATACCCTACACAACCTATTATCATGTTGTTCCATATCATCCCCAAAGATAAGGATATCATCTTGATAAATACAGACACCTTTTAACTCTTTCAGCACATTTTCCATCGCTCGTTGGAATACTGATGAAGCAGATACCAATCCAAACGGCATTCTTCTAAATCTAAAAGTACCAAAGGGTGTTATGAATGACGTAAAATCTCTACATGATTCCTCAAGCTCCACTTGGTGATAAGCCGATGTTAGATCTATCGTACTGAATACTTTTGCTTCACCCAAAAGTACTAACAATTCAGTAATGTTTGGTAACGGATATCGATCAACAATCACACACTTATTGAGTTGCCTCAAGTCGATGCAGAGACGCAAATCCCCATTAGGTTTGCGTGCGGCGACCACTGGGGCCAACCATTCCGTCCCCTCTACTTCTTCTATTATTCCAGAAGCTTTGAGTTTAGCAATTTCTTTTTCATATCATCCTTCACAGACAGAGGCACATTTCTCACTTTACAACCTATTGGCACCGAACCTTCTTTCAATTTTATCTTATGTTGATAAACTTTTAAACACCCTAACTCATTTTTGAAAACACCAGGGTATTTAATCTTAAGCTTTTGTACAAATTCATTGTCGTTTTGGTTAGACACAGAACTCACCCTGTCCTTAATTTGAATAGGAGGATCGGCATTGGGATCTAAAAATACACCTAAATCTCCTTGATGTATCCAACTGATAATACTATCGCCTCTCTTAGAAACATAAATCTTACCTGACACAAATCTGTCTCTAAACTCAATAAGACCAATAAAATATCCATGCAGTTTTATAGGTTCCCCACCATAAGCTAATGGTGTGATGTCTGGCTTCATGAGTGAAATCTTTCCTTTTAATTTTGAATTATAAAATTCATTCGAAACTATAGTGATCTTTGCACCTGAGTCGAATAGTACACGAGTGCTTTCCCCTTCAACCATAATATTATCAAAAGGACAAACTTTCTTGTCAGATTCATTTTTCACCTGAACTACGATTTGTCCACATACAAAATCATTATCCCCCAAATCACTGTTGTTAGATTCATAAACCTCTACCATTTTAACTTTTGCCACACTTTTGCTTTTACACATTAAAGAAGAATGACCCCTTCTTTTGCATTTTGAGCATATTTGACTTAATGCAGGACATTTTTTATCATTAGCAAGATGCCCTACTCTACCACATCTGTAGCATCTTCGTTGTTCACTAGTGTTTCCTTTAAATTCTTCCTTGTTGACTGTAAAATAATTTTTACTGTTTTCAATTCTCTTTTGATTTTTTTCCTTAACAAGTTGAACATTTACCTCTTTAACATTGTCTTTCTTAATAATTTCAACACATTTTAAAGAGTGTTCTATTCTCTTTGCTACATTGAGAACCTCATCTAAAGTGGGTTCATCACGTAACCAAAGCTCTTCTCTAATTTTTTCCATGTTGCACCCAAACATGAACTGATCACGAATACGTTCATCAGTTAAATTTCCGAATTTACATGACGAGGCAAGCTTACGTAAATCAGTAACATACATTTCAATAGTTTCATCTTCATTTTGGGTTCTCTTGGCAAACTGATATCTTTCTAATATTGTACTTACTTTAGGTAAGTAGTGTTTGTCTAACTTTTTTATGCAAATCTCGTAATCATTTAAATCTCTTGCTTCCGCATCTGGGAGATCAGGAAGGTGATCAAACACATCCTGACCCTCTGAACCAAGACAATGGAGTAATAAAGATGACTTCCTCTCAGAACTTAGAGAAGGACCACAAACCCTGGCATACCTCTCAAACACAACCTTCCACTTTTTCCATTGAATTGTAGGAACCCCTGGATTAGACAAAAAGAAAGGGGCAGCTGTTATATTCTGCATATTAAATTTAAAGTTCTTATTATCACCAATCACTGTGAATATTTGTGAAATAAGGTTAACACAAAATTGCTTAGATAATTGGTGGAGATAAGTTTTAAATACAAATTTTTCAATAATGAGGAGAAAACGATGTTATCGTAGTGTAGATAAGAATTCATAGTTATGAGGAAATAATTTTTTTTTTAAATTTTTTTTTTTAACTAAGGTTGTTCACCGAAAGTACTTAAGAAACAATGATGAACAATTCAGTGTGCGTATCACTGTAGCGACACGCGTTGTTCCATGTGCTGATCTTTTACCTTGTCGTGTTGTCCGTAAATGTTTTTACCACCGATGTCAGCGCGGAGATTGTTTTGTCAAGTTGCTTAGCAACGAACACAATCCAGGAAGTTGATCGCAGAAAATGGCCGCCGTGTTACGTTACGTGCAAGTAGAACGCATGACGAAGGCGCAGTTACGCTGCAAATGAAACGCGCAACAGTAACCAAGACGACGATGGTATGAGTGCCTCCACTCCGTTCGGTTGGAATTCTGGTAAGCTTATTTTAATTTCGTTGACGTATAAGCTCAAACTTAAACTGTTTCAACACGAACACTTTGGGATCCAATGCCACTCCAATAAACGTATTCAAACTAATGGATCCACATGACCTCGGTCACTGAAGCACTACGAGTATTGCGCATAAATTAAAAGGCCCAAAAAAATAAGTACAGCGCATGAACTAGTATAGCGCATTAAGCCAGCTTAGGACAAGTTCACTCAGCATGAATCCAAGTTCACTCAGCATGAATCCACGATCGACACTTGCCAATTTTTTTTAAAAGCTATTAGGCACAACCTCGAACAGTATTCAACCTGGCTTCAGAATTACTGTCTCTAGAGATGAGCCCGCATCGATTTCAATGCTCCCAACCCAAACAAGTATCAGTAGGGCGAGCATGCGGCGAAGCTCCCAATCTCAATAAATATACAGATATTCAAAGTCAGTTCCAACTGAAATCGAGATTTTTTAAAAGAGAGTAGTATCCATCCAAAATTTTAAAATGTCTCTCACCAAATTTTCTGTGTTGAGATCTTCTTCATGGCATCAAATCCTGCCGACTACGCCAATGAAGCATTCCATATAAAGTACATACAATCAGGAATGGATGTTGTAATGAGTTTAATCCAATGAGAAGATCCCATCCAACAGGACACCAGACAAGGCTTCAACTGCCGCTAAGCTTAAGCCATAACAAATTCTAAGTGACATGTATTAAGTTCCAATATGACATCAGTACATCAATAGCCTCCCAGAGACACCAGGATTCCAATAGACTGATCTCATTTAAAGAGATACACCACACTCTCCCTGGGCGAGCTCCCTTTTAAATGAATCCCAACAGGGATGAAGTAAGTACTTGGGCATTCTCATCAGTGGAAAAAGAAAGGGGATGATTGCAGATAATCTCAAACCATTCGAGGATCAACAGTCCAGTGACATAGAAGTGGTCTAAATTGCAATTGCCCCTCTCAGGAAGATTACCAATGGTGAAAATGATGATCGTCCTGATATTACTCCATGCCCAAATCCGCAATATTGAAGCCCAATTCAAGGGTTACATCTGACAAATAGAGACCTGTAAATTAGCCATTTCAAAGATCCATGCTGCTATGCCATCTCGGGGGGCTCAGACTGTCCAAACTTGGACATTATCAGGATGCCCAACATCTCTTTCAATTAGCTCATCACCTATGTGCTGGCATGTAAATAGTGATCTATACACGCTTAGCGTTGAAGCCTGATGAGCATTCTAACTATCCAATTGAACTCTATCACAATATGGTCATATAGTCATTAGGCATTGAAACAGAAAGACCTACTACACATGCAAGCACCTTTATAATTTAGTGATACCCTCTGCATTGACTGCAGAATGCTTAAATGGCTTCTTTGGCAGATCAAGGGCATCACTCTTATTGGGCACCTATTCCCGAATGTGAATAATTTGAGGAACTACAGATGGAATAATTTGAGGAACTACAGTCGGAGTATATGCTAGACAACTCCCAGCATTGGAGATACGTTCAACTCAAACACTGCCTGTACAGTAGAGTAAATAAGTTACCACTCTTACAAAGTCTTTCTGGCATATATACATGGCATGATGGTGCAACTACAAGAAATTGATATCAGGCCTCCATGAAACCTATAGAGAAGCTTTATTCTCCTAGCCCACCAGGAAATGAAATGAAATGAAATGAAATTTGTACTTGTAAAGCGCACTGTTACCCTAGGGTGTCCTGGTGCTGTACGCATACCGCTGTGGAACCCTTCCTGTCTTTACCCTGTGAAATGTCCACTCCGGGGCACCCCCAGGGTGAAGCCAGGCATCCCAGCGCTGGTGGGGCCGTTGTGGAGATTAAGCAAGCTATTGCCCAGAGTTGCAGAGTGGGACCCATGATTAGAATAGGCACCGAGGCGAGAATTATCAGGTCCGAGGAAATTGAGCCCAAGACCCGCCGAGGCGGGAATTGAACCCTGGTCCCGGGCCAGATCTCTGCATCAGGGTCTGCCGCTCTAACCATTGAGCCACACTTCTCCAAATTGCTGCACTCCCGATGGCAGCCTAGGCTACAAACAGCCTATAGAGGAAGAATGGATGGAATCCCTCCAAGACCATGATAATGTATTGCCAGAGGCACATTTTAAGTTTAATTATTTAAAAATCCTGCATGACTGGTATTGGTCCCCTCTCAAACTACATAGAGCCGGTATTCCCCTGACCCTCAATGCTGGAGATGTGAACACCAATTAATGGATACCCTACACATCCTATGGTTTTGTTCTGTTCAGCGCGCCAATGAGGGAGCGATCTGTACACATTTGCAATCAACAAGTGACCTAACTCTATCCCCCCCACTCAAACCTGCAATGCTTCAGGACACTGAGGGTGGGGACAACCACAAGAAGAGATGGTAGGACAACTAAACACCAACAAAACATAAGTACTCATCATGGGCCCAAACCCCGATGCCTGGAGCGACACCTGGTGGCCCCCCGCCCTCGGAAACCCGCCAACCCCCACGGACCACGCACGCAACCTGGGAATCATCCTAGACTGCGAGCTCAAAATGGTCCGCCAGATCAACTCTGTCTCGTCTTCCTGCTTCCACACCCTCCGCCTCCTTCGTAAGACCTTCAAATGGATCCCCCTCGAACACCGAAAGACCGTCACTCACGCCCTGGTCACCAGCAGACTCGACTACGGCAACGCACTCTACGCCGGAATAAACAAAAACCTCACCCGCAAGCTACAGAACATCCAGAACGCCGCCGCAAGACTGGTCCTCAACCTGCCAAAACACTGCGACATCTCCCAGCACCTGCGCACACTCCACTGGCTCCCTGTCGAGGCGAGAATCACCTTCAAGATGCTCACCCACGCACACAAGGCCCTTCACAGCACCGGACCAGCATACCTGAACAGCCGACTCAAATTCCACGCACCCCAAAGGACCCTACGATCAGCCCAGCTCTCCTACGCCGTGGTCCCCCGCACCAGAAAGACCAGATCGGGAGGCCGCTCCTTCTCCTTCCTCGCGGCCAAAGCATGGAACGCCCTTCCGCTCCACCTCAGACAGACAACATCGCTCCCCATCTTCGCAAGAAACCTCAAAACCTGGCTCTTCGACAGACCCCCTCCTTGATGGATGGAACCTGCACCCCCCCCCCACCCCTAGCGCCTTGAGACCCTTACGGGTGAGTAGTCGCGCTTTAACAAACCCCTGATTGATTGATTGATTGATAGGACACAGCCATAGTGGTGGCAATACTGTATATATTGAAACACTGGAAGTCCAAAATCACACAAACCTTTCAGGAATGGACTGAATCAATGGCATAGACTGATACCTATGAAAGAGTGATTTATAAACTAAATGATCAGGCCCATGTCTTAAAATATATCTAGAATCAATACCTAAAACAATGAAGACATACCTCACAACATAATGTCTTTTATGTTGGTTTACTTGAGCAGGTCACTGTAGAACTATACCAAAGATGGGAGCTTGTAACCGGTGACATATCAGTCTTGATAATGTTGACATGAATTTCTCTGTCATCATCCCCTTATTCCCTCCCCTACCAACCCACCCCCTCTGAAACAATGCTATTCACATCTGACATTTTGAACCTCATCCACTTTTGTCTCCAACAAAAAAATATCTTTGCTTTTATGGTTTAGCATAGCTATGTTTTCTTATCATTATTATTACTGACAAGAGATAATGCATTTTATAATGCGTGAATTTATTGAGAAAAGAAATTCAAAACAAAAAAATAAATGTATTGGATATTGCTCTGTATTCTCTGCTCTATCCCAAACCGGTATACCAATGAAAAGTACGCCTTTAATGTTGAGCACATGACACAAAGTGTTTTGGTGTAAATTGTGAATTCAAGATGGTCTCTGTTTTTGAGATCAAGGCTGCCGAGGGAATGGAGCTGAAATGTGTCAAGACCCCACTTTGTGTTTGGAATAAATTGCATGCCTACACTTTAAACTAACCCTGAGAGCATGCAGAACCTTCTTTCTATGTTCAAGTGAAGAGGCATTTTGAGAGGTGATTCATCATGGGAAGCAGACCTCGACGAATCCGGGCACCGCTTCCTATTAGGTGCATGCTGCCAATCCCCTTTGTTACTGGAATTGTTTTACATCAGCAAGCTCCTCACATGTGGATATTGGAAGACCGCTGCTTGAGGTTGTGGACTGGGAGCCAGAGGGCACTCAGAATCACGGTAAGCTCCCCTGGTGAGTACAGGCATTATGGAGTGGGAGGAAGCATTTTAACAAACAGAGGCTAAAGCTGAAATTGAAACAGTTAGAAAAATTATCAGGGCTTATTGCTACATGTTTTCAAAATTATGAAAACAAACACTGGCAATGGTGTCAGTACAATCAAGGGAGGAAGTAACACAATGACTGTTTACTGAAACAATGGAGAGCCAAACGAGTAATGATGTTTCTAATACTAACATAGAGGACAGTTCCAAGTCTCTTCAGAGATAGTTAAATACATTGGAGAAACTATCACATAGTGAACTTACAAAATGGCGGAAAAATGTTTTGTTGAAAACATACTTGGAGGTGGGTTATGTGCCAAGGGAACTGCGCATTATGGTAACACCGAGTTACAAGAATCCCTATTCACAGATGCTGAAAGAATGGGCAGGAAACAATGCAAGTCATCAGCCCACATCCTGGAGATATTTGTGAAATACGTAAACATCAATTAGGATTATTTAGTGAAAGACATTAAAACACTGAATGAAGATATGGACAAACAAAGTAATAAAGAACTTGTGGCAAAGTTTAGATGTGGCATGAAAGAGAGACTGAGCAAGTTGGAGGAAACAATCAAACTAAAAATATCCCAAAAATATCAAAGGGGCAAACAGGATTATGAAAAATAACAAATCTACACTTTTGCCCAGAAATTCAAAACTAAGGAGACAGTGTCTGACAGAACCCAACAGGAGACAAAAAGACATTGTAACAACATTGAGTACACATGTGAGCTGGGAAGCAGAGCATTACGGTGACAAAGGGCATTATCTATGACATCTGGACCAACCACAGTCCTGGATGAATAACATTTTTATGCTTGGTCAGGAGTTACAATCAAGGACAGAGATGGGGCCCACGGAAAGGCATAGGAGGAGGAGGAGCAACTGAATGGGTGGAAAAAGCAGGAAAAAAGTAGAGGATAACTTAGGAAGGAAAACATCTTTCAGCAAGATGTAATGATGATGACAAAAGGGCAATGAACCTAACAGCAGATTAATCACATTAGGATTGTCCTATTGCCAAGAAACATCATTTGACTGTGCCCCGAATAGGAGTGATGTGTATAAGTTTATTAGAAAGTTAAAAATGTCAAAAATTATTTACACAAAAAAGGAAACTAACAAACAGAAAAATCAGCTAAAAGTCAGGGCCCCACATGATAACCTCCTGATAAGTGATGTAGAATTATTGGAAACACTGGTAGTACTTTAAAGAGAGCAAGGGGAGGTAACTGAGATCCTATAAGAGAAACAAATTATAGACTTTAAATATTTAAATGATGCTCAGGAAGTTAATTTAAGCCATAGTGTAGGTTTGTCCTGCATTTAACACATTACTCAGTTGATGTGTTCTTAGAATGTGTGATTATTAGTTTAAATAAAATTAAACAGAGGGTTCTCAAGGGAGAAAGCCAGGCAATCCACTGTGCAAAAGAAATATTATCTGGCAGTATCTGATATTTCAGAGAAAAAATATTGCATTTTTAAGGCATCAGATAAAGGGGGTAGTATTGTGTTATGGCCTAGGGAAATGTATCTTTAGGAAGCATATATTGAACTTAATGATGTCAGCTGCCATGAAAAAAAATGCCAGGACTGAGTATCTAAAAGTTTAAAAAGGGTAGTATGATTAATTGGCTACTTGGATGGAAAGAGGCCCCCTCAACCATGAGGAGTATGTGTTTCTTAAGTTGGAACACCCTAGATTTCTGGTCTTTTTCTTGATCCCCAAACTTCACAAGAATGCAACCAACCTCCCAGGGAGACCTAGCATATCAGCCCAAGTAACAAGGAAGTCTGTTCAAACATACCTTGAAATACATAGGCAGTTTTTAGAGACCATATGTACACTGCCTGCTTTGCTGTATACAGGATCCATCTGATTTCCATGAAAGCGTATTTGACATAACCTGGGACAAGGACCTTCTATTAATTAAACTGGATGTGTCCTTTCTGTATATGAGTATCATACACGAATATGGTCTGAAGGCAGCTAGACATTATTTGAAATCCAGACCAGGGAAATTCTACCTTCACATACAAATGCTCATAAGAATGAAGAAGCTATGTCTTACACAGAATATCTTTCATTTTAACAACAATTTTTTCAGACAAAAGTGGGGGACAACATTGGGCACCTGCTTCACCCCCAGCTATGTGAATTTGATATATGATCTGGTGGGAGGAGCAGGTGATCGATGGCCCGGATATGGAACAATGGTTAAATCACATAGTACTCTGGTTCAGATATATAGACCACCTATTTGTAATATGGAAAGGCTTATTAAAGTGCAGGATAATTTGTTCCACAGAAAAATAATAACAATTTGAACCTGCATTTCACAAGTACAATAGAGGAAAAATCAATAGAGGTTTTGGATGTGAAGATTTGTGTGGAAAACATGAAACTTAACACATTTGTGTACAGAAAACCAACAGTAGGGAATAGTCTGCTACATATGTCTAGTTTTCACCTAATCCCCCTTAAGGAAATTATCCTGTATGGGCATCTCCTGTATGCCTGTAGAAATTTTAGCATGGAGTCAACTTATATAGAGGCAGAGGAAGATACATTACAGAGATTTAAAGTCAGAGAATATAATAAAGACACCCCATACACGGTATAAGAATGGGTAGGGAACATGAGCAGAGAGAAGGTGTTATTAAGGAAACACAAGAAGATTTTAAGAAAAACTGGTGAAAAGATACACTGATAACCACCTATAATAAAAATATACTACTTAACAATATATAATACACAAACATTGGCACTTGCTGAGAAATGACCCTTGTTAGACCTGGCATCTTTGGTGTGTTTTTCCCCTGTCTCTTTGCTTTTGACCTCCTGTTTTTGACTATCTGCTTCATTTTGTTTTTGCTGGTTTTAGAGCTCTGGGCACTTTACCACTGCTGATCAGTGCTAAAGTGCAAGTACTCCCTGTGTAGGTTGTGATTATGATTGGTTATCAGTGATTGGCATATTTGATTTACTGGTAAGTGTCTAGTAAAATGCTCATTGTGTGCCCAGGGCCTGTAAGTCAAATGCTACTAGTAGGCCTGCAGCACTGATTGTGCCACCCACATCCAATCAACCATGTCTCAGACCTGCCACTGCAGTCTCTGTAAGTGCAGTTTTAATCTGCCATGTAACCTGGCAAGCGTACCTTCTTGCCAGTGCCAAAACCTTCCTTTTTCTACATGTAAGGCCTAAGGTAGCTCCCTGGGCAGGGTGCAGTGTATGTGAAAGATAGGACATTTGCTGGTGTGATTGAAATGTCCTGATAGTGAACTACTGCCAGTTTCATTTTTCACTATTGCAAGGACTGTCTCTCCTATCGGATAGTATTGGAGCTGCCTTGTAACATCTTACAAGTGTAAATTTCAATTGTGAAGAGATAGAAATTTGAAGTTTGGGTTCCCTGAATTCAGAATTTAAAAACACATCTTTCTGTAAAGGTGGTTTTTTAATTGTGTGTTTGAAAATGCCACTTTTAGAAAGTGGGGATTTTCTTGCTTTACCATTCTGTGCCTCTGCCTGCCTGTGGAATCCATGTCTGGTTTAGACTGACAGTTGGGCCTTCCTTTTTCTACATGTAAGGCCTAAGGTAGCCTCCTGGGCAGGGTGCAGTGTATGTGATAGATAGGACATTTGCTTGTGTGATTGAAATGTCCTGATAGTGAACTACTGCCAGTTTCGTTTTTCACTATTGCAAGGACTGTCTCTCCTATCGGGTAGTATTGGAGCTGCCTTGTAACATCTTACAAGTGTAAACTTCAATTGTGAAGAGATAGAAATTTGGAGTTTGGGTTCCCTGAATTCAGAATATAAAAACACATCTTTCTGTGAAGGTGGTTTTTAAATTGTGTGTTTGAAAATGCCACTTTTAGAAAGTGGGCATTTTTTTGCTTTACCATTCTGTGCCTTTGCCTGCCTGTGGAATCCATGTCTGGTTTAGACTGAAAGTTGGGCTGTTTGTGCATTCACTCTAGACAGTCACACAAAGGAAGCTGAGGTGTGCCTTGTATATCCTGATGGCCCATCACCAGGCTGATGTGTCTCCCTGAGTTAGAGTGGTGGAAGGAGTTGTCACTGACTGTGCCTGTCCTCACATAAAGCTGTCTCCACCCCACGGTAGTTTGTCTGGAGCCAGGTCAGAGAAAAGCAGGGTCTTGTGCACTACAAAGACTTTCCTTTGAAGTTTGTCTACTTCAAAGGCAAAATTGGTATAAGTACTGGAGCTGTGACACCATAACTGGAGAGCTGTCAGGAGGAGTACTGCCCCTTTGCTGTGTTTGCTCGCTGGGTTGGCCTGCAGTTGCTGCTTCTGTCTTGGGGAGACTAAGGACTGTACTTTTGTTTTGGTATCCTGCTTGAGCACATTCTCCAGGGACTTGTGTAAGCTTGCCTCCTGTCTGAGGTCTCAGGACCATCAAAGACTTCACCTGCAGCCCCTGAACTTGTCTGCTGAGAGTTCTGACTGGTGACAATTCCAGTTCTGGGCCCTTGGAGGTGGTTTCTGCTACAAGAAGATCTGAAAAGCCACTCATTGCCCTCCAGCGCCATTTTCCCACAGTAAGGAACCAACGCATCACCTTGTTTTCCGGCGCCTCAACTCCCCTTCATCTGTTTTCGTCTTTTGATTTTGACGCATCCCAGGTACTTTGTGCTAAAAGTGACACATCCATAGTTTTATATGGACTGGTGGAAAGATTGGTTATTTTTCTAAATGTGTATGGTGTTCATTTGTAGTGTTTTCAATGTATTACTGGGTATTTATGTGCAAATGCATTGCACATTGCCTCTGAGATAAGCCTGACTGCTCGTGCAAAGCTACCAAGGGGGTGAGCAGGGGTTATCTAAGCTGTGTAATCCCTTTACCCTGACTAGAAGGAAGGGTCACTACTTGGACAAGGTGCATACCACTGCCAACTAGAGACCCCCATTTCTAACAACCCTCTAGAGAATGACTTTAACAACAGGCCTGTACAGACTTTTCGCATACACAGATCAATGAAGGACCAATTGGTCAAAAGTGATATTATGACCAATAACACAAGCTAGTTAACAAGCAAACCTGTTTCTTTACAAATGCTCAAAAGGGAGAACATTAAAGCCATAAATACCTTGTTCTTTAAGGAAAACAAGCTACTGAAAGGTACTTATAACTGTAAGAGCGATCATGTAATATACATGCTTATGTGCCCATGTCCTAAAAATAGACACGTAGTACCAAGTTGGCAGTATGTAAGAGCATACTACAACACTTAAGAGTTATAAAACATGAGGACAACACTTACCCAGTTGCAAGACACTTTTAGGAACACCACAATGGTAATGAAAGTCTGTTGAAATGCAGTGTTATAAATTCAGTACCACGAACAATGAGAAAAGGTTATCACGAGAGAGCCCAGAGAAGGTTTGAATCCAGGTACATATTGGAAGTGGATACCAAAGACCTTTTGGCTTAAATATGCATGAAGAACTTTATACACATCTGAGATGCAAAGCACATTTGATTGTAGTTATTCTCCTGCAATTGATAATACTAGAGTACTGTAATTTCTAACCGTTTTTAATTGTTCTTCTTTTAGATGGTTGCTACAGCCATAACAGGTGATGGGAGGTTGCGAGTGAACCCAGTAGGGATGTAAGATATCAATTTGAGGGGTACTGTAAATGTATTAATAACACTAGCGCAAATGGGACCAAACATGGACATGAGTCTAAGTGATTGAAATGCCCACTGGGAAAGACATTCAACAATGTTGACATCAAGAGACAGTTCACCAGCCCACTTGGGCAGGATTTCTGTGATATAAAAAGAGCCATTGCTTTGGACATACTGTAATAATATAGCGGAGCCAGTCATTAATATTTTTGCAATATGCAAATTGAATTTATAGTGTACTTGGACAGCCGTCAAGGTTGTGGACCTCAGTAGCGGCTGCTACCGAACAGGGGTTGTTGGGCAGGGGGGACCGAAGGAGGGTGTTCAGGTAGGGGCTGGCAGGCTTTGCATGTTCTCCACGTAGGCTGTAATACAGACTGCATGGAGAACATGCAGAGAACTCATGACCATTTGGTCGGCCCGAGACAGCCAGCCAAACCATCATGCGCACTTTAGGTGCTGCCACCACTCCTCCCCCTGTGATGCAGGGAGCCCAGCTCCGCCCCCTGGCTTTAGCTGCAAGCTGAATACAGAAAACAAAATGATTATAACGAACGTTATTATCATTTTATTTTCTGTATTCAACTTGCAGTTCAAGAAGTGGGGCGACGCTACTCCGCCTTAGTCGGAGGAGCCACCACTGGCGGACCTGACAAACTGATATGAATAAACTACAACTATGATTTACAAAATCATATAACACAAAAACATGATGTTGGCCAGTATATATATCCAAAGTGGTTTTTGTGTGTAATATTGCTAACATGCTCATTTCGAAGGCAGAGTTTCAATAGAAATGTAATGCGTATTGTGCTGAATCTCTGTTGTATCTCAAACAGATATGCAAATGTAAAGTATGTCTTCTATGTTGAGCACCTAACACAAGATGTTTCAGTATAATTCAAGATGGCACCGGTTGTTGCGATTAAAGCTTCGGAGGGAGCCAAAGTGTATTATGCCCCGCTTTGTATTTGCAACAAATTGCGTTCTTGCACTTAGATCTAACCCTTAGATCTAACCCTTAATCAACTTTTTTTTGCGATCGAGTGAAGAGACATTTTGACAGATGATTAATTGAAGATAGTGGACCTCGACAAAGCCGGGCACCACTTCTGATTAGGTGCTTGTTGGCAATCTTCTTCTTAAATGGAATTATAAATATTTGTATTATTACTCAATTGTACCTGCCAGACAATAAACCAGAAATTACGGAATGCAAACATTGATTTAAAATGGTGTCCTTTAGCTTTGGAACTCATTAGGGAAATATCAGTGATGACTTGTAATCTCAATTCATGTTTTTGTGAAACATTAAACAGAGCATGCCATGGGACATCGTGCAGTTTTATAAACAGCTACATGAATGCCAGAAGAAATGAGATGCCTTCTTCAAGAATTCAGAGAGCATCAGCCAAAAGTCACTGAAATTTTGGTCTCATTGCTGCAATGGCAAAGACAATAAGTCTGACTTAGAACCCGACTCTTCACGACACAGCAAACGCTAGCGACGCCCAGTAACATGATATCTTAACTCTGCGCTACAACATCGACAGCCCGTGGTTAACGCGAATCTCTGTCATTGACTGTTCGCGACACCCGACAGGATCTTCACGCTAAAGCGACAACTGTTCGTGATACCCAGCCTGCTCTTTACACCATTGTGATGCTCTCCCTGCTCCTTATGGCCCCCTCCACCGCAGGCTGGACTTTTCATGCCTGACTCAATAAGGTAACTTTTTCAATGGGACCAACCTGGTCACTGCATCTGGACCACGCTCTATCGCGGTCAGCCTGCACTTGTGACTTTCACCCGGCCGCGAGTGGCACTTTATGCTTTTAGGCGCTTTACTTACCTGAAGTCTTTAAAATTGTATAGCCCCATTTTTACTGAATTTTTCTTGTGTTGTGTTTCACTTTATAACTGTTTGAAGTGCTGCATAAATACTTTACACATTGCCTCTAAGTTAGGCCTGGCTGCTTTTGTGCCAAGCTACAACAGGGTTAAGCACAGGTTAATTTGGGGTTTGCTTGAGTTTCACACTGACAAGAACTGTGTTTGCTGCTTGAGTACGATATAACCCCTCTTAACCGGTAGCCTAATTTCCTACAGGAATGGATGATAATATTTTTATTCCTGACCAAGATTTAATCTTTTGGGAGGGGACTTAGGCAGAGAACATGGCGGCCAGCTAGCGGCTGTCCGTGAGCTCACCAGGAGTAATGGGGATATGCTGGCTATGTGAAATACAGAGAAATGAGGCGTATGACTGTGCAGAGTGTCAAAGTTTGAAAAACTCTGCTTACCGACGGCGTTTTGAGCAGGCGAGCAGTGCAGGCAACCAGGCTTCGTGAGGTTTGGAGAGAGTTTGGCGCAGTTTGGAGAAAGACCAGCACGGTGGGGGATAGACCGGCAGCTGGCAGTGAGGGCGTGACAGGTGTGGTGCATCTAGTGTTGTTCCGGAGACAATGTGGAGGAAGATTGCTGTACGAGGATGGCCCAGGAAGTGAGGAAAGCCTGTAGGCTCACTTCCAGGGTCACGTGGAGAGGGAGGAATTGCTGCAGCAGTGGTAGTCTCTGTAAACCTGCTATACATGTCTCAGATGCTGCCTGGAGCTCTTTTGACTGGCATAAGCACAAGGAACAAATGATGGACGGAATGCTGAACAATGCAAACATTCACCTCCAGTCACAAAGATCTGGGTTTAATCCTAGGTGATCCTAATACTTCCAAGGAGAAACTCCTGCAAGGAAGAAAGTAAGAGGTGGGTCCCATAAAAGTGATGGTGAAAGCCCCAAGGGTGGGTAAGAAAAACTCCTTGGTGTTGCAAGAAGAAGTGGTTGGGTAGAGCAGCAAGGGGTACTTGGGCAACCTCAATCGCGGAGGTTGGGTAAGGCAATCTAAACCCTCCCTCTAAACCTAAGACTTTAAAAATGACCCCCTCTCTTAGGTCCTATTTCAAACTGTATGGGAGAAGCCCCGAACCCGGGGGGGTCTCCCTTTCCTCCGACATCCCACAAGTTCTCGCTGCAGAGGTCTTAGACTTCAGTTCTGAGGCAGTAACTGTTGTACTGGATAAAGGGCCCAAAGACATATTGGAAGAGCAGTGCCAAGATCACAGTATGAAGGCAGGGAAACTGGCTCTGATTCCGGCTGGTCCTAATCGATATCAGTGTTTACCAGAAGCGAACTCGATAGGGAATGCAGACAAGAGAGGAGAAATGGAAGGTGATGCCATTGCCCCAGTAAGGTCCAAATTTGGGAGTAAGCAGTGGTTACCTTAATTTTAATACCAGGAAAAGACCCTGTGTCCTACGAATTATATAGACCAATCTCACTTCTGAATTGTGATAAGCTTTTCGCAGGTATCTTAGCCAATAGGTTGAGTAATATAATCGAAGTGCTGATAGCAGATGACCAAAAAGGCTTTGTGAAAGGGAGATTTATGCATTTCCTAACCTACAAGCTAATAGGGACTATCTATTTGGCAACTGCAAACAAAGTACAATTGGCAATTATTTCACTTGATGCCACCAAAGCATTTGATAGGGTGAATTGGCAGTATCTGTACATCCTTCTGCACCATTATAATATAGGTAATAAGATCTGCAGGGCCATATGGGGCATCTTTAGGGCACCTTCGGCAAAACGTTTGCTGAATGGCAGCCTTACAACAAGCTTTAAGATAACAAGAGTGACCAGGCAGGACTACCCTCTTTCCCCCTTCCTTTTTAATTTATATATTGAGCCCTTCGCCTAAAAATCAGGCTGGAACAGGGGATTACACCCTTTGTGTATGGTATATGGTCGAAGAAAGTATCCCTATATGCGGATGACGTAATGGTATGTACACGAGATTTAACTCCTACTTTGGAAAAGCCTAGCCCACTTGATAACAAACTTTAGGACAGTGGCTGGGTTTTAGGCCAACTCTTCCAAGACAGAACTTATAGTGTGGAATATAGATGAGAGCCATAGGCTGATAAAGAGGGAACAAAAATACTTGGACATAAAGATTTGTCACTCCTTACAAAAATTGGCAGAACTAAATTTTCACAAACAATGACAGAAACGAACAGGTTGTTACTTAGTTGGTCCCATCTTCCATTAGCAATACTTGGAAGGACGAATTTTATAAAAATGTCAATACTTCCCAAATTTACCTTTCTTTTTAATATGATACCCCTTCATTTTAAGAGCACATGGCTGTAAAAACTTGATGGTAGAATAGACTCATTTATATGGGCCTCTATGGCAACAAGAATTGCAAGACAAACGTTCCAGAGGAAGTATGATAAAGGGGGCATTGCACTGCCAGATTTCCAATTATATGCATGAGCATTCCAAATAAAAAACTTTAAGTTTTTGTTATCGGAGAAGGGGGGGAGGGTCAGGGAGTGACCAACTATGGGAGGCCTTGTTAAATGAAGTGGAAGATGGTGAGTCCAAATTTATGTGTAAATTCGGAGACCAGAGATACTTCAAAAAAGTAAGACTAAACTTTTGTGTTGCAGGCAGCGGCCCGATTGTGGACCCAGATTTGCAGAGTAACAAACTTGCCCTACTATAGTAGACACGCCCCAATATGGAGCTCCCTGGGCCTTCCAGAATGTATAGAAGACAGGCTGGCTCTGAATCTAAGGGAAGCTGGTATTGTTGAACAGGGGCAGATCTTTCAAGACGGGAGCTTAAACTTCGTGCTAGGCCCAAACCTTCCTTTTTAATACATACAGATCACCCCTAGGGTAACCCCTGGACAGCCCAGAGGACATGGTGCAATGTATTTAAAAAGCAGGACATGTACCTTTAAGTTTTACATGTCTTGCTAGTGAAGAACTCTCAAATTAATTTTTCACTATTGCAAGGCCACTATCTCTTATAGGATAACATTGAGATTACCTTATTACATTTTATAAACGTAATTTCCAAATGGGAAGATAAAATTGATTCATGTTTGGTGTTTCTGGAATCCTAATTTAAAATCGTAACTTACGTGAAGTCAGATTTTAAAAGACAATTCTGAAAATGCCTCCACTAGATCGTAAAAGTCAGGACATTAGGAAGACAGTCAACTCCCAACAAATATGACAGCTGATACTTCTGCAACTACGGTTGTCTCTACCTAATGAAAATAGAACTTCGTGGTGAGTGTTTGCCCCACGTGGCCATTACCAATCTAATTTTTATTTTTGGCGTGCCATAAACTTTGGTTGCTGTCTAGTATGAATCTGGAACTTATGACTATGTTCCCAATTTTTCAGGGTCATCAGTACACATAAGAACTTACGTCCTGAAGATGGCCTTTTAGATGTCTTCACAATAAAGACCGAAACGTCGACAATCTGACCCATTTTCTTTGTCATCAGTTTTTCAGGAAATGTTACTTGTATAGCCAATGATGTTGCTCCTGTTATTTAATATGTGAAATGGGTTACAGCAAAAGTATTCATGATAGAAAGATCTATATGAAAGAATGTTCATCTCAGTCACTTTTGCTTTTATGATAATTGTATATTGTACCCTTTTATATAACACAATTTTTAATATAAATTTTGACTTTATGAAGTATACACCCGTATAGAACTGTTTTTTTTCTTCCTGCTTAATGTTGCATAGTTTTGCGTTTGATTAGTTGTTTAATTAAATAATTCATTTTTGACATTTGTTTGTATTAAGCCACCAATTTGGGGCTTAAAGATAATTTATTTTGTACATTTTCTAAAGACTTTGATATCAAAAAGAATCCCTTGAAAGCACTATTACCTGATCGCATAGATTACCCAAGCCTCCAAGGCTTGGGTAATCTATGCCCATTTTTTGTCTCTTGTAGAAAGTTGGCATTTTCTTGCTTTAGCCATTTGCTGCCTTCAGCCTGTCTCTGGTCACATGGCTGGGTGTAGTTGGCAGCTGGCCTTTTTGTATTCCACATAGAGAGCCACAAACAATGGGAGCTTAGGTGTGACTCAGTGGGCTGTCCTGACATGATGTGAGTGAGGAGCTAGAACCAGCTTTACTTACATCTGAATCGGATTTGTCTGGTCCCCACACAAAGGGCCGCCTACCCCCTGTAGGTAGTCTAGAGCCAGGGCCGACAGAGCAGGAGATTTGTGCACTTCAAAGGCTTGTATAGGAATGGCTCCCCCACTTTAAAGGAACTACTGGGTATAAGTGCTGGACCTCAAACACCACCACTTCAGTACACTTCTGGACCTCTGGATACTCTGCCAGGAAGAAGGACTGGTGTGCTGCTGAATGACTGCCACTCTGCTCAACTGCTGATCTGGTAGAACTGCTGCCCTGCTGTGCTGACTTGCTGTCACCTGCCCTCCTTTCCTGGGTAAGAAAGACTGGACCTGCATCTCATGATCCAAGATTCCAGAGTGACTCCAAGGGCTAGTTGGCTGTCCTCCTAATTATGAAGCCTCAGGGACAGAATAGGCTTCCAACAACCTTTTATCTGCACCCGGACGATGCCATCTGTGAGTCTACCCTGCCAAGTGGTGCCACCCCAGTTTTGGACCGTTGGAAGTTGGCCTACCAGCAGAATCGATGCATCGTCCCTTCTGAGCCGAACTGACACATCTCCTCGGCTTTGCGGCGCATCCTCTAGCAGAACCAACACATCACCACTGCTGTGTGGATTGGGTCTGGCGCAGAAGGTGTGCATCATCCTTGCATCTTTGGAATTGATTAATTACCAACGGCACAGCACATCAACAACCCTGGTTCTCACACCCATTGTCGACAGCAGCTGGCCTGCGCATCACAGCCTGGTAGGTCCTTGGAACTGACGCATTGCCTCAGCTGCATGCCTTATCCTCAGCGCCCAGACACTCCAATGCAAGCTCGGTCAACATGATCCTCAATGACGATGCACAGGACCTCGTACCGTAGCCTTGCCGCATCATGGAACTGATGTATCGCTTCGACTGCACAACTATTCTTTGCCCCGGATCCACGCCGCGCTCCACAATCAGGATTTAAGGTACTGTGTTCAGCAGGCCTAACTGGGTCCCTGTAGCAGACCTGTGCTCCATCATGGTCAGCCTGAACGTGTGGCTTTGTCCCAGTCGGGTGCGACCAGATATCTCTTGTTGGCGCTTTTTGTTTTTTGGTGCTATTTTACCTTCACAGTTTGAAATTCAATATCTCCAGTTTCCCTGTTTGTATTTTTGTCATTTTGGTCTTGTTTTATTTATTAAAATATACTCTGTTTCTAAACCTGGTGTGGGATCTTTTTGTGTGATGTTTGCACTGTTCTTACTGTTTGAGTGTGTCATATGCCCAAGTTAGGCCCATGTAGCGAAGCAGCTTATTTCTTACATTGTCCTCACAAATAACATTTTCAGCTGTGGCCTTTTGCACATATTTGCATGCACGACAATGTTAGACTAGTTTCCCTGAAACTAAACTTGTTTACACATCTAACTTCACAGAATATTATCACAACGCCCTGGACATCATGTACAAGGTCTCGTTTTGCACTATGTACAAATGTCATCACTATCTTCAACCACAGGGTGACAGGGATATTTACATATCCATAACATCACTAATCTCTATTCACATTGCAAGGTTGCTCTCTATTATAAAAGATGAGCTTCCCGATAGATTAGCAGAAGAGGCACTTCAGCAGATACCGAGGTCCTCGCATGCTGAGAAATCACCACGCAGCGGTCTGACATCTCGTGAGGGGTGTCCAGTTTGTGACCAAGACGGGATCCTTCATTCTATCCCATCAGGTAATGATGTTGGATTGTCCCTTGGAGAGATTCTTGGCTTTGCACCTAAACACACTCTAGGTACACTTAGAGTAGGGTCCGCATCGTAGAAGTACGCTCGATTACTGCTTTGTTTTATATGCCTGCATATATACATTGTTTTCGCACCATGGTAGACCTATATCTGCTATTTACACTTTTGGAACTTGTAATCATGTTTATCTCCTTCTGTCTACTAATCATTGCAGCACACATATTTTATGCAAGAATAACGTTGGTTCAATAAATATTATTGAAAACTTCCCACTGTGTGTTCTCTGTATATTTCTCTGAGAATAAGTGAGCACGAGAGACTGAGCAAAAAGTTCTGTACTGTTTCCCCGATCCCTGAGGGGTCTGGGTTGTCATTTTCTGTGGTTGCCAGAAACCATTCCCTCCCTGATAGGTTGGGGGGCTCACGGTGGCACTGTGAGCCAGCTGGTCTAATGGCCAACATGTCCTGCGGGTGTGTCCGGAATCAGTCTTGGCACCTAGCCCCTAGTTTAATGTTGTCCAAACATTGCACAGATCCTGTGTATTAGTAGGAACTACATGACATGGCACCCATCGTGGGGCATAAATACTTTACACATTGCCTTTAAGTTTAGCCTGACTGCTCTGTGCCAAGCTACCAGAGGGTGAGCACAGGTGAATTTAGGGTTTTCCTGCCTCCTACCCTCCCTAGGCTGCTTGACCAGGGCTGATATCCCAGCCAACCAGTAACCCAATTGCTAACAGTTCCATAGTTCAAGATGTTTTCTGATCATATGGTTCTTAGATTTTGTCTAGGATCCCTCTATGGTTGCTTTTAGGTTCTATCTGGATTCAGATATTGTGCTCCCTGTGTTCTATTCTGCTCCTGTCTCCCCAGTGGAGTATGCTTTGCATTCTGGATGTATTATGGGATTTATCTACATGTTAATGCACTTTTTAGGCATTGTGAAAGTCATTTAGTGATGTACTGGTGGGTCAGTAGGGACTTCATTTTTATTCTATCATTCTGGATAGCTGGGCCAAGAAGGCACTTTTTTCATGACGTTTCTTTTTTTTTTTTAAATCAAACTTTATTGGGTTTGACAAAGATTCCAGGTATCAATTATGCAGCATTCTTATCATTGATCAGGATTACAATTGATTGGCTGGGAATACAGTTAAGGCAGTAACAAAACATAAGGATTGCCGGTCATCGCAGCGATCTCAACCTCCCCGCTTTTCCCCCGCAGCCCAGTGTACATACGTTGTATTGTGTTCGGTTCTGGGACTGCTAGACATGACTTCAGATCCGACCTTAAACTCCCTTCCCACAACTTTCCCCCACCCTCCTCTCCCCCCAGGCGTGTCACTTGTACTCAGATCGCTAGTTTGCGGTATCCCGCCACTCCAGGTTGGGTTTCAGAGTCGACTGAGGTAGCATTTTAGGGACTCTCAGTCAGACAGGGCGGTAATGTGCTGTGTCTGTTAGTGAATCCTACGGATCAAAGATTCGCTCAGATGTATGTAGCTTAGTCTACTCCTGCCGGGGGTTCACCTATTGATTCCTCCTCCTCAGTGTCCTCTGGGATCTTAAGTGATACAACTAACATTTCCCAAGCTCTTGCTGCTTTCCAGCGCCCTCTCGCTCCCCGTTCTTTTTGCTATTTGCATCCTGATCACTCCTTCACATTCAGCCCACTTAATGAGTTCTTTTTTCCATCTTGCTATACTTGGACCCTGCCTCGCTTTCCAGTGCATGGTGATGTCTCTTTTGGCCAATAGGAGGCCCATATCTAAGAACTTACTCGTGATTTTATTTTTGGATGTATGAGGGAACCATGCAGTATTTCTGAGTCGGCTCTGCTTCTCTGTCAGTGATGTCGGTCAGCAACGTCGCCACCCCCCCCCAAAAATTACTCAGGTGCGGGCAGTCCTAGAACATGTGCCTGAAATTTGCTCCTTCTCTATTGCATCGCGGGCAAGCCGCTGCTTGCGTCGGGGAATACTTATTAATCGTTTCCAGGGTGAGGTATGCTCTATGTAGGATATAAAAATGCACCAACTGGAATCTGGCGTTTCTGGTGCTCTTCCAAGCTCTCTCCACTAATTCCCCCCAGGTTTTCTCTGGGATAGCCTCTTCAAGGTCAGCCTCCCACTTGAGTCGCAACTCCGATAAGGGCAGTAATGTTTCCCGCGTTATACGCCTGTACAAGCACGTAACTGCCTTGAATGTACCTGCCGCCAAAACCACATATTGGCAGCACAGTGACGTTTTGGGTTCGGTGAGTCCCCCCCCCCCAGTGTTTTCGTACGGCCCCAGTGAGGGCAGAGTACAACAAGAAATCCCCCCCGGATAGGTCATATTGATCCTGCAGATCATTGAACTGGATCATGGCCCCCTCCTCATATAGGTCTCCTATGTTAGCCAACCCTTGTTCTGCCCAATTTGTCAATCCCTGCCAGTTACCCCCATGTGGTAAGGCTGCACACATAAGTAACGGGAATTCCGGGGCATTAGGGCGTCTAATTTTGGGCCATCGCAGGCTCCTATTCCAGCACCGTCGTGCTGTATTGAGCTCCGTGGTGAGGCTTAGGGTTCGAACAGGAAGCCGCAATATAATTTGGGATAACAGTCTTAAGGTCACAAAGTCTTCTCTCCGCTCTTCCTCCCCCCTGAGACAGTTCGCCACCCATTGCGTGAGCCATTGGAATTGTGCCGCTATATAGTAGGCCTCAAAGTCAGGCACCGCCAATCCTCCCTCCGCTCTTGGTCGCATGAGAACAGTAAGCTCCACCCTTCGTCTGCCATTGCCCCACAGAAAACCCATGATCATTGACTTGAGTTGGACAAAGTACTTCGTCGGTATCCAGACCGGCAAGGTCCCGAAGTAATATAATAACCTCGGTAGGGTCACCATTTTAAACAGTGCTACTCGGCCGGCTACAGATAGCGGCAAGGAGCCCCAGAAATCGAAATTGCTTTTTGCTCCTCTGATGGCTTTCCCTATATCACCTTCTAGTATGTCTTCCTGAGTGTGGTATATTTGAGTACCCAGGTTTGACAGGCACCTATCTTCCCATCTCACCCCCTCTGTTTCCTCTGGGCCTATTCTGCCCTCTTTTGCAGGAAACAGGCAAGACTTTGCCCAGTTCACGTTTAGCCCTGCTGCCCTGCTAAGGCCCTCTAGCAATTCTTTCGCGCCCTGAATCGCCTCCCCTGAATCAGCCAGAAACAGCAAAAGGTCGCCGGCATAGAGATCAATGTGGTGGATCTGCCCATGAACGTTAAGATCCTGATAGATTTGCCCTGATCTAGCTGTCGCTGCTAGTGGCTCCATCGCTAGGGCGAACAGTAGGGGGGAAAGGGGGCACCCCTGTCGTGTTCCCCATCCAACGCTGCAGGTATCAGATATTAGCCCACCAGTTTTAACCCTAGCAGTGGAGTAGGAATACAGAAGAGCTGTCCAGCGCACAAATTTGTCTCCCAGCCCAAACCTCCGCATCACATGGAACAAGTAAGGCCATTCTAGGCTATCAAACGCTTTTTCTATATCACCTGTGAAAATCGTCGCCACATCTTTCCTATAGGAGTCAGCCTCCAGCACTCGCAAAAAGCGCCGGATGTTAAGCGCTGTGTTTCTGGTGGGAATGAACCTGGATTGGTCTTTGTGTATTAGAGTTGTCATGTGGGGGAGGAAGCGAGAGGCTAGTATCCTACTCAGTATTTTGTAGTCTAAGTTAAGCATAGAGAGCGGTCGATATGCTGTTTTATCCCATGGGTGCTTCCCCGGTTTTAGCAGCGGTATGATGATCGCCTCTCTAGTAGATACAGGCAGGTGTCCCACTTGTCTTGCGTCATTGTATAGCTTTACCAGCCTGGGGGCCAACAAATCAATGTATGCTAGGTAGAATTCAATTGGTAGGCCATCCGTGCCTGGTGTTTTATTTCGTGCCATATTCATAATAGCCCCTCTTACTTCCCCAATCTCCACTTCCTGCCCCAGGGTATCTGCGACTTCCTCATCCAGAACTGGTACTTCCACGTCTCGCATGAACTCATTCAGATCCTCCTCTACTGGGATCAACTTACTTTTGTGTAGGTCTGTGTAATATTCTAAAAACAAATCATTAATACCTTGTTGGTCATACCTCACTGCTCCACCCTGTCCCCTAAGTTCCAAGATTACCATGCCTCTCCTGGCTGGATTAGCCAACCAAGCCAGTAGAGCTCCCGACTTGTCCCTCTCCGAGTGAGCACGGGTTATGTTTTTTTTTTAATCAAAACAACGAAGGCGTTCTACCTGCACTGCCACTGCCTCTCTAGCCTCCAAGAGTTCCCTCTGCTTGTCCGCTTTCTCAGGTCTTTCCTTTTCTAGTTCTCTTAGGCGCTGGTCATCCCTCTGTATGTCCTGAAGTAGCACCTTCTGTGTACCCATCATCTCTGATATACAGCGCCCCCTAATGACTGTTTTAAACGCATCCCACTCTACTAATGAGTTCGCTGCAGTGTTGGCGTTGTCTTGGAAATAATGAACAATAGCTGTGTCTATCGCTTCACGAAACACCTGGTCCTCTAGGGCCTTGGGTCTCAGGCGCCAGGTGGGGATTTTGGGTCGCGCGCGGGACCATTGCAAGCTTATCAACTCAGGATTGTGGTCGGATATCATCCTAGTGAGGTATTCACTGCTGCGAACCCCCTCATGTACATCGGGGGAGCACAGTATGGCATCTAATCGAACATGCAGTTCATGCAGGGCTGAGAAAAAGGAGTAATCCCGGGTCCCAGGATGCTGAGCTCTCCACGAATCTATCAATCCCCACCTCTGTTGCCAGTTGCATCGTGCCTCTGCTAGTTTGTGTGTGGGTGCGTCAGGGAGCGGAGGGTGGGAATGGTCAAGAGTAACATCTGATGTACAATTAACCGCTTAACCGCGGCGCGAATTCCGCCGCGGTGCGGCTGTTTAATTAAGTGGGCAGGGCCGCGTCGGCCAACGGACGTGCACAGCACTACGGAGGTAGTGCTCGCGACGGCCGTTGGCCGACAGAAGCAGCGAAGGGGTTATAGTCACCTCCCAATAAAACTGAACACGTGAGTACGGAGGCCAGTTTCCCAGAGAGGTGTGAAAAAAAGGTTGGTTGGTCCGAATTAGGCGCGTATATGCTACCCAATATGAGATCCCTACCGTCTAGTCTCCCAGAAACTACCACAGATCTGCCTTCTGGGTCAATAATCTGTTTCGTGCACTGAAAGGGTACACCCGCCCTCACCCAGTTTCTTCATGACGTTTCTGACAGGACTCTGTCATACCAGGTAGAGTGTAGGCCTAACTGGGGAATAGCTACTTCAGTCAGAAAATTTCCATTGTGGATATTTGCCAGGTGGTTCCACAAGCTTCTTCTTCAATCTTTGTGTCCCCCTACAGACTGGATGCACGGTGTTTGGAATATTTGTCCTTTACCAATTATTTTCTGGCATCTGTTTAAACATGCTTTAGTCATTTGATGTGATTACATGGTTTCGTGAAAGTATGACAGAGATGCAGCGTTCTGATTGGTGCCAGTGCCTTTTGTGTCAGTTGTGGGTCTGAAGCTACTTGGAGCGTGTCCTGTATGTACTCACAAGTAAGGAGACAAGAAAGGGAGATGAGGAGGCAATGCCTAGATTATTTAGTGATATATTTAATTACTTCCATTTTCCTTCTATTCTCAGATCTTAGTTTTTATACTCTCCTATCCTTTCCAGCTTTTGGCTTTAGTGATGCCCAGAGTGTATTGCAGGTCATTCACCCTTTCAGGAAGCCTACACAAAGAAGAAAGGTATATTATTTACAAAAAGAAAAAAATGCACCGTGAACAGGATGTCAAGTGGGTGGAGTCTCCTAACAAGTAAGGCCTGGAAGGGGAAGCAGTGAGGGAGAAGCCTGCATGACACACTGCTGAACACTCTCAGGCTCCACCCCCTCACGAGAGGTCGCGGCCGATGCAGCTTCTGGGTTAGAACGCTGAAGCAGATGCAGGGGAGACGCAGCTGAGGATTGCTGTAGCGGAGTGGGGTAAAAGAGCAAGGATACTCACATTTTTGTCTTTCCTCAATATGCAGCTGTATTTACTGCATGGAGCGGACTCAGCTTAAACGAAATTTACCAACGCTGCCGAACTGAGGATGTAGTGAAGTAGCAGTGTTAGAAATGGGGGTCTCAAGTTGGCAGAGGTAGGTACCTTTGTCCAAATAGGGACCCTTGCTTCTAGTCAGGGTAAGGGGGAAACACACTCTAGATAACCCCTGCTCATCCCCTTGGTAGCTTGGCACGAGCAGACAGGCTTATCCCAAAGGCAATGTGTAAAGTATTTGTACTCAAAACACACAATAACACAGTGATAACACCACAAATGGACACCACACCAGTTTAGAAAAATAAAGTATCTTTATTTAAACTTAATAAGACCAAAACGGCAAAAATCCAACATACAAGTATTAAGAAAAACGACTTTCAAAAGGTTTTAGCAACTGAGTCCATAGAAAACTATGGATGCGTGATTTCTTGCAAAGTACCTGTCGTTGCGACAAAATTCACCAAGCCAAACAGTCGCAGCGATTGGAAGCGTCGAAAAACAAAGAGATGCGTCGATTCCTGAGACCTTCATGGATGCGATGTGACAGTTCCGCTGGACACAGGGGAGCAGTGCGTCAGGTCCCGTCTGTAGGGGGAAGCGATGCGTCGATTCTGAGATGACTCTGATCCGCTGGTGATGCGTCGGGGAAAACTTGCCGCACAGGGACAGTGCATGGAAATCCGGGATGAGTCGGCAAACGATGCGGCGGTGCTGAGTCGGTTTCTTCAGCTCCGATACCTTGATGCGTCGATTCTTGCAGCAGCGACAGGCGCTGCATCGGTTTCAGCAGCGGCGCAGCAGTTCGGGGAGATTCTTCTCGCACCACAGCGTTGCATCGGAAAAACTGTCGCAAGAAGAGCGATGCGTCGATTTTCTTGTTGTTGTATTGCTTTCCAGCTCCCAGCAGCAGAAACAACCTCCAGAGGCCCCACACAGTCACAGACACTCCTGGCAGGTCAGAACTCCCAGCAAGGAAGTTCAGGGGAGCTGGGGGTGAAGTCTTTGTGTTCCTGAGACTTCAAAACAGGAGGCAAGCTCTACTCAAGCCCTTGGAGACTTTCCTCAAGCAGGGGACACAGCATACAGCAAAGTCCTTCTACTTTCCTTGGCAGAAACAGCAACTGCAGGCCAACCCCAGACACACAGCAAGGGCAGTACTTCTCCTCAGTTTCTCCAGCTCTTCTCCTTGGCAAAGGTTCCTCTTGATTCCAGAAGTAGTATAAAGTTCAGGGGTTTTAGGTCTAATACTTATACCCCAAAATGTCTTTGTTCTCTTTGTGCAGAGAAGCCCTGTGCCCAGCCAAAACCAGTTCTGTCCTCTCTGGTACAGCTTCCTGGCAGGAGGTGGAGACAGCATTGTGGAAAGCAGACCAGGCCCATTCAGGTGAAAGTAAATCTCCTCCCCCTATTCTAAATGCAGCCCAGGTCTATTCAGCCCAGCCCTGACTCATCAGGCTCTCTGGAGCCACTGCTCCTCCCCAGCCCCTGACACTCCAAACCCAGATAGTCAATCCACATCCTAGCAGAGGCACACTGGATGACTAAACAAGAAAATATCTACTTTCTAAAAGTGGTATTTTCAAACACAGAATGTAAAAATCACTCTAACTAAAAGATGCATTTTAACATTCTGAGTTCAGGCACACTAAACTTTATTTTCCTACCTTGTTTCCAGGGGCAGTTATGTTCATAAGATGTTATTAACAAACTCCCCATTCTGTCCTATGGGAGCAAGTAGCCTTGCAATAGTGAAAAACAAAAGTGGCAGGAATTCACTATCAGGACATGCCACACACATCAGGGCATGTCCTACCTTTCACATACACTGCACCCTGTCCACCGGGGTACCTTGGGCGTACCTTAGGGGTATCTGAGATATAAGAAAAGGGAAGGTTAGGGCCTGGCAAGTGGGTGCACTTGCCAAGTCGACATGGCAGTTAACAACTGCGCACAGACACTGCAGTGGCAGGTCTGAGTTACTGTTTCAGAACTACTCCTGAGGGTGGCACAATGAGCGCTGCAGGCCCACTAGTAGTATTTGATTTACCAGCCCCGGCACACTCAGTGCACTTTACTAGGGACTGACTAGTAAATCAAATATGCCAATCATGGATAACCAATCATGTTCACAATTTACACAGAGAGCATATGCACTTTAGCACTGAATGGCAGTGGTAAAGTGCCCAGAGTCCTAAAACCAACAACAGGTCAGGAAACAATAGGAGGAAGAAGCAAAAAGTGTGGGGATAACCCTGCAAAAAGGGCCAAGTCCAACAAGCAGCATCCTATTTACAGCCCAGCGCTTGCATGAAGCTTCAGACGGTGTTGACATATGGTAGATTCAGCATGAGGGATGAGGTGGGAAGCCGATAGGTCCCTCACTGAAGTAAGGGAGACTCTCTGTATCGAGGAGTCGACAGAGTAGGCCAGCCCTTCCCAGTAGAGGTTCCCTGTTCAGGCACTCTGGCCCCCTCCCTTCCTCTTTTATATACAGCATTCCAGCTGCCCTAGAGGATCCACTAGAGTCCAGTCACTGCTCCATTAAAGGGGATTATCATAAGCCTCAGGGAGAGGAGCGTGAAGCAGATGCACCTGAGGGGAGCCGGCTCTCCTGTTACAATTACTACACCACTTAACAAAAAATCTAAAAGGCAAGCAGCGCAGGCACATATCACAGCACAAAGAGAAAAAACGTCCTCACATCAGTATCAGGGCCTAGACGGTTATGCTGTAAGATCCTAATAGGATGCTTTAAACGGCTGTTATATTGTATTTCTAGTAGGCCGTCTTTGCATTAGATACCTTTTCCCTCTGCTGTTGCAGATTTAGCGACAATGATTGATGGTTGGGGGGAATGCTCAAGTTTCCAATTGTATACTTCTGTATATAGTATTGAATACCTCAACTCCTACATTATTAGGTGGGAGTGGCACTTACACTTTGCACTTTTCACTTACCACGTAGCACTTTGTGGAATTATATTTCGTAGCAATATGGAAAAGTGCAAGGGGTGGAGGCGAGAGTGTGTGACCAAGTGCCATGTCAGCAAAAGACGCACAGATGATGGACGAAATGCAGAGCAAATCAAACATTCACCCCAGTCAAGAGATCTGGGTTAAATCCATCGTTCTTTTGCTCACTATGCTACCCCAGTTTAGACCCAGCCATATGCAAATCAGTCTTGACCCTGTGCCTCCTGGGAACAGTCAGGCTGAACTGCCAAGGCTGGTCCTCCCTGGACCGGAAGCAAGCATCCTGGGACCGGTTTCGGGTCATCACCTCTCATCAGCCAGGCTAGCTTGAATCCAGTGGCACAGTGAACCTGGGTCCCATGTCTGGGCATACCCGGCACACTTAGGGTAAGAAAGCAAAAAAGAGACAGATGAAGAACGGAAAGCAGAGCAAATCAAACATTCACCTTCAGTCAAGTGATGTGGGTCAAATCCATTGTTCTTTCGCTCACTATGCCACCCCAGGTTAGACCCAGCCATATGCAAACCAGTCTTGACCTTGTGCCTCATGGGAACAGTCCAGCCCGAACTGCCAAGCCAGGTCCTCCCTGGATCGGAAACAAGCATCCTGGGACCGGTTTCGGGACATCACCCCCTCATCAGCCAGGCTAGCTTAAATCCAGTGGCACAGTGAGCCCAGCACCCAAATCTGGGCATACCGAGCGCACTTAGGGCGGGAAAGCAAGAGACACACAGGTGATGGACGCTATGCAGAGCAAATCAAACATTCACCCCAGTCAAGAGATATGGGTTAAATCCATTGTTCATTTGCTCACCATGCCACTCCGGTTTAGACCCAGCCAATTGCAAATCAGTCTTGACCCTGTGCCTGATGGGTACAGTCCAGCCCGAACTGTCAAGCCAGGTCCTCCCTGGACCGGAAACAAGCATCCTGGGACTGGTTTCAGGGCATCACCCAGGAAATCCTGGCCTGGCATTTCGGGCTGGACTTTTCCCATGGGGAACAGGGTCAAGACTGATTTGCATTTTTCTGGGTTTAAACTGGAATGGCATGGGGAGCAAACAAATAATGGATTTAGGCCTATATTTCTGTACTGGGGTGAATGTTTGACATTGTTCAACATTCTTTCCATCAATTGTTCTTTTTGCAGGTGACATGTCAGGGGACCACAAATTCGATGGGTGGGCTGAGGGACAAGGTCTATCCTCTTCCTCAGATGGAGCTGGCGTGAGGGTGGGGGGGAGGCTGGACAGGAGGGGGATCACCTGGGGGTGTGGAGAGGGGTATTTGAGGGGAGCACCAGACGTAAAAATGAGCAGGCATATAGTTAAGTGCTGCTTGTTCAGCTCTCGAAGCTTGGTTATTTCAGAGCAGAACTAGGTTGAGAGGGGTAAGGAGCGAGAGAATTAATATAGCAATGCATATTTAAACAATGTATAAGTTGTGGGTGATATCTTGTAATGCTAATAGAATTGCCAATTGCCGTAAATATGGGCGGCTGCTAAGATGGCTGATATCATTCAGCCCTGAAGTGATTTTTCCTCGAGACTCACCTGAAAAGTAACACCCCGAAAGTTTATATCCCAAAGCAGTATTCTCAAACATTCTTTGCATTCTCAGGGCTGGCAAAGGGGGGGGGGGTCGCAATCTATTTGAATAACACAGTTGACTGGGACATAAAAGATGTTAAAAAGGAAACACAAGAGGATGATGGATGGAGCGCTGAAACTTTTCAGACACTCACCCCCAGTCACAGATCTGGGTTGAATCCATCATCATTCTTTAGCTCACTTCGCCACCTCAGTTCAGACCCAGCTATATGCAAATCAGTGTTGACCCTGTGCCTCATGGGAACAGTCCAGCCCGAACTGCCAAGCCAGGTCTTCCCTGAACCGGAAACAAGCATCCTGGGACCGCTTTCGGGCTAACAGCCCTCATCAGCCAGGCTAGCTTGAATCCAGTGGCAAAGTGAGCAAGGGACCCACGTCTGGGCATACCCTGCCAACTTAGGGCGAACAAAGCAAACACAAGAGGATGATGGACGGGGCGCTGAAACTTTTCAGACACTCACCCCCAGTCACAGATCTGGGTTGAATCCATCATCATTCTTTAGCTCACTTCGCCACCTCAGTTCAGACCCAGCTATATGCAAATCAGTCTTGACCCTGTGCCTCATGGGAACAGTCCAGCCCGAACTGCCAAGCCAGGTCTTCCCTGAACCGGAAACAAGCATCCTGGGACCGGTTTCGGGCTAACAGCCCTTATCAGCCAGGCTAGCTTGAATCCAGTGGCAAAGTGAGCAAGGGACCCACGTCTGGGCATACCCTGCCAACTTAGGGCGAACAAAACAAACACAAGAGGATGATGGACGGAGCGCTGAAACTTTTCAGACACTCACCCCCAGTCACAGATCTGGGTTGAATCCATCATCATTCTTTAGCTCACTTCGCCACCTCAGTTCAGACCCAGCTATATGCAAATCAGTCTTGACCCTGTGCCTCATGGGAACAGTCCAGCCCGAACTGCCAAGCCAGGTCTTCCCTGAACCGGAAACAAGCATCCTGGGACCGGTTTCGGGCTAACAGCCCTCATCAGCCAGGCTAGCTTGAATCCAGCGGCAAAGTGAGCAAGGGACCCACGTCTGGGCATACCCTGCCAACTTAGGGCGAACAAAGCAAACACAAGAGGATGATGGACGGAGCGCTGAAACTTTTCAGACACTCACCCCCAGTCACAGATCTGGGTTGAATCCATCATCATTCTTTAGCTCACTTCGCCACCTCAGTTCAGACCCAGCTATATGCAAATCAGTTTTGACCCTGTGCCTCATGGGAACAGTACAGCCCGAACTGCCAAGCCAGGTCTTCCCTAAACCGGAAACAAGCATCCTGGGACCGGTTTCGGGCTAACAGCCCTCATCAGCCAGGCTAGCTTGAATCCAGTGGCAAAGTGAGCAAGGAACCCACGTCTGGGCATACCCTGCCAACTTAGGGCGAACAAAGCAAACACAAGAGGATGATGGACGAAGCGCTGAAACTTTTCAGACACTCACCCCCAGTCACAGATCTGGGTTGAATCCATCATCATTCTTTAGCTCACTTCACCACCTCAGTTCAGACCCAGCTATATGCAAATCAGTCTTGACCCTGTGCCTCATGGGAACAGTCCAGCCCGAACTGCCAAGCCAGGTCTTCCCTGAACCGGAAACAAGCATCCTGGGACCGGTTTCGGGCTAACAGCCCTCATCAGCCAGGCTAGCTTGAATCCAGTGGCAAAGTGAGCAAAGGACCCACGTCTGGGCATACCCTGCCAACTTAGGGCGAACAAAGCAAACACAAGAGGATGATGGACGGAGCGCTGAAACTTTTCAGACACTCACCCTCAGTCACAGATCTGGGTTGAATCCATCATCGTTCTTTAGCTCACTTTGCCACCTCAGTTCAGACACAGAATTTACGTGTGAGGAGTTACTTCTAACAGATAACCCTTATTGTTTGGGATGCTCTAAGAAAATTTATAAGGTTGGCATGGAGGAACTAAAATCTGTTAGAAGTCCAACCAAGGTTACTAAGACTAAAACAGAACTCAATTTAGCATTGATCAACACCAGGTCTTTGATCAAGCATAAATATGAGATCTCGGAATTTATTACAGACAACAAGTTGGATATTTTATTTGTTACGGAAACCTGGGGTGAGGAAACATCCGACCCAGATTTTAATATTGCGGTGCCGTGTGGGTATAAAGTTGTCAGGCACGATAGACCCATAAAAAAAGGCGGTGGACTTGCAATTATTCACAAAAGTGAACTCATAGCACATTGCTCAACATTTCCCTCACCAGACTGCGAGGCCTTGTACTTTAATATTAGCGCCTCTGACCAAGAAACCCTCAAAGGATTATTAATATATCACCCACCTGGGTCCAAAATTAATTTTTTGACAAATTTGTCGTCTTTACTAGAATTGGGTATTTCATCCAGATGCTTTACCATGCTGGGTGATTTGAACTTTCACCTGGATACTTTAGCTGATAAAGAAACTCAGGAACTTTTAGATATCACATCGTATGTAGGTCTCCAACAGCTAGTCGAAGGCTCTACACACCAAGCAGGTCATACCTTGGATGGTGTGTTCACAAACAATCCAGCCCTATCTATTAGTTCTATTCTCCCTCTTACATGGACCGATCACTATGCTGTCTTATTTCATTGGGTCCTGCCTGGCTCTATAACTACTATTACAGCTAGCAATAAATTTGCTAGGAGAGCCTGGCATAATATTGACACAGGTGCTCTAGAAACCCAGCTAAATCAAAGCACCCCGATCTCAGAGTTGGAAGCAGAGGGATCGGCGAGAGGTTACACTTACTGGCTAGAATCTAACTTTGCCAAACTAGCCCCTGTGACCGAGGCAAATAGAAATAGAAAAACTCCATCGGCCCCATGGTTTTCCGAAGCCCTAAGATTAGACAAACAAGCTTGCAGGAGGCAAGAGAGAACATGGCGGAAAAACTATGATGCAGCTGAAAAAGAACAATATAAGCTCATGCTAGCAGATTATAAGAAAAAAATAATTATGGAGAAGAGTCAATTTTATACGTAGAAAATAGAGATGGCGGGCAACTCCAGTAAGGAACTTTTTACAGTCATAAATAATTTGACGACTGCTAGAAAGGACAGTACTGTGAATTGTACCCAAGATTTTTGCAACATATTGGCCCAGACGTTCAAAGCAAAGGTAGATCAGATCTATGACCAATTTGCCTCACATACCTCTTACAGTGCTGACATAGATCAGGAAGTTAAAGCTAAAACTCCTTTTTTAAACTTTACCTCTACTTCCCCAGAGCAGATTGCCACCCTTCTCTTAAAGACTAATTCTGGCTCTCCGGACAATCCTTGTCCTCCGAAGCTATTGCATAATATTAGTCACATTATTAGTCCTCAGCTATCTGGCATTTTTAACCAAATGTTCTCACAAGGAACCTTCCCTACATTGTGGAAACAGGCCTGTATATTACCATTACTAAAAAACCCCATTCTTGATGTTATGTATCCGGCCAACTACAGGCCGATCGCAAGACTACCGCTGCCTGCAAAAATATTTGAGAAAATTGTTAATATGGAACTGTCTACATACATTCTACCCAATAATGTCTTAGACCATAGCCAATTTGGCTTCCGCTCATGCCATAGTACCGAGACAGCCTTAATTAAGACCACGGAGGAGATTCGCACTGCACTAGATGGCGGCGGATCAGCAGCTCTGATCCTCCTTGATCTGTCCACAGCATTTGATACTGTGGACCACAACTTACTGACAGATCGGCTGAAAACCATTGGACTAGGAGGAAAGGCCTTGTCACTTTTAACATCTTTTTTAGCAGATAGGTCACAGACAGTGCAATTGGGCGATTTTAAATCCACACCTTTTACTTTGCCTTGTGGGGTGCCGCAGGGCTCTTCCTTGAGCCCTACGCTTTTTAACATATACGTGTCCCAATTAGCACCCTTGATGAGAAGTTTTGATCTAATTCCGACCTCGTACGCTGACGATGCTCAATTGGTCATTTCAACCATAGACAAGGATGTCGATCACTCTAACAAATTGCATGAGTGCATGGTCTCCGTGAGTACTTGGATGAGCAAGCATTGTTTGAAGCTTAACTCAAGCAAAACCGAGGTGGTGCTTTTTGGAAAGTTGGCTCCCCTTTGGTCACCAGCTTGGTGGCCTAGTACTTTGGGCCCCCTTCCTACTCCTGTAGTGAAAGCTAAAAACCTGGGAGTCATAATAGACGAGAAGTTGAATTTTAAATCACAAGTTTCTAAGGTGGTGTCCTCTGCATTTTTCACCATTAGAACAGTGCATAAAATTCTACCATGTATTCCGAAAAACACAAGAAAGACTGTTCTAAATTCCCTCGTTTTGTCCAAGCTGGACTACTGTAACGCTTTATATATGAATTTACAGTACAATCAACTTAGAAGACTGCAGTCGGTACAGAATGCTGCTGCCAGATTGGTGCTAGATGTCCCTAAACATCAGTCCATTAGGGCCGGGATACAAAAGCTGCACTGGCTGCCAGTCGCTCAAAGCGTGAAATTCAAGGCACTGTGTATAGCACACAAGGCACTGCACAGAGTGGGTCCACGATTTCTTTGGCATACCTTTAATTGGTACTCCCCCAGTAGACAACTGCGATCGGGTAATGCCTTCTTGATGCCCACTTCTACAGTCAGGACAACGAACTGGGGGGGGAGGAGTTTCAGTCATAGCACCATTAGGCTTTGGAACTCTCTTCTGCTTGCTCTCAGGAAGATACCTTCTCTGATTGAGTTCAGGAAAAATCTTAAAACCTGGCTTTTCAAAAACTAAGTTCCCTGTTCAGTATGCTGTCCGTAAGTGCCTAGACACCTAAGGGTAGTAGTGCGCTATAGAAGTTGTGATAACATAACCCAGCTATATGCAAATCAGTCTTGACGCTGTGCCTCATGGGAACAGTCCAGTCCGAACTGCCAAGCCAGGTCCTCCCTGAACCAGAAACAAGCATTCTGGGACGGGTTTCGGGCTAACAGCCCTCATTAGCCAGGCTAGCTTGAATCCAGTGGCAAAGTGAGCAAGGGACCCACATCTGGGCATACCCTGCCAACTTAGGGCGAACAAAGCAAACACAAGAGGATGATGGACGGAGCGCTGAAACTTTTCAGACACTGACCTCCAGTCACAGATCTGGGTTGAATCCATCATCATTCTTTAGCTCACTTCGCCACCTCAGTTCAGACCCAGCTATATGCAAATCAGTCTTGACCCTGTGCCTCATGGGAACAGTGCAGCCCGAACTGCCAAGCCAGGTCTTCCCTGAACCGGAAACAAGCATCCTGGGACCGGTTTCGGGCTAACAGACCTCATCAGCCAGGCTAGCTTGAATCCAGTGGCAAAGTGAGCAAGGGACCCACGTCTGGGCATACCCTGCCAACTTAGGGCGAACAAAGCAAACACAAGAGGATGATGGACGGAGCGCTGAAACTTTTCAGACACTCACCCCCAGTCACAGATCTGGGTTGAATCCATCATCATTCTTTAGCTCACTTCGCCACCTCAGTTCAGACCCAGCTATATGCAAATCAGTCTTGACCCTGTGCCTCATGGGAACAGTCCAGCCCGAACTGCCAAGCCAGGTCTTCCCTGAACCGGAAACAAGCATCCTGGGACCGGTTTCGGGCTAACAGCCCTCATCAGCCAGGCTAGCTTGAATCCAGTGGCAAAGTGAGCAAGGGACCCACGTCTGGGCATACCCTGCCAACTTAGGGCGAACAAAGCAAACACAAGAGGATGATGGACGGAGCGCTGAAACTTTTCAGACACTCACCCCCAGTCACAGATCTGGGTTGAATCCATCATCATTCTTTAGCTCACTTCGCCACCTCAGTTCAGTCCCAGCTTTATGCAAATCAGTCTTGACCCTGTGCCTCATGGGAACAGTCCAGCCCGAACTGCCAAGCCAGGTCTTCCCTGAACCGGAAACAAGCATCCTTGGACCGGTTTCGGGCTAACAGCCCTCATCAGCCAGGCTAGCTTGAATCTAGTGGCAAAGTGAGCAAGGGACCCACGTCTGGGCATACCCTGCCAACTTAGGGCGAACAAAGCAAACACAAGAGGATGATGGACGGAGCGCTGAAACTTTTCAGACACTCACAACTAGTCACAGATCTGGGTTGAATCCATCATCATTCTTTAGCTCACTTCGCCACCTCAGTTCAGACCCAGCTTTATGCAAATCAGTCTTGACCCTGTGCCTCATGGGAACAGTCCAGCCCGAACTGCCAAGCCAGGTCTTCCCTGAACCGGAAACAAGCATCCTGGGACCGGTTTCGGGCTAACATCCCTCATCAGCCAGGCTAACTTGAATCCAGTGGCAAAGTGAGCAAGGGACCCACGTCTGGGCATACCCTGCCAACTAAGGGCGAACAAACCAAACACAAGAGGATGATGGACGGAGCGCTGAAACTTTTCAGACACTCACCCCCAGTCACAGATCTGGGTTGAATCCATCATCATTCTTTAGCTCACTTCGCCACCTCAGTTCAGACCCAGCTATATGCAAATCAGTCTTGACCCTGTGCCTCATGGGAACAGTCCAGCCCGAACTGCCAAGCCAGGTCTTCCCTGAACCGGAAACAAGCATCCTTGGACCGGTTTCGGGCTAACAGCCCTCATCAGCCAGGCTAGCTTGAATCCAGGGCAAAGTGAGCAAGGGACCCACGTCTGGGCATACCCTGCCAACTTTGGGCAAACAAAGCAAACACAAGAGGATGATGGACGGAGCGCTGAAACTTTTCAGACACTCACCCCCAGTCACAGATCTGGGTTGAATCCATCATAATTCTTTAGCTCACTTCGCCACCTCAGTTCAGACCCAGCTATATGCAAATCAGTCTTGACCCTGTGCCTCATGGGAACAGTCCAGCCCGAACTGCCAAGGCAGGTCTTCCCTGAACCGGAAACCAACATCCTGGGACCGGTTTCGGGCTAACAGCCCTCATCAGCCAGGCTAGCTTGAATCCAGTGGCAAAGTGAGCAAGGGACCCACGTCTGGGCATACCCTGCCAACTTAGGGCGAACAAAGCAAACACAAGAGGATGATGGACGGAGCGCTGAAACTTTTCAGACACTCACCCCCAGTCACAGATCTGGGTTGAATCCATCATCATTCTTTAGCTCACTTCGCCACCTCAGTTCAGACCCAGCTATATGCAAATCAGTGTTGACCCTGTGCCTCATGGGAACAGTCCAGCCCGAACTGCCAAGCCAGGTCTTCCCTGAACCGGAAACAAGCATCCTGGGACCGGTTTTGGGCTAACAGCCCTCATCAGCCAGGCTAGCTTGAATCCAGTGGCAAAGTGAGCAAGGGACCCACGTCTGGGCATACCCTGCCAACTAAGGGCGAACAAAGCAAACACAAGACGATGATGGACAGAGCGCTGAAACTTTTCAGACCCTCACCCCCAGTCACAGATCTGGGTTGAATCCATCATCATTCTTTAGCTCACTTCGCCACCTCAGTTCAGACCCAGCTATATGCAAATCAGTCTCGACCCTGTGCCTCATGGGAACAGTCCAGCCCAAACTGCCAAGCCAGGTCTTCCCTGAACCGGAAACAAGCATCCTTGGACCGGTTTCGGGCTAACAGCCCTCATCAGCCAGGCTAGCTTGAATCCAGTGGCAAAGTGAGCAAGGGACCCACGTCTGGGCATACCCTGCCAACTTAGGGCGAACAAAGCAAACACAAGAGGATGATGGACGGAGCGCTGAAACTTTTCAGACACTCACCCCCAGTCACAGATCTGGGTTGAATCCATCATCATTCTTTAGCTCACTTCGCCACCTCAGTTCAGACCCAGCTATATATGCAAATCAGTCTCATGGGAACAGTCCAGCTCGAACTGCCAAGCCAGGTCTTCCCTGAACCGGAAACAAGCATCCTGGGACCGGTTTTGGGCTAACAGCCCTCACCAGCCAGGCTAGCTTGAATCCAGTGGCAAAGTGAGCAAGGGACCCACGTCTGGGCATACCCTGCCAACTTAGGGCGAACAAAGCAAACACAAGAGGATGATGGACGGAGCTCTGAAACTTTTCAGACACTCACCCCCAGTCACAGATCTGGGTTGAATCCATCATCATTCTTTAGCTCACTTCGCCACCTCAGTTCAGACCCAGCTATATGCAAATCAGTCTTGACCCTGTGCCTCATGGGAACAGTCCAGCCCGAACTGCCAATCCAGGTCTTCCCTGAACCGGAAACAAGCATCCTGGGACCGGTTTCGGGCTAACAGCCCTCATCAGCCAGGCTAGCTTGAATCCAGTGGCAAAGTAAAACATAAAAGATGTTATCAGTGGTCCCAAAGGTACATGGCTTTGGGCAAGTGCTTTGGCTCAAAGGGTCCCAGTGAACATTAGTAAACTAGCATGGACCCATTAGTGACGAGATTGATCCACTAACACAACTACATATATATTACTATGAGTGTCGTAGGGCCTGTACTGCACGGGGAGACATTAACTATATTCAGGACCTCTCTTTGGATTACGAAAAAACAACCTAAAACAGAAACAAAGAAAATCTTTACTCTTATAGAGTCTCACTTCCAATTAATAGATCCATGGCGAGAGGACCATCCTGGGTTAGCTCAATATACTTGCTACGCCAGGCGCTTTAAAACAGCATCACGATTGGACTTTTTTTTATGGTGTCTCAGGTGCTTAAGAGGTGGGGCTCTGGTATCAGGGCAAATGCTTTTTCAGACCACTCAGCAATCTTGATTACTATTGAGCTGGATTCTGGTGTTAAGGAGATTCCCAGATGGCAGTTTGAGAGGTCCCTGCTACCAATCAGGATTGGGTTTCAGATATGAAAGGTTTTTTAAAGGAGTTTTTTTAGGTGAATTGCAATACGACATCACACTTTGTAGTATGGGAGGCTTTTAAAGCCACGGCACAAGGGTATTTTTTCTCATTTTAAGGCTAGTAGGAATAGGCATCAGGAGTTATGAATGAAGGAATTACAACTGGCAGTGAATATAGCCACAGAGGCCTGTATTAAGGTAGGGAGTCTCGATCTCGCTAAAAAAAGAGTTGGAAAAGACCAAGCAAAATCCTATGGACTTTTTTGTATTGGAGAAAATAAGCAGCTTAAAGGGCATTTTAACAACAAATGTATGAAGAGAATCAACAAAATGGAAAACATCTTGCCTGGGCTACTCGAATTTAGCAAGACAAACAAGTAATTAGGCAAATTGAGAACCCCGAAACCAATTCCTTAGACCCTCAGGAAGAGGCTGTGTGACAGGTTTTCTTTCAGCACTACAGTAGAATATACGAGATAAATTATCCATTTGCAGCTTCTGATATTGAGCAATATTATGGCTCTATTCACCTACTCCGATTGTCAAGAACCCATCAGGATACAATTGTGGCAAAAATAACGATCTCTGAGGTAGAAGAAACTCTTAAAAAATGCCAAATGCAAAGGCCTGCGGGAATGATGCTTTCCCTTCACAATTTTATAAGACTTTTACAAAGGAAATAGTACTCTTCTTAGTGGAGTTATTTAATGGGATATTGGAAGGATAAGAGATTTCCTCTACTTTCATAGTGTCCACAATAGTCAGTTTTTTAAAGAAGGATAAATGGCAGACGAAAGTGAGCTCATATCGGCAAAGCTTGCTTAATTCAGATTAAAAAATGTTGACTAAGGTCTGGACAGCTCGGATTACCCTTGCTGCTCAACTACTAATATGCAAGGACCAGAGCGGATTTGTTGCCAATAAATTAATTGTGTCAAATACTGACTTTTTAATTCAGGCATTTGATTATTTCTTGTGCAATCAAAATGCAGCAGCAATAATAGTGCTGGATGCTGAGAAGGTATTTGATTTAGTTAATTGGGATGCCTTGCTGTACAGTTTGGATCAATTTGGATTCCAATTGCAGTTTACGACAATGATTCGGAAACTATATCATGGGGTAGAGGCCAAAATAGTGACTAATTAGGGGCTCGCTTATACAATTAAAAGAGGAACTCGACAGTGCTGCCCCCTCCCTGCTATTTTATTTGCTGTTTTTATCGAGCCACTGACTGTAAAGAGTACATGTATCCACCCATTGTAGGCATGCCCAAAATAAAGTTATTTGCGGATGATAGTATCATGTATTTACAATCAGATGAGATTAGTATACAAAGGGCATTCGACTTGATTAAAGCATTTACTAATATAGAGGTGTATAAAATTAATGAGAGTAAAACAGAGATGCTTCTATTTAATGCTTCAGTGGGGAATCTTTCTGTTAGCCTACTGCAACAAGCTAGCTCACAGCGACCTATTCGATACTTGGGAATATTTTTGACAAAAACCTATGATCAGCTGTTCCAATTAAACTATGCGACAATGCTAAAAAAAAGCAAAAGCACTACTGGAAAGATGGTTGGTTCTTCTATTAACTTTGATAGGGAGGATCTATCTCATTAAGATGTCTATCTTACCACTATTTCTTTTTATTTTTAATAAAGTACCTATCAGAGTTAATATTTTTTATTTTCAGGAACTGGACACTCTCGGATGGAAGGAGAAAGACCCTAGGGTGAAGTATTTAATTTTACAACTTGATAAGATCCAAGGAGGTCTAGTGCTCCCCAATTTTCAAATATATTTCCAGGCAGCATTGCTGGATATTATAGTACGACTGATTGATCGCAAAAAGGTGCTGGAAACCTTTTTGTTGAAAAAGATGATCTAGGAATCTGCAATAAATCTCCCAGCTATTATTAAAATGGCAAAATTGTCAAAGAAAACTCGATATAAGTCCATTCAGGAGATGTGTTGTAGGATGAATCTCCTTTTTAGAACTCGCCTAATGACAGCTGGCTATAGCTTTCTTAAACTGCAGGAATATAGTTTTTTGTGATAAGCCTATCTAGGGCAGTGATAGGATTGTGGAACACTAAAAGATTTAAGGAGCTGGGAGATTTTGTAGTAAGGGGTAACTATATTAAGTGGGAAGAGGTCTTACTGCGGTATGAGGGGCAGTGTAGTCCGCTTTTCTTGAGTTATGGACAGATCATTCACTTTTTAAATACTACGGTTCAATCAACAATTTTAGAAGAACATCCGGCATGGTGTGCTTTAGTCAGGAGTAAACCTATAGGCACCGGTAATTGGTTCAGGCTGCTCTGCAATCACCCTGCCCACGAATTGGCTGCTGATTTTAGGGGAACATTTTTTGATATAACGCATTGTAGGTTGTCGAAAGAAGATTGGCAGTTAATCGCTGAACTGGAGCATAAATCCTTAAGAGCAGCAATCTGGATGGCATATTATATGCCCCAAGCCCTTCATAAAATGTTTCCCTCAGTCCCAAATCAGTGCTTTCGTTGCTTGCTCTTTAATATTGCAAAATTGGAGCACACAGTTGATTCCAACACTCCGAAGGTGGTGGACTAAAATGTTAAAGACTAAACCGTTTGAAGAAGCATATGAGAAGAGAGCAGGGAGTGATAGGAGGTATACAGCTGTCTGGCAGAATTTTGTGACCCTTTGCACTTGACTGTGGTGTAAAATCTTTCAGGTTTATTGGGTTGTGCGTAAAGGGTTAAAGGGTACAATGACCATATTATTTATGAATACATCAGCACCTATATTCTCTCTTTATTTTCTATGAATTAGAGATGGCAGCATCAACCAATGGTTACAGTTGCACAAATTTCTGGACCTAAGCTTTTGGAAACATATGCCTCCAGCACTTTCTTGTATTACTTTAGTTACAATGTTGATGTCCCATTGTTAACTATTTGTATTGTGTAAGCACAAAGCACTTTCTCGATTTAAAAACATGTTTAATGTATAGTTATTCCAATATATGGCATGAACTACTCCTATGTTGTAACATGTTGAATATACCTGCTCAATAAAAAAAAAAAGTAAGGCCTGGAACACGAAGGGAGACTTTGAGTAATTGGATTATTGATAAGTAATCTGGAAACTTTTTCCTTCGAAAGTTTGAAACCTCTGTATAATAGCTTTTTCTTAATGCTTCACAGAGTAAGATATGAGCAGGAAGAGGTGTGCCTGTATTTTTAAACTGCAGGTCGGGTACCTTGTAAAAATGCTGTTCAGCTGAAACACAAGAAGAACGCTTCATTCAAAAACGAAGCTGTTCATGGATTATGTTACACCGACAGACTGGGACTGGGTAATAGATATGGAACAAAAAGAGTATTAGTTTCGCCCCATTGATCCTATAGTGATGTCTTTTGACTATCATTTAAAAACCAAGGCCAAATGGTTTGACAAGAAGCTTTCGTCACCTGTCGCTATAGAATAATCTACCGATGTAGCTATTTTCCACTACACCTGCTTGAGGAATAAATCAATTGCATGTTTTGTGATTAGTCAAAGACATTATCAAGATGTTTAATCAAGTAATGACTTACTGGACATACTAATTAGAAATATTTTATTGTGTTTCTATATCAGATTCATTCGTAGGATTGTTGCTATCCTCTTGCCTTAAGATGCGTGCTTTGTTTATTTCGTGCTGTTATTGCATGCTTATTACGGCATCTTTGGGCGAGAGAGCTTTGTTTTGTGATTGATGCTTGAAGTTGGCACACATTTGTTTTGAATTGTTCTATTTGTGGTTAGAATTACTGTTCTCGAATGTCTCCAATCCTTCACTATTTATTATTAAAATCTTTGGCTTGTTTCCGATAGTAGAAGAATAATAGGGTCAAAGTTAACGGTTTTATGCATGTAGGCATGACTGTGTGTGTGAGTGTGTATTTGTATAGTGGGTGGGAGGGGGAGACTCGCACATTTTCATGAACTCCGAGTTCTATGTCACACAGCTACAGTCTCATTAAGTTGTCTCAGTGGTACAAGACACCTGCTGCAGATATAGCTGAGTACTGTGCAGAGCACAGATTAAAATCCAGTAACTAAACACTAAGGGCCTGATTTATATGTTGGCCGTAAGGATGCTCCACCGCCATGGTGACAGAGTATCCTTACCGCCGCCATAATGGCCCGCCCGTCTGATTTAAATCTGGCAAACCTTTGGTGTAATTAATTAATGTAGTGTGTTGAGCACACCCGTTTTAAATTAATTCATGTCTGAATCAAAAAATAACTTGCTCATCTGATTATCAGTGAAAGTATGTATTTAGCGTGCTGGTCAGCGATTAGGCTGCCTACCTCATTTAACAATTATTTCTATAGCAAGTGTGCAGAATCACTTGTTGCCCGCCGCACAGCTTGAAGGTCAATTCAACAATCTTTAACAAATTTATACTTCAATGTAGCAAAAACCATTGGTTGAACCATAGCGGAGAGTACTCTATCTCTACCACGGTTACACCCTCCAACGGCCTGACAGAGTAGTCGGAGGTTGACCTCTATTTAGATGGGCGGACATACAGGTCAGTTTTCTCTGCCCATTACCGTCAGGAAAACCCTGGCAGTAAGGGCAGAGAAAAGTTTCTAATGATCCCTTCTCCATGGGAGATACTTCCCATGGCAAGGGGGCTTTGCAATTTGTTATTTTCAATAAGACTTTGAATATTAAACCACAGGTGTGATTACAAATCTTTTGTCTCTTCTGAACCATGGAGCATCAGGAAATGGAGAGAGAGAAATTGAGATCTTATGACAAACTAAAGTTTTATCAGAATTGCAGCATTCCACAGAATATTTCACAAACCTGTTAAAAATGTTTTCCATGTAAGGCCACCAATATGTGGTCCTCACAAACCTTTTGGTAGAGCACTCACCCAAGTGTCCTTGATGAGCAATCTCAGTAATTCTGCCACGCACATTTAGGGTGGGACAAACGTATCCCCCTTTATATCAACTCCATTTTGAACCAACAATGCATTTTTTACTTTCCATTAGATTTGTATATCCATCAACAAGGATTTTTCTCTGGGCCAATTTCCTACTAGTTAAACAGCATATTAGCATCCCCAAGTACCGCTACCACACATTAGTCAGGTAACACACATTTGATCGTGTCAAACTTACATAACAAACCAAAAAACAGTTGCTCTTCAGTTGTTCTTAACAGATGCAAGTCCACATTAAAATAGAATACAAATATCTTCGTCAAAATACTCATAAGTCTCAAAGGTCCATTTACAGTCCCTTTTTTGAAAGCAAGAAAAACAGGGGTTTGTGATCTACCCTAAGAATGAAATGGCTACCTCTTAGAAAAGTGTTTAATGTTCAATGGGCAACATGCACCCTGGTACCTCATGCTTAGTGTTGGAATACCTCTTTTCCATATCAGTATGTGTGTTAAAAGCAAAGCAATGGAATGGAAAGTTTCATTAGGACTTGTGTCTGTGCTTTGGATTAGTACGGCACCCCAACCCATTCCACTCAAAAGGTGTACAGATAGGGACTCTAATAATGATACACTTAATTTTTTTAAAGTCAGATGTCATCTGTTATGTTCACTCAGATTTAGCATTCTTTTTCATGAGGACTCTCATTTGAGCTGTACGCTAAGACAACCTATCTACAAATATTGAATAATACTCATATAATCCAAGAAATTAAGACACCTGACCTCTGTGCTAGGGTAACTGTACATCCCTGATGGTGTTTAAGAGGGATTCCTTGGGTTTCATACCTTCAAAAGATATGCAGTGGCCCAGGTATTCTCTCTCCATCTGAAAAAATTACGTCTTGCACTGTAGTTGTATCAGTAGGTGGCAAAAACCAAGATGTAATTCTGGAATGTGTCACCTTCGTCTGTGTCTTTGAACAACATTCCATATGTCTCTCGAAATCTAGCACAGCTAAGGCTGATTCAAACGGTATCCTGTGGTTAAAATATGGTCCATCAGTGGTTGCAAATATAGTTAAATGCTTGCAATTATCCGTCAAACAGATCTGGTGGTATGCCGCCGTAAATCAAAAGTGGAGAATAACTTGGCTTTACCCAAGGGAAGAATTCATGAGTCTTGGGTAGGAGATATGAATCCACCAGAATCTATTTGTTTAGGGGGTGAAACTGCATGCAGAGAATAAAATCTACAGACTTCTTCTTTCACTGAAACAGTGGGCACCACCCGTTTTGAAGAATCTATAGGTTCAATCATGTCAAGAGAACACAAATCCCTCAACATACTAATTAGGTCCTTCCTAATGCTAAGGGGAATAGTACATAATTTGTGTTTGGCATGAATGGCCACAGCCTTAAGTTAAATGTCGTGTTAAAAGCCTTCTACTTTGCCTGACTAGTTACTGAAAATATCTTTGTACTTCTGAAAAATGGTTTCAATCTAGAAGCTCACTACCAACAAAAGATATGGGGTGATCTGTTCCAGTGTGTAAAGTCATACCCAGGTCACATTGATGTCACCAACTCAACTGGTGCTGACCTTTGTTGCTGCCATGCACTTTATCTAGAATGGAATTGTTCAGAATCTCTATGCATGAAATCATAAAACCAGATTTGAGTATTAGTAATAAGGTAGAAGAGAATAGTAGATTCTTCTGAGCCAATTCAGTTGGGATGATTTTATATGTAAAGAAGAGTGAGAAGAAGGCATGTAAACTGTTCATGTTTATATTGTAGAAAGCCAGAAGATTTTGTAAAAGATTGCAAACAATAAATCTAAGATGTTTAAGAGTCAGGTGGCAGTAGTGCTGCCTACATGTGAGTTACCACAGGCAGAAAGCTGGTATCCTTGGAAAGTACATCATCACCTTGTTCCAGTGAAAAATTTAAGTAGGTTTCTAGATGAGTTGCGAATATCAGGTAGTCAGCTGTGATTCAAATAATAATTCCTATAAAGTTGATTTATCTTAAGGCTAGAAACAGGTCACTCCAGTTTCAGGACTTTTGGCTTTTGAAGCTTCTGGGAATGATATTCATATAAATTTTCTCAATCCTTACAAATCCCAGTCCTTAAGAGAAAGATTTCTGAGGATGTTAAGGCACTGGATGGTTCCAAGCTCTACTCAGGCTTAGTTAATTGCATATTTTATCAGTGATTTATTTTGGAAATCATCTAGGAAAGTTTTGTTTTTATCTCATAGATGCTCCACAGTTTAATATAATTTTGGTGCCCTGGTTAGCTCTCTGATAACCCTGCCAGGACTGGTTAATACAATCTGATTGTTGTCAGAATTATTGTTTGTTCAAGAAAGAATCATCTTTTCAAGATTCTTGCAGGCATGGACATTTTGCCAGCTGTGCAGTGCGCAATTTCTTTACTTTTTTGTTATCAAGAATTTAGTGATGTCTTAGAATAAGGAAAATGTATTACTTCCGCAAATTATGATTGCAAGATAGAATTTGACTCGGGTACATAAATTCCTTGTAGTAAAGCGCATGCTCTCTCAGTCAGTGATAGAATATCTCAGACAGTATCTAGAAAAAAATGCGTCCAACAATTTTATTGAACCATTACAGTCTTTGCCATTATTTTTCATACACAAAACAGAGGCGAGTTAAGGACATGTACACATAACAGATCTATCAATAGAATCATCTACCCTTACTCTTGATATCTGTCTTATTAGATTAGATCAGAAATGCCCAAAAATTCACTAAGGGCCTTATTCACAATGTTAAGCTTACACTTTTGGGTAAGAGACTGACTGTTTGCTATTCACAAAGGTATTTTACTAGTAGTATCTTTATAACTGTGAAGTCTCCACTCATAATAAGGTAAGACTATCCTATCTTTTGTGTAAGTTTACCTTTGGAATCAGGCCCCATGTTTGATTTAAAATGTACTTATCATCTAGTCAGTGTCTGAGAGGGTAATGAGTGTAAAACAGCATTTCTTAATAAATCTGAAATGGTTGAACACCAGGCTTTCCCTTTCACATGCTGTATTTATCCAACAGCATTTGAGTAGTCTATAGATGAAGAATTGTGGGGTGTCTTGAATGTGTTTTGCATTATCTATCTAAATGATAATTTGATCTGCTCTCACATTTTGGAAACTCGCATATTACATGTTAAGGCAGTGTTGCAACATTTTATGAAACATAGCTTTTCTGCTAAAACGTATAAATTCCCTCTTCCTACTACTGCTGTGGACTGCATCACACCAGAGTGTATTGAGGTGGATGAAAAGAAAGTAGCTGCCATATTGCAATGGCTGACATCCAGCAGTTAAAGCAATTGTCATTTGAGATGTCATCAGTGATGTCACTGAGCATTTCATTAGGGATGTAATATGTGAGGTCATAAGCAGTGCATTGCGGGGGCATAAGTTATAGTTAGCCCAGGTAACTATAATTGCTGAATTTCTAGGGTTTTATACAAGTGAAATCTGAGCCTAACTATTACGTCCCTGTAACCTTTGTTTTTTTCAGTGAATTTTTAAGGTTTTTCAAATCTTATTTCCTTATTATAACATCCCTGTAACCTTTTGTTTTTTAAGTGAATTTCAGAGTGCTGGAGAAAGGGGGGGGGCTTTGAAGGCCTCTCAGCAATCCTGCTGTGTGGGACATACTGGAGGTAACAGGAGGGATTGCTGGCCCCCCAAGGACCCTCAGCAGCCAACAGGACTTCATCCCCCAACTATTAGTGCACCAGGAGGCGTGTTTGCAGAGGGTGGGGAAAGGGAGTGGGGCCACGAAGACCTCTCAGCAATCCAGCAGTGTGGGACTTACTGGAGGTAACAGGAGTAGTTGTTGGCCCCCAAGGACGTCCTTGGGGGCCAACAATCCCTCCTGTTACCTTCAGTAAGTCCCACACTGCCGGATTGCTGAGAGGTCTTTGGAAGTCCTGCTCCCTTTCTTCACTACTCTGCAAACGCACCTGCTGGCACAGTACTGGTTGGGAAATGAAGTCCCCTTGGCTGCTGAGTGTCCTTGGGGGCCAACAAGACCTCCTATTACCTCCATTACTTCCCACACAGGGAGATTGCTGAGAAATCTTCGGAGGCCATGCCCTCTTTCTCCACCACTATGCAAATGCATCTCCTGGTGTACAAATGGTTGGGAGACAAAGTCTCCTTGGCTCCAGAGGGTCCTTTGGGGCCAACAAGCCCTCCTGTTACCTCCAGTAAGTCACACACAGCCGGATTGCTGAGAGGTTAACTGAGGCCACGCCCCCTTTCTCCACCACTCTGCAAACAATCCTCCTGGCACACTGGTGGTTGGGGGATGAAGTTCCCTTGGTTCCAGAGGGTCCATAGGGGCCAACTACCCCTCCTGTTACCTCCAGTAAGTCCCATAGAGCATGATTGCTGTAAGGACTTTGGAGCCCATGCCCCCCTTTTCCACCACTCTGCAAACGCACCAAAGGCTTACTACTGTTTAGGGAATGAAGTCCTATTGGTTGCTGTGGGACATTGGGGGCCAGGAAACCCTCCTGTTACCTCCACTAAGTCCCTTACGGTGGGATTCCTGAGAGTTGGTTGGAGGTACCGCTCCCTTTCTCCTCCACTCTGCAAACGTGACTACTAGTTACAAAACCATACAATTTTACTTAAAAAACCAAAGTTCATTTCCTTCTGTTGGGATTTTATACTTTTATATATGTACTTTGCTCCTCATTTTTTGAAACTCTTAATAAAATTATCTAAAATAATAGAAAAACCAAAGGTTACAGGTACGTTATAGTTAGGAAATAGAATTTGAAAAACCTTAGGAATACACTGAAAAAAACAAAGGTTACAGGGATGTTATAGTTAGACTGAGATTTCACTCGTACAAAACCATTGAAATTCACCAGTTATAGTTACCTGAGCTACCTATAACTTATGCCCAGGCAATGCACTGCTTATGACCTCACATATTACATCCCTAATGAAATGGTCATGGACATCACTGATGACATCTCAAATGACATCACTCATGACATCACTGGTGGCATCATCCACAGAACCACTCACACACCCACTCACACTCCATAGAACATCTTGTACGCTTACTGACACACCCACACAACCATTCACATACCCATTCACAGACCCATACCAGTACTCATATGCCCACTCACTCCTCCATAAAGGCAGTTACTCACCCACTCACTCACTTGTACAACCACTAACACAACCATTCACTCACCCATACCACCCCTCATACAACCAGTCACTCACCCGTACAGCCACTCACATAGCCACACCTATACAGCTAGTGACACAACCACTTATTTACCCATACAGTTACTCATACATCCACTCACCCATACAGCCTCTTCACACAGCCACTTACTTACCCATACAAACACCCACTCATACATCCACACAACCACATAAATACCCATTCACAAATCCATACACACACTCACACATCTGCTCACTCACCCGTACAGCCATTCACCCACACTCTCCAATACAACCACTCACACACCAACTTACTTAACCAAACACCCACTCAAACAGCCACTTACCCACACAGCTGCTTAAGCACCAAGCCACTCACTCATATAGCCATTCATACACCCACTCACTCACCCTTACAGTCACTACATGCCCACTTACCCATCCATAGAGCCACTCACACTGCCACTCACTCACTCATACAGCTGCTGACACACCCACTCCCACTCACTCAACAATACTGCCACTCACACTGAATGCCACTCACCCACACGCTGGTCCCACACCCACGTATACACCCATACTGCCACTTACACACACATACACACAAGAATACATACAGTCACACAGCCACTCACATAATGCATGTTAGAAGTAGTATCACTCAGTAGTAGTGCACCTAGTAAACTAATTTAACTTTTGTAGTAAATTAGTATTCATGTTTAACACCCATAAACTCTTCAAAACACTTACACTCCCTTGATGATGTCATCAATGATGTCATCAGTAATGTCATTCGAGGTGTCATCAGTGATGTCACTGATCATGTCATGAGTGATGTAATATGTGAAGTCATAAGCAGTGTATTGCAGGGGGCGTAAGTTATAGTTTGCTCAGGTAACTATAACTGCTGAATTTCACTGGTTTTGTACTAGTGAAATCTTAGCCTAACTATGACATCCCTGTAACCTTTGTTTTTTTAGTGAATATCTCTCTCTCTCTATATATATATATATGTGTATATATATATATATATATACATATAAAACACCAATACATACAAAGAAATTTCAATATACTTAATTGTAATTAACAGTAAAATAAATTGAAAATTACCAAAGATATATACAATAAATGAAAATATGTAACCTAGTTAAAATATTAAAAGGAACATCTAAAATGTTTTATTTAATACTGTACACTAAACACAGAAATAATATACACATATTATTTTAAAAACCATACTAACAATATTTAAAACATTTTAAAAACATAGAAAAATAATATTAACAGAAACCAAAAGAAATAATTAAACATGTAGTGATTTTTTTTTTAACAAAACAGTAAAAAGACAAGCAAAATAAACAAGTGAAATTAAATAACAATATTAATAGTAATATAAAAATAATATAAATCCATCTGGCCAACATTAGGGAAACTGTTGGAGTTCAGAGGAGTTTGGTTTACTATTCCCACTCCAACTCAGTGGCATAGCGAAACTTGAGTGGGCCCCCTGCAAAGTGCATGCTGGTGGCTCTCCATGCTCCAGACCCAGTCAGGGACCCGCCACCCATGCACAGTGCCGGATGGGCCCCCTGGAGCTCGGGGGCCCACTAGCACTACGGGGGCTGAGTGGGTTATTGTTACACCACTGCTCCAATTTACACAACAGTAGGGATGGCATTGAGCGCCTTGAGACCCTCACGGGTGAGTAGCGCGCTTTATAAACCCCTGATTGATTGATTGATTGATTTCGGAGGGGTACTATTCCCACTCTAGTATAAGCAATGGTAGGGAAATTGTTGAACTTCAGAAGGATCAGAGTTACTTTTTCCACATATATCTGCACAACAGCAGGGAAAATGTTGGACTTTGGAGGGGTTAGATTTCCCACTCCAGTCTAAGCAACAGTAGGTTAAGTGTCAGATTTCAAAGGGGTTAGATTTACTGTTCCCACTTAAGTCTACACAACAGCATTGAAAGTGTTGGACTTCGGAGGGGTTATAGTTACTATTCTCACCCCAATGTATATAACAGTAGGACAAGTATTGAATTTCATAAGGATTAAAGTTACCATTCTTACTCACACTTATTTTATAGAAACTTTTAAATACCTAACAATAATAATGTTTAAAGCATATTTTATATAAAAATGCATAAAATAATTTATTTTTTATTTTTTATTAGTCACTTTGCTCCTAACAACCCAAAAAAATAAAAAAAAATAAAGAGTATTTATATGAACATATTAGTTAAATTAAACAAATTTCGCGAAAACAATGTCTTAGAAATATCAAAATTTTATACATATAGAAATAAATTAATTAAGAAATTAAGAAACAAACCAAAAAAAACAATGCATTTAAGGAATAAATAAACAATTAAAAATATACATAATTATCAATTAAACAAATATATTTAACAATGATTTTCAAATAATCTATGTTGTCAATAAAGTCCTACACTATTCCCATACAAAGCCAACAATCAGAATCTAAAATATAAACTATAAATTACTATCAAATGTATAAAAATTAAAACAAAGATTATAATTTACAAATTAAACTTGCATAAATAAAATAACAATCAATTAAACAATTTCATTGCCTATTTAATTTACATATTAAAATGGACACATGCATTAAATGAATTAGAATTTATTAATCTCCCATCCTGTTCCCCTACAAATATCCCACTACTAAATACGTAATTGACTAAGATAAAATAAAAAATTAACATTGACAAATGTAACTTAAATAAAATAATAATTAAACAATGTACATAATTAACAATCAATTAAGTACTTAGGGGCTGATTACGATGATGGTGGGACCGCCACCAACAGCCCGTCGGTGGTGGTCCCATCGTCATCGTAACCATGTTCTCCGGCTGCCATATTACAATGGTGGGCGGATCATGGTGGGCGGATCATTGGCGGTCAGAAAGACCGACCGCCACGCACCCGATGGGCTCCTTGAGCCCACCGGTGCAGCGGAGGGGGTTGTATTCCCTACAATGGTGGCAGTGCCTGCCAGGCACCGCCGTAGAAATTACAATGCCCCTTTCCGCCCGCCTTTTCATTGCGGTTAACCCGCCATGAAAAGGCAGGTGGAAAGGGACTTTGGGGGCCTGTAGCGGGCCCCCCTACACCCCTAGCCCTCAGCTGTGGGTTTTGGTGCCTGCCACGTAGGGCAGGGATATGTTAAATGTCCCCTTTTTGCACTGTGTGTGCTGGAGCCAGCAGCACCCCCGCAATGCAAAACATAAGCATAGCAACAGCCGTGGTGGCGGTAGCATCCTAATGCCTCTGGCGGGACCACCGACAGCCTGTCAGGCGGTCCCATTTACAGACATTCAGACAGTTTAGTCACTAACCCATGCAATCAGTAAGACACGATTAATCACTCACTTATACAGTCAGTCACGCACCTACTAAATCATCCATTTAGACACTTATACACCCACTCATTCTTCAATACACCTTGGCATATATCTATATAAAACATTTAAACTTTACAGAAACACACATTCACTGGATAATGTCATCAGTGATGTCATCAGTGATGTCATTTGAGATGTCATCAGTGATGTCATCAGTGATGTCACTGACCATGTCATGAATGATCTAATATGTGACGTCATCAGTGCATTGCGGGGGCGCAAGTTATAGTTAGCTCAACTAACTATAACGGCCGAATTTCTCTGGTTTTGTACGAGTGAAATGTCCAACTGACTATAACGTCCCTGAAACCTATGTTTTTTTCAGTGAATTTCAAAGGTTTTTTAAATGCTAATTTCTAACTATAACGTCCCTGAAACCTATGGTTTTTTCAGTGAATTTCAAAGGTTTTTTAAATGATAATTTCTAACTATAACGTCCCTGAAACCTATGGTTTTTTCAGTGAATTTCAAAGGTTTTTTAAATGATAATTTCTAACTATTCCTACAGAGGTAGGACATGTGCAGAAAGAGGAAGAAATGCGCAGAAAGAAGCAAAAGAAATGCAGAAAGATGCAACAGAAGTCCAGAAAGATGAAGCAAGGTGCAGAAAGAAGCAAGAGATATACACAAAGAACCAACAGAGGTGCAGAAAGAGGCCTTGTTGCAAAGTCATCCTGTGCCCACAACGTTTTGCTGACTGGTACTGGTGGTAACTGACTCTGACTAACCAGGCCCGGAGCCAGTGCTATCCTGAAAGACACTTAGAATACAGTGAAAACACCTACATACACTAGGGTACACTATGGGTTGGGGTACCCCTGTGATTGGCATGACCTCCCCTGTAAGGCCCTAGTACATAATAGGGCAGGGGGATTAAAACTACCTCTAAGTCAGAGGTGCAGAAATAGGAAAGAGGGAAACAGAAATTTGCAAAAGATGTGCAGAAAGAGGCAAGAGAATTGCTGAAAGAGCAACAGAGGTGTAGAAAGAAGCAAGAGAAGTGCAGAAAGAGGCAAGTGAGGTGCATAAAGAAGCAAGAGCAGTGCCGAATGAACCAACAGAGGTGCAAAAAGAGGCAAGAGGGGTGCAAAAAGAAGGAAGAGAAGTGCAGAAAGAGGTAGGAGAATTGCTGAAAGAAGCAACAGAGGAGTAGAAAGAAGCAAGAGAAGTGCAGAAAGAGACAAGTGAGGTGCAGAAAGAAGCAAGAACAGTGCAGAAAGAACCAACAGAGGTGCAAAAAGAGGCAAGAGAGGTGCAGAAACAGGCAAGAAAGGTGCAGAAAGAGGGTACAGGGGTGCAGAAAGAGGCATGAGAATTGCTGAAAGAAGCAACAGAGGTGTAGAAAGAAGCAAGAGAAGTGCAGAAAGAGGCAAGTGAGCTGCAGAAAGCAGCAAGAGCAGTGCAGAAAGAACCAACAGAGGTGCAAAAAGAGGCAAGAGAGGTGCAAAAAGAAGGAAGTGAAGTGCAGAAAGAGGCAAGAGAATTGCTGAAAGAAGCAACAGAGGAGTAGAAAGAAGCAAGAGAAGTGCAGAAAGAGACAAGTGAGGTGCAGAAAGAAGCAAGAGCAGTGCAGAAAGAAGCAAGACAAGTGCAGAAAGAAGCAAAAGAGGTGGAGAAATAGGGAAGAGGGTGCAGAAAGAGGCAAGAGGGATACAGACATTTGCAAAAGAGGTGCAGAAACAAGCAAGAGCAGTGCAGAAAGAGGCAAGAGAATTGCTGAAAGAAGCAACAGAGGTGTAGAAAGAAGCAACAGAAGTGCAGAAAGAGGCAAGTGAGGAGCAGAAAGAAGCAAGAGCAGTGCAGAATGAACCAACAGAGGTGCAAAAAGATGCAAGAGAGGTGCAGAAACAGGCATGAGAAGTGCACAAAGAGGCAAGATAATTGCTGAAAGAAGCAACAGAGGTGTAGAAAGAAGCAAGAACAGTGCAGAAAGAGGCAAGTGAGATGCAAAAACAGGCAGGAAAGGTACAGAAAGAGGGAAGACGAGTGCAGAAAGAGACAACGGGTGCAGAAAGAAGCAAATGAGGTGAAGAAAGAGGCAACAGATGTGCAGAAAGAGGGAAGACAACTGCAGAAAAAGGCAAGAAAAGTGCAGAAAGAGGCAAAAGAGGTACATAAAGAGACAACAGGGGTGCAGAAAGAAGCAAGACAGGTGCAGAAAGAAGCATGGAAAGTGCAGAATGAAACAACGGGTGCAGAAAGAGGCAGGAGGAGTGTAGAAAGGAGCAAGTGAGGTGCAGAAAGAGCCAACAGAGGTGCAAAAAGAGGCAAGAGAGGTGCAGAAACAGGCAAGAGAAGTGCACAAAGAGGCAAGAGAATTGCTGAAAGAAGCAACAGAGGTGTAGAAAGAAGAAAGAAAAGTGCAGAAACAGGCAAGTGAGATGCAAAAACAGGCAGGAAAGGTTCAGAAAGAGGGAAGACGAGTGCAGAAAGAGACAACAGGGGTGCAGAAAAAAGCAAATTAGGTGCAGAAAGAGGCAACAGACATGCAGAAAGAGGGAAGAGAGGTGCAGAAAAAGGCAAGAAAAGAGCAGAAAGAGGCAAAAGAGGTACATAAAGAGAACAGGGATGCAGAAAGAAGCAAGACAGGTGCAGAAAGAAGCATGGAAAGTGCAGAATGAAGCAACAGGAGTGCAGAAAGAGGCAAGAGGAGTGTAGAAAGGAGCAAGTGAGGTGCAGAAAGAGCCAACAGAGGTGCAAAAAAGAGGCAAGAGAGGTGCAAAAACAGGCAAGAGAAGTGCACAAAGAGGCAAGAGAATTGCTGAAAGAAGCAACAGAGGTGTAGAAAGAAGCAAGAAAAGTGCAGAAAGAGGCAAGTGAGATGCAAAAACAGGCAGGAAAGGTACAGAAAGAGGGAAGACGAGTGCAGAAGGAGACAACAGGGGTGCAGAAAGAAGCAAATGAGGTGCAGAAAGAGTCAACAGTAGTGCAGAAAGAGGGAAGAGAGGTGCAGAAAGTACAAGAGATTTGCAGAATGAGGTCAAGAAAAGTGCAGAAAAAGAAAAACGTGCAGAAAGAAGCAACAGAAATGCAGAAAGAGGCGCAGAGGGAAGCATGAGTGGCTTGCACACCATTAGTACCAATTTAACACCCACATTTAGCAATAAGTAACAGGTGACCATTCTAGGTTTGCAAAGGGCCTTCCACCACGCTGTAACACTTGTCGCTGCATTTCTGGTAACGTTTGACCTGTTTCAGCTAGAAACAAGGCTTTTTTTGTTCAAATCTGCAGATTAGGGTGCAGATGATGAATTATGTGGCTAATGCAGAAAATTTATAATTGTGCGAAAGTCGGTGGAGCCAAACAGTCACATAATTCCAGTGGCCCTGCTCATACCTCTGACTAGGTCCACAAGTGCTCCTCAGTGATTCCATCTTTTTTTGTCTCACTGAGTTCATAGTTGAGCTTCTATGGAAACGAGGAAGACTAAACCTGAGGTTACCACTCCACAACACAGACTACCATACCACATAATTACTCTCCATAACACATAATCCCACTCTACATAATTCCTATACACTAAATACCACATACTTTCTATCCACATAATTTCACAGCACAACATACCACATAATTCCACTACACACAACGTACATCCACTCCACTCCAAAAAACATTAGTAAAAAACTTTTGCATTTACAACGCCAATAGCTCTAATTCTCGCAAATGGGAAACCTATTACATTGCAAACACTTCTTTAACTAGTAGTCGTGTTTGCAGAGTGGTGGAGAAAGGGTGCTGGGCCTCCGACCAGCTCTCAGGAATTCCAGTGCGTAGGGCTTACAGGAGGTACCAGTAGGGCTTCTTGGCCCCCAAAGTCCCTCAGGAGTAAATTGGACTTCATCCCCCATCCCGTAGTCTGCCAGAAGGCACGTTTGCAGAATGGTGGAGAAAGGGGGGCATGGCCTCCGAAGACGTTTTAGCAATCCCACTGTGCGGGACTTACTGGAGGTAACAAGAGGGGTAGTTGGCCCCCAAGGACATCCTTGGGGGCCAACTACCCCTCCTATTACCTCCAGTAAGTCCCACGCAGCAGCATTGCTAAGTTCGAAGAGGAGGCCACGCCCCCTTTGCCCACCACTCAACAAACACGCTCCCTGGCGCGCTCTTGGATGGGGATTGAAGTCCCCTTCGCTGCTGGGGGTCCTTTAGGGGCCAACTAGCCTATCTCTTACCTACAGTAAGCCCCACATAGTGGGATTGCTGAGAGATGGACAAAGGCCACGCCCCCTTTCTCCACCACTCTGCAAACGCACCCCCTGGCGCGTTCTAAGTTGGGGGATTAAGTCCCCTTGAATACTGAGGGTCCCTGGGGGCCAACTAGCCCACCAGGTACCTCCAGTAAGCGCCACACAGCTGGATTGCAGAGAGGTGGTCCGAGGCCACGCCCCCTTTTTACACTTCTCTGCAAACGCGCCTCTTGGCGCACTGCTGCTCGGGGGATGAAGTCCACTTGTGTCCTGAGATCCTCAGGACACAAGAGGACCTCATCGCCCCACCACCAGTGCGCCAAGAGGCCTGTTTGCAGAGTGATGTAAAAAGGGGCGTGGCCTCGGACCACCTCTCTGCAACACAGCTCTGTGGCGCATACTGGAGGTACCTGGTGGGCTAGTTGGCCCACAGGGACCCTCAGGATTGAAGGGGACTTAATCCCCCAATTTACAATGCGCCAGGGGGCACGTTTGCACACTTGTTATATCAGGCCCCGCCCCCTCCCTGCACCACTGTGCAAACGCACCCCCTGGTGCGTTGTAACTTGGGGGATTAAGTCCCCTTGAATCCTGAGGGTCCCTGCGGGCCAACTAGCCCACCAGGTACCTCCAGTAAGCGCCACAGAGCTGTGTTTCAGAGAGGTGTAAAAAGGGGCGTGGTCTCGGACCACCTCACCGCAACGCAGCTCTGTGGCCCATACTGGAGGTACCTGGTGGGCTAGTTGGCCCCCAGGGACCCTCAGTATTCATTGGGACTTAATTTCCCAACTTCCAACGCGCCAGGGGGCGCGTTTGCACAGTGGTGAAGCGAGGGGGTGGGGCCTCCGGCGTGATGCCGGCTTTTTTAAAATTTATTTTTTAGAAGGGGGCTGTGTGGCCCCCTTCTTTTACTATTTTTGGGGCCCTGGGGACCCCATCCCCCAGGGCCTGACCCCTTTTTTGTAAAAAAAAACCAAAAAAATGGGAAGGGGGCCACGCGGCCCCCCCTCCCGAGGCCAATTTCGGCCCGGGGACCCCATCACCCGGGGCATGGCCTCGTTTTTAATTAAATAATTTAAGGGAAGGGGGGCCGTGTGGCCCCCCTTCCCTGGGCCACTATTGGCACCGGGGACCCCATCTCCCGGGGCTTGGCCATTATTAAAAAAAATTTAATTGAGCAGCGGGGCCGCGCGGCCCCCCTCCCCAGGCCGATTTCGGCCCCAGGGACCCTATCCCCCGGGGCCCAGCCATTCTTTTTTTAAAATTAAAGAGGAGGGGGGCCGCGTGGCCCCCCTCCCAGGCCACCCCTGGCCCCAGGGACCCCATCCTCCGGGGTCGGCCCTTTGCGTTGGGGACCGTGGGGGGAGCTCCAATGCCCCCACGCTCCCGCTGGCTCCCCGCGTCCTGCGGGAGCCAGCATTGCTTTTGAGCAAGGGGAACTGCTGACATGCAGCTCCCCTTGCTCAAAAGCAATGCTACTTTGCTTCATTGAAGCGAGAGCAGGTTTTCCTGCTCTCGCTTCAATGAAGCAAAGCAGAGTTTGCTATGACAGGGCGGTAGCCGTGCTCCCGCCCTGCCATAGCAAACAGCAATGTCCCATGGGTGGGCACCCCGGGACATTGCAGGAACCGGCCCTGGGGGGTGGCGGTCCCCAGGGCCATTGAGGGCTCCAGGAGGGGTACCGCGCGGCCCCCCTCCCAATGTATTTAAAGCCCCGGGGAGGTGGTGGTCCCCGGGGGTCCATAACGGACCCCCGAATTTTAATATTAAGTGCCCCGGGGAGGTGGTGGTCCCCGCAAATTAATTGGTGAGTGCCCCCGGGACCTGGCCCACCCGGGGGCTTTTTTTATTTTCTCGGCCAAATTTGCAACCTCAGCGCGAATCCGGCCGATTTCTTTTTTTTTTTTTAAATGCTTTTTTTGGCCCTGAGCAGGCCTAGGGGGTCAGGGTGTTTGTACCCTGCCCCCTTTTCTTGTTTTTTATCTTTGTTTCACCCTTTTTCTTGTGACTCGGTTTTACCGAGTTACAAGATGGCTGCCATTCTGGTTTGGAGTGTTGGCAGCCAATCAGAATTGAGCTCGTGCTCGGGAGGGTTCGCGACTCCTCCTCTGTGCTCAGATATCGATATTTTTCTTTTTTAAATTTCTCGGGAACTACTGAACGGATTTACACCATTTAACAAAAAGGGCGCACTCTAAACCAAGACCTACCTTTTTGCCAAATTTGGTGTAATTCCGTTCAGCAGGTCGGGCCGTAGCCTGTAATAAAGTTCCTATGGAAAATAACATGGAGAAAACGCGCTTTGGGACCCCCCTTTTTTCTCAGCCCCTGCTTGATGAATCACCCCGAAACTTTTAACACACAAACTGAGCGGTCCAACCCTATTTTTGGGAACATTTCACGAAGATTCATCAAACGGCGCCAAAGATATTGGCAAATCAAAAAACGCTTTTCCTATGGAAACTAGGATTTAACTATAACTACCTACTGGCGACCGCCAGTAGGTAATATATATATATATAGATATATATATATATATATATATATATATATATATATATAGCAGATGTATCATCTTTCTCAGAAAATCACCAATATTTTTAATCTAATGTATATTTCAGTAATTCACACAATGTTTAATAATAGTGATTATTATAAAACATTTTTATAAAGTTTTAATAAAAAAGCATGTCTGTGAGTATTTATTTTAACCTAATTTTTAATATTGTATTTTGTGGGCTGAAAAATGTTAAAAGATACACTTAGAGACATATTGTTTTTTGTTTTTAAAACGGCATGTCCCTTAGGCTTTCTTTTAACATTTTTTAGCCTACAAAATGCAATCATAAAAACAACCAGAAGGGGGCATTGCACTCCAGCTGAAAAGCATAGCGCTCTTGCTAGGAGTGCTTTAAAAAAATATGGTAAGTTTTCCTTGGGTCATGGATTTAATGACCCAGGAGACTTACTGTTTTTGTATCGATGTTGCTAGGGGGGCTCCTGCACTCCTTGCAGTCGCCCAAAACATTAAAGATAATGATTGGTGGTACCGCTGCTCCTTACCGGGACACCATCAAACTAAAATAAATATATATAAACAGCCCTTGCAGGTCACTATGGGGTGCTCTTTTATGGAGCAGTGAATAATAGATTTTTTATTTTTACCATTTGTAAATAATTGTGTAGGTGTCCTGGTGCCCACCCAGTACACTCACATGTTTTATTTTAGTTGGGGGCCATGGGGGGAGGAACAGGGCCCATTGGACCCAGCGGGCTCACCAGCCAGCCCACAATGTTTGTGCCAGTGGTAGCCAAAATATATTTTATTAAGTGGGTGCCCCAGGGCCCACCGGGGCACCCACGCCTCTATGTTTATTTGGGTACCGCAGGGGGATCTCCAAGGCCCAAGCCGACTCCCTTTATGGGAGCTGGTTTTTTAAAATTTGTTGGTAGGTGCCCTGGTGCCCACTGAGGGCAGTCACAATGTAAGGGTTGTTGGGGGGGCACTGGGGTAGCCCCAAGGCCCCCGCAGCCCAACCAGATCCCCAACCAGCACCATACTGAGTGCTGGCAGGAGCCGGTACCTTTCCTTGGCTCTGTCTGGGTGGTAGCTGCATTGTTTTACTGCTCCTGCTGGTAGGTGGGAGCAAAGTTGAGTTCCCTACCCAGGAGAGTGTGGAGAGGGAACCCACAGTGTTCCAGCTGTAGGCTCCCCGGGACACTGTATATTATCATGCCTCAGGGGAGGGGGTTCCTGGGGTGGATACCTGCAAGGGGAGGGGGTGGTTTGGCCCTAATTGCCTTTTATTCCAAAATGGCCCCAGGCAATGTAATCCCCGGGGCCCAATAGGGTCTCGGGGAGGGAGGTTGCTCGCCTCTTCCCCCTTTTTTTTTTTACAAATCGGCCTTGGGGATGGGATCTCCGGGGCCCAATAGAGGCATGGGGATGGGTCTGCATGTCCCCTCCCCTTAAATTTGCAATTGGCAATGGGGTGGGGTCTCTGGGGTCCATGAGTGGCTTGGGGTGACGGGCACCACCCACACCCCCTCCCCATTGTTATTATACCAATGACCCCCGGGCCCTAGCCCACCCCAAGGGTCAAAATTTTAAATTAGAAAACTACACCAGCCGGTGTTTTGCTTTTTTTATGCTGCTATCCCCCTGGAGTCCCACAGGATTGCACCATAAAAAACAATTTTTATCTTATTTTGGACCCCAGGCATCCCTTTTATATCTTTTTTTATAACAATCTCAGAACAAGGGACTGAGGTCCCGATTATGACTTTGCCAGTCACATCCTCCAGCTGGCCGAGAGAACGCCGCCAAACCGGAGGCATCCTGACCGACACATTATGAGTTTCTTGCGGGGCTGGCGGTTTGTGGGCGGTGGAGTACTGACTGCGGCATGCTTTGGCTCCAGAAAAGAGCTGTAAGCCGATGCAAGCCATGATGCGGTACCTCCTGTCAGTCAGGTGCACAGTTTTCCTGCAACATGATGTGCAGGTGCAATAGTGCACGCACTGTCCTGACCACATCATTACACATTTGCCCTAGAGCCAGTCATTACGGCTCATCAACTGCCTTTCTGCTGACTCGCACATGGCGGTATCCCCACCATGTGTATGTCGGCAGAAAGGCAAGTCATAATTGGGCCAGTGGTCAGAATGCTGGCACCGCCACCATTCACCACCTCTTCCTCTCCTGCTGCGGGATGACAGATGTTGGTGGCAGTCTGGAAGCGGTGTTACCCCCGCCATCATAACCAGGTGGTCAGACCGCCCCCCATGGTCCCAGAGTCCTGTAAAGGCTGCCACAACATTTTCTTTCATGTTGTGTCCAGGCAATGAGAGCACTCGCAGGAGTGCACTCCTGTGGGAGCGAGGAGGCCCAAGTGAAAAAAATCCCCCTTGGCCAATAAGAATGCTCAATTTTTTTAAAGTTGGGTTCGAGGGACTCTCGCAAGAGTCCTTTGAACCCAACTTTCCAGATATACAAATATATTTGATCCTTAATTTCTCAAAAACTACTGAATGGATATACACCAAATGAAAAGACGCACGGTTTCTGGGCCAAGAACTAGCCTCCTACCAAATTTTATTTATTCTGATCAGCAGATTTTTGTAGTAGCACTGTTAAAAACAGTCTATGGAAAATGAATTGGGAGTTTTGGAACCACAACTTTTTCTTGGAGCACGCTTGACGGATCACACCGTAACTTTCCATGCACAAAGTAGGTAAAAAAACACCTTAGAACGAGAAGGCACACCGCGCCTTCTGTAATCTGTTTTTCAAAAGAAGGTACACTAAAGTCTAGTAGCTCCAAAATTAATTTTTATTCAAGGCACAAATAGAGCAAATAAAACAACGCATATTGCAGATGGCTGAGGCAGTTCACCATCTCACCTACCACCTACCACCTTTGTGGGAAACAAGTTACAATGAAGAACAATGGTGCATTGACCGGGAGAGCCAGCCCCTTTCGTCTTTCTTTAGGAAAAACTAGCCTTTTCCTTAAACAAATTATGTATCTTCTAAGGTCCAGCACAACATTTCAGTGTACAAATTATACAGTTCCCCACAGTTCAACTCTGTTATTTAATACGATGCACAGACTCCATAGATTTATTCCGTAGAAATTTATTTATTCATTTATCTTCTTATTTTGGATAAAACAATTTTTTTCTTCTTTGATTCAAATGTAGCCAACACGTTTTGTCACAAAGACGTCTTCAGGGCTACAACAACATACATAAAATATTTGTTTTTTAAATTTGTACATGGAACTTTATTCCTTAAATGTACAGTAAAAGAAAAGTGACAAAAGAACATTTTGAAATTTTTTTTGATATCACACGTGAATATAACAGACCTCATATACCAACGTGCTACTGTGCTTCTGGACATTTATTATATTATTTGATCGATGATTAGACCAAATCTGTTTATAATTAAGAAGTTCACTGTGCATAAAAATATCACCATAAATCAATAAATATTGGGGGATATTCACAAGAACGTGCGATAAACATCGGCAAAATAGGCTAACGCAATTTTCGCGGGAAAATAACTCAGTGTCAACGTCGTATTCCCAACACGGCGGTAACATGCGATAGTTTCCCGAGAATGCCTCAAATGTCCGCGATACAACTACAGCGATGGCGATAAAAAAGGAAACCCCAACGTGAAAAAAGTTGCGATGGGCCCAACTGCGATAAAAATCCAGCGAAAAGCAGCGCCAGGCCCGCAAGTCCCACAAGTAAGGCGGGAACAATCACCATAAAAGCGGAAAAAATGAAATACAAATAAAACACAAACAACTGCGAAGCACCATGGAGGTAGCCGGAGCAAGCACAGAGGACGACACAAAGCCCCACGGAGGACCAGCCTGGGACCTCCGGGTCAGGGAAGGGCAAGGAGAAGAAGAAGAAGAGGAAGACGCGGTTCAGTCCGCAGGAAAACAGGAACCTGATTACGGAGGTGACAGAACACCATCAACAACTGTCCGTCACCTCCACTGTGTCATTGGCAACAAAAAATGGAATATGGCAGTCCATCCTGGACAAGGAGAATGCAGTCGGAGTGCTGAGGAGGACAATGGAAGAGGTCAAGAGGCGCTGGAATGATGTGAAGCGCAAAACCAAGCTGAAACTCGCCAACAACCGCAAAGCAGCAATGCAGACTGGGGGTGGGAGTCCTGCACCACAGGATGAGCTGGATGAGAAGGAGGAAATGTTGTCCACAGTCATCAGTGAGGAGACGGTGGCAGGAGTCGGAGGACCGGACACTGCTCAACATGACCTGACACAACAGCAACAGGGTCAGTAACCACCAGGGACTGGGGGGACGGGGGGAGATGTGCACAATGGCACACATGCACAAGTAAGTACAGCACATCTGCGGACAAACCATGCCCAAGAGTCACAACTCCGACCAAGAGCCCAATTTACCCAAGTCTGCAACAGCTCAGCACTGTATAAGCACAGAAGTGAAAGGCACACCGCCTGAAAGGGATAAGGGCCAGCCAAATAAAAGCTGAAGGGGCAAATCACACAATGCAGCACACACATAACACTCAGAGCACCTCAACATTTACAACAAAGTGGACCAAACTGCAACACTTTCACAACAGAACAGAGGACACAACTGCTGCCGCTTGTGTGTAGAAAATGGCCAATCACATTTGGCATAGCAGGAAACTGTGAGATGATAATGGACAAATACAACCTCACATCTGTGATGGCGGCGAAATGTCAACTGTCCAGCATTAAATAGGCATCTCCACACAAACAGTCACAATGTACATTGACATGCAGTCTGTTTCTAAACTTGGCCAATGCATCAACATACATGTGAACACAATGTCAAACTGCATCTCCCCCTCACATTGCAGAGGGAGAATCATCACCTCCTGCAGAGCAGACCGTACTCCTCATCACCAATGATGAAGAGGACCTACACACCATCTCTTCTTGCAACATATGCGAATGTAAGCACTCAATGTTGCACTTACAACCGTCAGAGTAATGTGCCAAAGCAGAGGACTGACATGCACACAGGGAATGTGTGTTGCTAAGATTTTATTTGACCATGCTGGTCATGTGGTCATCTTGTACTGTGCCATGATTGCTGTGGACAGTCACAATGTGACGTGCTCATGCGAAGAAATTGTTGATGATTGTGTTCCTTCTGGCTATTCATGCTGCTGCTGTAGTGGGGTGTGGTCCACCTGCATCATCTTCCTCATCATCGTCCGGTGCTTCTGGGACTTGGATCCATGGGGCATTGGTGCGTACACATATGTTGTGCAATACACAACATGCAGTGATCATCTTGAACACTATTTCTGGGCTGTACAAGAGTCTTCCACCGGTGATGTCCAGGCACCTGAAATGTGATTTCAACACGCCAAACGTGCGTTCAACAATGCCCCTGGTGCGTTCGTGGGCCACATTGTACTGCCTCTGGGCTGGGGTGTTCGGGTCTCGGAGGGGTGTCATCATCCACGGGCAGAGTGCATATCCTTGATCACCTGTGAGAGGTAAGTGAGGTCAGTGTCAACTGGTGGTTCTGCATGGTGTGTTGGCAGACATACAAGTTTCGTGGTGTGTGATTTGTGCGACCTTGGGATTCATGTTAGCCATGTATTGCTGCTGGCAAATGTGGTAGGACAATGTGTATTACGTAGCCTCACAGCTGCTCCTCCCTCCCACCGAGCCTATTTACTTGTGTGTGCTGCGCGGTCACATCACTTGCACTCCTACGGCACACCATTGTCATGCCTGTCTGCGCATGTCCGCAGGACTGACAGCAAGACTGTAATGTTGGCTGTTGAAGGTGTGCGGCCACGTGTGTGTAGGCCTATGGTAAGGATAGGGCGGACACAGATGTGGAGTTCTGGCCTGGCTGAACTCGCGCTGATATTGAGGTTAGGCCTTCGGTTCAGGCTGTGGCAATGTAGATACACACACAACAGTTGGCATGTATGAGCCGAGACCCCGAGCGGTCTCGCGCGCCTTTATCAATACATTCGGGCGAGGCCGCCCTCCTGCTGCATGCTACATTGCAACATTGTCGATTACAGGCCGGGTGGTGCAGACACTACTACGGAGACACACGCCATAGTCACTTTTGTGGCCAGGCCGGAACTGGACCACGCCCAGAGCCCAGAACTGAACCATGCCCAGAGACCCGGGCCATTTCCCCGCACTCCTCACACTCGTGCGCCGCCGCCACGGTGCTGGGATGTCGTGCGCTTCGGAGTACGTCTCCAGACGATCTGCCCAGGCTTACCGGCGGCCTGCCTGGGAGGGGGGTGGCCCCGTGACTGTGAAGGGCTCCAGTGGCGTTACCGAGGACATGCTGTTGACTACTGGAGGCGGACTTGTGGGGTAGCCCCTCGGGACAATGACTTGCGGTGCACTGAGTTCGGACCACCGGAAGAGCTGAGCGGGTGTGCATCATGCTATAATGCTGGAGGCCTGGTGGCTGGACGGAGACTTGTGGTGCACTGAGTTCGGCCCACCGGAAGAGCTGAGCGGGTGTGCAGCCTGCGATGATGCAGCAGGCCTGGAGGGGCGGACTGGAAAGGATGTGTATGTTACTTGCTGTACCGTAGTGTGGTCAGAAGGCAGCAGTAGCCAACTCGCAACTCCGCGGTGCGGTGCCACTGGGTGCACTGTGTGCGCTGGGGGCCTGTTGCGCAGAAGCCAGCGATAGGCTGAGGAGGCTGCCAAGCTCGCGGAGCCCGGCCTTGGAGATTGCACAGGCACGTGGTGGGCCCTCTTGGAGAGACTCCGGTGGCGGCAGGTGAGCAGTGAGGCCTGGGTGCGCAGGGGCGGGCATTCACCACTGGACGCAGGTCGGGTCTGGGGATCAGCGGGCTGGAGTGCGGCAGGCACACTGGCTCACGCAGGCACCACCGGTCATGACGGCGGCCTCGTGGCAGAGTGAGGGACGCCGCCCTGGTAGACACGCCACTGCAGGCCATGACGAGATGTGCGCCGGGTGGCATGGGACATAGCCACCTCATAGCCGGTGTGAGTTTGCCCATAGTAGGTGGTTGGCCACGTGTGTGTAGGCCTATGGTCAGGATATGGCGGACACAGAGCCACACGCAGTAGTTATTTCGGTGGCCGTCACGGAAGTGAACCACTCCCTGAGCCCCGGCCTATATAGTCACTCCCCTACACTGGACTGGCGTGTGCCAGCCCTGCCCACTACGCTTACAGGGGCGCCGACATGGCTACTTGTCCAAGGTGTTCCCCACTGCCTGTGATGACATGGTTGCGTCCACTGTCCACGACACTACAGACTCCAGCAATATGTGTCCACATGGACATGTCTATGCTCTGCATACTCAAGACTGTCCAGCACATCACCGCCACACTTGGCATTGTGTACATTGTTATTCAAAGGTCCATTGCCTCCTTTGCACAATCGTGGTTCCCACCTCTCCCTACATTCTGCATATGTGTGGCAGAGGGGCTATGCCTTAGTGCATGGTTTGTCCACATTTCTGGCCCCTCTTACCACGGTTACTTGTGTTGTCGTGTCTGGCAGGTGTGCATGTTGTTTGGCATGTTGGATGTGATTGTGTTACGTGTCCATTCCCACAGTTGTGCGTTGTGTGATTGTGGAATTGAGGTGTGTGGTGTGTTCCGTTGGTACTTACCAACGAACAGTCCATTTCCATAGGTGCCATCCTGAAAGCGCTGGTTGATGATGGACTGTCGGAAGATGTATGAGTTATGCACACTGCCTGGGTAGTTGGCGACGACATTGGTGAACAGTCCCCGGTGGTCCACTATTGCCTGCACATTGATGGAATGCGTGTGCTTCTTGTTGCGGTAATTGTGTGCAGTGTCGGCAGGGGGCACTAGTAGGACATGTGTGCAGTCGATTGCCCCCAACACGTGCGGGAATCCGGCTATGGCGTAGAAGCCTTGCTTGGTCTCCAGCTGTTCCTGCGCAGTGTGGGTGAAGTGAAGGTGCTGGGGTATGAAACTGATGATGGCATCCAGGACAGGTGTGATGGCCTTTGATAGGGCTGGCTGTGAGACTCCTCCGTCTCTGGCAGTTGTTGGTTGGAAGGTACCAGAGGCCAATAGGTGCAGCACAGCCATCAGCTTTGTCTGCGGAGGGATGTTGGTTGTCCGCTGTGTTGGTACCGTCAGCCTGTGGGCAATGTGGGTCATGATGCGGAGGATGGTTGTCCTTTTTAGCCTGTAGTGGGCAATGACATCCTCTGGCGTTAAGTCTGTGAGGCTGATGCGTTTTCGGAAGGTCCGCTCTCTTGTTCTGCGCTGCCTGGGTGGTGGTCCGGGGGGTGTGGTCCTGGGGGTGGGGGTGGTGGCAGTGGGTGTTGTGACCCTCTTGGGTCTCCAAGCTGCATGATTAGTAGCTCCATGGCATCTGTTGGTCTTCAGATGTGGCTCTGGCCTGGGCTCCCTCTGTACTGCAGGTTTTTGTCCTACTTAAGACCAGTTATGAGCAGGTCTTAACTCCCTGCTGCTAACGCGCCTTATCGCCTGTTTTTGTCTGGCATCGCAGATCTGGCTGGTCGTTGAGAATATCGCGAAGTGGTGTTTTCGTGTGTTTTTGCACTGGAACGCCTACTCTGCATATCATTAGCGTTAGTTGTCGCTCTCATCCGTGGCGATGTGTTTTGCGGCAGCTATCGCGGAAAAACTGGCGATGTCGGCAGTTTGCACTAGCTTGTGAATGGGGCGATAAGTCTATCGCCACTTTTGCGGCGCTAAAGTGCCGATAAATCGGCAATGGCTCCTTGAGTATATGCCCCATTGTGTCCAAATTAATGTATTTACATCATGAGGCCAGCACTATTGCCAATTTAGGTTTGCTATTCCTTACTAACCATATAGAATTTTTATTCATTATGTATAACATTTTACCCAAAGATTTACATATATTATCGCAAAGCAAAATTAACTCAAATATTGCACGTTTCATTATAACATGGTATGAACTTTCCTACCCTTTGATATGCGAGTTTTTCTGATTCAAACAATATGGTCTTGTATTTTGTTTATTAGATATTCCTTGCATAAGTTAAATCAATCTCAACCTGAGGTAGATGGAAAAGCATATTTTACCAAGATTTGAAGATTCTAGAGCATTGTAAAATTTGTGTTGTCATCAATCCAATCAAATGAATAAACACAAATCATACCTCTATTAAAACGGTATCCAACGATACATGTTCTGATTTTGAAATGAGGTCTCAAAATGATCTTTCTGATCATACATCTTGCAATTACGGAATATAGTGACTGGCATTACCTTACTGTCCTTTATGTAGATCCCATTCACGGTAAACAAAAAAATCAAATTTTTTATGACGGAATTACACCAAATTGGCAGAAAGCTAGATGTTGGTCCAGAAAGCGTACTTTTTGTGATTTGGTGTAAATCCGCAGTTTTTCAGATATCTAACTAAAAAAATATATAGGCATCTGAGGACGAGAGTCCTTGCAGTGAACCCGCAAATCCTTCTAAAATTTGATTGGCCGCCAACACTTCAACCAAGAAGTGTTGGCAGCCATATTGGGACTAGGCTTGAAGCCGATTCCCACAAAAAAAGATAAAAAAAGAAAAGGGGCCGGTTTAGGAACACCCTGAGCCCCTGGCCGTGGTGCAGGGGTCTCCCAGACACCCCACCACAGCTAAAATGCGTTTTTAAAAATAAAATTTCAGAAAAACCTATGGGCAAATCTGTGAATTTTTACAAGATTTAAAAAAAAACACGGTCTTCTGCTTTCAGTTTACTTGGCCCCTGGCTGGGCCATGTGCCCCCCCCTCCTGGAGATTATAGTAGCCCCGGCGACTGCCACCTCCCTGGGGCTTTATTAGAATTCAGCGCAGGGGGCGCACTGATGACCCCGCTGCCCCAGGGACCGCCACCTCCCCAGGGCTTTAATTGACTATAGCGCAGGGGGCCTACGTGGATCCCTCTCTGCCCTTGGGACCGCCACCTCCCCAGGGCTTTAATACAATTTATTGCAAAGGGCCTCCTGGACCCCCTGCAGCCCCGGGGACGTCACCTCCCTGGGACTTTATTGAAATTCAGTGCAGGGGCCGTGCGCCCCCCTGCAGCCCCAGGGACCGCCACATCCCCGGGGCAAATACAATAAACTAATGAAGGGATCCTTTGTGGGTACCCGGCCTTGGGAGCTACAACCTCCCCTGGGCAAAACAAAGGAGGGGCCCCCTTTGTGGAACCCTAGATGGGCCTGGAGACCACCATTCCCAGGGCCAGCTCCACCAAAGTCCCAGAGTGCCCACCCCCAGGACATTGCAGTTTTGAGCATTTGAGCAAGCGAGAGCATTTTGCTGTCACTTGCTCAAAGCAGAGCACACTTTGCTTTTACACACACGGAGCTGCATGCCAGCAGCTCCCTGTGTATAAAAGCAATGCCGGCTCCTGCAGGAGGTGGGGAGCTGGCCGGGATTGTGGGGCATTCAGGCTCCCCGTGCGGTCCCCAACGAGGTGGCCATGCCTCAGGGAATGGGGTCCCCGAGACTGAAAATGGCCCAGGAGAGGGTCTGCTTGGCCCACCTCCCTTGAAAAAAATTAATTGAAAAATGAAACACCGGGCCCCGGTGGGATGGGGTCCCCGGGGCTGAAATCGGCCCAGGGAGGGAGGCCGCGCAGCCCCCCTTCCCATTTTATAAAAGACTGGCCCCGGGGATAGGGTACCCGGGGCCCAAATTGACCCAGGGAAGGGGGGCTAGACAGCCCTCTTTTCCTGTAAAATATAAAAATAAAACCCTCCGGCAAGTCACCGGAGGCCATGCCCCCTTTACGACCGCTCTGGAATGGCACCGCCTGGCACAGTGGTGGTTGGGGAATGAAGCCCCCATGAATGCTTACTGTCTTTGAGGAACAACAAGCCCTCCTGTTAAGTCCAGTAAGTCCCAGACAGCCTGATTGCTGAGAGGACTTGGAGGCCACGCCCCCTTTCTCCACCACTCTGCATATGTGCCTTCTGGCGTGCTTCTGGATGGGGAATGAATTCCACTTTATTCCTGAGGGCCTCAGGACTAGAGTGGACTTCTTCCCCTAACCAGTAGTGCACCAGGAGGTGCATTTGCAGGGTGATGGAAAAAGGGGGCGTGGCCTCTGATGACCTTTCAGCAAACAGATGTGTGCGTCTTACTGGAGGTAACAGGAGGGGTAGTTGAACCCCAAGGACCCTCTGGAGCTAAGGAGTCTTCATCCCCCTACTAGTAGTGCACCAGGAGGTGCATTTGCAGAGTGGTAGAGAAACCTCCAGTAAGTACCACACAGCGGGATTGCTAAGAGGTCTTCAGAGGCCACGCCCCCTTTCTCTACCACTCTGCAAACGTACCTCCTGGAACACTACATGTTGGAGAGTGAAGCCCACTTTACTCCTGAGGGACCTTGGGGGCCAAGAAGCCCTCCCGATACCTCCTGTAAGTCCTACACAGCGGGATTCCTGAAAGCTGGTTGGAGGCCCAGCCCCTTTTCTCCACCACTCTATGTAAGTTATAATTAGCTCAGGTAATTATAACTGCTAAAATTCACTGGGTTTTGCTTGAGTGAAATCCCAGCCTAACTATAAACTGTCAACTTTGTTTTTTTCAGTGAAAATATATATATATATATATTCACTGGAATAAAAAAACTTAGAAATTCACTGAAAAAAACTAATATTACAGGGATGTTATAGTTAAGCTCAGGTTTCACTCGTACAAAACCAGTGAGATTCAGTAGTAATAGTTAGGTGAGCAAACTGTAACTCGCGCCCACGCTTATGACCTCACATATTACATCACTCATGTAAGGAGTGGGTGTATGAAAGGTTCTATGGGGGTGTGAGTAGGTGTGTTAGTCATTTTGTGCTTATGCCCTCACATATTACATCACTCATGACATTATTTATTTATTTATTTCTGCATTTATAGAGCACCTGGTTACACCAACTGGTGTGTCCCCGCGCTATTTAGCTCTATCTGGCAATTTCAGAAATGAGCACGTCTGAGAACAAGGGGAGCTAGGCTACTTACAGTTTAAAGAGCCATGTTTTTAATTTTTATGCGGAAGAGGCTCTCTGATGGTTCCTCATGGAGGAACAGGGGCAGGGCATTCCAGCTTTTTGCTGCCAAGTATCCAAATGAGCGCGCACCCATTCGTGCTTTCTTTATCCTTGGGACTTTCACTATGTGGGTCCCAGTAGATCTAAGATGCTGTGCTGAGTTGTAGGGGGTCAGAAGATCTCTCAGGTATATTGGGCCTTTACCCTGCAGGGTGCGGTGGCAGAAACATAGTGACTAGAATGTGATCCGTTTCTGGATAGGCAGCCAATGTAGTAAGTCAAGTGCTTTCTTTGAGGATGCCCTTCTCAGAAGATTCAAAACCAAGCGAGCTGCTGCATTCTGGATGCACTGCAATTTGTGGAGTCCCTTTTTTGCTGCACCCAGATACAGCAAATTTCCATAGTCTAGTCTTGCTGTAACTAGAGCATGTGTCAGGGTCTTTCTAGCCGACATAGGAAGAATGTCTAGAGTCTTCCTTAAAGTCCTCAGGATTCCGCAGCATTTACCTGCCACTCTCTTGATGTGGGTCTCAAAGGAAAGTGTGGAATCTATCCAGACTCCCAGGTTCTTCACCTCTGTCTTAGGGGTGGGAAACGGGCCTAAAATTGCTGGCCATCAGGCCGAGGACCAAATGGACGGAGTGTTCCCTACTATCAGTATTTCTGTCTTATTACCATTTAGTCTCAGGCAATTGTCTCTCATCCAAGAGGCCAGATCTTTTAAGCAGTCTGCAAAGCTGCTGGCTGCTAGAGCCGAATTCGCAGCCAGGGTGACAACTAGCTGCGTGTCATCTGCATATGACACTATTGTGACCCCGTGTATTTCCACAATCCCAGCTAAGGGGGCGACGTATAGATTGAAGAGAGTAGGGCTCAAGATTGAGCCCTGAGGCACCCCCTGCGCTAAGGTGATGTGTTTGGAAGTATGTGAGGATTGTGACACTTGAAAACTACGTCCATGTAGATAGGAAGTCATCCAGTTCAGGGCCACCCCCCCTTCTGAGTCGGTGCAGTAACAGCTCATGTGACACCATGTCGAAGGCTCCGCTAAGGTCCAAAAGAACCAGCGCAGTCGTCAGACCTTCATCCACCCTCCTACGTACAGTCTCAGTCGCATAGAGCAGTGCCATCTCAGTCGAGTATGTAGATCTAAAACCTGATTGTGTTGGATGTAGTAGGTTGTGTTTATTAATGTGTGCCACTAGCTGTGAATTTACCACTTTTTCAGCTATGTTTGAGAAATAAGGGAGCAATGAGACCGGCCGTAAGTTCTCCAATATATTCTCATTCGCTGTTGTTTTTTTTTTCAGGGGCGAACAATTGTCAGTGGCATCACATATTACATCACTCATGACATTGTCAGTGGCATCAATCATGACATTGTCAGTGGCATCACTGATGACATCTCAAATGTCATCACTGATGACATCATCCAGTGACTGTGGATGTTTTTAAAAAGTTTATGAGTGTTAAATATATATATACCACGGTGTATTGGTGAAGCAGTGGTTGTATGAGTACCTGTATGGATGATTCAGTGGGTGCATGACTGACTGTATATAAGTGAGTGATTAGGTGTCTCAGTGAATGTATGGTGGGGTGACTGGTTGTGTGAATGTTTGTATCAGTCTGTCAGCTGGTATCTAAGTGTCTGTATGGGTGTGTGAGTGGGTACTTGAGTGGCTGTATGGGTAATTGATTGGCTGTCTGAGTACCTATATGAGTGTCTGAGTGTCTGTGCGGGTGGGTAACTGCCGGTATGGATGAGTGAGTGGGTGAGTCAGTGACTGTATGTGTTAGTGAGTATGTGTGTGAGGGGCTGTATGGGTGAGTGAGTATGTGTATGGCTGTGTGGGTGAGTGAGTGTATGTGTCAGTGGTATATGGGTAAGTAACTGGGTATGTGAAAGTCAGTATAGGTGAGTGAGGGGGTATATGAGTGACTGTATGGGTGAGTGAGTGAATGTGAGAGTGACTGTATGGATGAGTGTGTGCTTATGTCAGTGACTGTATAGGTGAGTGAGTACCTGTTAGTATATGTATGAGTAAGTGTGTGTGTGTGTTACTGTACGGGTAAGTGGCTGTGTGATTGACTGTAGGGGTGAGTGATTGGTTGTATGAGTAGCTCTATGGGTGACTGACTCAGTTTATGAGTAGCTATATGGGTGTATGAGTCAAAATGTCAGTGGCTGTATTAGTGAGTGAGTGGGTATCTGAGTGGATGTATAGGAGAGTGAGTGGATGTGTGTGTAGATCTATGAATCAGTGAGTGGGTGTGCAAGTACTGGTATGGATCTGTGAATGGATTTGTGAATGGTTGAGTGGGAGTGGGAGTGGCAGTGGGTGTATGAAAGGTTCTATGGGGATGTGAGTAGGTGTGTTAGTAATTTTGTAGATTTTGTGGTTTTTGTGGTTTTGTGGATTATGTCATCAGTGATGCTATTTGAGATGTCATCAGTGCTGTCATGAGTGATGTCATTGACCATGTCATGAGTGATGTAATATGTGAGTTCATAAGCAGTGCATTGTGGGGGCTCAAGTTATAGTTAGCTTAGCTAACTATAATATATAATGTTTTTGTTTCGACCCCTGGACTTAGATTATTCAAAATGGTGTCATCATCAGGACGCAGAAATATATAGGAGACACCAACTGATTGGGGCAATTAGTCCACCAATCAAGAGAATCTTTAAACATCTTTAAACATTAGTCTTGCTGATAGCCTAGGAGAGATGCCTGAGTTTGGAGAGATAAGAAACAGTAATTGCAGTGCAAGACTAAAGCGCACTTGAAAAACAGATTTAATTTTGATGATGAAAGGTCTCCTTTCCCAATTTCAGCTCCCCCAGTCACATACAATACAATAGTGCACTTTTTTGCAGGGAATTAGTCGACTTGAGCAACCTCCTTGAGGTCCGTTTCACACTGACCCAGTGATGTACACATGATTTCACAGTGCCTATATATCTTCTATCCAAAACAACATGTATGAATACTTTTTTTGAAAACTTTTTGAAGACTGATGTTTAAAGATTCTCTTGATTGGTGGACTAATTGCCCCAATCAGTTGGTGTCTCCTATATATTTCTACATCCTGATGATGATCCCGTCTAAATACGCCAGAAGCCTACTGGCATTTTCACCCACGTCATCAAGGTGACGCTGTGTTGCCAGAGCATGATAACATGCCAGATTCTCCACCAAGGCTCGCAGGTCCTGTTGGCGCAGCCGCAGTCTATGGCATAGCTTAGACTTCGGTGACCTCCTCTAATGCCACTATTTCTTTTCTATGGCCGAGCACTCTAATCTTGTGTCTATATTCTTCCCCCCTATGAGCACCTGAGCTTCCCCCTGACCACTGTTTCCAACACCTCCCAAAAGGTAAGTGCTGACAGTACCGAACCCTGGTTCTCTTTGAAGTATAGGTCGGTGCATTCAAGTAATTTGTCCCACATTTTCCCATCTTACAGGTACCAAGCATCTATTCTAGGGTGCAATAGAGATTCTCTTATCAAGCCCAGCAGCTGGACCTCCACAGAGGAATGGTATGAAATCCCTCTATTGTGGTTCAGAGCCAACCGAAACCTAGACACCTGGGCCTGGAGCATGAAAATGTAGTCCATCCAGGAGAAGCAGCCGTGCGAGGGAGAAAAGTACATGTAGTGTCATTGTTGAGGATGGGACTCCCTCCACAGATCCTCGAGGCCCAGAGCATTTACAAATTGCAGCAGTGGCCCATCCCATACCCCTCTAGGTGCTCCATCCGCCCTGTCAGTCTCCACATCAATGACTGCATTCACATCTCCTCCCGTGACCAGAATCCCAGGTGGCAATGTCAGTAGCAACTCTCCTAGGTCTGGGAAGGTCTTCCCGTGAAGCCTTGGTGGGACATACACCGAGCAGAGATTCAATGTGGTACCCTTCCAAGTCCCTGATAAGGCCATGAAGTGGGCCTGAAGATCATGCCACACGCGATGGGGTGTAAAGTTCAGCGATAATTTAATAAGGATTTCCACTCCTCTAGAGTCAGTTGTGTAGATACCCAAACCTGTCTAAGGCCCTATACTGACTACCTTTCAAATGCGTCTCCTGTATCATCACTATGTTGGGCCTGACATTTTATGTGTTGCATGACCATTGTGCGCTTTATCTTGCTATCCAAACCATTTACGTTCCAGGATGAAACAATCAAGTTACGTGCATCAGCGTGTGTCTCTGTCATAGTAAATATCTGGGAGTTGAATACCCTGTCAACTTGGCTGGCATCCCACTCCCTCTCTATGTGCCAACATATCATGAAACCTCTGTCTCTTCTCTTTATCTTCACAAGAGTGGGTGTCTTATGAAGCTAATACTACTGTAAACAGTAACCCATAGGTGAATCCCCAAAACTTCCCCTCCCTGCAACCCTGCATTGTGAGTTCCGGATAACCCACTCCCCCAACTTTCAGAGCACCTGTCGCCCCTCGATAAACATCTGGTAACTGGGGTAGGCCATAGCAGCCAAGTCAATGACAGTTCGGATAGACATAATGATTTTGTTATAACATCCCTAAGGTGACAAAAGAGTCCAAAATCTGTGCCAGTTCCATGGCGATCCATCCCAAGTTCATTGGGTTTCTATCCGCCAGCCCCCCACCAACGCCCACTGCCCCGCACCTCATAGCAGGTACATTACAGTGTTCACACCCTGTTACTCATGACTCCTTAGAGGGTTCCCCCCTAGTATTGCTTATGTGTCCTGCAAGGAGGTCTGCAATCTCAGCTGTCCCGCCGGGGGGGCAGCCCCCATGCCCCCCGCTTGTTCTGGGCCAGTTCAATCTGCCATCACCATTCGCTCCTCTGCTAGCCACTCTCCAGCCCTCAAGCCAGTCTCATGCCTCCTTGGTGTAGTAGAATGCCAAGTCTTACCATCAGCAATTACTTTAAATTTGGCAGGGAAAAGCATCATGTACTTGCTTTCTTTGGCACGCAATGCCTTCTTAACTTCGAAGTTTTTGCGTTGAAGCTGGACTTGCAGGGTAAAGTCCGGGGAAAAGCAGATCACTGCATTGTCCATGTGTAAGTCACCATAGGAACGAGCTGTCTGGAGTATTACATCTCTTTCTCTATAGTTTAGGATCTGCACAATTATGCACGGCGGACCCCAGGCTTTGAGGGAGGGGGGGCCCCAACGCATGATGAGCTCTCTCCACCGAAAAGAAGTTGGATAGCCTTTTGAGTTTGAGTTTGTTGAGTATAAGGTCCTCCAGGAAAAATTTTGTTTCTCCTAGTTTGTCCCTCCTGGTTTCCCAGCTTTGTTGCCATGGCGATGCTCTGCTTGCTCCTCCAGAAGTTTTGTTGTTGAATGAAGACCGTTGATGTGCAGCTCCACTGTTGCAACTTTTTTGGATATCTTGTGAAAATATGCCTGAAGCAGATTGACCTCATGGCTACTGTGTCGAGTTTAGACTCAATAGGCGCTATTGAGCCCCGTAGGTCCTGGATTGCGGACATGATGGAGCATAGGGTGGGATCCCCACCTGGCGCGTTCCTCAACTGCTCCTCCGCCAACTGTCTCTCGTATCTGCGCACCTGTGGAGGACATCTTCACCACGTACTTGTCCAGGCTGCTTTGCTGCATGGACTACTGGTGACAGCCCCTCACCATGTCCTGGGCCCTCACCCTCTCTGCCTGGCCCCAGCAGTCCCCGGGATCCAAGCAGGGTCCCCTTTATCGATGTCTTAGTCTTCTTCCGCACCCTGTCGTCCCAGATGATCACCCCCTCAGGCCGACAACACCAAATCTCTTGGCAGGCAGAGAGCGAAGCACGCTCAGGTACCAGATGATTCCCTGATTCTGTTTTTAAAAGTCATTTGTCCCCTATTAATTGGTAGCAGTACACTTCCTCTATTGCCCCTCAGTTCAAGCCTTGTCCCTATAGGGCCTCCAGGGGCCTGGTTCAATGTTCTCGTTCTCTGTGGCGACCAGCTACTATTCACTCAAAGGGCCACCAGGAGACCAGATGAGCCCCACCGCTTGGGCAGCTGTTATTGCCAGGAGGTGGGGGCAAACTCCAGGGGCAACACCAGAGAATTCCGAGCAGAGTGATCACCCTTGCTGCCTCCAGCAGAGTCTCCACTTGTAGAGAAGGCCCCCCCATTGGGCCTGGCGTGAATAAAAGAGGGCAGGGGATGATGGACAGCCTAACTCAGTCCCAACCTCCATATCCGATCCAGGGACCCCCTCCACCTCAGCCACCAGACCAGCTCCATGCTCTCCCAGCCATCGTACAGCGGGCCCTCCCTTGGGTCAACTCACCCATGGCTGGGGCATTTCATAGTCTGCTCCCCCACCAGCTGTCCAGTGATCACGATGGCTGGTCCCGCTGTCACGGGGGATCGCGGCCTTCCCACCAGTAGCCAGGTGAGCCCCCCTCCAGCGATGCAGGCAGATCTGATGCCCCAGGGAATTCCACTGGCCCTCCGCAACTGGGCTTGCAACGTTCAGACTCGATACTCACTGCTGCGGTGCCAGTCTTCCTGTGGCAACACCGGTCGCTGCAAGTTCATTCCTCTCCTCTCTCCAGCTCCAGGGAAACAGCCCGACTGTGTCCGCTGTCTCCAGGACCCCAGGAGTCAGGAAGGCAGGAGGCCCATCCCCAACGTTTGTCGGGGGCCCAATAACCACCACAAGAGTGCAGCGAGGGGAGGGGGAAGAAAAGTTGTCAGTCTCCCCGCACTGCATCACCAGGCATTACGGGCCCCGTCCGCCATCTTCTTCAGTCACGTGGTGCAGGGATCTTTCTCCCAACAGCATGCCACAGCGGGATGTTAATTGCTCTTTGGGGCCACGGGGAATCAAAGCTCTGCTGGTATCATGATTTCACGCAGTTTCTGTAGGTTTAGGCTCAGATGTAGGAGGATTTCTTTTGGGCAGCCGTGGAGCTTTCTAGCTGGTGGCCATTTCTCCCCGGCAGCTAGCTACGCCCCCTCCTTGCACATTTCCCTGCATGGGATGGGGGCAGTCAGGGCAGGTTTGTGTCTGTCTAGGGAGAGCATTGTTTGGTTCCCCGAACTCCTGTAGGGGTCTGGCGGGGACCAGGCTGTAATGTTGTCCACAGCCCCTGCCGCTGTAGCAGTAGAGATAGGTCTGTTGTCTCTGGGCCCAGAATTATCAGGTCCTGAGTTTGCAGGCCCAATAATTCTGGGACAGAAGAGATTTGGAATTGCAGGCAGTGTAATTTCACCCAGAGATATAGCTCTGGGTGAAATTCAACCACTCATGCCCTCCTTAAAACAACTGGCTATTATGCCCGGAGGAGTGTCGTAAAACTCTTGTGAACTTCAGTATTTCTGAAGTCATCCTCAACACTGTGTACTTTCATTAATTCTAGGGTTTCAGTGTCTTTGCGCCAGTCCCATAACCAGCTTTGCAAGTCAGGTCCCATTTCTCCTTGACATCAACTGAGATTTCCCATTTGTAGTACATACCCTGGAGAAGTAGCACTTATGTTTCACAATTAAGTGGCCTCTCAATCAATAGTGCATTATGGTCACATGCTATGCAATTATTAATTCTGAAATGTTAGAAGGTGCTCCAGTCATCAGTTTTCATTAACACATAAGTAAGTTGGTATTTTTGACTGATCGAGTTTTAAGGAGGTGTGGGCAAAGATAAGATCTTCGATGGAACCAAGCTCCTTTAGCAGTTGTCCCTTTGCATGCATGCATGTGTGTATGCATGTATGTTTGTGTGTGATATTTCTATAGCACACATTTTGCCAAAAACATCAGTGAGCACTCAAAATCAACCATAAAGTCAACAGTGGAGCACTGTACAGCTTCAAAGTCACTCATAAGGTTAACAAGTGGAGTGCTGTATAGAGTTAAAGACAAGCATAAAGTCGATCATTGATAGGAGAGGTAACTGATTTGTGAACTGTTTATGCATTGTGACCTAGTGTTCTTTAAAGAGATGCATCTTCAACTCTTTTCTTAATTGGAGTAGTGGCTGGTGTGGTCCTGACATTTCATAGGCTGGGTGCAGAGATGTAAAATGCCTACTACCTTTTTTTTTACACTTCTTAGTCTGCAGTCTGATGGTGTCCTCGCTGCACCTGTGACAGGAACCACAAGAGATGGCCAGCTTCTCTGCAAGATAAGCAGCAGTGCTGATCATGATGGCATCACAAGATGAACATTTGTATGGCATATTTGTGCTTGGTGTTGAGATTTTTTTCTCATTAACCAATCGGCTCACAGTAGAGGCCCATTTCTTGAATGGAATGTAGAGTGTGAAAGTATGAGCCTCCTTCCTTACCATCTCAGGGAATTAAATTCTGCTTTGTTTTTAACATTTGCGCAGATGCGTAAGTGTTGACATTCCAGCTCTTTTTCTGTAGTTTCAAATAAGGCACAACCATTTTTCCAGTTTTAGAAAAGGGTGCCTTGATGAACAATTTGAAATTAATGGTGGCATTTCACGCACTAAAATAAACCAATTAAGTGAAGGAAAGCAATGCCAGATCTGAAATCAGGATACAACATTGGAACGTTGAGAGCTCAATTGAAAACAATGAAGTGGTAGCAGTATAGAAACAGAGGTATAAACCGCTGTCATCACCATTGCAATGTTTTAATGCTCTTCCTTTAACTCTGTAACTCACTTGTGTTTCCTTAGGATATGTAGAGTTGAATAGGAGCTGAGGATGAGAGAGGAAGATGATGTGAAAGAGGGTATGATAAGGGGCTTCTACCTCCTGCAATTCCCAGAATCATGGAGTGAGAGCCAAGGCTAGCTGAGGGGGAAGCCTCTACAGCTTGTGTTGCCTTGTGTTTTGATAAGCAAAGAAAAGCAATTTAGCAAAGTAGAATGAGTCAATTACTGTGAATGCTACTGGTGGGGACTTTTTTAGGAGTCTCAAGGCAGACAGGGGTTACTGGGCCAGAACTGTAACTTTAAGAGCTTGTCACCCCTGGTGGCCTTTAATTGAGACCAAAAGTGAACACCAAGCACTTCTTTTTAGTATTTGACTCTAAGGCAGTGCAAGGTCGAGCAGTGCAAGTTGTACTCAGGGAGGTGGTATGGGGTAGAAACTCAAACATTCTTTAACAGTTAATAAACCATAATGAACCATTATCCAGGCAGTGCTTTTGCTTAGAAAAGGTATATAAGAGGACACCCCAATTAAAAAGAAATTACTGTGTATTGGCAACAGTTTAGGCTGCTCCCTAAGGCAGGTATTGAGTTGTAGCACAATGCAACTCAGACAATTGTGTTCCTAGGGGAAAATAGCAGGTAATGCTAGTGGGTTTCACATTCAGGACTTGTTAATCCCTCTTGTGATGCAATTATTTTAGTCCCTGTCCCTGAACTTGTGGCTTTCCCCCAGGCTAGCATGACCAGATGAGCAGGAGTGGTGCTTTGTGCTTTTAGGTTCTATATAAACGTAACACTTTTGCATTTCTCTGGTTCTACAGATTAGATTTTTGTCATTATGGCATCATTTTATATTTAAAATGTACTCTCTTTTGTGAAAATGGCTTGGAATTTTTCTTGGGTTGTGTTTTAACTTTAGCACTGTCTGTGTGCTGCATAAATACTTTGCACATTGCCTCTAAGTTAGGCCTGATGGCTTTGTGCCAAGCTACCAGAGAATTAGGCACAGGTTAATTGAAGACAACGTTTAGCCCCTCCAGGCCAAAATTCAGACCATTCTGGCTTGGGAACCCTCCAAGACCCATACTGAAGTTACAGCCTTCTTAGGCCTCACCAGTTATTACAGGAGATTTGCCAAGGGGCATAGCACAAATGTTGCCCCACTTTGACAGAGCTAACTTCCAACAAGCAGCCCAGCAGGTAGTTTGGATGGACGTGTGCCTGAATGCTTTTGACAACTTGAAGAAGGCCATTCACACAGCACCAGTACCCAAGACACCGTAATTCTCCAAAAAGGAAATGGTGCTGACCTCTGTTTTGGAGTAGGTAAGGATTTTAACTGTATCGTTTACTCCTATAACAGGGTCCATTTTTCTTAGACAGGCATCTAAATAGGACAACAATTTAATTTTCATCAAAGCATCTAGCTTGAGACATCTAGCTTGAGACAATCTAAAATTATCTCCTTTGTAAACTTTGTCCCTGTTTTACTCCATATATTGTGCCACAGAATGATGGACCTAATATGTAGGTCCTCCTCTAAAAAGGGAGCGGCCAATTCTTTATGTGATATGTACAATGAACTTGATTTCAGTACTGCCAATAAACGAGCCAGAAACAGATTTTCTAATGTCTGCAGCTTTGCACAGTTTGTATAGGGCAGCACCATATCCAGCGCTTGGTAAACATTTACTTTTGTACAGCATCAGCATTTCTCTAATTGGTTTTTGGCCTATTTTACTAGAAAACCTAAAAATTGATTCTACCAACCTTAGAATTTTCATTTTTGATATGTTTAATTGACTTTCCCAAGAGCCCAATGCAGTAAACTGAATACCCAAGTATGTAAAAGTTTGTGTCTCCCCTAGCCTGTCCCCCTTGATATGATGTATTCTCTTTTTTGCTCTACCTTTTCCAGCTACCATGGTAATGGTTTTCTTCAGATTTACTTTCATACCTTTATTATCGATAAACTTAACAAAGTTATCCATCAGGAGCTGCAGCCCATTAGCTGTTCTAGATAAGAGGACTGCATCATCTGCATATAGTAAGATGGGGACAGGGCGAATACCGACCATGGGGACATCAGCTTTAGTTTTTTGTAGGCATTCATCCACCCCATTTATGTAGAGTGAGAAGAGCAGGGGGGCACGGACACATCCCTGTCTAATACCACGGGTGACCATAAAGCTATCTGTACACTCCCCATTTGGGCCGTATCGCACCTGTACAGTAAGGTGGGAGTACCATTGGGACAGGTAGTTGATAATACCCCGAGGGGCTCCCAGAACCGCAAGTGTTTCCCAAAGTTTGTTATGGTTTACCAGATCAAACGCACTGCTCAGATCGGCAAAGCAAAGGTGCACTTGTCCTGTCCTTGCTACCGTATATTTATTAATTAACAAGTGTAAGTTAACACATTGTTCTATTGCTCCAATGTCGGGGCTGAACCCATATTGTATATCAGTAAGTATGTATTTTTCTTCCGCCCATTGTTCTAGCCTGACCAGGAGGAATCTGCCCATTAATTTAGAACTGGAGTCCAAGAGACATATTGGACGGTAACATTTCGGGTTACCTTTATTTCCTTTTCTAAAAATTTGAACTATTGTGCTTTCTGTCCACGAGGTGGGGAGAAATCCCTTTACTGAAGAATTACATACTTGGGTCAGCACGGGGCCCATAAAGTGATGTGTGCTTTAAAAATATCTATTGGGACCCCATCGGGCCAGATGCCTTTCCACTTGCTGCTCTAATTAAAGCAATAATGACCTCCTTTAGAAATATATCGGAAATGTCCACGGGTTCAATTTGATAAAAATGTGTAAAAGACAAAGTTAAAATACTACCTTCTGGATTAAAAATTGTGTTAAAATGTTCTATCCAATCCCCCTGTTGTACAAATGCTTCAATCTTTGGGTCTTTCTCTTTTCGGAATGGCTGGTTTATTATTTTCCAAAAAATGGAGTTGTCATTTAAATCAGCCGCCTGGAGCAGATCTTCCCATATTTTTTCTTTCATCTCACTTTTCCTCTTATCAAGGGCATTTTTCTACATAGTTCTCAATCTGTTGATATAGGCACCTGAAAATTGCCTCTTCCTATGGAAACTTGGTCCTATCTCTGACTACCTACTAGATATATATATGTATACATACATATATATATATCCAGTAGGAAGTTATAGTTAAGACATATACATATATATATATCCAGTAGGTAGTTATAGTTTGGACCTAGTTTCCATAGGAAAAGCGTTTTATGTTATGCCAATAACTTTTACGCCTTTTGACGACTCTTCACAAAAATTTTCAAAATTTGTATGACGCTCAGTTCAGCTGTCATGTTGAAAGTTTCAGGGAGATTCGTCAAGTGGGGGCCAAGAAAAAGGGAGGGGCCCCATAAGGATTTTCAACACACCTACAGCCCAAACCGCTGAACGGAATTTCACCAACTTTGGCAGAATGCTAACTCTTGGTCCAGAAAGAGCCCTTTTTGTTATTTGATGTAAATCCATTCAGTAGGTTTGGAGACATTAAAGAAAAAATGAATTTGTAAATCTAGAGTCACGAACCCTGTGCGAATCCTCCTAATCTCATGCAGAGATCTGATTGGCAGCCAACACTTCAACCATGAAATGTTGGCTGCCATCATGGGACTTGGACTCAGCTGAGTCCCAAAAAAAAAGAGAAGGGAGCAGGATAGGAATACCATGACGCCCTAGGTCTGGTGCAAGCATCCCCCAGGGACCCCGCCTGGCCCACAAAGCATTTTGTAAAAAAATTAAGGGTGGGTGTAGTTGGCGGAATACCACTACAAGAAATTCTGCAGAATTTAACAAAAACTCCATGAATTCCCCTCCGTTTCGTCTCATCCCAATTAATAAAACAGACACCTCACAAACCCTTGATAAGATAAAAAGTAACTCTATCTTTACATGCAAAAAAGCAAATAGTCATCTCACAAAAGTGAAAATGAAAATACAGTAAGCAGTGAGAGATGTGATGATTTTGGTGTCCTCCCTAACCTAGGGAGAGAACCAAGCAGATGCCTTGAATACAAAGAGCACATCATGCTGAATGATTCGGTGGTGGTCCCATCCTCCTAGGACCACCCCAAGCACAGTTATGGGCAAAAATACAATCCCAACCAAAGGCCCTGCAAAGCATTATGGGACGAGATTTTAGAGGGCAGTGAATATTATAGTATCCAATATCAAAACATTCCTCAAGGGGCAGGGTCTCCGGGCTCAGCTGAGAGCCCATACTATAATATTCACTGCACTCTAGAATCTCGCCCCATAATGCTTTGCTGGGCCTTTCGTTGGCATTGTATTTTTGCCCATAACTTTGCTTGGGGTGGTCCTAGGAGGATGGGACCACCACAATCATTGAGCATGATTTGCTCTTTGTGTTCAAGGCATCTGCTTGGTCCTCCCCCTAGGTTAGGGGGGACCCCAAAATCATCACCTCTCTCATTGCCTGATATTTTTCAAAGTTCACTTTTGTGAATTGGTTATATGCTTTTTTTTTTTGTATGTAAAGGTAAAGTTCTTTTATCAAAGGGTTGTGAGTGCAATTGCTTACGCCAGAGTTTGTGCATGAATTCCATATTATGTATATTAATAAAACAGAAATATTGTGTTTTCAATGTAATGTGTGTTAATAAAACAGAAATCCCACATATCTTTAGTAAAACAACAAATAACTATCTTTACATGCTGAAATACATATAGTCATCTCACAAAAGTGAAAATGAAAATATAACAAGCAGTACCTTTAATTAAGCAATAAATAATTCTATCTTTACATGCTAAAATGTATATAGTCATCTCGCAAAAGTGAAAATGAAAATAGAGCAAGCAGTGTAAACAAGTCCTTGAGGAGAAAAAACTGTTTTTCTCCGCTAAAATTGAACGAGCAAAGAACAAAAATAAGGACATTTTCAGAATAGTCAGTGGATTCTCCTCCCCTATAGCGGCGGCCAAGTCATTCATCCCTACGGAGGCATGGACGGGCCGCGTGGCCTCTTATTTCCATGACAAGATTAAAAATATTCAGGAGACCTTCCCGAGAACGTCCCCGGTGTTGAGCGATAGCGGTGAGGCAGACTTATCCATAACCTATGTGAGAGAAGCATCCCTGAATCAGTTTCCATTGGTTCCCTTGGAGAAATCATTAGAAATCATGAAAGGCCTTAAATCCGGCTCTCTTTCCGACCCATGTCCAGCCAGCATTATAGTATCAATAGCGGAGATTATCAATCCTGCGGTTAATTGGATTCTTGAACCTGTCGCTGCAGACGGGCCTGGTCCCCGATAGGTGGAAAAGGGCAAAAATTCTCCCCTTATTAAAAAAAACAACTTTAGACCCAGAACTGGCCTCTAACTACAGGCCAATATCTTTGCTTCCTTTTTTTTCTAAAGCCTTGGAAAAAGTTGTGAACCAGGTCACCACTGCATTTGTCGAAACAAATTCAATACTCCACCAGAGTCAGTTGGGTTTCAGGGCAAATTTCAGCACTGAGACGGCACTGCTGGAAGTGTCAGAAGCCATAAAGGACGTGTTAGATGAAGGCGGCAAGGCCGCATTGATATTATTGGACTTATCTGCGGCCTTTGATACCGTCTCCCATGACCGACTCCTGGTGAGACTTCAGTAATGCGGCTTTGGGGGTACGGTACTCAACTGTTTTGCCTCCTTTCTAAAGGACCGCCAGCAAATAGTATGGTCCCCGCCTTTTGCGGCCCCCATTCCCCCTTTGTGGGTGGGAGTTCCACAGGGCTCAATCTTGAGCCCCACCCTCTTTAATATATATATGGCACCACTAGCATCTTTGGCCGAGGCTTATGGAGCTAAAATTGTGTTGTATGCGGATGACACGCAGCTTCTCTTCACCTGCAATAAAGACTCAGATTTTAAAGGAGACAAGATTCATTCCTGTCTGACTGAAGTGTTCTCCTGGCTACAGGCTAATCAGCTTAAATGTAATCCCGAAAAATCGGAGATTATTTTCTTCGGCCACCCCCCCAGCAGTGTATGGCGTAATTGGTGGCCAGCTGATATGTCTCCCCCTTCCACTTCTGTCAAAACAGTGAAAAACTTAAGGGTGAAGTTGGACGAGAACCTTTCTATGCACGCTCAGATTCAGGCAGTGGTCGGCTCTTGCTTTGGCATGCTGAAGATGCTAAAGCAGTTCCTGCCTCTCCTACCTATCACTCATAGAAAAACGGTAGTCCAAGCTATGATAGTTTCGAGGTTGGACTACGTGAATATACTGTATTTAGGGTTGCCGGAGTACCTACTGTCAAGGCTGCAGGTGGCCCAGAATGCGGCAGCCAGAGCAATACTCATGCTGGGCCCAAGAGCACGGACGTCCACTTGTTTGGAATCCCTGCATTGGCTCCCAATCCGCAAGAGGATCCATTTTAAGGCCATGGTTCTGGCTTTTAAGGCTCTCCACGGCATAGGTGCCGGGTACATCAGGAAGAGAGTCCAGTTCTATTGCCCTCGCCGTACATTAAGGTCTTCAACACTTCAGTTGGCATGTGCCCCCAAATACCACCGAGCACGGATAGGGGGGCGCTCCTTCCAGGTTCAGGCGGCGCAACTGTGGAATAATCTCCCGGGGGAATTAAGACTGACGCAAGATCTCCTAGCGTTTAGGAAATCATTGAAAACCTGGCTATTTCAGCATTAATACTGATCCTGGTTGTCACACTGCATAGTTAATCTGTTCATTCTCACGCCTCAGCGCGGGACACTCTACAGAATAGCTGTGCGCTTATAAATACCCATTTAACATAACATAACAGTGAGAGAGGTGATGATTTTGGGGTCCTCCCTAACCTAGGGAGAGAACCAAGCAGATGCCTTGAACACAAAGAACACATCTGCTGAACGATTCGGTGGTGGTCCCATTATAGTATCCAATATCAAAACATTCCTCAAGGGGCAGGCTCTCCGGCTCAGCTGAGAGCTAATACTATAATATTCACTGCACTCTAGAATCTCGCCCCATAATGCTTTGCTGGGCCTTTGGTTGGCATTGTATTTTTGCCCATAACTTTGCTTGGGGTGGTCCTAGGAGGATGGGACCACCACCGAATCGTTCAGCATGATATGCTCTTTGTGTTCAAGGCATCTGCTTGCCCTCCCCCTAGGTTAGGGGTGACCCCAAAATCATCACCTCTCTCATTTTCTGTTTCCCCCCAAAGTTCACTTTTGTGAATTGGTTATATGCTATTTAGCATGCAAAGGTAAAGTTGATTTATCAAAGGGTTGTGGGTGCAATAGCTAACTCTTTTTCAAAGTAATGCATAGTTAACAAATCTCCACAATTTCAGCTAGCGGAGCGGAGTTCATTGCCCACGGTTAAAAAAAATGGCTTGCCAATTAAAAAAAAAACAAGCTCCGTCTCCCGTGCTTGTTTAGGCATGGACCCATAGGTAGGTCAGGTCCTAGGGTCTTATTTATATTTTATATAATGTGAGGGGGTGCATGAGACCCTCTTCCCCATGGCCGGTCTTGGCCCTGGGGACCGCCACTTCCCCAGGGTAGGCTGGTCGGTAAATTTTCCAAGGAGGGCTGTGGAGAGCCCCGGGGACCACCACCTCACTGGGGCTTTATTAAATAAAAGGAGGGGGCCACACGGACCCCCCTCCATTGTCCTAAGGTCCCCAGGGTCCACCACCCTCGGGGCCCTAATCAAATAAAAGGGGGAGAGGGGTCACACGGCCCCCAACTTGGGCCTTTTGTGGCCCTGGGGACCACCACCTCCTTGGGGACTTGTTGCATTTTTAGAAGGACAGGGACTATTCAGCCCCCCTCCTGGGCTCTTTTCAGCCCCGAGGACCACCATCTCCCCAGGTCAGGGCCTTCAAAATGAAAGGAAGCAGGTAGTGCAGTACACCTCCTGGAGCCATTAGCCAGGGGACTGCTATCCCCCAGGGCCAGCTCCCATTCTCCAGAGGGGACCACCCTCGGAAAATATTAGTTTACTATCACTTGGGAGGAGCTTTGACAGCTCCTGCCAAGGAGCACACTGTAAGTCCGCTCCCAGTGGGCGGTAGAAGGAGAACTGCCCCATCTCATTTGGAGCGGATATTTCATCTATTTTCCTGTCCCTGTCAAGCAGGCAGGAAACCAGATGAAAGAATTGTTCCCACATGCAGGAAGCAGCATTTTTGGCTGTATATCCTAGTGGCAGTCACCAGTAGGTAGTTATAGTTAGGAGCAAAGTTTCCATAGAAAAAAGCGTGTTTTGTTTTGCCAATATCTTTGGCCTCGCTTGACGATTCTCCCCAGAATTTCACAGAACTTCCCCTTTTAGGTTCAGCTGCTGTGTTGAAAGTTTCATGGTGATTCATCAAGCGGGGGGTGAGAAAAAAGGGGGGTCCTAAACCAGATTTTCTCCATGTTAAGTCAATAGGGATTTTTCATTTTTTTTAACACGACTACAGCCCGAACTGCTGAACGGAATTACACCAAATTGGCAGAAAGCTAGATGTTGGTCCAGAAAGCGTACTTTTTGTGATTTGGTGTAAATCCGCAGTTTTTCAGATATCTAACTAAAAAAAAAATATAGGCATCTGAGGACGCGAGTCCTTGCAGTGAACCCGCAAAGCCTTCTAAAATTTGATTGGCCGCCAACACTTCAACCAAGAAGTGTTGGCAGCCACATTGGGACTAGGCTTGAAGCCGATTCCCACAAAAAAAGATAAAAAAGAAAAGGGGCCAGTGTAGGAACACCCTGAGCCCCTGGCCGTGATGCAGGGGTCTCCCAGACACACCACCACGGCTAAAATGCATTTTTAAAAATAAAATTTCAGAAAAACCCATGGGCAAATCTGTGAATTTTTACAAGATTTAAAAAAAAAAACACGTTCTTCTGCTTTCAGTTTACTTGGCCCCTGGGTGGGCCATGTCCCCCCCCTCCTGGAGATTATAGTAGCCCCGGCGACTGCCACCTCCCTGGGGCTTTATTAGAATTCAGCGAAGGGGCGCACTGATGCCCCCGCTGCCCCAGGGACCACCACCTCCCCAGGGCTTTAAATGACTATAGCGCAGGGGGCCTAGGTGGATCCCTCTCTGCCCTTGGGACTGCCACCTCCCCAGGGCTTTAATACAATTTATTGCAAAGGGCCTCCTGGACCCCCTGCAGCCCCGGGGACGTCACCTCCCTGGGGCTTTATTGAAATTCAGTGCAGGGACCGCGCGCCCCCCCCTGCAGCCTCAGGGACCACCACATCCCCGGGGCAAATACAATAAAATAATGACAGGGTCCTTTGTGGACACCCGGCTTTGGAAGCTACCACCTCCCCTGGGCAAAACAAAGGAGGGGCCCCCCTTGTGAAACCCTAGATGGGCCTGGAGACCACCATTCCCAGGGCCAGCTCCAGCAAAGTCCCAGAGTGCCCACCCCCAGGACATTGCAGTTTTGAGCATTTGAGCAAGCGAGAGCATTTTGCTGTCACTTGCTCAAAGCAGAGCACACTTTGCTTTTACACACAGGGAGCTGCATGTCAGCAGCTCCCTGTGTATAAAAGCAATGCCGGCTCCTGCAGGAGGTGGGGAGCTGGCCGGGATTGCGGGGCATTCAGGCTCCCCGTGCGGTCCCCAACGAGGTGGCCATGCTCCCGGGAATGGGGTCCCCGAGACTAAAAATGGCCCAGGAGAGGGTCTGTTTGACCCACCTCCCTTGAAAAAAATTAATTGAAAAATGAAACACCGGTCCCCGGTGGGATGGGGTCCCCGGGGCCGAAATCGGCCCGGGGAGGGAGGCCGCGCAGCCCCCCTTCCCATTTCATAAAAGACTGGCCCCTGGGATAGGGTACCCGGGGCCCAAATTGGCCCAGGGAAGGGGGGCTAGGCAGCCCTCCTTTCCTTAAAAATATAAAAATAAAACCCTACGGCAAGTCGCCGGAGGCCATGCCCCCTTTACGACCGCTCTGCAATGGCACCGCCTGGCACAGTGGTGGTTGGGGAATGAAGCCCCCATGAATGCTTACTGTCTTTGAGGACCAACAAGCCCTCCTGTTAAGTCCAGTAAGTCCCAAACTGCCTGATTGCTGAGAGGACTTGGAGGCCACGCCCCCTTTCTCCACCACTCTGCATATGTGCCTTCTGGCGTGCTTCTGGATGGGAATGAATTCCACTTTATTCCTGAGGGCCTCAGGACTAGAGTGGACTTCTTCCCCCAACCAGTAGTGCACCTGGAGGTGCATTTGCAGGGTGATGGAAAAAGGGGGCGTGGCCTCTGATGACCTTTCAGCAATCCAGATGTGTGCATCTTGCTGGAGGTAACAGGAGGGGTAGTTGGACCACAAGGACCCTCTGGAGCTAAGGAGTCTTCCTCCCCCTACTAGTAGTGCACCAGGAGGTGTATTTGAAGAGTGGTAGAGAAACCTCCTGGAAGTCCCACACAGCGGGATTGCTAAGAGGTCTTCGGAGGCCACGCCCCCTTTCTCTACCACTCTGCAAACGCACCTCCTGGAACACTACATGTTGGAGAGTGAAGTCCACTTTACTCCTGAGAGACTTTGGGGGCCAAGAAGCCCTCCCGGTACCTCCTGTAAGTCCTACACAGCGGGATTCCTGAAAGCTGGTCGGAGGCCCAGCCCCCTTTCTCCACCACTCTATGTAAGTTATAGTTAGCTCAGGTAATTATAACTGCTAAACTTCACTGGTTTTGTTTGAGGGAAATCCCAGCCTAACTATAACGTCCCTTTAAACTTTGTTTTTTTCAGTGAATATAAACACATATATATTCACTGGAATAAAAAAACTTAGAAATTCACTGAAAAAACTAATATTACAGGGATGTTATAGTTAAGCTCAGGTTTCACTTGTACAAAACCAGTGAGATTCAGTAGTAATAGTTAGGTGAGCAAACTGTAACTCGCGCCCATGCTTATGACCTCACATATTACATCACTCATGACATTATTAATTTATTTATTTCTGCATTTATAGAGCGCCTGGTTACGCCAACTGGTGTGTCCCCGTGCTATTTAGCTCTAGCTGGCAATTTCAGAAATGAGCACGTCTGAGAACAAGGGGAGCTAGGCTACTTACAGTTTAAAGAGCCATTTTTTTAATTTTTTGCGGAAGAGGCTCTCTGAAGGTTCCTCACAAAGGAACAGGGGCAGGGCATTCCAGCTTTTTGCTGCCAAGTATCCAAATGAGCGCGTACCCATTCGAGCTTTATTTATGCTTGGGACTTTCACTATGTGGGTCCCAGTAGATCTAAGATGCCGTGCTGGGTTGTAGGGGGTCAGAAGATCTCGCAGGTATATTGGGCCTTTACCCTGCAGGGTGCGGTGGCAGAAACATAGTGACTTGAATGTGATCCGTTTCTGGATAGGCAGCCAATGTAATGAGTCAAGTGCTTTCTTTGAGGATGCCCTTCTCGGTAGATTCAAAACCAAGCGAGCTGCTGCATTCTTGATGCACTGCAACTTGTGGAGTCCCTTTTTTGTTGCACCCAGATACAGCACATTTCCGTAGTCTAGTCTTGCTGTAACTAGAGCGTGTGTCAGGGTCTTTCTAGCTGACATCGGAAGAATGTCTAGAGTCTTCCTTAGAGTCCTCAGGATTCCGAAGCATTTACCTGCCACTCTCTTGATGTGGGTCTCAAAGGAAAGTGTGGAATCTATCCAGACTCCCAAGTTCTTCACCTCCATCTTAGGGGTGGGAACCGGGCCTAAGATTGCTGGCCACCAGGCTGAGGACCAAATGGACGGAGTGTTCCCTACTATCAGTATTTCTGTCTTATTACCATTTAGTCTCAGGCAATTGTCTCTCATCCAAGAGGCCAGATCTTTTAAGCAGTCTGCAAATCTGCTGGCAGCTAGCGCCGAATTTGCAGCCAGGGTGACAACTAGCTGCGTGTCATCTGCATATTTATTTATTTATTTACGGATTTATACAGCGCATAGCTGCCCCAGCAACGGGGCGTCCCAGCGCTACCCAAAGAACAGGTGCCAATAGACCACTCTAACAAACATAAACAGTTATACCGGAAAGAGCCAGGTCTTTAAAGCCTTTCGAAATGTCAGATGATTCTGGAGTCCTCTAATAGAGATCGGAAGGGAGTTCCAAAGATGGGCCGCCTGAACCTTAAAAGATCGACCACCAGCTCTGACTCTTTGAAATCGGGGGGTACACACCAATCCCGAGTTGGCAGAGCGAAAGGGACGATTCGGGATATACTGAACTAACAGGTCCTTTAAGATCGAAGGGCCTTGTTGTGACAGAATTTTGTGGGCTACACACAGGGACTTAAACTGGATTCTTTTGGCTACTGGCAGCCAGTGCAGCTTAGGTAAAAAATGAGATACCGAGCAGAACTTAGGCAGTGCCAGCAAAGCACGTGCCGCGGCATTCTGAATTCTTTGGAGGCGTAAAATACAAGATTTATTAGCGCCTAGGTAGAGGGAGTTACCATAGTCCAACCTGGATAGAATTGTAGCCTGGAGAATAGTTTGGCGGATTTTTGGTTCAAAATATCCAAGCAAAGGTTTTAACCCCCTCAAGAGTCCAAAACAGACCCCTGCGAGAACTTTAGATTGGGTATCAAAAGAAAGATCCCTATCTATCCAAAAGCCTAGATTTTTGACCGCCTCTTTGGGCGGTGGCGCTGGTTTGAGTTTATCCGGCCACCACTGTTCTGACCAAAGAGCACTATCTCTCCCTAATACAAGAATTTCAGACTCAGCAGCATTGAGCTGCAAGCAATTGGCTGTCATCCAATCTGCAATCGCTAACAGGTCCTCCTTAAATTTAAAGAGGTTGTTTTTACACTTTTTTGAAAAGGCAATGACTAGCTGGGTGTCATCGGCATAAGATACCAATGACATCCCTCTACTTTTTGCTACCAGAGCTTGAACATAGATGTTAAACAACGCAGGACTCAATATTGAACCCTGTGGGACCCCATGCTTAATGGCATACACCTGCAAATGGTGCGGTGGTACAACAACTTGGAAGGTTCTACCTTCCAAGAAAGAGCGAAACCAAGCCAGGGCCAGCCCCCTGACCCCGATATCCTGCAGCCTACATAGCAAGATGTCATGGGAGACAGTGTCAAAGGCGGCACTTAAATCAAACAGAATCAAGGCCGCTGAATCCCCGACATCTAGGCTGCCACGGATGTCCTCAGTCACCGCCAACAGCGCCGACTCGGTGCTGTGGCGTGGACGAAAACCGTTTTGTGAGGGGTCAAGGACATTGTTCTGCTCTACAAATTCAGCCAAGACTGTATTTACATAAGATTCAGTAACTTTAGCTAAAAAAGGGAGTTGGGAGATCGGACGAAAATTACCAGGGTCCGAAGGTTCCAAGGACGGTTTCTTTAGCAAAGGAACAACTTTTGCATGCTTCCATGTTGCAGGCAATGATGCAGAGGTCAGTGACAGATTAATCAATTCCCTGACCGCTGGTAGAGTTGAGTTATAAACAAGGCGGAGTTGATCTGGTCTCAAAGGATCAGCTGGGGAACCTGATTTAATTTTAAGACAGAGAGATTCCGTCTCAGAAAGTGAAAGTAAAGGAAAGGAACACAACATTAATTCAGGAGTGACTAACCTACCCTCGATCTCGACCAATCGATCCGTGTTGACCCTAACTAAATGGGAGCTGGCAGTTGGAAAGTTGTTATAAATAGTCTCCACCTTCCGCAGAAAAAAACCTGCAAGTTCATCGCACTGAGCATTGGAGGAGACTGGGGGGTCCGCTTTCACATTAGAGTGTTGCATCTTTCTCAGAAGGGAAAAAATCATTTTAGGGGGGTTCTTACTCTCCATGATTTTAGCAGCAATGTATTCAGCTCTAGCTTTCCGGATCAGCCTATGATACGTCTTAATTGAATCACAGTATTTATTTTTTGCTTCCAAGTCATAAGCACGCCTCCAGGATCGCTCCAGTTGCTTACAGACCTTTTAGCTTTCACCAAGGTTTCATTGAACCAAGGATTAGATGGCCCTTGTTTCTTCTTTGAACTGAGTTTAGCAGGAATGCTGATATCTAACGCTTGAGTCAGCCAATCCTGGAAAAGAGTATCAGCTACCTCTATATTAGAAGGGAACAACGGTTTCAAACTTGACAAAGAGTCCGAAAATTGACTAACATCCAATTTATGCCAAGGACGTTTTGTCACAGAGCGGGGGCAATTTGAGACAGGTTTCCCAGGCAGCTGAAAAGAGAAAGTAAACAAAAAGTGGTCTGACCAGACCAAAGGAACCGGAGGTGACACCGTTATAGAACCCACATTAGAGAATATAAGGTCCAGCAAGTGGCCGGCCATATGAGTGCAATCAGTCACATGTTGTATCAATTGGTAGGCCTCCAAATCAGCTAAAAAGCAGGCAATATCCGTTTTGCCGCTGTCTTCCAGATGAAGAATTAAATCACCCAGAATGGTGAAATTTGCTGCTTTACTAGCGACACTATTGTGACCCCGTGTTTTTCCACAATCCCAGCTAAGAGGGTGACGTATAGATTGAAGAGAGTAGGGCTCAACATTGAGCCCTGAGGCACCCCCTGCGCTAAGGTGATGTGTTTGGAAGTATGTGAGGATTGTGACACTTGAAAACTACGTCCATGTAGATAGGAAGTCATCCAGTTCAGGGCCACCCCGTCCAGACCCCCTTCTGAGTCGGTGCAGTAATAGCTCATGTGACACCGTGTCGAAGGCTGCGCTAAGGTCCAAAAGAACCAGCGCAGTCGTCAGACCTTCATCCACCCTCCTACGTACAGTCTCAGTCGCGTAGAGCAGTGCCGTCTCAGTCGAGTATGTAGATCTAAAACCTGATTGTGTTGGATGTAGTAGGTTGTGTTTATTAATGTGTGCCACTAGCTGTAAATTTACCACTTTTTCAGCTATTTTTGAGAAATAAGGGAGCAATGAGACCGGCCGTAAGTTCTCCAATATATTCCCATTCGCTGTTGTTTTTTTTTCGGGGGGCGAACAATTGTCAGTGGCATCACATATTACATCACTCATGACATTGTCAGTGGCATCAATCATGACATTGTCAGTGGCATCACTGATGACATCTCAAATGTCATCACTGATGACATCATCCAGTGACTGTGGATGTTTTTAAAAAGTTTATGAGAGTTAAATATATATATACCACGGTGTATTGGTGAAGCAGTGGTTGTATGAGTGCCTGTATGGATGATTCAGTGGGTGCATGACTGACTGTATATAAGTGAGTGATTAGGTGTCTCAGTGAATGTATGGTAGGGTGACTGGTTGTGTGAATGTTTGTATCAGTCTGTCAGCTGGTATCTAAGTGGCTGTATGGGTGTGTGAGTGGGTACTTGAGTGGCTGTATGGGTAATTGATTGGCTGTCTGAGTACCTATATGAGTGTCTGAGTGTCTGTGTGGGTGGGTGAGGGATGGGTAACTGCCGGTATGGATGAGTGAGTGGGTGAGTCAGTGACTATATGGGTTAGTGAGTATGTGTGTGAGGGGCTGTATGGGTGAGTGAGTATGTGTATGGCTGTGTGGGTGAGTGAGTGTATGTGTCAGTGGTATATGGGTAAGTAACTGGGTATGTGAAAGGCAGTATAGGTGAGTGATGGGGTATATGAGTGACTGTATGGGTGAGTGAGTGAATGTGAGAGTGACTGTATGGGTGAGTGTGTGCTTATGTCAGTGACTGTATAGGTGAGTGAGTACCTGTTAGTATATGTATGAGTGTGTGTGTGTGTTACTGTACGGGTAAGTGGCTGCGTGATTGACTGTAGGGGTGAGTGATTGGTTGTATGAGTAGCTCTATGGGTGACTGACTCAGTGTGTGAGTAGCTATATGGGTGTATGAGTCAAAATGTCAGTGGCTGTATTAGTGAGTGAGTGGGTATCTGAGTGGATGTATAGGAGAGTGAGTGGATATGTGTGTAGATCTATGAATCAGTGAGTGGGTGTGTAAGTACTGGTATGGATGTGTGAATGGATTTGTGAATGGTTGAGTGGGAGTGGGAGTGGGAGTGGCAGTGGGTGTATGAAAGGTTCTACGGGGTGTGGGTAGGTGTGTTAGTATTTTTGTAGATTTTGTGGTTTTGTGGATTATGTCATCAGTGATGCTATTTGAGATGTCATCAGTGCTGTCATGAGTGATGTCATTGACCATGTCATGAGTGATGTAATATGTGAGTTCATAAGCAGTGCATTGTGGGGGCTCAAGTTATAGTTAGCTTAGCTAACTATAATATATAATGTTTTTGTTACGACCCCTGGACTTAGATTATTCAAAATGGTGTTATCATCAGGACGCAGAAATATATAGGAGACACCAACTGATTGGGGCAATTAGTCCACCAATCAAGAGAATCTTTAAACATCTTTAAACATTAGTCTTGCTGATAGCCTAGGAGAGATGCCTGAGTTTGGAGAGATAAGAAACAGTAATTGCAGTGCAAGACTAAAGCGCACTTGAAAAACAGATTTAATTTTGATGATGAAAGGTCTCCTTTCCCAATTTCAGCTCCCCCAGTCACATACAATACAATAGTGCACTTTTTGCAGGGAATTAGTCGACTTGAGCAACCTCCTTGAGGTCCGTTTCACACTGACCCAGTGATGTACACATGATTTCACAGTGCCTCTATATCTTCTATCCAAAACAGCATGTATGAATACTTTTTTTGAAAACTTTTTGAAGACTGATGATTAAAGATTCTCTTGATTCGTGGACTAATTGCCCCAATCAGTTGGTGTCTCCTATATATTTCTACATCCTGATGATGATCCCGTCTAAATACGCCAGAAGCCTACTGGCATTTTCACCCACGTCATCAAGATGACGCTGTGTTGCCAGAGCATGTTAACATGCCAGATTCTCCACCAAGGCTCGCAGGTCCTGTTGGCGCAGCCGCAGTCTATGGCATAGCTTAGACTTCGGTGACCTCCTCTAATGCCACTATTTCTTTTCTATGGCCGAGCACTCTAATCTTGAGTCTTTATTCTTCCCCCCTATGAGCACCTGGGCTTCCCCCTGACCACTGTTTCCAACACCTCCCAAAAGGTAAGTGCTGACAGTACCGAACCCTGGTTCTCTTAGAAGTATAGGTCGGTGCATTCACGTAATTTGTCCCACATTTTCCCATCTTACAGGTGCCAAGCGTCTATTCTAGGGTGCAATAGCGATACTCTTATCAAGCCCAGCAGCTGGACCTCCACAGAGGAATGGTATGAAATCCCTGTATTGTGGTGCAGAGCCAACCGAAACCTAGACACCTGGGCCTGGAGCATGAAAATGTAGTCCATCCAGGAGAAGCAGCCGTGCGAGGGAGAAAAGTACATGTAGTGTCATTGTTGAGGATGAGACTCCCTCCACAGATCCTCCAGGCCCAGAGCATTTACAAATTTTAGCAGTGGCCCATCCCATACCCCTCTAGGTGCTCCATCCGCCCTGTCAGTCTCCGCATCAATAACTGCATTCATATCTCCTCCCGTGACCAGGATCCCAGGTGGCAATGTCAGTAGCAACTCTCCTAGGTCTGGGAAGGTCTTCCCATGAAGCCTTGGTGGGACATACACCGAGCAGAGATTCAATGTGGTACCCTTCCAAGTCCCTGATAAGGCCATGAAGTGGGCCTGAAGATCATGCCACACGCGATGGGGTGTAAAGTTCAGCGATCATTTAATAAGGATTTCCACTTCTCTAGAGTCAGTTGTGTAACTGGCATGAGCTCTCAATAGATACCCAAACCTGTCTAAGGCCCTATACTGACTACCTTTCAAATGCGTCTCCTGTATCATCACTATGTTGGGCTTGACATTTTATGTGTTGCATGACCATTGTGCGCTTTATCTTGCTATCCAAACCATTTACGTTCCAGGACGAAACAATCAAGTTACGTGCATCAGCGTGTGTCTCTGTCATAGTAAATATCTGGGAGTTGAATACCCTGTCAACTTGGCTGGCGTCCCACTCCCTCTCTATGTGCCAACATATCATGAAACCTCTGTCTCTTCTCTTTATCTTCACAAGAGTGGGTGTCGTATGAAGCTAAAACTACTGTAAACAGTAACCCATAGGTGAATCCCCAAAACTTCCCCTCCCTGCAACCCTGCATTGTGAGTTCCGGATAACCCACTCCCCCAACTTTCAGAGCACCTGTCGCCCCTCGATAAACATCTGGTAACTGGGGTAGGCCATAGCAGCCAAGTCAATGACAGTTCGGATAGACATAATGATTTTGTTATAACATCCCTAAGGTGACAAAAGAGTCCAAAATCTGTGCCAGTTCCATGGCGATCCATCCCAAGTTCATTGGGTTTCTATCCGCCAGCCCCCCACCAACCCCCACTGCCCCGCACCTCATAGCAGGTACATTACAGTGTTCACACCCTGTTACTCAGGACTCCTTAGAGGGTTCCCCCCTAGTATTGCTTTTGTGTCCTGCAAGGAGGTCTGCAATCTCAGCTGTCCCGCCGGGGGGGCAGCCCCCATGCCCCCCGCTTGCTCTGGGCCAGTTCAATCTGCCATCACCATTCGCTCCTCTGCTAGCCACTCTCCAGCCCTCAAGCCAGTCTCATGCCTCCTTGGTGTAGTAGAATGCCAAGTCTTACCATCAGCAATTACTTTAAATTTGGCAGGGAAAAGCATCATGTACTTGCTTTCTTTGGCACGCAATGCCTTCTTAACTTCGAAGTTTTTGCGTTGAAGCTGGACTTGCAGGGTAAAGTCCGGGGAAAAGCAGATCACTGCATTGTCCATGTGTAAGTCACCATAGGAACGAGCTGTCTGGAGTATTACATCTCTTTCTCTATAGTTTAGGATCTGCACAATTATGCACGGTGGACCCCAGGCTAAGAGGGAGGGGGGGCCCCAATGCATGATGAGCTCTCTAAAGGGCCACCAGGAGTCCAGATGAGCCCCACCGCTTGGGCAGCTGTTATTGCCAGGAGGTGGGGGCAAACTCCAGGGGCAACACCAGAGAATTCCGAGCAGAGTGATCACCCTTGCTGCCTCCAGCAGAGCCTCCACTTGTAGAGAAGGCCCCCCCATTGGGCCTGGCGTGAATAAAAGAGGGCAGGGGATGATGGACAGCCTAACTCAGTCCCAACCTCCATATCCGATCCAGGGACCCCCTCCACCTCAGCCACCAGACCAGCTCCATGCTCTCCCAGCCAATCAACAGCGGGCCCTCCCTTGGGTCAACTCACCCATGGCTGGGGCATTTCATAGTCTGCTCCCCCACCAGTTGTCCAGTGATCACGATGGCTGGTCCCCCTGTCACTGGGGATCGCGGCCTTCCCACCAGTAGCCAGGTGAGCCCCCCTCCAGCGATGCAGGCAGATCTGATGCCCCAGGGAATTCCACTGGCCCTCAGCAACTGGGGTTGCAACGTTCGGGCTCAATACTCACTGCTGCGGTGCCAGTCTTCCTGTGGCAACACCGGTCGCTGCAAGTTCATTCCTCTCCTCTCTCCAGCTCCAGGGAAACAGCCCGACTGTGTCCGCTGTCTCCAGGACCCCAGGAGTCAGGAAGGCAGGAGGCCCATCCCCAACGTTTGTCGGGGGCCCAATAACCATCACAAGAGTGCAGCGAGGGGAGGGGGAAGAAAAGTTGTCAGTCTCCAGGCCTTACGGGCCCCGTCCGCCATCTTCTTCAGTCACGTGGTGCAGGGATCTTTCTCCCAACAGCATGCCACAGCGGGATGTTAATTGCTCTTTGGGGCCACGGGGAATCAAAGCTCTGCTGGTATCATGATTTCACGCAGTTTTGGTAGGTTTATGCTCAGATGTAGGAGGATTTCTTTCGGGCAGCCTTGGAGCTTTCTAGCTGGTGGCCATTTCTCCCCGGCAGCTAGCTACGCCCCCTCCTTGCACATTTCCCTGCATGGGATGGGGGCAGTCAGGGCAGGTTTGTGTCTGTCTAGGGAGAGCTTTGTTTGGTTCCCCGAACTCCTGTAGGGGTCTGGCGGGACCAGGCTGTAATGTTGTCCACAGCCCCTGACGCTGTAGCAGTAGAGATAGGTCTGGTGTCCCTGGGCCCAGAATTATCAGGTCCTGAGTTTGCAGGCCCAATAATTCTGGGACAGAAGAGATTTGGAATTGCAGGCGGTGTCATTCCACCCAGAGATATAGCTCTGTGTGAAATTCAGCCACTCATGCACTCCTTAAAACAACTGGCTATTATGCCCGGAGGAGTGTCGTAAAACTCTTGTGAACTTCAGTATTTCTGAAGTCATCCTCAACACTGTGTACTTTCATTAATTCTAGGGTTTCAGTGTCTTTGCGCCAGTCCCATAACTAGCTTTGCAAGTCAGGTCCCATTTCTCCTTGACATCAACTGAGATTTCCCAACTGTAGTACCTTGGAGAAGTAACACTTATGTTTCACAATTAAGTGGCCTCTCAATCAATAGTGCATTATGGTCACATGCTATGCAATTATTAATTATGAAATGTTAGAAGGTGCTCCAGTCATCAGTTTTAATTAACACATAAGTAAGTTGGAATATTTGATTGATCGAGTTTGAAGGAGGTGTGGGCAAAGATAAGATCTTCGGTGGAACAGAACTCCTGTAGCAGTTGTCCCTTTGCATGTATGTGTGTATGTATGTGTGTGATATTTCTATAGCACACATTTTGCCAAAACGTCAGAGAGCATTCAAAATCAACCATAAATTCAACAGTGGAGCACTGTACAGCTTCAAAGTCACTCATAAGGTTAACAAGTGGAGTGCTGTATAGAGTTAAAGACAAGCATAAAGTTGATCATTAATAGGAGAGGTAACTGATTTGTGAACTGTTTATGCATTGTGACCTAGTGTTCTTTAAAGAGATGCATCTTCAACTCGTTTCTTAATTGGAGTAGTGGCTGGTGTGGTCCTGACATTTCATAGGCTGGGTGCAGAGATGTAAAATGCCTACTACCTTTTTTTTTACACTTCTTAGTCTGCAGTCTGATGGTGTCCTCACTACACCTGTGACAGGAACCACGAGAGATGGCCAGCTTCTCTGCAAGATAAGCAGCAGTGCTGATCATGATGGCATCACAAGATGAATATTTGTATGGCATTCTTGGGTTTGGTGTTGACATTCTTTTCTCATTAACCAATCGGCTCACAATAGAGGCCCATTTCTTGAATGGAATGTAGAGTGTGAAAGTATGAGCCTCCTTCCTTACCATCTCAGGGAATTAAATTCTGCTTTGTTTTTAACATTGTCGTCGCTGCGTAAGTGTTGACATTCCAGCTCTTTTTCTGTAGTTTCAAATAAGACACAACCATTTTTCCAGTTTTAGAAAAGGGTGCCTTGATGAACAATTTGAAATTAATGGTGGCATTTCACACACTAAAATAAAGCAATTAAGTGAAGGAAAGCAATGCCAGATCTGAAATCAGGATACAACATTGGAACGTTGAGAGCTCAATTGAAAACAATGAAGTGGTAGCAGTATAGAAACAGAGGTATAAACCGCTGTCATCACCATTGCAATGTTCTAATGCTCTTCCTTTAACTCTGTAACTCACTTGTGTTTCCTTAGGATATGTAGAGTTGAATAGGAGCTGAGGATGAGAGAGGAAGATGATGTGAAAGAGGGTATGAGAAGGGGCTTCTACCTCCTGCAATTCCCAGAATCATGGAGTGAGAGCCAAGGCTAGATGAGGGGGAAGCCTCTACAGCTTGTGTTGCCTTGTGTTTTGATAAGCAAAGAAAAGCAATTTAGCAAAGTAGAATGAGTCAATTACTGTGAATGCTACTGGTGGGGACTTTTTTAGGAGTCTCAAGGCAGACAGGGGTTACTGGGCTAGAACTGTAACAATAAGAGCTTGTCACCCCTGGTGGCCTTTAATTGAGACCAAAAGTGAACACCAAGCACTTCTTTTTAGTATTTGACTCTAAGGCAGTACGGTCGAGCAGTGCAAGGTGTACTCAGGGAGGTGGTATGGGGTAGAAACTCAAACATTCTTTAACAGTTAATAAACCATAATGAACCATTATCCAGGCAGTGCTTTTGCTTAGAAAAGGTATATAAGAGGACACCCCAATTAAAAAGAAATTACTGTGTATCGGCAACAGTTTAGGCTGCTCCCTAAGGCAGGTATTGAGTTGTAGCACAATGCAACTCAGACAATTGTGTTCCTAGGGGAAAATAGCAGGTAATGCTAGTGGGTTGCACATTCAGGACTTGTTAATCCCTCTTCTGATGCAATTTTAGTCCCTGTCCCGGACTTGTGGCTTTCCCCCAGGCTAGCGTGACCAGGTGAGCAGGAGTGGTGCTTTTTGCTTTTAGGTTCTATATAAACGTAACACTTTGAAATTGCATTTCTCTGGTTCTACAGATTTGATTTTTGTCATTATGGCATCATTTTATAATTTTTTCAAAAAGGAGGGTCAGAGAGCCGAGTTAGGAGGTCCTGCACACAGGCTCCCGGGTATAGCTAAGTCTCTAAAGGGGGTGTGCAGCTCCTGTCTGGACGTGTGGAAAAGACAGGTCTTTCTTCGCGATGCCCTCACACACCCCGGGAGGTGTCATGCTTCATCATCGGGCGTTTGCCCCTCGTCAGGCCGGCGCTGCAATGCCTGACGGGCTCCCGAAAACAGGGCTCTTTGCCAGGGATCTTTTGAAGAAGAAGCCGTAGGGTGCGTGCGGGTGTGGGGGTTAGGTAGTGCACAAGGTGGTAGGATAATTAAAATAGTTATGGAGCAGTCCTATTGAATCACATTTTAATAAACTAGGTAGCTCTAGCCTAATTAAAAACTGTGTGTGTACCCCTGTGTGGAAATAATGTTCCTCGAGGGCAATCTAGGTGCGAGTGGTCAACATGTTTCGTGCCTGGTTTGCCCCTAACGGGTCGATTGGCACTTCGTCAGGACCGATAGAGAAAAGAAGGGTGATAAAGTGCACTACCGTCTGGTATTCAGTACAGTAACATAAATTACCAGGACCGGTAGGAATACCCTAGTAGACGTGCACTGGGGAGTACTGTAGACCTGTGGGAAAGGGGAGAAGAAGGGTAGGAACAACCAAGAAAAATTATGAAGAGCGTAAAAGCATTAGTCTGGGAAAGCGGCACGTTTTGCCCATGTTAACAACACAATGTAATAGCACAACTTTTCACGAATACATTTGGTAAATCATTATTTTATTGACATGGCCAGTGCATCATTGGGTACGGCTGGTCAGTGAATTGGTTAAAAACAATCTTAATCACATGATGGTTGAATTATGTACAAACGTCGCCAGTATGACGATTGGTGTTGTTGGCAAGTGACAAACAATCTCATGTGAGCGGGGGCATTCATACTTGTCAGCGTATCGGATTGCGTGACATAAATGTCCGACAACAAAAGTTACCGAACGTGCGTGTTTGGGCTATACCGTTACAGTACTGTGAACACTAATGTGCGTAACAACATGGGACCAATTGGTAGCCTTCAGATGTAGAAGTATTTACAATGCGAAAAGTGTCGCTTAGAGCGGGGCTTTTGCGTACGAAGCCACCGTATGGCGAATAGGTGGCATTGGGACGCAGAAAGTTGAGTTGGTAAAAGGAACAGAACAGAGTGCTAAAAGTTCAAAGACCTAAATGCGGGCAATGAAAATATGGTGCGCGGTCTAAGCCATCCGGGATGACAAGTGGGAATGGAACAGAGTGCCAAAAGTTCAATGACCTAAATGCGGGCAGTGAAAATATGATGCGCGATCTAAGCCGTCTGTGATGACAGGTGGGGGGGCAACCACGATGCGGTCAGGGTAGTGAAAGCCACTTCGGGTGCCTGTTAACAAGTGACTAATTAACGCATGCAAGCACAGAAGCACTTAACACAACCTTACAATGCTAGCACACACTCACCCCTAGTCACAACGTCTAAGGCTGACGGGGATGGCCAGAGCACGTCGTTGCTCCGGTAATCTGAAAGGGACAAGCAGTGCGTTCAAATGTAAGTCAAAGTGGCAGAGGCTTACCGGTAATGAGGGAGCTCCTGAATGAAGTGCATACTCACAGGCATAGACAGGCAACTAGCCCTCGTCCTACCCTTGCTCCGGGCCCCGTGGGGATGACTTCCGGGTTTCCGGTCTTTAATGCGGAGGCTGGAATGCATGTGGGGTTGGCGGCCATCTTGGAAGGATGTAGTCCTAAAACTTTATTGAAAAGGACAGGGCTCGTTTATGAGACGAACAGGAGTTACAGTTGGTGAGCCAGGCAGTGGAGGATCTCTGCTCCGGGATGGAATACCATATGTGATGTGTTATTATTCGCAAAAGGTGATTCTTGGCAAGGAGGAGTGATACTGTATGCAGTGATCACGTGTGGGAAAACCGGATTGCTGGGCTCTGTAGCAGAAACTAGAATGGGTAACAGGTAGGTGGCCATCTATACAGGATGTAATCCTAAAATTCACTAAAAAAATTTATTAAAAAGGGGGCAAGGCTCGTCCCTGGGACTAAGGGTGCTACCATTATTGCAGGTAAGCACCAGGCAGAGGAGGATCTCTGCTCCGCAAAGTGGTGACCCATGTGATCTGTGATTGTTGGAAAAGAGGACAAGAATTGATTCTTATTGGAGTAATACTGTGAGAAATGATCATGTAGAGACTTGAGATGCGGTGGACATGTTAGTATGTGGTCAGTGGAGGGTATGCAAGTTGGTCTGCCCTCCTATAAGGGAACTTCATAAGTGGTAGAGGATGGATGTTAGCCATATACGTGTACACATTCAATAGTGGGTTGGATTTGCTGCTTAGGGGAACCAATAGAGTGGGTGAATAGATGGATGGTAACCATATTCACTAATGGATTAGTTCTGCCCAGGGAATATCATCGTTGAGTCCCCTAATGTGTCCTCCCAGTTTGAATACCCAACATTGTTCCTTTCTAAATAAAGCCTCCTTGGTGATAGTTGGAAAGGCTTCGAGAACCGTCCATTGTATGTCATTGGCGGTGTGATTTTGTTCCACAAAATGAGCACACATTTTGGTGTTCGTTTTTTTGCATCTAAAGTTGCTCCTATGTTCGGTGATTCTTGTTTTTACAGCACGAGTGGTCATCCCTACGTATTGGATTTGACAGGGACATGTAATGAGGTAGATGCAGTTACGTGTATTGCAATTCGTGTGCTTGTTTTGGGTCCACGTCCAGGTATTGGTTAGTGGAATGGTTTTGGTGGCTTGGGTGAAGGGACAGACTACACATTGTCCGCAAGGATAATGTCCAGTCACAGGCGGTAGGTTCCAGAGAGTGTTGGGGGCCCTGGACGTTTGTTTTTTTGGTCTTGTATTGATCAGTAGGTCCTTGATGTTGGCTGTCATGCCAGACTTGGGGCGAAGGTGTTTTGAGGAAACACTCCATAGCATGCCCTGGTCCTCACCTACCCCAATCAGCTTTGTCATGGAATGTACCCACATCGCACTCACTGAATTTTCTTTTCAGTTTGAGGAACAATTGTTTCATCAGACACAGGGCACGTGCATGGGCAGTACCTTCGCCCCAAGTCTGGCATGTCTCTACATGTCGGACTTCGAGGCAAGGTATGTGCTCACGGATTCCAACCCCTTCACGGATAACGTTCTCCTATGGAAACCTTATATCGATGATATTTTGATATTCTGGAGGGGTAACAAGGACACTGTCCCTAACTTCCTCTGGTGGATCAATAACCTTAATCCGTTCCTCAATTTCACAGCCAATTGCTCTGAACAGGAACTCCCCTTCCTCGATCTCATGATCATCAAGAAACCAAAAAGGTTGGAAACCATTACATACAAGAAACCCACCGACAGTCACTGCCCCCTCTTGTACCAAAGTTTCCACCCCAAAGCCTTGAGGGAGAATCTACCCTACGGCCAGTTCCTACGCATCCGTAGGAACTGTAGCAACATTGAGGACTACAAAAAACAAGCTTCTGAACTAAGTACGCACCTGGTTAGGAGGGAATATCCACCACGCATCATAACCAATGCTCAAAAACGAGCACGCAACACCAATAGGTTAAGCCTCCTAGAAACACAGACCAAACCTGCAAGTGATATCATCACGTGTCACAACCTACACCCCTGAGTCGAACTTGTTAAAAAGAATCATTAACAAGCACTGGAGAATTCTGGGAACAGGGGACCTTACCCTGAGCAAACCACGGTTTGCCTTTAAGAGAACAGCCAACATCAAGGACATACTGATCAATACTAGACCAAAAAAACAAACGTCCAGGGCCCCCAACACTCTCTGGAACCTACCGCCTGTGACTGGACATTATCCTTGCGGACAATGTGTAGTCTGTCCCTTCACCCAAGCCACCAAAACCATTCCACTAACCAATACCTGGACGTGGACCCAAAACAAGCACACGAATTGCAATACACGTAACTGCATCTACCTCATTACGTGTCCCTGTCAACTTCAATACGTAGGGATGACCACTCGTGCTGTAAAAACAAGAATCACCGAACATAGGAGCAACGTTAGATGCAAAAAAACGAACACCAAAATGTGTGCTCATTTTGTGGAACAAAATCACACCGCCAATGACATACAATGGACGGTTCTCGAAGCCTTTCCAACTATGACCAAGGAGGCTTTATTTAGAAAGGAACAATGTTGGGTATTCAAACTGGGAGGACACATTAGGGGACTCAACGATGATATTCCCTGGGCTGAACTAAACCATTAGTGAATATGGTTACCATCCATCTATTCACCCACTCTATTGGTTCCCCTAAGCAGCAAATCCAACCCACTATTGAACGTGTACACGTATATGGCTAACATCCATCCTCTACCACTTATGAAGTTCCCTTATAGGAGGGCAGACCAACTTGCATACCCTCCACTGACCACATACTAACATGTCCACCGCATCTCAAGTCTCTACATGATCATTTCTCACAGGATTACTCTAATAAGAATCAATTCTTGTCCTCTTTTCCAACAATCACAGATCACATGGGTCACCACTTTGCGGAGCAGAGATCCTCCTCTGCCTGGTGCTTACCTGCAATAATTGTAGCACCCTTAGTCCCAGGGACGAGCCTTGCCCCCTTTTTAATACATTTTTTTAATGAATTTTAGGATTACATCCTGTATAGATGGCCACCTACCTGTTACCCTTTCTAGTTTCTGCTACAGTGACCAGCAATCCGGTTTCCCCACACGTGATCACTGCATACAGTATCACTCCTCCTTGCCAAGAATCACCTTTTGTCAATAATAACACATCACATATGGTATTCCGCCACTGCCTGGCTCACTAACTGTAACTCCAGTTCGTCTCATAAACGAGCCCTGTCCTTTTCAATAAAGTTTTAGGACTTCATCCTTCCAAGATGGCCGCCAACCCCACATGCATTCCAGCCTCCGCTATAAAGACCGGAAACCCGGAAGTCATCCCCACGGGGCCCGGAGCAAGGGTAGGACGAGAGCTAGTTGCCTGTCTACGCCTGTGAGTATGCACTTCATTCAGGAGCTCCCTCATTAGCGGTAAGCCTCTGCCACTTTGACTTACATTTGAACGCACTGCTTGTCCCTTTCAGATTACCGGAGCAACGACGTGCTCTGGCCATCCCCGTCAGCCTTAGACGTTGTGACTAGGGGTGAGTGTGTGCTAGCATTGTAAGGTTGTGTTAAGTGCTTCTGTGCTTGCATGCGTTAATTAGTCACTTGTTAACAGGCACCCAAAGTGGCTTTCACTACCCTGACCGCATCGTGGTTGCCCCCCCACCTGTCATCACGGGCGGCTTAGATCGCGCACCATATTTTCACTGCCCGCATTTAGGTCATTGAACTTTTGGCACTCTGTTCCGTTCCCACTTGTCATCCCGGATGGCTTAGACCGCGCACCATATTTTCATTGCCCGCATTTAGGTCTTTGTACTTTTAGCACTCTGTTCCGTTCCTTTTACCAACTCAACTTTCTGCGTCCCAATGCCACCTATTCGCCATACGGTGGGTTTGTATGCAAAAGCCCCGCTCTAAGCGACACTTTTCGCATTGTAAATACTTCTACATCTGAAAGCTACCAATTGGTCCCATGTTGTTACGCACATTAGTGTTCACAGTACTGTAACGGTATAGCCCAAACATGCACGTTCGGTAACTTTTGTTGTCGGGACCTTTATGTCACGCAATCCGATACGCTCACAAGTATGAATGCCCCCGCTCACATGAGATTGTTTGTCACTTGCCAGCTACACCAATCGTCATACTGGCGACGTTTGTACATAATTCAACCACATGTGATTAAGATTGTTTTTAACCAATTCACTGACCAGCCGTACCCAATGATGCACTGGCCATGTCAATAAAATAATGATTTACCAAATGTATTCGTGAAAAGTTGTCCTATTACATTGTGTTGTTAACATGGGCAAAACGTGCCGCTTTCCCAAACTAATGGTTTTACGCTCTTCATAATTTTTCTTGGTTGTTCCTACCCTTCTTGTCCCCCTTTCCCACAGGTCTACAGTACTCCCCATTACACGTCTACTAGGGCATTCCTACCGGTCCTGGTAATTTATGTTACTGTACTGAATACCAGACGGTAGTGCACTTTACCACCCTTCTTTTCTCTATCGGTCCTGACGAAGTGCCAATCGACCCGTTAGGGGCAAACCAGGCACGAAACATGTTGACCACTCGCACCTAGATTGCCCTTGAGGAACATTATTTCCACACAGGGGTACACACACAGTTTTTAATTAGGCTAGAGCTACCTAGTTTATTAAAATTTGATTCAATAGGACTGCTCCATACCTATTTTAATTATCCTACCACCTTGTGCACTACCTAACCCCCACACCCGCATGCACCCTATGGCTTCTTCTTCAAAAGACCCCCTGCAAAGAGCCCTGGTTTCAGGAGCCCGTCAGGCATTGCAGCGCCGGACTGACGAGGGGCAAACGCCCGATGATGAAGCATGACACCTCCCGGGGTGTGTGAGGGCATCACGAAGAAAGACCTGTCTTTTCCACACGTCCAGACAGGAACTGCACACTCCCTTTAGAGACTTATCATTTTATATTTAAAATGTACTCTCTTTTGTGAAAATGGCTTGGAATTTTTCTTGGGTTGTGTTTTAACTTTAGCACCGTTTGTGTGCTGCATAAATACTTTACACATTGCCTCTACGTTAGGCCTGATGGCTTTGTGCCAAGCTACCAGAGGGTTAGGCACAGGTTAATGGAGGGCAACTTTCAGCCCCTCCAGGCCAAAATTCAGACCATTCTGGCTTGGGAACCCTCCAAGACCCATACTGAAGTTACAGCCTTCTTAGGCCTCACCAGTTATTACAGGAGATTTGCCAAGGGGCATAGCACCAATGTTGCCCCACTTTGACAGAGCTAACTTCCAACAAGCAGCCCAGCAGGTAGTCTGGATGGAGGTGTGCCTGAATGCTTTTGACACCTTGAAGGAGGCCATTCGCACAGCACCAGTACCCAAGACACCTTAATTCCCCAAAAGGGACACCTTAGAGCATAGCATAGGGACTGTGCTCTCACAGCTAACGCAGAGGGCCTAGACCAACCTGTAGCCTTCGTCAGTAGAAGGTTACTTCCCAGGGAACAGAGGTGGAGTACGATTTCAAGGGAAGCCTTTGCAGTGGTCTGCGCACTGAAGAAGATGAGACTATACTTATTTGGGACTCACGTCTGGACCGGCGACTGTCCACTTCGCTCAGCTGCCTCCTCCTCACAGCCTACTCCAATGCAAATAGAACTCTTTTCACCTGATTTACAGGGTAACTTTTCTGTGGGACTAACCTGTTCTCTGTGTACGACCCAAGCTCCATCTTGGCCCACCTAAACCTGTGACTTTTCCTCGGTCTAAGGCTAGCGTATGACTGGGAGTTAAAATTTTTGCTTTTAGGTGCTACTTCCCCTAAAAACTTTAAAGCTTAATATCTCTGGTTCCACTGGTTGGATTTTTGTTGCTCTGGAATTATTTTATTTATTAAAATGTACTTTATTTTAGAAAGCAGTGGGGCTTAACTTAGAGGCACTGTGTTAAGTATGTATGAAGCAGACAAGCAGTAATAAAGTAAAAACACAACATTAGAAAAATCCCACACCATTTAAAAAAATAGAGAAGTTTGTAATAACTAAAATGATATAGAATGACAAACATTCAAGCTGTAGAACCGGAGATATGCAGTTTTAAAGTTTCAGGTAAGCATAGTGCCTAAAAGCGCTGTTATACGGTTCCTACAAAAAAAACAGGAGTCTGTATCAGACAAACATAAACCTCAAAGTATAGAGACTCAGTCCACATATACAGGGAAGGGAACAGCTCTGCCCCAACCATCCAGGCATGATGGCTCATCCTGCCAACACCAAGTCTCCCTTTGTCTAACTGTCTGGGAGTAATACACAAAGGCCAAAAGTTAAGCTATTCACAGGCATGTGATTCAGGACACAGGCAGCAGGCACTAAATGGTGAGGACAAGAAAATGTCAACTTTCTAAAAGTGGAATTTTCAGAATTGTGTGACTTCAAATCCAACTTTACCATTAAAGGGAATTTTAAATTAGAATTGATTTGAGTCCAAACTTGACATCCCTATCTATTCTCAATAAAAAGTTAGCATTTATTAAATGTGCTAAGGTAGCCCAATGTTGTCCAATGGGAGAAATGGGCCTTACGGTAGTGAATAACAAACTTTTTACTACCAGGACATGCAAAACTGAAAACATGCCCTACTTTTTAAATACAGTGCACCCTACCCCTTGGCTGTTTAGGGTCTACCTTGGGGGTGACTATTATGTATTTAAATCGAAGGTTTAGGCCTGGCGAAAGGTTTATTTTGCCAGGTTAAATTGGCAGATGTAAAACTGTACTACTGGCTGCAATGGCAGGCCTGAGACATGTTTAAAGTGCTGCTTACGTGGACGCCACAATGAGTGCTACAGGCCCACTAGTAGCATTTCACTTATAGGCCCTGGGTATATGTAGTATCAATTTCTAAGGTCTTACAAGTAAATTAAATGCGCCATTCAGGTGTAAGCCAATTGTACCATGGTTTAGTGAGAGAGCACAATCACTTTAGCACAGGTTAGCAGTGGCAAAGTGCACAGAGTCCTAATGCCAACAAAAACAAAATTCAGGAAACAGGTGGGGCGAAGGCAAAAAGTTTGGGGAAAGCCCACACCAAGAATGACAGGTCTAACAGAGAGTATTGGAGAACACGTTACCTAAATGCAGGTGTGTCCTAAAATGTCCCTATTACTTTCCATTACATTTCATGCCCTCGTGTACGAATTAAATTTATTTTCACTCTGTGTGGATAACTGGCTCTTCTGTATATTCTTAGGAAATGTTCTTCCAGTCAAAACAATATGCTTTAATTTTTAATTTGATCGTCGAATTAATGTTATGCCACCTTACAGTGTATGTTTCATAAGATTAATGGTTTTTGATTTTTGCATTAAATTGGGTCCGAGGAAAGCACAGTGTTTGACCGTTAAGGAAACCTGGACTTGATTTGAACATTTCTTGTTTTAGCATAGGCTAAAAAATAATCTTTATTTAACCTACTTCAGTTTGCATTTCAACAACGCACGTCTTAGCTTGCAAATGTCCCCTGTGTTCCAGCCCATGCTGCGATTGCATGTTTCTTGCTAAAATGCGAATTAAAATGCATATCAGAGTACAATTAGGTATTCCCCTTTGAATATTAATGCCTGGTGCTGAATTTATAATTTCCAGAGAGCTCTGAAACTTATTATTGTATTTGCCAATTTCCTATTTTCAAATTACCAGGTGTATTATTTTGACTGCTGTGTTGTGGAACTGACCCATTTCAATTAGGCATTGCCACTCATTTTACAGTTATTATGGTGGTGACAGAGAGGGATCGCACAGCATCACTCAAGTGAGACTTAAATATCTTGGTTGTGATGATCAATTTTATGTTGCTACTTTTGAACATTGTTTATTCATTCTATCAGGAGCGACTCAAGAATATTATGAGTTCAAACGATTACCTGACCTTTCTAAAGATTTCTGAACTTCAACAAATTCACTATAGTTAACACAATTGTATAAGCAACATAACCATATCCATACAAGCAGCAAATCATTACCGAAGAATAAGAGAAAATGCACCTGTAACACCCATTAGGGGATATCACTAGCGCTATAGACATTTCATAAGATATGTCTAATGCAAAAGGGGAAGAATACATTTTTACAACATGAGTAATTGTAACTATTTAGTAACTATTTTTCCTAACATTATCAAAGGTATACAGAAGCATTGGCTGCAGAACACACATTTCATATAAAATGAATTAGATTAATATATTTATGTATGTATAAATATATTTGTATTTAGTTTGTTGATTAAAGTCAGTAAAATAATTAAGAGCAGTGCAATCAAATGACAAATTTATATGTTTTGATGAGGCAAGGAGGATGGGTAGATTGAAGTGATGGAGGGTAGAAGAAATGAATGCAGACTGAAGTGAAGCTTTCTTATAGTGAGAAGGGAAGATCATTAGTCAAGTCTACAATTATAAGCTTGGTCTCTCAATTATGTAGAACTGCAGATTTTGAAGATCAGAATTGTAATGATTTATTTCCACATTGACTGCTAGCGACAAGGGAACACTCAACCTGCTGAAAGTGCAGTGACTTGCTTAAGGTGCCTACCAATGGCAAACAGCGCTTGGATTTGAGGAGCTAACATTGGCCTCTACTGAGGTCTAATGTCCTGCTGCCCTGAGTGGTGTACTGGGCAGAACATGCTGTCTATTCCGAGGCGATAATTGCAGCTTGTCCTCACGTGGTAAATTCCTTGGAGACTTGTTGAAGACTTGTGACAACTTAAAAAAACTTTTAAAACAGTGTACATTTTTACCATCTTCAGCACGTTGAAGGCCCAAAATTTGACGGCGAGTCTAAACCATCTGCCATCAAACCAACATTCGTTATGACTTGAGTACTCCAGAAGTGGATTTGACTCACTCATCCTTATTTTCCTTCCAATGCATTTCTACACTTTAAACCAATTTGACCAAGCCTGATGACTTCTGCAAATGATTCGACCAGATACCTGAAATCAATTGTTTGTCTTCTTTCTCAGCGAAGATTCAACGCTTTAACATCATACCCAAGCACCAATCACTAGATATACTACAACTCATTCAAATGGTGTTCCTCAATCAATTTTAATGAATTATCACCCAGCTGTTTTGAACACTTGATTAGTTACATCCTTTATTTTTTGGGGGGGCATAATTTGCTAATGTATAACTCTTGGTTCTTTGATCCAATTTGGATCAATTTCACTATTGAATAATCAGTAAATATGTCTTGGTTTGTTTAAATTCAACTTGGACATGGAAGTTCTTTCTTTTCTTTAGACTATGCAAATGTGTAAATTGTGACCCACATGCACTTTCACCTAGGATACAGCCTTTCTGGTGAACCGACTGCAAAAATGGTGATCCAAGGATACCTTATCTGAAAATGTTTCACATTTTTCAGACCAGGCTTTTGCGCACAGCCATAGATGGGCTTATGTCAAGAATAAACGAGGTATGCAGAGGCTGGTACTTGTTGTGAGAAAAAGGTGCAAAAGAGTCTTATGAGACTGTGGTGGATTGGTCGTTGGTGGCTGGAGTCATGAACGTCCAGCCTGGAAAAGCCAAGGGCTGGGACTTCCAGGTCCTGATTGGCAATAATCCTTTATAACCAGTTCACTTCCTTAGGGAAGTTGCCTTGCAACTTTCTTTGTTGTATTAGATCCTCCTTCACTGTCACTCTGGTTTATTCAATATAGTCCCCTTCCCTTATGTTTGTTATTTTGTTCCTTGTTTGGTTCCCACAGTTTGCTTTGTTATTGCTTTATACTTTGAACTGTTTGTGAACTACTATTTGGTTTGGTTTGCTTCTGTTTGTCCGTTGCTTCCTATTAACGTACATCCAGGATTGCTTTTAACCTGGAGCTCACATCATTACTTATATTGGCTTTTCCACATTGGCATCGGTTCCCTGCAGTCCATCATCCTGAAGTCCTATACGCTTAACATTAATTAATCTGTAAGAACACCATTGTGAATGCCCTGAAGTCTAAGAGGCGTGCACCATGCAAGGTGGTGACACTTAAGCTGTCTCTTCTCTCTCTTGCTCCCATTCCCCCCTCCTGGCACAGATTGTTCCTTCTATCTGTGCTTACTCACAAAAGGAGGAAACTATGTCCCAGGGAGTGGGGCAAATTTTCATCAGACTCTGCCGTTAAAGATCTGCAAATCCTGACAGCTGCTAGCAGCTCTTTTGTACGCAGAGGTTAGCATTAGAATCTCATGGGCCCTGATCCTAACTGTGTGACTACTCATGTTTTGGTTGTGCTGATACAGTAGAATGCAGATATGAGATACAAGTAATATAGAGTGAAGTAAAAATCGCTATGTGTGGGCTCTTATAGGTGAAATAGAGAGCTGGAAATAGAACAGCAATCAGTCCACAGAGATGAAGAGAATTCACTAAAAGTACTTGCCCTTCCATTGGTAACTGTGCCTGAGCAACAAGGTTGTCATCAAAGACAGTTTAGAGATCTTAACAGCACCACCAGAAACAGTAAAAGTTGAAGAAGTAAAGAACCTAAAGTCATCTTTGAATTTAAGTAAAAAGATCAACATTGAATATGAAAAGTATGGTAAAAAAAGAAGATTGGTCATGGATTAAAAAAACTATGATGGAAACACAAAATTCCCATAACAAACAACAGGGCTAAAATATCCCAATGTTAACTAATAGGAATTCAAAAGAACGTTCAAAAAAGCAAAGTCTGCAAATAAAAGCATTAGGGATTAAGTGACCAAATGCAGACGAATTAATGGGTGTCTGAAGTAGGGGTAATCAAAGTACCACTTTATGCTTGTGATGTTAAGGGAAGTTTTGGAACGTCATAATTTGCGACAAGTACTAAGTTTCTTAACATTGTCTGAGGTGTAATTTGATTTCTAGAGCCCACTTCCTGTAACTGGATGTCCTACCCGACATGTAAAAGACATCAGGATTCAAGTATGTGTGTCTCTTCACTGTCACTAAGAACTAGGCCTGGGCGGAATGTCAATTATGCTGGAATAATCAGAGTATTTTGGCAATTCTGAGTTACTGTTATGTTAGCTCCCTAATTAAGAGAAATGTGGGGGAAAAGTCCAATCACAAGAGTACATTTAGCGAGCGTGAGCTGTTGCTTGCACTGCTGCTTATGTTGTGTTGCATTTAGTGCTATTTTCTTAACACAAAATGCAACCTTGTTTCCATTTTGGACACAAAGCTGAATTTTGCGCTAAGAAACTAGTGTTAAACACTGGGAGTAGTTGGGGAAAATCCTACCCCAAGTGGACATTTAGGGGCCGATTCACAGAACTAATCTGAGATAAAATCCTAAACTTACTACTTTTGGTATTCACAGAAGGCATTTAGTAGTAGTAAAGTTAGGACTCCTAACTTTACTACTACTAAACTGAGATAAAATCCTAAACTTACTACTTTTGGTATTCACAGAAGGCATTTAGTAGTAGTAAAGTTAGGATTCCTAACTTTACTACTACTAAATGCCTTTTGTGAATCCCGAAAGTCGTAAAGTTAGGATTTTGTCTCAGTTTAGTAGTAGTAAAGTTAGGAGTCCTAACTTTACTATTACTAAACTGAGATAAAATCCTAAACTTACTACTTTTGGTATTCACAGAAGGCATTTAGTAGTAGTAAAGTTAGGACTCCTAACTTTACTACTACTAAATGCCTTCTGTGAATACCAAAAGTAGTAAGTTTAGGATTTTATCTCAGATTAGTTCTGTGAATTGGCCCCTTAGTGAGCATGAGCAGCATTCTCGTAATCGCTATTCATGTTCTGTTGCATTTAGCACTATTTCTTAGAGAAAAATGCATTCTTGCGTCCTTTTTGGACAAGAGAGGGCATTTTCATGCCTAGGAAATAGAGATAAATGCCGAATTTACTCTTCTTGCCTAATTACGCATAATCATTTTTGGGTCATTCAGCGTGATTACCCTATATGGAATTACACGAGTTATGCTCACCCCTACTTAAAACCGCTCCAGCTTTGAGCAGCAGTGGGAAAAGACAATAGCCTCAAGGTGGCAGCAAAATGATCTCTTCTCCCAGAAGACTCAACCTTGGACAAGAGTAGAGTGAAGTAACACTTAAAACAGGGAAAGCTGATGACATGACCCTGCCTGGCAGGGTCATAGCAGACATGGGAAGGCATTGCGTGGTTTGGGACATTGCAATTTTGCATGTGGTCCTAAAATGTCCTGGAAATAATTGTAGAATTGTTGGAAATGTTCATCTTCCTGCATAACTGACTTGGATATGTTTGCAGTTCAAACTAGTGGTAATGGGGCATGCTAGGAGTCTGTGTCTGTTGAGCCGATTTTAAATCTGTGAGAGTGAATAACACATAGAAAGGTCAGAGTAAGAATCTGAAGCTGATGACCTTCAAGGCTGAATTTTGATCCACTCTCTCTGGATGTGGGATTAGACCTGGTGAGTTCCACATGCTTGGAAATGTCAAACGTATGTCTCAAATATGTCAAGGCATCAAAGCTATTTCATCTAATCAAACCTCTACTGGGTATCATTTGAGGCAAGATTGAGATGTTGGTTGAGCTAGTACTAGGTTGATACTGCTGGCTTAACCACCTAAAATACCTGACTCAAAGACTAAAAGGTGTCCAGGGCTTATGGGGTGCATAGGTTCGCCAATGGATGTTGTTTCAACTGAATCAAAAGATCAATTTGAAAAATGTTGTATGTTTTAAGATTAAAAAGGCTACATGACAGTTTGTTCTAACCCTGTTCACATTTAGTTCTACAGAACTGGTTTTCTAAACCCAGTCATTGTGATGTAGATTATTTGTGATCAGCATTGCCCTTTGGGTGTCACTGTGAAACTACATTCCCCAGTTCTTAAATCAAGAGCTGGAAACAGAGATGCATGTCACTGAGAGTAAATTACTTTCCATTCTTCTGAGAGGCAACAAAGAGTCTCCTTGCAGCAGGAAGGGGGTATTTATGCTTGATATGAATCCATGCTGGTCAGAAGGGCCAGTAGATCAAATGTGATTTGTTTCAATAGGGAATTTGCATGCAATTGGTAGGTGAGTCTAATAAACCCTCAAAACATTCTCAAGTCCTCACTCCAAAGGTCTTTGTTTTGTTAGTATGCTTATCAGCATTAAAACCCTCCCAGGCCCCTTGGAAATCAAAATTACAGAGCATTGTACGTTGTAATCTTGGATATATCAATTATTCTAAAATGAAAAAGAACAGGATTTCCAGCAGAATAATAAGACCTTATCAGAGATGGTGTAAAACACACTTCTAGGCCAGTAGGTGTGATAATGAGTGTAAATTAAAATGTGAGGTCTGAATTCCTGTACTTCAAAGTATATGTTTCGCTTTTCAAGTACATCATTTCTAGAAAATATATAGAACAAGTGTGTCTAACCTCCAATTTAAATGTTTGCCAGTTACAGGTGTTACAATGCTGCAGATTTTAACCTACTCCTGTGTAGTGGCTGGTGCTGAATATATGGTAAGGATCAACTGTGTTTCATCTGCATGAGACAACATTATAGCCACAGGATTGACCAGCAAGACTAAGGGGACCATATAGATGTTAAACAATGATGGGCTTAAAGAGGAGCCCTATGGCATCCCTAAGTGGAGTTGCTTACTAGCTAAGGCATAAGGTGCGAGTCACACCACCTGATCTCTGTCAAGCATGAAGGACTTGATCCAGTTCAAGACCAATAAGCCTCCACTGCCCTTGTCAACCATTGCAAAAGGATGTAATGGGACACTGTGTTGAACGCTACCAACAACTGGTGACAACATTTTATCTAGAAATTCCTTAAAACCAACGGTGGGACGTCCTTCCTGCAGCTGCAGCAGGTCATTGGTAGCTTCCAGATTGTGAGAAATTGGGTTGTTGGTTGAGTGGGTGTTAACCCTGCTCAGACAACTGCCACAATCCCTGTTAGGGTGAACCACAAAATTCACTAAATTAACCTGTGCTCAACCCTCTCGTAGCATGGCACAAAAAGCCAGGAGGCTTAACTTGGAGGCAATGTGTAAAGTATTTATGCAGCACACAAACAATAATAATGTAAAAACACAACACAAGAAAAATTCCACGACAATTTAAAAAAATAGAGCAGATTTTCATAAATGATTTGATGCCAAAACAACAAAATTCCAATTAGTAGAACCAGAGTTATGAATTTGTAAAGTTTAAGGTAGAAATCAGCACCATAAAAGATCAAAGCACCAACTGCGGACAGCTAGTCACACGACACCGGGTCAAGTAACAGAATGGCCAACCGCGAAGGAGATCGGGTTGAATACAAGGAGTGGATTGGGCCCTGTCTGCGCTTACCTTCAGTCTTAGAAGAAATTTTGAAGAAAATGTTCTCAGAAGGTAAAGTTGACCTGGGCAAGGCTGCATGCGGTGTCCAAGGAGAGAGCACCATCGTCAGGAAGGTGCTGGATGAGGCCACATCCCCCCCAGTGACCTCATTTGGACACTGGACCCATGGCCTTTAACAGACTGGCAGGACAACTAAGAAATTCACATGGGAAGTCATTGAAATGTACTTCAAGGAGAACGAGGGCTCTGCAGCATTGGGGCTGAGTTTATGGGGGGCATTACAGGATGGTGGTGAGGGACCAGTTGATAGCGAAGAAAGAGAGATAGGAGTGCAGGGAGCTGGAAGATAAACTTCTGGCCTGGGAGACCCAATTTCTTATTATGATGGCGGTTGGTTGGACCGCTGGCCTCTATCAGGCGGTCAGGAGAGCATGTGGTGGTCTGACTGCAGCATTAGGATTTGACTGCCGTGCTGGCAGTCAGAAAGTGCTCCATACCACGGCTGCTTATGCTGTTGCCAAGTAAAAGGCCACATCACAAGCCGCCACGCTATGGAGCACCTCCTGTACATAAATGCACCGTGTGCCATGCACCATGTCATGCATGGCACACAGCACATGGAGGTGAGTGGGGGCAGTTAATGTGCCCCCAGGGCCACTTTACAGTGGCCCACGTTGGACGCCCATATTCCATTTTCCACAGCCTTTTCTTGGCGGTCTCTCAGACATGAAAAGGCTGTCAGAAAGGGATGTCGTAATCCAGACAGGGGTGCCTGCCTTGGCACTGCCCCTATTCAGGAATATAATTCCGACCACAGCCCCATCAGGATCACTGATCCTGGCAGAGGCGCCGGTCTTTCCCCCGACCGGTTTGGGTCTGACTGTCGGCATTGTAATCCGGCGGTCGGACAGAAGGGTTGTCAACAGTCGGACTGCTACCGACAGCTTGTCAGTGTGCGGTCTGACTGCCGTCATAATAAGGCCCAATATGTAGAACACCCAGATGAGATACTAGCCACACAGATATAGAATCTGTGGGAGGGACTATAGTTGTCTAGTACACCAAGATACCAGAGTGATCTACAAGTCTAAACAATATGAACGATATAAAGTGAGCAAAAAGGCTGGGAAGTTACTCACCTGGCTTACATGAAGAGAAGAATGGCGAAGATTGCTGCACAAAGTCCACATGGGGGAAGGGCGTGAGGTAGAAATGGTGACAGAGATAGCGTAGGCTTTAACTGACTTTCTGAGGGATCTGTATGCCCCGAGCAGAGCCGCAAACAGGGACAAGTCTTTGAGGGATTCCTAAATGACAATACAGTAGCTAAACTGGGGACGGAGGCACAGGAACTCCTAGATGGTGAAATACATGAAGATGAGATTGCAGAAGCCCTAGTGCAGTTGATGAGTAGAAAGCGTTCGGCTCCAATGGTCTCCCACTGGAATTTTTTTAAAGCATGTATAGCCAAGTAGTGAAGCCAATTCAAAAAATGCTGTATGAGTCTAAGAAAGATGGTGAGAATCCACCCCGATCTCAGACAAACGACAATAGTCCTACTCCATCAACAAGGAAAGCCTCCTAAATTGTGCTCATCATGCAGACTGATTTCTCTCCTCATTGTTGAAACAAAAGTGCTAGCTAAGGTGTTGGCAAACCACCTGATGCTAGTGGTTCATACCTGTTTGCACTGGGGAGAGGAACTAGGCAGGGTTGCCCCTTGTCCCCACTGCTTTTTGTGATAGAAATGGAGCCATTGGCCACCTGGAGCGGCCACAATGCCCTGCTCTGTGGGCTACAATGAGATGGCAAATGGGAAGATGTTGTCTCACTATACATGTACGATGTCCTGTTATACCTGGTGGGATAAGAAAAATCAACTGATAGAATGCTGGAGGTTTTTGGGACATATTCTGAACTTTACATTAATTGGAGTAAGTCTTGCATGTACCCACTGACTGTATGGTGTCCTTGGCCTGACTGACCATGTCTGACACTAAGGGAGGAACGGGGATTCATATACCCTGGAATCTATGTTCCCAGAGTAAAACAGCTCTTTTATGAAAGGAATCTGGACAGATTGCTAGAGGAATACAAGGGAGATGTGAGCCACTGGAGGCGGCTACCTCTGTCCTAATGGGCTGAGATGCTCTCCATAAAATGATGTACAAACCCAAGTTTATCTACACCCCCCCCAAAACTCCCTCTTTGAAGTCCCTGAATGTTTTTTGCCTCAGTCGATGCTGAGACAAGGCTGCTGCTGTGGGATGCGGGTGCACCGCAAATAGCGCTGACAACACAGACCAGAAAGTATTTTGAGGGAGGCATAGCCCTGCCAAATGTACAACTCTATTACTGGGTGATCCAATTGGTGACACTTAATTAACGTTTTCTCGCAAAACATTTGGAATCCTGCTACTGACAGACAGATAAGCTCTGGAACCATGAGGATACGCTTGTCAAATCTGTGGAAAGAGGAAACTGCCTGAAATGCTGGCCTACATATCAATGGTAATCATGGCATGTAGAGGAGCCACCCAGAAAATTGGATGGCTGAATGTAGTGATGCTGGAGACCCCATTATGAAAGGTGGCAACCCTGGCACCGCTGTGGGAGGGGGGTAGAAGTACATGGTAAGTGGGATGTATTTGGCATATCAAAGTTGGGAGTTCTCTTGACGGACAAGGGCATGATGACATTCACTGATCTCCAGGCACAATATGAATTCACGGGGAGCCAATACTTGCACTATATGCAGATCAGACATCTCCTGCAGACCTGCATACACCTAGACAGGGATATACCAGAGGAAAGCCTGCTGTAACATAGCGTGCTGGGGTCCCTCTACACTGCCACGCAATGGGGGCAATATTTAATATGCTGTTGGCAAACAGCACTCATCCCTCAGACAGCTGCTGGAAAAGTGGTAAAGTGACCTGAGAAAGTTGGAAGATAACGACTGAGAGAAGGCATGCCGATACCCCCAGGAGGTGGCGATCAGAGCAGGATTCAGATCTAGCTGAAATCTTTATGCAGGGTGTATTACAGCATAACAAGATTGTTCGCTATGGGGAGGGCTGCCACAGATCAATGACTTAGGTGCTGCACACAGAGGGGCACACTTATACCTTCATTATGGGAATGCCTGAAGATATGCCTATTCTGGGAAGGGGTCCAGTGCCAGCTGTCACAGGTAGTGGAGGGACAGCTGGAGCTCAATGCAAGAGTATTTATGCTTGGAATCTGGAGGAAATAAGCACTTGGCAGACACGAACTGCTTTTCACCAATGTGCCTTAATTGTAGCCAGAAGGGATGCTATTCAGAAGTGGGGCACTCCAGTTACCCCAACCATAGATAGGTGGAAAGTTAGCATGAACTGGTGCATGTGGGCAGAGGAACAGGTGTATATAGCCCCTGCATGCTCAAGTTAATTCACCAAAATGTGGGGCTCCTGGAGGAGCCTGGTGGATGACATTCCCTGATAATACAGCTCAGGACAAGGGGGAAATTGATGAGATAAGAGGAGAGCCATGCCAAAGGGAAGGGGCTGTCGTGGGACAGCCAAGATGACAAGGGATTTGAAGGTTGATGGTAGGAAATTCTGGGAAAAGTTCTCTATACCAAGTAGACATATTGCTTTGGAACAGGAATGCCAGATAATTGTAGTCATCTGATGGGGAAGTTTGTTTTCTTTAAATGTTTCAATGTTATGCAATGATATAACAGGGCAACTTTATTAAAACAGATATATAAAAAAAAACTGTTTCTTCTAATTAATAGTTAGGCTTAACTTAGAGGTAATGTGTACCTCTAAGTTAAGCCTGACTGCTTTGTCATAAACTACCAAAGGGTTAAGCACAGGCTAATTTAGTGACTTTTTGGGTTCACTCTGACAGGGATTGTGGCTGTTTCTTGAGCAGGGTTAACACCCCACACAACCAACAACCCAATTTCTCTCAGATATAATATTTTATCTACAATATTATGGCCAAACATTATTTTGGAGTTCACAGTCAGGCGCTAAACCTAAAAAGTACTATTAGTTAGAAGAAACAGTCTTTTTTTCTATATCTGTTTTATTAAAGTTGGCGTGTTGACTGTGAACTCAAAACTGCATGAGAAACCTCGCTGCTTGGATGAAAAACAACTGCCTCTGGCTCAACACAGACAAAACCGAAGTCCTAATCTTCAACAACAACCATTCCCCCCAGAACGCCCCTTAGTGGATTTCTGAACTTGGCCCCCACCATCCACCCCTGCGGACTATGCCAAGAACCTCAGGATCATCCTGGACACCAACCTCTCCACGAGCAGACAAATACACGCTGTCTCCTCATCCTGCTTCCACATTCTGCGAATGCTACGCAAGATTTTCAAGTGGATTCAATTGAACACCAGACGAACAGTCACCCAGGCTCTTCTCACAAGTAGACTTGATTATGGAATTGCCCTCTGCCTCTGAATCCCACCCCATGTCCTACGCCAACTTCAAACTACCCAGAACACCACTGCCAGACTTATCCTGAACATATAGTGAAATAACACCATCTCTCCCCACCTCAACAATCTCCACTCGCTCCCAGTCCAGGAAAGATGTAAGTTCAAGCTACTCACCCACACCTATAAAGCTCTCCACAACACCAATCCAGCTTACCTCAATGACCCCCTCAACTTCTATCAACCCACCAGACACCTTCGATCCGAGACCCAGGCAAGAGCACATCTCCCTCACATCAAGGAGACCAGAAGCGAGGATGCTACTTCTCATACCTCGCAGCCAAGACCTGTAACAAACTCCCGAAACACCTCAGAACCTCCCCCTTCCTCATGGACTTCTGAAGGAACCACAAGACATGGCTCTTCCAGACGAAATAGGCATGATCTTCTCCTCCCCCCTCAGGCCTGACCTACTCAGTGCCTGGATACCGTCACAGGTGATTAGCCGCACTCTACAAATTCACATAACATAACATGAGCTAATTTTACCAAGTTTAAAGGTGCGAGCACAAGCTCTTTAGCCCTGGCTAGCAGTGGTAAATTACACAGAGTACTGGAGCCAAACAAAAGGAATTCAGCAAAAATAAGAGTATTAAGGTGAAAAGTTTGGGGTAAAACCACCCTAAGGCTGACATGTCTAACAATGACTACAGAAATATTGTGGTTCATAGTATCAAAGGCAAGCATACCTTTTTTTATTTGCATGTTGCCCAACTGTCCATATTTCTAACAACATTTTGCTTGTCAATATTTTTGACATTTGTTTTTTAAGGATTGAATAATCATATTTTTGTTATCAGTATTTTTGGTACAATTTCTTAATTGCACAATATTTTTATAGTTTGTGTTTGAACATACAGGCACTTTTTTTATTTCATAAAAGTCTATGCTGGTATATTAATTCCACAGTGCTCATATTCTTGTTATGCCAAAGAAAACAGCAAACCATTTACAATATTCTTTCCTCTATTAAATAAAAAGGCTAATTAAATGATCCCAAGAGAAGGGAATGACTCATCATGTAAATCAATGACTGAAGAAATTCATGCCTAACACAAGGCCAATTGGATTTAGTGCTGAAGAACAGGTTTGAAATAAAGTCCTGCCTCACAAACTGAAACAAATAAAGGAAAACATATCAGTACCAGAGAAATTAAATTACATGCCTTCCATTTCATAGAGAGCATTTTGCTATAATGGAAATAATTATATTTTCCTGCATTTTACCCACTTCCTCTCTGCCCTACCCTATCGACTTCGCGTATGACATCCTACCTTGAAAACCCACAGCAACAAACATTGGGACTCACTTCAACATCTGCAAGAACATGGAAACATTTATAACAAACAGCTGCAGTAACCAGCTTTCAATGAATCCAAAAGTGCACACATTCAAACAGTGTGTGGCATTGAATTCTTATATTTAATATTTATATATTTATATTGAAGTCAACATGAATAAATAAAAACAACAGAGTATTTACATGGAATTTTAGGGCTCAATTTAGTGTTTGGCAGGTGGTTACTTGAACCACTCTGAAAGACTTCCGCCCACCAGATTTAAAGATTGCCGTTAGCCCAGCAATGATCTCTGTACCTTCAAAAGAACCACTGTTATGTTCTTGTGAAGGTATAAAAAGTTTGGTGGATAACCACTGTTGGTTTTGACAGCTGTCCACCAAAATGTTTGTATTAAAAAACAAACTCCATTAGTGGCAATTTGTTTCTGAAAAGCAAATAACTAATGACCCCCACACCCAGGGAGCTTTTTCCCTGGGTTTGTGGGAAATTGTTATGTTTTATCTGTTGGACAGAAAAGATGTTTGAAGCATAAGCCTGCACTCCTAAGGATTCATTGTAAATAGATTATTCTGAATTTGGCTGTGCTCCCTGGGTGTGTCCCCCAACCACCGTACACATTGCAAAGATCACGTAACATTAGGGAAATATTAGCCAATAGATCTCAAAAAAGAGAATCATAGAAGTGAATATAAGGGGTCAAAAAGATGTTTGAATTGTATTCATTGCAACAGTATGAGACAAGGAAATGTTCTGGTACATCCACAGAAAGGTTATCGAATATTTCTGAAGTTTAAGGCAACCTGTGACACTAAAAATTGCTAACACAAGTTATACTAGAATAATCAATGTACTTTTTCAAGTGCAGTCTCCAGTTGCACCAGCAAGAGTTGCTTTGAATGGGCACTTTAAACCAAATGATCAAGCTTGTATCCAATGTGATCTGTCATTGATTTATGTTTATTTAATGTCATTCTTCCATCAGTTAATTTTAAATTGATTGTAAAACATTAAAATTGCTTTTTGGTCCTACATTCACAATTTGTTTATCCTTAGTGTTTATTCACACTCCATTATTATGTGAATATGTTCATGAGTCATGAACACCAATGCATTTTGGACCTGTGTGGTCCTTCATCTGGGGGACATACAACCATCCTCTACAAGGAAAAAGAAAACCAACAATCAGTCATTATACAATATTTAACAATTTTTTTAAACATGATCATAAAAACACACGCATTGTTATCGCCTCAATGTAAAACTAACTTTAAAAAAAAATAATCTTTTTTTCTACTATGTGTGTTTCATACGTGATTCATTGTTAACTTGTAACTTCCAATTTATCTTGGTTCTTCAGTTGAAGCTAATCTTGAATCGGATGTTCAACCAATAGGTACAGGCAGCATGATCCAGCAGCATGATCCCACAGCGCCTCGAGACCCTCATGGGAGAAGCAGTTGCGCTTTACAAATCATGATTGATTGATTGATCTGTATCCAAAAACATACCACTTGAAAACGTGTAATTAAACACCCTGTTGGGGTTTAGATTCATGTGTTTTGCTTGTACATCCATGCTGTCAGCATATCTGCATTTCACTATCTACAAATAATAGAATATCTAATGTAATAAAATAAAACCTGACTCTGAATGGATATTTCGCCAGCTGCAAGCCTGTGGGACGAGCTGCGTCTCACAGTGGTTTTATGTCACAATCGTAACTTCTTTGTTGGTCAAATGTTCTATGTTTTTATTGTATTCTCTAAAAGCGTTTTAGCGTATGCAATGTGCATCACAATGATGCATGATGGATACTAACTAATGTGATGAGTGTTACCGCAATACCTGTGTTACCATCTTTGAAAGGTATGTGCACCATATTAAAAATAAGTAAATGCACTGTGTTAACTGCTTAATTTCTTATATTTCGCACAATGCATATAAACCCAAAAACCAACATTAATTTACCAACTCAAGTCGGTGGCATATATTTGAAAATAACTGTTTGTGTCCTTCTACATGATTTTCCACGCTTGTTCAATATGTTGACATCCCCCAAAACTACAGTGAGGCCATATTAATGTTGACGTTATGGTAACTGAATACATTAACTTTCAAAGATACTGCTCTAAATGTAAAAGCTACCATAGTAACTCAAAGCACATAAGGGATTCACAACTCATTGAAAATAATTGGTTTACATAGCTTTCCTGAATTGCTCGATTTGTCGTTGGTCAATTAACAATGTCAATGTTACAAAAACACATTATTTCCAAACGGTCATTCATTCCTTCAGGTTGAAGACTATCCATATGCCTAATCTAGTTAATCTCTCTTTGTAGCAATTTCCTGGTCATGTCATTATCTTTTGAGTCTTCCATAATTTCCAGTATGTGAAACTGTAGCTGTGTTACATTATGTCGATGTATCTCGAAATGTGCTGCCACACTGCGTTTATCATTTGGGTTCCTGAGGTCACCCTTATGTTCTGACAGCCTTATGTATACTTTCCTTTCAGTTTTCCCCACATTAAGTAGTTCACATAGACATTGTAGTGAGGAAATGCAAGTTCTTAGTGTCACAGGTTGCATTTTGCTTCAGAAATATTCGATAACCTTTATGTAGATGTACCAGAACATTTCCTTGTACCATGCTGTTGCAATGAACACAATTCAAACATCTTTTTGATCCTTTATGTTATCTTTTATGATTCTCTTTTTTAGGTCTATTAGCTAATATCTCCCTGATATTACATGGTCTTTGGAATGTGTACAGTGGAGGATTCTTGTAAAGTTTACCAAAATCACTTTTTTTCCTAACATATCCTATCTTTTGTTGATGATTCTTTTGATTTTATAACTGCTTATAGAAAATTTAGAAACAAAAGTAAATCTTTGGTTATTTTGACAAAATGTTTTTCCAGTAGTTGCGCCCAATTCATAGTAGCTACTTTTCAACAGATATATTTATTATAATTTCCCCTAGTCAAGGTCAACTTAAACAGAAAAATCAAGTGCACCTCATTACTGGCCAACAAGGAAGTATTCTCAAGGCGACAGCATGCTTGGTTCACATTAGGATCCTATGAAAAGTTAGTTCATCAACCGTATATGGGAGCATGTATCAAAGCCCAGACCAAAAGATCTTTTCTGAAATACCATCTGGGCTGCTTACCGTCTGCCACCATGGAAACGCCCTGCCAGCTTTGAGGCCTGTTGATTCTGTGGCCAATCCCCCGAATCTATAGATCACCAAATCTGCAAATGTAATTCAAACCTGGAGGACTGGAAAGCTATATTAAGACAAGCATTTAACGCGAGGGGCTGTGCCAGTGTAGGCAGGCTGCTATAGCCTGCTTCAATTCCTCAGACATCCAGCTCAACTGTAGGCTAGTGAAATACCTGACAAGACTAGCACAGAAAATAAATCATTTAACAAGCTGCACAACATCTAGGCTGAATCAGGTATCTTAAACTCACTTTTTTTGCACAAATCTCGGTAAGCACGCACACTTTACTATGAAAAATTGGACTTATCCACTTGGTACTCTGACTCCCTTTGAACAAGACCTTGACTGCACTGCCAGTTTATTGCAACATGTTAGAACTGGGGGTCTCTAGTTGGCTGAGGCAGTTACCTTAGTCCAAATAGGGACCCTTGCTTCTAGTCAGGGAAAGGAGGGACACCCTCGTTGATAACCCCTGCTCACCCCCTGGTAGCTTGGCACGAGCAGCCAGGCTTATCTTCAAGGCAATGTGTAAAGTATTTGCAACCACACTCCCAGTGACACAGTGATAACACCACAAATGGACACCACACTGATGTATGAAAATAGCGGTATATTTATCAAGCAGAAAAATACGGTAAGACCAAACGATAAAAATCCAACATATGCGTATTCGTAATATTTTACTTTGCCGGTTAGTAGGCCAACAAACACTTGTAGGTTCCTGCGGTATTAATGAGCAGTTCACGATGTTCAAATGCAGTCCTAATGCAATGCTATGCAGTTCGAACTGCAGCTCGTATTATCAGACTAATGCAGTTCGTAATGCAAGAATAATGCAATCCTCAATGCAAATAATCAGGCAGTTCGTAATGCAAGAATAATGCAATCCTCAATGCACGTAATCAGGCAGTTCGTAATGCAAGAATAATGCAATCCTCAATGCAAGTAATCAGGCAGTTCGTAATGCAAGAATAACGCACTCCTTAATGCAGGTAATAAGGCAGTTCATAATGCAGGAATAATACAATCCCTAATGCACGTAATAAGGCAGTTCGTAATGCAGGAATAATACAATCCCTAATGCACGGAATAAGGCAGGTCGTAATGCAGGAATAATACAATCCCTAATGCACATAATAAGGCAGTTCGTAATGCAGGAATAATACCAGGCCAATCGACGCGATTAGCGCGGGCACCACTAGGCCCCAACCACAGACAACAGTCCTGTACTTCCGAGGGCGGCCCTGGTACTGCCGGGCAGGTCCGGGCCGCTCGAGGACTCAGCGCGTCTAACGCGATGCAGCGGGAGAGACTCGGGAGCACTCCGGTACTCCTCCTGCGCCTCCCCAGGCCACACACGCTTGCGGCTCCCGACCGGAGTCCAAGCCTTACCTGGGGGATGCGCTGCCTCGCTCTCTCTCCCCGCTCGTCTGACGTCCTGCTGGACGCTCCCGATGACGACGCAGCTCCGATGCAAGGTGACGCTGTAGCCAGACAGGTTACGGCGCTGCCTTCTCCATTGCTGACGATCTTGGGCAGATTCCTCTTGCGCACAACAATCACGATTACCTCACGACTTCCTTAGCTGTACGAAATCCTTCAGCACGTTGCGGCTCGGGCCGGCGGTGGCGATCTTGATCCGCAGCCTCCGTTACGATGACGGCTCGGGCCACAAACAGCTACACAGCAGCGTGGATGATGATTCACGCTGCGGGGGCACTGCAGTCACGGGGCACTTTCCAACCAGTACCACGGACCCCACGGCAGTCTCAGGCTGCACACGCACACGCACAAAGCGTCGCTGAGACTCGGTTGGGTTTCGGGCCACACAGTCCCGGGGCAATGCTTACAAAGGTCTCAGGCTGCAAAAAGCACACGCACACAGCGTCGCTGAGACACACTTGGAAACTTTGATGTACCTGAGTTTCCACAACAGGGAGCCAGCTCTCCTTGGGCCCTTGGAGACAAGTTACTTCGGGACACAGCACACAGCAAAGTTCTTTCAAGCAGGGGGACACAGCACACAGCAAGGTCCCTTAGCCTCTCCTTAGTTAAATCAGCAAACTGCAGGCCAACCCCAGAACACACAGCAAGGGTCAGTCCTTTTCTTCAGTCTCTTCAGCTGTTCTTCCTTGGCAGAGGTTCCTCTTGACCACGAAGTAGTTTCAATCCTTTTCAGTCTTGATCAGTCCAACGTTCAGGGGCTTCAGCCCTCATAGTTATACCCCTAAATGTCTTTGAAGTCTTTGTGTTCAGGGAGCACTGACCCCTGTCCAAACCAGTTCTGGGTGTCTTCCTGCCAGCGGCGCCTTCTTCCTTTGATAGTGGGGGTCTGGGTCCTCAATCACTCAGCAGGAGGGGGAGCTATTCTTTTATGGCAGCAGCCCAGGACTCTTCACCTCCAGGGGGCTACTCCTCCCCCCTACACTCCAGATGCAGGTCAGCCTGTTGCTGTCTCACCTACTCCCCCCCTGGGTCAAGACATTTCCCAGATCCTATCACATTCAAATCCAGACAGTCAATCCACAACCAGGCAGACACACAGAATTGTTAGAACAAAAAAATCAGCCACTTCTAAAAGCGTGGTTTCTAAACACACAATTCAAAAAACACCTTCACAAAAAGATGTGTTATTAAATTGTGAGTTCAGGCACACTAAACTTCACCTCTCCATCTTAAGCCTATGGGAAGATAGGCTGTTCCTGTCCACAAGTAAGTTTGAAAATTGGTGTTGTTAGTTTGATTGGGGCATTGTACCTACATTTTTTTGTACTAGGGGCCTAGTTATTTGTTTGTAAGTAATTGTTCTTCTTTTATAAAGGAAACATCTTACACAGTTCACTATATTTTCTCCAACTTTAGAAATCAATTTGTAATATTTATTTAATTCACTAGCCGGCCGGTAGTCTGCCAATAGGCCTTTCAGCCAGTAGGCCCAGAGCTACTCATGGGTGCATGAAACAACTGTTTCTGTGGTGCCTGTTGAATTTAAACATCATTTAGGGCATTGGATTGAATTGCAAAATGTGTTTTTTTTGGTATTTCACTTTTTTTCATGTGTGGTTGTTGTGTAACTTGCAAACCTTCTGTATCCCTGTGGATTTTCATTTTTGGCATTGTTGTATTAAAGCTGTGTTGTTTAGCATGCCTCCTTTGTCTGGCCAGTGTGTAAGTGTGTTTGTAATAGTAGGCCAGCATTTGCCTTGACTGAGCCTCCCCGTGTGGCCAGGGGCCATTTTGTAAAGTCTGTGTCCATATAGCCCTGCTTGAGTTCATTGTTTTCCAGGCCTCCTGCTTGTTGGTTTGAGTGACCATGTGGCTGGTGGCCATTTTGTGGTGGTGGTAGTGCTTTTGCCATAGGTATGCATGTCTTCTTTCCTTTGTTCCTCTTGGTTTATTGCTTCTTGTTGTGGCCTGCCTGGCCATGTGGCTGGCAGCCATTTTGTGAAGGCAGCCAGTGTGCTTTGCTTTTGCCATAGGCCTACATTGTCTGTCTTCCCTTTCTTGTTGTTGTGGCCTGCCTGGCCATGTGGCTGGCGGCCATTTATTGAAGGCAACCAGTGTGCTTTTGCCATAGGCCCGCATTGTCTGTCTTCCCTTTCTTGTCATTGTATCCTGGCCATGTGGCTGGTGGCCATTTTGTTAAGGCAGCCAGTGTGCTTTTGCCATAGGCCTGCATTGTCTGTCTTCCCTTTCTTGTTGTTGTGGCCTGGCCATGTTGCTGGCAGCCATTGTGTGAAGGGGCAGCCAGTGTGCTTCTGCATTAGGCCTGCAAGCCTTCTTTGTGGCGGCCATGCCTTCTTGCTGATTGTTGTTTTGCATGCAATTTTTTCTTCTTTTATCCAGCAAAAAATGTAGCACAGTTCACTACATTTTCTAATAAATTTGCAATATTATTGATTTGAATTGATTCACTATGTGGCCTAGTCTGCCAATGGGTTTTCCAACCAATAGGCCCAGAGCTACTCATGGGTGCATGAAATAACTGTTTCTGTGGTGTCTGTTGAATTTAAACATCATTTAGGGCATGGATGGCATTGGATTGAATGCAAAATGGTTTTTTGGGGGGTATTTCACTTTTTTTTCATGTGTGTTAAATAAATGCCTTTGTTGGATGTGTGTGGTTGTTGTGTAACTTGCAAACCTTTTTTAGCCCTGTGGATTTTCGTTTTTGGCATTGTTGTATTAAAACTGTGTTGTTTAGCATGCCTCCTTTGTCTGGCCAGTGAGTGAGTGTGTTTGTAATAGTGGACCAGCATTTGTCTTGGCTGACCCTCCCTGTGTGGCCATTTTGTAAAATCTGTGTCCATATAGGCCTGATTGAGTTCATTGTTTTCCAGGACTCCTGCTTGTTGTTGTTGTTGTGAGTGACTGACCATGTGGCTGGTGGCAATTTTGTGGTGGTGGTAGTGCTTTTGCCATAGACCTGCATGTCTTCTTTCCTTTGTTCCTCTTGGCTTATTGCTTCTTGTTGTGGTGGCCTGCCTGGCCATGTGGCTGGCGGCCATTTTGTGAAGGCAGCCAGTGTGCTTTGCTTTTGTCATAGGCCAGCATTGTCTGTCTTCCCTTTCTTGTTGTTGTGCCCTGCCTGGCCATGTGGCCGGCGGCTGTTTTGTGAAGGCAGCCAGTGTGCTTCTGCATTAGCGCCAATTAACATCCCCTTTATAAACTAGGTTATGTCGCTTCTAGATCATCGACGGTGGACCTGCGTGAGGACCTGAAGTTGAGTGGTTCTTTGGAGTAGTAAGTGCACCACAGATGGGGCTATGCACGTTATCACTATCGTTTTTGTAGTGAGTTTCGAATCTGACGGCGTGATTTAACTGTGTAGCCGAAATGTGAAGTGGGAGAATTTATTTTGCCACCTTTTGATACATTGGCACTGAAGAGGACAGTTTTGCCCAAAACATGATCGGGTTAAGTTGATCGACCGCGAGATTAATCCTGGTGTATTTATTACTACACAGAGTTTTGTTAGACAATGGGCCCTAAGTGCAGAGATGTAATTGGGGCTCTGGCGAGGTCAAGAAGTACGTCTTATATATAGGGAAAGGGTGGAGTTGAAGAGTGCCCTAGACAGTCTTAAAGACATAATCTGATGGTAATACAGTTTTGTTTCGCTTTTGTTTCCTCCCATTCCATGAATTCCAGAGTGTGACTACAAGACCACGGTCCCACAAAGGTCCCGGGTTTGGAGAATTTCTAATAAACCTGTGTAAGTTTAAGGACAAATTTGAGTGAAAGTGTCTAATAACCATCAAGGGGTAAAGAGAGGCCACGTGTTTGGGTTTTTTGGAAATGGGTACATATTAATGTATTAAGCACTTAAGGGAGTCCGAGTTTGTGCTCACGTATAGTGTGGTGTTGCCTTAGTGTGAGTTCATGGTGAGGATGATAGAATCATCAATTAGAGGTTGGTCCATTTATGTGTGGAGTAACTATATGCCATTTGGTGTGGTGTTGCAGAGGATGAGGATGTATGGCATTATGGCATTATGTAAAGATTTAGGAATAAGGTAGTAGAACAGTAATTACATGTTCTACTTTTCTTTACAGGAAATTGTTTTCTCTCGGAAATTTCCCTGAGTATACTATCTTGCAGGACTCTAGCCTGTTGACATAAGGTAATAACTCCAATTAGGGGTGAAGACCAGGTAACTTGGGACCAACACCCTGACGAATGCCAGAGCGACCCTGTTGGGCGTGAAATAATGGCTGAAACATGTTGGTAATTGCAGCAGGGATATAGGGGTCTTTACCTCCCCTGATTATCCCGTTTATTGATTTTTTAATCCTACCAAGGGGTCACTATAATAAAGAGTGATGGCAGTTCCCCTTAGGTTGTTTTAATTGTGTGTGTCTGCACTCTTTTGGTCCCTTCTGAAGGGAACATCTTTTCCTTTATATCCCTTTGTTGTGGGTTTATGTTGGTGTGTTTTTTCCACCACTTTCTTCTGTACCCTCACCACTTTTCTTCACATAGATATCTAAAATAATTGCGCTCCGTCCATGGTGTTGGTCTGCACCGGGACGTCAGATGCGGCCCTATGATGAAGCATGACACTGCAAAGTGTGTGAGGGCAGTATTAAGACAAATGTTGTCTTTCTTTTTCTTTCTCTTTTACTTTTTCCTTATCCTCTGTGTCCTTATTCTGTAAGGTTGGAAGTAAAGGACCTTTTATACAGTCGCTCCTGTCGGTTTGAACAAGGAGTTGTAATGGTTTCAGTTCTTCTCTGTTGAGTGAGTTTTCATTGATGACAGGGGAGTCAGAGAAGGCTTTTTTTCCCTAGTCTCTCTTCTTTGTGATATTTTGAGTTAGCACGGCCGCTGAGCCTTAGAGACGTGAGCGGGTATTACCCGAGATCAAGTAGTCAAATAGACGGAAGGTGATTATAATTGACACTAGCTATGGAGGAACAGGGCCTTGCTTACGGAGATGAGGCTGCTGCTAGGATTTTATCATGCCCCCCTCTGCTGGGGGACACCACACTTACACAGGCACTTACACAGGTGGAAGGCTGGGACTCTCTGACTGAATTGAAAAGGACACAAGTGAAAACTATTTTGCATGGAGCCATTCTCACTGAATATTTAAGAGCTAATGCAGCCCCAAGGGGACTCCTGGTGGTCAATGAACCTCTAATCTTTTTAGAGGATGCTTCCTTTCGAAAGAATTGGTCATTGATCGCCTGGAGGTGCTCTAGAGATTGGCTCATTTTAATCATAGACACTGCTAAGAGAATCTCTGATGATCTATTGATTAAAATTCAGATCAGTGAGGACAACTTGAGAACACAGATACAAATTTCTGTGTTTAAAAAGAAACTTGAGGAGACAAATAACACTGTTAATGAATATAAGGAGTACCTAATGAATTCCAAAGTGAATAAACTACAAAAGGATTTAAAGAAATTTGCGAGGGAAAAGGTGTACCCTTATGTTAATGATGATTATGTTAAAATGAAGGAAATCCAGAACACACAAAAGAAACCGATAAGAACTCACATAGATACATCCAGTTCAGGAAGTGACAGTAGTGATGCGGACTATAGACCTAGATACAGAGGTAGAGGCTGGTCTAGGGGTTACTCACGCACATACCAACAAGGACCTCAGATGGGGTTTGGATGGCCGCCCATGTATCCACCTATGGGACCGCCTCAATTCTTCCCTAATGAATACCAACCTTTTTTAGAGAGAGGCAGGGGGAGGGGGAGAGGGAGGCAGAAGACACAGAAGACACAGAAACCACAGAGAGTACAGTGGGAGGACATGAATCAGAGAATATCACGCAGTATGGCACGAGATGGGGAACCCAGCACCAGCAGGGAACACATCTAGTTATGAATTTGAGTGTCAGAACATTGACGGAGACACAGGAGAGGGTTTTGTCCAAAGGATTGGGTTTTGTCCCAACGAATCAGCTAGATTCATTCAAATTGAAGTGTGAATTGGCTGGATTTTTTCGCAGTGTGCGTTTGAAAGTGTTCTTTGAAGGCAAGGAGACGATTGAGAGAGAGGACAACACAGGATTGAGGAATAAATCGACCTTTGTTCCCAGTGTGGGCCAGTTACCCCCAGAGGTGGGAGTTTTTGAACAGGCTGTGATGAGGGATGTAGAAATGATGGAAACATCAGAGAGTGAGAAGCCGTTCTTCAATTTATCAAGGAGTGAAAGGCAGGCTTTGAATGAACTGAGAGACGATCCATTGTTAATTATAAAACCCGCCGACAAAGGCGGAGCGATTGTGATTCAGGATAGAGAGGCTTATAATATCGAATGCCTCCGTCTTTTGGATGACAGAAGGAATTATAAAATCCTTCCTGGAGATCCTACAGAAGAATTGAGAGTTTTGATTGGTTCTTATGTGGAAGAGGCAGTTGGTAATGATTGGATCAGTCAGAAGGAAGCCCTTTTTCTCTGTAAACAACATCCGACTGTTCCGTATTTTTACATTTTGCCCAAAGTGCACAAACCCACACGCCCACCACCTGGGCGCCCCATAGTTTCGGGTACTAATTCCATCTTAGAGCCCTTGTCCAAATTTTGTGATTTTTTTCTTGCGCCCTCTTGTTCAGAAGATGCCAGCGTATCTAAAAGATACCAGGGAGGTTTTGAACCTTATTAAAGACTTTGAGTTTGATCCCGACAGTGACTTGATGATCGGGCTTGATATAGAGTCACTCTATACGAATATTCCGCAGCAAGAAACCCTAAGGGTGATCGAGAATATTCTTTTTTCTGAAGAATGGGATTATATAACTCCCCGGGCCTTTATTTTAAGTCTCTTGGAGCTGGCGCTAACTAAAAATTTCTTTAAATTTGAAGATCGGTTTTTTCTTCAAACCCATGGAACTTCCATGGGGAGTTCTTGTGCCCCAAGTCTGGCTTGTCTATATGTTTCTAAATTTGAAGAGGAAAGTATGTTTTCATCGGCCAACCCATATCACGATTAGATTAGGGTTTGGCGTAGATATATCGATGACGTTTTTATTATCTGGAGATGAAGTAGAAGTTCGGCAGAAAATTTTCTTGTTTGGCTGAATCAGAGAAATCTTTTTTTGTTTTTTACGAACACGATGACCAATGCTTCACTTCCCTTTTTGGATTTGAATATAAGAGCAGAGAACGGATTGCTAGTGAGTAGTGTCTATAACAAACCCACTGATAGGAATAATTTATTATCCTTTCAGAGTTTTCATCCCCGCTCGCTTAGGGAAAATCTTCCCTACGGACAGTTCCTACGACTTCGTAGGAAGTGTTCCTCAATTGGGGATTACAAGAAAGAGGCAGATAACCTGAGTGATAAACTCAGACATAGAGATTATCCAGAGTATGTCATTAAAAAGGCCCAGAAAAGAGCACGAAATTGCAATAGGGAGGCCTTGTTGGAAACAAACGAAAAAGAAACAGTTGAGAACAGTATTTGTGTCACAACATTTAACACGGCATCAAATCATCTTAAAAAGATAATACAAAAAACTGGCGAATTCTCAATTCGAATGGGTTAGATCAACCTTTTCCGCTTTTCTCTTTTAAAAAAGTGCCAGCATTAAAGATATGGTTGTTAACACACGTCCGAGGCTGCTTACAAACCACTCCAATGAACAGAATCAAGAACATTTCCTACCTCCTGTGATGGGGCATTATGCATGCGGTTATTGTAGGGCTTGTCCTCTTTCACTGAATGGGAAAACAGTGGACATAGGAACTAACCGCCGCTGGGAGCAGAGGAAACATACAACATGCAATACAGAGAATGTCATTTACCTCATAAGGTGTCCTTGCTATAAGTTTTATGTAGGGATGACTACCCGTCGGGTGAAGACTCGTATTTTGGAACATATGAGTACAATAAGGTGTGGCAAAACTAATACGAAACTAACGGCTCATTTCCAGGAGAAAAGACATAGTGAACTAGATCTTAGATGGACAGTACTAGATAAACCCTTCATTCCACCTAATACTGTGGATATTGCCAGTTTTTTGTTGGTCCGTGAACAACGGTGGGTGGACAGGCTAAAAGCAGCACACAGGGTTTGAACGATTCTATACCCTGGTTCCAACTGTATGGGCTGAGCACCAAGTGAAAAATGGGAAATGATTTTATATTTTTATATATTTTTTTCCCCCTGGTACCTTCGCTATGGGCTAGGCATTTAAAGAAAAACACGTTTGTTTTTGACATCTTCAGATACATTGTGCATAGCGGTTTCATGGCAGTTTGATCGGTACATTTCACTTTATTATATATATTTTTTTAATTTAAAAAAAGACAGAAAGACTCTGAGGGAGACGTCAGTGGAGTTTCCCGGGATATCAATGAATGGAATAGGTTTTTTGATGCGCGGTAATATTGGTATTTACCTTATGGTTTTGTTTGACACGTAGACACAAATTAAAATTTAATTTTTAGTAAAATAATTAAAATGAACTAGGGTCGTTTTGTGTGATTTTTATTGAGTTGACCTATGGGCTATGAATCAATTGTGGTCCTGACAACTGTCACTGTGACAGATGACAACACGTGAGCAGTTGAATTGTAACATGCTGGTTTATGGAACTAAGAGAGGTTGTGGTCTTCTTTAAGATTGCCGCAACTTTCAAATGCGAGAGGAAGATATTGTCCTGTTTCGATGTCGTTGGATTAGACTGACGTGCCCGTGACTCGCCTAAGGAAGGGGAGTGGCCTGCGCTTGAGCGCCAATTAACATCCCCTTTATAAACTAGGTTATGTTGCTTCTAGATCATCGACGGTGGACCTGCGTGAGGACTTGAAGTTGAGTGGTTCTTTGGAGTAGTAAGTGCACCACAGATGGGGCTATGCACGTTATCACTATCGTTTTTGTAGTGAGTTTCGAATCTGACGGCGTGATTTAACTGTGTAGCCGAAATGTGAAGTGGGAGAATTTATTTTGCCACCTTTTGATACATTGGCACTGAAGAGGACAGTTTTGCCCAAAACATGATCGGGTTAAGTTGATCGACCGCGAGATTAATCCTGGTGTATTTATTACTACACAGAGTTTTGTTAGACAATGGGCCCTAAGTGCAGAGATGTAATTGGGGCTCTGGTGTGGTCAAGAAGAACGTCTTATATATAGGGAAAGGGTGGAGTTGAAGAGTACCCTAGACAGTCTTAAAGACATAATCTGATGGTAATACAGTTTTGTTTCGCTTTTGTTTCCTCCCCATTCCATGAATTCCAGAGTGTGACTACAAGACCACGGTCCCACAAAGGTCCCGGGTTTGGAGAATTTCTAATAAACCTGTGTAAGTTTAAGGACAAATTTGAGTGAAAGTGTCTAATAACCATCAAGGGGTAAAGAGAGGCCACGTGTTTGGGTTTTTTGGAAATGGGTACATATTAATGTATTAAGCACTTAAGGGAGTCCGAGTTTGTGCTCACGTATAGTGTGGTGTTGCCTTAGTGTGAGTTCATGGTGAGGATGATAGAATCATCAATTAGAGGTTGGTCCATTTATGTGTGGAGTAACTATATGCCATTTGGTGTGGTGTTGCAGAGGATGAGGATGTATGGCATTATGGCATTATGTAAAGATTTAGGAATAAGGTAGTAGAACAGTAATTGCATGTTCTACTTTTCTTTACAGGAAATTGTTTTCTCTCGGAAATTTCCCTGAGTATACTATCTTGCAGGACTCTAGCCTGTTGACATAAGGTAATAACTCCAATTAGGGGTGAAGACCAGGTAACTTGGGACCAACACCCTGACGAATGCCAGAGCGACCCTGTTGGGCGTGAAATAATGGCTGAAACATGTTGGTAATTGCAGCAGGGATATAGGGGTCTTTACCTCCTGATTATCCCGTTTATTGATTTTTAATTCTACCAAGGGGTCACTTTAATAAAGAGTGATGGCAGTTTCCCCTTAGGTTGTTTTAATTGTGTGTGTCTGCACTCTTTTGGTCCCTTCTGAAGGGAACATCTTTTCCTTTATATCCCTTTGTTGTGGGTTTATGTTGGTGTATTTTTTCCACCACTTTCTTCTGTACCCTCACCACTTTTCTTCACATAGATATCTAAAATAATTGCGCTCCGTCCATGGTGTTGGTCTGCACCGGGACGTCAGATGCGGCCCTATGATGAAGCATGACACTGCAAAGTGTGTGAGGGCAGTATTAAGACAAATGTTGTCTTTCTTTTTCTTTCTCTTTTGCTTTTTCCTTATCCTCTGTGTCCTTATTCTGTAAGGTTGGAAGTAAAGGACCTTTTATACAGTCGCTCCTGTCGGTTTGAACAAGGAGTTGTAATGGTTTCAGTTCTTCTCTGTTGAGTGAGTTTTCATTGATGACAGGGGAGTCAGAGAAGGCTTTTTTTCCCTAGTCTCTCTTCTTTGTGATATTTTGCTTCTGCATTAGGCCTACATGTCTTTCCTTTGTTCCTTTTGGTTTATTCATTGCTTCTATCCATTGTCAGCTGCAGCTCCCTAAATGCTGAATCCCACGTGATTCACAATGCTAAACCGGGTCCGTTACATTTGTATTTTTGTTATTGTTCTTCTTCTTTCCTATCCTTCCTGAGTGTACTGTACATTACACTAGTACACCAACCATGCAAGCCCTTGTTTTTGTCAAAGTCTCACAAATGTCTACACTGTATTGTTTATTAATATGTTTTTTTAATAACTGAGGTAATACATTTAATAATATTAATAACACTAACCAGTGTGACCACACACTAAGTTATATATTATATTTGTTTATTTGTACTAGTAGTAATTGAACCTCAACAATGAATGCCACGTTTCACTGAGGTTCTTCTTGCTTCTTTGCTTTTAGGTGCACAAAAGAGGAGACGTTATCACTAAGTATTGTACTGCCAGACAGGATTCCTGCTGCGCACGACGTCACGTGACGTGTGACCACAGACATCTCTTCAACTTGTGCCACGCGTGCTGCTGACATCTTCAAGATGGCCCAAAGAAAGGTACCAGGTCCAGTACAAAGAAAGTTGCCAGTGAGAAGAAGGCACTGCCACTTACCAAGACTGGTTTGTCGCCCAAGATCTTTTTGGGAAAACAAAAATTGCGCCTGCAGCGGCGAGGTCTGGGGAGCATGCTGGGAGCAGCACCCCCGCATCTATGGACCACCCCACCAACCTAGGCCCAAGCCCATGTCTGTTGCAGAGGCAGCCAGTCTAATCACAAGTCCAACGCCGACGAGCAGTGATGTTGAAATTGACTTATCGTTATCGCAAAGTAGTACCCAATCAATGCAGGGAACTCAGATAAGTGGGCAACAACAGCCTCAACCACCCCCAATAGTAGTTGTTCCTCCTGAAATAGGGTCAGTTCAGGCGATCAAGCTTCCTGCAGAGGAAGAAGAAGAGCAAGCCACTCTTTCAGAAGATCCATTGTCTTCCAGATCCCCAGCAAGGAAAAGGAGGGTTAGTCCATCAACTTCTTCTGCAAGCCCCCCTTCTGATGATCTAGACGCCACTTGGAAGCCACCTCAGTCTGAGAGTGAGACACGCCACAAGACAAGGCTAGGGAAAAGGAAGGTTCCAGAAAGCCTTAGAGTTATGGAGGTAGATGTAGAAGAGGAGGATGATGATGATGAGCCAGTCATCATGGACATTAGTCCCGTCCCAGTGGAGACCGACATTACCCCTTCTAATCGCTGTGAGGGATGTGGCATGGATACCGCCAACAGATGATACCACCAACACCACCTCCAGCTTCCATATTTCGCCAGCAGCGACCTACATCCACCACAACCACCTCAGTAGAAGTAGGTACTGCTGAGAGTCAAACTTCACGCCCACCTACCAGTTCATCCGGCATTGCAAGTAGCACCAGCAGCGCCAGAAAGTTGACCTCCCTAGTTTGGGACTTCTTTTCAGTTAGCAGGAAGGAGGTGAACATTGCTATATGCTTCATTTGTAGACAAGGCGTTAGTCGGGGTAAGCTTGGTACAAACTATGGTACCGGAGGCCAAACAACCCAGCTGAAACAACACCACTTGATCCAGTGGGAGGCACACCATAGCAGCCAAAAAACTGCACCCATTGTTGTTGGTGGGGATGAAGAAGTAGAAGATCCGATCGCGGTGAAAACAGAAGAGGGAGATATTTTCTCTGGTACACAAAGTAGCCCTGTCCCCAGCAGTGTTGTGGTACCACCCACATCCTCATCAGCAACTTCGCAGTGGCACAAGAGTCAGGCTGAGACACCAAGGGGTCCCAGGCAAGAGAGTACCGCAACGAAAAAACGTGCGTTGAGCCTAACAACATCTGGCATCAAGAAGTCACCTGCATCAGTGGCACCAGAAAAGAAAAAAATCCAGGCTACCATTCTCAGCATGTTTAGGTCGGAGGGGCAGTATGAACGCAACCACCCACCAGCACGTTTGCACAACGCGAAGCTGGCTAAAATGTTAGCGCTGGACCTCCTCCCTTTTTCTTTTGTGGAAGGGGTGGGTTTTCTTGAATTTGTGACAGCTATCTGCCCAAAATGGAAGGTTCCCAGCCGGTCCTATTTCGCCAGAGTTGCTGTTCCAGCACAACATCACGACATGCTGGAATTGCTTGGACAAGCTTTGCAGCAGAGTGCTGTTCACACTATCCACCTGACAACAGACATGTGGACCAGTTGCCAAGCCACTGATTATATGTGCATCACTGCACACTGGATCTCTTTTGTGGGGGTTAGAGAAAAGATATCTGCAGCAGGTGTTGACACTGCTGAGATTTTTAATGCCACTCGGAAACATGCAACTGTAGCCATGTTCGCCATGGAGAAATCTCCTACTGCTGCAAACATTTTGGAAGACTTTGACAGCAAGGTCTTTGAATGGTTGCGACCAAGAGGGCTTACCATTTGTTTTGTTGCCACGGACAATGGCAGTAATATAGTTAAGGCCATGGCCGATGATGGCTATTTCAGGGTCCTGTGTTTGGCCCACTGCATTAACATCATTGTTCAAGACTTTCCGGAAAAAAAGATGAAGACAGCAACTTACTGACCACCTGCAGAAGAATCTGCACACATTTCAGGCATTCTTTTAAAGCCCGGAAGCAGCTGAGGATCATTCAACGTGAGCATAGAATGGCAGTTAACACACTCATCCAGGAGGTACCAACACATTGGAACTCAACTTATTACATGCTTGAACGTCTGAGCATTACAGACCAATCAATGTATTTGTCATGCAAAGAGGGGATGCTACTGTGAAAAGCATGATCATTGAGATGGACCAATGGGGCCTAGTTAAATGCCAGACAGAGATGCTACTTCCTTTCAAGCTCTTCACACGTGAAGTCAGCAAGGAGGACTGTACTATGGGCCAAGCTATCCCATTGTTGCACATGCTACAGGAACAGCTGAAGGGGGTGTCTGCAATGTACGCAGGTGTGGAGGAAAAAAAGAAGCATATGAGTTGGTGGAGAGCTTAACCCTTTGCTTATCTGAAAATACAAGGGTGCAAAGAGGCATTGTGTCATGCAACCATTACATTTGTGCCAAAATTCTCGATCCACGGTACAAACCAGTACTGAACACATTAATTCCTTTTTCAGAAGGGGAGGTTGCCAACTGGATAGCTGTGTAAGCCAGTAGCTTAGAAAAAGAACGGCTGGGAAGTAGAGGCCTGCTACTCCAGGCCACAACAAGTACTGCAGGGCAGCCGGCATCAAGTTCAACTTCAGAGCCTGAGGGCAGTGCGGTTGGCTCACAGCAGCCAAAACTACCAACACCAAGAACAACATCAACAACAACAAGAACAGGAGCATCAGCCCACCAAAATCGGCACAGGAATGGTTTCTACAGCAAGGGCTTGTTAGGTCCAGTGCTGAGGCTAAGGCAAAAGAGGCCATGCAAAGCGGAGCACCCCTGAGCATTGAGCGGATGGTCCAGGCCTATCTGTATGACCCAACAGAGGTCTACATTGATCAAAACCCATTGCTCTATTGGTATGGGAAAAGGCGCCAATGGCCAGTGCTCAGCAGGCTGGCGATAAACTATCTGGCTTGCCCTGTCGCAACTGTCTCATCTGAGCGTGTTTTCAATGCTGCTGGTGCCGTTCTGACAGTGAGAAGGACCAGTCTCTCACACCAAAATGTGGAGAGGTTAACCATGATCAAAATGAATCAGCACTTTATACCACTTGATTACACCATACCTGAAGTAGCACAGCAGGAAGATGATGACGGCGACTTAGGTCATGGAAGTAGTGTGTTAGATGACCTACTTCTGGGTGAACCACCAGTTTGAGGATGAGCTCTGCTTCCTTGACAACAACTAGGCTTTCGACTTGTTACTTTCTTTCTTGCTTTGACGCCCCAAGAAAAGCCCCCCAAAAAGATACAGCTAAGGAATATTATTTACTTTTATTATTTGTGTGTGTCACTGTCTTTCTGGTTCGAATCACAACAAATCCATCACCACCCTCTTACTCTTTTATTGCCGGATTGGAGTTGCAACTGTGTGCAGTCAGTGAAGAAGTAAGTCCACTCCTCCGAGTCCTACTCCAGTCCTGACTCGCCCTAAATCCATTTCCCTCAAGCCAGACATTGGATGGAGAATAGTACAAGATATTTAAAATGTATGCCTGCCTCGTCAAGTCCCTCCAAAGAACCTGACTATAGCTATCCTCCTTTCCAAGCCTAGAGGGACTGCCCCGTAACAACAGGTAAATGATGGCATGCATTGGACGCTGACTCTGAGTGATTTGGTGTTTGTGTTGTTGTAGTGCATGATGCCTACTAGTATTTAACCTACACACAAAAAAGTGACTCAACTCAATGTTTCCCTTCTAGTTGTTCAATAACAAAATTGTACTACTGCAAGCCGATCCATTGCATTTTTGATTCTGGACTCACTTGGTACACTACAGAGTTGGACACCATGATGACCATACCATACTCGCAGTCAGTCAGTAGGATCGGAGATGATTGATGGAATAACTCAGGCATTTCATGAAGTGGCCTAAAAGGTAAACAACAACAATAACACCAGACCTACATGTCTGTGTAGTGGTGGTGGAGGTGAGTGTAGTGGTATGACTGACAGCGGTGCATTGATTTAGTGACTTAGGGGGTCATTACGATGGCGGTGAAACCACCACCGGCAGCCTGCACGTGGTGGTTTCACTGCCATTGTGAGGCACTTCTCCGCCCGCCTAATTACAATGGCGGGCGGTGTGCTGGCGGACGCAAAGTCCGTCCGCCACGGGTCCACCACAGGCAATCGTTACAATTGCCTGGCAGACCCACCCTGCATCAACAATATGGTGGCGGTGCCTAGCAGGCACCGTCCGCCATATTATGATGCTGCCTCGTCACCAGTCGGTGTATGGCGGTGTAACTCCCATTCCCTGGCTGGTGGGGATTGCATTTGGGGGCCCCTAGTGGGCCCCCCTTGAGTTGGGGGAGGTGGGTTTTCATTGGGGGGGCACCACATTTCCCTGCACAAGGTGGCAGGCACTGTGTGGTGCCTGCCACGTAGTGCAGGGAAATCCAAACAGTGCATTTCTGACATTGCGGTGGGTGCTGCAGCCAGCAGCACCAGCCGCAATGTCAGAAGATACACGATGCGACCGCCACGGGGTCAGTCACATCATAATCTCAATGGCGGGACCGCCGCATTACTGGCGGACAGTCCTAAGCCACGGCACGATGGCGGATGGACGGAAGTCCGTCCGCCATCGTAATCGGCCCCTTAATTTGGAAAATGCTATGTTGTTCTGTATGTGTGCTCAGTGCTGTCTGGCTCAAAAAAATCTAAGCTAAGTGGAGGTTGGGTGGGCGCCGTGGGCATGCTCCTGTTGTGTTGTTGTGGTTAATACTGGAAACAGAGTAGACATGATTTGCCATGCCGCCTCTGAAAGTTTTCTTGTTGCACTCCTCCTTAATTTATGCAGTTTAGCTTTACTTGTCTCCTTGATTTTTCAATATCCCTTTTGTTTTTCCATCTACACTTACAGGCCGGCCTTTTACCCTGTGCTATACTGGGAAAAGCAATTCACACTTACCTTACCAATCCGCATCCGCCAGGCAGGCACTGAGGCACCGAAGATTGACGAACGGAGCGTCCATGGAACAAGAGGAATGCTGAGATGCAACTCCTAATTTGACCATAACATAGTTATAGTATAATCATTTCATTTTATTCATTTTTTCTCTTCAATCATTACGACTGTGTGTGTTTTTGTTTATTATGATTGCTTATATTTGACTCCTACAGATTTATTTTAATTTTCTTTGCTAGCTTTAAACGGAAGCCCAGTACAACAGCAGAACATAAAATGTATGTAACTTGGGTCTCTCTGGGGGCAGACAGGCAAGGCAATTGCTTAATAATAATAATTAATAATATACTGCTGCCCTGTACTACTAGTCTAGTACTACTCATCAAGCCATCATCATGCATGCATTTCCTTTTTCTCCCTTAACAGATTTATGATGGTCGTCTGCCAAGATTGTGTTTTGTCCATGTGTAGTGTTTGTCTTTGTCAAACCTTTCCCTCACATACCCCTTCCCAACCATTCATCAAACCCTAACCCTCTTCCCCCGGGCTGTGTGATTTATATTGAGGTGTGACTAAATTAAATTAACACCAATAATTAATCACACTCTTGCTGGGGCGGATGTGGTGAAAGCAACACTAACTCAAGGCAGGGCGAGGATCTTCTTCTGCTTGCCCACCCATGCTCAGTATTCGCAAGTCAATTTTTTTTCCAGAGGAACATAATCCATCATAAATAATTGCCGGCATCAATTCATCATCCTTCCAGCACTACAGATTACACTTGTCCACTTCATAGGTCGAGTCAACTTCAGTTTGTAACTTGTACTAGGCTATCCCCTCCACCATTATATTTTTTTTCACTTTAGCATTGCTGTTATCATCATCATGTTTTCTTGTTTGGCAGTCTTCTTGTGCACTGTACTTCTACTAATCGTTGCCGAGTCTCCCTCAGGCGACTGACTGTCTCAATTTCTTTTTTGCAAATGCTACTGTCAGTGTCTACTACTACTACAACCACCACCATGGCATCTTGGGAAACCAAACTATCATCACCATGCAGCCATCGCTTTGCCTAAGTATAAATAAACATCAATCACAGGTAAGAGAAGAAGTGTGGGGGAAGCATAATTAATAATATGGAAATTTATTCACTAATTCACACACCCACACCCTTCCAAGTCCAGTTGCAGACTGCATAGGCTAGGAGGAGAGACTGACAGTACTAGTAGGACAAGTCACAAGTGAGGGTACTGCATCTATCTGTTGGTGTGTTACACTATCAGCAGATTATTTCAATCAAAAACTGGCTGCGACCCAGCAGCAGCAAAGGAAACCGTGTGAAGTAAAAGAGTAACCCCCCCATAAAACATTTACATCATATGTAAACTTTAAGTATAAATTATTTATTCCCCATACAAAATAAACTAATGGAAAAAACCCACAACACCTGACCCACCCCTCTCCCTAACCCCAACCAATGTCCAAAGATAGAGTCCAATGTCCACTCCATTGTCCATAAATATAAACCCCAACTTTTCCCCAACGCCCAATTCCCACCCACCCAAAAAGAATTTAAAAAGGGGCAAGGCGACAGAGTTCTAGCGGCAGGCTTGCCAGTTACTCTCCAGGACCATTATCCGCTACTCTAGGCGCGCCATCCGGAGGAGCATGCGGCGCTTGAATGCTCTACATTTGCATCCATGGGGGGCAGCAGTGTTCAATTATGTGCGGCGGGCGGCTGCCAGACGGCGGTGCCGTACCACTGGGATGGCCTGGCTGGGGCCCACGGCATTGGAGGAGGCTGCAGCTGCTGCCGCCTCCTCCTCCGCCAGAGCCACCAGCCGCCGATATTCTGTACAGATGGCCTCTAGCTTCCGGTGCCGGGCCATGGCTGCTAACTCCTTCCTGTTTGGTTGTGCTTTTGGTTGGGAAGGTGTAGCTATATCAAGAAAAAAAAAGACAACTGTAACCAATACTCTTAGCAAAACAGTAACACAAAATTAATTCTACACATAGTGGCACAGTTGCACTAGCAAGCACAGTACATAACATTTGTGGTATCCTCCCACTTCCTCGGCCTCTAACAATTGTGGGAGATTCAGGCGGATCACTGACAGAATATCGCCAACAGAAATATCGACCTACAGAAATATTGTGACAAAAATATCGTTGTCAAAAATATCGACCTCCTATCTTCATAATGGTAAGTACAAAAATATCGGAAAAAAAATATCGTTGTTAAAAATATCGAAGTAGAAAATATAGTTTTTTTATATGTATAAAAAATAATGTAAAATAAATTAAATAATAGATTTAACTTAAAGAAAATATTTAGATTTATTTGTATATTTTAACAATTATAAGTAATGTAATGTAAAAATAAATTAAACATACATATTTAAAATGTAATATATATATATTTACTTAAAAAAATTAATAAATAATAATTTTAATTAATTATAAAATGTTAGAAATATATTACAATTTATAAATACATTTATATATATACATACACCTGTAACATAAAAATAAAAAAATAAAAAATTATATTATAAATTAAGGGGCCCATTACGATGGCGGGCGGAAGCACTACCGCCGTGCTGGCGGATGCAAAAACCACCAGTTACCGCCCGCATGCCGCAGCCCACACGCCCGCCAAATTACGATGTGAAAAGGCAGCCAAACACCGCCGGCAAGCCAGCGACGCCGTCCGCCATCAAAGTGCGCCCGCTCACGTAGCGGCGCAGCCCAATGGAGACACACCGCCAGACGAAATCACGTACCGTCCGGCGTACAAATTACGATGCCGCAAACAAACAGCTCCCACGGCTAAGAGACACCGCACGTGAAAGTGAGGCGGAAACCCGAACGCCGAGCACAGACACCGAAGAGGCGACCCCCCGAGCATGAATCCAGCACTGCAGGCCCTCCCCATGCTATACCTGATGCACCACCAAGGAGGCAACGCACCGCGGAGACGCAGGTAGGCACACACACAACAAGGGCACGCAAACAGCGCACACAGTGCAAGTGCGGAAAAGGAGGACATGGCACCCCCCAACACCCCTGCGTGGACAAGACACATCCACCACTGCACCCACAAATGCAACACAGGGCAAATTGCAACATCTCGCAACTATCATGGGTACACCACCTGGGACCAGGAACCAACGACCCCGTCACGGCACCGCAGCACAGCGGCGATGACGCAGCCACACATGCGCACAACTCAGCGCCCAACCATAACGCCATGTCTGCGTCGCACACAAACAACACAGGGACACAACCAAGCACCACACACACCAGCCACACCCAGAACGCACATGACACGTGACAGGCCTGCCACAGTCATGTCCCCAACGCCCAATTCACGGACAACACCCAAAGTCACACAACCGACGCCCACATTTCAGTGAAGTCACGCAACATCAGGACACACCCCTGTGTGACAAACATGGCGAAGCACACAGCGGCGGCAACACCACCCAGCAGAACATGGGCCCCGTCGGGAAGAGGTACGCCAGTACCACACAGAAACACCCATACCACCCTGCACCCATGAACCAGACATACAAAACGGAACACCAAAGAGCCCGGGGCCCGACAACAGGTGGACCCAAGAATGACACCCACACACAAGGCCCAACGCATAGCAGAAACACAGCCTGCCGCCCACACACGGGAGAGCAGACAGCACTGAATGACCTTCCATTCCAACTCCGAAACCACAACCCGACGAAACAAGCCGGAGAATCCAGCCATTGTCCCAAAAAAAGAGCAACACAGGCATGCAGAGGAAACCGACCACAGGGCAGATAGCGCATATCACCTAAGAACATACCGAACGGGGATGAAAATTTTTTAAAACTCCCCCATGCCGTTCCCATGCAAGTTATCTGGAAGGAGTCACACACCACTGACCTTGAACATTCAGAGAAGCACGTGGGATGAGGGCCCGTGTCCTCCGCACAAGCTAACAGAACAGAAGTCCTGCCCCCCTACGACCATCACAGACCTCACAGCAACCTCGGAGCTTGCACACTGCAGACTGCACACACAGCCGGAGCACGCCACCACATCGCCCCGCAGCAAAATGGCACCTACAACACACCTACCCAACTACGCCAGACAGGTCAAGCTGTACAAACACAACCTGATACAGATGTTGGGATGCGAACCCCTATCCCTGCTGAACGTAATCGCATTGTTCAGCTGCGTCATACCCGTCTTCTACTGTCGGAGGTGTCCCTTCCACCATCCTGTGGAGTTGTGCCTCTCCAACCCGGCATGTCCAAGGGCGGACCTGCTACCACTATTCCACCCTCTGGACGCACACGACAGGGTCTGTTCAGCCTATGGGGGCATGACGTATGTGGCGATCATCGGGCCCAGACTGCAATGGGACCACTGTGCCTCCACACGACGGATCATGGATCACAGCTACATCGAATGTCACCCAGCATGCCCCATCATGCTCCTACAAGGGACAACTTACGAACAACACCGTGACAGCCACCATCCGCTACATTGGCTGTCAAACATGTATACCACCAATGAAATGGAAGCCCTGCAGGAAGCCATCGCATACCTGTCAACCTGTCAATTCGTAGGACCCCGACGCAATCCCCCAAGTGAGCCATGATGTCCGACACTGTACCCATGCTTAGCTTCCGCACGGACTGGCCAGTAACCACTACAACAGCCATACCAAACGACCTGCAACTGATACCACACCATCAACGACACTGCCATGACATCGGATGTGTCCGGGACATGCACACTGTTCCCCATCACATCCAGGAACTCTGCATGTATCGGGGGAGGCAGTGGCATGGGATATGTGTATCGCACCCACATGGACAGAACTGCACGTACAACTATGCCATGACATGGATCCTGCGCCCATGGACATATGCACCGCACAGTGGACAGGAATCGCCCGGCTGGAGTATGTGAGAGCTGCACCCCTTCTCCCCTCCCCGGAAATCCCGTAACAGGACCTTTGCATGGACGACAAGTGCATACAACAACAACACGACCCCAGTGACTGTGACATGTCCAGTAGCCACCATATGGCAACAACAAGTGGGACGCCGTTGCATGCACGTAAGCCCATGCCCTGATGTCAACTCACACGCACGCGTGCATGAGTAACAACAGCAGCACACCTGTCACATGGAACTGAGATGGACTGTGCCCATGATGCCAAGCGGTCTGGTAGGCTAAATGTATACCGTCTGTGTCAAAGTCCGCAGCACCGCAGCTATTTGCAAATGAACATTAGCACAGCAACGGCCAAGCAGATGTAACTCTGAAGCCCACATCCCACATGCAACAGCTAATCACATGTACCCCTACACCCTTAGCTATGTGTAATCATGCTCAGTATATCCTCCACATGCATTCCGCTGCCAGTAGTGTCCACTATACTGCATCACAGAGGACATAAGTCACAATACATGGTTTGAAGAAAGAAACTGTCTCTGCTGATTCCTTTCACAAGTACGAATGGGAGATGATGAGAGTGTGTGATGTACACGGCAGTCGTGACATGACTATGTAGTCCACTGTCATTGGATGTCAACGCAAATGAGTAGCACAACTGTGGAAGACACACATGTGTCGTGTGAAGCGGGAGTGACGCTTCGCTCAGGTGCGTGGGTGTGACGGGTAGATGCGCACATGCAAAGTTGAAACACGCTGTGTCGGGAGGGGTCCGGAACTGCACATTAACGCTTCCCTGGGCAATGTTAAAGGCCACCTGTCGGGGGGGATGTGAACACGTGTGTGCACAGCAGCCGGGCACACGAACAATGCGGTATCAGGCGTACACGTCAGCCCACCCTCTGTGGACAAGCTGGATCCTGTTGTGCGCCCGCCAGGCCCTTGACAAGGCACACACAGCCCCTGTCGACCAGGTGTATCCCCAACATTGTCAACCTGCACAGGCAATCCAGGGCACGGGATGGCAGTGGAGCATGGTGGGGGAGAGGATTCGGCGCGCTCCTCCGGGTCACATCACGCAGGCAAAACATCCTCAATGTGTAGCATGGCACAAGTCATATGGAAGTATTGGGGGGACGCACACGTCACGAGCAGGAGTGACGTCACGGAAGGTGGCTCGCACCATCCCACCCATTGCCTACATCTCCACACACGTCACATGCCGTTGCAACAGAGAAGCCAGTGCGTGCGCAAGCACCTCCGAGCCCGCCCCAGTGAGGCAAAAGAGTGAATGTGTGGGTCCATCAGCCCCAGATGGACGCGGCATGGGCTGCTAGGGCAGCTACAGCCTCTGTGTGTCGCAGGTGGTGTATCCGGACTGCGGAGACTGTTATGCATTGACTATGTTGCCCGGCTCTCGAGTCGGGGAACCACGCAGGTGGACGGCGTCCCGCCACACATCATACCGTGAGACAGACCACTCGTTCAACTGGACCCACACATACACTCCTTGGCCTCTCCGGGGCGAGCTTGGGGCTGCATCTGCATACGCTAGCCCCACAGGTGCAAATGCATATTGGGTGGAGCGAGGGGAGGCCATGAGGACAGGGACAAAGACGACTGTATTACTGTCAGTGAGTTCAAGGAATGACCCTGATGTGGACAGGAAAAGACGTGCCCCGTGTGTATTGCAACTAGTCGCTAATCCGATCACCCTCCCATGTCCTGCATGTAAGCCCGCACCTAGCCCCGCCCACCCGCCACATTGAAATTAGCACCAGCACAACATCATTCACATTCGAAGCACTGACTGGGGGTGACAACCATTGGACACACTTGTTGAGGCCACCCACGCGTACATGTGGGCCCTCCATGATCCATGTCACCTGCGGCAAAGTGATGACATGCGCAATGACGGAAGTGAGGAGAGCTGTCCGCCCCACGCACAGATGGTGCATCAGCTCCACAGACCCAGCAGCGAGTGCAGCAGGGGTCACATGTGCAGGGGCAGCTGTGCCTGGTGTGAAGGCACATTCATATTGACAGCACATCGACCAATGTGTAGTCTGCCCACATCTACAGTCCATTATCATGCGGACATAGAAAATGAACATAGGGCAACACATCTGTGTGGGTGCACCCACTGTGACCAACACTGCGCAATCATCGACGTACTCGCCCTGTGCATGGCCCACCACGCAACGGAGGTCACATTCAGTGCCACCATCCCACACACACATCCCTATCATGAGACATGGTGTGTCCAATAGTCAGTACTGAGTTAGCGCCCATCTGGAGGGTCCTGAACAGGAGACACATGCAACCCACTAGGCAGTCGGTGCTGTCACCTACTGGCATTGTGCAGTCAATGTGCAGGCCAGGCCTGCTGGGACTGAGAGGGGCAGCATGGCCCAGCCTGACATTCACACGAGCAACAAGTGCACTGAGACCTGCATTGGCAATTGCAGACGTTGGCCTGCTCCCAGCTGGCCCGGGACGCCTACCTCCATAGTGGAACACGCAGGGTGCAACCGCGAGGGTCATCGGAGTTGGCCGTAATGGCCTGGTCCATGTTGGTGACAGTCCGCTGATGCCATGTGCACCACACAGTATGATGTGCGCACTGCATCTGCAGGTGTGGCCATGATGTGCGTGTGCGTGCAGGTGCACAATGGACGGGGCCACAACATGCCGTGTGCATAGGCAGGGACGGCCAGTGGCCGGCCCCCACATGTCTGTTAGCATGTCATCATCTGCACATTGGCATGGGTGCATGGTATACGCATATGCACACGCATGCCATCTCTCACTATGTACATCTGCCACTTGGCACGTGCAAGGTTACGTGTCACATGTGATGTGTATTTGCAAGCACACAGCCGTGTTGGCATGGGGCTGTCAATGTGTACACCTGTCAATGCTTCTGGAGGTGTGATCCGTACAGTGCTGCACATAGGGTGCAGTGGTGACACCAATGACTGTCTCATATCCCCTCGTGCCACAGGTCCCACTTGTCTTGGCCGCTCAGCCTGTGCCCACATCGTCGTTGGTGTGTGCCATACTCATCCAGCCTCGGAAGCAGTGTGATGCACAGCAGCCAGTCATGTTGCCGTGGTGTTGCCGCTTGCAGAATATGCAGTCAGTCCCCATCAGCACGCCTCACAGGTCATTGAGGCCTGGATCCCCATGTGCATGCACATAGCAATGGTTTGTGTCACTGCCCATTGCTATTGGTGGGAGACCTGTGTAAGTGTATTGTGGCTGTGCTGTCCCTGCATGACAGCTGTTCTGTGACTCATGTTCTTGCTCTGTCATATCAGTTATGTGTATGTGAAAATGCCATGTGGCGTGTTGCTTTGACATGTGTCCACTTCCATCTTTCCTAGGCGGAGACCAAACATTTACCGCCCTTACCAATTGTTGGCGGACATGGAGGATTCTGAGGTCATCCGGAAATTTCGTCTGGACCGACCAACCCTGCATCGACTATGTGCCATGTTGGAACCCCACCTCCGTCCTCGCAGGGTGTATCCGACAGCATTCACCCCCACGGCTAAGGTGATGGCTGCACTGCATTTTTTCGCCACTGGGTCATTCCAGCACACAGTGGGCAGTGGAGGTGGGATGTCCCAGCCCATGTTCAGCATGGTGCTGAGGGATGTACTGGCAGCCATGATGCTGTACAGGAACAGGTACATCAGATTCCCCAGGGCACGTGAGTTGGCGGCAGTGAAGGGTGCATTCTATGCCCTTGGACGGATCCCACACGTCGTTGGTGCCATAGACTGCACCCATGTTGGCCTTGTCCCACCACAGGCCACTGAGCAGCTCTTCCGCAACCGGAAGCACACGCACTCCCTGAATGTGCAAGTGGTGTGCCTTGCGGACATGGTCATTTCCCACGTGTGTGCAAAGTTCCCAGGCTCGGCCCATGACGCGCACATCATGCGCAACAGCATATTACCACGACTGATGACCAATCTGCAACAGGACCGTGGCTGGATTGTCGGTGAGTATGTGGAGTTGTGTAGCGTGCTGGCTTAAGGATGCTGTCTACTGTCCTGTTTGAATTGCAACGGTTCTCTGTGTCCCTCACGCCCAGGTGACTCGGCTTACCCGAATGGGCCCTGGCTGCTCAGTCCATTACGAAATCCTCGGATCCCAGCAGATGACCGCTACAATGAGGCACATGGGAGGACCAGACGTGTGGTCGAGCGTACCTTTGGCCTCCTCAAGTCCAGGTTCAGATGCCTGGACCGCACCGGGGGTGCGCTGGCGTACTCCCCACAGAAGGTGTGCCAGATAGTGGTGACTTGCTGCATGCTGCACAATCTGGCTATTCGGAGGCAGATCCCCCTAATTGTGGATGATGGAGATCAACCAGGGCCCCAGCCTGCAGACCAGGACAGCTCGAGTGAGGAAGGCAGCGGAGAGGAGGAAGCTGTGAATGTCCGTCAGCAGCTCATCGCCCGCTACTTCACTTGACGGTGAGTGTCCATGTACGACGGATGATGTGGCTGTAGTTGTGCAGGTGTCTGTGTGCTGTGTCACGGAGGCCTTATGTTCACTGTGTGCTGTGTGTCAATGGTCCATGTCCAGGTTTGTATGCCACTGACGGTGGCTGTGGCATTGTGCCCTATTGCTCTGTGCGATGTGTGTACATTGCTTGTAGTTGTTGACATGTACTGTGTGATGGGTGTGTGACACACTCATTGAATGTGCTCCTGTTCTGTCTTCCCCCCTAGGTCCCTACAGCCCCTCCTGTCCCATCGCCATGCCACACATCCGATGCTTCTCTGCTCAAGGTGGCGGTTGATCATCGTTCAATAAACACAGTGCACAGACAGCAGTTTGTGTAAAAGGTGCATTTATTTTCAACTGTGACATGTCATTGTGTGCAAGGTGATGACATGAGTGTTGCGTGCAGTGACAATGAGCTGTCGGCCATGGCTGCGTGATGCTCAGGGTGTACCCACTAGTTCTATGTCCCTAGTCCAACAGACACATGCCATTCTGATGGTTGTGTGGGGTGGGATCGTAGTCCAAGTCAATGCAGTGGGTGGTCAAGGATGGCTGGCTGCCTCACTTGCGTCTGGAGCGTGCGAAGTCCTCCCGGGACATCTGTTTCCACTTCGGACGGCCCCTTCCACGTTTGGGAGGGGGTGTGTGGTGGCGACCTGCTGGTGGTGGGTGAGGTGTGCTCACTGGCTGTGGACGCAGGGGAAGTGGACACTGCTGCCCGACCCTGCGCCCTAGCAGGTGGTGGCGGAGGTGGTGTTGCTGGCCTTGCCTGTGACCCCACCGCCACCACCAGCTGGCCCATGAGGTCCACGAGTTGGTCCATACGGGACACGAATTGGCCCATATGGGCGTCCATGGACCTCAACACCCCCAGGACCTCCCGCGTGTCGGAAGCAGACCTGGCCCATTGTCCTTGGGCCTCTTCATAGGCCCCAAGTACTCTGGCCATTTGAGGCAGGGCATGGCTCCCAGGGGAGGCTGGCGTTGGCCTGACCCTGCTCCTCCTACCAGTACTGCTGCCACCGACCTTCCCACTAGCCACATTGCTCACCACGGTCCTCGCTGTGGCTCCCAGGGTGGACCCAGTCGGCCGGACCACCACTTGCGCTGGGGCTGGGGCCAGTGATGACGTGGTGGTGGTCGCGGCGGTGGTGGTTGTTGCGGCGATGGTGGTGGTTGCGGCAGTGGGAGTGGCTGCAACGACCGTGGGAGTGGCCGACACAACAGTGGCAGCAGGGGGCTGTGAGTGGTCATCAGCCCTGGATGATGGGTTGGTGGGTAGGAGGGTGCCTGGGGTGCGGTTGGGCCCTGCCACACCAGATGGGCCTGCTGGGTGGTCCGTGTCCGAAGAGGAGGACAGATCCTCCACATCCGTGAGTCCTTGTTGAGGGCTTGCAGGCTGGCTGTGCTGGCTGCTGTCTCCATCTCCAGCATCCAGCAGTTCGTCACCTGTGGGGGGAATGAGATATGGTATTGTGTTGCACCTGACAAAGTATGTGTAGGTTGTCTGACATCCACAGTTCGTGCACAGTCGTGCACAGGTTTCCCGGAGCCATGTGTGTGGCTGTGCTATTTGTTGTTGTGTGGGCATGCCAATGGGACTGTGTGCTGTGGACATGTGGCATGGGACGGATTGGCAATGCCGATGGGTGTGTTGCTGTGCTCCTACTTTTTGTGGCTCTGGTGTATGCGGACTCCAGACCCATCGTGGAGGTTGGTTTGTACTATGCTCTTGGGGTTCAAATGCAACGCTTAGAAACGGAGATGGCATGATGGGGGTCAGCCCCCTGAAACGCATTTGAGATGAACTATGCTTTGGGGGTTCATATGGAGCGCTTAGAAACGCAGATGGCATAATGGGGGTCAGCCCCTGAAACGCATTTGAGATGAACTATGCTTTGGGGGTTCATATGGAGCGCTTAGAAACGCAGATGGCATAATGGGGGTCAGCCCCCTGAAACGCATTTGAGATGAACTATGCTTTGGGGGTACATACTGTGAGCCATGGGTGCAGAACGTGACATGTGTAGTGGCAACATGACAGTGCATGGTCTGAGGTGTGTGTATGTCTGACATACCCTGCATATTTGCTGTCTGTTGTGATTTCTGGCCATGTAATTGGACGCATTGTTATGAGTGAGTGATGGTTGTGTGCCACACGACGTATTGCAGATGGTCCAATTCCTTGGTGTGCGTGCTGCCCTGTGCCATGTGCATCAATGCAGTGCTCGGGGGTGTGGCCCATGTTATGTGTGTTGTTGCTCACAGTGTGACGTGCGCTTCATTCACTTCTGGCACATGATTTGTCATGGGCATGTTTCTTTGCGTGACTACTGTATGTGGACCAGCTGTTCGGATGACATACCTTTCATGTGACTGGGGCTGACGGATGAGATGGATGGTATGTTGTATGTGCATTGTGTGTCTGTGTGTTTGATGGGTCCAGTGGTGTTCGTGTGCATTTATGTTGTTCCACGCTGTTGCGTCTAGTGTGGTATGTCTTACATGGGTGTAGTTGTGGGATGTGTGGTTGACAGGCAGTAGGGGCTACATGGACAGGACTTCGATGGTGTTGCAGTTGTGTGTGATGCGTTGCACTGTGCCTGCCGTGTGGTTCTGTAATCAGTGTGACTTGTGCATGCAGACGTGGCTCCTTGGGTGTTGCTGTGTCTGTGATGGGTCATGTGGGGTGTGACTCTGTGGTTCATGTCCGTGTGCACATTGTTCACATGGTTGTGACAGGGAGCAGTGCTGCGTGTTCCTCTGCTATTTGACATGTCCCATGTGTTAGTCGTAATTCAGTCCTCATGCCTCCAGTCACCCCGCACTGTCCAGTTTCCCACCTGCAGGTTTTTTTTGAGCGTGCACTGGACTGGATGCAACATGGTTATGGGCGGGGGGTGCTCCATGTTGCAGGTCTGTGGGGGTGGGGGCGGTGTTATGGGTCGTGGTGATGGCTGGACGCCCACTGACACCGTTTGTCCTGGGGCGGGATGTCTGCCTGTCGGCTGCCGGTGTGCACTGCAGTGGCTGCTACGTGGGTGTGGGGTGTGGGCTGTGCTCCTCCTTGCTGTGCTGTGGGACTATGGGCCTGGTGTGTGTTGTACTTCAGCTGTCCCCCCTCCCACCCACTGCACTTTGTGTTGCTGCAACTTACCTGTTACTTGTCGGTTAGTGCAGCTACGGCTGCCACATGGGTGTGGGGGGTGCTCCTCCTTGCTGTGCTGTAGGACTAGGGGCCTGGTGGGTGTTGTACTTCAGCTGTCCCCCTCCCACCCACTGCCTTTGTGTTGCGGCTACTTACCTGTTACTTGTCGGTTGGTGCAGCTACGGCTGCCACATGGGTGTGGGGGTGCTCGTTGTGGCGCTTCTGGAGTACTAGGGGACCTGTTGGTAGTTACGTGGCTGGCTGTGTGTACACATGCCCCCATGGTTTTGTTAGTTGATATGTTTGGGCTGTGTGTGTGGTGGTGCCTGTTGCATGTGTGAGTGATGTGTTGTGTATTGTGTACTGGACATGGGGGTGTTTGTCCCTCGGAGCTATGGCATGGTGGTAGTGCATGTGAGTACATAGCGGTGTGCTGGCATACATTTGTTTGTACTTACCAGCCTCCACTCCCCCTGGTAATCCGGTGAGGATCTCCGGATGGATGATGACTCGCACCTTCTCCTCCCACGCTTTGAAGGTCTTGTAATGCGCGGGATTCCCTCCGCCAGTCGTGGCAGCCAGCTCTCGATTTTTGCTCTCCTTCTTCTTGACCAGGCTTTTGATGTCGTTCCACCGTTTGTTTATCTCTCCTCTGTTTCTGGGTACGGTCCCGACTGCATTGACCTGGTCTACAATTCTGTTCCACATTCTGTTTCTGGTGGCTAGTGGTGTGTGCTGGACCTGGTTGCCATAGATTTGTGTGTGCACCTTGACGATCTCGTCGACCATGACCGTCAGCTCAGTGGAAGTGAACTTGGGCATTCTGTGTGATGCCATGGTGTTTGTGGTGCTGGTGCGGTGTGTGATGTGTGATGTGCAGGGGTTTGTGGTGCCGGTGTTTGGTGGTGGTGGTGGTGGTGGGTGTGATATGTGCGTATCTGTGGTGTGCTGCTGTCCTTGCTGTGTCACTGTGTCCTCTCCTCTCCTCTCTGCTTTGCAATGTTGCAAGGGGTTGTGGTCTGTGGAGGGGCTGCTTTTGTACTTACCTGTTTGGGTGTGTCCTGATGGTCTGTTGTTTTCAGGTGTGTTGTGGCTGGTGTTCTGGGCTTTGTAGTTTATTTGTTTGTCCAGGGGTGGTGTGTATTCGGGATGTGTACTTTGTCTGTGTATTTGTGCGTGGGTTGCTGTGTGGACTTGTTTGCCATGTTGTGTGTGTTTGTTTGAGTCCGCGGCTGTTTCTGTGCAGGGACGTGGCCGCCATGGCTTCTGCTGTGTCCATTTTCTTCGGTGTTGTTTACGCTGGCGGGCGGTGTATTTGTTGTTTTTCCGCGCTCATGTCGGTGCGATCGTAATTTCACGTGCGGTGTCTCGACCGTGAGGGCGGGCGGTTTTCTGTTGTCGTGCGTCTTTCCGTCCGTGGCGGGCGGTTTGACTCTGACTCGGGCAAGGGCGGGCGGTGTTTGTGTATTTTTTCCGCCGCTGGCGGTTTTCGGTTCGGGACATCATGATTGCTGGGTCGGTATTCAGACGGTGTAGGCGGGCGGATTTTTGCCGCTTTCATGGGTGGCGGATTCTTTTATGCCCGGTATCGTAATGGGCCTTTAAGATATTAAAATACGTAATATTTTTTAAACCTACATTTTACACTACATTGACTCCAACAGTAGGGAAAGTGTTGGATAGCGGAGGAGAAAAAATTACTATTCCTACTCCAGCGAGTGCAACAGTAGGGAAAGTGTTGGATAGCAGAGTGGGATAATTTACTATTCCCACTCCAATAACTGCAACAGTATGGAAAGTGTTGGATAGCGGAGGGGAATAATTTACTATTCCCACTCCAGCGAGTGCAACAGTAGGGAAAGTGTTGGATAGCATAGGGATAAAAATTACTATTCCCACTCCAGCAAGTGCAACAGTAGGGAAAGTGTCGGATAGCGGAGGGGAATAATTTACTATTCCCACTCCAGCGAGTGCAACAGTAGGGAAAGTGTTGGATAGCAGAGGGGATAAAATTACTATTCCCACTCCAAAGAGTGCAACAATAGGTAAAGTGTCGGATAGCGTAGGGGTAAAAATGACTATTCCCACTCCAGCGAGTGCAACAATAGGGAAAATGTTTGATAGCGTAGGGGTAAAAATTAATATTCCCACTCCAGCGAGTGCAACAGTAGGGAAAGTGTTGGATAGCGTAGGGGTAAAAATTACTATTCCCACTCCAGCAAGTGCAACAGTAGGGAAAGTGTTGGATAGCGGAGGGGATAACATTACTATTCCCAATCCAAAGAGTGCAACAGTAGGGAAAGTGTTGGATAGCGTAGGGGTAAACTTTACTATTCCCACCCCAGCGAGTGCAACAGTAGGGAAAATGTTGGATAGTGTAGGGGTAAAAATTACTATTCCCACTCCAGCGAGTGTAACAGTAGGGAAAGTGTTGGATAGCGTAGGGGTAAAAATGACTATTCCCACTCCAGTGAGTGCAACAGTAGGGAAAGTGTTGGATAGCGTAGGGGTAAAAATTACTATTCCCACTCCAGCGAGTGCAACAGTAGGGAAAGTGTTGGATAGCGCAGGGGTAAAAATTACTATTCCCACTCCAGCGAGTACAACAGTAGGGAAAGTGTTGGATAGTGTAGGGGTATAAATTACTATTCCCACTCCTACGAATGCAGCAGTAGGGAAAGTGTTGGATAGCAAAGGGGTAAAAATTACTATTCACACTTAAGAAAAATCAAATTTAAAAACAAACAAAATATCAACTACTATACAACATATAATAAAACACCCAAAAACAAAACATATCTATTATACATTTTTACAAAACATAGAAACATAATAATGTAGAAAAAATATCAAATTTACATAAAAAGATTATTTTTTTAATTTTAACAAGGAATTATCAAACAAATAAATATTTTGTAATAGAAATTATTTGTAATCTAAAAAAATAATAATTACATAAATGTAATATTTTTTTCCTACCCTATAACACCACACAATTTACAACACACATCTAAATTAAATAAAAAAGTGTACCTCCATAATTAACACCATTAATTATCAATTTAAAAATTATTAATAATTAAAAAACATATTTAAAAAGTTCAAAATTATTGTTGTAACCAAACATTACAGCTATACAACATAAATCCCCAAACAAAAAGAAATAAACAATTACCAAAAATATTTAACAATTAATAAATAAATATTAATGATCAAGTAATGATTAATTAATGTAAACTAAATTACTTTCCAACATCTACCCCAATAAACACCATAACACACACCTAAAAATATTTACACAATTTCCATGACTAATTTTACATTAATAAATTTATATCAATGAACAACAAATAAGTAATTAATTAAAAAAAATACTTCCCACCATTTACCACTATAAACACCACAACTCACACATCACAATTATTACACAAATGACAAAATTAAAATGTAATTAATTAATTAGCATCAATTAACAAAGAATTAATTAATTAAAAATAAATTACTTCCCAGCATATTACCCTATAAATGCCACCAACAATTCCGTAAAAAATTATACAATTAACATAATTAATTAACAATTAATTAATTAATTAATAACACTTAACAATCAAAATATAAATAATTATTAATAAATTAATTCACACAATTAACACTATAAAATTATAATTAATAAATATTATATAAAAAAGTATTACAAAAAATGTATTACATTTATTACAAATTAAATTACTTCCCACCCCACTCCCCTATCAACTTACAACCCACTCCTAAAAAAATGAATAAATAATTAATAATATATTATTTCCCCCAATTAACAATATAAAATATTAAATAAATACGTTTTAATTATGAAAAAATAATAATGTAAGTATAATTAAATTACTTCCCACCCTATTCCCCTATAAACCCCCAACCCGCTCCTAAAAAAATGACACAATTAACATATTTACCAATTAATTAATCAATAAAAATTAACAGCCAATTATTAATTAATTAATAATACATTAATTACCATAATTAACACTATAAAATCAAAATTAAATAAATACTAATAAATAAAAATTATTATTCAATTTATTATAATTAAATTACTTTCCACCCTATTCCCCTATAAACCCACAACCTGCTACAGAACTAAAACGCAACATTTAATTAAAAGAAAATTAATATTCAATTTATTATAATTAAATTACTTCTCACCCTATTCCCCTATAAACCCATAGCCCGCTACGGAACTAAAACGCAAAATTTAATTAAAATAAAATGTATAACTTCTAAAAATGTAACACATACATTAAAAAAAAATGCAATACTTAGACAAAAAAATATAGCACATACATTTAAAATACATACTAAAATACATAACACTAACTAAAAAAACTATATATTTAACAACTATATTTTTGCTAACGATAATAATATATTTCTTACCTTAAACTCGATATTCTTGACCACGATATTCTGGCAGTCGATTTTTCTGTATCACGATATTTTGCACTCGATATTAGTGGAAGTCGACATTTCCTACTCGATATTCTGACTGTTTACCGTTTCAGGCATTACTACTACTAGGCACTGTGTAGTAGACAAGTCTTTTTCTTCTCTCTCTCTTGTTTAGCTAAATTAATCTTGTTGTAGGCATGCCAGCTCAGTCAGCTTGCGCTCTAGACAGACATACTCGTGTCGCAGACTCACGTTATTTTTATTTACTACTGTCTGCAGGTGGGGCAGCTGTAGTCTACAACTACACAATTATCTTATTTTTCTATTATGGCCATACTCTGTTGCATCAATGGCAACTGCTCAATTTCACTTTCACCCTGACTACTACAACAAGGCAGATGATATCTGTTCCAAATGATCATTGATTATATATGGGACGACGTGAATTGTGTAACCATGCAGCCGATAGGCCACCTATGGCAGGCTGACACAGTTGAAAATGACATAGGTAGGGAGTGGGCCTCGGAGTCGGAGGGAGGCACTTGATAATGGGTGGGTATGGGTACATACATACACAATATATATGCTGTGCTTGCAAACTACTGTGAGTCAAGGGAGTATTCTGAAATACAACCTTAAATACAAAACCTTGAAAAATAACAGTCCTTGTTTCTCTTCCCAGCGGTTTTTCCATTTATCATTGCATTGCTCTTCTAGCATTATATTTTTTTAATTCTAATCTTATTCTATTCTCCTTGGCTTTGCTACTCTGGCACGGTTTATGTTTCTGTTTCATTGTCTTCATCCAGTGACAGTCTCCACCTATGCTATGATGATTGTACCACCCAGGCATCCATCCATTCAAAGTAAACATGGCTATCATTCTTCTTAATCTCTCAACAAACCTTTCACCAACAACATACATTTGTAATTTTTTTTTAAACCACCACGCATGCGTCCTTCCTTGCTTGCCTTTGAGTTTGACCCATGAAACCCCATACAGTTTCACCCACCCAGGCAGGCATCCTTTCTTTCACCTTCCACCCATCATTCAACCACCCATGCATCCGATTCCTATCAGCCACCTATGCATCCCACACATCCTTCTCTGCCAGTCATATATTACATGTCGCCCGTCCTTCCTCCTTCCATCCTTCTTTCCCTTTTCGCTCAACCCATCCATCAAGGTTGTCTGACTCTTAGGGGCCGTTTCCGATTCAGGCCGGAAATCTCTCTGACCGAGCCGGACCCGGAGAGATTTCCGACCGAATCGGACTCTGGCAGTCCGACCGAACGAGTACGATGCGCACGCATGCAATCGGACTCGAGTCGGTCGGACTCCCATTGAGTCAATGGGAGCCGGACGTACAACGCGTACGCGGGCTCCCATTGACCCAATGGGTGCGAGGCGAACAAGGGTGCCCCCTACAGCGGGTACGCCTCAAAGCGACTCGCGGCGTACATGCACAGGTAGGGGGGACCCTTGGGTCCCCCCTGTGTGCGACTCGTGCGGCTATGCGTACAGGGGGGTCCGACACGGACCCCCAAAGTGCGGCTCCGACTGCTCTTTCGAGCTGGACGGCGCGAGTCGGTCGGACTGCTCGCGGCGCGCATCGTACTTGCCCGGCCGGGGAACGTCTCCATCGTGCGGTGCAAGTCGTGTCCGTGCGAGTAGGTCGCGGCGCTTCGGACCCGCGAACAAGTTGGTCGGCGATTTCGCATGCGCTCGCATCGTACTCGCTCGGCCGGACGCACGTACGAATCGGTCGGGAAAGAGGGCTCCGAATCGGGTCCGGTTACGCCGAATCCGATTCAGTGCCCTACCGGCCGAGATCGGAATCGGCCCCATAGTCTTCTTCATAAAACTTTCCCAACTGAATTGAAGTCAGATAGAAGAGGCCATAGTTACTCAACTCCCCCCGCTAATGCTATTGCTAATGCTAAGTAAAGGGTGTCTTCTTCAACCGTTGTTCACAACAACTTAGGGGCCGATTCCGAGCCTGGTCGGAAACCGTTCCGTCCGACACGTTCCCAGAGCGATTTCCGACCGATTCGTGCCCCTTGGCTCCGAGCGAGCGAGTACGATGCGATCGAGCGCTGACGGACTCGTGTCGCTCGGAGCCCCATTGAAGTCAATGGGAGTCTGTTGTACGACGCGTACATAGACTCCCTTTGAGAAAATAGCACGTCTCGGAAAAGTGCACCCCCTTTCGCGGGGACGCCTCGCTCATGCCCGCACCATACATGCATGTGTAGGGGGGACCCTTGGGTCACCCCCTGTGTTCAACTCGCAAGGCTATAGGCAAAGTCCGCTTCCCGGAGTGTTTTCGTCCCGGAGACTCCGACTCGATCCGGCTGTCCGAATCGTGCATCGTACTGGCTCAGGTCGGAAATCGACTCCATTGCGTGGTACGATTCGTCTGCCAACGAGTCGTACAGAGCGGTTCGGACCCGGAAACGATTCGGTCGGCAATTTCGCGTACTTCCCATCGTGCTTGCTCGCTCGTACAGCTGTACGAGTCGGTCGGGAAGCGTACGATTCGGACGGAATTCGGCTCTATGGATCGGACTTGGTCGGATTCGCAGGCCTACCGAGCGAGATCGGAATCGGCCCCTTAGTCTCTCTCAACAATAAAGTGTACACCCTTGCAGCGAGTGTGTAACTATTGTTAATAAGTAAGGAATATAAGTATAACTTACCACCGCCCGCCACTGCTGCTGGCTCACCCACCCCTGCAGCAGCTGCTGCATCTGCTCCCTCCTGGCTGGCATCGCCTGCCCCGCTGCTGGCCCTGGTGGTCGGTACGCCTAGAATAAACATTACACATTTTTTAGATGCCATATACGCCTCCCCCTATTTATTTTTTTCCACTAGCAAGATTGAAAATACAAAACACACATACACCACATACATCACTAGTACAAATCAGGTAATAGAGTAGAGTAGACAGTAGTATGTCCTATCCTATCAAAAATAGTAAAATATCTGGTTGGGCATTTTGTTGGTGGCAATTGTCGAAAAGCCTCTCAAGATTAAGAAGAGGACAGCCCAAAGGACTGGACTCAGTGGCTAGAGCTATTGGTAAATCTGAGTTTTAAAACTTTAAAAAAATAAAAAGTGGCGAACTGGGCAAGCCACAGACAGACTAATAGTAGTACAGAGTCGGAGGCAGTTAGATTGATGTAAAAAAATAGACACTAGAAAAAATATAACTAAGTAGGTAGGTAATGCAGGGATAACAAGAATTAAGGGCATCATTATGATGGCGGGCGGACCGTACCGGTAAACGGGACCGACCGCCAGAGGTGCGGCAGTCCTGCTGGGCCCATTAGAATGCGACCGCCACCCTGGCGGTCGCATTCCGCATATTCAACATTGTGGCGGGCGGTGCTGTAAGCAGCACCCGCCACAATGTTGAAAATGCATGTTGTGCATTGGCATGCACAACGTGACAGGCACCGCGCGGTGCCTGCCACCTTGTCCATGCCAATGTAGGGGGTTACCATGGGTACCCCCCAAGTGCAGCCCCCATCCCCCCGCCCCTCCCGGGGGCTCGCAACGGGCCCCCAAAGTGAAATCCGCATGCCTTTCCATGGCGGAGTCTCCGCCATGGAAAGGCATTGAAAATGCAACATGCTAATATGGATGGCGGTGCCTGCAAGGCACCGCCACCATATATGGGCCTTTCCGCCCGGTAGGCAATCGGGACGATTGCCTACCGGCGGAGAGCGACGGACGATCTTTCCGTCCGCCGCGGTACCCCCGCCATGCTAATGTGGCGGGGGTAGTAAGGCCGTCCGGCGGGGTGTTTTGGCGGGCGGATCGCCATGCTAATAGGCCCCTTAGAAACAGATAGATCGAAGAAGATTTGGTAAACACTAGAATTAGGAAACGGAAATAATAGTTCGGAAAAAATAAGGTGCAGTAAAAGTTAGAGAAATATAATTATTAATATTAACAACAGGAGGACTTATTGGGGCCAGACGCAGAGCCCTCGGTAGAGGAGCGATCCTGACCCTGGGAGGCATCTCCAGCTCCCGCCTCAGACCCCATTGTCTTCTTGCCCCTGGATGCTGATCATGTAAGATACAATAAAGAGACAAAAATTGATTGGTGTGAAACAGATAAAATATTTTAAAAAATGGTCTAAAAACATTTTTGGACAGGAAACAACAATTGCAATAAAATTGACCTATCTAATCTGATCGACTAGTAGTATCACGGACCATCTAGTTATTATTAATCCAGTGTTCTATTCCGATTCCAGAATCCTAAACCTAAGTACCACCTAGCCCGCCTATTCCAAAGACATTGGAAATGAATTGCCCAAAAATATATTTGCTTCTTCGAAGTTTCTATCTCATTCGAAATCATCAATGATTCAACCCCCTTTGGCGGGCCAATTGTTCACTAAGGGGCTGCTTACGATGGCGGTTGGAAAAGCATTCCGACTGCCGTGGTAGCAGAAATTAACCGTCCGCATGTACCGCGGGAAAACCGGCGGTCAAATTAGGATGAACCACCAGAGTAATCCGACCGCGGCTGGCGGATTCCACGAAAGTCTGCCGGGAGCGTGCGGAGCAGGTGAAAATCCGTCTGCGGCGGTCGGATTTGATGCGGAAAGACCCAAAACCGCCACACGGCCAGCGGATTGACCGCACGTGAAATTAGGATACGATTGCAGTGACAGTGGAACGATCAGTTGTTTCCGACCGCCGCGATCGCAACCATTGATGAATGGGAGAGCCGGCGGGAGGGCTGTTGTATTCCGACCGCCTCGGTGGCTCTGGAAGAGTAATGGCGGTGGAAAACAACCACACAACACGGCCACCAAGTATGGCCAGTAATCTGGCTCAGCCTCAAAAAACACCTAACGTACCCCAATGACACATTCCCATGGCAAGTAAAAAATACAAATCCCTGGTCAACCCACACAATACACCTGACATGAATACTCCATTTTGACCCACCCACATATCTGAGTATAAAACCAGCCTCTTCCCTGACCAGAATCCTTTGCACTACTACAATACTGAAGGGCCCAACCCCACAGCACAAAGGAGAGGCAAATCTGCACACATCACACCATCACAACCACTCACACACAACACGCATCACCACCACCACCTTCACACCTGCACCTTTAACCCATTTGCACATCACACACCATGTCACAGAAGAAAATGCCCAAATTCACTGACAATGAGTTGTCAGTGATGGTAGATGAGGTAATCGGAGTAGAACCACATTTGTTTGGAAACCTGGTCCAACAGACACAATTAGCCACCAAAAATCAAATGTGGGCAAGGATAGTCAACAAGGTCAATGCAGTAGGGACCATCCCACGCACCCAGAAGGAGATCAGGAAGAGGTGGAATGACCTCAAGACGAAGGTGAAAGAGCGTAACAACAAGAACCGGAAGCTGGCTCTCCCATTCCACTACGAACATTCACCGTATGGGAGGAGAAGGTGCTTGCCATACTGCATCCAGAGAGTCTCACAGGAATATCCGGGGAGTGGAGGCTGGTAAGTACCAACAAATGGCTATCATTACACTGCTATGTACTGTCTTGCACAACTACAAAGCAACACCTCCTAGGCCCAAATGCACTCATGTGCACCACACTCTCCCCAACACATGTCTCACAGATCTAACATTTACTACCTCTGATTCACCCCAAAGGTAGGTAGCAATATTTCCATGGGGGCATGTGTACAAGCAGCCAGCACTACAACTCCCACCAGGCACCCTAGTCCCAAAGCTGAGCAGGATGGAGCACTCCCCCCACCCACAACCATGTGTCAGCCATTGCGTTGCTCTCTTCAAACTCACAGGTAGGTAGCCATCTTAACAGGGAGGTGGTGTTTGTGGGTGGGAAGCCAGCACTACAACTCCCACCAGGCCCCCTTGTCCCACAGCTCAGCAGGATGAAGCACTCCCCCCCAGCCAGAAGCATGTGGCAGACATTGCATTGCTCACATTCACCTAACAGGTAGGTAGCCATCTTAACAGGGAGGGGTGTTTGTTGTTGGGAAGGCAGCACTACAACTCCCACCAGGCACCCTTGTCCCACAGCTCAGCAGGATGGAACACTCCCCACACCCACAAGTCAGCCATTGCATTGCTCTCCCCAAACTTACAGGTAGGTAGCCTTCTCATGATCTCTTGCCCCACCCCTGAACAGGATGGAGCCCTCCCCCCACCCACAACAATGTGGCAGCCATTGCACTGCTCACCTTCACCTAACAGGTAGGTAGCCATCTTAACAGGGAGGGGTGTTTGTGGGTGGGAAGCCAGTACTCCAACTCCCACCAGGGACCCTTGTCCCACAGCTCAGCAGGTTGGAACACTCCCCACAACCATGTGTCAGCCATTGCATTGCTCTCTTCAAACTTACAGGTAGGTAGCCATCTTAACAGGGAGGTGGTGTGTGTAGGTGGGAAGCCAGCACTACAACTCCCACCAGGCACCCTTGTCCCACAGCTCAGCAGGAGGGAGCACTCCCCCCAGCCAGAAGCATGTGGCAGACATTGCATTGCTCACCTTCACCTAACAGGTAGGTAGCCATCTTAACAGGGAGGGGTGTTTGTTGTTGGGAATGCAGCACTACAACTCCCACCAGGCCCCCTTGTCCCACAGCTCAGCAGGATGGAACACTCCCCACACCCATGTGTCAGCCATTGCATTGCTCTCCCCAAACTCACATGTAGGTAGCCTTCTCATGCTCTCTTGTCCTACCCCTGAGCAGGATGGAGCACTACCCCACCCACAACCATGTGGCAGCCATTGCATTGCTCACCTTCACCTAACAGGTAGGTAGCCATCTTAACAGGGAGGGGTGTTTGTGGGTGGGAAGCCAGCACTACAACTCCTACCAGGCACCCTTGTCCCACAGCTCAGCAGGATGGAACACTCCCCACACCCACAACCATGTGTCAGCCATTGCATTGCTCTCCCCAAACGTACATGTAGGTAGCCTTCTCATGAGCTCTTGTCCTACCCCTGAGCAGGATGGAGCACTCCCCCACCCACAACCATGTGGCAGCCATTGCATTGCTCACCTTCACCTAACAGGTAGGTAGCCATCTTAACAGGGAGGGGTGTTTGTGGGTGGGAAGCCAGCACTACAACTCCCACCAGGCACCCTTGTCCCACAGCTCAGCAGGATGGAACACTCCCCACACCCACAACCATGTGTCAGCCATTGCATTGCTCACCTTCACCTAACAGGTAGTTAGCCATCTTAACAGGGAGGGGTGTTTGTGGGTGGGAAGCCAGCACTACAATTCCCACCAGGCACCCTTGTCCCACAGCTCAGCAGGATGGAACACTCCCCACACCCACAGCCATGTGTCAGCCATTGCATTGCTCTCCCCAAACTAACAGGTAGGTAGCCTTCTCATACTCTCTTGTCCCACCCCTGAGCAGGATGGAACACTCCCCCCACCCACAACCATGTGGCAGCCATTGCATTGCTCACCTTCACCTAACAGGTAGGTAGCCACCTTAACAGGGAGGGGTGTTTGTGGGTGGGAAGCCAGCACTACAACTCCCACCAGGCACCCTTTTCCCACAGCTCAGCAGGATGGAACACTCCCCACACCCACAACCATGTGGCAGACATTGCATTGCTCTCTTCAAACTCACAGGTAGGTAGCCATCTTATGCTCTCTTGTCCCACCCCTGAGCAGGATGGAACACTCCCCCATCCAAGAGCCATGTGTAGCCTATTCCCTTCCCCTGCTCCACTTCACAGGGAGGCAGCCATCCTAACAGGGAGGGGTGTCAGTGGGTGGGAAGCCTGCACTACAACTCCCACCAGGCACCCTTGTCCCACAGCTCACCACGATGGAACACTCCCCCCACACCCACAACCATGTGTCAGCCATTGCATTGCTCTCTTCAAACTTACAGGTAGGTAGCCATCTTAACAGGGAGGTGGTGTGTGTGGGTGGGAAGCCAGCACTACAACTCCCACCTTGCACCCTTGTCCCACAGCTCAGCAGGATGGCACACACCCCCACCCAGAACCATGTGGCAGCAATTCCCCTCAACTGTGTCACAGAACAGGTAGGTAGACAGTGCATGCACCCTGCCATTCCTCCCAAAAAGCATGGAGCCATATGACCACACCAGCCCTCACATGTCACCCAACTTGGCATAGATCCAATAGCCACTTCCAGTGTGCAGACAGCTAAGCGTATGTAACTGTCACAGAAATTAAAGTTTGAACCACCAAGTTACATGTTGAAGAAATTCAGGGCACAATCATGCACAGCACTGAATGCTATGTGTAAGTGCCATGGTGGCAGAACATGAAGGCCCATATGAACACAAAACACGCATGGTCAGTTGGTAAAAGAAAGTAAAGTACATAATATGACAAGGGTATGCATAAGATTACAATGGCCAGTTCTTGCTCAGATCTAACGTCTTCCATGCAGAGCAAACCAAAAAGAAGCATTACATAAAGTTGATGTGCTGCAAGTCTTTAGATGACGACATGTCCTTGTAATCACACACAATCTGTACGTGGAACATGGTATCTATTTACATGTCACACCATGGACAAGTAATGTAGGTACCTCCACATCATGTCATGATGCGCAGTACCTTGCAGCCATACAAAGTGATATCAATGTAAACTGTGTGGTGTATCACATGTAACATCCAAACGTCTAACACCAAGCTTGTGGGGTGCACTTCAATGACCATTTCACCTCTGTTCAACAGGAGATCAACATTTGACTGCTGCAGAAGACAACACCGACCTGCAGAGCCAGTCTCCCTCCCCGGAACATGGACTCTTAATGCAGACTCCATACGTTTCTCAGATTAGGAGCCTGAACCTGGCCCATTCGGACTGCCAGGGTGCACCACGTCCCAGGCCCCCACTGTCCCCACCACCACCACCTCAGCAACAACAACTGCGCTGACCCCTGCTGCAATGACATGTGCGGCCTAAACCACCACCACCACCAGTGCTGCCTGCAACACTCTCCCTGCCTCCGTGGTTACCAACACCATCACACAATCAGAGGAGGGCAGGGCGAGTCTGCGGGTGCGTCGAGTGGCAACGCCACAGGTCCGGGACAGCAGGGCAGATGGGAGGGCAACTGGTGGACAAATTCGAGAGGACACTGGAACCGAAGCCCTGGCCAACATCGCCAGAGTCCTTCGGGCATACAAACAAAGCCAGGGACAGATGGGCCAGGTTGTGGAAGAAGTGTGTGAGCTCCGCCTGCTGCTGAGGTCCATGGACATGTGTATGGGCCAAATCGTGGACCTCTTGGGCCAGCTCGTGGGTGTTCTGAGAGACAGTCATGCGGCCTAAAGGACAGCTCAACCCCCCTCCAGTGGCCAGCAGGATGATACTCCCACCACCTCAGCTGCAGCCACAGAGAGGGGTGAGCTGCAACAGGATGACTCCTCAGACACCACTGAGCCCGCAGCAGTGGCCCCCCCCTGCAAAACGCAAAAGGGGCCATCCAAGAAACACCACGGGAGGAACACGTGGCAAAGCACCATCCGAACGCCAGTCGCACAGCCAGCCATGATGGCACCTCTGTTCTCCTTCACATTGACTTTGTTGACTATCCTTACCTACACTGCCATGTCGATGGCGGGTGTCTGTTGGACTGGGTCACTACATCAATGTGGTGACTACTCTATTGTCTCATTTACCATCACTGACAACTCATTAATTCACTTAGCACCTGTTTTGGAAAACATCACTTGTCTGTCACAAATACTCATTGTAAATAAACACTCTTTACACACCTATGTCTTTGTGTCAGCTCCATGTTTATCACAGTATGTACAATGTTGACTCTGATTCCAAAGTACCAGAAGCTCTGATTGTGACGAGGCATTGAGAGGCTGAAGGGACCTAGAAAGACAAAAGAGAACAACATTTACTTGTCAGGTGATGGCATCACAGCCAGTACACAACACTAGTTATCAAGGTACACAAACCAGCACACATTACAATGAGAAACAATATCAACATAGACATCATGTGGCTGGTCATGACTACCCTGTGCCACAAACATCAGCCATCAGCACAGAGCCAACAACAGGCAGCAGTCAAAAAGCTCCTTTAGGCCTTTTCGCTACCATCAAAGACAGCAGACAATGGCACTGTTGTACAATGCCACTCATACTCAAGGGAAGTAGTGGTTGATGAACTGTTGACGCAGGTCGACACCTTCCTCCTGTCCACTATCCTTGTCACTGGACATGTGTGGGTTTGCAGGGGGGGGGCATCTGCTGCTCATCATTGTCCAGGCATTAATGATAATGGGGTAACCCAGTAACCCTCAGAACCTGGGTAAGTACACTAGAGAAAAAGTGGTTCTGTCGGGTAGCTCAACTGATTTGCACAAGGTATTAGATACATTAAAGGAAATATGTCCTAGTCATATATCCAAGTAACACACCAAGAAGAACAACTTGCTTATGTAAAAAAATTAATTTCTTTACTTTGTATTCATATATATGCAAATCAGTGAAATGGCTGTCTGTGACATAAAACACATACGGCGAGGAAACAAATGACTACGGTGTACAATTAGTGACTGGTAGTGATATGTGACATAGTGCTGTACAAAAGTGACATAAATGACATATACATAACACAGGGAGATATTTATCTTGTGCAAATCAGTTGAGCTACCTGACAGAACCACTTTTTCTCTAGCATCATTGTCCAGGAGCAGGGGGATCTCTTTGCGCAAGGCCAGGTTGTGGAGCGTGCAGCATGCAACTACGATCTGACACACCTTTTGGGGAGAGTAGAGTAGTGCACCTCCGCTCTTGTCCAGACACCGGAATCTAGACTTAAGAAGACCAAAAGTACGCTCCACCACACGACGTGTCCTCCCATGGGCATCATTGTAGCGGACTTCACCCGGGGTCCTGGGATTCCGCAGTGGGCTCAGCAACCAAGGCCGGTTGGGCTATGCAGGTGTGAGATACACAGACCAATTTTGTAATATAACTGTAGCTGAGGAAAGTATGTCACACATACAGCACACTACTTGACTCTGCGTACTCACCCACAATCCACGCACGCTCCGGATGCAGATTTGCCATCAGCTGTGGTACGCTGCTGTTACGCAGTATGTAGGAGTCATGTGCTGATCCTGGAAATCTGGCACAGACATGGGAGATGATCATATCCGCTTGGCATTCCACTTGCACATTAATGGAATGGAAATGCTTCTTGTTCCTGTATATGTGCTCACGTGCCTGTGGTGGAACCAGGCCAACACGTGTGCAGTCAATGGCGCCAACAACATTAGGGATGAGGGCAAGGTCATAAAAATCACCCTTCACAGCTGCCAATTCATGTCTCCTGGGAAAATGGATGTAGCGGTGCTTGTATGTCATCATTGTGGACAGGACATCACGTAGCACCATGCTGAACATTGGTTGAGACATCCCACCTGCGCTGGACTCCGTGTACTGGAACAAACCAGTTGCAAAGAAATGCAGGGCCGCCATCACCTTACATGTTGGTGTCAAAGCAGTCGGATAGGTTCTGTGAGGCCTCAGATGGGGCTCCAACTGACCACATAGCTCCTGAAGGGTAGGTTGATCCAAACGGAATTTACGTATGATGTCCTCATCCTCCATGTCCGCCAGCAATGTGAATGGACGATGCACATTTGGTCGCCTCCTACATAAGATAAAAGGGGACACATGTCAATTCAATTCCCCTATGAGATGTGTCCAACATCTTACGTCTTGACTGACGCAGCGGCAACAATGACTGGCCTGAAACAACAGCTTACAGCTAGGGGTGGGCGGAATTTGCGTACTCGCGCTACGCAAAGCTCCGCGAAATGGTAAAAAATCTCCGCGAGCTCGCAAAAGTTCCGCGAACACGCGGAATTGCTTGTGCCGCCCGTTCGCGATGCATTTTTCCTGTTCGCGAACGCTGTTTGCGTGCTCGGGGAGAAATATTTCGCGAGCATGCATTTTGAAAGTGCGAACAAGCAAAAAACTTAGCGAAGCCGCGGATCGCGGAATTTTTGGCAATTTCGCGTTCTCCGCGGAACGTGAAATTACCCAAATTCCGCAAATTCCGCAAGCGGAACGGAATTTACTGCCCAGGCCTACTTACAGCACAAGTCACATGCAGAGACACCTTGATCTAAAGTAGTTGTACACGTGTTCAGTATGTACATAGTGAGTACCCCCCAAACAGATTCAGACTATGTGAATGTAAAATGGTATATTCCGACATCTTGTGTCACCAGCCCTGAGAGTAGTTGACACAGCACATGTCTGAAACAGCAACACTGCTGGCTTCTATGTAGCTGCTGTACCTGCCACACCTTCTTGTGTGAGTCAGACAGGGCACACATTAACAACACAATGAGCACAGTGTGTGCATGAAGATCAAGTATCAACATGAGTTCAGCAATCTACACAGTGAAATAGGCACATTATGTAGTCAGTCCATCATTACTGTGGGTTGCTCAGCCATCTCACACATTGACATGTTTACATATTTGAGAGTCCATCACACAACATGTTGGAAACGGGGTAGCGTGGTGCAGAGCAGGCAGGCCAAACTCCGGAGGAATTGTGTAAAGCATCCGCGCAGCACACACAGGCGACACACCAGGCACACTACAAACGGAGACCACACCAGTTGGAGTAAGAAAAATAGCATCTGTATTGGGCAACAGCCTAGCAGATGGTAAACCACAGCGGTAACACGGCGCCAACCGGCACCCGGTATACATAAAACAGTGGGGACTATGTACAGGGCAGCGCCAATCGGGCTGCTGCCAGCATCAACAAACGCATGGGATGAATCAGGTTCAATTCAGGTAGGTACATTCAATTTGGTGAAAGTCATAATGCAGGTAAATCATACAGCAGTTGTGCTTAGGCCCCTATTCAATTTAGTAAAGGCCTGACAAGCCTGGCATAACCCCTCGCTGCAGATTAGCCTGCGCGCCACTTCACACAGGGGAGCCCGACTCCCGGGCCCCTGGCTAGACAATGTCCCTCAACGTTGCAGCTGCCCACTGTTATCCGGGGCAGCTGTAAAGACAGTGCAACACAGGGGGGAAGGCGGGCACCGACAATGTGCCCCGACACCACCCCCGACCAAGTCAAGGGCAGGGTAAATATGCCCAATCGTTGCAGCGACTCGCTACTGCGGTGCCGCTGGGTGTCCACAAGGGTCACTGGCACTTCCGGTGCCTCGGGGCCCCTAAGCCTAAAGCGCCTCCTACGTCGCAGCTGCCCACTGTCAGACGGGGCAGCTGTACGGATTCGCCCGACACCGGGGGCGGGCACCGGCAATGTGCCCCGTAGCCCCCTCCCTGCTGCTGCTGGTTCCTTCAAGGCAGCTGCCCACTGGCAGGCGGGGCAGCTGTGCAGGACGTCCACACGGGCCCTCCTGGAGGCCCTCCTGGCACCCGCAATTCTCTACGAGCCCCCCTCCGGGACTCGGGGTGTAAAGTTATGCCCCAACACGTTGCAGCTGCCCACTGTTATACGGGGCAGCTGTGAAGTCAGCGCGGGCACACCGGTGCCCTCTGAGCAACAAGGGGGGAGGTGGGCACCGACAATGTGCCCCGACGTCACCCCCAACCACCAGCAGACTTGGCCCCACTCACCGGCTCTCCTGCAGGCGTCGCGCTCCACCTCCCTTCCGGCACCGCAGGTATAGCGCTCCCCGGGCGCTAGATTCAGGGCAGTGGTAGAGCAGTCAACAATACTAGGTCAGATCAACGGGCAGTGGGTACTCATCGGAACAGGACCGCAGCTCCTGGAAGCAGTCATCCCCCATAACGTGGTACTCCTCCTGTCATGGCAGTCTACACTCCAGTAAGGGGCTCTCACTGGCCCTGGGGACGGTGGAGGGGTGCAGATGGGCACAGGGGCCAGCACACAGGCCCAATGTGGCGGTCTCCCCTGGCAGAAGGTCCCTTCCCCTTCAGTCCAGGCTCTGCACTGCCTCAGTCTCCTCACATGGCAGCTTAGAAGGTTCTCTCCGGAACCGGTTCTAACTGGTTCAGGGGGAGGAGTAGAGCACCCTCGGTGCGACGCTTCCCTCCAAAAGCAGGGGGCGCTGGGGGACAAACCACTAGGCTGCCACCCCACCTCAGTCAGGCGTCACATGGGCAGGCAGGCATGGCGTCCATTTTAACAGTGACATTTTTCCACAGTGCTAACAGTGTGTACCATATTACACAGCATTTGTTATGTTCTGTTCAGACACACCATATTTTATTGTTACACAAGCGAAAAAATTCAGGGCAAAAGGGCCAAGTCCAACACAACCCCCTCCCAGCCAAAAGCCAGGGTAGACCGATCAATGCCTTGATGGGCTTCCCTGCTTAGGGCGAGAGAACTTGGACACGGGCCCACAACTGCAGGAACACCCGCAGGTTCTTCTCCACTCTGGAACCCGATGGTTCCCTCTCTCAACTCCTCTTGACCCAACTAGGCCACCCCACTGGTGCTCCCTAGTTGGCGGCAGCCAGGACCGGGCCCTAGGCCATCCAGATGTCTCTGGCCCTGGCTGTCTCACAGAGTGGGGGGCAGTAGCCCCAGGCCCGTAGTACCCGTTGACCACTCTCCCTCTTCTCCGTGCAGTCCCAAACTGCCAATGGTCTTCCCACCTAGGGACCACACTCTCACACTGTCCACCAGGTAGGGGCGAGGCTCTCCTCCCCCTCCCTCTCCTTCTGGGGTTCCGCCCTCTCCTCCTCTGCGGGGCACCCTCAGAACACCACTCTCTCACTCTTCCAGGGCCGTGACCCTGCATCCGATCCACCAACCCAGGGTCTAAACCCTTAGGTTGCCCCGGTGCCAGAGCGAGTCCTCCCTCCCTCTGCACCCCCTCCCAGAGTTCCGCACCCTCCCACCTGGAGAAGCACCCCTGGGAGTCAGTTCCGGAGGGACACTGGTTACAGACGTCCCTCCTGCCAGGTCAGGCAATCCCTGCCCCTGGCCTCCCAACCCAGGATCTAAGCCCTGTGGCTGAGCCGGGGCCAGAGGCGAGTCCTTCCTCCCCCTGCACCCCCTTCCAGAGTTCCGCACCCTCCCACCTGGAGAAGTACCCCTGGAAGTCAATTCCGGAGGGACACTGGTTACAGACGTCCCTCCCGCCAGGTCAGGCAATACCTGAACCGGGCCTCCCAACCCAGGATCGAAGCCCTGTGGTTGAGCCGGTGCCAGAGGCGAGTCCTTCCTCCCTCGGCACCCCCTTCCAGAGTTCCGCACCCTCCCACCTGGAGAAGTACCCCTGGAAGTGAAACCGGTAGGGACCTTGCTTACAAGTGCCCCTCCCTCCAGGTCAGGCAGCCCCTGAACCTGGCACCCCAGCCCAGGATCTAAACCCTGTGGCTGGGCAGACCCCAGAACCCCTGGAGCTCGGATTACCGACGCCCCGGGTTCTCCTGACACTAGGGGATCCCCTTCCCTGGACGGCCCATCGGGACAGCCTAGGCTCCCAACCTGGGGTTCCCTTATGGAACTCTCCAGGCCCTGAGACTGTGGTTGGGGCACCTCGGGACACCTCCCCGTCTCACTCCTTCCTATGGATAGGATGTGAGGCCCTACAACCCTCTCACCTTCCTGGGACCTAGCTGGGCGATTCTCCACCTCTCCCACCTCGCTGGGTTGGAAGATCCCTGCACCACTCCCTTCAGGACCACTCCCCACTGCCCTCTGACTCTCTGGCACTCACCCAAAGGTCTGCCTCCCGTGCAAGCTCCCTGGGGTCGGAGAGCCCACACTGCAACAGGTGGTGGCGCAACCCGGGAAAACAACTCTTGAGCACATGCTCCCTGATAATCAGGCGGAACAGCTCTTCCCCATCTGTCACCGCGCCACCCACCATCCACTCCTCCAGTGCAGTCCAACACACGTCCACATACTCCCCCCAAGACTGACGGGACAGTTTCTTCCCGCCCCTAAACTCCAACCTGCCCCCCTCCTTCTGGGGATCAGGCACCATCTCCCGGGCTCTGGGAGTGGGACTTCCTGCACTGGCTTCACTCTCGCTGCCACCACTGGATCCCACCCTCACTGGTGAATCCAGACCACAGACACCACTCTCAGGGGACGACCTACCCACCTGAGCTAGTCTCTCCCTGGCGAAGTCCCTCTCCGCCTTAGCCATCCTCTCCTGTGCTAGGACCCTTTCAGTCTCTAGCCTTTTTTCCTCAACCCTCAGCTGCGCTAGCTCCACTCTGAGCCTTTCCAGCGCCAGCTGATACTCCCTTTCTTCCCTCCTATCTACCCACTCTTCTGGGGACAGGGAAAGGGGTGGGGCGGTGCCCCCGGGGCTGGACCCAGCACGGGACTCCCTGTCTATGGTGTCCTCCTTCGCTACCGGTGTCTCTGCCCTCACATCCTCTTCCTCCTCAAAGTCACCACCCTCCAGGGTTATGGACTGGGACCTCTCACTCTCAGAGTCCTCCTCACGGTCTCTACCAAATCCATCCCTTAAATATGCAGAGGGGTAATCGGAAAGGTCCCCGTGGGGCTCTAAGGGTTCCCCCCTCTTCAGGGCCTCATAGAGGAACAACTTCCTGCGGGTGTTGCCTACTGTGGGTATCCCTCTCTCCCTGCAGAAGTCCATCACCTCCTGCTCAGTGTACTCCCCCAGGCAATCCTCGTCATAGGTTAACCCCATCCTGGTGAGACACCCTCGGGATACACCACCCACAGTGCAACAGGGAGACACAATCCCCAAAACAACACTTTTAGGAGGCAAGTACAATCAGGTAAACAGTCCCCACATCTGTGATTACTCTCAGGTGCACCCTTTGTAGAGCAACCAGTTGCCGCTGTGGTACTGCGCAAACACAAGTCCTATCCCACCGCTGAGCACCAATGTTGGAAACGGGGTAGCGTGGTGCAGAGCGGGCAGGCCAAACTCCGGAGGAATTGTGTAAAGCATCCGCGCAGCACACACAGGCGACACACCAGGCACACTACAAACGGAGACCACACCAGTTGGAGTAAGAAAAATAGCATCTGTATTGGGCAACAGCCTAGCAGATGGTAAACCACAGCAGTAACACGGCGCCAACCGGCACCCGGTATACATAAAACAGTGGGGACTATGTACAGGGCAGCGCCAATCGGGCTGCTGCCAGCATCAACAAACGCATGGGATGAATCAGGTTCAATTCAGGTAGGTACATTCAATTTGGTGAAAGTCATAATGCAGGTAAATCATACAGCAGTTGTGCTTAGGCCCCTATTCAATTTAGTAAAGGCCTGACAAGCCTGGCATAACCCCTCGCTGCAGATTAGCCTGCGCGCCACTTCACACAGGGGAGCCCGACTCCCGGGCCCCTGGCTAGACAATGTCCCTCAACGTTGCAGCTGCCCACTGTTATCCGGGGCAGCTGTAAAGACAGTGCAACACAGGGGGGAAGGCGGGCACCGACAATGTGCCCCGACACCACCCCCCCGACCAAGTCAAGGGCAGGGTAAATATGCCCAATCGTTGCAGCGACTCGCTACTGCGGTGCCGCTGGGTGTCCACAAGGGTCACTGGCACTTCCGGTGCCTCGGGGGCCCCCTAAGCCTAAAGCGCCTCCTACGTCGCAGCTGCCCACTGTCAGACGGGGCAGCTGTACGGATTCGCCCGACACCGGGGGCGGGCACCGGCAATGTGCCCCATAGCCCCCTCCCTGCTGCTGCTGGTTCCTTCAAGGCAGCTGCCCACTGGCAGGCGGGGCAGCTGTGCAGGACGTCCACACGGGCCCTCCTGGAGGCCCTCCTGGCACCCGCAATTCTCTACGAGCCCCCCCCTCCGGGACTCGGGGTGTAAAGTTATGCCCCAACACGTTGCAGCTGCCCACTGTTATACGGGGCAGCTGTGAAGTCAGCGCGGGCACACCGGTGCCCTCTGAGCAACAAGGGGGGAGGTGGGCACCAACAATGTGCCCCGACGTCACCCCCAACCACCAGCAGACTTGGCCCCACTCACCGGCTCTCCTGCAGGCGTCGCGCTGCTTCAGGTGGCACTCACTCTTCACCCGGGGCCCTTCCTGGGAACCGGGACTTGGTCCTGGAGCCGGCGAGGCTCCACACTACTCCGGCGGCGCCTGCGAGGCTCCCGGCGGCCTCCCTCGGTAGGCGGCTGATGCTCCACTCAGCCGCTGGCCTCTCTTCACACGCGGGGCTCTCCTCTCCTCTCCTCATGAGAGCCCCGCCAACACCGGCGCTTCTCCCGTTTTCCAGAGCGAAGTCTCCGGCGGCGTTGGCCAGTGCGGGGTGGGCTCCCGCCTGGATTCCTCTTCCGGCGCCTCTCCTCACGCGGGGCTCTCCTCCGCTCAGGGAGCCCCCACCTGCTTCCCGCAGACCTCGGCCGAGGTCTGTCTTCTTCCGGGTCGCCGCAGGCAGAGCGGCGGCCCTTTTCAGCTCCCGTAGTGCGGGGTGGGCTCCCGTTCGGGTTCTCACCAGGCAGGAAGGCACGGGGTAGGCTCCCGCTGCACTTCCACATCAGCCGCTCTCCTTGTCCTGGCCACACGTACGTCTCCTTGTCAGCGCTTCCCCTCACGGCCGCGGCGGTGATCCTGGGCACGTTAGAAGCGCGGGGTGGGCTCCCGCCTTCCAACAAGGACAAGTTTCGGGGTAGGCACCCGCTGCCTCGAAGCAGGCAATTACGGGGTGGGCACCCGTTTCTTCAGCCACACACCTCTTTTCCTCACAGAGGGGTAGGCTCCCTCCTAGTATAAGCACACCCGCGGGGTGGGCCCCCGCCACTTGGAGGAATCGGCTCTCCTGCAGCACACGAGCAGCGCTCCACTTAGCGCTACACAGTCCCCCACAGCGCTTTGCAGACGGTGTCTTCAGGGGGGTTACAGCGCTCTCCAGACTCCAGGGCACAGCGCTAGGGTGCAGGCTTCAGCCCTCCTCTTCCTGCAGGCAGGCACAGGCAGTGCTCCCACCTCCAGGGTCCTCCCTTCCGGCACCGCAGGTATAGCGCTCCCCGGGCGCTAGATTCAGGGCAGTGGTAGAGCAGTCAACAATACTAGGTCAGATCAACGGGCAGTGGGTACTCATCGGAACAGGACCGCAGCTCCTGGAAGCAGTCATCCCCCATAACGTGGTACTCCTCCTGTCATGGCAGTCTACACTCCAGTAAGGGGCTCTCACTGGCCCTGGGGACGGTGGAGGGGTGCAGATGGGCACAGGGGCCAGCACACAGGCCCAATGTGGCGGTCTCCCTGGCAGAAGGTCCCTTCCCCTTCAGTCCAGGCTCTGCACTGCCTCAGTCTCCTCACATGGCAGCTTAGAAGGTTCTCTCCAGAACCGGTTCTAACTGGTTCAGGGGAGGAGTAGAGCACCCTCGGTGCGACGCTTCCCTCCAAAAGCAGGGGCGCTGGGGGACAAACCACTAGGCTGCCACCCCACCTCAGTCAGGCGTCACATGGGCAGGCAGGCATGGCGTCCATTTTAACAGTGACATTTTTCCACAGTGCTTTTCTAAAATGGCGGCGCTAACAGTGTGTACCATATTACACAGCATTTGTTATGTTCTGTTCAGACACACCATATTTTATTGTTACACAAGCGAAAAAATTCAGGGCAAAAGGGCCAAGTCCAACACAACAGATCTGTGTACATGCACAACAACATCATAAGTGACATGTGAGGGAGTACATGCCAATGCATGTAATCCTGTGCACTGACATGGCATGTGTAGTCATCAGTGAGTTAAATGTCACACTAGCATTGAATATAACTATCTGGTGGCATGATTCATAGTAAGTGTCTACTGTTCAATGATGAGAACTGACCATTGCCATTGCTACAGCAAGATGTGTCCATAGGTGCCGTAAGCATGCACCGCCACCGCAATCACGGTCATTGGCACCAATTTAAAAATGCCAATTCGTGGTCGCGACCGCCTGGCCCCCGCGGTGTGACACCACCAATGCCCATGCCCCTTCAGCCAATGGGAACCGCGATCGCGGTAGTGAAATACACTTTTGAAACCCACGGTAGGCGTGCTCCGCTACCGCGGGCCCGGTCATTGGGTACAATTGAAAGATGCACGATTGCGGTAGCGACCGCCTGGGCCCCGCGGTGTGACACCGCCAATGCCCCTTTCAGCCAATGGGAACCGCGATCGTGGTAGTGAAATACACTTTTGAAACCTGCGGTAGGCGTGCTCCGCTACCGCGGGCCCGGTTATTGGGTACAATTGAAAGATGCACGATTGCGGCAGCGACCGCCTGGGCCCCGCGGTGTGACACTGCCAATGCCCTTTCAGCCAATGGGAACCGCGATCGCGGTAGTGAAATACACTTTTGAAACCCGTGGTAGGCGTGCACCGCCACCGCGGTCCCAGTCATTGGTTACATTTGAAAAAAGCTGACCTGGAACACCAATTGCAGCAGCTGAGTACCACTAAAACAACCCCAGGGGGGTATATATGTCTGTGAGAGAGCCACACATTTCCACTGCATCCAGACACTGCTGCCTTTCATTCTTCATCCCCAACTGCTGCTGTTCCTGTCTCCTGGACCCAATGATGGCGAGAACTGAAAACATCAGGGCCCGTCCCTTCACCACAGAGGAGCTGGAGGTCCTGGTGGATGAGGTGCTTTCACAGTATGTCAGGCTACATGGTGCTCCTGATGTACTGGTAAGTGTTCCAGAGTGAAAGTTTGAGAGTGCAAAGAGTGCTCACATGATGTTGCTCTGCTGTAGTATGTGCCTGTGAGTGCAAGTTAATGTGGATGCATCCTCATTTTTGAAACACCATGCTCCATACATGGCCTAGTAAATATTGCACTTGAGTATTTGGGGAGTATGGCAACATGGACATTTCTACAGCCCTTCTTCAGCAATAACAATACAAACATTGGTCTGACCCTGGGTAATGTAATTGTGTGATACACTGCCTAGCATGCTGACTTCTGGTAAATGGGGTGTGTAGCCCTATTTCCACAGATCCATGGCTGCATTTAAGGATGGGAGGGACATGCAGTGTTTTTGCAGCCATACAGTAACACTGCTGGTTTGGACAGTGGAAGTCTGAACAAACATTGCATGTGCTAATGGATGTCATAGTCCATGATGTTTTCACATGCTCATTTGTGACATTACAAATGTGTTTCGTCCAGAGGGTACTGAAGGATGTGTGTACAATTTTCATATTGCCCCCATGGATATGTATGCATTATGCACAAGATTGAAATGCCTGAGTGTAACACTCTTGGTAGAAATTCACCTATGACACATCAGATTAATGTACTTCGGAGATATCATCCTTCCATTGTTTTCATTATCTGTTCTGACTCACATGTGAAGGCACTGTTTGCCCTCTCATATTGTACATGCATGTGAATGTTCGGATGGCCCACGTTTAACCTCAGTGTGAGTCCCCCTTGCCTGCACAGATACTGCCCAATTTGACAAGGACCCATCAGTAAATGGACAGAGTGAAACATATGTGTTGTCTGCCACCCTATTTCTCAACGAGCTATCTTAGGCCTGAGGATTGCACAAGACATACCTTGTGAGAAGAGTGTGAGAATGTAAGATCATGTCCCTAAATGTGACCTCCATGACACAGGTAGCCATTCACAGGCCAAGGACATTGAGGGGTGTGTAGTGTTGGACACAGTGAGATTGCCCCGACACATCATTTCCAATGTATTGTATGTCTTGCTCACTCACATACTGCATCACAGATGAGGGCCTTCTTCACATTGCATTCTGTGCTGGCATTCTGCATGTGTATGAGATGGCCATGTACTGTGTCCATCATCATACCTGCATACATTTCTATGAGATTATCTGTTGCAAATGTACTACGTGTCATGCTGTATGGCCTGTGCTCAACATTTCTGTATTGGTGTGCTATGTTTTTGCATGCTCCTGTAAAGACACACAGTGGTACATAACACAGTGTCACTGAAACTTCCTCTTCTTGTCTCCCATGCCTGCAGCTTAAAGTCCACCATCGTAAGGCCTTATGGAGGGCCATTGCACGCAAGGTGCGGGCTCTGGGTGTCTCCAACCGAGGGCACACACACTGTCACAAGCGGTGGGATGACATCTGCTGGCTGAGCAAAAATGTGGCAGAGATGACGCTGGGGATGCTCCCTTGGACTGGAAGGTTGGCGCGCAGGAGCATGACACCACTAATGGCCCGCATCTTGGCAGTGACACAGCCAGAGCTGGATGGACGATTGAGGGCCCATCAGCAGCAAGTTGGGGGTAAGTATTCTGCGAAGGGTGACTTTGGGTGTGAGTGACTGCATGTATCCCAACCCTGAGCCAGTGCGGAGCTCTGTGATGTTTCTAGTGTGATGCAATGGCTTCTAAGTGGCCTCTGTGTTGAGTGCAGCTGTCATGCATTTTCGCTACATGTACTTTCTTATGTGTTCAATACAATGGCCCTTGACATTGCAAGATGAGATGTGGCCTTATGACATCTGCTGCATTATGGGTGTCATAGACACCACCGGGCAGTGAACAGCAGTGTGCATCATCTTAGTATGCTTTCGTAGATATGTGCAGTGCCTGACTTGGAAATTGTGAGAACTACACATCTGACACCAATGTGCAACGGTCATTGTGCTTCAAAGCACAACATGGTGGATATCAGTAGCTCATGGCCATTGTAAAAGGACATTTTGGAGTCAGTATCTGTGTTGTTCCCTTAAAGTGACTCCATATGTGACTTAGACAAGATGTTGAGATGTATATCTTTCTCACCCACAGGCACGTAGGTATGCTTACAGAGATCAGTATGTTAGGTTACAAGGAGGCACGGGCCAGCTATTTGGCTGTGTCAATGTCACATGGGTCATTAATGTCAACCATGCATGTTTCCATGCATATTCTGAGTTTTGCATTAAGGTTGCACATGAAGACTGCACAGGGTGGTGGGCAACATGGGGGTATCATATTCTAGTATTGTGCTTTGCTTGCATATGATGTTTGTGAGTATGGCACTATACTGAACCTACGTCTCTGTCTATTGCAGCATCTACCGAGGGCACGGAAGGACAGGGGACGGACACCAGTGGTGAAGCTTCTGGCATGACTGCTACACATGAGCTCACTGACACTGATGTGACCAGCGCCTCGGAGGGGGACAGGAGTGCCCTGGAAGAATCACACCCAGAAACACCAACCTCAGCATCATCTGACTCCAGCGGTGACTCCTCGATGTTGGCGGGCACAAGGAGTTCGAAATCTGCCTCTTATTCCACCACACATCGTCCAGTGCCCACCCTCCCAGCTACTACCACTAGTGCTGGCCGTGCCCGCAGCCCTAGGAAGGGTAGAGTGTCCTTCCCCTCGGGCACCGCTGCCCCTGCCCCTGTCTCCCCTGCTGCCCTCAGTGTTGAGGCAGTGGACCTTTTGCGCCAGCTGTGTGTGGGTCAGACTACTCTCCTGAATGCCTTCCAGGATCATGACAAGAAGCTGGCACAGGTAGTTGCCTTCATGGAGGGCATTCATTCTGACGTGGGTGGGCTACACAGAACTGTCCAGTCTTTGTCCTCCACAGTGACGGCAACCATTCAGCTGTCACAGGCTCCCAGTACAGCTCCAGTCCCTTCAGCAACCACCCTGCCAGTGGCACCACCTGACGAGAGTGCCCACACACCACAGCCCTCAGGCGCCAAGTACTCCACACGCAGTACACAACAGCAGCACTCCAAGCGGCCAAGAGTACAGACACCATCCCCAAAACAAAAAACAGACACACAGGAGCGCAAAGGCAAAAGCCCTTCACGTGACACTCAGGGGCATCAGGCCAAGAAGCAGGCCTCAAGCTCACATTCATCCAAATCACCCCCATCCAAGGACACTCCCCATCCCCACACCTGCTCCCAAAGACAAACAAACAGTTGCCCTGTCTGCTGTGAAGCTGGTGCCTGCAAAGAGTCAGCACAAACAGCTCTCTAAGGCAGATTCACCCACAACCTCAACTCCCACCCACACCCCTGTGAAGCTGGGACAGGAGAGCAAAGTGGGGAGATTACCTGGACAACAGGGGATGGAGGGGAAAAGGCAAGGCCACCCGAAGCATACCACCAGATCCAGCAAATCCCCACAGGGAGGGGCACCTGATACACCTTTAGTGGAGAGTGAGGCTGTTGTGCCCACCCCACTTCCCACTCCTGCCAAGACAATTCTTGCCTATCGAATCCCGAAGAAGTGGAGACACAGCCCTCCACATTCACCCTCACACACTGTGTCTCACGGCAGCATGTCTCCGCCTCCCCGTGCCACCATGCCACCCGGTCCAAGCAGCCCTCAGGCTCCCACAGCCACTGATGCCTCTACCTCAGCTGGTCCTCTCTCTCCCAGGTCCACTCCTCCAACTGGCCCCGACAATCAGCCACCTCCCAGTTCAACTGACAGCCAAGTCTGAGGCAAAGTCCCCCTCCCAAACCCATCTCTCCCACAGCAGTGCCTGGACTGCCCATTTGTATCCCCACAGCTGTGGTGATTCCCATGGCAGTGTCCGGTGTTACCCATTCCCTGTCCAGGTTCTCATGCACACATGTGCATACTTTTCATTATGAACTGGCCAATGGCCTTGCTGTTTGTCACTTTGGATGCCCATTCCCTGTGCAGTTTCTCATGCACACATGTACATACTTTGAACTATTGACTGGCCAATGGCCTTGCTGTTTGTCACTTTGGATGTCCCATTCCCTGTGCAGTTTCTCATGCACACATGTACATACTTTGAACTATGGACTGGTCAATGGCCTTGCTGTTTGTCACTTTGGATGCGCATTCCCTGTGCAGTTTCTCATGCACACATGTACATACTTTGTACTATGCACTGGCCAATGGCCTTGCTGTTTGTCACTTTGGATGCCCATTCCCTGTGCAGTTTCTCATGCACACATGTACATACTTTGAACTATGGACTGGCCAATGGCCTTGCTGTTTGTCACTTTGGATGCCCATTCCCTGTGCAGTTTCTCATGCACACATGTACATACTTTGATTTTGTACTAACCAATGGCCTTGCTGTTTTCTACTTTTGATGCTTATCTGTGTATTATGTAATAAAGACAGTTATTCCTGTTGTCTGCTTTGTCAATGTCCTTGCTTAATAAAAGGTTTTATGTATGGGTATGGTTTCATGTGACACATGCTCTGTATGCCACTTTAACATTGCCAATTGCTTGTTTTACTTTTTCAGAGTTTGCCAGAGGTGACAGGCACTTTAGTTCTTCTTGACTCTGAGGCTTGATGGTGCAATGATGTTTGATTGTGATGATCTACTGTTATCCTAATCATTCTATGGTCAGGTTTGCTAAATTGTACACGTCATGTTATGATGCAATACCACAACAGAGGTGAATTATATCCACAGGATTACTTGTGGGCTTACCAGGGTCCATCATATCTGTGTGATCTTTCTTGATGTGTGAACAGCAGTGTTGATGTGTGGTCATCTTGTGTAGGTCTGTCTTCCTAGTCACATGGGTACATTTGAATATGTGAACTTGAGTGGTCATACAGTGTGAATGGGCTGTCATTGTCAGTAATGTTGATGTGTGTGTGCCCCTGCAATGCCAACTGCACACATGTATGATCCAGGTATTGAGTGCCTGTTTGTTTCAATTGTCAGCCATGTGCTTCAGATTGTGGGCACATGTAGGAGTTGTAGGTTGGGCACTGTGCAGTGTGTTGTTGTGTCCTTGCACTCCTGGGGGACACCTGCTGCCTGTTGTGAGTATGCAGAGTGTGTGACTGCCAAGTCTGTGTTGTGTTTTGTTGATCAGCCATGTGTCTTGTTACTGTTTGTGCTCACTGTGCAGACCTGCTCAGCCACACTGACATTATTTGTGAGTTTTCTCATGCATTGCTGTCACTTGACACATTTTTGGCTCCAGTATGGTATGTGGTATGTGGAGTCATGCCATCCCCTATATGTGCTTCTGGTGCCTACACATTGTGAGTAACTCCTCTATGTGTTTGTGTACTGTACACTCCTCACCTGTCCACTACTGAAGTACACACCACTTCAATCTCATGTCTTGCACCCCATGGCTTGCCAGTGTGTGAGCCTCCCCACCACTTCATAATGTGACACTATACTGTGGGAGGATGATCTGTGTACAGGACCAATGAGCCACTCAGGACAGTTTCACAATTATTTATGTGTTGTTTTCTTCTACTACTTTGCAGTCATGGTTGCTCATGTGCAGTGCATATGTTTGAGCAGCTCAGTTCTCTAGTCATGTTGTTTGCATCTGGGTTTCCCTGAGTTGTGCATCTGTGGGTGATGAGTAAGCTGTATGTGTGTTTGCTGAGGTACTGCTACCCTTCCTAGGTGTGATGTTATGTTTGTGCTGTGATGATTTGTGTTGTGGGAGTTCATGGTGTGGCACTCAGATATGTGTGCTACTGGCTTGGTTGGTGTGCACACACTGCTTGGTGTGCATGAGTGCTATCAGTGTATGTTGCCTTGTACTTGCCTGGTGTGCATCCCCCTGATGTCCAGCTGAGTTTGCTATGTGATGGATTGGTATGTGCATCTGTTGTGTTTTTGTTGTAGATGTATGCAGTGTTTGGCCTGTGTTGGCTCTTTCTACTGACAGGTGCAATGTGTGTGTGATGTTCTATTTGCATGACATTGTGTGTGAGTAGTTTGTGCATTGTGATACATTCAGATGTGTGTTGCATGTGTAGTGTGCATTACTTGTGTGTCTGTCACATGCAGCAATGTGGATGCTTGTTCATGAGCTTGTTTTGAGTGCACAATGGTGGTTTGTCCTCCTATTTTTGACCTGTCACTTGTCAGGATTGTGCATGTGCATGCTTGTGGTACACTATGACACCATGTTCACTTGATGACTGGTGTGGTGTGTATGTGTGTGTTAGCTGATTTGTCACATTGATCCCAGTTGGTGTTCATGATTGGCTTTTGATGATGCAATTCTTTTTTGTGTTGGGGTATGGTGTCTGTGCATTGGTCCAGAGTGACAATGTTGTATATTCCTGTTCTGTCTAGGGTCACATTGCCTTTCCACTGTTTGGCTGCACATGTCTGGGCTTGTTGGACTTCTGTGGATGTTTTTTGTGAGATTTGTGTTTGGCTATTGTTTTTGTGTCAGCATTGGTTCAGGCATCCCTGAGTGTGAGTCTGATATTTGTGGATGCACCACAGGGTGTGTGATTGGTTGTCAGTGACCTCACAGGACATCATTTGCACCATTCTGTGTGTTTCTCACAGGTGTTGAGTGTTGCAGGTGTGAGATGGGTAGATGAGGGGCATGTGTGAAGGTCCTACTTGTGTTTGACAGTCAGGGAGTGTGACAATGAGCCATGTGTGTTGTGCTGATGGCATACACATGTCAAGTAAGTTGACACAGATGTGTGGCTGGTCACTGTATGACTTCAGACACTTCCTATCATTCCTGTGCCTATGCATGACTTGCCTTGATGTATCCCTGAGTTGTTGCACAGAGGTCACTTTGGTTTAATTTCACTCACTGTGCCACCCATGTCTGATTTGATGGCCTAAGGGTGGTGTGATATGTTCCTTCTCTTGCATGTGATGTACACATGCTATGTGGCTTGCTCCATGGTTTTCCAGCACTGTCCCCTTCACTTTTGGCTGGCCCATTTATTGTCATCCATTGCTGCTGACCTATGGTATGAGTATGTGGCTGGGGGTCAGTGTGGGGTGTTTCTGAGTGACTTGACAGGCAGTGTGAACAGTTCAGTGGATGTTCATATGCAGTGTGAGTCTTCATTTTGTAATTATACTCAGTTTGATTCACATGAGTGGAAGGTAGGTGTGAGGATGAGGGTTGTCTAGCCCATGAGCTTCTGTGCAGGGTGTTCCTCTTCACCCCCACCTTCCCAGTTAATCTCCCTTGTCCTTTGATGTGTGAGGTGCGAGGTCTGGCTACACCTGGCTGATTAATTGTGCAGGGGGGCACAGGAGGGGCACACAGCATGTGCCCAAATGGGTGTGTGATGCGTACTGTGGGAAGGGTGAAGGTGGAGCCCTGTGAATCTGGCCGGACTGCCCATGCCTGGCACCGGCCCTGCCTACTACATTGTGCGCAGGTTTTCCTGCGTCTTCACCGCTGCGGTGACTTTTCCGGGACATTGCAGTGATTTCGCGGTTGATGGGTGACCCGGATGCGGAGGGGTGAGTTTCTGGCAGGTGGGAGATGTGTGGGTACACTGGGGGATGTGTTCCTGTCCCCACCAGAGTGTCTGATGTGGACAGGAACCGTATGTCAGCACAGGAGTTGTGTGTTGTGGTTGTATGCTGAGTTGTGTATTTGCATACCTGTGGCGTTGTCCGCGACGGTGTATTATTTGCTGGTGGTGGATGAGGTACAGCAGCGGAAAGGCTTGAAGAGCTGGATCCATGGCAGTCACGACCTCGTGGAGGGGACCGGGAGTCGAGTTTCGCTCTCCGCTGTAGTGCTTCCGCTGTCTCCGGGTGGGTGGATTCTCCACTGCGGTGTGATGGGCTGTTTGCGGCATCGTAATTTGTACGGCGGACGGGACGTCATTCTGCACGGCGGTGTGTCTCTATTGGCTCCCTCCGCCGCGGTTCTGGGAGGAAATTGCTGGTGGTTCACGTAACTCCGCAGTGGATGGAAAATGGGCTATGTTTGCCCATCGTAATATGGCAGACGCGAGGACCGCTGCTGGAGTGCGGAAAAGGACATTTTCTGCCAGCACCGCGGATGTGCCTCCGCCCGCCATCGTAATCAGCCCCTAAGTCTGCATTTCCATTTATTTAAGTCCTCAAAAATGCATAGATGGACGCATTCATATTGCATACACCAAATTGTTGGTTGGTTGCTGCTGATGTGCTGATCAGTTGCTATATTACTCACTCTCTAACAAACTACAAAAGGTTCTACTAAGGACTGGAGTCAGCAGCACGTGACGGAGGACGCGTCATGTGGACCGCTAAAAAATTACCAACTAATACTAAGGGGCAGATTTACAAGCCCCTTGCGCCACCGGTGCGTCACTTTCCGTGACGCATCGGTGGGGTTTTTTTACGTAAAATTTACAAGGTGACGCATCTTGTAGATGCGTCACGTAAACGGAGATGCAACGGAATGCAGCTGCGTGAGAATCTGCTGCGTCACGTAAGTATTAAAATATGCAAGGTAGGCGTTCCTACGTTAAATCCAATGCATTTCCGACACAGGCATATTTACAACAATTCCCTAAGGTGAGGCATCTTTCCAGTGCATCACACAAAATTGAAATTGCGCTCGCAAGCCTACGCCTCGTAAACTCACGTGCAACAAATAACACAAGTACCACATAAATTAAATAGAAGTCCAGCAGAGCAGTTTTGCAGCAGATCAGCTAACATGGACCTCCTAATACTGCAGCTGGGAATTGGGCCAAGAAGACGACAACCACCCCCAGACCAAATACCACAACCTCACCCTCCACCATCACCACAAAGGTAGCGCAGGAGAAGGGAGCGCATCTACCGTCAAAGGACCACCCTCATTGGACTCCGTGATGAACAAGTCATCAAAATGTATCGCCTCAAGAAAGTGTCCATTCTGACCCTACTGCGTCAGATCTCACCACGGCTACAGACACCAAACGACAGGGTCTGCAACATTCCACCGCAGACAGAGCTACTGGCGGTGTTACACATGTTGGCCTCCGGATCTTTTCAAGCAACTGCAGCATGAGTGGCAGGGGTCTCACAGGCATCTTTCTCTGCCTTCCTCCCTTCTGTCTTGGAAGCCATCATTCAGCTCACACCACAGCACATCCATTTTCCAAACACACCCCAGCAGCAGATGGACATTAAACAAGGCTTCTATGATATCGCTGGCTTCCCACATGTACTTGGTGCAATGGACTGCACGCATGTTCAACTGGTACCACCTGCAGCAACTTCACACCTATACCGCAACAGGAAGCACACACATTCCATCAATGTCCAGGACATTGTGGACCATCGTGGACTATTCATCAATGTACTGACCAAATATCCTGGGAGTGTGCATGATTCATTTATCTACAGAAACAGCATCATCAATGAGTGTTTCCAAAATGGACAATATGGCAATGGTCTCCTTGTAGGTAAGCAGCAATCAATTAACACATAACCATACTCTGCAAGAATAACTGGCCCTCTGGCCCATTACGTGCCCATGTGTCAGAATGATGCAATAAGTTAATGTGAAAATGCCAACCCACATAAAAACTATAACCACATAACATACAGTCCAAAGCTGCATACATACATAGCAGCATAACAGAAAGTGCTAAGGGATAACAGATAGAAATGCACGCAAATATCCTACAAAAAGTTGTGAAGACCAATAAGTCACACTGTCGACATATGCACACATTCCATCTAATTCAAATCAACTGTTAAAAGGTGTAATGCATTGTAAAGCATGCATGGAAATAGCTAATCATCCAAATAGAATGTGTACGTGCCTTAAGGTGTACATACGTGTCCAAATATATCATACACAGGATGCAGGTATTGGTGCACCATGTGACAAAGGTGCCTGTGCAGGGCCATGTTAACAAAATGTGTTACAACGCAAGGGCAAAGACATTAAACCATTACATTAACAAAATGTTTTGGATCACTATGCCTTGCAACTGACTCACTTTTGCACAGACAAAACATCTGACGCATTCACATATTGAAATGTGCATAGATGTGCCATGCACAATCTGGGAAAGTGTGCATCAAACTAAATCATTACACAGGTATCACTCACACATTGCAACACCACACACCTTTCAGTCAAAAAAACATGCACTGCAAAGCACCGTCCCTTGTCATGCACATCAATTGATAGGCAGCAAGTCAAGTGACAGTTGTCACAAACAATGGAAAACTCAATGTTAAACACAACATCTAACCATCACCAACAGAAATCAACATTAGATTCTGTACAAACATGACGTACAACACATGACATGTATACTGAATTCTCACTAAAGTTAACACATTTATCTTACTTTCCACTTACAGCTGATCAAGGATATGGCCTACAGAAGTGGTTGATGACACCATTTGGCAATCCCCAGACTGATCCGCAAAAGGCATACAACCATGCACATTGCCGAACAAGAAACATCATAGAAAGAAGCTTTGGAATGCTCAAGTCCAGGTTTTGCTGCCTAGATGTATCTGGCGGAAGGCTACTCTATTCATCAGAAATGGTGTGCAAGATGATAATGACATATGCAATACTCCATAACATGTGTGTCAAAACAAATGTGCCCTGGGATGAAGAGGAACAGCCCCCTAAACAAATGGATGATGGCGATGACGAAGCTGAAGCAAAATGACGAGCCATACTCAACACTGCTGCAGGGATAAGACGTCGCACACACATTGTCACTCAATTCTTCACATGATGCAGCAAATCTACAGTTGTAGCAATATGCACTAATGTCACAATTAAAAAAACATCAGAGCATCACCTTCGTGTCCATTTTGCATACAGGTCATATGATACAAATACATATGGGCAAATTTACAAGGAAGTGCAGCAGCGTGCCACCGCAAGCCCTTTGCCTGCGCCATGCTGTGGCACTTTCTGAGCACAGAAATGCAACATAATCCCAATGATATGTTGCATTCCTGTGCTCTACCCTGCGCCGCAGCACAAACAGCTGCTATGCGCTGGTGAAGGCACCCTTGCACCATGGTGCAAGCGTGGCTGTGTGGTATGGATGACATGCATAGCTGCAGAAAGTGGCACCTCCCATCACTCATAAAAACACATTTTGCAACATAATTGCTTAAGATGTGTGATGTGTAAATCATCACATATTGGAATAGTGAAAATGGATGCATCACAAAATAATTTTCATCTCATTGTGGCTTGCGACATCAACGCAGGAGTTGTGTACCAACAGAATGTTGAGATGCATGTATTCATGCACATAAATGTTGCAATGCAAAAGTGGACATGTGTGTTGAATGCTAAATCATCACCAACACCCATGTCTACCCCCAACATTAAAAGATTGTGTGAGAGGTGGTATTTGACACAAGCATATGTGAAGACACACAGGGTGCCTCGCTGTGACATGGTAACAAATGTCCTGCAGGTAGTGCTGATGATGCGTGATGCAATGTAATCCACCTGCTGTGCAAGTCCACCATAAAAGTACCACAAACAAACAAACAAAACAATTTTACCAAAACTATGTACACATATCCCATGATGTACGTGAATGTTGGTAACATAAATTAACACAACCCATCCTAAAATCATGCATCATATTGAAAAGGAACACATACATGTGCATTACGTGACACATCCCTTGTACAATACCACACATCTCCACCTATTCCCCACTAAATCATGTTTGAGTCACTCAGACACCCAAAACGTGTCGCATTGAACCGTTAAGAGTCGCAAAGTTAAGAGCATCTCCAAATCAGGGTTGAGTCACTCAGACACCAGAAACGTGTCGCATCGGACCGTTAATTGTAACAAAGTTAAAAGCGCAAAGCAATTATAAATCAGGGTTGAGTCACTCACACACGCAAAATGTGTCGCATCGAACCGTAAAGTGTCGCAAAATTAAAAGCGTAAAGCATCTCCAAATCATGGTTGAGTCACTCACACACCCTAAACATGTCGCATCGGAACATAAAGTGTCACAAAATTAAAAGCATAAAGCATCTCCAAATCATGGTTGAGTCACTCAGACACCCGAAACGTGTCGCATCGGAACGTAAAGTGTCGCAAAATTAAAGGCGTAAAGCATCTCCAAATCATGGTTGAGTCACTCACACACCCGAAACGTGTCGCATCAAATCCGTTAAGTGTCGCAAAAACAAAAACGGGTAGCATTTGTATAAAACTAGACGCAAATTTTAAAACGTGACGCTTTGCATGTACAAATGCCTGTTATTGGATGAGGCCTAACGCAACAAGGCTGAATCACACGGAAAACAGAGAAACGTCACACATGCAGTTGTGAACTGAAATGGTAATTGAGTCGAAAACACGAAGCATCCTCTGAAATATGACGCAAAACGTCAAAACGTGTCGCATCTATGCAGGAGATGATGCAATGACTCAGCAATGCTGAAAACCAGGAAGTACACAGTTACTTTCACTTTCTCTTACTATTCCTAGGCGTGTGCTTGGTGGAGGAGGCTGTTGTGGAGTGCTGTGATTGTTTTTGGAGTTTGAACTGTGTTTTGTGTGCACTTTAAACATTTGTTTGTCTGTCATTTGTCATTTTAGCGTCTTCTTTGTAGTGTAAATTGTTGTTTCTTGGGGTGTGAGTGTTTAGTTGGGGTAGATAGGCGTAGGTTAATCATACGGGTGGGTTAGATATTTTTCTGACTATAAGTTTCCTTTCTAATTTTTGTAAGTTTCATTTTCACTAACAACATCATAAGTTGTCATGTCTGGCAGGTCCAAAAACCTGTCCCACAGACAGTTTGGGGGCCTTATATGGCTCATATTACATTTCCTGCCATGTATGATCAGCACGGGGGCAGGGTGAGCAAGGGCTACTCAGCATCTGAACGGAGGCAGATGTGGGGCAGGGTCCAGCACCACATGGCCAGGATATTTGAGGTGGAACGCACAGTCCACCAACTTAAACACCGCTGGCAGGATCTTGTCAGCAGAGAGGGAGACTTGCTGGACCATCTTGGACTGGAGGTCGGTGGGCCAACTGGTAAGTAAATGTCTAATAACAAATTTCTTGATTAATAAGAGGTCTACAGCAATGCCATTAATTGCTCTGTCCATATATTTTAACTAGAATAAGTGGTGTCGCAATGGTCTCTGAGAAGATGCATCATGACATCAAGGTCAAAATTGCATGTTGTGAGGTCACAGCCCCATATGTTGTAAAATAAAAATTTATTTTTGATTTGCAATGGTATCTTTGCACATACACAAGCACACAGTGCCGATGGTGGGAAACTTCGTGTGATGCAACATTCTATCTTTTTGTGTCATCATATCAATAGTGATGTATGAAGCTAACATGTGTGACATTCATTGGCCATGTAAAAACTTCACATATGTGTGTGGCACTTCTACAGCCATGTTTCATAGATGTTGCTGTGTGTGTTCACACTCAATATCCATGGACCATATACATTTACATTAATGTTTTTTAAATAAATATATTGTTAGGGCATTGCACTGCACACCAACACTTGGGTGACATATCTAGGCACTATGTGGCATAATTACAAGTACCGTGCGCTGCCAGTATGTCACTTTTTGTGATGCACTAGCAGCGCTTTTCTGTGGCACATATTTAGAAGGACATAAAAAGACACCCTGCGTGGCTTTTCCTGTCCTTGTAAATACGGACCCTTTACACGCAGCACTTTGCGTGAAAGGGGCGTTCCATGTGTGTTGCTGTGGGTGTTCCCACGCAACACCCATGGAAACAGACACATTTCCAGATTGACGAGGAATCGTAAACATGGAAAAGCATCAGTATGCTACACCACCCTAGGGGTGGCGTAGCGAGGCACAATGAGGATAAATGTTTGCATTTATCCTTGTATTTTACCTCTTTCAATGTGTGCTGCATTCTACAGCACACATTGAAAGAGGACAAGCGCATGGCAGCTGTTTGTGCGCAAGCGCAGGGTAGAGCACATGAATGCAACATATCATTGTGATTATGTTGCATTACAGTGCACTGAAAGTGCCACTGCGTGGCACTGACAAAGGGCTTGTGGTACCTCACTGCAGCAGTTTCTTGTAAAGCTGTCCCTATCTTGAGAAAATATCACATTTCACATTAGTCATGATGTCTATGGAAGCATGAGGCATCAATGCATCAATCAATAAAACACTCATGGAAATTATAAGTGCGCTACTCACCCGTGAGGGTATCAAGACACGGGGGGAGCAGCTCCGTGCAATCAAAGAGTCAGGTCATTAGAGTTGTAATGAAGATGTGCAGGGTGGGGTGCGCGCCTGATGTTGATCGGTAGCTTGTTCAAGGTCTTGGCTGCGATGTAGGAGAAGGATCTTCTGACCGTATTGCTCTATGGATGCGTGGGGGTTTGGCGAGTGCACGCTAGGCGGATCGGTGGTTCCTCTTGGGGGTGTGGAAGGAGAATATGTAGTTGAGGTATTGGGCTCTGCTGTTGTGGAGGCATTTGCAGGCTTGGGTGAGTAAATTGAAGGTTACTCTCTTCTCTACGAGGAGCCAGTGGAGGTCTCGCAGGTGTTGGGTGATATGTATGTGTCGGATGATGCCAAGGACAGGCCTGGTTGCAGTGTTCTGTACGGTCTGGAGTTTGCGGAGTAGAGATTTGTTTATCCCGGCGTAGAGGGTGTTTCCTTTGTCCTGCCTGCTGGGTATGTGTGCGTGAGTGATGCTCTTCATTCATTCAGGATGGATCCATTTGAAGCTGTTTCTGAGGATGCAGAGGGTGTTGAAGCATGTGGATGTGACGGAGTATACCTGTCGGGCCATGGAGAGGGATGAGTCGAGAATGATGCCATGGTTTTGTGCATGGTGGTCTGTCGAGTGCTGTGGGCCACCAGGAGTTGTCCCATGCAGAGGTTGAGTGTCCAAGATGAGGAGCAATGTCTTCTCTCAGTCCAGCGTCAGGCCGCTGTTGCTCATACAGGATGCAACGTCTTTCATTCCTTCCAGGAACTTGAGTCTGATGGTGATGGTGTGCTTGGTGTGGTGGGTGTCATTGGCATAGGATACTATGCTGAGTCTGTGCTGTCTGTCGATGGCGGAGAGGGGGGCCATGTAGATGTTGAAGAGCGAGTGTCTGAGTTACGATCCTTGGTGTACTCCACAGTTGATTTACGTGGGTTTTGAGGGGAAATGTGGGAGTCTGAATCTTTGTCATCTCACGGCGAGGAAGGAGCCAACCCATTAGCGGGTTGTTCCCAGAATGCCGGATTTGTGGAGTCTGGCGGTAAGTGTGTGGTGGGAGACGGTTTTGAGGCTGCCAAGATATCTAGTACGATCAGGTCTGCGATGTGTCCTTGTTCAAGGAGGGTGAGGATGTTGACTATGGCGGTGAGTAGAGCGGTCTCTGCGCTGTGGTTGCTGCCGATTCTAGATTGTGAGTGCTCGAGGATGTTGTTTTATTCAATGATTTTCAAATGCTGGACGTTGACGGTCTTCTTGCTGACTTTGTGCCGAAATGGAAGGAGGGAGATGGGTGGGTAGTTTTTTGAGGACCGTGGGGTCTGCTGAAGGCTTCTTGAGTAGGGGTCTGAGGTCTGCGGACTTCCAGTTGTCGTGAAAGATGCCAGTTTTGAGGGTGGCGTTGATCGTGAGTTTCAGTTATGGAGCGATGGCTGCAGATGCTCTGTGAAAGAGGGGTGGGACAGGGGTCCGTGTGGGTTCATGAGTGGATGCCTCTCATGGTTGATGCAGTGTCTTTGGTGGTGATTGTGGTCCAGGATGAGATAGAGGAGTGGCTGGCTTTGCTGGAGGATTATGTGTTTTCAGAGACCGGTGTCTGGTTTTTGAAGTTGTTTTAGAGGCACATGATATTCAGGTGGAAGTAGGAGCAGAGTTTGTTACAGGGGTCCTGGGATGGGGACATGTCTGTTTTTTCACTGGGGGGATTGGCGAAGTCCTGGATGATGCTGAATAGTTCCTTAGTGTTGCTGGAGTTTGCGAGGATCTTGTTTGTGATGAAGGTCCTTTTGGTGGATCTGATGTGTAGTTGGAATTCTGTTATGGTGTTCTTGTAGGGGTGCAGTCTTCTGAGGATTTGCTGTTCCTCAAGTTATTCTCGAGGCTTCTGCAGGTGCGTCATGATTTTTGGAGTTTGGCGGGGAACCAGGTGGCCTTCCAGTGCCGTTGTCTGTTGGGGTTATATAGGGGTGCAATCTCGTATGCACAGTTGTAGATCCATATGTGGATTTCTATGTCTGTGAGTTTTGCATCGGTCAAGATGTTGGTGGCATTGCGGTTTTGGGCAGAGTTGAGTTGCTCTTTGGTGATGTTGTTCCAGTTTCTTTGTGGAGGGCGGGTTGTATGTTTGTGCGCCGATGGTTTTTCGACGTAGAAGTGTACGCAGTGGTGGTCAGTCCATGGGGGTTGCGTGGGGTGGCTGAAGTGGATGTGACGAGGTTGTGCCCTGCCTTGTGGGTGGGGGTGGTGACAAATTGTTTATGTCTGAGGTTTGCAAGGTTGTCCGGGAGGGTGGCAGAGTTGGGGTCACTGAGGTTGTCGAGGTGGAAGTTGAGGTATACAATAAGTATGTAGTACATGGATGCAACAGTGTGTTGTGCAATGATGTTGGCGATGGATGTGGTGAACGCAGTTTGAAGTCCGGGTGGTCTGTAGGCAAGTGTGCCTCTCAGGGTTGTTCTGTGGCTGGTCTGGATCTGGAAGTGGAGGTGTCCGGTGGTGAGCGGGCTGTTGCTTGAGCTGGAGGTCATGAGTCGGAGGTAGCTCTTGTGTGCAAAGGCAAGTCCTCAACCTGGGCAGTTGTTGCGGTCCTTACTCTGGTTCTTGTATCCGTCAGTGATGGTGTTGGCAATGTTGGTGGCAGAGGTATAGTTTGTCCAGGTTTCTGTGAGGAAGGCGACATCTGATTTGAAGGTGTTGAGGAGGTTCCAGATCTCCATGGTGAGTCTGTGCAGGGAGCGCAGGTTGAGGAGGATGCATCGCAGGGCTCCAGAGGTGGTGGTGTTTGGTGTGTGACCGGTGTTTGTGTGTGTGCGGTTGGTGGTTAAGGTCTGCTGGCAGTGGTGGCAGGATAACTGTCCATGGGTGGTGCTCTGTGTGTACAGCTTGCAGTATTTTTTTTTTACTGGTTTCAGTGCAAGTAGGTTTTGCTGAGTCATAGCAGAGGGATTTTGGAGATACAGAATCTCTGGCGGTGGTTGTGTTTGGGTCGCGGACGGCTGCAGATGGACTTGCCTTTTGCGCAAACGCTGTGCGCGGCTGCTGTGTGGACATTAAATAGGGAAGGGAGGCGCAGCTGGGAGTCAGAAATCGGCAGGGGTGAGGCACCGCGGGTGCATCATCGGCAGAAAGGGAGGGGGAAGCGGGCAGAGAAAACAACAACGAGACAGGCACAAAACAAGTGCAACAGTGACAAGCAAAGCACAATCTGTGTACAATCAGGGCACAAGATAGAGGTTAACATGCTGCAAACATGTAGATAGTCAAACAACCATTGTGACTTATCACGTCCAAGAGTGTGTTCATATGTGCATGTACAAACCAATTTTGAGTGGCAGACATCCTTCCATCATTGTGCTATTGTGTCTGCGTAAGGGCATGTATGATGATTCTGGCAAAGCACATTCAACCTCCCAGGGATGCTGCACATTATTGTTTCACTCGCAGTAAACTGTGATGTGGAAGTGACCCAGCATTTACACTGTCCAAGTGTCAGTGGAGCAACATTGCTGTACTTGATGTCAAAAGAGTTACATGGTCTGGGAATTAGCTGCATGTGTTATGACAATATTAATTGCAAAATGCATAGACTGTACATATGTCCGGTATTCACAGCTGATTGTAAATCTGTTCATGTTTCATAGGTGGACCCCAGCCATATACTCAAGGGGAGGTAGACACATTTGAGGACCCCAACGCTACCAGTGAGTATCATTCATCATTGATTATGCTGTTGATGATGTGCAAGGATAAAATAACGACTATGTCTGTGGAGAACTACAGGAAGATCACTACATCCAGCTGCTGTCTCAACTTGGCTTACGCTATTAAAGGTCAAGAAACACGAGGAAACACATTGTCAGTGGTGTACTGCGTGAAGACATGCCTGGACCTATGAAAATCCATAAAAGTGTCAGACATGCCTTCCCGCAGTCCAGAATGCACAATGGAGTGCCTATTGCCACTTTGACTGGAGTAGCAGAAGCCAAGTGGAGACAGCAGCATCAGCTGGAAGATGTTTTGAGAGGAAGACAGTCTTACTACAGTCCTCACTACATGTGAGTGGTGGTGTTGTGTCCAGTTGTTGAACGGGATGGTGTGCCTGGGTTGCAGTGTGGGTGCAAGCTCAGATTCAGCTGGGCCAGGGAAGTACACAGTTTGTATTGCATGTTTGCTGTGAGTCAATGTAATACCCCAGAGTACAACCAATCACAATATGCCCATGCTCAGTGTGCATCATTGACATCTGTCTCTTCATTAATTTGCAAAATACCATGTGAGCATGTTTAGTTATCTGACCGTTATTTGTTCTACATGCATCACATTTCTGATGTCTTGTAATAGAAAATTATGATCAATGCGGCACTTTCAATATACATTAATGAACCATACTCATTTGTATGCAACTCGGCTCTAGGATTGTCAATCTGCCTTGTGTAATTGAATGGGGTAAGCATTGTGCATTGTTAAGGACAAGATTTTATTGTGTCATTACGCAAATGAGGCACATCTTGTACTCAAGAAATGCCTGCAGAGTCCTGACTGTGTAAGACTGAATTCAGAATCCACAAATGAATCCTTGGTCCATTTACATGAAGAACAAGTAGCTGTAATCAAACTGTAGAAATAATTTGATGTGTTGTAGAATTAACAATGTACACAATCCCATGAATCTATGTTCCCATGTAGGGGCATGTATGCCTGATTCCTAAGCCCATGTGTAGTTCACCCTGCTAGTACTATATTGCATGAAGCATGTCAGTCAACATGAGTAGTGTCATTAATTAGATGTTGTAGCATTGTTAAAACACAGACCAAATATCTGCTTGTTGAAAAGGCACTTGCAACAACAGTGCATTACTCTATGAATGTGTGAAATAAACGTACATGCGGGTCAAATGGCTTGCAAAGATGAAAATCATACTAAACACTGTGACGCTGTCTGATCACAACGGTTGTTGCAGCTTAAGGATCACATGACTACATGAATGTTACCTGGTGAGCCACATAATGATGATTTTTGAAGAAATGATCTGAGGACATGATGTATGTTAACTGGTTTCTTATGAGTGTTCATATTTTTTTATTCTTGGGAAACAAGGATTTATGTTGAATCATGAGGTTTAGCTGATAGCACAGTATGTGCTGAACAAACTTAGCGGTATGCTTTTGGGGTCGGTGTGGCCCACACAGTGATCAGATGTTTGGCAGCAATTTTTGGAGTCATCTCAAATGATTGCATGCATTTTCCATATACATTTGTCATTTATGTACACATTGACTGACACATGTGTACTTCTTTTCCAAAAGATAACATGACTGCAGAGGAGGAGGAAAGGAATTTCCGTATACGAAAATCAAGATACTCAGACATCTGTGAGGTGGCTAAGGGCTTCCGCTGGACCTCTCGTCTATATGAGAACCAGAAGGCGGCCAAGACATGGCTTGCAAATGATCCTGGCAAGAAAAAGAAATTTGGAAACGGAAAGCCATCATCACATGTGAATGACAACGGAGGTGGGACTGTCCTGCACCCAGGACCATCTGATGCACCAACACCAGCACCCGTAATTGCAGCGCCCTCTACTTCTGGACAGTGTTGCAGCCATGGGATGTCCACACAAACTGTCGATTTTTTAAAATTAAAGATCCGTGGCCTTGAATTGCAGATGGCTGCAATGTTACAGAAAATGGACAACATGCAGCAGTATATGGACCATCTAATGAGCCAATTATAAAGGACAATTTGTATATAGTTTTTATATATTCTGTAGTAATTATAGTTAGGATTAGTCATAGTGTCGGTGTAGTATAGTTATATTAGGTAGTGTTAGATAGGTTAGTTAGGTTTTTATATTCTTAATAAGTGCGAATTTTAGTTATAATCTATTTTTCATATATTTCGGGGTGGGTGGGTCATCTACTGTGTTGTTGCTTGTTTATAAAAAAATAAGAAAAAAATGTATCTGTGTTTTACTACTTTACTTCTTAGCTTATGTATAGGATAAGTATGTGTATGTCTATTATGCATTGATGTATTGATGTGTTAAGGGTGGGTGGGGGATGATGTTTAGTGGTCTAACGTGATTCATGTTTAGCTTAGGATGAGTTAAGTTAAGTTAGGTAGGTTACCCATAGTTATGATAGATAGTTTTTTAGATAGATTTTTAGCTTTTAAGATATTTTAGTATGAGTTATAGAGATAGTTTGTTACAGATATTTCTTACCTATTTTCATTGTTAATAAAATTATGTTATATTGCAACATTTGATAGTATTGATTGATGGGCAGCAGTTCGGAAGTTGTATTTGTGAGTAATTGGTCACATGGAATGTAAACTCTGATTTGTGTTTGAGTGTATTGCCATTGCAAAATCTAGCAGGTTGCTACTCCATGATGAAGTATTTGTACATGTCATTCCAACACCTGGGAATCAACTGTTTTGTGTACACACTCTTGTGGCTTCACATACATATGGCTATGATTTAACTCAAGGCTATACAGAGAACATCTGTATGTGTATGGATCACGAATCAGTGTCAACTATGTTTGGTGATGATATATTTGGGAACATAGGTGTTGTCTCTTACACATATGGACAGGTCGTACACACTACACATTGTCACTCTAGGTGTTTTTAGAGCTATTTCATAGAAATGGACAATTAGTTACTGTGTTACAAGTAGTAAATTCATACCACTGCACACCACAATGTCTGTATACAGAACAAGTTGAGTGGCATGGATGGTGTATGTAGTACCCAGGTACAACTTTGCCCACATCTTGGTTACTGGTATGAATAATTGCACTTGCTGTACATGTTGATTATATTGACACTACATCATTAATGTTTTAGTTTGCTATATTTGAACATGGATTGTTATATTTACATTGTCATACTTACCAGACATTGAGCAAGTACTTACACACTCTTTCATAGGTGATCAAATTTATTTACACACAACGATCATAGTGACATGGTGAAATAGATCAAACATAAAACAAGGGCACATTGTTCTTGACACACAAGTTGTGAAGATGCACTCATGTTGACATGTTTGTGAGTATTGAAAAAGAAATAGTTATTTTTACTTTGTGTAGTGATTTATACATTGTTGTTGGCACAATGTATTGAACTTCAGTAATGAAGAAACTAATGATTTGTGGCACAGGTGTAACCGGTTTAGAGAGGAGATTGTCTTTTGGCAATATTTGTCATCTATGGAGAAAAAGTCCTCTTGGTATTCAACACCTGTGACTCTGTGTGGTTTTAGTGTCCTGTCTTCCTTTTAAATTGTGTAGCTGAAGAGTCATCCTCATCAGAATTTTCAGATTGCTGCTCAGTTGGCTCTATAGTTGCAGGGTGTGTTGGAGTAGTGATACTAACAGCAGTGGCAGAGGAGCTGTGAGATACCGCATTATCATGTGTCAAGAAGTTAGCCATTAGCGCATTTAAAAATATTTGCTGGTTTTTTATGACAGTTAACAACTCACTATGAAAGCCAGACATTGTTGTTATGTAAATTTCCTGCTTTTGCTGCCTGTCTCTCAGTATATCATAGATATTTTGAAGATGTTTTGCAAAATCCCTGCTGCCACTTTGTGGTGGCATTTGTTCATGCCTCTGACTCATTATTGATGATATGTTTGATAATGACTGTGCGAGAGCAGGTGTTGGGTTGTTGATGGCTTGTTCCTGAGCCATGTTTCCAGGTTCAGAGTTCATGCTTCTGAGAATGGCCTGCAGTGTACCACCCACACTCTCCACAGCCACATGCACCTCTCGGAGTGGGTCACGTTGTAGACCAACAGCTGTTCTTTGGAATTGTATCTGCGTCTCCTCAAAGTCAGGGGCTGTATGTGTAGTGGCAGATACTGTGTTGGGACTTTGTTGTGTTTCTGCGGGAGCAGCTACCACATTGTTGTCACTCTCTGGAGGTGGTGTAGGTGACCGTATGGTGTGCAGTATGTCATCCAGAGTGTCTTTGTCTATTCTGGGCAGATTGTCATCCATCTCTTCAAAATCATGTGTGTCATCCACATGTTGGGATGTAGTAGGTGCATCCTCTGAAAAAAGATGGAAATGTGTTACTAGTGCTTGCATGTTTAATCGTAGTGATGTTTAGACAAAGGCATCACATGTGGTTTTTCAAGGCTGATGTCTGTGTCACAGTCTAGTGATCTATGTTCTGATGCAGACTGAGGATCAAGACTAATACCCACTTGCATCATCATTGCACCACTTATTGTTACAAGGGCGGTGCAGGGCATTGGTATTTATTGTTACTGACACGTGGACATTAGGGGTGGGCGGAATTTGAGTAGTCGCGCTACGCAAAGCTCCGCAAAGCTCCGCGAAACGGTAAAAAATGTACGCGAGCACGCAAAAGTTCCGCGAACACGCGGAATTGCTTGTTCCGCCCGTTCGCAATGCTTTTTTCCTGTTCGCGAACGCTGTTTGCGTGCTCGGGGAGAAATATCTTGCAAACACGCATTTTGAAAGCGCGAACAAGCAAAACATTCCGCGAAGCTGCGGATCGCGGAATTTTTGGCAATTCCACGTTCTACGCGGAACGCCAAATTCCCCAAATTCCGCGAGCAGAACGGAATTTACCGCCCAGGCCTAGTGGACATACACTGCATTGCTTATGTTGCTCTTAGTGGTATGTGCACTTTTATGGCAACACTGCAATGTCAAAATCAAATTTGTGTGTGATAGCAGTGTGTTGGCCTCCTTTGCAGCACCCCATACAGCAATCCTATAGATATGTTGGCATGCAACATATTGAAGACATTATGGGCCATATGTACAAGAACTGCCGCAAACTAACACTAACGCTAGTTAGCTGCAGTTTTCTTAATGCGGCCTATCACCCAAAAATATCCCCTGTTGGCGATGTATTTCCAATACGTCGCTGCATGGCGATAGTTTCAGGTAGCCACAATGAAAACGTCCACTAACACTAGCGTAAAGGCGTTACAAAATCTGACGTTAGTGAGCAAAAACTGACAAAAGGCCTATTAGCGGCAAATAAACGCAAGTTATTCATCCCACAGTGAATTATTTTACCTCAAGAGGCAAAATATAGCCTATAAGTCCGCCTCCAATGAAAAAATAGGAGTAGAAAAAATTATAATGCAGAATGGAGCTGCCAGGGCCAAGTACATCACAGATCAACAACCCCTCCAAGCCCCCCACCAGCCAGGATGACCAGCCAGAGTCCCAGGGGAAGATTAAATTCAGGGCTACAATAATGAAAAGAGGCGCACCACTGGGCTGTACCAGTGAGGCATTGCTTATCACTGTGCACTCCTTGCAACACCATGGCATACCAAACCTTGAAAGCGCGGAAAATCCCCGGTGCACGGAGGCCTCGCTGAGCCGGCGTCTGGAACACGAAGTGGGATGCGGAGGTGCTGTGGAGTTGCTGGGCTGTGGCAGTAGGCATTGAGGGGTCGGTGATCGCCCTTACCTGATGGAGCAGTCTGCCAGGTCACATGGAGACACGTAGCTGACTTGTGTGAGAAGACCACCTGGTCCCCCTTGTAGCTGTGAATGGTAGAGGCGCTACTGCGCACCAACGTAGTGAGGACTGCATCGCATACCACGTGCCACCACTACACCAGGGTGCACGGCGGATGTTACCAATGGTGGGCCGCGCATCTCTGCATCACAGGCCATAGGATGCAGCGCTGGCCAGACACTGTGGAGGGTGAGGCCCCTGAGCTGTGCAGAACTTCTGCGGTGGGAGCGCTGAAACTTCACGCCTAAGGGAGCCCCGTTGCATCACCTGCATCGGGAGGTTACCCAGCGGACTTGGCAGCGACTGCTGTACCCAGGCTTGTGAAATCCCACCCGGCTGAGGTTCCTGCTGGCTGAGTCAGAGATTTGGAGAGAGTGCAGTGGATTGCGCCACTGTGTCAATGTCCAGGTGAGGAGAAGGTGGGACACGTAGCGGAGGAGGCTTGGGGGTAGAGTCGGGCCCAGGGCTAGCACCTGTTGGGTGACGCACCCCCAGTGGCGGCTCATCTGCTATGGCGGAGGAGGGTTGCCCCACTGATTTCAAGCAGTGCAAGAAGAGGAAACATGCCATGATGATAACTTTCTGAGGTACTCATGCCATGTTTCCTTTGTGTGTGGGAGAGTGGATAGGGCTGCTCTAATCAAGGAGCAGGGCAGGGGCTGAGTGGCATGCCCACTCAAGTGCCCAATGACTGTTTGGTCAGCCCTCTCAGGCCACCCAAAGCAGTCATGCACACTTCCCTGTTTGCAATGCAGGCTGCATTACAGCATGCATGGAGAACATGCCCACCCCTCCAGCCCCTGTCTTAACGCCTTGTCCCGGCGCTCATGAACAATCACTATGCTACATTGCAACATTGTGATTGGCTTAGGGGAGTGAGCCTGGCTGCCTGCTTCCTGTTCCTGGAAGCAGACTCATGAGAGCAGGAGCACAGAATACCCGGGACCCAGCCTCGAGGTAAGATTACTTTTATTGTAATATTTATGTCCCCCGCTCACACACACACACCTGCATCCACGCCCCCTCCAGTGTCCTATACCGCGTTTCCCACCTCGCAGCTGTCCAGTCCCCCCTGCAGCACTTCTCAATGGCGGCTGCAGTACGAACATGCGCAGCAGGCGTACCACTGGTGTGCCAAATGAATATATGACGTTACAACCCATACCATTATGTTGCATTCCATTACAATGCATACTAATACTACGCATATTGCAACAGTAGGGAAAGTGCTGGATATTGGAGTAGTAACAATTACTATTCCCACTACAGTGAGTGCAACCCTATAACTAACCCTTGCACCCCAAAACACACCATGAACCCTAAATTTCATCTCTGACCCCCAGAACACACCCTAAAATTCATCTCTGACTCCCAAAACACACCCTAAAATTCATCTTTGCACACAAAAACACACCCTAAAAATCTTCTCTGTCCCCCAAAACCAATACCCACCCTAAAACTTTAGACTCTGCATTACTGACCTCACAATGCGTTGTAATGGCATGCAATGTCAAGGCAACTGCATTGTTAAAGTTGCGTTGTAAAGGCATTACAATGTAATCCCTGCGTTGCAATGTACGTCTCACGTGCCTAAAGCAAGCCATAGGCAAGCCTGTCTGCGTCCGGCCGCCCCTGGGCCGCTCTCAGCAACATGGACCCTTCCTCTCGAACACTCCTCTGCTACGATGCCAGCACCCTCCTTGCCATCAACCCTGGACACAACACCGCCTGTCCTCTAGCAACACTGTGTAATTCTCTTGAACTCTGCGCCTGTTGAAACTACGAACGCACCTTTTACCACATCAGCACACCAGTGCCTCGTGCCGCCCAGCGACCAACAGTGCACAGGACCGGCTCAACTGCATCCTCCTCAACGTGTGGTCCCTCCACAAACACACAACAGAAATCTGGGAACTCCTCACAGCAACCTCTTCAGACATCACCTTCTTCACAGTAACCTGGACCAACCTCTGCTCAGGACCGAACATCGCCATCTCCATCACTGACACCTACTAAATAACATGCAAGGACCACCCCGACCATCCAGGAGGAGGCATTGCCATCTCCTACAAATAACACACTCCGACTGACCACGCACTCTTATGACACAACGGTGACCATGGAACAACTCAAGTTCCAGATCCGTACCAAGCACAACAACATCCTCTGCGGCACCCTCATCTGCAGGGCCCCCCGGGCCATGGACCCCCATTCCCTGATACCATTGTAGACCTCATTGCACCCCAGGCTCTCCCATCCACTGACAACATCCTACTTGGAGAACTCTAGTTCCACCTGGACAACCCCAGTGACCAGAAGACCACACCCTCCTATGGAAGCTCGCCAACATCAGACTCAAACAGCTATTCACCGCACCAAGCCACATAGCAGGACACACGGTCGAGCACGTCTCCTCCGCCAGCGGGAACTTCAACTACAGCCACACTACAAGACTCTCCTGGACCAACCATCATTGTATACATCACGTCTTCACCATGCACACCGTACCCCACCGCCATCATCGCCCCACCTCACAGATGGATCAAGGCCACCGAATAACTTCTCGTAAATCCCTCAGCACCACCACTCCGCCAACGCTTACAGACGATTACACCGCAGCATGCAACCTCCACCGATGGATATCAAACTGTGCCGACACCTTGGCACCCCTCAAGAAAGACCAGGCAAAATCTAGCACCACTGTGCACCGTATTTGCAAAGTGACGCATGTAGGCATATGCGTGACCTTGTGAAGCTCTGTGCCACATTATGCCTGCTTCAAGTATGATGTATGCAGGGTGTGCATTCCAACGCGACAAAGCCTCATAGGAGTACCACAGTGAAATCCATCAGATTTCACTGCAACAATTATGGGACGCCACTGTGTCAGTACCTTACGCCTTCCTCATGGCAGGCATAAGGGTGACGCAGTGCCACAGGGATAGGCTGTCCCCATGCATTGCTGGAGTTGTGTCATGCTTGTGACACAACTGCAGCAATGCGTGACTTTAGCACTGACAGATACATCAGGATTCCAGACATATCTGTCATTACTTGCGACATGGAGCACTGTCCAGTGAATACAGTGCATCCATGTTGTCGCAAGAAGGGCGTAGTGAAAAGTGTTGCAACATTGTCTTGTTGCAGCGCTGCAACACTTTTCATGAATGAGGTCCAGGAATGCGCACTATCTGATTGATAGTGCGCAGTCCTGCCCTGTAGTTTTGTCGCAGGGCGGCGCAGCAACATTCCTTGCAGCGCAGCCCAGCACAAAAAGCTGCTGAAATGAGGCCCCAAGTGTTTGCTCAATTTCCGAGTACAGCTATTTTCTGGTCTTAAAAAATCTGCTTCTGACTGCAGTTAGAGGCAGTTTATTTGCTCTTGCTCCATTCAAGTATTTCCTTGTAAAGATCGCAAAGTGGGCTTTAGGTCAATTTTTGCACGGAAACAGCTCCCTTGCATCTCATTTTCATTAGCTGTCACTAACGTCAGTTCTTCTGGCGCAGGCTGCCACGTTGCGCTGCGGTCTGCCAAAATGTAAATTTGCAGCATCCTCAGAGAATTGCGTTGCCGCAGTGGCGATGCATTTTTTTTTACACATCGCTGCGTTGCGGCAGCGATGCGTCACTTCTTGTAAATCTGCCCCTAAGTAACTAAACTACCTACCTACCACTGCTATCTTAGTGACAGGACAAAGGAAAGGAGTCTCTCTAGCATTACCTAACTTAAGTTCTCTAAACTCTCTTACATAATCAGCCCAAGTGAGCGCAAAGTTGCAAACAAGTAAGATTAGTAGCGCCGAGCACCTGTCTAGTGTCTAGAAGAATAACATTCACATAATATGAGATTTTTAAACGTAACTTACCTGCATGTAAGCAGCAGCATTCTTGCTATTTGGGAAAAAAAGTAATATTCGCAATAACACAGAACAGAACACACAATAGTACTTTAATTAACTACTCACCAAGCCCCACAACCTCGACACCTAGTAGGTCCAGCAGATCCTGCTCCTGGTCCAAGATGTTGGACCACCGGTGCGTCAGCTGGTTGTGGGTGCGCCGGACCTCAGAGCAGCGAAACCCTGCTCGGCGCACCCTTGCCCACCGGCGGTGATGCTCCTGGGTACCGTAGCCGGAGCCAGGCCTGCCGCCTGCTGCCAAGGTTAAGGGGAGGTGGCGCTGTACAAAAAAAACAAGGGCGTCCACCTCCACCTCGGAGAACAGGGCCCGGGACTGCACCCCTTCCGGGCACCGTTATCCGCAAAGAAGGCAGCTCATGGTCACACTAGCCTTGGCCTTCCCCTTCTCACTAGCCTTAGCCATGGTTCTGGTTCTGGGGGGGCGGGGCGGAAAAGAAAATGTAGAAGTAAAAAATAAAGTCAGAAGAAGAAGTAGGAAAGTAAAAAAAAATAAAAAGCAAGTAATAGAAAAACAGTACAAAAAACGCAGTAAAAGTAGAAATAAAACGCAAAATATACACTTAGGGAGAGAGAGGGATAGATAATAAATAAAAAAGATCAGAAAAACAGTGTAAGAAACAAAGGATTTAAAAGATTGGAGAGGGATGGAAAACAGGCTCCAGAACCATGCAAAGAGTAGAAAAACAAGATGGCCGCGCCCATTGGCGACCGCGTGGTGAAGTTTGCGCGATATTTCCCACCGAACACGCAGTCCACGTTGCCGAGCGTCAGAAATGTCTCGCGAGCATGAGGAACAAGCAACTCCGCATGCTACGGGAACTCCGCCCGGGCTTAGTCCCAAGGGGTCGGAATTGGATGCAGGCATGGATTACCGTATGGTGTGTTGAGAGATACAGGTGTTACTACCCATTTCATGTCTTAATATAGGCCCTTTTCACCTTGCATTGGCCAGAGTTTATGCGCAGTACTTATCACTAGTGATATTTGGTGATTCATGTACAATGATATTTGGTGATCTATGTGTGAACTAACTGCTGCATTCTCATGCCCTGATATTGTGATGACGTGTGCACTCTATTAGTATTTACTTTCCTGCACTAACTGTGATGTTATAACAATTGCCTAGTTGGCAAATGATTTATGACTAATGTGATTCTGGTCTATGGGGCAGATGTACGACCGTTCACTTTAGCGAGGCGCAAATTGCGCTGAATTGCGACTCGCAATTTGCGACTCGCTAAAGAAAATGTACAACAGTGTCTCAGACACAGTTTGAGATTCCCAATGGGGTCGCAAATTGCATGCCTCATCAATATTCATGAGGCAAGCAAAATTTGCGACCCCATTGGGAATGGCTAGCACTCCCAGGGATGGTGGCCTGCTGGGGTCAGCAGACCACCATGTCTGTGACTACTTTTTAAATAAAGCAGTTTTTTTTTTTAAATGCAGCCCGTTTTCCTTTAGGAAAACGGGAGGCATTTAAAAAAGAAAAATGAAACTTTCAGTTACATTTTTTAAAGGCAGGCCCTGTTCTTAAAAAATATTTTCGCAAACACCCCTTCCCGTTTGCAAGTGGTTTACCACCTACTTGAAGTAGGTGGTAAACTGCGAGTGTATTGCGACTGCATATGCGGTCACAAAACAATCATACATTGCATTGAGACTCGCTATTAGGAAGGGACGCCCTTGGCACGCCACTTCCTAATAGGGTGTCGCAAACCATATTTTGCGAGTCAGTAATAGGTTAGCAACTCGCAAAATATGGTTTGTGCATGGGGCAGACCAATTTTGCGGTCACAAATGGGCCGAATTCCAGTTTGCAACCGCAAAAAGCGGTCGTACATCTGCCCCTATGTGTTTATATACAATATATGAGATATTTTATATACTAGTGTGGAGTCTCTTTTGTGGGGTATCTGTTCTGTCACTGGTGTGTGTGTGTTGCACAAATGCTTTACAGATTGCCTCTGTGATAAACCTGACTGCTCTGCCAAACTACCAAGGGGGTGAGCAGAGGTTATCTTTGGTGTGTAACTCCCTTACCATGACCAGAGTGGTGGGTTCTGCCTGGCTTAGGTGCATACCTTAGCCAACCAGAAACCCCATTTCTAACACTGTTCCTTATAGGGTGAATAAAAGCCTTTGGGTATAGTCACATGGCATTCCCAGAAGTATGCCTGGAAACATCCCACTTGCCCAGCTTTCCTGGCATTCTTCTGGGAAAGTACTTGAAAAGTATGCTCAGGCTGAGGCAATTCAGATAAATGTGAGGTTCTTCCCTTAAATATACATTGTCTTAAACAAGACTTCATACATACAGGCTTTTCTTGGCAAACTTCTAAGATAAAATATCTAGGCTTGTGGTTCTCTTCAAATATTCCGGAAACATTAAAGATAAATTTTGATCATATTACTAAGACTCTATCCGATTCTATTGACAGGTGGCACCCACTCTTTCTATCTTGGTGGGGACGATTAGATTCCATCAAGATGATGCTTTCTCCTTTGATCCTTTATCTTCTCTCTATGATTCCGGTACATATTCCTGCAGTCTACTTTAAGAAAATTGACTCTCGTTTAACTAAATTCCTTTGGAAAAACAAACCTCCTCGAATAGCCCTATCAGCTCTAAAGGCTGACAAGGCCTCTGGAGGCCTCCGATTTCCTGACTTTAAATCATATCATTATGCCTTTTCTTTAAAACAATCTTCTCGTTGGCTCTCTCTTGATCACTGTATTCATCCTCCTGTCTGGTTGAATATAGAAGAATGTTCTATATCCCCTTTTAACTTTCAAGAATCTCTTGCCTTCACTAATAATATTTCTCTTTTTCGTTCTCCTGTTATTTCTCATACACGTAAAATCCTTACTCCTCTTCTTCCCTCCGCCTATCCTTCGTCTTCCTTGCTAGATCGACAGCCCATCTGGCATAATAATCTACTTCGTATTAAAAATCGTACTATTTATTGGAAAACTTGGAGACTCAAAGGACTGCTCTGGATCTCTCAGCTAGTACTCAATAATATTCCTATATCCTTTTTAGATTTGCAGTCAAAATGTTCTCTACCATCTTCTTGTAAGGCTCAATATGATCTACTTCATGCCTCTCTGTCCCAGTATTTGCTTTCCTTACCACCTACCTCCATTCCCTCTTCCAGATGCTCCACTCTTTTTCCATTAATTTCGGCCTCATCTTCGGCCTCTTCTTTATATAAATGCTTATTTCTATCCTCTAATAGAGACAACAGGAAGGCTGAATTGGCTTGGGAAAAAGACTTAGCTGAATGTTGGCCTATCCCTTTTTGGGATAAGTTGTGGCTCAAGATTCATAAGACTTCTAGAGCTGCAAACATTTCCCAAACCCTATATTTCATTTACCAACGCATTTTATTCACTCCCGCAAAACTAGCTTCTTTTTCTCCAAACTCTTCTTCTGCATGCTGGTCTTGTCCTTGTTCACATGCTGATTTAAAGCACATGCTTTTTGATTGTCCCCCATCTCTCGTTTTTGGCAATTAGTTTGGTCCCAGATTAACAAAATATTTAAAACCCAAATCTCATTTTCACCTACTAACATTTTCCTAGGCTCTTTATCATCCTCTTGGCCTCATACACCATCCAAACCCAAACTAATTGATTTATTATGAGCAATAGCCCTCCACTTAATAACTTCCAATTGGAAGCAAGCAGACAAAGTCACATTCAGGGCATGGTGGAATGCTGTTTGTTTTCATCAGACTAGACACTAGCTATGTTGCTCCCTTATCTCTATCCATTAAAAGAGATCTTTTATGGCTCCCTTTATCCACTTATTTAACTTGCATTGCCTCAACTAAAGATGTACAGGTTAACTCTTCTAATGAAGTCCGGAAACCTCCTTGATGTACGTGTTGTCTTTATATTTCACTTGCATATACTCTTATGGTTACTCCTTTCATTGTATTGCTTATTACAGTTATTTTGTATATTTTAAATACCTTCTTTATGATTATAGAGATCGAGTTCAGGTGTTACTTCATCCTTTAATGTCATAATATCATATTGTATATTCCTTCCCTTGTTCTTCCTTTCTTCCTGATCCCCTCCCCTTCTTTCCTTTCCCCCTCAACTATAAATTGTTATTTGTTAACGATTATCATCTTACTATGTTTGTATTACGTTATCTATGAAGTTTTCTTGTGTTTATTCAGTTTTCCTTAATAAACTTAAACTTAAACAAAAGAGTCTCTCAGAGTTACTCTTCCTCAGCACGCAGACTGAATAAACAAACACACGGCTAACAAATGCACCAGGAAATTTGGAACCTCCCCTACCCAGCCATGCGCCAGGCAGCCTCCTCACAAGCTGCTTTATTCATGGCTAATTTGTAGTTCAGTACTGGCCCGATTCCATTACCTCAGTCCCTCACAGCTTGCCAACTTCCCGCCTTGACAAACAGCAGGGAAGAAGCAGTACTAAGAAAAGGCATGCTGCATGTCTGAAACTGGCACCAAGCGTGTTGTCGAAGGAACATTTGAAGAATACGTCATCTGAAACAAGTGCGTCTTTAAAGAGGTTCAAATCCGACTGTTGAAGGTAGAACATTTAGGTATTATGCAACAGGTACAGAAGGCAAGTGTGGATGGTCTTTCAGCAAATGGAAATCACGAGTGTCGAGCAAGCCTCGTCAGTGCCTTGGTAAGCTATTAGATGTCAGTTAAAGCACACAGAGGGAACACATCAGTGCTGTGCAGCACTGGCGTAGCAAGGGGGCGGAGGGGTGCGCTCCAGGCGGCACGAGTTTTGGGGGCGGCCGCAAAAATCATCGCCAGCCTCCCTGCCCCCCTAGGCAGGGGGCAGCCCTTGATGTTTTCACGACCAGTTTCTTTTAACAAAGTCATATTATTCCGTGATTCTGTTAATTGTACAAATGGTTGTGAAAAGCCACTCTAAACAAATGCCTAAATGCTATATAACCCCAGGGAAGCATCATGCTCTAGTCAAAGCCTCTTTTGCATGCCTTATGTTCGGTCTCAGGCGTGTATTGATGCAAATCATGCATGTTTTCTGCGTGGCCATGCTGCTATGCATATGATGGTAATACTGTAGGGAAATTATATTCATGCAGCACCTGGAAACAGAAACACACATTTTCAAATACATTTTCTCTTCTAGCTCTCAATTTACTCCAGCCATCTAGGGTCATCTTTTCATCTGGTGCAATATGTGTTTAATACAAAGATGTGAGGTATTCATAAACATGTAAACGCAGGTGCTAGTCAATGGGGCTAAACCAAAAGGGAGGCAAGATGAACTCCAAGAGAATAGGAATAAAGCTAATTTCGAATTACAATATATTATATAAAAAATGAGGATATACTCAAATTCAAACAGATATTAATTCATTGTTATCGTGCGTAAATGACAAACAAGAATCATGATGTCACAATTGTTGGCAAAGGGAGTGAGGGGTGCATGGGTAAATTGCTGAGCGAGTTCCGACATCCAGCATATTCACATTGAACCACCTCTTGGATTGGTTCTTACTCGAGGCAGGTTGGAAAATGTAACCGGTCTAAAAACTGGGTAGTCTTCGGGAGTCTGAATTTGAGGGGCTGTATGTTCGATTGCAGAGTGGGCCTACACTAACAGGGTCTGTTCACAAAGGTTGAGGTGGGTACGTATCCGAAATGCACCAGAGAAAGTCATTACTCAAGCATTCATAATTTATATCTGATCCATAAATTATGAAACACATGCAAATGCATGCACTTAAATTGATGCACATATACCTTGAAATTCCTGCGGTGCAAACGCTTCACAACCAGCTTTTAAGTTTTGTTTAGAACAGTGAGCGTTGCAAGTAAAGTGTCAAATGACTGCTTAAGGAAATATTATGCTAACGAGGTTGATACCCAACCACTCTTGCTATAAGTTTATTGAGCAGTTGTAAATAGAGCTGACTATACGCAAGGGTGACAGTGGACTTGGTTCTAATTCATAAGCATGTATCAATACATTTAACTACACACTTAACTTCCATCTGGATGGCCCAGGTGTAGGTTGTGCAGAAAGTGGTACAATGTAAACCACAAAGAGTGAAAATAAAAGGTTGAATAGAGAAATGTGTTTTTTTAATGGGGAAACATTTACTCTGAAGTAAAAAGGCAGTAAAATATTTGTACTAAATTCTCAAACTTTTCATATCTCTATGCAAGCATACTCTGTGCAGCAGTAACGAAACATTGGGTTAGGAACACGGTCATAAGTCAGCAATATGCATGCTTGTGACATGACGTCAGTAAGCCTCTGTGCGAAGAAAAAGTAGCCTGGGATCAGTGTTAGCAATGTTTGCAGATATGGTTTGACAAGGGCAACCAATTTGACTGGATGGATGCATGTCCTGTTTGTATGTCACTGTCTATCGATTATTCATCCTTTCAAGTAGATTTTTGTGCACAGAATTAATGTTCTAGGAACCTTTTCCCAAGAAGCCCAACTTCTTTTTACAGGGGATGTGTCACAGCGAGTGGCACTACTGCAGATGCTTCGTCTACCTATTCTTCAGACTCCTTGTTGTTCATTTTTGACCCCTTGGTCATTTTATATTTGGATACTGGATGTAATATAGTGGTAGCTGTTTCATGCGGGGCACCATAGTAAGCGCACAACGTGACATTCCCTCCTCCCCAAATTCCATCACCTTACCGCCCCGCTACGCCCAAGAACTCTCAGAATCAGGGTATGTTGTCCACGGCGTAGCCTTTTATTCACATCAATCCAAGTAATTCACCACAGACCATTACCAGAGAAAATTATCCTTCTTGGATATATACAATTATTCACAGCATCACTTTTATCTGCATCAACCTGCCAACAGCAGTAAGTAAATTAGGTACGACATTACACTTTAACTTTTTAACTCGGCCGTACACTAGAAATTGGCCGTACATTTGAACTGGGCCGTATTGGCCCACCAATCTTCCACTCTGCTGCGCACATTGTGCCGGCAGGCCCCATCGCGCTACAGCCAACAGTAAGGAAATTAAGTACGACATTACACCTTAACTTTTTGACTCGGCCGTACACTAGAACTTGGCCGTACATTTGAACTTGACCATCTCGGCCCACCAATCACCCACTCTGCTGTGTTTGCTCTGCGCACATTGTGCCAGCAGGCCCCAACGTGCTACAGACAACAGTTGCATTACTTGACATCCAGGGCACCGCATACCGCACCGGCCCACCGGGGTACCTGAACACAGGAAGCCTCCCCAAGATTCTACTCAGTCCATACATTGTGGGTTAGGGCAGTTGAGTCCAGGACTACCGGCAGGCCAGTCCCTCCTCCCCGCCTACCCAGTGCACACGAGGAATCTACCCCTTCCTGGGGTCCATCGAATGGCTGCACCTCCATTGTTGTGCATCTCCCTTTGTTGTTAACTGTCAGCGCTCCGCCACAGGGTGAGAAGCTCCCCGGCGCACTCGCCCTCCCCCTGGTGCTGACTTTGCTCCACAATAGTCCTCTACATTACCTGTATGGAAACTCCTGCCCTTTGCCTACAGCTGTACCCTATTCAAACAGAACAACGCATAATTCCTGGCTGGAGCGAATTGTTGCAATTGTGCCCATTGAGTAACCTGTTAAATTCACTTGGATTGAATTGGAAGCTGAATACCCCAGTGAATTATCACTCTCCCCATTCCAAGAATATCCGGCCCCCATTAACGTGACCTCCGCCGAGCAGAGTGTGCCAGCCGTTGTGCAGAATGTGCCAACAGGCCCCACTTTGCAACAGCCGTTCCAAGGTGCCAATCAGGACAATCCTGCCCGTCCCTAAATAAGCAGGACAACATCAACATATGTCCATTTCCTCCATCACCGGGGAGAACATACTGTTGCGACATTCGCTGTGCGGAATGTGCCAGCAGGCCCCGCCTTGCAACAACCATGTCCCCCAGGTTTCACCTAAGTCATCCCTGCCCGTACGAAAAGGGGAGTTTGCCGAACAATGAATCTGACCAGCTCACCACCAGTACATCTCCTCCATCATCAGGAAGAGGGGCACTGCACACCGCATTGGCCTACTGGGCAGTGCCGGCCACTAAGTTATCCGTAGGAACCGGCCCCTATATTTTATAGTGGGCTTCTAATTAGAAGAAATATATATATATATACACACCTGTCCACACTCTTTTTACAAAGTAAGCACTGCCACTGGGATACCTGATTAGAGGTAAAAAAAAAAAAACAAGATCGCCAGCTTGTACTGTACGTGTGCAAGCTAATGCCAACACTTAGGACTGAGCGTATGCGCGTTAGCAACCCCAGCAAAGCTAGATAGTTGCCCAAAACTGAAGCGGGATATGTATAGACAACCTATATCTATGGCAGCTCGCACCTGTAATAACCTGTTAACGATACCCCATATAGGTAAAATAAATACCAGCTCGGCCGGAAGCAGCCCAATCTCCCTGCTGATGAGGGAGAAATGATACCATACAATAACACTGTACCCTAAATGTTTTGGCGCTGAGCACATGGAACATATCAAGATCCTTAAGATATTGCCTAGGCATAGTGCCGCGTTTTTGGGGGTGTACCCAACATTTATCCTTAGCTGTTAGACAAGCTTTCAAACGTCACCAGCTTCAAGTGCTGCGGAGTAGTAGAGCGCAACCAATATATGATGTGTTCCATAATGCATTTGAAACACCCAGTCCTTTTCAAACTGCTGACATTGAAATGAAAAAGAGACCTGTGTCTATAGATTTTGGCCATTACATAAAGCTACCATACTCCATGCCAGGGGGCATACCAAAGAGTTATCACTCCAGGGCACCACGGCTTATCTGACCAAAGGCGCAGCCCCCAAAAGTTGCAAACCAGAGATCACAGGACTGGAACTTGTAGGACCCCCAGCAGGTTATCCCTCTCTCCTGCTAGCCCAATGCCTATAGGCATATACACGCTAGGTGCTGACTTACCATGATAAAGCCCACCATGTAATAATACTCCCGCTTAGACATAGGTGAACGATGTCTTCATAGGTTGCACTTAGGAGGTACCATATCCATGCAGGCAAGTAATGTGGCCCAGGTGTAGCTATGTGTCACCCCCCTCCCCGGGGTTTGACCTGGAGCATAAGGGCCGCACCCGGATGCAGGAGTAAACCAAGAATGTGTATGGTTATATATAGCGCAAACTTGGTGTGATTTATATGAGCACTAGTTACATTACCCCAGCCATATTTATTGGCTAAGTCACCAGCTGGAAAGCTGCCCGCCTTAACTAGTAGGTACGCTTTCTTCCCTTTTAACATTGGGAACCACTGGCATGAAAACCAACCTAGCAAAGTATGCAACCAAGAAATAAGTGCATGCAATTGTGATTATCTTAATTTTACTGAATATTGTTTGTGATGCAGCCACCCTTGTTAAATGAAGCGCTGCTGTGTCAGAGAAAAGGCAAGTCCTATGTATTGGTTGCTTTTGAACAACTGATACTATTAGTGCCGGCTTGTATAACCGCCCTGGTAACTATGGTCCCACTGTACTGCGATATCCGTTCACTGTACCACCAACATTTGAAATGTGTCCCGTCTTTTGGGTATGTCTGTTGGTATAGCAATCCGCTGTCTCAGCCCCCAGTGTTTTCGCCCACCGGAAATGTATGCTGCTTAAGGTGCTCATTGCACCCGCCCTTAGTGTTCAGCAGTTAGATTGCTCCCAGAGGCCCCATGCACCATAGGAAAACTGAAATGTATCCCGTAGATCAGCTTGGAATTGGTAGTGAAGAAAACTGATGGGGCATGCTTGCTAGCATCCGGCCCACTCCGCCTAACGCGCCACCATGCGCCATGAAAATTACGCAGGGTTCTATATAATTGAAGATGCCCTTTACCCTTGCCGCGGGGCGCATGTTGAATAACAGCAAACAGTAGACTGGATGGGGTCATTAACCGATTGAAACTTTAAGTGAAATAAATAAGGCATGCTAACGTCAGCAGAATTCATTGAAAATGCCTCCAACAACCTTATATAGGTGTTTTGACACTGTTGTTACTGACTAGATATGCACTTATTGATAAACCACTATATTGTAATGTTTGTTTCCATAGTATACGGATTTGAGCGTGCTAATGTATGAAGAACAAATCTATATCTTTGCAAATTTCTTTTTTTCTTTTTTCTTCTGTTTCCAAACGTTTATGAACCTTTAACTGGAATTAACTGCTCAAAAATGTAATCACGGTAGGAAAATACGCATCCAGATTCCTGATTTATGGAATTTTTATGACCAAATATAACCCCTGAAAGTTAATATGCTGCCTGTAAAGCGACGCATCTCAACAACTGGCTGGCACCTTGCCTAATGGTTTTGCATTGTTTGTTACCGGTACCGCTGCGTGAGCCAACCGCTCAGCCTAAATGAAAAAACGCAGTGCAGCCACCCCGCCGGGCCTGCTGAGCACGCTCTGTTCACCCGGCCCCCAGGCTTCTCACACCTCCCGTGCAGCAACAACAGAACTTTTAATGCGTTAGCGCCAAGGAGGATTCCGTCTGTAGCCACGCCCCATACCAATTATGCCTCTATGCTGCTGTGTCCATATGTGGTTACCCTGCCGCACTCCTACTGCGCTAAATGATATGCATTACTCTCCCGTGTTCTTACTTTGTTACTATGGTGAGCCCACACCAGACTTGCACTCGCGTCCCTCACTCCAAAGTAGGCAGCTCCAGCCGTTACTCCGCCACCTCTCTGTACCTTATAACCCAACGGTACCATTTTAGAAAACCGACCAAGCTAGGTCAATTGCAGTGTTTCACAGGAGGCTCTGAATTGCAGTTGGGCTAAGCTACTCCACAGTGAATCTGGTTATAGCTACCCTGAGCCATATAGCATATTCCATTCAAAACCGTTACCACATGGGACCCAGAATACTTCACCCATGTGTGCTGGTACCAATACGTCGGCCATCCTCCATTTCCTGCCAGTTGCCGTCTGGAGCCCATACGTCGGCCGTCCTCCATTTCCTGCCAGTTGCTATCTGGAGCCCATGTTGCTGCCATGTCCGCGCGGTGCGCCTCCCGCAAGTATACGAGGGAAGAGAAAAAACAAGCAGTCAATGCTTGGTGCGCTTCCACTCTTTAAAGGAGCATTTACTTCTGAATTTATTTAGCTGCTAAGAGCCCTGGAAAATAAGCATTCATTGACCTGTTGATGTCTGGTGTAGAAAGTATATATTTATAAACAATAAGCAGTTTCTCATTAAAACAGCTGTCAACCTATCTAATGCTTCTGGGAAAGCATTATCCTCAAGAATATACTCCTTGAGGAGCTGGTATAGGGGCTAATTGTTTACAATAAAGTCCAAGAAACTCCTCAGTACATGACCATCTCCTCCCAGCAAGCTCAGCCTCTGGTAATTTCATTAAACCAGGCCTCCAAAGGTCTTTAGAGGTAGCCACCAACATGACAAAGGTTAAGCTTTGTAGTATGTATCCCACCAGGCTCTCTCTGCAGGTACATCCATGACACAGGCAATAAGCAGTCTCTCATTAAAACAGCTGTCAACCTATCTAATGCTTCAGGGTCAACCATGGCTGCCCCGCCTGCAGCCTCCTCATCAGTGGTGACGTTACTGTTGCAAAGCACAGAGACTTGCGCCGCGATCCGCTCTCCCCGCATACGTGCGCGCCTGCAAGTTATCTCTGCTCTGATACTCCGCTACAAACAGAAGCCGGGCCCAAATACCACTGCCCCCGCCTGCAGCCTTATTATCCAAGTGATGTTGCCGCCCACAGGGCCGGCTTTAGCGCTGTTGGTGCCCACTGCGACAAAGTTACTTGGCGCCTCCAATGACCTCCCCCACCCCGGATTCTCTCACTAGCACCCGTTAACAGTGACCAAGTCTCCATAACCACTCTCTCTCATATGCATTGAATTAGTTATATAGCGCCACTCATAAAGGATGTCAGAGCACTTTGCATCACACACATTACACAGAGACAATCAATCATACGTGTGTGAATCAGTGCATAGGAAATGTTAAATAAGCCAAAGGACTAAAAGTGTAGGAGCCACATGTCATCCATACTGGCAGGCAGTATAGTTTGAATGCTTGGCGTGGAGAAGCACAAACTCAGAGTCGAAAAGGAACAGAAGTATACTACATTATTTTAGCCAATAAAATAAACATGGCCCCTTTCTGCACCAAAAACCGTTGTTATTTAAAAACTAGCTGGGATTAAATAGTAGCTGTTCAGAAATATATAGCAATAACATAAACCTCAGACAAGGCACCAAACAGATCCCTTGAGCCGTCTGAAAACTTTTAGTGCCTTTACATTCGGCCATCCATGCTTCAACAACATACTTGTATGCAAACAAACGCCACATTTCACACTTTGTATGGTTTGTACTCAAAGTACTCTGATTCTGCAAACCTTCCCAGTAACGTGATCTGGTTACATTATATGCACTCTGTAATTGACTTGGTACACGTTATTTGCAGCAGGCATATTAACCCTCAGCACTAACTCCACATAAGTCAAAACCTCAACTATACAAAACTCTGACCTCTCTCCAGGAAGAACATTAATCACAGGAATTATCCTGACATTTTGTGAGGTCTGGTAATTGCCGGAGGAACGAAACGCTGCAGCAGGTGCTTTAACAACAGAATAAACTTGCAACCACGGCGCCCCCAGGCAGTCAGCACCTGGTGCAGTGGCACCAGTCGCACCGCCCTTGCGCCGGCCCTGGCCGCCCAAATCACCATTGCCACGCCCGCAGCCTCCACATTATGTGGTAACGTTACTGCTGCAAAGCACCGAGACTCGCGCCGCGAGCCGCTCACCCCCGCAAGCGTGCGCTCCTGCAACTTAACTCTACCCGATACATAGTTTCAAACATAAGCTGGGCCCCAATACTAATGCCCCCCGCCTGCAGCCTTATCATCCAAGTGATGTTGCCGCACAAATCACCTATGCCCCGCCTGCAACCTCCCGAGTATGTGGTAATGGTACCGTTGAAAAACACCGAGAGTCGTGCCGCGAGCCGCTCCTCCCCGCATACGTGCGAGCCTAGCATACCTACATTTTTGAAATAACGCAGCATGCAGCCGCGTCTTTGCCGCCGTCCCCACATACGGGCGCGGCCCTGCCCATTTTCAGCTGGGCTTATTCTCTTAACGGCCCGGGCCGCCATAACCGGCTTCCCGCTCACTAAGCGGCCGCATTATTCATGCACGCCAAAGTCATCTAACATCTTTATCATGCCGAATTAAGGCAGTGGCTCCTTACGGCGTGATTACCAATACCCGTTTCAGCGCTGCCACTATAAGGGCGTGCCCCTCCCCCGCATGTTAAATGCAACACTTTTTTAAAATTAATTTATTTTTAAATATTTAGATAACATAACTATATTAACTATAATATAGCAAAACAACACTACGCCACGGCCCCTCCGACCCAGCTTGCCACTCGCCGCCGATCGAAAACCTCTCTCCACGTCGACGACGCTCCTGTAGCTCTGCTGTGATCCGAGGGGACAAAGAGAACGAAACCCCCGGGCACAGCCTTAAGTACCTGCTAAATTTAGTTTCTCTGCGCCGCCTCCCGATGACATCACTCAGCCGGCCCTTCCATGAACAGCCCCCCTTCTCAGGGCCCTCGGAGGAGGCTCAGCCCCGTGGCGCAACTAAGGGCGCCCCTCCCTAGGCGTGGGGGCGCCTGCTCAGGACCCTGCAGAATGAACGAGAGAAGGCAGGGCGGGAAAGAGAAGGGAGGAACCAGAAAGGAGTACACAAGATTAGAGACAGGGGTAAGAGAGAAAGCAGGAACAGAGCAGGGGGTCTCTGTGCTGTTAAAAATAAAAGTTACTTCTATTACTTACCTTCTCAAGTCCGAGTCTTCTGTGGATGCCTAGAACACGACAATGGAGGCAAAGCATCACTTATCCTTTACCTGAAAACTGTGCTGCATCATCCACCATTGGACGTTTTGGAAAAGTCAAGTCATTTCAGCTCAATTCTTTGCTTGTCATTTCTTTTTGATGCTCTGACGTTTTGAGGTCGTGCATTTACCTCCAATCTGGTTTCCTCTTTCTGCATTTAATTAAGTTTGCAGCTGGAATGCCTGGACTAGGTTGCAGTGGAGTAAGCGACAAGAGCCTAAGGACAATGGGCATTTGTGGGCACTCAAGGGCACTGTGCTGTAGCTTTAAGAGTTGCTGGAATCTTAGAAAATGGAATGTTTGTATGTGTGGCCTCATATGGCTTTCCTTTTGAAGGCACGTCCTTCGGAGCTGGTCTCCATGGAACACTACAGAGGTCCTATTCCAAATAAGCCTGTTTAAAATTAAGACTGCATCAAATGCTGTCAGTACATATTTGGGCAACAAGTTATAGAGGCCTGTTCTGCAAATGCAGGGCTCTGGTCGTGTACAGATAAGAAACAAATGTATTGGATAAATAGGCAACCTCTTGACAGAGACATGACAATCATTTCAGTAAGGACCAGTTCCACTCACCGATAACAGCGTTATTTTGCATAATTTCAGAAACAGTGCCTGAGGAGGAGCGGAATCCATAAATTTAGGCCGCGTGTTCGAGCGTGTTCAATAAAAACAAGGCTTCACTCTCGGGTGCTAATGAACAGAGGAACTCTCGCTTTAACTTCAGTCACTCAAGAGTGAGTGAAACTCGTCAAAGAAAGCCGCTCAAGCACATGTAAAGCTAGGGGCAAATCGGTCATGAATATCTCAACACAGTTGAACAGATAGTGCAGACTCTCATTGCTACATACCTTGGGCATTTGAAATATGAATACAACACAGAACACAATTCCTCCACCAGCATTTTTAACTCATCCTGGTCCTTCTAATATTGAATAGAAAGAGTGCTTATATAACTTTGAAAATTACTTGAAAGCTATGGATGGCTTAAGCAATCCTACCATCAGGAAGGAAGCGTTAATACTCAGATGGTTGGCTTAAGTATGCCTGGAAACATCCCACTTGCCCAGCTTTCCTGGCATTCTTCTGGGAAAGTACTTGAAAAGTATGCTCAGGCTGAGGCAATTCAGATAAATGTGAGGTTCTTCCCTTAAATATACATTGTCTTAAACAAGACTTCATACATACAGGCTTTTCTTGGCAAACTTCTAAGATAAAATATCTAGGCTTGTGGTTCTCTTCAAATATTCCGGAAACATTAAAGATAAATTTTGATCATATTACTAAGACTCTATCCGATTCTATTGACAGGTGGCACCCACTCTTTCTATCTTGGTGGGGACGATTAGATTCCATCAAGATGATGCTTTCTCCTTTGATCCTTTATCTTCTCTCTATGATTCCGGTACATATTCCTGCAGTCTACTTTAAGAAAATTGACTCTCGTTTAACTAAATTCCTTTGGAAAAACAAACCTCCTCGAATAGCCCTATCAGCTCTAAAGGCTGACAAGGCCTCTGGAGGCCTCCGATTTCCTGACTTTAAATCATATCATTATGCCTTTTCTTTAAAACAATCTTCTCGTTGGCTCTCTCTTGATCACTGTATTCATCCTCCTGTCTGGTTGAATATAGAAGAATGTTCTATATCCCCTTTTAACTTTCAAGAATCTCTTGCCTTCACTAATAATATTTCTCTTTTTCGTTCTCCTGTTATTTCTCATACACGTAAAATCCTTACTCCTCTTCTTCCCTCCGCCTATCCTTCGTCTTCCTTGCTAGATCGACAGCCCATCTGGCATAATAATCTACTTCGTATTAAAAATCGTACTATTTATTGGAAAACTTGGAGACTCAAAGGACTGCTCTGGATCTCTCAGCTAGTACTCAATAATATTCCTATATCCTTTTAGATTTGCAGTCAAAATGTTCTCTACCATCTTCTTGTAAGGCTCAATATGATCTACTTCATGCCTCTCTGTCCCAGTATTTGCTTTCCTTACCACCTACCTCCATTCCCTCTTCCAGATGCTCCACTCTTTTTCCATTAATTTCGGCCTCATCTTCGGCCTCTTCTTTATATAAATGCTTATTTCTATCCTCTAATAGAGACAACAGGAAGGCTGAATTGGCTTGGGAAAAAGACTTAGCTGAATGTTGGCCTATCCCTTTTTGGGATAAGTTGTGGCTCAAGATTCATAAGACTTCTAGAGCTGCAAACATTTCCCAAACCCTATATTTCATTTACCAACGCATTTTATTCACTCCCGCAAAACTAGCTTCTTTTTCTCCAAACTCTTCTTCTGCATGCTGGTCTTGTCCTTGTTCACATGCTGATTTAAAGCACATGCTTTTTGATTGTCCCCCATCTCTCGTTTTTGGCAATTAGTTTGGTCCCAGATTAACAAAATATTTAAAACCCAAATCTCATTTTCACCTACTAACATTTTCCTAGGCTCTTTATCATCCTCTTGGCCTCATACACCATCCAAACCCAAACTAATTGATTTATTATGAGCAATAGCCCTCCACTTAATAACTTCCAATTGGAAGCAAGCAGACAAAGTCACATTCAGGGCATGGTGGAATGCTGTTTGTTTTCATCAGACTAGACACTAGCTATGTTGCTCCCTTATCTCTATCCATTAAAAGAGATCTTTTATGGCTCCCTTTATCCACTTATTTAACTTGCATTGCCTCAACTAAAGATGTACAGGTTAACTCTTCTAATGAAGTCCGGAAACCTCCTTGATGTACGTGTTGTCTTTATATTTCACTTGCATATACTCTTATGGTTACTCCTTTCATTGTATTGCTTATTACAGTTATTTTGTATATTTTAAATACCTTCTTTATGATTATAGAGATCGAGTTCAGGTGTTACTTCATCCTTTAATGTCATAATATCATATTGTATATTCCTTCCCTTGTTCTTCCTTTCTTCCTGATCCCCTCCCCTTCTTTCCTTTCCCCCTCAACTATAAATTGTTATTTGTTAACGATTATCATCTTACTATGTTTGTATTACGTTATCTATGAAGTTTTCTTGTGTTTATTCAGTTTTCCTTAATAAACTTAAACTTAAACAAAAGAGTCTCTCAGAGTTACTCTTCCTCAGCACGCAGACTGAATAAACAAACACACGGCTAACAAATGCACCAGGAAATTTGGAACCTCCCCTACCCAGCCATGCGCCAGGCAGCCTCCTCACAAGCTGCTTTATTCATGGCTAATTTGTAGTTCAGTACTGGCCCGATTCCATTACCTCAGTCCCTCACAGCTTGCCAACTTCCCGCCTTGACAAACAGCAGGGAAGAAGCAGTACTAAGAAAAGGCATGCTGCATGTCTGAAACTGGCACCAAGCGTGTTGTCGAAGGAACATTTGAAGAATACGTCATCTGAAACAAGTGCGTCTTTAAAGAGGTTCAAATCCGACTGTTGAAGGTAGAACATTTAGGTATTATGCAACAGGTACAGAAGGCAAGTGTGGATGGTCTTTCAGCAAATGGAAATCACGAGTGTCGAGCAAGCCTCGTCAGTGCCTTGGTAAGCTATTAGATGTCAGTTAAAGCACACAGAGGGAACACATCAGTGCTGTGCAGCACTGGCGTAGCAAGGGGGGGGCGGAGGGGTGCGCCCCAGGCGGCACGAGTTTTGGGGGCGGCCGCAAAAATCATCGCCAGCCCCCCCCTGCCCCCCCTAGGCAGGGGGGGCAGCCCTTGATGTTTTCACGACCAGTTTCTTTTAACAAAGTCATATTATTCCGTGATTCTGTTAATTGTACAAATGGTTGTGAAAAGCCACTCTAAACAAATGCCTAAATGCTATATAACCCCAGGGAAGCATCATGCTCTAGTCAAAGCCTCTTTTGCATGCCTTATGTTCGGTCTCAGGCGTGTATTGATGCAAATCATGCATGTTTTCTGCGTGGCCATGCTGCTATGCATATGATGGTAATACTGTAGGGAAATTATATTCATGCAGCACCTGGAAACAGAAACACACATTTTCAAATACATTTTCTCTTCTAGCTCTCAATTTACTCCAGCCATCTAGGGTCATCTTTTCATCTGGTGCAATATGTGTTTAATACAAAGATGTGAGGTATTCATAAACATGTAAACGCAGGTGCTAGTCAATGGGGCTAAACCAAAAGGGAGGCAAGATGAACTCCAAGAGAATAGGAATAAAGCTAATTTCGAATTACAATATATTATATAAAAAATGAGGATATACTCAAATTCAAACAGATATTAATTCATTGTTATCGTGCGTAAATGACAAACAAGAATCATGATGTCACAATTGTTGGCAAAGGGAGTGAGGGGGTGCATGGGTAAATTGCTGAGCGAGTTCCGACATCCAGCATATTCACATTGAACCACCTCTTGGATTGGTTCTTACTCGAGGCAGGTTGGAAAATGTAACCGGTCTAAAAACTGGGTAGTCTTCGGGGAGTCTGAATTTGAGGGGCTGTATGTTCGATTGCAGAGTGGGCCTACACTAACAGGGTCTGTTCACAAAGGTTGAGGTGGGTACGTATCCGAAATGCACCAGAGAAAGTCATTACTCAAGCATTCATAATTTATATCTGATCCATAAATTATGAAACACATGCAAATGCATGCACTTAAATTGATGCACATATACCTTGAAATTCCTGCGGTGCAAACGCTTCACAACCAGCTTTTAAGTTTTGTTTAGAACAGTGAGCGTTGCAAGTAAAGTGTCAAATGACTGCTTAAGGAAATATTATGCTAACGAGGTTGATACCCAACCACTCTTGCTATAAGTTTATTGAGCAGTTGTAAATAGAGCTGACTATACGCAAGGGTGACAGTGGACTTGGTTCTAATTCATAAGCATGTATCAATACATTTAACTACACACTTAACTTCCATCTGGATGGCCCAGGTGTAGGTTGTGCAGAAAGTGGTACAATGTAAACCACAAAGAGTGAAAATAAAAGGTTGAATAGAGAAATGTGTTTTTTTAATGGGGAAACATTTACTCTGAAGTAAAAAGGCAGTAAAATATTTGTACTAAATTCTCAAACTTTTCATATCTCTATGCAAGCATACTCTGTGCAGCAGTAACGAAACATTGGGTTAGGAACACGGTCATAAGTCAGCAATATGCATGCTTGTGACATGACGTCAGTAAGCCTCTGTGCGAAGAAAAAGTAGCCTGGGATCAGTGTTAGCAATGTTTGCAGATATGGTTTGACAAGGGCAACCAATTTGACTGGATGGATGCATGTCCTGTTTGTATGTCACTGTCTATCGATTATTCATCCTTTCAAGTAGATTTTTGTGCACAGAATTAATGTTCTAGGAACCTTTTCCCAAGAAGCCCAACTTCTTTTTACAGGGGATGTGTCACAGCGAGTGGCACTACTGCAGATGCTTCGTCTACCTATTCTTCAGACTCCTTGTTGTTCATTTTTGACCCCTTGGTCATTTTATATTTGGATACTGGATGTAATATAGTGGTAGTTGTTTCATGCGGGGCACCATAGTAAGCGCACAACGTGACATTCCCTCCTCCCCAAATTCCATCACCTTACCGCCCCGCTACGCCCAAGAACTCTCAGAATCAGGGTATGTTGTCCACGGCGTAGCCTTTTTATTCACATCAATCCAAGTAATTCACCACAGACCATTACCAGAGAAAATTATCCTTCTTGGATATATACAATTATTCACAGCATCACTTTTATCTGCATCAACCTGCCAACAGCAGTAAGTAAATTAGGTACGACATTACACTTTAACTTTTTAACTCGGCCGTACACTAGAAATTGGCCGTACATTTGAACTGGGCCGTATTGGCCCACCAATCTTCCACTCTGCTGCGCACATTGTGCCGGCAGGCCCCATCGCGCTACAGCCAACAGTAAGGAAATTAAGTACGACATTACACCTTAACTTTTTGACTCGGCCGTACACTAGAACTTGGCCGTACATTTGAACTTGACCATCTCGGCCCACCAATCACCCACTCTGCTGTGTTTGCTCTGCGCACATTGTGCCAGCAGGCCCCACCGTGCTACAGACAACAGTTGCATTACTTGACATCCAGGGCACCGCATACCGCACCGGCCCACCGGGGTACCTGAACACAGGAAGCCTCCCCAAGATTCTACTCAGTCCATACATTGTGGGTTAGGGCAGTTGAGTCCAGGACTACCGGCAGGCCTGTCCCTCCTCCCCGCCTACCCAGTGCACACGAGGAATCTACCCCTTCCTGGGGTCCATCGAATGGCTGCACCTCCATTGTTGTGCATCCCCCTTTGTTGTTAACTGTCAGCGCTCCGCCACAGGGTGAGAAGCTCCCCGGCGCACTCGCCCTCCCCCCCTGGTGCTGACTTTGCTCCACAATAGTCCTCTACATTACCTGTATGGAAACTCCTGCCCTTTGCCTACAGCTGTACCCTATTCAAACAGAACAACGCATAATTCCTGGCTGGAGCGAATTGTTGCAATTGTGCCCATTGAGTAACCTGTTAAATTCACTTGGATTGAATTGGAAGCTGAATACCCCAGTGAATTATCACTCTCCCCATTCCAAGAATATCCGGCCCCCATTAACGTGACCTCCGCCGAGCAGAGTGTGCCAGCCGTTGTGCAGAATGTGCCAACAGGCCCCACTTTGCAACAGCCGTTCCAAGGTGCCAATCAGGACAATCCTGCCCGTCCCTAAATAAGAGGACAACATCAACATATGTCCATTTCCTCCATCACCGGGGAGAACATACTGTTGCGACATTCGCTGTGCGGAGTGTGCCAGCAGGCCCCGCCTTGCAACAACCATGTCCCCCAGGTTTCACCTAAGTCATCCCTGCCCGTACGAAAAGGGGAGTTTGCCGAACAATGAATCTGACCAGCTCACCACCAGTACATCTCCTCCATCATCAGGAAGAGGGGCACTGCACACCGCATTGGCCTACTGGGCAGTGCCGGCCACTAAGTTATCCGTAGGAACCGGCCCCTATATTTTATAGTGGGCTTCTAATTAGAAGAAATATATATATATACACACCTGTCCACACTCTTTTTACAAAGTAAGCACTGCCACTGGGATACCTGATTAGAGGTAAAAAAAAAAAAACAAGATCGCCAGCTTGTACTGTACGTGTGCAAGCTAATGCCAACACTTAGGACTGAGCGTATGCGCGTTAGCAACCCCAGCAAAGCTAGATAGTTGCCCAAAACTGAAGCGGGATATGTATAGACAACCTATATCTATGGCAGCTCGCACCTGTAATAACCTGTTAACGATACCCCATATAGGTAAAATAAATACCAGCTCGGCCGGAAGCAGCCCAATCTCCCTGCTGATGAGGGAGAAATGATACCATACAATAACACTGTACCCTAAATGTTTTGGCGCTGAGCACATGGAACATATCAAGATCCTTAAGATATTGCCTAGGCATAGTGCCGCGTTTTTGGGGGTGTACCCAACATTTATCCTTAGCTGTTAGACAAGCTTTCAAACGTCACCAGCTTCAAGTGCTGCGGAGTAGTAGAGCGCAACCAATATATGATGTGTTCCATAATGCATTTGAAACACCCAGTCCTTTTCAAACTGCTGACATTGAAATGAAAAAGAGACCTGTGTCTATAGATTTTGGCCATTACATAAAGCTACCATACTCCATGCCAGGGGGCATACCAAAGAGTTATCACTCCAGGGCACCACGGCTTATCTGACCAAAGGCGCAGCCCCCAAAAGTTGCAAACCAGAGATCACAGGACTGGAACTTGTAGGACCCCCAGCAGGTTATCCCTCTCTCCTGCTAGCCCAATGCCTATAGGCATATACACGCTAGGTGCTGACTTACCATGATAAAGCCCACCATGTAATAATACTCCCGCTTAGACATAGGTGAACGATGTCTTCATAGGTTGCACTTAGGAGGTACCATATCCATGCAGGCAAGTAATGTGGCCCAGGTGTAGCTATGTGTCACCCCCCTCCCCGGGGTTTGACCTGGAGCATAAGGGCCGCACCCGGATGCAGGAGTAAACCAAGAATGTGTATGGTTATATATAGCGCAAACTTGGTGTGATTTATATGAGCACTAGTTACATTACCCCAGCCATATTTATTGGCTAAGTCACCAGCTGGAAAGCTGCCCGCCTTAACTAGTAGGTACGCTTTCTTCCCTTTTAACATTGGGAACCACTGGCATGAAAACCAACCTAGCAAAGTATGCAACCAAGAAATAAGTGCATGCAATTGTGATTATCTTAATTTTACTGAATATTGTTTGTGATGCAGCCACCCTTGTTAAATGAAGCGCTGCTGTGTCAGAGAAAAGGCAAGTCCTATGTATTGGTTGCTTTTGAACAACTGATACTATTAGTGCCGGCTTGTATAACCGCCCTGGTAACTATGGTCCCACTGTACTGCGATATCCGTTCACTGTACCACCAACATTTGAAATGTGTCCCGTCTTTTGGGTATGTCTGTTGGTATAGCAATCCGCTGTCTCAGCCCCCAGTGTTTTCGCCCACCGGAAATGTATGCTGCTTAAGGTGCTCATTGCACCCGCCCTTAGTGTTCAGCAGTTAGATTGCTCCCAGAGGCCCCATGCACCATAGGAAAACTGAAATGTATCCCGTAGATCAGCTTGGAATTGGTAGTGAAGAAAACTGATGGGGCATGCTTGCTAGCATCCGGCCCACTCCGCCTAACGCGCCACCATGCGCCATGAAAATTACGCAGGGTTCTATATAATTGAAGATGCCCTTTACCCTTGCCGCGGGGGCGCATGTTGAATAACAGCAAACAGTAGACTGGATGGGGTCATTAACCGATTGAAACTTTAAGTGAAATAAATAAGGCATGCTAACGTCAGCAGAATTCATTGAAAATGCCTCCAACAACCTTATATAGGTGTTTTGACACTGTTGTTACTGACTAGATATGCACTTATTGATAAACCACTATATTGTAATGTTTGTTTCCATAGTATACGGATTTGAGCGTGCTAATGTATGAAGAACAAATCTATATCTTTGCAAATTTCTTTTTTTTTCTTTTTTCTTCTGTTTCCAAACGTTTATGAACCTTTAACTGGAATTAACTGCTCAAAAATGTAATCACGGTAGGAAAATACGCATCCAGATTCCTGATTTATGGAATTTTTATGACCAAATATAACCCCTGAAAGTTAATATGCTGCCTGTAAAGCGACGCATCTCAACAACTGGCTGGCACCTTGCCTAATGGTTTTGCATTGTTTGTTACCGGTACCGCTGCGTGAGCCAACCGCTCAGCCTAAATGAAAAAACGCAGTGCAGCCACCCCGCCGGGCCTGCTGAGCACGCTCTGTTCACCCGGCCCCCCAGGCTTCTCACACCTCCCGTGCAGCAACAACAGAACTTTTAATGCGTTAGCGCCAAGGAGGATTCCGTCTGTAGCCACGCCCCCATACCAATTATGCCTCTATGCTGCTGTGTCCATATGTGGTTACCCTGCCGCACTCCTACTGCGCTAAATGATATGCATTACTCTCCCGTGTTCTTACTTTGTTACTATGGTGAGCCCACACCAGACTTGCACTCGCGTCCCTCACTCCAAAGTAGGCAGCTCCAGCCGTTACTCCGCCACCTCTCTGTACCTTATAACCCAACGGTACCATTTTAGAAAACCGACCAAGCTAGGTCAATTGCAGTGTTTCACAGGAGGCTCTGAATTGCAGTTGGGCTAAGCTACTCCACAGTGAATCTGGTTATAGCTACCCTGAGCCATATAGCATATTCCATTCAAAACCGTTACCACATGGGACCCAGAATACTTCACCCATGTGTGCTGGTACCAATACGTCGGCCATCCTCCATTTCCTGCCAGTTGCCGTCTGGAGCCCATACGTCGGCCGTCCTCCATTTCCTGCCAGTTGCTATCTGGAGCCCATGTTGCTGCCATGTCCGCGCGGTGCGCCTCCCGCAAGTATACGAGGGAAGAGAAAAACAAGCAGTCAATGCTTGGTGCGCTTCCACTCTTTAAAGGAGCATTTACTTCTGAATTTATTTAGCTGCTAAGAGCCCTGGAAAATAAGCATTCATTGACCTGTTGATGTCTGGTGTAGAAAGTATATATTTATAAACAATAAGCAGTTTCTCATTAAAACAGCTGTCAACCTATCTAATGCTTCTGGGAAAGCATTATCCTCAAGAATATACTCCTTGAGGAGCTGGTATAGGGGCTAATTGTTTACAATAAAGTCCAAGAAACTCCTCAGTACATGACCATCTCCTCCCAGCAAGCTCAGCCTCTGGTAATTTCATTAAACCAGGCCTCCAAAGGTCTTTAGAGGTAGCCACCAACATGACAAAGGTTAAGCTTTGTAGTATGTATCCCAATAGGCTCTCTCTGCAGGTACATCCATGACACAGGCAATAAGCAGTCTCTCATTAAAACAGCTGTCAACCTATCTAATGCTTCAGGGTCAACCATGGCTGCCCCGCCTGCAGCCTCCTCATCAGTGGTGACGTTACTGTTGCAAAGCACAGAGACTTGCGCCGCGATCCGCTCTCCCCGCATACGTGCGCGCCTGCAAGTTATCTCTGCTCTGATACTCCGCTACAAACAGAAGCCGGGCCCAAATACCACTGCCCCCGCCTGCAGCCTTATTATCCAAGTGATGTTGCCGCCCACAGGGCCGGCTTTAGCGCTGTTGGTGCCCACTGCGACAAAGTTACTTGGCGCCTCCAATGACCTCCCCCACCCCGGATTCTCTCACTAGCACCCGTTAACAGTGACCAAGTCTCCATAACCACTCTCTCTCATATGCATTGAATTAGTTATATAGCGCCACTCATAAAGGATGTCAGAGCACTTTGCATCACACACATTACACAGAGACAATCAATCATACGTGTGTGAATCAGTGCATAGGAAATGTTAAATAAGCCAAAGGACTAAAAGTGTAGGAGCCACATGTCATCCATACTGGCAGGCAGTATAGTTTGAATGCTTGGCGTGGAGAAGCACAAACTCAGAGTCGAAAAGGAACAGAAGTATACTACATTATTTTAGCCAATAAAATAAACATGGCCCCTTTCTGCACCAAAAACCGTTGTTATTTAAAAACTAGCTGGGATTAAATAGTAGCTGTTCAGAAATATATAGCAATAACATAAACCTCAGACAAGGCACCAAACAGATCCCTTGAGCCGTCTGAAAACTTTTAGTGCCTTCACATTCGGCCATCCATGCTTCAACAACATACTTGTATGCAAACAAAAGCCACATTTCACACTTTGTATGGTTTGTACTCAAAGTACTCTGATTCTGCAAACCTTCCCAGTAACGTGATCTGGTTACATTATATGCACTCTGTAATTGACTTGGTACACGTTATTTGCAGCAGGCATATTAACCCTCAGCACTAACTCCACATAAGTCAAAACCTCAACTATACAAAACTCTGACCTCTCTCCAGGAAGAACATTAATCACAGGAATTATCCTGACATTTTGTGAGGTCTGGTAATTGCCGGAGGAACGAAACGCTGCAGCAGGTGCTTTAACAACAGAATAAACTTGCAACCACGGCGCCCCCAGGCAGTCAGCACCTGGTGCAGTGGCACCAGTCGCACCGCCCTTGCGCCGGCCCTGGCCGCCCAAATCACCATTGCCACGCCCGCAGCCTCCACATTATGTGGTAACGTTACTGCTGCAAAGCACCGAGACTCGCGCCGCGAGCTGCTCACCCCCGCAAGCGTGCGCTCCTGCAACTTAACTCTACCCGATACATAGTTTCAAACATAAGCTGGGCCCCAATACTAATGCCCCCCGCCTGCAGCCTTATCATCCAAGTGATGTTGCCGCACAAATCACCTATGCCCCGCCTGCAACCTCCCGAGTATGTGGTAATGGTACCGTTGAAAAACACAGAGAGTCGTGCCGCGAGCCGCTCCTCCCCGCATACGTGCGAGCCTAGCATACCTACATTTTTGAAATAACGCAGCATGCAGCCGCGTCTTTGCCGCCGTCCCCACATACGGGCGCGGCCCTGCCCATTTTCAGCTGGGTTTATTCTCTTAACGGCCCGGGCCGCCATAACCGGCTTCCCGCTCACTAAGCGGCCGCATTATTCATGCACGCCAAAGTCATCTAACATCTTTATCATGCCGAATTAAGGCAGTGGCTCCTTACGGCGTGATTACCAATACCCGTTTCAGCGCTGCCACTATAAGGGCGTGCCCCTCCCCCCGCATGTTAAATGCAACACTTTTTTTTAAATTAATTTATTTTTAAATATTTAGATAACATAACTATATTAACTATAATATAGCAAAACAACACTACGCCACGGCCCCCTCCGACCCAGCTTGCCACTCGCCGCCGATCGAAAACCTCTCTCCACGTCGACGACGCTCCTGTAGCTCTGCTGTGATCCGAGGGGACAAAGAGAACGAAACCCCCCGGGCACAGCCTTAAGTACCTGCTAAATTTAGTTTCTCTGCGCCGCCTCCCGATGACATCACTCAGCCGGCCCTTCCATGAACAGCCCCCCCTTCTCAGGGCCCTCGGAGGAGGCTCAGCCCCGTGGCGCAACTAAGGGCGCCCCTCCCCTAGGCGTGGGGGGCGCCTGCTCAGGACCCTGCAGAATGAACGAGAGAAGGCAGGGCGGGAAAGAGAAGGGAGGAACCAGAAAGGGAGTACACAAGATTAGAGACAGGGGTAAGAGAGAAAGCAGGAACAGAGCAGGGGGTCTCTGTGCTGTTAAAAATAAAAGTTACTTCTATTACTTACCTTCTCAAGTCCGAGTCTTCTGTGGATGCCTAGAACACGACAATGGAGGCAAAGCATCACTTATCCTTTACCTGAAAACTGTGCTGCATCATCCACCATTGGACGTTTTGGAAAAGTCAAGTCATTTCAGCTCAATTCTTTGCTTGTCATTTCTTTTTGATGCTCTGACGTTTTGAGGTCGTGCATTTACCTCCAATCTGGTTTCCTCTTTCTGCATTTAATTAAGTTTGCAGCTGGAATGCCTGGACTAGGTTGCAGTGGAGTAAGCGACAAGAGCCTAAGGACAATGGGCATTTGTGGGCACTCAAGGGCACTGTGCTGTAGCTTTAAGAGTTGCTGGAATCTTAGAAAATGGAATGTTTGTATGTGTGGCCTCATATGGCTTTCCTTTTGAAGGCACGTCCTTCGGAGCTGGTCTCCATGGAACACTACAGAGGTCCTATTCCAAATAAGCCTGTTTAAAATTAAGACTGCATCAAATGCTGTCAGTACATATTTGGGCAACAAGTTATAGAGGCCTGTTCTGCAAATGCAGGGCTCTGGTCGTGTACAGATAAGAAACAAATGTATTGGATAAATAGGCAACCTCTTGACAGAGACATGACAATCATTTCAGTAAGGACCAGTTCCACTCACCGATAACAGCGTTATTTTGCGTAATTTCAGAAACAGTGCCTGAGGAGGAGCGGAATCCATAAATTTAGGCCGCGTGTTCGAGCGTGTTCAATAAAAACAAGGCTTCACTCTCGGGTGCTAATGAACAGAGGAACTCTCGCTTTAACTTCAGTCACTCAAGAGTGAGTGAAACTCGTCAAAGAAAGCCGCTCAAGCACATGTAAAGCTAGGGGCAAATCGGTCATGAATATCTCAACACAGTTGAACAGATAGTGCAGACTCTCATTGCTACATACCTTGGGCATTTGAAATATGAATACAACACAGAACACAATTCCTCCACCAGCATTTTTAACTCATCCTGGTCCTTCTAATATTGAATAGAAAGAGTGCTTATATAACTTTGAAAATTACTTGAAAGCTATGGATGGCTTAAGCAATCCTACCATCAGGAAGGAAGCGTTAATACTCAGATGGTTGGCTTAAGAAGGCCAACAAATCTTTAAATGCTTATCCCAGATATGAAAGGCACTTCAATTGAGGATGTATACAAAGAAGCGAAAGAGAGACTGTGTAATAAGGCTGGAACACTGGGTAAAGTTCAACACAGTTAGATTTAATTGAAGTATCTACAGAAATAACGTCCTATCCACACAGCGTCAGCAGCAACTGACCTGTGGGAATTCTAAGGACACTTGAACACCAAGAAGGTTCTAGAACCAAGAACCCTTCTGCACAGAACACAATGACACGCAGGTCATTACACACCTTTCTCCTTAACATTAGAAGAGCAAAGAAAGAGATCAGGAAGAGAGGAGAATTAGGAAGAAAGAAAGAAACAAACAAACAAACAAAAAATAACATTAATAACATTAACGAAGAACAAAATCATGCAGTTTCACCGGTATCTTCCCAGCACGAGAACTCCTTCACAAAGCAGGCAATGCTTCGAAATGATCAATCAACCCAGGGTAAATTTTGCTGTGCATGGGAGCGATTCTGTTTAAGTTTCAGATGCGACCATCATCCAACTTAACGGCATTTTGAAAAAGTTTCTTTATCACATAAGGAGAGGAGAATTTAGAGACTCCAACACTCCTCTGCGGAAGACGTACTCGCACCCTGTCTCCTACTTTCACACGAGTGTGAGTGACAGCGCGTCTGGCATCAAAATACTCTTTCCTTTTCGCAATCTTTAATTCCTGCCCTGCTTGCCAGGAAGTTACACCAGGACACACGCCAGAAGAAGCTATGCTAGGACCTGCAGTAGGGCTTGTATCCAGATCAACATTCGCACTTTTGTCTCTCATCCATGCTTGGAACAACAGGGTATTGGGCTTCCACCCACGAAAGAGCACAAAAGGAACTTTACTCGTGGTAGAATGAGGAGTGAGACGGTAGATGGTAACTCGTTCCACAACCTCAGACTTCCAGTCTTTGTTTTGAGCTTTGGCTAGTTGGATGGATTCTTTTAACACGCGGTTAAACCTTTCCACCATGCCATTGGTCTCGGGATGGTAGAGGGCGCACCGCTTATGTTTTACCCCCTTTTTTTGACAAAAACTCCTCCATCTCTCTCTCGAGACCAGTTGAACTCCATTGTCGGTAAGAAGACAGTCTGGGAATCCCTCTCGGGACCAGACTTCATCAAGGAACTTGGTGACGTCCTTAGTTTCAATACTGTGAGTAATCTTAATCTCCGGCCACCTGGAGAACATGTCCATTAATACTAGAACATATGATTGACCAGAGCTACTAGTAATGGGACCCAAAAGATCCAATGCCACATCTTGCCAACAACGAACAGGGGCCTCACGCACCACCATAGGCTGAACTCTGGTATTATAGACCTTGTCAGAGGCATTACACTCAGAACAATCTCTCACCATGCGCTCAACTGAGAGATCAATTCCTGGCCACCAAAAGTGCAAACAAATCCTTTCTTTTGTCTTGGAGATGCCCTGGTGTCCATGATGTGCTTGTTGCACAATTTTAAGTCTGATAGAGATGGGTGGAACAAGCTTGGTACCTCTCCAAAGAAACCCAGAGGAGACAGAAGCTCATGACGCAGATTCCAAAATTTCCGTGTCTCCTCACTCAAGCTTTTAATGCCACTTCCCCAACCATTAATCACTAACTTGCAGACCTCAAGAATAATGGGATCACTTTCAACGGCAGACTTCCACTCTCCCTCACTCAAGACTCCAGCTGTGACTTCACACACTTTGTAATCTTCGTCCTCCCACAGGTCCCCAGAAACATCCAGAGTATGAATGGGGTCACTCCTGACAAGGCGAGAAAGACAATCTGAGACTTTGTTCTGAGCACCAGGAATATGATGTACAACAAAATCATAGTCTTGAAGTGCAACAATCCACCTGGCAATTCTTGATGATACGGCATCAAGACTCTTTTTAGTGAACAAATCCTTCAAAGGCTTGTGTTCAGAGTGTACCGTGAATGAACTTCCCCAGAGAAACTTTTTAAGTTTCTTAATGGCCCAAAAGATGCAAAGAGTTTCTTTCGCTATAACAGAGTATTGTATTTCAGGCCCCACCAGCGCTCGTGACAAAAACATGACAGTTATCTCCTGACCATCCTTCACTTGCTTAAGAACAGCCCCGAGACCCTTGGAGCTAGCATCAGTGATGAGGATGGAAGTGGCAGAAGTGTCAAAATTCTTGAGAGAGGGAGCCTCACCCAAAGCACCCTTTATGTCCTCAAATTCTGCTTGGCACTGTGGTGACCAGATGAACCTCACACCCTTCTTGAGAAGAGCCCTAAGGGTGAAAGTACGAGAAGCAAATTGTGGAACAAACTTGTTGTAATATTCGGCCATGCCGAGAAAGGTGACTAACTCATCCCTGGATTGAGGCACAGGAAGGTTCTCGATAGTCGTCACTAAATGATCTCTAGGTTTGACACCCTCTTTAGACAATTTGTGCCCCAAATAGTCAATTTCTGTGAGATTGAATTTGCATTTGTTCTCACGTAGAGTCAAACCACGAGACTTGAAGCGCTTAAGAACGGCTCTGAGTCTCTCATCATGTATCTCTTGTGAAGAGCCATATACCAGTACATCATCTTGGTAAATCTTGACACCAGGTACCCCATGTAAAACATCTTCCATAGCTCTCTGGAATACAGAGGCTGCAGAATTCAGACTGAAAGGAAGTCTTGCAAATTTGAAAGTGCCAAATGGTGTTATAAATGGAGTGAGGTTCATCTAGTCAGGGTCAATTTTAATCTGGTGATATGCAGCCCTGAGATCCAACGTGGAGAAGATCTCAGCTCCGCCTAATTGTGTCAGCATTTCTGCAATATTTGGGAGAGGGTACTTGTCAGCCACGACAGCGTGATTGAGTGCACGCAAGTCCACACAAAGCCTCACCTCACCAGAGGCTTTACGTGCAAGCACCACGGGAGCCAACCACTCACTTGCCTCAGATCTGACTATAATTCCCTCTTTTTGTAACTTCTGTAGTTCTTTCTGCACGGACTCCCTCATGGCTAATGGTACACTACGCACCTTGCAAGTAACAGGAATGGAATCAGGTTTCAAAGAAATCTTATGTGAGTAACCAGACAAACAACCTAGTTTTTCACTGAAAACTTGTCCGAATTCACTCCGAAGATCATCAACTTGAGCAAATTTGGATGGTTCAGGTGTACTAAGAAGATCAAGGGGTGAAGCACACAGATCATCCTTCAAGACTATACAAAGATCTCTTCCAGGAATTAACATGACTCCAAGATCTGCCTGGTGCACCCAACTTATTATACTGTCACCCTTGGAGGAGATGGAGGAGATGTAGATTTTCCAAGCAGTTAGTTTATTCTTGAATTCTATGTCACCCTCAAAGTATCCAAACAACTTGATAGGTTGACCACCATAAGCAAGCGGCCTAATGTCAGGCTTGAACACCCTTACCTTGCCCAATAAGGTTGAGTCATAAAAACTCTTAGGCACTAGAGTTATTTTTGCCCCGGAGTCAAAGAGCATTTTAACTGGATGACCATTAATTAGGACACTGTCAATAGGATTTTTGCACGTGTTCAAAGAAGCTTGAGTCAAGACCTCTCCACAATGTAACTCGTCCGGGTCAGAGTCAGACTCATTTTGAATCCACACTTCTTTCACTCGCTTGTTCTTCTTAAATTTAGACACTCTGCAGGCTTTCACTACGTGACCAACTCTACCACATTTGAGACATTTCGAATTCAAAGCAGGGCACGACTTGTAATTCGCAAGATGACCAGGACTATCACATCAGTAACATTTCCCAGTAAAAGGTTTTTTAGACCATGAAGAGTGAGATTCATTTTGCTTAAAAGTCTTAGACTGAGACTCATTTTGCTTAAAAGTCTTCGGCTTAGTTACAACTTGCACTTTATCATTGGTTAAGTTGAGAGCGCCACTTTCTTTTTTCATGACTTCCACGCAAGCAAGGGAATGTTCAATACGTTTGGCGATTAAGATAACTTCATCAAGTTTGGGATCATCCTTTTGCCACTGTTCATCTTTCACCTTTTCTATTGTGCAACCCAGCATAAATTGGTCACGTATACGTTCTTCAAGTGCGCCTTCAAATTTACAAGTGGAGGCCAGCTTGCGCAATTGAGTAACATAAACTTCAACGGACTCTTTACGTTGTTGTAGGCATTTACCAAAGTGATAACGTTCTAGGATGGTGCTGACCTTGGGGAGATAATGTTTGTCAAGTTTCTTCAAGCAGATCTCAAATTCATTAAGGCTGTTGGATTCAGAGTAGTCAAGGTCAGGCAGATGTTCGAAAACTTCTTGCCCCTCAGAGCCTAAGCAGTGTAAAAGTAAGGCTGACTTCCGTTCAGCGCTTAATGACACTCCGCACACCCTAGTGTAGTTGAGGAAGACCTTCTTCCATTTTGACCAGCGGATGGAAGGCTCGCCTGGATTTGACAGAAAAAAAGGTGACGTTTTGCATTTTTGCGAAAGGTGTGCCAGTCACTGAAGAAAGTAAGATGATGAAAACACATAAAGAATTTCTTTGTCTGGCACTCTAATATTATGAGCGGAGGTACATATAAAATGGTGTGCCCATCACTGTGAAGCTCAATAAAGAATATTTGTGGAATTTGTGTGAAACAAATAGGAATGGAAGTAGGAGACAGGCAGTATGGCAAGCTGTGCCAATCAGCGTGAAAAAGAAACAAGAGGCAGGCAGTATGGCAAGCTGTGCCCATCAGCGTGAAGAAACAAGGTAAATCTTTAAATAAGATATGATCACAAATACAAATGTAAGTAGAAGACAGGCAGTATTGTAAGCTGTGCCCGTCAGCGTGAAGTACAAGGTAGGTATCTGTGACAATGTGGCACGATGTGTAAAGTCAAAAAAGAACAATTGATGGACAGAATGCAGAACAATGTCATACATTCACCCCAGTACAGAGATCTGGGCCTAAATCCATCGTTTTTTTGCTCACCATGCCATTCCAGTTTGGACCCAGCCATATGCAAATCAGTCTTGACCCTGCGCCCAATGGGAACAGTCCAGCCCGAACTGCCAGGCCAGGACCTCCCTGGACTGGAAACAAGCATCCTAGGACCGGGTTCGGGCTTTCAGCCCTCATCAGCCAGGATAGTTTGACTCCAGTGGCGTGGAGAGCACGGGACCCACGTCTGGGAATACCGGTCCCACTCGGGGTGACAAATGCAAAAAAGAACAATTGATGGACAGAATGCAGAACAATGTCATACATTCACCCCAGTACAGAGATGTGGGCCTAAATCCATCGTTTTTTGCTCACCATGCCATTCCAGTATGGACCCAGCCATATGCAAATCAGTCTTGACCCTGCGCCCAATGGGAACAGTCCAGCCCGAACTGCCAGGCCAGGACCTCCCTGGACTGGAAACAAGCATCCTAGGACCGGTTTCGGGCTTTCAGCCCTCATCAGCCAGGATAGCTTGACTCCAGTGGCATGGAGAGCACGGGACCCACGTCTGGGCATACCCGTCCCACTCGGGGTGACAAATGCAAAAAAGAACAATTGATGGACAGAATGCAGAACAATGTCATACATTCACCCCAGTACAGAGATGTGGGCCTAAATCCATCGTTTTTTTGCTCACCATGCCATTCCAGTATGGACCCAGCCATATGCAAATCAGTCTTGACCCTGCGCCCAATGGGAACAGTCCAGCCCGAACTGCCAGGCCAGGACCTCCCTGGACTGGAAACAAGCATCCTAGGACCGGTTTCGGGCTTTCAGCCCTCATCAGCCAGGATAGCTTGACTCCAGTGGCATGGAGAGCACGGGACCCACGTCTGGGCATACCCGTCCCACTCGGGGTGACAAATGCAAAAAAGAACAATTGATGGACAGAATGCAGAACAATGTCATACATTCACCCCAGTACAGAGATCTGGGCCTAAATCCATCGTGTTTTTGCTCACCATGCCATTCCAGTTTGGACCCAGCCATATGCAAATCAGTCTTGATCCTGCGCCCAATGGGAACAGTCCAGCCCGAACTGCCAGGCCAGGACCTCCCTGGACTGGAAACAAGCATCCTAGGACCGGTTTCGGGCTTTCAGCCCTCATCAGCCAGGATAGCTTGACTCCAGTGGCATGGAGAGCACGGGACCCACGTCTGGGCATACCCGTCCCACTCGGGGTGACAAATGCAAAAAAGAACAATTGATGGACAGAATGCAGAACAATGTCATACATTCACCCCAGTACAGAGATCTGGGCCTAAATCCATCGTTGTTTTGCTCACCATGCCATTCCAGTTTGGACCCAGCCATATGCAAATCAGTCTTGACCCTGCACCCAATGGGAACAGTCCAGCCCGAACTGCCAGGCCAGGACCTCCCTGGACTGGAAACAAGCATCCTAGGACCGGTTTCGGGCTTTCAGCCCTCATCAGCCAGGATAGCTTGACTCCAGTGGCATGGAGAGCACGGGAGCCACGTCTGGGCATACCCGTCCCACTCGGGGTGACAAATGCAATGTGTAAAGTGCCAATGCTGTGCCCATCAGCGTTAGATAGGCCTCACTACAATTAAATTATTGCTGTGCCCATCAGCGTTAAACAGGCTCTATCATGAATTAAATAGATGCTGTGTTCATAAAGTGAACTTCGTTGTAATTTAAACAAAGCTGTGCCCATCAGCGTGAAACAGGCTTTATCATAAATTGAGTAGATGCTGTGCTCAACAAGCGATTTTCATTGTAATTTAAACAAAGCTGTGCCCATCAGCGTGAAACGGGCTTCATTACGCAAAATAGATGCTGTGCCCGTCAGCGCGTGGAGGGGCTCGCTTTTCCAGACTGACACTGGATACAAATCAAGGAGTGACGCCAACAACCCTTGGTTTTCAAGAGTCTCAGTTTGATTTAAATAAGAAGGAAGCACAGTATCAGAGGGGCCGGTAGAAGATCAAAGTTACAACGCAGAGCTGGAATTAACTAAGGAGTGAGAGCGGCGTTCTCACGAGCTTCATGTATTGACGCGGCGATTAATGTTGCTTAGCAATGCTCCCACAGAGTTCTCACGAGCTCCCAATAATGACGAGGTCAGACGCTGCTTGCGTAAGGCAAATGTTGCTAGGGAGCGTCAGAGTTCCATGCGTCATGAAAGCCAGAACCGAGAACATGCGCAAGAGAATAAAGGCTCGAGATTCCCTCGTGAGGAACGGTGATCTCGGTGAGTCTTTAATTTTTAAAGTTGAATCGCCAAGTAGTAGAGGAGTCAAGAAAAGAAGAAAATTTTCACAGTACCTTAGTTTTGAAAAAGGATCCAAATAAAGTAGTCTTATGCCGCTGAGGAGTACACAAAGTGTGTTAGGACGTCTTGAAGTGAAGTAGATGTAACTCAGCAACGGAGGCACACGTGGCTTCGGCTCAGGAGCGTCACCAGTGTAATAAGGCTGGTACACTGGGTAAAGTTCAACACAGTTAGATTTAATTGAAGTATCTACAGAAATAACGTCCTATCCACACAGCGTCAACAGCAACTGACCTGTGGGAATTCTATGGACACTTGAACACCAAGAAGGCTCTAGAACCAATAACCCTTCTGCACAGAACACAATGACACGCAGGTCATTACAGACTGGAAATTAGTCGATCGACTCATCACATCTTTGTGGAGAAGTATACATTTTTTGCCTTTTCATGACAATGTTGATGGATTTTGCAAACATTCTATATATACTTCTCCACAAAGATGTGATGAAACAATCACAACTTTGTGACAAGGCTAAAAAATATTGCCACAAAATGTCACTTTGAATCAATGACAGGCAAACTTATTAGGGATCAGTTAATTGTCCAGAGCGCTAATAATAAAGTACAGGAACATCTTTGGGTTGCAAGTAATCCTACACTTAAAGAAGCAATAATATGGCAAAAGTTGTAGAAGAATCTCAAACAAGCATGAAAGAGATGCAGCACTTAGGAACAATGAAGATCCAAAACGTAGCTGTAGCAGAGAAAGACAAACAAGAAGCTAGTACAGGAGTAAATGTTTTTAAAAGGAAACAAAGTACTTCATGGTTCAAACATTCTGCTCCACACTACAAATGATGGAAATCACAACAGAGTACACCAGGATTTTCAGGTTAAAAGAATTCCCATAGATGTGGAAGTTTATACAATGGTCTGGAATCTAAGAGCTGCTTTACAGTTGTCACAGAATGTCAAAGATGTAGCAAAAATGGCCATTTTGCTCGCGATAGGAAGGAAGGGGTAGAATTGTGACAGTGGAACTAGAATCTGAGAACAGTGTCACTAGATTTTTGGATGAAGAAGGTGAAGACGATGGTGAGGACAAATTGAAAGATGCCACATACAAACTCAAGCATGAGAGGAACCTGGAAGGTTACCCCGACATAAACAGTCCCAAAGCATTGTTTATTGTTAAAGAAAAGAAGATTACTTTTGTGGTGGACTTAGGCACCCTATACCTCATAGTTCAGAAGGAACGATTTGGAGGAACATGGCCTGGAGTGAAACTACTTCCTAAAGACATTCACCCCAAGGTATAACAGGGAACCTGAGGTTATATGTGGGCAGAGATCAATTGAGATGAATTATGGGTCTAGTAGAATGTTACCCAAAATGTATGGTGAATTCTGCTGAGAAATCTGATGGTCTCGGGTTGTTGCTAAATAAAGGAGTGGGATTTTCATGCCAAGAACTTCAACAAAGAGGAGTTCAAGGTATCAGAAGTGTATTCCCACACCATGTGACATAAATAGACAACCTATAATAACTGTGGATGCCATTGCTTCAGGAATTCATTCCCAGAACATAAAGGTAAAGAAATGACAGTTGCTGTTGCCTCTTTGGTATTACATGTTTCTGGAAACAATAAAGACATAGACAGAAAAGGATTACGAGCAGTATTGCACAGAATACCTTAGAATGTATGTCTAGGGAAACAAAATTATATTGAGGACTGATCATAAACTGCTTTTGAAAAATTTTAAGACCAGGGTAAACAGACATAAGTTCAGCTAGAAAGGCACGATTTGTCACTGGACTACAGAACTTAACCTACAGAGTGCAGTATATTCCTGAATGGCAATAAGGTTTACCAGACTGTTTATCATCTTACCTTATGAGGGTAAACCTGTTAAAGACTATAGAACAGAAGAAGTTGCTGCTTGTGTCAGTGATGCTAGTGAAGATTTATGTGATGCAATTATCAAAAAAGACTTGCTGACTGAAATGGAAAAGGATGAAATAATTAACCCAAGTAATAAATGTGTTTCAAAGAGGAGCACATAGAGAAAGGTCAGTATCACTGAGTGTTGGACCATACTGCAAGATTGTGGATACGTTGACGGAAGATTGTAGTAACCAACTGCTTATGAAGGGAGATAGGTTTATGCCTCCTCTTGGTGTAAGGAAATAATTAATTACACTAGCACAACGTCATTTAGGGCAGACTATATGAAAAAACTTAAAGATAGGTGTTGGTGGGCAGGTATGGGAGCAAAAGTATCTAGAAGGGTAGTTGATTGCACTGTATGTAAATAGAGTGAGAAAAGTTTATCGGTGGATGGTAGAAATTGGGTTTCTGGTTGGCTAGGGGAAGCACTTAAGCCAGGCAGAGCCCACCACACTAGTCAGGGCAAATCAGTTACACACCAAAGATAATTAGTGCTCACCCCCTGGCAGCTTTGCACAGAGCAGTCAGGCTTGTCCCCAGAGGCAATGTGTAAAGCGTTTGTGCAACACACTCATACCAGTGACACAATACATACACCACAAAGGAGACTCCACCCTGGATTATACAAACATATTGTATATATTGTACCTAACACATAGACCAAAATGACCTTATTTATAAATACTGTGCACGCTATGAAAATCCTAAGTCAGTACTCACTATCTTGGCTATGCAAGAATAAAAATGCCATACATCACAACATCAGGGCATGAAACGCAAAGGTTAGGTTATAGCAGAAAACATATGAATCCCCATGTATCATAAGTACTGTGCATGCTATGCAGATCCTGAAATGGTACTCGTTACCTTGAATAAACAAGATTCAAACCAATATGCGTCGTAGTATCAGGGCATGTAATTCAACAGATAGGTCAGAAATAAAACATATAAATCACCAAACATTACTCGTAGTACATGAATCAGAATAATACCACCCTAAGCACATCAGTTACACCAAGGGACCATGGGCCCAGGAATGCCTGCCTTCCAATTCGCAAGAATGCAGTCATCCTGGTGAGGCGAGTTGAAACGTGTGCTTTTATTTATAGAGGGGGGCGCAGGAGCATCTGTATGCCTATTACATGTGTTGCTGTAATTTTGAGGGGTTTTCAAGTACAACAAGTCCCCCATACTGCCATAACTGAACACGGTACGCTCCAACCGTTGTAAGCCAGGTATGCACTTCCAGGCTTCTTGAATATCACTCACAGGCCTACAAAATCATCTCCTCCATACCTCATTCTTCTGGCTTCTTCTGGCTTCTTCTGGAGCCTTTCAGCAATGTGGAAAAACACGGGACTCAAGCGTCCCTCCATGACTTGAAGGGAGGGGAGACTGAAATGCGGCATGGAGTGTGGGATACCCCGAAGGACCACTCAAGTCTGGACGGCGGGGAACACACACCCAGTAGTTGGCAACTGAGCTACAGGGCGGGAGGCAAGCAGCTTTACAGCTGGGGCCCCCCAGTGTCTGGGAAGCTGAGAAAGCAACCGACGAGAGACCGTTGATGTATCCCAGTCCTGGGGTCCGCATTGTGGAATGCTTGAGCCTCTCTGATAGTCAGGGGAGCTGGGCAGATGCCCTGGGCAGACTCCTGGAACTGGAGCACCCCCGCTGGTGTTGGGAACTCTGGAGCGCTCACGTCTCAGGACAGAGGCGGGGTTTGAGGGTCATCTAGATTTTAAACAGCAGTCAAGGGCGGTGGGTCTCGGGACCGAGACTCATGTCTCAGAGCTCTGTGCACCTCACTTTGGCAGGGCAGCATGGGGGTTCAAAATAAGCACCAGGCTGGCCAGGGACATCCATGAGGAGCAATACACAGCTCTCTAGAGGAATCTTTTGTTGTCCCTGAGATTCCCCGATCCACAGGTGGGGCAACCAGCAAGCCCTCTGGGAACACTGGGTACAGAGTAGGAAGAGGCAGACATGCAGGCCAGCTCATGAGAATACGTGATGCAAATGGCGGTCCCTCCTGGTAACTCAGCAGTCCATTGGTGATTGGCAGCCTGGAGAGTCTGGTTAGATCAGAGTCAGTGGGCAGCTGACAGCATGGCAACAAGCTGAAAAGCAATCCAGTGAGTCCTTCAGGCTACCTCACAAGTAGCAGGCAGCAGGTCAACAACAGAAGAGCAGTCCAGATTAGTCCTTGGAGCAGTTTATCATTCCTTCTGACACAGGTTTGGTCCCAGTTCCAAAAGTGCTCTAATAATGTGGGGTCAAAGCGCCTGTACTTATACTCAAAATGTCTTTGATGTAGAGGTGACTTCAAAGAACCGTACAACATCCTCCTTTCAATCCCAGCACTGGCTCCAGACATCAGGCAGTAGGAGGTAAGCGAGCCCTTTGTGTGATGGCAGGGCCCAGCCTATACAAATGTAAGTGGGCCCCACCTCCCCCTCTCCCAGCCCTGGAAGACTATCAGTATGCAGATGGACACAGACACTTCTCCTGTCCCACCCCAGCCCTTCCTGTGTTGTGGTGGTCTAGAAAGTAGGCACAAAACCAGCTGTCACTTTACCCAAGATGTGGATTGGAGTCAGGCTGCAAAGCACAAAGAGTCATAAGCACATAGAAATGCCCACTTCCTAAAAGTGGCATTTCTAAAATAGTAATGAAAAATCCACCTTCACCAATAAGCAGGATTCATCACCGGTATTCCAAACATACCAAACATGGCAACACTACTCCTTTCAGATCAGAAATTGCCACTGAAAAACATATCAGGGAATTCCCAATGCAAATCTGTGAGAGGAGCAGGCCTCACAGCAGTGAGAAACTAAGTAGGCTGTTTGCCACTACCAGGACATGGCACACAGTGAAGGCACATGTCCTACCTTTTACCTACACATCACCCTGCCCATAGGGCTACCTAGGGCCTGCTTTAAGGGGGACCTATATGTAGTAAAAGGGAAGTTTCAGGCTTGGCAAATAACTTTAAATGCCAAGTCACCGTGGCAGTAAACTGCGCACGCAGGCACTGCAGTGGCAGCTGCCTGAGACAAGTTTGAAAGGCTACTACTATGGGTGGCACAAGCAGAGCTGCAGGCCCATTAGTAGAATTTAATTTACAGGCCTTGGGTATATGGGATACCACTGTACAAGAGACTTACAGGTAAATTAAATATATGCCAAACAGGTGTAAGCCAATCATACCAAGTTTAAAGGAGAGAGCACATGCACTTTAGCACTGAATAGCGGTGGTAAAGTACCCATAGTCCTAAAGCCAACAAAACAGGTCAGATAAAATACAGAAGGAAGGCAAAAGGTTTGGGGATAACCCTGCAAAAAGGGCCAGGTCCAACAGTGGGCATACAGCATATTGAGGATCCTGGTGCACCATGGGTTAAGATTTATGTGGTCTTTGTTAGTCCTTTTAATATGTTACCAGAGGCCCAACAATTTGTAGTTCTTATTGCTGACATGCCTTCCAAGTGGTTGGAAGTGGTTTTCATTGGGACAATTACCACAACTAGTACAATAAGAGTCTTGAAGGAGGTGTTTGTGAGGGAAGAAGCGTCACAATAACTGGTTATATATAATGGAACCCAATTGGTCTCAATCCAGATGAAGGAGGTTTTTAGGAATATATGGTACTAAGCAGACTAGACCTTCACTTTATAACTCCCAATCCAGTGGTCAAGTGGAGAGGGTGAATAGGTTGGTAAAGGACATAATGGAAATGACAGTCAAGAGTGGATTGGATGTTGAGAAGGCTATCAGAGATATGGTGTGGTGTTTTGCACCCTGTAAATGATTGAACTGCAGTAACTCCCTTCTTCAATAGGAGGGATAGGAAAGGTGGTTTGAAAATGGTACCTTGTTGGCTGAAATAATTGTAGGAAGAAAGTAATAATGATAAAGAACAAGGAGTAAGAGGAAGCAAAATCGGTTGCCAAATGATTGAGAAGGGTGATTGGGTCAAGGTTAAATAGGGGAAGGCATCCGGTACAGTGTCAAAATTTAAAGGACCACACCATACCATTTGCCAATGGTCAATGGTTGGAATTAGAGAATGGACAGAGATAGACGTTAAGCCAAGCAGCATTGTATAAAAAGAAAGGTACATGCAAACTAGATGTAAATGAGGAGGAGGATGATGATTGTAGGTGCAGTGGTTGGATGGTGATGACAAGTGGAGAAATGAAGGGAGAGTGTTTGCCTGATGTAATTAGGAAATCGTATGATGAGAGGGGGAGCTGTTTCTGGAGAACTTTGTTTGACCGGAAGGATGGAGAATTCTGGTACAGGAGTAACCCAAAGAAAATATGGGAACTGCGAGTTTCAGAGATATAGGAGATGTCCTGCATGGTTAAGAGACTATGAACTGTAATGTGATGATGTACAGTGATCACACTGTTTGCATGTCAATTATTTTTTTATAATGTGAATACGTTTTTATTTTCATGAATACCCACTTTCTCGTCTGTTAATTTTGATATCTGAGTGAAAGGGATGTTTCAAAGCTTTTCAAGTTGTTGGAATCTTAGTGAATGGGATGTTTGTACTTCTGGGCTTCCTTTCGGAGGCAGTTGCTTCCGAACTGGTATCCAGAGAACACTACAGATGTCCTGTTATAAACAAACCTGTTAAGTATGAAGACTGAATACTGTCCTGTCACTTGTGATATATTTATTTCTTTCCCTTATATTTTCCCAACTTTGTTGTTATTGTTGCATTGTCTTTTACTGTTTGGGGTCTTGTGTACTAATCAACTGTAGGTCATAGATGTTAATCTCAATTTTAACTGATTTTTCATATTTTCACTGCTGCTGTGATAGAGGTACCTTATGGACCTTAAATGTATGATAAATGTGACAAATGTTGCTCTCTGCATGCGCTTGTTGGTGACAGAGGGGGGCTCTAGGACCCGACAGTCCATTATTTTCGTTTGTTCTCAGCTTTCTTATCCCTTGCCATGTGCTTGACCACCATTTATCCAAACGTGTGTGAGATGGTAAAATTATTTTCTGCAGCTTCTAAAAGTGTTTGTCTGGAGGTATTGGCTTGTGCTTTGAGTGTTAGGGGCAATTTTCCATGTTTTCCTGTGCTGTCTTAGGGAAATGTTTAAGGCCCTGATGCTGGCCCAAGACATTTTCATATTCTCATTATTAATTTGACACATTCACACTGTTACTCTGGAGTAAGGCGACTGGTTTGGCCAAACGTTGATTATACTTCTCCTTCCTTGAACTGCAATGCTGCATGTGTCTGTTGGTGTTGGGGGATGAAGGGACTCTTGAGCAGGATGAAATTATTGATCTTTTTCTGTCCCTTTAAATAAACTTCTGCTGCAGGCATTAGATTTATATTAGTGCTCTTCTAGAGTCACAGATTCTGTTTTGTCTAGATTTTCTGCTATTGTGGTTCGCCCTGGGCGTCATGGTTATTATTTTAATTAGTGCAATATTTTTTTGCCAGTGTAACTAATGCTCATAAATTGATCCCCTTGGTACCTTGGTTGAACACTGTAGGAAAGTGGATTATTAGTAGTTGAGGGTATTCACCCTCTGCTCATAATAATAACGCAATCACTAATAGGTCCAGTCAATTCTCAATAAATGAATCCTTGCTTAATCCTGGGTAGCTTGGCAAACGAGCAGTCAGCCTTAACTTAGGAGACAAGTATGTGTAAAGCATTTAATATCACCAAAATAGTAAATAAGTAAAAGATACAACACAATAAAAATCCAACACCAATTTATAAAAATAGAGAATACTTTTTATCTTTAAATTGACACCAAAACAACAAAATGCCAATGAAGGGAACCAGAGATTTGAATTTAAAGAATACATCAAAAATTGTTCATTCTAGCAGCAAAAAGCTTAAAGCAACACTCGTGGCTATCTGGTCGCACTGGACCAGGACAAAGTCAAAGTTTTATGCTGACTGTGATGGAGCTTGGGTCGAATAGGTTGAGGGCTAGTTCCCTGTCAAAAGTTTTGGGCCTGATTTAGATCTTGGCGGACAGGTTACGCCATCACAACGGTGACGGATATCAATCCGTCGAAATATAAATCCCATTATATCCTATTGGATTTAAATTTCAGTGGATAGGATCCGTCACCGTTGTGGCAGAGTAATCCGTCCGCTAGAGCTAAAGCAGGCCTTTAGTCTTTATTTGGAACTTTTCTCTCGACTAAGCCTGGGCGGTGAATTCCGATCCGCTCACGGAGTTTGCGGAGTTTTCCGCACTCCACGTTACGCGTAGCTCACGGAGTTCCGAAAAGGAGTTTTTTTCCTCGTTCGCGTTCGTCAATATCAAGTTGCCGAGCGCTTGCGAGGAAAATCCACCTCCCGGCGAGATTTTTCCTCGCTCGTGGCCGTCAATATGAAGTTGGCGAGCGCGAGCGTGGAAAATCAACCTCATGGCGAGATTTCTCAACGCGGGGAGAGAGCTGCAACGTGTTGAGAAAGCTGCATCTTGAGTAAAAATCTACTCGAGCTGCAGAAAGAAAAACAGCGGCCGCTTGCGCCGTGCATGGTGCCGTTCGCAATGATTGCACAGTGCGGACAAGCATTGCACCGCAAATCACAGCGAACAGCATTTTTCTATCACACTCTGCCACTTGCCGAGCTCCGCGTAGCGCGGCTGAGTTTTTTTCCACTTTGCAGAGTTTTGTGTAGCGGAACTCCGTGAACTCCTCCCAGGGTTACTCTTGACGTCAAATCCCTGTGCTCCTAAAATCCTGAGTTTGATTCAACGACAGCGGCCCACTGCAGCCAGAAGCCTCGGCGAGGCTCTGGAAGTTCTTGTCCTCGACATCGACGGCAAGGAGCTCGAGAGCTTCAGTAGGACAAGCCAGTGCAGTCAGGCGGATTTGCAAGTCAAGGATGGCGGCTTGACTCTCAACATCGAGCCAGTCTCCTCCTGGAGCTTTTCAACAAAACTTTGTAGAAATTTTCCAAACTTTCAGATCTTGTTCCTTGTTGGCTCCTTTGGGCAGAGATGTGTCCAGTAGCATCAGCCTCTTGGGGGCTAGGACCCAATCTCCCACAGTGCACCTGCACAAAAATACAGTTACAACTGTCAACTGGGGTGATCCTCTCTTTGGGCTTGCAGGTGACTTCTTTCAGCTCTGTTGTACCTGTTGCTGATCAAGGAATCCACTCCTTTTCCTTAGAGTCCAGCGCAGTCCTTTCTTTGTGGAGCCTTGAGAGTGCATTTGGTGCAGCTCTTTTGAGTGCAAGCCTTCTGTGGTGCAGTCCAAGGGTCCAGCAGGGCAGTCCTCCTTCTTCTGATTTTCCAGGCAGTGATCTAAGGAGCTCTTGCAGCTGTCCCATAATTATCCTCCATTCTGGGCTGGCAAGAGGGGGGACACCCCAACCAATAGTGGTAAAGTTACCTCCATCTGCTATGAACCCTTCCTGTGAAGTGTGGCATATTTGTGACCCAGAATGCACTGTTCATACAAAAATCAAAATGGAAAAAATCTCTCCTTGGTGTGTGTCTGTGTAACCCAAACCAAAGGTGTGGCTGACAACTCACTACACTCCTCTTTTGACCCTTCTCCTAATCTTATTAAGGGGGCTCCCCTCTGGCTGAGGATCAAGGAAGTGGTGGTGAGTCTGGGTCCTGTGACATCTGTTCTCCTGCTTTTAAAGTCCAGCTTATCTCCTCAGCCTCCTTATTGTCCCTGGCTTCTCCAGAAAGCAAATCTGCTCCTACCAAATGGCTGTATTGTTTCAGCCCCAGTCCTCTTCACACCTACTAAGGGAGCAGCTTGGCTCAGGCTGTCAAATGCTGGCCAATCAGAAGAGGCTGCTTTAGGGTTTTTTAGATAACTTCAGGATAGTAAGTTCTAAAACTACTTTCCTGTAATAGGTATAATAAATCTGACCTTAGCAAGTTATTGGATTTATTGTAACCATTATTTTGATACTTAGAATGATATTGCTAGCTAGCACCCATCAAAGGGTAGACTTTATAAGTATAATTAAGCCTTCCCATGTTAGCCTATTGGGCTAGCAGTTCTACAATAGAGAAAAACGACTTTGGCTGTTTTTCTCTACCAGGGCATATAAAACATTTTCTATTGTCCCTGTTTTTATAAAAAAACACCCTACCCCTGGGCACCTATGGCAGACCTTAGGGGTGATTTATAAGTCAGACAAAAGTAGTTTTGGACTTTGGAAATACATTTAATTCCAAAGTCAGATTTGGAAATCGTTTTACTTACAAATCAGTCTGCAAGGCAGACCTGGCTTTAAAAATGACACCAGACACCACAGCAGTGCAAACTTGTGAGAAACTGGGTGTTGTTGCAGTACCCCCTGACTTTTTCCCTGGCTTTTGATGCAACTTTGACTGAGGTGTACTGGGTCCCTGCTAACAAGGTTCCCAGTACCCGTGTTCTTTCCCTAAAACTGTACCACAATTGGCGCTACTGCAGCCACCCCTATAAGGCCCTAGTAAATGGTACCCCTGGTACATAGGGCATGGGTACTGAAGAGTGTCCTCTGGGGCTGCAGCACTGGTTGGCACCCTCACTAAGGGTATGCACTCTGACATTGCAGGCTGCATGGCAGAGTGCAAAAATCCAAAGAAACGACATGGCACACAGCCCTGTGGGCCATGCCTCCCATGCACTGCATAAGATATAGGCATGTCATCCCTACTGCAGGCCCTTAGCCTTAAGGCAAAGTACACTATAACTTATGGGTAGGCATATCAGCATGAGCAAATACGCCCCTACAATCTCCAGTCCATTCTGTGATGCTGTGAGTGAACAGGGAAGCCATAAGGGACATGGGCTGGATACTTGTCAACACGAGTTTCCTAGCGCCATGATGACTTGACTGATTTCTAAGATGTTTGGTACCAATCATCTCAACTTAATAAATCCTCTCTGATGCCAGTGGTGGATTTATTAATACATTCACACAGGAGACCAGTTTAGATGATCCCCTGAAACCTAACCAAACACTAGTGGGGTCTCTGGCTGCTTTTTTTACCAGCCTGCCACCACCAGACATGTTTCTGACCTCATGGGGTGAGAACCAGCACTCTCAGAGGACTGAAACAATACCTGCTCTGGGCATGGGGGTTTCACACCTCCTCCAGGACAGGATGGTCTTCCCAGACGGGAAGCTTCAAAGGCTATGCCTCCTTGGAAATCCAACCCAGGAACCCTGAGATAGTGGGGGAGGCCAAGCCATCTTCCCTGCTCCGCTTTTGGCAGGAGGAAAGGTAGGAAAATTAGTTAGATGAGGAGGAGGGTCCCCCTTCAGCCTACACCACCCCTAGGGTGGGGCAGGCGAGGTGAACTCCTCTCCTGAAACTCCACCATCTTGAGATGGTGAGAAAACCTTCAATCAGGGCACAGGAAGTAGTCACTAGAGGGTAGACACCCTAAAGCTAAGTAGCCCATTGGCTACTACCTGTCTCAGCTAGTAACGCCCCTAAATTCAATATTTAGGTGGCTCTCCGAGTCCTTGACTTCAGATTCCACAGACCAAAAGAAGGCAAAGGAAGAAGACGTGCTGCTGATCCAGGAACTGAGCCCTGCTGCAGAAGAAGCCAGTGCCAAACCCTGCCAACTGCGAAAGGACTCGACAACCCTGCTGCTGTGAGCCTGTACCCGATTTCTGGTGGCTTTGGCTGCATGAAAGCAGCAACTTAGGCAGACCGCACTGACCGCAGTGGACTGCCTGACCCGCACTTGTAGCTGAATACCACCAGTGAAGAACCAATTCTGCATCCCATGACATCCACCACCTCTGATCAAGTGACCCAGAACTGCCTGCTGTGCTCGAGCACTGGGACTTCCAAAACTCTAACTCCCCTGGAGTAGAACTTCTCCTGAACGTTGTCACCCCAAAACTCTGTGGCAGAGTGTTGCTTCCATTGACCACGACAATAAATGTCTTGGCGGTACGCCGCTATCTAAACCTATTCTTTTCTTCCCTATGACCGCAACGGTCTCTGTCGGTATTGACCGCCGTTGCATAAAACCTGTAAGCATTTGTGTCTTGAATTGCATTTGGTTAAAAATCAACATACAAGCATTTATTGACTGTTGAATAAAGTTCTTGGTTTCTAAAAAATATATAAAAATACGACTATATTTTTCCTAATTAGTCTCAGATTTATTCTTGAGTGTGTGTCTCATTTATTGCCTCTCTATGTGACAACAAATGCTTAGCACTACTCTCTGATAAGCCTAACTGCTTTCCTATACTACCATATAAAGAGCATTAGAATTATCAGCTTTTTCCTTTGCACACCAATTGGGGATCCACTGGATTCTCTACACAATCTACTTCATTTTAGTCCACATTTGGTGGCAGCGCTGGGATAGAAGATTTCGCATTTCCAGGAACCATTATGTCAATATTTGACCTCATGCGTAAATCTAAAAATTGTCATTAGCTTGTCAAATTTTTGATTGGTCTACTTTTCTAAATGTCTAATATTAACTAATAGGGCCTTGGTTAAGTCCCCAAGACAAACTGTTTAGAAATGGAAACATCTGTACTATACTTAGGACAAAGTATTTTATTGTGTAGTTATTTTTTTTAACTTCCTAAAAAGGTCCCAACTTTAGTCAAATAATGGCTGAAACCAGTAGTCAGGGATAGACTCCTGACTTTGCCTGAAAATGATACTGAGTCTTACGACCTCATGAAGGAGTACAGAATAGTTTCAGGGAGACTAGAAAAACCCAGAGTCAGTCCTGGGTGGAATTTGTTGACTTTTCAGTGAAAACAGTAGGTGGTTGGTTAACAGGTAACAACAATGTGAATGACTTTGAAGGGCATTACAATTTAATTATGAAAGAGCACCTTTTAAGTAATTGTTTCCAGGAAAAGTTGCATCAATACCTAGTAGACGTGGGGCAAGTCTCTCACCAAGAGTTGGGGAAGTAAGCTAATCATCGGGTTAGAACCAGAGTGTCCAAAACTAGATATGGTGGGGGTGACCAAAAGAATGAGGCCAAAAAGACCCCCCCAGAAAAGACAGTAGGACACTCTGAAAAAGACAAAAGTAAGGAGTCCCCTGTAGTCCCCCAAAAACCTGTCCAGGATGGGGGGCCCAGAGACCCCTCACAAACTAAAAATGGATACTAGGGTAAGAACTGAGACCCCCAGAAGGCTTGGTGCCTTAAATGTAACAAAGCAGGGCACCTAGCCAGGGACCCCTGTTGTCCTAGAAACAAAACCACTAATACATCCCCTGGGGTTGCTAGTGTAGCTCTTGGGGGTAACTCATCAGAGGAGGGAGTCATCCTAGCCTTTAACTGGGAAGTGGGCCCAAAAGGTGAGCTGAAGATTCCAGAGGGGTATAGACACTTCCACTGCCTACTGGTGATTGGGATCCCAGCCACTGCCCTGAGGGATACCTGTGCGAGTTATACCATTGTGAATGACAGGCTGGTTCTCTCCAACCAGTATATCCCAGGTGAGACAAAGAGAATAAGGGTCATCCCATGGGAGGGCACTGATCGGCCTGTGGCTGGAGTGCCCCTAGAAATAGCTGGGTCCCTTAGCTTGAGTAGTCGGTAAAGACCTCCCCTTGAATGTCTCCTTTGAAATGACCACCCAGAGGTTGGTCTGACTCAAACAAAGGCACTGGTCCGGTGCCAGTTCTCACCCAAGGGTTCTGGGGGGCTGAACATGCAGCTAGTATAGGTGAGCCCCAAAAGAAAAAGAAGAAGAGAGAGTGTAGGAAGGGTGGACAACTGCTAGCCACAGTTCCAGTGACCCCAATGAGATTCTACACAAGAAGGGGAGAACTCCAAAGTTGGCACTGGTGAAGCCCTACCTGCCCCACAAGAAGTCCTGATCCCTCAGGCCGCTGTTCAGCTTGAGATGGTGGCCCTCAGCTGACAGAAAAGAGGGTGGAAAAGGGGTGTTCACTACAAGCTGTAGTGACCCCCACTCTAAAACAGCAGACAGACAATCTGAACCCAAAGAAGCCTGTACGTTAGCACCTTCACTTATCAGTAAAGAGCTAAAGGTGTAGTTCTGGGCACTGACGGCTGAAAGTGGCCTCTGATGGGTGTTAGCATTCATAGCTGTACTGTCCTTGGCATGGTGGTCTGACCCCCTGCCAAATGGCAAGTTAGGCCCCCTGGCCCTGTTGGTCTTGGTGGGGTTGCTCAAGTTGTGGGTGACCTCTTTGGGTAAGCTAGGTGTTGTCCTAGCTAAGTTCGAATTTGCAGAGCTAGACCCTTCTGACTCCAAACTAAAAAGATACTAACGAGTTAGAACAGGGGCATTGTAAGTTAGACCATGAAACTGTTAAGGTAGGGGAGAGAATGTGGCCTTACAGCTAGGGCGGTCGACCTCAGAGCTGGGTAACTGGGTTCGAGCCTCGGCAGGTACGCTCAACATTCTGTGATTCTGGGCAAATCACTTAATCTCCCTGTGTGTAACAATAATGAATGTGTCCGTCAGTAATGTAACTGGTGCTCATGTAAAGCACTCTGATACCTTCAGGTCTAGTTCGTGCTATATAAAACTCCTAAAAAAAAAGGTAGGCCAGCTCCCCACAGGGACTGACCTGGACAGAAGGATGTAAAGCAGAGTAGGCCCTGCAATACTCCAACCCGTTCCTCTACTCTTCCTTGCCTGACAGACTAGGAAGACTCTCCCAGGTTTGGCAGAGCCTCCTGGCCTGTGGGGGCTTGTGTGAGAAACTGAGTATTTGTTGCAGTACCTCCCCCAATGTTTGCCTGGCTGAACTTTGACTGAGGTGTACTGGGTCCCTGCTAACAAGATTCCCAGTACCAGTGTTCTATCCCAAAAACTGTGCCACAATTGGAACAACTTCAGCCACCCCTATAAGTCCCTGGTAAATGGTACCCGTGCTACCTAGGGCATGGGTACTGAAGAGGGTCCTCTAGGGCAGCAGCACTGATTGTGCCACTCCAGGGCCCTGCACTCTGCCATTGCAGGATACGTGTCTTGGTGCAGGAAAATCTGAAGAGTTGACATGGCACACAGCACTGTGGGCCACGCCTCCCATGCCCTGCATAAGATATTGGTAAGTTATCCGTTACTGCAGACCTTTAGCCCTAAGCCAGGGTGCACTATAGCCTATGTGTGGGCATATCAGCATGAGCAGATATGCCCTTTCAATGTCCAGTCCATTCTGTGATGTTGTAAGTGAACAGGGAAGCCATAAGGAGTACATGGGCTAGATACTTGTCAGAACAGGTTTCCTTGCTCCATGATGGTTTCACTGATTTCTACATTTAGTAACTGCTGAACGAAGTTCTTGGTTTCTAAAAAATATATTAAGATACAACTTTATTTTTCCTAATTGGTCACGGATATATTCTTGAGGGTGTGTCTCATTTATTGCCTCTGTGTGTGACAACAAATGCTTAGCACTACCCTCTAATAAGCCTAACTGCTCACTCACACTACCACAAAAAGAGTATTAGAATTATCTGCTTTTTCTGCTGCACTCCTATTGGGGATCCATTGGACTCTCTGCACAGTGTATGTCATTTTAGTTCACTATATAGAGAGCCAGCTTCCTACAACACTAAAGTGCATTAAGTCCACCGGGGTCTCTAAACCTACATGCCATGCCATATACTTGGGACTTACAGGTAGGCTGTCTTGGCCAATTAGAATTATACCAATTACCATATACATTTAGAGGACATAACAGTGGCTCTGGGCCTGGTTAGCAGATCCCAGGGCACTTTCAAAGTCAGTAACCACCAGCATCAGTCAAAAAATGGGGGTGATCAGGGCAAAAAGGATAACTTTCCTACAAACACCAGATATTATTTTTCATTTTCTCATGTTCACACATTCTTTTCTGCTATTGTGATTTGGCCTGCTGGGTCATGTTGAATATGTTTGATGCATTATTTGATGCTGCCGGCCTACATAATGCTCTTACATCTGTCACATTGAACCTGAATGTGCACCAGATATTATTTCCAATTTCCATGTTTTAAATGTTTTGCTATTGTGAGTTGGTCTGGTTATCCATGGTTAATATTTGTAATCAATTTAATAAACATAAGCCAGTCTTATATGTGTTTCTTGGACCATAAGCAGGCTCCAGGTATTTTTGCTAATGTTTCCTATAAAGTGGTGCAACATTTAGTTTCATAAGGGATGAACATTTTACTGTGCTGCATCAATTATCAAAATGTATGTAGAGTTAAAATGAATGTAATCATTTTAAAATAAAATGTATTACATTATTTTTTAAATTCAAAATAATTTATAGAAATATTTTATAATCAACTTTTATATCGTTTTGCTTTTTGTATATTTTTATCATTAATATATATGTATATGTATATATATATTTTTAGCAATTTTAAATAATTCAGATTAATTTAACATTATTTCCTAGGGGGGTTTATATTAAGTCCCTACCAGTGTTTGGCCATATGCTGTGCTGAACTTTACTGTTTTCAATCGCAACTTACAATCTCAGGACCCAAATTCACAAAGGTAAACTTAGACCTGAAGTCTAAGTTTAGACCTAAAGTCTAAGTTTAGAGTTTAGATCTAAAGTCTATCTTTAACCCCGAAGCCAAGGTTTAGATCTAAAGTCTATCTTTAGACCTGAATCCTAACTTTAGACCTAAAGTCTAAAGTTAGACTTCATGTCTAAAGTTAGACTTCGGTTCTAAAGTTATACTTTAGGTCTAAAGTTAGACTTCAGGTTTAAAGTTAAACTTCAGGTCTAAACTTAGACTTCAGGTCTAAAGTTAGACTTCAGGTCTAAAGTTAGACTTCAGGTCTAAACTTAGACTTCAGGTCTAAACTTAGACCTTAGGTCTAAACTTAGACTTCAGGTCCATGTTTACCTTTGTGAATCAGGCCCAAAGTTTGTAAATACTGAACAGCAGTAAACTTACTCAAGAGTATAAACTTACATTTCTGAATCAATCCCATACAGCAGCAGCTGCACACTCTGTTTGGCAAAAGGGAAACAGATACAGCACTGTCACCCCAAAGCGTCCCATAATCTTACCTCCATAGAAATCACTTCAAGTGGGACAGTCAAAAACTAAGAGATTTCAAGTCTACCTTCAAAGAAGCACTGTACCTCAGAAACCATAATATATTGCATTTATACAGTAGAAAAGTGGCCAAAATGATGGCACTTGGCCGCCTGCCTTTTACCTTGGTGAAAGGAAAGGGTCTTCCGGTATGTGCCCAAAATGGAAGTTCCCAATTTAGATTTATTTCTCAAATGCCCATGTGCCAAAAGTGCCCATTCAAGTGCTAGCATCTGTTGCGAACGACCATAGGGAAATTGCATAACCCAATGACAAAAAGGAAAAGCCATATATTAGAACCATTTCTCTCATTTAGGGATGAATATAAACAATTTCTTTATGGTACTGCCACTGAGAGTATCATATTACACTTGCCACTTTTTTGCTTGTGTATTAATTATCAATATTTATTTAAACATATTTTACAAAAGTTAAAAAAAATCCTTATTTAATAAGTAAGTAAACATCCCTTTGGCACAACACAAGTAGTCCAGTGTTTGTAAATTACAACACGAGGCTGCACGCCAGCAAATAAAAGAGTCTAAGGAATCTTAACATGTTTTTGTATCATTGCCTTATTTCTATTACAGAACTGATTCCTTTCCTTTGAAAGCTTCTATCAATGTATTGTTTCCATCTTCATTTGTTGTATTTTTAAAGACATCTACATCTATGACTTAATTTGTTCTTCTTGTGGTTTCACTATTATGATGCCACAGAGGGACTGAAAGGATTATCTAGTGGCATGTTAAATGGCAGTGTTGTTATTTTTTCAAAAAGCTAAGCACTAAATGATAATGCTGTGCAGTTCATCCATGTCACAAGGAGCAAGCTATCAAGATACAATGCATATGTGCATCGCTGCACATTGGATCACTTTTAAGGGGCTTTAGAAAAAATGTTCCTTTGACACCACAAGTACAACTGCTTTTCAAGACATTAGTCAGCATACAATGGTCTTAATAGTCTCCATGGAGAAAGTGTATGTACCTGCCAACAGTTCAAGGCCAAAGCCGACGAATAGCTTGAACTGAAGGGTCTCAGACCTGGATTTGTTGCCACAGTCAATGGCAGTAGCATTGCCAAAGTCTTGGCAGATGCCTGACATGTTAGAGCTATGTTGAGCGCATGGAATCAATCTGATTGAGCAGGACTTCTTCAAAAAGGACGACGTGGTGTATAAAAGACTGGTCACCCATGGCAGCACTGGCATACGTTTTAACCATCCCTTTAAAGCCTAGAAGTGTTCAAGGGTCTTTCAGTGAACTGATACAGTCTCTATAAAAGCTTTCTTTGAGGATGTTCTGACCCACTGGAACTCCACTGTATATGTATATACTGTGATGCCTATTTGAGCAGTACAAGTCTATGAATGAGTATGTGCAACAAAGTAGAGAGGATGCAACAGCCAAAGCTAAGCCATTGGTCCTTGACAAATCAGAACTAATAAAGTGCCTGATGAAAGTACTTGCACCCTTTGAGGTTTTGACATGGGAATTCAGCAACAAACATTGTGCCATGAGCCAAGCCAACCCGTTGTTTTACTTGTCCCATACCCATTTGAGTAAAGTGGAATAAACATTCAACAATGCTAGTTTGGTCAACAGCATATTCTTTCACCTGGCAACAAAACAACAAGCTACAACAAAAGATAATGACTTAGGTTGAATACGTTTGTGCCACTTTTTTTGATCTACCATACAAACATGGGCTGTGTACTTTCATTCCTGCTTCGTAACTCAATGACTCTATTTATAGGACCACTCTAAGAACTGAGATGGCTCGAGCAGCATGTCACAACAACGGCCACTTGTTAAAAGAAAAAGAAATCACCTTTCCAAGTTTCACTTTCTTCCTGGTCTCTCTGGTCAAAATATGGAGAAACTCACAATGATCAATAAACAAACATGTCAACCCAAAACCTATGAGGCTTCAGAAGATACTACAGAGGGAGAAGAGGAGGAGGACTCTGCAGGCATTATGATGACTGATCCTTGAGAGGAACCCACTCAGCATCAAAATTATCTATATGTGGTGCACTAACAATGCAATGTCTGCTTTAGATAACACTTCTTCATTTGTATTATATGTAGTGTGCACACAGATATAAATAAAAATAAACTACTGTTTGACAGCTAGATAATCAATTACATAGGCATTTTGGCTCAGTGGCAAAAAAAAGCTAATTCAAGCTTAAGATCAATTCGGTACTGGTGCTGAATTGCTGCGGTGGTGATGAGCTGGTGGTGGTGCACTGATGCGGAGATGGTGCTGTGCTAATGCTGAGGTGCTGCTGCACTGGTGCTGAGGTAGTGCTGAGTCATGCTGAGGTCGAGCTGAGTCATGCTGAGGTGGTGCTGATGAGCTAGTGCTCAGTTGGTGCTAAGTGGTGCTGATGCTGATGTGGTGTTGTGCTGAGGTGGTGGTGCATTGATGTGGATATGGTGCTGTGCTAATGCGGAGGTGGTGCTGCGCTGGTGCTGAGGTGGTGCTGTGCTAATGCTGAGTTGGCGGTGCACTGATGAGGAGGTGGTGCTGTCTTGATGCTGAGGTGGCACTGAGGGATACTGAGGTGGTGCTGAGTGATGCTGAGGTGGTGCTGAGTGATTCTGTGGTAGTGCTGAGTGATGTTGAGTGGTGTTGAGTTATTCTGAGGTGGTGGTGCTGCGTGTAGGAGAGTAGGATCTGCCTCTTATGGTTACCCCCACTTTTTGCTGATGTAACACTGTTTTTCGACTTTAGTGTGGCCGGGGCCCTGCTATCCAGGACCCCAGCCGCTTCCTCTCTAAATTGATTCCATGTACCTTAAGTACACTTCAGATTGGATTTTGGGGTGCCCTTATAAGTCCCTAGTATATGGTATACTATGTACCCAGGGCATAGGTACCCCAGAGGCCTACCAGGGGCTGAAGAATGTATTGTGCCACCCCTGGAAGGTCCTCCAAAATGACACCACAGGACTGCTACTGCAGCCTGAGTAAGGTGGTGCATGCACCCCTTACAGAGATATAGGTTCACTATATCTCACCTATCACTGCACATAGAAACCTATCAGTCACCCCTATGGCAGGCCTTATCAATCCTGAAGGCAGGGTACTTGGTTTTATGTGAGAGGGTGCCCATGCATGAGCAGAGCCCCTCTGCAGCCTTCGGAATCTCCTCTCCGGGGTTGTCTGTGGTACAGCCTGACCATATACTCTTAAGTGCATTATATCCCCGCGGTAAATGCTAACTTTGGGATGGCTGCACGGAAACATGTCATGTTTGGTGTCAAACACCTTGGAATCATACCCCCACACCAGTAACTGGTGTGGGAGTATGATCCCACCCTTCTAGAGGGAGAGACATGACAGCACCGGTATACCCGGTACCAACTAAACAGAGCCCTGGCATCACAAAATGGATGCTGCAGCCACAGACACGAGTCTGGCCTCCTGCTGCTGACCGAAACTCCGGCAGGGGAGGCCTGGACAATAGGTTTCCTGTCACAGGGAGGTGTTACCACCTCCCAGACAGGCCTTAGTGGATTGGGGCTGGGTGGGTGCACTCCAAGAGTGCTTTGAAGTCCTGCACTGGGGGCACATTTGGTGTCCTCGTGCATACCCCAGTTCAAACCGGTTGCAGGGGCTGCCAGCCCCTGCTCTGGTGCGAAACTGGACAAAGGAAATGGGTGTAGCCACCCCTCTTTCCAAACCCTCCCATAGGTGGGTCCTCAGAGTTAGTCCATCCCCTTTCTTAGGTATAAGTAAGGAACCCCTGGCAACAGGACTTTAGATATCCCTGGACAAAACTCTGCAACTGAATCCTGGAACTTCGACGCTCTACTCAAGACTAGAGGACTGAACAAATCTCCTTTGGGGTCAAGGAGTGACTCCCCTACTTGGCAGGCACCAACAAAGCATTTGCCGGTCTGCATCTCCAAAGCTCCCGCTGGACTCCGAAGTAACTGCAGCCCAGGAAGAGGATTTCCAGACTTCTCAGAGGCCGACCCGAGTTCCCAGCAAAGCTGAGACCCGCAGCCCTCACGAGTGACGTGGAACCAAAACCCCTGGACACCGTGCACATTTGCTAGTGCATCAACTTTTCAACAACTCTTGAAGTCCTGCTTTGGGTTACTTATAGCCCAGGCCCCGAGCACCATTTGAACCGAAGATTGTGAGCCTACACTCCATGAGCGTTACGTGGACCCACTTCTTGCATTTCTGCTTAAGGCTCCTTCGCGATCCCTGGTCCGTCAACTGGTGGGTCCCTGTGAAGGCAACTCTGATTTTCTTTGGGCTTCCCCGGTTGCTCCAGACATGCCCTGACTTCCCACTGAGTAGTGAGTCCCTCAGACCATGCTGGTCTGCACAGAAGCATCTTTCTCCTTTCTGCGTGGGTTGCTGTTGCCAAGGCTTGTTGTGTTCAATCCGGACACCAACGCTGCAGCACTCGACATCCTTTGTGGGACAGCTCGAATCCAGCTCCTGGTTGTCGTCTACACCTCCTGGTCCTTGTGGCTGAAGAGTCAAGCTTCACCTCTTTCACCTGAAGCACCCAACATCGGTGGGCATTCGACTATCGTGCCCCTGGTCACTGGCAAGTGACCCAGACTCTGTCCCCTCTGCTTTCAGGTTCTTCTCATCTCTGATCCAGGCTTCGATCTCTTCGGACACTTCGCATCTTCCCGGCAGCAGCACTTCCTTGCAGGCTGCCATTGAAATCGACGACGCGACCCGACACCATTCGACACCTATGCACCCGGCTTCCTGGGTGAGGTAACTCGAGTACTCCGGTGCTCCCGTGGGTGTTGACCCTAGAACTGTCTAAGTCCAAGAGGGTTTGGTCCTAATCCATTTCTAAGTGTCCTTAAACTCTAAAACTCTAACCGCGACTTTCCCATAGACGATAACGGAGCTCGCGGCTGTGTTCACACACTGCACACAGCCTCTTGGGTCCCCTGTGTCACTACCTTGGGTGGTTCCTTGGGGTCCCAACGATTCTACAGGCTCTAGGCCTTGTGTCTACTTAAGTCGTGGTTCTTATACCACTTTCTTAATATATGGTTTGGTACGCCCCTAGGGCTAATCGTATATTGTGCTAATTTACTGTGCTATTTGACTTGTAACTTGTGTACTTTGACCTCTAGCCTCATAAAGAGACTATTGGGTAGTGTTTAGTAATAAATACATATATTTTATATATATATACCTGGTGTGGTTCTCCTTTCATTTGGTCATTCACGAGATTATAACTGGTAAAACAAACAGCTTAACACTCCTTCAAGACTTAGCCTGAAGGCTGCTCTCCATAGCTACCACTAGGATAGCTTTCAATAAAGGTTGTCTTTAAACCTATCATCAATAAAGGTCGTTTGGACTGGTGCAAGGTGCCCACTATAACTAGTGGACAGCATATACCAGGCCAACTTCTCACATTGGTGTGCAGCGGTTGGATTCAAGCCTGCCTTTGTTTTACCAGATAATCTCAAGTGTGTGACTAACTGAAAACCACTAAAGGTACCTCAGGTACATATAAATTCAAGCTTAGAAATACAGTAAGTTCTACTGAACTTAGAGTTGTGTGTCAAGGGCTTAGCACACCCTTTCTACAACTCAAGAGAGTTTAGTAGGCCACACTAGAGTAGGTAGTGCATACACCACACCTCACTAGTGATGTCTTCAAGGCCAGGAACCAGTGGGTCCCTGCCAGAAGCCAATGGGCTTCTACCATCCAAGTATGACAACCTCCCATTCTTGGAATTGAGAGCATTGTGCAGTACTAGGAAGCTGAAGACAGGCAAAGTGCCAACACCCAAAGCCTCATAGAGGTGCTTCTGTTGGATGATCTCAGAAGACCCACAGGGTCTGAAGGGGTAGGCAGAGAGGGTGGGGCAGAAGATGAGGAAGGGACCAGGGGTGAAGAAACCCAGGACCTGACCTCTGAAACTGGCCAGGAAGATGACAATGATCTTGCCCTGGAAAATCCAGCTCCTCCTGCAGATGAGGAGGAGGACCAGAATGGCCTCCCTTTGTCCCACCAGGAAGAGTTGTGAGTGTGCCTAGAAGGTCAAGATCTCCTTCTCAGGAGTCTAACCATTCTGACACCTCAGTAGGGACCTCTGTTTCCTCTCATAGGAGGGAATCCTCTCATGAAAGGAAAGAGAGACTGCTCAAGTATGGAGAAGCTCAGCTTAGGATCGGAAGAGAGCAGTTGGCTATAGACAGGGAGTCCCTAGAGCTTCATAGACAAAGAAGAAAGTTGGGACTAGAGTCCCATGGTGGCAGCAACTTCCCTAGTGGTAGGGAAAGGTCTTATGACCATAGAAACCTGAGCAAGATTGTCCCTCCCTACCAGAGTGGGGATGACATCCACAAATGGATTACTGCACTGGAAAGGGCCTGTAAAGTTCAGAGGGTCCCCCAGGAGCAGTGGGCAGCAATCTTGTGGCTCTCCTTTGCAGACAAAGGTAGAGACAAGCTCCTCACTGTAAGAGAAGAGGATGCTGATGATTACCATGTCCTGAAGAGTGCACTGATAGATGGGTTTGGCCTAACCACTGAGCAATACAGGTTAAAGTTCAGAGATACCCAAAAGGCACAGACACAGGACTGGGTGGACTTTGTAGATTGTGCTACTCGGGCTCTGGAAGGCTGGTTACTTGGCAGTAAGGTGTGTGACTTCAAAGGATTGTATAATTTAATCATGAGGGAGCAGATTCTTAATAACTGTCAGAATCAGTTGCTACATCAGTACCTAGTTGACTCTGATCTGACCTCTCCCCAAGAATTGGGAAAGAAGGCAGACAAATGGGTCAGAACCAGGGTGAAGCAGAAGGTACAGAACCAAGGTGGTGACCAGAAGAAGCAAGATTCCAAAAACTCTGACAAGGGTGGGGAAAGGGTAAAGACCAGAAGTCTTCTCAAGGTCCCCAAAATCTGCATCTGGTGGGGAATCCCAATCTACCAAAGGAAAAGGCCAAAAGAAACCATGGTGCAAAATCTGTAAGCAGAAAGCTCACTGGACCAGTGACTGCACCAGTGACTGCACCAAGTCCAAAAACTCCAATCCAGCCACCATTGCCCCTAAGGCAACTGTTCCCCCTAGTCCAGCTACAAGTGGTGGTGGAAGTACTCAGAATAAGAGTTTAGTAGGGTTGACCCTGGGTGCTGAGATGGGCTCTGGCCTAGTCAGAGTGCCAACTCAGGCTGCCTAGTCTGTGATGGGGGCATGGATATGTCCCCCTTAGTGAGTCCCAATAATTTGGGCAAATACAGACAGCAGCCTTTAATTAATGGAAGAGAGGCTTTGGCATTCAGGGACACAGGAGCAAGTGTCACCATGGTGACAAAAGATCTTGTGGATCCTGGGCAGATTATACTTGGGAAAATGTACCAAGTGACCAATGCTAGCAATGTCAGAACAGACCATTCTCTGGCAGTTGTTAACTTCTCCTGGGGAGGGGTAACTGGCCTTAAGAAGGTTGTGGTGAGTGCAGACCTACCAGTAGAATGCTTGCTTGGCAATGATCTTGAAACCTCAGCTTGGGCAGAGGTGGAGCTCAGGAAACATGCAGAAATGCTAGGCATCCCTGCACATGTCTTTGCTGTGACTAGGTCACAGGCCAAAATGTCAAAAGCTGAACAGGCCCTGGATTCTGGAACAATGGACCAGGTGCCTCCCAAGAGGAGGAGCAGTAGGGTTAAGGCAGTGCCTTCCCCCTGGCTCAGGAAGAAGATCAGTCTTTTGAGGAAGATGATCTCAGGCCTGAAGAAGGAACTGTCCCAGAGGAGCTTGAACCTGATCAGGTTGAGTTCTTGGGGACAGGGGGCCCTTCCAGGGCAGATCTGAGCCAGGAGCAGCTGAACTGCCCCTCTCTTGAACCCCTCAGATAGCAAGCTGCTGCTGAGGCTGCTGGGAATGCTAGTGGCACCCATAAGATGTATTGGGATGATGGACTCCTGTACTCAGAGAGTAGAGACCCCAAGCCTGGAGCAGCCAGGAGGTTGGTTATACCTCTGAAGTTCAGGGGCTTCCTATTGGCACTAGCCCATGATATTCCTTTAACAGGTCACCTGGGCCAGAACAAGACTTGGGACAGGATTGTCCCTCACTTTCACTGGCCCCACATGTCTGAAGATACCAAGGAGTTTTGTCGCTCCTGTGTAACCTGCCAAGCCAGTGGGAAGGCAGGTGGCACCACAAAGGCCCCCTGATACCACTACCTGTGGTGGGGGTTCCCTTTGAGAGGGTGGGGATTGACATAGTTGGTCCCATGGATCCCCAAACAGCATCTGGGCACAGGTTTATCCTGGTGGTGGTGGACCATGCCACCAGGTACCCAGAAGCCATTCCCCTTACGACCACTACAGCACCTGTGGTGGCAAGGGCCCTCCTGGGAAGTTTCTCAAGAGTGGGCTTTCCTAAGGAGGTAGTATCTGACAGAGGTGCAAACTTTATGTCCAGTTACTTGACTGCAATGTGGAAGGAGTGTGGAGTGACTTATAAGTTCACCACACCCTATCACCCACAATGCAATGGTTTAGTTGAAAGGTTCAACAAAACCTTGAAGGGCATGATTAAAGGGCTCCCAGAAAAGCTCAGGCGAAGATGAGACATACTCTTGCCCTGCCTTTTATTTGCATACAGGGAGGTGCCTCAAAAGGGGGTTGGCTACAGCCCTTTGAACTTTGTTTGGCCACCCTGTCAGGGGTCCATTGTGTCTGGTGAGGAAGGTTGGGAGTTACCTCTCAAACCCCTAAACAGGACATAGTGGACTATGTACTTGGTCTCCGCTCCAGGATGGCTGAGTATATGAAAAAGGCAACCAAAAACCTTGAGGCTAGCCAGGAATTACAGAAAGCATGGCATGACCAAAAGGCTGTGCTGACTGTTTACCAGCCAGGGCAGAAGGTGTGGAGTGTTGGAGCCAGTGGCCCCAGCAGCCCTCCAAGACAAGTGGAGTGGCCCCCATACAATTGTTGAACAGAAGGAGAGGTTACCTATCTGGTAGACCTGGGAACACCCAGGAGCCCCCACAGGGTGCTCCATGTCAACAGGCTGAAGCCATATGTGGACAGGGCTGACATGGGCTTGCTCATGGCAACTGATGAGGGACAGGAGGAAGAGAGTGACCCACTCCCTGACCTGCTCTCACAGAACCCTGATGATGGGTCAGTAGATGGTGTAGCCTTGGCAGGCAGCCTCACTGCCCAGCAGCAAACTGATTGTAGACAGGTGCTCAATCAGTTCAGATACATGTTCTCTCTGACTCCAAGTCAGACCACCTGGGGCACTCATGAAGTGGACACTGGGGACAGTCTGCCTATTAAAAGTAAGATTTACAGGAAACCTGACCAGGTCAGGGACTGTATCAGGACAGAAGTCCAGAAAATGTTGGAACTGGGTGTCATTGAGCCTTCAGATAGCCCTTGGGCTAGTCCAGTACTCCTGGTGCCTAAACCTCACACCAAAGATGGCAAGAGAGAGATGAGGTTTTGTGTGGACTACAGAGGCCTCAATGCAGTCACTAGGACTGATGCCCATCCAATCCCCAGGGCAGATGAGCTAATAGACACTTTGGCCTCAGCCAAGTATCTAAGCACATTTGACCTGACAGCTGGCTACTGGCAGATCAGACTAGCTGATGATGCAAAGCCAAAAACTGCATTTTCTACCCCTGGTGGGCTTTACCAATTTGTGGTGATGCCCTTTGGTTTGAAGAATGCACCTGCCACTTTTCAGAGGTTGGTGAACACAGTCCTTACAGGACTGGAAGCCTATAGTGCAACATATCTAGATGATATTGCTGTCTTTAGCTCCACCTGGGAGGATCACCTGGTCCACCTCAGAAATGTTTTGGAGGCCCTGCAGAAGGCAGGCCTAACTATCAAGGCCACAAAGTGCCAGATAGGGCAGAGTCAGGTTGTGTACCTGGGCCACCTTGTGGGTGGAGGCCAGGTTCAACCATTGCACAGCAAAATCCAGACCATCATGGACTGGGTTGCTCCAACTACCCAGACTCAGGTGAGAGCCTTCTTAGGCCTGACTGGGTATTACAGAAGATTTGTCAAGGGTATGGATCAATAGTGACACCCCTGAATGACAACCTCTAAGAAAATGCCCAAAAGGTTCAGTGGACAGTTAGCTGTCAAAAGGCATTTGATGACCTGAAGCAGGCCATGTGCACTGCTCCCATTCTGCAAAGTCCTGATTACTCCAAAAAGTTCATTGTGCAGACAGATGCATCTGAGTTGGGGGTAGGGGCTGTATTATCACAGTTGAATGATGAAGGTCAGGATCAGCCAGTAGCTTTTATTAGCAGAAGGCTGACCCCCAGAGAGATACGTTGGTCAGCCATTGAGAGGGAGGCCTTTGCTGTGGTTTGGGCTCTGAAGAAGCTGAGGCCATACTTGTTTGACACTCACTTCATTGTTCAGACAGACCATAAGCCCCTCTTATGGCTAAAACAGATGAAGGGTGAAAACCCCAAACTTTTGAGGTGGTCCATTTCCCTACAGGGGATGGACTATACAGTGGAACATAGACCTGGGAGTAACCATGCCAATGCAGATGGACTCTCCAGATATTTCCACTTAGAACATGAAGACTCAACTGGTCAAGGCTAGTTTAATGTCCCTGCGTTTGGGGGGTTGTGTAGGAGAGTAGGATCTGCCTCTTATGGTTACCCCCACTTTTGCTGATGTATCACTGTTTTTCGACTTTAGTCTGGCTGGGGCCCTGCTATCCAGGACCCCAGCCTAGCTGCTTCCTCTCTAAATTGATTCCATGTACCTTAAGTACACTTCAGATTGGATTTTGGGGTGCCCTTATAAGTCCCTAGTATATGGTATACTATGTACCCAGGGCATAGGTACCCCAGAGGCCTACCAGGGGCTGAAGCATGTATTGTGCCACCCCTGGAAGGTCCTCCAAAATGACACCACAGGACTGCTACTGCAGCCCGAGTAAGGTGGTGCATGCACCCCTTACAGATTATAGGTTCACTATATCTCACCTATCACTGCACATAGAAACCTATCAGTCACCCTTATGGCAGGCCTTATCAATCCTGAAGGCAGGGTGCTTGGTTTTATGTGAGAGGGTGCCCATGCATGAGCAGAGCCCCTCTGCAGCCTTCGGAATCTCCTCTCCGGGGTTATCTGTGGTGCAGCCTGACCATATACTCTTAAGTGCATTATATCCCCGCGGTAAATGCTAACTTTGGGATGGCTGCACGGAAACATGTCGTGTTTGGTGTCAAACACCTTGGAATCATACCCCATGATCCCACCCTTCTAGAGGGAGAGACATGACAGCACCGGTATATCCGGTACCAACTAAACAGAGCCCTGGCATCACAAAATGGATGCTGCAGCCACAGACACGACTCTGGCCTCCTGCTGCTGACCGAAACTCCGGCAGGGGAGGGCTGGACAATAGGTTTCCTGTCACAGGGAGGTGTTACCACCTCCCAGACAGGCCTTAGTGGATTGGGGCTGGCTGGGTGCACTCCAAGAGTGCTTTGAAGTCCTGCACTGGGGGCACATTTGGTGTCCTTGTGCATACCCCAGTTCAAACCGGTTGCAGGGCTGCCAGCCCCTGCTCTGGTGCGAAACTGGACAAAGGGAATGGGTGTAGCCACCCCTCTTTCCAAACCCTCCCATAGGTGGGTCCTCAGAGATTAGTCCATCCTTTCTTAGGTATAAGTAAGGAACCCCTAGCAACAGGACTTTAGATATCCCTGGACAAAACTCTGCAACTGAATCCTGGAACTTCGACGCTCTACTCAAGACTAGAGGACTGAAGAAATCTCCCTTGGGGTCAAGGAGTGACTCCCCTGCTTGGCAAGCACCAAAGAAGCATTTGTCGGTCTGCATCTCCAAAGCTCCCGCCGGACTCTGAAGTAACTGCAGCCCAGGAAGAGGATTTCCAGACTTCTCAGAGGCCGACCCGAGTCCCCAGCAAAGCTGAGACCCACAGCCCTCACGAGTGACATGGAACCGGAACCCCTGGACACCGTGCACATTTGCTAGTGCATCAACTTCTCGACGTCTCTTGAAGTCCTGCTTTGGGATACTTATAGCCCAGGCCCTGAGCACCATTTGCACTGAAGATTGTGAGCCTACACTCCACGAGCATTCCGTGGCCCGCTTCTTGCATTTCCGCTTGAGGCTCCTTTGCGATCCCTGGTCCATCGACTGGTGGGTCCCTGTGAAGGCAACTCTGATTTTCTTTGGGCTTTTCTGGTTGCTCCAGACGTGCCCTGACTCCCCACCAAGTGGTGAGTCCCTCAGATCTTGCTGGTCTGCACAGAAGCATCTTTCTCCTTTCTGCATGTGTTGCTGTTGCCAAGGCTTGTTGTGTTCAATCCGGACACCAATGCTGCAGCACTCGACATTCTTTGTGGGACAGCTTGAATCCAGCTCCTGGTTGTCGTCGACACCTCCTGGTCCTCGTGGCTGAAGAGTCAAGCTTCACCTCTTTCACCTGAAGCTCCCGACATCGGTGGGCATTCGACTATCGTGCCCCTGGTCACTGGCAAGTGACCCAGACTCTGTCCCCTCTGCTTTCAGGTTCTTCTCATCTCCGATCCAGGCTTCGATCTCTTCGGACACTTCGCATCTTCCCGGCAGCAGCACTTCCTTGCAGGCTGCCATTGAAATCGACGACGCGACCCGACACCATTCGACACCTATGCACCCGGCTTCCTGGGTGAGGTAACTCGAGTACTCCAGTGCTCCCATGGGTGTTGACCCTAGAACTGTCTAAGTCCAAGAGGGTTTGGTCCTAATCCATTTCTAAGTGTCCTTAAACTCTAAAACTCCTAACATGCGACTTTCCCATAGACGATAACGGAGCTCACGGCTGTGTTCACACACTGCACACAGCCCCCGTGGGTCCCCTGTGTCACTACCTTGGGTGGTTCCTTGGGGTCCCAGCGATTCTACAGGCTCTAGGCCTTGTGTCTACTTAAGTCGTGGTTCTTATACCACTTTCTTAATATATGGTTTGGTACGCCCCTAGGGCTAATCGTATATTTTGCAAATTTACTGTGCTATTTGACTTGTAACTTGTGCACTTTGACCTCTAGCCTCATTAAGAGACTATTGGGTAGTGTTTAGTAATAAATACATATATTTTATATATATACCTGGTGTGGTTCTCCTTTCATTTGGTCATTCACGAGATTATAACTGGTAAAACAAACAGCTTAACACTCCTTCAAGACTTAGCCTGAAGGCTGCTCTCCATAGCTACCACTAGGATAGCTTTCAATAAAGTTGTCTTTAAACCTATCATCAATAAAGGTCGTTTGGACTGGTGCAAGGTGCCCACTATAACTAGTGGACAGCATATACCAGGCCAACTTCTAACACTGCGCTGGTGCTGAGGTGGTGCTTAGTGATGCTGAGATGGTGCTGTGTTGAGGTGATGCTTTGCTGATGCTGAGGTGGTGCTGTGCTAATGCTGAAGTGGTGCTGCATGGGTCCTTAGTTGCTGCTGAGGTGGGGCTGCACTGTTGCACTGATGGAGAGATGTGCTGTGCTAATGTTGACATGATGCTGTGCTGATCTTGATGTGGTGCTGCGCTGATGCCGAGGTGGTTCAGCACTGGTGCTGCACTAATGCTGAGGTGGTGCTGCACTGATGAGGGGATAGTGCTGTGCTGATAACAAGATGGGGCTGTGCTGATGCTGAAGTGGTGGCGTTCAGATGGTGCTGTGCTAATTCGGAGATGGTGCTGCGCTGGTGCTGCTCCGATGCTGATGTGGTGCTGCACTGATGCTGAGTTGGTGCTCCACTGGTGGTGGCTCACTAATGAGGAGGTGGTGCTGTGCTGTTGCTGAGGTGGTGCTGAGTGATGCTTGCACTGGTTCTGAGGTGGTGCTCAGGTGGTGCTGAGTGATGTTGAGTTGGTGCTGTGCTGAGGTGGTGGTGCGCTGATGCTGAAGTGGTCCTGAGTTGATGCTGAGTTGCTGCTGAGATGGGGCTGCATTGGTGGTGGTGCACTGATGCTGAGATAGTGCTGTGCTAAAGCTAAGATGGTGCAGTGCTGATGTTAAGGTGGTGCTGCGCTGGTGCTGAGGTGGTGCTGCACTGATGCTGAGTTGGTGCTGAAATTATGTTGAGGTAAGGCTGAGTGATGCGGATTCCTTCATCACCACCACCCTTTAACAGTGTCGCTTAAGGCTCCATAACCAGTAATGTTTAGCTGCATTTAATTAGTTATAAGCGCCACTCATACCAGTGTAGGGTGTCAGAGCACTTTGCATCACACACAAATTACACAGAGACAATCAATCATACCTGTATAAATTAGCATAAAGGAAATGTTACATTAGACAGAGGACTACAGGGTGTAAGAGTCACAAGTCATGTGGTAGGGAGCATTTCTAAAGAGTGCATGGGCCCCAGAAGCACAAACTCAGCATTGAAAACAGACACCATAGTTGGGGGTTCTCTTAAATAAAAGAATCAATTTCTACCCAGATAACCCTTTTTGCAACATTAATATCTGCTCTAATCTATACTTTGCAGTGCATGCAGTTCTTTGATGGCAGTTATAAATTCACTGTTCTATGTTAGGATTTTAACTTATAAACTTCAAGTAACAAAAGGATGTCTCTTAGAAAAGCAGTAACCCAGTGACCTATTTAGATTTTATGCACTTTGTGTTCTGCATGGTACACTTTCTTTGCAGCCGGCATATGAACCCTTTGCGCTACCTTCTAATGAGTCAAAACTTCTTCCACTAGACAACTCCAATCTCTCCAGCAAGAACATTAATCACTGGAGTTATCTTGACATTTTTACTGTCTGGAAATTGCTGCAGGCCAGGAATGTGGCAGCCAGTGCTTTTAAAAGCAAAATAAACTTGGAAACATTGCCCCTCTGCTCTGAAGTCAGTATCCAGTGCAATAGATCGCACTGCCTTTGTGCCGCCCTGTGTTCTTCTTCTGTGTTTAGTTAATGTACTACATTCAAATGCACATTTACAGGGGACATTTTTCCAGAAGAAAACATTTTGGCCTCAGCGCTAAACCGACCAGGAGAGACTTCAAACTCCTCAGCCAGCAGCCAAGCAGAGGTCCTGGAGGGGAGGAAAAAACACAAGCAGCATGCATATTAAAGTATCATTTGAAGCGTTGATTTAATGGAACTGAAACAATGTGCTGTTTTTAAGTAGTGGTTTAACTTTTTACAAGATTTAGAGTTGCAGTAGCTAGAAGGCATGCCGTTGCAGTGTTTTTGTGCCTGTTTCTGGTAGAAATTAAAGGAGGCAGACTTTCCATCTTATTTTTTACGCTCCCGGCATTTCTAAGATGGAGGGATAATTTCTTCTGTAATTTCCAAGGCGTTACCAGCGTGAAATAGTCCTAGACACAATCTCACCTTGATTGTTCTTCTTAAACAGTGCTCGATATATAAATGAAGTTCACGCTGTTATCTTTTTCGCATCCGATTTTTTATCTGAATATATTGAAACATAGCAGTTTAATTACTGCCTTCTGCCTTAGGGAGTCTACAACTATCACCTTTACATTTGCAATAAATGTTGGCATGATGTTGCATATTGGGGATCAGTAGATTTCTGGACCCCATGACAATCCCCATATTGTGATGCATAGGCAATGGAAAGTGATTTTTTGGTAGCTGGCTAGTCAAAACCAAATTTGTACGCTAATAGTAAATGGAATTTGCCTTGTTAAGATGCTTACTGCTTGTGGCTGACAGTAGCTGTGGCTCGGTAAGTCTGATCCCAATCTGTCAAAACACGAGCTCTTTTCCCCTTTGAAAAACTCTTATCATCATGCCGCTGACACAACGACTTTACATCAAATTACTGATGTTCTTTGCCACTTATATTTCTCTGCATAGTTTGGCTTCAGATCAGTGTGCAGATTAGATCTGAGCAGCAGCTTTACAGTGAAAGGCAACTAAAGACCATGATAACCTTACTGAAAACATGATGAATCAATACGGTATTTGTTACAGTTGCATCTCAAAAGTCAGGAATGACCCAATTGACACTATGCCAGCACCAAGTTCAGAGGAACACTTACAAGACTAGCTTGCTAAAGGGTTAATGCTCCAGAAGATTGCTGTTGAGAATGCTCTGGGCTGTTCCTTCCAATTCGACCTTGGTCAATAGATCTTGTTAGTAGCCTGAGAGGAAAAGGTGTTAGAAATGGGGGTCTCTAGTTGGCAGTGGTTTGCACTCTGTCCAAGTAGGGACCCGTTTCTAGTCAGGGTAAGGGAGTTACACACCCAAGATAACCCTCTGCTCACCCCATTGGCAGCTTGGTACCAGCAGTCAGGCTTATCTCAGAGGCAATGTGTAAAGCATTTGTACATAAATACACAGTAACACAGTGAAAACACTACAAAAGGACACCACACTAGTTTAGAGAAATAACCAATATTTATTCGAATAAAACAAGACAAAAAGAATAAAAATCCAACATACACAAGCAAAGATATCACTTTAAAAGATTTAAAATAGTTCAGTCCAGAGGAAACTATTGATGCATCACTTTTATCATGAAGTACCTGGAATGCATCAAAATCAAAGAAAAAACAGGCACAAGAGAGGTGAGACACCAGAAAAGCAAAGCTATGCTTAGGTTCCTTACTCCAAGGGGAGGTGATGCGTCGGGTCCTTATTGCCAGGGAGGTGATGTGTCAGTCTAAATCAGACGTGGATTCCACAGGCAGGAAGAGGCATAAAATGGTAAAGCAAGAAAATGCCCACTTTTTAAAAGTGGCATTTTCATGCTTACTAGTAGCATTTGATTTACAGGCCCTGGGCACATACAGTGCACTTTACTAGGGACTTACCAGTAAATCAAATATGCCAGCCGTGGATAAACAATCACAATTTACACAGGCAGGGAGCACTTGCACTTTAGCACTGGTTAGAAGTGGTAAAGTGCCCAGTGTCCTAAAACCAGCAAAAACTAAGTCTGAAAAATATAGGTGGAAGAAAGCAAAATGTTAGGGGATAACCCTGCAAAAAGGGCCAGGTCTAACTAAGGGGTTATCAACAATTTAAATCTTAAGGTACAGTGTGACCGTTAGGACCACACAATAACAGTCTGGGTCAGTAACTTAAATCCTGCTCAGGAGACTCAGTGAAATTGGTATTCAAGGAACTGCCATACAGTGGATGCTGAGTTTTTTCTCGCATAGAACTCAGACCATCAATTTAGGCCCCTTCCGCTCTGAAACCACGGAACTGACTAAAGGAGTACCCCAGGGATCTTGTCTCAGTCCCACTTTATTTAACATTTATGTTGCTCCATTGGCAGGTTTACTTAGGAAGTTAGGTTTTATACCTATATCCTATGCTGACGATACACAGCTCCTGCTATCCTTTGATAAACACAACCCCAATGCTCAGTCCATCTTCTCAGAAGGTATGATAGCCATTGCTAGCTGGATGAGGCACAATTTTCTCCAGCTCAATGCGGGAAAAACAGAAATTATGCTGTTCGGTGATGCTCCTTTGAGATGGTCTCTGAGCTGGCGGCCAACAGAATTGGGATCCGCACCAACACCCAAGACCGTGGTCACAAATCTAGGTGTCCGCTCGGACCAGAAATTAATTTTGAAGGCACAGGCTTCTACCACCATCGGCGCCTGCTTCCATGCCCTAGGCCTTCTGCGAAGAGTATTTCCCTTTCTCCCTTTGTCCACTCGGAAAACCCTCATCCAGACACTAGTACTAAGTCGTCTAGACTATTGCAATGCTCTGCTGATTTCTGCCAGTGAAGCATCATTGAACAAATTGTAAGTGGTCCAAAACATCGCAGCCCGACTGGTCTCCAACGCCCCCTCCCTTACGCCCTCCCTTCCCCTTTTGCAGAGATTGCATTGGCTGCCAGTGCGGAAGCAGATCCGTTTCAAGATCTGCTGCATTGTGCACAAATCTTTAAACGGTAAAGGCCCCAGATATTTGGCAGAGAAACTCACAATATACCAGCCGTCTAGGACATTACGCTCAGGGACCAAATCTCTACTTGTGGTCCCACGCTGTAAAAAATCTCGGCTAGGTGGTAAAGCTTTCTTCCACTTAGCAACTACCTTCTGGAATCAATTACCTATCCATTTGCTGGAGTGCTCCGATCACCTGCAGTTCCGTAGGCTTCTGAAGACTACATTGTTTTAATCTGTTCTTTTTTCTGGCCAACGTAAGCAGTTCGCTAGCGCGGAGATACCCCTTGGGGGGTGATTCAGGCGCTTTACAAACCATAAATCAAATCAAATCAAATCAAAGTTAGAAGGTTTATTACAAACTCAAAGCCAAACTAATTAAAAACAATCGAAAGAAAATACTATAAAAATACAAAATGATCAAAGGAGAACTAAAGTGGTGTACAATAATGGTACTCAAGAGCAAGGAGCATATACGAATTTCTGTGGCAGAAATGCAGAAAATAAGGCAAAGGATCTGTGACTAGACTAATGATTTTGATCCTTCTCCCCATACATGAAAAAGATTCACAATTATTAGCCCTACACTAAACTAAAGATAGGGGAAATCCTATTGAATCAAGAAAGCAAGAAAGGTGTCAGCATCAGGACCTCTGCAGAAGTTCTGTAGGTAAGGAGTCATATATAGCTTGAAACCACACAATCGGCAATGACAAGAGAGGTCTGTACCTCTCCAAGTTTAAAGGGAATCTGACTAAACCCAAGGTGGGTTCACTAATTAAAATGCACAAAGAACATTTGAGAAATATGACCTCATATGCATTATAGTACTTTTCCAGTTCCCAAGAACGAACTTGGTGACTTGAAGACTACTCTCATATTCCAGTCCACGCTTCCAAGGAATCCTTGGTTTCCTCCCTTCGTCTGATAATACCAACTGCTAACACTCAATTTGGTCTTCATTAAAAATATTTGACCTTTCTTTCTCTATCTCTGAAATACAATGTGCCTTTTTCTAACTAATGAATACCTTTGGTCTGCAGCTAGAGAGGAAAAAACATGCAGAAAAACAACTTTCACGTTAGTATTAAATGTCTCGACTGTGAGATCAAGGCCCACAGTCATGCTAACTTGACAGTTTTCTTTAAATGCATATTAGTTCTACAACTTACATATAATCCAATAAATGATACTGCACTCTGATATGTGGCATAATAAATGAATACATGCATTATTAACCAAAAAAGAGAACTGGTCACAATTTATTGTGAAAGCATTGAACACAAATATGATTAATTCTCACTAATCACTGGTGAATGCATTTTAGTGCAATACCCTACAGTCTAAAGCTATAGAATATTAATATCAGCTATCCATATCTCTCTAAAATGGAAAAAGACGTTAATATGCACACACATATATGTATTCAACACATAATAAAGGCACCTTCTGTACATTTGGTGCACCATATCTCAATAGTATTATTGCATCACACGTGTACATAAAGCCAAGGGTAAATATATATATGGCCTAACCAACCGTAAAAGGATGGAGCCAAAATTACGCTACTCCAATCCCCCCTCTGATGGCCATCACAGAGTAAAACCAGATTATTATCAGATTAGACCAATCAAACCTAGCCAGGAAGCTCAAGTTGGAGCTGTAAAACTCAAGTTGAGGCATAAAAGAGAGAATATTTTGGAGACAGAGAGAAGCAAAATGCTTTTTGCTTATGAACCAAGCTTGGGAGAGCTGAAGTCGAAAGCCAGGAGGGCTGAGTCCAGCTCAGATGGAGGCAGCAAAAATGTAATGTCCAGTACTGCAGAAAAGATTCACATACCCAGAGACTTGGTGCCTGACTTCAAGGAGGGGGATGACATACACCAGTGAGTTCAGGTTTATGAGGTAGTCCCTGAGGTGGATTGAGGAACTGGCATGAGAGTCTTGAGCATCTTTCTTCTGGACTCCTCTAGACACTTCACATCATCATAATATCTACTCTGACATTCTTCTAACTCCACATCTGCTCTGTTTCTCTTCACTCCCTGTCTAGCTTGTGCATGCTGATATCCCTTAAAGATCAGGTATAAGTATATTGCACAAAAGCCAATTACCAAAAGGAGTTTCAAAAGGGTGCCTATAATTCCACTTCCCAAGCTTCCGAACCATCAACATATCGAGGCAAACCCATTTCCAATAGCTTCTCAAGCACTTTCCGCTTCCAACTTTTTCAAACCCTTTGTCAACCCTGACATATTCTCAATATATTTCTTAGTTTTGTCTAGAATATAAGTACAAGGAACAATTGATTGACCGAATGTTGAACAATGCAAACATTCACCCACTGTCACAAAGATCTGGGTTTAATCCATCGTTCTTTTTCTCATCACGCCACTCCAGTTTGGACCCAGCCATAATCAAATTAGTCTTGACCCTGTTCCTCATGGGAACAGTCCAGCCCGAACTGCCAAGCCAGGTCTTCCCTGGACCAGAAAGAAGGATCCTGGGACCGGTTTTGGGGCATCACCCCTCATCAACCAGGATAGCTTGAATCAAGTGGCACGGTGAACACAGGACCCATGTTTGGGCATACCCTTCCCACTTAGGGTGACAAAAGCAAAAGGAACAATTCATGGATGGAATGTGGAACAATGCAAACATTCACCCCCAGTCACAAAGATCTGGGTTTAATCCATTGTTCTTTTGCCCACCACGCCATCCCAGTTTACTTTGGACCCAGCCATATGCAAATTAGTCTTGACCCTGTTTCTCATGGGAACAGTCAAGCCTGAACTGCCAAGCCAGGTCCTCCCTGGACCGGAAACAAACATCCTGGGACCGGCTCGGGCATCACCCCTCATCAGCCAGGCTAGCTTGAATCCAGTGGCACAGTGAGCACGGGTCCCACGTCTGGGCATACCCTTCCCACTTAGGGCGACAAAAGCAAAAGGAACAATTGATGGATGGAAGGTTGAACAATGCAAAGATTCACCCCCAGTCACAAAGATCTGGGTTTAATCCATCAATCTTTTGCTCACCACTCCACCCCAGTTAGGACCCAGCCATATGCAAATAAGTCTTGACCCTGGTCCTCATGGGAACAGTCCAGCCCGAACTGCTAAGCCAGGTCCTCCCTGGACCGGACAAAGCATCCTGGGACCGGTTTCGGGACATCACCCCTCATCAGCCACGCTTGCTTGAATCCAGTGGGACAGTGAGCATGGGACCCACGTCTGGGCATACCCTTCCCACTTAGGGTGACAAAGGCAAAAGGAACAATTGATGGATGGAATGCTGAACAATGCAAACATTCACCCCCAGTCACAAAGATCTGGGTTTAATCCATCGTTCTTTTGCTCACCACGCCGCCCCAGAGTGGGAAAACGGTCAACGCTGATTTGCATATGGCTGGGTTTGAACTTGAATGGCATGGGGAGCAAAAAAATGATGGAGTTAGGCCAAAAAATGTGTTCTTTATGCAATTGTCACCCCAAGTGGGACGGGTATGCCCAGACGTGGGTCCCGTGCTCTCCATACCACTGGAGTTAAGCTAGCCTGGCTGATGAGGGGTGAAACCCTGAAACTAGTCCCAGGATGCTTGTTTCCAGTCCAGGGAGGACCTGGCCTGGCAGTTCATCCTGGACTGTTCCCATAGGAAGCAGGCTCAAGACTGATTTGCATATTGCTGGGTTTAAACTGGAATGGCATGGGGAGCAAAAAAGTGATGGATTTAAGCCCAGATCTCTGTGCTGGGGTGAATGTTTGACATTGTTCAACATTCTGTCCATCAATTGTTCTTTTTGCATTTGTCACTCCGAGTGGGACTGGTATGCCCAGACGTGGGTCCTGTGCTCTCCATGCCAATGGATTCAAGCTAGTCTGGCTGAGAAGGAGTGAAACCTCGAAACCAGTCCCAGGTAGCTTGTTTCCGGTCCAGGGAGGACCTGGCCTGGCAGTTCCGGCTGGACTGTTCCCATTGGGAGCAGAGTCAAGACTGATTTGCTTATGGCTAGGTTTAAACTGAATGGCATGGGGAGCAAGAAAATGATGGATTTAGGCTCAGATCTCTGTACTGGGTGAATGTTTGACATTGTTCAACATTCTGTCCATCAATTGTTCTTTTTGCATTAGAATATAAGTACAGCATTGATGGACTTTCAATATCCAACACGCTCCACCTTCTTTTGCGAGCAAAATGTAAAATGCAAGGCGGTTCTGTAAAACCATATACTTTATCGCAATCATCTCAGAATTTGCAAGTAATTAGGATTTTGCAGTACTAGTAGGCAATTTCTCCACTATTGTAGACAACTTTCTAATTTTCAGGTCATTCAGAATCACACCTACAGATGGGATAACAGCGCTGAAAATATCTCCTACTACTTCTGCAGCACTAACAACTCATTTAGTTCTGGATTTCTCTTTCCATACATGATCATTAAAATGTTCCACCTGATAAATCTTCGGGAAACCGATGCCAAGATAACTGGTACCATGCCATCCATGTGGCAATTTGAAATACATATTTTGTCCACAAATAACATAGACTCCAGGAATTACAGGATCCTGTCCCTTGAGGAAGCAAGAATTTTTCCCTCACTTTCTTCAAAAGTATGTTCACATCGCTCTCCCATGGAAACAATGGATCTATTTAACTCTGATCAACATGTATACACAACTTTCCTTTGTGTTTCCAATCTAAAACGAAGGTGGGTAAATTTCCTTTCTCCTGATGTTTAATTTCTTCACTATTCTACTTGATAAGATCCTTATCAGTTTCACTTTGAGACTTTAAGTGTCTCCATCTATCCTCCACCAAATTCAAAAATGTAGTTTCCACATCTGACATTAAACAAGTCAAATTATGTCTATGTACATATGTAGTGTCTAATGATTTAAGGGACACAAAATATTTGCCTGCAATCTCTGCACCTTTAAAATAAGGATTCTTATTTAAATGTTTGATATGGGGAACTTGTGGGAGAGCTACATCATAATTTGAAAACCAATATTGAAAACTACCTTGTCCATAAAATATACTTAATAGGAGAATGCAAGATATGTCAAGAGGGAGATGATGATAAATAATTCCCTCTGAAGCAGAAGCGGGTAACTGAGTACAAGCATAACAACATCTAGCATTCATCATGTCTATGTACTCATTAAGCAATCTAAAATAAACATTTGAGGTATAATCACCTCTGGATACATCTGTGTGTAATTTCTTAACCCCCCACAACTGCATGCTACTGTCAAAAGGATGTGGCGAGGTGGGGCCAACAGTAGAGTTATATTCCGCTGGGCTATCTGTAGCTGAAAATAGCCCTACCTGCACTATAACTAATACTACAAATAAAGCCACTAATGTGCCTATTATGATGTATCTATGCCTTCTAGTATTAGGACTGGCTTTCATTACTTTGTTGGAATCTAAGCCTTGGGTGGAACGTAGCCTCTGCAGAGACTTCTCTGTTGGTTTCAACCTGTGCAAACAACAAAAACAATTTTCAAATGATATGCAACAAAATATATACAAGAATCTTTGTGATCCTTCCTTAGCCCTACTCCGTGTTGTTTTAAAAGACAACCTTAGGCTCCTTCGATTCCCTTGAGCCTCGATACTCTTCTTTCTTCCCTACAAAGTCTATGAAATTTCTTCAATAATGAACAGTTCTAATTCAGTCACTATCAGCCCCAATAGGAAATGTTTCAGTTTATCAACTAGCACAGGAAACTCGTTTGCATCCAAAAGGGAAATTCAGCTACATCTAAGATAAGATGTCTTAAGGCACTCAGGTTTGTTAACAAAGGAAGATCAAAGGTAAAATCAAACTGGAGATCAAGCTCCCCAAGTTTCAATTAAACTTTCACAGTGATTTCTAAATTCCCAGAACTCGTTCTCCCTGTCATTTGCACCAAAGTATGTCCAGTCAGGGGATGAGTACCTCTGGCAGGTCACTGTCGCTCGCTTCAAGCTCCTCATTGTTGTCTCTTCTTCTCATTCACTCAGGTCTGCATCCTCTATATCCTCCGGGATATCTCGAAGATCACTTTCTCCTTGCTTAACCAGTCTCTCTCTCCCCCGTCTTCTGGACCAACATTCTTCTGCTGCCCCTCGCGGTTCTCTAGCACTAGCCCCTTCCCCAGGGTCCGAGTCTATCTGTGTTATGACCACTGGATTAGCCTCTGCTTCACCAGTTTCGCCATCCAACTCTCCAGAACCCTGCTCAGGCCAATTAAGTGCTAATTCAGTTTCTGGCTGTTCCCCTACAGTTTGACTAACCTGCTCCCATGACCTCTCGACCATCACTGACTCTTCTGGGAGAGGTGCTGTTATTTCATCAAGGGGACATGGAACCCTGCGAGTATGGGCAGCATGAATGTAATTGGGGAGACCTCCACACTTCACAGCAGTTGTAGTTACTAGTATGACTTGGAATGGCCCTCACCTTCGAAGCTCCAAGCACGACTTCCATATGTGCTTCTTCACCACCACCCAGTCCCCATGGCTTAGGCTGTGGCACTGCTCCTGGTGTGGCAAGGCTTTTGTGCAGCTTCAACCTGATGAGCTACAGAACGCACCATGTCAGCCAATCCTTCGCAGTAATCTAGTATCAGATCATCAGTAATATTCACAAGCGCATTTGCAGGTACAGCTGGTAATCTCATTGTCATTTCCATGATGATCTCATGGGGAGACAGTCCTGTCCTATGATTGGATGTGCTGTGCAGACTCATCAACACCAACAGCCAAGCATCTGGCCATTTCAAAGATATAGAAGCACACACTTTGAAGTCATGAATTCAGTGTCCGATTGACTTGCTCCACAGGCTGGTAGCCTCAGGTCAATAACTACTATGCAGTCTCTGTTCAACCTGCAAGGCAGCACACAGCATCCTCAGGACTTTGGTACTGAAGTGCGTGCCTCGGTCCGATTCCAAAGAAGTCTGGAAGTCGAGCCTTGGTATCAACTCCCTCAACACAACTTTGCTGCTGTGAGACTATCATTTATTCTTGTGAGATATGCCTCTACCCATCGTGAAAAGATGCACACGAAAATCAACACATATCTTAGCTCATTGCACACAGGCATCTTAATAAAGTCCATTTGCATTCCGTTGAAGGGACCACCTGACCTCCCTATGTGTCTCATTGTTACTGCGATTATTTTCCTTACATTGTTCTGTTGGCACACAACACATCTGTGACATAACACTTCCGCCATCAGCCTGAACCTTGGATTAAACCATGTTTGGCGAAATAATCTGACTATAGCATCCCTTCCTATATGATTTGGACCATGGTAATGTCGAGCCATTGGATGCAACAAACTATTTGGCAACATAAGTCTGCCATCTCCTGAAACCCGTATTTCATCTTCATCTTTTTTTCCACAACCTGTGTTTACCCAACTCTGCTGTTCTTTTTCTGACACCGCTTCCTGTAACCTCTTAACTTCCTCCCAAGAATCAGCTGCTGTGAGCTAAAGGCTCTAATTGGTCTTGTCTACTCCTTCATTTACATACTCTCCATTAAATGTATAAGCATTGTAAGCACAGTACCTTGCGACTCCGTCAACATATCGGTTGCCGACTGTCACATAGTCATCTCCCTTGCAATGTGCAGAATATTTCACAACCACAACTTACGCAGGCAATTGCAAAGCCTCTAACAGTTGTCTCACCTGTTCACCATTAGGGTTAGGGGATCAAGATGATGTCATAAATCCCCTCTGGGACCATAACTGTCCAAAGTCGTGCACCACACCAAAACCATACTGACTATCTGTATATATAGTCACCTGTAATCGATCAGAAAGGTGCATGCTCAGGTAAGAGCAATCAATTCAGCCATTTGTGTGAAGACTACTCGTTGAAGCCAAGCAGTTTCCACTACTCCTGAAACAGTACAGACTGCAGAAGCAGCTCTCAAATGTCCTTCATGATCCTGTAAACACAAGTCATCCACAAACAATCCAATCTAGGTAGTGGTTTATCTTGTATATCTGCTCTCGGCTTGGTGCATAGTTCAGTGACATCGAGACAGTCATACTCCACCTCACAATCCTCATTGTTATTCTCAGGAAGGGGTAGCAAAGTGGTGGGATTCAAAGCAGAAAACTTCTTTAGGGATACATTCTTGGCCGGCAGTATGATTTGCTCATACCGGGTCAGGCGGCTGTTTGTGAGGTGCTGTGCCCTCTCTTTAGCTGACAAAATTTTGACAGAATGAGGAACATATACAGCCAAGGGAAGACCCATTACTATACTTTCGCACCTTTCGATGCTGACACCTGTCGCTGCCACCACTTTAAGGCACCTAGGCAGCACTGCAGCCACTGGATCTAATGTTTCTGAGAAGTAAGCAACTGGTCTTCGAGCACCTTCATGATTTTGTCTTAACACTGAAAGAGTGCAGCTCTCTCTTTCACTGCAGAAAAGCGAAAATACTTTGTTGTAACCAGGCATTCCTCGTGCTGGGGCATGGCAGAGGCTTTCTTTCAACTCTAGGAATGCAACCAGACAGTCATCGTACCAAGGCACCGGAACTGACACATCCTTGTGTGTCAGCCTTTCTAAAGGCTTGGTCACTAGTAAAAAGTTGGGCATCCACTGACGACAGTAGGCCACCAGTCCCAAAATCATCCTGACTTCTTTCTGTGTTGTTGGCGGATTCATTTGCATGATCGTCGAAATTCTCTCTTGTGACACCCTTCTTGCACCTTTCTTGATGATGAAGATATAGAACTTCTCTCAAACAATACTGCAACTTTATTATGGACACCTTATGTCCATTCTCAGTCAAGTGGTTTGAAAATGCACTAGTGTCAGTTTTGCATGCTTCACAAGGTTTTGACGCAACCAGCAGGTCGTCAATATACTGGACCAAGACAGAGTTACAGGGCATAACGAGAGACTCCAAATTCTTAATAAGGATCTGGTTAAAAATGGAAGGGCTCTCCGTATACCCTTGTGGGACACGGCACCATGCCAAAACGTGGTTCCCGAGCCTGAAGGCAAAGATGAACTGACTGTCCTTATGTAAGGTTATGGAGAAGAACGCCTTGCACAAATCAATAACAGTAAACCACTCAGTCTCACATGGAATTTGAAACAATATTACAGCAGGATTCGGTACCACAGGGCAACAGGGAATCACAATGTTATTGATTTTGTGGAGGGCCTGCACTAAGCGGTACTTCCCGCAAGGCTTCTGCAGGCCCATAATGGGTGAATTAAATGGACTCCCCATGATCTCCATTAGTATACCTTGGTGAATCATTGTCTTGATCACTGGGGTTATTCCAGCAAAAGTTTCAGGGGTCAAATTATACTGCAGTTTCCTGGGAAATTCCGCATTCGGCTTTATCTGAATATGGACAGGCTCAACTCCTTTAATGAGTTCAATGTCCTTTCCTGAAAAATCCCAGACTTCTAGACTCACTGAATCTCTAAGATCTGAAGGCAAGTCTTCAGTCATCACCATTGGATACATTCCAATATTTAGATACCGGGTTGACAACTTAAAGGCAATGTCCTCATCATGAGTTTGTAGTTCTATACCTTTCAGGGTACGGTATATAGTAGAGTTCAGTTTGTACAACAAATTGCGTCTTAACAAACTCAAAGGACTCGAATCACAAACCACAAATTGATGAAACTTCCTATCTTTACGGGAACATCATCAGTAATGGAGTCCTTCATTTGTTGATTAGCAACTCCAACAACTTAGATAGTTCTTCCCGAGATGGGTAGGTTTGGAACTTCCACTGATCTCGCAGTAGAACGGGTAGCACCAGTATCAACCAAAAATGATACGCCATTTAACTCAGCATCTGTGAATGGGCCACTCTGGTCTACCTCTAAGACGGCGCCAAGCACGCAATCTTCTTCCCCCTCAGGCACTGTCAGGAAGACTGATCGATGTTAACATTTTCACTTGTCTCAAACATGGGAAATTGTTAATAAGGATTTTTATTCAGGGAAGCATTCTGATTCAAATTTAGGACCTAGTTTGAAGAAAATCTGGGAACATTAGCAGCTTGCTGTGGCAGCGGAGGTTGGGGAACCTGCATCACTGGGGCTTGTGGCACATTAGAATTCTGAGATCTAGGCCTGGGTATATTCTGTTGCTGCATGGAATCGCTGTTCTGATGTGGTACAAATCCTGGATTTGCCACTGGTATGTGGGATTAAGATGACAGTCTTCCTTCCACTGCCCCAGCCTATTGCAGTAGTGGAATGAATTAGACTTCTTCAATGTAGTCACATCAATTCCAGTACTTGGATCAATAGGGACACACCGACCTCAACCTTTCGACTGAAATCCACCTCCACCCTGCATCGTCGGAGCTCCCTGTCGGTACACTACCTGCATTGGAGGGAAATTCCTTGCAAACGGTAGAGTTCCTCTCTGAGTAGCCTTCGTTTGTACCACCATCAATTTCTCCTTTAACTTTGTCTGCCTCATTTCAATCTCATTGTTGCAATATTTAGCATATTGGAAAATCTCGGCAATTGAATTATTCTGCCAACAAATCAAATGCTGTTAAATCATAATGCTAATCTCAGTCCTCAATCCTGTCACAAACCTGGAAACAAAATGTCCCATATCTTTAGGCTCCAATGTTTCTATTCCGCTATACTGTTTGAATGCCTGTAACAATCCCTCATAGTATACTTGAATCATCTCTTTTGGTTCCTGGGTCGTTCGAGCGATCTTGACCCAGCCAGTATCTTGGGGTGGCTCATTAGACTTCAACCATGTCATTATCTGATCATACTTCCTCAACACTATAGCTGAAGGAACATAAGTTACAGGATCTCTCTCGGGCCACTCTATGGCTATTTTGCACGCCATCCACAAATCACTTGGGACCACAATATCAAACAAGGTATTCAAATCAGTCCACAAAACCTTCAAAATTTTCACAAACCGCTCAACTTGTTTGTGCCACTCCACAGGCTTCTCTCTTAATTTAGGGAATTCATTTGTAAATGAAGCAAGATCACTCCTACTTCAAGGTATATATGTAACCTCCACTAGATACCTCCAATAAAGGGAAGTTTGTAGCTCCCATCTCCCCCCCACACCCTGCCCGGGAGGAGGTGACTCTCCGGCCATTATCTTAGGAGTTCTTCTTTTTGACCATTTAACTTCCTACTTCTCTAATTCAGTTCATATTCGGATACAGTGAATTAATTCCTGAATTTGCATTTTCATCCCTGGTTTTCTCACATGTTCTATGTCCTGATCACTAAAAGTGAGTCAATGGCTTTTCTGTAAAGCCTTTGTCTGCTCCAAATCTACCTCATATTTCTCAGTTAATTCAGTTAATTTAACATGGGCTTGTCTTGCTCTCCTAGTAACATCCTTATTCATAAACAAAAGTTCACTCTGCTGATACATTTTTGATCCAATGCAAGACAACCACTTATCATCTCATCCAATTCCAACTTTAATTTTCCCAAATCCACCAAATTTACCTTCAAAGTGGGCTGAAGAGTCCCTTGACTCTCTTCCGTACTCCCACTCTCATTCGATGTAGCATTAAAAAGCTTTCAAAAAGTTAATTTAATACCAGGATGTACCTCAGGGGCTTTAGATACTACCTTTACTTTAGGTATGCTACTCTGCATATTTAAAATTGGTTCCCAACTAAGTGAAGCCAGATCCGGTAACCCCGGAAACAACCTCAAAGGTCCAAATCCAGTCTGATGCACAGATGGGTCTGCACTTGCACAGCAAAGAGAACTTGCATTAATCGAACTTAAAGGAACTAATTCTCCCACCTTCCGACTCATGAGTGTAATTTCTGATGCCTCCTATTGAGCAGGGACAGCTGAGTTTTGATCCCATTTCCCCCAGAACCAGGTTTATATATAGAAACCACTGGTCTGATGGTAACAGGAACTATAAGTGCATCTGGGATTGTACAGACAGTGAGGTCCCAGGAACACAAGTCCCTGGATTTCCTCCTTTCATATTTTGATTCACTCTAATAGTCCCCATCATGCTCTGGTCCTTCTGTACAAGAGAAATCCCTATCATACCAGGGCTCGTACTTACTGGTGCAGTAGGCAATCTTGTATTCCTACCTGCAACCTCGTTCCCAGCTTCCCCCATTCAAATCTCATTATAAGGAGGTGGTCGCTCAGACTTTAATACATCTAAAAGATTGTCACTAGTATCACTATCGCTATTTTCATCTTTCTCTCTGGATTGTCTTATTTTATCCTCCGTTCTCGTTTGGGTCCTTTTCCCCTTCTCAACTTTGCAATAATGGGTATAATTTCTTTCCTTCTATTATGTCAGCTCTCCATCTTTACTGCTCTGCATCCCACCTTGCATCTACATAAGTACGCTCTGCCTTGTTCACTCGTCCCTGATATCTCTCTTTTTCTCTCACGTAAGCCGCATGCTCCCAAGTGTTAAGCACTTCAAATTGTGTGGGTCTATGTTGTTCTTTCATCTCATATAGAATTCTCCTCAAATTTTCAATATTTCTCTGATTAAATGTGCCATAATGTGGAAACGCAAGTGCACCTTCTTTCTCAGTGATCTTTTTCCATTGTTTTAGCCAAATACATGTGTGTAACCCTACGTTTTCTCACCATATAATGACCTGCAATGTTTTCGGGCAAGGCTTTTACTTCCCTCTAAGAGGTATCTGAACATTTCCTCTAAACAAATCTCATACAACTTTAAAACATTTTATTTTCAATTAAAATGTATTTGTTTTCAACACAAAAATCAGTATTTTACTTAAAAATCTTGTTCTAACTCATCAACCAATAACACCGCAGCACCTTCTGATGTAGACATCCAATAACAGCGTGGGTTCACACCAACCGACGTATCCCAGCACGGCACGCTGTGACAACAATCATACTCCTCACAGCAGCTCACCCTCCTTAACAATTTTCATGAACACACTCTTTTCAGCAACACACTTACAACTAAATACAATGCAATAGCAACTAGTAACAATTGTTTTCTTTACTAAAGAAGCAACAGAAATCAATCATACAAAAGTAACACATAATGTAACCTTGTCTTGCAGGAATCACTCTGATCAGTGCAGCTTTCCTCTGCGCAAAAGGTCCGCCACTCTAATCATACCTCGCTTTCACACAAAATATAAATGTCGCTATTTCGATTGAGCTGTTGACAAATTCTCACAACAAACCCCACAAAACCCCAGCATACAATTACAATACAGTGTCTTCTACACTTTTTTATATTATCCCGGATTTTAGGCCACGTCGGAAACTATAACAACTTCTCCACAATAAGCGCTCACACTGTAATCTAAAACATTAGTACACCATATCACACAATCTCCGCAAGACACCACACAATTGCCACAAACACCGTAAGCTAAGCATAAGCCGCTTATATACAACCCTAATAATACTCACTCCTCCGCTGTTACAACTCGCTCTCAACCCATTGGAGCATTACCGACACCAATTCTCCAAGTCGAAACAGGGACACTAGGGACTAAAATTGAATCTGAACTAATTTAAAGTAACAGTTTTCAACCCCTCTACTTCAGATACTAACTGTCCTCTGCTACCGTCTAAGAACACTTTGGCCCGTTCCTTACAACTCGACTCTGGTCAATAGATCTGTTTAGTAGCCTGAGAGGAAAAGAGGTTAAAAACAATTTAAATCTTAAGGTACAGTGTGACCATTAGGACCACACAATAAAAGCCTGAGTCAGTAACTTGAAGCTAGAAGGTTTATTACAAACTCAAAGCCAGACTAATATAAATCAATCTCAAGAACATACTATAAAAATACAAAATGATCAAAGGAAGACCAAAACGTCATACAATATTGGTCCTCAACAGCAAGGAACATGTAAGAATTTCTGTGGCAGCAATGCAGAATATAAGGAAAGGTATTTGATGACTAGATGAATGGTTTTGATCCTTCTCCGCATATTGGAAAAGATTTACAACATCTACTAGCCCTAAACTAAAGATAGGAGAAAGATAGGGGAAACCATTGAATCAAGGAAGCAAGAAAGGTGTCAACATCAGAACCTCTGTAGAAGTTCTATAGATAAGGAGTCATGTATAGCTTGAAGCCACACAATCAGAGATGACAAGAGAGGTCTGTAACTCTCCAATCTAAAGGGAATCTGACTAAACCCAAGGTGGGTTCACTAATTAAAATCAGGGCTCCCGGTTTTATGGTATATATTTTTTTATATTTCCATCCGTATTTATCCATATTTATTTTTTGGTCATCTTATTGGTATATTTATTTTGCGTCTTGAGAATAAACAGAGTTGTAAAATGGTATATATCCTCATTTATTTAACTGATAAACATGCACTCATACTTCCATGCCTGTCGAGTTTTAGCGAATTAGGCAGCCAAATATAACAAAACACTACATCCACATGTAAATATAGCATTATATACAAATATATGTTAACTAGTGCCCCTATTTAAGGAAATCTCTTCCTGTTTTTTAACTCGACATGCTTTCTATCTGCTTAGCTGTTGGCCTGGAATTCTTGAAGGACAGCATCGAAAGTCACTGACAAGGAGCACACTTTTCTGTATTTTTCCACTTTTAAATATAAATACAGACAGAAAACATATTGTTTTCTGTCTGTATTTATCTGTAAAAATCAGTAAAAACAGAAAACTGGGAGCCTTAATTAAAATGCACAAAGAAATTTTAAGAAATATGACCTCATACACTTCATAGTACTTTTCCAGTTCCCAATAAAGAACTTGGCACCTTGAACACTACACCCATATTCCAAACTCCGCTTCCAAGGTGTCCTTGGATTCCTTCCTTTGTCTGATAGTACCAACTGGTAACACTCCCTTTGTTCTTCATTAAAATTATTTGACCTTGCCAGTTCTTCCCCACCTCACTATCTCTGAAATACAATGTGCCTTTTTCTAACTAATGAATGCCTTTGGACTGCACCTGCAGAGGAGAAAACATGCAGAAAAAAAGGTTTCATGTTAGTTTTCAATGTCTCAACCGTAAACTTAAGGCTCGCAACCACGCTAACTTAAAAGTTTTGTATAAATGCATATTATTTCTACAACCTACATATAATCCAATAAATGATACTGTACTCTTATATGTGGCACAATAAACTAATGCATGTATTATTAACCAAAAATGACAACCAGTCACAATTTATAAAGAAGGTATTGAACACACATGTGATTCATTCTCACTAATCCCTGGCGAATGCACTGCATTAAATGCATTTTAGCGCACCACTTTACAATCTAAACCTATAGAATATTAATATCAACAATCCAGAAATCTCTAAAAAGGAAACAACTTTAATATGCACACACATATATGTCTCCAAAACACAATAAATGCACCTTCTATACCTTTGGTGCACCATCTCTCATTAGTATTATTGCATCACACGAGTACATAAACTCATAGGTAAATATATATATGGACTAAACAAATGTAAAAAGATGGAGCCAAAATTATGCTACTCCACTGTCAAGGGTTACAAGAAACCAACTGCTCTGAAACGTATTAATATGTAAGCTTTGCATGAACTTGGCATGCTCTGCAACCAATCATTAGTGATCGGCATTGTGAAGGATTGACCCTGGTCCTGGCTCCTATGTGACAATCAGTGCACTCCCTGGGCTTGAGCTCTGAAAGTGCTTGAACTTCCCCAAACATCCAAAGCAGAGTCAAGGCAGCAGTGAGATGAATCTACTGTATGAGCTGACAAAACAGGACAATTTGAGGGCCATGGATACTTATAATCACTCTTCATCCCTTAACCAGACTGCTTTAGAGCCAGTAGCCACATCTATTGTAGATATAGAGGAGAGTTCTTCCCATTCTGCCTTTGATTGCTGTTCCCTTGAGGTTGCTTCTGAACCTCAAGAAAAGTCAGCAAAAGCAACAGTGATGAACAGAAGAATGATGAATGGCTTGGTGATCAGGAAAGTGCATTTCTGCCCATATATCTTTCTGAGCACACATCCAAAAAGGATATATTTTTGCCACTAGAGGAGGTCAAGGCAGGTTCTGAGATAGGGTGGTACCAAGATAATTAAGTGGCATGTACTACAACCAAACATCTGTCTAATTTACTGCACAAAGATCTCCAATAGGCTGGGGCATGAAATTCTGCGCCATTTGTGGAGTTTGCAGAATTTCTCTCACTCTGCACTCAGCGTAGCAGAGTTTTTTCCTCACTCATGCTCACCAACATTAAGTTGGTGAGGAAAATCTTATTTCTGACCACCTCCCGGCGAGATTTCTCAATGCGGGCGGTTGCGGATGGTCACTACCGCTAGCGTTGAGAAACCTTCCGTTCGGGTTGAGGAAGCTGCTGCTCAAGTAGAATATCTATTCGAGCAGCAGAAAGAAGCAGCACACTCATGTGCTGCACATGGTGCCATTTGCACTGATTTTACAGCTCGGGCCAAACACCCGGAGCTAAACATCAGCGCAAATGGCGCGATGTATCGCACTCTGCCGCTTGCGGAGCTCCACATATCGCGGCGGAGTTTTTTTGTCACTTTGCGGAGTTCTGCATAGCGGAACTCTGCAAGCTCTGCCCAGGCCTATTCTCCACTCCTTCATCTAGTAAATTATTATGTGTTTTCAAACATCTAGGTGGGGTCCCCACCTCTCTTTACAGGGACAATTGAGGATGCATCAGTAGCAGAAGCATTCTACTCTAGCTGTGGGATACATTTTGCATTTATCTGCAAAGGTAGACTAGGTAATATTGGTATCACCAGTGACTGCTTTTCATGCACAGATTCCTAGCAGTATTGGTGGCTCTAGTGGCAGTGCAACTGGCAGCAAGGTCAGCTGCAGAAAAGATACTCATAGATTTAACTGTCAATAAATAATGTCAAGCTCAGGATCACTCAGCTTCCAATGCTCTGTTCATGATTCTATGCTCAGTCCCATCAGCACAATCATGACACAGACACGGAAAAGAGAAGTTAAATTAATGAGAAGTCGTCAACGAAGGTGAGACCCCAGACTTCTTTGCAGGGGTATCTATATGGACTAGATATGGACTAGACCATGAGGCAATCAACCTCTAGCCAAGAACTAAATAACTCAAATATAAGTGACAGGTAAGCCACTAATTCATCATATCTCAAGGAGACCATTGACAAACCTCAGATCCCACTGCAACATGACCAGCTCTAACTCACAAATACATTCTAGTGAAACCTCTGTTATGAATGACACTAGGAACATACTGTGAGAAGTTGGCCTGGCATATGCTGTCCACTAATTATAGTGGGCACCTTGCACCAGTCCAAACAACCCCTTATTGGAGATAGGTTAAAGACAACCTTTATTGAAAGCTATCCTAGTGGTAGCTATGGAGAGCAGCCTTCAGGCTAAGTCTTGAAGGAATGTAAAGCAGCTTGTTTTACCAGTCTATAATCTCTTGAGTGACCAAATGAAAGAGCATCACACCAGGTATATATTCAAAATATATGTATTTATTGCTAAACACACCCCTCTAGTCTCTTTATGAGGCTAGAGTTCGAAGTACATAAGTTAGAAGTTATTTAAACACAGTAATAGCACAAATACACGTTTGGGCCCTAGGGGCGTACCAAACCATATACCAATAAAGTGGTATAAGAACCACGACTGAACTAGACACTAGGCCTAGAGCCTCTAGAAGTGCTTGGACCACAAGGAACCACCCAAGGTAGTGACACAGGGGACCCACGGGGCGCGTGCAGTGTAAAATACACAACCGCGATACGCCGTTGACTTCTATGGAGAAAGTCGCGATCAGGAAATTAAAGAAAAGGGACACTTAAAGGAGGACTTGGAGCAAACCCTTTGAGAACTAGTACTTTGAAGAGTCTCTACCCACGGGAGCACCGGAGTACTCGTGTTACCTCACCCAGGAAGCCGGGTGCATAGGTGTCTTTCGGGGTCGGGTTTCGTCGTCGATTTGAATGGCGATCTGCTGCAAAGTGCTGCTGGCGACCAAGTGGAAAGTGTCCGGGTGGATCCAAGAGTGGATCGGAGATCTGAAGAACCTGAAAGCAGAGGGGACAGAGTCTGGGTCACTAGCCAGTGACCAGGATGGCGATGAGCGGATGCCCACCGATGTCGAGTGCTTCAGGTGCGTTGACGGTCGTGTTGACTCTTCAGCCACGAGGTCCAGGAGGCGTTGTCGGCAACCAGGAGCAGGATTCGGGCTGGTACACAATGTCTGTCGAGTGCTGAGGTGTTGGCGACCGGATTGAACCCAACAAGCCTTGGCAACGGCAAGTCTCGGTGAAGATGTAGATCGTCGATGGTGCAGACCAGCAAAGTCTGAGGAACTCACCCAGCAAGGGTAAGTGAGGGCAGGCCTGGAGTAACCAGGATGCCTAGTAAGAAAAAGATTGGCCTTCGTTAAGGGCTACTAGCCAACGGGCTAGCGACCGCAAAGGAGCCTCGAGATGTCGCACGTGGATCTGGCTCACAGGACACTTGTGGAGTGGAGGCCAGTGATCTTCGGTGCAGTTGGTGCTGGAGGATAGGGCTACTCGGAGCCCAAAGCACGACTTCGTGGGAGACCTAGAAGAGGATGCACTTGCAAATGTGCTTGGTGTCCAGGGGTCACGGTCTCACATCACCCACGATAGCTACGGACGTCAGCTTTGCTGGAGACTCAGGGTAGCCTCGGGGAAGTCTGAGAATCCACCTCTGGTGATGCGATGACTTCGGCGTCCGACGGGAGCTTCAGAAATGCAAACCAGACAGATGCTTCTTTGGTGCCTGCCAAGCAGGGGAGTCACTCCTTGACCCCAAGGGAGATTCTTCTGTCCTCTAATCTTGAGTAGAGCGTCGAAGGTCCAGGATTCTGTTTCAAAGTTTCGTCCAGGGATAATCTAAAGTCCTAAGGACTGGGTTCCTATACTTATACTAAGTATAGGGGTTGGACTACTCTGTGGCCCCACCTATGGGTGGGTCAGGGCAGAGGGGTGGCTACACCCCTTTCCCTTTGTCCAGTTCGCGCCAAAGCAGGGGCTGAAAGCCCCTGATCCGGTTTGAACTGGGGTATGCACAGGGACACCAAATGTGCCCCCAGTGCAGGACTTCAAAGCACCCGAAAGTGCTCCCGCCCAGCCCCAATACACATTATCCTGTCTGGGAGGTGGTCACACCTCCCTGGGACAGGAAACCTGTTGTCCAGGCCTCCCCTGCCGGAGTTTCGTCCAGCAGCAGGAGGCCAGACTCGTGTCTGTGGCAGCAGCATCCATTTTGTGATGCCAGGGCTTTAGAAAAGAAGTTACCGGGCTAGCCAGAGTTAACATGTCTTTCCCTCTAGAAGGGTGGAATGCTACCCCCGCCGCCAGAATTGGCGGGGGTAGTATTCCAAGATGTTTGACACCAAACACGACATGTTTAGGTGCAGCCATTCCAAAGTTAGCATTTAACGCGAGATTATAATGCGCTTAAGAGTATATGGTCAGGCTGCACTACAAACATCATCAGAGAAGGGTCTCCGAACGCTGCAGAGGGCCCTGCTCATGCAGGGGCACCCTCTCACATAGGAACCATGCACTCTGCCTTTAGGATTGATAAGGCCTGCCTTAGGAGTGACTTATAGGTTTATATGTGTGTATGTATTTAGTGATATAGGTAACCTATATCACAGTAAGGGGTGCATGCACCACCTTACCCAGGCTGCAGTAGCAGACCTGTGGTGTCAGTTTGGATGGCCTTCCAGGGGTGGCATAATACATGCTGCAGCCCCTGGTAGGCCCTCTGAGGTACCTATGCCCTTGGTACATAGTATACCATATACTAGGGACTTATAAGGGCACTCCAGATTCCAATCAGTGATGTGCCTAAGGCACATGGAAACCATTTTAGAGAGGAAGCAGCTAGGCTGGGGTTCTGATTAGCAGGGCCCCAGCCAGACTAATGTCGAAAAACAGTGAAGCATCAGCAAAAAGTGGGGGTACTCATGTGAAGCAGATCCTACTCTCCTATACATACTACAATATTTCTCAGTGCAGGTCACAGGCAGAAATGCCATCTTATAGAAGAACATCATGGTGATGCAACTAACTCAGAACAACAACTTTACCCTTCCTAGCTCACACGTTTTGACGTAGCTCAAAATATAAGTAAGGAACATAGCCAGATAGCAACTGAATTTGAAGAACACGAACATTCATTGGAGAATTGAGAGCTGTGTTCCAGAAACAATTATAGGCCACCAAATTGGCTTTCTGAAAGCAAAAACACATTATTCATAAGATTGATTCAGAAAGTCAAGCTGTAAATGGTTCAGAATTCAAGAAGGGAAGAAAGGCACAGATGTAGTGAGTTTCACATCCCAAGTATTGCCAGGTCTTTTTCCTGAAATCGATACATAGGACTTCAGTATGGAAATTCAAGGAGCTCATTCTTGTATTATCAGGAACAAGGCCATGTTATAAATTTCATTGACAACTTTTGTTTTGCATTAGCAATTTCCAAAGCATGTAGGTTCAACCAGCTAATGGCCTATAATACGTGCAAAATCTTTTTATTATTCAACTTAGACTGGAAATCATCTTAATTGTGGTGCCTACTGTGGAAGTTCATAAACCCTTTCAAAGCTCTAGAACAGCAATCTTTCCAGAGGGCTAGCACATTTAAATGTGGTAGCCAGTAGGCACAGACACTTTCTCAGTTTCGTTGAGGAGGCACAGGAATTGGTAAATTCTTGTATCAGCTAACATCTGATAGGGTATTACTAGCCTCCCCATTCATCAAATAATCTATTGAGCATCTCAATTGACATCTCTTTTAGGGGTCACTTAGAGTTCTCTTGTAAGAAACTTCAAAACAAGAAAGGTGGGAGTGGAAGAAAGGACGATGTTCATTAAGATGTATCTTATATCTCATAAATCTGTCTGATTGCAATGCTACCGCTATGTTAAAACAGGTTATGATTCCGCTCTTCTTTCTTTCCAGCTCCTAGGTCCTAATTTGAATGTTTAAAGGATAGATCTTCACTGTCTTCACAGTTTACAGTGAATTAAGTGTTCTAAAGGGTTGCGTATGCACAGGTTTTTAGTCTGTTTTGGTTGTCTTGGAGGGCTTGCACACCTTGGGTGTGTACACAATGTTTCAGCTTCCACCTTCATGGAGAGGAAGCATGGGCTAAGGCAGTTGGACAAAGCAAAGAGGGGAAGAAATGATAATGTGGAGGAGGCAAAATATCAGCTACATATTTCCAGTACAAGAGTCTTGCATCAGCAGGCAACATTATAATAAGGTGAATATTACTTTCCAGTCTTGAATGTTACTTGATAGCTTCACCCTTAAAGTAGAATCCATCTTCAAAAGACAAATCTTTCATATAGAGATATAAGTTAATCAGTCGGTGTATTCATCGGTTTCTTGCCACTTGGAGCAGATAGGCTTTAAAAATTATTGGGTAACAAATTTGGGATTTGAGGGGTTTTATTGCAGAATTTTTCTTGGGGGCACAATAGACATGTACGTCTGCCTCCTGAGCCCATGGGGAATGTTGGTATTACATAAGGAGCCGCAGACATTTGCACACATTGTGCTGTTGCTACATGTGTGACAGAGTGATCTCAGGGGGCATTCCTTTATTTGCATGGGGGTGTGACTCCATGGAAAGGAGGAAACATTTTACCTCTGTGCCCTTGTCATAATACAGAAGTGGGCACCAAGGCAAAGGATTTGTCAGGGGGCACACTGACTGTGCATCATATTAAAGTAACACAGTCAGTGTACTCCTCTAGTACGCCTCATAAAATGGGGTCAAAGGGGCCTCATAGATTTCTCTGTAGGTGAGTGAGCCATTCACTGCACCCGTCTTCAGGGGAATCTCTGCCTTCCTTTCAAATGCAGGTTGCATTGCCGACTTCAAAAACAGCATTGCTACAGGACTCCAAATGTGTTTGATAGATGCAGGGCAGAACTATGGTGACTGTATAAAACAAAATCAGTCTGAACAACTTCCATTCAACTAAGCTGGGGATTGACGATGTGTCAGGGGTGACATGCACTAACCTATATGGTGGTGTTAGTCCTGTAGGAGAGACCTTGATCCACCACTCTCTCACTCACTGCAGAGTACTGCCATGAAGTATCAAGGGGCAAATGGCATGCAAGAGTGGGAAAAAGGGGAAATGGACGAATGAATGAATGAATGAAATAAACTAACAGTAAAGAGTGAAGCAGTGATCAAACTTTATTAGGACTAACATAAATATATTTTCAGGTGTTTGCAAAATTCTGTAAGGCAGCTAGCTGAGTGTGGATGAGAGGTATATGAGCTCTAGGTCTTAGGCAATAACATAGAAGGCCCCAACTCCTGTGAGTGCTCACCTAAACCTGTGGGCAGTAAGGAGATAACTGGAATAGTGCAATAACTTCAGGTGGTTAGAGATTCGAAAACATCTGTTCAGTCCCAAAATAAAACATTAAGCCTTGTTGTGAATGCAGTGCAGATATAAAGCACATTGCAATAATCCAAACAAGAGAGAATGAGCACTTGAACTATTGCTTTCTGCGAATATACATGGGGGAATGGTGATGATCAATTTAATCTCCATCATTTTTAAAGAAACATGAAGAGGTATGTTTGTCAATGAGGGTGGTGAAAGATAGCTCTACATCAGAAAGTATGCAAATATTACAGGTAAATAAAATAGGAATGGAAGACCAATATTTTCAGGCCACCAAGCGGTGGACAAGACTGATGAATTTCCAAGGATAAGCACTTCAGTTCTATCAGGATCGAGGCAACTCAACTGGAGTTCATCCGCTCTGCAACAGCAATCGTGCAGTCCTTGAATTGAAATTGAAAAGAGGATTAACCACTATAAAGCTAATGGATCAGTTGTGTATCATCTATGTAAGCATGAAAACACAGATTGAAAGATCAAATAGGAAAGGTAGAGTGAACTCACCGATGTTAAACTGGGCCAGACAAACTGCAAACCCTGTGGAACACCACAATGGAACCCCCTGAAATAATAGCAATAATGAGCCAGAGTCGAAGCTTGGAAGTGGTCTTTGAGACAGGAGGAAAGATAACATGAGGCAATATTTTTCACACTGATCTGGGCATGCTGGTCTTGCAAGATAGAATGGGAGATGGTGTTGTAGGCCACTAAGAGGTTTAATAGTATCAAAACTACTTCGCCTACAGCATCCAACTGTAAACATACATTATTGGCAACTGAAACCAGCACAATCTCTGCATCAAAACGTGGAATTGATGGGGGTCAAGAAAGTTATTGGCTTCCATATATGAAGAGAGCTCCTAATTTCTGTGATTTTGTCAGGAAAAGGAAGTAGTGAGATTGGCCTATAATTCGTGAATACATTGGGATTAGCATTAGGTTTTTATACTTATGGGTCTCCTTCCTATAAATATCTCTGTCTTGTGCAGAGGAAGTTGACCACCAACATCTCTAAAAGCCTTTGCAACGCCTTTTCATTGCTCCCACTTCCTCACCAGCCATGGTTGGAAGGGGTGGGGCCCTTCCATTCACATATGAGACTTGATATGTTTTAGTGGGATGGTGGCATCATCCCACCTGAAATCTAGTTTTTAAAGGAAATAACACCAATTTATTTTGGTATTCAGATTAGTGAAAGATGCTACATCCACGTTTGAGATGGAAAAATAAGGATTGTGGATATTCTTTGAGCATTAAGTTATGACAGAGATCTTTTAAATTGAGTCAGTAAGGTTTTCAAGTGTAGAGGTACAGTGGGCGGGTAAGTAAGACAAAAAGTATTTTCAAATCAGTTCAAGTGTAAATTGGAGGAAACCCAGAGCAGTTCATGGGTCATGTAACTAACAGTTCTAGGTTGAATAATTTGAAACTTGATGAGATCACCAACTTCCCTAGATGACAAGTTGTCTGCCCAGGTGTTGACGTTCAATAAGAATATTTGGGTTTATTTGTAGTAACCAGCTCATTAATTTGCTGTTGTTAAAGCATCATTGTCAGAATTATCTTCCCTAGGAGCTTAAAGTAAAATTGCATTTTAAAAAATGTAGTACACTTTCAAGAGTCTGCATATTCTGACTTAGTATACCATATTTGTGACCAAAAGATGAAACCCTAACCTTTACACTAATACAATGCTAAGTAACCTGAAGTAAGAATTAGAATCCATTATGTTCCTACACATTACTGTAGCAGCTTATTTTACCTGCTGTTGCTATGGATGCTTGCTTTGTTAATAGACCCTTAGCAGTCTGTACCTGAACTTTGTTCCTGGAAGTCGTTACTGTACATGTGTCTCTGTGCCCATCAGCTATCAAACTGGCAAATACCAAATGTAAGAAGTAAAGTTAAATTAACACATTAAAGTTGAATTAGTATTGTACATTTCAAATAATTGAAACAAAATATATTTACATCTGTTGGCTGATGGGCAGACAACGCAGGACCTTCATAAAGTAATATGACTTGACATGAATGTTTACATTTTATTCCAAAGGATACACAATGTATGTATGTATATATATATATTGCCTACTGGTGGGCACTAGTAGGTGGTTATAGTTAGGATGTAAATTTAAAGCAATTGTCCAGAGCACCACCGCAATGGAAAATGTATAAGGTCTGTCTTTCCTGTGGGTCCTTATAGTTGTATTCAATAGTATACATCAGTAAGTATACAAAACATCAATGGAAAGTTCCAAATTCTTTATTTTTCACAATCCAGGCTTGAACAAACAGCCGACACGTGTTTCGTCGAAAGACGACTTTTTCACGGCTTTCCTAAAGACAAACTCGCGTTGGGACGGACGGTCCCTCCTGCTTGCAGTGATTACTTTGGGCAAGATTAAGGGCTAGGGACTTATCAAGGCCCTTGCTCCTCTTTTTACACTCCTTTATGGGACATGGAGAGTGGTTCTTAAGCCAAGCTCTATCAGTACTGTGACGTTCTGGATTGAATCCAATTTCTCTCTGACGACGAAGGAAACACCAGCATATTGTGCTGTGAACAACTCTATAAACTACCAACCCCCTTCGCTTTTTTTGGCAAGCCTTGAAAAAGTCGTCTTTCGACGAAACACGTGTTGGCTGTTTGTTCAAGCCTGTATTGTGAAAAATAAAGAATTTGGAACTTTCCATTGATGTTTTGTATACTTACTGATGTATACTATTGAATACAACTGTAAGGACCCACTGGAAAGACGGACCTTATAAATTTTCCATTGCGGTGGTGCTCTGGACAATTGCTTTAAATTTATATGTATGACAGGTTCCTACATGTTCCTCTCCCAGAGGCACAGCGTGAGTGGATATTATATCCTACTCTAGATTCGACTTTTTAACTTTATTCATATTCATCCCATTTAATCCACAATGTTTGCCAGAACTTTCATGTTGTCCTTTTCTTTATCCACATGTATAGCGTCCTGCATTTTGAATGCTTCCCATATTTCAGTGTGCCCATCCGGACCTCTTCCAAAATACGAACAAAATGCAGAGAATCGTTAAGAGCAGCATCTTCTTTAGTAGGAACCCAATGCGTTTCGGTCTTATGTCAAGCCCTTCGTCAGGGGTAACTGCAAGTTAACAGTTTGAAAACAACCATTACTAAATGTCCTCTATGTAACATAATCATAACAGCAATTCATGTTTCATTATACAAAAAATTCCCTTGTGCTTATTACTCCAACCGTAATCAGAAATTGCGTTTAAACTCAAACTCTCTGCCTCCCCTTAAACCCCCAACCATTTTTGTTCACTCCCCAACCCGTGCTGTGCAAAACTATACATGTGTAAAACCACGTTCCCCTCTGGTATCAAACCCCTCCCTTTCTATACTTCATATAACCACCTATTCCCCCATCAACAAGTCACATTCTCCCCATTCTACCCATGCTCTCTATCACACATTCTACTAAGCCACTCATATTTACCATCATTAAAGAAACAAACAACCCACCTCAGCTCCGATCTTACACACAATTTACCTCTCTCTCATCTTCCTACAATCATACAATCACCGTGCTCACTTCACTCACCCGTCATCAAAACAACCAACTAACTCACTATGCCATACTTATTCGCATTAACACGTCCTTAGACCACACAGACCAACTGCATACGTACCTGCTCACTCGATAATCTCATTTGACGCACGACGTGCGCCACTAACAGCTGTTCTCTCCCGTGTAACGAACCCGCTGTTAAATCCCACTTTCAAACCACGCATGCTCCGCCCATCCCCATTTGAAAACAAATTAAATCAATCACCTGACTCCCCAAATCAACCTTCAAACTATAACTCCCATAATGCACTTCCATTCGACTCGTGATTGTCGCCGCCAATGTAATACTAAACCCAAAACAAGTTTATTGCTTATTCAAAAAATCACGAATTCTAAATGTTACATGGACATAACCCGTCCGTTTGTTCACTCTCAGAAATGTTCAAAATTTCAGATGATATTCATAAGAATTTGCTGTTTACGCCATACATGGAATCTTTACTGAGAACATCCTACATTCAAGTGTTTCTTTAAATCCGGGTGCAAAAACCAACGGGGGGCAACAAACTTGAAACATCATAAGAGGTGGTATGCACACCGTCGTTTCTCTGCGTATATTCCATATTTCCAAACTTTAAAGAGTTGCGTGCGAAACTGGGCTGTGCCTTGCCCTAATGCACCATGATCAGTACAATGCTGTGGAGAGTGCGTGTGAACGCTCCTCTCCCAGAAGCACAGTGCTTTGGCTGGCTTCCCCAAGCTGTTTGCTGCCAAGACAAGAGTTTTCCCTCCTGGTGGGATGTGCTAGCACTTCCCCAGGATGGAGACAAAGGCCTCAGCAGGAAGGAGGTCACACCTCCTTCCTCCCAGGATGGATATTGTGTACAGTCATCAAGACAGTGAGCCTCAAAGGTTTTCACCACCCTTGATGTGCAATTACTTTTCCCCCACTTGAGGGCAAAGCCCTTCCCACCCTGTCCAGCCCAACAGCGGGAAAATAAGTTATTCAGGAGGTGTACACCTCCAAAAGTCTAGCCACAACTTTAGGGTAGGCTAGGAGGTCTGTACAGCCAAGAAAGAGTTCTGCCATGTTGAAAGACCCTAAATTAGAGGACTCTGGGTAGAAAGGTGGGGTACACCCACAGGATGTTGTTGCCTCAAGGGCGGGTTAGCTGCAGTGACCAGTAGCCCATTGGCCACTGTCCCTCACACCCTTAATGCCCCCTAAACTAAGATTTAAGGGGCTTTCTTGACAACAGAACCTCTGTTATTAGTTTAAATCCAAGAAGAGGCACAAAGAAGATGCCGTCACCTACAACAGGAATTTTGACTCTGTCGCAGTGCAAAGATAGGACACATAAGTGCCCTGAAGGGACAATATACTGGAACTATGTGTTCGACATATGCCCATGGCAAAAACTTATTGCTCCCAGAAAGAGGAACTCCAGTGGATGCCAGAAATTGAAGCAGACACCCTTGGATTGGTGGGACCAGTCTCTGGCAAGCTGCAGGAAAATCGATGTGCTGCGTGACAAGAATTATGACCCAATGGGCCTGTCAAGAGTGAGCCCAAAGAGAAGCAGTGTCCTGCAAGCCCGGAGTGGTAGCTAAGCTTTCACCAAGTTTCAAGCCTCTACTCTACTTCTGTCGACCTCTAGCTGCCAAAGTAAACGTGGACTACATTTGCTGCAGCAAAGGCTTGGTGATCGCAAGTTGGGTGATTGGCCCCTTGAGAGACATCTCCAGCCCGAAAGCAACTCACAGCGACAATGACCGACGTCGGCAACGACCCCGCTGCTGTGTTCCTGCATCCTGAAATTGTAGTCATCAAGTGTGTGTTAAAGCATCTTTGGCGCGACCTGCCCCGGTGAGTGACAGCTGCTAGCTACCTCTGTACCCGGAACTGCCAAGCAAGGTAGAAGAATTCCAGCTGTTGAATCCCATTCCTAGGTCCCCAAAAGCCCCTACGCTTAATGGGTAGAGAGGAACTCCATCTCCTAATGAGGTTTTGTCAAGTGCTGCAAGTTTGACAGCTTCTTCGGATCACGTTCAGTGCCATGAACAGCCAAGTGACCACTGCACCCAGACTCCTTGGGCTAGAACAAAGTAACGACTGTTGGAACTTGAGCTAGGGACCCACATGACCTTATCCACAAGAGGGTTCATTTGAACTCACCCTACAAGTGACCGAGTGTCACCTGTGTTTTCCCACATTCATTTCAAAGGGACCTGTTTGACAGATTTCCTGCATTTATTTTTGAACACTTTCAAAATCCACAACTCGGGTTGCATGCATGAAACAAAGTTTATTTTAGTGTCTATATTTATCTAAAAATACATTCTATTTTTATAAATTGGTGTTGGATTTCTTTCGAGTCGTCTCAATTACTTATGCCCCATAATGGCATGTAAAATGCTTAACACATGTTCCTTCAGCAATGCCTGACTGCTCTTTGCCACACTACCAGGACTGAGCTAAGGATTATTATTGTTGAATCCAAGGATCATCTCTGTGTATTGTGAGAATATCGCATGGTAAGGCCTCTCAGTCATACCACATAATATTCTACCTTGTAACACAGACCCACTCATACTCTCTCACACTCACTCACAGACTTACTCAGAGACTCACATACTGACTCACAGACCCACTCAGAGACTCACACACCCACTCACAGACTCATGCACCAACTCACAGACCCACTCAGACACTCATGCACTCACTTACAGACTGACTCACACAATCATGGAGCCACTTGCAAACCCACTCACAGACCCACTCACGTACCCACTCGCAAACCCACTCAGACACTCATACACCCAATCACAGACCCACTCAGACACTCACACACCCACTCACACACCCAGTGAGACACTTATGCAGCCACTCCCAGACCAACCCAGACACTAACACACCCACTCACACAACCATTGAGACACTCACATACCCACTCACACACCCGCTGCCAACCTCATGCACTCACTCACTCTCAAAGGTTACAGGTTACAGTTAGGAAATAACATTAAAAAGACCTTAGAAATTCACTTAAAAAACCAATGGTCACAGGGACATTATAGTTAGAAAAAACAATTTAAAAAACGTAGAAATTCACTAAAGAATACAAAGTTTACAGACGTGTTATAGTTAGCAAATAACATTAAAAAAACCTTAGAAATTCACTGAAAAATACAACGGTTACAGGCTATTATAGTTAGAAAATAAAATTTAAAAATGCCTTAGAAATTCACTGAAAAAAACAAAGGTTACAGGGACATTATAGTTAGGCTCACATTTCACATGTACAAAACCAGTGAAATTCTGCAGTTATAATTACCTGAGTGACTATAACTTATGCCCCTGCAATGCCTTGCTTATGAGCTCACATATTACATCACTCATTACATGGGGAGTGACATCACTGATGACATCACTGATGACATCTCAAATGACCTCACTGATGGCATCCTCCACAGAAACACTCACACACCCACTCACTCCCTCACACAATCTCTCTTTACACCCAGTGGCATACCGTTACAAGCTCTCATATGCCCACTTACTCATCCACAGAGACACTCACACAGCCACCCACTCACACACACAACCACTGACATAGCCAGAGGTTGTACCTTGGTATATATGCTTAACACTCATAAACTTTTGGAAAACACTCTCAATCACTGGATGATGTCATCACTGATGTCATTTGAGATGTCATCAGTGATATCACTGACCATGACATGAGTGATGTAATATGTGAGGTGATAAGTAGTGCATTGCTGGGGCATAATTTATAGTCAGGTCAGGTAGCTATAACTGCAGAATTCCACTGGTTTACCTACTGGCAGTCGCCGGTAGGTAGTTATAGTTAGGACCTAGTTTCCATAGGAAAAGCATTTTTTGGCTTGCCTATAACTTTGGTGTCGTTTGACCAATCTTCATGAAATTTTCCCATAAAAGTTTAAAAGTAGGTTCTGTGTTCCATGTAAAGTTTGGGGGTGATCCCTACAGTGAGGACCGAGAAATAGGGGTGTGAAATATGGGTGCGTTTGTAATGTGAATTCCCATACGAACACGTTGTCGAACCTACAGCCCAAACTGGTGGACTGAATTACACCAAATGTGGTAGAAAGGTAGATGTTGTTACGCAGATTGTGCTTTTTGTTATTTGGTCTAAATTCGTTTGGTAGTTTTTCAGAAATTTAAGAAGAAAAAGATAGATATATCTCTGGTTGCAAAGCCTTCTGGAAAAAAGACGAGCTAGTGCAGGGAAATGCACTGCTCTGATTGGCTGCCAACACTTCAACCAGGAAGTGCTGGAAGCCATCTTGGGACTCTGCTACAAAGAGTCTATAAAAAAAAAAGTGAAAATAAAGAAAAGGGGGCAGGGTAGGAATACCCTGACCCCCAAGCCATTATGGGATCCCCCTGGGACCCTTCCACAGCATAAAAACATTTTAAAAAATTGCTGCGAAATTGCGATATTCACGAATTCGTGGCAATTTGTTTTTGAAAAAAGCAAGCGTGGGCTCCCACTCTTGCTTTCAAATAACCCCCGGATGGTCCAGGTCCCGGGGTCACATAATAAATATAGGAGGGGGCACACGGGGCCCCCTCCTCGGGCTATTCAAAGCCCCGGGGACCGCCACCTCCCCGGGGCAGTTTTAATTATGAATGCGGGCGGGACCTCTGGGCCTGCCCTCAACCCCGGGGACCGCCACCTCCGCAGGGTTATTTCCAATTATGTGGGGGGGCCTCACTGAGCCCCCCACCCCAGGGATCGCAACCTCCCAGGGGCTAATTAAAACAATATGGGGTGCCTCACGGACCCCACTTGCCCTGGGGACCACCAAATCCCCGGGTTTAATTCACACAAAGCAGGGAGCACGAGGCCCCCCGCAGCCCCGGGGACCACCACCTCCCCGGGGCAAATTTGAATAAAGGAGGGGGGCCGCACATCTCCCTTCCAGGAGCCCTACATGATGCTGGGGACCTTCATCCGCCAGTGCCGGCTCCAGCACTGTCCCGGGTGCCCACCCCAGGACATTGCAGTTTGCTATGGCTTGGCAGGAACACTGCTTCCGCCAAGCCATAGCAAACACTGCACCGCTCCGTGGAAGCGAGAGCATTAAAAATACTCTTGCTTCCACGAAGCAGAGCAGAATTGCTTTTGGACAGAGGGAGCTGCACATTAGCAGCTCCTTCTATCCAGAAGCAATGCCGGCTCCTAGCGCGGCGGTAGGCGCTTTCCATGCACCACCAGTCGCTTTGGGCTGTCAGATTAACCGCAAATTGGATGGAGCAGCATGACAAGTGCTATACTGACAAGCCCCCAGACTATCTGCCGGGAAGAGGAATAGAGGCGTAGGCATTGTGGGAGGCGTTCATTTTGACGCAAGGAAGTCTGCCGACTTTCAGCGCAGGGTCCGTGTTTCTCCATGTCTCTACAAGCCTCACTAAGCAGGCCGACGGATTTCTGGTGACTGGGCACCGTGCAAGCAATGGCTGTAGCGGTGAGGACTGTCTGGCTTATTCATTTTTGTGCAAGGATCTCCCCCGACCCTGTAAATTTGTTCACTTTGTGCTGCTTCAGTAGTGGAGACTTCCTGACATGAACGCTGGAACTGGTTTGCCTCTAACTTGTGATATTAGCTCACACAGAGCATATTTTCGGAGTTAAGGGGTGATGTTGCGTAACTCATAAGTGATATTATTTCACGCAATATTGGATTTCCTTGAGCTTCATTACAATCTATCAAGCAACGCCATGTGTGACAGTTTGTTCGCCATATGAACTATCGGTGCCTTCCAGAAGTGTGTGTTTATTCCGATATGGCATTATGGAACTAGTAGTGTGTTAAGAAGACGCATACACTGGTAAGATTACGTTGTTCTTTATTCTTGGATGTAGGGAACCACCAACTCCTGCTGCCAGCCTACTTGAATCTCCTGGTAGTAACCGTCTCACACGAGACGCTACCATGGAGATGGAATCCCTGGCACATGCAGCTCGAGAATAGACATAACACATCCCCCTTACTGAAAACCCAAAAGAAAAGAAAGAAGAGAAGAAGAAAGGATAGGCATGGAAATAAGAAAATGCACAACAAATACATGGCATAAATAATTCAAGGCATCATAGGCAACATCAATACATTTCATAGTCATCAAAACGTTTTGGAGGACCACAAGACCTTGGAGAAGGACCTCGTGAATGAAAGGTTGGAGCTGGCACATAATCTGAACATGATGGAAACACGGATTTATCACCATCAAATTTTACCAACCGAGACATACTCCACTTGCCACCATTATGTACTGTAACTACATTCTTGTAGACAGAAGTGATGACAAAAGGGCCCATAAACTCACTGATACCCTTCTTATGCCAACGTGGTTTCTTGACAAGTACCCAATCACCCACCCTCCATGATCTGACTTTGGTAGAATTCTTAAAGTCAAACCTGTCCTTGTACCTTGCCTGATAAGACTTGACTTTAGCATCCACCTCCTCCTTATCCAAACCGGAACCCTCAATAAGAGGCAGCCAAGCAGGATTGAGTTTTGACAAAGCAACTCTCCCTCTCAGTATTTGAAAAGGAGATTTCTGTAACACCGCATTGAGAGCAGTGCGATGGGCCCACCAGGTGTCTCTCAAGACACCCTTGAGGGAAACTTTTCTCTCAACAGCCCTCTGCACGCATGCCTTTACCACCCTGTTCATTCGTTCCGCAAGTCCATTTACCTGTGGTGCATATAGCGCAGTTTTCTGATGAGTGATTCCATAATCCTTCAAAAACTCTTGCATCTCTTCCGAGATGAACTGCACCCCATTATCCGTGATGAGGATCCTGGGTATGCCTTCACAAGCAAATTCATCCTTAAGGAAATCAATGACAATCCTGGTGCTGATAGAATTCACACATCTGGTAGCCACCCACTTGGAAGAGTAATCTACCAAAAGAATCACAAACCTCTCCGAAGGACCTAAAAGTTCAAAGGGACCCATAAGATCCAAACCTAGTTTAATCCAAGGCTCACGCGGAACCTCAACAGGTGACAAAGGAGCAGTCCTGGTAACATGGGATTTATCACTGGAGGCACACTGACAGCATTCTTTAACAACCTCCTCAACCTGGCTATCCATCTTGGGCCACCAATACCTCTCGCGCAGTCGAGATTTAGTGAGATTTCTCCCCAAATGTCCCTCGTGAGCAAGATTCACTAGCTTATGTCTTAAGGTATCTGGAGGTATCACTCTCTCCCCCCACATGAGTTGACCTTGACATATGGTAAGCTCATTCCTAATGGACCAAAAGGGTAGTAAATCAGGATCAAATTTTTTGCAGTCAGGCCACCCTTTGACAACAAAATCTCTTACAATAGGAAACAAGACATCTCCCAACAAAGCTTCTGTAGTAAGGACGCGGCAAAGATTGTGGTTCAAGTAGATTTATTCCAGGAAAAGAAGGACAGCTTAAACAACCACCAACAAACAGAACCTCCCGGTACAGCAACCGTCTCACTCTGTCCGCCACCCTACTCAACATTCTCCCCATGACATCCTCACATTCTACCATGACATAACTAAGAACACTACACACCTTCCCCCTAAAAACAAAAACAAAAAAACAAAAAAACTATAAAGGATCGTAATAATACATAACAATGCATATAAGGAAAAATATTAAAACTGAACAAAATCCTTATATTTCATGGGTAAATTTTTAACACGCAAACTTCTTCTTAGAACTTCACAATTTTGTTCAACCACCGGTTGAGTTATGACCAATGGTACTTGATTGCCTTGAATATCATTGGTAGAAGTATTCTGTTCAGAAAGATTCTTACTCACATCAGTATTAGATTCAGAGTAAGATTGCAGATTGTCAAAAGCCTCATCCGAACCAGCAATCCATTCACTCTCCTTTTCAGAAACAATGAGAGGAAAATTCTTCATAGAATTTAACTTGACATTCTGATTACTCTCCCCAACCTGAGACCTGCATACAGATATACGTCTGAAATTCCACATTTTCCCATTTTCTACTCTTGCAGCTTTACTGAACACTTCAGTAACTTTCACTGGATCAGACCATTTAGACAAACTCTTGTTACAAAGTCCACCAAACCTGACACGAACCCAATCACCAGCTTTTAATTTAGATACATTACATCTTTTCCCAGTATAGCTATTGAACATCTTCCCTTGATATTTCTTTACACGTTCCCTGACATTCGCAAAATCCAACACAGTATCATAAGAATGTTTCTCCTTTAACCACCAAGGCATAAGTTTAGATCCAGGTTTCCTGCCTCGCAACATTTCAAAAGGAGATAACCCAGTTACAGAATTAGGAGATGTGCGATAAATTAATAAAGTAGCTCGTAAAGCTTTCCTCCAAGGTAATCCACTCTTGATAGCTAGCTGACAAGACTCCTTAACCACTCTGTTGAAACGTTCCACTTGACCATTTGCTTGTGGATAATAATTAGAAACTCTTTTATGTAGAACACCACATCTTTTAAGAAATGACTCAAATTCCTTACTGATAAATTGTGGACCATTGTCGGAAATAAGTTCCTCAGGTAAACCTTCACGGCAAAAAACCTCATCCAAAAACTCAATTACCTGCTCAGACGCAACTCTCTCAACAATTTTCAACTCTGGCCACTTTGAAAAATAGTCAACAAGAACTAAAGCATACAAGTCTTTGGCTGACTGATAACTAAAAGGACCTAAGATATCAACACCCAATTTCCTCCAAGGTCCCTGAGCATATTCAATAGGTGTAACTTCAACAGATAATGGCTTCACTGACTTATCACTCTGGGAACAGGGAGAACATTCCCTAACCCACTTGTCGACCATACCATCAATACCAGGCCACCAGTAAAATTCTCTAATTCTCCTTTTGGTTGTGGACATCCCCATATGGCCTTCATGAGCTACCCTACAAATCAACTCTCTGAGTTTCTGAGGCGGGACAATTTTGTCACCTCGAAGAACCATACCTTGTAAAAACATAAGTTCCTCTTTAACTTTAAAATATGAAGCTAGCTCACCACTTAACTTCCTTTCTTCAGGCCATCCTTTGTGCAAAAATACTAAAACGTCCCTTAAAACACAATCCTCATCCATTGCTTCTTTCCACTTTAATTCAGAGATCACATTGTCTAATTTCTCCTCGCCTAGACTCTTATTAATATCATCCATGGTGTAAGCAACATCACACTCATCCTTGTTCGTACAATCCGTAATATCTTCCAAAGGCAACCGTGACATGCAATCAGCATGAACATTCATTCGACCAGGAACATATTCTACTACGCAACGATATTCTTGCAATTTGGCTGCAAGTCTTGCTAAACGAGCAGTTAAAGTTCTACCGCCACCAGCTGTCAACATATTGATTAAAGGTTTATGGTCAGTTCTTAAACAAAATTTAGTACCCCACAAAAACTGACGAAAGTGCTGTGTGGCCCAAGTACATGCCAGAAGTTCCTTTTCAATAGTTGAATAATTACATTCAGAATCACGAAGCATTCTAGAAGCATATGATACAACATATTCACCTTCTTTGTCCTTTTGCATTAATACTGCTCCTAAACCCACACTACTGGCGTCTACACAAACTATACATTCCTTACCAACTACATAAGATTTTAAAAATGGTGCACCAATAACTTTCTTCTTGAGAGTATCAAATGACAACTGTTGATCATTTCCCCAGACAAATTTGGTATTTTTCTTTAACAATGAACGTAATGGATGTACAATAGTCGAATAATTTTGTACAAATTTGCCATAGTATTCAGTAAGACCTAAGAATGACATCAATTGTTCTTTTGAAACAGGAGCAGGAGCATTGGCAATACTTTGTACATGGTTGAGTTTGGGTTTGATACCTTCGCTAGAAATCTCATGACCTAAATACTCAACTTTATTTTGTCTAAATTTACATTTGGAAAACTTCAAAGTTAATCCTTTTTCTTGTACTCTTCTCAACACTTGATCCAAATTCTTATCATGTTCTTCACATGTCCCTCCATAAATTAATATATCGTCTTGGAAGGCAATAGCTCCCTTACAATCTTCTAGAAGCTCTTTCATTAACCATTGGAAAACAGAGGCGGCACTAGCCAAACCAAAAGGCATACGTAAAAACTGGAACATGCCTTCTGGTGTAACAAAAGCTGTTAAGCGCTTAGACTCATCATGCAATTCCACCTGATGATAAGCACTTGCAAGATCAATGGTAGAAAAAACAGAAGCACCAGACAATGTGGAAATTAATTCATGGATGTTGGGTAAAGGATGTTTATCTACCCAAATCTCCTTATTCAAACTGCGAAGATCCACACATAGACGAAGATCTCCAGTGCCTTTAAGCGATAAAACAATTGGAGAAACTCAAGGTGATGATTCTATGGGTTCAATTATACGCTTATCAACCAAATCAGATAACATCTCTTTCAGTTTAATCCTATAGGCTAAAGGTACATTTCTTACTTTGTGCCTCACAGGAATAGCTTCGTCATTTAAAATTATTTTGTGTTTGAAATTAGAATATTTACCCAAAGAGTTGACAAAAACTTTGGGAAAAGTTTCTTTAATTTCATTAACAAATTTCTCATTGTCAACGGAAATCACACTAACAGAGGGAGAAGCATTAGGATCTAACTTAATGCCAAGTTCTTGTTGATGCGGCCAACCTAAAATGGCTACCCCCTTGGTGGCAATATATACCTTCCCTCTTGTTCTTCTTCCTTCAAATTCTATGTCTGCCCATATGAATCCTTCAAGATCAATTTTGTGGCCAGAATACCCCCCAGGTTGAATATCAGGTGGAAGCAATTTTTTAGTACCCCAAAGCTCATTAAACAATTTCTTCCCTATAATAGTGTACCAAGCACATGAATCAACCATCAAGTGAACAGGGTTGTTTTCAATTCTTGCAATACAAGTGGGAAAACTCTTGTGATTAGCATCACTAACCCCAAGTACAGAATTTAGTTCATGAGGAACCTCAACTTCTTCATACTCAATATAATTCACCCTTTGCGAAGACCTACATACTTTACTAAAATGACCCTTTTTTTTACATCTAACACATACTTTGTCCCAAGCAGGACAACCTTTATAATTACCGACATGGTTGGTACTACCACACCTAAAGCAATATACAGTGTTCCTTTTGGCGTAAACTTTGTTCTCAAAAGTTTTCTTTTCAACATCCTTCTTCGTGTAGGAATTCGGACTGTATTTTGGTCCTGTTTGATTTTTTACTAGAGAAACTTCTGGTACAATATTTTGCACTTTGGTATTTTGACTTCTGATTTCAGTGACAAATTTCTCTGACTGTTCAATACCTTTAGCAATATTAATAACAGCACTAAGAGAAGATTCTGTACCTAGCCATAGTCTTTCTTGTATTTTTTTACTTTTGGTCCTCATCATTATTTGATCTCTAAGTACTTGTTCAAAAGTAATGGTTTCAAATGCACAGGAACTGGCTAAAGTACGTAAAGCAGATACGTAATCCTCTATAGATTCTTCCTCCTTTTGTGCACGTGAATACAATTTAAATCTTTCCATTACTACGTTAATCTTTTTCCCAAAGCGAATTTTCATTTGTTTAGTGGCTTTTTCAAACACATCTGTATCACCAGCATCTTCAATAAGAGGGAGATTATTAAATTCTTTTAAACCTGCTCCTCCTAAACAATGCTTAAGCAACGCTAGTTTTCTTTTCGCAGAGCAGTCTTCCTTTTCAAGAACATCAACATATGCTAAGAACATAGGAAACCACAGTTCCCATTCAATATTAGGTTCACCAGCAACTTGTAGAAAATGTGGAGGTGCAGCAATGTTAGCCATGTTGAAATTCCCTAAAGCAATAGAATAAGTTTAAAAAAAAAACTGTGCTTATCCAGCGAGAAAAGCTAGCACACAGACACTAAACTGATAAACTGATACCAGCTGAAGTTTACATCAGAGTAATGCACACTGCAATAGGTTGTTGACAGAGAAAGGTGAGTGCATCACCGAGATGCACCAGTGGCATATAGTGACTGAATCCGACAGAAAAGTGTGCAGCGTGATTTAACAGCTGGTAAAAACAAAATCAGAAAAGTGTGCGCATCACTGTAATGCGCTAACAACATACAAACAGCTGGAAAATTACGTGCATAAAATACATGCAGATTACGCATGCGCGATTACAGCTGTGCGCATCAGCGAATGAAGCTTTGAACAAAGACTTTGCGTCGGCAAATCGTTGAACGCTGTGTGTGAACATCAGTTGCTAGGAAACAGCAAACAAGCCAAATACGTGTTGCAGACTTCCTGAAAATGGCGGCACGTAACGTGGTGACGTGGCGTAAGGACAGAACCAGGCAGATCAGGCAAATGCGTCACGGAAGAGACTATTCAAAGGAGCATGGAACACTGGCACCGCACGAGCATGGAGCCAATTCACCAACTGTCAAGTGAGCTGAGAAACGTGGAAATCAGCTGGAAAATAGATAGCAAATCCTACCAGAATAGGTGAAACTGGGAAAGGAAACGATCACCTTCCGCAGCGCATTGGCACCTTCTTTACAAGGACTGCTGTCTTCTAAGTCGGACAATTTTCCGAACGAAAATACAGGTGAGTGCTGCCTTCTTCCTTCTCCCGCTCGTCGCCAAATTCATGTAGTAAGGACGCGGCAAAGATTGTGGTTCAAGTAGATTTATTCCAGGAAAAGAAGGACAGCTTAAACAACCACCAACAAACAGAACCTCCCGGTACAGCAACCGTCTCACTCTGTCCGCCACCCTACTCAACATTCTCCCCATGACATCCTCACATTCTACCATGACATAACTAAGAACACTACAGCTTCTTCCCATTCTAACTCTTGAATGGCAGGCTCTTTTACCCAGCAAACACTGACCGCATCACAATCCCAGGTATCATTACCAGAATCCACAGGGAGCCTGGATAAACAGTCCGCTGCCTTGTTAGCAGAGCCAGGAAGATATTGCACTTGAAAGTTGTATTCTTCCAACCCCTCACTCCAACGCTTAAGTCTAGGAGTGAGTCTTTCACTCTCCGCACAGGAGAAAACATGAACTAAAGGCCGATGGTCAGATCTAACTAAGAAAGGAATGCCCCAAAGATAAAACTTGAAGTGTTTGATCGCCCAGACAATAGCCAAAGCCTCTCTTTCAATACAAGAATACTGCTGTTCTGTTTTTTTCAATGCTCTTGAGGCAAATGCAATGACTTTTTCTACACCACCATCAACTTGAGAGAGAACCGCTCCAAGCCCAGATAAACTAGCATCAGTAGTCAAGAAAGTTTTCCTCTTGAGTCAAAGTGGCCCAGTGTAGGCATCTTACTTATTGCATGTTTAATGGAACAAAACGCTGAAACACAATCTGGGGACCAAACAAAATGCGTGCCTTTCCTTAAAAGAGCTCTTATGGGCTCAACAGTGGAGGCAAAACCAGGAACAAACTTAGAATAGAACTCAGCAAGTCCAAGGAAGGACCTGACTTGCTCTTTGTCTGATGGGGCCGGAGCATCCACAATACTCTTAGCTAATTCCAGTTTAGGTCGGATACCTTCCCCAGAGATAACATGTCCCAAATAAGTGACAGAAGATACTCCAATTTTACATTTAGCTCTATTTACAGTCAATCCTTTGTCACTCAGTCTCTGTAAAGCAGTTTTCAAAATCCTGTCATGTTCCAAATCATCCTTCCCATAGACTAAAATGTCATCCTGGAAGAACATGATATTGGGAATATCCCCCAGAACCACCTTCATAATACGTTGAAAACAGGCAGCCGCAGAGGCTAATCCGAATGGCATTCTGACAAAACGGAAGGCCCCCAGTGGTGTCACAAAAGATGTTAAGTGCTTAGACTCAGGATGGAGGGGCACCTGGTGATAGGCAGAGGACAAGTCCAACACACTGAAAACCTTGGCACTATCAAGCATATTGATTGACTCAGAGATATTTGGTAAGGGTTGGCGGTCAACCCATATCCACTTATTTAGACTCCTCAAGTCCACACACATCCTAATGCTTTTCCCACCATCCTTAGGGGCCAAAACCACTGGGGCCAACCATTCAGAGGATTCAATTTCCTCTATCACACCCAAAAGTACTAGTTTTTTAAGTTCACTCCTGAGCGGTTCAAGCATCATGTTGGGAACCTTTCTAACCTTATGTACCAAAGGTGTTGCATTTTGTTTGAGTACAATACGGTGTTCAAAGTTTTTGAGAAGACCAAGACTGTCAGAGAAGACCTGAGGGAACTCTTCGAAAAACTTGTTAGAAATTGCTAATTGGTCAACCAGCATGACTTGCTCCGATGGAAATCTAGCATTAGGGTTGAGAATTAGTCCCAAATCTCTCTGATGTCTCCAGCCTAGAAGATTATCACCTCTTTTGGCGACGTAAATCTTCCCAATAGTCTCTCTTCCCTTGAAATTAATTTTCATGATGGCAAATCCAATCACATCAATATGTGACCCACCATAACTAACAGGTCTGATGTCAGGGTCAGCAAGCTGGATTTCAGGAAAAGTCTTGTCCCACAGTTCATTGCCCAACATTGTAAAAGGAGAACCAGAGTCTGCCAAAACTACAATTAGTTTGTCACCAATCATCATCTCACACTCTGGCATAGAGATGAGATCCGCATCAACCATTCCATCACCTCGCACACTCAGCATGACAGATCTCGAAGTATCACAAGTTTCAACATTCTCCACAGTGCGCACTCTGCCGCTGTTACCAGACTTGCACACTCTGGCATAGTGACCCTTAATTCCACACTTGTGGCAGGTTGTGCTTCTTGCATAGCAATTAGGGTAATTGGAGGAGTGATTGGTGCTACCACATCTGTAGCATTTTATCCTCGAAAAATCCGTGGATGGTTTGACCTTAACTCCACGCATATTTTTAGAGACACTGTCAATAGTGTCTTGAGGGGTCTCCTTTTGAGTCAATTCATGAATACTACTCGGAGTTGGAGCACTATCAGTTAGTGCTTTATGGATCTTCATCTCTCTAACCCAACCTGAGGTATTTTCCATCCCTTCAACAATGGCAACAGCCTCCTTGAGAGAAGGATTTTTAGACAAAAGCTTCTCTTGTACTCTTTGACTGTTAGTGCACCTGACTAACTGATCACGTATTAATGAGTCAGTAAGATCCCCAAACTCACAGGTGCGAGCAAGTGTTTTCAGAGAAGCTATATAATTTCCAATTTTCTCATTAGGTTCTTGTATCCTCATAAAAACTTGTGTCTTTCTAACACGACATTGATGCGTGGACCAAAGTACATTTCCAGCATTTTTATAGACATCTCAAATACATCGGAAGGTTCACCATCACCTTCACCAACAGGAATTACGTCAATACTCTCGTAGACATTGCGTCCTTCTACACCAAGGTTATGGAGGAGAATGGCTTGTCTCCTATGAGCTGAAAACTTTTCACCACCGATGGCTACTAAGTACGAGTCGAAAAGTAGTCTCCACCTCTTCCATGGCAATAGTGGTTCACCCTTTTCACAAAGAAAAGGAGGTGGTTGATTCATTGTGGTAGTGGCCATGGAAGCTTAGGTGTAAATAGTTCAGAAGGAGTGTAAAAGACAAAGGACGGACCAGCTTAGTAAAAAAAAAATAATAGTAAAGCGTGATCACAAATGTCAGAGATGTCATGCAAAGTCAACCTTGTGAAAATAAATATTTCAAATTCGAAGCACATTCAAATACAGGCTTGAGAAATAAAAATCAGGGAGCGTAGGCATAGGCAGCTTCCTAAAGTCAAGACAAAGCAACAGTACCTGTAATACCTGTAAAATGCTTTAAAATGCTTAAACGCTGTTTGTGTTCAAATCCGCTTCCATATCCATTCCCTTCAATTACGCTTCGATATCATTCCTTGAAACAGACAAAGCTGAATCGTCTGTTGTGTCGGCTTGGCGGTGATCGTGCTGCGCAGTGAACGTTGTCATGGAGATAAGACAACAAAGATGGCCGCACGTAGCGCACGTTACGTTGTGTGCGTATGACGTTGTTGAGCTGGTGCGCATGCGTGAGAAGCAACTGTCGGGAAATAAAGGCAATATACTCAAAATTGCCTAAATCCGTCGTGGAATCACCCAGACAGTCAGGAAACGCGGGAGAGACGAATCCAGTATCTCTTGAAGGTGCCACTTCACTGGTCTCAGGACTGCTGTCGATGAGGAGAAGATGGCAATTCGTGGGTTCAGATGAGAGGGAGAGTTGGTGGTCGGCTTGTCCCTCGCAAGCTTCCTTCGTCGCCAGTGTTAAGAAGACGCATACACTGGTAAGATTACGTTGTTCTTTATTCTTGGATGTAGGGAACCACCAACTCCTGCTGCCAGCCTACTTGAATCTCCTGGTAGTAACCGTCTCACACGAGGCGCTACCATGGAGATGGAATCCCTGGCACATGCAGCTCGAGAATAGACATAACACAGTCCCCGTTTATTTGAACATATTTTTAAGGCTATCAATCAGTAGGTAGTTATAGTTAGGACCAAGTTTCCATAGGAAAGCATTTTTTGACTTGCCTATAACTTTGGTGTCGTTTGACCAATCTTCAAGAAATTTTCCCCAAAAGTTTAAAAGTAGGTTCTGTGTGCCATGTAAAGTTTGGGGGTGATCCCTGCAGTGAGGACCGAGAAATAGGGGTGCAAAATAAGGGTGCGTTTGTAATGTGAATTCCCATACGAACACGTTGTCGAACCTACAGCCCGAACTGGTGGACTGAATTACATGAAATTTGGTAGAAAGGTAGATGTTGCTACGCAGATTGTGCTTTTTGTTATTTGGTCTAAATTAGTTTGGTAGTTTTTCAGAAAATTAAGAAGAAAAAGATAGATATATCTCTGGTCGCAAAGCCTGCTGGAAAAAAGACGAGCTAGTGCAGGGAAATGCACTGCTCTGATTGGCTGCCAACACTTCAACCAGGAAGTGCTGGAAGCCATCTTGGGACTAGGCTACACCGAGTCTAAAAAAAAAGTGAAAATAAAGAAAATGGGGCAGGGTAGGAATACCCTGACCCCCAAGCCATGGTCTTGGGGTCCCCCTGGGACCCTGCTACAGCATAAAAGCATTACAAAAAATTGCTGCAAAATCGCGATATTCACAAATTTGTGGCAATTTGTTTTTTAAAAAAGCAAGCTTGGGCTCCCACGCTTGCTTTCAAATAACCCCCGGATGGTCCAGGGTCCGGGGTCACATAATAAATATAGGAGGGGGCACACGGGCCCCGTTCTCGGGCTATTCAAAACCCTGGGGACCACCACCTCCCCAGGGCAGTTTTCATTATGAATGCGGGTGGGCCCTCTGGGCTTACCCTCAACCCCGGGGACCGCCACCTCCGCAGGGTTATTTCCAATTATGTGGGGGGGGCCTCACGGACCCCCCCGCCCCAGGGACCGCAACCTCCCAGGGGCTAATTAAAACAACATGGGGGGCCTCACGGACCCCCCTTGCCCTAGGGACCACCAAATCCCTGGGTTTAATTCACACAAAGCAGGGAGCACGTGGCCCCCTGCAGCCCCGGGGACCACCATCACTCCGGGGCAAATTTGAATAAAGGAGGGGGGCCGCACAGCCCCCCTCCAGGAGCCCTACATGATGCTGGGGACCTCCACCCGCCAGTGCCAGCTCCAGCAATGTCCCGGGGTGCCCACCCCAGGACATTGCAGTTTGCTATGGCTTGGCGGGAGCACTGCTCCCGCCAAGCCATAGCAAACACTGCTCCAGTCCGTGGAAGCAAGAGCATTAAAAATACTCTCGCTACCACGAAGCAGAGCAGAATTCCTTTTGGACAGAGGAAGCTGCACGTTAGCAGCTCCTTCTATCTAAAAGCAATGCCGGCTCCCGCAGGGACCGCGGGGGCCTTGAGGCTCCCCCCACGGTCCCCAATGAAGAGGCCTGGCCTCGGGGAATGGGGTCCCCTGGGCAATATCAGCCCAGGGAGGGGGGCTGCACTGACCCCCCTATTAAAGAAAAAAGTATAAAGGCCTGGCCCCAGGGATTAGGTCCCCGGGGCCGAAATAGGCCTGAGGAGGGAGGCCACATGGCCCCCTCCCTTTTTCTAAAGAAAACAATTTTTTTTTAAATGAGCATGCCCTGGAGGATGGCGTCTCTGGGGCAAAAAATGGCCTGGTAGGGGGGCCACTCGCCCCCCTCCCTTTGAAATATGAAAAAAACATAAATGAAGGCCGCCCTCCCATTTTTTTTTTACGAGAACGTTTTTTTAAATGGATCAGACCCCAGGGGATTGGGTCACCAGGACACAAAATAGTCCAGAGAAGAGGTGGCTACGTGGCCCCCCCTTCCAAAAAAATACTTTATCCCCCAACTAGTAGTGTGCCTGGAGGCGCGTTGGAGAAAGGGGACGTGGCCTCTGATAACGTCTCAGCAATACTGCTGTGTGGGACTTACTAGAGGTAACATCAGTGATGTCACTGACCATGTCATGAGTGATGTAATATGTGAGGTCATAAGCAGTGCATTGCGGGGCACGAATTATAGTTAACTCAGCTAACTATAACTTCTGAATTTCTCTGGTTTTGTACGAGTGAAATGTCAGCCTAACTAGAACGTCTCTGTAACCGTTGTTTTTTTCAGTGAATATGTATATCTATACATATCTATATATCTAAATATGTATATGTATAAATATATGTATATATATATATATATATATATATATATATATATGATCTTCACCAAACTCCCACAGCTGCTGGCTGCAAAGCGGGACACGGACACCAGTTGAGTGCTCTTTTTCGTTTATTTGCTTGTGCTGTACATGGCTTGATGACGCGTTTCGCCCACTTCCTGGGCTTGTTCACATAACAAGAATGATATCAGTCAATGCTTATTTACACCATACACCATGTGATTACCTCGTGACATAGTGATAATAGAAAACAGACTCCACATATATTGTAGTTTTACAAACACCCAAATTAATACCAATAATGGTAGCCTTGTAGTTGTAAAAAATACGGGAAATGATACCAGACTGTTGCATAAATATTGTATGGCAACCTGAAACAGATAAATAACTAAAAAACTGTAATATAATCATGGATAAATCCAAAGTGCAAAGTGCGATCATATTGACATTGATATTCTGTGCAAAGGTTCGCCATGTGCAAATACCGCAAAGTCATATTTATATGAGGTTTAAAAAGCAATATTTCCTGCCCGGATTCCTAAGAGTCCCTACTGTCATAAGAGTCATGCCCAAACATTACGTTGCACCTGAATTGATGTGTGAGAGAATATACTTGATTGACATGATACTTTTCCATTGGGCTTCGCTTTGATTAACCAAACTATCAATGCACTGTGCAAACTAAGGCAATGTGCAAATTTGGCAATAACGTGCATAGTGCAAATAATTTCGTATTTCGGCATAATGCCTGAAATTAATTGTAAAAAGGTGAAATAAAAACATCAAAAGAAACTCTCACTGTATAAACGCATCAGTGCTGGACAGAATTCTGGTAGAGACCAACTTCAAAAAACATGTAGCAAGGTTTGATATTCAAAGCCTACGACTTAACAATGGCAAAGAACAAGGCACAACTAATATAAACCTTTGACACATGGTACATAATCTATTGCCCGCGTATAGTGCAAATATTACATTTCCATTATTTATGGTCCCTTGAATAAATAAATGCAATGCTACTCAAATACTGGGAAGTAAAACCTTAAAGCAAATTACCATTATCATTCATATATGCGTGGAAACTCTATTAAAAAACCTAAAAGTGCAAAAAGTGCTGGTGCAAATAATAAAATATAGTGCTGCAAAAATTAAAATCTGGGAATGGTTATCAGCAATTTCACCTTGGGAACTAATCCTACAGTATTGGAGACATTCATATCTCAGATGTACGTACATGGGGTTACAACAAGGGAGGAATTTGGAGGTGGTATGGAAAAAAAAATAAGTTATTTCTCTCTATAAATAATTATAAAGTTCTTCCCCATTATTTAATCCATTCGGGGTTCTAGTGTCCAGCTCTAATATACATTTTGACTCCAATTGTCTTAAGAGTTTCTCCCTATTTCCACCTCTTCTCATAGGGGCACGGCAGCGATGACAAAGTACTTCAAGTCATTAAGATTGTTACGATGTACTGCTGTAAAATGCCTGGCCACCGGATAGGTCATGTCTGAATTAGCTATGGCTCTTATGTGTTGTAGGATACGCACATGAACTTGCAGTTTTGTGCTGCCCACGTATTGCAAACCGCATGAGCAACTTAAAGCATAGACAGCATATTCAGTGCGACAGTTGTATCTACCCTGCAGCTTGCTCGTACTGGGGCCATATATTGTGGTGTACTGGGTTGTATTTATCCCGAATTTACAAACACGGCATGAACTACATTTGATGAACCCGTTATGTGGTGTCAACCACATGGTGTTAGATTTAGATTTGTTGGGAGCTAGTTCTGGACTAGACCTGACTAGGGCATTGTGCATGGACTTGGACTTTCTAAAGTCAATGCTGGTGGAGTAGGGAACAGGTTGTTTAGGACAGCATCAGTTTGTATAATCGGCCAATGTTTGTTTATTATGGCTCTGATTTTTCTGTGTTGACTATTAAATGTAGTTATGAATCTCATTTCTGTGTTAACTGTATTTTTTGTGTCACGGGAGTTTGTGTGTGCTGGAGGTGATGCCTCTTAATTACATAGCAGGTCTTCGCGTGTTCGTGTTCTCACTTTAGCTAGGGCCTGTTGGATAATCTTTTTACTGTAACCTCTGGCTAAGAATCTGCTACTGCTGTCCCTCACACAGCTTTCAAACATAGTATCAGTACTGCATGTTCTGCGTAACCTAAGGAATTCCCCGTAGGGGATACTCCTGATTAAATGTTCAGGATGGAAGCTCGACGCGTGAAGCTCCCTGCCGTGCTCTTTCTGTGGAGGGTTGTCTCTAATTTGTTGTCCTTAATGTAAATGTGTACATCTAGGAAATCAATGGATTCACTATCTACTGTGGCTGTGAATTGTAGATTGAGACTGTTCGTGTTTAACGCATCAATGAACATATTGGCTGATTCCCTAGATCCCCTCCAGACTAAAAAGATGTCATCGATGAAACGCATCCAACAAAGGATGCGTTCATCCCAGATCTCCCTGTGTTCCTCTTTGAGAACCTGCTCCTCCCACCAACATACGTGTAAACACGCATAGCTGGGGGAGAAGCAGGCTCCCATCGCGACTTCTCTAGTTTGCTGGTATATGTCTATATTAAACATAAAGAAGTTGTTATGTAGGCAGAAAGATATCATGTCCACTATCATTTTCCCATGTTGGTACTTTTCTATAGATCTGCTATTTAAAAAGAATTGTACTGCATTTATACCATCTGAATGGTTGATACTAGTATACTAGTATACAATGCACATATATCTAGGGTAACAAGCAGACAATCTTTTGTCCATTGTATATATATATTTGCTAGCATAAACATCTGCAACACATATACAATCATAATGATTTTGACGGATATAAAATCAAACATACAAAGCTCTAGATTGTGAAAAGGCAACACCTATAAGTATGACTGACCTGTGTGAGTGGTAACGATGCATTAGGATGTGTGTCCTAGTTGTCATCCTGCCTCTGTAGATGGTTCTGTTGCTCCTGCGTATGTTACCAACACAACTAAAATGGGGGCTACTAAAACTGTTGTGCATTAAAAGTAACCCATTCCTTATTAGATTATAAATGAACAAGTTGAAAAAGCTGAGTTTAAGTGTATAGTATGAGTTTTGTTCCAACCTGTAGTGAGGTAAGAGTGTAGCATAAGTGTGGATAAGGAAAAAACAATAGAGGTATTAGTGTTTTTACTAGGATTTAAGTTGTGATTTCCTAGAGCAGACAGGTCATTTAGGAGGTCAGGGCACATTGTGAGCGGTTAGGCCCCTTTAGGGGGGTGACACAGAGATGGGATTCTGGTCTGCCAACAGGAAGACCCTTTGCCACTTCAATCCTCAAGAACGTTTCATTCACCCGCTTCCTCTTGTCCTGTCACTGTTTCTTTGTGTCCCCCCAGTGCGTACCTCCACTGCAATGTATTGACACAGTTTGCCAGACCCTGCCACATGGACGCCTTCTTGCTACTCTGATGGTTTTAAGAGGTCTACAATGTAGTCTCCTGTGATGATCAACAGTAAAGGTACCTACACGGTCTGTCTCCTTCTAAGTGAAGTTCCTCTTCCTCTTGAATGTGGTAGTCTGCATGCTGGAGGCTGGATCTAGTTCCTAAAATCCACAGGTTAAAATAGTCCAAAGGAAAGAAGAGAGATCCTAAGGTGTGGGCTGTATTTATGTGCTTGTAGGTTCATTGGGTATAAAATGAGGGTCATGTGAAATTCATATAATTTGTTTTTGTGTAATTACCCATAATTTTAGGAACATTAAAAGATATGGCACATGATTATTCAAAATACAAACCTGTCATTTTACGCTTCAGTTTAGCTGAAATGCTTCTTCGATGCATGGATGCATTTCACACATAAAAAGTGTGTAGGAAAGTCATCCTTTTTATTCTGGTCACCCCCATTTTTTGATTGATGCTGGTGGTTACTGACTCTGAAAGTGTCCTGGACTCTACTAACCAGGTCGAGGGCCAGTGCTTTGTCCTCTAAAGGTATATAGTAATTGGTATACTTCTAGTTTGCAAAGACAACCTACCTGTAATTCCCGAGCATATGGTAGGGCATGTAGGTTTAGAGACCTCAGTGGACTTAATGCACTTAGGTGTACACTGCTGTGGTGTCTGATGTCATTTTAAAGCTAGACCTGCCTTGCAGGCTGGTTTTAAAATAAAACTATGTCCAAATTCTAATTTGGAATTAAAAGTACTTCCAAAATCAAAAACTATGGGCCCCATTACGATGGCGGAAGGCCCGCCACCGCCTGCCGTGCGGTGGCGGGCCTTCCGCCATCGGACCACGATTTCCCCCGCCAAATTAGGATGGCGGGGGAATTCAACCGCTACCGTGGCGGGCGCAAAGACCGCCCCACCACGGATCCGCCACATGCAATCAGTCCGATTGCCTGGTGGAGCAGCCAGCATCCATAAAATGGTGGGGGTGCCTAGCAGGCACCGTCCGCCAAATTACAATGCTGCATCCCCGCCAGCCGGTGTATGGTGGTGGAACCGCCATTCACAGACTGGCGGAGATTGTATTTGGGGACCTGTTGCGGGCCCCCCTGGGGTAGGGGGTGTGGGGGGGTGCACTGGGGGGGTACCATGTCCCTGCACTAAGTGGCAGGCACCGCGTGGTGCCTGCCTCATAGTGCAGGGAAATGTAAACAGTGCATCTTTAACATTGCGGCGGGTGCTGCAGCTAGCAGCACCCGCCGCAATGTTAAAGATGGTAGAAGCGACCGCCACGGTGGCGGTGGCATCGTAATACCACCGGTGGGACAACCGCCTTGTAGGCGGCCGGTCCCACTTCCCGACACGATGGCGGACGGACAGCAGTCCGTCTGCCATCGTAATGAGCGCCTATGTTTTTATTACAAATAATTCACCTCTAAGGTCTGCCCTACTTGCAATCTTATAAAAAGCAGGGGCAATATTAAAGATCTTTTATATGCCCTGGGAAGGAAAAACAGCCAAAGTCGTTTCCCCATAGTAGTGCTGCTAGCCTCATAGGCTAACATGGGAAAGGCTATATTAAATTTAATATAGTCCATCTTTGCATTGGAGCTAGCTAGCAATAGCATTCAAAGTATCAATGGTCACATTAAATCCAACAACTTGCCAAAGATGGATTTAAAACTATTTAAGGAAAGTAGTTTTAGAACTTAGTACCCTGAAGATACCTAAAACAGCCCTGTAGAAACCTCATCTGATTGGTCAGCCGTTTACAACCTGAGCCCTGAGTAGGCATGAAGAGGCCTGGGGCTGCAACAATACAGACATTTGGTGAGAGGAGATGTGCTTTCTGGAGAAGCCAGGGAGGTGATAGAGGCTGGGGAGAAAAGCTGGGCTTCAAAGGCAGGGAACAGATGTAATAGGACCTAGGCCAGCACCCACTTCCTTGATCCCCAGCCAGAGGGTAGCCCCCCTAATTATATTAGTAGAGGGGCTGGACGGAGAGTGTAGTCAGTTATTAGCCACCCCTTTGAGCCGGGTTTCAAAGGCACACACATACCAAGGAGCGATTTTCTCCATTTCGATTTTTCGCAGAATAGTTCTGAGTCAAAAATATACCACACTTTTCAGGAAGTGGTCATAACAGGGGAAGTAGCTTTACCCCTATTGGTTAGGGTGTCAGTCCCTCCAGAATGGAGGATAAATATGGAAGAGCTGCAGGAGCTCACCAGAACACTGCCTGAAAAAGAAGAAAATTAGGACTAAGCCTTTTAGACCCCTGGACTTCACCAAATAGAGGACTGCACTCTGAGAAACTGCACCTGCTGCACTCACAAGGCTCCACACAGAAAGGACTGTACCTGACTCTAATAGGAAAGGAGTGGACTCCCTGACTAGCCACAAGTACAAAAATGCTGAAGTAGTCAGCCGCAAAGCCAAAGAGAGGACACCCCAGCTGACCAATTGTAACAGGGCTTGTCCTGGACTGCACATGTTTACTGTGGGAAATTGAGTCCTAGCTCCCAAGTGGCAATCCAGAGCCTCTGAACGCTTGGCCAGTGCTAGAGGACACGTATCTCCCCAAAAGGAACCAAGAACCAGATGGCAGCCTCATTGGAACCAATCCGAACCAATGCGAAACAAGGCGAAGCCTCACAAAGCCTTGCTGCTCAGCTTCCAGCTTGAACAGAACCAAAGAGAGATGACAGGAAGCCTCGCCAGCTTCAACAGAACCTATGCAAGTTGACGTAAAGCCTTGCAAAGCCTCGCCGCATCGCTCCATCGGAACCGATGCAGCATGACATGACATGATGCAGGACATCGCATGGTAGCCCTTCCAACTACTTGGCACCAACACCAGACGACGCAAAGCCTCACAAACAACGCCACGCAGACTGCGCACCAAATACATAAGGAACAATACTCAGCTGGTCTAACTTGCCCCTGTGCCTGGCCTGCACTCCATTGTGGTTGACCTGAACTTGTAACTTTTTCCCGTTCCAGCACCACCAGATACCCTCAGTTGGCGCTTTGCGCCTTTTGGTGCTATTTTTACCTAAATCTTTAGAAATACATATTCCCGGTTTCCTATATTGGATTTTAAAAATATTTTTGGGTGTTGTTTTAAAGATAAAAATATTTCCTATTTTTATAAATTGGTGTTGGATTTTGATTTTGTGTTGTGTCTTTTACTTATTTACTGTTTTTGGTGGTATTAAATGCTTTACACATACCGGTCTCCTAAGTTAAGCCTGACTGCTCGTTTGCTAAGCTACCAAGGGTTAAGCAAGGACTAGTTGACTAAGACTAGACTGGATCTATTAGTGATTGTGGTATTATTACTAGCTGAGGGTGAAAACCCACTTTCCTACAATGTGAAAAGCACCAAAAGCACACCATGCAGAGATCTCAGCCCCGATTGAGGGGGCACCCTATGGTAAAGTATAAGTAAAATTTAAAACACAAAATTTAAATCAAAAATGAGTATTACAATATTTTCATATTGGATATTAATGTAAACTAATTTTATATATTTATTTTAAATGAAAAAAAGAATACAAAATGCTATATTTCAATTAACTTAATTTTTAAATAAGCCTTTAAATAATCGAAATATATTACTTTACATTAAATTAGTGTTCTGATATTTAAATTAAAATCTATCAAAAGGAAAAACAAATATTATGCTCTAATAATTAATTAAAAGTGATTATAGAATCAATGACAATTAATTTAGTTGTATTTTAGTTAAAATTGTTCTTATATTAATTTTTAAATTCAAAATATTGTGTTAAAATATTTTGTCATTAAATAATAAATAATAAATAGATACTACTTTTCAATATATGTATATGATAAAATTATATGTATTTATATTTTTTAACTGCTAATTTAATTTAACACTGTTTCTAATATAAGGTTTTATTTTATTTTTCTACCCCCATTATTTTCCTAAATTATGGTGCTGAAGTGCCAGTGGTTGGCAATTTGTGATGATGGACTTACTACTGTTTTTTTCTTATAGTAGTAAATTGCACTTGCACTTTGTGATTAGACAAAAAAATTGTAAACTCACTAAAACGTGTAAATTACTCAAAAGTGTAAGTTACCTTGTTGAATCAGATCCTGTGTTTTATAGTTTAAAAATAAAAATGTTGACAGAATTTACGTTTCGATTATTTTTTCACACACATTTTTTTAAATATGTTTGAGCACATTTAAACAACATTTAGTAATCTTTGTGCAAATTGTTATACAATTGTAGTATCATTTTTAGAATGAGCAGAAAACAAAAATAATTTTTAATTTTCCATTGACTGTAGTGAAAGTTTTTCTATTTTGCCACCATTTTGTTTTTGCTTAAAATCTTAAAATCTAGTGAACAGACATTTCTCCAAGTTATTGCCTTGTTGACATCAAAGATAGCTGAAGCAGGTCCCCGGTTGCTCAGATCAAACTAGGAAACCTAAATGTTATATGTTTACTTGGGTATTGTTAAGGTTGGTTAGAATTTAGTTTGTGAATGTTATTTTTTTAAACCTAGGTCTAATATGGAATGTGCAGTTAGTATTTATTTTTTGTTTGTAGATTTTAATTTCTAAATGTCTTAATGTTTAGGGGGTTTATTTGTTCTATTTAGGCAATAGAGGGGCATGTAGGCAGCAGAGACATTTTATGGGTCATTCAGAGTTGTCCTATATGTCAGGCTCAGCTCAGGATCAGAGCCCAGTCCTTTTTTCACCCTGCTGAGCCAAGTTAATAAAATTTCTTCCCAGCGGAGAAAACAAAGGCAGCCCCACACAAAAGGAGTAATTAACAGTGCTTCTCTCAGCTCCTAAGGAGGAAGGGGTGGGGATGAACATCTGCAACTGTTAATTAACAGTCACACTATACCAGGGTTGGGAAAGGCCCACTGAATGAAGGGGGGAGCTCAGACAACTGGATCGAACACAAGAGTGAGCTTCTCTGTGACCTTTTGGTGTGAAAGGCCCTGGCAGTGATGCCAGTGAGTGGTGAAGCTGGGGCACAGAGAGCAGATAGGACCAGTGACTTCTAGATGGCTTGAACTGTCCCAGCATGCTGTGCAGGAGGGTTGGAACTGGGGTGCAGAGGTAATGTGGCACCCTAGGATTGGCCAGGTGTGCCTGGCTTCTAGAACCTTCCAACCCTCTTTTAAAAGCTCTTGCACAAGTGAGAGAAAGGGCTGTTGGTGATTTTTGTTGCTGGACCCTGGGACTGTGACAGCCATGGACAACAGCCCAGCCCTACTGAACAAAGTGAGGAGGCCAGACAACTGTATCAAACACAAGAGTGGGATTCTCTTTGAAGTTTTGATGGGAAAGGCCCTGGCAGTAGTGCCAGTGTGGGACGGAGCTGAGGCACCAAGAGCAGATGTGACCAATGACTCCTGGATGGCTTGAATTGTCCCAGGATGCTGTGCAGGAGGGTTGCAACTCAGGTAGAGAAATTATGTGGCACACTAGGATTGGCTAGAACCTTTCAACCTTTTTTAAAAAACTCTTGCACAAGTGAGAGAAAGGGCTGTTGGTGCTTTTGTGCTTTTTGCTGCTTGACCCTGGGACTTTGACAGCCATGGGCAACTGGAAGGACAAGCTCCCTGATGTCTAAAAGGACTAAGGACTCTGCCCCCCAGTTAACCCCAGGACTAGTGGGTCTATCCAAGGGCCAATAAGGCTGGCCCCCTCATTGCGCCTGAGGACTATTTGGGGAAAAGCTCTGGACGTCTGCACCGAGAAGAAAGACCAGGAGGAAAGCTGGCACAGAGAGCCAATGGCCCCAGTTCCATGCCAGGTACACTGCTTTTTAGGCCAGGAGACCAGCTGGTACTGCTCCTGCTGATTAGAGCTTGCCAACAGGAGTAATCAAGCCCAGGATCATGAAAAACGGCTCAACTGTGCCCTAATAGAGGGTCTATTTAATGTTGGTGACCTTTGACCTTTTTCAGAGCAATGGGGCATATGGGGGTCCGCAGCATTTCCTAAAAATACTCCCAGGTTGAGCCAGAGCCTGGGGGTCAGTGCAAGAAGATTCTCCCTTCATTGAAGGGAGGATGTGAGCATTGGGCCCCCTCCCCATTTCTACTTTTGTACCAGGGCCCCAAACTCCCTAGGGGTTGATGCAAGAGGATGGGGGAGCATAATCTTGCTCCCCCAAGAAGAGGAGGAGTAGGGGCCTAGACCCCATCACCGGGCCAAAAGGATCCAAGGGGGGGGGGGTGCCATTGCACTTCCCCAGCTGTGGTGAGCCCGTCCCCACGCCACATGTCTGGGGGGAGCAGGGCGGGCATCAAAACAAACCACACCCTGCCCACAGGACCGAACAGAGGAGAGCAGCTGCCAGCTCCCGTGACAGCAAGGTGAAGGCTGCTCTGGCAGCGAGCAAGCTGGGGAACAGCGCTCTCCCCGAAGCAGCAGGAGGGCTGCTTATAAAATATTCATGGCTGCAGAGGGAGCACCCCATAATGCCCTGTGGGGCTTGAAACTGACCAAGTTACTGACTGTTTTGTGGTGGCCCGGGATGGCAGGGGCCCCATCAGCAAGAAAAAGAGAGGATGGTGGAGCTGCAGGAGAGGAGCAGTTCTCTCCAAGGAAACCCAAAGATATTTTTTTAAAGATGACCCTAACCTTACAAGGTCTAGCAAGAGATAACACCCCCCTGGCTTCCCATTGAATTCTCAAACACTCCCAAGGCTGAAGCTTTTTAAGCATTAGCCTGGCTTGTTTGCCGCCCACTTCTTGTGGTTTCCCCACCACAGCAGCTGGGTTTTTGCTGTGGCCACAAGTGGCAACAGCCGTCTCATGGTCGCCTCCAGGGGTCTCAATGTGGCATTGATGTCCAGTTCTCAGCTGATTCGCTATCCCCTTCAATGGCCACAAGAGTCATCCAGCCTAACCCAAGATGGCTGCCATGGTTGGTGCTGTAATGCTAACTCTGTGGGCGGCTTATGGACATCCCTGCAGGTACATGTCTTCCCCCTCAGGCCAGCGCTGCTGCAAATCACCTTCCCCAGCGAGGTCAACCTTTGTTGGTGTGCCACAAACTTTCCCATTCCATGACACTGCTCCGGCTGCAATTTCTGGTGATGGGTGGCTATTCCATGCCCCTGCTGGTCACATCCCTAGACTTCTTCTTGAACATAGGTGATAAACGTTTAGGTAGAATACTGTCAATCCATCATACTCCACTCTTGAGTAACATGGTTTACATGGAAAAACTTGGGGGCATATTTACGTTCCCTGGCGCATCCCTGCATATCAGCAGGGATGCGCCAGGGAAAATGCGTCACGCAAGTTTACCCTTGCGCCACGTCCGATGCGCCGCATTTACAATGCGGCGCATCATGGCGCAAGGATAAGCAGATGCGTGACGCATCTGCCGTCGGAAGGTTGGCGCAGTGCTGAAGTTGTGTCGCAAGCGCGACGCAACTCCAGCACTGTTCCAACCTTCCTATCCCTAACATGGTGCGTCAATCCTTACGCCTGCTTGAAGCAGGCGTAAGGATTTGACGCACCAGCGCTCGGAAAAGTGACTGCGTGAAATCTTGTAGATTTCACTACGTCACTTCTCCGAGGCGTTCCTGCGCCGGAACGCCCCCTGCGCTGGTACGCCCACATGAAACCTGACGCAGGTTTCATGTGGCGCAGGGGTTTACTACGTGACGCATCTCCCTAGATGCGTCACGTTGTAAATATAGCCCAACGCGGCGCATGGTTTGCGTCGCCGCTGCGTCACATGCGTGACACAACGGCGGCGCAAAAGTGGCGCAAGGGGCTTGTAAATATGCCCCTTGGTTTCCTCCTGGCAAAAGTATTATTGATTACATAAAGGAATGCATTGATGTATTCCTCTTATTTCTGGAAGAAAGGTGGGTGTTTTTTTTACTGGACCAATATACCCTATTCAGGTGGGAGACTCCCAATTTCTTCAGCCAAAAAGGCTTTATTTTAGCTTTTTCCTGCCTGAAATTGTCCCCACTTGAATACAAGTGAATGGGAAAAATATAACCCCCCTCCCATAAATGTTTTTTAATTTCCCTCTTTGTCCTTTCCAGATGTATACCCTACATGCTGATGGGCTCCATTAAAATATTAAAAAATTAAGCAGTCCCTGTTCATGTTTTACTATATTTTATAAATGTGATTTCCATAAAAGTATTTGCTTTTATCCAGATAGACTGCTTCATTCCACATTTGATCTTTGTATAACGGATAATGTTAACTGCTTTGCCTACAGTGCTCGGTTTCTGGGTGGGTGTTCATGATGGGACACACAATTTCACACTCTAAATCACACTACATGCTCTAAAGGTGTTTTTTTCCGGCTGGTGTCTTGGAGTACGGTTTCATGCCACATATGACTCTTGTGTAGTGGATACTGTGAACTGAGGTGTCTCCAGTGGACAGGTCAAGGGTGGGTCTTGATAATAGTCCACAATATTGCACACTTTACTTCATCCTGCATTAGTGTTTGCTTTTTCTGGATAGTGAGTTTTTAAACTATTTCTTGCCACAATTGACCCTTGTATGGTGGATTCTATGAACTACTTTGCCTTCAGTGTTCAGGTTGTGGGTGGGTGTTGATGATGGGGTGGAAAATGTCACACTTTACATTATTCTACCTTCCATAAAAGTGTGTGCTGTTTCAAAATAGTGTATGTTAGTAATGTTTCATGCCCTATATAATGATTGTGAAGTGAATACTGTGCGCTGAGATGCCTCCAGTGGTCAGGTCGTGGGTGGTAATTCATAACTTGGGACAAAATTTCACACACTGCTTCATTCTGCATAAGTGTTTGCTTTTTCTGGATGGAGTGTTTCTGTACGGTTTCTTGCCACATTTGACTCTTGCAAAGTATATACTGTGAACTTCGTTGCCTCCAGTGATCAGGTTGTGGTGGGTGTTCATGATAGTTCAAATCAAAAATGGAGGGAGGAAGAAGGAGAGGATCATTAAGCTTCCAGACAGTACTTATCTTTTATCAAAAGGGAGGGGAAAATGAACCCCAACGGTCTCAATGCCAGAGTCTCAGGAATGTTGTTTTAGAGATCCTCAACCACACGCCCACAGTCTGCAGTACATATAATCTACGCTTAGTGTGGTTTGGTGGATAGTGTCATCATTGGGTCTGTCACTCGAGTGTCCCGTTCTCCAAGTAACATCTAAACATCCACCAGGAGGGAGACTGTCTGGTTGTTGACAGTAGCGAGTGGATTAAAATTACCTCCTATCCTGTAGGTGAATCTTTATTCGGGGAAGAGAATTAGGATAGGAGTCAGACTAAAAATAAGGAGTTGTTATGTGGATAAGTCACTAGTCCACAACAACAAGCGGTCGAGATGACATGTTTCGACCTTGAACAGCCCATACAGGGCTATGGCCTTCGTCAGGACCAGAAGTGGGAAGGCCTTATACTTTGGGGCTTTCCATAAATTGTATGGGTGGGTGGGCTCACTCACCCATCTTCGTCAAAGGGCACACTTTGCCCAAGATGGAACGTTGTTATAGACACCATCTTTGGCTTATAACTTATGCATATATTCAAAAAACATCATGGTGTGGAGGGTAAAGGACAAAAGGTTTTAGCTTGGCTTAAACCTGTCTTTCGTAGCGCTACTGCATGACTCACTCCATTCGAACATTCGGATGGATGGGTGAGTGAGCCCACCCATACAATTTACGGGAAGCCCTAAAGTATAAGGCCTTCCTAATTATCTTCCCCAAATAAAGATTCACCTACTCTGGCATTTAGACCGTTGGTGTTCATGATAGGACACAAAATATCACTCTTTACATCCTCCTGCTTGCCCTAAAAATGTTTACGTTTTCCTGATGATATCTTTCAGTGCTCTTTCATGCCACATATGACAATTGTGTAGTGGATACTTGTTAGGTTCTACCTTGTTCTTCTGGTGGAATCTCTAAGTTACCTAGGTAACGGAACGTGGATGTCAGTTGGGAGTTGGTTATTCTTGGAGTCGGAGGTCCGGCTCGTCCTGTCATGTTCTTACTTTAATAAAGGACATTTCTTCACTTACCTGCGTCCTTTCACTGGCGACGAGTTACCGGGACAGGACGAGTCCCCCACGCGGTGTTCCGGTTTCCACACCTTGTCTCCTTCCTGCTGCGCTGCTGTCTTCGTGGAGGCCATCGTTTTGCTGGATTGGAGCCTTCATCTTGCAGTACAGGGTACACGGATATATCCTTCTTCACCCTGTTCTGGATTTCATTCGATTCTACTGCAGCCATGAGTACTGTTATTTAATCAGGCAACTTGTCTCGAGCTTGTGCCGTCTCGAGTCTGTCTGCGCGTGCCTCCGACTCCCTCGCTGACGTCAATTCAGCGTTACCACGCTGCGTCAGTTCTCTTCCTGCCATTGAGTTTCCGGTATCCTTGGCAACCGGAGCTCCTACCTATTAACCCTCAGCTGCCTGTGTAGAATCTGTTTCATCGTTGTTTCAGTTGCAGATACTCATAGCTTACAGTGAGTGCTACGGTGCGTTGAGTATTTCACTAATTTGCCAGTGAAACAATTTCTACAGCTCACACCTCATAGTTGGAGCTACAGTGCAGTTTTCTATCGCTGATACGCACAGTTTTCAGTTGGCCAAATACAGTGCGTTCAGTGTTCACTAGTCTCCTAGTGGAACTAATCACACCTGTTTTCGCGTTCATGTGTGGCTTCCGTTTCTTTTTACCGCTGATACGCACAGCTCAGTCTACTACGCACAGCTTGCTTCTACAGTGCGTTTAGTACCTTCATTAGCAACAGTGCATACATATACCTTCTACATTGTGCATCTACGCTGATACACTCAGCTGTTCCTGTATTTTTTTTAAATTGTCATTGCAGTGTGTACAGTGCTTCTCCTATCACTGATACACACAGTTTATTTATTGTTATTTCACATATTCTGTGATATTCCTTCCACGTGCACTGGAATTTTGTCTACGCTGATGCACACAGCTCATTGCATCATTGTGTTTTGTTCTTCTACACATATTCGTTCTTCCTTTTCTCCACAATGCAAAATTCACTAGTGCCTCCACCTGCTTTTTCTCCAAATCCCACTACTCCTGAATCTGATTGGGAGCAGTGGAAGGAAGCTTTTGAGGCATATTTGGATGCTCTAGATGGGGATACCTTTACGCATAAAAAGAAGTTTGCTATTCTTCGCCATTGTTTGGGTACTGATGGACGAAAAATCCTCAAGCACATTCCTTCTGACCCCGTTTTGGCTAGAGAAGGTGAAGGAGAAGGAGACTTTGTCGTTGATGAATATGCCACAGCCCTTAAAGCATTAGATTTGAGATTCAAAGCAAGGAAAAATGTCATCATGGAGAGGCACAAATTTTATAGAAGGGTTCAGATTTCTGGTGAATCAGCTGCCAGTTATTTGGGAGCCTTAAGAATTCTTGCTGTTTCGTGTGAGTATAGGGACTTTGAAGATGAAATGATTTGTGACCAGCTGTTGGAGAAAACCAATAACAAGAAGGTTCAGGAAGCCTTGTTATCAAAACCTAATTTAACGTTAGAGAAGGCTGTAGAAATTGCTTCTAGAATTGAGAGCACCACGTCCTTCATGAGTCAATTGACTGTGTCAGATAACAAATCTACCTCTTCTGATGTCTTAGCAGTTAAATCCAAATATTCCAAATTCAAAAAGAAGGATGTTTCCGGTGGTACTTCTGAGACTGCTAAAACCTTGGACAACCAAGTTAAAAGACCTCCTTTCAGACAATTAGAATGTTACCGTTGTGGTAGTCCTTCTCATTTAGGGAATGCCATTTTTTGTCCTGCTAAGGACCGTACTTGTGCCAAGAGTATGCGTAAGGGTCATTTTTCTAAAGTTTGTTCAATACTGTGAACTGTGTTGCCTCCAGGTGTTCGTGAGGAGGCACAAATTGAGAGCTCTGGAGTTGTGATTGAAGGCTGTGTTTTCCCCAGCATGGTATAATGCAAATTTGGTGGTAAGTTGGATTTTTGAGGTACATTTGACCCACACAAGTGGGATGCCGTTTTTATCAGAAGTGTAGGAACACTAGATGGTGGGAAGCATGTGGATCCCTGCAGATTCAGGAACTTTCCCTCACAGAAATGTAAGGAAAATGCATGAGTTTAGTCAAAATTGGAAGTTTCCAAGGCATTCTGGTAAGAAAACGTAGTGGGATCCACAAATGTCACACTACACTGGACTCACTGAGGGGCATATTAACAAGGCGGCGATAAACAATTATCGCCGCTTTTGCGGCCGTTTTCGGCCGAAAAGCGGCGATAATTATATCGCCTTATCAGCAAAGACACGCTATCGCGTGTTTTGCTGATTTTGCTCCCGTTTCCAGCACGCCTGACTTCGCATCGATAATGAGATGCAAAGTAGGCGTGTCTGTGGAAACAACATGGGTAAATATCGCGAAGGCAGCTTCGCGATATTTACAATGCGGGGAAGCGATTATTTTAATCGCGTTAAGTATGCCTTAACGCAGGAATTTAGGGGCATATTAACAAGGCGGCGATAAACAATTATCGCCGCTTTTGCGGCCGTTTTCGGCCGAAAAGCGGCGATAATTATATCGCCTTATCAGCAAAGACACGCTATCGCGTGTTTTGCTGATTTTGCTCCGTTTCAGCACGCCTGACTTCGCATCGATAATGAGATGCAAAGTAGGCGTGTCTGTGGAAACAACATGGGTAAATATCGCGAAGGCAGCTTCGCGATATTTACAATGCGAGAAGCGATTATTTTAATCGCGTTAAGTATGCCTTAACGCAGGAATTTAACGTCTGTTAAATTCCTGACTAAGGCATACTTAACATGGGGGGTGGATTCTGTGGCTAAGACCACAGGCCCTATCATCTAGGATATCGCCGTTTTCCCATGGAAAACAGCGATATCCATGCTATCTCTGACATTTTTATCGCCTCGGCGATGCGCGTTGTTAATAACGCGCTAACCGGGCGATAAATTCCAGAGATAGCCGGCGATAAATATGCAAGCGCTAAGCGCGCTTTGCGATATTTATCGCCGGCCCTTGATAATATGCCCCTTAGCTTCTAGTTTTCAGAAATATCTGGCTTTTATATGTTGCCCTGGATGGCGGCTGAGCCTGGGTGCAGATTTTGCAGCAACCCACATCTCCAAAAAAGAGTCTTTTCTATGTTAAAGTTTTTTGTCTTAATGTTACGCTTTGGGGTTTTTCCTGCCACAAGGGCTAGCTTGGTACAGTTTTTACTGGGAGAAGTGTGGGAACGCTGGATGATAGACAATTTTTTGACTCACCACAAATTCGGGAATTTTCCCTCACAGAAATGTGAGGAAAATGTGTGATTTTAAGCAAAGTTTGAGGTTCCAGGGCATTATGGGTAAGAAAACATAGTGGGACCAATGCAAGCCAGTCCCTCGGACTCTGCTGGGTGTTTGGAAAAGTCTGGTATAGTAGGTTTCTCTGGGTGGCAGCCGAGCCTTGCTGAATTCAAAATCTGGTCTAGAAAAGGCTTAGCAGCCAAGGGGTTAATTAAAGGGAGTTTGATTGTTTTGCTTGTTGAGCTCAGTCATAGCGCACATGAAAACTGTTGCCTCTCTCTATCATAGGGTATATCAATCCAGTTTCATACAGCAACTCTGTAGAAAAGCATTCCTTGCTAAATTCCCCGAGTCGTTTCTATGCATTTTTATAAATCAAAAACTGCAAATTGATAAAACCCTTGCATCCTGCTCGATTTCTAGCTCCCTTCTCCGACATGCAGCATATAACATGAACATCCCGATAAAGAGCATCAATCGAACTTCTTGGTCCACTGCCATTTACTAACCTGGCATCCAAAGCATGCTGAAAACATCGCCAGACACACTTAGAAATTGGGTGGTTCAATAATATCGAACAGACATCTGAGTCTGAATAATTTGATCGCATAAAGTCCAAAGTGAGGACGAGTTTCAGATCTGGGATGAAAGCATATTATGGTCTCATGAAACGCAACAATTGATGAAACCTGGCTAGTGAACCAAAGTCGATCTTGACCTGGTAATAAACATATTCCAACTAAAGGGCATGGACTGATAGCATCGGTTGGCCATATTTCAACTACATTTGTGGTGTTACATTTCACATCTCATCAACCCATTCCAGGCATACTGCTCGCTCTAATCCGTAATCCATAGGCCCAATTAAAGATTCATACGCCCATAATCCATACACACTTTAAGAAAGTTACAGGAAATTAACCTAAATTACAGCTGGTTAATCCTTTTAGCTAAGTGTTTAAGTGTGGCATACGAAAGTATAGTGTATGCATGGCGCAACAAAGCATTCTAAACTGGAAGCAGGTGAACCTGGTGCACGTTCTAAAACTGTAAATACAGAAGTATGTAAATTATGATGGCTGTTTTCATTAGCTGAACAACTTGATACCCAGCCTTGTGTTTCATTTATCAGTCTCCCTTGCTAGGCTGGTGTATGGCTTTATTCTTTGAATGTGCTGAACAAAGAATCCCTTTTCTTGCTTTTGTATTAGTCATACTGTGTGATTTTTATACCAGATATTATATCTCATCTCACACGAGGAAGTGATAAGGAGCTGTTGCAGAAGAAGTGATGGAGAGACGTTCTTTTGAACCACATCTTCCCTACATCATTCAGAACTTCCAGGACAGTAATGTAGGGAGGCACAGAGGAGTCTCGTGCTGTACTCGGTTTTCATATCTGTGATCGGTTTCTCTAGAGCCATGCCAATTGCAATGTTCAACAGACTTAATCATATCACGAATATACAGTTGAGACCCTTGGTGTTAACCAGCCTGCACAAGCTGGCAATTTTATCTGCATTTTTCGCTTAATTGATTCATTTGATTCCTCAAGTTTACTAATTACTGTTTTACTGCATTCGTCTGTTTTCTCCCTGTTCTGGAACAAGTTTAAATTTGACAGGAAATAGAAGGCATCTTAATATGTCTTTGAACTCAGAGTATGCATTATCTCCAAACGCCTGTGGTCACTGACCTTGGAAACATCCCCTCATAGAACGGCATGTGCGAAAATAATGCTCGCAGGGGACAGCTGTGGACTGTACTCGCTTACCCATTTTATAAGTTAAAGTTAAGTTGTAATTGTAAGAGCAGGGAGTGCACAAAGACATCTCAAGACGTCTGACAGTTTCAAAAACTCTGTTGCTTTGGATGGCAAATGAAATCCCTTCAGTTCTTATTTCTTTAAACTCCAGTTTGTGTTTGGCTCCACCTTCAAAGTACTACAATCACGCTTGCAATCATATTTGACACCTACGCGAGCACATTTTATCAGAGGCAATCCGATCTGGTCTTCTCCCTTAAATTTGTCCACACAACTTTACAGTAATTCTTCACTCTGCACCAACCATTCATGAAGTCTGTGATTTTCAACTGAGTCACAACACCAAGCGCAGTGCCACCTCCTGGCCAGTTGGCAAACGGCTACAACCGTATAATAAAATCCCTGGTTAAAAGCAAAAATAAATAGAATATAACATCATTCAACATTTCCTGTAGGACTAGTGCATGAAATCATGGAATAGGACAAATTATATTAAGTGAACGATTAGGAATAAAATCTCAAACTCACTTGTGCAACGTGGTCTGTTTGCAAGCTTCCCTACGATTAATAAAAGCATATCATTTGAGGTAACATTTTGCAAAATGAATTTTTACAGCTATTGAAAGTGATTTCAGACAATAATGACTGTATTGTCTCCCTTCCAGTTTTACAACTTTATAAGATATTATATTCATTGGTTCTACAAATGTTTATATATCACTGAGAAGATATTGAATGCCAACAACGTAAGCCTGGCTGTCATGAACGTCTGACATCCAAGATGTTCTATGAGAAGAAGGCTCATTTCTGTGTGATCTGTCATGGGAAAGTCCTTTTAATGCAGAAAAAAAAGTCTACTTCCTTCCTTGAAAACTGAATACACATTAACCCACATATTGATATTGACTCTTGAGCAATTCTGTTCATTTTAGATCTGGAAAAAAACACACTTTAGCTGTGTTGCCAGGTGTTCTAAATTCAATGTACAATAATACATAATACAATAATACATAAAAGGGTTTTAGGTTGGGATCTTTCAGCTATTGTTCTATTGAAGTGTCATTCGCATTAAGCAGCAGGAAGATGGCCAACTTCTAGGAACAATACGAGAAGCTCTGTTGGCTGGGCTATCACCAGAAGGCGCAAATCCCTTCCCTGTGACTGCTGCTACCGCCCAGACACACAACAGCTTCCTCACAGTTGCAGTGACTGGGACAGGACTGGAGAACAAGGGGTTCAAAAGGGGTCTCTCTGCGCCACGACCATATTCAACCTATACATAGAGCCTTGGAGTCCTCGTTAAGAAGGAGGGATCTTCTATCATTAATATGCAGATGACACGTAATCACCCTTAGCTCTGTTAATGACTGGTTAACCTCTCATCACCAAAACAAAATCCCTCCAAAACTGAGTTCCTCCTTATCTCCCATTCGAAATCAACACTTCTGCTGCAGTCCTGGATGGACACACGCAGTATTCTTAACAGTAAACCCATCATTGTTGACAGTTCCAAATCTCTAGGAGTCATCTTAGACAAAAGGCTCAACCCACATTCTTAATTCAGCACCATGGACAGAAACATGCGCTATCAGCTACGTCTTCTGTGGGGATCTGCCATTACATTCCAGAGCAAATCTCAAATCTCTTGCTTATACACTGGAGCCCTCTAAAATCGACTATGGTAACTCTCTCTTGACTGGTCTCCTCAAAACCCATGTCTCCCCCCTGATATCGATCCTACACTGCACCACTGTTCATCTGCAGGGTCAAAAGGAATGACCATATTACACCTATGCTACTCACTCTCAGCTGGTTGCTAATAGAAGCCAGACCTATTTAAAAGATTGCTTGCATCACCCATAAAGCTCTACACACATCCATTCCCCCTTAGCTGGTGGACAAACTCAAGGTATCAGGAAACACTAGACCATTGTAAAATGCCTAAGCAATACTGGCAGAATCCTCTTCCTTTACAAAGGAACGACTCCTGGCGCAATCCTCGGGTAACACATTCAGAATTCGAAACTCATTACCTCCAAATCCATGCCCAACCACCTCGCTGGTGACTTTCAAAACGGACCTGAAAAACTTTTGCCTTCAACAATTTTTTAGCTAAGACATTTCAATTGATCTTGGCACAGACATTTACAATACCTCTGTCTCATCACGCACTTACAACCTTTTCATTGCTGCATATAACTCTGGTACATTATGTTTTTCTGCAGTGATCTACCATTTTCTAATTCTTGACCTTTGTAATTATTTATGGTAGCATTTGGTAACTTTAAACCAGCTCTAATTGCCATGTACTGAAATATGTCTACTGTAAAGCAATCTTGCACCTTTAGGTAATGTCCATGCTATATAAATATGCACAAATAAACAAATAAATACATAAATAAATAAATTAAGAAATCCATTCTTTTTCAGGCCACAGTTCTTACAAACAGAGAGGGAGCTGCATCAGCTTCCTTCAGCTAATAGCTTTGGTGCTATTGTCAACCACATCTTTGGTCAGTCCAGGGGACAGTGATTAAGGGCCTGATTACGATCTTGACTGACAGGGTTACTCTGTCACAAACGTGGCAGATATCCTGTCCGTCTAATTGCAATTCCATTATATCCTATGGAACTTGTAATACGGCGGACGGGATATCCGTCACGTTCGTGAGGAGTATCCCATCCACCAAGATCGTAATCAGGCCCTTAGGGCCATATGTATGAAAGTTTGGTTTTGCGATTCTCAAATAGCGAATTTTAGAGAATCACTATTTGAGAATCGCAAAACGAGATGTATGTAGGATTTGCAAACAAATTTGCGCGTCCTACATATTCCTTAATTGCGAATCGCAAATTGCGATTCGCAATTAAGGAAACCCTCCCCATTCATTCCTATGGGCCTAGAGGCCCATACGAATGAATGGGAAGACATTCTCAATTTGCGATTAGCAATTAGAGAATCGCAAATTGAGAATGCAATTTCAAGGTTGCAAGGGTGTCAAAAGGACACCCTGTTGCACCCCTGAAATAAGCATGGGTGCACATGTGGCGCACATACATGCCCAAAGGGCATGTATGTGCGACACATTGCACTTTGAAAAATGCAAAAAGTGCATTTTTCAAAGAAATCGCAAATTACCACCAACTTGAAGTTGGTGGTAATTTGCGATTGCTTAAGGCCAAATTGCACTTTTTTTGTGCTTTTTACATTGCGTTTAAGGAATCGCAATTTGCGATTCCTTAAATGCAATAGCAAAATAGGGAATCGCAAATTTTTGCGATTCCTTATTTTGCGAGGCAGTTGTTCATTAATACATACCACTAAGCCCAATTGCGATTGCAAACGCCAAAATTCTGCAAATTTTGGCGTTTGCGATCGCAATTTGGAATGATACATATGCCCCATAGTCTTTAGAGCGCTATGCATTGTGAGTGGCAGCATTTTGCCGGTTTACATGTGAGTGCACAGTGGAAGGGGCCCAGGCACAAGAGGTACAGTAGGTACTGATTTAATTCCCTAAATATATAGAAAGACATATTTTAAGCAGTTATCCGGAGAAGGATATTTATCACAATGCCGTACACAGAGATTCAATATATAATAACGCAACGTACTCTCCAGTTTCAATACAATTTATACACTATGCATGATGATTTCCTTCTATATGTTCTAATTTGCATAAAAGGAATTGGTCATAATGTTTTTCTGAGAATAGCAACTTGAACTTCATTATTTCGAACAGCCCTCAGGAAGGCGGTAGGAAAAGATTTGTCCAGTGATGAATCATGTGTTGACTAGAGATGTGAAAGAACCTGCTCATCAAGGACTCCATGTTTGATTTATGTGAAGAAATAAATGTCAATAAGAATAGCAAGCTCGAGATAACCAACTATTTGTGATTGTAATACTAAGAAGACTTCTAACCTTGGAAATAATCTCTGTGGAGTGCTTGGGATTGTCTTATATTCTATCGACATTGTCCTCTTTGAGGAACTCTGGGTGGCATTTCCTCTCGCTGAAGCATCCGCTTATCATATAATTTCTTTTCAAGTGATTGTATTGATTGGATAGAAAATTGTTGTGAGAAATATTGGAGATACTTGGGTTTGTGTGCGCTGACAATACCCAGTCACCAATCTTTGTTCACGTTATTTGTTAAATTTAGGTAGCAATTCTGCTGATGCTTTTACTTTAAAGAACCTCTTAGAGTGCATCTTGAAATATTCATTCTGTGAAACAGATTATATGCTTTAAAGGCATAAAACCACACATCTTTTTTTATAACTGTGTTTGTTTTTGTTGTTGTTTTTTTTTAACAATATGCTGGTGCAGACCAGCCATTGAATACATTTAAGCAGTATATTCAGTTGACATTAAGTGGAATCAAGCCATATGAACCACGCACCACAGTAAAATACAGGATGGGTGAATAGTTGAAAGCCATGTAATAATGGTGTGCAAAAAAGTGTAGTGTAGTTCTTTTTATATTCCTCAGTGCAACCCCTCACCCGGTAACGATCTCTTTGTGCTGGAAACATTGACCCATTTCCCGTACCCACTCTGTCAAGTACAATGTCATGCTTTGTTACCAGGACTCTCAGCTCCAGTAGAGTGAGAGCCCAGAGAGCCACCTAGTTCTTTTATGATTCTCAGGATCACCGATTTAGGGTTGAGGACCCGGGACTGATCCAGAATCTCCAATAGGGTATGTTGTATCTTCCCCCAAAATTACTGGATTAGAAGACATCCCTAGACCACATGAAGGAGGCATCTCATATTCTTCCAACACCTAGGACAGGCCGGGGTCAGCCACCTCCACACTTTCCACAGTGTGTAGTTTGTTCTGTAATAGTATTTAAGTTGCACGTGTCTCAATCTTGTGGAGATTGCAGACATTCGTCCTTCAGCGAGGAGGCACTAGGTCTTGTTCCCAGCATGAGCAGAGTCTGGAGAGTTCATTACTAAGGATCTGTAAGTTCTAGAAGTGTCCCTCCTGCCTAAGGGTTCCAGATTTCCCTTGGTTTCCCTTGGTTACCGGCTCTCTGTAATCAGGGAGGTTCTGCAGGTCAAGCAGATATTGTTTTTGGGCATGGTATAGTTCCAGTCAGTGGTAGAACTAGGATTTGTGAAGCATGCATTCTTCCTTCATATTCTTATATAGTTCCTTGCAATCTCATAGTGTGGAGGTTCCAATGAGAAACCATGCCTTAGAGCCAGGTAGCCATGCATAGTGTCCCAGCCATGAACGTCTGCAGAGAAGGGCCCCAAAGGCAGGCTTTTTGCTCTGACCTATTAGTTTCAATGCCCTCCACGAGACGTTTAGGGTCCTTCTGGTGGAGGGAATCATTGAGCAGTACATGAGCTCCCACAGTGTTGGACCAGTGAAAAGATCTAATTCCAGTCTGTGGGCCAAATACACCCAACTGCTAAAAAGCCAATCATTAACGATGATGAGCTGGGTTGCCAATCGTACAGCGCATGTTAGAAGAGCCAATCCCTCTATCCTACACTAGACAACTTGCGATCCAGTATAATTGTGTCTCTGCGTTATTGCCAAATTCATAAATATGGTTTTGGGATGCCATACACAGGAGCCTAGCTAAACCATTAGCTACCTTAATTTACTGAGTTTTGGAGGACTCAAGCTTTCGAAATATGAATTCCTGGGCATGGGACATCAAAGGCCCTGTTGGCCCCAAAAGCTACAGGGCCTTCCTACTGGAGCTGGCTCACAAACTTCCCCTGGCAGGACACCTAGGCCAAGACAAGACCTTTCCAGGGCTTGTATCCCACTTCTATTGCCTAGGATCAAGAATTCCTCAGATCCATTCTGTAGGACATGTGTGACCTGCCAGGACAGCGGAACGACAGGGCAGAGGCTTAAAGCCCCCCACAACCCTTTGCCATGTCATTAACACCCCCTTTGAGAGGATGGGCATCGACTTTGTTGAGCCTATGGATCATCATGCAACAGGTTCTGGTGGATCATACCACTAGGTAGCCAGAGGCAATGTGTAGTAATGACACCGGACACAAGTACTTCGAGTTGTTAGCTTTATTCAAGTCAGCTTCGCAACGGCTGCAACGAAGCGTGAACCACCATCGCCAGCCAAACACCAACTGTCGCTGGTGGAACCATGCAACGGTAATGTTCCACAGGGATAGAACTCTGGGGCTGGACACAGCCAAACCCAGAGAATGCAAGAAGCCCATTACAACACCCCCCCCTCCCTTCTACCCAAAAAAACCAAACAAAAGAACTAAGCAAACAAAGGAAAAGAGAAGAGCATCAATAAAAGGAAATACACAAAGCACTAGAAAATGCAAAAACTTAGGTCAGTACATAATCAGCCAAATAGCCAGGCGGTCTGCGAGAACGGCAAGGGCGGGAAGACACAGGCCCCAAAGGAGGAGGAGAACTACAGGGAAGCGAACTGGGAGCACAACCAGATGCACCCCCAGAGCCACCCTCGTTTCTCCCTGCCAAGTCGTTGCCCCTGAGATCCACATCACTCATAAGCAAGAAGTCACTGGCACTGTTGTCAGAACTGCTGCCAAGGGGCCCAGCTGCTTTGGCTCCCAAGTCACCTCCTTTGCGATACAACGCAACCTTGCGCTTGTTCCACTTGTTGCCATTGTCAAGCAGAACATAGGGCATCATTACGATGGCGGGCGGACAAAGTCCACCCGCCACCGTAATGGAGCACGGGACCGACCGCCGATGCTGCGGCGGTCCCGCCATGCAAATTAGGATGCGCCCGCCACACTGGCGGGCGCATTCTGGGCCTTTTACATTGCGGGTGGATCTGCTGGCTGCAGACCCGCTCACAATGTAAAAGGACTGTGCACAGCATTGCAATGCACAACATGGCAGGCACCACTTGGTGCCTGACACGTAGTGCATTGCAATGAGGGGGGGTACCATAGGTACCCCCAATGTGCATCCCCCACCCTCCCAACACCCTGGGGGCCCGCAACGGGCCCCCAACAGCAAGAACTGCATGCCTTTCCATGGCGGCATCGCCGCCATGGAAAGGTAATTTACCGCCTACATCATAATATGGATGGAGGTGTCTTGCAGACACCGCCACCATATTGTGTCCCTTTTCCGCACGGTCGACAATTCGACCGGCGGAAAAGTGGAAGACGGTCTTTCCGTCCGCCGCGGTGCCCCCCGCCATACTAATATGGCAAGGGGCGAACCAGGGACATATGGCGGGCGGATCGCCACCTCCGGGCCGACGGTGGTGATCCACCCGCAATCATAATGGGCCCCATAGTTACTGAAAACTTGCCTCACTCTAAAGGGCCCCCAGAACTTGGACAACCCCTTTCCAGGTCTCCCATGTTTGATTTTGACCCAGTCACCGGTGCAGACCCCCTTCGCGTCAGAACTAACTCCGTCCCTCTTTGCAGCTGCAGACTTGGGAGAAACAAGCCAGGAGGGTAAAAGTTTGGTGCCAGGCTTCCTCCCATGCATTTTCTCAAAGGGAGAAATACCAGTCACACTATGAGCAGTCATGCGATGTGCCCAAATCATCTCATCAACCAAATCTCTGACACTCTTCCCACTCAGAATGGCCATGGCAATGGTGCCCTTAACCAGGTGATTGGCCCGTTCCACCATGCCATTGGCCGGAGGGTTGTAAAGGAACGTGCGGTGATGAGTACCACACTTAGCAAGAAAATCCCTCATTTCGTGCGAAACAAGTTGAGTGCCATTATCCGTGACAAGGATACGGGGAAGACCCTCCTCTTGAAACACAACTTTGAGCTGCTCAATTGTCCTGCGAGTCATAACATCAGACATAAAACGAACAATCAGCCATTTAGAGTGTACATCAACCATAACCAACGCATTCCCTTTGAGCTGCTCAATTTTCCTGCGAGTCATAACATCAGACATAAAACGAACAATCAGCCATTTAGAGTGTACATCAACCATAACCAACGCATTCCTCAACCTCTCCTCCACACCATGCATAGGCCCAATGAAGTCAAAACAAACGGTACTCCAGGGCAGCCCAGGATCTTCAATGTGTCCAGAAGTAGCCTGACAGCTGGTCTTGAGCCTTTTCTCACTCTCCAAGCACACCTCACAATTGTCTATCCAAGAGGTAATTTGCTCATCCATGCAGGGCCACCAGAAATTTTCACGCACCCGCTTCTTGGTCATAGTTTGTCCGAGATGTCCTTCATGAGCAAGCCCAATAATCTTAGGCCTTAACCCAAAAGGAGGTACAAATTTGTCGTTCCTCATCAAAACTTTAGACTCACTAACACTCAATTCATCCAAGATCTTAACAAAAGGTCTTACTGAGGGTGGCACAGTGCTTTCCCATCTACCACCCGAGACCAACATGCGTTCAACATCCTTGAGTGTGGAGTCTTGATCCATGCACAAGTACCACTCATCTGCCGACAAGGCCCCGCCATCGCACTCCTCCACATCACCCAAAGAGGCCACAGCACAGTCTTGTTCCCAAAAAGAACCTACGCTCTGACCTCCCTTGCTCCTCAAAGGCAAGCAAGACAAGCAGTCTGCTTGGGCATTTTTCCAGCCCGGAATGTGAGACACCTGGTACCTGTATTCTTGGAGCCGAGAGGCAAGTCTGGCTAATCTTGTGGAGCCTTTACCGGCACCACCTGGGCTTAACACCTTAACCAAGGGCTTGTGGTCAGTGCGAATACAGAAATCAAGACCCCACAAGAAGGTCCTGAAATGCTCAACAGCTGCCAGCGTTTCACGTTCGATGACCGAGTAGTTACTCTCACACTTGGACAAAGTGCGGGAGGCAAACGCCACCGTTCTCTCACACCCCGCATGGACTTGAGACAAGACAGCCCCCAGCCCACAAGCACTGTCGTCAACTGTAAGAAAAGTGGTGAGGTGGGTGTCAAAGGGTGCAAGAACTCTGGCTTCACAAATATCTTTCCTAATAAGATCAAAAGCACTCTGTTGAGCATCCCCCCACACAAAGGAACACCCCTTCTTTAACAACAACCTGAGGGCCTCAGTTTTAGTTGCAAAACAGTTGACAAACTTGGCATAATACTCTATTAAGCCCATGAACGACCGTAACTGGACCTTGTCGTGAGGAACAGGACCATCACGAATAGCTTCAATCAGGTCGACCTTGGGGCGAACACCCTGGCCAGAGATGGTATGGCCAAGGTACTCGATCTCCTCCACCAGAAATCTGCACTTGTCTTTCCTCAAGGTAAGACCAGCCTCCCTCAATCTGCCCAGGACTTCCCCCAAAATCTTGTTGTGCACCTGAACCGACTACCCAAACACGAGGATGTCGTCCTGAAAGAATTTTACATTCTCAAAACCCCTCAACACCTCAGACATGATACGCTGAAAAACACTGGCAGCGGAAGACAACCTGAAAGGCAGCCTTTTGAACCTAAAGGTGCCCTCCATGATAATAAACGTTGTGAGGTTTTTGGACTCTTCATGCAACTTAATTTGGTGATAAGCACTTTTCAAATCAAGTTTTGAAAAGTACTTACCACCCCTAAGCAAAAGCAACAGCTCAATGTTGGGAAGGGGAAAAGTGTCGGTGACAACATGCTGGTTCAAACTGCGAAGGTCCACACAGAACCTGAGCTTACCATCACTTTTCTTGGTGATCACCACCGTAGAGACCCACTCAGATGCCTCAACCGGTTCAATGACCCCATCTTTGAGCATGTCGTCCAACAATTGCTTGACTTCATCTCTCACAATGACTGGGACCCTCCTCAATTTATGCTTGACTGGGATAGTACCTTCTTTTAAAATAATCCGTCAACACTGCTGCCAGGAAGGACCATCAACACCCGTTCTTTGCTGTCCCCATCCAAACTCAAATCCTCAGCGACAGCAACTCTGGACCTGTCAGAAGCTTTGCACATCTGGGCATAGTGGCCCCTGCGTCCACACTTCCTGCAGTCTTGTTTGGATGCAAAACACCACTTGGAATCACTCGCATGGAATGAACTGCCACACCTAAAACAGCCCCTGGACTTTGCACCTCTCGGGAGCCTTGGAATAGATTTGTCAGCTGAACTCTTTGTGGCTAAATCCTTCCTCCCAACGGCAGCCACATCATCCATTGCACATCCCTTTTTGCTCATGACCAACATGCACCGCTCAGACTCTTCAACCACTTTGGCAATTAAGATGGCATCCTTCAAAGTGGGGTTCTTTGCAGCCCAAAGACGTTCTTGTGCCTTCTTACTATGGAAATGAACAATCAACTGATCTCAAATAAGTTCATTTGCCATTTGTCCAAATTTGCACTTAATGGACAACTCGCGTAGAGCAGAGACAAACTCATCCATAGATTTGTCAGCCCTTTGCGGTCTGGTATAGAACTTGTACCGTGACAACACAATGTTCTCCTCTTTGGCAAATCTCTTCTCTAGGCGTTGCTTGGCTTCCAAAAACACATCCTCAACAGGTTAGTTGTTACTTCCGAGCATCTGAGGTAAATACTTAAAAATGCGATGAGCCTCTTTACCAATCGTACCCAGCAGAAGTGCTTTTTTCCTTTCAGCAGGAAACTCAAGACCATCTAGTGCAACAATGTAGTTCTCAAAAAGGTCAATCCACTCCTCCCACAGCATGGACGGTTGCGCAGGCTGAGCAAGAAAAGACGGAGGAATTACAATGGACTGCCATACTGAAGAGGAACGCACAACTAAAAGCAAAGAAGCTTACAGTGCAGAAAGAAAAAAAACAACACCAAAGAAGATCCAAAAAGGAAGAAGAACTGTGCAATAACGAAGTTTGCCAGCAGGAGCCAAAACAGAAACACAGCAGACTTGGTTTTGAACAGAGAAGTCCTCCTGAAGAAGTGTAATTGTGACTGCAGCCAGCAGGAGGCTCACAAACACTGCAAGAGCCTTTCCTCTAATAAGTCACATGACACCCACCAGAACACAGGAACCACAGAAGAGACGGTGGAGAGGCACAGTGAGGTACACATCAAGATGAGCCTTCGTGAGCTGAGGGTCATCCAAGACACAGATGAGGACTGCACACACGATGTACAGGCAGCGCTCAGCCTTAAAAGGCCCTTGTAGAGAAATAAAGCAGTAAACCCTGCGCGTGTAGGGAATAATAGCGCTCACCACCTCCGCACCTCACCTCGACGTAACAGAGCGAGAGTGTGCTCACTGGCACAGGAGACCCTCCTCTACGTAGAAACAGCGCTCGACACCTTCTGCTTCCAGAAATTCGCACCAGCTCCCCTCCGCACCTCACCTCACTTCTGAAAAGCGTGAGAAATTCTACTTTGGCACACAGCTCCCCTCATGAATTAACAGCTCTCCACCAAATGCGCTCCTTTAACTGCGTGTCACAACTCCGTGAGGGACCAGGTTTGATGAAGGCTCCTCACAGCGAGACTCGACGGGGCAGCCTCGCACCGCCAAATCCCACGCTTTCGTGCTGCCCGGGTGTCACTACATATGGCTGGCGATCGTCGCAAAGAAATGTAGTAATGACACCGGACACAAGTACTTCGAGTTGTTAGCTTTATTCAAGTCAGCTTCAAAACGGCAGCAACGAAGCGTGAACCACCATCGCCAGCCAAACACCAACTGTCGCTGGTGGAACCACGCAACGGTAACATTCCACAGGGATAGAACTCTGGGGCTGGACACATCCAAACCCAGAGAATGCAAGAAGCCCATTACAACACAATGCCTCTGAGGACTACTACTGTACCTGCAGTGGCAAAGGCACTGATGGGGATTTTTACCCTATTGGGTTTCCCCAAGGAAGTTGTGTCTGACAGGGGCACCAACTTCATGCCTGCTTTATGCAGTCAATTTGGAATGAGTGTGGAGTAATGTACAAGTTCTCCACCCCTTACAATCCACAAACCAATGGGCTTTTTGAGATGTTCAACAAGATTCTGAAAGGCATGATCAGAGGCCTGCCTGGGGCCCCAAGGAAAAAATGGGATATCCTCCTACCATGCCTGTTGTTCGCTTACAGAGAGGTGCCACAGAAAGGAGTGGGTTTCAGCCCCTTTGAACTGTTGTATGGGCACCCCGTCGGAGGACCTCTGAGTTTTGTGAAAGAAGAGTGGGAGCAAGCTCCCAGGAAGGTACCCCATGATGTAGTGAGCTACATGCGGTCCTTCGAAAGCCAGATGGCTAAGTTATTGAAGTAAGCTTTCAGTAACCTTGGAGCCATCCAGGAAGTCATGAAGAGGTGGTATGACAAATATTCGACCACAGTGGAATTTCAACCTGGTCAGATAGTGTGGATGATCAAGCCGGTAGAGACCAGGGACCTCCAAGATCACTAGAATGGGCCATATGAGGTGGTTGAAAGAAAGGATGAGGCCACACACCTGGTGGACTTCAAGACCCCTAGGCAACCCCACAGGGCGCTGCATCTACATCGCCTCAAACCACACTTTGAAAGGTCTGAGCTCATCATGTTGTTGGTGACTGATGGAGAAGAGGAAGAGGAGAGTAAACCTCTCCCTGACCTCTTGGACTCCAAGAAGGATGGGTCTGTAGAAGGAGTAATCCTTTCCCCCATTATAATTCCCGAACAACAGAGAGACTGCCACCAAGTGTTGGGGCAATACTCTTCTCTGTTCTCCCATATCCCTCGGACTACCCACCTGTGTACCCGCATGATATAGACACAGGGGACAACCTCCCTGTTAAGAATACATCTAAGAAGTTGTCAGATAAAGTGAGGTCCAGCATTAATGCTGAAGTGTCCAAAATGATAGAGTTGGGGGTAATAGAACTCTCCAGTTGCCCCATGTCCAGTCCTGTGGTTCTAGAACCAAAAGCTGCCCCACCGGGCACCACACCTGAATTGAGGTTCTGTGTGGATTACAGAGGGCTAAATTCTGTGACTAAGGGGCATATTCACAAGGACTTATCTCCGAGTTATCACCACCTTAACGCATCAAAAGTGGAGATAGATTTAACGCCCCATTCACAAGCGGGTGCAAACTGCAGACATCGCCAGTATTCCCGTGATAACTGCCGCAAAATTTACCTCCACGGGTGACACCACCAACTAACCCTAATGAGATGCAGAGTAGGCGTTCCCATGCAAAAACACACGAAAACACCACTACACCACATTCACAACAAGCTACCAGATCTGCGATGCGAACCAAAAACAGGGGATAAGCCGCAGTAGCAACAGGGATTTAACACCTGCCTTCTGCTGGTGTTAAGCAGGACGACTACCTGCAGTATGAAAGGGAGCCCAGCCCAGAGCCACATCTGAAGACCCACAGATGCCATGGAGACAATGATCATGCAGCTCGGAGACCCATGAGGGCCACAACACCCACCGCCACCACTCCCAGGCCCCCCGACTCCCCGTCCCAGACAAACACATACCGTGCACGACACAAGCGCCACAAAAAGCGCATGATGTCGCACAATGACAACAAGAAACACACATGTGTGGTCAGAAGAACAAGAAACAGTCACTCATCATTGAAGTAACAACTAAAAACTTTATTGAAATACAACACAAAACACCAATGCGGAAGACTCCTGTCGGGTCCGTACGGGACAATCTTGATGTCACAGCCTGGAAAATAAAGCACAAAATCAGAACGTGTGTCATGCGCACATCATAGGAGCGAGACACAGAGAAACAGAGAATGAAAGAAATGAAGAGAGAGAAAGAGAGAGAGAAAGAAAGAAAGGGATAGAGAGAGAGAAGGAAAGGAAGGGAGAGAGAGAGAGAAGGAAAGGAAGGGAGAGAGAGAGAGAAGGAAAGGAAGGGAGAGAGAGAGAGAGAGAGAGAAGGAAAGTAAGTGAGCGAGAGAGAGAGAAGGAAAGGAAGGGAGAGAGAGAGAGAGACGGAAAGGAAGGGAGAGAGAGAGAGAGAGAGAGAAGGAAAGGAAGGGAGAGCGAGAGAGAGAGAGAGAGAGAGAGAGGGGCACTGCCGCCCCCACGCACCCAGGCACCACTGCTCACTTGCTGCCACCGGTGTGTCTCCAACCACGTGCCGGTATACACTGCAAGCCACCAGGTCTGCAATCTGTAAACGAGGCCAGAGTCAATCATGGCAGAGTCCATCTCACTGCACACGGCAACAACGCCTGTCCGTCCCTGCTCACACATGCAGCCGCACCCTACCCCCTCCCGCCGGCCAGCGCTGGCTGTCTGCACTTGTGCACCCAGGCCCCACTGCTCACCTGCAGCCAACGGTGTGTCCACCAGTGGGCACACCATGTGCCCGTGCAAGCTCCAGGCCCAGGTTCCACCACCATGGCAAGCTCCACATCAAGCGGAGCCGCACCGCAGCCCAGCAGGTCCCACACATGACGCTGAGGCATCAATGGCAGAGACCACATCAGTGCACACGTCATCATCGCAGGCTGCACACCCGCTCAGCTATTTCGGTGCCCCTAACCCTGTGCAACCCCAGTCAGCGCCACGTGGTGGTAGGCCCATGATGGCTGCAAGGCTTCGGGTGCCACTAACCCTGTGCAACCCCAGTCAGCGCCACGTGGTGGTAGGCCAGTGACGGCCGCAAGGCTTTGGGTGCCACTAACCCTGTGCGCAACAACTCATGGGCCTTTTATGATTGAGAATCTTGGAACGTCCGTCATCCAGTCACCACCGGCAGTGGGGAATGTGACGTTGTTGGCCCCTTATATTAGCGGGGTCACTTGGCCTGTGATGCCTGTGCCAGATGGGTGTGGTGTGTGTGCAAACCTGCCCTCAGGGAGTGGCCGTGACATGCTGACAACTAGACCAGTGACCTGCAGACCACTAGCGTGTAAACCTGCGACTTGTAGCTATGTGGCCCCCCCTTGGAGCGTAAGCGAAGTGGTCTGGCCTGGCGTATGCCGGACCAGCGCAGGGCTTGCAACAATGACTCAGGGGCTCTGGGCGTGGTTCAGTCCATGTCCGGACAAGGAAGTGACTAATGCGTGTGTCCCTGTTGTAGTGTCTACGGCACCCAGAAAGCAATCGGCAATGTAGCACACTGTAAATGGAATCCCACTAGATGAGCATCATTGACGTTATGGGGAATCACTGACCCTACATTCATCCACACATTCATACCTGAATGATGAAAGACATGACATAGCAGTGCGTTTCTGAATGTTTAATGCACATCCAGTGGAGTTTTGCAGCTGGAGCAGTACAGGGCCATGCCAACCCCACTTCACAATATGGGCCCGTGGAGGGCCAGCCAGAGTCCATCGGGGAATGACAAGTACAGCGGAAGAGGAAGGGTACAGTTCGCAGTCTGGTCGCCGTATCATTGGCTACCAAACAGGATATGGCAGTCCATGTCGCGGTCCAAGGTGAGTGCAGCAGAGTGTATCGGGGGTCAGTGGAAGGTCATGGGGCCATGTGTGGCACCAATCAGCAACAGGCCAGGTGGCGGACGTGAATGCTAGTGCCTCCTTCTGATCTCAAGCCCATCCACGTCCTCGGATGTGTGCTCTGCCCCACCTGTGGGTGGTACAGTTCCGGCTGCGGCACTGTGTGCCACTGACACATCAGGGGCCGGAGGTGGATTGTCAGCCGCACTGTGTGGCAGTGACATATCAGGTGCCGGAGTGGAAATGCCTGCCGCACTGTGAGGCACTGACACACCAGGGGGCGGAGATGTGGATGGTGTAGGGGCAGCAGCATTCATCTGCGCCACGCCTTGTGGCAGCAATGCCATGATGAGAACATGCAGGGCATGGTAGATCCCAGCTACATTTTGCTGATGTGCAGTGGTGGCTGCCATCCTTTCAGCCTCCATCCGCACCATGTCCTCCATGAGCCTCCTCATGTGTGCCAGCTCACGGCTGAAATCGCTGGAGCCACTCTGAGCGGACAGGTGTTCTTGTCTCCGAGTCATGACTCCAGCGATGTCAGCCAGGGCTAGTTGGAAACCATGGAGCGGCGTGTGGGTGTCCGTTAGGGACTGGAGGTGGTCCCTGATGGGACTCAGACACCCATGGATGGCGTCAAGTTTGGTAGCCATGAGGTCGAACCCCACCCGCACCTGCTCAGCCATCTCCCTCTGGCCCTCCAACACACGGCGTTGGAAGGCCATGTGTTGTTCGGGGAGGGTCTTGGGAGACAGCCGGGGTTGTGGGTGCCTCCTGCTGGGTGGTTTGTGGAGTGGGTGGGGTCTACTTGATGCAGTTGGGCTGCCCTGGTCCTGGAGGTGATTGGCGGATGAGTTCAATGATGTCTTTGAGGGCTTAGGTGTCGATGCTGGTGATGTCCTCCTCGTCATCAGTGAAGAGTGGCTGGGACAGCTCTGCAGGAGGTGTTGACAGTGCCCCTGCAATGTGAAGGGGAGATGCTGTGTCACAATGTGTCCACATGTATGTAGCCGCATGGTACATGTTCACATTCAGACAGCATGGCAATGTACATTGTGACAGTCTGTAGATCAGGGCCATGATCCAGAGTCATTGTGGGTGTGCACTGTGCTCTGCTTGATTGTGCATGTGTGCCATTGTGGCCATCTCCCCCCGTCCACCCAGTACCTGGTGGTTACTCACCCTGTTGCTGTTGTGTTGTGTCATGTCGAGCAGTGTCCGGTGCCCCGACTCCTGCCACGGTCTCCACACTGATGACTGTCGACACCAGCTCCTCCATGTCAACCAGCTCCAGCTGTGGCGCTGGGCTCCCACCTCCAGTCTGCATTGCTGCCGTCTGGTTGCCTGTGAGTTTCTCCTTGGTTTTGGGCTTGATGTCAATCCATCGCCTCTTGACCTCGTCCATTGACCTCTTGTGCTCTCCGACGGCATTCACCTTGTCCACGATGGACCGCCATATTCCATTTTTGGTGCCCAATGACACATTGGAGGTGACGAACAGTTGTTGATGGTGTTCTATCACCTCCGTGACCAGGATCCTATTCTCCTGCAGACTGAACTTCATCTTCCTCTTCTTCTTGTCCTTGCCCTTCCCTGTCCCCGAGGTCCCAGGCTGGTCGACCGGGGTGCTTGTGGGGTTCCGCTCGTCCTCTGCGCCTGCTCCGGCTGCCTCCATGGTGCTTCGGTGTTGGTAATTTTGTGTTGGTGTGTTTTTTCTACTTTTGTGATGATTTTCCTGCCTGCCGTGTGTGTATAGCAGGCCTGGCGCTGCTTATCGCTGATTTCCTCAACGCGGTTTGGCCCATCGCATGTTTTTTGGCGTTTGGGTTTTTATCACGGTCGCAATTGTTGTATCGCGGACATTGTCCGCATTTTCGGGGGACTATTGCATGGTACCGCCATGTTGTGAATTCCACGTTAACACTGGGTTGTTTTCCCGCGATCGACTGCGATGTGTAAAGTTGCGTTAACATTTTTTGGAGATGTTTAGCGCACGTTCATGTGAATATCCCCCTAAGACTGATGCTCACCCCATTCCCTGGGCTGATGAGCTGATTGATCGGTTAGGGGCTGCCCAGTATCTCAGTACCTCTGATCCTTCATCAGGGTACTGGCAGATCAACCTAACAGAGGGTACAAAGGAGAGGCCAGCTTTTTCCACTCCAGAGGGCCACTACCAGTTTGCCCTTTTGATTAAAGAGTTCCCCCTGTACCTTCCAGATGCTGGTAGACTGGGTCCTTGCTGGTATGGAGGCCTTCATAACTGTCTTTAGTGATTAGGTTCTGATTATCCCAATGACAGATGTGTTTTGATTTATCGCCCACCTGTCTCTATATGGATATACCATGAATATTTGAGAGATTTTTCCCTGACAGGATTATCGCAATAGCACTAACCCTGGGCGGTGAACTCCGCTCCGCTTGCGGAGTTTGCGGAGTTTTCCGCACTCCACGTTACCTGGAGCTCGCGGCGTTCCCGAAAAACTCCGCTCCTTTCCTTGCTCACGTTCGTCAACGCCAAGTTGGCGAACGCGACCGAGAAAAATCCACCTCCCGGCGAGATTTTTCCTCATTCGCGATCGTCAACATCAAGTTGGCGAGCGTGGAAAATCAACCTCCCGGCAAAATTTCTCAATGTGGGGGGGGTTCAGATTTCTCATTGCGAGTGGTCACGACTGCTCGCGACCGCTCGCGTTGAGAAACTGTCTATTCGCGTTGAGAAAGCTGCAGCTCGAGTAAAAATCTACTCGAATGGCAGAAAGGAAAGCAGCGCCAGCTTGTGCTGTGCATAGTGCAGTTCGCGATGATTGCACAGTGCATTCAAGCATCCGGCACCGCAAATCACCGCGAACAGCATTTGTTTATCATACTCCGCCGCTTGCGGAGCTCCGTGTAGTGCGCGGCAGAATTTTTTTTCCACTTCGCGGTGTTACTCCGCGAACTCCGCCCAGGCTTAAATTGCACATTCCCTACTGCTGTGGTTAATGGCTTTCTGTAATTTCTAGATTTATTTTGTTTTCTTTTTCTACACTCCACACTTACGCACTTCTATGAGCACTTTTCTTATGCACCCTATGGAGCAACCAGAAAGTAATTACTGATCGTATCTTTTTTTCTTGAAAGCTAAATATATAAAGAAAAAAAAGACATTTTTTAATTAATTTCACTTGTATTGTATTTATTGTTTCTCCCTCTCTTTTCTAAGTATCAATTAATGGTGATGTGAACACAGTATTGGACACTGTGTCTGTTGTTTTTTACCTTGCCAATAGGACCATCTATTGCTTGTATCAAATTGTACCTAGGTCCTTTGGCCTTTGGGTTACGCCATTAGTTTGTAATGGGATGTGAAAGGTCATAAGCAGTGTGTGGCGGTGGCGCAAGTTATAGTTATTACAGCTAACTATTACTGGTGAATTTCTGTGTTTTTTTTAGTTCAAAACGTTAATGTTGTCATTGACAAATTCACCTAAGTATAACACTACTTTAACCTTTGGTTTTTTTCAGCAAATTTCTATTTTTTTTTTTAAATGAGAAGAGATCTTTTTATCACACCTAAACATAATGTTACTTTAACCTTTGGTTTTTACAGTGAATGTCTAGGGTTTTTTAACATAAGGTAATACTTAATTACCATATGTAAATGCAACCCTTGCTCTCTCTCAAATCCCGGGTGTGCGTAGTAGAGCATGTGGATGGACTGGCCTCTCCTTTGACACATCTCTCTCAAATGACGGGTGTGTGTAGTAGTGTAGTTGGGAGGGACTGGCCTCTCCTTCGAGACATCGCTCTCAGATGATGGCCGCGCATAGTAGGGTGTCTGGATGAAATTGCCTCTCCTTTGAAATCTCTCTCTCAGATGACAGGTGTTCATAGTAGGGTATGTAGATGGACTGGTCTGTCCATACAGACTTCGCTCGCAGATGATGGGAGTGCATAGTCCGGTGCATGGGGAGCGACTGGCCTCTTCGTTGAGACCTCTCTCTCAAATGATGGGTGTGCGTAATAGTGAGTGGAGAGGGACTGGCTTCTCCTTTCACATCTCCATCTCAAATCATGAGTATGCATACTACGGTGTATGTATGCATAGTACTTTGAGACCTCTTTCTCACATGACAGGTGAGCGTTGCAGAATGTGTGCATGGCCTGGCCTCTCCTTTGAGATCTCTATCTCAGATGATGGTTGTGTGTAGCAGTCTGTGGAGAGGGACTGCCCCTTCCTGTCAGATGTCTCTCTCAGATGACAGGCGTGATTAGTAGGGTGTGTGGATGGACTGGCCTCTCCTCTCAGACCTCTCTCTCACATGATGGGTGTGTGCAGTAGTGTGTGGGAGGGACTGGCCTCTCCTTTCACACCTCTCTCTCAGATGACGGGTGTGCACAGTAGTGCATGGGTGAACTGACCTCTCCATTCAGACCTCTTTCTCAGATGAGGAATGTACATAGTAGTGTGTGGATAGACTGGCCTCTCCTTTCAGACCTCTCTCTTAGATGATGGGTGTGTATAGTAGGGTATGGGAAGAACCTTAACTCTACTCACAACTCTTTACAAGCAAATGACCTTAAATAGTAGACTCCGATAAACACCATCTCCATCTAAGACTCCTTCCTATAGTAACAAGTGTTCATAGCATACTGTACTCAAATATCACCTACTTCTTCCTACTTTTCATGATCCTACAAAAGTCTCGCAAGATCATAACATTTAAAAAGAAGAATTGTCCCGCCCTTTGCAGCCCCCAGCAACTGGCTCCCACCCGTTCTGGCCCCCACTTTGGCCGAGAGAATCGGCGGGAAAACCAAGCTAGGTGGGGGAGGCGAGGTGAAGCACACATCTTAGTCCCCCCATCTTGAAGATGGGTTGACTCAGCCAAATAGGGAGAGGCTCATGCCCCCTCCCACTGGAGGGTTGCATAATAGGGGTGTACCCACCCCAAGGAAGAGACCCATTGGTCCTGAGCTGCACACCCCCTTAACACCCGTAAACTTAGTATTTAGGGGGAACCCTGAACCTTGCCTCCTCAGATTGGAAGAAAGAAGAAGGACAGAAGAGCCATGCTGACCCAGGAAGAAAAGAGGACACCAACTGCTTTAGCCCCAGCCCTACCGGCCTGGCCCATCTACGACCTGCCTACAGCAAGAACCCTGGTGAGTCCAGTGGCCAGCAACCTCCAGAGCCTGGAGGACCTGCCCTGCAACCATCTTACAGACTCTGTCTTTCGTAAGCACCGGATTTGCTCAAGCAAAGACTCACCACAGAATCCGGATTTCGGTGAATCTGCGAACCTGCCCCACTCTGCACCCGACGCCCGCGGCCCGAGTTCAAGTGGCCCAACCCAGCAAACCTGACCTGGAATCTAGGGATCCCCGACCTCCCTCAAGCCACAAGATGATGCCTGCAGCCTCAACCTGAGGGGACCCCCTGGCTGCGATCAGGGCCAGTAAGAAATCCCGATGCCAGAATACACCTCTGCATCCGATGCCCCACGGCCTTGGGTGGCCCAACCAATGGTGTCCAGGGACTCCAGGCATCCTCCAAGATCCCAACTTACCTCTCCAGCCAGTGGTCACCTTCAGGGAGTAAATAGGTATTTGAACTCCTGATCGTTGATGAGGCCAAGCTCCCTCCATTTTTTAAGATTTCTCTCCAATAAACAGGTAACAGTTTTCATTGGATTTGAAGTGAGAGTAACATAAGCATTAGTGTCAGCTAACTGTCTGTCAATTTCTGCAAGGTAATCACTGGTGTTCATAATGAATTTATGGAGGGAGCTTGGCCTCATCAACGATCAGGAGTTCAAGTACCTATTTACTCCCAATCCAGTGGCACCTTGTATGTATATCTTACCAAAAATTCACAAACTAGGAGGTTTTCCTCCTGGTAGGCCTATAATTTCAGGTATTGGTTCCCATACTGAACACAATTCAGAATATATCGATCAATTCCTCCAACCCTTTGTTAGAAATCTACCATTGTTCATCTGTGATACCAAGGACCTACTCAATCAACTGGGTGATTTCAACTGGACTGAGGACTGCTGTTTTGTAACGCTTGATATCAGCTCACTCTATACTTCCATCCCTACTACTGTGGGGCTGGAAGCAGTCAAACATTTCCTGGCAAAAAGAGATGCTTCCCTGTGGGAACATACGACAATGCTACTGGACATGATTACCCTGGTCCTGGAGAACAATGTTTTCTTGCACAATGGGACCTGGTATAAACAACACCAGGGTGTGGCCATGGGCTCTAAATTTTCTCCTTCATTCGCGAACCTATTCGTAGGCTGGATGGAAAAGTTTTTTATCTGGTCTAAATGTCCTGACATGTTGATTAATCACGTAATCTATTGGGGTCGTTATATAGACGACGTGCTACTTATATGGACTGGTAATTTGGAACAACTACATGATTTCTGTTCCTTTTTGAACTCTAACATCTATAACATCCACTTTACCTACCAGTCCAGTAAGGAGGAGATTACTTTTCTTGATCTGAGACTGTATACTAAAAGGAATTCCATCTTGTCTGCCCTCTATAGGAAGCCTACGGCATGCAATGCTGTATTGCATGCGGACACATCACATCCCAGATCACAAATCAATGCCATACCGCTGGGGGAACTCACACGTTTAAGACGCAATTGTAGTGAAGATCAGATCTATAAAAAAGAAATGAAAGATACCATGAGTAGATTTAGAGCTAGAGGATATAACTGTAAGGTACTAGAGAAAGCTGAAAGTAAGGCATTGGGACTTAATCGTAGCCAATTGTTGACACATAAATTGAAGTCCAATAAGAATAACAAATACAAGGAGAGAATTTCCATGGTAACTCCATACAACTCTTCCAGCAATACATTATACAAGATATTGTATAAACATTGGCACGTCTTACAGGTGGACCCAGTTATCAACAAAGTCATAGGTGTGAAACCTATCATCTCCAACAAACGTGGCAAAACTCTGAGAAACATTCTTAGTCCGAGTTTCTTTAATCCTAAGTAGGGACACACATTGGTTGGGTACACCCCCAATGGGATTTCATAAATGTGGCCACTGTTCTGTCTGCCCCCACACCCTGGATAAAATCAAGAGTTTTAAATATAACACACAAACAGAGTACAAAATCAACTCGTTCATGAACTGTAATACTAAATTCTTGGTATACTGCATTGTTTGTGTATGTAATAGCATTTATGTGGGTAGCACGATTAGACCTGTGAAAGAGAGGATACAGGAACACCTACGGGCCATCAAAAATGGCAACACAAGCTACCCACTAGCAGTACATTCAATGCTATGCATGGTCCGGCTGAACTGTCCCGTGTTAAATTCCATGGGCTAGAGACAGCTGTGGACAATCCACGAGGCGGTGACAAAGCCCACTGTTTACGTAAACTAGAGGCCTCTTGGATTTGCAAATTGAGGACAGTAGAACAGGGCCTGAATATTGACAAAGAAATGTATGTTTTTCTTAAAGACTGACCTTCTGTTTAGGATAGCACACCTTCACTGTCTGGTCGTAGGTATGTATACAGAATCATGAGCAAAATGATAATGTTATACCACTACTGGGGGTTGCATGGATCTTAGACTCAGCATACATGTACAATCAAATGCTTAAAAAAATGTATGTGCTCGTCGTATGTGCCTGTTTATTCACAGAACTTGTCTTTTTTGGAAATCTAACCATGTTCTGTCTATATCAATACGATAACTGTTCACAATGTTTAATCACAAACTGCGATTGTATACATTGTGACACAATTTTAGAATTTGTAACTTTTATTGGTGTCTTATACATCTAAGGCTGACGATAATGTTGTATAATTGTAAAACTAGGGGGTTCATATTGTGATACAGTTACAGAATTTATGACCCTTGTTGCTGTTTTGACATCGGATATATAGTTGTTCTGTTCTTGGTTTTATATGGGTTTATTTCTCTAACTCGTTTTTTTCTTTCTACTTTTCTGGTGCACCTTCATACTACTATCGTGTCCGTTTTTTAGTATTCCACTGAGGATTGCACATAGATTCGCTCGGATAGCTCGTAGGCCCAATAACTGTACACTATATACTTTATGGTACGCAATACCGTTTTCTCCATAATTGGGATGAGATACATGGATTTTTAAGAAATCACATTCTGGTTTCTGTGACTCCGATGTTGGTGACTTTGGGGCAAAGCATTTTCTGATATTTTAGTTTTTTAAGCTATCATGAGGGGCAGCACGCGTCTTTCGGACGTTTGTAGTCCATGTATGATGCTTTGGAACTACTAAAATGGACGCATCACGTTTCCCGACCCGGAAGCGAGACGCGATGACGTTGGGGCTTTGAAGGATACGCTGGTTTACTTAGATGGCGTTTCACTATGGCGGGCATACTTTGCTTGTCGCGGACGTGACCTAGAAGCTGACCCTTTGCTACACCGTAGGTAAGCCCTGCTGCAATAATTATTAGTCGGACCTTTCTTAATGGTTTTAATCGTTGTGTTGGGTTTTAAGATACAACTCATTTAATTTCCTTGTGTTAATTTGTAGATCACGTCTCTAAAGATACTTTTTGTACTGGGAGGTCTTGACTTGTGGACTCCCTTTCGTCTACCTTAACGAATTACGGGCTCACCGTTCATATAACGAATGTAAGTTTGGACCGGATTCCGTATCAGTTGTTTCTGACACTATTATGTGACTACTGTGGATTTACAGTTTTTTCTTTGGAAATATTGAGTCTGCACTGATTATTCAGTATTTTTAAATGTCCCCTAAACGCTTCGGATTACCTAGAAGGTTCCGTATTCTGTGCACTTTGTTAAAGGGTTACGGGACTTACTTAAGCTTAGTAGTTTTTCTTCATGACAGTTAGTTTAGCAGTATCAGTGCTTAACTCTATTGATTGGTCCGATTATGGCTCACAGTTTAAAACTATACCGACATTATAGTTTGTTTTTGGTCGGTTAAAGGGACGATATGAATTATAATTATTTATTCTCTCATTTACCTCTCTCTTAGTGTTTTTACCATTCTTTGAGACATATGATTATATATTGGTATTGCCCTGCACCCATGACATCTTCAGATTCAAAAAGAATGGGTTGCTCTCGCTGATTGTGTGCACATACAAATTTATGGACTGAAGGTAGTTATGGAATACCATGTTGGCCGTCTATTCTTTTTCTCTCTGACCTTATCTTAATTTGCATGAATATGAATTTCAATTTGTATATTTGACTCATTTCTTGGTTGATTATACTTACTTAGTTTTTTACCTTTGTTCACGTATTTACGGTCCATGGCGTATGGGTGCTATGTTGAGCCCTGTTCTTTTTCTTCTTCTTTTTCTTTTTCCTTTCCTTTTTGTTTCCTCTCTCTTCATGTGGCTTAGTGCTACATTCAATTGGGATTCAATTGCTTTTCTGGACACATTTTCTCGCTTGTGCACGCACACACCAGGATTTTGTTTTTGACATGTTAGATTGGCGCGTCAAAGGCAAGCCCGTCTGCGCGCGACCCGACCGCGACCAGCGCCAGGAACCCTGGACCTCCGCCCTGCCAACGCTACGACCCAGAGGCACTCCTCGCACTCAACCCAGGCCGCAACAACAACTGCAAGCTAGCATCACCAGCCGACTCCCACGGACCCTTCAGCTGTCACCGCTGCCGGCACACCTGCAGCACCGCCAAGAACACGGATCCAGCACCAGCCGCCCACAAGAACACAACCGAACCGAAGACCCTGCAATGCATCCTCCTCAACGTCCGATCCCTCCACAAACACGCCACAGAAATCTGGGACCTCCTCGACAGCACCACCCCGGACGTAGCGTTCTTCACCGAAACCTGGACCAACACCACCTCGGGACCGGACATCGCCATCGCCATCCCCCAAGGATACAAGATCTCCAGGAAGGACCGCCCCACCCGCCCAGGAGGAGGAATCGCCATCGTCCACAAATCCAGCCTCCGCCTGAGCACACTGCCTGACGAGCCCACAGAACTGATGGAACACCTTCACTTCAAGATACTGGCCAGCCCCACCGCCACCCTCCGAGGAACCCTCATCTACCGACCCCCTGGACCCCGCGGACGCTTCGCCAACTCCATCACGGACATTATCTCCCTGCAGGCCATCGCATCCACCAACTACACCCTGCTGGGAGACCTCAACTTCCACCTCGACAACCAACTGGACCCCAACACCACATCCCTCCTGGACAACCTCCACAACATTGGACTGCGCCAGATCGTGACCGAGCCCACGCACTCAGCAGGACACACCCTCGACCCCCTCTTCACTACAGGAAACTCCATCACCTTCAGCCACACCACCGAACTCCCATGGACCGACCATCGTTGCGTCCACTTCACCTTCAGAACACCCACCATCCACAGACACCAGCACCTGCTTCCACGAAGAAACTGGACCAAAATCACCGACGACCAGCTCACCTCCTCACTCAATAACTCCACCCCAACCATCGTGGAAAACGACGACCCCAACACCGCAGCCCGAACCCTGCATAGATGGATCTCGGACAGCACCAACACCATAGCCCCCCTCAAGAAAAACAACAATACCCGCACCAAGAAAGCCAGATGGTTTACCACCGAACTTCGAGAGTCCAGAAGCACATGCCGCAGCCTCGAAAAGGCCTGGAGGAACACCAAATCCACAGAAGCCCACGACAACTTCAGAGCCGCCACCAACGCCCACTCATCAACTCATCAGAGAAACGAGGAAAAAAGCGATTGAAGACAGAATCTCCACCCACGCGCACAACAGCAAGGAACTCTTCAGCATCATCAAGGAGTTTGCCCAACCCACTAGAGAGTCTACCGACATCCCTCCCTCACAAGACCTGTGCGACAAACTCAGCACCTTTTTCCACCACAAAATCAAGAGCATCTACGACAACTTCGACGAAGACAACCAACACACTGAACCCTCACCAACCACCCCCGACACCCGGAAACCAGCGATTGACGACTGGACAGCCCTCACCACCGAAGACACACTGAAGACAATGAAGTCAATCCACTCAGGGGCCCCCACGGACCCCTGCCCCCACCACATCTTCAACAGAGCCGCCGACACCATCGCACCCATGCTCCGCCACACCATCAACCGCTCCCTGGCGACCGCCTCGTTCCCCGACGACTGGAAACACGCCGAGGTCAACCCCCTCCTAAAGAAACCCTCAGCGGACCCCACCGACCTCAAAAACTACAGACCCATCTCCCTGCTCCCGTTCCCAGCGAAAGTCATCGCGAAAGCCATCAACAGCCAACTCGCCACATTCATTGAAGAACACAACATCCTCGACTCCTCCCAATCCGGCTTCAGAAAAAAACCACAGTACGGAAACCACCCTCCTCGCCGCAACAGACGACATCCGCACCCTACTGGACAAAGGAGAAACAGTAGCCCTCATCCTCCTCGACCTATCAGTGGCGTTCGACACAGTCTCCCACCGCACCCTAATACGCAGACTCTACGACGCAGCAATCCAGGACAAGGCCCTCGACTGGATCCGCTCCTTCCTCTCCGGCAGGACACAGCGGGTCAGACTCCCCCCTTTCCTCTCGGACCCCACACCTACCACCTGCGGAGTCCCCCAGGGCTCCTCCCTCAGCCCGACGCTCTTCAACGTCTACATGGCTCCACTCGCCCCCATCGTCAGAACCTACGGACTCAACATCGTGTCATACGCAGACGACACCCAGCTCATCCTCTCCCTATCCAAAGAGCCCAACACCGCCAGACGCAACTTTCGAGAAGGCATGGAAGCCGTCGCCAAATGGATGAAAAACAGCTGCCTACAACTAAACACCAACAAAACAGAAGTACTCATCATGGGCCCAAACCCCGATGCCTGGAGCGACACCTGGTGGCCCCCCGCCCTCGGAAACCCGCCAACCCCCACGGACCACGCACGCAGCCTAGGAATCATCCTGGACTCCGAGCTCAAAATGGACCGCCAGATCAACTCTGTCTCGTCTTCCTGCTTCCACACCCTCCGCCTCCTTCGTAAGACCTTCAAATGGATCCCCCTCGAACACCGAAAGACCATCATTCACGCCCTGGTCACCAGCAGACTCGACTACGGCAACGCACTCTACGCCGGAATAAACAAAAACCTCACCCGCAAGCTACAGAACATCCAGAACGCCGCCGCAAGACTGGTCCTCAACCTGCCAAAACACTGCCACATCTCCCAGCACCTGCGCACACTCCACTGGCTCCCTGTCAAGGCGAGAATCACCTTCAAGATGCTCACCCACGCACACAAGGCCCTCCACGGCACCGGACCAGCATACCTGAACAGCCGACTCAAATTCCACGCACCCCAAAGGACCCTACGATCAGCCCAGCTCTTCTACGCCGTGGTCCCCCGCACCAGAAAGACCAGATCAGGAGGCCGCTCCTTCTCCTTCCTCGCGGCCAAAGCATGGAACGCCCTTCCGCTCCACCTCAGACAGACAACATCGCTCCCCATCTTCGCAAGAAACCTCAAAACCTGACTCTTCGACAGACCCCCTCCTTGATGGATGGAACCTGCACCCCCCCTCCCCACCCCTAGCGCCTTGAGACCCTTACGGGTGAGTAGTCGCGCTTTAACAAACCCCTGATTGATTGATTGATTGAAGAACTTGTCATAACTTTTTGTTAACAGCCTTGAGAAAGTTGTCCCACGACGAAACACGTGTCGGCTGTTCTTCTTCTATACCTACGTGTCAATTTCATTGGCGATCAAGAAGAATGTATATTGATCATTACAATTGGTGTTTTGTTTGGAATTAAACTGATCACTGACTAGTGTTAGTCAGTTAATACTTGTGTGTGCTGTGCTCTGTCTTTGTTGTCAAAAGAAAACATGCCTTGTCCTTGGAATGATGAATGCAGTAACAAGCAAAACTATATTAAAAACAAGCAATTCATACTTAATCCTGTATAAGTTCTCTCATGCAGAAAGCAGCCCTGCATTATATCTGGCATGCATTTGGTAATACAAGGAATTACAGAATGGGACAATAATAGTTTGTTAAAGAGAATTTAGAGACATGTTAAGATCGTATTTGCTGGAGAGACTTGCCAATCCAGACCTTGCACAATGGCAGTCCCTGTCCCAAGAGGCAGACAAGAGGCAGACACCAAACGTTGCAACCCACACTGCACCGCATAATAACTGTACAGCCCTGGAATGTGCCTGCCTTTTCAGAAGCAAACTTGCACAAAAGAGAAGAAAAAAGTCCTGTCCAGGAATCCTAAATAAAGTGATGGGACAGCTAGAGCAGGAGACCACAATTAGTGCATTTTTTAGTGTTATGGAACAAATGCGAATGGGAAGCCGAGAGAAACTGAAACAACATATATTTTGTATTTCCGAAGTTGCCAACCATAGTTACTTAAATATTCAGAAATCCACTAGCGATATTATCAGAAGTTTTTACAATTTAAAAATTGTTTTAGAACATATAATGTAGTTAGCTCATATTTGAAAAATTCAGAAAAGTATATCCTGAGTAATACGAGCGATTACTCCAAACAACTTGAAGATTGCCATTGGTGCATGGCCCCCGAGTAGTGATTGCAGCCATCTTGAGAAGGGCTTACGATTCAGGTGGTTGAAAAGGCAACTTTTTTAGAGTTCTGCCTCTGCGCATGCACAGACATTTGGAACCATAGGCGGCACTCCATTGTTTTGAATGATTCATTCCTTCTTGTAAACTCCACTGTTATGTTGAGCTCACACATGCATGCCAGTTGTCTTAACAGTGACCAACAGCCATGCAGTAACCCGATGTGCCATACAGTCCATCATTTATGTCAGTGACTAACCGTAGCACCAGTTCATATGTGCCCCTTAAAGCAGCAAAGTCTGGAGATGGCAGACCGGGCACAGGTGCAGTCACTCCTCCAAAAGTACTGACTTCTACTATTCACTGCGCTTCTGATCCTTTTCCTACATATGCTTCTGGGATGGAGCTTCCAGAGCCTCGAGGAAGGGGGCAAGGAAGTGTGATCGCGAGTATGGTGGTGCATCCAAAATGTGGATTAGAGTATCTAGGGAAGGGTTGGGGATGCTTGGGCAGTGATAGCTATATTTACAAGTTATGACTGCGATGAGGAGGGGCGACTGGTCAAGCAGTGAAGTGGGCAGGGATTGGGGCACGGAAGAGGCACCCTCTGTAAACATGGACTCTGTCTTTGAATGCTCAGCAATGTGATGAGATAGCAACATGATTCACAGCCCTGTTTACAACGGCGCTTAGAGCAAGTAAAAATATGAGCAATTCTGATGAGGGCTGGTAAATAAAGAAAAAATAAGTTCTTAAAATGGAACGGAGACATGGATGGATAGTAGTAATTGGTTGTTACCACAAAAGAGAGATAGGAAGGAGAAAGGCACCTCTCCAGTTCTCCAAGTCAAAAATTCACAAACCACAACAGGGTAGGGTGCTGGTGTCAAACAAAAGAGCACAGGACCCCGTATTGGGTCAAGCACCTCCTAATATGAGTCGTGTGGGGGACTGTTCAGAACGGGAAGGCCATCCTTAATGGAAAAGGATGCCTCACACATAATAGTGTCAGGCTTCATCATCTGGATCCTCTCCCCACCCTGCTAAGATGGTACTACCAGGGCGGACTCAACCTCCGTGAAGACTTGGCGGTAGGAGGAAGTTCTTACATAAAACTATTGGACAGGAACGGGATCCAGATAAATTAAAAATACCTTCGGGTTCCTCAGTTATCACTTGTATTCATGAGGACCCTAGGTATATTAAAATCCAATCTAATGATGGGTGTCACAGAGTGCAATTATTCATGCCAGCCCTTTATTTGCCAACATGTTTCTGCCCTCAATACTCAAGCCTAAAAGGTCTGGGGCATTCATGAGGGCTAGAGGATCCCTACAGTATTGGCCTAGGTGTCAAAAGGACCCTAGGTATTAATGTAAGTGAAACACCTACTGAGTTTCCCAAGTGAATCCTACCTGGGCTACTAACTCCAGGATTCCGTAGATAACCTAACTGGGGAAAAAACTGAAAACAAAACAGTATGCATACAACTGTATTACAAAGAGAGATACAATGTCGAAATCCCTCATCCAATTAAAAGGGATGAAAGTTGTAATTGGTGCCTGCTCTCATAGAGGGCTAAACACAGGAAGAGGCATTAAGCATGCATGCCATGGCAAATGGGAAGAAAGAATAGAAGAGTGACAGTGGACCCAGCAAATGGGAAGCCTATGGGTGCTGAAGACCAAAAAGTATGTACAACATGTCTCTTCGAGACAGCGCATGCACTGTCTAGAGCCGAGACCTAAAAAAGACTCTGATTTCCAGTCTCCTTGAGCAGAGGCATATCAAGGGAGCTAGGGGCCGTGCTGTAAGCAAATAAAATGAGCCCCTATTGTCAGCTAGTTGGGTAGTAAAATCAATCAATCAATCAATCAGGTCACTTATAAAGCGCACTACATACCCGCGAGGGTCTCAAGGCGCTGGGGGAAGGGGGGGTGCTGCTACTGATCGAAGAGCCAGGTCTTGAGGAGTCTTCTGAAGGCCAGTAGGTCTTGGGTCTGCCGAAGGTTGGTGGGGAGGGTGTTCCAGGTCTTGGCGGTGAGGTGGGAGAAGGATCTGCCGCCGGCGGTCATTTTCCGGATGCGGGGGACTGTGGCGAGGGCGAGGCTGGTGGAGCGGAGCTGGCGGGTGGGGGTGTAGAAGCTGAGTCGTCTGTTGAGGTAGGCTGGTCCGGAGTTGTGGAGTGCTTTGTGTGCGTGGGTGAGGAGCTTGAAGGTTATCCTCTTGTTGACAGGGAGCCAGTGCAGGTCTCTCAGGTGGGGTGTGATGTGGCTGCGGCGGGGGATGTCGAGGATAAGACGTGCAGAGGCGTTCTGGATGCGTTGCAGCCGTCTCAGGAGCTTAGCCGTCGTTCCTGCGTAGAGGGCGTTTCCGTAGTCCAGCCTGCTGGTGACGAGGGCCTGGGTGACTGTTTTCTTGTTTCGGTGGGGATCCACTTGAAGATCCTGCGGAGCATTCGGAGGGTGTTGAAGCAGGATGAGGAAACGGCGTTGACCTGCTTAGTCATGGAGAGGGTGGGTCGAGGATGACCCCTAGGTTGCGTGCGTGGTCGGTGGGTGTCGGGGCTGTTCCCAGTGATGTCGGCCACCAGGAGTCGTCCCAAGCTGAAGGGTTGGAACCAAGGATGAGGACCTCCGTCTTGTCCGAGTTCAGCTTCAGGCGGCTGGTCCTCATCCATTCGGCGACGGCCTTCATTCCTTCGTGGAGGTGGGCTTTGGCGGTGTGAGGGTCTTTGGTGAGGGAGAGGATCAGCTGGGTGTCGTCGGCGTAGGAGATGATGTTGAGGTTGTGCCGTCGGGCGACGTGGGCGAGGGGTGCCATGTAGATGTTGAACAGCGTCGGGCTGAGGGAGGAGCCTTGGGGTACGCCGCAGATGATCTTGGTGGCCTTGGATCGGAAGGGGGCGAGGCGGACGCTTTGAGTTCTGCCGGAAAGGAAGGATGTGGTCCAGTCCAGGGCCTTCTCTTGGATCCCGGCGTCGTGAAGGCGTGTTCGTAGTGTGTGGTGGCAGACCGTGTCGAAGGCGGCTGATAGGTCCAGGAGGATGAGGGCTGCTGTTTCTCCGTTGTCTAGCAGGGTCCTGATGTCATCGGTGGCGGCGATGAGGGCGGTTTCGGTGCTGTGGTTGCTGCGGAAGCCAGACTGGGAAGGGTCCAGGATGTTGTTCTCCTCGAGGTAGCGGGTCAGTTGTTTGTTGACGATTTTCTCGGTGACCTTCGCGGGGAACGGGAGCAGAGAGATGGGTCGGAAGTTCTTGAGGTCCTTGGGGTCTGCCTTGGGTTTCTTGAGTAAGGCGGTGATCTCGGCGTGCTTCCAGCTTTCCGGGAAGGTTGCTGTCTCGAACGAGATGTTGATTATTTTCCGGAGGTGGGGCGCGATGGCTGTACTGGCTTTGTTGAAGACGTGGTAAGGGCACGGGTCTAGCGGTGAACCGGAGTGGATGGTGTTCATGATCTCGCTGGTGTCCTCGTCGTTGATGTTGGTCCAGGAGAGCAGGCGGTTGGTGGTCGTGGGGGCAGTGGTCTCGGTGGTTGCCGGGGCGGTCGTGGTGTTGAAGCTGTCGTGGATGTCGGCGATTTTGCGGTGGAAGAAGGTGGCCAGTGAGTCGCATAGGTCTCGCGACGGCGGGATGTCGTTGGTGTTGGAGCTGGGGTTGGAGAGTTCCTTCACGATGTTGAAGAGCTCTTTGCTGTTGTGTGCGTTGTTGTCTAGGCGGTCTTTGAGTGAGGCCCTTTGGCGGATCTGATGAGGTGATGGTGACTGCGGGTGGTGCTCTTGTGGGCGGCGTAGCTGTCCGCTGTCCGTTCGTGGAGCCAGATCTTCTCCAGTTTTCGGCATGTTCGTTTGGAGGCCTGGAGGTCTTCGGTGAACCAGGTGGCTTTCTTGCTGGTGTGGCTGTTGGGCGGGTTCTTGAGCGGGGCGAGGGTGTTGGCGCAGTCGTCGATCCACTGTCTGAGGTTGCGGGCGGCGGTGTCGGGGTCGGAGGGTTCGGCGGGTGGGCTCAGGGCGAGGGTGGTGGTTAGCTGGTCTTCGGTGACTCTGCTCCAGCAGCGGCGAGGCATTTGTTGGGTGCGGTGGTGCGTGGTGGGCTTCCTGTAGGTGAAGTGGATGCAGTGGTGGTCGGTCCAGTGGGGTTCAGAGGTGTGGTTGAAGGAGACGTGTGGGCTTGCGGAAAAGATGGAGTCTAGTGTGTGGCCGGCGGCGTGGGTGGGTGTTGTCACGAGCTGTCTGAGTCCGAGGGTGGCGACGTTGTCGATCAGGGTGGTGGAGTTGGTGTCCTTGTTGTTCTCGAGGTGGAAGTTCAGGTCCCCGAGGAGGATGTAGTCCGTGGAGGCGATGGCGTTTGTGCTGACGAAGTCAGCGATGGAATCGCTGAACTGTGGTCGGGATCCGGGGGGTCTGTAGATGAGGGTTCCTCTGAGGGTGGTGTTGGGATCGGTGTGGATCTGGAAGTGCATGTGTTCGGCGGTGCTGAGGGTGTCGTCGGTGTTGGTTGAGACTCTGATGGTGTTCCTGTGGACGATGGCGATGCCTCCTCCGACTCCGTTGGTGCGGTCCCTGCGGGTGATCTTGTAGCCGTCCGGGATGGCAATGGCGATGTCGGGGGCTGAAGCGGGGTTCAGCCAGGTCTCCGTCAGGAAGGCGACGTCTGGGGAGGTTGAGTCGAGAAGGTCCCAGAGTTCGATGGCGTGTTTGCGGGCGGAGCGGGTGTTGAGGAGGATGCATCTGAGGTAGTTGGGTTCTTTCCTGGGCGGTGGTTTGGCGGGGCGGGTGCTGGCGAAGCTGCAGTTCCGGCAGGTGAAGGGCCCTTGGGTGCGCTTCGGGGTGGCCCGGTAGCAGGCGTGATCTTTTCCGGGGTTGAGTGCGTCTAGGTTGCTGGCGTCGTTTCGGCGTCTGTTGATGTGGCGGGCGCGGGGGATGCACGGACCAGGGGTTCTGGCGCTGGGCGCGGTCCAGGCGCGGACGGGAGCAGACGGGCTTGCCTTAGGCGCGCCGAAGGCGCGGCCGCACAGCGGCCACCATAAATGGGGAGGTGGGAGGGAGGAGCAGGGAATGGGGCAGCAAATGGGCAGTGAGGGGGTGGGGCCGCAGGGGCGCAGCGGCGGGAAACAGGCACAGAGGAAAAACGAGCACAGTCAGGGCAGCAAGGGGGCACAGAGGAAAAACGAGCACAATCAGGGGCAGCAAGGGGGCACAGAGGAAAACGAGCACAATCAGGCGCAGCAAGGGGGCACAGAGGAAAAACGGGCACAATCAGGGGCAGCAAGGGGGCACAGAGGAAAACAAGCACAATCAGGGGCAGCAAGGGGACACAGAGGAAAAACGGGCACAATCAGGGGCAGCAAGGGGGCACAGAGGAAAACGAGCACAATCAGGGGCAGCAAGGGGGCACAGAGGAAAAACGGGCACAATCAGGGGCAGCAAGGGGGCACAGAGGAAAACGAGCACAATCAGTTGGCAGCAGCAGGGCACACAGACGGTGCTGTGTGGTGGGGGAGCGACCTACTAGTCAAGCTCAGGGGTCGCTGAACAGCGATTTATATTAATTGGGCCCCTCACTCTCCTTAGCCCCAGTGCCACTCCACGTGCTACGCCCCTGTCTTTGAACTCTTCCAATTATCCGTCCAAGGTGAGTTGCGATGGCTGACCTGCCTGACAGGAAGTTAGTATTCATTCCCGGTTATTTTCAAACTAAATAATAATGGAGACCGATTGGCTATACCAATGAGCAATTGCCAACATCATAAATCTTGCCGAAGTACTTGACGGTTCTGAACTGTGGCACTTTATGGCAAGGTCGTGTCACAAACTGAAAGTTAATGTGCATAGTAAATGTGTAGAGGACAAAAAAGAGACTATTAAAAGCTCAGGTCATCTCCAGGGCACTGAATGCTGACACCCCATGCTCGGCAGACCCTGCTGACAAGCCATGCCTTGAAGGCCCCGCTCTCTTCCTAGAATGTGAGAACGGAATGCCGCCTTCTTGAACCATGACCCCGAATCCTAAATGAAAGCTGCCAGTGCCTCAGGACTTGTATTTGTAAGAACAGGAAGCATTGGCCTTGGTAATGTTTCATCAACTCACAAGCAAAAAGAGGCGTACCTCTGCTAGACAATTTTTTACATACGGAACTCTTCATTAGAAGGATACCTGCTACTCCATATCTGATAGCTTTGCATTAATGCATGTCCACATAGGGGTAGCAGGGTTGCATCTGTGCACAAAATAGTTGCAATTTGTCAATATAGTTCTTACATTTTAAAACACATTGCAGTTCACAAAACGGGCGGCATAGCGAATTATTAAAATTCAAGAGTCCGTAGGTAATGAGGTGTAAATAAAATAAAATAAAGCAAAATATGTGTTGCTCTTCCACTCCAAGGCAAACCTAATAATTCTTAGACGGGGCATACTGACAACCAACAGTCCCATTCCTCTGACCAGGCAAATGTATGAAAATCAGGTCAAGAAGATGCCATGCACACAACACATTCCGTCCCACTGCAGTGGGAACGTCAGAGGTCTGATAAAGATTTAACGTTAGTTAAATCTTTATTTTCTAAGAAAAATTCTCCAAACATTTTTGCATCTTTCACCTTATTTAGTTCAGGGATTACGGGAACTTTCGCAAAAACAGTGTCTATGTCAGTGTAATAATATTCTAATCTACCTGTTTTGTAAAATAAACTAGCTAGAATGCTACAAGTTATCCCATACGTCAAAGGAAGGTGATGATAGGTCACACCTTCTGTGACAGACGCAGGTAACTGCATACAGACATAACAATCTCTCACATCCATTGTCTCCACATATTCATACAATAGTTTCGTGAAGACATTCATGGAGAAATCAGTTATGGACTTATCCCTATGTAAATCAGTACTATCTACTAATGCTGCAGTGTTTTCTATGATAGCTTCTTTATCCTTATTCGTGTTATTCCCTATTACGGATGTTTTTTCTACAACTAACCTAAGTGGAATTATTATTGCTAAAATAAGCCAGATAAACATTAGCAAACCTGTACAATAAAAACACATTCTACACCACCCACGTAGAAACTCTCATTCTAGATCTTCTATTCTCAGTGTCTACCATGTGTACTAATCTAGCTATATATATATATGTACAGAAAATGTGTCACCACACCTCAGAATGACCTTTCAGCCACTCTACCCTTTACTTTGTCTCGTTTCGGTGCTTTCTTCAGCTCTTTTCAGAACTCTTTCTCGTCGTGTCATGTCTGCCACATGGCACTTTTAAAAAAGCACAAAATTGCTTTTTAAAAAGTATTCGGTATTTACCACCAACTTGTAGTTGGTGGTAAATAACGAATCCTTAAACCAAAAATGCACTCACTTGAGTGCTTCCTACATAGGATTTAAGGAATCAGTAATTTACCGATTCCTTAAAATAACGAATCGGTAAATTACCGACTCCTTAAATCCGGCCTCCTACATCGCAAAGGGCTAAATACCGGTCGGTAACGGGAAATTTACCGATTTTCGGCCGTTACCGACCGGTATTAGCCCACCTACATATGGCCCTCAGTCTTTTAACTTCGTGGGACCAACTGTCTCCTTTTCCTGGCCTTTTTAGTTCGTTCTCCTTTTCCTCTCATTCAGCTCTCCAAGTTCTCTTTCTTGGTCCAATTCTTTGTTTCCTTTCTTCTTCACTTTCTTCTGATTCTGTCTCAGACCTTACTTCACTTCCTCTAACCTTGAACCTTATGATCTCAGTTTCTTTATCTGAATCTGAACCTTCTTGTGACTCTTCTGTTTGGACATTTGATTCTATCCCTCCTCGATTGTCTTCCGCATTTATATTAATCTTTCTATCTGAATCTAAATTTCCCTGTGTTTCTTCTATTTGTTGATCTGTCCCTATTACTCCTCGGGTTTCTTCCGCTTCTTCACCTATCTCTCTGTCTGAATCTAAGTCTCCTTCAGTTAACTCAACTATCTCTGGAGGAATTCTTCCATAACTTGTACTTGGCTGTTCACTGTCACTATCTCTTTGTTCAGTTTCTTCGTTTATAATATCAGTTCTTTTATTTCTTGTTTTTCTCTTTTGTCTTTCACCAGATTTACGTTGGTCTGTTTCAGATGCCGAACTGGTATCCGATATTTCCAGATGTCGACTTACAGGTCGAGCTTCAAGATCTGGAACTCTGATCGTTTCAATTTCTTCTTCAGTTGTCAAACTGGTACCTAATTCTTCCAGATGTCGACTTACAGGTCGAGCTTCAGGATCTGGAACTCTGCTTGTTTCAGCTTCTGCTTCGGATGCTGAGCTGGTATCTGATATCTCCAGATGTCGACTTACAGGTCGAGCTTCAGGATCTGGAACTCTGATGGTATGACTGGCATGAACCCAATTTTTCACACCTGCACATTTCACAGCAGTTGTTGTCACCAGGATCACTTGACGTGGCTTATCCCAGTGAGGAACCAAACAGTTTCTTCTTCTGTGGACTTTTATGCGGACCCAGTCTCCTGGACTCAATCATGAGCTGGTTTTCTTTCAAGAGTGGTCGCATCCGGTCCAACCTGATGAAACACAGAATGTACCACATCAGCCAATCCTTTGCAATAGTCCAATACGAGATCATCAGTTATAGTCAGCAGTTTGTTGACAGGTACATGTGCTTGTCTCATTTCTCGTCCCATGATTATTTCATGAGGACTCAGACCTGTTTTTCTGTCAGGTATGCTTCTGATGGTCATCAGCACCAATGGCAGGGCATCTGGCCATTTGAGTCCTGTGGCTTGACACATTTTCCCTAACCTATTCTTTATTGTTCCATTTACTTGTTCTACCACTCCAGAAGCCTCTGGTCTGTAGGCACAGTGCAATTTTTGTTGAATGTCAAGCGCTTCACATATCAATTGGATTAATTCATTTTGGAAATGTGTTCCTCTATCTGTTTTGATCGTTACTGGAAAGCCATATCGTGGAATGAATTCTCTCAGGAGTTTAGCCACTGTAACTCCATCATTTCTTCTTGTCGGATAGGCTTCCACCCAACGAGAAAACAAACAAACGACCACAAGGACATATTTCAATCTATTGCTCGGGGCATTTCAATAAAATCTAGTTGCATTCTGGTAAAAGGACCTCCTTCACGTCCTATTGTTCCCAAACTCACTACTGTTTTCCTTCCAGGATTTATCTGTTGGCATGTAAGACATCTTTGACAGAGACTTTCAGCTATACCTCTAAATTTCGGGTTGTACCAAGTCTGTCTGAAAAGTCTGATCATGGCCTCCCTACCAATGTGAGCTTGTCCATGGTACATCCGTGCCATATTAGAGATCATGCTATCAGGCGTAACTGGTCTTTCATCTCTATAAACCCAAACGTCATCTTCCTCTCTTTGTCTGCAACCTGCTTTTATCCAACCATCTTTCTCTTCTTCATCTGCTTCTTCCTGCAATTGCCTTACCTCATCCCAGGTTTCAACCGTGTTAGTAAACAGCAAGGGACATGAAACACTCTCTTTTTCTCTTCTCCTATTCAGTGAGACCACATTTCTGGCACAGTATTGAGCTATTTCATCTGCAAATTGATTTCCCACTGTAATATAATCTGTTCCATTTTTGTGTGCAGCGCATTTCACCACTGCAATCTGTTTAGGCAGCTGTATCGCCTCAAGCAATTTCTTCACAAACTCACCGTTCCTAATAGGAGTTCCTGCAGACGTCATGAAACCTCTCTGAGACCAGATCTGTCCGAAGTCGTGGACCACTCCGAAGCCATACTGGCTATCTGTGATCACCGTAATTCGGAAGTTCTTTCCCAGTTTGCACGCTTGAATCAAAGCAATCAGCTCAGCCACTTGGGCTGAACGTATCCCTCTCAAACAAGATGCTTCCATTATGGCTGCCACTGTACACACAGCATACGCAGCACTTAAAACTCCTTCACTTGTTCTCAGCCATGACCCGTCCACAAACATCACATAATCTGATTCTTTTAAGGGCTCATCCTTAATATCTGGGCGAGGCTTTGTGCAAAATTCAAGCACGTCCAAACACTTATGATCAACATCATCTTTGACTCCTACATCTACTTCATCTGGCAGCGAAGTTGAAGGATTCACACTTGTGCATCTATCAATGGTTACATTATCTGCACTCAAAATCACTTTTTCGTACCTAGTCAGCCGACTATGTGTCATGAATTGGGTTTTGGTTCTAGTCAGAAGGATTTCAACAGAGTGTGGAACATATACTCTCAGTGGATACCCCATCACATTGCCTTCACTCTGTTCCAGACTCACACAAGTAGCAGCTACTGCTTTCAGACATCCAGGCAATGCCTTTGCTACTGGGTCTAAAACAGCTGAAAAATAAGCAATGGGTCTTTTCATTTTTCCATGCCTTTGCACTAACACTGAAAGTGCACATCCATCTCTCTCACTACAATACAGCTCAAATTCTTTTTCATAATCAGGCATTCCCAATGCTGGTGCCTCACACAACCTTGTTTTCAGTTCTTTGAAAGCCTTCATTTCCTCCTCATTCAACTCAATCGGATCTCTGACATCCCTTTTTGTCAATCGCTGTAAAGGTTTTGCAATTAACGAGAATCCACTTATCCACTGTCGACAATAACCAACCATTCCAAGGAACATTCTCACCTCTCTCTGTGTCATCGGGGCTCTCATTCCTTGGATAATCCTTATCCTTTCTGTCATCACCTTTCGCATCCCTTTCTCAATCTTATGGCCTAGGTACTGTACCTCCTGTTGACAAAATTGCAGTTTTGATGGGGACACTTTGTGCCCTCCTTCTGCTAAATGATTCAGCAAAGCAATCGTGTCTGTAACACATGCTTCTTTAGTCTTTGATGCCACTAATAGGTCATCAATATATTGGACCATCACAGATTTTTCAGGCATTTTTAAATCTTCCAATGATTTCTTTAGGATCTGATTAAAGATTGAGGGACTTTCTGTATACCCTTGAGGAATTCGGCACTACGCCAAAATACGCTCTCCGAACCGGAACGCAAATAATGGCTGGCTGTCTGCGTGCAATGGAATAGAAAAGAATGCATGGCACAAATCAATAACTAAGTACCATTCTGCATCATGTGGAATCTGATAAAGTATTACAGCGGGGTTTGGCACAATTGGACAACAAGGGATAACGATTTTATTTATCTTTCTCAAATCCTGCACTATCCTATATGTCCCATTCGGCTTTTTCAATCCCATTATAGGTGAATTACATGGGCTACTCATTAATTCTTTCAAAATTCCTTGTTCAATCATCTTATTAACTACAAGTGTTATTCCTTCTATAATTTGTGGCGTTAATTTGTACTGTGGAGTATTCGGGTAATTTGTTCCTTCCCTTACAGTAATTTTTACAGGGTCTACTCCTCTCATTAGCCCAATGTCTTCGCCTGTGAAATCCCATACATCAGATCTGACTGTTCCTTTCAATTCAATTGGGATTTTCTCTGCATCAAACACAGGAAACATGTCATTTACTCCTGGTTCTAGTTCTGCCATTGTCATTTTATACATGACATCTTCATCTGGTGTCTGGAAAGCAATACCATCTGGGGTACAATAGATGGTGCAATTCATTTTACAAAGCAGATCGCGTCCTAACAAATTTACAGGACTGCAATCACATACCACAAACCGATGCATTTCTTTGAATGGTCCAACTTTCACCTCTACTGGTTTGGTAAGTGGCGCTTTAATCTGTTGGTTTGAAACACCTACAACTTGGATATATTCTCCTGCGAGAGGAAGGTTTGGAATTTCCACTGATCTAACAGTAGAACGGGTAGCTCCAGTGTCCACAAGGAATGTAACATTTACACCATTCACTTCTCCATCCACAAATGGACCTGACTGATCTACCTCTAGAGTTGCGCCAAGCACGCATCCTTCCTCCTCTCCTAGGCACCGTCATAAACTTTCATCCGATTCATTTCCATCCTGCCGTAACCAATACTGCGACACTGCAGCTGCGCAGGCAATTTTGTTACTTGCTCTCCTCCGTAGAATCCTGCCTCTGCACTGTATCTCTGGGGATTTACACTCTTTGGAAGAGGTGGTTGTGGCACCTGACTCTGTTGAGTAACTACCTGCGGTTGTTGCAGCTGTTGGTAACTCACCTCATTCTGCACCTGTGGATTTAATGGTTGATTTTCCGTATTAGCTTTTGGAGGAAATTTACACTCGTTTCTCCAATGCCCTAACTTTCCGCAATTATGGCATGGCCATTTCTTTTAGCCTCTTCTATACTCATTTGACCTTTTCCTTTACCTATATTCGGTTTGGATTTAGTCTGTCCTGCATCACTAGACTGATTATTCATTTGAGCCTCCTGTTTTTCTGCAACCTTTACTTGTGCCCACATCGCTTTCTCTTTTAGTTTGCACTGTCTACACTCGATGTCATCACTACAATATTTTGCATACCGTAATACCTCATCTACGGTGCTATTCTGCCAACACAACATATGCTGCTTAATCATTTCACTTATTTCAGGTTTCAATCCATATACAAATCTATATACGAAATGACTCATGTCCTTTTCACTCAAAGTCTCATAGCCACTATACTGTTTGAAAACCAAAAGCAACCTTTCATAATAGGCGTGTACAGATTCCTTACTTTCCTGAGTTGTTCTATCAATCTTTACCCAATCTGTCTCTTTCGGTGGAATCTTATTTTTCAAAAACGTGACGGCTTGTTCATACTTTCTCATCACTTCTGGACCTGGGGCTCCAGTTTTTGCATCTCTAGGATATTCTTCCTTCGGCCAATCAATTGTAATCTTGCATTCTGTCCATAAATCTGCTGGTGCTACAATTTCAAACAATCCATCCAGATCTTCCCACAACACCTTTGAAACCTTTACAAATCTTTCTACCTGTCTATACCATTCTACGGGTTTCTCTCTCAATCTTGGGAAGTCATTTGTAAATGACAATATATCTTGTCTGGACCATGGAACATGCACATAGCTACCTCCTGGAGTTTCCCTCATTGGATATTCCAGTACTATTGGTTCTTTTTCCTTCACCGGAAAAGCCAACGATGCCTTATCGGTCGTTCCCTCCTTTCTTCTTATCCACCTGCTCCTCCATCTGTCCACATCTCCCCATTTTCTCAATAACACAATCAGTTCCTTTATCTGGGTTAATTGTCCTGATGTGTTTAGATTTTCTATATCCTTTTCACTAAAGTCAACCCTGTACGGTTTCTGAAATCCTCTGATTTTTCAAAATTCTACTCCTAGTTCATTCGCTGTTTCTTCCAATTTCTCATGCAAATTCCTAGCTCTCCAAGTAACACTCTTGCACATGAACATGAGTTCATCATCTTGGTAGGATTTCAATCTAGCTGTACCAATAGTCCCTAAAATCAACTCTTCCATGTCTATTTTCAGTCTGATTACATCCAATGGTTGCGGTTCAGTATCTTTCTTCTGTAAATTCCTCATCCACTCATTTAATTCTTCTGGAGTCGGACCCACAGGGGTATTATTCATCTCTACCCAATTTGTACTTCTCTCTGGGGTCTCAGTTGCTGACTCGGTTCCCATAGGAATCCTATTTATCTGACTCTCATTAATCATCAGATTTGTAGGTGGGCTCGATCTATATGAGCCAACCAAATCTCTTGCCTCTCTAGTTTCTGGAATTATCCCTTCTCTCACTCTTTGCATGTTTGAGTTCATTGGAATTGTCAAGGAATGCTCATCTATTCTTTGGTTTTCAAATACCGGTATTACTGGTCCTATTGTCACGGGCACAGTCACGGCTTCCATGTTCATGGTTAATTCTCTTATTTTCTCAGTCAATTCTCTTGTGGTTCTTGCTAACTCAGCTGTATTACCACTATCAGGCTTCGCATTCTGTGGAGTTTCTAATTTTTCATAAGATCTATTTATTTCATAATTTCGTTCAGGGCTTTGATTCCTTACAGTTTCCATTGGTGGTGCATTTGGAGTCACCACCGCAGAATTCTGTTGATATGGAGGGGGTTTTCTATTTAAAATGTCTTCCAGCAACTCATCCTCTGTTTCGCTACCTCCATACCCATACCTTTCTGTCACTGCATGTTTCTTTTTCTCCGTACACTTTCTCCCTGTAACTTCTTCAACTGTTCTGACTGGAAACAAACCATCTGTCATATTAGCATACCTCCATCGTCTCATCCTGTCTTCATGATTCACTCCCCATACTCTTCCATGAACTAAACTATAATTCTTTGCACCTCTGTGTCTTTCTCTTTCATACATCTCATCTTCCCATTCACCTAACGCTTCAAACTGTGCTGGTCTAGGTCTCGGTTCAAGTTTCATCATCTTCTCTCTCAGATTTCGAAGTACAGCTGTGCTAAACGAACCATTTTCTGGAAACGCCAATACTCCATCGTTCTGGGTATATTTTGCCCAATTTTCCAACCAAATGCAAGTATGATAGCCATATTTCAACATCATATGAGAAGCTGGCGTTTTTGGCGGAGGAAGTATTTCTCCTCCCCGAGTCACTACCTTTTTGTCCTTCTTGAAAAAGTTTTTAATCTTCGCCATCCATTACGGTTTCTCTCTACCATACTCATAATAAGCCATATCGCACTGTTCTTTCTCTCAAACGAACACACGAGAATTCTTCGCTACTCTGTTCTTTCTACTGTTTGGCTATTCGGACCTATCCCAGCGCGTCTCACACTAACGCACCAATCCAAAAGCTCTACGTCACTCTCAACTGGCCAATACCAGCGCGTCTTCACACTACCGCACCAATCAAGAAGCTCTTTGTTTTCCCACAACTGGCCAATACCAGCGCGGTCTTTGTTGACGTCAGTTCTACTCCTGTCTTTTCTGACCCCTCCTTTACAGAAACTATCGGCAGTTTTTCTTACCTTCTCTTCTCGACAACATTTTATTAGTTACAACGTAAAACACAATACCATTGTCTGTTTCGCTAAAGAAAAGAAATAGTTTGCTCTATCTTGCAAGAATACCCTTTCGTTCAATAAGTGTAGCACTTCTCTCTACCTTACCCTTCTTTCAAGCAAGGGGTAAACCCGTTTCTCTGGGGATAAAACACATGTGGAGACTACACTGCTCCTGAGAATTAAGGCCAGAGTTTCACAAGAAAACCTGTTGCTATTTCACTCAGACGCGTTTTCATACATGAAATGTCCCTATCATAACACAATCCTGTGTTATCACCAATTTGAAAATCAGACAATGCACAATTCCGTGTGACTTCTCTTGCCACACGTGTCCACTTCCTACTTCCTGGAAGCTTCAAAATTTTGACTTACATATAACATAATACAATTCAACACAAAGTGTTAGACATGAAAAATCAATAAATCAATAATCAATAATCACCAAACTAATCTATAGTAACCATAACTCTGCTACCAAGAAATCTGATCCAGCGCGGCTAATATAAATTTCTCCTTAGGACACAAATCCAGATCAAACATTCACGTCAATTAAACCATATGACGGTGGGGCCCATGACACCGCATATCATACCTTCATTCGTTCACTGGATTACACACCAAGGAGAGAATGTGTTGCTGGAGGAACGGGATACCTTGTTAAATCTGACAGAATAACACCTCAGACATTATATACATCAACTTTGATCCTGTCAGTTTTAAACATCAAGGTATTCCGCTCTTTGGTCGATGGACCAACTAGTAGAATAAGTTGATGGTGATTAAGACCAGCTCAATCACTCTGAAACTTATTAAACTTTAAACTTATTAATGAACTAAAGCACCACAAACTCATTTTAAGTTTAGAATGAAATTTTATCTAATTTTTTAATTGCACGGGTGAGATTCTTAATTTATTAATCACTTTTAATACATTAATAACATTTATATGAAAAGCTCTAATAAAGAATTGAAAATTATGCATTACCCATTTGGATGCAGATAGGAATGGTTCACCAAAAAGAAGATAAACTGTAGATCACAGAATAGAACTCCCAAACTGACTGACTGTCCCGCTAAAGACCTCCTCGACCGGACCTCCCATACAGATTTCCCGCATCGATCTCGTTCCTTCCCCAGTCAAGTTCGAAGTCCAAAAATGACAAAGTCTTTTCGTAATATTGAGGTGGAAAAATGGAAAATAGGACATCAACGGCAGCAGTATCATCAATAGCAGCAGCCACAATAGCAGCAAAAGGAGCAACTCAAAGAAGCCACCCACAGAAGCAACACGAAGAAGCAACCCCTCCCACATAAAAGTAGACCCTCTTATACCCTACTTTCTAGCTTACTACACAAAAAGTTGCAATCCTTAGGGGCAATAATCACACTAATTGGTCCATTCGAGGGGTGGTGATGGTCACCTCATCGCCCTCCTTGTTCAAACTGGTTTTGGGGACAGTTAAGCGTTCAATGAGTCTCATGACCTTTGGGCAAAAGCAGTCCAATTTGTTCATTCATTTTGTTGCAATCCCGATGGTCACATTTTAGTTAGTCCATTGTTGCTCAGTACTTTTCTCTTCTATTCCCACGAATACGTGCTGAGTCTTTCTTGGCACCCTCCTTATGGTAGGTCAATACGACCTTGACATCTCTCACTCCATGCTCAGGCTGCACCCACGTGATCTGCTTCCTCTATTTCTTCCGCCTAGAGGCCATCTTTGGCTTTTCACGTGACCTCATCTGTCTCGGAAGCCATTTTCGCAGCATGGCCTAACAGGCCCGAACGTACTATCATAAGAACAAACACACCCAAAATTAAAACAAAGAAAATAAGCCTTTCTGTTTACCACCTGCCATTCTAAAGACCCGTGTTAGGTGTTACCTAGCAGAAGCGACATTTAAAGCCATTTTACTTACCATCTGCTTTCTTTGCCACAATACAAATCTACTACATAGCATAAATCATGCGATTTTACTCTAATTAGTACGCAAAATCACAATATTAGCGTTAATCAACTTCACAATTGTAAATAAATTAGATTTTGCACAAAATGCGGGTTACCCTTATGTAGTGTTTACTAAAAGTGCATTTGTTGATTACTTCATGCTCCATCAAACAATTAGTATCGTTAATTTATTAAAGCTCATTAATTTTCCAAGGGGGGGTACAAATTATTTTATTTACCCTGCTCCATCAAAAGAAAGCTTGACTCAGTGCGATCGCGATATTTTGAAATAGGTATACAAACTTTAGAAGTAGAGACATTTTCCTAGTAAGATTCTGCCCTCAACAAAAATCGGTATTTTGATCCATTACTACGCCAGTAAAGAAATATTGGCCATGCACCACCCAAAGTTTTCTTTAATTGTGCCACCCAAGCTATGGTGACCAGATTTTGAGAAGAAAAACCGGGACAGGCTAGACATAAAAGTGGAACTAAAGTCTTTATTTAGCCTTAATTATGACTGGCCTATCCCGATTTTTTGCTTTGGGAGTGGCGTATAAAATATAGCTACACATGTACAAGCTATGCCTCCATAACATTAGCTATGGCATCGCCTTTGCCCTGAGCCCCCCTGCCCTCCTCCCCACTCTGTCTCACCTCTGCTGCAGCATGCATTCAGCCGATATCCTCCTGTGCTGTCTGAAACAGACAAATTACTTAACGAGCGCAGGCCTTTCATTCTTGGCATTGAATACTCAGGAATCACACATGCAGGGCTTTAAGTGAGCCGGGTCTCACCGGTGCTGAGCACTGGCAGTTTTTTAAAGGGGGCCTCGAAACGGGTCTCTACCGGACTCTGTTTTGTGCCCCGGCAGATGCTAGCAAGGGGTTTAACCAACTATGAGCGATAGGGGGCATCTCTACCTGGTGTCCATGCGAACAGGAATCAGCAGGGAGAAGGCGTTGGCCTTGACTCTGGCACTAGACTCGGCTTGAAAGACCCTGATCCATGGAATCATAGCCATGCCCAGATCCAATCCTTATATTACAGTCGTAAGGACATTATGTGAATTTCGCACATGTCTATTATAAATACAGTCAGCATTTCATAGAATCAAATGCCTTTGTGGCGTAGAGAAAGGTGGCCACAGCTTCTATTTTGGGGTCAATCTGGTGAGTGACAGCAAACAGTGTGTGTAATTTATTTGCAGTAGAGCGACCCTGGATACATTTGGATTGGTCTGGACGTACCAACCACTGAAGCAGTGGGAGGAGTTTGTTGGCAAGTATTTTAGCCAACATTTTGTTGTCAACATTTACAAGTGACAGTAGGAGGTATGAGTCCTATTTCTGGAGGTTGGTTAGTAATTACTATCGTCTCACGCATAGTTGAAGGCAGCATCAAAAATTCAAAGGATTCCTTATATACTGCATATAGAAAGGGGGCACAAAGATTACTCTTCCCCATGGGCTGAGCCATTCTTCAATGATTATATTACTGCTTACTGCTTTCATTACCTCAAGCATCACTGAGGAGCAAAGCAACACATGCTGGTGAACCTCAAGCCATGCCATGGTGGCCTTGTTTAAAAATGAATTGAGTTCCTGAGGTGTCACGTCAGTCTTCGAGGAATATAGGTCTGTGTAGAAGTCAGTAAATGTATGCTGAATGCCCACATTTGTCTTACAAATCTCCCGGGACCAGTTTTCAGTTTGTACAATGCCCGAAGAGGCCCAGGCAGGATGGATCACTCCAGCCAGGGTGCAACCTGGTCCATCCTCTTCCCTGTATTCACGAGACATAGCATAATTGTCTAAAAATGCAATCTCACTTCTCACAAAAATCTCATTTTTTTCATTTAATTAAGCATGGCCTGCCATATCAGTTTGAAAGTTGCTAATATGTTCTAATTCTAATATGTCTGACTCCAGTTAATCAAATTGTTTGCCTAACGACCTGAGTATTCCATGCCCTTTTGATATGCATTCCCCTCTCACTACAGTTTTAAAAGTCTCCTATAATGTTGCGTATGTTGCCACCTACCTGAGGTTTTCGTCCAAATGTTTGTATTACCTGCCATATTTCAGTTAGAGAGGCAGAAACCTGGCGTTCAGTGGGCTGCATGATCCAGAGCATATTGAGGTGAGTGCTATCTGGTATAGTTGGGTCAAGGATCACAGGTGAGTGGTCCGATTTAGAAATTTGCCAACCCATCACTAGATCCCAGCCACTAGTCAATCCATGAGGATGAATTGTGGTCAGCTAAATGAAGTGTGTATTCTCTAGAGGTTGGCTTCAATGTCCAGCAGTTCATCTTGGAGGGTGATATCCCACATGGCCTCTCATGCCCTAGAATGGTGGGCATTGCCGCCATCTGCATTGTTCAGCTCAGGCTTCAGTGTAATATTAAAATCACCTGCCCATAAAATAGTATGTGGGATAGCAATGTTAAGTTCTCCGCCAATTTCAGTGAAGAAATTAGGGCTGTCAACCATTGGGCTATATGTGTTTATAATGTAAATATGTGTAGTGCAAACAAGGTCCTGCATGTGCAGGAATCTGACCTCTGGTCCCCTGCTACGTCCAGGGGCTTGAACTGTACATCTCTCCTCACCAAGACTGCCATGCCTTTTAGGAAGGATGAAAAGGAATATGAGGAGAAGTATGAATAAGATGCCCACTGCTTGGCAAACTGGTCATTTTTCACGGGCGCAACGTGGATCTCTTGAAGTAATACAATGCCAATTTTATGCATATTGATATGTGCAAGCACCTGTTGCACCTCATAAACCTTTTTATACTTCTACCTACCATTCTACCTCATTAATCTAATTGTACGATCAGCCGTAGTGCACTAACAGTTTATCAGCATGCATCATAGTCATAATTTCCCTATTTCTGGCGCAATGATGTGCAGATAGATCTGTGCAACTTGTGCGCACTGCCCTGCTGATGTGCAACATTAGTGCCTTCTACCCCCACAAAGCCACCCACATCAATGGAACCCGTTTGGATACCTTCATTGCAAAATAAAAAATAATTCAAACAGTTAACACTATTACAGTATGGCGGTAGTGAGCTCAAGCATTTAGGTTGGGAGACCCCAGTGCTTTAACATTTTGAAATGACCATAATACCTATCATGTGACCATATTTGGCACTGGGAGCCTGCTATCTGTTTCAACCAGCATACAGAATAAGTCGTTCTAAATAGTGTGTTTTATAGGCACCGCCGTGGGAACGCCAAAGGAACCGCCTGCCAATTACTAAAAAAGTAAAAAGACGGCGGGCGGTTCTTACATGGGTTTGGTGGTGCGGCGATGGGGCGGTCCCACCACCACAACGTCGAACACGTAATTGGGCCCTTAGTTGTCACATACATCTTAATTGTTGCAGCGATAATTCCACACCAGGGAAAATGAGTGTATTAAACTGCTATAGAAGCAATCATTAATCGAGGATGCCATGGCACTTTGTATCAGTCTGTTCTTTACTGGTGGTGCATGAGCACATTGCTGCACATCTGTCCAAGTTCAGAATCCTTCAATCACAAGCAGACCTAGGGGCACGGCTGTCACCGGGGGCCCAAAGGCAAGCAATACAACTTGTCCCTCGCAGCTGGATTCATGCAAAGGGTCCAATGGAGCGCAGCATAGAATAATACAGAAAGTCAGTAGTAATTACGCTGTCTTCCCTCATTGCGGAACATACTTCAACACCGGGAGCTGCACAGCACCCAGCAAGTCAGTTTCTTTGTGCAGAGGTTCTCTGTATTTGGATGAGTCTCTATCTGGCAGCTCTCAACTCCCTCAAGGCTCACACCCCATGCGGGCATCTAGCGGTGCTCAAATGGGTAGGCCTCAGCTATGTAGCTGCTCCAGCACTGTAGAGCTGAAGGGGGGGGGCCCTGCATCCTTTAGTTGTTGCGGATTGGGGATGGGGGGTGGGGGGGGGCTCCATCAGCACCTTATCATGCTGAGCATCCAACTACATGTCCGGCCCTCAGATAGCAAGGTCCAGGCCGCAACTCCGCGGTGGCATTATGTCTCCCAGTGGCTGCCGGCCACAGTGCTTCCTCTGGCTCCACTTACGGGTGCAGACACCTTCACCATGCCACCAGTCATTACACAGGCTTTCCCAGTGTGGAGCAGGTCCGGACATTATATTTCCAAGTTGCTATGCAGCACTGAAATGGATGAATTTAATGGGTTGACTACAGCCTCGGGAGCTTCGTTACTGAGCAGCCATCTTTGTTAGTGCCATCTAGCGCCCATACAGTGTGTTTATTATTTCTTCAGGGAGGTGAAAGAATGGGTCATTAGAACCTCTCTTCCCTTAGAAGTGTTTTACATAATGAAGGCAATGCCACAAGAATGCGGATGCTGATGATGATAGAGTCAGCATAGTTCGAGATTCTGGATGCTAGAGACTCAGCTCTGACAGTGATTTGTTATAATATGAGTTATTTGATGGAACACAAATGTTATTTTGTGTGAGTAGAATGCCTTGAGTGGTGTAATGAGTTCCAAGTTCTGTACTCAATGAAATGCACAGCTGTGGCCTAAGAGGTCAGTTCAGCAATAGGCAATGAAAGTGACTGGCTGTCATTGTCAAATCTCACCTGTGTTTCCTCAGGAGCGATAGGAAGGGAGTGAAACAAGGTCCCAACCTTCACCCACTACCAAGACCACTCAACTAAGTCAATGCTATTCGAGGTGGAATGGGGGAAGAGGGGATGGGAAGAGAAGGAACACAGGTCCCACGGAGGCAGAGCAGAATAATATACGGTGCCCAGAATTCTCTTTATGTCTCCTGTATATAAAGAAGAGAACAGGGGAATCAGCATCTGTGTAATCCCTATATATATCATACAACTGTTCTAACATGAATTCACGCATATATAGAAATACCTGTAAAAATCCCCTCTTCTGTAAATTAGGTAAGTGACAGGATACACGGAAGTGGTATACAATCTATGAAAAGAAAGAGAAAGTATAGGTTTCAGAGAGAGGTTATCTATAAAACCATTACTCCTATGTACATGCGTGTGGTTATATGCATACCTAAAAGCTTTCTGTGGCAAGTAATAAATAAGGCCCAATTGCAAACTAGAACTGCAGCAAACATAGACTATCCAAAGCCTGGAGAAAATATATTTATCCAATGTCCTCTTGTATTTTCAACGCTAGTAACATAGTCAAAAACAAAACTAACACCAAAAATGTGTACAGCCTTTTTTGTAATTCTAGTACATGTTTCTTAGCATGGCAGAAACATTGAACTGACGTTTTCTTTCCTTTATCTTGAATTTTTCAGAATAAGTATCACTGTGGCAAAAGTGGAATCTTTGCAATCAAGAAGAACGTGTCAGATAAGTATATGCACATATGAATTGCAGCAATTATTGCATTAGCGCAGAGTGCGTTACCACCATTGTTCTTGGTAGCCTTTTGATCCTTTAAAGTTTTTTTTTACATTCCATGTTGCTTTTTATGCAGGAACCATTTGAAAATGGAGCCGGAGCAGGGCAAAAGCAATGGAGGATGCCGAGAACGGCGAGGAGAAGCCAACGAGTAGGAACCACGCCGGAGGTGAAGAACGTGATGTGACAGTGCCCCGGAAGCAGAAAGGTGAGTGACCCTATGGCAGAGGATTGCAGACGCGACAACTAGAATGCAAAACAATCTTCTGTCTAGGGAGGACTGCTTCATGCTGGAAGTGCTCTACCCCTGTCGCATCTGCGGCCAGGCACGTGGCAAGCACAACAGTTGTTTCCATAAAAGGAGGTAATAATGCAGCCTGGAAGTGGCACACAGCAGTGGTGCTAAGCTACTCCAAAAAGCCTAAAAATAGCCTTTTTGTTCTAGGCCAGCAGGTAAAACTATATTTGCTTTGAGATCTAGAGTTCATCTCACAGTCCTACAACAATAGCCCCAGAAACAGAAAATAGGCTGTCAGACTCTAATAGCACTGGCTTAGATTTATCAGCTAAGCTGGGTAGTTGATGCTAGTGAATTAAATTCAGTGTGTGTGCATGGAAGCTTAGAAAACACGCTTATGAACAGGCACATAAAGATAATTAGGAGCTCCCAACATGGTCCAAAGGAAGTATGAGAGATAAGACACATCACCTAGAAGATTAATTAGTAACCTCCAGGCTGAGGATAGAAGCCATGAGTTCAGGCTGTACATAAAAGTATGCATTAGTGCACTACTGCCAAGGATTTGTTAGAGGAAAATGTGACTCATAACAGAATAAAATATGAATCAGACACATCAGTGGTCTATATTCATTGAAACTAAAAACACCAAGGCATAGGATACTCAACTGATAAATGCCCGATGCATAAAAAGTAGAAGAGGCAAGAAATGGATTTGTAGTTCTTCTGGGAAGCATCCAAAAGAGGAATTTATAGTGAATGAACTGTATCAAAATGTTCTTTCGTGTAAAACTGTGATAAAAAATTAACTCTTTACATTTCTTAGTTTTTTTTCCCATAAAATATTTTGATTCAAGCATTTCATGAAAGATGTAGTTAATCTCTGCCCAGCATTATTCTGGTGTTGAATAAACTATTATTCTAATTTCAGTATTATAACATTTACGGCAAAGATCTTTGCAAAAATCCTAGACATAGGACTCCTCACTACATTGGAATGAATAAATACTGTGTTATTGGTGTTAGTGCTGTAGTGGCTTTATTGTTGTGTGACTAAAACGTTACTGTCTTAACCCCAGTCTTAGAAAACATGAGGAAAGGTGCTTGTCAGAGAGACTACTCACAGTACACTTAACAGTAATTAATTGGTAATAATAAATATTTTGCCTTGTAGGGCTAATACAGAGGGCAAATATTCTGAATACCAGATTCTAAATCTGGTTACCCACTGCTGTTGCATCGTGGGTAAGTAATGAAAGACCCCCAGGGTGCCGTGACAGGGCTGTCTGAGAGCCTGTCAGTGCAGCACTGGAGAGCAGAAAGTTCCCTGGGAGGGGTAGAAAGGGGGAGAGAAGGCATGGAATAGGGTAGATAAGAGAGTTCTTAAAGAAATAGAACAGATCAACTTTGGTAAAGAAAAGGGTTTTCAAAACCTTACGAAACCAGAGCGTAAAGCACTTGAAAATCTGAAAAACAACAGCGCTCTTACCATCAAACAGGCTGATAAAGGCGGCGCAATTGTACTGATGGATAAAACTATGTACAAGGACGAGTGCAACCGTTTACTTTCAGATGGCACCAGTTATGAGATCCATACAGAAGATCCCACGCCACGGTTGACGAGGAAAATCCAGACTATGGTAGACGAGGCCTTGAGCCAGGATTGGATTACGAAACAGGAAGCTGATTTCCTTATCTGTGAAAATCCCAAAACACCAAGGTTCTACATCTTACCCAAAATCCACAAAGGAAGATTACCACCTCCAGGAAGGCCTATAATCTCTGGTATTGGGTCTATTTTGGAGCCCCTTTCGCAATTTTGCGATTGGTTCTTGAAACCCCTAGTACAGAAATCACCATCTTACCTCAGAGACACAAAAGATGTACTGTGTCTATTGCGTGATCTACGAATTAATACAACAGAGGATATTCTTATCACCATGGACATAGAAGCATTATACACAAGTATTCCTCAAAGGCGCACACTGGCAGTAGTGGAAGAAATTCTATTGAATCTTGAGTGGAACTTCCTCACTCCCCGTCATTTCGTTATGGAATGTGCTGAAATTGCCCTTACAGAGAACTATTTCGAATTTGAGGAAACGATCTATCATCAAGTTACCGGAACATCAATGGGCAGTACCTTCGCCCCCGGTTTAGCATGCCTTTACGTCGATCAGTTTGAAGAAAATTACATCTTTAATACTGATAACCCTTTCACTCAACAAATCAAAACGTGGAAACGCTACATCGAGGACATTTTCGTCGTGTGGCAGGGTAATGAAGACACAGCTAATAGCTTTATAGACTGGGTTAACACGAAAGACCATCACCTTAGGTTCACTCATTCTATCAGCAGGACGAATGTTGTCTTTCTCGATCTAGACATCAGCTTAACAGAAGAAGGCATCAGTACAAAAGTGCATAAAAAACCTACGGATAAGAACAGTCTTCTATTATACGAGAGTTACCATCCCAAAGCATTAAGGGACAATTTACCAGTAGGTCAATTCTTGCGAGTACGCAGGAACTGTTCAGAAACAGAGAATTTCATGTCTCAGGCGGATGAACTTGAAAAGAAACTTCTTGATCGACACTACCCCAAAAAACTGATTAAAAAAGCCAGAAAACGGGCTAGGAATCATAACCGGGAGGCCCTCCTTGAGGATACAAATAAAGAAAAAGCAGACCGCCTTGTGTGTGTTACCACCTATACACCCGTGTCTAATACAGTACAGAAGATCATTAAAAAGAATTGGCATATCTTGAATTGTGCCAATTACCACTGGGAGTCTCCTTTGTTTGCCTTCAAACGAAGCAAAAATATCCGGGATACAGTAGTACATGCCAAAGATCCCCCGCCAACAGAAGAAAATCAGATTACTCTGTGGAACACCCAGAGACCAACAGGTCACTATGCATGTGGGGGCTGTGTTGCATGCCCTTTGACCATAACCACCAAAGAAGTTGATATAGGAACTGGGAATGCATGGAAACTGAACAGTTTTAGCAACTGCAATGCAGAAAACGTGGTCTATCTTCTCATATGCCCCTGCAGTCTCATGTATGTGGGCATGACAACCAGGAAGATTAAAATTCGAATTAATGAACACCGTAGCACAATAAGGTGCAAGAAAAGTAACACCAAACTCACAAGGCACTTTCTAGAACTAAACCATAAGGAGAATGACCTCAAATGGGTGGTTCTAGAGGTTATGAAAAAACATAGAATGGACCTGACCAGACCACTCCACATTAGAGAGCAACGGTGGGTGTACAGATTACGGACTTGGGATAAAGGACTGAACGATGAAATTCCTTGGCAGCAAATGGTGCTATAAATTATGCATTCTCATTATAATCCCTAGGTTTACACTAGGTATTATACAAGATACGCATATTCGCACCCAAGTCGGCCTTTACACTATGCTGCAGTATATAAGGCATGGCTTAGATTCTAATTGTCATCCCCACCTATATACTATGGGCCATGTGACTCACACTAATAGAGACCCTTGAGTCTAGAATCACCAACTGCGCATGCGCGTTTCTTGTACATCGCGCGATTATAGAATAATTAATACTCTTATTCGTAGCGTCTGAATACATGCATATAATCGAGTAGATCGCGCCATATTAGAGAAATACATTTACTCTATTCTTATCCCCTTGAGTACCTACCTATTTTGGGCTTCTTAATCAGGCTGCCTAGATTCAAAACGTCACCCCCGCCTATTAACTATGGGCTTATGAGACTCGCATCGTTAGAGTACTTGGAGTCCAGAATCACCCATTATGTATGCGCACTATGGAATGATCAACATCTTTGATCTTCAGTATTTGCAGAGTTTGAATACACGTACATACTCGAGTAGGTCGCGATCATGTTGGGCGGCGCTACATCCATTGAGACCACGTTGGGCGGCGCCTTTTTGTTTACTTAGGTACATAGTACCATCACTTGCGCATGCGCACACTGAATACATCCCCACATTGGGTCGGACGGCGTCACCCAACACTGACCAATACGGCTGCTTGCTTCCGCCGACGCTCCCCTAGTTGGCTGCCAGGCAGGTCAGGCAGCTATCTCTATGGCATTTCAGAGACACCGGATGTCAGCCATTTATAGGTCAGGCAACTATTGGATATCCGAGACACTGTAAGTTAGTTAATTATCTCTAATTACTCATCAATTAGTACAGTCACGCCCTTGCGCCATTACTATATAAAGCGCTCCCTGACTCTCCTCATTTACCAGCGAGGAGGTGAGGCATGCAGTCAAAGGTGCAGCTGCAGGAGGTCTTTTCATTAACAGTAAGAGTATGAATGGTTCGAGTGGGTGTATGCATTTTCTGTTGTTATGCACATTGTGCTTCTTTCTTCCATTACAAGCGACCTTGGATCACTTTGCTTGAGTTCGCTCTACAGCGGATTATTTATTCATTTATTTATTCTGACCATTATGGATGTTCTCCCCTCTTTTTCTCCATTTTCTCCTCATTTTTAGGGCGTGTGACCTAATGGGTCTTCCTTACTCACTCTACCTATGGGGCAAGTAGGTCCCAGGGAATAGGGTAAGCGTTGGGGACTAAGCATCCCTCATTATTCTTTAGTGCACAGATGACTGACACAGATTGTTGCACTTATAGCCACTCACTCATTCTGCATGTGTACGTGGCGTTTTGAATGACCTTCACAAAAAATGTGTGATTATGTTGCTATTCTTTCAATTGTTTATTGTTTTCTTATTTAAACAGGCTGGAACATTTTAGCCGCAACTCTGTGGAGTGTGATCTTGATCACCCCACTTAGTGGATACCTCACCTATATTGAATGGTAAGGTAGGAGCCCGTTGGTGTATGATAGGTCCTGATGAATGCTGCGGACCCGGTTGGGCCACTAGGCAGAAACATGTTGACCATTAGTTATACGGTGGGGGGACTACAATATCCCCAACACACCGATCATTTCTTTTAAATACCATACAGATGTCAGTCACATTAAAAAGACGTTTGACATCCGTAATGGCTTTTTAAATTTCACTTTTTGTTAAGGGCCCCACTTAGTCTTAGAAGTGCATCCCTGTCTTCAGGTATATGCCCGCCCTCTATCAAACCAAGTTTTTAGAGGGCGAGGACTGGTCAATGATGAAGCATGACACCAGGTGGTGTGTGAGACCAGTCTTTTACCTTTTGTGAGATGTCTACACTCATATAGAAGACATAATAGCAATTAGGTCAATAACTAGGAGAGGCTTCTTGTGTTAATCAGTTTGATGTGGAGGCTGCCTACTCCTAATACCCCGTGCCTCTAGTTCCCTACCTTGGATCGCTTCCAGGTTTTTGTGGTTGAGAACGATCTTGACTTACCACTAAGAGGCAGACACGTTATAAAATACTACATAAGTATTAAAGCTTTATGACTTTAGAATCATTCTTTTATTTTTCTCTCAAAAAACAGATCACTTCAAGGGCAGATATCATATTCAATTGATCAACTGTAAAGAAGTGCTTTGGTAATTAAAAATGATGTTTATTTCGTTGTGTTTGGGTTAAGATCTGTAGGCCACAATTAAAATAACTATGCCTAAAGTCAATATTACTAGGTCTCAGCCTGCTCACATGGAGAAAACTTCTGAAGAGAACGCTCAATTCATTGTTTTGTGAATTAGTTTCTTACGTGCATGTTTTCTCATCTGTGGTAAAGAAGGACACTGAAAATAGGAGTACACATTTAATCCAAATAGATTTCAAAATTAGTCACTAATGATTCCCCCAAATGTAGCAGTGTATGAATCAGATGGCAGAGTCAATAGCCCCAGCCGTACCGGCCTCTGTGCAGAAGATGCAGAATCCAAGGTAGTTTAATTGGAATATGCCTCAGCACCAGTTATGCAACACAGTTTCAAATTTCAACAAAATCCATAAGTGATTAATAATTTTCCACAATTTGCAGCTACACTCCGAGTTCCTACAGGACCGAGTCAGACATAAGGACGGCACCTGAGGAGGCAGAAGAATTGCATGCTTGGTACACTCATAGAGGAAGACCAGGACTGTCCTTTTGTGGAAGGAAAAGCGAATGCCATCCACTATCATTTTTAATTGATACATGTGCTAACTATCCACGGTTCGGCCAGTGGAGGTTCCCAATCTACCCCTTTAGGGATAAGAAATCCAAGTTGTAGATATTTTAAATGAGACTAATAAGTTGTCAGCTAATGTCCTGGGGAAAACTAGTTCAACTGTGAATAACCATAAATGTTTAATCAGTGAGACGAGTCCAGTTAATTGGTTGGGCCATGTTTTATTGCAAAAAGTATATATTGTGATTTATTGTACATTGGATGGGGTCAGTAGCCAAACACAGGATGAAGAATTTGATTTTAAAATAAAATCACAAGGGACAAAGGTTAAAATGCTTCTAGTCCTCACTACAGAAGACCTACGTCTTAATTTAAGATATACTATGAATAAGGAGGTTTGGGATTATATAGGAAACAAATTGGGTTGATTAAAAGGGCAGAGCCAGTGCAGATTTCAGTGAAACTGAATGCAGTGTATCCGTGCCCTCCTCAATACAAGCTTACTCATGTAGCAGAGGAGGGAATGTCACCTGCTATTGATAAAAGGATTGAACAAGTTTTCTAAAGGAAGTGCAAGCAAAATATGGTGCATTTTACAAGACCTGTGAAAAATTAATGATATAGCGATACCAGGTTGTCCTATAGTACCGAATCCTGCAATAATATTGTTTCAGATTTCCATGGAAACTGAGGGGTTTATTGTGGTAGACTTATGTCCAGCATTTTTCTTCATTTCTTTTCATGAGGATAGTCAGTATCTTTTTGCATTCAGATTCCAAAATAGCATTCTCATCTGGTGGAGAATCCCATTAGGATAGACTTCAGTACACTCCTGAACCTGTGGATACTACATGCTGCCAGAGGCCTGCCCTGCTGTCTGAGAAAGAAGATTGGACTTGCTTCCTTCATACCAGGCTACCTGAAGTGACTCCAAGGGTCAGCTGATTGACCTCCTGTTCAGAGCTACAGTGACATAAGCTCCAGAGGCATCCCTGCAACTGCCCGGCTGACCTGCTGCACTGGACCTGCAACTCGTTCTTCTTGAGCCCTGCTGGCCTCTGCTGGAGTGAGTTCCTGATCCCTAAGAGGTGCCTCCCAGGTCTTGGTAAACACAAGGAGATGATGGACGGAGTGCTGAAACTTTTCAAACACTCACCCCCAGTCACAGATCTGGGTTGAATCCATCATCATTCTTTAGCTCACTTTGCCATCCCAGTTCAGACACAGCTATATGCAAATCAGTCTTGACCCTGTGCCTCATGGGAACAGTCCAGCCCGAACTGCCAAGCCACGTCTTCCCTGGAACGGAAACAAGCATCCTGGGACCGGTTTCGGGCTAACAGCCCTCATCAGCCAGGCTAGCTTGAATCCAGTGGCAAAGTGAGCAAGGGACCCACGTCTGGGCATCAGTTGAGCTCCTCCTAGAATAAATAGAGAAATCGTTAGGTTTTGGGCCAGTTTGCGCCAAGATCTTTCCACCTGTGCTCCCTGCCAATGCGACGCTCCGGTGAACATGATCTTCATGCTACAGTGACTGTCAGCGATGACTGGCAACGTGTGATCTGCACTTCATGCTACAGCGTTGGCAGCCCGCGGAGAATGCCAACATGAAGTTCCAGCAATGACCGTTCACAACGCCTCACTTGATCTTCGAACTATAGCAACATCCATCGATGACACCCGGCCTGCTCTTCGTGCTACAGCAATGACCATCCACAATGCTCTCCTTGCTCCTCGGGGCCTACTCCTCTGCGAACTGTACACTTTACACCGGACCTTAAAAAGTTAACTTTTTCAGTGGGACAAACCTGGTTCCCGTATCTGGCCTGCCCTCCTTCGCGGTCAGCCTGAACTTGTGACTTTCCTCCTGTCTAGCACGACCAGATGGCCGTGGGTGGTGCTTTGTGCTTTTAGGTGCTACACCTATTTAAGTCTTTTAAATTGCATATCTTTGGTTCTGCTGATTAGATTTTTGTCACTTTGGTGTCAAATAACTTACTACATTTTATTCTATTTTTCTACATAGGTGTTGGATTTGTCTTGTGTTGGGTTTTCACTTTATTACTGTTTGTGTGCTGCATAAATACTTATCACATTGTGTCTAGGTTAAGCCTGACTGCTCCAAGCCACCAGAGGGTTAAGCACAGGTTAATTTAGTGACTTTTGTGTTCCACATTGACAAGGATTGTGCCTGGTGCTTGAGAAGGGCTCACAGCCCTCTCAATCAATAACGCAATTTCTCACATTGTCCAAAGAATGTTTATCTACAATTTTGAGACTGAACCCACCAACAACACAGAGAGAAGTAAAGATGTTTTTGTGAATGGTTGGCTACTGTCGAAAGTGGATTCCAAACTTTTCCCTGATTGCACAGCCTTTACAGAGGGTGGCTCACAGTGAAGTAAGGGTCCTGGTGCCTTGGAATGATGAATGCATGCAAACCTTCCTAAGGCTCAGATGAAGTTTCCACACAAACCATCTCTAATAAAACATGTCCAGCAAGAGGAATTCAGTTCCACCATCCATCTTCAAAGGAAGGGACCTCAACGGTTTCCCACCAAAACCATTTTAAAGGAAGCCAAGCAAGAGGACTTCATTTCCCATCATCCACCTGCACAGGATGTGACATCACTGCACCACCACCTCATCCAACTCCAAGGAAGTAACATCACTGGATTTCCCATCATCCATCATTACAGGAAGTAACATCACTGGTGTCCTGCCTAAACTATCTTTCAAAGAAGGCAAGCAAGAGGAATTAATTTCCCAACATCCATCTGCACAGTAGTTGACATCACTGAAATTACCATGTTTTATCTTCACAAGTGACATCACTTCTTGCCTTCTCCCTACTTCAAACAACTCTTCAGGGCATCCCATCACCCAGGCATTCTCAGCAAAGGGCAGACACAGACAAGAGTATTGCTTGTGTGGGCCTGTTAGGCCTGGAAGTACCTTACGTGAGAACCCTTGTTCCATTGAAACCTACAAGGTAAGATTATAATCATATGCTCACTCAGCACCACATACTGCCAGTCCCCATGATCACACTTAGATGTAGACAACTCAGACACTCACATAGCATTTGCACAACACATAAACCTTACCTCAGACACATCCCGCTAAGTACCACACCCCTTCAAACTACAGAACACACATGCCAACTCATGCTCATTAATGTTCACTCTGCTGTACTCCGCGTACCAGACATGGCAGATGACATTACTTCTCACAAACTCAGTGCCTTCCTCATCACAGAAACATGGTTCATTTCCACTTCTTCACACATTCTAGATATCCTTCCTGCCACAGGCTACAGAAACCACCAGGTAGACCACAGACACAAGAAGGGAGTAGTCCTCACTGTCATCCATAATCCCTCCTGGTCCTGTACATTAGGCTAGCAGTTAATACTCAAATCCATGGAGCTGCTCACACTTCATTTGCCTCTCTCCAACTCAGGCTGCAACATTTAATCTAATCTAATGGTTTTCCGGGCAGAACCATAACTACATTGATGAATTCTCAGATCTCCTCACCATCTCATCCTTTCGACATGTCCACACTACCCTTTTGGGTGACTTCAACCTCCGAGACAATACAAGCTCAAAAACAAGAGACACTCCAAAGCCCACATCCCCGCTCTTGTCTTCTCAACAACACCAACAAAACAAAGCAAACTACCCTGGGAGTGGACTCAAAACTCTGCTATCCCTTTTTCCCTGATCAGTGTACAACCAACAAACCAAGGCCAACACAAAATAGAAGATCACACCTTCAGATCCTTCAAGGACTTCTATAAACACAACCTAATGCTTAACCTCATCTCTCAACCCATCTACTCCACGTCCGATACCATCACTCTCCTAAACTGCTTGAACAATAATTGGAAAACTATTTTAATGTCCACACCCCAATTGGAACACACACATGCAAGCCAAAACCTTTAGCACCATGGTATTCTAATGACCTTTATGACCATAAATGATCCATTCACAAACAGAGAAGAAAATGGAAGAAAAACAGATTTCACAATGACCTCTTGGTATTAAAAGCCCTCTACAGTCACACAGACAGCTCATCACATCAGCCAAAGAAAAGTACTATACCATCACCATCAATAAAGGCACTGCGAGAAGCAGAACGCTATTCAATCAATCAATCAATCAATCAGTCATTTGTAAAGCGCACTACATACCCGCGAGGGTCTCAAGGCGCTGGGGGGGCCGCTACTGATCGAACATCCAGGTCTTGAGCATCCTCCTGAAGGTCAGCAGGTCTTGGGTCTGTCATAGGCTCAGTGGGAGGGTGTTCCATGTCTTGGCGGCGAGGTGGGAGAAGGATCTCCTGCAGGTGGTTGTTCTTCGGATGCGCAGGACGGTGGCGAGTGAGAGGTCGGCGGAGCGTAGCTGGCGGTTGGGGATGTAGAAGGAGAGCCGTCTGTTGAGGTAGGCTGGGCCGGTCTTGTGGAGTGCCTTGTGTGCGTGGATGAGGAGCTTGAAGGATATCCTCTTGCTGACGGGGAGCCAGTGCAGGTCCCTCAGTTGAGGGGTGATGTGGCCGTGGCGTGGTACGTCGAGGATCAGTTGTGCCGAGGCGTTTTGGATGCGTTGTAGTCGTTTGATGAGCTTGGTCGGGGCTCCCGCGTAGAGGGCGTTTCCGTAGTCGCGTCTGCTGCTGACGAGGGCCTGGGTGACTGTCTTTTTTGTATCTGTCGGGATCCATCTGTAGATCTTGCGGAGCATGCGGAGGGTGTTGAAGCAGGAGGAGGAGGCGGCGTTGACCTGCTTGGTCATTGAGAGCGTTGAGTCGAGGATGATTCCCAGGTTGCGTGCGTGGTCGGTGGGTGTCGGGGCTGCTCCCAGTGCCGTCGGCCACCAGGAGTCGTCCCAGGCTGAAGGGTTGGAGCCGAGGATGAGGACCTCCGTCTTGTCCGAGTTCAGCTTCAGACGGCTGGTCTTCATCCAGTCGGCGACGGCCTTCATTCCTTCGTGGAGGTTGGCTTTGGCAGTGATGGGGTTCTTTGTGAGGGAGAGGATCAGTTGAGTGTCGTCGGCGTAGGAGATTATGTTGAGGTCGTGCTGTCGGGCGACGTGTGCGAGCGGGGCCATGTAAATGTTGAACAGTGTCGGGCTGAGGGAGGATCCCTGGGGCACACCGCAGATGATCTCGGAGGCTTCGGACCGGAATGGGAGGAGGCGGACGCTCTGGGTTCTGCCGGAGAGGAAGACGGTGGTCCATTCCAGAGCCTTGTCTCGGATCCCTGCGGCGTGGAGGCGTGCGCGTAGTGTGCGGTGGCAGACGGTGTCGAAGGCGGCGGAGAGGTCTAGGAGGATGAGTGCTGCGGTCTCGCCGTTGTCCAGCAGGGTCCTGATGTCGTCGGTGGCGGCGATGAGGGCGGTCTCGGTGCTGTGGTTGCTGCGGAACCCTGACTGGGAAGGGTCCAGGATTCTGTTTTCTTCGAGGTATTGGGTTAGCTGTCTGTTGACGATTTTCTCAATGACCTTGGCTGGGAAGGGGAGCAGAGAGATGGGCCGGAAGTTCTTGAGATCTCTTGGGTCAGCCTTGGGTTTTTTCAGTAGGGCGTTGATCTCGGCGTGTTTCCAGCTCTCTGGGAAGGTCGCGGTCTCGAGGGAGAGTTTGATGACGTTGCGCAGGTGGGGTGCGATGGAGCTGCTTGCTTTGTTGTAGACGTGGTGCGGGAAGGGATCTGACGGAGAGCCGGAGTGGATTGTGCTCATGGTCTTGATGGTGTCATCGATGCTCACGCTGGCCCAGGCTAGCAGGGGGTCGTGGTCGAAGGTGTGCGGAGGGTCTGTTGTGTTGCTGTCTGTTGGGTCTGTCTGGGTGTTGAAGCTGTCGTGGATGTATGCTATCTAGCGGTGGAAGAAGGTGGCGAGGGAGTCGCACAGGGCTTGTGACGGCGGGATGTCGTTGGTGTTGGAGCTGGGGTTGGAGAGTTCCTTCACGATGTTGAAGAGCTCCTTGCTATTGTGTGCGTTGTTGTCGAGGCGGTCTTTGAACGAGGTTCTCTTGGCGGCCCTGATGAGGTGGTGGTGGTTGGGGATGGCGTCCTTGTGTGCTGCGCGGTTGTCCGGAGTTTGTTCGCTGTGCCATTTCTTCTCTCGTTTCCGGCAGGCTTGCTTGGAGGCTAGGAGTTCTGGGGTGAACCAGCTGGCCCTCTTGCTGGTGTCTCTGTGGGGGGGTTTCTTCAGCGGGGCGAGGGTGTTGGCGCAGTCTTCGATCCAGCGTCTGAGGCTGTGGGCAGCGTCGTCGGTGTTGGAGGGTTCGGTGGGTGGGCTGAGAGCAAGGTTTGCATGTAGTTGGTCTTCGGTGATTTTGCTCCAGCAGTGGCGGGGGATCTGTTGGGTGCGGTGGTGTGTGGTGGGTTTCTGGAAGGTGAAGTGGATGCAGCGGTGGTCGGTCCAGAGGAGTTCGGTGGTGTGGCTGACGGAGACGTGCGGGCTTGAGGAGAAGACGGGGTCGATCGTGTGGCTGGCGGAGTGGGTGGGTGTTGTGACGAGTTTCTTTAGTCCGAGGTTGGCGAGGTTATCGATCAGGGTTGTGGAGTTGTTGTCGTTGTTGTTCTCAAGGTGAAAGTTCAGGTCTCCGAGGAGGATGTAGTCGGTGGAGGTCAGGGCGTGCGTGCTGATGAAGTCGGCGATGGAGTCGCTGAACTGGGGGCGGGGTCCGGGGGTCGGTAGACGAGGGTGCCTCTGAGGGTGGAGTTGGGGTCTGTGTGGATCTGGAAGTGCATGTGTTCGGCGGTGCTGAGCGCGTCGTCGGTGCTAGTCGAGACCCTGATGCTGTTCTTGTGGACGATGGCGATTCCTCCTCCGACTCCGTTGGTGCGGTCTCTGCGGGTGATCTTGTAGCCGTCTGGGATGGCTATGGCGATGTCGGGTGCGGAGGAGTCGTTCAACCAGGTCTCTGTCAGGAAGGCGACGTCCGGGGATGTTGTGTCGAGCAAGTCCCAGAGCACGACGGCGTGTCTGCGCGCTGAGCGGGTGTTCAGTAGTATGCATCGCAGGTGGGTGCGGTCTTTCTTGGCGGGTGGTTCGTCGGTTCTGAGGCTGGTGTAGCTGCAGTTCCGGCAGGTGAAGGGACCGTGTGTGCGTTTCGGGGCGGCCTTGAAGCGGGTGTGGGTCCGTCCGGGGTTGAGGGCGTTGAGTGTGCTGGCATCGTAGCGGCAGCGGTCGTCGTGGCGGAAGCGGGGGCCAGGGGTTCTGGCGCTGGACGCGGTCCAGGCGCGGACGGGCGCAGACGGGCTTGCCTTCGGAGCGCCAGCAGCGCGCCCGCTGCGCGCGGCCGAGCAGCGGCCGGCATATATGGGGAGGTGGGAGGGAGGAGCAGCTGGGAGGCGGGAGGCGGGGGCAGCGAATGGGCAGTCAGGGGGGCGGGGCTGCAGGGGACACAGCGGCGGGGGCGGTGAGGGGCGACAGAGGGAACAGAATGCAAAAAGGGCACAGAAATCAATGGAAAACAAGTGGCACAGAAGGCAAAAAGGGCACAAAAATGAGGCAAAAACAAGTGGAACAGAATGCAAAAAGGGCACAGAAATCAATGGAAAACGAGTGGCACAGAAGGCAAAAAGGGCACAAAAACGAGGGAAAAACGAGTGGAACAGAATGCAAAAAGGGCACAGAAATCAATGGAAAACGAGTGGCACAGAAGGCAAAAAGGGCACAAAAACGAGGGAAAAACGAGTGGAACAGAATGCAAAAAGGGCACAGAAATCAATGGAAAACGAGTGGCACAGAAGGCAAAAAGGGCACAGAAACGAGGGGGAAACGAGTGGAACAGAATGCTAAAGGGCACAGAAATCAATGGAAAACGAGTGGCACAGAAGGCAAAAAGGGCACAGAAATACAGGGGCAGCTAAGAATCGGAAGGCAAAAACGGGCAGAGAGACACGGGGCAGCGAGGGGTACAGAAGGGAAGAAAGCAGGCAAGGACCATGTACAGGCAGCGGGGGAAGACAGACAACAGCAGTCACAGACACAACAATGAAAATACAGGCAATACAGTAAACAATAAGGTGGAAGATGAACAAACTTTCGGCCTACCACTGCCCACCAGGGATGAGGCGCAGGTGGTAGCCTGCGGGTGGAGGAGGGCCTCGAACTTCCTCAGCAGCGGCAGCTGGGGCAGGGACACACAGGCGGAGCTGTGCCGGGGGGAGCGACCTACCTGATGGGTCAAGGGTCGCTCTCCTCACCGCCCAGCGGCCGGCATATATGGAGAGGTGGGAGGGAGGAGCAGCTGGGAGGCGGGGGCAGCGAATGGGCAGTGGGCAGTCAGGGGGGCGGGGCTGCAGGGGACACAGCGGCGGGGGTGGTGAGGGGCGACGGAGGGAACAGAATGCAAAAAGGGCACAGAAATCAATGGAAAACCAGTGGCACAGAAGGCAAAAAGGGCACAAAAACGAGGGAAAAACGAGTGGAACAGAATGCAAAAAGGGCACAGAAATCAATGGAAAACCAGTGGCACAGAAGGCAAAAAGGGCACAAAAATGAGGGAAAAACGAGTGGAACAAAATGCAAAAAGGGCACAGAAATCAATGGAAAACGAGTGGCACAGAAGGCAAAAAGGGCACAAAAACGAGGGAAAAACGAGTGGAACAGAATGCAAAAAGGGCACAGAAATCAATGGAAATCGAGTGGCACAGAAGGCAAAAAGGACACAAAAACGAGGGAAAAACAAGTGGAACAGAATGCAAAAAGGGCACAGAAATCAATGGAAAACGAGTGGCACAGAAGGCAAAAAGGGCACAGAAATACAGGGGGAAACGAGTGGCACAGAAGGCAAAGGGCACAAAATCAAAGAAAAACGAGTGGCACAGAAGGCAAAAAGGGCACAGAAATACAGGGGCAGCTAAGAATCGGAAGGCAAAAACGGGCAGAGAGACATGGGGCAGCGAGGGGTACAGAAGGGAAGAAAGCGGGCAAGGACCACGTACAGGCAGCGGGGGAAGACAGACAACAGCAGTCACAGACACAACAATGAAAATACAGGCAATACAGTAAACAATAAGGCGGAAGATGAACAAACTTACGGCCTACCACTGGCCACCAGGGATGAGGCGCAGGTGGTAGTCTGCGGGTGGAGGAGGGCCTCGAACTTCCTCAGCAGCAGCGGCTGGGGCAGGGACACACAGGCGGAGCTGTGCGGGGGGAGCGACCTACCTGATGGGTCAAGGGTCAAGACCATCAAGCACTCCATCAACCCCCTGCCAGACTCACCTATACCTCATTCCACAGAAAAGAGCAATTCCATCAATCTGCAGAAGATCTGACAGCCCATCAGTTATACCAAAGCTGTTTTATCTCTCACACCTACACCTTCATGCAAAATCCTGCAATGGTCAGCCTTCAATGCCCTATCTCTCCCAAATCTAGCTGGCATACTCGAGTCCTTTTAAAGCCACTTCTTATGATGATGATGCCTTACCATCGTCCTTCATCAAAGCTCTCTCTGGGGATACCCAATTACCTCCACTTACTATTGTCAATGCCTCCCTCAATCAAGGAATTTTCCCAGGTGCTCTCAAAACTGGCCAGATCCTCCAACTCCTAAAAAGATCTACATACACCCTGATGACTTTGCCAGTTACTGGCCTATCACCCACCTATCACTTATCAGCAAGATCATGAAAAATCAGTCTATGTTTAACTCTAAGATCACATCAATGGTAACTATCTCCTGCATGACCACTAGTCTGGCTCCAGATTACACTGCAGCATGTAGACCACCCCTTACATATCTTATACAATGCCCTCCTGACAACAGATGAGATGACCCCTGCCTCCTCATATTGCTGGACCTCTCAGCTGCCTTCAACACAGTCAACCATCCCACCTTCATATGCACCCTCAAGTCATAAATGGTATTCACTGGCAATTCTTAATTTATGAATGAAGGAGTGGTGGTCCCTGAAGCTTCTACTCAGAAGTCTGCAGTGGTGCAATTAAACGTCAGCATCTTTAATTCACTACCAGACAGTCCCTGCACCTTTATCTGACCCTTGCATGTTCCTGCTTTCTTACTTTGTGACAGTTTTTCCGTCTTTGTCTTCCTCCATCTTAACAATTTCTGTTTTTTTCCTCTCTTGCTCTCAGGGAATATCTGATGCGGAACAATAAGTGCTGGTCCCCAAAAATAAGTGCTGGTGGGGGCCACCTGCTCAAATTAAACACTGTTCAATGGCAATAACCTTCCCTAGCTTTCCTCCTACCTTTCCAACTGACACCAGTTTGTTAACATGGGCACCTCTAGGTCACAAAAAATCCCTATCATGTGAGGAGTCCCTCAGGCCTCAATACTGCCTCCTGTCATCTTCAACCTTTACATGGAGCTATACTTATAGATAATAGCATCAAGATTCACCAACATGCCAATGATACACAACTCTACTTGAAAGTCTCCTCTACTTCAGAAATCCAATGCCTCAAACATTGCTTGCACATCACACAGACCCATCACCTCCCTGAAGTTCAAACGAAACAAGACAGAGCTACTGCTATTTACCAAGAACAAGAAGCAACAAATAGTGCAAACCTGGCTCAATGACATGAACGTTAACGACTTCGAACCCCAACTCTCACTGGTTGCTAAATCACTAGAATTCAGCCTAGACATCAACCTCTCCTTCAAGAAACAGAGTGCTAAAAAACCAAAGACGGCATGGTACCAGACCTCACTTCAAAAGAAACTCAAACCATTTCGCCCAGATAGGGACTTCAGAACTGCTATTCAAGTCCATTTACTCTCTCATCTGTATGGTGGTAACGCTCTACTTCATGGCCTCCCAGACTCCACACTACCACCCCTGAAGGGCAGCCAACATATCACAGCAGGTCTCATCCAGGGCCTGAGAGAAATAGCACATCACCCATTGGCTTCCCATAACAGCCTGAACCATCTTCAAAACCAGCTGCATCATTTACATAGCCATCACAACCAGCACTCCTGCTTATCTTGCAAACAAGCTCACCATCACTGGTAGTTCTCAGCACACCCGCAGCCAGGACACCATCAGCCTGCAGACGAAGACGTGTAAAAAGGCAAAAACAAGACAACAGGCCTTTTTCATCTATGCACCGGGGATCTTGAACAACATCCCCATATCCATCAGGACTGCCGCAAACACTGCTTTAATTTAGGAAACAGTTGAAGACTAACTTCTTTAAATTACACTATATCACAGTTCTTTAAATGTCCACAACTCAGCGTTCTTCCCTATTAGGCAACTACTTTAAGCTTTGTTTTGACCATGTACAGTGCTCCACTGTATTATGGATAGGTTCCCACTATAGAAATACCATATACAGACATACATACATACATTCATACATACATACATACATGCATACATACAAAATACATTGATTGGAGAGATGAATGATTTTTATTTGGAAGAGCCTCCATGAATTGATATGGACTGAGAATGAAATTATCGATATTGAATAATTTGCTGTTGGAGTAATGGAACTGATTTTTTAATTTTTGAGAAGAGAAATTTTGAATTTAGATTTTTTGCTGTATGCTTAAATAACTCTTTGTTAGACCAGAGATTAGCTAGAGATTTATATATATTATGCCTGTAGTGTGGCGATTGAGGTGAGAAGACTTTGTACTGAGGTGCATGAGTTAGCTGAATTTTAAGGTGGTGCATAAGTATAAATGTGAGTTATAAGTATGACATATTGCTTTGAAGGTGGTGCTTAAATGATAAATGATAAATTAAACATATAACTATAATTGTAGAATTTCTAATGTTTGGTTAGTTTAAGTTGGGTTTCTATACGACACATAAAGAACATTTTCCTAACTATAACTTATCTTTAACCTTAGATTGTTTTGTGAATTCCCATATTTTTTATAATGTTAGTAACAAATGTGTAATATTGGTACAGTTTAGTGGTGTGAAGTGGAGTGGAGTGTTATTAAGTGGAGTGTCATCGAATATAGTGGAGGTTAGTGTTGTAAAGTGTACTGTGGTACAGTATATTTTGGTATACTGGAGTAGAATAAAATGTACTTAGGTATACTAGGAGTTTCATACACTGGAATGGCATACAGCTGAGGGGTGTAGAGTGGAGTTGCACATAGTAGAGTGGCATACACTCAAGCCAGATACAGTAGAGTGGATTATATTGCAGTGACATAGAGTGTAGTGGGGTACGGTGCAGTGGAATACAGTGGGACAGCATAAAGTGTAGTGTTGTAAAGCGTAGTTACATCCTGTAAATATTGTAGAGTGTATTCCTGTAGACTGTAGTGGCATACAGTGGGGTGCTGTAGAGTAGAGTATTGTATAGTGTAGGGGCATATATTGGAGTATCGTATACTAGAATAGCATAGAGTGAAATGGCATACAGTGAAGTGTGGCACACTGGAGTGGCATAAACTGGAATGGCAAACACTGTACTAGGGACACAGTGGAGTACCATACAGTGGAGTGGCGTACATATGAGTGGTCTGCAGTGGGCTTCGTAAATTCGAGTGTCCTACATTGTAGTGTTGTAAAGTGCAATTGCGTAACATGGGGTGGCGGATATTGGAGTGCTGTGCAGTGCAATGGTGCACAGCAGAATAGCATACACTACAGTGGTGTACAGTGCAATAGGGTACAGTGTAATGACATATCCACATGTAGCCGACAGTGTAGTGCCATACAGTCAAGTAGCACATATTTAAGTAGTGTTTACTGTAATAATGTAGAGTTTGCTGGCATTAAGTCTTGAGACGCACATTGGAGTGGCAAATAGTGGAGTACCGTACAGTAGAGTGTCATACAATCCAATGGCGTTAATTATAGAAACGTAGAGTGTAATGACACACACTGAAGTGTCGTTTAGTGGAGTGGTGGAGAATGTAGTTTTTCAAAGTGAAATAGCATACAGTACATTGTGGTACACTGCAGTGACGTATACTGCATTTTCGTCAAATTGAGTGCAATAAAGTGGAGTAGCGTACACTGGAATAGTGTGCACTCCAGTAGTGTACTATAAAGTGGGGCATAGTGGAATGGCATCTAGTGGAATAATGTAAAGTGGAGTTGAATACAGTGGAATAGCATACAGTTGTGAGCAGTACTGTGTAGGGTTGACCAGTAAACTAGCATACATGAAAGTGTAATAGAATACAGTGGTGAACAGTATAATATTGTAGAGTACAGTGGTGTAGACTGGAGTGGTGTACAGTGGAGTTGGGAGGAGTAGAGTGAAGGAACATATAATGGATTAGCACACAATTTAATGGCATATACTGGAGTGGCATACTGTAAATAGCATAGAGTGCAGTGGCGTAAAGTCAACTCTTATACACTGGAGTGACGTAAAGTGGAGCTTGTAATTAAAATGAAAGGTACCGTAAAATTATATGAAAGTATATCGAAAAATATGAATTTTTAACATCTAAATGTTACATTTCTGGCTGCAGATATAAATAGTGTAAGTAATTGGGAACCTATACGTTGTCTAAAATTTAGTTATATATTGTGCTGTGGTATACCGTGCAAAGTTCATGGTATACCACCGTACAAGGAGCTTAAAACTGGTGATGTGATTGGTTGATGGCTGTGTTCACCAAAGGTAAAAAGCAGCCATGTAATTTTTATGACAACTTTGCATTATTGTACGGTCAACGTTTTGCTGAGCTCTGGGTTAGGGTGTAACATTTAGGTAATTTTTAAATTGTATTATTGTTAACAACCTAGTACCATTTGTATGAAGTAGCAATAGGTTAACGTTTTTGTTTTGAAAATTGTTATTTTCTTTAAATTTGACAGGATTATATATTATGGTGTGCACATGTTTATTTTGTGTAGTGAAGGTATGTTATGTAATTATGTTATATGTTTTAATGCATTAAGTTAGCAATATTTGTGTTTGCTGTATTTTTGCAAAATGTGGGGGTATTTTGCAGTAGTATCATGGTGCATAGTTAACACAAGTCATTAGTTAATTAGGTAATCATTGGCTTTGCAAAAGTTAAAAGCAGATATGTTCTCTTTATGGACACTTTCCCCTTGTTGTGTATCACACCTTCCCCTTGATGCTGGCCCTCACACAGTCTGACAACCTGTAAATGTTGTTCTTTGTGGCAAGATGTCTCCAGTGTCACTATCGTGGACACAGAAGTGTGAGTCCAGGGGTGAGCGAGAACAGGGAGGCAAACTTTACCAGCAACTGGTATCAGTCACTCTGCTGTTCTGGGGTCAGGGTGGAAGAGAGGGTGACACCCTCCACTGACCCATTGTGTTCCTATGCAGAGAGGTGGCCAGGGAGAGGTTTACTTTCCTCTTCTACTCCCTCATCTGTCACGAGAAGCATGCACACTTCGGACCTCTCAAAGTGAGGCTTGAGTCTGTTGACATGAAGCACACTTGGGAGTTCCTAGGGGTCTGAAGATCCACCAGGTAGGTGGACTGCCCCTTCCACTACTTTATTTCATATAGGCTAGTCCAGCGGTCGTGGAGAGCCTTGGGTTCTATCAGCTACATGACCCATACTTTCTGGCCAGGTGGAAACTCCACCAGAGTGGCCTTCTGGTCATACCAGCACTTCAAGCCTTCTTCTATGACCTCAAGATTGCTTTTAGCCCTCTTCCAGAAGCAATGTCTCTGGTTGTGGAGGGCCAGCATGTAGCTGACCACATCCTGGCGGGGTTTCTTGGGAGCTTGCTCCCACCCCACTCTGATATGCTCAGATGTCCCCTAAGAGGGGGGCCATAGAGGAATTCAAAGGGGCGGAACCATACTCCTTTCTGTGGCACCTCCTTGTAAGCAAAGAGAAGGCATGGTAAGAGGACTTACCACTTGCAACTCATGGGCTCACGCAGGCCCATAATCATGCCTTTCAAGGTCTTATTGAATCTCTCCACAAGACCATCGGTTTGAGGTTTATAGGGTGTGGTGTACCATGTTGGTGTACCCAACATGGGTAAAAATCCCTATCAGAGGTCCAGCCACCACGGGTGCAGTCACTGACCTCAAAGGGATGGCTTCTGGGTAGCAGTGGTATGGTCCACCAAGACTAGGACAAACCTGTTGCCTAAGGCTGTCTTGTGGTCCAAGGGTCCAATGATGTTGATGCCCCCCTTTTCAAAGGGGGGGCCAACGACTGGTGATGGGACCAGGGGAGTTTTTTGCTTTTTTTCCTGATTTCCCACTGGCCTAGCAGGTGGGACAGGAACTGCAGAATACATCTGAGGCTGTCTTCATTTTGGCCAATAAAAGTGGGAGACAAGCGTGGCGAAGGTCTTGTCAGGCCCTAAATGTTCTGCTAGGCGGCTAGCATGATCCAAACCCAGTAGGAAGGTCCTTTAACACTGGGCGACCACCAACACATGGGCTTCCCCAGCACCAGGAGCCTTAGGCTCGCTATAGAGTAGATCATCCTCCCAGCAGATTAGGTGATGCCCCGATGCTTCACCTGCTGCATGGGCTGAGGCCTGCCACCTCAAAAGTGGGACACTCCTTCTGCACTTTGCAGAATTCCTCCTTGGTGGGTCCACCCTAAACTTGCTAGTCAGAAAGCTCAGGTAGGTCACCTAGGGCAGCAATGTCCTCCCCGGTTGGCTCGGGACCTCCTCCTCACAGACCCCGTCAACCTCCACTGTGGGAACTTCAGAGGCTGGTTTCCCACACCCGTTGCCCCTCTCCTTGGCAGCTGTCTGGGCCTTGACTCCCTTCTCGGACATCCAGGGACCCTGTGGTCATACAGACCGACTTAGGCAATCCGATCATCTCCAAGTGTGACCTGAGCTCTGCCTCCCTTCACGTAGTGTGATCTAAGTTGTTGCCTAACTGACAATTTACAGGCATGGTAGGGCAGGGCTCACAGCTACTTTCAGAGAACCTGAGAACCCCCCACACTCAAATTTATTTGTTTGTTTATTTATTTGAGAGGTTTTATATAGCGCTGGCTAGACCCGGAGGCATCAGAGCGCTTTACATGATCAGAAACAGTACAGGAAAAACAATTGTTCATCGAATAAACACAAACAGGCAAAAATAATACATATTAAGTTAAAACAGGGGTAAAAGAAAAACACTTTACATGAGAAGAGGCAATCAAAAGGAGCGAGATTACAAAGGTAACAAAAAAAATGCAGGTACAGCTCACAAATTAAATAAAGTAATGGGGGGGAACAAAAAAAAATCTGGGCGGATATCGGGTAATGAACAAATTAATTAAATATAAATGGGTGAGAACAAATTAGGGCAGTGAAGAGAGTATCGACGGAGAAAAAAAAATGATAGGAAGAGCTCGGGGGTAAGGGTAGGAGACGGGGGAGGAGAAGAAAGGGGGGGTAAGGTGAAGAATAAACAGGATAATATGTAAAAAAGAAGGGGGGGGGGAGAGAGGTGAGAGCCAGGAGGTAAGTAAAGGAAAACCAAAAGCAGTGGAAACAGAGTGTAAGGTCAGAGGGGAGGTTAAGGACCCCAATATTTGTTGAGAAGGTACTGTTTGGGGTCTTTTTTAAAGCTGAGGTAGGAGGGGTTACTGCGCAGATCTCTAGGGAGAGCATTCCAGATGTTCGGGGCGTTCCCGGCGAAGGAGCGAGATTGGGTGGTTTTCTTTTTAAGCAGCGGGGGGACGAGGAGGAGTGCAGTTGTGCTTCTCGTCGTTCAGGAGCAGCCCGCTTTCTTGAGTTTGTTTGTGAGGTACAACGGGGTTTGTTGGTGAAGAGCTTTGTGCGTAATGCATGCAGTCTTGTAGGAGCATCTTCCTTCAATGGGTAGCCAATTAAGGGCTTTCAGGGCTGGGGAGATGTGGTCAAATCATTTGCAGTCAGTGATGAGCCTGGCAGCTAGGTTGAGTACAGATCTAAGGGGGGCTAGGTGTACTTTGGGGGTTCCGGTAAATATGGCGTTACCATAATCAATTTTCGAGAGGACTAGTGATTGGACAACCCATTTGAAGTCGTAAGATGGAATGAAGGGTTTGATTTTCTTGAGATGTCGGAGAGTAAAAAGGGCTCCTTTAGCAGAGTTTTTTATGTGGTCATTAAGAGTTATGTTTTTGTCAATAGTGAAACTAAGTGATTTCACCGAGTTGGATAAGGAGAGGGAACAATTGAGGACATTAAGGTCCGCGATCCAGCCTTGGATGGGGAGCCGGTTATTTTTAGGAGAGAAGAGAATGATTTCAGTTTTATTAGGGTTCAGTTTGAGATGGTTGGAGTAGAACCAGGATTGGATCTTACTCAAGGTATTGTTTAGATGAAGTACATCAGAATGGGATCTAATCTTATAGTAAAGTTGGGTTTCATCAGCGTAGAGGTGATAGTTGATACCAGCTTGCTTCAGATTGAGGGTAAGGGGTTCCATAAAGAGGTTGAAGAGAGAGGGGGAGAGAATACAGCCCTGAGGGACACCCAGGGAGATAGGTGTAGGATTAGAGAGGCAATCATTGATTTTGATTTGTTGTGTTCTGTGTTGGAGGTAAGAGGCGAACCATTGGAAGACCATACCATTAAGGCCGAAGCGAGCTTTAAGCGAATTAAGTAAGAAAGAATGGTTAACTGTATCAAAGGCAGCAGAGAGGTCGAGGAGTATAAGTAGGCAGGTCTCAACATTGTCAAGGGAACAGTGGATGTCATCCACTATGTTAAGCATGGTGGTTTCAGTGCTGCAGCCTTTTCTGAAACCGGATTGCAAGGAGTCAAGTAAATTGAAATTGCTTATGTGATTGTCCAATTGAACCAATGCACATTTTTCAAGGGCTTTTGAAAGAAGTGGGAGGTTAGAGATAGGGCGGAGATTGTTAGGGTCGCTAGGGTCAGCAGTGAGGTTTTTAAGAATGGGAGTCATTTGTCCGAGTTGGAGGGAGTCGGGAACATATCCGTGGCAAGGGAGGTATAATGATAGTAGTCCAGTAAGGAGCAATGATGTGTTTTAGATCTTGGACAAGTTAGAGGGGAGAGGGTCTTTGGTGTGTGAGGTCGGTTTTAGTTTAGCAATGATGTTAAAGACTTCGAGTTCAGTCATAGGATGGAAATTGTGCCAGGAGGCATTATTTTTCAGCTTTAAGTTGAAAAGGAAGTCATCAGGAGAAGTTGGAATGGGTAGGTGAGTGGGAGGATTAGGTGGTAAGGGCGGAATCGACAAGGGAGGTAAGTCTATGGCAACATCTACGGCATATTGAGGGTTGGACGGGGCCTGAGTTAGATGGAAGGATTGATCTATTTTGGCGATTTTGTCCGAGAAGAAGTTAGCAATTTCCTCGCATCTCTTTGTTGAAGCCGTCAGCTCTGGGGGGGCAGAAGATGTTTGTTTCCTGACAATGTTAAACAGTTCTCTGGGCCTATTTTTGGCACGGTCAAGTTGAGCTCGAAAGAAAGTTGCCTTTTCCTTGAAAATGTGTTTCTTGTAAGTTGATCTCGCAGATCTGAGGAGGGCGAGATGGAAGGGAGAAGGGTGTTGTCTCCATGTTCTTTCAGCCAGTCTAAGTGATCGTCTTTCGTTGTTGAGATCTGGATTGAACCAGGATTTGGATGGAATTTTTCTTTGTTGTTTCAGTTTAAGAGGGGCTAATTGGTCCAGGACATCCTTAGCAGTCTTATTGAAATGTTCAGTGAGCTCATTTGCATTTTGGGTGAGAGGGGTGAGAAGAAGTTGAGCTTTGAGTTTAGTCTCAAGTTCACCGGGGGGGGATTTGTTTAAGGTTTCTGGTCCATTTCATGGGTTTGATATTTTTTGTAGGGGGGGGAGGGCACTAGTTATGATCTTAAACAGAATGAGGTGATGGTCAGACCTGTCGATGGGGATGATGTTAGAAATGGAGGCCAAGTCAATGTTGGAAATGGTGGCATCGAGTGTGGCCCCTTTGGTATGGGTTGGAATGTGACATAGTTGCTTTAGGTCATACATCTCAAGAAGGTTGATGAGGCGCATGACTGTGGGATCCTCCATATTATTCCAACGAATATTAAAATCGCCTAAGAAGAGATTTTTCGAGTCAGAAAGTGAGGATTGTGTAAGAAAGTCGGATAATTCATCAACAAAGAAAAGAAGTTCACCTGGAGGGTGGTAAATATTATGTAGTTGAATCTGGGAAAAGCCCTGCACAGTGAGTTCAGCACCAAGGTATTCAAAGGTTAGGTGGTCCGTGTTCTTTAGAAGGGTGAGCTGAAGTTCATTTTTATAGATTATAGCTAGACCACCCCCTTTTCTGTCGGATCTGTTTTCCTGACGATGGAGTAACCCGGGGGGGATGAGTAAGTCAAGAATAGCCGTCGAGTGGTCATTAAGCCAGGTTTCAGTAAGGAAGGCAATAGCCTCGCTGAGGATGGTTTATGAAATTTCCATCGCATGTCGGACTGCTGATCGGCAGTTAACAAGCATGCAGGAAAGGGGATTTGGGTTGTCTTTGGTAGGCTTACAAGAGTGGATGATGATAAGTTGAGCTGGGGGTCTGGGGGAGATAGGAGAGGAAAGGGTTCTGTTAGTGCCCACAATCACAGGGATGTTGGAGTAAGGGAGGGGATGATCAGTAATCAAAGGTTTAGGAAGGTAGGAGTTGCATAGGTCAATTAGGTCGGAGGTGGAGAGGTAGCTCACAGCACGGCGTGGCCTATGTGTTCGACTGCGAAGGGGAGTGGTTCTCCGTCAGTTGTGATGAGGGATGTTTAAGAAGCAAGAACAAAAGGAATCAGTGTGATTGGGGAGGGTCTTGGAGTTGAGGGCGTTGTTATCCTCTCTGAGTCGTGTAAGTTCAGTCCTCATGGTTGAGAGGTTGCATTCTATGTTAGTTAGCGTCTGAGCTATAAGATTGAGAGGGAAATCAGTTGCAAAGGAGAGAGGGATGAGGTGGGTTCCGAGTTGACAGGGGAAGGAGGTCTGCTGTGCGGAGGGGGGGTGAGTCAAAGGGAACCAGAGCCGGCAGTAGATGGCTGTACCGATTGTTGGGGACTATGACTTGGTGGAATGTGTTTGGTAGAACCTGCTCTACTGACACCAGCTGACTTTAGACAGTAGTCATGCTGGCTCCTGTGTCTCGCCGAGCCTCCATCCATTGCCCACTAATGGTGACCTACTGCCTCTACTTGGAAGTATTAGCTGGCATGTGGGCTTTTGGCACCATCTCTCCCCAGGGACACTAGGGTTACCTCTATCTGTTCTCCAAAGCTAACGGGGACTATCTCCCTCTCGAACACTACACTGGCCAACCCAGGTATCTACCCACCGGTGGTGAGCTGGGATCTCTTGGACATTTGGAGTCGCCTTTAGTGCGCCCATGGTTGTAGCATTCAGTACATTGGGGTGCAAACCTCCCTGTCTCGTGATCAAAGAACCCCTTCTTTTTAGGTCAGACATGGACTGATTGCCACTACTCCCTTGAGAATTATTTTAGGGCCTTCAGAGAACTCCTTACATTTAGGTTTTTCTCCCCCCTCTTTCCACTGGTTGGAACCCTAAGCATGTTCGTGGGACCCCCCCCCAATACCTTTTTCGCCACTCTGGTGCTAACCCAGAGATCTGCTTTCTCAGCAAGCTTACTGGGGTCAGTCAGCTTACTGTCAACTAGGTGCTGGAGCAACTCGGTAAAGCAAATACTGAGCATGTGCTCTCTCCTAATCAGATTGTACACCCCAACATAATCATTTACTTTGCTGCCCGCACCCACCCGTTCAGTGCCTTGCTAGAGTAGTCCACAAAATCTATCCCAGATTGGTTGGGGAGCTTCTGGCTGTCCCTGAATCTTTGGAGATACTTCTCAGGGGTCAACCCAAATTTGGCAAGTAAAAGGGCCTTCATGGGAGTATACTTGGTTTGGTCCCCAGCCTCTAATGTCAGAGTGTTTCCCTCCCCACAGTAGGCATGTTTTTCCACAGACCACCCCCACAGTGCTCTCCAGGAACCTCGTGAACCCTCAATGCAACTTGATAGGCGGAAAACTATTTGTCTGTGTCATCTTGCAACACATAAGTGGGCCCCAAATCCTTGGATACGCAAACCCTTTTCTTGCCTTCAGGTACTGCACGGATGCTGCCACCATTGCTGGAATCTGATTGCCTTGTCCTCAGTTCCAGGTCTTTCAGGCTCCTTTCATGAGCCAACCTTTCCAAAATAAGTTACTACCCCATTTTTAATTTAGACATCTGCGGCTGGAATTCTCTCTCCTCTCTCCTCTTTACCACTTGCTCTGGGGAAAGGCTGCGGGAAGAGACACTACTCCCTGCACTGACAGGAAGCTCCCATTCAGGGGTCACCTCATCCTCATCTGATGCAGGTGATTCCTCAATGGGGCCATCACCCAGACCATCATCCTCAGCAATGGTCTTATTTAGCACAGTGTGAATTTCTGCCCAGGCCCTCAGTGCCATTTCCAGCTCCACCTTCCTGGTGGCACTTTTAGCATGAAGCCCAGCCTCCTTGCAGAAGTCTCTGAGCTGGGCCATAGTGTATACCTTTATGTTGGCCAGCTCAGATTTCCTGCTTGTGATTGCAGATCCAGCAGCCAGAGACATGATTTTGAGGAAAAATCAAAAATGGCAATTAGGGAGAATTCAAAATTTGAATTGGTCTTGGATGTGGAATAGTAGTGCACACAAAATCACTGTATGGCACTGCACAAACACAAGTTCTATCCTCACTGCTGATCACCAATATTAGAAATTGGGGCCCTCATTTATGAGGGTTTGGCATAGGGCAGTGCAGCGAGTCAACTTGCTGCGCTGTCCTACGCTAAAGTGAAAGGGCAGGAATGCACCGTATTTATGCAATACGGTGCATTCTTGTCCTTTCCTCCTGCACTGAAGCCATTTAGACAGCCTAGTGCCAACGCAGGTGCAAGGGTGCCTGTGTTGTCGACAGGATTGTTTTTGTGCAGAAAGGGACACCTTACTGCACAATAAACAATTTTAAGAGGCATTTTCCTCCTTCTATGTGTGCTGCAGAATGCAGCACACATATGGAGAGGAACATATAGAGAGGAACAAATGAGGAGCAATAAAGCTATTTTTCATCGTTAGGCCTCACCTTGGGAGGCATAAGGATTTGGTGCTTCCCCAGGGTTACATGATCTTGTAAATCTGGGGCAGCATCAAAATCAATGACTGTTGTGTGGGAAAAGGCAAACACAAGGAGATGATGGACGGAGCGCTGAAACATTTCAGACACTCACCCCCAGTCACAGATCTGGGTTGAATCCATCATCGTTCTTTCGCTCACTTTGCCACCACAGTTCAGACCTAGCCATTTGCAAATAAGTCTTGACCCTGTTCCTTATAGGAACAGTCCAGCCCGAACTTCCAAGCCAGGTCTTCCCTGGACCAGAAACAAGCATCCTGGGACCGGTTTCGGGGAACACCCTCATCAGCCAGGTTAGCTTGAATCCAGTGGCAAAGTGAGCAAGGGACCCCGTCTGGGCATACCCTGCCAACTTAGGGCAAACAAGGCAAACACAAGGAGATGATGGACGGAGTGCTGAAACTTTCCAGACACTCACCCCCAGTCACAGATCTGGGTTGAATCACTTCGCCACCCCAGTTCAGACCCAGCCATATGCAAATCAGTCTTGACCCTTTTCCTTGTGGGAACAGTCAAGCCCGAACTGCCAAGCCAGGTCTTCCCTGGACCGGAAACAAGCACATTATATTATTAAAATGCAGTGTCTTATAGTGTATTTGCAATTTGTATTTACTTCTTTATTTTTTCAGTACTGCGGTACTCAAGCAGTACTTCAGATTTAAAAAAATATATATATAAACGTATTCATATTTTTCCCTACCTATTATCACTTTACTAAAGTGGTAATAGGTATGGAAAAAATACCAAACCTAATACTTACCTACTTTGAATGTCGCAACGCAGAACACAAGGAAACTTGAGCTGAGAACAAGATGGCTGCCTGTGACTTCGGTAAAGGCAGTCATTAGCCAATCGCTATATACCTCGGGAGTACTGCGGTATTACCGCGGCCACAGATATATCTAAATTAAAAACACTTAAAAGTTATGAAATACTTACCCTACTTATGTGCTGTACACCACAGAATCATCTGCGCACCATAGTATATAATCCTTCCAATTTCATCAAAATCCAACTGACGGTGTTCGCGCTATGCAAAATACGAAGGTTTCTGTGAAATACATAGGATTTAATGCCCATTTTGGGACCCCCCCTTTTTTCTTTGCACTCCCATGACGTAAGGAAGTGAAGCTTTCAGAACTCTAGGAATGAAACGGGAGCAGCAAGTCTGAAAAGTTTTGCAGACATTCGTCAAATGGGTGCAAATTTATTAAGGGACAAAAATACGAAAAATCCCTATCTCTGGTCACTCTAACTAGAGTGGCTACCGCCATAATATATGTAGTGCAGGAAAATAAACAAATAGGAAAATATAGTACTGGTTTTACATTACAATGATATTTACCTTGTTATTTGAACTAGGCTGTCATTAAACAGCAACTCGAGTTTCACAAATCTGGGTATCTTGAAAACACACGGAGTTGGCACGTTAGTGACGTGTTTAACATCTTTTTTTGAAATATATTTCTCGTATGCATTTAAATCCTCAGTCCCTCACTTCATCGAATTGTTTAGGTAACAATTGAATCTGTTCAATATGCAGTAGATATGTTTGTCAAACGATCACTCACATAACAAAATGTTATATCGCTGTAGTGTAAAAAAGTGTTTGGAAAAATGTATAGGACATCACCGTCCTCTAGTGGAGGACATTAGAACTAACAAGCCAATAGAACGCTGTGTGTGTAAATAAATACATGAAATAGTGTTGTGTTTTTTCCCAATTATTTAAATTAAATCCATGAAACTATGCAATAATTCATAGCTAGGTTTTGTAAATCTTCATGGAAGTTTTTGGCCAGCCATATTACACAGTGCTTTAATGTACTTTTACTAAAAATTGCTCACATGTTATTTGCGATTATCGAGCTGAATGAAAGATTTGGGGGGCCTATTACCAACAGCGTGTGTTAATTAACGCAAACCACAGTTAGCGTCGTTTTTTTTATCGATGGATTCGTTTGCGGAGATAACGCGTTATTAGCAACGTTTTATCTCCAATGCGAAACAAATCCAGCGATAGCGGCGATTCCCAGCATTAGCACGAGAATTCCTTGCGATAAATTCCTATCGCTAAGGAAAAACTCGCTAATAGGCAGGTGGGGACTTAACCGTAGAATCCACCTCCCATAGACTATAATGGCTAAGTCAGGTTTCTAGCAGGTGTTAAAATCCAGCGCTAATCGGGGTTAACGCACATTTTTATCGCTTCGCGGGCCTTGCTAATAGTGTGAAGTTGTGTTTGCGACTGTCTGCGTGTATTTTTAGTGAGGAACGCCCACTTTGCATGTCATTAGCGATAAATATCGCTGACATGCAAAGCGGTAAAAAAACGGGCGCTAATGCCCGAAAACTGTCGCTAACTGCTGTTAGAGACAGTTTGCTGATAGGGCGATAAAAATATCGCCGCTTTAGCGGCAAAAAGTGCCGCTAAAGCGGCGATAGTGCCCTTGCTAATATGCCCCTAGGTATTTAGTATCAGGAGGTAAAGTTCTCTGCCAACTTTTCAATTAAGGTGGGTTATTCCTTACCACAAAACCTCGAAATGAGAAAGTCTGAAGAGTGAAAGTATCCACTGAACAACATCTCCTTTTCACGTGTCCAACAACCTCCAATTAAGAATAACATATCACCCTGAAGAAGTAGGACCGCACTTCAATTCACAAACGACCAGTTACCGCTTCCTACGGTGGGAAACTGCTGGTGCACAACCTCTTCTACTGCTTGAGACACCAGTCAGCCCCGGACGTTCCTAACATGTCTGATTAATTCTTGGAAAGCGCTGTGAGATTAGATTGGACATCCTTTCATACTTTCCATATTCTCAAAAACACTTCTTTTGCTCTGTAGAATCTATGGTGCGTGTTGTGTATCAGAAAAAAAGACACTATGGGGCAGATTTACAATTCCTGGCGCATCCCTGCAAATCAGCAGGGATGCGCCAGGAAACTTGCGACACGCATCACAATCCTTGCGCCACCACGGATGCGCCGCATTTACAATGCGGCGCATCATGGCGCAAGGAAATGCAGATGCGTGTCGCATCTGCCGGTCGTAACGTTGGCGCAGTGCTGGAGTTGTGTCGCGGGCGCGACGCAACTCCAGCACTGTGCCAACCCGGCCTATCTTGCACATGGTACGTCACACCTTACGCCTGCTTCAAGCAGGCGCAAGGTTTTGACGCAGCGGGTCGGAAAAGTGACTGAGTGAAATCTTGTAGATTTCACTCAGCCACTTTTGCGAGGCGTTCCTGCGCCGGAACGCCCCCCCCCTGCTCCGGAATGCCCACATGAAACCTGACGCAGGTTTCATGTGGCGCAGGGCTTTACAACGTGACGCATCTCCCTAGATGCGTCACGTTTCTAAATACCCCGCAGCATGGCGCTGGCTTTACGCCGCCGTTGCGTCACAGAAGTGACGCAACGGCGGCGCAAAAGTGGCGTACGGGGCATGTAAATCTGCCCCTATGTACACACTTAACGGTGTTTTTTCTCCATTGACAGAACAAGAAGACCAAGATGGGAAAGAATGCATATAGGGTATCTCGAAAAAAGATAAAGGCGTTCTATCTTACTAGCGGGATCGCGGGTTGTTTTCTGTACTGAAAACAATAGGGATCTTTTAAAGTATACGTGATACTATTAATACCAAGCCTCATCAATAAAATATGAGGTAAATATGAGCAAAATTTACACATCACAACCTTTACTTTAGGAAATGGAAACATTAGTTGAGGGGAGTGAGACCCCACCTCAAATAATAATCCTTGGGGCATATTACCAAGGAATAGCGATAAATATCGCTAACTGCGCTTAGCGCGACTTTGGTTAACGCCGCCTATCGCTGGAAAATATCGCTGAGATAACACCCTATTAACAAGGTTTATCTCCATAGCGATAAAATTTCCAGCGATAGCGGCAAAATGTGAGAATATCGCTGGAAAAGCAGCGATATTCTCGCATTATCGCTAAGGTGGATTCAGCATTAGAATCCACCTCCTATACTTTAAACAGGTAAGTCATCCTCACTAGCAGGTGATAAAATCTAGCGATAAACGCGCTTAGCGCGAATTATTTGATCGCTTCGCCTGCCTTGCTAATAGGGGGTAGTGGGATTAGCGACTGTTTTCAGTCGCTTTTAGTAGGGAACGCCTTCCTTGCATGTCATTAGCGATAATTATCGCTGACATGCAAGGCGATGGTAAACGCGGCCTCTAACGCTTGAAAGCTGTCGCTAACGCCTGTTAGCGACAGCTTGCTAATAGGGCGATAAAATTATCACCGCTTTAGCGGCAAAAAGTGCCGCTAAAGTGGCGATAAAGCCCTTGATAATAGGCCCCCTAGTTCTTGTCAGGGTGAACTACTAAAGTCACTAAATTAACCTGTGATTAACCCTCAGGTAGCCTGGCACAAAGCAGTCAGTCCTAAATTGGAGGCAATGTATAAAGCATTAATGCAGTAGTCAAAAATAATAATGAAGGGAAAACACTATACATAAAATCTCAAACCAATTTTGAAAAATCGAGAATTTTTTAATAAATAAAATGAATCCAAAATGACAAAAATCCAACATGTAGCACCGGAGATATACATTTTTAACGTTTGAATTAAAAATAGCGGCAAAAAGCAAGACCTGGTCAAATTCAAAAGTCAAGGATGACCGTGACAGATTTGGAGTCAGAAACAGGGAGTGGGGTTGTCCCAGTGGAAAGATTTGCCTTCTAACTTAGAAACCTTCATGGACCAAAAGTGGTCACCCACAAGTGCTACTTGCAAGCTGGAACCCGAAGCGGAGCTTGACGACAGCGGGTTGCTGAAGAGCGGGGTCCTCCTACTGCGTTCATTGATGAAGGTGGGAAGGCACTGAGTGGGTAAAGTCCATGCCCAAAAAGGCCTCAAAATCAATTGGATGCTGTTTGGCGTCAGTCCTGGTGAATCCCTCTAAGTTCGGACTTAGAAACTTTTCTGGGATTTGGATCTCCTTCAACGGGACAAACGGTAAAGTTGAAGGCAACCGGAGATTCAACATCAACAGCTGCAGCTTTGATAGGAATCCTGGTCTCTGTTAGTCCTTCAGGCAGAAAGTTGGAAAAAAGTTTCGAAGTCCTACTTCTTGCAGTTTAAGGATAGGAGGAGCAGGGATCGTTTCTTCATTAGGGCTCTGGGGCTGCACCCCCCTCAAATTCCTAAAAATTCCTGTACAAATATTAAATAGATTGATTTGTTTGGAGATGTATCTCCAAACAAATCGATGTACTTAAGTCTGGGCTGTCTTTCCCAGGCTGCCTGCCCCACCTCGCTCTGAAGCAGGAAACGGAAGCTAGGCAGTAAATTAACTTTATGAACTGTGTGATGCAGGACTTACTATTCTAAAGCCCTTCATTGCCAGTGTAGTCTATGGCACTATCCACTATAGGCCAGTGACACTTTAATCATCATGATTTGGGGCATTGGAGTCTCTGCCCCTGCGTGAGAGCAGCCATCCATCATTCACAACCATAGATCCCACCCTTTCCCATTCATCACATTTAGGAGTGGATGCAAGCACGTGTTTTGGTACCTTGTTCTCTGTAATGGTAAGTGTTATAATAATGCTAACCTTGTGTTATGTATATTGCGCTCAGACCCCTTGCCATGCTAACCGTACCCACTGTGACACCCCAGGCTCTGTCTACATGTCGCTGGTCCTGTTAGAAGTGGAGATGCTATATTTGTCCCCCACGAAATTGATCCAAAAGAGAGCAGGCCGGGGTTCTTGTTCCCTTCTGAATTGATCCAAATATCCAAGTCAAGCGCAAAGAGAGACATATGTGCTCACAGTAGACAGTTTTCTGCTCTATGACATTAAACTGTCCCTATCTTCATGCCCTTAACAACATTAATGCCAAAAACATGGATTGATTTATGAACAATGAGTGTTTAAAATGTTGTTTCTCTCTTATTTCACATTTTACTTAATCTTGCCATCCTCAAAAGTTAGCTTTTTAATCATGTTGTGTTTCTATTTTTTTTTTCGTACATACTTTGAGCCATGCTAGGTGTTTACGAGGGGCTTTGAGAGCTCTGAGGCTGACGATGAAGCCAAAGTGCCTGTCAGTGGGATGGCCTCTCTGCAGAGCACACAGAACAATGGACATGCATTCCAGTTGCAATTGCAATTCTGTGGAAATGTGTGTGAAGGGGGTGCACAGATTGCAAAATATTTACAGGACATGGAAATAAATTGCTTAAATGTGAGTGAGTATGTTTGGAAGTGGTGAGGTGAGGGAGATGTGAGGAAGTGCATTCGGGGAAGAGTGAAAAGAGGGTGCTGAAGAGGAAAGAGGTGGTTGAAGATGTGCAGATGGACGAGATGTGCAGAGAAAAAGGGCATACATTTCTAATATAAAGGGCACATAACGGAGCACCAAAACTCCTTCCACAGGCATCAATACTATTGAAATTTCAGAATTGAAACATTTTCAAGGTTAATTATTTATAACAAATCCTTGTTGTTACTCATTTATCTTAAACAGCTAACAACCATTGACAAAGCCAATCGTACTGACAGGTTTTAGGTGTAGGTCAGTTGGTGTGTTATATATCTGGATGTGGATGCAATTACATCTCAGAGAGAAACCAAAATACCGATCGGGTAGTACACTATGGGAATCACAGTAATGTATTTGACATGTTCCCATTTAGAGAGCCCAAACATTTTACAACCCACTTAAAGACCTGTCTTTACATATTTCTATATGACTGATTGCAGTCCGCAGCTGTGGGTCCTTCCCAAAGCCTGGTTAGAGCATTTTCTTCCATAGGTGATGCCGCATGCAGTGCATGACACTGGGAAAGCACACACTTTAAAAGGTTGAAGTTGCTACATTGTACAATTTGCACATTACAATAACTGTTGAACATATTAATGTAGTAAGATAGGGCAGTTTTTAATGTGTTTAATATTTCAAGACTATATGTTCCCAGTGCTTTATAAGCCTTACTTTATCAATAAATTAATTGCTTTAAAATGCACCATTTGCCAATTTTTTTCTCTGACGGAGGACCCAGCCTGGACCCCACATTTGTCCATTAGGCTTGCTCTCGTCGCTCACTACATATGTCAAACCAAACCTTTATGCCCTACCAGTTTCAAATGTCACCAGCCGCCACTGAGGAGGAGTACACTTTAACAGCAACCAAAGGGTACAGGACCTGGGGGCACCACTTGCAGGATTAGGGCACACTCCAACAGAGGCCAGCATCAGGGTCCAGGCCAGGTCCAGTAAGAAGTGGTCATGGCAGCTTCAGGTAGAGAGGTCCATGGAAGCTTGTTGTGTCCAGTAGCTGAAACAGGAGGTCAGCCAACTGACCCTAGGAGTCACTTATAGGGTCTTGTGTTCAAGGCAATCAGGTCCAGTTTTTCTTCAGGTTCTTCAGACAGCAGGGCAGTCTTTCTCATTCTTCACGGTCCAGGAAGTGTCCTGAGGAGAGGTCTGTGGGGCCCAACTTTATGTTCAGTGCCAGCCTGTGGGTGGATGGCAATCCTTTGTCCAACCCCTAAACCTTTCTGGTCAGTTCCTTCCCTCCCACACTGTTTGGTGCCAGCCTGACTAGAGAGACAAAAGGGGGGTATGTATAGGTGCGCTCTGCATCTGTCAGTGAAAAGGTAGGCATACTTTGAACTCAGAAAGGGGGTGGGCACAGCCCCCAGGTCACCCTGTCAAGGAAAAAGTCCCACTCCCCTCACCCACAACCCTTTGTCCACTGTCTCGGAGCAGTACACTTCTCACAATAGGGGAGCCATTTTGGGTCATGTGACAGCTGGGCACTGGCAGAAAATTCTTTTGGTTTCAGGCAAGAAAAGGACAACTTTCCAAAAGCGTCATTTTCAAAATCGTTATATAAAGTCAGTCAGAAAATCTTTATTTCGGCTATACAGCCATAAAAGCACAGATAATTAAAACAGTACATAAAATACAATTAATTATTATGAGCAAAAAAGATTAAAAATTATTATACAAGAGTCATCAAATATGTGTGGGTTGAGATGCTGCATTATTATCCCCCCAACTGCACAACCCCGTAAAATTAATTAATGACCCTATAAATCAAGTGTAGCCAGGATATCCTATGTAGGAACATGTAAGAACAATTAAAACAATTAGATTTAAAACATTTAAAAGGTAATTTAAAAAAGAAAAATTAAGATTAGACATCAATAGATAAACATTTCAAGGCATTTCCCCTAAGTAAAGTGCTGTGCAAAAAATGGTACATAACAATTTCTATTAAAGAGCCACAGTTTAAATATTGCCCATCTCATTTCCCTTTATAATGCCTTTACGTATGCACCACATCGCAAATAAAAAGTTTGAGGTAACAACTACAAATAATGGGTGTGTCTCGTATTTCAGTAGCCTAAAAACCTCGATGTGGTTTCTCAACCCCAAGTTTCTACAAAGCTGGAGAACCCACTTAGCTCTAGACCTTTTATAGGCAGGACAAAATAGCATGACATGGAGTTCTGTTTCTTCTGAAAGATTACACCCAGGACAATCTGATCTAGTTGCTCCCTTCCATTTTTTTGTAAATGTTCGGAGCGGGAGCGTCCCATGTCTAAATTGTAAGAACAACTTCTTTGCCATGAATGGTTGTATATTGTCCAGGACCAGTTCCAGTTTATACTGCTGCTTGACATATAAAGTCTAACTTGCTCATTTATTTGGATTTTACATTACTATTGGAATGAGTCCTTGAACCATTTTTTCTAGTAATTACCAAAATGAACTTAGCACTTATTAAAGGTATTAGTATAAACCAGTGTTAACAGATGGGAGAGCCAGCTTAGTCACAGTGAAAAACAACCTATAAGGGTCTTTACTGTCAGGACTTGTAAAACATACAAAATGCATGTCTTACTTTTTGAATAATGTAAATCCAGCCTGTGGTGTCTTTTAAGGTGTACATTAGGGGTGACTTATAAGTATTAAGAAAGTTGGTATAGGATTGGTAAAAGTTTTGTTTTTTGAGGTCAAAACGGCAGTTAACAGCTGCACACCTAGGTTGTAGTGGCAGGCCCAGAGACAGGTTTTATGGTGCTGCTTTAGTAGACGGCACAAAAGAGGGATGCAACCCACAAGTAACATTCAGTTTACAAGCCCTGGGTACAAGTGGTGCAATATACTAGGGACTTGCAATTAGTTTAAAATTGCGAAGTTAGGGTATGGCAATTCTAACATGTTTAGAAAGGAAAGCACAAGCACTTTACCACTGATTAGCAGGAAAAAATGTGCAGAGTCCTACGGCTAGCAAAAATGTGATTTGCAAAAGAAGGCAAAATCTGGGGATTACCATGCCAAACATAGTCATTTCCAACATTTACCATCTCATTCATGATAAACTTGGTGGTGTGCATAAAACCACATTTAAATTCTGAGGTAATACACCACAATCACCTTCACAATACACAATTTATATCCTTTACACAAGTTTCTATGGATTACTGTCAAAGGTAGGGACACATCGACGTGAAGATAAGCATCAGGATATTTAGAGCGAAGGATAATAATTTATGTAATACTTTAGGACTGGGGTTTGTTGCTTGTTTAAGATCACTATCCATATGTTAATAAGCTGCGCTTTCTCCAATTGGATGGTAGGTGTAAATATTTCAAGAGGGAGTATGATGATCCAAACTGATGCATTTCAACATAGAGCGACACACACTCAACACCAGCAGATAGATTTTGACTTGATTCTCCCCTACCCACAATGTAAGAATATGACCACTGTTAGAGTGTTTTTATTAATTAGACAACTAATTCAAATTTTAGATCAGCTTAATTTGGCATGACTAGGCTGCGCCCAGCTTTCTTTGACATCTATTCATATTTGTAGAAAGAAAGATGCACTTTTATTTTATATGAACAAGCTTTTCCACATGTATGTGCTTCTTGTGTGCTTTTTCAGTTCATAAAAGTAAAAGCCCAATCTATGATGTTTGCATTATTAAATTGTATTAATACATGTTCTTCTCATGGAAACCATGTCCTGAATGTCTTTGTAGCTTTCAAGGTCATCTGCTCAAGCCTTTCCTTGGGACCATTCAATAGTTGAACTAACTATTACATTTCTGTATTACATAAACATCATGTAATTTTCTTAATTTGTTATGCACCCCTCATTCATTAATATTCAGCTAAAGTATGTGTTCCTAGATGTACCCTTTTGAAAGTATCTTATGTATTAGAATATTCACTGTCTTACTAGAATTAGACATTAGTAGTCCAACCCTATTATGTCAGAATCTTACCACTAAATGTGCATGGCTTTTCTTTGTAAAACCCTATAAAAGACAATGTTTTGTGCTAGATTTCCTATGACTTTCCTAGACTTTCTTTGATTTTCTATGTTTTGTCTTAAACTTTCTTTCACTTTCCTTTGCCTTTCTAACTTTGCAGACTCTATGCTAGTCTGTCATGTTTGATTTATATAAAGTTCTTGCAGTTTACTTTCTTCGGAGTTAGACCTTATATTGATCCTCCCAAATTATTTGATTTTGATTTGCTATTGAGACATTGATTGCTATTGATTAATTAACCACTTTTTGCCTTCTGTAATGATCTAACTTGTAATTAAACCCATAATATTTAACTGTCTCATGTAAGTTCATTTGATTGGCGGAACTCAGTCTTATTTAGGCTCAGATCCTGTGCCAGTTCCTCACACTCAGTCAAGCAGGTCTCTTGACTCTGCCAGCGGATTGTTTGCCTTTCCCTCCCTCTGCTCACCACCTCCTGTCTGCCCAGTATGTGCCTGTGCAACACTTCTACTCTGCTCCCCAGTGTCTGTTCGCACACAGCATCATTTTTGTTAGCCAGCATAACTTGGGCCCATTGCCTGCAACTGTGTAACTGCTGTGATTTTGTATTTGTTTATTTTGTTGGAGTAATTTTTTCTTTTTGCTCTTGTCTTTCCCATGCCGTATCACGCCTCCTGCAGTTTTCCTCTTCCGCTCCTGCTTCCTGCCACCCAACACCCGCTCCCCTCTCAGGACCTACTTAATAGAGGCCACAGCGCAGCCGCACAGTGGACGCGCGCAGAGGACGCATGCAGTGGGCGCACCAAAGGCAAGCATGTCTGCGCCCGTCCATGCCTGGACTGTACCCAGCACCAGGAGCCTGGCCCTTCCGCCATCCACTGATACTCCGCTGAGGAGATCCTAGCCTTGGACCCCGTACACCATAACAACAGCTGCTGTGCTTCCTCCCCACGATCAACTAAAGGACCCTTCACCTGCTGTCATTGCCACTTGTCTTGCAACACAGAACTGCCCTCCTGCACCAGATTCAGTACCGACCCCACCCAGGAGACAACTAACAACCCAGAATCGCCTCAATGCATACTGCTCAACAACAGATTCCTCTGCAAACACGCCACAGAAATCTGGGACACCAGCACCACCCTTACTTCTGATGTTTCCTTCATCACCGAAATCTGGCTCAACCTCTCCTCGAACCTCGACATAGCCATCGCAACACCCGAACGATACAAGATGATACACCGAGACCGCATCAACAAACAAGGCAGGGGCTTCGCCATAATCTTCAAGGAAACCATCTGATGCATAGCCACCAATGACGATCCCACATCGCTCATGGAACACCTCAACTTCCAACTGCAGACTGATGCCAAGACCACGATCGGATACACTCTTGTATAAAGACCCCCGGTACCACGAGCGGCTTTCTGTGATATCAACTCCAGCTTCATCGCCCCCCTAGCCATCGACTCCTACGACTACGTTCTATTCGCCGACCTCAATTTCCACGTCAACTAACCCAACGATGCCAACTCCACCTCCCTGCTGGAGAACATGAAAAACGTTGGCCTCACACAACTGGTCACCGAATCCACAAACGAGCTGGTCACACACTTGACTCCATTTTCACCTCCACCGACAGAATCAAATTCAGCCACGTCACAGAACTCACCTGGACCCACCATGCCATCATTCACTTCACAATCTCCAGTGCTCAGCACTCAATCACCAAGCACCACAGCTAAGTCCACCACAGCTGGGGCAAGGTAACTGAGATGTTGTGGACACAGGCCCTCAGCGCCACCCTACCTGAAGCTTCATCAGACCTCAACCAGGCCGTCCACAATTTCTCCACTTGGATCACCAAATGTGCCGACAGCGTCGCCCCAATGGAACCAGTAAATACCAGAAAAACCCTAAAACAAGCCAGCTGGCACTTTCCAGAGCTCAAAACCACCAAGCACAACTGCTACTGACTCGAGAAACGATGGCGCGCCTCAATAAACCCCTCGGACAGAGCCACTCAAAAAGCAGCCCTCAGCAACTACCACTGGCAACTCAAGGAAGCCAAGAGAGCGGCATTCATCACCTGCTTTGACACAGCAGCCAACCACATGAAAGAACTCTGAAAATAGTCAAGGAATTCTCCAACCCTGCAGCCACAGAGAACACCATCCAGCCATCCCAAGAACTCTGTGACATTCCCTCGGCTACTTCCACAGCAAGTTCCCCAGCCATCTACAACAACTTCAACCTCCAACCCACTGCCCTCAACCTCAAAAGCTGCAACCCACCAATGCACTTGAGCCAAACAATCACCTCCTCGTCTCCGCTCACTACACAGACCACCACAGCCATCATGTTTTTCATCCACTCCAGAGCACCCACCAATCCTTGTCCCACCATCTCTTCAACCTCGGAACCAACCCTATTAGCACTGAACTCTCCAGCATCATCAATACCTCCATCACCTCAACAGCTGGAAACACACAAAGGTCAGACCCCTCCTCAAGAAACCCTCCACCAACCCCAGTGCACTAAAAAATTATCAACCGATTTCACTGCTCCTGTACCCGGCCAAGGTACTAGAGAAGGCCATCAACTAACAGCTTTCTGAATACCTGGAACAAAACCACAGACTCAACGCCTCCCAATCAGGATTCCACACCAACCACAGCACTGAGACTGCGTAGATCACTGCCACATATGACATCAGAACCCTCCTCGACCACAGAGAGAGTGTGCCCATGATCCTTCTCGACCTCTCTGCTGCGTTTTGACACCGTTTCCCACAACACCCTTATAAGCAGACTCTACTATATCAGCATACAGGATGCCCTCAAGTGGATCGCCTCCTTCCTCAAAGGATGCACGCAGAGCATCCGGCTGCCTCCCTTCACCTTCGAACCCAAACACATCATTTGCGGCGTACCCCAATGATCATTCCTCAGCCCCGCCTTATTCAACACCTACATGACTTCCATCACAGACATTGTCAGTTCTCACTGCCTCAACATAATTTCATATGCAAACAACACTCAACCCATCCTCTCACTCACCGAAGACCCCCCCACCACCAGAACCAAAATCTGCGATGCCATGACCAAAGTAGCCAACTGTATGAGAGACAACTGCCTTAAACTCAACTCCAACAAGATAGAAGTCCTCATCTTCGGGAAGAACACCTCTGCATGGGACTATAGCTGGTGGCTAACAGAACGCGAGCAACACCTACAGACCACGCACGCAACCTAGGCCTCATACTCTACAGTGAACTGAGCATGAAATGACAAGTCAATACAGTCGCCTCCTCCTGCTTCCACACCCTGCAAAAAATCTTCAGATGGATCCCAGTCAACACCAGTAAAACCGTAATTCAGGCCCTCGTCACAAGCCGCCTCAACTACAGCAGCGCTCTCTACGCCAGCATCTCTACACAGCTCCTCCGAAGACTCCAAACCATACAGAATGCCACAGCCAGACTCATCCTGGACCTCTGAAACATAGACCCACATCACGCCCACCTCAGAAACCTCCACTTGCTCCCCATCAAGAAGAGATGCCAGTTTAAGATACACATGCATGCCTACAAAGCTCTAAATGATCAAGGACCGGCCTACATCAACCATCAACTGAACTTCCATCTACCCACAAGATACCTACACTCCTCCTCACTAGCCCTTGCACACACCCTCCGCATCCATTGCAGCCACTGTGGGGGCCGTTCCGTCTCCTACATCGCTGCCAAGACCTGGAATGACCTGCCCCTCCATATCCGAAAAGCAACCTTCCTGGCAGATGTCAGAAAACAACTCAAGACCTGGCTCTTCGACTGAGACGTCACACCCAGAGCGCCCAGATACCCTTCAGGGTGACAGTGCTGTGCTTTGCAAATGCTGATGGATTGATTGAGCTAGTCCTGATCTTACGTATCAGCGCTCTTAATTATTGTAATTAGAGAATCAAAACTACAATGCTTCTCTCCAGCTACTGCATGTAGACTAGCATCCAATACGAATGTATACATTTTTTCTTAACATGATACCATAGTTTTTCAGTAGAGGAACTCCATTCCTATGCTTATCAATGGGAGCCACCAATAGTGAATTATTTTTCATGATCGATCTACCAAAGGAGAGGTGAGTACGTTGAACCACTGGACATTAGTGTGTTTTAGTTGCCACTTACATACCACCACCATGTTTAACCCCTGCATACAGTGATAGTTGATTTTGTCTTCATGAGATACACAATTCATGATTAATTACAATATCAAGTAAATCTTTTGGCACCTTTTACATGAGTTACCTACTAACCTGTTCAAGCGAAGCATGATTCACAACACTTTGTCCTACTAATAACATGATTAGAGAAGCAGATTAGAGCTTCTTCCACTCACCGGTACAAGTTGTTTGAAAACATTTATCTCTATTCTATTCTAGCCCCAATTTGTATGGTCAGTATACTGATTTAAAAGCAATGCACATGAACACAGGGCACTTGAAGCATGAATGTAATGCACTTGATATTTTTGAAGGATTTATATTGGTTTAAAAATACCTAAAAACTGCATGCCTAATTGTACTATTGCTCTAAGGGGCATATTCTCAAGGACTTATCGCCGAGTTAGCGGCACTTTATCGAAGACAAAGTGGCAATAGATTTATCGCCCTATTCACAAGCTGGTGCTAACAGCCGATATCGCCAGTTATCCTGCGATAGCAGCAGCAAAAAACATCGCCACGGATGACACCGGCAACTAACGCTAATGAGATGCAGAGTAGGCGTTCCTGTGCAAAAAGCCGCGATAGCACCACTTGGCGATCCCAAAACAGGCGATAAGGAGCGTTAGCAGCAAGGATTTAACACCTGCTCTTACCTGGTGTTAAGTTGGACGACAACCTGCACCATAAAAGGGAGCCCAGCCCAGAGCCACACCTGAAGAACAACAGATGCCATGGAGCTACTGATCATGCAGCTCGGAGCCCCAAGAGGGCCACAACACCCACTGCCACCACCCGCAGGCCCACCACCCCCCCAGACCCTCCCACCCCCCCTGGACTACCTCAGAGGCAGCGCAGACAAAGACAGCGGACCTTCAGAAAACGCACCAGCCTCACAGACTTAACACCAGAGGATGTCATTGCCCACTACAGGCTCAAAAGGACAACCATCCTCCGCATCCTCACCCACATTGCCCACAGGCTGACGGTACCAACACAGCGGACAACCAACATCCCTCCGCGGACAAAGCTGCTGGCTGTGCTGCACCTGTTGGCCTCTGGGACCTTCCAACCAACAACTGCCAGAGTCGGAGGAGTCTCACAGCCAGCCCTATCCAAGTTCCTCACACCTGTCTTGGATGCCATCATCAGCTTGGTACCCTGCTCAGCTCTTCAGGTGCCACTAACTCAGTGCACCACAACTCATGGACCCTTTCTGATTGAGTTTTGTGCTGTGGACAGCTCACGCAGCAAGTCACCTCAGGCAGTGGGGAAGACCTGGGACGATGATGAGGAAGATGAGGCAGGTGTAACACACCCCACTGCAGCTGCAGCAGGAATATCCCGAAGGGACACAATCCTAGACAATTTCTTCACATGAGCACGCTCAGCTCTGGTGCCCCTACCTCAGTGCACTGCAACTCACGGACCCTTCATATTGAATATTGGGTGACCTCTGTACTTGCTCCGGCTTCCTCCATGGTGCTACGCAGTTTGAATTATTTTGTTTGTGTTTTTCGGTGCTTTTATAGTGCATTTTCCCGCATGACGCGTGGGAATTGCAGGCCTGTCGCTGGTTATCGCTGATGTTTTTATCGCGTTGGCTGCATCGCAACTTTTTTCTCGTTCGTGTTTCGCGTTTTTTTGCCATCACAGTAATTTTATCGGCGTCACTTGACGCGTTAGCGTGAGACTATCGCATTGTATCGCCGTGTTGAGAATACAACGTTAACACAGCGTTATTTTCCTGCGATAGACTGCGATGTGCAAAGTTGCGTTAAGCTAATTTTGCGGTAATTATCACATGTTCTTGAGAATATCCCCCTAAATGTCATGTATCTAATGAATGTATTCTACCAAAATATCTGGTAGCATTACTTAGAACTGATCATTTATCCATTGATGAAGAACATGGCAAGACTCGAAATACATTGGAATATAATGATATACAGAAATTGATTTAGACAAAGAAAAGTCAATGCAATTAGCATGAGTTTACATTTGAATGCTTGAATTGTTAACACCAGTAATCAGAAGAGTACAACGGGATTGTGCATCCGATCAAGAGCAGCAGAGAGTGGAACTACAATTTAAGGTCAAAAGGGTTGCAGTTTCTACTATTACGGCGGTATCTAAGCCAAAGGATGTGCTTCACGTTCAGCTGGAAGATAAATTCAGAAAAACTGGACATAAATAGAAAAACACGCTGTTGCCACATCCACTTTGTAATTATTTGATTGCACAATATATTGCAAATGTTACATTAAAAGAGAAGGTACTGAATTTATGGTTTGTTTTGATTACTATTTGCTGATCTACCAGTCTGTAGTGTATGCCTACTGTATGTGCCATTAATATGCAAGTTACACAAACTCTAGTAGTGAATGGGAAACATCCTTTACCACGAAACCATTACAACGCGGTATGGTTACATCGTGGTTTTCACAACGCAAGTCGTTACATCGACTTGCACTTGAGGGCGCTCTAGACTAAGAAATAGTGTGAATTACTATTCCAACATCTTCCCTACTGTACGTAGACTGGTGTTGGAATAGTAATTCACACTATTCCTAAGTCCAGAGCCCTCCAGCGCACGTCGATGTAACGACTTGCGTTGTCAAGACTGCAATGTAACATACCGCATTGTGATGGTACGCGTTGTATCATCATACATTCGTAGTGAATACCAAGTACACATTTTACAACTACTGAAAGGTAATTCTGACTGTCACTGTTTTCTTTTCAATACTTCATAACAAAAAAGAGCTATCCTGTAATCTAATGCCTGTCAGAATTAGGTCGAAGGGGAAACAATAAGGCAAGACTATACACAGCAAGTTATGACATGGCCATGGCTGCCATCAGGTTCACGATTCTGCATGCAGACTATGGAGAACTGGCAATAGTAGCTGGGGCACACAAACAAGGTGAGACAGGTTCAAGCACTTCCAGAATGGGGCACGCTGAGCCAGATATACACATGCACTGCTGACAGATCTCATTAGGAAGAGATAAAACCAGTGAGTAGACATCTGGCTGCTTACGTTTGTTGTATGGCTCCTGCGCAGTTCATCATATGTTGACAACCTCCACATTTGTTATTTTCTTTTCTATTCAGGTTCAGTTTTTTTCATTGCTGATTTTTCCTTCTTAGTGACTGTGAAGATTGAGTTGCTGTGTTTACACCTGTGCAGCTGTGCTTCTTGAACCGGTTCCCTTTGGGAATCGGGATGTGTTATAATGCCTGCAGTGTCTCTTCACCAATGTAAGAAAGTCATCCTTTTTGCCCTGATCACCCCCATTTTGTGACTGATTCTGGTAAGTCTCTTATTTTGTCCCCGGCCCTGCTAACCAGTCCCAGGGCCAGTGCTCTGTTTAAAAGGTATATGGTAATTAGGTGTAATTACAATTGTTCTGACAACCTACCTGTAAGCCCCTAGTATATGGTCGGACATGTAGGTTTAGAGGTGCAGCAGATTTAATGCACTTAACTGGGCACAGCTGTGTTGCCTGCTGTCATTTTAAAAGCCAGCCCTGCTTTGCAAGTTGTTTTTAAAATACACCTATGTCCATGATTCGACTTTAGAATTAAAAATACTTCCAAAGTCTTAAACTACCTTATTTTTACATATAAGTCACCCCTAAAGTCTACCCTAGGTGCCCTATAGTTAGGGTGCTATGCTAAAATAAGCAAGACATTATAAAAGGTGTTTTATAAGCCCTAGTGAGGGAAAACTGCCAATTTCATTTTTCCCCGTTGTAGTGCATTAGTTCCATAGGCTGATATGGGAAGGCTTTATTAAACTTTAATAAAGTCTAACTATTGAAAGGAGTGAGCTGAAATAATAATTCAAAGTGTCTAAATATTAGTTAGAATAAACCCAACAACTTGCCAATGTTAGATGTATTATAACCATGATAGAAAAGAAGTTATAGAACTTGCTTTTCTCATGAGCAGCCTCTTCTGATTGTCCAGTCTTTGACTGGCTGAGCAAAACTGCTCTGATGAGGTGTGAAGTGGCCTGAAAGGAAACAAAAAGCCATGTGGTAGGAGGAGATCTGCAAGCTGCAGAGCAAAAGGCAAGAAGGGTCTGGGTAGCCAAACTGGTCTTCAAATAGGGAAAGACACTTAGTACTGGACCCAGGCCCACCCCCACTTCCTGCCCTCCTAGCCAGATGGGAGCCACTGTAATTGAATTAGCAGAGGGGATGGAAGGGTAGTGTTAGTAAAAGTTAGCCACACCTGTAGGTTGGATTAGCCAGACCTGAAGCTCCAGGAGAGACTTTCTCCATTTTGCTTTTTAAGTAACAGTGCTTTCTGGGACAAGAATATGTCACACTTCAGGGGTAGTGGTCATCATTGAGGGTGGCACCCTACACCCCATTGGTTAGGCGTGCTCCCTGCTTGCCAGCCAGAAGTCTGGAGAAATAAGGGAGAGCTGTCCAGCAACTCAGATCCCTGCCTGGAAGAAACAAGAAGAAGAAGTGCTGCCCTGCTGAACCCCTCACCTGCACCAAGAGGACTGTATTTGGAAGGACTGCACCTGCTGCACACTTCAGGCTTCAGCAAAAGAAGAACACTGCCTGACTCTAAAGGTTTGAGGAGTGGACTCCCTGAACGCAATAGGTTAAAAGAGCTCCACCTGCATCATCTCCACCAAGAAGAATGCAGCTGGACAGTGTTCAGTGGACTTTTAAGGATTTGGCCAGGCGCATTATGGGTCTTGTAGTCCCAACTTCTCCTAGGAGCAACTCAGAGATCCCGGTAACTTGGATTGGTATTGTGGACCCTTCAAGAGCCAAAAAGGACCTTCTGGTAGAAGATCCAGATTTTTTTAATCATTTGGAGAATTTTTGTGAAAAAGCTCCAGAATTTGACCGACCCGCCGTCGAGAGTCAAGCCTGAAATTCAGATTCGTTCTACTAAAGTTCCAGAGCTCCAAGACCTCCAGCATATCACTGAGGCTCCGGCCTGAAGCAAGTCGCTCTCATAGACTCGCACGCCGGCCTGACGAGGAGCCTTGCTCAACATCAGGAGAAAATGCTCCACAAAAGTGACTAAGTCAGAAGGCAAAAACTTGACCAGGCCCTTCTGCTCACTGTATCCGACCCGGGCTCCATTGCGGTCAGCCTCAAACTTTGACTTTGTCCCAGTCAAGCACGACCAGATGTCCCAAGATGGCACATTGGCTTTTAGCCTCTAGAAAGTATTTATTCTTTAAACATTCATATCAATGGTTCCTTACATTGGATTTTTGTCATTTTTGTGTCATTTTAATCATAAAAATATTTCCTATTTCTACAAATTGGTGTTGGATATTTATTATGTGTGGTTTCTTACTTATTTAATGTATTGGTGTTTTTAAATGCTTTGCACACCTGTCTCCTAAGTGAAGCCTGTCTTGTCACTGCCAAGCTACCAAGGGTTGCACATGGATTAATTTATTGAAAACTTGACTGGGCCTTATTTGTGGTTGTGTGTTATTACTCGTGGTGGGTAACTACCTGCACCTACCAATAAACCACCATTCAACAACCACCTAATCATGGAAGGAGGCAGTAAGTGCCAAGCTCAAACTATTACCTTCCATTATCTACCTTTTTGCTATAAATTGAACTTCCTGATAATTGGATATTTGACACATTTTTAATTAGGGAGTAGTTAAAAACATGTCACTCGCTTATTACATCTGACAGTTGGGCAGCAGTCTTCTGTTTTTTTCTTCTGTTCGTATCCTTACCACCATTTTTCCTGAGGCATATTCTCCCACAGATTTGGAAATACGATTCTGAGGTCACCCTTTGGGGAGATTGAGGGATTTTAATCAAAATCAAGCAATTCTATTACCCCCAGTTTCTACAGTCCTGAGACTCTACGAGAGCAATCGGTCATATGATATGATGATATAATGATACAACAGACGGTTCAAGCAATTTAAAAAATTCAAGATGATTAAGAAGTTGCACACCAACAGTGACATTTATTGTAAAAAAAAAAATGATTCGGCTTTTTCCCCTACCATCACCACTACTCAGCCTAGTCCCACACCCATCTGGAGGCAGTGCGAGGGAGGACACTCTGTTGTCTTCGGCCCACTGCGGGGTTTTGCTGTTGCAGTAGAGATGCAGGCATTCTCGATGCTGCGTTCAGCAGTGCTTCTTCGTGGAGATGTGTCTATCTCCCGGGCCCCTGCCCGTGCTTCTGGGCGCATGTGTCACGCACTGCGGACTGCGCACACTGCGTCTTTCCTGGGGCGCCCTCTTCTGGCACCTGGCGTGCCTGCATTCCCTCCTTGCGGTGGTGCTCGTTCACCGCCAGGGGCGTGTGGCGCTCCTCTCACGTGTGGTGGCGGTGGGCCGCCGCTGGTGGCACGCTCTCTGTACCAGTCTTTCTTGCACTTTTAGCAGGGAAGGCTCCCTTGAGCCTGTGCTTGATCAGCAAACCTTACTGGGGACGGTCCTTGCTGCTTGGGTTTTAGCTCCATGTTTCTATCACCTCCCTGCAGGGTTTGTCAGTCTCTTCCCGTGGTTTGCCGAGAGGTGGCAGCCCGTACTGCCTTGTGCTGGTGTGCTTCCCCTTGCAACTTGACACTTGTCTGGTCAGAAGTAGCTTTGAACTCTATTGGTGCTCTTGCATTGTCTCTGCACGTTACCTTGCCTTTTTTTGTTTTTGTTTTGGAAGGGCACCCCTTTGTGGGCTAGTACCTCCCACTGGCACCTTGCAGGCCTGTGTCCCTGTCTGCAATAATGGGCATTCGCTCCTGGGGGCCTGTGCGGCCTACGATGCACTTGGGTGTGTGTGCTGGCTGACCGGCTGTGGATGGCTGCTAGGGGTTTGCGTGGGCAGCGTGCATGGTATCCCCTGTGGTTTGCCGTCTAGCAGGGGTGCTTTGCTGTGGGGCGTTTTAGGTGTAGGTTCCCATCATCATCTGCCACACCTTTACACTTGTCCAGTAGGTGGCCTTGTAGCCACTCCTCTCTCTGCCCTTCCTCCCTCACCTGCTGAGTTTAGCTGCAGCAGGTAGTCCGGATGGCAGTCAGTTTGCACCGCAGCGCGCTTCTTGCGGGACCGTTGTGCCACCTGGGTAAGGATATGCAGGGATGCAGCGGGCTATTTCTTGTTGCGTGGGGCAGAGCTGGCCTGAATTCCTGACGTGCCCTTTGTTTCTTTGGGGCCCCTTCGCTCTGCCATCACTTGACCGGCGCCGGTGCATCGCATTGAGCACCTTTATTTTTTGGCGGGCGCAGTACCTCTGATAGGCCGCTGGGTGGCTCTGCAGGCGATCCCATTGAGGCCAGGCAGCTCTCCCAACTATTGCGTGTCTCGCTTGTCTTGGCCGGGCAGTGATGAGCAGGTCCTGGGACACCAGGCAGGCTCGGTCAGGCCACAGGATACGAGCCAGCCAGGTAAGGGAGACGGGGCCTTTCTCACGCTGCAGGGCTGACCAGGATTATTCCGGCTTGATTCTCGGGTGGTTTGGCCGCTGCGGGGTGATCGGTGCTTTTTCCTCTTGCTGGCGGGGTGTGTATCAGGTTGGCAGGTGACGGCCTTTTCGTTCCTGCGCGGACTTGTAGGCTCGGGGTGCCCCTTCTGGCCAGGGCCGCTGATGTCTCGCAGACGGAGCGGGGCACAGGATCACTCGCCACCCTCCCTTCGGTGCCAGCCGCCCTCCATGATCACAGGCTGTGCTGGCGCATGCTGTGGAGCAACTGCAGGCAGGGGCTGGAGTTCTGCTGGGCCGGCAGCTGCGCAGTGCCAGGCTTAGGGGTGGAAGGGCCGCTCCTGGGCGCTGCACAGTGATGAGCGCTGGGCACCTTACTTGCAGCGTTGAGTGCCAACGAGTGGCGGTGGTCACGCCGCGTGCATGGTGGGGAGACTCACGCTTCTCGGGGCGTTCCGACGGCGGCTGCAGGGGTGCTCGTCCACTCCTCCATTGTCCGGGGCCGCAGTGAGTAGGAGACAGCCAGTCTCCATGCCTCCCTTCCAAAAGGCAGATGGCCGCGTGCTGAGCTCGACCCACTCGACGGGCACGGGCGTCGGTCCCTTTTCTCCTCACGAGGTACAAGGAAGGGTCATGCTGCGGGGATGCGGGGTTAACTACCCGCCTCGTCGCCAATGTGGTGTCGGGCCCTAGGCCCACATCCTAGAAATGACGGACACCAACACCAGGGGTTGTAGTGCTGTAACTGGCCTCGAGCACGTGCACCCGGGCCCTTTTATTGATGGGGCCACATCACCCGTGGCACCCGTGATGGATGGGTGTGGGGGTGCAGTGTGTCCAGCCCTCAAAGGAGTGGCTGGGGTTACCACTTCCTGCGGAACACTAGAACGTGTCCCGCAGGACATTACAAGCAGGTGACTTGCATCAGTTTGAAATTGCCCCATGGGCCACTTGCCAAATGTTATTCGGTTTCCAAAATACATTGGCCCAATTCACAAAAGCATTCATGAGTATGGGAAGTAGTCAGTGGCAGCTCATAGCAGGGCAAAGTAGTGGGGCATCACAAGGTCAATAATAAAAGAAAAAAAGAAAACTTACCTGCCGCCTCGTCACCTCAGTGCTCTTCAGTTCCAAATGCACAGGTTCCCACACTCACCTGCACTAATTCAGACGGTGCGCTCATGCTGGTATTACCCAGCATGAGACAAACACAGGGATTGGGCAGAGTTGGCTGGTTTTATGCTCCAGCAAGGACTAGGAGCCTGGGCCTCCTCCTCTCCATACACCAGCATGGAGATAGCTAAGTGTGCATGTCGGTTTGGCAGTCCTAAGACAAACTGTCATGCGCACTTGAAGTGCCCTGTGCCACCACTCATTCTGCTGCTGTCAAGCCCCGCCCTCAAGACTCTGCTCCGGTTCCATATTGTAAAACAAAATGATAATATAGCAGTTTTATTAATTACTTTATTATCATTTTATGTTACATGTTTTATCTGCTGGCTAAGGCAGTGGGGCCAAGCTCCTCCGCCATCAAGGAGGAGTCGCCGCTAGAAGTAGTACTACAGGGGTACTCTTTTACGTACTCTTACATGCCTTTGTGAATCGTCCCCGTAATGCTCACAAGAAACTGAAAATGCCCAACTTTATCTATTCCACGCTGAAATTATAAGCAGCAAAAGGAAAACTTGAAAAAAACAACGGTCTCTGTTGATGTTTGATTTTCTATTTTTTACCTCTCAAAGCTGACTGCGGGAGTTTAACATAAAGTAAATATTCTTCAGCACTGCTGTTTTTAATGCGATAATTGGCAGGCTTTTGAAACATGTTTGCAAAACATGCTACTCTTTTCAATTTTCTCCAGATTGGCAGCAGAAATTCTAGACATATTTCTCGGGAAACTGGCATCAGCTTTAATTTCTTTCTTTCACCATAGTCTACTGTTCAACTGCGCTTTAATATCTTCAGTGAATAACACCCCAGCTGCTGCGACGCTTATCAAGAAGGCAACTGTGTAACAGTGACAGCCTGCTCATACAATCTAAACCTGACATGTGAAAAATGCGCATGGGTCATTGACTTATGTCTGAACTAGATGACAGTGAAATTTACATTGGTAGCAAATCTTGCAATGCCCCTTATATATTGTAGCCATTTTTTATCAGCAAAAGTCAATACACAAATATTTAAGGTTCCTTATTTTGCACATCATCTGCTTTGCATTATTTTACAATAATCATTATGTGGAAATTCCAAGGAATTGTAAAAACGAGGCATGATGCAAGTCGTGTAACAATTTGGAATGGTATGTAAACGTCAACTAGTGGAAAAAATGTGTGAAATTTTGAATGGTAGAGCTATTATATTTTGTATACACAATCACTTTAGCTCACACTACCCAGTACTAGTAGTAATAGCCCCTCCCAGCATGCTGATGAACACACATTCACATCTGCTAACCATCATACTTCTACAAGTGTGACAATTCAGACTATTCCAGGACCCCATAGCTATTAGACTGGCTTGGGAAGCTGGTATTAGTCATTTTAATGGATATCGAATTTATAAACAACTGCTTTTGTGCTCATCTCTAAATAAGATGAACAGTGCCATCATGTGGTAGGCTGTCAGGTGCCGGTGTTGACAATTAAGTGCTGGTGCCGAGCACTGGAAACCACGGTGCAAATAAAGCACTGGTTCTGATGTCACGCCATGGGAACTGCAGCTGACGAGGATAGACAACTGATTGCATGGAGAGTAAGAAGGGAGTTGAAGCGGCAAGGTGGCAGTTTGGATAGCAATTTGGCCCACCTTACTTATGGAGGACAAGGTGCTGAGAGCAGGCATCTCTGTAAATAGTGCACCAACTTTAGGTCACATTTACCTGAACAACGGTGGGTATTCAAAACAAAGACAGCCTATGTATGCCTACAGCGCTTAGTGTAAATGAGTATACTCATACAATTTCACGATGGACTCTTTTAGGCAACAGCCTCCTAAGTAATCTAATCTCTCATTTACCTTCCTTTGGCATGTCTGGATTATCATACAAAACAAGATTTCATTCTAGAGTGAAATAAATCAAAATGCTCTTCTTTTAGTTTCTGATCCCGTTATCTATAGGAAAAAGATTTGAGTGCATAATATACAGTGAAACAATAGTGCAGACAATGCAGTGCTAGAAAATGTGATCATGTATACAGGAGTATACATAGACACTTAATACCGAAGATTATGTAAGTACAGTTATAAGCTATACAAAATGATTGGCATAAGCTTATACAATGAGTCATGAGACATCCGAAGAGGGGGGGTGTTAAAGTTTCTATCCTATTTTATTTGATGAGTCTCATCAGGACAGCAATTTGTCTAATGGACCTAAAACTTAAGAGAAGAGCGAATATATTCTGTTTAAACCCTAGTAAGGGAATACAATAAATCAAACTGCACAGTTTAATGCCTTGTGCTATATTGCCCACACATTGGCATCATAAGTGATAATAATTCACCTTCAGTGATGAGTATATTTGCCACTACTCCAATTAAAGGAAAAGGTATTAATCTGTGGTTGAAAAAGAACCCCGATAGAAAGATAGGAGCACATTTATTGAGAGAAGGTTTTTGAGAGGGATTTTGTATTCTTTATGGTGGCCCACAATTACGTCAGTGGACCGAAAATTTGCAATCATTGATGTTGTGTTCTCCTTGCTCTAAGGACCACACAGGAGTCTGGTAAGGGTTTTGTTTCTCTTTATTATATCGTATTGCTTCCCATGCCCACATGCATGTCCGTCCTCGTTGCCCTCCTCATTGATAATCCCCTTCCCACCCCTTGACCGGAACTGGTGTCCAGTTCCCTTCCTGCCTGGTGGTCCGGTGCAGGGTCCTAGTGCCCTTCGCCCAGGCCACTACATCTCCCCCCTGTGCCATAAAGAAATGATGAAAGTAACGAGAGAGATAAAGTGGTAGAGATAGGGAGAAAGGAAAGATAGCTCAGAACAAGAAATGATACGTGTGTATCCCCATCACTGCATTTCTTCAATAAGTCTTTTCGGCCTTCTGCTCGCTCTTTTTGGACAAGTCTCTTCCTGAAATTCTTCTGCTGGCTCTTCACCCTTGTCCGTTCCGTTCCCGTTGTGACCCATCACTTCATCTCCTCCGGTTGCAGTGTCTTGGCCGTCTTCATTCCCTGTCTTCAGTCCTTTGAAATGAGAACTGTTTCTCATTATTCGGTGATGTTCTGATGCAGCCATAATCATTGGCCCCTTCACATTTACGATCGTTAGCGGTTCCTTTGAGAACAGGCTGTTGGACTTTCTTTGCTGTCGCTGACGTGCTACCACTGTGTCTCCTTCTTTGAGGTGTGACGGAGTGGCATGACGCCTTGCATCTGCATATGCTTTCATTTTTCTTTCACTTCCTTGTCTGTGGCTGCGATGTTGCTGTGATCTGGTGACGCCATGGCCTCTATCTGTGGTAGTCTGGTCCTGCTTGTCCTCCCCAATACCAACTCAGCGGGGCATCTACCCGTGGAGCTGTGGTGTGTGTTTCTGTAGTCTCGTAAGACCTGACATAGAGCCTGTCCGGTGGAGATCTGCGCCAGCTTTGCTCGTTGGACTGCTTTCTTTATGTTCCCCATGAATCGTTCCATCATGCCGTTTGCTTGTGGCCACAGCGGTGTTATCTTCCTGTGATGAATGCCTAGGTAGGACATGAACTTTCTGAATTCTTCTCCTGAGAATGGAGGACCATTGTCTGTCTTTAAAGTTTCTGGGGAGCCCCAGGCAGCAAATATATCATCCAGGATTGGTAGCGTCGCTGCTGCTGACGTTGATGACACATGTCGCACTATGGGGAATCGTGAGTACTCGTCAATGATCATGAGCAGGTAGTTGCCCGTGTCCAGTGGCCCAAAGAAATCCGCTAACAACGTTGTCCACACCGCCCTTGGGAGTTCTGACATTTGTAGCGGTTCGGGTTTGGCAGGCTGTCCTGTCGTTTGACAGATGTGACACGTCATGATGGTGTCTTCTACCATTCCATCCAGGCCAGGGAACCATACTTTCTCCCTTAGCAGTTTTTTTGTTGCCACCATCCCGCGGTGTGACTCGTGTGCCACATTGACAGTCTGTCGCCTTAGTGACCTTGGTATCACTATCCTCGTTCCTCGCATCATTATTCCTGTTACTGTCTCTGACAGTTCTTCATGTATCTTCTTTAGTGCTAGCATCTCCTCCCTGTTCACTCCTGTTCCCCAGGTGCAGTTGTTGTTGACGTGTCTCCATCTTTGCATCCTTGATGTTTCTTTGGCCAGCTGCATGGTGACATCTTTCGCTGTCTCCCGCTCTAGCTCCGCTAATGTTATTGGCGCCGGAGTGTTTTGCTTTAGTACAAAATTGAGATATTCCTCAGCCATCGATGCAGACTCCGGTACCTGTGGTAAAGGGTGTCTCGACATGTAGTCGGCCGGGTTATGTTCCTTCCCGGGCTTGTGCACAGTTTTGAAGTCATAGTCCATCAACCGTATGCGCCAGCGCTCAATGCGAGGTGGCATTTTTGCCGACGGATTTCCATATATCGTCACCAGAGCCTGATGATCTGTTATGATGGTAAACGACTTCCCGTATATGAACATGTGATAGTGTTCACACGCCCACACCACTGCTAGGCTTTCTTTTTCTGGTTGGGAGTATGCCTTCTCAATGTCCGACAAGCTTTTGCTTGTATACTCGCAATTTTTCTTGGCGAGTCTCTTCCCGGTAGGTGCTGCGCTAGTATGGCTCCCAGACCGACTGGGCTGGCATCTACTGTCAACTCAGTGCACATTGAGGGGTCAAAATAGGCAAGATGCTCTACAGTCATTACAGCGTTTCTGATGGCTTCAAACGCCCGACCGCATTCCTGTGACCAGAGGAACTTCTGCCCTTGCTTGGTTAGCTCCCGGAGCGGTGTGCTCACTGTGGCAAAGTCCTTCATGTAGCGAGCGCAGTAGCTGGCCAGCCCCAGAAATGACCGTACCTCTGCAACATCTGTCGGAGGATTCGCGTTTCTCAGTGTCTCTACTTTGCTGGGATCTGGCCTCATTCCTTTCTTGGAGAAGATGTGTCCAAAAAATACCAATTCACTCCTCCCCAGCTCGCACTTGTCTGCGTTCAATGTTAGTCCCGCTTGTTCCAGCTGCAGGCATACTTGATGCAGGGCCTTGTCATGTTCCTCATCTGATCGCCCAAATACCAGGATGTCATCACCATAGTTTAGGCTGTTCTTTACCGGCCTTATCACCTGCCTTATAGTCTCTTGAAAAATCTCTGCAGCCGATGAAATGCCAAAACTCAGTCGCTTGTAGCGGAACAGGCCCATGTGCGTCGAGAATGTGGTGATGTATCTCGACTGTTGGTCCAGCTCTAGTTGGTGGTACCCCTTGCACAAGTCTAACTTCGAGAATCGGCAGGCCCCAGTGAGACAGCTGATCATTTTGTTTAGATGTGGTCCTGGGTGGCGTTCTCGCTCAATGGCTGTGTTCGGTATCCTCATGTCCACACATATGCGGATCTTGGAGGTGTTCTTTTTTGGGACTGCCACTATTGGAGACACCCATGGCGTCGGCCCTTCTGCGGGCTCAATGATATCCTGGGCCAGTAGACTTTTAATTTCCTCTTCAACTTGTGGTTGTAGGTGTATGGGCACCCGTCGATGGTGTTGAGCTACTGGCTTGATCGCCTCATTGATGTGCAACGTTATTTGTTTCCCTTTCAGTTTTCCTAGTCCGTGCAGCAGGGCCGGATGTTCCTGTAGAATGTTCCGTTTCTCCGACATGTGATATGTCATTGCCAGTAGGCCCATCACCTGCGCCGTAACGTTGCTTATCAGGCATGGTGCTGGGACGTCACCTTTCAGCACATGTATCTCTTCTTGGCAGGACATGTCCTTGTACGTCAGAGTCTCTGTGAACTTTCCCATGTTTTCTACTGGCCTTTGAGAGCCCCACGTGAACACATCCACCGTGGACGGTGATAGCGGCGGCTTCACTTTCATTTTCTCATACTCCGACATGCACATGATGTTGCATGTGGCCCTGCTGTCAAGCACGAACTGTGTGGTATGTTGCCCTATTACAATGCCCACTGTTGCGGTTTTCTTGATATGATGCTTCTCCACGAGATGAATGTGTTATGGTCTCCTGTCTTCTTTGGGGGCATCAGCCATTAGATATAGTCGTGCCACACCCACAAGTTCTACTGTTTCTTCCGACTCATCAGAGGAACTGCGACTCGCTGTTTCCATGTGTCTGACATATCAGCTGTTGGTCATCCTTGGTTTTGCCGCTCTCCCCCGCTCACTTCTAACCTGTCTGCTCATACAGGCGCTTGCGAAGTGATTGTCCCTGTTGCATTTCCTGCACCTCTGGCCCATCGCCAGGCATGCACCGATGTGCGGAAACTCTAGTCCGCATCGGTAGCACGTTTGTTCATTCTTCTTTGTTGGTGAGGGCGCCGGGTATTCTTTCTTCTTGCCGTTTCCTGCAATGCGATTCGCTTGTTCCACTCTTTTTCCTTTCCCCAGCTCCATCTCTTTGGCATGCGCCGTAGCTCTCGCTTCTGTGCGTGCCATGGTCAATATCTTCTCCAACGTCGTTGGTTCCTTCAGGACACGTGCCCGGAACTCTACCGACTGACAGCCTTCGATAATGCGGCGTTGTATCGCTTGCTCATTGTCAAATTTGTCAAACTCACAGTAGGTGACCAGCTTCCGCAGTCGTGTTGTGAAGTCGTCAAGGGACTCTTCTGTTCGCTGACACGCTGTGTTGAAGGTGTATCTCTCAAAGTCAATGTTCCGTTGCGGGTCAAATCTTGCTGTGAGGCACTGTATCACCCCTTTCTATGTCGCTGTTTGTTCGCTGGGAAAGGTTATGAGCAGGTCCTCCACTTCATCCCCTGCGAGATTCAGAAAGAGGTCCAGTTGTTTGCTGTCTACAATGTCCGTGGCACGCATGTAGCGCTCGAATTGCCTGATCCACCTTTCCCACCTGATACTAGCTTGTGGTTCCGATAGGCTGAATGGCAATGGTCTTCGGAATATTGCTTGTGGACTCTTTTTGTCACCTTCTGTGTCAACCATTTTATTTATTTGATTTTGTTACTGACGTGCAGCTTCTGTGCAAGTCTTCTTTTCCAGTAATTGCTTTCATGCTGTGGTGACAGCGGAACTTCCGTCTCTATTTACTGGCACTTTGTTGTCACAATTTTTTGTTTTTTTGTTTTTTTTTCTCTGCTTCTTTCTTTAATTTGGTGTTTAATGTATTTATGATAACACCTTTCTCTATCTATTCGCCTGTTACACACTTGATCTGGCCTCCCGGCCTTGAATTCCCTTTTTATCCCACTTTTTCCACTTTTGCCTGACTTCAAAATGGCCTCCCGGCCTTCCTCATCACCTATTGGCTTCCTCTGCCTGTCCTTAAACTGGACGCCGGCTCTCGCGAGACCGAGATTTCCGGTGCCTGACTCTTCAAAATGGCCGCCGGGTCGTCCTGGGCACTGATTGGCTGCTCCCGCCTGACCCCACAATGGCTGCCCTGTTCACGCGAGATTTCCTTCAAATCTACGCGCGAACCGGCTCATTGTGCTGCAGCGGGCGACAGGGACACAGTCGGGTGCACCGCTGCAGGGCACACAAGGCTCCCGCACAGATCCCAGTGTATCGCTTGCCTTCAGGCAGGTAGGGGCCTCTTACCGCGTTGTCGCTGCGGCTGGGCGGGCTCCCGCGCTTATCCTCCTGCAGAGCTCGGACCAGGGTGGGCTCCTGGCTCCATTTCTTCCCGCGACCGGGTGGGCTCCGGATGTCGCGGCTTTTCACTGCTCCGTTTTCCGGCGGCAGGCGGACCAGGGTGGGCTCCTGGCTCCGTTCTTGAATCTCGAGGGACACAGGGACCACGGTGCACGCGTTTGGTGGCGCCGTGAAATCCCACCTTGCTCGTCGCCAGTTGTCGTGTTCTCCTTGCTCTAAGGACCACGCAGGAGTCTGGTAAGGGTTTTGTTTCTCTTTATTATATCGTATTGCTTCCCATGCCCACATGCATGTCCGTCCTCGTTGCCCTCCTCGTTGATAATCCCCGTCCCACCCCTTGACCGGAACTGGTGTCCAGTTCCCTTCCTGCCTGGTGGTCCGGTGCAGGGTCCTAGTGCCCTTCGCCCAGGCCACTACAATTGAAAGTCAAGACAAACATAGTATGAGAAAAGCTACTTATGGAAATAATGAGCAGGAGGATTGTTGGGCTACTGTGGTCCATGATGTTTCATTAACTAATTAAATTGCCTTTGGGTAGTGTCCAGGAGAAGCAAGCAGGAGAATTTTGGCGGATTCAACACCTTTTTTGGCCGGAAGGTAATGCAGTGTACAATTACATTCATTAGAAATTAGAAATAATAGAGTGATCGTGACTGCAATATTCCTGTATCTTGGAATTTTATTTGATGATAAATATACCTGGAAACCCATCATCACAAATAGGTTGGCCCTGTTTGAACTTTCCATACAGGGTGTACAAGGATTCGTGAAAACGGGCTCAAAACCAATTAAAGAAATTTAAAAAATGTATGCATGTAAGTGTGTAACAATCGCCTCTTGTGGGGCTAGTATTTCGGGTTTCTGGAAGGTTTCCAGTCAGTAGAAAACGCGTTTATGAAAAACCTTTTGGCTGTATCGCTAAGCTGCTCCAATACCATAATTCACGATGAACTGCTGGCCCCTTATATAACAGATAAAATTAATATGGCACCCCTGTTACTCTGGCACTCTTTATGGAGAAGGGAGGAAACTGCTTTTAAATAAACTGATCTTAAAGTATTGTCTTTAATGGCACGCAGCCCAGGAAATTCCATGGCTCACCTACATAAAATCACTAAGCCCGGAGCTTGGATGCCCCAATCTTTATAGTGATCCGAGTGCTTGTTTGAAACTTACTAAGCTTTCGCTAAAGCAGACATATTTGAATAAGTTACAATCAAAAAGGTCTGAGACGGATAATGTGAAATCTTCCGTAGTTGCATATAACTTTTACAAGAGGGCCCTCCATCATATTTATTGCAAAAAAATATGTACTGACAAGATTCTGTTAGAACTTTTTACCTTTTATGATTGGATATCCAGCAAATTGTTTCTCTTTTGATGACTTGATTCCGTGCCCCCTTGATTGTGCTTCCATTCAATCCACTTTGCAAATCAAGTTTTTCTGTGAATTTTATGTTTTTTCCTAGGAAACAATTTTTAATCCCTATTCTTAGAGAACATGAATTCAGTCAGTGTAGACTGGTGTTGCTGTTTTTACGGTTCACTGACACAACATTGATGTAAAAAATATCGATGTTAAAAATATCGAGTAAAAAATATAGACAACATAAATATCGACTCCTATACTTAAACAGGTAAGTACACAAATATTGAATAAAAAATATTGATGTAAAAATATAGATGTATAAAATATTGACTTTTATATAAATATAAAATAAAATAATATATATTAAATATATTAAATATTAAATATAATTTTAACAAAATAAAATAAGTTTAATATACATTTTAAGAAAAGATAAATAAACTTAATAAAAAAGATAAACACACAAACATAATCAATCAATCAATCAATCAATCAGTACATTTGTAAAGCGCACTACTCACCCGTGAGGGTCTCAAGGCGCTGGGGTGGGGTGAGGGGTGCTGCTACTGCTCGAATAGCCAGGTCTTGAGAAGCCTCCTGAAGGTTAGTAGGTCCTGGGTCTGCCGTAGGAGGATGGGGAGGGTGTTCCAGGTCTTGGCGGCGAGGTGGGAGAACGATCTGCCTCCGGTGGTCGCTCTTCGGATGCGGGGGACGGTGGCGAGGGCGAGGTCGGCGGAGCGGAGCTGTTGGTTCGGGGTGTAGAAGGTGAGTCGTCTGTTGAGGTATGCCGGTCCGGTGTTGTGGAGTGCCTTGTGTGCATGGGTGAGGAGCTTGAAGGTGATCCTCTTGTTGACGGGAAGCCAGTGCAGGTCTCTCAGGTGTGGTGTGATGTGGCTGTGGCGCGGGATGTCGAGGATCAGGCGAGCAGAGGCGTTCTGTATGCGTTGTAGACGTTTCAGGAGTTTGGCCGAGGCTCCTGCGTAGAGGGCGTTTCCGTAGTCCAGCCTGCTGCTGACGAGGGCCTGGGTGACCGTTCTTCTTGTTTCGGTGGGGATCCACCTGTAGATCTTGCAGAGCATGCGGAGGGTGTTGAAGCAGGAGGACGAGACAGCGTTGACTTGCTTGGTCATGGAGAGTGTTGAGTCGAGGATAAACCCCAGGATGCGTGCGTGGTCGGTGGGTGTTGGTGCTGCTCCCAGTGCGGACGGCCACCAGGAGTCGTCCCAGTCTGAGGGGGTGGAGCCGAGGATGAGGACCTCTGTCTTTTCCGAGTTCAGCTTCAGACGGCTGTTCTTCATCCACTCGGCGACGGCTTTCATTCCTTCCTGGAGGTTGGTTTTGGCGGTGAGGGGGTCCTTGGTGAGGGAGAGGATCAGCTGGGTGTCGTCGGCATAGGAGATGATGTTGAGGTCGTGCAGTCGGGCGACGTGGGCGAGCGGTGCCATGTAGACGTTGAACAGTGTCGGGCTGAGGGATGATCCTTGGGGTACGCCGCATATGATCTCGGAAGCTTCGGAACGGAAAGGGGGGAAGCGGACGCTCTGGGTTCTGCCGGAGAGGAAGGAGGTGGTCCATTCCAGAGCCTTGTCTCGGATTCCTGCGTTGTGGAGGCGTGTGCATAGGGTGCGGTGGCAGACAGTGTCGAAGGCAGCTGATAGGTCCAGGAGGATGAGGGCCGCGGTTTCGCCGTTGTCCAGCAGGGTCCTGATGTCATCGGTGGCGGCGATGAGGGCAGTCTCGGTATTGTGGTTGCTGCGGAACCCGGACTGGGACTGGTCCAGGATGTTGTTCTCCTCGAGGTAGCGGGTCAGCTGTCTGTTGACGGTCTTCTCGATGACCTTCGCCGGGAACGGGAGCAGGGAGATGGGCCGGAAGTTCTTGAGGTCCCTTGGATCCGCCTTGGGTTTCTTCAGTAAGGCGTTGATCTCGGCGTGCTTCCAGCTCTCTGGGAAGGTCGCGGTCTCGAAGGAGATGTTGATGGCCTTGCGGAGATGGGGTGCGATGGTGGCGCTAGCTTTGTTGAAGATGTGGTGTGGGCATGGGTCTGACGGAGAGCCGGAGTGGATGGTGTTCATGATTTTGATGGTGTCGTCGTCGTTGATGTTGGTCCAGGTGAGAAGGGGAACGATGTGGGTGGTGGCCGCGGGGTCTGAGGTGTCGGTTGTTGTTGGGGTGGTCAGATTGTTGAAGCTGTCGTGGATGTCTGCGATCTTGCGATGGAAGAAGGTGGCGAGGGAGTCGCACAGGTCTTGTGATGGTGGGATGTCGTTGGTGCTGGAGCTGGGGTTGGAGAGTTCCTTCACGATGTTGAAGAGCTCTTTGCTGTTGAGCGCGTTGTTGTCGAGTCGGTCCTTGAAGGAGGCCCTTTTGGCGGATCTGATGAGGGGATGGTGTCTGCGGATGGCGTTCTTGTGGGCTGCGTAGCTGTCTGGTGTCTGTTCGCGGTGCCATTTCTTCTCTAGTGTACGGCAGGTTTGCTTGGAGGCCTGGAGGTCTGCGGTGAACCAGCTGGCTTTATTGTTAGTGTGTCTGTTGGAGGGTTTCTTGATCGGGCGAGAGTGTTGGCGCAGTTGTCGATCCAGCGTCTGAGGTTGCGGGCGGCGGTGTCGGCGTCGGCTGGGTCAGCGGGTGGGCTTAGGGCGAGGGTGGTGTTTAGCTGGTCTTCGGTGGGTTTCCGGAAGGTGAAGTGGATGCAGCGATGGTCGGTCCAGTGGAGTTCGGTGGTGTGGCTGAAGGTGACGTGGGGGCTTGCGGAGAAGATGGGATCAAGCATGTGGCCGGCGGAGTGGGTGGGCGTTGTGACGAGCTGTCTGAGTCCGAGGTTGGCGAGGTTGTCAATCAGGGTGGTGGAGTTGGTGTCATTGTTGTTCTCGAGGTGGAAGTTCAGGTCTCCGAGGAGGATGTAGTCTGTGGAGGCAAGGGCGTGCGTGCTGACGAAGTCGGCGATGGAGTCGCTGAACTGAGGCCGGGGTCCAGGGGTCTGTAGACGAGAGTTCCTCTGAGGGTGGTGTTGGGATCAGTGTGGATCTGAAAGTGTAGGTGTTCGGTGGTGCTGAGGGTGTCGTCGGTGCTGGTCGCAACCCTGAGGGTGTTCTTGTGGATGATGGTGATTCCACCTCCTACTCCGTTGGTGCGGTCCCTGCGGGTGATCTTGTAGCCGTTCGGGATGGCTATGGCGATGTCGGGTGCCGAGGAGGAGTTCATCCAGGTCTCTGTCAGGAAGGCGACGTCCGGGGAGGATGTGTCGAGCAGGTCCCAGAGTTTGACGGCGTGTTTGCGTGCGGAGCGGGTGTTCAGTAGTATGCATCTGAGGTGGTTGCGTCCTGTCACGTTGGGCGGTTTGGCGGCTCTGAGGCTGGTGAAGCTGCAGCTCCGGCAGGAGAAGGGTCCTTTGGTGTGCTTCGGGGCTGCCAGGAAGCAGGTGTGTGGTCGTCCGGTGTTGAGTGCGTGGAGGGTGTTGGCGTTGTAGCAGCGTCGGGTGTCGTGGCGTTCGCGGGGCCAGGGGGTCTGGCGCTGGGCGCGGTCCAGGCGCGGACGGGCGCAGACGGGCTTGCCTTAGGCACGCCTTCAGCGCGCCAGCAGCGCGGCCACGCAGCGGCCACCATTATGAGGGGAGGTAGGAGGGAGGAGCAGCTGGGAGGCGGGAGCGGGGAACGAATGGGCAGGCAGGGGGGCGAGGCTGCAGGGGACGCAGTGGCGGGAAAGAAACGGGTGAGAACACGGGGAAAAATAAGACAAATAAACAAAGGGCGCAAAAGCAGAACACCAGAATCAATAAAACAAAACAAAAAACGCACATAAACAGAGCAGCAGGATCAGCAAAACAGAACACCAGAATCAGTCAGGAAAACAGAAAGCACTTAAGCAGAGCAGCAGAAACAGCAATGTGGAGGCACACAACTCAGGCTGAGGAGCCTAAGCCGAGCAGAGCAGGGGACACGATCACACCGGTGGTGCTGTGCGGCGAGGGGGAGCGACCTACCTGAGACAGGGACAAACATAATAATTTATACTTATATATTTACTTTAAAACAATTAATAAACTATTATTTTTAATTTATCTTAAAAGGTTAAAATATAGTAAAAATAAAAATATATATTAATGATTTAAAATGTAAAAAACAAAAATCTATAATAAATTAAAACATTAAACTATTAAAAAATATTTAAACTTAAATTGCAAAATACAATCACTGCAACAGTAGGGGACATTTTGGATAGCAAAAGGGTAAAAATAACTATTCCCACTCCAGTGAATGCAACAGTAGGGGAAGTGTTGAATAGCAGAAGAATTAAATGTACTATTCCAACTCCAGTGAGTGCAACAGTAGGGAAAGTGTTGGATAGCAGAGGGGTAAAAATTACTATTCCCACTCCAGTGAGTGCAACAGTAGGGAAAGTGTTGGATAGCAGAGGGGTAAAAATTACTATTCCAACTCCAGTGAGTGCAACAGTAGGGAAAGTGTTGGATAGCAAAGGGGTAAAATTACTATTCCCACTCCAGTGAGTGCAACAGTAGGGAAAGTGTTGGATAGTTGAGGGGTAAAAATTACTATTCCAACTCCAGTGAGTGCAACAGTAGGGAAAGTGTTGGATGGCGGAGGGGTACATTTAACTATTCCCACTCCAGTGAGTGCAACAGAGGGAAAGTGTTGCATAGCGGAGGGGTAAAAAATACTACTCCAACTCCAAAGAGTGCAACAGTAGGGAAAGTGTTGGATGGCGGAGGGGTAAAATGAACTATTCCCACTCCAGTGAGTGCAACAGTAGGGAAAGTGCTTGATAGCTGAGGGGTAAAAATTACTATTCCCACTCCAGTGAGTACAACAGTAGGGAAAGTGTTGGATAGCGGAGGGGTAAAAATTACTATTCCAACTCCAGTGAGTGCAACAGTAGGGAAAGTGCTGGATAGCGGAGAGGTCAAAATTTCTATTCCCACTCCAGTGAGTGCAACATTAGGGAAAGTGTTGGATAGCAGAGAGACATTACTATTCACACTCATACAGTTAAAAATATTAAAAATGTAAAAAAAAATACATTTAAAAAAAGAAATATGTTAAAAAGAAAACATATTATAATATTAATTACATATAACAAAAACCTACAAATATTATATAAAATAAAAAAAATAAAAAAAATAATTCTTTTAAACTAGAAAATATTTACAAACAAAAAAATTAATCAATACATAAATGGATTTATTTTATTTCCTACCCTATAACACCACACTAAAAACAAAACACTTCAACATTTTAAATTAAATTTACTTCCATAATTAACATAATTAATAATCAATTAAACAATAGTATTAATTAAAAAAAACTAATAAACATTAATTGAATACACACACTTTAACAACATAATATCCACAACACACACCTAAATTAAACTATAAAATAATAAAACACAATTAAAAGGTATATTTAAATTAAAAACTATTACTGTTAACAACTAATAATAAAGTAATTAAAATGTATTTAATACCCACCCTTTACCCCTTTAAAAGGAAAAACAACACACACAAGAATAAACAATTACCCAAAATAAATATCGAATAATTAACATTAATTAACAACTATATATTAATTAATTAAACACAAATTACTTCCCACCCTTTACTCCTATATACACCACAACACACACCTAAAATGAATTACACAATTGCCATAATACAATTTTAATTAATTTAATTAATATCGATGAACAAATAATTAATAACAAAAAATAAATAAACTACTTAACTCCCTTTACCCCTATACACCTCAAACACACACTTAAAAGTAATTACACAATTACCATAATTAATTACCAATTAATTAATTAAAAGTAATTAACAACCAATTATTAATTCATAAATTAAAAATAAATTACTTCCCACCCTTTACACCTATAAACACCACAGCACACACCTAAAACTAATTACACAATTGCCATAATTAATTACCAATTAATTAATTAGGATTAATTAACAACCAATTATGAATTAATTAATAATAAATTACTTTACACATTTAAAACTATAAAATCTCTACTAAACAACTATTAATAAATATAAATTAATCAATTAATTTAATATAATTAAATTACTTCCCAACCTATTCCCCTATAAACCCACAACAAGCTACGGAACTAAAAACACAAACTTTAAAAAAAATTTTTAATAACTACTAAACATTTTACACATAAATTAAAAATACAAACAATTCTTATACAAAAAATCATACATCACAGACATATAAATTATATACTAAAATACATAACATTAATTAAAAAAAATGAGATTTTCAACAACTATATTTTTGCAAACGATATTAAACACTTCAATATTTTTAAAGTCGATATTACTTACCTTAAGTCGGTATTCTTGACCATTATATTCTTGCTGTCGATACTTCTGAACCACGGTATTTTTTACTTGATATTTGTGCAACTCGATATTTTTTATTCGATATTCTGTCTGCACACCTGTTTTTACAAAACCTACACAGCCCTGGGGTATGTTACGCAGTTGCCTTGTTTATTTGGCAGTCATTAAAATTACGAAAGCGAGCAATTCACTGAATAATGATGCCCACCGATTTTTAAGTTTGATGCTGCTACTTGATTTGGTATTGTGTGTATGTCCTCCATGGTCTTTTTTTAATCTATGATAAATCAGGATGCAACGTGACATAATATTTATCTTTCTTGAACTGCTGCTATCTCATGTATTTTATTATCTTTGCTGCGAGTCTGAGTATTGTACTGATGATTATATACATACTTTTAACTCCTTGTTGCATAAGATGTAATATGACAGGGCTTATTCATGTATATATTTTATTATTGTAATGATTGCTTTTTGTGCTTTTATGCCGCAGAAATGTGGCGAAATAAAGCTTTTTTCATTGATTGATTAGAACTGTTACTCAATACCTTATTCCAGACTGCGTTATTGATGCCAGCGTGGAATGGATGATGACAAAATAAAGGTGTAATATTATGGTCTTGGAGGCATGTGTTGGGGGTCAAATACTACCTGTGTACCTGAGTAAAATTCAAGACAATTGGGCAGCGCACATATGTTTTTGAGTCTCTTGAAACATTAATGGGTTTTGAATGGTGGGCACAAGAAACCTTCAAACTGGCTGCCTTATGACTAGTTCACACCACAACAGCTAGCCAATGCCTCTGAATATTTCTGCTCTGGGCTAACCCTAGGCACTCAGCAGGAAGTGTGTTAGACTCAAATAGCTACATCTACACATCATTCGACTTGTTCTTCAAGTCTAAACAGATTTGACCACATCCATAGTATTTGCCCTTGGGGCTTTATAGGAGGCAAGCAGGGCACCAGCAGCTGATAAAAATGCCAGAATGCACGTGGGGTAAAACAGGAAGCGAGTATTCCCAGCCATAATGGGCTAGGCTAAAAGGGAAGAATTTCCAAGTGAGAATAGTGTTTCTGATTTTTGACCTTGGTGATAGGAGTTAAATCTTCTCCTAAAGTGATGTAAAGTTTGTGAGCAATGCTTGACATTTTTTATAAAGAGAACCCCTAATCTCTTTGGTGAGACTTTCAAATGCTCAGTACACAGATCCTAAACTATCTCTGAGGTGATTTCCACATGCCTTCCAGCAGTGTAGCCTGGCCAAAATCTGGAGGTATTCGCTTTGGGTCTGTTAGGTTCATGTCCCACACTTCTTGGGAGTGCTAAGGTGACCCAGGGCTTTGCTTACTGAAACAAGTTCATTTCAAAGTCACGTCCGTCTCTCAGTCAGAGGAAATAATCACTCGCTGTGTTTGTCCCAGTGGTCTGTTGCTAGTTCTCCTCAGAACAATATTCACCTTATACTTTTACATTTACAGTCTTTCGTCATGTCTCCTCAGACCAGCATTTCCCAAAGTGGCTACTTACTAAGGGGCATATTATCAAGGGCTTTATCGCCGCGTTAGCGCCACTTTTAGGCGATAAAGCGGCGATAATCCCAACGCCCTATCAACAATGCGTCGCTAACCCCTATTAGCGCTAGTTTCCCGCGATAGTACCCAGAAAATTTATCGACGCGCACGCCAGCGATAAACTCCGCTAATGAGATGCAAAGTAGGCGTGCCTGACTAAAATTCCCTTAAAAATGTCGCTAACACTGCTTCGCACTATCAACAACGCAATCGCCGAACCGCGTAGCTACAAAAAAACTTGCGCTAACCCACGTTAGCTCCAGTTTTTAACACCTGATACAAACCTGACTTAAATTGCAGATAAGTGGACATATATAAGGGAGACTAGGCCAGAGCTCCCTCAGAACAGCCACAGAAGCCATAGAGGTAGTCATCATGCAGATTGGAGTCCCACGAAGGCAACAACAACCACCGCCAATGCAACCCCCCCCAGGACCACCCTCACTGAGGCAGCGACAAAGAAGACAGCGGGCACTGCGCAGACGTGTCCGCCTTGCTGATTTAAAGCCAGAGGACGTCATAGCCCACTACAGGCTCAAAAGGACAACTATCCAGCATATCCTGACCCTCATTGCCCACAGGCTGATGCCACCAACACAGCGGAGAACAAACATCCCTCCGCAGACCAAACTGCTTGCTGTGCTGCTGTCATAAGGTTTCTGCACATACACAGAGCTATGCACAGGAAAATGGGACCCCGGAATACAGTGGTTTGCCACCATATACCGTAGCACCCAAAAACCCCAACCCAACTAGCTTAGCATCCCATTAGCACCCAAGTACTAATGTTTGGACAACCCAGAACACGGTATCATTATCTCAGGACTCACAGAAGCAAGAACACTCTTTCGTCACTCACTCGTACTTGTCCACAAGGTGCGTAGGAAGAGACACTGGATAGGTTAAAATGTTTATTCCAACTTACGTGCTCTAATGTACAGTACACGTGTCAGTACTAATAGCATAATGCATATTACTAATATAAGCAGCATGGTTACAATTCCATAGAATACAAACGGGGAAAGCATCTCAGAGCTCAGTGGATAAACGTATAAATAACATTACCACCCTCCCCTTGCAGTAAGATAGTTTATTATAATAATAGAAGACCTCTGGGCTTTGACTAGCGAACCCCCATACCTCAGTCTCTAGATGCAGAATTACATCAGCAGGACATCATAGCTCTTCTCACTGAAAGGGATTTCTCCAAGTGTGTTAAGCGCTAGTAAACCACAGCATTAAAAGCATATCAAATTCCTCATGGCAATTGCACATAATGTTATGTCTGGGTGCGCGAGACTGGCCATATCAGGAAAAACCAAAATACATTGTTATGCGACCTTGTACATGTTTGTGCAGACTGAGCCCAAAAAGGTGAACAACAGAAGATGCAGACAGTGCAAAAGAACTTGGCACGAGCAAAGGGCGAGGAAGGCCCGGCTCAGTGTAACGTGCGCAAAGAAAAGCAGCATGGCAGCCAGGCCTAGGCCAACATAACAAGGCAGGTAACAATCCACAAGACACCCTCCCCTGGACAGTCCGGCGGCCAGGACAGAGGCCCATCAGAGGAGAGAAAGAGCCGTCGGAGCACAGGGAGCGCCCAAACGGCGAAGGGCAGGTCAATCCATGAAAGTGAAAGTGCAGAAAAAAGCCATACCCTCCAAGAGTTCATCATTGGAATCGTCAAAAAACATAGATGCCATCCAATCCATGAGTTCAAAAGAGCAGGAATGCTCCTCAGCAAAGGGAGCATCCAGAAGCAATGCGGGACAGCTTGCGTGATAATTGAAACAGCTTCGTTGTAGGAGATCCTGGGCAGCCGCCCAGATATCCCATTGCGCCAAAATCCCCAGTGCAGCCGCACGCGCCATACAGCCAGCGACGGAACAGTCCTGCTCATGGGCCTCTAAGGGACCCATCAACTGAACAAAATCCGGAACAGACAATGACGAATTGGAGAGGCAATAATCCAGAGTCCAGGTGAAAGGACAGCGGACACAAGTCATCACAGGTTGCACGCAAGTGAAATACGCAAAGCGAAATGAAAGAGTATATGACACACTCAGTGTCGCCAATGGCAAGACACCAAAACCGGCCAAAAGGCGCTCACGGAGCAGCTGGAGGCGTTCTGGATCGAGCAGGTCCCATCGGGGAGCAGCCATTGCGCAGAAAGCAAATTAAGAGCAAGACACCAGCCGCTAAAGCGAGGATCAATGGGAAACCGCCAAAGACACTGGAAAAAATAGAATGTATGAAAGCCGGGATGACACCAAAAATAGTTTGGAAGGAGGACACCAAGCCCGACCCAACGACCTTAAAAAAGTGTACTAGGCCTTCAGTGTTAGATGCGTTAAAAATACGATGTATTAACTCCCCAAAATGTTGGGGGAGATTAGTGTTTAAAAGGGCCTGTATTTCACTGTGGGTACTCGCCACCTGGAGAATGAATGTCTCCCGGGCGGACGTGAGCATAACTTCCTCGTTTAATAATAGTGCCTTTATTCTGCTCAGTCTATTGAAATCTGCTTCCATGGTAGGGATGGAAGGCCAAATAGAGATATCAACCTTGCCATGAGGGGGAGGAAAAAGCACATTTTTGCAGCAGACAACCCTGTGCGAAACTGTTACAATGTAAGGAATGCCAGCCTGCAGGCCACAACAGTTTTCGTTATTTAAAAGTAAATAACTACCATTGGAAAGGAGAGTGAAAGTAGGTGAAATAACAGGAGCAGGAATACCTTTCAGCACACAAGCAAGATTAGGAGAGGAAACGCTGCATGAGCCATGCAATTTAATGTGTTTACAAATAAGCGAATGACCTATAGTCGAGTCGCAGTACTCCCCGTGAGAAAGACTTCCTTGCCGTCCCGAAGGCATTTATACATGAAAGGCAAGGACCAAAGTTCATGCAGGAAAGCACTGCCCAATGGCCGGTAACGGCCCACAGGATAATGTTTCATGCACGAGTCAAATTCAAACAAGGAAAATGGTAAAGCTATAACCCCATGGACTAGCCATACAGCAGAATCGAGTTCTGCAACAGAGAACGGCAATGGATCCACCTTTTCGATATGTAATAGATTGTAAGTTGCATCCTTCATGGACATAAATTGCTGTTTATCAGTTAAGTTAAAAGGTAGAAATAAGGCAGAGGTGTTCAAGAAATGCCAAGGCACTTTACCTAACTTAAGCGTCTGTAAAGTCCATGCAAACTGCATAACTGAGCGCAATTGATTCTGACCATGATATAACACAGAAACATCATCTTGTACAATATCGACAACAGAGGACACAATATTCTCTAGAGTGTAAATGCGAGAAGACAGGGTATTAATACTATTGTCAACAACAGCAAGCACCTTTTCCATATTTGCTTGATCTATTTCCCGAAGACGGGAAGCAGCTTCCATTTGTGATAGCTTCCAGAGTTCATTATACGTTTCATAAATGAATCTCTTAGGTCGGGGACCACGAGGTCCCAAAACAAAGTCGGACAGATCAATATTGCCTGTAAGGAGGGACAAATGTTGTTTAACAGAATCAAGGGACGAATGTTGCAGCCATTGTTTGCATAATTTACCAACAGAGTATGTAGTGACAGTACGGGCATCAGTAAACCTCGGATCAGGCCTATTCTGTGTGTAGCTAGCACCAGTATCATGAAAACGCATTTGACATGCATTAGATGATATAGGCCATATTAACCAGGGTGACTGAACCAGCTCAGACACATTAAACGAATTATTTTGTAACATTGCCTGCAGGGACACGAGGGACATATTGAATCGTGAGCTTTCATTTGGAAAACTCGACAGGGATGGTATTGATGGCGTATTCAATTGTTTAGTGGTTGCTAAGCCCCAACATGTAGTCTGATAGATGGAAGCATTTAGGAACATAATTTGGGTAGGGATGAGGCACGCACGATGCAACGCCTCGGTTCCCTGTACCTGCCATGGCTTGGAGCCCCAAATAGATTTTAAATCCACTGTATTATCCCAGTACTCATAACCACCCACAGCTAGGGCACTCAGAAAGGAACCTGAATATAGCAATTTGGTGTGTGTCAACATAATTTTCTGAGTTGATGTGTTATTAAGTCTAAAATAATAGGATGCAGGGTTCGACCGATTAAAATCAGTAAAATAATTAAACTTATTTCGAAGAGTTTGAGAGCTACCTGGCAAGGGGTTTGGACAATGTTCCCATTGGGTAAAGTTAACAGAACTACGCAGGGCACTGGGCTTATGGAGAAAATGATTACCCCAATGTTGGTAACAATACAAATCGGCATAATTAGCAGAATTCATATATAAATCTTCAGCATTAAAAGATGCATAATATTTTAAATCGGCAAACAATGCTTCAACGGCATGCACATCCCAATCATCAGAATGAATATTATTTTGTACTACATCACCCATTGAAACACGAAGGACATTAGGTACATTAATAATTTCCGTCGGACCATGGATTTGATAGTTCACTGCATCCCATACGATGCCATCAGCAACGGGGAAAGCTGAAATGTTCACAAATGTGTGGTCACGCTTCATGATGTGAGACGAGGAATGAGGAGCCAAAGTTCCAGAAACATAGTCTACAGCAGAGCGTTCAGGTAAATAGTGACCATTGATTAGTAGAAAAAACACTGTGACAAAGCCAATGGACATGAACAAAAATATCAAGAAAAGTACCAACCAGATGTATGTCCAGGGGGAATCAAAAAATTGTCTCTAAACCAGGATATAAAAATACTGAACTTGGATGGAACTTTTGAAGATGTGGAATCCGAATCAAAGGAATAACGAGTCGGGCTTAGTGGCGTTGTTGGTTGATGTGCCACCGATTCTGATGCAGGATAAGTATACTCGTCCTCGTTGATATTGGTGGAAAGTTGGGGATCAATCGTAGTTTCAGGCAAATCAACCATCTCAATTACAGCATCAGCGATCGTTCGTGCAGATGGACTATGAACATATGTCCGATAAATGGCAGGACAAGAGACCGCTGGTGTGACACTATTCAGGATCGGCCAGGCGCTGTAGCTTGACATTTTCAACTGAGATGTATCTGTTCTCTTTGCGACCAGGAAGCGGTGGTAAAATGACTGTACGTGTTCCCTTCAGGCCAAGAACTGGAACCGGTGCACGAAAAGAGGGGCCAAATTCTTTTTGTTTTCAACCTTCTCTCGAACCAGTTCTCCAACTTTCGGAAGCCAGCCGGCTACCGGAATCTGCAACGCAGGATCTATGGCTGAAGGCAAATGTGTAGTTGCAAGTTTGTCTCGGGCTTCTTGTAAGTCCTGTAACATAGCAGAATGGTTATCTACATCAAACTTGGCGGATTGCGCCGCGATGTCTGGACCCTCAAGGTCAGGCACAAACATTCTTATGCCAAAGAGCATTTCGTATGGGGTCCGCCCACCCAGAGGTCTTCTAGGGAGATTATTAAGTGCACGCTGAACGGTATACAAATGGGCCAGCCAGTTCCTGCCAGTACCTAAAACCCTAGCTGTTAAGGATTGCTTTAAGTCACGGTTCATTCGTTCAACGATAGAGTTGCCCTCAGGCCTATACGGAGACGAAAATTTCACCCGCACCCCAAGCGAAGCCATTGCATCCTTGTAAGCCCTAGAGGCAAACGCTGGACCTTGGTCCGAATGGAAGGTGCCGCATGCGAAAATTCCCACAAAGACACGCAAATCCCTGATTACATTTCGGGCGTCAGCACTCCGTTGTGGCCAGACCCAGAGAAACCGTGTGCACGAGTCCACTGCCACTAAGATGTATTTATAAGCAGTGTCTGATGAGAATGGACCGCAGTGATCCAAGTAAACACACCCAAAGGGTCTGTTAGCAATGCAGAGCGGTGTTTGTGGTGGACGTGTTACCGTGGAAGGCTTAATCTGTTGACAAACGTCGCAAGAAAGCACAAAAGCACGGGTGTCTTTATATAACCCACGCCACCAATAACGCTGCTGCAAGTTGGAAACCGTAGCTGACACACCTGCATGAGCAGAAGCCATGCCTTCGTGTGCAGCTGATATCAAGGCACTCCTGCGGTCCGCGTTGGGGATCAGCCGGTCTCCAACGTCAGGTATAGTTACATAAGGAACCTGATCGGGACTTAATTTGTAAGAATACTTGGAAGGGAAACCTGTAGGGTAATTATCACCTTCCTTGGTTGCAGCAATAGCTGCTAAAATAACAGGGTCTATTTTAGACATGGACCTAGTAACCGCTGCTACTGAACACGTGACTACTGCTGAACGGGCAGCCTCATCTGCCAGATCGTTACCAATAGCGTGTGCGCCCACCCGCTGATGGCCTAAGGTGTGAACCACCTGTGTGAGGGGCAGACGTTGTTGCAATTCTGCCACTCGAACCCAAAGCATTTTATGCTTAATTGTGCTCCCTTTTGCGTCCTTGTAGTCGTTTTCGACCAGAAAAACAGATTGTCATTGTAAGATTGTACACAGTAAAAAGAATCACATACAATAAGAGTGGTCTCATCCTGTGAAGCGAACTCAAGTGCAAGTAGCAATGCATGCAGCTCGGCCAATTGTGCGGTACTATCTCCAAGTGTGCGAGTGTGCACTACAGAGGATTTGAACGTTCCATTCACAAAGGAACCCGCAACAATAGCACATGCAGCTGAATAAGCGTGCTTGGACCCAGTGGCCGGTTGCGCCGAACCATCTGTGTAGATCACACATTTGTAATCCTCAAGCGGTAGTAAAAACAAAGGAGGAGGATGAACGAATTCATACTGCAAAAACTCCTGAGTCTGAAGAGAAGAATCAAAAACAAAAGTGACGTCCGAAGACGTCAAAGATGTAGCCCATTGTATCCAACGGGGATGCATTGCTTTAGAGTTCGGTACACTTGCCTTTGTTACTGCCTCCAGGGCAGGACAGGGTGTTACCACCAGAATCCGCTTACCCTGTGCCAGTGCGCGTTCTTTTAGAATCGCCATTTGTACTGCAGTCAGAACTTTTTCAACAGATGTAAAGCGCAATTCAGCGGAAGTGTACAGATGTGACTTGTATGCGATAGGTACTGTATCACCTTCATTAAAGGTTAAATAGGTGAATCCCACCGCCCCCGGAATTATTCTAATCACCAGGTTTGTGTGGTTATCACGAGTCAAAAGATATTTAGACTCCAAAAGGTCTGTCTGCAAAGACTGCAGAATTGAGGTATGCTCAGGCAGCCAGCAAGACCTTGAATAAGTAGGTTGTATCAAAGCATACAAAGGCTTGATACGCTGGGCATATTCGGGAATGTAAGTACGCCCGAAGTTCAGGAAACCCAGCAAAGACTGAAGCTTCTTCAGAGTATTTGGGGGGCACAAATGTGCACATTTTTCCAAGAAATGGGGGCTAAGCCCTTACCTTCGTTATTGAGCTCATAGCCCAAGAACAGAACGGTAAATTCAGCAATGTGTGACTTAGCAAAGTTAAATTTGTAACCCTGCTCCGCAAATTCAAGAATAATGCGGTCCACACGGGACAGATGCTGATATAACTCGTCGTCTGTCAGATAGATGTCATCAACATACGAACATGCGTCTTGATCAATGTCATTTAACAAAGAAACAACACGGGCGGCGAATATACCCGGACTATTTTTATAGCCCATGGGTAATCGCCGGAACTGGAATAATTTACCACCGGATGTGAATGCGGTCCATTGACCACTCTCCGGGGCTAGGTTGTGCGTGTAGAAACCGTTTGAAAGGTCAAGTGTCGTTTTGTATTTTTTACGAACAAGACTGTCTACAAGCGCAGAACTGTGTGTATTTTGCACCGCAAAGTTCCGACAATGAGTATTTAAATGCCGGTAATCCAAAACTAAGCGGTACGATCCATCGGGTTTAGAAACCACGAAAAGGGGATTGTTCATGGGTGATACGCATGGTTCAATTACTCCCTGATATTCCAACTGTGTCAGAATTTCGGAGACGGGGCCTTTTGCCTGCCGTTTTATGGGATATTGGGGTTGTGGCTGCGGTAGTGACCGCAAAGGTATTGCATGGGGAGGTGACTCTTCATCCCATCCCACATGGTTGCGGTATAACGCTGGTGCCAGGTACACAGCCCACTCAGCTGCAAGTGCTTCAGCTTTGTCTTTTGGGACATGCTTTGAAAAGCTTGGAAGGATTACCTCCTCTCCTTTATGTGCAGCTAAAACGAATGGGGGTGGCCAATCCACCTCTGCTAACAAAATGTCATATGAAGAGGTTAGATTTTCCCAAAAATCCCTTTTATTTCACGCGGTATGTCACCTTCAATTTGTATAACTATATTATATAGTCTGTCAGGGGGTGCCACTCTCGTGTCAGCTGTCTCTACAGTAACGAATGTTTCAGTTGCTGTCGCCTCCATATGAGGACGTAGCGCCTCCCGCACTATGGTAACTTCCGCGGCGCTGTCTAGGAGGGTCACTGCCCACGTCCAATTCTGGAGTCTCGTTCTCACGGTCTGAGGCATATTTCGCTGTAACAGCGGCAACCTTTTTCTTCTGAAATTGCGGTCGAGGAAGATGAAAGTCTTCTGCTTTACCTCTGACTTGTTGTCGAGGTTGGTCTCGCTCCTGGGGAGCCTCTCGGCCCCTTCCTCTATCTTGCCGTCCTCCTCCACCAGCCTGTGACGACGTCTGGGCCTGTGAAGAACGAGGAGAACGCGTATCAGAGCTCTGAAACCTTTCTGGTGATTTAATCCTTGACCTATCACGTAAATCATAAGTACGTTCAGAAGAAACCGAAACTGGGGAAGCGCCTCTCGACCCAGGCTTCTTTTGTTGCTTACCCTGTTTTTTCTGTCTCCAACTCTTTTTAGTGAAGACCGGTTTATCATCTTTCTCAGATGCACTTTTTGTTTGTATAACTTGTGTTTGCGATTGAGTTTGCATTTTTACAAAAGGCTTGTTGCCTAGGCTATTTCTTCCAATTGTTTTATAAGCCCGGGCTATTATTTTCGGTAATTCGCGAGGCCTGTCCAACTCTGGGACCAAAGCCAAAGCATTCGCTACTTGAAAGTTCATAGCATCGCCCTTGACATTTCCAAGGATCAGCTCAGCTACTACATCAAACACTCCCACTAGTCTCATCCCTAATTCCACAGCCGCTTCAGGGCCATGTTCATCCTGTACTTTTTAATTACAGAGGGTAGAACCGTCATGGAAGGAGTTCCAAAACATTTTGAATAAACTGCTGCGAATACCTTACCCCAGTTTTCACATGATGTCAAATCGGGATTATGTCTTTTGGCAAACTTATCGTAAGGATGCGATGTTTATCCACTGGGGACGTATGTGGAAACACCGCTTCTATCTGATCGAACTTTTCGGCAAGCCAATAAGGATAGTCGTCCTTATTTTGTGGACGTTTGCCCATCACAGAATTTACCATGACAGGACTTATAGTCACTCCAGCTGCAATAGCTGGTTGGCCTGCGACTACAGGAGCAGCTCCATGGAGGCTACCTGTAACGTATGTCACTAGGGCTCGATGCACTCGTACCAATTCGGTATGCATAGTGCGCAGTTCCGCAAGCGGTAATGCCAGATAATTTGGATGCGGGGTATACCCGGCCAATACAGGCCAAGTGGCCCCTGAATTGACAAGGGGCCTAAACGAACTGCGGTAGTTGGTTGTGGTAGGGCGCCATTAAACCAAACACGGTGCTGCCAAGCCGTGAGAGGTACTTCAAGAGTGGTATAGGGTCGATATGCAGCAGGAATAACGGTGGGTTTATATTCATGAAACAGCTTATCACCTGCATCTACCGCCTCAAAAGTGATCCAAGTGTAAAACACTTCAAAGTGATAAGCCGCATCGGCTTGAACCACAAAGACCAACTCGACCCCTGTATCGGGCACTCCATACACAGCTAAGTGGTCTCGGAGTGCTCCTCGACTATGTGCAGCTATCGCCACACCAGCCATGACTAAACAATTATATTCGACAACCTAACAGGGAGCACAAAAATGGGTCTGTTAACTAACCTTTTTTAATAATATCAAGCTTGAAAGAACCTATAAAACATTCAATATAGGAGGTATCACCGTCACATACGCCTCCGGAAGCGTACGCGAGGGGTTTGTGGACAAGCACAAGCACTACTCAAGCGTCTCGCAGATAAGCAGCCCCACGGTGGTCGCGCCATGTCATAAGGTTTCTGCACATACACAGAGCTATGCACAGGAAAATGGGACCCCGGAATACAGTGGTTTGCCACCATATACCGTAGCACCCAAAAACCCCAACCCAACTAGCTTAGCATCCCATTAGCACCCAAGTACTAATGTTTGGACAACCCAGAACACGGTATCATTATCTCAGGACTCACAGAAGCAAGAACACTCTTTCGTCACTCACTCGTACTTGTCCACAAGGTGCGTAGGAAGAGACACTGGATAGGTTAAAATGTTTATTCCAACTTACGTGCTCTAATGTACAGTACACGTGTCAGTACTAATAGCATAATGCATATTACTAATATAAGCAGCATGGTTACAATTCCATAGAATACAAACGGGGAAAGCATCTCAGAGCTCAGTGGATAAACGTATAAATAACATTACCACCCTCCCCTTGCAGTAAGATAGTTTATTATAATAATAGAAGACCTCTGGGCTTTGACTAGCGAACCCCCATACCTCAGTCTCTAGATGCAGAATTACATCAGCAGGACATCATAGCTCTTCTCACTGAAAGGGATTTCTCCAAGTGTGTTAAGCGCTAGTAAACCACAGCATTAAAAGCATATCAAATTCCTCATGGCAATTGCACATAATGTTATGTCTGGGTGCGCGAGACTGGCCATATCAGGAAAAACCAAAATACATTGTTATGCGACCTTGTACATGTTTGTGCAGACTGAGCCCAAAAAGGTGAACAACAGAAGATGCAGACAGTGCAAAAGAACTTGGCACGAGCAAAGGGCGAGGAAGGCCCGGCTCAGTGTAACGTGCGCAAAGAAAAGCAGCATGGCAGCCAGGCCTAGGCCAACATAACAAGGCAGGTAACAATCCACAAGACACTGCACTTCTTGGCCTCTGGGACATTCCAACCAACAACAGCCAGAGTTGGTGGAGTATCACAGGCAGCCTTCTCAGGCTTCCTCCCCACTGTCTTGGATGGCATACTCAGCCTGATACCCCAGCACCTTCACTTCCCCAACACCATGCAGGAGCAGAATGCAATCAAGCAAGGATTCTATGCCATCGCTGGCTTCCCGCAGGTGTTGGGTGCAATTGACTGCACACATGTATCATTTGTGCCGCCTGCGGACAGCGCACACATATACCGCAACAGAAAGCACACATATTCAATGAATGTGCAGGCAATAGTGGATCACCGTGGACTGTTCACAAATGTCATTGCCAAATTTCCAGGGAGTGTGCACGATGCATTCATCTACCGACACTGCCTCATAAACCAGCGCTTCCAGAATCGCATATATGGAACTTCATTGCTAGTCGGTAAGTACCAACTGGACACACCACATGCACAAAATCCACAAGAATGTCGTACCATCTAGGAGGATGATTCCAATATGTTGCCGAGGTACCGATAGGGGGGGGGGGGGGCTGCAAAAGGCATTGGCACACCACCTGGTGTCACATGCTGATGTATTGTGTATGAGCATGAGATTCCCAGGCTCCTCTGCGTACAGTACCCACCAGCTTCTGAACATCCATGTCGCAAATCAAAGTTAACCTCACTGGCATCCCAGTCTGGTGTGTTGGTGTATTGGTGAGGATGAACATAATGTTGGTGTCCTTGTTGCTGGTGACACATGATGGTTGACTAAATGTTGCACAAGTACTCCCCCATGTCTCATCAGTGTGTCAACTCAGAGCTGTGGAGTGACCAGGCTTGTATCAATGCATGTGGAATGTCGGAGTTGCACAGTGTGGCAAATGTGTATGCGCAGGTGGAGAAATGTGTCCTGAAATAACTATCTTGCGCCATCGGTGTTGACTGCAGTGTTGTTGGTGCTGTTGATGGTGGTGTGTAGCATCTCATCGCTAACCCAGCTACACAAAAGTCTCATTGTCCCATCTGTGATATGGTGTGTCATGTGGTTGCACAATGAGTAAGTGGATGTGTCCGTGGCCACAACATGTGTGTAGAATTTGTATTGGCAACTGCAAAAACATAGCAAATTACAAGAAGTGTGCAAAGGTGTACCCTTCCATGTGTATCAGTGTGGTGAAGTGTATGGACAATCAGATGTTGTAAAACAATTCACAGAGTGCAATTGACACTGAGTATGTGTGGTATGTGAGTTTGAGGCTCTGCTTGCGACAGAGGATGTAGTCCATGAAGTTAACGTTGTGACATGTGATGCTGTAGATGGCGTGTGCAAACCGTCAATGCCCTCAGTGGATCTTGCAAGTGAGGGGACTGCTGTCTGTTGCCATGTGTAAGCTCTGGATATTCAATTGCATGTGTCGTGTGGTGTCACAGGTCTGTCGACAGCACCAGACGCAGATCGAAATGTGAGCTGTGTCAGGCGTGGCCCATGTCATTAGAACATTCACATGGCGTTGACTGCGAGGAGTGCTGATTAGTGCCATTGCAAGATGGTAGGATGCTACCTTGCAGCACACACCAGCCAAATGGCCGTCTGTAGGACCAACACTGAGGCAATGTACTTAGCATTGTGGCCGCTAAATAGCCAGTAGCAAACCATGGCCAACGCAAATAAAATAATTGCTAAAATGAGAAATGTACAATGCCTCTGTCAACATTGCCAACACAGTATGCATAATGAATAATGGACACATCTCCCTCTTACTTGTGACAGGTGATCAAGGATATGCTCTCTGCCCATGGATGATGACACCCATACGAAACCCCACCACCCAGGCATAGAGGCAGTACAATTCTGCACATAGACGCACCCGTGGCATCGTTGAGCGCACATTTGGCGTGCTGAAGTCACGTTTCCGGTGCCTGGATATCACAGGTGGCAAACTTCTGTACAGCCCTGAAATGGTAAACAAAATCATAGTAGCATGTTGTGTATTGCACAACATATGTGTATGCACTAACGCCCCCTGGATCCAAGTTCCTGCAGCACCGGACGATGACCAGGATGATGAGGAAGATCACCGAGGTGGACCACACCCCACAGCCACTGCAGCAGGAATTGCCCGAAGGGACAGGATAATAAACAATTACTTCACTTGAGCACATCACGTTGTGACTGACTACAACAGAGACATGTTATGGGAACATTACCACAACAACTGTTTGTGACAATAAACAAACTTAACACATACACCCTGTCTGCAAATCACTCTCCTGCATAAGTATATCACAAATGAAACGTTAACATTGCTCAAAAATAGCTATAATGACCACAAAAGTCAAACAATGGTGGGTATGCCACCTCATCACAGAGATGCCATAGTGTGTCAATTGTGCACAACTTGACTTCACAAGGTGTACATTGTGGCACACAATTACTCAATGAGTGTGTCATACAGTACGTAAATCAAGATTCACAGGGTGTAAATCTTGAAATGTATGTGGGCGTATGGGGTAAACAATGATGATGAATGTCCAGTCTGTGTGAAAATATCATTACAATGTTGTGAAATGGGGTTCAAATATGAAATTTGGGCGTGAAAAGGGGGTCAAATAAGATAAAATAAACTCACCTTGCCGCCAAGCCCATGTATGAGCCATCAGCAGACCCCACATGCGCACCATCCCTGAACAACTTCATGAAGCACATCAACACCTATCTCATTGTCGAACAAATCTGCATATCGGCGGAATCACCCGACAGACCTGAAGAACTATTGGACCATCACCTTCCTACCCTTCGCGGACAAAGTCACCAAGAGACACATAAACCCGCAAATGAGTGCCTTCACTGAAGAAAAATCCATCAGGGCCCCCTCTCAGTCTGGGTACGGCAGCAAGCACAGCACCAAGATCGCACACCTCACCACCACCAACGACATACGCATGCCACTTGACCAGGGTCAACTAGCGGAACACATCCTATAACACTTCTCTGCAGCCTTCAACCCCGTCTCACTACGCACCACACCCGCCAGAATCCACAACACTGGGATACAAGGAACCGCCCTCTCCTGGATCCACTCCTTCCTCTCCGTAATAAACCACAGGATCAGACTCCCCCCTTCATCCATGAACCCACAGAGATCAACTGCGGAGTACCCCAAGGATCGTCCCTGAGCCCCACAATTTACCACAACAATATGGACACGCTCACCTTCATCGTCAGACAGCATGGGCTCAGCATAGTCCCCTACGCAGACAACACACAGCTCATCCACTCCCTCACGAATATCATAAAATACAACAAACTCTGCTCCCAGGAATGAATGTTGGAAAGTGCAGATTGGATGAAATACATCTGCCTAAAGTTCTACTCAGAGAAGACTGACACCCTCATCCTCAGGCCATCCACATCCGCATGGGACAACACCTGGTGGCTCTCCGCACACGTCAGCCTGCCAACACCGACAGACCACACACGCAACCACAGCATCATCCACGACTCTTCCGTCACCATGACCCTCCAGATCAACTCCATAGCCTTCAACAGCCAGAACTGCCTACGGATCCTACGCAATACATCCAAATGTATAACCCCCAAATGCAACAAAGACCAAAAGCACGCATCCATCACCAGCAGACTGGACTACGGCAACGCACTCAACTCAGGAATCAACAAAACACTACTACACAAGCACAAAAACATCCTGAAGGGCGCAGACATACCCGTCATCACAAACCCCACGTCACAAACACAAAAGACAGAACATACAAAATCGCCACTGGATCAACCTCGAGATAAGAGTTAACAAAAAAACCCCCACTCACACATACAATTCACCCCACCTCATCATCGGACACAAATACATCAACAAGAGAGTCACCTACAACCTCCCCAAGAGGAAATGACGCTCAGCAAACCTTGGCCACGCAGACTCACCCCGGAACCGCTAATCCAGAGTGGGAGGAAGAGCATTCTCCCACGTTGCTGGCAAATCCTGCAACAAGATGACAGTCAACATCAAACGCTCTACCACCCTGCATGCTCTCAGGAGGGACAACAAAACATGGCAATTTGCCGTAGACGGAGCTGCACACTTACTCCCCCCAGCGCCTTGTGAGCTTCACGGGTGAGTTGTGCACGTACAATACACATCATCAATTCAATGAATGTATGTGCAAATGGCTAGTGATCTGCTGATGAGTCATGTTACGTGACATGTAGGGGCATATCATCAAGGCCCCGAGAAAGTTATTCGCCGCTCTAGCGTCCGTTTACGGGCCAAAAGCGGCGATAATGCAATCGCACTATGAACAAGGTCACGCTATCGCGTGACTCCTTGCTGTAGCGCCCCTTCCCTTAATGCCCAGCTTTGCATCTCTAATGAGAAGCAAAGTGTGCGTTCCTCGCCAAAACAACGTGTGAAATGTCGCTAAACGACATTTCTCCTATCAACAATGTGAACGCTAACCTGCAGAGCGATAAGAAAAGTAGCGCCAACCGTGGTTATCGCTACCTTCCTTACGCCTGCTTTCAGGCTGACTTAGCCATCATATCCAATGGAAGGTGGATATAATGGCTAAGTCTGCCCTATCAACGACGTATTGCCAATCGTTGTGCGAGAATCGCAGGATTTCCAGCGATAATTGCACATTTGGCAGCTAACTCTGAAATTTGTATCGCCTCGGCGATGCGCGTTGTTGATAACACGCTAACCGGCCGATAAATTCCAGAGTTAGCCGGCGATAAATATGCAAGCGCTAAGCGCGCTTTGCGACATTGATCGCCGGGCCTTGATGATATGCCCCTTAGTCTGTCACCTGTCTTGAAATCCAAAATGTAGGCTGCCCTCATTGTGCGAAAGAATCTCCAGCTTGTATTCAATGGCTTTGAGACGACATTTCCTCTCTGACTGTCCATCTATGTTTGGACTTGGTCTTGCCGTCAAATCTACACGCAAATACAATGACTAACTACACATGTGCCATGTAAAATACATCGCCAGACACACCCACTGTACAATACAGTACCAACCTAAGCCTATTTGCGGTCTAAGTGCGTGCAGATTTACATCGCAACTCCCAAAACGGCACCCATACACAATGTAGGTCCGACATCAGCACATTTGCGAGCCATTTGCGTGCAGATTAACATCGCATTCCCAGAAACTGCCCGCATACACAACATAGTCACAACTAGCCGATTAGCGAGCTGCTTGCGTGCCGATCAACATCGCATTCCCAGAAACGGGCCGCACACACTACATAGTTACAACGAGCACATTTGCGAGCGGTTTGTGTGCAGATTAACATCGCATTCCCAAAAACGGGCCGCATACACAATTCACTTACAACATGAGCACATTAGCGACCTATTTGCATGCAAATAATCATCGCATACTAGAAAACGGGCGGCAAACACACACTTTCACTGTCTGTTCTGAGCACATTGCTGGTTATTGCTCAGATTGAAGGAGGTGTTTGGTGGTTTGTGCTGTTGGTGTGAGATTGTGAGAGTGTTGCTGTGTCCTGTGTCCTGTGAAAAGTGTCTGTTAACTTATATTTAATTGTTTTAAATAGTGTTACTGTCTCCTGTCCTGAGTCTTGTTGTGTGTTTGTGTTGGGGTATCTCACTTCATTGTTTTTTGCGGGTTAGCATTTTTTGGGTTGAGGGGTCACTGGTGTGCAGGGAGATGCTGTCTGTGGGCAGGTCGGGAAGGATGTCTGAGGGGGCATTGGGGGGCTTCCTGTGGCTGGTAAAGTTTAACCTGCCATCGATGTTGGAGAGGGGTGGACGTATCCTGCAAGTGTACAGCGTGGCAGTGCGGAAGGTGCGTTGGGAGCGTGTGCGGGTGCAGATGCTCCGTTACTTTGGAGTGGACAGGAACGTGCGCCAGTGGAAGCACCGCTGGCAGGACATGCTGGCACGTGAGGCCGACATCCTGGACTTCACCGGAGTCATGACTGGCATACAGGGTGGTAAGTACAAACATTATTTTAACCCTGAATACTGTTACGTACATTGACATTTGACGTGTGGGACATGAAGGCATGATGTCATAATGCTGTCTTAACACCGTGATACTGTTGCAACTCGGTTAATACAATGAAAGTCGTCCAAAAGACATGCCCATGATGCACTGGACTCTTGAAATGCATGATTTAGTCTCCCCAACACAGTGTTTGCAACAGAAGGGAAGGTGTTGGAATACTCAATCCTAAGATCCCTTATTGTAGAGCGCAATCCAGCGCAAGTTGTAACATCAATTTCAGTTGTACTGATCGGGTAGAAAACATGTAGCGCTGTAAAGCCCACATTGTAATATAGGTCACCTGTGGGACACATTCCATCAGGCACATGCTTATTGTGAGTGTCTACTCATTTGTAAGGGTCGCAAGGCACGTGGGGGGTGTGTGCATGTTCAAGTCCATCAAGGTGTGTGTATGTGGTCAACTCATTTTCATAAGTCTATGTCTGAAGATGGGGAGCAATGTGGTCTGTCTAGGTGGAAGTTGAGGACTCACAGTGTGATGTAGTTGGGGGACACAATGGCATGCAGGGAGATGATGTTGGTGACGGAGTTTGCAAGAGGTCCACGGGGCAGCAGCGGTAGCAGAGAAAGGGGCGTGGAAGGATGAAAAGTCGGCAGAGAGGGAATACAGAGTACGCATCAGGAAGCCGGATAGTGACAAACAATATATTAGGTATGAGTGTGGAAATAAGTGAAGTAACAAGTTGATAAGAGTGAATGATGGAGCCAAATGCGTGAGTCAGAGCTCCAATTGACCACCAGGGTCGATGCACAGGTGAACCTGCGTGCGGAGGAGGGCTTCAAATGCACACTCCAGAGAGTGCATGTGCTTGGGGTAGGCCTCAATCAATGGTGGATCTGCGAGGCTGGCAGAGCAATTTCACTGACAGTTAGTCAGTGGCCTTGCTAGTCTGTCCCCGCAGCGCACATCATGAAGGAGGGGTCCAATTCCATGACATTTGATGAGTGATGTGTGAGGTGCAATGTGTTTACACATGATGTGGTCACATCAGAGGCACAACGCTGCACCATGCCGACAAGCATAGGGGGCTATTTAGGGTGACCCACTGCGCTGGATCAACACTTAACAGTCTGGTGCCAAAGCTGGCACACTTGTGCCAAACCGGCATGCTGATTGATGTGTGTTTGTGTACAGTAAGGGTGACTGTACATGTACATGCCAAGCCATTGTGCGCGTGAGCTGTGTGCTGGCCAGAATGTAGTGTGGAAATAGCAGTCCTACATAACTTGTTGAACCGTAGCTACGCTGCCCCTGTACATGGTTTATGTGTGAGTATGAATTGGAGAGGTCAAAAAGACACAACGCAAATGGGACATCTCGAGTGTCATACCCCAAATATCTCTGGGTAACTGCCCGTTGAAATCGGCAGGGATGCAATTGTACACAGAGCAATATTAATCCCATGTCCGTGTAGTAATGGGGCCTTGACATTGTGTCACACGACTCATATGTGCATGTCTGCCAGCAGTAATGTGTTGTGTGGTCCGCCTCTGCATTCACAGTCCCTGCGTGAATGGCAGTCTAAGTAGTCACAGTCATGTGGCCAACATGAAAAGGCAACACCACAGTCATGTTGCATCATCAGTTACTGTAATGAATCTCATCATGTATATGTGATGTTTGTTTACGTCTGGTAACAACACATGTTAACATTTGTTGTCTCACAGATGGTCGTCAGCCTATAACACAGGGGGACATCGACAGATTCAAGGACCCACACGCCACTGGTGAGTATGTACATAATATAGTGTCATGTTGCAGTGCCATGGATGTCTGTTACAAATGCTACACTTTGTTGATAAGCAGTATGGGTGTGTATCGCATGTCCCTTACCCACAATGTGAAGATGCATTGTGTAAGTCAGATTAGTGTCCAAATTGGTAGGTGAAGGTGGGGCAATGCATCTGTTTCACAGTTGTGAGTTTGCCCATCTACAGTCAGTGATACCCATTCCAATTGAGGGCCATACCTTTAATACCCAAACACCGCCACTGCGTCACTTCCACTGAAGTGGTGTTGTCAATCGGGTCATTGGCTTATTGCCGATGTAGTGTTACGCTGCCATTTCAATAAGGCACACTTACATGCTGTGTTTATCGTAAAAGGTGCGTGCAGTGGGTGTTAAGTTGTGCACAAGGAGGCAGTGCTTTTCAGGGGGTGCAAGCTCAGAGACATGTTTGAACAGTGCTCTCTTATGTATGCTGCATAGCAGCTTCACTGAAGTGGCAGTGTGTAGCTGAGAGTCATACATATCAATGGCACATTACACAAACACATAGCAAAGATGTGCATGTTAACTGCAATTGCATCTTTGTGCACTGCATTGGTGTGGGCAGGCTGTGTCCGTGGGGACATTCCATGCTTGACTATGGATCATGTGTACATACTCCTCTGTCACAATTGGTGACATTACTCCAAACACATTTCCATAACACGCTTGAGGTATGCATTATTTGAACTCCCATATATTTCACAATGCAGGGCTCAACGACACCATCTGTGTGTAAACATTAGCCATGACAGTGACACGACGCACATGACCCCAGGGTGCAGTAATGATGTTGAGTGCATTGGAACAGTTTTCGTCTCAAAGGCATGCGTGTTCTCATTCACAACGGAGTGAGGTCAGCGGTCACAAGACATGCATGTGTGACAATTTGGGTGAAATGAAGTCTCCCCCTCTCAGTGGCAGAACATCAGGAATTGTGTAGTAAAGGTGGAGTGAGGGACAGCACATGCCGTCAATGTTAGCGGTCATACACCAACCATGTTCCCATGTGTGCTGCACGATTGGAAGTGTGAGTAGGGCTGTCCCAGTCTTGTTCCTGTGCATGTAGTGTGACATTACAATACTTTGGCATGCACACCTGCACACAGACACCCTTGCAATCTTGTGCAAGACTGGCTGGGTTGGGGCGGACCTGATGACCTGCACACGGTTGCTGGTGGACACACATGGGTGCACATGTGCATTGTGCATTAGATGCAGCTGTGTGTCACAGGACAGGATGAGGGTGGTTCTGTACACGGAGGGCTAATGCCTCCCTCCTCCAGGCATTTGTACATGTCAGCCGCAGTCAGGGTGTCCAATGGTGCCATGTTTTGACCGTGTCAGTCTCATTTTGTAGTGACAGTACATGTTCCATGACATGCACTGTCATGTCAGTCTCCACAGCATGTAGTGAATCATTGCTGCTTAAATATTTGGTTGACCACGTCCGTCTCTGACTTAACATAGTTACACTGGTGTGTTGGCTCACATGTTAATTTAATCTTTGATTTACGATTTAATGGTGAACATTGACATGTTCTGAAGTACTGGAATTAACAGTTATTATATGTTAGAGACAACATGACACCTGCGGAGCAACATGCCTACCAGGTGGCCAAGGAGCGGTACCTTCATGTAAAGAAGGTTGCCAGAGGTTTCCGACAGATGGCGAGGAGGTACCGGAACGACAGGAAGGCCAGAAGATGGAATCCGTTGCAGGATGTTGCACAACCCAGCAGCCAGGCACTCCCCGTACCCTCTGGTCCCAGTGTGGGGTCTCAGCTTGTTATTCCCCCTCTGACCACACCCGCACAGGTGCCAATACCACCTGCACCTGCAGCTCAGGTTGAACCTTTTAATGCCACGGACAGGAGGATGCTTGCTGCCAACAATTCGATGCTCATGGACATTCGGAGGGAATTGCTGTACCTCAACAGGAACCTGCATGATATCCGGACACACCTTGGACTGCAGTGATTCCTCCCCATTTTGTCCCCCATCCCCCTCTTCTCCATTGCCACGATGTGTATGTTTCAGTGTTGGCTAGTGTTTGTGATGTTCTGTTCGTTTTAGGTAGAGTAGTTTTAGTGTAGGCCTAGTTAGTGCTAGTTTTTACGTTAATATATTTTAAGTTCTATTTATATGGTATTTGGGGATAAGTTTCATTTTCCTTTGGGTGGGGTATTGGGGTGGTAACTGTTTTTGCGTGTTGAGGTATAGTTAGGGTATGGAGTTCAGTTAGGTACATTTTAATAGTTAGTTTAGATTTAGTGTTAGGATTAGTTCTTAGTGGTAGTGTAGGGAATTTAAATATTTTATATTTGTTCAATAAATTATGTTATTTAAATTTGTCAGTTTGCACTTACATCATGGATGATGTGGGGGAGTGGGGCTTATTCCATTGTATGCAACTCATGCCGTCAATGGCCAAATCAATGAATGTGTAACTATGGTCATGACCTGTTACTTCGCAGGATGGATTGTGTCAGGATACCATATATGTGAGCACAGTGAACTTGCATGGCTGACAGATTGTAAAGTATGGTTTACGGCTTAGTCTAGGGACATTTTTATGTGACGTTCTACATCTTAAGTGTGACGCACAGGGTTGTACTGCACATTGTTGGAAACTTACAACACAATGTAGGGACATTGAATTGTGAGTACATAGAAGTTGCTACAGTTAGCCATCATGGATATGGATGTATGCACCAAGTAACACATATAGCGTATGACACATGCATACCAGATGCTCTGGGCTCTGAGTCCATATACATTGCATAGCCCTTGGCACACTTGATGCGTGGTGCCAGGGTATGAGCTTACTTTGCCTTACCTGTCCCTGTGCATGGCAGCTCAATCTCCATGACATGCAAGATGTTGGTCATTTGTGTGTCCATTGGTAACGTCACATGGCACAACAGTGTTTGTGAATCACATGAGTTACGTGACAATGAGTTATGACTTTACTATTGAGGTCATTCACAAATGTTATTTAAGAGTTGCACTGTAAGGTATACTGACTTTACTTCTACTATCTTCCTTTTCGGACTGCCATAATTAGTTGAGTTATGCTTTGGTCACAGTTGACGTTTGTTTGCATGCACACTGTTCTGCTGCACACAAGTGGTGACATGTTGCATAGCTCCCTGTACCGACAGTGTCATGGGCACTCATCACAGCTGTTACTTTTGGCATTGACTCATTGTGATGACACCTTTGGAATGTGGCCACAGAATCAGACTTAGGGGCCGATTCTGATGCGGGTTGGAAAAGCTTCCCGACCGAATCGGTTGGGAAATGGTGTCCGACCCACACGGATCGGGAAAGTCCGACCGGCGGAGTAGGATGCATCCGGATGCTTCCAGATACGATTTGGTTGAACTCCCATTGACTTCAATGGGAACATTTGTTCCTAACCGCATCAGAATTGGGCTCTCGGTCGGGAAGACACGTTCCCGATCCGATTTGGAAGGAGCAAATGCGGTTAGGAGGCCTTCCTAACCGAATCAGAAGCAGGCCCTCGGTCGGGAAGCTTTTCCAACCCGCATCAGAATCGGGCCCTATGTGCTGAGTGCAGTTCAACAGACATCCGTAGACACATTGACCAATATGCTCACAGTGGGCACAGCATGAGAGGGCTCCAAGATTGTTGGGCATTGTTTGTGCACAGGTAGGGGCTGACTGACGCTTAGCACTTTGGCTATAGTCACCATTGTGGACTACACTTCAGTGAGGCAGACTTTGTTGTTCCATATATGTATGTTAGACATGTGCCCTTAGGTCTCCTCATCAATGTGATTCTGGTGTGCAACATCTGGGGTTGTGATGTGCAATGCGCAACATCACAACAAGATTTGTACACCATGTTGAGTGTAAGTAGATATGCCAGGAGATTATGGTTTGCTATTGTTCAGGGTGACACTACTTGTGTCCTGAAAGAGACTGGTACATTTGTTCACACATGCCTGTCTAATGAATGGACGTGGGTATGAGTTGGTATATTGCTAGATTGTGGAATCTGATCAAGGTGGGCACAGCAATTTTACACATACAGGCTCATCTCACTGCCTATCCGTGTCAGATGACACATTTACCTAGCTTGTATTTCCCTTGGTGCTCCTTGTTGAGGATTCACAGGACATGAATTATTGACGAAGTTAAATGCTTGATTGGTCATGTAGACACGCATCTGTGTGATTAGTAAATATTTATTTGCAGTACAAAGGAGGAAGACAGGACCAGTACTTGCCCATTCAAACCAACATTGCATATATGCCCGTTAGAGGGGCAGACAGAGTCCTTTGGGAGTGACGGATCAGAGGGAAGAGGCGGAGTTTGCAGTGTCATTGGCACAAAAAAGAGCTGATGTGGAAGTCCATGTCTAGGTCCAAGGTGAGTGTTGGGTGATATTGGAATACAATGGAAGGGGTCGTTCTGTGGCATGATAGTAAGAAGAATACCAAGGAAAGCCTGGCCTTCTGACGTCAATATTTACTCTGTGTTCTCCTTACCATAATGGCAGACTCATCCTCATCTTCGTCCTCTGATGTGTCATGTGGCTCACATGTGGGTGGTGGTATGGAGGGTGCAGCACTGTGAGGCACAGACACATCAGGGGGCGGAGCTGAGGATGTGGAGCCGCCAGCAGCAGCAACTATTGGTGCCAGAGCTTGGGGCAGCACTGAGGTGACGAGCAGATGCAGGGCCTGGTAGATCCCAGCTACATTGCGCTGGTGTTCAGCCGTGGCAGCCAACTGTTGTTCTTCACGCCGCTCCCTGCTCTCCATTATCCGGGCTATCCTGGACAAATCAGCACTAACACTACTGTAGCCACCCTGCTGAGACAGTTGGTCCAGTCTCTGTGTCAGGACTACAGCAATGTCATCCAGGGAGCGTTGGAGAGCATTGAGCGGGCTGTGGATGTCTGTCATCCTCTGCATGTGGTCCCTGATGGGATTCAGACACCCACGTATGTCGTCCATTTTGGCTGCCAGGCTCTCAAACCCCAACCGCACCTGGTCACGCGTCTCCCGCTGGACCTCAAGCACATGGCAGTGAAAGGCCTGATATGTGTCGCCAAGGTCCTGGGAGGCAGCTGTGGTGGGAGGTGCCTGCTGCTGGATGGTTTGTGCAGGGGGTGGGGTTTGCGCAATGCTGCTGGGTTGCCCTGCTCCTGTAGATTGTGGGTCAAGGGTGTCCAGCATCTGGAGGAATTCCTCCTGGTTGATGGTGGTGTAATCATCCAAGTCAACCGTGAGTGGTGGGTCATTCTGCTGTCCAGGAGGTGTTGTCTCTCCCTCTACAATTGGAACGGGAGATTCAGTTTAAAAGTGTGTTACATGTAGGAGCATGTATTAGTTAACTTTGCAAACAGACTGCGGGAGACTGTACATTCTGACAGTTTTGGATGAGATGCTTATGATTAGCAGGATGTTGATTTTTTCAAGGGCATCACAGATGTGTGCTTGTACTTGTACATTGTCATCATACATTTTAACAATATGAGATTTGTTTCAGGACAGTGTCTATACACAGGCGATACCTGTTGTGTCCTCTGTTCAGTTGTGTGAGTGATGCAGTTCGTAACACCTAGTAGTCAATGTTGATGTACTCAGATTTGTGTGTGTGTGCACTGCATTGCGTGATGGTGGCACCTGCTGCTTTTGTTTTACTGCCCCTCGTCCCTTTCAGACAATGACCCTTTGACTTCTGTGCATGTACAATGCAGAGATGTTGTACGCTGTGGTGACTATGTGTGTTGTCCAGAGTTGTGATACTTGTGCATAGTAGGTCATGAGATGTCTGGGTCACATCAGGGGTTGTGTGTTCAGAAGGATGTGTCAGAGTGTGACCTGCTCCTATGAGGGGGTGGTCCACACTCCGCCACATCAGTGAGATGTCCTGCACCATGTAAATATGTTTGTCCAGCAGGTATGCTATTCATCATGCCCTGTCATTTGCCTTGTCAGTGTGGCTCACAGACCTGCAGCTTTGCAGGGTACTGCACATGTGCATGTGTTTTGTGTGAGATTAGTTATGTGTGAGGAGGGCACCCTTTTGGCACATTGGCAATGAGAGCCTACTTTCTTTATTCGACATGGCTGCACTATGTAGGACACATGTGCATCTATGTAGCTAGGGCTATTGTGAATTGTCTTGTGTGCATTCTGTCAGTCATGTTCAATCTTGCATGTATTGCTTACTGCACTTCTGTTGGATTACCCATTCTGAGTGTGGTGCAGCATGTATTGCAATAGTTGTTACTGTCTGTTCAGTCGGTGTCAACACCCATTACCCGCAACTTTGATCCCACATGTGGTGTGTGTGTGGCAGTAGTGTCCCGTATGGGGATGCTGTCGGGAAGGGACGTGGGGCGGTGGAGGGGCAGGGTGGGGGGTGGTAGACACCGGAAAATGGATGTATGCATGTCAGTGGACATTTAATAAGTTAAGAGGGATGTAGTTGGGTGCCCTGCATCGCATTTGGCAATGCAGTGCGCGCAAATGGATCCGTTTGATGGATTTAACTGTTTACTTACATGCATTCATCCGTATTCCGGTGTTTACTACACCCCACCCTGCCCCTCCCTGCCCTACGTCACCGCCCGGCAGCACGCCCTATACGGGACACTACTGGTGTGTGTTACAGGATTTTGCTTTAGTTGATTTACAGATGCGTGTTTATGTTGCTCAGGACTTGTCAGTGCCACACTCACAACAGATGCAATTGGCATGGTGATGTGTATTTGTGTATGTGCCACGCAGCTGATGACATGGATGATACATGCTGTCCTGGTTCAAGATTTTCAAGTCCTGGCTTTGCGTGTGTGTGATGATTTGACATGACTGGATGTTTGTTCACTGACACAGTTGGCTTACCAGACAGATGTGTTTACATGCACATGATCGTGGGATGGGCAACTCACATGGTGACAGAGGAGGAATGCTGTTTTCAGTATGACAGATGTGTACACTTGGGGGTGGGTGAGTGTAATGTGACCTTATCATTGGGTGTGCCATTTTGGCCTATTTATTAGTTGTTAGCAAATTTGCTATCCTTGCTTGTGGTCATACTTTGTTTGGCATACTTCTTTACGGGCACATTGTTGTTGTGTGAGTTTGTCACAACAACGAGTGAAGGAGTACAGCTTTGTGAAACACATTGCTGATATGCATTGTTCATGTACCGTGGTGTTGCAGGTATTTCCCCCCTGCTCATTGCATAACATTGCCCCATGAGTAACGTCTGCAACATGTGTGCATTTAGTACTTTTAGATTTTTGTTACATTAAAATTAACCCTGATGAAGTTTTAGGCAGCAGGGCATTGACATCTCCAAAATCACAGACCTAGTCCCCCTCCACTGATCTTAATATACATTTGTACAAACAGATGATCTCAGCTCAACCTTAAGGCAAGTTTCCGCAATGTCCTTGGAAAATATGATTCATGTAACTAAGGGAGTTATGTCCAATGCTCTATGGGTCCCAGATTGAGGAACTTGACTATTCCTACTAAGTCTATCCATGCCCTAAATTCCAATACACCCTCCCTCCAGGCATGTCACATCCCCCATTACTCTGCACTCATCGATTACCACTAGTCATGAGTGATTAGTAATCTCATTAGGTAGACTATTGCACCTTGTGCAGACTGCCACTTTTGCTTCACGTATCTTGCATATCGCTAATGGTGGCACATGGCTACTTCTACGCGCTGGAGGTGGCCTCCCCTGTCATCAGCTCTCCCAGGTCAGCGTCATCATCACTTTCGGCGTCTGGTTCTTTTGATCGTCCCACCAGGTGTCCCAACGCTCTAGCTGCCTCGGGTGCTCCATCACTCCCCATCCTCTTTGCCAATTGTAGCCGAGCCATTCCATCACAGTCTGCACATTGGATGGAATCTATCTTTCAGCGATCTGAGCTCGGGGGCCCACTCGCCTTCCAGTGCTTTGTGATTTCTCTCTTGGCAACCACCAGTCCCGTATCTATGAACTTTGTGGTGATTTTAGTTTTAGCTGTTTGGGGAAACCAATGCAGTATACATGTCCCCAATGCCATATCTAATTCCCTATCCATCACTACCTTCAATAGTGCAAGTACGTCATTCCAGTGAGTAGCCAGGAGTGGGCACTTCATGTGCATTTGAGGGAGGTCTGCCCCTTCACCCCTACACCTCTGGCATTCATCTGAGTCAGTGTTGTTATATGTTTTTATTTTTGCCGTTGTGAGGTAAGCACGATGTGTGACATTGAAATGGTGCATTTGGAAGCAGGCATTGCTGGTTCTCTTCCACGCCCGCTCCACTATCTCAGCCCGAGCCCTTTCCGGATTGTCGCTCCCTACATCAGCCTCCCATTTGTACTTACGTATGTCCAAAGGGGGTAGCTTCTCAGGGGTCATGCGCTTGTATTAACACGTGACTGCCTTAGACCTCCCTGCTGCAGTCACTATGTATTCACAATGTGTGTGCATTTAGTCATATGACTATTGTAGCCTTCGGACTACATGTTCATTATTTTGTGAGGTAGCATGTGTTGCCAGTATGCTGACTCACTGGATGCTTGCTCACTTGCAGTACACAGAACTGCATTGCATGGACGGTCAAGGGGGCATAATGCTTGGCGATGCGTGAGGTTGTCACATTGTCCCCTTGCATCATCAGAACCCATTTCCAATTCAGCAGCACAAGGCAGCATCTCCCAGACGCCCAAATGAGCATGCCGTGTGAATGTGACAGGTCACGTGCACCAGTGAGCATGCCAACAACAAGCTCAGCACACCTGCAACTTTGCGCATGTGTTTGGCTTGTGTGCAGGGTTGTGTTGGCCACCACAGTCACCCTTGATGGCCATGCACGGCCTTGCACACAAGTCAGACACATGCGCAATGTTGCAGGTGTGCTGTGCTTGTTGTTGGCATGCTCACTGGTGCACGTGATCTGTCACAATCACACGACATGCTCATTTGGGTGTCTGGGAGATGCTGCCTTGTGCTGCTGAATTGGATATGGGTTCTGATGATGCAAGGTGGGCATTTTGCAAGCCCTCCGCATCTCTGGGTGATGTGGCACTTTGCTAATTGTTGTTGCCCTTATTTTGTAATGTGATGTTGTGCCTGGACTGTGTTTGGCTGACTTTACGGTGCACATTTCAAAGTCTGGGTGCATGGGAATATGTGTCTTGCAAGGTTTTGGCTTGAGTCAGGTGATCTGTGTCCATGCCACCATGCACAGGGCTATCTGGGACCTGGTCCACAGTGATTGTGGGTCTGCAATGCAATTTTCTGTGCATGAGTGCCATTGTGCCCATCCACCACCATCCACCCACTCCATTGTTGGTACTCACCCTGTGGTTGTGTCTGCTCACATTCAGCAGTGTCCTGACCCGGCACTCCGACCACCGTTTCATCAGTGATGACTTGGGCCACCATTTCCTCCGTCTCATCCAGCTCCAGCTGGGGCGCTGGACTCCCTCCTCCGGGGGCATTTGCTGCCTTCCGGTTGGCTGCAATTTTTTCCTTTGTATTCTTCTTACTGTCATTCCAGCGCTTCCTGACCTCGTCCACTGTCCTCCTCTTCCTCTCTCCAACAGCATTCACCTTGTCCGTAATGTCTTCCCATAGTTCTTTTTTTCTGGCCAATGGCACTGAGCGTTTAATGAATAGCTCCTGTTGGTGTTCAGCCACCAGGCCACACAGGACCTGATTTTCCTGGTGACTGAACCTGGGGTTCCTCTTCCTCTTGGCCTTCTCCTGGGTCTCTGTCTGCTCCTCCTGGCTAGCTGGGGGGTTGTTGGTGGGCTCAGCACTTGTCCCGGCTTCCTCCGTGTCTCTCCTGGGTTCTGGTGTATTCTCCATTTTTTTTTTTTTCCCAGCTTGTTGGCCTTTTATGGGGAATTTTGGCGCTTGATTGGTGTGACATGCAGGCCTGCTGCCAATTTCCCTGCTGATTTCGGCGCTATTTGGCCTATCGCTACTTTTCTGTGCTTAGCGTCCTTTTTTTTATCGCCGGCGCATAGGATGTATCGCCGTCCATTAGCGCTGGGATTGGTTGCTATCGCTGGGTAGCGGCGCGTTGTTAATACGTCGCTACCACGGCGATAAAATCCGGGTATCGACGGCGATAAAAAAAAGGACGCTTATCGCGCTTGGTGATAATTATCGCGGTTTGTTGATAATATGCCCCTAATTCATTTGGTCTGTTCAACTTGGTAACTCCAATTGTTCAAAAGTAACCGTTTTTATCTTTTTATAAACTTAACATTTGGAGAAAGGTCATGTCAATTCTGATACGAATTAAAGAAAATATGAATGCTTTCCGAATTTGGGGTATCTCAGATCTGACACCAGAACGTTCCTAAAAAATACTTGAATTTATTTTTTAAGGTTTAGAAACCTAAGAGGATGTTGGCTCAGCGGACATTTAGTACTGCCCAATCTAGCACAAAAGGGGAGACAATGCAAGGTGCAACATTTCTCTCATCACCGATTTTACAAGCTGTGCAGGACCTCATAGGGGTTTTTGTCCATATGCACGTTGGGAACCTGTATATGCATATTTATTTGAAAATATGTATCCTCTGGTACAAGACAAACAACCTCATGTGATTATCCTGAAAAATGGCAATGCCCGAATGTATGCTTCTTTGATCTTAGTGGCGCTAAATGCACAAACGAAATGCCTAAAAGCATCAGAAAGTAATTGATACCAACACAAGACCTATTTACCATCGTACAAGAAGCAAAGCACAATACAACACCAACAAAATCAATGCCAAAACTAGTTATTTTAAGACGCAAAGTGAAGAACTCGAAGCAAACCCAAGTAATAGTTTGAGGGAGTCATATATACCTATAAATCAACACCCTCAATGATGTACCAAACAAATTAAAGGTTTCTGAATCCGAAAGAGAAACTCCTCAATGATCTAACTGGATATCAATCCATAGCCATTAGAATCCAACAATAAGTTCTGTACACCTTTCAAACTACACCACCCACAGAACCAATATCAGTCACTTTGAAAATGAAAACATTCCCGAACGATAGGGGCCTGCCGTGTAAAGGAAATGAAGTCCTCTTTATAACAATAATCTTATCCTAAAGCTTCCTACAAGAAAAAAACAGCAGCAGCACACCCATATGATTGTAAGTACTTCAGCGAAATCACTGGCCTCTCACTGAGGAAAAATAGAATACCGAGCTTTATTGCTACAAAGCTCAGTAAACATATTAAAGAAAGGTACTTTTTAGGTGAATACCACTTGAGTATCATTCATTGCTGAAACACGGAAACTGCTAACCGCAGATCTCAGATAATGCACTGCAGATGCTGATGAACGTCGGAGAATGATTACTTATCCTGATTGATCTCTCCATTTCATTCAGCTCAGTAGGCCACATGACGCTCCTGAGCACTTTGAAACCCCATGTGATAATATATTGTAATAAACTCAAACTGTTCACCTCTTTTTTGTAAAACCAGATGCAAAATGTAAAACTTAAAGACTAGGAACCAGTGACTTATGAAATGTCTCAAGTATCAATTGTTGCCCTCACCCAGTCCAATATTTACAAGAAGACCATGAGAGGCTTAATTTAAAGCTAGTATTTAAGAATACACCAAAATGTAGACAGTGTCCAACCGTAGCATAAGATCTTACCAGAAGAAGATCTTTCCACCTGCTGGGCAAGGAGATATTAAAATGTCAGCAAATTACTTGACTACTAATGCAGTTAAAATGATTTTTCTGCTCATCTCTTCATCCACCTCCCGTGTTGCAATACAGAACTGAATGTCAGCTCTCATAGCAGTGGGAATGACACAGATGCCACTCTCAAATGATGAGTCACTATTATACCCTCACAATTTTAGGTCTTCAATTTCAGACAAAGGTTAACTTGAATTCACCATGAAGTCAGATCCCCTTATTTCTGAAGCAATATATCAGAAAGTTGTGTACGTGTACAGATAGGGTAGTTGTTGTAATGTGGTTTATTAGTAGGGGTGAGTAGGTACCTACCACTAGTAATAAGGCCACAATAACAATATTAGGTCCAGTCACTGTCACAATAAATTATGCCCTTGCTCAACCCTTGTTAGCAGGCTGTGAGCAGGCAGGCTTACTTAGGGGATAGGTGTGTAGAGCATTTAAAAACACTAATACATTAAATAAGTAATTCAGAACACACAATAAAAATCCAACACCAATTTATAATAATAGGAAATATTTGTATGATTAAAATGACACCAAAACAACAAAAGTACAATGTAGGGAGCCAGAGATATGAATTTTTAAAGATTAAAAGTAAAACTAGTGTTTAGAAACAAATAGCGATCAAAGGGTCACAAAGGTCACGCTGGACTGGGACAAAGTCAAGAGATCAGGCCACCCACTATGTAACACTATTACACTTACTTCCAGAAGTGTCTTTTGATGCAGGAAAGCGGTAAACATCACCAGCCAAGGGTTCAGAAGCTCTGGTTTGCCTCTTGGGGTGCTGGACTACAACTACCGCAATGCACCTGGTCAATCCAAGTAAAACCTAGGTGAAGCTTGTCAGCTGGAGTTGTCCTTGTTGTTGATGTTACAGGTAGTCCTTCCAGCATTTTTCTACCTGTTGCTGATCAGGGAGTCCACTCCTTATCCTTTAAGACAGGCAAAGTTCTTTTGTTGTGAAGCCTTGTGAGTGCAGCTGGTGCAGTCCTTATGAGGGCAGTCCTCTCTTGTGCAGTCCAAGGGACCAGCAGGGCTGTCCTTCTTCTCCAGATGCTTCTTTTGGGTCTTTGAGTGACCATAACACCAATCCAATGTTCCAGAATCTCTGAGTTGCTCCTTGGGAAGTTGGGACCACAAGACCCACAATGCACCAGGCCAAATCCTTAAAAGTCCACTGACCACTGTCCAGCTGGGTTCTTCTTGGTGAAGATGATGTAGGTGGACCTCTTTTAACCTGCTGCATTCAGGGAGTCCACTCCTTCAACTTTCAGAGCAAGGCCAAGTCCTTTATGGGCTGAAGACCAAAGTGTACAGCAGGTGCAGTCCTTATGAGTGCAGTCCTCTCTTGTGCAGTCCAAGGGTTCAGGAGGGTGGTCCTTCTTCTTGTAGTTTCAAGGCAGGGATCTGACTTTCTGGGCAGCTCTCCCGTATTCATCCAGTATTTTTGGGCGACAAGCAGGGGGGCCTCCCTGCCAATGGGGTGCAGTGTGCCACCATGAGGTATGACAGCTTTCTCCAAAGTGTGCCAGATTATTGCCCCAGAAAGCACTATTCCTTTAAAATCCAAAATGGAGAAACTCTCTCCTGGAGGTTAGGATCTGGCTAAGCCATCCCACTGGCATGGCTAAGTTTCCCTAACACTCCCCTTCCAGCCCCTCTGCTAATTCAATTACTGGGGCTCCTATCTGTTGGGGGTGCAGGATGTGGGGGTGAGCCTGTGTTGTGGTCTAACTGTCATTCTCTCTTTGAAGACCAGTTTGGCTACTCCACCCCCATCCTGTCTTTAGCTCTGTAGCTGCAGATCTCCTCCCACCAGATGTCTTTTGTCTCTATGCAGGCACTTCACACCTCATCAGAGCAGTTTGGCTCAGCCTGTCAAAGGCTGGCCAATCAGGAGAGGCTGATGAAAGGCTGGATTCTGGTTGATTAGAAAAACAAATGCTATAACTTCTTTTCTGTGATAGGTATAATAAATCTAACCAAGTTGTTGGATTTATTCTGTCATTTTAATACTTTGAATTATATTTTTAGCTCACTCCTATCAATAGTTTTATTAAAGTATTCCCATGTTATCCTATGGAGCCATTGTGCTACTATGGGAAAGAATTAAATTGGCAGATTTTCCCGCACTAGGGCATATAGTTACAAGGCATCCTACCCCTGGGACACTTAGGGAAGACCTTAGGGGTGACCTATATGTAAAAGTAAGGTAGTTTAGGAGTTTTGAAGTACCTTTAATTCCAAAGTCGAATTAGCATATAATTTTATTTTAAAAGCATCCTGCAAAGCAGGGTTGCCTTTAAAATGACAGCAGGCAACACAGCAGTGCACTCTTTGAATTAAACTGGGCCTTTAAACCTACATACCCTACTATACACTAGGGACTTACAGGTAGGTTGTCAGTACCAATTGTAATTATACCTAATTACCATGTACTTTTAATGAGAGCACAGGCCCTAGGTCTGGTTTGCAGAGCCAAGGGAACAATCAGAATCAGAAAACCAGCATCTAGTAGCAAAACTGGGGGAAAAAAGTGGGGAGACACTGCAAAAAGTCCTGGTTCCTCACAGTAGTGTAGTGTCTTGCAATGTTTTTATGACAGAGTCATTTTGGCTCCTAACTTACTCCGTAGAGCTGTGACGTAGGTGTCAGAGCACAATGCCATGAAAGCTTGTTTTAGAATGTTGAGTTCACAGTTACATGCAGCAAAATAAAGACATGTAACACTAAACTCTCTGTGTGGCTTGGTCATTGGCGGGTATCCAGGCTGGGCAGGACGCTGTAAATGTTGACAAGGTAAAGGATAAGTAACCGTAAGAACGACCGTCCTTTCCAAAAGAGTTTGCCATGGTCCAAGCAAACTGCTCGTGCGTGGCACGTGTGTCACTGTCGAAGAACAGAATTGACTCTTCATGCATGTTGAGTCAAAGCACAACTCCAGCCGCTGTAAAGCAAGTGAAGACAACAGAAGCATTGCAAGAATCTACAGGTTGATGGTCGAGAATCGGCTGGTCAAGCCATACATAAAGGCACAGTGCTGCCACGCAAGATAAAGTTGTGCAGTATATGGAGTGTTAACGCTGAAAGCAGATTCAACCTGGTTTATGATGCGCAGCCGCTGATAATCATATCTTGCAAAATAACGCTGCGAACAGAAGCGCTGCAAGGTGGAGATCAACCAGGTGTTAGAAAATGCAAAATGGCATTTAGAAGAAAGAAAAAAATGACTTACTAAAAACACTAAAGAGAGTCCTCATACTACAGTGCTCGGTGAAGTTGACTCAAGGAGAGGTGTTCAGGATTGTGCTTATGGAGCCGTCCATACCCAAAGTGGTTTGTTCACAAAGTTGTTGAGGGGGGCTCAGAACAACTTTACAGGTCTTTGGAAAATAAGAGGCCAAGAGCGACTCTCAGAATAGTGAAATCTTTCAGATGGCTGCAAAGAAAGTCAGGTTTCCAGCTATCATGAAAGATGAGTCAGAGTCCAGCACGTAGCAAGGTCTCACAGATGAGGTGCATACACCAAGTCACAGGGATACACCCGAGGTGCCAGTAAGTTCCACACTGGCCTACAACGCTGCTGCTTTTCTGAAGAGAAACGACCTTTACAACGCGGTCGTTACACCGCGATGCAGTTACATCGCGGGCATTACAACGCAAGTCGTTACAACGACTTGCGCTGGATGGTGCTCTATGCTAAGGAATAGTATGATTTACTATTCCAACACCTTCCCTACTGTAACGTAGGCTGGAGTTGGAATAGTAAATCATACTATTCCTAAGTCCAGCGCCCTCCAGCGCAAGTTGTTGTAACGAACCGCGTTGTAATACCTGCGATGTAACGTACCGCGATCTAACAGATCGCGTTGTAATGTCACATATTCTTTCTGAAACCACCACCACCTTTCAATACCACAAAACAGCAAAAGATTGGCAATAGATGGACTGCTTGGATAGAGACATTTGATGATTTTATTGATGCACTCAAAGAGACTGATAACAAAAAGATTATCAAGTACCTCAAAAATCTTGCTGGTGATGGTGTGAAAGAAGTCATAAAGAAAATGTCGCAAACTGACAAAGAAATTGCATATTGTCAGATTAAAGAAACCCTGAATCTCAAGTTTAATCTGGTGCCAAACGCTGATTACAAAAGAGACATTTTCTGTCACTACGCCAAAAAGTTGGTGAAACCATTGATGAATTTGTGGAGAGACTCGATACACTCGTCAAACACTGTACGTTCAATTAATTTAATGATGAGCAAGCTATGCGACTTAGAGTTATTGATGGAGGCTTTGGCAGATTCATTCAGACGACGGATGCTGAAAGAAACTTTTTGGGCCTGATTAAGATCTTGGCGGATGGGATACTCCATCACAAACATAAAGGATATCCTGTCCACCATATTACAGCCTCCATAGGATATAATGGAACTTGTAATATGGCGGACGGAATATCCGTCACGTTTTTGACCATCCCATCTGCCAAGATCATAATCAGGCCCTTAGTCTGGAGCAAGTTTTGATGGCTGGCAGAGCTGAGGAGCGTGCTGTAAGACAAGCTACTGACATTGAGGCTGGAGGTGCTCAGAGTGAATCAGTCATGAGTATAAAAGGTAGGCAAAAGGAAAAGACTGAAGGAAACAAAGCAATGTCTACACATAAAAATAAGTTATACTTTAGATGTGGATTTTCGTTTCCACACAAAGGTAAATGTCTGTCATTGCACAGATATGTAAAGGATATGGGAAAGAGAACCATTTTGTGACAGTTTGTTAGTGTTTCACATGGCGAAGACAAAATGGCCCCCAGAACATTCCAGAGGCAATGTTTGACGCATACCCACAAGGCCAACGGGGACATCATTTGAGGCAAATTGGCACTGAATGAGGTTGATCGTCATCTAAATCATTGTCAAACAGTTCGTCTGCCTCAATATCAAGTGAAAGTGAGGAAGATGGTTGTGCCGTGTTAATGTTTACCTCAGAGAAACGTGCGCATGTCAAACTGGATGCATGTGAGGAAAAATGTCAGTCAAAGGAAAGTCGACATGCTAAAGCACCAGTCACACAAAAATTGTCCAAAAATTACATTGTAAATAAAAATCTGCTCAGTACCTTTCATCATCAACAGTGGTGCATCGCTAAACATAATGCCTGAAGAGAAACACAATGAATTATCTTCATTGAGCTGACTTACGCTATTGAAAACCAAGGTGTACACCTGGGTTACATTGACGCCCATCAAAAGTTATGGTTCATTTGTAGTGACACTGAAATGAAAACAAAGGTGCAAGCACCCATCTATGTGCTTCAAGGTACAGTGGCAAGTGTCTGTCTGCTTAGTTTCAGTACTGCTGCTGACATGGGACTGATTTCTGTGAATTACAACATGAATGTTCACCATGAAATAGTAAGTCAACTGTCTTCGTTATTTCGTGGTTTTGGAAAGCTTAAGACTATGAAAGTAAAGTTACATATTAATGAAGATGTTCGTCCTGTTGCTCAGAGACATAGATGAGTCGCTTTTCATTTACAAGGAGCTGTTGAAAAAGAACTTGAATTGTTGCTTAAGCATGACATTATTGAGCATTCAACTCGTCTGACACCATGGGTTTCCGGTGCTTAATTTGTAAAATAATAAGTTCCAGGGCTCTGCCCAGGAGGCCACTGCATCTTGCACTACCCATCGTCCCTGTCATTGCAGCCAAAACAAATACTAACCATCTCCCTCACCTACAAGCGTGACAGTTTAAATTATTCCAGGTCCCCAAAGCTAAAGGAATGACTGGGTGAGACAGGAAATTTGTATTTTTTTATGTATATTGTATTCATAAACAACCCAGTAAATGAGCAGTGCCACCATGTGGTAGATTGTCATAAGTGCGGTGTTGCTAACTAAGTGACGGTGCCGAGCACTGGAAACCAATTAAGTGCTGGTGCCGAGCACCAGAAACAACCAGCTTAAATTTAGCACTGTGAGTTTCTCTCATAGTGGTAGTGCAGACAAAAAGGACAGTGAAGGAGCTGTATGCATATGCATTGATATTTATTACAGAGTTTTATATAGCGCGAACTTGACCCGAATCGGGTATCAGAGCGCTTTACATAGCACCAGTTGCATTACATGAGGACACATTCATTTTTTTTGTTAGGCACGGGGAGATTAAGTGATTTGCCCAGAATCACAGGATGTTCAGCGTCATCGCCGAGACTCGAACCCAGTTCCCCAGATTCGAGGTCGACCGCCCTAGCCGTTAGGCCAACTCCTCTCCCCAATATATATGCGTCAAGCAAAAATGGCAAATGAATGAGAACGACATCCAGGTCCAGAGCTGCATACTTCCCTGTAGAGAGTCTGGTGAAAGGGCAGGGAAGGCAGGGATCTTGTGATCTTCAAAGGCCTCTTTGACGCCTCCCACACTTCAAAGGCACATTTGGGTATAAGTACTGGACTTCTGACACCACCAAATCAGAACTCTACTGGAACACAGAACATTCTGCCTGGAAGAAGAGCTGCTGTAGGAGGGACTGCCACTTTGCTAACTGCATTGCTGTGTTTACCTGCTGCTTCTTGCTTGGGAGTGAGAGGGACTGGACTTGCTCTCTACATCCTTGAACCCAGGTTTCTCCAAGGGCTTGTTGGCATGCCTCCAGTTATTTGAAGTCTCAGGGACATAAAATACTTATTGCATCTTTGCTGGTGCTGCTGGACTCTGCAATCTGTGAGTCCTTCCCTTACCTGAGGTGACCATTCCAGTCCTGAACCTCAAGAGTGGGTTCTGCAGCTGTTTTCTTAAAAAATCGATGCAGTGGCCGCTTTGTGCAAATCAGAACCAATGCAGTTCCTTGCGATGCTGACACAGTGCCGATTTGATGATGACATAGGTCCCGACTGCGAGGTTCGACAACGACGCAGCACCGATACTTCGACACCGTCTGTGAGGTTTGATGATGTCGCAGAGCCGATCCTTCCACACCGTCTGCGAGGCTCGACTCTGACACATCGACCCAGCTGTGTAGAAAAGAGTGACGCATCGCACTATCGAAATCGATACTTTGCTCCATACAAGGTACTTTTTCAAGGGGCCCAGTGTAGATTCTATAGCCTGCCTGTCCTCCATTGCAGTCAGCCTGAACTTTGGATTTGCACCCGTACCTTGCGACCTCAAATAACCTTTTGACCGCAAGCGACTTCTAAGCACTGTTTTTGCATTTAATCTTTGAAATTTCATATCTCAAGTTCTACTTATTGGATGTTTGTTGTTTTACTTAGATTAATATGTTCTATTTTTCTAAACTGGTGTGAAGTATTTTTGAGCTGTTTTCACTATGTTACTGTAATTAAAGTGTGCACAAATACTTTACATATTGCCTCTTAAGTTAAGACTGACTGCTCTGTGCCAAGCTACCAGAGGGTGAGCACAGGTTAATTCAGGTTGTGCATTTGACTTACCCTGACTAGGAATGTGGCTTCTGCTTGGACATGGTGTATACTCTGCCAACCAGAAACCTCAGTTTCTAACATTAAGGAATACACAAACACTGCAAAGCAAATGAGAGGTCAACAACAGGAATTTCCCCTCTTTATGAAGACCAAACAATAGTTTTTCTTCTGTTTGTCAAGATAGGGCCTTAAACATATTGCTTTCTCTATTGTGCTCTTGGAGTAAATTAAAAAAATTGATGGGTATGGTCTGGGTGTCATGCTTCATCATCGGCCATCCTTGCTTGCCAGAGAATTTTTCTAGTGTGGGCCTGCTCACCTATGGGACTATAGAGAGCGCTTGTGGATGAAAGATGGGGGTTGGGATTCAGGACTGCAAGAGCTAAAAATCTTGATGACCTACAGTGAGGAACTACCTTTATTGGGGGCGCTAGGTGGAGCACTAGCAAGATGGCCGCACTTGAGTGAGGCTCCTGCTGCTCGGTGCATTAATCCGCCCAAACATCCTGTCCAGATGCTCACTACGGTCGAATGCCTGCAGTAACGAAGTGTCCACACACCTGTGCAGCGATACCAAAAGTTTCACTCTAGCAGCACGTCGCTGACTGCTGCTTTATCATCGCTGGAGGAACGGCGCTGTGCTGGACTCGGCCGCCTGGAGCTGCGACCTGGTTGACTTACTCACGCGGCGCCCACGAGGTGCCTAGGCCTCACAACTGGCGCGCATTGTGAGCTCAGCACTAACGACGGTAGCGGTGAGTACGTGGACTTCCCATCCCTAATCCTCAACATCGGGACTGCCTTCCCACCTACCAGTAGTGATAGAGGGGTCCCGCGTTCCTGCATAAAACACTTTTCCTCGCTGCCGCCATCCCGCTGCCCTTGCGGGCCCGGGGCCTCTGTCATCTACCCAGGGCCCGGGATCAGCCATACATAATAGCCGCCAGCACATCACTGCCTGTGGAGAGGTGAACGCCGTGGGGTGCCGGGACTTCGGCCCAAGTAACTACACCACTGCGGTGACGTCCAAGGAGGGCTGGTGGAACGGCGGCGCAAGCCATTCACGCACCAGGGGTGTACTCCACAACTCGCTGGAATCTGCACCAAAAAAAAAAAAGGTGATGGCCCCCCCGGCGTCTAGCGCTCTGTTAATTGAGCAGCTGCTTTAGGAGCTCGTAATTCTCTCCTGGCGTCGACTCATTAGAGAGCGAGTCCCCGCTACCACTTTTGACGCAGTTCTCTCCCTCCTGGCCCAACAACCCTGCCCAGAGGACTGAAGCTGCCAAGTGATTGAAGAGGCTACCCTTCGGTGCAGCGACGCTGTGTACCATTGCTGGAGGTGCACTGCGATCTGCTGCTGTGGCACTGCCTGGTTCCCGGCGCTGCGAGAGCTGAAGGTCCCTAACGCTGCGCGCCGGCGGCTGCATTCCCGCGAGCGCCGCGGCACCCATGGACGACTGGGCCTCACGTCCAGCGCGATCGGCGACTGCGGTGAGTGTGCCCCCCATCCCACCCCCAGTATCTAATCAGGACTGCCTTTCCGTTCATTGTAGTGGCAGGGGGATCTCACACTCCCGCAACACCACAACTGCTGCCACCTCTTCACCATCACAGGGTGCACTGAGCTACTCCCGCCGTCCAGGGACTTGGGAACAGTTCTAGACAACCGGTACCAGTGCATACATCCCGCCACTACAGAACCGCTGAGGGAAGGCCAGCGCTACGGCATCGTAAGTCACCAAAGCAACAGAGGCGGTCCCCCACAGCCCACTGAAGGTCCCACATCGGCGTTTAGTCACATCTGAGCCTACTGCGCAGACACGAGGACCAAAGCTGGGAGTACCCGGTATTCTTATTCTCCTGGCGGCAATACCTTGTAGGCCAGGCCCCTCTTGCTATCTCTACTGCGTCACACTCCTACCTCAGGACTACGGCCATACAACTCTTGTCACCTGCAGCGCCCACCACAACGCCACTGTCGCGGGGAGCTCACCTGGCGCAGCGAGACGCAGCCACTAAACGACAAGTTGGTCGCTCCTGCGGCATCTAAGCCCTTTCACCAGCCGGCAGGCCTGGGATGCGTTGCCACGCCTCTCATCCATCTGCCCTCTGATACCCCAACTTAAAGAGACGGCTGTTGCCGCCACTAATACTGGTCTGCTTGACTAAATCGGGTCCAGATACGCTACATCCACCTAACTTGCCACGTCAAGAGCCCACACGCGCCGAGTGTGCATTGGCAGGAACTGTCCAGGAGCCGTTACTATATCGAACATGGGGAAGCCTGACACACGGCAACCTAGGCTGACGTTCAAGGCCAAGAAGGGCAACCGAACACTGCGGGAAGACCCAGACCAGGCCAGAGCCGAACCTGCAAGTCGGTCGTCGCCTACACCTGATGATGACATGAAGGCCTTACTTCTGGAGATACGCCAAAACCTCACATCACTTGCAGACAAAATGGATACCATGCATAACCGGCTGGACGCCATTGTGCACAAATTGGAAGGGAACGAGGAACGCATTAATGAAGTGGAGCGTCGCATCTCCGACACCGAGGACTCCACTGCTCATCTCCAGACCAATATGGCGCAAATGGACAAACTGCTAAAAATCATTGCAGCAAAAAACGAGGATCTCGAGGCGCGCAGTAGAAGGAATAATATTCGCGTCCTTGGCATTCCCGAGAGCACCAATACTGGTAAGATGGAGGAGTACATAGAACGTTTGCTGTGTGACACGATAGGTGCGGAATCCTTCTCGTCCCAATTCATCGTCGAAAGAGCGCATAGATCCCTCGGCTCCAGACCTCCCCCAGGAAGCACACCTCGCCCCATCATAGCCCGGCTTCTCAATTACCGGGATCGGGATGTCGCCCTCAAAGCAGCTCGGGAAAAACGCCGGCTAACTTTCGAAGGGAATAACTTTACCATCTACCCGGACTTTACCGCAAATGTCCAGGAAGAAAGACGTAAGTTCATGCCTGTCAAGAAAAAATTACGAGAGGCTCAAATTGATTACGCTCTGCTTTATCCGGCGCGCTTACGAGTTACGCACCAAGGCAAACAAACCTTTTTTACTAAACCGCACCAAGTAGTTGAATTCCTGAAATGCCTCAAGCGTAACAACAGATCATATGCCTCTCCTGCTTCCTCACCAAGATCACGCTCTCCGGACCCTGAATGACCGTTGCTGGCACCACGTCACGAGCGCATTCCCGGGCAATCCAGGGTGGTGCAGAGACGATACATCTTTGGAGGCTGGGAGCGGATCTCACCCAGAACTGTTCATTTCCCGCCGTTAATCAGATAAGTGACACACTGGAACTATATGGCATTCAACACTGAGCACCCTTGCCCTCTCTGAGTTTTGTCCACTCTCAGAGGGTGGGGCGAAACAGTGCATGCACCTGGGAGTCCCCCTTGAGGGTGCTCCCCCTTTAGTTCGTTTTACACACTGCATAGTTGTGCGTAGTATGTTTATGTTGTTGCTGGGGTTTAGGGAGGGGGCAGGGTTACACCTTACTGGCATGTTTGGGATGCTCCAGTGGGAGGGGGCAGGACTGGGATTGTTCTTGACATTCTTCCACAGTGCACGAAACACACATGACAAACAGATGTATTACTGCCGTTGTCCTTCCTACCTACTTCATGTATATGGCGTATTCACATTTTTGTCTTTCGCAACCCGCTCTAGACAAGGCCTAGCCTGACCACTCCCCACACTTTACAGATCCTCACATGGACCGTCAGAGGGTTAGGAGACCCCAGGAAACGCTGCCAAATATTGGCATACTTAGACAGGCACCAGACCCATATTGCGATGCTCCAAGAGACCCATATCCATCCTCAACATAAGAACACCTTTGCGCATAGCTGGGCTGATCTTAGGATCTTCTCCTCTTATTCCTCCTATTCCAGAGGGACGGCTATACTCATCAAAAAGCGTACTCCCTTTGCTCTGATCGGATCAGAGCGTGATCCCCATGGCCGATACTGTCTCGCATGGGGCAGGCTAGGCACAGAATCGGTCACCTTGGCCTGCTGTTACGGCCCCAACACCGACTCCCCTGATTTCTTCACAGTTCTTTGGGGAAAGATCATGGCAATAGGGTCTACACACATAATATGGGGTGGGGACCTTAACATTGCCTTTAACCCAACTGTAGACAGATCCAACCCCTCGGTACACCACTACAACAACTCACACAAAGTTGTGCACGGCATAGTTACAGAGAATGGCCTACTGGATGCATGGCGACACCTTCACCCACACACTACAGAAGGCACCCACTTCACCGCTCAGTATGCGTCATGGGCATGGCTAGACTACTTACTACTCACACAGGGATTGGGCCCCCAGCTTACAGCTGCGACGCACTTAGCGCGCACATATTCAGACCATGCCCCCGTAAGAATAGCGCTCACATTCCCGGGTCATGGCCTCCCGCGTAGCAACTGGAGGCTACCTCCCCTAACGCTGCTAGACACAGTGTTTCAGGACGAGCTGGGGCAAGAAATCCAGGAGTTTTTATGGAACAACAAGGGGTCTGTAGATAGTGTTGAAACAGTTTGGGAGGCATTCAAGGTCACAATCCGAGGTTTCTGCATCTCAAAGAGCTCAGGCGTTCTGCGGGACATACAGGGAACACTCAAAAAGCTAGACGCTGAGCTTAAGGCATTGGAGACTAGTCTCGCAGCAGGCCCTGATGGACCGACACGACGCCTGTTCCGATACAAGCTCACAGAGTACACTGACACTGCGGACCGCGAGGCAAGGTTCAGGGGCAAACACTGGATGGCCCGTAGATATGGTGAGTGAGAGCGCCCGGGAAGGATCCTGGCCGAAACAATACTGAGACCCCGTTTTTCCAATTACATCCTAGAAATAGCTGGTCCAGGGGATGTCCTTTACAGGGATACCACTGATATTCTTAACACATTCTCTCTACATTACTCCTCGCTGTACACGTCCAATAGGCATGACACCCTCGACCTGGACAATTATTTGAACAATGTGGCGTTGGCTTGGCTGGGTGATTCACATGGGAGTTCCTCTGCGCCCCCTTCGAGATAGATGAAATACGGGAAGCCATAATGCAAATGAAATCAGGCAAGGCCCCTGGCTTGGACGGGCTCCCCATTGAATTCTATAAAACATACATCGACCTCTTAGCCCCCATCCTTAAAGAAGTATACGAAGATGCCCTTGACGCTGGCATACTCCCCCCTTCTATGAGGGAAGCTCTCATCACTTCCCTACTCAAACCTGGAAAACCAGCCACACACTGCGACTCCTACAGGCCACTGTCTCTTATCAACTGCGATACCAAAATTTTAGCCAAAGTCATTGCCAACCGCTTAAATCTGCTAATGGAGAAGCTGGTTCTTCCAGACCAAGCAGGTTTCATTCCCGGGCGGGTGACAATGCACAACCTCCGCACCTTCTTTTCTATCCTTCATAACGTCGATCCTGATTTGCCTTTGGCGGCGGTCTTCCTAGACGCCACGAAGGCGTTTGATTCAATTAAATGGGATTACCTATTGGGTATCCTACAACGGATGGGCTTCCCTCCACTGTTTCTTTCCTGGATCAGACTACTATATCAACTCCCCACAGCCAAAGTCCTCATCAATGGTCACCTATCTGCTGCCTTCCCCATCACTAGGGGCACTAGACAGGGGTGCCCTCTCTCTCCCCTGCTTTTCGCCATAGCGGTAGAGCCCTTGGTGGCAAAATTACGTCAACACCATCAGGATAAGGCACTACGTTGTCAACTACGCCAAATATTGCTTTCGCTCTATGCGGATGATATCACTCTTTATGTCAGGGATCCGCAGGACAACCTAAACCCACTCTTACGAGAATTCATTGTATTTGGGAAATTCTCCGGGATTCAAATAAACTGGGGTAAGTCGCAAATATTCCCCCTCACTCCCGCGGCTCAGCCATTCCCCCTAGACTTCCCGCTAGAGTGGTGTCTCTCGGATATGCGGTATCTAGGAATCCGCGTCACCAGAGACAGGGAGGAATTGATGCGCCTCAATTATGGTACTGCCCTGGATCGCATCACAAACAGTGTTACCCGTTGGATAGCCCTGCCTCTCTCTCTAGCGGGTCGTGCTTCCTTGATTAAAATGGTGGTTCTCCCACAACTATTGTATTTGTTTCTCAATATCCCATATCACCCTGGGAGACATTTTTTTAGGGCGCTACGATCGGAAATGATTAGGTTGGTATGGGGAGGCAAGCAACCGCGGCTGTAATGGAACATACTTACCAGACCCTACTCTCTAGGGGGATTTGACATCCCGAATTTTGAACTATACTACATATGCGCTCAAGCACACTACGCTTACTACTGGGTTCACCCCCCCCGTTCTATGCTGCAGGTTGCTGCGGAACACTGGTTGGCCGATCCTGTACCTCTAGATGGCGCACTATACATAACCCCCCAGCCACTGGATAAGACGCCCACTACGGTCTCCTGCACGATTGCAGCCTGGAGCCACATCTCGGCTCTACTGAAGTGCCCCATCCTTTACTCGCCACTGCTCCCCCTATCATATCCTCCCCGTATGCAACTGCTCCAGGAGGTGGGATTTCACAGGCTCTTAGAGCGGACTCATATCAAAATATGGGGTGACCTTTATAGCAACGGGCAATTCCGGACACTAGATCAAATATTCCCTGATGCCCAGCCCTCCCCCTGGACATATTCCTCTACGTAAGGCTCCGCCAAGGCATACGATCCATTACCCCGGACTTCCCCCAAGAGCCTCCTCCGCTGGCCCCACTGCAACTGATGCTCTGCGCAGCATCTCCGAGTCATATGGTATCCACACTATACCACACCATACACACGCTACAGAATGTACCACCTTGCCCCTCTCGTGTGCGCTGGGACTCAGAGCTAGGACACGAGCTTATTGACGAACAATGGACATACTGCTGCCTGCAAACAAAACAAATCTCAGCGAGCAGCAGATTGCGCATTACGCATTTTAAATTTCTGCACCGTCTCTATTACACCCCAGTCAAAATGCATAAGTACAAACTGAAAGACACAGACCGCTGTGATAGATGTGGCACCCCGGAGGCGGATTTCCTTCACTTGGCCTGGGGGTGCTCGGGGGTACGTGACTACTGGGAACAGGTTTTTACTGCCCTAGATCAGATGACACTGCTATCATTGGAGCGCACTCCGCTGGTCGCCTTACTGGGATACACCGCACTCATTGCTAAGCTGTACCGCCGATACACCGCCACTGCCTTGTTAATGGCTAAACGCTGCGTTGCCTGTAGATGGGGCAGGGGACGGGTGCCAAAGTTTAAGGACTGGCTCACTGACTTAATTTACTGCCAAGAGCAATTGACTCACTATGCTGAATTGCTCCAGTGGCTTCACGACCCCGGGACATTTGGGACCCTCTCAGAACCTACCTCCTCGCACACCCAGTGCCCGCCCCTGAGGCCGCCACAGAGATACTAGAAGTTTAGGGATACTACCATGCATCCTACATCACCTTTTCCCCTCCCCTTCCCCCCTCTCCTTCGGTACTCTGAGAACCATGCCTCACAGGTCTTGTCCTGGTAATTCCGGTGCTGCTGCCCCAACAAATACCGAAGCCAACCCTCATGACACATGTGTAACTGAAAATGATGACATGATAAATTAATGTTGTAGGCTATGTTATACTATTTTTACGAGCGAGGAAGAAAAAATCGCAAAGACATTATGGACTCTGGGAACACCTTCTTACGCCATGAACTGAACTCGTGAGGGAAAAACGACATCTGTATACTGACTAAAATGTGTGAGCTTCTGCATGACAAACGCTGTAACTGTATTATCTCATGTTAACGAAAAAACCAATAAAAACATTTTTTTTTTTTTAAACTACGGGGCATATTATCAAGAACGGCGTTAAAATTATCGCTGCTTTAACTGCCGCTAAAGCGGGGATAATGGGCTTGATAATATGCCCTTGAGAATTCCAATAGAAGCCCATGTTGACACCAGAACTTGCTCAGGCCTCATATTCTCACAACCCAAGAAAATCCCACACCAAGTAAGACAAAAATCAAGAAACATTTAATAAATTATCTGCGATCAAAATGAAAGAAATCCAAACAGTAGAACTGGAGATATGCAATTTTAAAGTTTCAAGTGAAAATAGTTCCTAGAAGCTCAAAGCGCTAACTGTGGTCACGAATTCAGGCTGACTGCAATAAGGGGGGGCTCAATCCAGGGACCAGGTTAGGCCTACTGGGCAAAGTACGTTAAATCCTAGCTGTGCAGCATTGCGAGACCCTGCGTCAAGGTACATCGCGCAGTGGTGGTTTCGAGGAGCTGAGAGGCTGTGATGCAGAGTCTTGTGCTATTGTTGAGGATGACGTAGATGAGGGACCTGCGATGTGAATTCCTGCATCGAAGATGCGGTATGCACTGGTGGTTCTGAAGAAGCTGTGGGGCTGTGATGGGAAATCCTGCATCGCCGTCGTGAATGCCGTTGACGGGGCTTTCAATGCGAAGGCCTGCATTAAGGATGCGTTGTGCAGCAGCGGTTCCGAGGAGACTGCGAGCTGCAATGCAAAGTCCGGCATTGGGGATGCGTGGCAAAGCGGTAGTTCCAAAGCAGAGGTATGAGGAGATGCATCATGATGCATCCGTTCTGCTCAGAGGACCACTGCTGGCTAGCAGAGCACCTTCAGGCCCACTTTCAAGGGTCTCGGACTGAGGTGGAACCACTTGTGGGGTAAGGTTCACAGCAGACAGAGTCAAGGTGCTGGGTTCAATATGGTTGGAGCCTTTTCTGTCCCTGAGGCTCTGATCAGGAGGCCAGCCAACTTCCCCTTGGAGTCACTCTAGTGGTCCTGGCATCATGGTGCAGGTCCAGTCCATTCACGTACACAGCAGGGCAGCAGGGCAAAAGAGTAGCAGTTCTTCTTGCAGAGCAGCACAGCCGTCTTTCTGAGTCTTCCACAGGTCCAGAGGTGTACTGAAGAGTTGGGTCTGACAATCCATGAGACCCGGAGGTGTTTAGAATTTCCTTCCTTCCTGCCCTCGCCCTAGTGTGTCTAGGGTAAATATCGACAATTGTCAAAACCTCTGTTTGGGAGCAATGCACAAAGACCCACTGCCAGCTACACCTAGTAATGTGGCCCAGGATACATCAGACACCAAATGGTAGGGACAATAAAATGCTAACTTTCTAAAAGTGACCTTTTCAGAATTGAGACTTAAAATCCGACTTTACCATTAAAAAGGGCTTTAAGTTACAATTCGTTAGAAACCAAACTTGACTTTCCTACCTGCTCCCAATTGTTATCACTTATTAAATGCAATAAGTTAACCAAATGTTATCTTATGGGAGAGGAAGGCTTTGTAGTAGTGAAAAAACAATTTAAGTGCATTACACTGCCAGGACATGTAACAGTTAAAAGTACATATCCAACTTTTTAAATACACCGAACCCTGCCCTAAAGGATGCTTAGGGCCTACCCTAGCGGTGACTTGCATGTATCAAAAAGGGAGGTTTAGGCCTATCAAAAGGTTTATTTTGCCAGGTTGAAATGGCAATTTGGCAATGGGAGGCCTGACACATGTTTAAGAGACTACTTAAGTGGGTGGCACAATAAATGCTGCAGGCCCATCAGCAGCATTTAATTTACAGGCCCTGGGTACATGTAGTACCACTTCACTAGGGAGTTATAAGCAAATTAAAGGGGCCAATTGGGTTTAAGCCAATTTTCCCATGTTTAGAGGAGAGAGCACACACACTTTAGCACTGTTTAGCAGTGGTAAAGTGCACATATTCCTAAGTCCAGCAAAAATTGATGAGTAAGGCAAAAACAAAAAGGTTTTGTGTGAAGACCACCCTAAGGCTATCAAGTTTAACACTGGGGACTTGAGTAGGTAGCATTTGAATTTTATGTATATTTAAATTAAAAAAAAATTATTTAAATATTGTCTTGCTTTTTAAATATTTGGAGTGTTTCAATTTAAAAGATTTTATATAAAAATTTATTATTATAATACTGTACTAATAGTTTGGATTTTTGTTATGAATTTAAAGTATCATGTGTGAACCATAAATATTAAAGAAAATGAATCCCCCTTCCCCAAAATGTATACACTTTCCCCAATGTGAAATTAGAGTTAGAATAGTAAATTTCACCCTCTTTGTAATATTTGCTTTCCCCAAACTTTTTTGTACCAGAGCAAGAATAGCGAATCTCATCCCTTTCATTTCTGCACTTTCCCCAACTTTACTTGTATTTTTCCCAACTTTACTTGTATTTCAGTTGGAATAGTAAATCTTCCCCCACCACCTTATTATGCACTTGACTGGAACTAGAATAGTAAATGTAAACCCATTTAATAATGCTTTTCAACCAATTTATGTTGGACTGGAGTTAGTGCGGTAAATCTCATGCCTCGAAATAATGCATTTTCCATAATGCTTGAGAGACTAGAGTTAGAATAGTTAATCTCACCTTTTTTAATCAATTCGCTTTCTCCAAATATTGTTGAATTGGAGTTAGAATAGTAAATATCACCACTTTTGTTCGTGTGTGTTTCACAATTTTCGTTGAATAGAAGTTACAATAGTAAACCTCACCCCTTGGATTGGAGTTAGAATAGGCATACTCACCCTTTTTAAATACCCACATTCCCTAATTTTCGATGGATTAGGGCTACAATATTAAATGCCATCCCCTCAAGTAATGCACTTTCCCCAGTGTTTGCAGGACTGGCGATGGAAGGATAAATCTCATCCCCTTTAATTATGCACTTTCCCAGTTTTAGTTGGACTGGAGTAAGAAAAATAATCTTATCCCTTCAATGTATGAACTTCAATTTTTGTGAGATTTGCTTTACTATTGATCTTCCCTGCCAACTTTCATTTTCCACAATGATTGTGGGAATTGAGTTGGAATAGTAAGCTTTGTCCATTCAAAATTAGTGAACTTTCCCAATGTTGATCAGACAGGATTTGGAATAGTAAACCTTAACCCTTTCCCCTTTCAAATTATAAATTGTTTTTGGTTTGCAGGATTGTACTTAATAACGTTTGATTTAGCATTTTATGGGGGATATTCTCAAGAACGCGCGATAATCATCGGCAAAATAGGTTAACGCAATTTATCATATCGCCGTCTATCGCGGGAAAATAACGCTGTGTTAACGTCTAATTCTCAACACGGCGGTAACATGCGATAGTTTCCCGATAACCCGTCAAATGTCTGCGATAAAATGACCGGGACCGCAATAAAAATCTAAAGCCGAACGTGAAAATTGGCGATGGGCCCAACCGCGATTAAAAATCAGCGATACAGCTGTGCCAGGCCTGCAATTCACACACGTCAGGCGGGAAAAATCACTATAAAAGCAGAAAAAAAAACCACAAACAAAACCAAAACAACTGCGAAGCACAATGGAGGTAGCCGGAGCAAGTACAGAGGACAACCAGAACCCCAAAAGCCCCACGGAGGACCAGCCTGGTACCTCGGGGTCAGGGAAGGGCAAGGAAAAGAAGAGGAAGACGCGGTTCAGTCCGCAGGAAAACAGGATCCTGATAAGGGAGGTGATAGAACACCATCAACAACTGTTCGTCACCTCCACTCTGTCATTGGCAACAAAAAATGGAATATGGCAGTCCATTGTGGACAAGGTGAATGCAGTCGGAGTGCTGAGGAGGACAATGGAAGAGCTCAAGAGGCGCTGGAATGATGTGAAGCGCAAAACCAAGCAGAAACTCGGCAACAACCAGAAGGCAGCAATGCAGACTGGAGGTGGGAGTCCAGCACCACAGGAGGAGCTGGATGAGATGGAGGAAATGGTGTCCACAGTCATCAGTCTGGAGACGGTGGCAGGAGTTGGGGGACCGGACACTGTTCAACATGGCCTGACACAACAGCAACAGGGTGAGTAACGACCAGGGACTGGGCGTACGGCGGGAGATGGGCACAATGTCACACATGCACAATTAAGTATAGCACAGTGCACACCCACAATGACTCTGGATCATGTCCCTGATCCCCTTGGCACACTGCAGCACACCTAGAAACAGCAAGTAGGTCCCCGTTGACTATGTGCCCACAGGGGGCCCTTCCCACACATCACCAATCTCACAACCAACCCATGCACATGTGCCAAACCCAGCAAAGCGGCGTGTCTGTGAGCCACACTGACAATGCAAATGACACTGCATGACGAATAGCATGGCTGCAGTCAATATATCATGACATGTTGCACGCCACGACACTGAGGTGGCTGAGGGTGGACCACATCCATAGAGGAGCAGGTCACACTCTGACACATCCATGTGCACAAACAACCCCTGACGTCAACAACACATCTGCGGACAAACCATGCCCCAGAGTACCAACTCCCACCAAGAGCCCAATTTACCCAAGTATGCAACATCTCAGCACTGTATAAGCACAGAAGTCAAAGGCACACCGCCTGAAAGGGATAAGGGGCAGCAAAATCAGAGCTGCAGGGGCGACTCTCCCAAAATGCAGCACACACACATAACATTCAGAGCACATCAACATTGACAACAATGTGGTACAAACTGCAACACGTTCACAACAGAACAGAGGACACAACTGGTGCCGCTTGTGTGTAGAAACTGGCCAATCACATTTGGCATAGCAGGGAAATGTGAGATGATAATTTACAAGTACAAACACACATCTGTGATGTTGTTGAAATGTCCACTGTCCCGCATCAAATAGGCAGCTCCTCCCAAACAGTCACAATGTACATTGTCATGCAGTCTGTATGTAAACTTGAACAATGCGTCAACATACATGTGAACACAATGTTAAACTGCATCTCCCCTTCACATTGCAGAGGGAGAATCAACACCTCCTGCAGAGCAGACCGAACATCTCTTCACTGATGACGAAGAGGACCTCCACACCTTCGACACCGATGCCCTCCAAGAGCTCATGGACAGCATCGCCACCTCACCTCCAGGAGCAGGGCAGCCCAGCTGCATCGAGGAGACCTCACCCCCTGCACAGACCACACAGCAGGAAGCACCCACCACCACGGCTGACTTCCAGGACCCCCACGAACAACACATGGCCTTCCAACGCCGTGTGTTAGGGTGCCAGGAGAAGATGGCTGATCAGGTGCGGGTGGGGTTCGACCTCATGGCAGCCAAACTAGATGCCATACGTGGGTGCCTGAAGTCCCATCAGGGACCACTTACAGAACCTAATGGACACCCACAGTCCGCTCCATGCTCTCCAACGATCCATGGCTGACATCGCTGGAGTCCTGACTCTGAGACAAGGACAACTGTCTAGTCAGAGTGGCTCCAGTGATGTCAGCCGGGAGTTGGGACACATGCGGAGGCTCATGGAGAACATGGAGCGGATGCAAGCGGAAAGAATGGCTGCCACAGCTGCACACCAGCGACATGTAGCTGGGATCTTCCATGCCCTGCAGACCCTCATCATGGCTTTGCCGCCACAAGGCCTGGCGCCGATGAATGCTGCTGCTGCTTCTACATCCACATCTCCGTCCCCTGATGTGTCAGTGACACACAGTGCTGCAGACAATCCACCTCCGGCCACTGATGTGTCACTGCCACACAGTGACGCAGACAAAACAACACCACCCACATGTGAGGCACATGAAACATCAGGGGACGAAGATGGGGATGATTCTGCCTTAGTGGTAAGAAGGAAGCGGTAGCATTCATCTCCGCCATATGGCCTGTTTCTGCTTGGTTCTGCCCTATGCATCATCACCTTCCACTGTCCCCCGATACACTCTGCAACACTCACCTTGGACCTCGACATGGACTGCCATATTCTGTTTGGTTACCAATGACACAGCAATCAGACTGCGGACTGAACTCTTCCTCTACCAATGAACTTGTCAATCCCTAAAGGACTCTGGCTGGCCCTCCACGGGGCAACAATGTAAAGTGGGGTTTGCATGGCCCTGTACTGCTCCAGCTTCAACACTCCACCAAATGTGAATAAAACATTCTAATTCACACAGATGTGTCATGTCTATGTCCAATCAAGTCTGTAACTATGGATGAATGTAGGGGCAGTGATTCCCCCTCACGTCCATGTTGCTAATGTTGTGGGACTTGAGTCACAGGGTGCAAATCTCTGCATCATGGTGGTACATATTTGACCCCAAAAGACGCTCTGTTGTCTTTTCTTCGTCACAAATGACAGCCTTTATGTCATGAATTTGGACACATGTGATACGCTGCTGAGTGGGATTACGTACTATCTTTGACACCCTGAAATGGCATTTTGAATACGTGACACCCTAAACAGCCTCTCTGTACAGAGGTGACACACCCACCATCTAATTGCCATTTGTGAGATTGTTAGCACTAAATATTGCACTTACACTTGTCAGAGTGATGTGCTTATGCAGAGGAGTGACATGCACACAGGGAATGTGTGTTGGAATGAATGTATTTGCACATGCTGTGCCTATGGTCATTTTGACCTGTTCCATGATTGCTAAGGACAGTCACAATGTGACATGCTCATGTGAAGAAATTGTTAATGATTGTGTTCCTTCGGGCTAATCCTGCTGCAGCTGCACTGGGGTGTGGTCCACCTGCCTCATCTTCATCATCATCGTCCGGTGCATCTGGCACTTGGATCCATGGGGCATTGGTGCGTACACATATGTTGTGCAACACACAACATGCAATGATCATCTTGCACACTATTTCCGGGCTGTACAGGAGTCTTCCACCTGTGATGTCCAGGCACCTGAAACGTGACTTTAACACGCCAAATGAGCGCTCCACAATGCCCCTGGTGCGTTTGTGGGCAGCATTGTACTGCCTCTGGGCCTGGGTGTTCGTGTCTCGGAGGGGTGTCACCATCCACGGGCAGAGTGCATATTCTTGATCACCTGTGGCAGGGGAGAGGGATATGTGTCAATCGGTGGTTCTGCATTCTGTGTTGGCAGGCTTATTAGTTTAGTGGTGTGTGATGTGTGCGACTTTGGGATTCATGTTTGGCATGTATTGCTTGTGGCAAATGAGCGGCATCCATGTGTATTACGTTGCCTCACAGCTGCTTCTCACTCCCCCCTGAGCCTATTTACTTGTGTGTGCTGCGCAGTTGCATCACTTGCACTCCTCAGACACACCATTGTCATGACTGTCTGCGCATGTCCACAGGCCTGGCAACGACACTGTGATATTGTCCGTTGAAGGTGGTCGGCCACGTGTGTGTAGGCCTATGGTCAAGATATGCCGACACAGAGACACACACAATATTTACTTTGGTGGCCATCCCGGAAGTGATCCACGCCCAGAGCCCCGGGCTATTTATTCCCACTCCTACGCTGGACTGGTGTATGCCGGACCAGCCCACTCCGCTTACGCTTACAGGGGGGGGGGGGACATAGCTACATGTCCAAGGTCTTCCCCACTGCCTGAGGTGACATGGTTGCGTCCACTGTCCACAACACTACAAACACCAGCAGTATATGTCCACATGGACATGTCTGTGCTCGGCATACTGTAGTCTGTCCAGCACATCACCGCCACACTTGGCATTGTGTACATTCTTATTCATGGGTCACTTGCCTCCTTCGCACATTCTTGGTTCCCACCTCTCCCCACATTCTGCAATTGTGTGGCAGAGGTGCCATGACGTGGATGGTTTGTCTACATGGCTGGCCACGGTTACCACAGTTACTTGTGTTGTCGTGTCTGGTAGGTGGGCATGTTGTTTGGCATGTTGTATGTGATTTTGTAACGTGTGCATTCCCACAGTTGTGAGTTGCATGATTCTGGAGTTGAGGTGTATGGTGTGTTCATTTGGTACTTACCAACGAGCAGTGCATTTCCATAGGTGCCATCCTGGAAGCGCTGGTTGATGATGGACTGTCGGAAGATGTAGGAATCATGCACACTGCCTGGGTAGTTGGCGACGACGTTGGTGAAGAGTCCCCGGGGGTCCACTATTGCCTGCACATTGATGGAATGCGTGTGCTTTCTGTTGCGGTAATTGTGTGCAGTGTCGGCAGGGGGCACAAGTAGGACATGTGTGCAGTCAATTGCCCCCAACACGTGCGGGAAGCCAGCTATGGCGTAGAAGCCTTGCTTGGTCTCCAGCTGTTCCTGCGCAGTGTGGGGGAAGTGGAGGTGCTGGGGTACCAAGCTCATGATGGCATCCAAGACAGGTGTGACGAACTTTGATAGGGCTGGCTGTGAGACTCCTCCGACTCTGGCAGTTGTTGGTTGGAAGGTACCAGAGGCCAACAGGTGCAGCACAGCCAGCAGCTTTGTCTGCGGAGGGATGTTGGTTGTCCGATGTGTTGGTACCGTCAGCCTGTGGGCAATGTGGGTCAGGATGCGGAGGATGGTTGTCCTTTTGAGCCTGTAGTGGGCAATGACTTCCTCTGGCGTTAAGTCTCTGAGGCTGGTGCGTTTTAGGAAGGTCCGCTGTCTTGTTCTGCGCTGCCTCGGTGGTAGTCCGGGGGGTGGTGGTCCGGGGGGAGGGCCAAGGGGTGGTGGCGGTGGGTGTTGTGGCCCTCTTGGGTCTCCGAGCTGCATGATCAGTAGCTCCATGACATGTGTTGGTCTTCAGATGTGGCTCTGGGCTGGGCTCCCTTTTATACTGCAGGTTGTCGTCCTGCTTAACACCAGTAGAAGGCAGGTGATGAATGCCTGCTGCTAACGCGCCTTATCGCCTGTTTTTGGATCGCTTCGCCGATCTGGCTGGTCGTTGAGAATCCCGCGAAGTGGTGTTTTCGTGTGTTTTTGCACGGGAACGCCTACTCTGCATATCATTAGCGTTAGTTGTCGCTCTCATCCGTGGCGATGTTTTTTGCGGCAGCTATCGCTGGAAAACTGGCGATATTGGCAGTTTGCACCAGCTTGAGAATAGGGCGATGAATCTATCGCCACTTTTGCAGCGCTAAAGTGCCGATAAATCGGCGATAAGTCCTTGAGAATATGCCCCTATGTACCTTTGTTTTGGTGATTTTATTGTAGTTGCCGGGTTATTATACTTACCTTATAGATGTTTATGCTATTTAACAGAGAATTTTGAAAAAGGTCACTAAATAAAATAGTATTTAAATTATTTACAATAGTTAAATAAATTATGAATATGTGTTTTACTTTATGTGTATGTGTGTGTGTGTATACATGGGCACACACACACACATATATTATTTTGATATATTAAATATCTTGACAATTAAATATTTTTATATTGTTGCGGATAATATGTAATTTAATACGGGTTAATGTAGGCATTTGTTAAATAATTGTATAATTTTATGTGTTGCTGAAAATAATTTACGAAATACACTTGTGTTAAAAATTGATATACTTATTGAATTACATTTATTTAAAAAAATATCCTTTTTAAATATAAGAAATGTTTAAAGCTTTTTATTTTTGGAGTAACAAATATAGTTTCATTTTTTATGTTTGCATTTTTTATATTAACTAATAAACGCAGGCAGAGGTCAGTGTCCAAAAGCAACTACAAAATAAGGTTTTACGGATCCTGAAAAAGAAGAATTTTCACAACGCAAGATGCAGAGAGACAGAGAACGTGTAGCTTGTTTATTTGGGAATGCCCTGACCGAAACTGTTGGAAAGCGTTTCTTTCTTTGTGCATTTTGCCACTAGATGGCGGTGCCGTACCTCAGGAGAAAGTAAAGTAACTTCGAGCATCAACTGACCACAAGGTGAAATCTACAAGTTCGAATCTATACATTTTAGCTCATCCATTTATATTTTTCTAGATAAAATCAGTAGAATTGTTAGAAAAAAACAAGAAAATGTATTAAACGCACTCAGGAAACCTATCTATCTCGCCGAAATCCACGATGTATCTATCGAGGCGATCACGTGAAAAATGCTATTTGCCCAGTTTTAACATCTTTGCGTCGCAAAATATATTTAGCACTGAAAAGCTGCAGCAAGCCCAAGTATGTTTTCTTATTTAGAGGCAGATTGTTTTAACACTGAGGGTACTCGGCAACAGCTCACATCAAGACTAAACAGCTGAGCGCCAGGAAGCCTTTGATACCCTGAAAGAAGCGCTGTTCCCTGAAGCAGTGCTAAGGTCACCTCCCTGCAAGAGTACATAGTGCAGACAGATGCTTCTAAGCGTGGAATAGGGACAGCTTTGTTGGAGTAAATGAAGATTGGATAGCCCAAACAATACTATTTCTAAGAAGAGGCCTATTACCATGGAGCAACCTTAGGGTACTGCGTTGGGGTAGAGGCTATATACAAGTGCAGATGGCTTGTTCAGGTTTTTACTCCTAGGCAATAAAAATTCCCATAAGGTGAGGTAGTACACATTTGACCTTCATCTGGGGAAATTGGTGTGTTTTAGGTAATCAATCATTTTGTTTTGGTAGCTTGTTTTTGGCAGTGTGTGGAGCTGATAGGATGAACTCTAGGCAATTGGGGGTTGCTCTTCCATAAACGTGGAAATTGTTTTTATATTTTCTTAGACTTGGTATCTTTGGCCTGGTTTCCCCAGACTTTTTGCCTCTACCTCCTGTATTTTTGATGCTGTGCTGGATTTCGTTTATGCTGGCTTAGATGCTTTGGGCACTTTGCCACGGCTGATCAGTGTCAAAGTGCAAGTGCTCCCTGTGTAAATTGTTATTATAATTGGTTCTCCCTGATTGGCATATTTGATTTACTGGTAAGTCCCTAGTAAAGTGCACTGAAGTGTGCCAGGGCCTGTAAATCAAATGCTACTTGTGGGCCTGCAGCACTGATTGTGCCACCCACACGAGTGGCCCTGAAAAAGTATCTCAGACCTGCCACTGCAGTGTCTGCGCGCAGTTTTAAACTGCCATGTCGACCTAGCAAGTGCACCCACTTGCCAGGCCCTAACCTTCCCTTTTCTTACATGTAAGGCACCCCTATGGTAGGCCCAAGGTACCCCAAAGGGCAGGGTGCAGTGTATGTGAAAGGTAGGACATGTACTGGTGTGTGTGACATGTCCTGATAGTGAAATACTGCCAATTATGTTTTTCACTATTGAAAGGCTATCTGTCCCATAGGATAGAATGGGGAATACTTTGTAACATCTTACAAGTATAACTTCCCAATTGGACAAGACAGAGAAATAAAGTTTTGGATCTCTGAACTCAGAATTTAATAACATATTTTAGTAAAGATGGTTTTTAAATTGTGTATTTGAAAATGCCACTTTTAAAAAATTAGGCATTTTCTTGTTTAACCATTCTGTGTGCCTGTGCCTGTTTGTGGATTGACTGTCTGGTTTTGGAGTGACAAGGGCTGGGTATGAGCATTTACTGTAGATAGCCACTGGGTGGGTTGAGGTGTGCCTGGCCCTTCCTGGATGACTCAGAGCTGAGCTGAATAGGGCTTGGCTGCATTTAGAGTAGTGGGATGAGATTTGCTTGCACCTGAATAGGGCCTGTCTCCCTTGCACAATGCTGTCTCCACTCCCTGTGGTCATACTGCACCAGTGAGAAGAGAACTGGTTTGGACTGGGCTCAGAGACCCTTGCACCTAGAGAACAAATACACTTTGGGGTATAGGTATTACATCTAAAATTCCAGCACTTTAGATCATTTCTGGACTCAAGAGGAACCTTTGCCAAGGAGAAGAGCTGAAGAGCTGTGAGGAGGAGTACTGCCCCTTTGCTGTGTGCTGTGTGGGGTTGGCCTGCAGTTGTTGTTTCTGCCAAGGAAAGGACAAAGACTAGAACTTTGCTGTGAACCTGCTTGAACAAGAATCTCCAAGGCCTGTGTGTGCTGGCCTCCTGTTCTGAAGTCTCAGGGACACAAAGACTTCACCTCCTGCTCCCCTGAACTCTACTGCAGAGAGTTCTGACTTGCCAGGAGGTGCCTGTTCCAGTTCTGGGCCTCAGAAGGTTGTTCCTGCTGTTGGGAGCTGGAAGAAACCTGAAGAAATGAGAAAATTGATGCATCGCTCTTCTTGCGGCTGTTTTTCCTGACGCAGCACCGCCGTGCGAGAAGAATCTCCATGCATCGCTGCGCTACTGCCGAGCCGATGCAGCGCCTGTCGCGGTTGCAGGAACCGACGCATCATGGACTGCAGCTGAAGAAACCGACGCAGCGGCACTTGTCGCTGCCGCACTTGTCGCTGCAACATCGATCGCGGATGCATCCCGGATTTCTACGTATCACACCTGTGTGGCAAGTTTTCCCGACGCATAACCCGCGGACCAGAACCATCTTGGAGTCGACGCATCACTTCCCCCTACAGACCGGATTCGACGCATCACTTCTCCTGCGTGCAGCAGAAGTGTTGCATCGCCTCCCCAAGGTCTCAGGAACTGACGCATCTCTTTGTTTCTTGACGCTTCCCATCTCTGCGGCTGTTTGGGCCTGTGAATTTTGATCCATCTACAGGTACTTTGTGTAGAATCACACATCCATAGTTTTCTATGGACCCGTTGCTTGAAACCTTTGAAAAGCCATATTCTTATTACATGCATATTGGATTTTTGTTGTTTTGGTCTTGTTGAGTTTAGATAAAGATACTTTATTTTTCCTAAACTGGTGTGGTGTCCATTTGTGGTGTAATCACTGTATTACTGAGTGTTTTGAGTACAAATACTTTACACATTGCCTTTGGGATCAGTCGGTCTGCTCGTGCCAAGCTACCCAGGGGATGAGCAGGGATTATCTAAAGTGTGAATCCCCCTTACCCTGACTAGAAGCAAAGGGTCCCTATTTGGACAAAGGTACCTACCTCTGCCAACTAGAGACCCCCATTTCTAACATATTTAAATTATCTTGACCCTCCTTTGTGTAAGTCATCTGAAATGAGTTTACAAATGGCACAAAATGTCTAAAAGTGAAACTGCAACTGTTAGATTAGAGGAAACCTTTCTCAACTAACATTTAGCGCAAAAATTGCATCAAGGTCTTGGAAATAGCCATGTAGCAACCTGTGCAAAGGCTTTTGCCAAAATGGAAACAAAGTCATTTAGTATATTTTTCTAACTGCTCTGAAAACCCAATAGGAAAATTGAACAATCTACATGTGAAATGAATAAAATAAATATATATATTTGCATTATGGTGGCACTAAGATGCTGACCATACATTGTGACATATGTTCTCTAAAAAATAACAGTAAACATCTTACTTTGCCAATAACCATTGTCAATGCCAATCAAAATGTTTATATATTCTTTATTTTCGTCTCCTCATGCATCCAGCAATTTTTTCTCAGTTCTATAGCCAACAAGTCTTTCCTCATAAAGGTACATCAAACAAAGGAAGTCACCTCAGGGATACAACAAGTTAAAAATTGTATATAAGAACGAAAATTAGGGACATATTTATGAGCCCTTATTGCCACAGGAACGTCACTTTTAGTGACGATCCTGTGGCGATATGGGCTTTGCCCTAGTTACAAGTCAGTGTTCAGCAACTTAACATGGCTTAACGCTGCCTCGTAAATAAGGCCCCCTTTCACGCTATACTTAGTGTGAAAGGGGCTGTCAATGGGTGTTGTGGTGGGCGTTCCACCGCAACACCCATTGATTTTGAAGCTGCCCCATATTTACAAGGGCAGATTAAACATGGGACAGCGCCAAAATTAAGACCGGGGAAAACCTGGTCTTAAACAGGTGCAACAAGGAGAATTGTTTCACTTCTCCTCGTTTTTGCTGTTTCTATGTGTACTGCATTGTGTAGCACACATAGAAACAGCAAAAGGCCATTGATTGTGTATGTGCAGGAAGGTGTCCCTTCCTGCACATAAACAATCAATTTTAAAAAATGACGTTTTGCAACTTCTATGTATGCTGCACTAAGCAGCACACATAGAAGTTATCAAACACCATTTAAAGATTGTTTATGTGCAGGAAGGGACACCTTCTTGCACATAAACAATCTTCCCCTACAACGCATACACCCTTGCATTATGATGCAAGGGTGTCTGCGTTGGCGCTAGGCAGCTAAAATTAAAGCCAGCGCAGGGGGAACTGCAGGGCTGCACCGTCCTTGTAAATACGGTGCAGCCCTGCATTTTGGAAGTGGCGGAGCACTGCGTTAAGCCAAGGAGGCTAACACTGCGCTCCGCCACTTCCTAGTAAATATGCCCCTTAGTACTCTAATATCCCCCATCATCGCACCCACGGTGTCAGGTAGTTGGGATTAGTGTATTCTGGAAGCTAAAACATTCTATTTAAGGCAAGAGGGTGCACGCAAAAAGAAAGGAAAATAAAGTAACGTATGGAGGTTCATGCTCAGGCGGCAAAGTGACCATAACCTACAAAGAAAAGAAAGCCTATCTACCTTACATCTCAATTGAAAACTGTATGCTAACAGCTAACATACCGAAATAGGTAAGGACCAGGTGTGAATACAATTAAAGACCCCAAAACCACCACTATTGTAAAGTATTCTTGCCTAACAAATTTAAATAATTTATATAAGAGAAGCAATCCACAATAATAGTAATGTCCAGCATCTATATCCTAAAAATGGTGCAGATGGTAAACAGCCTTTAGTGCGCGGCTGCTAGTGCGCATACCATTACTTTGCAAGCGTTACTACGCTTGCGATGTTACAACGCGTACCATTAGTACGCAAGTTGTTACATCGCAAGCGTTGTTACAACGCATGCGTTGTAATGGTATGCGCTATCCACATCGTTGTTTGGAAGGAACTTCCGTTTCCAAACAACGACGTGCAGATCTGACGTTGCTGGAAGCCGCTGGAAGCCGGAGAAGAGAGAAACCACGGATGAGAGAGAGGTAAGTGTAGTTTTTTTGTGTCGTGCAGGGGTAGTCTTTTAGGTTGTAGGGTTGTGTTTGAGTAGTGTAGGGTCGTGATGGGGCTAGTGTTTTAGGGTTTAGGGTAGTGATGTGGTGTATGTGTAGTGTAGGGTAGTGTTTTAGGGTTTAGGGTAGTGTCGGGGGGTCGTGCAGGGTAGTGTTTCAGTGTAGGGAAGGGACTGGGGGTAGGGGCAGGGTAATGCTGGGGGTAGTGTTTTAGGGTTTAGGGTAGTGTTGTGGTGTTAGTGTAGTGTAGGGTAATGTATTAGGGTTTAGGGTAGTGTCGGGGTGTAGTGCAGGGTAGTGTTTGGGTGTAGGAACAGGACTGGGGGTCGGGGGAGGGTTGTGCAGGGGGTAGTGTTTTAGGGTTTAGGGTAGTGTTGTGGTGTTTGTGTAGTGTAGGGTAGTGTTTTAGGGTTTATTGTAGTGTTGGGGTGTCGTGCAGGGTAGTGTTGTAGTGTAGGGAGCAGACTGGGGGAAGGGTGAGGGTCGTGCAGGGAGTAGTGTTTTAGGGTTTAGGGTAGTGGTGTGGTGTTTGTGTAGTGTAGTGTAGTGTTATAGGGTTTAGGGTAGTGTTGGGGGGTGGTGAAGTGTAGTGCTAGAGTGTAGGGTCCAGGCAGGGGGAAGGGGGAAGGTCGTGTAGGGGGTAGTGTATTAGGGTTTCGGGTAGTGTAGTGATGTTTAAGTAGTGTAAGGTAGTGTAAGGTAGTGTAGTGTAAGTATGATTTTAGTGCAATGTTTTTAATTAGCATAAACCATAGTACATTTATAACCATTTGCGTTATAAATGCATGCGCAGTTAAAACTTACGAAGTAATGGTTTATGCTAAGTAAAAACATGCGAAGTAATGGTTTATGCTAAGTAAAAACATCGCACTAAAATCATGCGAAGGAATGGTATGCGAAGTATCGACATACATTCAGTGCAGATACTTAATCAATCACCTTATATACCATAGGTATAAACCATATTATAAATACCATCATTTAAAAAAATCTCACCTAACGTATGAGTTCACCAACACATATTTTCAGTGGCCGTATCGCTTAAGTTCAGTTCATGTATCTAAAAGCATAATTAACTAAAGAAAATCAGCCGTTCTTTAAAGCAAGATCAACACGTTACTAGTCGGGAAAGTATGGCACATGGATAAGACAAGGTGGCCCCCCTTTGCAGTGGTGACTTCAAAAATACAGTTCACACTCTTATAAATGGCTCTGAAAACTTAAGACCTATATCTCTTCTTCCTTATGTGGCAAAAATTGCAGAGAAACATCTTAATAACCAACTGTCGAAGTTTTTAGAAGAGAGGCAGGTTCTTCATGACACCCAGGCTGGTTTTAGGCCAATGCATGGCACAGAGTCTGCTCTTCTTCTAGCAGCTGAAGTGTTGAGGATTGCGGCCGATGAAGGTAGAACTACTGCTCTGGTTTTGTTGGACTTGAGTGCCGCGTTCGACACGGTGTCCCATGGCCTCCTGCTGGAAAGGCTAGGAGAGGTCGGGGTCGGAGGTGTCACGTGGATGTGGTTGAAGAACTTTTTGGAAAATAGAACCTTTCAGGTGTTGCAACATCCATTCAAGTCCAGAGTTTGTCCTTTAAACCAGGGGGTGCCGCAGGGATCTGCGCTCAGCCCCACCCTATTCAATATATATATGCGCCCGCTGGCAGATATTGTGTTGAGACATGGAATCAAGTTGGTATCCTATGCTGACGACACTCAGCTAGTTGTGACCCTAGAACAACAAGAATCAGGAAGGGCTGCTGATTTCAAAACGTGTCTGAGGGAGCTTATGGACTGGATGAGACTGAGTTGTCTCCAGCTGAATGCAGGGAAGACAGAGGTGTTGGTTGTGGGAAAACAGCCCTCTTTCTGGTCACAGCATTGGTGGCCTGAGGAACTGGGACTTTGCCCGGTGCCGAAGGATAAGGTGAAAAATTTGGGGGTGTGGTTTGATGAAGCACTTTCCTTTACCCAGCAAATTTCTGCTGTGGCCGGAACTTGCTTTGGCATCCTGAAAATGCTGCGGAAAATTCTGGACCTTCTCCCCCTGGATGCTAAAAGAACTGTTGTACAGGCTTTGGTCACATCTCGTCTTGACTATTGCAATGTTCTGTATCTAGGGGTGACCGCTAAAAATTTGAACATCTTGCAGAAGGTCCAAAATGCCGCCGCTAGGCTTATCCTGAACATTCCCAGGAGGGCCCCGGTAGGAGAAGCCTTAAAAAACTTCACTGGCTCCCAATACAGGCCAGAGTTACATTTAAAGCTCTTTGTATTAGCCACAGGATCCTTAGGAAAAAAGGGCCGCGCTTTTTGACTCCCCTTCTGACGGTTTACCAACCTTCTCGGAATTTGAGATCTCTTGGTTGTATGAGAATGACTGTGCCTAAGGTGCGGAGGGCCAGGGTGGGTGGAAGATCTTTTGGTTTCCTGGTAGCTAAGGCCTGGAATAAACTTCCTGTGGACTTGAGGACATCTGAGTCAGAACCTTGGTTCCGTAAGAAATTGAAAACCTGGCTCTTCCGTGACTTGGGGGCGGTCGTTAACCACTCAGCTGCCTCTCTCTGTTTAGAGGCTATGTAGGTAATCGATCAGTGTGGTATGGGTTTGGGGTTTCCAGTTGTCCTAGCGCGGGGACACTCCGTTGGAGTAACCATTGCGCTTTACAAACTTCCTAATAATAATAATAATAATAATCAAATCAAAACAAATAGATAGCAATAATGATGATTTCATCATTGCAGGGTGAAAAGAGGTGGAAGGTGCTGGAAACAGTGGGGAGGGGGGCATATGATTTAAGCGGAAGAGTACGGGTCTAAGAGGTGGGTAGTGGCTCTTGCGATTGGGAATTAGGCGTGCAATGTGGAAGGCACGAGTTGCAAGGTTGAGCGTAAAGAGCAAGTCAGTTTCCCCTTATGTACTTGGGATTCTCGGAATCTACATGGAAGCATACAGTGGAAAGTGAAAGAGAAGGGCACAATGTGGTGGAAGGTGGAGGAATTTATGGTGCAAGGTAGTGGGAACCTTTAGTGCGGAGGGTTGGTGAGCACATGGTTCAATGAATTCGCACTGTAGAGAATAAGTTGGTGAAGATTGCTGGGTGCAAGATTTTGGGGAGGCAAGGATGCAAAGGGGACTGTAGACTAGGTTTTAAGGGGTAGGAGATCCCAGGGTACTAATGGGTGGAGATCACCACAAATGTTGTATTAGACTATAACTCTGTATATCACTGTTTTCTGCTTTTACAGACATACATTATATTACATACTTAGGGGCAGATTGACGCATAGTAGCAGAGATGCGTCAGTTCAAGTGCGTCACGCAAAAAAACCCTTGTGCCATCGTGGATGCGTCACATTTACAATGCGGCGCACCGTGGCGCAAAGATTGACAGATGCGTCACGCATCTGTTGGCGTATCGGTAGCACATTGCTGGAGTCATGTCGCAAGCACGACGCAACTCCAGCAATCCTGAGGAATGCCTATTCCTAATGTGCTGCATCACTCCTTACGCCTGACGTAAGGTTTTGACAGAGTGGCGTCGTAAAAGTGACTCAGTGAAATTTTGTAGATTTCACTGAGTCACTTTTACGAGGCATTCTTGCGTCGGAATGCCCACCCTGCATACATTATACCTGACGCAGGTATAATGTGACGCAGGGCTTTACAACGTGACGCATCTCCCTAGATGCATCACATTGTAAATGTGTCGCAACGTGGTGCATTGTTTACGCCGCGGCTGCGTCACAAAAGTGATGCAACGGCGGCGTAAAAAGGGTCGCACGGGCCTTGTAAATCTGCCCCTTCGAATCCGGAGCTAAAGATGACGCACTGGAAGATTTGATCCATTCAGAGCTTCTAGCTTAAGTATCTGGTGCATAAGCAATGCAATATTCACTACACTTACCAAAGGTTTAAACACCTACAAGCTAAATTCTTTGGACAAGCAGCAAATTATAGGAAAAATTCAATGCCACACCAGCATTTAAAAAGACTTATAACCCTGAGGTTTAGGAAAGTGAAAAGTATCAAAAAGCTGAGCATACACACCTTCATTGATTCAAACTTAATGGCTGCAAATAAGATTCACTTGCCATACAGGATCTGAGTTTTAGCTGTGAAAACCTTGTGTTTTTACTATTAGTCCTCTGACCTTTGGAACTCGTCTGTGGCATGGGACCCCATAAAGGAGTCTAACACACTGCAATACTCTGTTTAAAGTGGATTTCAGGCTCAACCTCCAGTGCCCACATTTTAAAACAAGGTCAGCTGCTGAGCACGGCTAGAGTAAGAGGCTCTGAGCACAGGTTACGCGTGACACGCGTGCACATGCTGAGCGAGATAGGCTGTTATTTGGCTTGCATCTGCGGATGTATAACACTAGAGCAGTTGAGGCCTATCCTAATTTGTTATAATTAAGTTGGAGACTGCAGAGAACGACACCACTGCTTGCGTGTATAATGTGTAGAGTATTTTGCACATTTTGGACTTAATGCATATTTTTTGTTTAAACTTAAAATTTCGATTTGAGCATGGAAAAAGGATCAGCGTCACTGGTTAGTCACTGAAGCATTGAGACAATTTGCAGATGAAGGTCATACTGCCGCACTGATCCTGTTGGATCTCAGTGCGGCATTCGATACCGTATCACATAAGCTACTCCTGCAAAGACTTGATGCATGTGGTATCAGGCACAACGCTCTGAGGTGGATGGCATCTTTTCTTTCCGGGCGGAGCTTTAAAGTAGCACAACAAACATATCTATCGGAGAGTATCCCTCTGACCCAGGGGGTCCCACAGGGATCCATTTTGAGTCCCACTCTGTTTAATCTCTATGTGGGACCACTGGCGGAACAAGTAGAACAATATAAAGTATCAATCGTCTCCTATGCGGATGACACGCAGCTAATTGTGCTGCTGTCACAAAAGGAGGATCAGGCATCAATCCGTTTCTCCAAATGCCTAGAAGAGGTGGCCAACTGGATGACGAACCACTGCCTCAGGCTAAATGGGAATAAAACAGAGGTAATGATTGTAGGAAAGGCACCAACTATATGGTCATCCGCGTGGTGGCCTGAGGCACTAGGCCAATTACCGATCCCAAAAGCTGAGGTAAAAAACCTAGGAATATGGTTTGATTCCAAACTAACTTTCGAAAGCCAGATTCAGAAGGTAGCGGGTAAATGGTATGGAGCCATGAAAGTCATGAGAAAGATCCTAGATTTACTACCGGCAAAAGCCAGGAAAATAATAGTCCATGCAGTAATAACCTCCCAAGTGGACTATGGCAATATCCTATATCTAGGTGCCACCAAAAAAGGATTGTCTAACCTACAGAGGGTGCAAAACGCAGCGGCACGACTGGTGCTCAGTCTGCCAAGAAGAGCCAACACGAGTAAGGCCCTGTCAAAACTACATTGGCTCCCAGTGGACAAAAGAGTCACGTTTAAGGCACTCTGTTACTGTCACCGCATTCTCAATATAAACGGTCCCAAATACCAACATCCACTGCTAACCAAATACATCCCTGGACGGAGCCTAAGATCCACAGGGAAAGCCCTAGTGACGGTACCTAGGATATACAGAGCAAGAATGGGAGCACGCTCCTTCAGATACCTTGCGGCAAAAACATGGAACTCTCTTCCAATGGCCTTAAGAATAGAGCCATGTGAAAGCAAATTCCGCAAACAACTAAAGACCTGGATGTTTGCCAAATAGAAAAACATCCAGACTTGGAGTCCACGCGTCTTGTAACATCTGTCAAATAATCTAACTCCCTTTATTCTCTGATGTCTCAGCGCGGGGACACACCGTGTGGTGTAACCAAGCGCTCTATAAATGATTAAAACTAAACTAAACTTTGTGTCCATTTTTCGGTGCCTGGAATTCAGAAGGTACTTTTAACCTGTATAAATTCCTTTGTGTTGCCTGGCTGACTGTGTTTTTTTTTCTGTGCTGCACCACTTGGGAGATCAAAACCCCTGGTAGACAGTAAGCCCATTCCACAGATAAATATGGTTCTACTGGAGAAAGGGGTCCAGGTTGAAATCTTCATTGCCAGCACCAGCAGTTGCCTGATATTTAATGTGAGGAAAGCTCCCAGACGTGACAACGGAAGACTTCTGTCTTGTGAGAAATTGGGCTGTTGGTTGACTGAGGTGCGAGTCCTGGTCAAGCAGCAGCCACAGTCCTTGTCAGGGTAAGGCACAAGGAAACCCCAAATGAACCTCAGTTCAACCCTTTGGCAGCTTGGCACAGAGCAATCAGGCTTAACTTAGAGGCAATGTGTAGGGAATTTGTGCAACAGTTCAAACAGTAATAAAGTGAAAAACACCACACAAAAAGGACCCCACACCACATTAGAAAAATAGAGTAACATGTAATAAAACAACAAGAACAAAATGGCAAAAATCCAATCAGTAGAACCGGAGTTATGAATTTATATAGATTTTAGGTTAATTTAGAGCCAAATACCAGTAGGCGTTGCTGGAGCAAGGGTCAGGTTAAATTAAGCCTAATGGCGTACAAAAATCATTCAGGCTAACCCTTGCTTGGTCAGGCCGATGGACCTTGGCCGTTGAAGTGAGAAGATAAATCTAATCACTAATCACTTTAACAATATCATCAATAATCAATATTAGGTGTGAGTCAATGAAGAGATTTTAAGGAAGTTTAAAGGATTTTTTATTTCAAATCTTTAGTGGCTCAATTCTGTTAAATCAGGTTTACACATCCATTGATAATTCAGATCAGGTTAGCATCAATGCAATGCATAAATCAATTCTAAACGCGTTCCATAAAGGAAAGAATCCCTATTCTAAGAATAAATCAAAAGAATCAGCTAGAGCCCTTAAAGAGCTCTATATCGAGAGAGTGAGAGCAAGCAAAAAGCTTTAATAAATTTAGTTCAATAAGAACAGCAAAACAGAACGTCCCAAAAATGGAAGTTCAAGAAACTCAGTAGAGTGTAAACACAATAAGCACAGAATCCGGGACAATGGGAAAGGGTCTTAATCAAAGCTCTGTAGGCCAAAGTCGGCAATATGCGAGCCAGCATGAGAGGTTTGCCAGGGAGGTAAGAAGAAGTAAAGAGCTCTCTGAGAGAAAAAAGTGGTCTGTCCTAACCTAGGAACACACACTTACATAAACAACACATGTGTTAGTATCAGCAAGTGTTGCATCTTCTGTCTTCTTCCATCCAATCACCGTCAGAGGTTTTGCTGGAGCCGGATTACTCCTCTCCGTATCTTCAAGAAACAATGAACTAACAATTAATTAAGTAAAATTGTTGCAGCTAATATCGAACAAGGTTCAGCTCTGATTACGGCTGAGCTTTTCCCACAAATACTTATACTACACTATCCTTCAAACTAAAGTAAGGTATGTAAAAATTGAAACATCTTCTAAGAAAACTATAAACAGTTGTAATGACATAACTTGAAAGGAAAAAAATTAGTTTAGTTCAAGGTGTCAGCATTCAGAATTTCTGCTGATTCCTCATATATGGTCACACAGTTTCATTTTAATGCTATATCCTAATCAATTCTACCAATGAGCTTTTAACATAACAGCAAACAGCCCCCAAACAAAATAAACTCCAGGAATCATCATTCTGTCTCCTTGTAAAGTTTACCATTCCCCTCCCATGAGTTCAAATGTGTTTTTGCAAGTACTATTTCCCATATGTAATGTTCTACTTTGGGTTTTCCTTTTAAACAAACAAATGATTTTCCCTTTCCGTCTGATGTCTAATTTTATTTTGGGGTAAATCATTTCTTTTTAAGTCATCTTCTTCTTTCTCCAAAACATTTCACAAAACATCTTCCTGTCTATTCTTGCTGTGTGTGATATTTTGGATTCATTCCTCAAGTGTCGTGATGAATACCTTTTTCTAATGGTCTCATTACGCAGGTCAAATAGTTTTCATAAGCCTTAACACTATCTATTGAATAATAGAGGTCTAATATAATGCCAAGCTGTGTCCATCTCTTTTGCTTGTGGGTATTCAATATGTCCTCACCTATACACTAATGTAAGCAAAATACTACATGATATTGCATATGACAATGGAAGATGGTGATAAGTCACCTCTTCTGTAGCCGATTAAGGCAAATGGGCACAAACATAACAAACATTTGCATCCATTACATGTGTGTATTCCTGAACTAACTTATAATAAACAAGAGTAGAATAATATTCTGCCTTGTAATTCATGAATGAAGCTTTCAAACTCATCTCCTCTATTGTGTGTGTAGCTGTCTCAGGAGTAGATGTTGATTTGATCGCTTGATCTGGTGTAAAATAATAACCTACTACTACTATTGCTATTACTAATACTGAAAATGTAACACCCATAATAATCTTGCATCTGTTTCTATTTAAGCAACACAGGTTTGTCTGTAGTCAGATTCTTTAAGCAAAGCAGCAATATTCAGTAACTTAATTCAGATTATTTTCGAGCACTTCTTCTTGTAGCTTTTTTTAAGACAGTCTTTGACAATTAATTTCATTATTTTTAATTTTTAGACGAATCTCAGTATAGTCATCCTTAGCCCTAGTCTGTCTTCTAAATGTTATACATACTCTTCTTCTGCAGGCTTAGGCCTAGGGATATCTTCTTAAAATATAAAAAAAATAATGTGTTATTTTAGTCTTTGATAGAACTATCACTATAACAATGTATTTCAATGTTTCTTGATTCTTTTCAGAAAATCTTTTCAAACAACATTTCCTGACTTTCTCTTGCTTATGATATCATAGAGGTTCATACAGTTCTGTACTCAAGTCTCCCAAGTCTGATATGGGCATTGTTAACACTTGATTTATGTAGTAAGTCTATTCAGGTGCAGAATACCTTTGACAAGGCACTCTTGCTCTCCTTCATTTTCTCAGTGATTGTTTGCAGTCAACTGACACACTTGACCTTAACCTTCTGTGATCATAAGTCCTTGACCACTCAGCATTTTGGGTGTCTCTTCTTGTTTCAGCATTTGTTCCTTCACCCAAGTGTTCTTACTGTTCTGGTGCTATCTCGACTGCCTCTTCAGTCTGGACTGGTGCCTCTTCTTCTTCAGAGACTTAAAATGGCACTCCGTGTTATTACAGGTACCTGTTTTTTTGCAACTGCTTGTCGTTCTTCACCTTTCTCTTCTCCCTGCTGTCTTACTTCATGTGTGGCTGTAGCTTGTGACGGTTCTGTCACCAGTGTTCTCCATTCTGGCTCATAGAATACCACTTAGGATTTCTTATGATTAGCACGTGCTGAGCTGTTTTTAAAGCTGGTACTTTTAAAAGATTTTTAGTGTTATACTGTGACTGCACTTTGCACATTGTTTTACTTGCCTGCCTGACTTGGCTTCGCTGTCCCTGGTCCGTCACGGGTTTCAGTGCCGATTGCACGGAGGGACGCGACTCCTCCCCCAATTATCATATTTCCTGCCCCGGTGTACTTAAGGCGGATGGGGGCCCGGCCACGCAGCAGTGAGTAGCGCGTGCTGAGCTGTTTTTAAAGCTGGTACTTTTAAAAGATTTTTAGTGTTATACTGTGACTGCACTTTGCACATTGTTTTACTTGCCTGCCTGACTTGGCTTCGCTGTCCCGGGTCCGTCACGGCTTTCAGTGCCGATTGCACGGAGGGACGCAACTCCTCCCCCAATTATCCTATTTCCTGCCCCGGTGTACTTAAGGCGGATGGGGGCTCGGCCGCGCAGCAGTGAGTAGCGCGTGCTGAGCTGTTTTTAAAGCTGGTACTTTTAAAAGATTTTTAGTGTTATACTGTGACTGCACTTTGCACATTGTTTTACTTGCCTGCCTGACTTGGCTTCGCTGTCCCTGGTCCGTCACGGCTTTCAGTGCCGATTGCATGGAGGGACGCGACTCCTCCCCCAATTATCCTATTTCCTGCCCCGGTGTACTTAAGGCGGATGGGGGCCCGGCCGCACAGCAGTGAGTAGCGCGTGCTGAGCTGTTTTTAAAGCTGGTACTTTGAAAAGATTTTTAGTGTTATACTGTGACTGCACTTTGCACATTGTTTTACTTGCCTGCCTGACTTGGCTTCGCTGTCCCTGGTCCGTCACGGCTTTCAGTGCCGATTGCACGGAGGGACGCGACTCCTCCCCCAATTATCCTATTTCCTGCCCCGGTGTACTTAAGGCGGATGGGGGCCCGGCCGCGCAGCAGTGAGTAGCGCGTGCTGAGCTGTTTTTAAAGCTGGTACTTTTAAAAGATTTTTAGTGTTATACTGTGACTGCACTTTGCACATTGTTTTACTTGCCTGCCTGACTTGGCTTCGCTGTCCCTGGTCCGTCACGGGTTTCAGTGCCGATTGCACGGAGGGACGCGACTCCTCCCCCAATTATCCTATTTCCTGCCCCGGTGTACTTAAGGCGGATGGGGGCCCGGCCGCGCAGTAGTGAGTAGTGCGTGCTGAGCTGTTTTTAAAGCTGGTACTTTTAAAAGATTTTTAGTGTTATACTGTGACTGCACTTTGCACATTGTTTTACTTGCCTGCCTGACTTGGCTTCGCTGTCCCTAGTCCGTCACAGCTTTCAGTGCCGATTGCACGGAGGGACGCGACTCCTCCCCCAATTATCCTATTTCCTGCCCCGGTGTACTTAAGGCGGATGGGGGCCCGCCCGCTCAGCGGACGTGCGCAGCAGGCGCGCCGCCAGCGCGCCGAAGGCGCGCCAAAGGCAAGCCCGTCTGCGCCCGTCCGCGAGCCGTACGCAGCCAGCGCCAGCCATGCTGCCGGTTGGGAATGCCGGGAGAGGGTTTTACGGTGGTCTCGAGACGAGCTGTTGTCTCGTAAATGGGATGCTTGTCCCGAGCTACACAAGATTGATCTTGCTTTGACTAGTCTGCCAGACAGTTGCAATTCTTGTGGTCAGGGGTTGAACTATGCGGTAGGGGTGCAAAAAAAGAGCAACTCTGGGATAATAACCCCATTGGACACTGCACCAAAGCATACAGATACAATTAGAGCGTGCCTAGTCAATTGTAGGTCTCTTTCTAAACATGCGGATGATATCTGGCTGGCCCTAGCTGAACTTTCATGGGATGCCATGTTTTTAACAGAAACCTGGCTTAATGCGGACACTGTGGCAGTAATCACTCTTGCCATCCCGCCAGGTTTCAAAATGTGCTATGCAAATAGAGAGGGCAACAAAAGAGGGGGTGGGGTGGCCATTATATTTAAAGACTCATGGGAGTTAGTTTCCTCTGCCCCTCTCAACATACAGGGCATTGAAGGCCTCAATTTTTGCCTCCAAATCAATCCCTCTTCATCCCTTTCAGGTATACTCATCTATAGACCACCTGACTGTGTAGCTAATATATGTCAGGATCTTTGCAACTATATTGCTCAAAAATCGCTATCTTATGCCAATTTTATGGCCCTTGGCGATTTTAATTTACACGTGAATGATCCTCACTGCTCACAGGCAGTTCAGTTGGTCTCCTCTCTGGCAGGCGCCAATCTATTGCAAATGGTAGCCGCTCCTACCCATAAAGCAGGTCATACCTTGGATCTAGTCTTCTCGAATATTTCTTCAATGGTTATGGAGTCTCCCTGTCCTCTGGTATGGTCAGATCACTATCTGATTCCTTTTTCGGTTAGGCTGATTAATACCGGCCAGGCAAGCGTTTTACCATAAAAAGAAATTGGAAAAATCTGACCACAGTAGCACTAGGTCCTATCCTTCAGAACAATCTTCCTCTTTTATCTTTAGACCCCAATGTAGATGCTCTTGCAATAAATCAATGGATCTCCACGGCTGTGGAGGCCGTTGCTCCGGCTAGAATGGTGAAGTCTCGTAGACTGTCTCCATCGGCGCCTTGGTTCTCTGATTTACTCAGAGAAGAAAAGAGGAGGTGCAAAAGACTTGAACGCTTGTGGAGAATAAACTATTGCGACTTAGCTAAAGCAATCTATAAAAATGCTCTGAAAGATTTTCATAAGTCGCAAAAAATAGCCAGGAGAAACTTTATTGTCTCAAGTATCCATAAGGCAGATCATTCCAGCAAAGAGGTGTTTAAGGTAGTACAGACCTTTTTTAAGCCAAAAGCAATAGAGACTGAAGTGCAACCATCCCGAGCCTTGTGTGAAGACATTTCTAGCTTTTTTGATAATAAAATTTTAAAGGTCTACGACTCCTTTTCAGCACCCATGGTAACAGAGAAACCGGACACACCATTGGAAGCAGTGGAGGTTCCGCTGTTTACAAATTTTCTACCCATTTCACATCAGGATGCATTGGCTGAACTCCAAAAATGTAGATCAGGTGCCCCAGATGATCCATGCCCTCCTAAGCTTTGGAAAATGTTATCTCTCTCTCTCACTGGTGTGCTAGTTCATATCTGGAACGCATCTCTTGGAACTGGCATTTTTCCCGACAAGTGGAAACACGCTACCCTTCTCCCTTTGAGAAAGAAACCTAATGGTGACCCAGGAGACCTCAACAATCTTAGGCCAATCTCCTTACTGCCTGCTCCGGGTAAAATGCTAGAGAAGTTGGTCCAGCGGCAACTGACCAACTTTGTTGAGAGTAATGCCTCCCTGCATGATACACAATCTGGTTTTCGGGCAGGCTATAGCACGGAGACTGCCCTCCTGGAGGTGGCCGAGTCGGTGAGATGGTCGTTAGATTCAGGGGCATCAGTGTTACTGGTGCTCCTGGATCTGTCTGCAGCTTTCGACACCATCGACCACACCGTGCTGGTGCAGAGATTACAAGACACAGGTTTTGGGGGGAAGGTTTTGACTTGGCTGAAATCATACTTAAGCGGCCGTACCCAAAGAGTCGCCTTACAACCATTTGAATCAAAACCTAAATCCCTATGGTGTGGCGTCCCTCAAGGCTCCGCGTTGAGCCCTTTACTTTTAAATTTGTACCTAGCCCCACTTTTTTCTTTGATTGCCAATTGGGGTGTGAAGGCAATCTCCTACGCTGACGACACCCAGCTGGTTTTCCCTTTTCAAGAGCGAACGACAGAGGCTTTTATGAATTTTAAAGGTTGCTTGAGAAACATAGCCATATGGATGAATATAAACAAACTAAAACTCAATGCGGGAAAAACAGAGGTGCTGTTTTTCGGAAATGGCCCTGTGCCTGCTTCAGATCTGTGGTGGCCAGTAGAAATGGGCCCTCCGCCTTCTCCTAGCACGAGTATCAAAAATCTAGGGGTGAGAGGGAGGCGGATCTCTCTTTCTCGGCCCAAATCCAACAGGTCACCGCTTCGTGTTTTAGTATATTGAGAAATCTCCGTACATTTTTACATTTTATGCCAGAAGATTGCCGTAAATCCGTAGTCCATGCCACAGTGACATCCAGGCTGGACTACGCAAACGGCTTATATCTTGGCCTGCCTAAATATTCGATTAGACGTCTGCAGATGGTGCAGAATGCGGCTGCGAGACTAATTAGACGCATTCCTTTTCGACATCATGTCTCTCCGCATTTACAGGAGCTTCACTGGCTCCCGGTAGCCAAAAGAATCGAATTTAAGGTCTTGACCCTGGCCTATCAGGCTCTTCAGGGAAGCTGTCCTAGCTATCTTAAACAAAGACTCTGCCGGTATAAGCAAAATCGCTCCCTGCGGTCAAACTCTCAGAATTTGCTCTACGCTCCCCGCTTTGTGAAAGCCCGTTTGGGCGGTAGGGCGCTCACAGTAAGAACGGCTAAATAGTGGAATGCCCTACCTGGGTTTCTCCGCCAAGCTAACACTGAGACCAGTTTCAGAAAAGCGCTGAAGACATGGCTCTTTAGCAATGATTAGGCCTGACCCCAGTGCCTAAACTTATGTGCATGCGCTGCTTGCTGCTAGAGCGCCGGGACACCTCTGTTTTGAGGTAGCTGTTCGCGCTATACAAGTTTCGGTATTATTATTATTATTATTATTATTACTTTCCCAGTATGCGATATGTGGCAATCCTCAAAATGTAACAGCAGTGTTCGTAGTCAGGATGATCTGATAGAGGCTTTTCCATCTCAGTTCCAGATAAGACTTCTGCACTTGTTTCTTAAGAGTGTGGCACTGTTCCTTATGGGGATTCGAAGTGGCAGCTTCAACCTGGTGAGCGATGGAATGCAACACATTAGCCAATCCTTTGTAGTAGTCGAGGATCATGTCAACTATAATTTTCAATAGTGCATTTACAGGCACAGCAGGCAATCACATCGCATACCCCATGACAATCTCATGTGAAGATAACCCTGTCCTCCTGTCTGGAATATTTCGGAGACTCATCAACACCAAAGGCAAAGCATCAGGCCATTTCATTGAAGTGGACGCACAGACTTTTGCTGTTGAGGATTTTATAGTCCCACTGAGTTGCTCCACTAGTCCCGAACCCCTGGTTGGTAGCTACAGCGTAATCTTTGCTCAATTTGCAATGCTGCACAAATCATACTCAGGACCTCATTATTGAAAAGAGTTACTCGATCTAACTCCAGAGAAACTGGTAAAGCGCACCTAGGTATTAACTCATGTAACAGGATTTTGGCTACAATGAGGCTGTAATTTCTCCTCGTTGGATATGCTTCCACCCATCAAGAGAAAATGCACACAATAACTAGGAAAAAACTCAACCCGTTGCAAACAGGCATTTAAATAATGTCCATCTGCATACTGTTAAAAGGACCACCTGATCTTCCTATGTGACTCAATGTTACTGGTGTCCTTGTTCCAACATTCATTTGTTGACAGGTTACACATCTTTGGTACAGTTCATCTGCAAACATTCTGAATTTAGGATTAAAGCAACTCTGTCTGAATAGCCTTCGCATTGCATCTCCCCCTATGTATGTTGCACCATGATAATGTTGTGTGAAGGGACAAAATAAACTGTCTGGAATCGATGGCCTTACTTCTGCTAATATTCATATGTCATATGAATTCTTTTCATACCCTGTTCGGATCCAATTTCACTGTTCTACTTCTGAAACACTTTACTGCAAATCTTTTAGTTCTTCCCAAGTATAAGCTACTGACAACAACATTGACAAAGCAGTATCCTTCTCCAGCTCACTTGTGTAATTTCCATTAAATGTGCAGGCCATAAGTGTACAATACCGTACAACTTCATCAACATACATGTGGCCAACCATGACATTTCCATTGCTACTCCTATGAGCTGCACATTTGACTACTGCAAATTCTGCGGGTAGCTGAATTGCATATAACACATCTCATACCTGTACCCCCTTTCTGATCAGGGTCCCCAAAGTGGTCATGAAACCTCTCTGACACCATAATTGTCCAAAATCATGGACGACACCAAAGCTATACTGACTATCTGTAAATATAGTCACTCTCAGTTGGGCCATCAGATTACAAGCTCTCGTGAGGGCAATAGAGATAACATTCCGAAGCCATGAAGCTCCATAAGCTGCCCTCAGAATATCATTGTTTCTCAAACATGAGCCATCAACAAATATTACATAATCAGGCTCATGATTGGTTCTTCTTTTATGTCGTGTCTTGGCTTGGTGACATCTAGACAATCATGCTCAATTTTATCCACAATTTCTTCGTTTATTGGCATTAAGGTGGAAGGATTAAAAACCTGACAACGCTTTAACACAATATTCTATTTGGCTAACAATTGCTGCTCATATCTGATGAACCTAGTGTTGGTTATGTATTAGGTTTTTGATTTCGTTACTAGGATCTCAATGGAGGGACCATAACAGATAAAGGATGTCCCATCACTATGCTCTCACACTTCTCAAGACTAGTTGAAACTGCAGTAACCGCTTTAAGGCAGTCCTTCAGCTACAGGGTCAAGAGTAGTTGAGAAATATACCACAGGTCTTCTGGAATCTCCATGCATTTGTGTAAGCACTGAGAGAGTACAGCCCGCCCTCTCACTGCAAAATAGTATAAACATCTTACTGTAATCTGGCATTCCTGGTGCCGGAGCATGTCTGAGACTTTCTCTCAGCTCTAGGAAAGCTCGTAAGCACTCGTCCCATGGAAGCGGATCAGGCACATCTCAGTAAAGTCTTAGCCAATAGGGAAAGGTTTGGTATCCACTCTCTATAGTAGCTAACAATTCCCAGAAACATCCTGACTTCTCTCTGAGTTCTAGGTGGGCTTATCTGTAAAATTAAACCCACTTTTTCTGGTGACACCTTTCTTTCTCCTTCTTGACAATGTGTCCCAAGTACTGAACTTCTTTCTGACAATATTGCAGTTTATCAGATGACACTTTATGTCCATTTTCAGCCAAATGGTTCAGAAGGGCAATGGTGTCTTGCTTGCATGCTTCTAGTGTTTCTGATGCCACAAGTAGGTCATCAATATATCGCACGAGAACTGATCTGTATGGTATTTGCAGAGATTCCAGATTCTTTTTCAAGATCTGATTAAAAAAGGATGGGCTCTCTATATACCCTTGTGGGACTCGGCACTATGGCAAAACTTTCCTTCTGAACACAAATGAGAACAGATACCAGCTGTCCTCATGCAATGCAACAGAAAAGAAAGCCTGACAGAGCTCCCCAACCTTGAACTGCTCTGCAGTACAAGGAATTTGAAAAAATATAGTGGCTGGATTTGGTACCACAGGATAACATGGAACAACAATATTGTTAATATTTTGGAGGTCCAGTGCAATACGATATTTACCATTAGGTTTTTGTAGATCCATGATCGGAAAGTTGCAAGGACTTCCCCATTATTTCCCTCCTTCCCATTACTTCCCTCAAGATCCCTTTCCTCAACATATCCTCAACCACATGAGTTATTCCTCCAATTGTCTATGCGGTCAAATGATATGGTGGTGTTCTCGGATACACGACATTTGGGTATACTGTAATACTGCAATGTTCTGTGCCTTTAATCAATCCAATATATTTCCCGGTAAAATCCCATACTTCAGGGTTTACTGCTTTTTGCAACTCGGGAGGCAGTTCTTTCACTGTTCTTACTGGAAATAACCCCACAGCTGTCCCTTTTGGGCCATCTTAAACTCCATATCCTCACCATGGGTCTGAAATTCAATACCATTTGGAGTACTGTATATAGTGCAGTTTAATTTGCACAATAGGCCTCTACCTCGCACATTAACAGGAATTGAATTACAGACTACAAATTGATGCCTTTCTTCAAATGAGTCTATTTTTACTGGAACTTTTTCTTAAACTGGATTTTTTATTTGTTTATTTGAAACTCCTACAACTTGGATCTTCTTTCCCGAGATGGGTTAGTCTGGAACTTGGGCTCTTATAACAGTGGATCTGGTAGCTTCTGTGCTAATAAAGAATGACACATAGTGGGCATTCACTTCTCCTCCTACAAATGGATCACTTTAGTCTACCTCCAAGACTGCGCGAAGCACGCAATCTTGCTCCCCCCTCAGGCACCGTCATTGAGAATTGTCAGAACCAAAACTGTCATTGTGTAACATTGGGAATTGCTGCAATGCATTCTGATTTTGAAATGGGATTAGATTTGCCTTGGGCATCTTATTTAAATTCAATCTGGGGGTTACCCATGTTATGTGGGAAATTCTGGGGTGTGATATCTGCATCATTGATATTTGTTTTTGTATCGGCATTTGCATCTGCTAAACAAGTATGCTCTGCTTCTGCATCTGATTTCCTCCATGCATTCGAACATTTTCATTAAATCTATCTGGATTAAGTCTACATTCCCTCTTTCAATGCCCAATTTTATTACAAAGGTGACAAATGGGTCATTTTCTTCAACGTTGCAATATCTACACCAGAATTCGGATTACCTGGAACACCTCTACCTCTTCCTTTTGGAACAAAATCTCCTTGCATACATTGCATTCCAGCCTGTAAACCAACTCCTTGAATACCACCAACATTTCCTGCAAATATGTAATTCTGATTCTGATTCTGGAAACCTTTCTGAGCAAGCTTTGTCTGAGCCAACATAAATTTCTCTTTAATCTTTTTCTGTTTCATTTCTTGTTCATCCCTGCAATACTTTACATATCTCAGGATCTCATCCAACGACTTAGATTGCCAACAAATCACACTCTTTTGTATGTGTTTAATAATCTCTTGTCTTAACCCTTTACCAAACTGAGACACAAAAAATCCCATATCACTAGGGTCAGAATACTCTCTTCTAATGTGCTGCTGAAACACCCAAAGCAACCGCTCATACTAATCATGCACCGACTCTTTTGGCTTTTGCAAAGTTCTCCTTATCTTTATCCAATCCAGACCATTAGGAGGAACTTTACCTTTCAAGAAAGTAATCACAACTTCATACTATTAGGAGGAACTTTACCTTTCAAGAAAGTAATCACTACATCATACTTTTACATAACTTCCAGAGATGGTGCATTAGTGCAAACATGTCCAGGTGGTTCTTCTTGAGGCCACTGTACTGCAACCTTACATTCGTCCCACAAATCATTTGGACCCACAATATGAAAGAATGTATTCAAATAGATACACAACACTTTAGAGATTTTACCAAATCTGCCAACCTGTGTGTAACACCGCACAGGTTTGTCTCTTAATTTTGGAAATTGGTCGTAAATGATGTTAGATCTCCCCAACTCTAAGGAACATGGATGTTAAAAATGAGGTTTCTGGTTGTCAGAGTATGCACACTGTACACGCAGGAACCACCACTCTAGTCAGGGTAAGCTAGATACACACTAAAAGATAACTGCTCACCCTCTGGTAGCTTGGCACAGAGTAGTCAGGCTTATCTAAAGAGGCAATCTATAAAGTAATTGTGCAACATGCACACACACAGTAACACAATAAAAACACCACAAAAATACTCCATACAGGTTAAGAACAATAGAGAATGATTTTATGAATAAAACAAGACCAACATGACAATCTTCCAATGTGTAGAGCCGGAGTTATGACTTTTTAAAGATGAAATCAAAAAGTAGTGCTTTGAAGTTAATACTGCTAAGGGGTTAATTGAGGTTATGCTGGACCGGGGCAAATCCAAAGTTTAGGCCAACTGCGATGGAGAGCAGTCCGGATACAAGACCCACACAAGATCTGCTGAAAAAGTATACTTTGGATGAAGATGGCGTCGGCGTCAAAGACTCGATGCGTCGGTTCCGAGCCTTGCAGTCGGGTCCCGCATTGTTGTCAAACCCCTTACAATGTAGGCGTTGTGTCATCGCCGAATCTTGCAGTCGGGTCCCATGTTGTCATCGAGCCATGCAGGGAAGTCCTTGGATCGCCCTGTGTCAGCGTCGTAGGGCACTGCGTCGATTCCAATTGGCGCAAAGTTGCCACTTTGTCGATTTTGAAGCAAAACAGCTGCAGAACCCACTCCTGTGGCCCAGGACTGGATTTGCACCTCAGGTAAGTGAGGACTCACAGATGACAGAGTGAAGCCGCAGCAGCAGGTTTGCAGGACTCTCTGAAGTCCTTGAGCCAGCAAGCCCTTGGAGTCACTCTGGGTTCAAGTGACATGGGTCCAGCCCTTGACCTCAGCAGGGCAGAGATCAGCAGGCAGTAGAGCAGTTCAGGACAGCAGAGAATCAGTTCCCTCAGAACAGTCAGTCAAGCAGAGTGGCAATCCTTGTAGCACAGCAGTCTTTACTCCTGGCAGAGTTCTCCACAGGTCCAGTAGTGTACTGTCTTGGTAGGGTCAGAGCCCCAGTACTTATACCCAAAGGTGCCTTTGAAGTGGGGGTGACTTCAAAGCAGGCCCTTGAAGTGCACAGGTCCCCTTTTAACCCAGCCCTGTCTGCCAGGATACCAGTAGGGGGAAATCAGTCCTTTTTGTGGGACACAGGACACTGCCTATTCAGCAAAAGTGTCATCTCCCCCTCCCTCTTCCTGCCCAGAAAGAGCTATCAGAATATTGATGAATGCAGATGATTTCTCTGTCACACCCACCCTTCCTGTGTATGTGGCTTTCTAGAGGGAATGCACAAAGTGTATCTGTCACCCACCCAAGACGTGTATTGAAGAGAGGCTGCAAGGCACACAGAGCAGTAAGAGCAGAGAAATGCCCACTTTCTAAAAATTGTATTTCTAAAACAGTAATGTTAAATCCAACTTTACCATTAAGGAGGATTTATCATTACCATTCCAAAGATATGAAACATGATGCAGCTACTCTTTTCTAATCAGGAATTAAAGTTTAAAGCTGTTTTAAGGAATTCCCAATGCTAGCTCATGAGAGGAGTAGGACTCACAGTTGTGAAAAATGAATTTCGCTGTTTGTCACCACCAGGACATGTAAAACCTAAAGGTACATGTCCTACCTTTTAGTTACACAGCACCCTGCCCTTAGGTGTACCTAGGGCCTACCTTATGGGTGACTTATGTGTAATAAAAGGGGAGTCTAAGGCTTGGCAAGTGGTTTCAAATGCCAGGTCAAAGTGGCAGTAGACAGGTTTGAAAAGCTACTTGTGTAGGTGGCACAACCAGTGCTGAAGGCCCACTAGTAGCATTTAGATTACAGGCCATGGGTATATGGTATACCACTTTACAAGTGGCTTTTAAGTAAACTAAATATGCCAATCCTGTATACACCAATGTCACCATGTTTAGGGGAGAAATACATGCACTTTAGCACAGGTTTGCAGTGGTAAAGTGCTAAGAGTTCTAAGGCCAACAAAAAGATACAGCAAAAAGTGGAGGTAATCAGGAAAAACGTTTGGTGGAAGACCACCCTAAGGATGACAGGTCTAACAATGCACATATGCTCCTCCTTGTATCTCACTCAAAAGATATACCAAAGCTTCTCCTTCATCCAGGGGACCTGTTTGTGACTCCCCTATCTGCTTCTTTTTCTTCTCTGTTTTCCTGGCTCATTTGTTTTCCAGTTTTTCAAAATCACCCCGTGTGCATACACATTTACTAATTCTGTGATGTGCAGTTCCATTGCCTGAAGAATGCATTGTCTCAATAGATTCATCATCCAACCACACCCGGAGCATTTTCTGAAATGGAACACTTTTGTCAATTTTAATATCATATTTCCTGTCTACTTCTGCCAGCTTCTCATGTGTGACTGTGGCACATCTTGTAATTTCTTCCCTATCTGGACTTAATACAGGTTCCACAGGACAGGAAACTCTATACACAATTCAGGCTTGGAACCCTACCTGTTAATGGGACACTAGATAAGTGGCACAGCAAAGGCTTATATTCTAGCAACTGTCCAGGATGCATAGCAGCAGTGGAATCCGTTGTCCACGTGCTGTTTGCATGCCCAGCTTACATGCGCCATAGATCCAAATTGATAAGACCCATCTGCCAGTAACTGGGTACACAGAATTTCCGGAACGCCTTGCGAAGCCTTAAATCAGATGTTAGACCGTCCTTTGTTTGTGCAGTAGCTACATTTTTAGGCCTTATGTGGGCTACGAGGAGAAAGGCTCAAGAAAGAAGTATTGTTGAATGTAGTAGGCCAGTTTTAAGCCACAAACATTAAGCACTATTCCCAACTGTAATATCTTTTTTGCTGAATTGACACACAAACACTTTGCTGTTTTTATCAGCCGAGCTGACTCCTCATGCTGCCCTATACTATAAGGCCCCACAAGGCAAAAATTAGACAATTAGTAGTGGGGCAGCTTAATCTGGTGATACTCCCCCTTCGAACTACTGTAACATTTGATTGTTGTTTTCTTATCTATTTTGCATACTTGATTAATCTTAACTTTTATGAATTTATTGTATTATTGTTTTTTAAGATGAATTGTTGTTCTAAACGATCTGGATAGTTGACCTTTTTTCTAAGGTACAATTGTAGAGCTAATTTTAACCTCATTTTTTGCTCCTATCAGTATCGATACTGGGAGCCCTCTGCAGCCATAGAACGAGAGACAGATTTCCGACAAACAGTCAAGAGTCCCCATGTTTTACTCAGTATTGATTTCTTCCCCCCTAGGAGCAATCCTGTGTGTACCATATATGACATGCCTCATTTGTACCTGTTTTACAATTGTATCTTTTTTGTATAACTGCAAGAGGGACTCATGTTTAATGAACACCAAAAGTCTTTATGTTCCAATGCCCATGCTTTTTAAGATAGATCATCATTTCTGTGTGCTTTTAAGTGTTTTTTGTATCCTGTTTTTATACGTTTTAATTCAATTATATTCTTTCCTGTTTCTTGCTTTTATGACAAGAGTTGATGGTAATTTCTTACACAGGTATATCCTTTTTTTTTTATTGATTCAATTGACAAAGTTCCAAACACCTTCTTATTATTTTGTCTTATTCTGTTTTCAATCTCTGGACATTTAGGGGTCTCTCTTTCTCAGCTGGTTGCGTAATGTCAATCTGACTCCCTGCCATTTCCTTTAAACTACAGGGGAAATTTCCCATTCTTAGAACAAACGTATCCCATCCTTTTTCATTGTTGTAGTCCCTCTCTCTTTTCGTAAATACTGAACTTTGAGTTTGTGCTGGTGTCCAGGTAACATTTTGAGAATTTTGTGATGTTGGGATAAACCCAGTTTCTGACGCTTCTCCAGTGGCTCCTTAAGTCATTGCTCCAGGAACTAAAGTAACAGGAATAGCAGGTGTGTGAATCTCAAATGGATGTGTAGTTCCAACCCTAGTTACAGGTGCTGGTAGTCAAAGTCTGTGCGGTAACACCAGATGGTATTACTGTAGGATTAGTTTCAACTCTTGTTGGCACTGTACCTATCATTACAGGTCGTACTGTAGGCAGTGTCAAGTGTAATGGCGTCTCAGTTGGAACTAAGTGCAGATCAGCAGGGGCTGTAGCCACTGTCGGTGTTCTCTCAGTATTGGTTACAGGGGCCACATATGATGGTGAATGTGCAGCTAGCAATGCACCCAGTATTTTGTCCCCTGAATCACTCTCAGAATCTGATCTTTTTGCAGCTTCCTCATCATCTTTCTTTAATTTCTCATCCTTGGTAGATTTTTCAGGTTTATCAGTAGTGATGGTGGGATACAGCCTAGTCCCTTTGACTACAGCTTTTCTCCATCTCTGTTGTTCGTCCCACCTAGCATCTGCATAATTATGTACTGCTTTCTTAGTCTTACTCTGGTATTGTTCCCTTTCTTTAGCATGTGCAATTTTCTCCCAAATATTCAATGCCTCATATGGCATAGGTCTAGGTGGAGGCTTCATTTCGTAAAGCTTATCCCTCAATCTTTCAATAATTCTCAACTCAAATGTTCTGTAATTTGGGCAACTCAAAGGACCCTCATTCTCAGTGATCTTGCACCATTGATTAAGGCATTGTTGTGCAGTTCCTATACACCTATATAGGATCTGCACGTTTAGACAACATAGACTGTGGGATTGGTGTCCAGACTGATTCCAGACACCCACACCTAGTATGTTCGCCTGTATACCAGCTAGCTCACAGTGCCACTAGAAACCCCTCTTACCAAGGAGAGAATAGTTCTTGGCAACTATCGAACATGACAACTCTGTCCCATTAGGGATCGTGGAAACAGTGCAATACTTTTCGCTCAGTCACTCGTGCTCACTTTGTTTCAGAGAGATACACAGTAATAAACGGTGGCGACGTTTTTCAATAAGCATTTATTGAACCAGCGTCATTCTAGTGTAAAATAGGTGTGCTGAAACAACCATTAGACAGAAACCGATATAAATGATTATAAGCACCAACAGAGTAAAAGGATTGTAGATTTCCGCCATAGTGCTAAAACGATGAATACAGGCAGGTATGAAAATACATGACAGTAAAATGTGTACTCCTACGATGCGACCCTAACTAGATGTACCTAAGTGTACCTAACATGTGTGTAGGTGTAAAGCCAAGAATCCCTCTAGGATAAAGTCAACCCCATTACCTGAAGTGAGAGACTGTGACTCTGTCTTGGTCGCGAGATAGACACCCTGCGAGGGATGTCAGACCACTGCGAGCTGGAGTGTCTGCGTGCAGGAACCTGAGCGTCTCGCGTAAGTGTGTCAGCATGGAAGCCCTTTTTCCCCTCTGCCTACCCCAGCAAGATATGGTGTTGAGAAACCCAAAATGGTACCCTAAGGGGTTCCACCTTGCTGTGTCATGTCGTGCTTAGGATGACGGAAGGAATGACCCTTATACTGATAGAATTGAAACGTAGTTTTACCTCTTACTCGTATTTTACTTCATATTATGTTAGCATTTATATGGCTAAATACATTATATTTACGTATTATGTGAAATATGTAATGAGTTGATACAGATGTCGCGCCAGTTATATTGACATCTGTGCCGCAATTTTAGTTAGAAAGATGCCATGTTCTAATGCAATCGAAACTGTTACTTGCATACTCGAAACTGTATTTTGCTCATTTACGAGAAATGGTTCTTGGTTAGTTTTGTTTCTTCAATGCCCATGTTAGCTCATTAGCGCATGCCTTTCTTCTGAGATTGAGGTCTTCTCCCACCTATCTAGAGGGGAGGATAGGCCAGACAACCTTGAAATGTAGATAGCTTGTACCAGGATGCAGAGTCGAGACTTATGTTCTGTACCCCATTATATTACGACACCTGCCAGTGTTTTTCCATGGTAGGCGGGTCTTTGTAGGCTCCGCAACATACATAATGTAACTTTATGCTTGTAACAGTCAGTCCCTCGTCAGCCATCATAGGAGGCTGGTCTGATTGGACTCCACTGCAGTGAATAAACTAGATTGTTTGTATTCTCTACTGCGTCATCGACTCTTCATTCTTGGAAGGCTAGAGGAGGTCGAGATTGGCCCAGGTGGCCCTAATCGGGTCACTTCCTTCAGTTGGCACCCGAACAGGGACTCCACACAGGTGACCTGTCTCACCCGTAGTCGGGTTGTAGAGGTCGGGGTTGTGTCCAGTCAGATAGGTGGATTGGGGATCCCCACATGATCGAGCCTGGTTCTCGCAGCTGCCCCGCCTGTCTGATCGGGCGGCTCCTCGTCTAGTGGTCACCTTGGCTGGGGTCTTGAAAAGGCGAAACCCTTGGATCTGACCGTTTGGTCCGAAGTGTCGGCAGTGGAGAATAGTCTTGTTTGACCTGTGTGCATCGGGTGAGTTCATTTTGAACTCTTGGTAAGTGCGGCGCCGTCTTGGTTAACTTGGTGGGTCTGTGGACCCTTGTGATACAGAGCATTTGTCGAACGTTCTGCCAGGCCACTGGTTGAATTTGGTTTACTCTTGAAAAGGTCTGGGGCTAGAGCCTATCTTGTCTTGGTGCGGTTTGAGGACTGACTTGCTTTGATACAGTCTGCGGACTGTTTTTAAGAGCTCTTTGTTTGTGTGTGTTTCGTTGTGTATGTGTGTGTTGATTGAGTGAATACGTGGATGTGTCTGATGTTGGGATGCCTTGCTGGAGTAAAGTGTGGTGTTTGGGGTGCCGATGTTGCTCTGCGGAACATCGTTTGGAGGAGCGGCAGCCTGCACCCCCGGAGGGCACTCCGAATTTTGATATGTATGTGAAGCATGGTATTGGCCCTATTATGTTTTGTACATTGTGGCACATGTATACGAGGGACAATACTGAGCTTCAGTGGCCACGGGATGGTACCTTTGATGAACAAAAATTGAATTACTTACAGGATAAATTATTTGCTAGAAGCAGTCGGCAGTCGATGTTTGATACATTACAGGTATGGCAGAAAGAAGCTAAGCAGAGGCGTATACGTGCTGAAAAGGAGTCTAGGAAGAAGGCAATGCAAACGGTGGTGCAAAAAGTGGTAGCCTATGATAAGGAGAGAACAGAGAAGGGTATTGAGTGTGCGGATAGGAAGTTTTGTTTACAGTGTGATAGGTCCTATGTTGTTCGAGAGGAGGAGGATCTTTTCGTGGAGTGTTTGTTGGAAACTCGCCCTCACCTCCTTATCCCCCTCAAAGAGTATATCCTGTTGTTCCGTCTTCTCAGTCTGCCGCTGTTCCTTCGTCTTCCTCTGACCCCTCCGCAGCCTCAACAGCCTCGGCTCCGGCCGTATCTGTTTTTCCCCCTGTTTCGCACGTTACGAGTACAGTGACTGCGGCCCCCCCATAGTGTCAGTTGCTTCTGTTTCTCCTCCTTCTCTTACACCTACTACACAGTCATTGTTGACACTGTAACCTGCATTGTCATCTGTTGCATTCCCCCTGACTATGTCACCTACGATATTGAGTAGTGTTGGGACACCAGTGCGAGGGTCGGATGGAGGGAATTGGGCAGAGGCACGGGAGCGATTAGAGTGAGCAATGATTCGATCTGATGTGGGTGAAGAAGAGAAAAGGATGATTGCAATTCAGGCAGCACAGTGGGCTCGGAATGTGATTTATGGGTTGGAGGATAAATGGAGTGTGATAACAGATTTTGATCCGTTTGTGCAACAACATGCTCTTCAGCATATGCTGCATACATTGATTGGTTTGTGGGAACAGTGTATCGGAGGTAAAGCTCCGCAAATTGTTTATGATATTCGGGATCGTGTATATTCTGCTGGTATGGCTCCTGTGGAAGTTCATAGTAACGTTGGGACATTACTTAGTTATTGGGCAAAATTATATCATAACACTCCGATTCCAGCATACCAGTACCCAATGAGGGAAGTACATCCCATTTATCACCCTGAAATTCCAGAGCAGCGTAATGCAGCAAATGTCGTTCCTCAGCAGAGAGTAGAGGCTCGCTTCCAGGAGCAGTGGGTTTATACCCCATGGAAAAGAAGTGAGGTACTTGCTCTTAAAAGTCAGTTAACGGATCCCAGGAAGAATCCCACTGCATACTATAAAGCATTAACAGAGGCTGCCTCTTCGGCAGTTATGACTTTAGCAGATATTGAGATATTTTTTGGGCTGCTGGTGCGGTAGATATATGGAGACAGGTGCATACACAGGATCACAGAGTGGAATTGGGTGGTACATGAGACGAGATTAAGGCGTGGGATAAGGAACGGAAGCCTGGCGACAAACCTAGGGCAGAGATATTGGCTTTACCAAATCGTATCATTACGTACATATATTCACTTATTCCACCCAGGCGAGTAGATTGGGATAAGTTGACGGCATGTCGCCAGAAGAAAGAAGAGAGCGTGTCTGATTTTTTTACTTGGTTTGAAGGGGTGTTTTTGGACTTTAGTGGACAAGATTTGTCAGTGGAAGGTGGAGTTCGTTTGTTTGTTAACAGGTTTGTTACAAATTTACTTGCAAACCTCTGAGAGCACATGGACCACTTCCTCCCCTTCAGTGATATGGAGTATGGCCCAATACTATGAACATCGAGAAAATGAGGAAAAGGATAAAGTGGAGAAGAAGAGTAAGTATTTAAAGACGAAGGTGTTGTTACAGCAAGTTGCAAGGGGATCTGGAAGGGGTCGAGGTACTGGTCCGGCACAGAGGTCACGAGGTGCCGGTAGAGGTGGTGTGCCTTTGGGACTGAATCAGTGTGCGTATTGTAAAAAGGAGGGGCATTGGTGGAATGAGTGTCCAGAATTGTTACAGAAGGTTGCAGCACCGAGAGGAAGGGGTTGGAATGGAAGGGGTCGTGGTGCAAGTAGCCAAGATGAGGCTCAAAGGGATGCATCCTCAGGGGGTCGGTCTGATCAGAATTATTTTGACGATCCCGAGGAAGACAGTATTACCATGATGATTTTGATATTGATGAAGTTACAGGGACGTCCTATAGCTAGGACAGCAAGGGACAGGGTGAGGGACCAGTCCAGATTCCTATAGATCAGCATGGTCCTTATGTCACAGCCGACCTACATGGTTCGACGCAAAACTTTTTGGTGGATACAGGTGCCATGAATAGCTCTGTTTATCATACACTGGTCCCTGGGGCCGCCCTGTCTGGCCGCAATAATGTCTCTGTAGGTTTTTTCAGGTGTACCGGTTTTGAGCCCCATTTCCAAACCTTTAGCTTTGACTGTAGGTCCTTTTACAGTAGATTCTCCGTTTCTGTTGACATCAAATTGTGGTGAAAATTTATTAGGTTTAGATTTATTAAAGAAGCTATGTGCTACTATTTATTGTTCCCCAGACGGTGTTTATATGACCTTCGGACCTAATGTAGATGGCGCGAGACAGTGTTTTGCAAAGGACGCACCACTTCCTGTTGAGTTTCGGGATGTCCCATCTTCACTGTGGGCAGCAGGGGACACTGATGTTGGGTTGTTACAGATACCACCTGTTTCTATCAAGATTAAGGATAATGCTGTGCTTCCTTGTATTTCCCAATACATAATATCACAAGCTGGGGAACAGGCTTTGATGCAAATTATACAGGATTTGATTAAGTTGGGGGTGGTGGAGGAGACAGTAGCGAATGTGTGTAATAGCCCTATTCTTCCTATCCTTAAAAATGATCCTGTGGACTCCCCTGATGCACACTCTGATGTTTACCGATTTGTAATTGATTTGAGGGAGGTTAATAAAATAGTTGTTCCTCAGTTTCCGGTGGTTCCCGATATAACAGTCCTCCTCACAATGATCCCTTCCTCAGCAAAATATTTCTCTGTGATCGATTTGAAAAATACTTTTTTTAGCAGTCAGTCAGTCAGTCAGAAAACTTTATTCGGCAACTTAATGCCATAAAAGTGCACATATAAGACAAGGAAAATACATTTACATTTCATTTGCGTTTTCCTTAGGAGGAAGCCTTATAATTAAAATGAAAATTGAACACCACTTTCTTTAGCATTCCTGTCCACCCTGATAGCCGCTATCTATTTGGTTTTGCTTTAGCTGGGAAAAGCTTTCAATTCTGTAGGGTTCCTCAGGGGTATACCTTAAGTCCTAGTATTTATAGTCAAGCTTTGAAAGGTCAGTTGGACTCTCTCTCTCTCCCCGCAGGTAATGTATTATTGCAATATGTGGATGACATTTTGATAGCCTCCGACACCAAAGAGGGTTGTCGGGATGCCACGGTAAAATTGTTAATGCATTTGGCAGAAAATGGACATAAAGTGTCCCTTTCTAAATTCCAATATTGTCAACAGCAGGTCACCTATCTAGGTCACCTGCTGTCGAAGGAGGGTCGGAGGCTAACACCTGAACGAGTTAATGCCATTGTTACGATGCCCGTCCCTGAGACTCAATGGGATGTGTGTTCGTCCATAGGCATCACCTCGTATTGTCGGCATTGGATACCTGCTTACTCTTTACTAATACAGCCTTTGCTTTACCTAACCACTAAAGATGTGCATGAACCCTTACCCTGGACGCATGAATGTCAGCATGCTTTTGAACAATTAAAGGTTGCGCTTTGCTCTGCACCTGTGCTTGGCACGCCGGATTACAAGAAGCCCTTTGTGCTATACGTACTCGAAGCGGCTGGGTGCGCACAAGCCTTTGGAGGTAAGCAGAGGCTGTGTGCTTATTTTTCCGCTATGCTTGACCCTGTCGCTAAAGCGCTCCCAAGCTGTTTAAGAGCTGCGGCGGCTGCAGCGGTCTCTATTCGACAATCGGCAGGGCTCGTTCTCAATCACGATCTCACAGTAATGGTACCGCATGCTGTGGATGTACTTTTGAACAAAACAAAGACGCAGCACCTTACCAGTGCCCGTCTGACTGGATATGAACTGACCTTGTTTGCACCTCATATTACTATCAAAAGATGTGCCACACTGAATCCAGCCACGTTACTACCCCTCCCTTTGGAAGAAGAGGACAAGGATGTCCATGATTGTTTGTTTCGGACAGAGGAAGAGACGAAGGGATGGGTAGACCTGACTGATGTTCCCTTATCTGATCCACAAGGGGAACTATATGTTGATGGCTCTTGTTTTAAATCGTCAGATGGTACTACTACAGCGGCGTATGCTATTACTACGCTGCGCACTGTAGTTGAGACGTCACATGTTCCTTATCAATCAGCACAGGCTGCGGAGCTGGTGGCCCTGTTGCGGGCCTATGAGTTGAGCAAAGGACTGGCTGTCAATATTTATACTGACAGCCAGTATGCCTTTGGGGTGGCCCATAATTTTGGATGCCTCTGGGCAGAGAGAGGGTTCTTGACATCGCATGGGACCAAACTCCAACACGGTCCATTGATAGAAAGGCTTTTGACAGCTTTGACTCTTCCCACACGATTGGCAATATTAAAATGTAGTGCCCATAAAGCAATTATTGATGATGCTGGGAAAGGAAACGCATTTGCAGATCAGACAGCTAAGGAGACAGCTAGATCAAAGATGAAAATTGTCTGTGGCAGGACCAGCTAGGTGGGTGCCCGATAATGGGATGTTTGAGGACACACTAGCCAATGTCAAGGAGATTCAGAGTGAAGCGACAGTGGAGGAGTTGGCAGTGTGGCAGGAGAAAACAGGGCGTCTAGATGACGATGGATGTTGGACTGATTTGTCCGAGAAACAGAGGTGGATGTTACCAAATGCATATGTACTCCCCGTGGTTACTATGGCACATGGTCCAGCTCATATTAGCGCTAAGGGTATTTGCAAACTGCTAGATGCTGTGTGGAACAATGATAATATTCCAAAGGTTGCTACTCACTTTGTGAAATACTGTATGATCTGTCTTAGACACAATCCTGGGAAGGGTACCCTTACACCTTCTGGTAATTTTGCACCTCCCTCTTTTCCTTTTGAGGTACTCCAAATAGACTATGTAAAACTGCCACAAGTTAACAATTTGAAATACGTGCTTGTGGTAGTTTGTGCTTTTAGTAAATGTATTGAGGCTTACCCTACAAAAGAAAACACCGCCAAAGCAACGGCAAAGGCCCTTATTAAGGAATTCTTCCCCCGTTACGGTTTGCCCCGCTTGAGCTGGAGTGACAATAGAAGTCACTTCAATGCTAAATTGATCCAGCTGATATGCGATGGTTTGCATATTCGGCAAACATTTCATGCAGCCAATCACCCCCAGTCAGCAGGTTTGGTTGAGAAGTACAATGGTACTCTCAAGTTAAAGTTGGCAAAGGTGAAAGAAAGTACTGGGTTACAATGGCCAGATGCATTACCTCTTGCTTTGCTGTCCACTAGAATGACTGCCCATTCCAGGACCGGATTATCTCCTTATGAGGTAATTTTCGGTCGTCCAGCGAATGTGTGGGGTGTCCCTAGACTGAAGAGATTTTCAGATATAGAGTACCCTTTGTTGGTTGACTATTTGTATGAACTTACTAAAAGTCTCCGTTCTATTCATCAACAGTTACACGAGGTGCTGCCTCCCACACCTGAGGGGCCTGGGCATACGATACAGCCAGGTGACTACACACTGATTAGAAGCTTTCAGAGAAAGGACGGCTTGGAGCCAAGATGGAAGGGGCCTTATTTGGTCCTTATTGCCACAAGGACGGCAGTGCGAGTGGAAGGTCGGAAGAACTGGGTGCATGCCTCTCACTGTAAGAGAGTGCCTCTGCCCCTGCCCTACGATGCATGGGTGAGAGAAGGCATCGGGGATCACAAAACTGACAGGGTCCCGAAATTCCTTCCGTTCTCGGATGCTCAATTGGTTTGGACACAAACAGAGGCAGAAAATGATGACGTGCTAAACGAAGCAGTTCCCCCGGAAATAAGGGCCGCTCAGGGTTCTACCTTATCCGACCCCCTGGAACCTGAGTGTCAGTCCTCAACGCCCCCTGAATTTCAGATTCTACTTCAAGATGAGAAAGTGCCTGGAAAAGACAGGTATAATTTGCGTCCTCGACGGAAAGGTGGTGCGCCAAAAGAGAAGAGAGTGTAGTTAGGGATGGACTTCATAGCATAAGAAAAGTAACAAAAGCCCCTTGTTTCTTTCTTGCATCTTCTTGTTGGATTAGGGATCAGAAGATTGGTGCACTACCTGTGACGCAGAACAGGATAAGTTGAGGGTATTTTCCAAGGAGGAAGAGTGCCCTATCCTGAGAACAGTGAACAATTGTCGACGGGCTGCAAGGGTGTGGCTCTACCGCTGCGTGCTCAATAGCACCACCGAGGATTGGACGATAGAAGCCTGCCAGGGAGGCTTAAAATGGACCCTGATTCATAATTCCTTTTAATTTATTTTTCCTTTTTATTCTTTGTGTTTTTTCCATCATTGGCTCCATGTTAAGTCGTTCTTTGTTTTGAATACTTTGATTTATGAATATAAATATAGGGACAATGTATCTTTTTGGTCGCCCCCGTGCAGTAGATGAACAAGGTCCTATTGCTATGCACCCAGAGCGGGTTGGTTATGAATGGTTGCTCAAGAAAAAGATCTTTTGGGTCAGGGTTATATTATTGCTCCTATTGGGGGGAGGGGGACTGTTCTGGGTAATAGAATGCTCTGGGGTCATATCGTCATGTGTCCTGTATCAAGCAGTTCCCTCAGACCATCAGAAGCACACTATGCACAATAATGTTTTTCTGGATACCCACCGAAAATTCTTTGGGGACAACACCGCTTGTTATCCTACTGATTCTGTTACAAGTTTATGGACAGCCTATACCCTCTCACTGGTAAATTACACATATGTTCGTCCCTCCACCTTTGTAGAGGTAAAAGGTGAATTTGGTTTGGGATACCCTGGACCATGTCTATATTATAAAAAACCAAGAGGTACAGGATATCCGGGATGTAGGCCCGAAATGTATTGTGGTGATCTATATTTCAGCAAACGAAATATTACACTGACAGGATGGCATTATCAAGATCTGACTGTCACTCAGGAAGCAGGAATATATCCTGCATGTTGCCCTGGATTAAATAGTTCAGATACTTATTTGTATCTTAACTTGTCTGGAGAAATAGTATACAAAAATATCCTACGTTTAGGGAAAAAGGACGACCCTAGTATGTAAGGCATAAGCACTAGATATGCTCCATTAGATTACCAAGGTCCACTTTATGCGGACCCCGGTTTCTATTTTCTGTCCAATGGCACTTATTCTAATATGTACAATGGTACAGAAGACGTAGCTTTGGGAATGGTGTTACCTCTTGGGGTACCTTGCAGGCATAGTAAACCAAAAATAAAATGGGTAAAAAGAACATTGACCAAGGAATTCTGCGAAGGATTTACTGATTTGGAAGTTAATAATTATAGCAATGGTATTACTTTTGGGTACATCCTTTCTTCTATTATCACAATCGGTGGTACTGCTATGGCCAGAGGTGAACGTGCTAGAGAATATTTTGGATGTAAATTACAGATTTTATCCAATTCGACAGTGGCCGCTTTACGAGACATCACCACTCAATTAGAAAGTATGCGCATATATTCAGAGCAAACAAGATATACTGTAGATTTTATCCTAGCTAAGAATGGTGGAGCATGCGCTGTAATAGGAGATCAGTGCGTGGTCGGCATCACGAATATGGAGAGAAATATTACTCAACATATTTTAGACATTTTGGAGAACGTTAAGGGCATAGAGAGCGGCAATTGGAGTTGGTCCCTGTTTGGTGGTTGGGGCTGGATTTTAGAGAAAGTGATCTATTTCATTATTATTCTACTTTGCTGCTGTGTCCTGAATCAGTGTCTTCCTTTATGTTGTTCATATTGTGCCACCTATCTTACACCCACAAGAAGTTCGATTCATGACACAAATGCTAAAATAATGCTTCAACAAGAGCTTGACACCCCCATGCAGTTGGATGAGGGAGTTTTTGGATCAAGTATTTCTCTTGCCAATTCTGTTGTGTTGCTGATGATTAATACTGCAGTTCTTTTTCAGTGAATTTTATCACTATATGTGATACTATTTAGCCACATTATTGTTTATCCATTAAAGTTTGCTCTTAGCTATTAGAATTGTAAAGACCCTACCTGATAGCGCAAATAAAGATGATTTAGCATATAACGCTAAAAGGAGGGTCTGATAGAATTGAAACGTAGTTTTACCTCATACTCGTATTTTACTTCATATTATGTTAGCATTTATATGGCTAAATACATTATATTTACATATTATGTGAAATATGTAATGAGTTGATACAGATGTCGCGCCAGTTATATTGACATCTGTGCCGCCATTTTAGTGAGAAAGACGCCATGTTCTAATGCAATCGAAACTGTTACTTGCATACTCAAAACTGTATTTTGCTCATTTACGAGAAATGGTTCTTGGTAAGTTTCGCTCAATGCCCATGTTAGCTCGTTAGCGCATGCCTTTCTTCTGAGATCGAGGACTTCTCCCAACTATCAAGAGGGGAGGATAGGCCAGACAACCTTGAAATGTAGATAGCTTGTACCAGGCTGCAGAGTCGAGACTTATGTTCCGTACCCCATTATATTACGACACTAGCCAGTATTTTTCCATGGTAGGTGGGTCTTTGCAGGCTCCGCAACATACATAATGTAACTTTATGCTTGTAACAGTCAGTCCCTCGTCAGCCATCATAGGGGGCTGGTCTGATTGGACTCCACTGCAGTGAATAAACTAGATTGTTTGTATTCTCTACTGCGTCATCGATTCTTCATTCTTGGAAGGCTAGAGGTGGTCGAGATTGGCCCGGGTGGCTCTAATCGGGTCACTTCCTTCAATACATAGTTATTATGCAGGAGATGGTAGTCCTGCTGAGTTTCCAAGAATGGATGAGGCCAGTTTTCAGGGAAAACCCTACGTCCTGTAAGCAGTACCGTAACTAGGTAAAAGATCAGTCCCAAGAACCGTTATGTAGTGTAATGGTAGGGGACAATATAGGTGAAAGGTTAGGTGACTACCTGAGCCTATATTATACCTATATGAAACATAACACCATATGTGTGTAAACCCACATTTGCTGTCAGATAATGTGCAGGTGTACCCTCAGGAGGTGCCCCTTCACCTTTCTGTACTGGAATAGTCACATCACCTTTCACAAAGTTCTTAATACTCTTTAAGCATTTCATGATCTCAAATTATTGAGTAATAATCAGTTATGAAAATTCAGTGCCCAAATGTTTTTGATTCTTTTCCGCAAATGTCAGAATTCTTTTTCTCCAATCTTTTAGTAACTGGAGACTTACTAACCAATCTCAATGCGTAAACCACAAAACAATTGACCTATCACAGCGTGGCACTCTGTGCCGTCATTAACCAATCACAGCATGGCAGTACACCAGCTATCCAAAATCAGCGAATCGCAATATGACATAGGATCTCACTCCTTGTAGCAGTTCACCCTCGTTTACAATTTCTCATCTACATAATCCACAACAACGCAAATTAAGCAAATAATGCAAAAATTCAACAACTTTTGTCTGTTTCTAAAGAAAAGAAACACAATTCCCCTATCGGAATATTAAAGATTTAACACCCTCTAACTCTTTCACACATAGGTTTTTTCCACATTCACAATGAAATCTCAACCAGAGGGAAATCACCCTAATCAATATAACTTCACCTCTGCAGTCAGGTCCCACTACATTCATAAATATTGGTACAATCACAATAATGTTACAAACCCTATCTCAATTGTGTAGTCGATGGTACCTGACGGCATACATCACAAAGCTCTAGCAGACAAAACCTAAAGTGTTTTCTACACTTCTCAATATCTATTTCTCTATCCCGAGATCTTAGGCTATGACAAGCCATTTAGCCTTTTTCAACATTTTCACAATAAACGCATTAACATCAATACATTTATCATTCAACACACATCTCAATCAACACCACGCTAATCAATATTCATGGCACATAACCCTATTAACACTCACACATCTAATACAGCAACCACTTCAGAAATCACACTTTGTCAGCCTTCTGGTTGTGGAGTTTGGGCAATGGGGCATGGGCATTTATCTAACTCTGAGTTTTTATTTATATTTTATTCTTCTCAATGTAAACCATATCTCTGCTACTAAGTTTTGATGGAGTGAGAGTCAGGTTAAATTACGTATAATGGTTTACAAAAATCATTCAGGCTAACCCTCGCTCGGTCAAGCCAATGGACCTTGACCGTTGAAACGAAAAGAGAAATCTAATCACTAATCACTTTAACAAGGTGGGAGTCAATTAAGAGAGTTTAAAGAAGTTTAAAGGTTTTATTATTTCAAATCTTTAGTAGCTCAATTTTATTAAAACAGTTTTATTCATCCATTGATCATTCAAATCAGGTTAGTATCTATTCAATACATAATTCAATGACAAGTGCGTTCCATAAAGAAAAGGATTCCTATTCTAAGAATAAATGAAAAGAATCAGCTAGAGCCCTTAAACAGCTCTATATTGAGAGAGTAAGAGCAAGCATAAAGCTTCAATTAATTTAGTTCAATTAGAGAAGCAAAACAGAACATTCCATAAAGGGAAGTTCAAGAAACTCAGTAAAGTCTGAGAGCAATAAAGCACAGAGTCTGGGACAATGGGAAAGGGTCTTAATCAAAGCTCTGCAGACCAAAGTCTGCAATATGTGAGCCCGCATCAGACATTGGCCAGGGAGGTTAGAATAAGTGAAGAGTTCTCTGAGAGGAGAAAATGGGTGTGTCTTAATCTAGGCACATGCACATATATAAACAACACATTTTGTTAGTATAAGCAACTTTTTCATCTTCTGTCTTCATCCATCTAATCACCATCCAAGGTTTTCCTACAAACTGGATTACTCCTCTCCATATCTTCTAGAAACAATGAACTTATTAACTGAAATTGTTGTAACTAATATCGAACAAGGTTCAGCTCTGCTTGCAGCTGAGTTTTCCCACCATTACTTATGCTAGACTATCCTTCAAACTAAAGTAAGCTATGTAAAAATTGCAAAATTTTCTAGGACAACTCTAAACATTTGCAATGACATAACCTAAAACGAAAAAACAAGTTTGGTTCAATGAGGTCAGCATTCAGAATTTCTGCTGATTCCTCATATAAGGTTGCACATTTTCCATTTTAAATCTATATCCTAATCAATTATACTAATGAGTTTTTTAACAGAACAGCAACATTTCTATGAAATATGTGAATCATGTCAAAAGTACACATTTTATTATATCTTCATCGTACATGAGTTCATTTTTACAAAGAAATATTTGTTTCTTTAACATTTCTAAATGAATTACTTTTAACATTGCAATAAACAGCTTGAGGCCTAGCATGTGTAAGTGTGAAAGCTGTGTAAATGTTCATTTTTTAAGCATTTTCTTCAATTTGTGCTCACATTAATTTCTACACGTTTATTTAAATCTACATTATTGCATTTTATTCAAACACCCTATTAGCACCAAACAGGTAGCTGGTCGTGCTGGACCGGGTCAAAGTCACACTTTCAGGCCGACCGCGATGGAGCACAGGTTGGCTACAGTTGCCAGGTTAGGCTCGCTCAAGTTTACCTTCTCAAAATTTAGGCCAAGAGTCCCATTTGCGGTGGAGGGGGCCGCAAGGAGCAGGGAGAGCGACATGGGAGGCTGTTGGCATAGAGCAAAGAGAAGGCTAGATGTCGTGGACAGGTGTTGTTAAAGATTTGTGTTGGTGGTCCCCGCAAGCAGTTGATGCAGTAGTGTGCAGGGTCGGGCAGACAGAGCTTTGCGCTGATTCGTAGAACAAGCGGTGATATCTCGTTGCGAATGGCCCCTGACTTGGTCGTCAAAAGCCCAAAGGCTTGATCTCAGCTTCCTGAACCACACCAAGGGTCCAGGACCTGAGGAGCATCACTTTGTGCATGATGTTGGAGCGCCATTTATGTCTCTGAGGCTCATATCAGGAGGCCAGCAGACTAGCCCTTGGAGTCACTCTGGTGTCCTGAGTTTAAGGGTGAAGTTGCAGGTCAAGTTATCCATTCCCAAGTAACAGGGCAGCAGGCGGCAGGTCAGCACAGCAGGGCAGCAGTTCCTTCAGAATAGCAGTCCAGCAGAGTGGAAGTCCTATCAGCAGCACAGCAATCCTTCCTGGCAGAGTATCCCCAGGTTCAGAAGTGTACTGAAGTGTAGGTGTTTGAGGTCTTTCTTTAATACACATTTGTGCCTTTAAAGTGGGGAGAAGCTTCTAAAGGCAAGCCTTTGAAGTGCATAGGTGCCCTGCTTTCCTGGTCCATGCTCCAGACTAACTACAGGGGGTATGCAGCCCTTTGTGTGGAGACAGGACACAGCTTATTCATGTGTCAGTGGGGTTGGGTCCAGGACCTCCCTCCCATCCTGCCAGTGATAGCTCATCCAGTATCACATAGGCTCCCCATTGTGTGTGCCTGTGGAGAGGTGTGGTGCAGCGGCCAGGGCAGCTGACTTTGGAGCACAGGGCTCACGGTTCGATCCCCGGCTCCGGCGGCAGCTCAACTCAACACCATGTGACTCTGGGCAATAGCTCACTTAATTTCCACAATGGCCCCCAGCGCCTTGAGACCCGTAAGGGTGAGTAGTTCGCGCTTTACAAATACGGATTTACATTTTTTTTTATTTACATTTTACCTGTCTAGAGGGATATATAAAGCCCAACTGCCAACTACACCTTGTCATTTGACCCAGAGACAGGCTGCAGGCACCATATGACTAAGGCAAGAAAATTACAACTTTCTAAAAGTGGCATTTTGAAAATTGTAACTTAAAATCCAACCACACCACAAGTTAGGATTTTCCTTTACAATTCCAGAGACACCAAACATGAAGGGGTTGCATGTTCCCATTTGGAATTCACATTTATAAAATGTAATAAGGTAATTTCAAAATCATCCGATGGGAAAGGCAGGCCTTGAAGTAGTGAAAAATGAGTTTAAGAGTTTTTCACTACCAGGACATGTAAAACATAAAGGTAAATGTCCAACTTTTTAAATACATTATACCCTGCCCTTTGGGCTGTCCAAGGCCTATCCTAGGGTTGCCAAACATGCACTAAAAAGGAAGGTTTGGGCCTGGCAAAAGGTTGCCAGATAGAAATGGCAATTTAAAACTGCCCACACAGGCTTTGCAATGGCAGGCCTGGGACATGTCTAAAGTGCTACTTAAGTGCATGGCACAATCAGTGCCGCAGGTCCAGCAGTAGCATTTAATTTACAGACCCTGAACACAGGTAGTTCCACTTGATTTGGGACTTACAAGTAAATTAAACATAGCAATTAAGTATAAGTCAATCCAGGGCCGGTTCTAGGGCGATGCGATCTGTGCCACCGCTTCAGGCACTGACTTGGGGTGGGAGCGCCATCTTTACAAGTATATTATCATTTTAAAAGCACCTGCTGCCGGGTTCCCTGCCTCCAGAAATTTTTAGGCATTAATAAATATATCAAGATACCTCTGGTGATTAATGTTCTTCCTGGAGAGAGATCAGTGTTTTATCTAGTGGAAGTCTTGATTCATCTTAAGGTAGCTTGGAGGGTTAATGTGCCTGCTCCAAAGAACATGTACCATGCAGGCCACAACGTGCATAGAATGTTAATAGGTCAGTGGGTTACTGCTTTTTTCAGAGAGATCCTTTGTTGCTTGCAGTTTATAAGTTATAATCCTAAAATGGAACAATGAGCTATTACCTGTCAACAAAGAGCTGCATGCAAACTGCAAGGTACATATTAGTGTTACATGTATTTTTGCCCAGTCTTTCATTATCCTAATCTTGCATAAAGGGATCATTTGGGTAGAAATCAATTCTTATTATTAAAGAGAACCCACAACCATGGTTTTAGGTTTGAAATTCTGAATTTGTGCTTTTCCAGACCAAGGACTCTTAAACTATCCTGCCTACCAGTATGGATGACCTGTGACTCCTACACCTTGTCCTCTGTCTTATGTAACATTTCCTATACACTGATTTACACACGTATGATTGTCTCTGTGCAATGTGTGTGAGATTTAAAGCACTCTGACACCATAAACTGTATGAGTGGTGCTATAAAACTAAATGAATCTCAAAGAGGGTGGTTATGGAGACTTAAGGGGCACTGTTATAGGTTGGTAGTGAGGGAATCCGTGGCAGAGGTGGTCATTGGGGGCGCCAACAAACATTGTCGCATAGGGCGCCACCCACGCTAAAGCCGGCCCGAGTCAATCTATCATGTTTTAAGGAGAGAGCACAAGCACTATAGAACTGGTTAGCAGTGGTAAAGTGCGCAGAGGCCTAAGGCCAGCAAAAACAGGAGGTCTGAAGGGGGGAAACCATGCTAAGGATGCCAGGTCTAAAATGCGTCTTCTAGCAAGCAGCTGGTCACTTTGAAGATATTTGAATTGAATAAGCAGCCCTGAGTAGGTGGAAACCAACTCAGAGAATGATATGCCCTTATTTTGCAAGAGCTTGTATTGTCATTTTGAACCAGTGTCCTATATAGGAGTGGGTCAGGCAGTGGGCTGCTTCCTTTAGTGGCAGCAAAGGCTGTGGGGAGTGTGCAGTACCGGTAGACTGTGTGGCTGGCTCATTAATCATGGAAATCTCCACCTCCCTTCATAACTACCTGTACAGGCAGGGAGAGGCAGAAGGAGCCCAGAAAACCCAGAAAGAACAAAGGTAGGGCAGGGCCTGTGTCAGGAGTTTAAAGGTGCATCAACTCCTTATTAGTACTCTGAAATATGAGGAGTCATTTCTGCCTTGGTTACACCAGATTCCTTGCTTTCTCCCGGGACCATCAGAAAGGGATCTTGCTGCGGACCCTGAAGGAGGTGTTTCTTTGGACTTCAGTTGGACTCCTTCTGCAGGGCCTTAAGGAATCAGGTTGTTGTTCGGCATCACACTACCAGAGGCATTATGCCTGGATAGCTGGGGTGTCAAGGCAAGGAGAGTGGTCTGCTTTGGGGGCCCTGTAGGATGCAGCTAAGATAAATACTAGGCCAGGAAATCACCAGGACTGGGCAGGAAGGCAATCCCAGAGTCCAAACAGCTTAGCTGCTGCATTGTGGAGGAGACAACAGCGGCATTAGAGGCTGTAAGCAGGTTAAAATAGACTCTGCAAGAGATAGAAGAAAAGGAAGGCTCCTGTCTGATGTTGCAGATGGATAGAGCCACCCCCAAAAGCTGAATACCATCAATCCTGATAGAAATGGTACAGCAGGGACTGAGATATCTTTAGTCATCCTTACTGCTTGTGTGTAGCTTTTCCAAACATGCAGCAGGTGCCCTAGAGCTCCTAGTTCCTGAAGCTGATGATGTGATTTTGCACGGTTTCTTTCCTTAAAGGTAGGAGGTGACTGACAAATTTCTAGTGGCCCGAAAGAGCCAGGGAGATTTGCCCCTCAACTAGAGGAGCCTCTGGGTATCCCCAAAATGTACTTGCCAGTGGGGGCAGGTTACCTAAAGCACCGCCTGCTTAGCTGTTCCCTATGCTACAGAGGGGAGAAGCATAGGGAGATTGGGAACAGATGGCTTCCTCCCACAGCTCCAAGAAGAAAGTGTTTGGTGCCATATCACATAACATAAATTACAAACATTTTAATCGTAAGGTGATGAATATATACTGCTCACACTAGCAGAAACAATGTCAAAAATAAACGCAGACATCATCTCCCAGAAGGGCAAAAAAATACTATTGTACATGGGATAGACATACAGCCAGGAGAGCACAAGCACTGAATATACAGTGGAAATCTACTAAATACTATGGTAATGCTTGCAAAGGGAGGGCTACAACTAGACATGATGTCATAATTAATTCCAGGGAGCACAATCACCCCCCCAAATATAACAGAAATAGAAGTAAGAAATGTAGTCTAGCTCCTAGCTACCCAGAGAAAGATCTTAAAAAATAAACTCTTAAAATTTGCACCAGAAATCCCCAATTTAAAGAGATTATTAGCACAAACTAAAAAAAAACCACAAGAAAACCCCCTGCTGCCCCCGAAGATATGAGGATATAGACATTCCTGAAAATCTAATCACTGTACACATGAGAACCCTTCCTCCTCTACAACAATAAAAATAATGATAGGAGAAAAATATTTCTCCCACAGAAAATAACCTTCTCAAACCCAAATGTGGATGATGGATGACACTTTTAGGAATAAATCAGTTTTTATTAGCAGAACGTCTAATGATAGCTAAACACAGCAATCCTATTGGTGCGGCCACAAAAAGAGTTACCAGAGAAGACATTGCAAGCCACAATTGAGAGCGCAATACTAAATAGAGGTTACACCGCAAGCCGCCTACAACCCATCATGGGCCGGCCGTGTCAACAGAGGAGCTAAGGGGGCTGATCCACAGCCCAGATACATTCAATAAAAGAGAAAATCCTTATACATTGCATAACGTCTGAAGGAAGTGACCCGATTAGGGTCACTCAGGGCACTGACAACCACCTCTCAGCCTTCCGTACCAAATGAAGAGTTGGTCAGACAGTAAAGAATACAAACCAAATAACAGTTTATTCAAAGTACACTCAAAGCGGAGCCCTGTCTGCCCAGTCGCTAGGAGTGCTGCAGAGGGACTGACATCAGCAAGCATAACGATACATTATGTACACTTCGAAACCAATGAAAGCAGGCCCACCATGGAATTTTCCAGGGAGATGCAGCTGGACAGTAAATTACAAAGGAGTACGTTTCGATTCTGAGGCCGGGCACACATTATCTACTACTCAAGGTCACTCTGCCTGCACCCACCACTAGACAAGTGGGAGAAGGCCTACATCTAAAGGAAGGGTATGCGCTAATAAGAACAGTGTATTCATTAGTGTAGCAAAACTCAGCTCTGAAGAAACCTAAGCTAGAGACGGCCGTTTCTCAGAAATGGCAAAGGATTAGTTTCGATCATGATACAAAATGGCGCCCTTACACAAAATAGCGCCGCAAATGCTAACTAACGTAGAACAATGCTAAAACATATTTTTCTATTCCAACAGACCCTCCTTTTAGCATGAGCTCAACATTTTGTATAGTAGCAAAAAGACATATAATTCAATAAATCATGAATAAATTGTCTTAGGAGCACTCCATATCTTCAGCTTCGGGAAGGGAAACAGTAAGGAGGGAAGAAGTCTCAAAAATACCCTCATCTATTTGCATGAGGTCTTCTACTTCCTTTTGAATCATAATTGTTGCATTAGTATCATGAATCGATATTCTCTTAGGAGTGAGAAGGGTGGTGCAATAAGAGCAACATAAGGGAAGACACAGGATCAGGACACAGCAAGAAATCAAAATCACAATGAAATAAATCACCTTCTCAAGGATCCAACCCCATCCACCAAAAAGTGACCAACTCCAGTTCCCACTCTCAATCAATCAATCAATCACGGCATTTATAGAGCGCGCTACTCACCCGGGAGGGTCTCAAGGTGCTGGGGGAGGGGGTAACTTACTGCTCGAACAGCCAGGTCTTGAGCTGCTTCCTGAAGGAGAGATGGTCCTGGGTTCGCCGAAGGTGAGTGGGGAGGGAGTTCCAGGTCTTGGCTGCCAGGTAGGAGAAGGATCTTCCTCCGGCGGTGGCTCTGCGGATGCGTGGTACGGTGGCGAGGGCGTGGCTGGTTGATCGTAGCTGGCGGGTGGGCGTGTAGAAGGTCATGCGGTCGTTGAGGTACTTGGGGCCCAGGTCGTGGAGGGCCTTGTGTGCGTGGGTGAGGAGTCTGAACGTGATTCTCTTGCTGACGGGGAGCCAGTGCAGGTCTTTCAGGTGTCCGGTGATGTGGCTGTGTCGGGGGATGTCCAGGATGAGTCGTGCGGAGGCGTTCTGGATGCGCTGGAGTCTTTTTGAAGTTTGGCTGTGGTTCCGGCGTAGAGGGTGTTCCCATAGTCCAGTCGGCTGGTGACGAGTGCCTGGGTGACGGTCTTCCTGGTTTCAGTGGGGATCCATCTGAAGATCTTGCGGAGCATGCGCAGGGTGTTGAAGCACGAAGATGAGACGGCGTTGACTTGTCTGGTCATCGACAGGGAGGAGTCCAGGATGAAGCCCAGGTTGCGTGCGTGGTCCGTTGGCTTGGGCGCGGTGCCCAGGGCCGGGGGCCACCAAGAGTCGTTGCAGGCGGAGGGTGATGAACCCAGGATGAGGACTTCCGTCTTGTCTGAGTTCAGTTTAAGGCGGCTGTTCCTCATCCAGTCGGCGACGTCTCTCATCCCGTCGTGTAGGTTGGCTCTGGCGGTGGTGGGGTCGTTGGTGAGGGAGAGGATCAGCTGGGTGTCGTCGGCGTAGGAGATGATGTTGAGGTTGTGTTGGCGTGCGATGGCTGCGAGGGGGCTCATGTAGACGTTGAAGAGGGTTGGACTGAGTGAGGATCCTTGTGGAACGCCGCAGATGACTTCGGTGGCCTCGGATCTGAACGGGGGAGGCGGACTCTCTGGGTTCTTCCGGCGAGGAACGAGATGATCCATTCCAGTGCTTTCTCTCGGATTCCGATGTTGCTGAGGCGCTTCACTAGGGTGCGGTGGCAGACGGTGTCGAAAGCCGCGGAGAGGTCCAAGAGGATGAGGGCTGCTGTTTCCCCGTTGTCGGTTAGGGTTCTGATGTCGTCGGTGGCTGCGATAAGGGCGGTCTCGGTGCTGTGGTTGGCCCGAAACCCGGACTGCGAGGGGTCGAGGGATCCATTCGTCTCGAGGAAGGCGGCAAGCTGTCTGTTGACGGTCTTCTCGATGACTTTGGCCGGAAACGGAAGGAGCGAGATGGGACGGTAGTTCTTGAGGTCGGTGGGGTCCGCCGTTGGTTTCTTCAGGAGGGCGGTAAGCTCGGCGTGCTTCCAGCTCTCCGGGAAGGTGGCGGTGTGGAAGGAGGAGTTGATGATGTCCCAGAGATGGGGTGCGATGGTGGCGTCGGCTTTGTTGAAGACGTGGTGTGGGCAGGGGTCGGTTGGTGATCCGGAGTGGATGGAGTTCATCGTGCGGGTGGTGTCTTCGGTGCTGATCGGGGTCCAGTTGCAGAGGGTGGTGGTGGCGGGCGTTGGTTCGGCGGTAGGGTGCGTGGTCTGTGCGTCGAAGCTGTTATGTATGTCGGTGATCTTGCGGTGGAAGAACGCGGCGAGTGAGTTGCAGAGGTCTTGCGAGGGGGTGATGTCGTTGTTTCCGGCGCTGGGGTTGGAGAACTCTTTGACGATGCTGAAAAGTTCCTTGCTGTCGTGGGCGTTGTTGTCCAGTCGTTCTTTGAGTGCCGACTTCTTGGTGGCACGGATCAGCTGGTGGTGTTTGCGGGTGGCGTGCTTGAGGGCGGTCCTGTTGTCTGTGGTCTGGTCGAGTCGCCAGGCTTTCTCGAGAGTGCGGCAGTTCTTCTTGGATTCCTTGAGTTCGTTGGTGAACCAAGGGGTTTTCTTGCTTCCGGGTCTGCTGGGAGGGTTTTTTAGTGGTGCGAGGTCGTCGGCGCAGGCGGTCAGCCACTTGGCGAGGTTGCTGGCTGCTTCGTTTGGGTCCGTTGTGTTGGTGGGTGTGTTCTGGCTGAGGGAGGCGGTGAGCTGCTCGGCGGTGATCTTGCTCCAGCTCCGGCGGGGAACCTGTTGCGGGTGGTGGTGGGTCGCAGTCTTTCTGAAGCTGAAGTGGACGCAGCTGTGGTCGGTCCAGTGGAGTCCGGTGGCGTGGCTGAAGGAGATGTGCTTGCTGGAAGAGAAGACGGGGTCAAGCGTGTGGCCGGCGTAGTGGGTGGGCGTGTTCACCAGTTGCTTGAGTCCGAGGTTGGCGAGGTTGTCCAGCAGGGCGGTGGTGTTTCTGTCGTTGTTGTTCTCCAGGTGGAAGTTGAGGTCCCCTAGGAGGATGTAGTCGGCGGAGGGCATGGCGTGCGGGCTGATGAAGTCTGCGATGTCTTCGCTGAATAGTGTGCGTGATCCCGGGGGTCTGTAGATGAGGGTGCCTCGGAGGGTGGTCTTGGGGTCAGTGTGTATCTGGAAGTGTAGGTGTTCGGCGGCGGTGAAGGTCTCGTCGGAGTTAGTCGAGATGCGGATGGTGTTCTTGTGTACGATGGCGATGCCTCCTCCCGTCTGGTTGACGCGGTTGACGCGGTCCTTCCGGGTGATCTTGTATCCGTCCGGGATGGCTATGGCGATGTCGATTCCTTTAACATTCTCTAGGATGTCTAAAATGTGTTGGGTAATGTTCTTTTCAATATTAGTGATCCTGACTACACACTCGTCTCCCACTACCGCGCATACACCACCACTGTTAGCTAGGATGAAATAAACAGCATATCTAGTTTGCTCAGAATATATCCGCATACGTTCCAATTGGGTGGTGATGTCACGCAAAGCTGCTACTGTGGAGTTGGACAGTATCTGCAACTTACATCCAAAATATTCTCTAGTTTTTTCACCCCTGGCCATTGCAGTACTACCAAAAGTAATAATGGAGGAAAGAATATACCCAAAGGTGATACCATTACTATAATTATTGACTTCCAAATCTGTCACTCCTTCACGGAACTCTGCAGTCAACGTTCTTTTTACCCATCTTACACTTGGCTTGCTGTACTAGAGGGAGCACAATTCCTAGAGCAGCATCATCTGTACCGTTATAAACATTTGAATAAGTACCATTGGACAGAAAATAAAATCCTGGGTGTGCATAGAGTGGACCTTGATAATCTATGGGAGCATATCTGGTGTTCATTCCAAAAGTACTCGGATCCTTCTTTTTCACTAGAGACATCGTATTTTTGAACAATATTATTCCAGAACAATTGACATACAAAAATGCGTCAGTACTATTCACTATCGGACAACATGCAGGCTAATAACCAGCTTCCCGGGTAACTGTTGAATCTTGGTAATGCCAGCCCACTAAGGTAATATTCTGTTCTCTCATGTACAAATTATCACAATACGTATTATTGTCACAACCTAGATATCCCCTTCCTCGTGGCTTCCTGAAATATAAACAAGGGCCAGGATACCCCATTCCAAACTCACCCCTTACCTCTATGAATTGGGCTGGGCGGGTATACCTATAATTGACAAGTGACAATGGGTAAGCAGTCCATAAACCTGTAACATATTTGGTGGGATAACAAGCTGTATCTTCTCCAAAAAATCTTTTATGTGTGTCTAGAAATACATTACTCTGGGCTGTCCTTTTTGTGCGTATTTGAGAAACAACCTTATGTTTAATACATGATGGTGCATCCTGATCACATTCCAAAACCCAGGACAACCCACCCAGAATCAATAGCAGTAAAATCACAAGAATAGCACATAATATTTTTTTCTTTGTGGACAAGAATATACGTGTGTAAACAGGGGGAATCACTGGCTGCTCTTCGTCAGCAACCATTCTGACAAAGGGATGCATAGTAATCGATAAAGCAAGGAGGGGGCAAAAGGCCAGCAAGAAGAATATACAAGTTCCCAGTGTCCGTCAGAGCCTCACTGGTACAGGCTCCTATAGTCCATCAAAACGTTGTCGCTCTTGAGCACCGGCGGTGGATCTTGCTCTGTCCTAAGCTCGGGTTCCCACGTTGACCAGGATAATGTACCCCCAACGGGATACTTTCGATCTATCCTGTCCAATGTTCAAACAGTGCACAAATCTCACATCACCCTAAACTAACTCCGTTGGTACTATAGCAAAGTACACCCTAACTTACACAGTCCATCCCTAACTAATCTGACTTTTCTTTTGGTGCAGTGTTCCTCAGTCGAGGGCGTTGATTATACCTAGTAACTCCAGGCATAGAGGGATCAGTGAAAAGGGGCTCCTATATAGCCTGTACTTCCGGTGGAACTGCTGCATTCAACACTTCATCATTTTCCTCATCTGTTTTGGTCCAGGTCAGCCTGGCGTCGCTGAAGGGGACAAACTGAGGCACGTCTCACACTCAGAGTCCCCTACTCCATCCCTCACCCATTGATCGTAGGACAAGGGTAGAGGTATCCTGCGACAATGAGTAGCGTGCACCCAGTTCTTTCGGCCGGCGACTTTAACAGCTGTGCGTGTAGATAGGAGGACTTGTTCAGGTCCCTTCCAACGCGGCTCCAAACTCTTTTTCCGCTGGAAGTTCTGCACCAACACGAAATGGCCAGGCTGAATATCATGTCTGGGCCCTTCTGGTGTAGCTGGCAGGGGTTCACGGACCTGTTGGTGAATGTTATGTTATGTTATGTTAGGTAATTTTATATAGCGCTCAGCTGCCTCAGCGAAGAGGCGTCCCGGCGCTGGTAACAGTGTCAGAGGGAAGCTAGAGACTAAACCACGGGGAACAGGTAGGTTTTGGTGGCCTTACGAAAGGATAGCAAGCAATCCAGGCGGCGTCTCTGAATAGGGAGGGAGTTCCACAATTTAGAGGCTAAGTACTGGAAGGACCGGCCCCCAGCTCTGAGGCGCTTGACCCGAGGGACCGTAGCCAAGAATTGCTCAGCAGAGCGTAGCTGACGGGTAGGTACATAGGGGATCAGTAAATTAGCTAGGATCTCAGGGGATGAAAGCTTGAGTATTTTAAAGGTCAGGCATAATGCTTTGAATACGATCCTTTTGGCCATGGGTAACCAATGTAGACGGCGCAATGCATCCGTCGCGGAATAAGTTCTAGGGAGCCTCAACAAGACTCGGGCGGCTGCATTCTGAACTCGCTGAAGACGAGTCACTTCTGCCTTGTTAGCGCCTAACATAAGTGAGTTGGAATAGTCCAGTCTGGATAAAATAGTTGCCTGGACTATCAACTGACGAGTAGGAGGATCGAAGAAACCCAACATGGGCCTCAATCCCCGGAGTAGGCCAAAGCAGGTGCCTGCAACCTTCTTGGTGTGCTCCTGAAACCCAAGGGTGGAATCGAGCCAGACCCCAAGATTTTTCACCACCGACTTAGGGGTGGGGGCAGAGCCCAAGGTTGCTGGCCACCAATGCATGCTCCAGAGCCCCTTATCTCTCCCCACCAACAGCACTTCTGACTTGTTAGCGTTGAGTTGAAGGCAGTTGGTGGTCATCCAGTGCGCGACCGCAGCTAGGCCGCTCCGAAATTGGGAGGCGCCCCGCGTAGGATCATCGGAGAGAGCAACCACCAGCTGCGTGTCGTCAGCATACGAGACCATGGTCAAGCCATGGTCCCTTGCCACCGCAGCGAGGGGTTGAACGTACAGGTTGAACAAAATGGGACTCAATGCCGAACCCTGAGGGACCCCCTGCTTAATGGAATGGGCGTGGGAGAGAAAGGGGGGTGCAGTGACCTGGAATGTTCTCTCAGACAGGAAAGATCTAAACCAATCCAAGGCAAGGCCTACCACCCCAGCCTCCTCTAAGCGACGTAAGAGGATCCGGTGAGAAACCGTATCAAAAGCGGCGCTTAGATCGAGCAATATCAGGGCCGCGGTATGTCCCTCATCCAGAATAGTCCGCAGAACGTAAACTTTCAGTTAACTGGCAAAGGTAATCGATCAACAACGGGTACTCAATATCTGGGAACCGCCGAGGGCGTGGGACGCCCCAGACATTTGCCGGGCATCCAAACACGACCTCGTACGGTGACAATCCTGTCCTATTTAAATTTAAATGTGCTGTTGTTCTTGTTGACAAAAGAGCCAATGGTAAAGTGTCTGGCCACTGTAACCCTCTGGTCTCCTGAATTTTTGCCAATTTCAGTTTGAGAGTACCATTTACTTCTCAACTAAACCTGCTAATTGCGGATGATTGGCAGCGTGAAACTTTTGCTTGATATTCAAACCATCACAAATCAATTGAATCACTTTGGCATTGAAATGACTTCCGTTATCACTTCAAATCAAATGGGGCAAGCCAAAACGAGGAAAGAACTCCTTCAGGAGTACCTTTGCAGTCGTAATGGCTGTATTGTCTTTGGTGGGATAAGCCTCAACCCATTTACTGAATGCACAAACAACCACCAAAACATACTTCAAATTATTGCACCTATCTAATTCTATGTATTTTATCTAAAGGCCCTCAAAAGGGAAATTAGGTGGTGCAAAATTACCGGGTGATGTAGGGGTACCTTTTCCAGAATTGTGCATCATTCACACCATGCAATACTTCACCAAATGTGCAGCTGTTTTTGAAATGTTATCATTCTGCCATACAGGCTCTAACAACTTGCAAATAGCCTTAGCACTAATATGGGCTGGGCCATGGGCCATCGTGACTACAGGAAGAACGTATGCATCTGGCAACATCCATCTCTGCTTCCCTGACTTATCAATCCAACATCCCTCATCGTTCAATTGTGCTGCACTTTCTTGCCACATTGCTAATTCCTCTATTGTGGCCTCACTTTGTATCGCTTTAACATTCTCGAGTGTATCCTCAAACATAGTAACTTCAGGCACCCAACTAACGGGACCTGCTACAAACATTCTTTTCATTTTAGTCCGGGCTGCTTCCTTAGCTGTCTGATCTACAAAAGCATTTCCCCTACCTACATCGTCAGTGACTTTCCGATGGGCACTGCACCTTACTATAGCCAATTTCTTTGGGAGTGTCAAAGCAGACAAAATCCTCAATATAAGGTGCCCATGCTGAATTTTGGTGCCATGCGAAGTAAGAAACCCTCTCTCAGCCCAGAATCGCCCAAAGTTATGTGCGACTCCAAAGGCGTACTGGCTGTCAGTATAAATATTGACAACCAGTCCCTCACTCAATTCGCAAGCTCGTATTAAGGCAACAAGCTCAGCAGCTTGGGCCGATTGATAAGGAACTCGTGATGTCTCAACTACTGTACGCAGTGTGGTGATAGCATACGCAGCAGTTGTAGTGCCATCTGGTAATTTAAAACAAGAGCCATCGACATATAGTTCCCCTTGTGGGTCAGATAAGGGAACGTCAGTCAAGTCTACCCGTCCTTTCACTTCTTCCTCCGTCCGGAAGATACAATCATGTTTATCAATCTCATCATTCTCAGAAGGGAGGGGCAGTAATGTGCCTGGATTCAGAGTGACACATCTTTTGATCGTGATGTGTTTAGTGAACAATGTTAATTCATAGCCAGTTAGACGTGCACTGGTGAGGTGCTGTGTCTTAGTCTTATTCAAAAGTGTATCCACAGCATGGAGTACCATGACTGTAAGATCAGTATCAAGTACGAGTCCAGCCGATTGTCTTATCGAGACAGCCACAGCCGCGACCGTTCTCAGACAGCTCACAAGGGCGCTTGCGACAGGGTCAAGAATAGCAGAGAAATAAGCACACAGTTGTTGCTTATCTCCAAAGTTTTGTGTTAAAACAGAAAGTGCGCAACCAGCCATCTCATGGACGAACAACACAAATGGTTTGTTATAATCAGGGATGCCAAGTACTGGAGCTGTACAAAGCGCAGCTTTCAATTGCTCAAAAGACTGATGACATTCAGGCGTCCAAGGTGGCTCATGCACTTCTTTAGTGGTTAGTGCAAGCAAGGGTTTAATTAGTAAGGAGTAGTTAGGTATCCACTGCCGACAGTAGGAAGTGATACCTATGAAAGTGCACACATCTTTCTGAGTCTGTGGGATGGGCATTTTAACAATGGTACTGATGCACTCCGGGGTCAATTTCTACCCTCCTTCGACAGTAGGTGACCTAAATAGGTGAGCTCCTGTCGACAATACTGAAATTTAGAAAGAGAAACTTTATGTCCATGCTGGGCCAAATGCAACAACAATTTAACCTTACTATCTTTACAACCCTGTTCTGTGTCAGAAGCAATAAGGAGATCGTCAACATACTGCACCAATACATTACCTGTAGGAAGCAAAAGGGAATCCAATAGGCTCTTTAAAGCCTGACTATAAATACTTGTACTCTCAGTATAGCCCTGAGGAGCTTGACAGAACCTAAAGCTCCAGCCAGCTGGTGTAAACCTAAAAAAGTACCTGCTATCTGGAAGAATAGGAATACTGAAGAATGCATTTTTCAAATCAATGACAGAGAAGAATCTAGCAGTAGAAGGAATCATTGTCAAAAGAGTAGTAATGTCAGGGACTACTGGAAACTGGGGAACCACTATTTTATTAACTTTGTGCAAATCAAACACAAAACGTTAAACATCTTCTTGTTCATCAAAGGAACCTGAGGGTGTCCATTTAAGAATTGGAAGGATGGGGCTATTACATACATTAGCAGTCGTCTCTTCAACCACTCCCTTCTTAATCAAATCCTGAATAATTTGCAGTAAGGCTCGCTCCCCTGCCTGTGGTATTTTATACTGAGGGATACAGGGTAAAATAGCACCATCCTTAACCTGAATCGAGACTGTAGGTATCTGCTGTCGCCCACAAAGTGGGTGGCACATCATCAAATTAAACAGGAAGAGGCGCATCTTGGACAAACACTGTTTAGCACGTACCAAGTCTGGTCCCGTTGTCATATAAACACCTGCTGGGGAACAATAAATAGTAGCATGCAGTTTCTTCAACAAATCCAGACCAATCAAATTTTCACCACAGTATGATGTCAGCAAGAATGGCGAATCTACAGTGAAAGGACCAATAGTCAATGCAAGGGGTCTTGAAATGGGGCTTACAGCCGGTACACCAGAAAAACCTACCGAAACATTATTATGGCCAGAGAGAGCCGCCCCAGAGACCATATTTTTCGAGAAACAGAACTTTTTGTCGCACCTGTGTCCACCAAATATTCCTTAGTCGAACCTTGCAATTCCACTGTTACATAAGGACCACGCTGGTCTACAGGTATCGAAATTGGTCCCCCACTCTGTCCCTGGCTGTCCTAGCTGTAAGACATTCCTGTCACTTCCTCCATATCATAATCATCATGGTAGTAATGTCCTTCACGAGGGTCATCAAAATAATCATTATCAGAACGACCCTGCGAGGCTACAGCATTCTGAGCCCTATATGCCCCACCAGCTCCACGACCCCATCCACGAGAACCTCGTCCTCTGGGGGCAGTTACCTTCTGTAAATGCACAGGGCACTCACTATGCCAGTGTCCCTCCTCTTTACAGTACGCACACTGATGTGTATGTAGTGTTTGGCTGCCTACTGGTGCGTAGAAGCTGTTGGGCAGGACCACCATGTCCTCTACCATTCCCTCTAAAAGCCTGCTGTAGCAACACCTTTGTCTTCAAATCCTTATGCCTTTTCTCTGTCCTATGCTTTTCCTCATTATCCCTATGCTCATACTACTGTGCCATATTCAAAATAACAGAGGGGGAAGAGGTGAACCAAGTACTTTCAGAAGCCTGCAATCGAGTTGCAATTTCATGAAGGCAAATTAGAAACAAATCTATTGACAAACAACCGAACACCTCCCTCAATAGACAAATCATGCCCACTGTAATCCAAAAAAGTACCTTCAAATCAGGTGAAGAAATCAGATACACTCTCATCTTTCTTTTGTCGACAAGCCGACAATTTATCCCAGTCTACTTTTCTCAGCGGAATAACAGAATGCATATACGTGATAATGCGGCCTGGCAACGCAAAAATTTCCGCTCAGGGCTTATCACCTGGTTTTCTTTCCTGGTCCCATGCTTTAATTTGATCCCAAGTACCCCCCAACTCAGGAACATGGTCTTGGGTATGGATCTGTGTCCAAATATCAACCGGAACAAGAAGACCAAAAAACATTTCAATATCAGCAAGAGTCATTACAGTGGAAGAGGCAGCTTCAGTCAATTCTTTATAATATGCAGTAGGATTTTTTTCTAGGGTCAGGCAAATGAGTCTTAAGAGATAAAACTTAACTTCTTTTCCATGGAGTATAAACCCATTGTTCTTGGAGCCTAGCCGCCACTGCCACTTGAGTAATGCTACCACGTTGGTCGCTTAACTCCGGTATCTTGGGGTGATATATGGGATGAACCTCCCTCATCGGAAACTGGGACACTGACCTGGGTCTTTTCTCATGTAGTCTTCCCCTATAAGCTACTATTGTCGTAACATTACCAAAAACTTGTTCTGGCCCCAATTCACTAATATACACTCGATCTCTAATGTCATATAAAATTTGAGGTGCTTCTGCTTCAAAGTACTGTTGCCAAAGACCAATCAAAGTAGCGGACATGTGTTTAAGGGCATGCTGCTGTATAAAGGGCTCATAATCTCTCATAGTCACTCAGACATCTTCTACACTATAAATAGGATTACGGGCCCACTGTGCAGCCTGATTAACTATTACCTATTTCTCATCATCTCCCACATCAGATCGCACTAACGGTCCCATGCGCTCCTTATATTTTGTCTAATCCCTATCCTCAAATCCACGTACCGGTGTCCCACTACTTACTAATGCCGGAGGATGAAAAACCACAGTGGGAGAAGCAACAGAAGTAACAGGCACTATCGTTGCTGAGGGTTGTGTTGCGGGAGAAAGAGCTGGTGAAAAGGACGCTGAGACAATAGGTGTGGCAGGAGTACTAACAGTCACAGTGGCCACAGACGGCAAAGAAACAGAAGGAAGAGGAGGAGGAGGGGCCGAGGCCACAGCCGTTGACATAACAACGGTAGACACAGGGACAGAGACAGTGGACGCAACTGTAACGGGCGGCTATGAGGGCACCGGAACAGTGGAATATATTCTTTGCGGGGCATATGGAGGTGGGGATCGAATATCCAACAATTCTTCCACAAGAGCGTCATCTACGTCCTGAACCACATACGATTTATCAATTTGCAATCAAAACCTTCTATCTTCACATTCAACACCCTTTTCCTGATTTTCCCTATCATATGCTACAGCCTTCTGAGTCAATGTCTGCATTTTCTCTTTCCGGGCCTCTTTTTTTGCCTTCAGTCGCCTCTGTCCAGCTGCTTTCTGCCATGTTCTGAGGGAATCAAACATAGACTGCGTACTTCGTCTCTTACACAACTGTTCTTGTAAATACTTCATCTTTTGTTCATCAAAAGTGCCAGTCAACGGCCACTACAACTCGGCATTGTCCCTCATATATTTGTGCCATAATGTACTAAACATAATAGGGCCAAGACCATGCTTCACATACATATAAAAATTTGGAGTGCCTTCTGGAGGCACCGGCTGAGCTTCTTCCAATTGAGCATCTGCAGAACAACAGCGACAGAACAAAGAAAACTATTTACTAACACCAGGCATTCTCAAAAGAAAACAAGTTCACTATTATGCCTGGCAAAGCAATTGAAAGTGCTTTTATTAAAAAAACGGCCCTTAGACCATACTTAATACAAACCAAAATGGTACCATATCCACAAAGAACCAAAACAAACTCACCTGATATATGCAGGTCAAACAAATTGATTCTCCATTGCCGACTCTTCAGACCAAACGGTCAGATCCAGGGGTTTCACCGTTCAGGACTCCAGTCAGAATGACCACTGGGTGAGGCACCGTCCAGCAGGACAGAAGGGGCAGCTGCGAGCAATCAAAGCTCCTCATACAGGGATCCATGATCCGTCAGTCTGACCCGACAATAGCCTCGACCTCCCCCCCGTCCGCGGAAGGGGATGGGTCACTCACCTGAAGGAATCCCTGTTCGGGCACCAACTGAAGGAAGTGACCCGATTAGGGTCACTCGGGTCACTCATGACCACCTCTCAGCCTTCCGTACCAAATAAAGAGTCGGTCAGACAGTAGAGAATACTAACCAAATAACCGTTTATTCAAACTACACTCAGAGCGGAGCCCTGTCTGCCCAGTCGCTAGGAGTGCAGTAGAGACATCAGCAAGCATAACAATACATTATGTACTCTTCGAAACCAATGAAAGCACGCCCACCATGGGATTTTCCAGGGACATGCAGCTGGACAGTAAATTACAAAGGAGTAAGTTTCGATTCTGCGACCGGGCACACATTATCTACTACTCAAGGTCACTCTGCCTGTACTCACCACTAAACAAGTGGGAGAAGGCCTACATCTAAAGGAAAGGTATGCGCTAATAAGACCAGTGCATTAATTAGTGTAGCAAAACTCAGCTCCGAAGAAACATTACCTCGAGACGGCTGTTTCTCAGAAATGGCAAAGGATTAGTTTCGATCATGATACAAAATGGCGCCCTTACACAAAATGGCGCTGCGAATGCTAACTTACGTAAAACAATGCTAAAACATATTTTTCTATTCCAACACGTCCTCCAAATGCTACTTTCATAAAGGATCAGCTGCTGAGCTGTCCAACTCGACATTTCAAAATTGAGAACAACAAAAGATACCCAAGGAAAAGAAAAAAAAACAACCCTTTCCACCCCAGCCCCCTCCGAGCAAGGCAAGAACCTAGAAATAGTGCCCACAGAGAAAAACAAGGCTAGTGACCGTGTGATGGTACCAGTGGCATCTCTCTCCTCCTAGAGGTCCGAGATCAGTCTGAAAATGCTCAGATAGTTAGGACAAGTCAATTCTCGAAACTCGCAGGAGAGGATAGATATAAAGGGGGCCCAAATCTTCATATAGTCAGATTTATCCCCCAGAATAGCCATTGACAATCTTTCCATGCCAAGTAGAGACCACAACTGGTGAAGCCACCGCGTGTGATCCGGGATTCTATCAGATTTCCAGCAGGACAAGAGCACTCGATGGGCGGCATTAAGTGCCAGGGCCATCTGTCTACCCTTTATTGAGCGAAGCAGGAATGTTAATGCATTAGGTAGGCCCAGCAGCGTGTAAGCGGGAAATCTGGGGATGGTAGTGTCAAAGGCCCGGTCAATCTCATCTAAAATCCGTTCCCAGTATCTAGTAAGTTTTGGGCAATTCCATAGGAGGTGGAGCAGTGTGCCAGGATTGCCACAGCCCCGCCAACACTGACCAACACACTGAGAGTTCCACTTCATTATCATGGAGGGAGTATAATACCAGTATGAAATGATTTTATAAGATGTTTCAATGTGTCTCATGGAGTGGGCTGTGTGGTGAGTTCTATAAATGTCATCCCACTCCTTATCCGGCAATGATCGGCCAAGCTCCTCCTCCCACCGCTTCTGACCAGAAGATCTGTCTTTGTGCAAGTTCAGAGATAAGAATGAGTACATTTCGGAGATGAGTTTTTTATCATCTTTCTTAAAGAACAGCCATTTTTAGAATGGAAACATAGGTCTGCTCACCTGGGGACGCACGGTCGCTCCCAGCACCCAATGCAGCATTTGCGAGTGAAGAAAACAGTGTAGCTCAGATAAGTCATAATCTTCCTTAAGTTGTGTGAATGGGATAGTGCCATTGTGATAAAACAGACATCCCAGCAGTTTACATCCACCCTTTACCCAGCGAATGTCAACACCCTTAGCCAAGCCTGGGGGAAAATCAGGGTTCGAGAATAGAGGGGACAGAGGTGAGGGGAACGTAGTGTGGCCCGCAGAAATTGCTACCTTGTCCCAGACCTGGAGAGTCGGACGTGTCACAGGAGAAGAGTAAAACCCCCATGCTCAGGAGGACCTAGGCATCCATACTTTCCTCCATATATGCCATCCCACAACTGTCTGGTCCATAAAGACCCAGTGTTTCTATGTAAGCGGGCGGTTCCATTCCAGCAAGTAGCGCAACAGCGCTGCTTGATAGTTGCGAGTCGCGGTGGGTATCGTGAGGCCGCCGTCCCGTTTCGGGTGTTGCAAGAGACGTTTCTGCAACCTAGGGTTCACGGGCCCCCAGATGAAGCAATCGATCTCCCGTTGGAGTTTAGGGAGCAGACCCAGGGGTGGTTGCAGTGGAAGAGTCTGGAAGATATTTAAGGCTCTGGGAAGGATGTTCATCTTCACCGCGGCAAGCCTGCCAAACCATGACAGCGGGAGACGCTGCCAATGTGTCCGATCCTTGCGTATGAGTGCAAGCAGCTTGGAATAGTTGGCTTTGGCGGTCTTCACCAAGCTCCTATTGAGAACCAGACCGAGGTATGATAATTCCTCTGCGACCCAATTGAAAACAAACTGATTGCAAGTTCAATATTTGTGACTTCTGCATATTGACCCGGAATCCCGAGACATGCCCAAATGCGTTAAGGTCTGCCACAATAGCCGGGAGCGAGGTCACTGGGTTGGTAATGGAGAAAATAACATCATCAGCATAAAGACGGATCAGGTGCTGGTCTGCCCCAAAGGGAATGCCCTTGGCGTTGGGGTTGTCACAGAGTTTTTGTGCGAAAGGCTCCATGAAAAGGGCAAAAAGCAGCGGTGATAGAGGACATCCCTGCCTCGTGTCTCGACGATTGGGAAACCGCGAGATCTGACCCCATTCACCCTGACCGAAGTGCTGGGGGACCTGTAAATGCTCGCAATCCAATTCCGAAAGCGCATGCCCAGTCCAAATCGTTCGAGAGTTGCGGACAGGTAGGGCCAATGTACCCTATCAAAGGCCTTTTCGGCGTCGACCACCAGCAAGAAGGCCTCTTCTCTGGAACGCTGAACTTATCGATCAGATGACAAACACACTGCCGACCGGGGATAAACCCAGCCTGGTCCGGATCTCTTGAGCCCAGGCATCAAGAGGTTGAGGCGCTGGGCTAATATGCTAGCAAATAATTTTGCGTCTATATTCAACAGTGAAATCGGTCGGTATGAGCTGCAGAGCTTAGGGTCTTTACTAGGCTTTGGAATCACTGTGATCGAGGATTGAAGCATCGTTTCTGTGAGCGTGCCCATATTGGCAAAGGAATTTAACAAGCGAGTGAGTATGGGAGCTAGCTCAGGGCAAAAGGTGTTATAGAAGGCCGCGCTGAACCCATCCGGGCCGGGCGCCTTCAGGGGTTTCAAACGAGCAATCGCCGAAATCACTTCCTCAGTGCGTATGGACGTGTCAAGACCCTCGGCTTCGCTAGCAGGAAGGGGAGTGACCGCCGCGGCGTTTACTTAGGCGTGTGGATCCAACGCGATCGAGGAATCAGTAGTATACAACTCAGAGTAATAGGCCCGGAAAGTATCAGCTATGCCGATATCCTCAGTAGCCTCCGCTCCAAGAGTACCCGAACCGCTTTACCTGCTTGTGCATGTTGCTTACAATGCAGACAATGCACCAGCATACGACCCCCTTTATTAGTTCCTACAAAATATTTATGTTTCAAGCGGACTATGGCATGCTCGGCCCTATCCAAGTCGAGGCGTCGGAGGTGAAGCCGTTCCTTTTCAAGTTGCCTCCAGATCCGAGGGGCTCCGGAGCGCTTATGAATAACCTCTAGCTCCCTCACTTTCAATTCTAACTCCTCCCTCTTAGCCCTTCTCACCTTATTCTTGTATGCTGCTTTAGCTATGAGAGCCCCCCGGGCCACCAGTTTTAGGGCCTCCCAGATCAAGGACAAGGCAATGGAACCGTCATCGTTAAGCGCTAAGTAGTCCCATATGGTATTTCGGAGCACGGTAACAGTCGTCGGAGACAACAGCATCGACTCTCGAAGACGCCACGGGGCAATGGTTTGAGGGGGAGGTGTGCATATGTGCATGGTCTGAGAGCGAGGGATGACACTTTTAAAATGTACACTCCACCATTTACACAGATATACACAAACGCGGTGTATATCAGACCAGTAATATACTCCTAATTTATGCTCCACTTCCCAACCAGTAAAGCTGTTCCTACTGCGAACTACTAAGCCAATTTAAAATAATGACTAACAATTACTGTTCACAAAACTCATAATAGACTTCGAGCACGCAATGCTACAAAAAAAATTACAAATCTACCACCACATAGCCATACTTCTACTTAGTTGGTGCCAGAAGCTTTTGCTTCTTTCCCACACATCCAAGTTGTACACGACCAAACAAACGTCACCCAGTAACCAATGTCTAAGGAGTTGATCTTAGTACAAAGGCAGACAAAAGAATGTTAATAGTTTTAGAAAAAGATCCCAACTATCACGTTATAATCGTAGGATTTCATATAGAGTTCTGTTTATGCTGAAAAAACAATGCATTTTTGAGCTGCAGCTACTTAGATAAAACCATGCTAATATTAATTCTGTAGAGGGGATCTTTAGCATTCCAATTTGATACTGTCTGGATAACATACTTAAAGTGAGAACAGTAAAAGAAATTGTGGCACTGTGGAAAAGGGCACTGTATATGTTGCTAGCCTCCTTTGAAAAGTAACTATCATTATCAGTTTTGGCTCCCACTCATTTAAGATATGATTTCAGTCAAGATAGCAAGGCGACTGTACTATAGTGAAGGTTTATCAATCACAGGCTGAAATACAATTGGATTGAGCAATGTATACAGGCTTAGGAGCTAGTACTTGCTTCTGTCAGGTCTTGCAAAACATATCGTACTTCTATTTCTGTTATATTTGGGGGGGGTGATTGAGCTCCCTGGCATTAATTATGACATCATGTCTAGTTGTAGCCCTCCCTGTGCAAGCATTACATAGCATTTAGTAGATTTCCAATGTATATTTTCAGAGCTTGTGATCTCCTGGCTGTATGCCTATCCCATATACAATAGTAATTTATTACCTTTCTGGGAGATGATGTATGTGTTTATTTCTGACTTTGTATCTGGCAACACGAGCAGTATATATTCATTACTTTACAATTAAAAGGATTGTAATTTATAGTTAGCAGTTTTAAATGCATTTAACTGTTTAGATGTTATACTTACATGTCTGCAGCCTTGATGAATTTCTGCTTTTTTTGCTGTGGCTCGCCAAGATGTGGCTCAGGTAGTGTTTTTTCCGTTGAATTGAGAAGAATTTTCTTTAGTTTAATGTTTAAAACAATAGTTGCTTGTTTTTTAGGGGTGTTTGGGTGTTAGTTTGTTTTTAACGTTTAGGGGTTTTGAGATATGAAACTTTAAATTAATGGGTTTGTAGGAAATTGGGTTATTAGTTGTGCCGGATGTGAGGTCTGCACAAGTAATTGGTTCACAATTTCCCCTTACCAAGCAACCCATGTTGATATGTCAGTGGACTTTGTAGGCCAAAGGGAAAAGAAACTGCACTATAAGGCAGTTTTCCCCCTATGTGTATAATAATGTGTCAGTGCAGACAAACAGTAAACCACACTGACTTTGCCAATGAGTGTACGCTAACATTATACCCTAGGACAATATCTAATCCTGCAGTGTCCCCTCTGCACCAGGCTACTTGTGCACAGTTACCGGGCTGCGCACGACAGAAGTCTCACACTTGAAGCCCTCACACATGTGCACACACACGTGCACATGTGTTCACGTGTAACCAGCGGAGTGCCCTTTACCCTTGCTGTGTCGCAGCGGCCTTACCTTAAAAGGCGGACACTGGTGGTAAACATCCAAATATAGGGGGCCTGATAGGCAAACACTTGGGTATACAAAATAGAGAATGTGGCTTACTCACATTTAATAGCAAAACCTGCAGCATAAATTTACCACGCAAACCCCACTTCACCCCACCCTCAATCCCCTGCAACATTATTGAGACAAACCTCTTCTGGCTAGATATTGTACCCAGGCATCCTCACTTTACAGCATCTGTATGAGTTTTCCTTACACATAACTAGCTCAGTGTTTCTAAACTGCAAAATTCTGAAATTGCTGTACATCGCTTCAGTACTTAGATTCATTGTATACGAAGCATTTGATTAAATAAAATATATGAAATCAATATAATATTCACAGGTCCTGGACCACTGGGAAGTGAAAGTTTGGATAATGACACAAAATCAGTACCTTAAGTACCAAGATTTCTGATTTGATAGTACTGGGCACGAAAATCCTACCCGCCCTTTTCTTGCCATAGGAATCCAATGAGAAAGTATTACCTACTTATTTTTAGCATTCTTAAAGAAAAAGAAGCACGAGGCTTTAAATAACTTCCTGTGTGGTTACATACCATTTGTATTGCTCAGTTTACTCAAATGTGAATAAACTATGGAAAATTACATCTTGTAAGAGACATGTTGGGGTTTAGCAGTCATTTAAAAAAGAAAAAAAACGTTGACCTTTCATATTAGACACCAACTATCAAGCATATGTGTTTGGTGCAGACAATCCCTTTTTAAAGGTATTTCAAAGCAGGCTCAAAAGCTCCAAGGGCCTCCCTATCGGCACTTTTGCGCCCTCGGAACGTCACTTTTTTTACGTTCCGGTGGCACAATGTGCCACTGCATATTTATAAGGCCACATAAAGCCACTTTACGTGGCTTTTCATGGCCTTATAAATATGTGCCCCTTTCAATCAGAAAACTGCGTGAAAGAGGCGTGCCATGGGTGTTGCTGTGGGTGTTCCCACGCAACACCCATGGAACCTGACACATTCCCAGATTTACGAGGCATCGTAAAGCTGGGAATGTGTCAGAACCTAATGCTATGCTAGGGAGGAGCAACGAAGAGAAATGAAAACATTTCTCCTTGTGCTTTCATTTTTCATTCTGCAGCACACATGGAAAAAGGAAAGCACCTGAATGGATTGATTTTTGTGCAGGAAGGGTCCCTTCCTGCACAAAATCAATCATCCCAAAATCAATCATCCCCGCAACGCAGGCACCCTTGCACCATGGTGCAAAGGTGCCTGCGTCGGCGCACGGCAGCCCATTGTGCCCCGGCGCAGGGGAAAAGGACAGGAATGCGCCGTATCATATAGATTCAGGGGCAGATTTACAAGCCCCTTGCGCCACTTTTGAGTCACTTTCCCCATGTTAAAAGTGACGCAAAAGTGGCGCAAGAGGCTTGTAAATCTGCCCCTCAGTGCATTCCTGCCCTTTCCTTTTGCCGTAGGGCAGCGCAGCAGGGAGGCCTGCGGCGCTGCCTTACGGCAAAAGCCCATAAATAAGGCCCCAAATCTCTTTCATTAGTGGGAAGGTGTTTCGTCAGGAAAAGAAAATGTATTTAATGAGCCTTGGCAGAGACTTTAAAACCTTTTTCCAATGTCTGAAAATGAAATAAATTGCATTTCTACAGTACTAGCAAAAATGTTCTTTATTTTACAGTACTCAGTAACTGGCCATCAGTTGTACAATGCAGATACTCGAGAGCACAAGTGCTTTAACACAAGGAAGTAGTCATACAAAAAAAAAATGCCCCTTATAGGGGAGGATTCCCTTTACCTTTACCCTTTCATTCTCATTCCATCCATGTATTCATCAGTCCTTTCATCCTTCTATAAATTCATCTATCAATCCCTTCTCCTTTCCATCAATCGAACTATCCATACTTTCACACTTACCATCTGTCCATTCTTCATCCTTCCATCATTCACCCTTTCACTCATCCATTTCCCTGGCCATCTATGGATTTTTTCAACTTTTTAACCTTTTCACTCAATCCTTTCAATCCATACTCTCACCCATTCATTCTTTCATCCTTCCGTTCTACTTTTCACCTTTTCTTTAATTACTTCACTGTTCTTCCTTTCACCCCTTCTTTTTCCTTCTGTTCTTTCTTTACTTTCTATCCTTATTTTGTCTCATTCTTTTTCTTTCTTATCTTTGTCTCTCATGCACACTTTCTCTATTTCTCCCTCTTTCTGTTTGTACCCTTTGTGTTCACCATTCTATGATTTTCCTTTCTCGCTCTCCTTTGCCTATGCCCAGACGCCTCTGTCATGGTATTCCCTCACTGTTATTTATTAGTATTTCGTCTGCAGGCGGAAGCGGTCACAAATGGCTAATCAACGTTTTATTGGGACCAAATTCACCAGACCACTGGTCCCGGTGGCAGCCATCGCTTAAGCTGCTTAAATGGAGGGTTCACAACGCCACTGCACTAACATAACCTGGATTTATATTCATGGTAATAGGATGCCTACAGACGGGTCAGTCTTACTAGTGAACAATTGAGAGGAGGAAAACACACCGGCCTGATAAAATCTCCATACAGTTACTGATTTAAAAAAGACGTAAAACAAGTTTTATTTAGTCGAAAACATATGTATTGGTTTGGCCTATTGTTATCTCAGTTTATTGTAACAAGAAAAGCAAATAAACACTAACCTTAGTTGTGTAAAGCCTTAAAGAAGTGACATTTGTCTGGTGTTTGGACAAATTAGCACATTTTTAATATTGTGGCACTAGAATATCGTTGCAAGAATATTGTTATGTAGAGAATATTATTGACCAGAAAATAGCAGGTATTGATATAATTTTTAGGGTTCTTTTAAATAAAATTATTAAAAACATCGTGGTTAAAAATATCGTTTATTTAGTATTGTTTTTTTCAATTGTTTAATGCTATAAGATTGTTTAATGCTTTTCTGTTAAAAAGTTTAGTATTTTGTGTTAATAGTTATTTTCATATACACTTTATCTTTTTTATTTGAGAATATTTTGAAAATGTCTTAAAAAAATTATGGTAGTGTTATTTTAATTTACTTAATTTAGTAAATAAAATTAACCGATTTGGTGTGTTTGTAGGGGAAAAGGTTGGGCAGATTTTTTAAACTATGATTTTAAATATATATATTTACAAAAAAAGAAATGTATTTATATCTATATTTAAAAATTGCTTTTCATTTTACAAATCTTAATTTGGGGTGGGTGGAACCCATGGAATTTCACTCAATGGAATTCCACGGAGCTACATGAAAACTGAGAGATTCCGTGGAGTCCCATGAATGGGCATGAATCGGCACGTCGCGCTGCTTACACTGATTTTTAGCACTGGGATTTTGTTTCACGCCGCAAAATCCATGCGACCAGCACAACACGGCGCAACAGAGGGTTTTGGTTCTTTGCTGCCATTCAAGTAGGATTTCTATTTAAGCACCAGCTTTCTCACCGCAAACGGTTGCGACTGCCGGCAACTGCCCATGTTGAGAAAATCACTTCGGGTTCCCTCCTAGCACCCAAAAAAATCCCCCTACGGGATGCCAATTCTCGTTCGTGCTTGTCAACTTACCGTTGGCGAGCCGCATGTGAGAAAAAAATTCTGCCATTGTTAGTATGTTTATTAATTTGTGAAAATACAGTAAATATTATTGTTTTAAATTTAATTGGGAATAAAATAGTATATATAATTATATCATTATTATCATTGTAATTTGTATACTTTTATTTTGTAAAATATTTTAATATCTTTTTACATTTTAAGATGTGTTTGATGTTAATTTTATACATATTTAATTAACAATTAAAGTTAAAAATATTCATTTTTATATTTTATAATTTAAGTATATTAAAAAAAAATTTACAGTAGGACCAAATGTTTTTCTATTAAATTTAAAAAAATCTGAAAACTACTATTTTTGCACATTATGCATTTTCTATTTTGATTATTTTTATATAAATTTTATATGTAACGATTTTTAAAGTCCTTAGTCTTTTTACATTATAATACAGTGCTCAATGCACTGTTGTTTTGTGTTCTTGTACTATTTGTCACAATTTAATTCTCAAAAAATTTATTAAACATTGTTTAGCTTGGGGTGAAATGTGATCCCTTTTTTGTCCAACACCTTCCCCAAACTGGCTTAGATTGTAGTGAGCATAGTAAATCAGACCCCTTTAATGTCCAACAACTTCCTCAAAATGGCTTAAGGTGGAGTGGGAATAGTAAATCAGACCCCTTTAATGCCCAACATTGTCCTCAAAATACCTTAAATTTGAGTGGAAATAGTAATAACACCCCTTTAATGCCCAATACCTTCCCCAAAATGTCTTAGGTTGGAGTGGGATTAGTAAATGTGATCCAATAATGTCCAACACCTTCTCCAAAAAGGCTTACATTGGAGTGGGAATAGTAAATCAGACCCTTTTAATGTCCAACACCTTCGACATAATGGCTTAAATTGTAGTGGGACTAGTAAACCAGACCCCTTCGAAATCCAACATTTTCACTAAATTGGCTTAGATCTGAGTGGGAATAGAAAACAGACCCCTTAAATCTGCAACACCTTCTCCAAAATGGCATAAATTGGTGTAGGTATAGTAAATCAGACCCCTTTAATCTCAATACCTTCCCCAAAATGGCTTACATCAGAGTGGGAATAGTAAATGTGACCCCTTTAATGTCCAACCCATCCCCCAATTAGCTTAGATTGGGGTCAGAATAGTACATCAGAACCCTTTAATGTCTAATACTTTCCCCAATATGTCTTAGATTGGAGTGGGAATAGGAAACGTGACCCTTTTAATCTCCAACACCTACTCCAAAATGGCTGCGATCGATGTGGGAATAGAAAACCAGACCCCTTTAATCTCCAACACCTTCCCCATAATGGTTTAGATCAAAGTGGGTATAGTAAATCAGCCCCCTTTATTCTCCAACACCTTCCTCAAAATTTCTTAGGTCATATGAGAATAGTAAATAAGACTCCTTTATGTCCAACACCTTCCTCAAAATGGCTTAGATCGGAGTGGGAATAGTAAATTAAACCCCTTTAATGCCCAAAACCTTCTCCCAAATTGCTCAAATTGGAGTGTGAATAGTAAATCAGACCTCTTTTATGTCCAACACCTTTCCCAAATGGGTAAGACTGGAGTGGTGGATAATATATCAGATCCCTTTAATGTTCAAGACCTTCCCCAAAATGGCTTACATTGGACTGAAATTTCTTGTGTATATATGTTACTGTAATAGTTTACATTATTTTGTCTTTGTTTAATTGGTTTAAATTGTAGTATATTTGTTTTAGTTGTGTTGTGAGTACATATGCTTTTATTAATAATTTTAAATATTTTCTATTTGTTTATATTTTAAGAAATATATTTTTAAATAATGTATTAGTGATTTGTAAATTTGTGGGCTCTTAATGGGAATTATAAACGATTTATTATTGTATTTTTAAAATTCATTTAAGTGATATTTTTATAGTTGATATTGTTGTTTTCAATATTTTTTTTATTTTTTATAAAATTAATGGATTGCTATGTTGTAATTCAATACTTTTGTGTTCGATATTGTTGTAGTGTAGATAGTTTTACAATATTTTGGTTATCAGTGAATGTGTAGTACTTACTAAGTAAAACATGACAATATTTTGGTGAACGACATTTGTTTAACGATATTATGGTGATTCAATATTGTGGTAGTCGATATTGTCATATAACTTAGTCCACCACTCGGTAAATTTTGTGCATGAGCTTCTGACATGAATCTAGGGTAGGGAGGGAGAGGGAGAGAGAGAGAGAGAAAGAGATTTGAGATTTTGTGCTATTGTATCTTGACCGGTAATTAGTGCAATTCAATTTACATCAATTATATGTTTGGCATAAAGGCCTGAAGGTGGGTCGCCTCCTTTCTGCAGAGGCGCCCTTTTCAGGTGTCACAAAAACCTTTTCAGTCAAAGGTCCTCCCTTTGCAGCAAGGAGTGATGCAGGGCTCTTCCTTGAGCCCAACCCTCTTTAGTATTTACGTGAGCCCCCTGGCTGAGGTGATCGAACGCTATGGGTTTTCCATCATCTCATATGCGGATGACTCAGCTCATCATCAGTCTCCTGCAGAACTCCTCCCATATGGCCTCCTCTCTATGCCTATGCCTTGCAGAGGTCACCATGTGAATGGGCTTGTATTGTCTCAAGTTAAATGCTGGGAAGACCGAGGTATTGATCCAAGGCAAACTACTTAACATCTGGTCTACTGCTTGGTGGCTCAACAACCTGGATCCACTACACTTTCCTGGTTCTGAGAACAAGAATGTAGATGTTAGAAATGGGGGTCTCTAGTTGGCAGAGGTAGGTACCTTTGTCCAAATAGGGACCCTTGCTTCTAGTCAGGGTAAGGGGGATACACACTTTAGATAACCCCTGCTCACCCCCTGGGTAGCTTGGCACGAGCAGACAGACTTATCCCAAAGGCAATGTGTAAAGTATTTGTACTAAAAACATACAGTAATACAGTTATAACACAACAAATGGACACCACACCAGTTTAGAAAAATAAAGTATCTTTATCTAAACTCAACAAGACCAAAACGACAAAAATCCCACATACAAGTATTAATAAAATGAATTTAAAAAGGTTTTAAGTAACTAGGTCCATAGAAAACTATTGATGAGTGATTTCTCTCAAAGTACCTGCTGTTGCGACAAAATTCACAAGGCAAAACAGCAGCAGTGATGGGAGGTGTTAAAAAATAAACAGATGTGTCACTTCCTGAGACCTTGAGGATGCGATGCAATAGTTCTACTGCATGCAGGAGAGCGGTGCGTCGGGTCCGGTCTGTAGGGGGAAAGCGATGCGCCGATTCTGAGGCAACTCCGATCCGCAGGTGATGCGTTGGGAAAACTTGCCGCACAGGTACGATGCGTGGAAATCCGGGATGCATCAGTGATCGATGCGGCGGCGTCGAGTGGCGCTGCGTCGGTTTCTTCAGCCGCGATTCCTCGATGCGTCAGTTCTTGCAGCAGCGACAGGCGCTGCGTCGGTTTTGGCAGCGGCACGGAGATACTTGGAGATTGTTTTCGCACTGCGGTGCTGCATCGGGAAAACTTCTGCAAGAAGAGCGATGAAGTCAATTTTCTTGTAGTTGCGTTGCTTTTCCACCTCCCAACAGCAGAAACAACCTCCAGAGGCCCAAGACAGTCACAGGCACCTCCTGGCAGGTCAGAACTCCCAGCAAGGAAGTTCAGGGGAGCTGGGAATGAAGTCTCTGTGTCCCTGAGACTTCAAAACAGGAGGCAAGCTCTACTCAAGCCCTTGGAGATCTTCTTCAAGAAGGGGACACAGCACACAGCAAAGTCCTTCTCCTTTCCTTGGCAGAAACAGCTACTGCAGGCCAACCCCAGACACACAGCAAAGGGGCAGTACTTCTCCTCAGTTTCTCCAGCTCTTCTCCTTGGCAAAGGTTCCTCTTGATTCCAGAAGTAGTCTAGAGTTCAGGGGTTTTAGGTCTAATTCTTATACCCCAAAATTTCTTTGTTTTCTTTGTGCAAGGGTCTCTGACCCCAGTCCAAACCAGTTCTGTCCTCTCTTGTGCAGCTGACCGGCGGGAGGTGGAGACATCATTGTGTAAGGCAGACAGGCCCTATTCAGGTGCAAGGGAAATCTCCTCCCAAAACTCTAAATGCAGACTGGGCCTATTCAGGTGCTAGTGAGAACACCTCCCCCTACTCTGAATGCAGCCCAGGTCTATTCTGCCCAGCCCTGACTCATTCAGGAAAGGCAGGACACACATCAACCCCCCGGGGGCTGTCTGAGAGAATGCACCTCCCTCGACCCTGTCACTCCAAAACCAGATATTCAATACGCAAACAGGCAGAGGCACACAGAAAGGTTAAATAAGAGAATGCCTACTTTCTAAAAGTGGTGTTTTCAAACACACAATTTAAAAACCATCTTTACTAAAAGATGCGTTATTAAATTCTGAGTTCCGAGAGCCTAAACTTTATTTCTCAATCTTATTCCAATGGGAAGTTATATTTATAAGATGTTATAAATAAACTCCCATTCTATCGTATGGGGCAAGATAGCCTTTCAATAGTGAAAAACGAAATTGACAGTATTTCACTATCAGGACATGTCACACACCAGTACATGTCCTACCTTTCACATGCACCGCACCCTGCCAGGGGGGTACCTTGGGCCTACCATAGGAGTGCCTTACATGTACGAAAAGGGAAGGTTAGGGCCTGGCAAGTGGGTGCACTTGCCAAGTCGACATGGCAGTTAACAACTGCACACAGACACTACAGTGGCAGGTCTGAGTTACCTTTTCAGAGCTACTCATGTGAGAGGCACAATCAATGCTGCAGGCCCACTAGTAGCTTTCGATTTACAGGCCCTGGCACACTTCAGTGCACTTTACTACGGGATTACCAGTAAATCAAATATGCCAATCAGGGAGAACTAATTGTAACAACAATTTACACAGGGAGCGCTTGCACTTTAACACTGATCAGCAGTGGCAAAGTGCCCAAAGCATCTAAGCCAGCAAAAACGAAATCCATTACAGCATCAAAAGTACAGGAGGTAGAGGCAAAAAGTCAGGGGAAACCACGCCAAAGATGCCAAGTCTAACAGTAGACATCTGGTTTGATGAGAAGCTCTCTTTCAATAACCAAATCAAGACACTTGCAGGAAAATGTTTAGGGCTGCTAAAGACTGTAAACAATATCTTCCGCTTTTTGCCAGAGTTTGCAAAAAGAACAGTAGTCCAAGCACTGATTACGTCGAGGCTGGACTATTGTAATCTTCTGTGCCTCGGGGTGTCACAGTCCTGTGCGAACAGAGTCCAGTGAGTGCAGAATGCTGCGGCACACCTTCTATTGAATCCCCCAAAGCGTGCCTTTATCAGAGATCTCCTTTTAAAGCCCTATGCCGGGTCTGGTGGCTTAGTGGACTAATGAGTCCACTGTGGAGGTCTGTGTTTGACCTCATGGTCACAGGTTCAAATCCTGGTCGGTTCACTCAGTCTTTCATCCTTCTGAGGTCAATATAATGAGTACCATTGAGTTGGGTAACAATATACTTCTGATATTCAGCGCTAAGATACCCTTGGGTGAACGTTCGCTTTACAAATACACGTTATGTATGCTACTGCTATAAGTATTCGCAACACCAGGCCCACGTTATGTACAATCCTTTATCAAACCCCATATACCATCTAGGAACCTAAAATCTGTAGGCGCCTAGCTGGCTAGCATTCCCAAAGTGAAGAGAGCTTGGTTTGGTGGCAGCTCCTTCAGTTATTTAGCACCCACAGAAACTCTCTTTCCCTTTCTCTCCATCAGGCCCTGTAGGAATCTGTTTTTTGAAAAAAAACTTAAAACATGGCTATTTAGATCTGGCTGACCCTGAGATAATTGCAGCATTCTTGGTTTGCTGTAGTTCGAACCTTAGAGTTGGGACATGTCAATTGAAGTAGCTAGGTACTTTACAAGCTTCGTTATTTTTATCATTATTATTATCACTAAACTACTAGGAATAGCCAGTGCTTTCCTACTGCTGTACGCATTCAGGAACACAAGTCTAATGTTACCATGGGAGGGTTCCCATCCGAAAAGAGGCAAACCTGTAATAAATACTTATATTTTCTGAGTGCTATTTATCACTGAGTACAGATAAAACAATGTGCCAGGTTCTTAACTTATTGCTCTTAGTATCTCATTCATTTTTAGTCTCTCTTTTGAGGATGGTAGTGGCCTTGCAAGAACTCTTGCAAAACTTCAGGGTGTTTGTGACCTTGCAATACCTCTTGAAAAACCTTGATAGAGCGCTGGGCTCACGTAAAAATTGTAGGGGTACATCATAATCATCATTAGTCTGTACCCGCATATATCCAATTATGTATCAATAATGGTTAGAAATTGTAGTCGTAATGTGCATTACTAGGATGGATAGGAGGGTAATTGTGGCATCATAATTGCAAATGTAATGTTTAACCTAAGGTGCACAACGATGTATTATTGAAGTAGGCCATGTGTAATCGAAATGTAGTAGTTTAAACGTGTACCATATTCAGTTGCACGTGTAGTTCACTTTGGCATATGAAATGTATTGGACTAATGCATTATAATAGTGATTATAATGATGTGTTTAAAAGTGTGCAAAGGCCCGACTGCATATCCGTAAAGAAAGGCCTGCTTCATTTTATGTTAGCTTATTTTAGCAGGAAGAAATGTTTCCCTTGGAAAGGCTCTCTGGGTACAGTTGGTATACTCATGTAGAGGGGAAATGTTTGTTGAAACGTATCTTCTGTTGCAGGTGCAAGGACATATGCCTCGTTAGCAACACACTGGCTCTTTGTTTCACGAGTTAGGGTGGTGGGAGGCATTGAGATGGGAGTATACTGGAATGCAGGGATGATATTTTCAGTGGAGAAGGTGCCTGGGACTCAAGGTCATCTTAACCGTCCAGGATGAAGTAAGAGTTTCGATGGAAAAGTACGCGAAGGAAGACCTGGCCGAAGAGGCGTGACAAGGGAGTGTTCAATTGTTTTTGGGATTTGTGTTAGGGACAGTGCCCCGAGGGTGGAGGGTAGAGAAGAGGTAGAGGAGATCAGAGAGAGAGGACAGAGGGGAATGTTAGGAAGGAGCATCTCAGAACGAGCTCGAAATGCTATGTGAGTGTACTTCTTAGGAAGACTTCACAGCTGACACCTTTTCTTTTACTCTTGCCTGGGAAATTCGTTAAGTAGGTATGTCACCAAAGTGATAGAGTAGGGACAGCAAATGTTTATGCTTATTTAGATAAATGAGGAATAATATAGAGATTGGAGCTGTTATTGCTTGCCTAATACTTCTGGAGTTAACGATTCTTCTCATCCTGAGTCGGATGAGACTCCTGCGTAGGATGTTATTTGTATTAGTGCCCATCTATTTCTTTAACCTCGTGTTGAGGTGCTTGCATGTGCAGTTATTCCTGGCGGTAATAAACCCTCAAAATTGAATTTGGAGTCAGTGGTCTTTTAAGGTAAACGGGGTTCTAACATGATTGTATAACTGAAAGGATTTTCTTCCCTTTACACTATTCAGCAGGAAAAAAAGATCCTGGCGACCTGGAGGTCCTTAGAAAAGATAAGATAAGGATCAGCGTTATCAGTTGGTTGCAGAGTAGGATGGTTTCCTTTGATAGTAAGGGGAGATCTAAATTAGGATAAGAGATAGTTGCCTCATAGAACCCCAGTGATGGTGATCCAGTGGATCGTAAGAGGAGGACGTCGGCGGTCACTGAAAACTGACGGAGAGTGACGGTGCGGCGGAAGTAGCAGTTTGTGGTAGAGTGAGTATGAACAGGGGGATGCTTGTTAGATTGCGGTGTTAATTGTTGTGTGATGTCTTGTGGAGTTGGAATGAGAGTCGTGTGATTGAGGATCGGACCGTGAGCGCGCGCGGGACCGAGAGATTTGATTATTGTGGTGTAGAAGACACCCAGAATAGAGGTTGTTGACCAGAGATGGTGGGGGTCATGAGACGTCGTTGATCAACCCACTGAAGATAGGGAGCACATGTGTGAGTGTGTGAAAAACCGATGCTGGTCGTAGGTTGTGGTGTGCAGAAATTGAGCGGTTGAATCCTATCGATTGTATTAGAGGTGATTGTCCGGTCGTTTCGCAGACAGACAGTTGCCAGATAGAGGTCAACAATTTCGACAGACTGATCGGTCATTGGAGGATCAGCAGTCAGAGAGGTAATCGTTCGGTAGAACGGACCATTACTTCAGAGTGTGATTGGGAGTCGTGCGAACAAGAACGAGACAATTAGCAAGGAAGGGAACTGCTGCGAGCAGAGGAAGAGTGATGTCAGACAGTGCCGCGCTGCGATAGGTCGGTTGGTGTGAGCCGCGCTGGCGGATTGAATCAGGAAGTAAAAAAAACAAATTACTGGGTGCGAACAGACATCTGCTTTACCATGAAATGTTTTAAAGTTTTACGAGAACTTTGCAGAGGCGACAGACATGTGGTTATTCGGGGTGGAGAGGAAGCCCCTCCCGAGGATACGCCGGCACATTATATGGCTACGAATGTAGGATTGCATACTATAATTTGGCTTGAGAACTGGCAAAAAATGACAGAAGGAGAAGGAGAATTAACTTTCCCACGCTATGGTACTTTCAGGTTGGAAGTGTTGTACCAGCTAAAGGGTATAATGGCTTCCTTACGACCACTGCCTAGACCGACACAGTTCGAGGCGCTACATGCATGGATTAGGGCAGCGTATGACAGGAAAAGAGATAAGAGCCAGGAAAGGGTGAAGAAATCGATCAGGGCATTTCAAGATGCGAGGTGGGATGCACTGGAGAAAAAGTGGAGGGTGGAAACGATAGAAGGAGATAGGCTGTACCCACTGCTAATAAAAGATGGGAAAATAACAAGGGTTGAAGAGGACGACAGTGATACAGATGACAGCCTGTTAGATAGGTTGCTAGCAGAGAGACCACCTCCATTTAATCCAGATTCAGAAGAGAGGAAATCAACCTCAACAGTAGAAACTGGCGAGACGCAGAATCAGACTAACATGAGGGTAGTGGGAAGAATTTCCACAGGAACAGAGGGAGCGGGAACCCAGCCTTCCATTGGGAATATGCGGTTACCGGACTCCTTGACGGTACCGGTTACCATTGGTCCCATAGTATCGGTATATGACCCAGATCGAACGAGTGAAGAAAGCTCAATGCAGACGACAGGGGGAGAAGGGACCAGTGCGGGAGGGAAGGGCTTAGGAGTACAAGTTGTTGACTTCCCGAAGCCCTTAGAAACAAGCACACCATTACCAGCCACTGCAGACTCCTCTTTTAGGCAGGAGGATGAGAGACCAGTCAGACCAAGATCTTTACACGAATCTAAGTCAGCTTTGAGGATGTGGACACCAACAGTAAGAAACCAAAGTGATAGGATGCCAGGCGATAGGGGACAAGACATTTCGGAAAATAGACCAAGTTCCAGGAGTACGATAGAAGGGAATAAGTCACAAGGCCAAATAGTGACTATAATGAGCGGGATGGAGCAGCTTGCCAAGAGGTACTGAGGAGTGCAGTACAGGCAAGGTTGCTAGACGTAGTGAGACTAAAAGCGGAGGTAGACAAAATGATTAGTGGAAGCCTGCCTTTGGAGAGAATAGAGATTTATGGGCCAGATGAGTTGCTTTTCATAGCAAAAGATGTGACTCGGAAAGCCAGGATAGCACATGAGAAATTGACAGCATTGGCCAGGAGATATGAGGTAGACTTGAATAAAACAAAAACGTTGCAAGGACCGCATAGGTTGCAATTTAGTGATCAGGAACTGGAGGAGAAAAGGATCACAGGATTAAGGACCCATACTAAATATCTGATTGTAGGGATGCGTATATGGAATTTGTTGGACAAATGGGAGGAAAGGTGGTCAAAGAAGAAAATAGCAAAGAAAATAGTGGGAGAAAAGCCGCCTCCGGGGGGAGGGGCGACGGGCGTCGGAAACTTTCCTTTACAGGAAGTACAGAACGGAGGGTAAGTGCATGTGCCGTGGAGTAGAGGTGACTTGGCTGCATTTACAAATGACTTTCCTCGGCTGAGGGAGAAACCCGTAGAGTGGTACAAACAGGTCGAGCGGTTTGTTAAAATTTCGAAGGTGCTGTGGACTGATTTGAACACCTTGTTTGACATAGTGGTGCTGGGAGATTTGTGGACAGCTTGTAAAATCGCAGTTGATTGGCCGACCTTTGAACCTGAAAGGGATGCTGTCACAAATGGTCCATCACCCCTGGTTATGAAAAAATTTGAGCAAGTGATTACATGGTTGAAGCTGAAGATTTTGCCACAAGATATCGATTGGGTTAAGATAGACCGAACTGTGCAGGAACCTAAGGAGACAGTGCATGAATATTATGAAAGACTCTTGCAAGCTTTTAAACAGTATAGCGGATTAGATGCCTTAGACCCCAAGGATATGGGACAGTTCGTCTCAAAGTTTGTTTTAGGATTAAGATCAGAGGTCAGCCTCATGATACAGCACCATTTGATCTGTTGGCAGAACAAGCCGGTAGATGAAATCTTGCGGTATGCGAGGTACTGTAGTGATGAAGTGGGCTCGAAACATCGGAAGCTAAAGGACAAACTGATGCTCGTTCAGATGCAGACAGCTCAGGTCCAACCTAGCGGAGGGACCCTAGGAAGGAGACAAGGAAATTACCAAGGGAACCAGAATGGGCAAGGTCAGGGAAAAGGGAAGCCCATCGATCCCAAGACGGGGGTGGATGTGGTGACACTGAAAAAGACCACTGCGTGTCATCTTTATCACCAGATCGGACATTGGAAGCGCGAGTGCCCCTTGAACCCAGCCAACCAAGTGCAGCAGGAGATAGAAGGGGTTCAGGCACCTGCGGCGGTGGAGGTAGTCAACACTGTGATGAAGCCCAGATCGATGAAAGGGGGAACGTATAACCCACAGGTATCGGTCCCCCAGCCACCAAGGATCTCGCAGGGAACTCGGACTTACCAGCAGATGCCCCTTTTCGAAGGGTATGATGAGTACAGCTCAGACCCGTTATCCTGACGGTGCCTGAGGGGGAGGAAGACTGCACACTTGGAGCAGTCTTGGAGGTAGACCAGAGAGGACCTTTTGTGGAGGCAGACATTGATGGTCATCCTACCACTCTTTTGGTTGACACTGGTGCTACCCGGTCTACTGTAAGATCAGCAGTAGTCCCCAACCTACCCCTCTCGGGACAATCGATTCAAGTTGTTGGAGTAGCGAACAAAAGAATAAACAGTCCACTGACCGAACCGATCCCAGTGAGGATAGGTTCCTTCCAAACCAGACATCAGTTTGTGGTGTGCGATACGAGTCCAGTTTGTCTTCTGGGAAGAGATCTGTTATGTAAATTGAACTGCACTATTTATTGTACACCCAGGGGAGTGGAGATTCAGACGAGGGATGATGATGCGACATTCAAAGTTGCTAATCAACATCTGTGTATAGACTTGTATCCAATGGTGACCGTGGAACAACTTCCACCGGATTTGAGAGACGCTGTGTCACCAGAGGTGTGGGACTTCACAGGAGAAGAGATAGGACTAATCAAGGGGGTTGAACCTGTGCAGATCCAGGTAAAACAGAATGTCGAATTCCCTAGAACGCCCCAGTATAATTTGTCGCCTGAGACGATCGCAGGAATTAAACCTGTAATCGAGTCTTTTGTCAAGCAAGGCATTCTGAAGGAGATCAGAGGTAGCCCATGTAATTCACCTATTATGGGATTACAGAAACCGAGCGGGAAATTCAGGATCGTGCAGGACCTGCGAAAGGTCAACACGATAGTCGTCCCTTTTTGTCCCGTGGTACCGAATCCATCAGTGATACTGTTTCAGATCCCATGTGAAGCCGAGTGGTTTACTGTCATTGATTTGTGTCAAGCATTTTTCTCGATACCACTCCATGAGGAAAGCCAATTTCTTTTTGCATTCCGGCTGGAAAATCGTGTGTTAACATGGTGTCGTATCCCTCAAGGGTATACAGAAAGTCCATCGATCTTTAATCAGATCTTGAAGAAGAATCTTGAGAGTCTCGTATTGCCGCAGAACTCAGTTCTCGTGCAATACATAGACGATCTGCTTGTAGCATCAGAAACGGAAGATGCTTGCAGAATAGACACGGTAGCCCTATTGAACCATCTAGCAGAGAACGGGCACAAGGTGTCGCCCAAAAAGTTGCAGTACTGCCTAAATGAGGTACAGTACTTAGGTCACAGATTGGAAAAAGGCAAGAGGAAGGTGTCACCAGATCGAATTGAGGCAATAATGAACATGGCAGTGCCCACCACACAGAGGGAAGTCAGGATGTTTTTGGGAATGGTCGGCTATTGTCGGCAGTGGATCCCCAGCTTTTCTTTGAGAGCAAAGCCTTTACAGAGGCTTACGCACAAGGATGTGAGTGATCTGGTACCATGGGATGAGGAGTGCTTGGTGTCATTCCTAAGGCTGAGGGAAGAGTTGTGTAGTGCCCCAGCGTTGGGAATGCCCGATTACCACAAAGCTTTTTCACTGTTCTGTTGTGAGAGGGAGGGTTGTGCATTAGCAGTTTTAGCTCAGAACCATGGAGGTGTCCGTAGACCAGTTGCCTACTTTTCAGCTACTTTAGATCCAGTAGCTTCTGCGTTGCCCGGATGTCTAAGGTCCGTTGCTGCAACAGGTGTCAGCATTGAAAGATGTGAAAGCATTGTAATGGGTCATCCTTTGACTGTATATGTGCCACACTCGGTTGAATTGTTGATGACCAGGACTAAGACTCAGCACCTAACGAAGGTATGAGCAAATCATACTTGCTGCAGAGAACGTGACTCTGAAAAGGTGCTCCGTCTTAAATCCTGCGACATTAATGCCCATACCGGATGCAGATGATGAAGATTGTGCGGACCATGATTGTCTTGATGTGACTGAACTCTGCACCAAACCGAGACCTGACATTGTCGATGAACCACTGACTGACCCAGATGAAATTTTCTTTGTCGATGGTTCATGCCTAAGAGACAGTGTCGGCCAGCTAAGAGCAGCATTTGCTGTATGTACCATTTCCGGGGTGGTTGAGGCTGCTTGCCTAGAAGGAGTACGCTCCGCGCAGGTAGCTGAGATCATTGCCTTGACTCGTGCCTGTTTGGCCGCTGATCAAATTCGAATCACGATCTACACAAACAGCCAGTATGGGTTTGGTGTGGTTCATGACTTCGGACAGTTATGGTCCCAGAGGGGATTTTTGACATCATCTGGCTCACCCATTAGGAATGGAGAACATGTAAGACAACTGTTAGATGCATTGCAATATCCGAAGGAAATCGCAGTTGTCAAGTGCACTGCGCATGGAAAGGGGGAGGATTTCGTGTCTTTGGGAAATAATTATGCGGACGAAGTTGCCCGCTTCTGTGCCGAACAAGGATGCATATTTACAGAGGGTTATACAGGAGAGAGCCAAGAAAGAACCGAGCTCAGCATGATGTTGGCCATGGCAGACACTTGGGAGGAGCTCAAGCGACTGCAAGATAAAGTCTCAGATCAGGAACGGAACGGATGGGTCAAAGCAGGGTGTAAAAGAGGGGATGTGGATGTTTGGGTCTCCAGTGATGGGAGAGCTGTGTTGCCAGAGAATCTGCTGAGTCCGATGGCGAGACTAATACATGGACCAGTACACCTTGGTAGAGATGCAATGATGCGAGTGTTTAGACAAACGTGGTATAACCCACGATTTCGTGCGATTGCTGAAGCAGTTTGTCAGAGGTGTGTTACGTGTCAGCAGATGAATGCTGGAAAGAAAACAGTAGTCAATTTGAGTCACATTGGGAGGTCAGGAGGGCCCTTCAATAGGATTCAGCTAGATTTCGTGGAAATGCCTAAGTGCAATGGGTTGAGATACATTTTGGTGTTGGTCTGTGTATTCTCACTGTGGGTGGAGGCTTACCCCCACGCAGGTGTGACACTCTCACAGTGGCTAAGTTATTGTTGAGGGAGCTCATCCCAAGATTCGGGATTCCAACCTCTTTGGAATCAGATAGAGGAAGACACTTCCACAGTGAAATCATGAAATTACTTTGTGCCGCATTGAATGTTGATCAGAGAATCCATTGCAGTTACCGACCAGAGGCTTCTGGGATGGTGGAACAGATTAATGGAACTTTGAAAGCCCGGATGGCAAAAATGTGTTCATCAACGTCCCTGAAGTGGCCTGACGCTTTGCCGCTCGTACTGATGAGCATGCGAAGTGTCCCAGATAGGAGGACCAGGTTGTCCCCCCACAAAATATTAATGGGAAGGGCAATGCGGTTGCCAGCAGTACCAGCTACAGCTTTGATAAACATCACTGATGACTTGATTCTCGATTACTGTAAAGGACTATCTGATGTGTTCAGTTCTGTGTCCCAGCAGGTACAAGCCGCAGCTGTTCCGGCTTCGAGTGATCTGTGCCACGACCTGTGTCCAGGCGACTGGGTGCTTGTCCGAAAGCACGTGAGGAAGAGCTGTTTGGATGTTCGGTGGCGAGGCCCGTACCAGGTCATACTGGTAACGAATATAGCAGTGAAGTGTGGAGGATTGCCGAACTGGATACATGCCTCCCATACCCGCAGAGTTTCAGCACCCTTGGAAGAAACAGCTCCTCTCGTAAATGAAAATCCAGCTGAGGTGGCAGGGCCACATGAGAGGACAAGTCAAGCTGTGAGGGTAGCTGACACAGCTGGTGGTGCACCAGAACAAGCTGAAGGGGGCTTCGACAACCAGATCCTTGACTCTGACTCGGATGCTGAAGGTGGTGCAGTGGGTGGAGTGGAGTCATATTCAGCAGAAGAAGGAAGTGGTGCACAGGGTATAGAAGGGGAAAGCGGAAGAACGACCAGAATCGAGGAGGCTTGGCCTGAAAGACAGAGGCGACTGAATCTGAGGTTGGCACCCGAAAGAGATCTTGCTCCAGTGTCTGAAACGTCTGAAACAGAAGCAAGCGACGAAGAGCAGACTCAAGAGGGTCGGCGAAGGTCGAAAAGAACAAAAGTACCCTGTCGGAGATACTCTACCCCTGAGTGGACTTACGCAGTGACTGATGCAGGGGGTAGTGAGTTCGGGGAGACTGAGGTCTGTGCAGGTGGTCAGCAAGAGTCCAAGCGTGGTGCTGAAGGTGGTGCTGTTGATACCAGGACTTGAAGTCAGAGGAATACTGACCCTCACGGTTCCGAATCCCCCGCTTCTGAGTAAAGTCCGAGAATTGGTTTTGCATCGACTCGAGTTTCCGTCTTTTGGATTTGAGCCGTCTTCACATGAAGTGGTAATTCTTCGCCTTGAACTTTTGTATCATGTTTTAGAAGCACTTGCAGATGATCTTATGGTGGATGAAATATAACCTGTTGTAAATAAAAAGTCTAAAGAAGAAGATAACCTAGGTCCGAGTGGAAGAAGAATAAACTTAGGGACTTTCCACCGAAGAGGAACCAAACTTAGGGAAGTCTTTTTCTGGACTATGTAAATAAGACTGTAGCTGACAAGGGGATTTCCAGAGGTTTCGAAGTGTTGCTCGAGTTGGTTAAGCAAGTCACGTGTGGAAAAGACAGAGACTTTTGAGTGCTCATTGCTGAAACTAAGAACTTTCGAGAACTTTCGAGACCATGGAGGCTGGAGATCCAAATCGTAGATCCAAGTTGATTGTGGGCATACTTATAGGGGGTGTGATAGTTTCTATAATCATAGTAATTGTAGTCTCATATACAGTTCCACACGAGCTAGCAGTGGAGGGGGTGCCAGGGACTCCTACACCTACTACACCTAGCCAAAAAGAGGTAAACATAGGAGCTGACAAGGCTTTGCTGATAGAAGAGAGTCGTAGATTTCATATAGATTTGTCTAGAAGTGATTTTAAGCTTAATGCATACGCCAAGCTGCTATATGAGTACGTGGATGCGATGGATGCGAAGGATTGTTATGTGTGTATGCAGTTGCCTGCTTCAGTGGACGAGGGTATTAGATATCACCATCTTTCACTGACATATTGAATTTCATGTAGTCTTTTGCTTAGTATATTTTATGAAAGAGATCAGTTTGAGTATTTCTTTTCCAATTACGATGCAGTGCTTCCTGAAGTCCCAGCTTACAAACATTTGAATAAGTACGACTACTATAAGTCAGAGGATAGACTTAGGAAGTTCTTCATACCGTCTTTGGAACTGGACACAGCATATGCTCACCGACATAATTTGACGTGCTCATTATCAGATGTAGAGAAAAAGTTTGTAGATCAGGTAGAAGACAGATATAGAAAACTAACACAGACACGAGACACAGGGCATAGTACGGTGGATTGGACAGAGGAGGAAAAATTGCACCGAACAAAAGGAAGTTATGGTCCTATAGCTTTGGACAAGGAGCAGAGAGGAAAGCTGTGTGTGAGACGTTATCAGACTTACTATGAAAAGGTCCCAGTGGGGCAGAGCACGTGTGATCATGTTTTCAACATGGCAGATGCAGCAAAGAATTTTCTCCAAGGCCCTGTACAAGTAATACCTACGGTATACTTCGTGTGTGGAAGGAATGCTTATGTGAGATTGCCTACGAACTGGTATGGTACGTGTTACTTGGGGATAATCTTCCCAAAGATTTACCATACAGAGGATTTGGAACTTTTGGAAGGAGGAAAGCATTCAAGAGTGAGAAGAGGTGCGAGTGCAGGGGTCGTAGTAGGAGATATCTTTGGAGCAATGATACCAAGTTTGGGAGTGATCTTGAATGATGTGAAGATCCGGAGACTGGCGACTGTGATAGATGAGCTATCGATGAACACAGCAAAATCGTTGGTACTTGTGGAGGGAGAGATGTTGTCGATAAGGACAATGGTTTTGCAGAATCGCCTTGCTTTGGATGTCTTATTGGCAAAAGAGGGCGGAGTCTGTAAATTATTGAAGGTTCAAGAGTGCTGTACTTATATACCAGACAACAGCAAGGATCTGGAGAAATATATAAGTAACATCACTACCATCCATACGAAAATAGCGGACTTGACCGAAGAGGGAGCTTGGGAAAAGGTTGGCAAGGGATTTGGTCAAGTGGGGAGCTGGTTTGCGAATTTGGGAAAGGGATTCCTTGGCTATATTCTGAGACCTCTCCTTATTGTGGTGGTTTGTGTGGTTTGTCTGTGGGGTCTGATCAAGGCATACAAATGGTATCGAGCAGGGAGGGTTGAGAGAGCTTTGAGAGAAAATGAGACGAGAATGGCTAGACTGCAGGACAGTCAATATCAAAGACTCAAGAGATTGGAGAAGAACAGACCAGGGAGAGTGGCAACAAGTACTGTTTAGATCGGTTCTTTCTCCAAGGGAGTTGAAAAGATGTGATGACAGGAGTCATCAAAGGGGGAACTGATAGAGCGCTGGGCTCACGTAAAAATTGTAGGGGTACATCATAATCATCATTAGTCTGTACCCGCATATATCCAATTATGTATCAATAATGGTTAGAAATTGTAGTCGTAATGTGCATTACTAGGATGGATAGGAGGGTAATTGTGGCATCATAATTGCAAATGTAATGTTTAACCTAAGGTGCACAACGATGTATTATTGAAGTAGGCCATGTGTAATCGAAATGTAGTAGTTTAAACGTGTACCATATTCAGTTGCACGTGTAGTTTACTTTGGCATATGAAATGTATTGGACTAATGCATTATAATAGTGATTATATTGATGTGTTTAAAAGTGTGCAAAGGCCTGACTGCATATCCGTAAAGAAAGGCCTGCTTCATTTTATGTTAGCTTATTTTAGCAGGAAGAAATGTTTCCTTTGGAAAGGCTCTCTGGGTACAGTTGGTATACTCATGTAGAGGGGAAATGTTTGTTGAAACGTATCTTCTGTTGCAGGTGCAAGGACATATGCCTCGTTAGCAACACACTGGCTCTTTGTTTCACGAGTTAGGGTGGTGGGAGGCATTGAGATGGGAGTATACTGGAATGCAGGGATGATATTTTCAGTGGAGAAGGTGCCTGGGACTCAAGGTCATCTTAACCATCCAGGATGAAGTAAGAGTTTCGATGGAAAAGTACAAGAAGGAAGACCTGGCCGAAGAGGCGTGACAAGGGCGTGTTCAATTGTTTTTGGGATTTGTATTAGGGACAGTGCCCCGAGGGTGGAGGGTAGAGAAGAGGTAGAGGAGATCAGAGAGAGAGGACAGAGGGGAATGTTAGGAAGGAGCATCTCAGAACGAGCTCGAAATGCTATGTGAGTGTACTTTTTAGGAAGACTTCACAGCTGACACTTTTTCTTTTACTCTTGCCTGGGAAATTCGTTAAGTAGGTATGTCACCAAAGTGATAGAGTAGGGATAGCAAATGTTTATGCTTATTTAGATAAATGAGGAATAATATAGAGATTGGAGCTGTTATTGCTTGCCTAATACTTCTGGAGTTAACGATTCTTCTCATCCTGAGTCGGATGAGACTCCTGCGTAGGATGTTATTTGTATTAGTGCCCATCTATTTCTTTAACCTCGTGTTGAGGTGCTTGCATGTGCAGTTATTCCTGGCGGTAATAAACCCTCAAAATTGAATTTGGAGTCAGTGGTCTTTTAAGGTAAACGGGGTTCTAAGATGATTGTATAACTGAAAGGATTTTCTTCCCTTTACACTATTCAGCAGGAAAAGAAGATCCTGGCGACCTGGAGGTCCTTAGAAAAGATAAGATAAGGATCAGCGTTATCACCTTGATCTGAACTTCTTGTTCTTATCACCAGAATAAACAGTGGAGGACGCTCCTTCTCATACTTGGCGTCCAAAGCTTAGAACAATCTGCCCCTGCACCTTATCGATCTAGCAATTCAGGAAATAACTCAAGACCTGGCTGTTCAAATGAACCGATGACCATGAAGCATTAAACAACCACAACACCTTGAGCACCTCACAGGTTCTTTGCTATGCTTCATAAATTCTTGATTGATTGATTGAATGAATGTAGGCATCCATGATATATTCCTGCACACACCTTATCTCACTTACGTTTGAAAATTGTCTTGAGGATTCACTAACATAACTATGGGTCTGATTTAGAGTTTGGTGGTGGGGAGCCCTTGAGTAGAGTGGCACCCTGAGAGCATCACCAACTTGTGTGCAGGGCGCGCAGAAGCGAGCATGAGAAACGGTAGAGCTTCTGACAATTGGGATATAGCATTAACATTGGGGTCATGATAGTGAAGATCATGACAGATTAGCTTGATTGCAACAATTTATACTACAACTATAACTTGTTTAGCCTAAGCATTCAGCAGAACAAAGAGTGGCAAGTAAACCTAATTAAGGAGATTGTTTGATTCAACTACAGTGCTTGACCACCACCAAAAAGAAGATGAGAAAGGAGGAGGCTGCAAGATTTTAAGCCCTTTAGTTTTTTGCCTGAACAATGTGCATTAGCCATTGACCTTGAAAATCTCCAAGCATCTACCACAATGTCTGTTCCTATTCAAAAAAAGAATGCTATAACCAGTGAGTAGGCCAGGTGGCACTGCAATGGCTCCTGTGTTTCATGGGAGTAATTGTGTGCATCTGGTGGAAGTAAGCGGAAAACTACAGCTGATTTTCTTTGCTCCATCCAATGTTGTAGCACACCCTAGGGTTCTTATTATTTTTTCATTGCTTATGTCAATAACATTGTGACAAGCTCCATTGTTTTGTGGAAGATGCCAGATGCGACTGTAGATGCAGTTGTTGGAAACATACATGTATACATTCATGTATGCATGTGTTATTTGTATAGTGCGAACCAAACTAAAAGGCAGCAGAGCACTGTACAGGGTAAAAGGCAATTATAAAGTCAATGATTGATAGGAGAAGGAGCTTGGCTGTGATCTAATAATGCATTGTGATGTAGTGCTCTTTAAAGAGGTGCATCTTGAACTGTTTCAGCAATTGAAGCAGAGTTGGTGCACCCAGATGGATACAGGGATATTGTTCCATGTCCAGGGTGCATATATGGAAAAGACCTGCTGCCTTATTTGTTTTCTTTTTCACTTCTTAGTATGCACGATCACGATGACCTGGATGTGGGTGTGCCAAGAGACACCACAGGTGGTGAGCTTGTCTGCAGTATAAGCAGCAATGCTTGTCATAACAGCTTTGTAAATGGTGCTGCTGGTTTAGAGGATGGTGCAGTGCAGCAAGGAGAGTCAACTAAGGGCCCCATTATGATGGCGGTGGGACCGCCACCGTCAGGCCGTCGGTGGCAGTCCCACCGCCATCGGACCCTGCAGGACCGCCTGCCGCATTAGGATGTTGGTCAAATGGAGGGCGGGCAGAGAGACTGACCGCCACACATCCAATGGGCTCAAGGAGCCCGTCGGAGGGACTACAATCCCTACAACAGTGGCGGTGCCTGCTCAGACACCGCCGTAGGCATTACAATGTCCCTTTCCATCAGCCGTTTTCATGGCGGTTAACGTGCCATGAAAAGGCAGGCGGAAAGTGACTTGGGGGACCGTAGCAGTCTCCCCTTCCCCCTGTGGCTCTCCGATATGGGCCCTGGGGCATATCCCTGCACCATGTGGCAGGCGCTGCATGGTGCCTGCCACATGCTTCAGGGATATGTCAGATCTTTATGTTTTGTACTGCGGCGTGTTCTGCAGCCCGCAGCACACACCGCAATACAAAGTATACACATTACGACCGCCTTGAAGGCAGTTGCATTGTAATGCGCACAGCAAGACCGCCGACTACTAGTCGGGCGGTCCTTGTTCTACCACTGCGCCGGTCGGACGTAAGTCTGGCCGGCATCGTAATGAGGCCCTAAGTTCCTTCAGAATGGGCATGATGTGATCATATTTCTTCAGGCTCTGGATGAGATATGGTGTGGTGTGCAGGATACCTATAAGAGGTGCGTATTAATGTCTGTAAGGCCATGGAGCAGGATGTTACCATAATACAAATGGGATAGCTTGACCATAAGTTCTGAAATCACTTTCTGGAAGAAAGGGTTTACATTATTTTAGAAGAGAGAGCTGGTACCAGGTCATGTTTGTTTTTTGGCAATTTGCTTTTTATGAGTGAGGTTGGTGTCTAGGATGTATCCAAGTGAATTAGTATTGAATGAAAGTTCGAAGTTTACCAAGATTCTATTTATTTATTTTGCTTTAAGTAAATGCTTTCATTGCACATGTTAGTGGCTATGATTTCCTCATTTCCTTATAAATTGCATGTTTTTTAATGATTGGCTATGAAAAATTAACTTTAACTGCAATTTATTTATTTCTGGTGTAGTTATGTGGAGAAAGCATTTATTTTAGCCTAAATGTTTTGGTTGCTTGAATGCTGTTTGTAGACACACACATATATCATCACCAGAAATAACATCCTAGTAAGGTTAGCGAAGATAAGTGATTGCAATATTTGTTTTTCATGAATTAGTACTGTCAAATTTCTTACTATGTCTGGGTGGATTCTTTAATCATAATTGTTAGCTTTTTTAACTCATAATAAAATACCATTTTCAAAACATTTTATTGTCACACTACATCTATGAACCAGAGAATAACATAAGGGAAACATTTGCAGAATAAGGTCAAACTTTAAGAATGGCAAAGTAGTGAAAGTTTGCTTCATCGTATCATCTAAGCAACCAATATATGAATTGGGACAGCAAACACCACATTTTCACAGATTTCTGTTTTACTTATTTCACCAATCGTCTTTATCTCACTTCCTCCTGTGCTTTGTCAGTTGGCCAAGCCACTTAATCCTTGCCGTAGCACAGCAAAAACGAATTTCAGAGTTCAAACTGACCTCAGACCTCTCAGGTGGCTAATGCAAATGATAAGGGAGAATCCAAAACTGTTGAGGTGGTTCATTTCCCTACAGGCACTCAACTTTACAGCGGAGCAAAGCCCTGGAATTGACCACACCAGTGCAGGTGGTCTCCTGTGGTTCTTCCTCCTGGACAACGAGAACTGCCAAAGGAATGGCTGAGTTGTTCTTCACCTTTCATCTCGGGGGAAATGTGAAAAGTGCCCCTATTCACATGGTTACTCCCCGTTTTTGTGGACTGATGTTGCTGTTTTTTAACTCTGATCACTGGGTTACTGCTGTCCATTACTCAGTGTATGTGTTCTGATACCCAAAGCATGGCAAGATTAGTTAACCTCCAATTAGCATAATTAACTTTCCATCAACAAAATAGTGTTGGAGGAAAATACAACAATGGCATAGCACTTATTAGGCCATTCACTAGGTTGACAAAGAAAACATGTCTTCAAATCTACATGTGTAGCTTGACTACTGTAGCTCTTAACCCTTAACATGAACCTGTCAAACAACCCTTTAGACAAGAATGAACCCTACTTTTAAATACTAAACAAGTCAGTTCTAAGTAGTCCTTGTAGCCCACAAGGTAGCATGCTTAGCATTTACCAGTGTAACATGCAAGAATTTCATGTTGACATGTTTCTTCACTGACCATCCCACAAAACATAGTTTCCCTGTGTATGGCTGTAGCTGTTCCTTTGAGAAAATATAAGGTGCAATAATATGCATTAAAAAATGCAATCCAATGGTTGTCTTTTTGATGAATATGAAGGAAATGTAATTTGCCTGCCATTAAACTTAGGCAGGTAGCATGCCTGGCAGTGCTGCCTTTTATGAGGTGTGAACTACTGCTCTTAGACCAAGGACATAGGTGTGGGCCTGACAGCATGGCTTGGGTGAGGAATGTGGGAAGGTTAACCCAAACAGGGCAGTTGTGGAGGGTCCAGAAACTTCACTAACTTAAGAAAAGCATGGAGGGAGGAGATCTTTCCATCCCAGGTTACACTTTAGCCTTCTTGGTGTCTCTTGGTGTTAGTCTCAGTAGAGAAAGGATCTAACCCCAGAACTAGATTGGAGTGGTTAAGTAGGAGGGAATTGCTCATTACTTAGACACACCCCTAGGTATGTCCACCCCTAGGTGTGTCAAGGTAATGACCCAGAAGCTTCCTACAAGGGCAGGAGCATTCTGCTATGTTGGATTTTACTGAGCATAGTGACTGTGAGATAGTTTGCAGTCAGACAAACTGGATTTGCTGTACAAGTGGGATGGTTTACCCCTTGGGAACTATTTACCCATTGGTCCGGGAATGTCAAAGGTCATCCCCACCCATTGGCTCATGAATTGAGCAAAAGAAGTATTCATACCCACCTCCCCATAACACCTTTTGGACCGCTGGCAGAACAGAAGAGGAATGAACCTTTTATCTGTGATCTGTGTGGGTACCTTAAGGGCTCTCAAGTGGCCTTCAAGGGTCAGTTGAATGACATTCTGTGTGGCTAGAGGGGCAACAAAAGCTGCAAGAGGTGTTTCTCATGTTGTGCCAAGTTGACCAGTTACAACTGAACCTGGTGTGGACTCTGCTGTAGTGTGTCCTTGCCCATAGGTGTTATCCCTGAGGTCCTGGGAGACATAAAAGAGACCAAGAGGAACTGCTCCATAAGGTGGTAAAAGTTGGTACTTTTGATGGGATTTTGTCAGATGCAACTTCAGGCTTGGCCCACTGAAGGATATTTAGCTCCATAAAAAAGACTGGGTCCAAAGGTAGAAATCTTGCCTGAGCGAAGGTGTGGAAAGTATCCGACTGAAGAGAGGACTTCATCTGTTGCAAAATTAGAATTTTCCCACTCTGGGCTTTTCCTGCCAAAACCAGTTGTTTCAATAGAACCTCATCGAATAGCTATTACAGTTTGAGAGGTCTTTACAGGATACAGTCTTCAATTTTGCCTCGCTGGAGGATTTCAACTTCCATAAAAAATATTTGGGCAGAAAGTACAAAACATGACCTGCATGACTTGTTTGGGTAACTGAATCCCACCCTCTCCCCCCCAATTGCGTTCAGCCTGAAATTGTGCCAAGGTCCTGTTTAACCAAGAACAGTTATCTCTGATTGGCACTTTTTTTTCCTTAGAATATTTTGTCTTAAAACTATAAAAATTCATATCTTTGGTTCCCCTTATTTGAGTTTTTTCATTTTGGTGTCATTTTTTAATTACATTTCTCAGAAATTTTAGAAATTGGTTTAGGGATTTTTATTGTGTCATGTTTTTACTTTTTTTTCTGTTTCCGAATGCTTTACACATTTTCCTAAATTAAGCCTGTCTCCTTCATGCCATAGCTACCAGGGGTTGAGCCCACGTATAAATTATTGAAACTGTGGGGCCTATTTTAATGTCGGTTGCAAAGCCTTCATCCGCTGGTCGGAGGCTTTCCGACTTACATTGACGGTTTCAATTCCGACCGTCTAATTTCAATGTAGAATCGGAATTAAAACCGGCTGGTTATTCCGGCTGAATTCCGATGGGCTCAAGGAGCCTGTCGGCCAGTCGGAGGATGGCCCGTAATCCCAATGGACGGCGTTTCCGCCATTGAGATTGCGATGCCCGGTTTCCGGCAGGCTTTCCATGCCAGGCTTTCCGACATGGAAAGCCTGTCGGAAAGCGAGTTTGGGGGCCCCTAGCAGGGCCCCCTTCTCCTTGCGGCCTGTGGTTGGGGGCAGAGGGAGCACCTATGGTGCCCTCCTGTTGATCCCTGCACCATGTGGAAGGCACCCTTAGGTGCCTGCCACATAGTGCCCGGATGAACCTAATCTCCCATTTCCCTATAACTAGCTCTCATAGGGAAATGGGAGTGTGCGTGTGTTTGTCCTGACAGGAATTTGACTCCTATTACTTGGGTAGGACTCATTGATTAGAAGTTTCAATTTGATCCCTACCACCTACGCCTATGATACCCAGTTGGTAATCTCGACAATAGACAAGGATATCAATCATTCTCTAAAACTTCACGAGTGTATGATTAAATTAAGTAGCTGGATGAGCAATCACTGCTTAAAATTGAACTCAAGCAAGACGGAAGTGATCATGTTTGGTAATCTTTCTCCACCTTGGTCCCCTGAGTGGTGGCCAGACAATCTTGGCCCCCCACCTTCACCTGTAATTAAGGCTAAAAATCTTGGCATTATGATAGATGACAAACTGAGCCTGAAACCCCAAGTGTCCACAGTGGTGTCTTCCACATACTTTATGATTAAAACCTTAAAAAAAATACTTCCTTTTATTCCTAAAGAATCTAGAAAGACAGTTGTGACCTCTCTAGTCTTATCAAAACTTGACTATTGCAATGACCTTTATATTAACATTCAATCCTCTCTCCTTAGAAAATTGCAAATGGTACAAAATGCTGCAGCAAGACTCATATTGGATATCCCCAAGTATCAGTCAGTGACAAAAGGGATTCAGGACCTGCACTGGCTGCCAGTCGGTCAGCGGGTAAAATTTAAGGCGCTTTGTATCGCTCACAAGGCCCTTTACAAAGAAGGTCCGAAATTTCTATGGGACCTCTTCAGATGGTATTCCCCCAATAGATCTCTACGATCGGCAAACTTAAATTTGATGCCTACTGTTAGAATTAAAAAAACGAATTGGGGTGGGAGGAGTTTCAGTTACAATACCATAAAGGAATGGAACTCTCTCCCACTTTATCTTAGGAAAATTCCCTCCCTCCTGGAGTTCAGAAAGCAGCTAAAGACATGGCTCTTTTAGGATCAGTGGTTGTAATGTAATTTGAAGACCGGAAGCGCCAAGACACCTAAGGGTATACGCGCGCTATATAAGTTATAATAACATAACATAACATAACATAACTCACATCCACCCCAGCTAAATAACCCAGTTTCTTACAGGCACCAAGCCAAAATATTGGAATGGGGGCTCCTTTCAGGATTGTGTTGCTAACAAACATGATATAAATCCACCCATTATACAGACTCAGATCTATTTTGATGAGCTGGTATTTTATCATGGACTGGGGCCTTTCCCCTTCTTTGCCTATAAATTACTAAGAAAACATATTAAAGGTTGAATGGTTTTAGCTGAGTGTTGTCGAGGAACAGATCATCACAAAATATTCTCTCAGTGATTTGGCCCACTGGCTCCATAGTACATAAAAGTAAAGGGCTTAAACTGAGAATCTTCTTTTTTTTTTTACGGAGTTTTATATAGCGCGAGCTTGACTCGAAGGTATCAGGTATCAGAGCGCTTTACACGAGCACCAGTTGCGTTACATGAGGACACATTCATTTTTGTTAGTCATTTTTATTGCATGTTTCAGATTTAGCAGTTTGTTTATTGCTATCATCGGCACAAAAGTCCAGAAAACCTATTAGTCCTTTGCTCTGACAGTGTCCACAAGGTTCTACTATAGCACGCATACAGGACATGGATGAAGGTTATTAGGGCAAGGTTTTGACTTGGGAAGTGGTGGATGTATTTTCCTGCTATCTGAGGGATAACACAGGCATGGTACTCCTCTTCAGGATATACAATCCTTTGATGGCTCGAAATGTTGTAGTAAAGTGACCATGTTCATGGTCTCCTATACCTTGACTAAGCTTCTGGAGCTCAAGGAACCTCATGTCTATTATACAAATAGGGCCTCATTACGATGTCGAAAGTGAAACCGGCCGGTCATTCCGGCTGTACTTTGATGGGCTCAAGGAGGCCTCGTCATAATCACTATGGACGGCGTTTCTGCCGTCGGGATTACAATGTTGGTTTCCCACAGGCTTTCCATGTTGGGCTTTCCGACATGGAAAGCCTGTTGGAAAGCAACTTTGGGGGCTCCTAGCAGGGCCCCCTTCACCCTGCAACCTCCGGTTGGGGGCAGAGGGGGCACCTATGATTGTCCCCCTGTTAATCCCTGCACCGCTACCATATAGAAATGGGAGTAGGCAACCGCACCATGTGTGGTCGCACTGTAATAGTGGTGTCGGGACCGCCGACCGGAAGTCGGTCGGTCCCAAGACCACAACGGTCGACATCATAATAAGGCCCTTAATGGGTGATTCAGTAACTGACTGTTTAGTATTCTTATTGTACACATCAGAAATCATTTGTTTACCAGTATTAAAGGTTAAGATATAAACCCTGGTTCTTAGTCCCCCTGGAGTTCTTCCTTTGGGGACCATGCTCACTGGCAAAATAAAAGTCATGCTAGGCATTTAGACTGAATTATTTGCCCACAAAACGTGAAACATACAAACTGAATGACGATCATCATCTTTGCTCCAATCCAGAGCACCCAGTTGTGAAAAGATGCCTGAAAAAACTTTAGTAGCTAATTTAAAACTTTAGTAGTTTTAAATTAGCTGGGGAGGAAAGGTCACCTTCTGTGGACATCTCCGAGCCCATCATAGCCTGGTCCAATCACTCGCTGGGTATACTAGATTATAGAGAATGCTACTCAAGCTTCGATGTACCCAGACTTTGGACTGTACTGCGGAGAACTTCATTGCTAGAAACAGTTCCACTTCCAAGTGAGCCTTGGTGGTTTCAACATTGTACGGTTATTCTGGGTTTGGTGAGCAGATTTGCCCAATGGTGCAGATTCTGAATATCAACTTCAGAATATCATCAGTGCTTAATAATAGTTTCATTTCCTTTGTTAATTAACCTGCATATTCATTATATAATTTTTATATTTGATTATCATATAATCATTTTAATTTTTTATTTACAGGGTCATAGGTTTTAGTGGAATATTGACTGGGTAGTGTTTGAAATATAAAATAAAATAATAGTAAGATTTAGGCAGATGTTGGTTCTATTGATAGTGTTTCAAATAAATAATAAAGTAATAGTAAAATCTAAATTGTATATTTTTATAAGAACAGATTTTGAATATATATGATTATTCTGATTTGAAAATAAATTAACATATTTAATTATTTTTTATGTATATTTCAAAACATATTGAATTAATAAGCACTCCTTAATTAAATGAATAAATATTTTCCCATGTTTAGTAATTGTTGTATAACGAAGTTATATGTTATTAAAATTAGTTTTGTTAATAATATTGATTATGTTTTAAAGTATGATATTACATTTTAAACCGCTTAGAAATTAACAACATGTGCAGGATTTGATTTTTAATTTTTAAAGTAACGTTTTAAAAATATAGTTTAAAATAAATTGTGTTTTGGATATGTGTTTTTATTACTAATTGTATCATCCCCAATTATCTTAGTGTTCTTAGACTAGAGTTAGAACAGTAAGTGTGCTACCTACCACCAATCATATGCTCTTACCATAGTTTTTGTGGAATACCCAAAGGCTTGGTGGGCTGGAGTTAGAATAGTACGTGAGTTGGAATAGTAAATATGCCTCTCCCAGATTATGTGCACATGCCCCAATGTTTGTTGGATTAGAGTAAGGCTGGGTGGCAAACTCTGCTCCGCCAGCAGATTTTGCGGAGTTTTTGCCCGTTCGTGCTCCGTTTGGAGCACGGAGTTCATCAAAAAAACTCGGTCAACCACCAGCGGAGTGGAGTTTTCAGCAGCACGCTCAATGAGCACACGCTCAGCCCTTTCAGCACCGAGCCATTCACCTTTGTAGTGATCTTTGACAATGAAATAGGCAGGCAGTCCAATCAACACACTACTCTGTTTGCACTTGCACACTATGGACTAGCAAAACGGTTATACAATGGGAACTACTCAACGCGCATGTTACTTGTGACTGGTAGAGCATTGCTTGTGTTACTCCCTTTCCGTTTCCTGTTGCCCTGAGCAAGGTGGAGCCGTTGTTAGGTTCCGTGTCTAACACAGTTATGCTGACTGTCAGCATGAAGCGGGACTTCCTGTTTGAGACGCTTTGCCAGACACAGTGAGTGCGAGGGGGGATGCCTTTTGTGACACTTTGTCGGTGGCAGCAAGACAGGGCTTCTGGCACAACTGGAGCGCAGGTGAAGTAGTATCGTATGAGTGATCCATCATTCCTCACTCACTTCGACACGTGAAGACTCATGGCCTTCTCAACAGTGTTTTGGGGTGTGATCAAATAGACTGCTCCAGCCAGGCTAGGGTGTCCTTGTATGTTAGGGCGCTATGTTTTTAGGGGTAGGATGAAGCCTCATCTCTTGAGTGCAGCCTAAGGTTGCTGGGTAGAGAGTGACACATGCACCAATTGTAGCGCAGCACTCGTAGCACTGGGACTACTGACAATGCTTTCCCAGTCATTGATTTGTAGAATTGTAGATGCGGAGAACTGGTGTAACGGTGTTACTCTTTTCTCCTCAGCTCCTGTGCTCACAATCCCCGGAGAGCACATATCTGGTAACAGCAGCATATTATTTGCTAGTAGTCCAGCCTGGGATCCTGCCTAGCCTCCCCGCCCTCTTTCTGTTGTTTGGTAGCACGTTGGGGCCTCATAACGGGATATCTGCTCGGTGCGTGGAGTGCCTGTTGCCAACTAAGGGGGTTATCTTTCTTGTTGGTTGGGGCGCAGAGCAAATTAGAGCTTCACTGGACCCAGCCTACTTGCCTTTAGTTGACGGGTGCGCTGGGTGACATTTTTAAACGGGCTATGGACTTGCCACTAAAGGTGCCTGATTCTTATCTTGGCTGAGTGATCAGTGCACAGTTTTTTAGTGCTGCATGGTTCCCTTCTGCTGCAGTGTTTTCCTGAGGAGTTAAATTTTAGCTAAAACACCAGGTTGGTATTCTTTGCAATGCTTTGAGTACCATAGCAGATTTATGGTTGCCTACTCCACCCACTCGCGGAACTCCGCAGAATTTTTCAGAGTTTTCCCGTTACTCCGCAGAATTCCGCAGAGTGAAACTCTGTGAGCTCCGCCCGGGCCTAGATTGGAGTTAGAGTAGTAAATATGCCTCCCACTATGTGCACCTAACCTAATGTTTATAGGGCTGAAGCTAGAAAAGTAAATATGCCTCTCCTAATTATATGTACGTACCATAAAAGTAATTAGTACATTTAAGCACTTTCTTACTGTTAGTTGGACTTGATTTAGAATATTAAATCTGACACTGCAAATATATGCACTTTCCCCAATTTTGGTCAGACTAGACTTTGAATAGTAAATCTTACCTCTAAATATATGTAGTTTCCCCAATGTTAGTTAGAATGGAGTTTGAATAGTAAATCTGACCCCATTATATATTTGCGCTTTCTCCAATATTAGCTGGACTAAAGGTAGAATAGTAAATCTGCCCCCCTAAATATATGCAATTTCTCTTGTATTTGTTGGATTGAAGTTACAATAGTATGTCTGACCCCCTTCAATAGAGACATGTTCCCGAATTTTAGTTGGACTGGAGTTACAATAGTCAATCTGATTACTGTAAATGTATGCTACTTCTCTAATATTTGATGTACTGGACTTAGAATAGTACATGTAATTTTCACAATTAAAGTTTGCTTTTTTGTATGTGTTTCTATACTTTTAGTGAATGATTTTATATAACATAATGTTTTATGTTCAATTTAGATCTCTTTGTTGTTCTTTGAGTTTTACATTTTGTTTTTTTTGTTTTTATCATCATATATATTAATAATTAAATATTTTGTACAATATGTATTTAACTTTAGTTAATGTAGGGTACGCCTTTGTGTCCACGTTAACTTATTAAAACATGAAAAATAGTAGAAAATGTTTTTTACATTTTTGTCAACAAAATTTGCAAATAAAATATTCAGACATTACATATATTTGTGAAGATATTTATTTTACATTTTAAGTTTTAGATAGATTTTTTATATTTGTTTACTTGAGCTATGGTTATTATTTATATATTTTTTTAAGTATTGGTTTTTTACATTTTCTATATTGTATAGTTCACTAATTTAAAATTATATGACACTATATTTATGCTATCAACATTTTTGTTAATTTTGGATATTCATTTTAAACTTCAATATCATTGCAAACTATATTTAGTAGTAGACATTTTTTAACTTTAGATATTTTTGTTGGACAATATTTTGAATCAAGTTTTTTGTTTTAGATGATTCATAATATTTTGGTACTCATTGTTTTGACCTCAAAAATTGCATGGGTATAAGTGTTTGTATATTCAGGACTACAACCATATGATAGCACTAACAATGCCCCTTCCAGTTCATTATTTTGCTTTTTGTTAAACTTCTGGCTCATGAATTTCACTCATGAATTTCTTTTAAGTCTGGGTCCTCAGCCATGGTATTAGTCTCAAAGTATTTTGTGAAAGGTAACCTCTACATTCCTTGCACCCCATAGCTGAGTAGAGTTCAGGCCGAAATGGACAAACCTGCTCCGAGGGCCTAAAGGTAAAGGGCTGTTTTTCTATGAGCACTACGCAACTCTCTATACAATCACAGATGCTTAAACAATTGAGACAGAATTTCTATGGGAGCTGCAATTCCACCGGCTTTCCTATGAATTAAGAAACATCTTGGTTGGGGAGATACTACCCACCGAGAAAGCTCTGAGAGGCAACAACTCACCCATTGAATTAGTTAAAATCACTGACCCCTCCCCTAGGCAATTCCTCTGCTCCAAAAGGTCTATAAGTAAATGTTGGAATCAACACAGCCAGAATTCAGAAAGGCCTTACTAACACTTATACCTAAAACTGGAAAAGACCCAATAGTTTGCTCCAATGATTGACCTATTTTGCTTCTGAATTTTTATATTAAGATTCTTGCAAAGATTCTACCATAAAGATTTCAGAAAGTTAATCCAAAACTGATCCATAAAAATCTAGTAGGTTTCTTTCCTGGAAGATGCCCTCACAACCATCTCAGAAGTGAACTTTGCTAAACCTACTCTGGCTATCGAAGTTCAGTTTGGGTGAGAGAGTGGCACTCTCTCTCAATGCTGAAAAGGTCTTTGATATATTAGAGTGGGGGTATTTCTTCTGCCTGATGGAGCACGTGGACATTGGCCTAACGTTCCTTACTATGGTAAACTGTCTGCTTAAATGGAGAAGATACAGGAAGCTAATAACAGGTCTCTATGAAATCCTCATATGAGAACTTTCTCTAAAACAACAATGGCAACACTTAAATCTAAATAGGAAAAAGTTCTGTGAAAAAAATACAATGAGGAAGATTGGGGTTATCTAATGCAAACTCAAGACAAAAGCAAAAACTAAGCCAGGCTGAAATTTAGATGGTTTAAAATCCTACACGACAGGCATTTTTCACACTTAAACCTAACAAAGCAACCTTTAGTCCCTCCCAAACTGTTGGAGACGTGGTCAACACGAAGGGGGCATTGTAGAAAGCTGGCTCTGTATATACTATACCAAAATGAGGTATAGTGTGCAGAGAGTCCAGTGGAACCCCAAAGGTAGGCAGAGGTAAAAGTAGATAGCACCTTACTCTATATTTGGTGGAGTGTGGGCGAGCAGTATGGCTTTATCAGAGGGTAGTGTTAAGCATTTGTTGTACACACTCAGGCAGCAAATGATGTCACACACTCAAAGACTGACTCAGACCAATTTGTTTGTATCAAAAGTATTATTAAGTTATTTTATTTCTAGAACCAAGCCAAGCCTGGTGCAGGTAAGTGAAATAATACTTTGCAAAATCTTATGCAATGTTGTACAGTTGAATGCAGGTTCAAATGCAGTTGATTTAATTACAGCTAAGTCAATGTTTCGAAATTACTTTTCAGTTACTTTACAGATCACTTTGTATGTTACCCGTTAGATTACTTTTTAAGTTACTTTTTCTACTCAGTGTGATATGCCTAGATATCACACTGGCACATCTCCTAGAGAATAGGTAAGTAAATCAGTTTTTGTACATTTGCAGTTTTTCAGTGTTTCATACAAACCAGCTCCACACTTAGAACAATTTTCAAGAAAAGCAGTCAATGCAATCCTATGGGAGGGAATAGAGTTATCGGTTTACAGGTAAGTAGTTATTTGTGGGAGTTGGTATTCTCGGGTTAGAACCAGGGTTCCCCCAGGTTCAAGGATGCACTCTTGAAACACCGTCAGCGGCACTAGGGCAGCCGGGTGCAGAGTGCTAAGGCCCAATGTTATCCAAAGGCGGGATAGGGGGCCTCTGGTTGGTGACTGCTTACGAGCAGGCCACAGGGTTGTGGCAGCAAAGCTCCTGATGTTAGGCTTATGGCAGAGGGGGATCCAAGTTAGCACCCAAAGTACATCCGCAGCAGGGCAGGGGCGGCTGGGTGCAGGGTACTGTTTTGGCGTCGGGTGCCCTGTTGTTTTCAATGGGGATTCTCCGGTTGCAACAAAGACTGCAGGCTCGGGGACGAAGATCTTCTGGAGGTGACCACTGGTTGGAGAGGTAAGTTGGGATGCCTGGGAATGCTGGGACACCGTTGGTTGGGTCACCCAAGGCCGTGAGACGTCGGGTGCAGGGGTGTCTTTAAGCATCGGGTTTTCTTACCCGCGGTCGGGAGGATCCTCCAGAAAGAGACTGCAGGCGTCGTTTGGAGATTCAAGGCAGGTCAGAGATCACCAGATCTCAGGTCAGGATTGCTGGGTAGAACTCCTCGTGGTGTTGGGCCACTCGAACTCGGGCCGTGGGCGTCAGGTGCAGAGTGGTGCAGACTCGCAGTTTTGGCCAGAGCCAGAGTCTGTGGGTGAGCAAATTCGGTGCTCACGGGAGACAAAGTCTTGGGTTTGGAAGGCAGAGCAGGTCCTTCGGGTTCTTGAGGCTGCTGGATGCAGGAAACACCAGGATTTTGCTGGAGCAGGTTCGAGGTGCGGACAGGCCAGTGGGGCTGGGGCGAAGTCAGTGGGCGTCCTACTCTTCTTAGATTCAGCACGGCTTCTTCGGTCCTTCTTCTTCTCTTCTTCTGGTTGGTTCTTGTCTGAGGAGGCAAGGTTCAGGGTTGCCCCTAAATACTAGATTTAGGGGTGTTACAGGTAAGTAAAGGTTGGGACCAATGGGTCCCTTTCTTAGGGTGGGTACACCCCCTATTATGGCACCCTCCAGTGGGTGATGGCATATGCCTCACTATGGTTGGCTGGGTCCCCCATCTGCAAGATGGCGGGTACTGAGAGTTGTGCTTCACCTCGCCTCCCCCACCTGAGGGGTGTGGTTGGCAAAGGTGGGCACACCTCCCTTCCTCACTTGGTTTTCCCGCTGATTCTCCCACCCAAAGTGGGGGTCAGACCCGGTGGGGGCCAGTTGCTGGAAGCAGCGAAGGCCTGGGGTAGCTCACAAAGGCAGCAAGCCTTTGAAGCTTCCCCTTCATGGACTCTTCCCATCCTGGGGGAGGAGGCTTGGCACCTCGGCCCAGGAAGTGCATTGTTTCAGACCCCCGAGAGCGGCAGGCTCTTGACCCAGGGGTCCAGAAACATGTCTGGTGGTGGCAGCTGGCGAGCAGCCACTCAGCCTGGACACTAGTGTTCAGTTGGTTTTCAGGGGGCATCTCTAAAATTCCTTAAATCCCACACTGGCATCAGTGTGGGTTTAATGTGCTGAGAAGTTTGATACCAGACTTCCCAGTTTTCAGTAAAGCCATCATGGTGCTGTGGAGTTTGTAATGACAAACTCCCAGCAGCATATACTCTTAATGGCAGTACTACACTTACAATGTCTAAGAATTGGTTTAGACACTGTAGAGGTACAGGGCTCATGCACATGTACCCTCACCACTGGTATAGTGCACTCAGCTAAAGGGGTGGCTGACCTATGCCAGGGCAGTGGGTTGTAGGCATGGCACACAGGGATGTGTGCCATGTCGATTCTTCACTTTGTTCTGCACCAAACCACGCAGCCTGCAATGGCAGTGTGTGTGTGTAAAGGTACAGGGCCCCTAAGGGTGGTACAATAAGTGCTGCAGCCCTTAGAGGCCTTCCCTGGCCACAGTGCCCTTGGTACCTATGGTACCATTTACAAGGGACTGACATGTGGCCAAAAAGTGCCAATTGGGTTTTGTTTTAATGCAGTTTTAGGAAAAGAACATAGGCCCTGAGTACCTGACTGGCAGGAATCAAGGGCACACTCAGTCAAAGTACATCAACAGTTTGGCAAAAAGTGGGGGCAACCATGCAAAAAGAAGCACTTTCTTACAGGCGTGCCACATATTCTATGGTCCGACCCATTTATCTGTTCTCTGTTTGGGGCGTTCTGACTTAAAATAGTGCTGTATTGATACTTCTGTTGATGGCCTTAGCTTTACTCCATGACTAACAGGACATTGAGATCTTTAATGACCATTCGAAACATTGACTTGACAACTCATTAGAGACTGCCAAGTTATGTATTCTACGTAAAAGGAAAATGGTCACTAGCCCCACAATTGCAGAATGGTATGAGGCAGTGGCAACAACTGAGGCTCATGAAACTCTCATATATAAACTAAATGATCCATTACAGAAATTCACAGAAATATGGGAGCCCTCTCTGCACATGAAGTAATATCTACTATGATCTTGATCTCAACATGTATGCCATTGGAAGTAGGCCCTCATGGGGGAATTGCCTGGCTCTATGTGTGGATACCCCATGATACAGTATCAGGTAGGCCACTTCTTCTACCTCTGCGACATACCACTTTTGGTGCTAGCATATTACAATTTGATAAATGTCGCTGATGTCTCCAGTGGGGATAGTGGATGAGGACTTTCTATGACCAAAAACACAGACACTACCCTCATCAATGAGTTCTATACTTAGGAGTTTCCTTCTTCACGGTATTGGACTCTCAAGAACAAAGTGTGAATAGAATTCATCCAGGAGACCTATGGCCCATCATCATTCCCCCTTGCATTCTTCTCTTTCTCCCCTAGTTCACAGTTCCTACCTACCCCAACTAATAACCACTCTATTATCTGACCCCTCCAGTTGCATTCAGTTGTTTTCTCTCTGCTCAATATTGTTCCTGTAGCTCTAGCTTTGAGACTTCCCTTATTTTAGGAATCCTCTTGGAGATGCATAAAAGAAAACATCCTTGCGTTTATCTGTTTTCACTTTGTTAAAACCCAATAAAAATATTGAACCAAAAATCTTGTCGCATGGATTTGTTCAGAGACCATAGTTAGTGTGATAGATGACATGGTAAAATATATAAATGAAGTTACTTTTTATTTTTTTTCTTCTTGAAGTACTGACTTTGGGAGAGATATCATTTGGGGTCATTTCAGAATTAGCAAGGGCAGCATTTTGGGCCTTTGACAGCAGAGGTTCCACTATAGCAATAACAGTACTTATTAATTTAACAGCGGCCCTTGATCACGTATGCATAGTGACAACGAAATATATACTTCGCAGATCATCAAACGTATGTGTCCTGCTGTTTGGAGAATGGTGGAATGTGTGCAAAATGTCTAATAAGGACACAGAGACAGAAAAGTGCAGGAATGCGCTGAAGTCTGGACTGCCAAGGCATTCCAAAGTTGGGAATTGTTGGAAGTTAGAAAATGGTAGTCAGAATCAATTCAGTCTAGCACAACTTAACGTAAAGCAACAGTGATAATGAGGTAGGGATTGCGGTTATTGGCACAGAGACTACATAATACTGATTTAATATATTGTTAATTGGCAGGAGGCCTAACCCGCCAAGTGGTGGACGACTTAATGGGGGGCTGGAGGTATGTCCTTGCAACCCGTTGGAGAGTCTACCACTAGCATTGCAGAAACTGTTGAAATGTTATACATGCATAATGCAGAACGTATAGCTACTTTGAAAATCAAGCTAAGGATGGTATACCATAGTCGCATTGTTTATCTTTGTTGTTGGTGGGGGGAGGGATTGGGGCAACAAAAACATGACTTCACTATGGGACAAGAGGAGCGTGGTACAAGATTTACAGTGCAGCATGGTATGAACGGGACATTTACCAACCCACTGGGGTATTGAAGGATTGTGATAGTGCAGCGCATCAACCACTCACTGGAGTTTTATTTTTTCGAACACTACGGAGACCAGCAGGCAGTGCGCCTGTACACGCCCACTGAGGCGGGGTTCCTGAATAAATGCAGGTGTTTTAACTGGTTGACTCTTGCAGTAAGAGACTTGAGCCTGTGACAAAGTGCTGGAAGAGCACGAAACGCGTAGGCTGTGGAACGGAGGTGATGTGCCCTGAAAACCATGCTGTAACTTGCACCGAATTAAACGCCAAGTGTTTTACCTACCTGTGAGAGGTGACAACTCTCTTGTTTGTGATATATTATTATATATGTGGGTTTAACTTTTTTAAATTAAATTTATTTGTTATATTTGTTAAAATGTATATTAAATCCAATTTATTTTAAAATTAATTGTATCCTTTAATAAATATATATATATATATATATATATATATATATATAATAAAGTAATACATATTAAATATATTAAAGGATATATATATATATTTAGATATATATAACAATATTTTGTACAACTATATTTATGACATCAATATATTTTTTCCAAAATTTTTGTACTTACCATTATAAATACAGGATGTTGATATTTTTGACATCTATATTTATAACGCGATATTGTGGTATGGAGATATTTTAGTTGTCGATATTGTCAGTGAATCGATGAAGCTTGAGCAGCAGTGTTTGAGGTTTTACAAATGTGTGGATGACAGATCTCATGCAACATCTTTCACATTAACAGTCACAGTACCATGAGAAGTCAGACCACTCCGCCTTCATCGTCCAACCCAAAATCCCCTTGTGACCTAAATCATTGCTCTTTGCCCACTGTTCTTCTCTTGCCTTATGCTCTCCATGGCTGATCTTGCCTTAAATTGACCACAGCATAGGCTCTGATTGGCCCATTCAAAAGGCTCTGATGAACCTATTTGTGGCACCTTTAAAGCCCCTTCACGCTTACTCCTTCTCTGGTGGACTTCTTGGTGCCCTTTTGCATCTTTTCCCTGGACGGGGGAGCATGTGCGAGCATCACGATGTGCACAAGATCCATTCACTCGACGCACTTGTGTCATGGTTAACCCTCCAGCCTCCGATTCCCTTTACTTGACCAAAGGATTCACCGTAGTAGTGAATGGATGCATACAGAGAAGGGGCCAGAAACCGCCCATACCTCTTACATTTTCCAGGTCTATATCGAATAGAAAGCTAATCCAGTTTATTTTTCTTTTTTTCTTTGCATGTTGATACTTAGGGTATATTTATGAGAGCTCTGCATCATGTTTGCACCAATCAACATGGTGCATACGAGATGCAATCCTCTAAGTGATATTTATGAAGCCACGCAAAGCCACTTTGCTTGGCTTGGATTGGCTTCCAAAATCTGGAGTAAGGCAAGCCAGAGAAAATCACTGTGTTGCCTTATTCTGCGCAAGGGATGTGTTTCATGGGTGTTGGGGTGGGTTTTCCCATACAACTCCCATGCAACTCTCATGGTTTCCAGATTTACAAGGACTTGTAAACCTGGGAATGCACAAAAATCTTATGCCTCCCCAGGAGAGGCGTAACGAGGAGAAATATTTCTATTTCTCCTCATTGTTTCCTCTTTCGTATGTGTTCTGCATGCTGCAGCACACATAAAAATAGGAAAAAGCCTCTCTGGATTGTTTTTGCGCAGGAAAGAGAACTTTCCTGCATAAAAACAATCATGCCTCCAACACAGGCACCCTTGCACCATGCTGCAAGGATGCCCACATTGACGCTAGACTGCCAAAATGGTGCTCATGCAGGGGAAAAGGACAGGAATGTGCTGTAGTGGTTAAATACAGCACATTTTTGCCCTTTCCCTGTGACACAGGGCAGCGCAGCAAGTTGACATGCTGTGCTGTCCTGCGCCACAAATTTCATAAATGGGACCCTTGGAGTGCTGTCCATGCGGTTTTGAAATCTGGGCTCCCGATTACATATTCCAAAATAAAATTCTGTGCAGCATTCACTATTCCTCCGATGGACTTGTGAAACTTGAAAACTTTGCATTAGCACCATTCACATGGAAATAAAACACCCTCACAAGTATCTGGGTCTCATCATCGATTCAACAATTTTGAGGAGCACAATAAGGTTCTTTCACAAAAGAGTCTGAAGAGATCTCTTATAATTTACAATTATAATTTTGTAGCAGTCCGCTGTCACCCGTATCACGAACAGTGCTGTTCGTGATACGAGTGACAGCGGACTGCCACGAGAACCAGGGGGTATTACACGCCCTGCTGGTCAAAGGAAAGTGCTGAGAAGGCTGATGAAAGTTGATGCCTGATGAGAAGAGGACGTTTGAGCAAACATTGATTTATTTTCTCTGCTTTGGATTGCTTAATAGCCAATCGCGAATAGAGTAAGAAAAGGAGCATGATACCGTGTGCAAAATTAGCTGTGCTGTAGATGTTCCAAACCAACATTGGATCTACAGAGGAAGTTTATGAGGTTTTAAAAAGTATATAAAGAGTACACAGCATCCAACGTTTGATTGAAGATAAAACTTTCCATAAGATTAGGTGCTGCCCTGAAGAAGTCCCATGTGAACGGGGCCGAAACGCGTAGGCTGTTTCATTTTTTGGAATTGTCTTCCTGTTTTATCACGAAATCTGCAAAATTAAAGAATAAAGATGATGAAAAACAATAAGATTGTGAATCTAACTTTTGTATTATATGACGACTAAAAGTCTCATGCTGTCATTTGATCTATATATGAGTAATGTGTAAAATCTGTAAATTATAAGAGATCTCTTCAGACTCTTTTGTGAAAGAACCTTATTGTGCTCCTCAAAATTGTTGAATTGTATGTTTAAATTTGGGTTTTTTCGGTTGACCCAAAGGAGTGAGCACTTTCTAAAACATTAGGGACAAACTGTGTGCAGGCAAAGTTTAGGCCATAACCGGATTCTTATTGTGTTATCATCATCGTTTGTGCCCTTATTCATTGATTCACCCAAATCGAAGATTCATAAGAAATAATGGAACTTCAGTTTAAAGTGTACGTAAAAAGGATATTGCAAAAACGTTGGTTTTCGGTGACCATATAATGGCCCTGCGGCTTTGTGCATCTTAATGGTCAGGGCACCAACTCAGGGGCATATCAGCAAGGACGCCGATAAATAACGCAAAGCGCGCTTAGCGCTTTTGTATTTATCGCGTCTATCGCTGGAATTTATCGCCCTGTTAGCGCATTATTAACAACGCGTTTCTGCAGGGCGATGTAAATTCCAGCGATAGCGGGGAAATCGCAGTTTTGCAGGGAACATCGCTGGTTTTCCAGCAATGTTCCCTGCAAAACGGCGATATGCTTGATGATACGACCCTGTGGTCGTAACACAAGAATCTACCCCCCATGTTAAACATACATGGGTCAGGATGTTAGCAGACGTTAGTTTTTGGAGAAAACAGCAATTTTCGCCCAAAACTAACGTCTGCTAAAATACGTGGGCCTCCTTGTAAATATCGCGATGTGCACATCAGCGATGATTTACAGGGAGTACTGCCCAGTGACGCTCACTTTGTATCTCATTAGAGATGCAAAGCGAAGCGTCTGAAAACGGGTGCTAACATGCGCTAATGCATGTTAGCATCCCCTTGTAGATAGGGCGATAATATTATCTCCGCTTTTTTGGCTTTTAAAGCCAAAAAAACGGAGGTAAGGCCCTTGTTAATATGCCCCTCAGTGACTTACAATAACTTTCTTATGTTTGGTTTGGGGGTACTTTATCCCATTTATAGCACATCCGCGTTTTTACTCATTTCAAAAGAAACAGCTGGAAATGACTTCTGTGTTAGCTTGTAGAATACATTTTGTTCTATCCACGGGGATTAGAACTCGCCTCGAATGATATAACCATGAACTTGAAATGGCCGCCGCACTCATGGTGCTTTCAATTACTTCAGTCACTCTAAGACAATCAGTCTGAAACGAGCGCTGGTGGAATCCCTCTGAGGATCTGTCTTTCCTGTCGCATGCCGCTGTTATTTCGGGATTATGGCTCTGCTGTCAGATTTACCTTCTGGTGATAAATTCATGAATTTAGAATGCCTCGATTACGTCTCTACAGGGTAGTTACATCAATAATCAGAAGAAAATATAAGGAATTAGCAGAATGGCAGGGCAGCCGGTACCTGGCTGGACCACGGATGCAACAGTGAGGAGGCTGTGTTGCCTGTTAACAGGACTATGGTACAGGAGGCGATGATATTTTAAATTGAGCTTTCTCGAAACGAGTCACGGCACAATTAAATACAATGCAATGTACAGAATGCATGACACTTAAAACTGAATGCTTGAAGGGATAGATCAAAAGCTAAATGTAAAAAAATTTGCGATATTCATGCATCTAATTTATCTTTAAAATAAACTGTATCACCGGAAATAATCAGCGAAAAGGGGTACTAAGAATTACCTTTTCTGTGGTTGGTCACTTGCAAGCGCTAAAATAATTTTACCAGGGTAATTGGGACACCAACCAAATACTTTGACATATGTCATGGCAAAGATTGTCAAACTTTTTTGCTCTGAAACCCCCAAAGCAAAATGTTTTGAAGTCAGGGCCTCCCTGTATAACTTTATGGCAAGGATTGGGGGAGCTGGATTATGAGATAATTTCAGGGAGCTGTTTTTATGTCTTTTATGATCCACAATTCATTTGAGACTTATAAAAGAACAAATTCACCAAATAAAAATAGAAGCTGAGCAAAAAACACTGCTTTCTTTAATAGGTGTAGTGAGCCCCTGGCACTCCTGGGCTCCAATGTAGCTGCACTTGCTGCAGTAATGATAGCAGACACCCTGAGTAGCAGGCTATCTCCTTTGTCTCTTTTACCCCCTCCCCACCATCCCTGATCATCACACCAGTCTTCAAAAACGCTCTCCCTCTTTTTTATTTTGTTTTATTTTGTTTAGTGTAAACTCATGCCAAGGGCATTGAGTGCTTTACAAGAGCACCAGTTACATTACACAAGGTCAGATTATTATTTATATTTACTTTAGCCACTCAGAGATTAAGTAATTTGCCACGAATCTCAGAATGTTGAACCAATGCTGGGACTTGCCCTTAGCTTCCCCGTTCTCAATTTGGCAGCTCTCAATGTTAGGCCACATCTCACATGAGCTCCAGTTTGTTGCCTCCTTTTTACTAAAAGCTCTATTGTTATTAAGGAAATTAGCCCCGTACCATTTTTTTAAAGAAAGCCAGCCATAATTGTGATACAGTGGGCCCTTCAGACCCATGGACCCCAGGGCCGCTGCTCCTGCTTCATAATGATAGCTACTGCCTTACGAAGCGGGCTGTCTCCTCTGCCCCTTGTTAAAAATATGGGCCCTCATCTTGCCCACCCTCCTCCTTGCCACCTCTTTGATGCCCAAACTAAGGTGTCTCTTCTGCATCAATTTTCCCATCCCCTGGGCCATTGCTCTGAGGCTCAAAGCAAAACTGCCACAGCAAGTGTGCACGGGGCCCTAATGTAAGGATGCATTGTAAAACAGCTATAATTGGGGTTTAGTTTGCCTCCTCATACCACTTTGCCCTGGTGCCACTGAACCTGCAGTGCCTATGATATCCAGAGCTTTGCTAAGCAGGCTGTCTGCTCTGCTCACTCTACTGGACCATCACCCCTAGGCCTGAGACATAAAGCATGCTTTCTGCCCCTTTATGTAAGAAAATAAAAAAAGCCCCACATCTCGCCACCCCCACCTGATAGCTGATTTTTGGGCCCTGTTCCATACACAGCAGGCAGGATCTGACATTATTAATAGCAAAGATCCTCGACTCCCCTTTTCCTTCGTAAGACAGCCATAACTGAGGTGCAGTGGCCACTCACACTCCTGGCCCCAGTGCCACAGTACCTGTTGCACTAATGGCAGTGACGGCCATTTAATAAAGAAAAAGACACCCATGATTCATCCCCTTCCCTATGGACATATCTCAGAGGAAGCGTCTCTCAGTTCATTTGTAAACAAAAAATGAGCCTCCCACCTCTTTGACACTATCCATTGATCTGACTCCATTCCTCTTTCTCAGATCAGGGCTCTGCTTCTGAATGCAACCATGCTGGCCTCCACCCTATTACCTGCTGGACTCACCCTTTTACAAAAACATAAACAACTATACCTGAAAGATCAAGGCTGACCTTGAGCGGCCTCTGTCTGAAAGTGAAGGAGGTTGGTTTCTGTGCTGTGTATAGGCTTTAACTGATGTGCGCACTTGGAGTTCAAGGGTGACAAAGATTTATTCTTTTTGAAAGATAATATGAGTGTGTTCCCAGCAGCGTTCTGGAGTACGTACTTTAATTGACATTTATAAGAATGTTTTTTGGTGTATTATGCCTTAGTATTCACAGTCCTTTCTGTCACAGGCTGGGACCTTGTAGCACTATAAATACACAAGGCACTATTTCCCACTGCACCAACTGGGATTAGATTCTGTGACTCTCTGGTCACAAACAGCCATCTGCAGTGAACGCATTAGCCAATTGAGTTTTCACAATGCAAAAGACTGCACTTCCCACCGTGAGTTAAACTTGCATTTATGTTTCATTTAACATGTGTGTGGTATTTTATATGCTGTTCCCCTAAAGTGAAAAAAATACCAAAATAGTTACAGAATATTTTGCTGCTTTTAGCCACATCTTTAACCACGCTACCCCATGGCACCCAGAATCACTTTTTTAGGCACTTCAACTGCTTCATATGAATGAAGACAGCCTGGAAACGCGGCAAATAAACAAGGGCATGGTTCCAGGCCATCTTGATTTACGAGGGCTTGCAGAGGCATTTCCTCCCCCCTGGGAATACGTCCAAGGACCCCCAGGAGGGCGTACCCCACAGTTTGAAGACATCTGTGCTCTGGCTAAGTCCCGTCTACGTCCCAAAGTGGGAACCTTAATGGAAGCAAACCAAAGCTCTCTTGAATGTTTTCTTGTAATTTCCTAAGGCAACATGCTCAGACTTACTCTGAGGAAGTGCTGTGAGTGAAAGTATCTATACTTCTAAAAATAATGCAGTGAAACATGTATGCAGAAGGAGAAAGCGAAGTTCAAGAAAAGCAAATATGTATTTGTTAGCTACTACAAAATGATTGTGAAAAATGACGGAAAAAGATTAATTTAGCTTTAACTATTTGTAATCAATGTCAACTAGAATACCTATTTCAATACAGGTATATGAAGATTAATACCATGCTTTAAGAAATGAAGAAAATTCAGAAAATATGTCTTCATCCTTATGGTTGTTTTTAAGAGAAGGGCAAAGGATTTAAGTGGTCAGATAGGCCTTGTGGGGTTTTTATGGTTAATGAAGTAACCTTCCCATGTGACTGTTTCAATGAAGCCTTTTGCTCTCATGAGCATTTACAAAGACTGTAGAGCATTTGAGCTTGGGGCCGGACAGTTTCTCATAGTTCCTGGTCAATAAGTTTGTACCACTACCGTTTTCTGGTAATCTTCAAATACAGAAATGGCACTCACAGAAGACACAAGGTCAAGTAGTTGTGAACTTTTAATATGGCAAATAAAGTGGGACTCTGCATGATAGTCACCCCATTGATAAAGCCCAGCTCACTGATTTGCTAATATGCGCCCAAATCTCCTTTGTTCTTTCTACATAGGCTTTGACCATGGAGGAGCTGTTGTCTGTGGTTCTTATGGCTCCTTCTGTTCTTTGGGACGCCACATCTCCATGAGCTAACATCACCTAAGGTTTCTTGGAATCTAGGGCTCAAATGGCAGACAGCAACAACACCACAGGCGACAGCGCATGCTGTCATCTTTGCTGGCATTAGGAAGCTTGCTTCCCTATCTCTGCTAGGTAGACTCAGTTCAGGGAAGACTGATGGAAGTGGCAAGGACATCTACAGAGTCAGGAACTTTCTTTAAAATCTAGGGGCATATTAGCAAGGGCACTATCGCCGCTTTAGCGGCACTTTTTGCCGCTAAAGCGGCGATATTTATATCGCCCTATCAGCAAACTGTCTCTAACAGCAGTTAGCGACAGTTTGCGGGCATTAGCGCCCGTTTTTACCGCTTTGCATGTCAGCGATATTTATCGCTAATGACATGCAAAGTGGGCGTTCCGACGAACAAACCTGGGAAACACTCGCTAACAGGCCTATCGCCTATTAGCAAGGTGGCCATGGCCCCAGTTAGCGACGTGAAAAGTCGCGCTAACCGAGGTCATCGCCATTTATTTAACACCTGCAATTAGCAGGTGTTAGCCATACCTAACATGGGGGTGGATTATGCTGATACGACCACAGGGTCGTATCAGCAAGGTGTTCTCCTTCTCCATGCAACATCGCTGGTTTTTCAGCGATGTTGGCCCATTTCCCACTATCGCTGGAATATTCATCGCCATAGCGCTAATCGTTGCTAATACAGCGTTAGCGTGGCGATATATTCCAGCGATAGCCGGCGATAAAAAAAATCACGCTAAGCAGGGTTAGCGATGATTATCGCCTCTTCTTGCTAATATGCCCCCTAGTTCTACAAGCCACTGCTTTGCATATTTATTAGGGAACAACATGGTCCTACATTTTAAGCATTCAAAAAACTGGTCCTACCCTAAGCTTTCTCTAAACGAGCTTACACCTCCTTGCAAAGTGCAAGATGATTGGAATCATGAGGAATTTGGTTTTGAAACTATCATTCATGCATCACACATCCTCCCATATCCACTGAGACTTGATTCCGCCGCTTACCATAAAGGGATTAGAGTCCTCGGTCCGCTGCATAAGAGGCAGAATTAGCTGGGGAATTGGTCTTCTGAAAACAGCCCCTCCTATCAATTTGAGCCAGAATGAGTCTTCGTCTGCAGGGTACTTCAGCTAGGAGGACCTGAGGCAGGCCAGTATGCTTTGGATGGCCCCGTTCCAGCAACTGTGTGTTTAGTGGCAGCTGCAGTAAAGTACGCTTTCTAAACTTTTATAAAAAAAATCTCGTCAAAACTAAATTAAGGTAGAGTGTTTTATACAGAAACGATTATCGTTTCCAAAAATGAATTATATTGATGTCAATATTAGGGATATAATACATGGGTGCCTGCAATCCCTGTGTACAAGGCTGTCTATAATTACCTTATCACAGGTGACCTGCAACGTTTTCTGGTTGCCTGTAATAAAGAAATGACATAGCTGTTCAGCTGTAATAAGGTATTACCCTTGAGTTCCGATGCCACAAAGTCTTCTGCCACAGCCAGAAGCTGAAGGGAGCGGCAGGACACAAGAATAATTAAAGCTGCAGTATAAAACATGAAAATGAAAGTTGGCTTTTCCTTCTTCTGCTCTCTTTTTCTAGGTAAAAAGTGATGAGTAGAAGGGGGATAGTTATGGTGAAATGTTTACTTTTTCCAGCTTTAGGTAACTATAGGAAAGGTATAATGTCTCTCATGTTTCCACATGTTGGCCTACAGCATTTTTTTAAAAATGACTTGTTTTAAAATGTAACATATTTTTGCAACAAATATCTAACTGCTCTGTTGTGTGTTTAATTGTGCACTAGAGCTTCTAATTTTATTCTTCAAATTTACACTAACTGTTGGCGGTGAACTCCGCTCCGCCGGCAGAGTTCAAGAAGTTTTGGCACTCCGCGCTCTGATTAGAGCGCAGAGTTCTTAAAAGAAATTCCGTCCACTGCTTGCGGAGCAGAGTTCACCAGTGCCAGGTGCCAAAAGCATAGTTTTTGCTCTGGCTGTCAACCTCGTTTGTGGGCACGGCTTGCTTTGTGTCTCTTTCCTTTCATTGTCAGCAAGAATCTGTCCAGAGAATACCAGAAGGGGGTGGAACAAACCCTGCAGAGCCTTAGAGCAGCCCAGGGATCCGGCGGGAAGCTGGAGCTGCATCCCTTGCAGGCTGCAGCCCATCGGACGGCATTAGGCCACTAGGACAGCGGAATAAGGCAGCAACAGAGGGATTCTGTTAGATTTGGGGGTCTCTAGTTGGCAGAGGTAGGTACCTTTGACCAAATAGGGACCCTTGCATCTAGTCAGGGTAAGGGGGATACACTCCTAAAATAACCCCTGCTCACCCCCTTGGTAGCTTGGCACGAGCAGACAGGCTTATCTCAGAGGCAGTGTGTAAAGCATTTGTGACACATACAGTAATCAAGTGACAACACTACAGATGGACACCACACCAGTTGTATATTAAAAATAAGTATCTTTTATATAGATTTAACATATAGATTTAACACAAGACCACAAGCGACAAAAATCCACAATACTGTACTTCAAAAATGGTAGAATTAGCTTAGTTCTCTTAAGATGTAAAATGCGACACTTTGAGTTCAATGTACCTTTGGATGCGTAACGCTATACAACGAAAGTGTTGCAGGGAAGGTGATGCGTCGGTTCCTTACACGCAAGAACGGTGATGCGTCGGGTCCCTACTGATGCGTAGGGGATGCGTCGGTTCTTCTCGGCATGGGGAGGTGATGCGTCGGTTTCTTACTGCGCTTTCGTGGCGATGCGACCAGCAACGCCGTGATGCGATGAAGATCCGGTGCAATGAAACAAAGATGGCGTCTTCTTCTTGATGTGACACGATGCGTGCACGCCTGACGGCCGTGCGGCGACTCAACGATTCTTCTGAGCAGCGACAGGCCCTGCGAAACGCTTCCCGGTGATGCGGCAGCGTCTGATACGTCGTCGATCCTCTTCTCCGGCGATGCGAGGCACTTCGGCAACAATGCGACGGCTGTGCGGCGACACAACGATTCTTCTGAGCCGCGACAGGCCCTGCGACATGCTTCCCGGTGATGCGGCGCCGTCTGATGCGACGTCGATCCTTTTCTTCGGCGATGCGAGGCGCTTCGGCTGCGGCGGCGACACTTCTTCGTGAGTCGTGCTTCCAGCTCCTTGCGACACGCAGTCCCTCAGAAAGTCCAGCACAGCAGCAGGCACTTTCCAGAAAGACTCTTGGGGAGCTGGTTGGTGAAGTCTGTTGTCCCTGAGACTTCAGCAGGAGGCAAGCTCTTCTCTCAAGCCCTTGGAGATCTTTTACAAGTTGATGAAAGTACACACAAAGTTCCTTTCTCCTTTCTTTGGCAACCACTGCAGGCCAATCCCCCAAACAGCACTCAGCTTAGGGATAGTCTCTTCCTCAGTTTCTCTGGTTCCTCTCCTCAGCAAAGGTTTCTTCTTGTTTCCCGAAGTGATCTAAAGTTTTGGGATTTGGGTCCCCTCTTTTATACTCATTTTCCCTTTGTTCTCTGAAGGCAGAGAGGCCTTTGCCTAGTCCAAACCAGTTCTGGTCAGTCCTGGAGCACTTTGTTGACAAGACTTCTTCTTTCCTTTCACAGTGTAGGCCAGGGACATCAGACGCACAGGAGGTGGAGCCAGCATTGTGGAGGGAAGGCACAGCCCTATTCAGGTCCCAGGTGCAACTCCTACCACCCATCTACATGCAGATCTCTCTATTCAGCCCTGGGCTGACTCACCCTGTCTCCTGGAATCCCCCAGCCCCTGCCACTCACAAACCAGACATGGAATACACAACCTAGCATTGGCAGGCTTGGATAGTTAGGCAAGAAAATACCTACTTTCTAAAAGTGGTATTTTCAAACACAGAATGTTAAAACCAACTTCACTAAAAGATGTATTTTATCATTCTGAGTTCAGGCATACTAAATTCGTTTTTCTACCATGTTCCCTGGGTCAGTTAGGATTATAAGATGTAATAATCAAACTGCCCATTCTGGCCTATGGGGAACAGGTAGCCTTGCAATAGTGAAAAACGAAAATGGCTGTAATTCACTATTAGGACATGCCACACACACCAGGGCATGTCCTACCTTATACTTACAATGCACCCTGCCCTTGGGCCTACCACAGGGGTGACTAATATGCAGAAAAGGGAAGGTTTAGGGACTGGCAAGTGGGTGGCACAACCGGTGCTGCAAGCCCGCCAGCAGCATTTGGTTTACAAGCCCTGGGCACACACAGTGCACTGTACTAGGGTCTGACAAGTAAACCAAACCAGCCAATCATGGAGTCACTAATCCATACATCAATTTATAACAGAGAGCATATGCACTTTAGCACTGATCAGCAGTGGTAAAGTGCCCAGAGTCATAAAACCAACAAAAACAGGTCAGAAAAAGTACAGGAAGAAGGCAAAAAGTTCAGGGATGACCATGCAAAAAGGGCCAAGTCCAACCCATTCCATTCCTCCCCCAGACCCAGCGGTGAGAAAGGGCCTACCTGATGCCACAAGATACTTGGTGCAGTGCGGCTGCAGTATCTTCGTGCATCAAAGCATCTTCTCCAAGCAATGCACCAATAAGGATCCTGGACCGGCTATTAGTGGTAAGTTTTTTAAAATTTATTTTACAGAGTTTTATATAGCGCGAACTTGACCCGAATCGGGTATCAGAGCGCTTTGCATAGCACCAGATGCATTACATGAGGACACATGCATCTTTGTTAGGCACGGGGAGATTAAGTGATTTGCCCAGAATCATAGGATGTTCAGCGTCATTGCCGAGACTCGAACCCAGTTCCCCAGATTCAAGGTCGACCGCCCTAGCCGTTAGGCCAACTCCTCTCCCCAAGTTGCTCTGCCGCTGTAAATAATCGCTTTCCTGACTGGCGTGATGCGGTACAAACAGGCAGACACGGGCTAATGCTAGTTGCATAAGCCAAATCCAAGCCTGGTAAATGTTGAGCTTTTGCAGAAGAAAAGGAAATAATGACGCCATCAAAGGTTATGAAGGAGTGTATGTGAGTGATGGTGATGGTGACTGAATAACATGTTATGCTTTAAACCTTGTCTCCACTCTCTCCTAAACGCAGATATGTCTATTTGTGAGTGACTTTGAGGTATTTTTTTCGGCCACCCAGTGGCTAATATAGTTATTACAACTCATGAAGAAAATTATTTTCTATGTCTCTGCAACGCGGAACATACTCCGTGGAATTTTGCGGAGTTTTTTGGTAACTCCGCAGAATTTCGCAGAGTAAACTCCCCGAGCTCCATCCAGTCCTAATTTACACACACCCTCTTGAGTTTACAGTTGTAACCCGAGTGTCACCATCATTAGCAAAACAGAGGGGGATATTCTCAAGAACGTGTGTTAACTAACGCCAAAATCGCTTAACGCAACTTCTCACATCGCAGTCTATCGCGGGAAAATAACACTGTGTTAACGCAGTATTCCCAACCCAGTGGCACCATGCGATAGACCTACGATAACGCGACAAATGCCCGCGTTAAAATCAACGCGACGCCGAAAAAATGCGAAACTCTAATGCGAAAAAAGTTGCGACGTCCCAAAACGCGAAACAAAAATCAGCGATAACCAGCGACAGGCCTGCGATTCCCATGCGAAATGAGGGAAAATGCACCATAAAACCAGAGGAAAAAAAAGAAAAAAATTTAACTGCGTAGCACCATGGACGCACCCGGACCGAGAGCACATGACAACGCGGAGCCCACAAGCCCCACAGACGACCAGCCAGGAACCCCGGGGCCGGGGAAGGGCAAGGAGAAGAGGAAGAGGAAGACGGGGTTCAGTCCGCAGGAAAACCGGATCATCGTCACGGAGGTGACAGAACACTACCAACAACTGTTTGTCACCTCCACTGTGTCATCGGCAACACAAACAGAAATATGGCAGTACATCGGGAACAACGTGAATGCAGCCGGAGTGTCGAGGAGGACAATGGAAGAGGTCAAGAGGCGCTGGAATGATATGAAGGGCAAAACCAAGAAGAAACTCGATGCCAACATGAAAGCAGCAACGCAGATTGGAGGTGGGGGACCAGCGGCACACCAGGAGCTGGATGACATTGAGGAAATAGCGGCCACAGTCATCAGTCGGGATATGGTGCCAGGAGTTTGGGATCTGGACACTGCTCAACATGACCTGATACAACATCAACAGGGTGAGTACCGACCAGGGACTGGGGGGACGGGGGGAGATGGGCACAATGGCACACATGCACAATTAAGTACAGCACACTGCACACCCACAATGACTCTGGATCATGTCCCTGATCCCTGTGCCACACTGCAGCACACATACAGAAACTCATGGAATGTGTGTTGTAATGAATTTATTTGCACATGCTGTGCCTGTGGTCATTTTGTACTGTCTCATGATTGCTAAGGACTGTCACAATGTGACGTCCTCATGTGAAGAAATTGTCAATGATGTTGTTCCTACGGGCTATTCCTGCGGCAGCTGCAGTGGGGTGTGGTCCACCTGCCTCATCTTCCTCATCATCGTCCAGTGCATCTGGCACTCGTAACCATGGGGCATTGGTGCGTACACATATGTTGTGCAACACACAACATGCAACGATCATCTTGCACACGATGTCTGGGCTGTACAGGAGCCTTCCACCTGTGATGTCCAGGCACCTGAAACGTGACTTCAACACGCCAAATGTGCATTCCACGATGCCCCTGGTGCATTTGTGGGCCGCATTGTACTGCCTCTGGGCCTGTGTGTTCGGGGCTCGGAGGGGTGTCATCATCCAAAGGCAGATAGCATATCTCTGATCACCTGTGACAGTGCAGAGAGACATGAGTCAATAGTTGGTTATGCATGATGTGTTGGCAGGCTCACCAGTTCATTGGCGTGTGATATGTGTGTCATAGTGATTCCTGTGTGACATGTACTGCATGTAGCAAATGAGCGCCATCAATGTGTATTATGTAGCCTCCTTGCTGCTCCTACCTCCCCCTGAGCCCATTTACTTGTGTGCGCTGTGCGGTTGCATCACTTGCACTCCTACGGCACACCATCGTCATGCCTGTCTGCTCATGTCCACAAGCCTGACAACGACACTGTGATGTTGTGCGTTGAAGGTGGGCGGCCACGTGTGTGTGGGCCTATGGTAAGGATAGGGCGGACACAGATGTGGAGTTCATGGCTGGCTGACCTCGCGAATCGATCGAGGCAAGACCTTTGGCTTATGCTGCCGCAATAGCGATACACACACAACAGTTGGCATGTATGATCCCGGACCCCGAGCGGGCTTGCGCTCACTCATTTATCCCTTCGTCCGAACCCGCACTCCGGGGGCATGTTGCATTGCAACTTTGTCCATTGCAGGACGGGTGGCGCAGACACCACAACAAAGACACACGCATTAGTTACTACATTGGCAGCCCAACACTTAACCACGCCCAGAGACCCGGGGTGAATATCCACACCCCTACGCTGGACTGCCGTACGCCAGCCCACTCCGGCAACGCCTACAGGGGGGTACGAAACAGCTACATGTCCCAGGTCTTCCCCACTGCCTGAGGCAACATAGTTGCGTCTGCTGTACACAGCACAATGCAATGTGGTAGGGCCCGGGGCCCTCATGCATACACAATGACCACACGGACACACCTTGATAGTTTGTGGAACTGGCTACGGGCACGTGCGCCCGGCCCCTTTTATTACCAGGGTCACATGTCCAGTGATGCCTGTGCTGGATGGGTGTCGGGTGAGTGTGAGCCAGCCCTCAAGGAGTGGTTGGTGCTGGCAACAACTACAACAGTAATCAGACAATCAGTAGTTCACAGTTCAAACAGCAAGGGTCCATGACTGGAGCTGCACGGAGTTAGTGGACCCGGATGCACAGCGGCCGGGACATGGAACACCGCCACGGGACGGTGACTACCGGTGCACTGAGGTAGGGCCACGAGAGCTGAGCGGGTTCTCGTCGATGTCCAAGGTGATTGTTGCAAAGGGTTTTGGGGGACAGTGGAAGGTGTTCTTCCAGGGCATGATACAGAGGGCAGTACCAAGCAGACACAGGCAATATGGAGGAGATGAATGCTACAGACTCATTTTTGTCACCAAGTCAGTATCAGCTACATGATGATGAAGACAACCCCCAGGCCATAGACTCAGACGCCACCAAAGTTCAACCAGAGGGTGGCCATGAATTTCGGGGCACAGAGTTAGTGGCAACAGAGCTGAAAGGGGATGCAGTCTGCGATGAGGCCTGTACAATGTTATAAACTCTGCCATAATTAAATCAAGGCTCAGTTCCAAATGTGTACCCTACTTGGCCGTAGTGTGGGCCGGAGGCAGCGGTCAGCAGGGGCACCCAGCCACGTGTCCTTGGCTTGCGATGCACAGAGTTAGTGGTACCAGGGCAGTTGTTGGTAGTGTTCGGTCACCTCAGTAACGAGGATCCTTTTTTCATCCGGACTGAATCGCGTCTTCATCTTACTCCTCTCCTGCCGTGCATTGATATGGACTCTGCCATTGTAATATCAAGACTCAGTTCCAAATGTGTGACCTACTTGACCGCAGTGTAGGCCGGAGACAGCGGTCAGCGCGGCCCAACCACTGTTCAGGCAGCTCCTCCTGGTACTCTCACACACGACGTTTGAATGCCATGTGGTGATGATTTGTGGTTGTCAGAGGTAGAGGCACCCGAGCTGAGCATGTGTGCAGCCTGCGATGATGCTGTGTCCTGCCTGGTCCGGACTGGCTTGGTTTGAGGCCTGCTGGACCGCAGTGTAGGCAGTACACAGGTGACCCCGCTGTGCCGGACCGCAGTGTTGGCCGAAGGCAGTAGTCAGCAAGGGCCCACAGACACGTGTGGTTGGAATGCTATGCACAGAGTTGGTGGCACCACATCGAAGGGAGTACGGTGACTTAAAATCTGCCATAAACATATGTACTCTGCCATTGTATAATCAAGACTCAGTTCCAAATGTGTGACCTACTGGACCGCAGTGTAGGCCGGAGGCAGCGGTGGAGTACATCAACGAAAAAAGGAGTACTGGGGGCCTGTGTCGCGGGGTCCGTGATGGTCTGAGGAGGCTGCCAAGTTCGCGGGTCTCGGGCTTGGAGCTTGCACCGGCACGTGGTGGGTCCTCTTTGACACACGCCGGTGTCGGCAGGTGAGCAGTGAGGCCAGGGAGCGCTGTGGCGGGCAAGGCGGGTCTTGGGACCAGCGGCCTGGGGTGCAGCAAGCGCACAGGATCACAGGCACCGACGCACACAGCGTCGGCCTCGTGGCGGGGTGAGAGGTGCCACCCTGGCAGACACGTTGGCCATTCCGGAAGAGAACCACGCCCAGAGTAACGGGCTTTTTATTTACACCCCTACGCTGGCCTGGCGTACGCCCGGCCAGCCCACTCCGCTTACGGGGGGGACGTAACAAGCAACATTTCTGCGATCTTCCCCACTGGCTGTGGCAACATGGTTGTGTCCACTGTCCACTACACTCCAGACACCAGCAGTGTATGTCGACATGGAAATGTCTGTGGTCTGCATACTCAGGTCTGTCCAGCACATCCGCGCCACACTTGGCATTGTGTACATTCACATTCATGGGTCACTTGCCTCCTTCGCACATGGCTGGTTCCCACCTCTCCCCACATTCTGCTATTGTGTGGCTGAGGTGCCATGCCGTTGTTGGCTTGTGTACATGGCTAGCCCAGCTTACCACAGTGAGTTGTGTTGTCGTGTCTGGAATGTGGGACTGTTGGTTGGCATGTTGTATGTGATTTTGTGACGTGTGCATTCCCAGAGTTGTGAGTTGTATGTTGGTGGAATTGAGGTGTGTGGTGTGTTCAGTTGTTACTTACCGACGAGCAGTGCATTTCCATAGGTGGCATCCTGGAAGCGCTGGTTGATGATGGACTGTCGGAAGATGAAGGAATCATGCACACTGGCTGGGTAGTTGGCGACGACATTGGTGAAGAGTCCCCGGTGGTCCACTATTGCCTGCACATTGATGGAATGCGTGTGTTTCCTGTTGCGGTAATTGTGTGCAGTGGCAGCAGGGGGCACGAGGAGTACATGTGTGCAGTCGATTGCCCCCAAGACGTGCGGGAAGCCAGCTATGGCGTAGAAGCCTTGCTTGGTCTCCAACTGTTCCTGCACAGTGTGTGGGAAGTAGAGTTGCTGGGGTACCGAGCTGATGATGGCATCCAAGACAGGTGTGAGGAACTTTGACAGGGCTGGCTGTGAGACTCCTCCGACTCTGGCAGTTGTTGGTTGGAAGGTCCCAGAGGCCAACAGGTGCAGCACGGCCAGCAGCTTTGTCTGCGGAGGGATGTTGGTTCTCCGCTGTGTTGGTACCGTCAATATAAAGCAATGGGGTAGCCCAGTTATGTGCAGAACCTGGGGATACGTACATTAAGTGAACAGTGGTTCTGCCACCAATTCGCTTTAGAAAGCGTCAAAACTATTTTTTACAATTGGTCCCTCTACTAAGATGAGACTATTATTTGATGAAGAAAGTCTAAATCAAGTCCAAACAAAAGAAACTCATGTACTTCTGAATAAGTATATGATTTTATAGCAAATTAGTGAAAGTTGTGTACTCAGAAATGAGAACAAAACATACATATGCACACACAGATATACAATGTACAATTACAATTATTATCAAATTAATGACGTGAAGTGAAAACAAAGAAATATATTTACATATCACAACACAATATATACATAACAAATGAACATATATTCAAGACACACATTTAGACACAGTGTGAGGTATATGAAAATATGTTTCAACCCAACTAGCAATTGGTCTAGTTATTCTCGATTGTTCTGGGTGAACATTAACACTTGATAGTATGCGTCGACGTTTCGACCCCAATCGTGCCTTCAACTCTCCGGCGTCTGGCACTCGGGGTCTTCAATTATTCTTCAAAACTCCACTAATGGGGCAATGTTTGTCGGGGCCGACCGCCTCCGACCAAAACTTCCTCGTGGGACAGCGGGCAATTAATGCCTCAAAAATCTCTCTGGCAATGAATGTCCTGCAAAGAATCTCCGGGAGCTGTCTTCAAGACCCCGAGCGCCCGACGCCGGAGAGTTGAAGGCACGATTGTGCCACTGACTACCAAACCAGCTGATAAGTAGAGCTGATTTTGATTCAGGTCAACTGCTTAATTTGTACAAGCTGCTGTGCTGACAATACCTTTAATCTGATATCAAGGTGGAATCTCATTGAAGGCCACACACAAACTCTATATATAGTCTTGAAGAAGACCCCCCCATAGACGATTACATAATCACACTAATGCAATGGGGTCGAAACGTCGACACATACTATCTAGTGTTAATGTTCACCCAGAACAATCGAGAATAACTAGACCAATTGCTAGTTGGGTTGAAACATATTTTCATATACCTCACACTGTGTCTAAATGTGTGTCTTGAATATATGTTCATTTGTTATGTATATATTGTGTTGTGATATGTAAATATATTTCTTTGTTTTCACTTCACGTCATTAATTTGATAATAATTGTAATTGTGCATTGTCATATCTGTGTGTGCATATGTATGTTTTGTTCTCATTTCTGAGTACACAACTTTCACTAATTTGCTATAAAATCATATACTTATTCAGAAGTACATGAGTTTCTTTTGTTTGGACTTGATTTGGACTTTCTTCATCAAATGATATTCTCATCTTAGAAGAGGGACCAATTGTAAAAAATAGTTTTGACGCTTTCTAAAGCTAATTGGTGTTGGTACCGTCAGCCTGTGTGCAATGAGGGTCAGGAAGCGGAGGATGGTTGTCCTTTTGAGCCTGTAGTGGGCAATGACTTCCTCTGGCGTTAAGTCTCCGAGGTTGGTGCGTTTTCGGAAGGTCCTTTGTCTTTTTCTGCGCTGCCTCTGTGGTAGTCCGAGGGGGGAGCCCTGGCGAGGGGGGGGTCTTGGCTGTGGTGGCAGTGGGTGTTGTGGCCCTCTTGGGGCTCCGAGCTGCATGATCAGTAGCTCCATGGCATCTGTTGTTCTTCAGGTGTGGCTCTGGGCTGGGCTCCCTTTTATGGTGCAGGTTGTCGTCCGACTTAACACCAGGTAAGAGCAGGTGTTAAATCCCTGCTGCTAACGCGCCTTATCGCATGTTTTGTGATCTTATCGCCGATCTGGCTGGTTGTTGGGAATGTTGCAAAGTGGTGTTTACGCGGCTTTTTGCACGGGAACACCTACTCTGCATATCATTAGCGTTAGTTGCCAGTGTCATCCGTGGCGATGTTTTTTGCGACTGCTATTGCAGGAAAACAGGTGATATTGGCTGTTAGCACCAGCTTGTGAATGGTGCGTTGAATTTATCACCACTTCGGCTGCGATAAAGTGCCACTGACTCGGCGATAAGTCCTTGTGAATATGCCACAGAGTGTTCAATTTAGAGTTTGGTGGACAGGTTACTCTGTCGCTTTTGCTCTCCAATTCTTTGGTTTGCCAACTTCATTTAGAGACAGGAGCAACTTAACTTTTCCATTGATAGAGCCCTTGTTGACTACATCAATGGAAAACTTCCCCTAACAGCCCAGCGGAGTAGGGGCCATCAAAGAAGGAACATTGTACCACCCGTCCTTTTTTGGGAGGATGGTTGAATGTCCTTTTTTTAACCGGGTGGATAGGAACATAAAAAAAATACTAATGACCCCCCCACCGTGTGAGAGATCCTCCAGAGTGTAGGTGGCATTGTTTTTTTTGTTTTTCAAAAATAAACTCCTGTTTTGGGAGTTTGCTTCTTAATTAATCAATCAAGTTTATTGTTTCAGCTTTACAAAAAAGCCATACAATAAAAGCATACTGTATGAAAACGAATAAAAAACTCCAAATTTGTTAAATCGTTCTGATTTATTCCCCCGATGATGCAAGAAACTATAAACAATGAACACTCCCAGGCACAGGACATGTATGTAGTAAGGCAGAAATACGGATCTCACATGAGGCGCCACAAACATAAAAGATCTTAAACTACTACAAAATCAATACCATTGTGTGCAGACATAAGCCAGATAGATAGTATAAAATCCAAATAACAAACTAATTAAAAATCATTTTAACTACATCAGATCAGGAAAAAATAGTAGAGGGCTGTCTTGGGAGACTAGGTGCACAAAAGCCAATTGAAAGCAACCATATATAAACAACACTTAAATAATTCTATTCCTGCTTAGGCGCACCTTGTGGGTCCCGTATTCTCAATTTCATCAGGCTAATAATCATTAGTTGTCTTTTGGCAATTGTACTTAGCACTTTATTTCATAAATTGTTGTAATCCTGTGTTTCTTTTTTAAGAAGGACTTATGGGACATAACTGGCAAGAATAAGTTATGCGTGCAATGCAAATGTTGTCTGGATAAAGTAGACTGCTAATGAATACTTCATCTATAGATATGAGAACTGAATAACATGCTAAAATAATAATATTACCGTGAATTGTGCAAAAAAGTGCAACCGTCCAAAATACAAAATCCAGCAATATGCAAATGCAATTTGAATCAATAGCAGCAATATATAGGAATTAAAATTAATCCCAATGTCCAACTCGTACTCCAATCGGAAACAGCATAAGCCTATAAAAACTAATAAAAATGTCAGATTTTCTTGCTCACGATTTTAGGAGGTAGCGCTCTCAATTGCCTGTGTTATAGTTGTAAAACTCCCAAAAATTAAAAAAGTTTGGTGAACGATCATAAGAACCGGCAGCAGTTGCCGACCAAACTTTTGATACATTGAAAGGAACTGCTGTGACGGCGGTTGCTTATAATGTACACAGATGACTCCTCATCTGTAAATCTGAAAGACAGCAGTCCATCAGGATGGCAGAGGTAATGTCCTCTGCACCCTGATGGATGGAGTACCATCCGTCAAACTCACAATCAAGCCTATGCGATAGGTACCTGTGGACATGCACAATCTTAGCAACTGGAATGTTGTGACAATTGCTTCCCCTCTGTTTCTTTTCCTCTGTGGCCTATTGTGACAATTTGCTTCTTATAAATTTAGAAATTAAATGGTAAGGGTGTTGTCTTTCATGATGAGCTTTTGCAATTGTTATTGAGTTACACATAGCAATCATTGACAATCAATATCATCTATGGATATTTTATCTATAAATCACTATCACTGTCTGCCTGATATCCGTCCAGACAGCAGGTAATGTCTCTTTTTTAGAAGAAATCCGCAGAATACATAAAGGGAATGAAGAGACCAAAATCAAGACTCAACAGGCAAACCAGGAAGGGGAAATGGAGCGGGGGTAGACTATCCAAAAGAGAAAAGAGGAATGCAGACCATATCTTGAACCAACAACAACTAGCTACACACTTAAATAATGCTACAATTACTGCAGATGACTCAATATGGGCAAATGTTGCATATGACTGGTAATTCATTTGTCAGATAAAACACTAACAGGATATCTATGACACTGTGACATTACTCTCAATTACAGACCATGATAATAACTCTAGTTCTCTCAACTCACTCATATTGGACCTTAAGATTACAGGGGATCTGAGCACCGATAGTGGGCTACGACCAAAGTCCAGATTTACTACACAATTGACGAGGGGAAGAAGTCATGATTTATTTTATCAAAGCTGTGTTGATTGACTTAGAAAAATGGTGAAGGCGTCGAAAAAACAAATATATTGTCCACCAATAGAGAAGCAATCTAACTAAATCAGAAAGGATAGCTTTACAACTACTGAAACAAGACACTAATATTATTATAAGACAACCAGATTATGAGGTAACGTTGTTATGAGCAAGACTGATTATGACAATTCAATTCTATCCCACCACAATGAACCAGCATGAAACATTTGCTTAACAACAACTATATGCATGGAATTTTCAGAGACATTATAACAAAGCTACTGGTTATACAAAGATATCTTAAAGGATGAGGAATATATGTACTGAAAGGTTGACAAGCCCCGGTTCCTTTACTTGTATACACTTCATAAGATAAATAAGCAAGGACCCTTTACACCAGGGAGACCTATTTTCTCAGGCATTAATACAGTCACCAAAAACTTTCTGAATATGTTGACATATTCCTCAGGCCTTTTGTTCTTAATTTACCATCATATATTCTAGATACACCTTTGCATGTCCTGACCTGGGAGGAAAGAATGACACTAGTAACACTAGATGTAGTGTCACTCTATATAAACATTAGACATAAATGGGGAATGCACACATTGATATGTCTTCTGAACAAGAGGTCAGCAGACTTCACTGAACACACCAATATGTTATTTGAAATTACCAGAATCATCTTGTACAATAGCACATTTATTTCAACGGGCACTGGTTTCCCCAACTACATGGAATTGTGATGGTTCCAGATTTGTTCCAGAGGGGTTGCAGGAGTAGAGTTAGAGCCCAACAGCCTACAATAGGATTAAGTACATCATTCCCTGCTGGGACTAAACCCTTAAGTTTGTGATTGGGGGATTGCAATGGCTTTGGGTGATTTTATTCACTATTTCTTTTCCTGTACTACTCCATTTGTGCCCCCCAGGCTTTTTGGGATCTCTTGACACAATTGAGCCGCATTCACGAATAGTCAATAGCTTCTAGACTAGAAGACACTCACATAATTGGCAAAGGGAGGTTTCTATTATGCAGACAAAGGTCATTCTTATCATATAGGCACAGAGGAGAACCCCTACATGTCTAAATACCTCCCAATTCTGTCACTTATTGTGAAATGCCTTAAATACTAAATTATACACTAGAACATACTATCATTTTTAGTGTCCAAACATATGTATGTCGCTCAAGTACAGAAATTACAGTTATATCCAAATGAATCTGAATAGTTGAAAACGGACTGGGTGGGCAAGGTGGGTGTTGTATGTCATCCATTCGACACTGACTCAGGTGACACAGCTACAGAATCATACAGGAGGTTGTCATGGGGTTACATTAGGCCCAGGCAGGAACACCACCATTTTACATGCTTACGTTTAAAGCTGACATCTTTTCTTGAGCGTTGACATTTGACATACATTTACTTGTGTGCTTGTATGGATAATGTTATAGAAAATAGCTTTGCTTACATTTACACATCTTCATAGACATTTTATCAGAGTCTTGAACACTCTTTACGAAAGCTAAAGTTCACTGCACAGAATGTTGATGTTGGTTATTGTTCGCTCTGCGACAGCTTTGTGAGGATAGAATCATTAATGACAGCCTGGCTGGGACTTCGGCATGGCAACATAGGTGAAGTTTATTATATAAACAACATCACTCCTTTGATTAGTAAGAGGAGCATTTTGCTGAGACTGTTAAGGTTGCCCCATGCCGGAATTTCAGCGCAGCTGAATCCTGTTTACCTCCTGAGAAGGATGGTGCCCAACTCTACACCAAGAAGGGCTCCCAGATGAAACATACCCACAGGTAACTGGAGTGTTAGATCACGCTACAGGGATTATGGCAGAGTCACCCACCCTGGGCACACTAGGATAGGGGGCTCTACGTAGGAGCATAACTATCACTGTACTTATATGCAAGCATATATTCTATGTAAAAGCACAATGATTGAATTGTTAATTTTTTTTACCATTCTCATGAGGCTGATTACTCGGATTTGTTTCCTTCTATTGATTATTGCAAGAAACTTATTTTACACAAGATTTTTATTGCTTCAATAAATACTGAAGTGCCAAGTGGGGCATTATATCTTTGCAAAGGTCTGAATTCAGGGGACAACAATGACGTCTGATTCTGTATAATCCCTGAAAGATTGCTGACTGAATTTAGTAGGAGGAAATTGCTTGTGGGTGGGGATTGAAATGGACAATAGAGCCAGTGCTGGACAGACCTGGTAGGCCAGACTTATGAAACACTAGTTTCCTAGTACCCTCAAAGTCCTGCTCAGTGACCATAAGTTGGTGAAAGCATGGCAACTCCTCCATCTTTTGGGTGGTGAATACACTTTTGTCAGGGTTATTTACTCTTTTCTTCCTAATGATTCTCTATAGAGATAGGGTGGGGGGAAGTAGCTCCTGCATAGCCTTTCGTACCTGGACATGAACAAAGCTTCTGTTAGTGATGCGCTAGAAAGACAAGCAACTGTATCCAATTCTGTGTGAGACTGAAATGGCCTCGTAGTGCTAATCATTACACACAGGGGCCTATTCACAATGGTAACTTTACACATGAGTAAATCTACATGTGTAAACTTACTCTTACACTTTGCAGTAACTGTACTCCATTTCCAAGTGTAAAGTTACTGCTAAGTGTAGAATTACATGTCTCCACCTCTGAAACATCATCATATATGAGCATTGTTTTACTATTGGTAGGGACATTATGACCTTATTTTATGCTCCACACATGGGGTGGAGACCTCTATATGGTAAAGTATGTTGAAATTTATAAGAGTTTATTAAAGTTTACCAAAAATAGTAAAAATATTTTTAAGGTAAACATTAATGTAAATTAGTTTATACCTGTATTTTTTACATGTAAAATAAATAAATAAATAATTAATTTAAGTCTATTACATTAAATCAAAAATATGTATTACCGAGAAAAACACCCACAGTAAAATGTTTCTATTTACTTACTATGTGTTCAAAATTATTAAAGGTTATGTATAGTATTAACTTAGTTTAATTTTTTTTTAAGTTACATGTATTTCATCTTATAAAGTTAGTACAAAATTGTATAGTCACATAATAATTATTTCTAATTTATATGTTACTTTTGTAACAGTAAAATACATTTATATGTAAGTGTAAATAAATGAACTTATTTTAACATTACTTTTGGTGTTTTTTTTTAAGTCTTTACACATATTATTTTCTATTGAACAGTGTTGCAGTACCTGTGAGTAGAGATGGGTGGCGCTAGACTTACACCTGGTCTGAGAGTAGTTTTATAGCTGTTTTCTGTCTTTTGTCACTATAGTAACTATAGAAGTACAGTTTTAAATAGCAAGCAATGGGGGCTCCCCCATCACCACTCTTATTTTGGCTCGCACTTGAACCTCTAGCTGCAACTAAAGGACGATCTACGGTGTAGAGGACATAATGATCTTGGATATGACAATCTGGTGTAATCTGAGATTATTGGATTATGGAGGAAGCTGTATACTGCCTCCAGTACTTTTAGCTTTGGCATAAGCCAGTTTTAAAAGAGTAAATAAAAGCATTGACAATCAAAAAGACAAAAACACAAATAAACATAAGAGGTGGGCAGGCCAAACAAGGCTCTGATCTGACTCGGGCTAAATGCCTGGCTTTGCGTGACCATTTACCCATAGGAAATGGTGAGCGAAAATAGAGCTGAGTCAAGTATCTCAGACACTATTTTTCCTCTCTATTGAAGTTTCAAAAGACAATTATTTGTACACAAGTCAGCTGAACGCATGAAATGCAAAATAGTGCTTTACTGACAGGTGTGTCTGCAGCCACGCTGAGCTGCAATTCACATGTGTCATGCTAAAGACCTGTGGGTAGTTTAAGTCATATATCCCGCTTTGCTGTTTACGCCACGAGTAGCCATTTATATTATCATAAAAATAGTCTTCTGCCTCCCCTTATGCTTATTGTTTAGAAGGACATTTTTACATTTATAGAGTCTGATTGAATTAATGTGATAATTTTATTTATTTAACTTAGAGTATTTATGTAACTAACGAAATAATTTAACACACAGAACAGAGAATTAGATGTTCATCCATTGGTTTAATACCACAATGTGTAAACAGGAAAACTAGGTTTAAATCCCAGCTTTCCCTCTTAACCAAGCTGTGTAGTTCTATGCAAATCACTTTACTTCACTATGCCTTATTTTATTTGAGCACCATATCTAAGACCACCTTGAAGAAAGTCAGTTCAGCAAGTTTGCTGTACAAAAACCTTGCCTATATTTCATTTCATTTTGCTTCACTTACAACAGCAGGTTTTGGCCATAGACACATGACAAACTGACATCTTCTGGTTCACTCATGGCAATGTTGTCAGGGCATTGGAGATGAAGAAAGTTCATGTTTAAAAGCTATTGTTTTCAACAGACGTCACTGCTGGTATGTAATCTAGGGTCAGATGTACAAAGCTTTTCTGAGGTCGCAAACGGCCCAATTCACAAACTTGGTCATTTGCAACTGAAAAAAGCATTTTTCAGTGTACAAAAGGGGTATTGTGACCCAATACTAATTCGGTATTTGGAATGGGCAATGTTTTGGGTGTCCCTTCCAAATTTTGAATCACAGTGGTATGTATTAATGTTTTGTAACCAAATTCTGGCCGCAAAACAGTAATACTTTACCACCACTTCAAAATTGGTGGTGACTCATTCACAAATGGGAAAGGCTCCCCAGGGGACCACTTCCCCTTTGAGAATGTTAAACAAAATGTTTTCTAAGAGCAGGCAGTGGTCCCACAGAAAAACGAAACTTAAACATTTCATTTTCTTTGTTGAAACACATCCCGTTTTTCTTTTTAGGAAAGCGGGCTGGGTTTAAAAAAAAGTTTGCTTTATTAAAAAGCAATCACAGATATGGTGGTCTGCTGACTCCAGCAGGCCGCCATCGCTGTTATGTCTGTGATTCCTAGTTGGTCGCAAATTGCGATCTACTTCATTAATATTCATGGGGTAGCTTGATTTGTGATCCACTAGGAACTGCTATTTAAAAAATAAAACTGCCCTACATTAGGAATTGCGATTTCAAAATTGCGATTCAGTGTGCGATCAGCCCGTTGGTTCTTAGAGTCAAGCAGGAACTGTGGCTAGGCTATCCCTATGAATTTCCGTGCTTGAGCACATCTAAGACATAGTCAGTTAAAGAGTAATAGTACAAATAATGCCAAAAGAGATTACTTCTCTGTAGGCTCAATGGAATCGTTGTGAAAAGAAGCGCTTCATAAACTATAACACTTTTGGGGGCATATTATCAAGGGCTCTATCGCCGCTTTAGCGGGACTTTTTCCCGCTAAAGCGGCGATAATTCTATTGCCCTATTAGCAGGCTGTCGCTAACTGCTGTTAGCGACAGCTTCTAGGCGATAGCGACCGGGTTGGGTGCCGCTTTGCATGCCAGTGATATTTATCGCTAATGGCATGCAAAGTAGGCGTTCCCAACCTAAAAGCGACTGGAAACAGTCGCTAAGCTCGCTATCGCCTATTAGCGAGGCAGGGGAGGTGATTAACGAACCAGCGCTAAACACGTTTAGCGCTGGTTTTTTAACGCCTGGTCCAGACCTGACTTAGCCATGTAATCCAATGGGAGGTGGATTACATGGCTAAATCCCCCTCGCCCTATCACCTAGCTAACACTGGTCACAGTGTGAATATCGCTTGTTTTCAAGCGATATTCACACTGTTCTCCAGGGTTTCTATCGCTTAGGAGATAAGCGTTGCTGATAGCACGCTATCTCCGCGATAGAAACCTGCGATAGCCGGCGATAATTATCCAAGCGCTAACTGCGCATAGCGATAATTATCGCCGGTTATTGCTAATAGGCCCCGAAGTTCTTAGTGAGTTATCTTTCTCTGTCTCTTAGTAACGAATTCCTCATCTTTGTAGAGAATGTTGCTAAAATGTGAAAGCCTACATTTACTCCCTGAAGGACAAAATGTGTTTCGTCATCATGTCTGTGATATCTTTAGTCGTCTTCGGATGTCAGACCCTTTCTTGTCATCTGAAATTAAGTGAAAAGTGACCTTGTGTTATTGGGACGTTATTCAAATAAATTTGAGTCTCTTAAAGTCACAACATTTCACAAAAGAGCCAAAGGCTAAGATATTAAATTTGGGCATACTTGTTAGAGCCGACACACTTTTCTTATACTGAGTTGCTGATTTTGTAGAGGAAAGAAAAAATTCAAGATTCCTGGAAAGTGTCCATACCACACAAATATTTCAATTAGAAGGATGACAGGGAGCAAATGTATAGTAAAACGAGGGCTTGGGAGCTCGTGCTGGGAAGTGTCACTAGCATAAATAGCAGCTGTTCAGTAGTCCATGACCTGATCTCCACATGTGTCTTAGCCATCAAGTGTCTTGTCATCGAGGAATGCCTTCAACTGTTCGCCACCTCTTCCTTCAAATGCATCTCCAAGGTCAAGCAGCAGCCACCGAGGCACCAGTCAGGGTTATTTCAGGCACAACATATAACCCTGAAAAGGGTGCATGCACTACCATCTGTTTGTTGTGATGGAGTCCTTATACATCTCATAATCACACTCAAAGAAACACACCTTTATCTGCTACAAGCTGTTGTGGATGCAAAGGAAGGCTGGAGGTGACATCTTAAAAGGAGGTTCTTAGCATCTTTGGAGAATTATCACAACTGAAGGAAGTAATACTAATATAGGAAACACATGGAGGAGGTACAGCTAATTCTATGTAGATCACTTTTGCTGGTTCCAATAGTGGCGCACAATTGTGGTGTTCCATAATGCAGAGAACCAGGAGGATTTATCAAGACATTTCAGAGTCACCAATATTTAAAATTCCGTTGTATTGAGGATGGGTCAGTGCACAACAGGACTGGCTGGGAAAGAACAGCCCTGCCAGATCTTTAAAACCAGCCTCCTTTTCTAACAACAAACCATAGCAACCAAACCTGACTCTATCCTGGGCAGTATGAAGGGCGGGTCTATTCCCCCAAGTATGGAAGGGCGGGTCCCTTCCCTCACAATGATAATTTCGGCCCAAATTGAGTTCAAGAGGAATAATGCACATCACAGTTCTTGAAAACATTTAAAAGCCACGGTACTAGAGGCAGTTCGGGATCTGAACTGATGCTTTTCTGCTAACACTGCATGGTCAGCCACAGTCATCCACAGTAACATGGCGCCCTCTTTTGCCACACGATTATGCTTACGGATGATTTAGCGCCTGATAAAAACACTGGATGAAGAGCAAGCAAGTTTATTTGTGCCAAAAGAGAAGCGCCGGGCATCACAGGGACAAAGCATCAAATAAACACCCATACCTGAAAACATAATGCCAGTTAAAAGTCAAACTACTGTGCCGTGACATAAGACCTTTTATTGTTCTCATGTCATTTAATAGCCCCTCAAAATGGATAGGCACGAAAAAGTAGCATAAAATGGATGTATATTGAGTAAGCCGAAAATATTTATGATCGTTTTTCAAATACGCCCGAATATTGCCAAATACATTTTAGGATTCTGCTTAAATTTAAGGGTGCTATTAATGCTAGTACATTTAATGTGCCAACCTGCTAATGATTTTCCCATTTTGTAAACAGGAAAAAGTGTCCAGAACAAGAAAAAAAATGGGAAATTAGTGCGCGCAGAATAATGTAAGCAGTGATATCCAATTGGAAAGATGAAGGTTTGTAATAGGATGGTAGGCGTGGCAATTATTGGACCTCACTGTATCAGTACTCCAGGAGTTAGTGGTAGTGTTACCACTTCCTTTTAAAATAGGGATAATAATAAACCCCCTTGAGTCCTGTTCAAGTGTGCCATAGTCCTGCCAAAAGTACGAACCAGTGCTGTTAGTTGAGGCTGAAATAAACAGGATTGCTCCTTGTGCCTGTTGGAGAGGGCCATCTTTTGCATGGGATCCCCCTGGTTTTTGCCTTTCTATGCTCAAACTATTTGCTGGCCCTAGAATTCTGTGCACCTTATCCCTGCCCACCAGGGGTAAAGTGCTTGTGCTCTCCCTTTTAAACATGTTAAAATTGGCATATACCTATTTGGCACATTTAATTTACTCATAGGTCCCTACTATATGGTACTTTATGTATACTGGACCTGTAAATCAAGTGCTACTAGTGGGTGCAGCAGCTGTTGTGCCTCCCACCACTGAAGTATTAGTATTACTGAAAAACATAGCTCAGGCCTCCCATTGCATTCTGTGTAAAATTGCCAATGAGACCTGACAAAAGAAAACCTTTTGTCAGGCCTTTTAAATATTCAGAGGATAGGTTACTTGGTATTTTAAATGTAGGTCATGTGTAATTAAAATGTTACTTGTACTGGCCCTCCAGAGTATTTTTCACTGTAGCAAGGCTGGCTCTCCCATTGAAAAGCACTGGGTTATGTTATAAAACCTTATAATGTATAACTTCAGTTTGGGACTAGTTAGAAAAATGATTGAAGGACTCATTGAAATGGGAATTTAAAATCCAACCTGGAGCTGTATTACAAAGAATGTTCTGGGCACATACCGGGCAGGTGCGCCCGCTTTATGCACATTGGTATTACAGAAGGGGTCGAAGACGCTTGTTGAGCCCCTTCTGTAATACAGATAGTGCTGGCACACATGTAGCTCCAGCGCTATCATTAAAGGGCAGTCCCTCATTAACAATGAGGCCTGGCACAATGCAAATGAGAGAATCAATTTGCCTCTGCGCTCCCCCAGTATTATGGACGCAGGTACAGAGGCAAACATGGCTTTTGGAGGTACACTTAAAGTGTGCCACAAAAAGGTGGCACACTTTCAGTCTGCATCCTAAAGGCAGCCCTCTGGAGGGGATAAAGAGTTTCCCATGGACCTCCATCCAGGTATCCCTTTGCAGGCAGGTGCATTTACTCACTGAACCCGCCTGCAAGAGGAATCTCTCGCCCCTCTTTAAAGTACAGGTGGGTTGCTGCCTGTGTTGTATCTACATTATGTACCTTACATTCTGTATCTTGTTATTGTCTCCTAACAACATGCATGGCATTCCTTCCATGGTAACCAGTATGTAGGTTCTGAGAGCTGGGCCATGGAAAAGGGAAGCTGGCAGTTGCAGGGAGAGATCGTGTTGTGGGTTGTTCCTGTGAACTTAATAAAGTTCTTTCTGAAGTAACCTTGTTTGCGCCTCTTAAAAGTGGCGACGAGGATGGGATGCAATTCCCCAGAGGAGCAGACTGGTTATAGACGCTGAATTAGTCGAGCATCAACCCACAACAGAGCAGTCTCAACCATAGACAGAGCAGTGGAATTGAACCCATCATTGCTCATAGAGAACCCTTTGAGCACCTGCCATTACGGACGTCCCACCAACCACTGGAGCTACTTATTTCCCCAAAAAGGACAACACGCCATCTTTAAGAAGGACAGTTTACTCCGGTAAGCAAGGAATTTCTCTGGGGGACTGTTGAGCATTTTCAGTGGACCGGTAACGATAGTGAAGATTGTGCGCGACGTTCCGCTCTATATTGAGGTTGGGACTGTGCCGTGAGACGCCGAGGTCAACTACAACGCGTAGTCAGTGCAGCATCTATTTGCACTTAAGGAGGCAGCAGTGATTGGTGGCGCTGCGAAGTCAAAGGTGGCGCTGTGAGGTGCGAGGTTGAAGTGCACGGTGTGTCTTTGTGAATGGCGGACTGTAAGGGAATGGCTGCAAAGTCAACAACGCTTACAGTCTAGTGACCCCGTGTGAGGACCTGCCATACCCTTGACATCATTCAAGTTATTATTCAAATTCCACTTACCGGCAGCCGCTCGAGAGACGGATGGTTCCATTGGTTTGGTTCGATCCTCCGCATTCACCGCATCGCAGATTCCGGAAGAGAGCTCTGAAAGACAACGCGCGTCACAAGTACTCAGTGCATTCTGGGAACCACGGCGTGGAGCGACGCACGGCGTCAATTACAAGCAGTTAGTTGCCAAGGGGACCAAAATAACACTATCTACGCTGCAAGATTTCCGACTATTACGGAAGGCACGACCAGAATTGACAATCCAAGCGGAGCGTGTCAAACAGTGGAACAGACACGCAAGAAATACAGACCAACCATATAGACAACGGTGACTATATTACACAGTGTTAATTGTTTTGTTGGTTTCTCTCACCTGCATGTTGGTCTATGCATTAGAATCTGGCAACAGTGAAAATCTTACTATAAGATATAAGTATAGATGTTTTTTTACTAATCTAAAGTTAGATTATTGAAGTGTATTGCTCATTTAATCACCATCACCAGTTCCATCGAGATGGACATGTCTTCTATTCTTGCTCCTCCAAAATTTTTACAAAGCCCAGGTGAACCAACTCTACCATGGGAGGACTGGATAGAGTCGTTTGAGACCTATTTAGAGGCCATTGGTGGAGAGGACTTTGTAGCTTCTAGGAAGGTGGCACTACTTAAACACAACTTAGGTATAGAAGGCAGGAAGGTATTGAAAACCTTACCCGTTAATACCATTAAGAACCAAATTGTCATTAGCGAAAAGAGTAACGAATGCGAGAGCAAAGAAGAGGGGATGCAGTAGCAGATCTACATTACGATGAGATAATCTCTGTTGATGAATATATGGAGACAGACAAAGCGCTAGAAGAAAACTACGGCAAGAAAACTAGCATAGTAGTAGAGAGGCATACATTTTTTCCCGTTCACAATTACCAGGAAACTGTAGAACAGTACATTTCTGTTTTAAGAACACTTGCTGCCACTTGTAAATTCAGGGAACTTCATGAAGAAATAATAAGGGATCAATTCATCAACAGAACCAACAATAATAAAATCCAAGAAAGACTACTTGACATGAAAGATCCCTCTTTACAAAAACTATAGAGGTAGCAAGACGGATTGAGAACACTTCAAAGTACGTCAAAGAACTTAGCTCAGAAAAAGTTACCACAACCAAAGTGTGTGCCCTTGAGAAAAATCCATACAAAAAGAAGGAAAGTAATAACAAGATCACTACTTTCACTAAGAACAGCAAAGTTTGTTACAGATGTGGTGGCACGAGCCACACTGCAGACTCTGACAAATGTTATGCAGCAAAAGAGAAATGCTACAAATGCAAAAAAATGGGTCACTTAGCACGCATGTGCAAAGCAGGATATGTATCTAATTCTAGATGGAAACCACCAGTGAACGCCATTAGAGAGAACTCTGAAGACGAAAATTCAGACAATGAAAGTGTAATTGAAGTGATGGTTATTTGTGACAATGCTATAAATGACGTATCTGGTGGTTACAATCCACCTAAATGCGACTTAGGCATTGATGGAACCAAAATAACTGTGTGGGCTGACTCGTGTTCTCCTTATACCATCATAGATAAGAACACTTGGGAGAGGGTAGGAAATCAGCAGTTGTGTTTACCAGATGTTGAACCAGTAGGGTACTGTGGTATCAAACTTCCCTTGTTAGGTTTTTCAACTGCACCCTGTCCCACAATGGTAAGACTGCTACCAGCAAAGTGTATGTGGTTGAAAAGGGTAGAGCATTGCTGGGATGGGGTGAACAAAAAATGTTAGGTATCACATTAGATCCTAATCACCCACTACAAGTATTGACCACTGAAGATGTTGAGACAACTAAATGGAGCTCGAAATTTCCTAAATTATTTGAAGAAAAATTAGGGTGTTTAAAAAATTTGAACACCGCATTGTTCTGAAACATAATAACATTCCATGTGTACATAAGGCAAGAAGTGTACCCTTCACCCTTAGAGAAAAATTGAAGTTAGAACTACAAAGGTTGTGCACAGCTCAAGTTATTGAACCCATCGAGTCATCTGAATGGCTTAGTCCGGTGGTTTTGGCACAAAAACCGGATGGACATCTACGCATGTGTATTGACTTAAGAGACCTGAATTGCAATATCCTAGTTGACCGATACCCATTACCTCACATTAATGAAATGGTATCATCAGTAAACAATGCTATGTATTTTTCGTTGATAGACCTGTCGAATGCTTATCATCAAATTAAGTTGCATTCCTCCTCTAGACATCTAACTTCTTTCATTACACCAGAAGGCGCTTTTCAGTTTATTAGAATGCCATTTGGTTTGGCATCCGCCTCGGCGGTTTTCCAAAGGGTAATGAGTAAAATATTGGTTGGGTTACATAATGTATTAGTATTTCAAGATGATGTGTTGGTGTGGGGACCCAATCGTATTGAACATGACTCAATTTTATCTAAAACATTGCAAAAGTTGCAAGATGCAGGTTTAACAGTGGGAGTCAAGAAGTGCAAATTTGGTGTAACAGAAATTGATTATTTAGGGCACACCCTTTCTAGGAATGGTGTTAAACCGAAGAAGAAGTTACTAGATGCCATTACAAATGCCCCATCACCTCAAGACAAGGAACAATTGCGTTCCTTCCTGGGTCTTGCGGAATTTTATTCCAAATTTGTTTATCATTTTGCTGAGAAAGTCCACAGGCTCAGAACATTAATGAAAAAAGGGATCAAGTTTGAGTGGACGGATGATTGTCAAAAGGACTTCGTGTCCGTTAAAGATCAAATTGTAAAAGCTGTTTCTTTGAAACCGTTCAATCCCTCGCATCAGAGTATAATTGTTGTGGACGCTAGTGCATATGGTCTTGGTGCAGTATTGATGCAAAAACACCTAGGACAAGAACGAGTAGTAGCATTCGCATCCCGTACATTGAAGGGAGCAGAGGCCACTTACTCGGTCATTGAAAAGGAGGCACTTGCATGCTGGTGGGGGACGAACTACTTCAAAAATTACATATGGGGCACACGCTTTGAGATTAGATCTGACCACAAACCGCTTATAGAGTTATTTACCACTAAAGGAGCAGCAAAAGCAACTCCCAGGATAGCCAAATGGTTATACAGACTGCAAGGTTACGATTTTTCTCTTCAATATGTTCCTGGCATACACAATGTTAATGCCGATTGCTTATCACGGTTGCCTTTGGAATGCGATGATGATGATGTGGACTTTAATGATGATTGTGTGGTGGCAAGTGTGGTTGAATCATGCGAGGGAGCCATATCATGCGACGAATGGAAGGAAGCTGTAACCAACGATGCTACTTTCAAGGAACTCATAGCTGATTTGTCAAAACCATCTAGCACAATTTCCATCCTTAAGAAAAAATTTGGTGAATTCTGGACGGTGTGGGCAGAACTGTCAGTTGTGGATGGAGTGTTACGCAGAAGTGGTAGGTTAGTGGTTCCCAACAGTTTGCAAAATAGACTGCTCAAGCTATTGCATGAAGGACATAGTGGCATGTCTGGGATGAAAAGAAAAGCGAGAGAAACCTTTTGGTGGCCGGAGATGGACAGAAATATAGAGGAGCATGTACGTGAATGCGTAGAATGCATGTGTAGTGATAAAACCCATAAGGTTGAAGAGTCACCCATTTCATCAACTAACTTTCCCAGTAGACCATGGGAAAAGGTAGCCATAGACATTTGCGGTCCATTCTCGACCAAGGGAATAACTAACAAATTTGCATTAGTATTAATAGATTACCATTCCAAATGGCCGGAAGTGGCATTTTCTGGTGACATCAAAACCAGCAATGTCATTGAATTTTGTGACAGAATTTTTCACAGAGAAGGAAGTCCAGAAAAATTAATCACTGACAATGGTCCACAATTCATTTCTAATGAATTTAAAACATACCTGGCCAGGATGGGTATTTCACACCAAACCACAGCTGTCTATAATCCTAGAGAAAATGGTCTTGTGGAGAGGTTCAATAGGGTATTAAAAGAATGTATTCAATTAGCCGAAGAGAGTGGTGGGGATGCTAAGGAGGTGGTAAAGGAAATGTTGTGGAGCTACCGTACTACACCTCATTCGGTCACTAAGGAATCCCCTTTTAAACTCCTTAAGGGCAGGCAACCTGGCACAAAAGTTGCTCCGGGATGGATGTTTAAGGATTATGCACGACCTGTATGCAAGGAAAGTTTAGTGAATAGAGTAAAGGAACATCAGGACAAGTATGTGCACAGACACAACGACAGGATAAAAAGAAATAGTCGTACTTTCATTGTCGGCGATTGGGTAAGGACAAACAGTGTAGGTCATCAGAAAAGAGGTTTATCAAAATGGTCCATTCCTAAACGCATAATCAAGGTCAAGGGCAACAGTGTTTGGCTGAACGATGGAAAAATGTGGAACATTCGCAGCATTACCTTATGTAACAACCTGGAAGTTGACACCTGGTTGGGAAGGGGTGGTAATGATCATACAACCAAGGAGCGTGTTGATTCTAGCAGCGACAAACGTGTTAGAATGATTCCTAAATGGCATAGTGATTATATAACTTATTGACCAAATATATGTGGCATCATTTTATTCTCCTTTGTGTTATCAATGCTACACTTATATCATATTTGTTTAGTTTTCTTTCTTACATTCTGTAACAGTTCTATTGTTTTGTTTCTATAAGAAAGGAAGATGTGTTGTATCTACATTATGTACCTTACATTCTGTATCTTGTTATTGTCTCCTAGCAACATGCATGCATTCCTTCCATGGTAACCAGTATGTAGGTTCTAAGAGCTGGGCCATGGAAAAGGGAAGCTGGCAGTTGCAGGGAGAGATCGTGTTGTGGGTTGTTCCTGTGAACGTAATAAAGTTCTTTCTGAAGTAACCTTGTTTGCGCCTCTTAAAAGCCTGCACTGTGAAACATGGAGCAGCTTTGAAGCAGCTAGTCCATATTTCGCTTGAATGCTCTCCCTCCAGGGCAGCACGAGTTTGCGGCTGTCCTGGAGGCAGCACATTCATGGTAATATGGCGCGCTTTTCCTGTCTGTGTCCGGCGCATCTATTTAAAGTTGCAATGTGCCGTGCCGCAAACAGAGAATGTGTACCACATATGTAATATGGCCCCTGTTAATTAAGTATGATTTTCCATTACTATTTTGAAAATAACACTTTATAGAATTTGGGATTTTTTTGCCTAAGCCAAATGTGCCTTTCTGTCAATGCCCAGGGTCACCTGGCTGTTAATGGCTTTCGTATGGTGTTATGTGCATTCCTCCCAGACAGTGGACAATTGAACCTGGGTGTGGATAGGTGAGGGTCTTCCTGAAAGGATGACTGAGGAGAACCTATGCTCTTGCCCTGATAGCACTACGGAGGACCTACCCAGTCACTGGCAGATGCAGCTCACACCTGGGCCTGCCTGCCCTTTGTTTCACCAACTAGGCTGAAGCCAAACCCAAGGGAAAGGGAAGAACTGACCAGAGCCAGTTTTAGGGTAAGACAAAAGGGTGTTCCCCCACCCATTGCATTGTACTTGTATTAAAAGAGGCTTCCCCAGAACCTGAAATCAGAACACTCCCCGACCTGAGAAGATTCAGAAGAAGGACTGCCCTGCTGTCTGAAGAAGGAAGACTGGACCTGCTTGCCTTAAACTAAGGACCCCAGAAGTGACTTCAAGTGTCAGTTGGCTGACCTCCTGCTACTTGGATGCAATACACTTCCTGAGGCCTTTCCTGCAATCCAGCTGTCCATACCCAACTGGAACTGACCTGGTCCCATCTGCTAGACTCTGTGGGAGTGAGTCCTGACCCCCAAGTGCTGTCCTAGAGGTTCTGGACCTTTGGCTGGAGTCAGAGTATACTTCTAACTGATGTTTTCATTTGATCCAAAACAGACCAGCCCAGAGCCTTGCATCACAGCCCCATGCAGCTCCTGATAGGCAGCTTCACTAGATCTGATGCAGAGCATTGCAGGAGCCTAGTATTGCAGTACAATGCAGCTCCTGATCACCAACTTTAATGGACCCGATGCAGAGAGATGCAGAGCCTCGCATAATAGCACCACTCAGCTCCTACACCATCAACAGAAGGTACAACTCCCAGTGAGCCGAACCAGGTCCCATACCTGGCCAGCACTAAATCACGGTTGGCCTGAACGTTTTACTTTTTCCCAGTCCAGCGTGACCATACACCTAAAATTGACCTAAAATTGGCGCTTTGTGCCTTTTGGTGCTATTTTTACCTTAAATTCTAAAAACTCAGAACTCCAGTTCTACTGATTGGATTTATGTTGTTTTGGTGTCATTTTATTTATTAAAATAACTTTTGTTTTTCTACATTGGTTTGAAATTGTTCTTGTGTTGTATTGACATGTTATTGCTGTTTGATTACTGCATAAATTCTTTACATATTTCCTCCAAGTTAACTCTGATTGCTAGTTTGCCAGGCTACCAGAGGGTTAATCACTGCATTATTTAGTGACTTTTGAATTTCACTCGAACATGGCTTCTAATTCTATTTGAGGTGGCTTCCCCTCCCCCTTAAATAATACTCCAATCTCTTACAGTGGCAGAGTTCTGCTCACTGTTCGGGTTTGGATTGCATACTACTGAGGGTGTCAGGGCTGTTGCCCAGGGTGTCATGTCAGGTGAAGGATACTTATTATCATCAGGTTACAGATTTGCAGCTAATGCCTTAGACAACACATGTGTCCCTCAGATGACAAATATTGCCATGATGTCCAAAAATGCAAAGCACAAAATGGCATGCCAGTATTAACATTTCCCATCTCCAGAATGCAAAGTACCCATTGTTATGGAAAACTATGTTTCCCATAGCATATACAGCACATTACCATGCCAGTTTCAATTCCACATTGCTCAGTATGTAAAGCACACATCACCACCTTTCCATATAGCCCCAGTGTGCAAATCCCAATTGCCTCACCCGAATCAACTTATAAGGTACTACTGTCCTACAACTGTCCACATGTCTTAGATATGCAAAGCTCTGTATCAATTCCCCTAGCATAAAAGTGTCTCTGCCTTACAAATGTATACATTGGAGCTCCAGTGCATAAAGCTCTACAGCCAGGCAACCATCTCCTTTATGGCTTTAGTATGTAAATCTCCAATGACAAGCCCACAATGTTAAGCACCACTAACACCCCATTTTCCTCACAGGCCTGGTACCTAAAGCTTCATTGCATGCATGGCCTTCTTTTTGTACTCTTCTCTATGCTCCTTTCCTTGCTTGTATTCTCCACACCACCTTTGTACTACCTGTCACTTTAATTGGGCTGCTGTATGACTAATGGATATTGGAAGTGGTATTGACCTCCAGCTCCAGCACAACTGCAAAACAAACTGCTTATTACTAAATTAAATGCTGATTACTAAATTAAATGCAAATAAAGGTTTGCTTTAACACAGCTCTCTCTCTGGCTGTCCTAGCAGTCATGGTAATTAAACTTTTATGGTTTTATGTAAGGGACTCAGGTGATGTGCCCTCCACCCTGTACATTTCTATGTATATTTCTTATCTGTTCCCTCTTTTGGTAGTTTAGTCCTTAATTTAAGACCTGAAGTTAACAAATGTATATGATTTAAATATTTGTCCACCATGACTGCCTTACAAAAGTATTTTCTTTTTTATTCACATAGATGTCCTTCTTATTATCTCTGTTAAGCCTGAAAGAATCCTCCTGGATAATGGCTGAGAAAGGGAAAAGGATAGAAAATCGATCTTTCCGTGTTTTCCCTGATAGCCTCTGCTTTTTGGCTGAGCAGTGGGGATTTGCTGGTACACAGTACCCCCACATGTGCCCTTAGTTAAAATGACTTTTTTTTGTTTAAAAGCTAATATTGCCAGCTACCTAGGAAAACCATTAAACCTAAGGAAAATATAAATCATAACACAATGGGTATTTATTTACTATGTTGCTGAAATGGACTTTGGGAACTTGTCACATTATCTGTTCAAAAGTAACAAGTCTGTGTTGATGACCTTAATTCCTTCTCTTCAGTTAAGTATCTTAAAGCTCATACATTTTTACAGATTTGTGCACCTCCTCTCCTTCTCAAAGTCCTCTGATTGAAGACTTTTCATGTCATAGGAACTTTCCCTCACATAAAGCCTGCTTGTCAATAAGGTCCATGGCACATCTTTAGTTGGGGAGTACGTAGATGTGGCTAGAAAAGGGACACAGTATGTGATGATGATCCTCTAGAGGCCAGAGTGAATAAGCCTTTGAAGTAGTTGAGTACGAGAGAGACAGAGAGTGAAAGAGAGGCCAGACCCAGTTCTGTCATTCTCGATAGACAAAGCATTCAGTTCTGGTTTTGGCATTAATTCAGCTCTAGGCAGCAGCTGGATTCACTTTAGGCTGGATACACTTTGGGAAATGTACCAATTACAGCTAAGTACCTTTCAATGCTGTTACACAACACCCTTAAGGAAGAGGGCTGTTTGGGGCAGGAGAAGAGACAAGAGTACTATCTGCTGAAGAATTCCCACCTGCATTGTCAAAGAGCTTGATGATTTCCCCAGCTTCATCCTGAAGCTCTGGACTTAAAATGCGACTCTGGGAAATAGGGCAGCTAACCTCCTCCAGGAGAAGTGTCATAATCCCTACTGGGAGACATCTACCTACTGGTGAACCTCGTGCTAAGACTGGAAAAGTATGCAAAATACTAACAAAAAGACAGCAGCAAATGTCTGGAAAAATACCCATCAAAACCAGTGGTGCAGGACATTTGCCACAAGGTTTGAGGCTCCAACGAGATGATGAAAACATCTTGTGGAACTGAGCCTGGCTGTGGCTTCCAGCCTTGCCCTGGTGATGGATGAACTGTGCCTGGCTGTGGCTTCCAGCCTGCCCTGGTGATGGATGAACTGTGCCTGGCTGTGGCTTCCAGCCTTGCCCTGGTGATGGATGAACTGTGCCTGGCTGTGGCTTCCAGCCTGCCCTGGTGATGTATGAACTGTGCCGGGCTGTGGCTTCCAGCCTTGCCCTGGTGATGGATGAACTGAGCCTGGCTGTGGCTTCCAGCCTTGCCCTGGTGATGGATGAACTGAGCCTGGCTGTGGCTTCCAGCCTTGCCCTGGTGATGGATGAACTGAGCCTGGCTGTGGCTTCCAGCCTTGCCCTGGTGATGGATGAACTGAGCCTGGCTGTGGCTTCCAGCCTTGCCCTGGTGATGGATGAACTGAGCCTGGCTGTGGCTTCCAGCCTTGCCCTGGTGATGGATGAACAGTGCCTGGCTGTGGCTTCCAGCCTGCCCTGGTGATGGATGAAATGAGCCTGGCTGTGGCTTCCAGCCTTGCCCTGGTGATGGATGAACTGTGCCTGGCTGTGGCTTCCAGCCTTGCCCTGGTGATGGATGAACTGTGCCTGGCTGTGGCTTCCAGCCTTGCCCTGGTGATGGATGAACTGAGCCTGGCTGTGGCTTCCAGCCTTGCCCTGGTGATGGATGTCAACCTCCTGAAATGTTTCGAAGTCAGAAGCTAAACTGTAACCACAGGAAAAAGCACCAATGTTTACCTGACAAAAGATGGACATTAACGTCTACCTTTTAAAGATTTGTTTGGCTCTAAAATGTTTACTATCAAATATGAGGGTGTCATTTGTATTTTTTCCTTTTTGGGACTGTCAGACATTCTCAGGCAGGCCGGGGCAGGAAAACGTACACCAGCATGTCTGCACTAAATAGGGCCAAGGAAATTACTCACAGAAACGTGTTTGCTCAAAAGTAATCAGATTGCTTTGAATTTGTGGGAGTTCAGCTACAACTCATATCAATTCTGAGGCCCTTTCCTTCACATTTTGGCAATCGGTTTTCAATAGTAGTAGCAAATAATGATGATAATAATATTATTAATAATAATAATAACAACAACAATAATAATAATAATACTAATAAAAATAACAATAATAACAATGTTTATACACAGGGAACAGTACTAAATGTATTAACTCTTATTCTAAGTTTTTTTACAGGTATGTTGTGACATCAGCACACACCTTTCAGGAAAAACAGGCATCACTAATCAGTTATAATAGATTAATACATGACATCAGTATGTTTCTACCTCTTCTCTGAACATCAACTTCCGAAAACTATCATCAAAATTGTATTGCCCATCTTCAAAGGAGCAGTGTTTCAGCAGTCTGTTCTGTAAACAAGCCTAGGAGAACCAGGTCCAGTCTCTGACCTCTTTCTCTCGAGATCGTTGGGACCTTTGCTGGTAATGGACCTCTCGATTAAAGCAGAGTATCTCCAACTATATAGCAGACTGGTTTTCCCATCAAGTTTGCTACTTCAGCAACAGCTCAGAGGTCACTTTCTTCAGGACTGGAACCGTTTCCTGGTTAATGAATTTCCCCCTTCTTCCCAATTTCCCGTGTTCTTCTTACTTTCACCATTGTCAAGCTCTAATGGTACTCTGTAACCCTACTCTGGCAGTCCCTGGATTGGCTCCCACCTCCCCAGCTATGTTCGAAACATAGCTGTCTTCTTTATATCTAAAAGGACCAAGACCCCTTCCTCTTCTATTCTTGACCCTTACATCCTGAACATCCACACCTCTAAGTCACCAGTGCCTTATAGAGTACAATACACATACTAGCTTTCTTAGATCCTCATCTACCAATCGGCTGCTTATCTCCTTCAGAAAACCTCACCAGGCAGTCAGTACCCCTTGCCTGACCAGGTGGGTATGCGGATTTCTCTCTGAAATCGGCATCAACATCTCCACCTTCAATGCCCATTCTACTTGTGGAGCCATGGCTTCCAGTCTGAATGATATTTTAAAGGGCACTGACTGAGCCAAAGCTTCCCCATCGGGACCTTCCATTTCAAATCAACTGAACACGTCTCCAACTAGCCACTGGCCGGACTTTAAACATGCCATTTCATAATGCCTTCTTGTTCTTGACATAAAATTGGGATTGTCCTAGCTTGCAACAAGAACTTCTAGATTTTATTGATGACAAGGGGGCAGATTTATATCCATATCCGTACTCATCTTTCGGATTCTTCCTAACAGGTGGTATATTCAATTTTAGAGCACTCTTGTGTGCACTGCTATGAGTACCATACCTCAGTAACTTAGGACAGTCTTACCTTTGCACCTTACATTTTTCCCTTTGACATAAGGTTGCTCCTCTAATCCCCATTTTAATCCCCTTTCTGCTTGATACCTAAACATTCAATGCTTCCCTTCTGGCTGTGGCTCTCTCACCCGCCTGATCCAGATATTTTTGATTTTCAAGATAAGAAATCTGATTTTTTGCTTATCCAGTTCAGTACCTCTTTCTTACACTTTAGTAGGCCTGGGCGGTAAATTCCGTTCCGCTCGCGGAATTTGCGGAAGTTGGGTAATTTCGCGTTCTGCAGAGAACGCGGAATTGCCAAAAATTCCGCGATCCGCGACTTCGCAGAATTTTTTGCTTGTTCGCGCTTTCAAAATGCGTGTTCGCAAGATATTTCCCCCCGAGTACGCAAACAGCGTTCGCGAACAGGAAAAAAGCATCGCGAATGGGCAGAACAAGCAATTCCGCGTGTTCGCTGAACTTTTGTGTCCTCGTGGTGATTTTTTACCGTTTCGCGGAGCTTTGCGTAGCGCGACTACGCAAATTCCGCCCACCCCTACACTTTAGCACTCTTAGTTGCGTAATCCAAAGAAGAAGATACATGAGACCTGCCAATTATACACAGAGATATCGTAATGCTCACTGTTGATTGCTTCTGGGAATAGGTATTAAAGGGATACACCATATAATTCTGCCTCCTTGCCTTTAATAAAATCTAGAGTTTCTTGTCACAAGCTAGGACAATCCCAATTCTTGCCAGCTAGAGCATTCTCCTTATTTCCACCTATTTGTAGCCTTGAGGCTAAGGCATTACCTTCCGCTGGCCTTTACCCTCTGAACTTCATTTTCTAGTCTTTTATTTCATTCCCCCTAAAAGCAAACTCAGAGTCCTCACTTCGTAAATAAAAAATACACATTTTTTTATGTACTCATATTTTGCTGATTGGATCTAGACTTTGCAAAATAGAGCCCCACATTAATAAATAAATAGCGGGAGTCATTGTACAATCATATCAAAATCATTTTTGGCTCTAGGGTCACCTGTGCTCTTTTTATTTTCCTGGAGCAATTTACTTTAATAGCTCTATTTTGATGTCAGGGTCACTACTCATCCTACCACCTCACCCACCCCATATATGTGTACTCTCCCCAAGCCAAATGGAGATGCTTCAGATGAGAAGCATAGCTGCTGCTCCCCTCATGTTTTCTAATGTGTACCATTGGTTATTAGATGTGAACTGACTAGAAGCAGCTCCTCCAGCAAAACCAAAATAGGCTTGCTTTCTATGCTACAAGTGAGAGAAGTGACTGGAGTGGGCCACAGCATCAGTGTATGTTCTGGAAAGGCTACACATTAAACTAGAAACTTGGTAAGTAAAGTTTTTGTTTTTATCACACTCCAGTTCTTTTTGCAGCCCCTGCCATTTACCCCCTTAGATTTTTAGATTTTGAGCCATCTGGTTTTCTGAATTGAGTTTCACTAACTGAGTCTAACTCACAGTAATTCTGGTAAAATAGACTTGAATTCTAATCGCCAGTTCCCATCTTTTAAAATAAGAACTGTTGCTGCGCAGTTGCAGTAAGATTCTCTGGGCTGGTTACACATAATCATGTGTGCACACTTGTGTGCACTCATGTGCAGGCTGAGCGAGTGGGGCTAATGTCTAGCTCAGTCAGGTATCTGTGCACAGGTAGCTTCTTGCAGAGGGGACCTTATACACATTTGTTTATGGCCTGTGCAGGCCTTATGTTCCTATTTCTTTCTGAGCATAATGTGAATCGGTAGTGCTTCTCTGAAAGTCTGTAATGCTTTACTGCATTCACACTGTAGGCGAAAGCTGTACCAAAATAACAACTTTGCATTAGTTGAACCTAGAGAGAAGATTAACACATGCTTTCTTAGGTAAACAATGATCCAGAGTTCAAATGTAACATTATTTTGGCCATATGTACACTCCTTCATGTACTTTGAGTCAGGCCAGCCCTTAATTAGATTCAGGTTTTTAACTATCATGCTTGACCAATTCAATTACTTTGCTGGCAAGCAGGTAGATCAAAGCCTTCCCCACACAATAGGTCCATTTGGAGGGGATTCAACTTGTTCCTGGGAGAGGGACTGGGAGGGATAGGATCTGCATAGAGATAAAAAGAGAGAGAGAGGGAATGAGGCAATGGAATCAGCTGAGGGAGGTGAAATCTGTGATAGCGACACTAGTGATAATCTTTTAGATGTGTTGTTGTCTGAGCGTCCGCCTCCATACAATGAGACTCAAACAAGGGGAGGTGCAAGTGATAATACTAGTGGACATTCTGGAATTGCCACTGCACCAGTAACAGTGAGTCCTAATATAATGGGGACCACCTCTGTGAAAATGAATGAAACCTCAGTGGAGAGAAGTTTGGGGATTTGTGCCCCCAGTCTCTCCACAGTTCTGAATGTTACTGCAGCTTCGAATGTTCCCCGTGCTCTCACTGTTCCGGTCACCATTGGCCCTGTAGTTCCTGTATATAATCCCAGTATCACAAAGAGTATTACACATAATTTGGCTTCCAATCGAGATGAGAACCCCAGAGAAGGCTCCTACAAGTTCTAATATAAAGTTTATTCCTTTGGTCCCAATGAATATGAGTTCTCCTTGTGGTGCAAGTGCAGACTGAACAGTGAACGAGACCAGATTTGGACCATTGAGATCATTCGGGCAGTTGCCAGATTTGGGTTTGCTCACTTGGGAGCCACCCCTGAATGTGCATAGTACTGGCTGAAGGTTCTCAATGCCACATCAAATAAAAGTGGAAGCATAGAAATAAATAGGAAAGATCAAGTCATCATTAAAAGTGAATTTGTAGGATGCAGCTAAATTAAACCTCGAATTAGATTGAATGATAAGTGGAAGTCTTGAAATGGCTCGAGTAGGCACTTAACAAAATCAGCTTCTGTTTATGAGCAAGTATGTTACTAGGAGAGGGAGATAAGCTCATGATAAATTATCTGAAATAGTTCAGAAATATGAAGTACATTTGGAGTGGACAAAAGCTTTACAGAAGAACCACCGGCTCTGCGTTTGTGATGAGATTTAGAGAATATGAGAATATCAGGGTTGAAAATGCTAATTCAGGAATTAATTCAGAGCATCCAGATTTGGAGTGCACTAGAAAAGTTGGAAGTCAAATGGTCAAAATAGAAAAGTGTTAATACACAAACGGGTATCCTCTCACTGAGAGAAAAATTTCACAGGAAGAAGAGGGAAAGCGTAGTATACAAGTTTCCACCGCACTCAGAGGTGGGAAGAAGAAAAAACTCTTTTTTTATTTATAACCCTCACCTACTCTAATAGTCCCAAAAGGTCAATGGGGGAACTGCCTCCTTCCAGAGAGGGGGAGCATAAACTATAATTTTACCTTTACAAGAGGTAACTAATGGAGGTTATGTTCATGTACCTTCGAGTAGCAGTTATCTTGCGTCATTCACTAATAATTTCCCTAGGTTAGGAGAGAAACCTGTGGAATGGTATAAACAAGTTGAGCGGTTTGTGAATGTTGTATTTGATATTGGGGTTCCAAGATTTGTTGACAGCATGTAAGATAGCTACAGAATAGCCTGTGAGAGAACCAATCAGGGATCCTTTGACTAATGGTTGTCACCCATAGTAACGAGAAAGTACAACCAGGTGATGATGTGGTTGAAGTCTAAAGTGTCACCCTAAGATATTGACTGGGTCAGGATTGATCGTACAACTAAGGAACCTAAAGAGAATATTCATGCATATTATGAGAGACTGTTGCAGGCATTCAAACAGATTAGTGGGATGGAAAATTTGGAACCTAAGGACATGGGAAATTTTGTGTGTGGGATTGTGACAGGATGAGACTTGAGATTAGCATGAAGATTCAGCAGCATTTGATTTGCTGGCAGAACAAATCGGTTGATGAGATCTTGCGATACACTAAGCATTGCAATGATGAGATTGACATGAGGCAGAAAAAATAAATGGAGAAGCTCATTTTAGCCCAGACAAAAGCAGCTCAGAGGGGAAGTCAAGGCCCTCCCTTTGTTGGGAATGCACCCCATGTGCAGGGAGTGCACCTGCAGGGAGCTCCTGCCATGTAAGGTGAAGATGGGTTTAAGTCCCAGGTATAGGTAGGCATATCCCTATTGATCCAAGTACTGGAACTGATGTAGCCACATTGAAAAAGTCTAACCCATGTCACTATTTAATAGGTTGGGGCATTGGAAGCAGGAATGTCATCTTGATCCTGTAATCAAGGTCAGAATTCAGGGTTTACACAGTCGCAGAACAATAATCCAATGTAGCTGCAGAATGTACCTAGACCAAGGTCTCAAAATTGTAATGTGCCCTAAGCCCCAATGATGCAAGTTCCACAAACACGATGCCACAGCAAGCTGCCACTGTTCCCAGATTCATTTTAAATCAAGTTCTGAATGTGAATCAGAATTCTTTCCAGGGAAACATTCCCTACCAACAATATCCCATGTTTGAGACCATTGAGAATTTTGGTTGCGATAAGTCTGCCTGACAGTGCCTGAGGGGGGAGGAAGATTGCATGCTTTGCACTGTTTTGGAGGTAGACCAGAGCAGCCCATATGTAGATGGTGAGGTAACTGGGCACACTGTATCATTCTTAGTACTTTCAGGACGAAGTATCCAAGTCATTAGAGTTGTTCATCAACAAATGAGGAATCCCATTACTGAGGCTGTCCCTGTAAAATAGGACATTTTGAGGATAATCACCAATTTGTGGTTTGTGACTCAAGCCCAGTGAGTTTGCTAGAACGCGACTTGTTGTGCAAGCTAAATTGCACCATTTACTGAACACTGAGAGGCATGGAGTTTCAGACCCACAACGAGGATGTTGCCTTTAAAATGGTTAATCAAAACCTGGCTGTTGCACTGTACCCTATGATGGCAAGTGAAGAATTACCTCTGGATCTTAGAGACATTGTGAGGTCTGAGGTTTGGGACTTTTCAGGAAAGGACATTGGGCTCCTTAAAGGAGTAGAGCCTGAAGCCTAAAACTGTGAAGACATTGTCATGGGTCATCCTTTAACATGTACATGCCTCACTCTGTGGAAATACTGTTGACAAGCGCTCACACACAGCATCTGACAAACAGCCGCCTGACCCTGTATGAACAAATCATACAGGTGGCTGAAAACGTAACTTTAAAGAGGTGTTCTGTTTTGAATCCTGCCACTCTGCTGCCTCTTTCTGAGACTTATAATGATGAAAATGAGGTGGAGCATGACTGTCTCTATGTTACTGAACTGTGCACCAAGCTGAGACCAGATATTCAAGATGAGCCACTGCCTTAATCTGATTTTGCATTGTTTGTGGATAGCTCGTGCTTGTGAGACCATAAAGGAAATTTCCAAGCTGCTTATGCAGACTGTACAGTTTAAGCAGTAGTAGAAGATTTGAGGCTCCAGGGAATGTTCTCAGCACAAGTGGCTGAGTTGACTGCTCTTACTAGAGCATGCTGTGTCTCAGACCAGCAAAGAGTGACCATTTTTAATAATAGTCAGTACGGCTTTGGTGTCTTTAAATTTCGGACAGTTATGGTCCCAGAGGGGATTCATGACCTCCTCAGGCTCACCCATTTGGAATGGGGAGCAAGTCCGAAAACCTCTTTAAGCATTGCAGAAACCTGCACAAATTGCTATTGCTAAGTGTGCAGCGCATAGTAAGGGAGATGATCATGTGACTGATGGCAACAGAAATGCCAACGAAGTTGCCAGGTACTGTGCTTACAATTCTTGTACCTTTAATGTAGAGTATACCAATGAGGGAACAGACAATACCAACTACACCTTTTGTTAACTACAGCTGATACTTGGGAGAAAGTCAAGAGGTGGCAGGAAGAAGTGTCAGAGGCAGAACAGCAGAGTTGGGTCAAAGCAGGTTGTGGCAAGAGAGATGAGGACGCGATTTGGGCTTCAGCAAAGAAGAGACCAGTGTTGCCTAACAGTCTTTTACCCCCAATGGCTAGACATTATCATGATCCTACTCATGTGGGAAGGGACAATATGGGCAGCTTGTTTAGGCAGACTTGGTTCAATCCAAGGTTTAGGTTGATGGCTGAGGCATTGTGCCATATATTTGTGTCAACACTGAGTCATATAGGAAGGTCAGAAGGTCCTTTTAACAGGATGCAGTTGGATTTTATTGAGATGCCTGTGTGCAATGGATTGAGGTATGTGTTGGTTGTTGTGTGTATTTTTTCATGATGGGGTGAGGCATATCCCACACGAAAGAATGATAGTCTCACAGTAGCGAAGCTTTTGTTGAGGGAGTTTATTCCCAGATTTGGCTACCCGACTTCTTTGGATTCCAAACGAGGCACGCACATTAATAACAAAATCCTGAGGATGTTGTGCGCTGCTTACAAGTTGAACAAAGAATACATTGTACCTACAGACCTGAGGCTTAGGGTCTGGTGGAGCAGGTCAATGGGACTTTGAAATCCAGGCTTGCAAAAGTGTGTGCTTCTACATTTTTGAAATCTGATACTTTGCCGCTTGTGTTGTTGAGTATCTGCAGCATACAGGATTGACCCCCCCATGAGATCATCATGGGCAGGGCAATGAGGTTGCCAGTTGTACCTGCAAATGCGCTTGTGAACATTAATGATTATCTGATACTTGATTACTGCAAAGGACTGGCTTATGTGGTGTGTTCTGTGTCTGATCAGGTTTAAGCTGCTACAGCCCCGTCTCACCAGGATCAGTGCCATGACCTCAGTCCCAGTGACTGGGTCCTGGTGAAAAACACTTGTCAAAGAGCTATTTGGAGCCTTGCTGGAGTGGGCCATACCAGGTGATCCTTATCACCACAACTGCTGTGAAGTGCGGTCGTCTCCCCAACTGGGTGCATGCAGACCACACTTGCTGAGTTCCGTGTCCCCTGGGTGATATAACAGCACCTCTCCCAGAAGCACCAGTGGTGGTCGAGATGCCACAGGAGCAGGTTAGCCAAACTGTTGGGGTCCAGCAAGTATCTGAAACAGCACTTGGAGAGTTGGTTGTTGAAGTTGAAATTGAAGGGGCTAGTTCTGTGGTTGTTACTAAGCCAGACTCGGACCCCGACAAAGGGCCTAGTGCTGTGGAACCATGAATGGCTGCAGGAGAATGTTGGCTGAGAAGTCAGGAGAGGGGGAAACTGGTCCAGCAGGGAGAAGGTGACCTCCCAGTCATTCTGTAGGATACTGAGGATTCCGATCTGAGTGACGGAGAAGGAAAGGGGAATACACTCAGAATGGCCAAGTGAGGAAGAGTGCCTTGCCGAAGGTACTCTTCCCCTGAATGGACTTTCTTCCTTGCAAATGACAGAGAGAATGAGTTCTGGGAATTCTGGAATCATTGTGAAAATTCAACTGAAACTTCGGGAACTTGATCTTCAGTTTGATCTTACTCTTGAACTTCCTTTGCAGTGAAATTAAGTGCCTTGAGGCATCTTATTCCGGATGTGTCTGAGTTTCCTTTCTTGTATCCAATGAGTTCCCTGTGCTAGTTGAAAAAATGAAACATCTAATTCTGGAACTCATTGTCAGTGAACTTGAACCACTTATTATTAGAGACACTTAAATAGACTTTGTAGTGAAGAAAGAAGATTCATGAACACTTTGTACTTAATTTATTTGCACATCACATGAACTTTGGTTTTGCAGCTTGCACAGGTGGAAACTGATAGCAAGAACTCTGCAGCTGCTATGTTACACCCAATGGTTTAGATTCTAATGAAGAAATGGAAGCCAATTCTAAGACTAATAGGCATAGATACATTATAGCAGGCACACTAATAGCTGTAGTTGTTGTGTTAATCATAGTGCTTATAGGGTTATATCCAGCTACGCATAAGTCAGTAGAAGTTAAGCCTACTGTTGCTCATACTACACCACATTCTGCTGATAATAGCCTACAATTGAGGGGGTTAAAAAACTGCACACAGGTCCATCATGGGGAGATTATGCTTCAAATGCTTATTTTAGATTGCTTTAGGAATACATTGACGCTATGAATGCAAGAGATTGTTACGTCTGCAATCAGTTGCCTGCGTCTGTTGCAGAGGGACTTTCAGAAGTCCCTATGTTCAAACATTTGAATAAGAATCCTTAATTCAAAGGTGCAGAGATTCCAGGCAAATATTTTGCATCTCTTAATAAAACTGGACACTGCATACACACATAGACATAATTTGACCTCTTCCAAGTCAGATGTGGAGAAGAAATTCTTAAATTTGGTGGAGGACAGAAGGAGAGAGTTAGAGTCCATCCTGAAACTGATAAAGATCTTTAAAAAAACCATAGGTGGAATAGGGAAGAAATTGAACATCAGGCAAAGGGAAATTTTCCTGCCTTGACCTTAGAATCTAGATTAGCAAAATAAGGGGAAGTTGTGTATACATGTTGATCAAAGTTCTGTAAACTCATTATTTTTAGGACAGAGTGACTATGAACATGTTTCTGAGGCAAGAGGGAAGAAGGACCTTTTCTTGGAGGGACAAGAGCATGAGATTCCTGGATTGTCCTTTATTTGTGGACAGTATGCATATTTTAAATTACTTTATAGATGGCATGGTACATGTTATCTTGGTATAGTTTTCTCAAAGATTTATCGAGTTGAAAATTGAAATGATACTGTATGAGAAACGAAATCTAGAGCTAGATGAGGTGTTAGTGCAGCAAAAGTAGTAGGAGATATTTTTAGTGCTATAATCCCATCTGTAGGTGTAATTCTGAATGATCTGAAAATGAGAAAGCTGTCTACAATAGAGGATAAACTGGCTATTAGTACTGCAAATTCTTTATTGCTTGTAAATACTGAGATGGTTGCGATAAGGTCTATTGTTTACAAAAGCCACTTGCGTTAGACCTTTTACTCACAAAGGAGGGTGGAGTCTGCATGATGCTCAAAGTTCAGCAATGCTGTATTTATATCCGAGATGAAAGTCAGGATCTGGAGAAATATATTCAGAATATATCAGGGTTGACAAACGATTTGAAAGAGTTAGAAGTGACAGAAGCTTGGGAAGCCACAGGGAATGGATTGTCTGTTGTAGGTTAATGGTTTAGAAGCCTGGGAAGAGGAATCTTTGGTGCCATCTTCTGACAATTGCTCTTTGTGTAATATTCCTATTCATGATCTTTAAGGGATATAAGTATGTACAAATTAGATGGGGAGTGAAGAGGCAGAGAGCAGATGTGGAGTTAGAGGAGAGTCAGAGTAAATATTATGAGGACATGAAACATCTGGAAGATTCTAGATGTAAATTTTCAGATAGTCCATCTAATAACATAAGATTGCAATCTGTGATGGCTTGATTTGCCATCAGAAGGGGGACTGGAGCAGCGTTATTTTGGCTCCACCCTTTCATGTTTAATTAGGCCACATATATGTGTGCGTATGGCCGCATGTGGTGTAACATTATTAATGTAATGTAGTGCACTTGAACAGTTATAGAAAGTGCGTCTACGGTGTAATCTTTACATTTATATGGGTGCGTATATATTAATGTTTTCTATACAGTAACAACGAGTTGCAGTTCTCACATATATCTGCATTTGTGTGGCTTGAATAATATTGTAATTCTTATATATTCACATATTCATTTAAATAATACTCTTCATATATTTTATAACTGAAAATGTATCCATTTGAATAGTATATTACATCTACATTGTAACCGTATATGTATCTGTAATCTGCATTTAAATGTGTATTGAGACGCTTGATGGACTAAGTTGACCAAAGGCCTTAACCTTTTGGATTTTGCAATGTTTAACTTTTAACGTGAATGCTTTCTTTGGATGTAATGTTTTTCTCTACTCTACAAGGGCAGTTGCATTAGCTTAAAGAAAGGCACATTGTGTGAAAGATATAGTGACAGTCGAAAAGAGTATCTCTTGGCAAGGATAAGAAGATTTATTGAAGGAAGGGAGGACTACTGTACGTGAGGAATAGGGAGATGGAAGGATTCTAAGGACATTCTAATGTGTGGACCAAAGGAAAGAAATCTTGAGTGTAGTTGTCAAGTTTTAATGTTTGAAGATGGAAAAATAATTGGACAAGCAACATGGGATTCTCAAAGGTTCTTTCAGTGGGTGTAATTGGGCATCGTATTTTAGGTTAGTCAGATTTTCTTTAGACTCTGAGAGGTACAGATCTCTTTGAAACATCTGTGTTGTGTGGCTTCATGCTTAATAGGGTTTTCCTGATGTCTAGTATAGAATAGGGTTTAGTAGGTTTTCTTAGACAACATCATGTATAGGCAGGAGGATCAAAACTTTCAATCTACTCACCAGACTTTGTATATCATTCTTTGCATTGCAGCTAGAGAATTCCTCATTTGCTTTTTGTTATTGAGGATCACTTTTGTGTGTTGTTTCGAATATCCTTCAGTGATTCTGTATTTTTATACTATGTTTCTGTGACTGATTTATATCAGCTTGGGTTTGAATTTGCAATAAATCCATACTTAATCCCATCAATCAACTCTGAGCTTTCCTGTGTGGCGAAATGGGTTACACCATAATTGGTAAATTGTAGTTGAACCTAACTCTTTTTATTCCTCAGGCACCTCAAACCTTCCATTGCAGGGGGCCAGGAAGAAAGAGTCCACATTCTATGCATTCTCATTGGTTAAAGCTTGTAAAGAGATTTCCTGCATGATAGCTAGAGGAGGCAGGTAACTACCTCATAGTTTGGCTTGAGTAGATCATCCAAAACAAATCTCTTGTGTTTGCTTCTAGCGAGAGGTGGTAAAAGTACAATTCTGGTACCTTCAACAGCCAGGACAGGCACAGGCATCTGTAAGATGACCTGAACTAATTTTTGTCTGTAATTCTCTCCCTCGCTAGATCAACGATTTTCGGAATTCAGCCAGGAGCTTCTGGTGCTGCATTCACTTCATCAGTGGCAGGATGTTTCTGTAGCTCATTGCTTTACTCATCTTGGAAATCTTTTTAGTTCCTGTAAGACAGCCAAACATTCACTGGTATCAAGAGGCATTTCCACTGCCACTGTATTGTGACTGTCAAGGTCTGAAACTCACATCTTAATCCCAAACAGGACCTCATAGGGAGTCCGACCTCACAGGGATCTTCTTGACAGATTGTTTAAAGCTCTCTGTACCTCAGACAGGTGATGGACCCAACTGCGACCTCATTCTAATACTATAGCTGTTAAAGACTGCTTTATGTCATGGTTTTTCCTCTCCACAACCACATTTCCCTCAGGATGGTAAGGAGAGGAGTAGAGCACAGTCACACCCAATGTTCCCATGGTATCCTAGTAGGCTTTAGATGCAAACGCTGGGCCCTGGTCTGAATGGAATGGCGATACTGGATATGTGCCGATAAAGACTTGCAAGTCCTTTATAACAGTCTGAGCATCAGCCGATGGCTATGGCCAAACCCATAGGAATCGAGAGCAGGAATCCACTGCTAACATGATGTATTTTTAAGACCCATCAGAGTGTAGGGGTCTGCAGTGGTCAAAGTAAACGCAAGCTAGAGGCTTGATTGAGATCAATAGAGGTGTCTGTGGTGGGCGAGCTGTGGTGGAAACCCTTATTTCTTGACAAATGTCAAATTTAAGAACTTAGGGCCAGATGTACAAAACTTCCAGTTTGCACTTCCTAAATAGTGAATCCTAAGAAATCGCTATTTAGGAAATGCAAAATGGAATGTACAAAAACAGAGATTTTCTAATAGCGATTCCACCAGAGGAGGAATCGCTATTAGGAATACGCTATTTAGGAAATGCTAAACCATTCATTCCTAAGGGCCTAAAGGCCCATAGGTACGAATGGCATCGCATTTCCAAATTTGCGATTTCCTATCAGGAAATCGCAAATTAGGATATCTAAAACCCAGGGTGCCTATAGGCCTAAGACCCCCCTTGATGCACCATCAAAAAAATTGATCCACACAGCACTTTTTAAAAAATTGCACATGGTTAGCATCGACATGGATTCGATGGTGATAGCATTTCTTAAATGCCCATTTCACATTTCAACTAGGGGTTCGTGGTAAACTCCTCCCCGCCAGTGGAGTTTGCAGAGTTTTACAAACTCCGCACTTTGCTTGGAGCATGGAGATGTGTAAAAATTCCGCCAACACCGGTGGAGCAGAGTTTACCGGCACCCACCCCTATGGACTGGGTAAAGGTGTTACTTACGAATGCCATGTAGCCATTTGGCAGCTTTGCCTCTGCTGGTTCATACATAGCCTGCTCTTTTTCATCCAGATCACATAAATCAAATGTAGTGGTGCTTTCTTTAATTCCCAGCTGTACTGCTGCTCGATTGTTTTTATGACCAACTACACCATGCTTCTGGGCATGCTCTGTAACGGGGAGTTTACCAAGCCACCATAAGTATTTCATTTCTGCGCATGCTCATGAATGTGCTGTCTTTGTGAACGCACCAATGAGTAGTGGCTTACAGTTGTGCTCGCTCTGTGGGTCCAAGGATTTTGAGCGTGCTTTGGTAGTTAGTGGCTCTGAGTCTTGTTTTGAATCCATAGTAACCATCTACTCTAAGCTCTGTAAAGAGTTTGGTTTTGGGTTCCCAAGACGCTGGTGTGATCGGTGCATTTCAGTAACATGCAAGTTTCAGTGCTGCCAGGTCAATGTCCAGAATTGCACCATTGTTGCAAGACTGCAAAGAAGTAACATGCCCCAACAGAAAATAGTGAAGGTAAAGTCTTGCCCCAAAAATTGCTGATTTGAAGAGCTAGTCACAGCTCATTGTTTGATTTATCATAAAATGTGCCCTTAAATTAATATCAGTGCTGTATGCCGCGTCTGAGTGCTGCGTTCACACAGTGGATCCTATGATTGCTCTGCTTAGTTGTTGTGTCATGCTATTTTCCTAGTTAATGTGACGGACGGTTCTGCCTTGACCTGGATCTGTCAAATAGTGGTTTAGACATGCATGGGGCACATGGGGGTGTGATTGGCAGCTCTTCTGAGTTGCACCTGATGTAATCAGCACAATCTGCATTCTTTTGTCCCACTATGGGGCCGATTCCGATCTCGGCCGGTAGGGCTCCGAATCGGATTCGGCTTTACCGGATCCGATTCGGAGCCCTGTTTCCCGACCGAACCGTACGCGGGTCCGGCCGAGCGAGTACGATGCGAAATCTTCGACCGACTCGTCCGGGCGTCCCGACCGCTCCGACCGACTCGCTCCCGGCTCGAACCGCTCCGACCGACTCGCTCGGACTCGACTCGCACCGCGCAATGGAGACGTTTCCCGGCCGGGTAAGTACGATGCGCGCCGCGAGCAGTCCGACCGAGCCGCGCACTCCGGCTCGTAAGAGCTGTCGGAGCCGTACTTTGGGGGTCCGTGTCGGACCCCCTGTACGCGTAGCCGCGCGAGTCGCACACAGGGGGACCCATGGGTCCCCCTACCTGTGCGTGTATGGCGCGAATCGCTTCGCCGCGTACCCGCTGTAGGGGCGCCCTTGTCCGACTCGCACCCATTGAGTCAATGGGAGCCCGCGTACGCGTTGTACGACCGGCTCCCATTGACTTCAATGGGAGTCCGACCGACTCGAGTCCGATAACATACGGACGCATCGTACTCGTTTGGTCGGACTGCACGGGTCCGATTCGGTCGGAAATCTCTCCGGGTCCGGCTCGGTCGGAGAAATTTCCGGCCCGAATCGGAATCGACCCCATTGTGTTAATCCTCAATCGCGTTTCCTGATATGTCATTATCTGCAGGTAAAGGCTGGAGTTGGTGCTGGGAACAGTAGAATCCAGACTTGCAATATATGACATGTGTGGTTTCGGTTTTGCTACCGTGTCAGGGGGTCTACAGTGTATTTTTTTTACCACCTGAAACTGCAATGCCTGTTTATATTAACAAAATTATAATTGTTTGGTGTTTGTGATTTTTATTTGTCTGCGTGGATTACACTTTGCATGTTTGCACTTTGTATGTTGTTGCCTGCACCTCTCTGCTAGATCTTACTGTGAGGTACACCAGAGATGGGAGCAGGCCAAGCTGATTGCCTAATTTATTCATTGACCCATTAACCCATACAGCACTACTTGAGCTAAGCCCCCCAGGTTGTGTTTCTCGAGCGGTGCCACTGCGCACCCTGCTAGCGATGGCTGGGTTGAGTACGTCATCTTTTATAAAACGATTATACATGGACACCTCCTGTTACTGTCCTTACAATACGAGGGTCATGTCAGGTCATTTTGTGTTCGGGTGAGTTTACAAACTATTTACAGGCTGGCCCCATGTCATCAGGCATGGGGCCATTCTGCTTTATCAGCACTACTGTTTACCCCAATTTTGTACAGAACGGTAGTGTATCCCTATAGCTTGATAGGGGAGGAAGGAATGGTTTTTTGACTCAGGTTGTAATAATACTCCGCCTCCCCGCGGGACTCCACGGAATCTCGCAGAGTTTTTCGGTAACTCCGCTGAATTCCGCGGAGTGAAACTTCACAAGCGCCACCCAGGCCTAATTTAAACCAATAGGAGAACAGGCACCATTATCTGACAGTGCCTCGAGACCCTCATGGGTGAAGCAGCCGTGCTCTACAAATCCTGATTGATTGATAGAATTTAGGAAAGGCTTTGTACTTGTGCTTAGGAAATCACAAATAGGAAAGCCCTATTTGCGATTTCCTATTTAGGGAATCGCAAAATTCGATTTCTACTGGGTAGAAATCGCATTTTGCAACCGAGTCTAGGCCTTTGTACATATTGAAAGGCAGTATTGCATTTCTTAATGGACTGAAATTGAGATTCTGTCTGTTAAGAAATGCAATTTTCTTTCATACATCTGGCCCATAGTCTTTTGTCTGATTGTATAGACCTGGCAAACATTAGTGATGCTGCAATAGTGAAATTGTAGCTGTTACCCCTGCGTAAGCGGATGCTAGACCCTTGTGTGCTGCTAATATTAATCCTAACCTAAGGTCTTAATTAGGAATTAATCTATCTCCCACTCCGCGAAGATGAGCAAACAGAATGTTTTGTGCACAATGGTAGGAGTATTTTACTGGAAAACCTTTTGGTAAGTGGGTGCCATAGCGTGAAGCCGTGACAGCCTTCATAATGTCTCCATCTATTTTCATGTGGAACGAGTCTGTAACATTGCCTTTGCAGCTTCATCAGCCAGTGAATTCCCTACAACGTGTATTCCTAAATGGTGGTGGCTCAGTGTGTGAATTACATGAGCCCGCGGCAAAACTCACTTTGAGTTTTGCCACTTGTTCCCATAGCATTTTATGCTTAACTGTGTACCCCCTTGAAGCTATGAACCCATTCAGGCTCCCATAGTGTAGATACTCATTGTAAAACTGGACACAATAATACGAATCACCTAGTGACTTGAAAAGTAAATACCAAAAAGTGTCCTCACCATGCACACCAAGTCTGGCAGACAAGAGTGAAGCTTTCGGTGCTGTTAAGCCTAACTGTGGAAGTCCTTGGCGGTAAACGGTTTTGGGCGGTGTTTACGTTTTAAGAGGCACACCTTATCCTCCAGTGCTATTTGGGAAGTGGTGTATGGTTACTTTGTATCACGATATCAAATGTGTTTGAGGGCATCTAGTGACAAGGAGTGCCCAGGTGGTCCAATTGCATGACCACCAGACTTTAGTGTGGCAGCATACCCAGGCTACCGGAGTGCCTTTAAGGATGTATTATATGCATCACAGTTAAAAGGGACAGATATATTTTCTTTACTTGACATTGAGCTGATTACCTCATGTACTAAAGAACTCACAGGACCAAACAGCCTAGAAAAAGTCTTGTAGACGAAACACATGTTGGCTGCTCTTTGGAGATGTGTTGTATGTGATAAGAAGATCTGGAAAAGAATAAAGTCAAGGAAACTTATAAAAGAGAACTTTGCCGACCATTATTATTGACTTATCATTGTCTAAAGTTAAGTGTTGGGACTCTTTTGTGTGCTTTGGTACCATTTTCTCCTTATCCATCAAGTATATGTCATCGACATAGGACAGTGCTTGGTCATCAAATTGTTGTAACAGTTCTGTTGCACGGGCTGAGAACAACCCGGGGCTATTTTTATACACTTGTGGCAATCGACAAAATTGTTTATGAGAGCCGAGGGTGCAGAATGACGTCTGATACCCGCTTTCAAGTGTTATATTTTGGCAGAAACCCTATTTAAGATGTCTAACATGGTTTTAAATTTTTTGCACACTATTATTGTTCAATAGCGCAGCGCCATGCGTGTTTTGTAGTGCAAGTCTGCGTATAGCACTGTTCAATTATCTGTAGTCCAAGATTAAGAGAGATGAATGATATGATTTCATTACTGGAAACAAAGGATCATTCATTGGTGATGTGAAACTTTCTATTACATCCTGATATTCAGGTTTTGTGAGTATTTCTCTAACTTGTTGTTTTGCTTTTTATTTAATAGGATATTGTGGCTGTGCTTGTGGGCTGAACCTTCTGGGTATGATGTGGTAAGGGGTTCCTTCATCCCAACCCACGTGGTTGCAATATAGCGCTGGGGCTTTCGCTAAGGCCCGCTCCTTGGCATATGTGTGTTTTACTGATTCTGGAACGAGGTCAGAAAAAGCTGGTAATATTACTGTTTCTTCTGGTAGGACATTCCTAACAAACTCAGGTGGCCAATCGTATTCAGCCAAGAGAATGTCACAGCCGAATGACAAGTTCTCTTAAAAGAGAACATTAATAGTAAGTGGTATATCCCCCTCCATCTGGAGTTGCAATTCATGTAATTGACTTGGGGCACTGTGGGGCAGATTTACAAGCCCCTTACGCCACTTTTGCGCCGCCGTTGCGCCACTTATGTGACGCAGCGGCGACGCAAAACATGCGCCACGTTGCGCAATATTTACAACGTGACGCATCTAGGGAGATGCGTCACGTTGTAAACCCCTGCGCCACATGAAACCTGCGTCAGGTTTCATGTGGGCGTTCCGGTGCAGGGTGGGCGTTCCCTCGCAGATACGCCTAGTAAAAGTGACGCAGTGAAATCTACAAGATTTCACTGAGTCACTTTACGCCCATGCTGCGTCAAAACCCTGCCCCTGCTTGAAGCAGGCGTAAGGATTGACGCAGCATGTTAGGCATAGGGCACCCCGAGCCTTGCTGGAGCCGCGTCGCGCTTGCGACGCGACTCCAGCAATGCGCGGCCTTTCCGTCGGGGGATGCGACACGCATCTGCCCATCCGTGCGCCACGGCGCGCCGCATTCTAAATGCGGCGCATCGGCGGTGGCGCAAGGGCAAACTTGCGTGATGCATCTTCCCTGGCGCATCCCTGCTGATTTGCAGGGATGCGCCAGGGAACGTAAATATGCCCCTGTGTTTCTGGTCCTGTGTCTCCTCCTGGACATAGTCACATGTTGCTACTACCGCCATACACTCAATAAGATTCTGGTAAATTATTGTGACTTCGGCAGCACTGTCTAGCAGAGTCAGAGCCCACTCCCTGTTTAGAAGCAGAGTCCTCAATATTTGTGGCATATTTTACTTTTATCCCAGCCAACTTCTTATTTTTAAATTGAGGATTTTGCTATAGAAGTTTTTCTTACTTTTTTACTATGAAGTCAGAAGAGTGTGAGTCCTTCTTCGGTTGCACGTACTCCTCTGATTTGTGTTCTGATCGTCATCCTCTCTCAGAGCGATTTTCAGATGATTTTAGAAAGGAACGAGAAGGACATGTATCAGTATCCTGATAGTTTTCAGGCTGTTTTATTGCATCACGGTTATGCAAGTTATAGCGCTTCTCTGTGGACTCCTCTTGAGAAGATTCACTCCGTGGTTTAGTCTTTTCTTTATTTTTCTTATTATCCCAGCGCTTTTCTTTAGAAGACGCTTGTGCCTGTTTCAAGTTATCCTTTTCAGAAATACCCTTAAGTTGTTGTTTGGTAGATCTTGCTCCCATATTATCGCGACGTATTGAGGAATACGTTTCTGAAATATTTTTAGGTAGTTTGCGCTCTCGTTCTACCTTATGGTTCTTGTGTAAAATACTTGTGCTGCAATGATTAATATAGGGAAACAGAACAGAATAATCAGCATTATGAGAATGGTAAAGAAGATAAACAATTCAATCATTGTGATGTTACATTGATTATATCCATACATATATAATTATATCTATACTCCTACCTAGCGCTTCCTAACCTAGTGGGCTTTAGGGGTTGTGAATCTGCCAGAATACCACAGGGTGATCTAACCCAGTTACCTGTGGGTATGTTTCATCTGGGAGCCTGTTCTAGTGCAGAGCAAGCCATCATCCTTCCGAGTAAGGTAAACAGGATTCAGCTGGGCTGGAATTCAGACATGGGCGACCTTGACAGTGACAGCGAAATGCTCATCTGTCTAAGCAAAGATTGGTGTTGTTTATATAATAAACTTCACCCATGTTCCCAAGTCGGAGTGCTAGTCAGGCCATCATTATTAATTCTACCCTTGCAGGGCTCTCGCTAAGTGGACAACAACAAACATCAACATTTTGCGCAGTGAACTTAAGCCTGGAACAGAATGTTTAAGGCCCTGAGAATAAGACTATGAGGAAGTGTAAATGTAAGCAAATCCATTTCAGAGAATATTATCCTATATGTGCGCTCATTCAAATGTGTGTCAAGAGTCAATGTTTAAGAAAGATGTCAACTTTAAACGTGAACATGTAAAATGATGGTGTTCCTTGTACGAGGCCTACGTAACCACAAGACACTGTGATCCTTGAACAGTAATTCCTCTAGATATCAGGGTTATAATTTTGAAAGTGGGTGGGGCAATAGCCCCCATAAAACAAATATTTATGTTTTCCCTTCCTTGTGAGGAGACTGATCAGCCTGCAAGGGGGGCGTGATTGGCCTCCCCCAGGGAAGGTTAAAATTGGTGGCCATTTAAATTCTTTGTTTTGTGCTGCACAAAATGTGCAAAGTCGTTGCTAGTAAGGGGAGAGTTTCCCCTTTCCATTGATGCCTTGTTGAAACAGACCGTTGCTTGTGGATTGCAAATGGACTGAGATTCACAAGCAGGGATTCTACTAGACACCACGAACATCTTACTTTGTGAAGGTGGTCAGCCCCCTGGGCATGGTCGAACCCATCCTTATATATTTATGTTTTCCGTTCCCTGGGGGGGCATATTGGCCCCTGAGGTGAGGGCCGAACAGTCCCATAGAGAGAAAGGAAAACTTGGCAGCTATTTTTAAAAGAAATGTGCCCAGGGCTTTTCTGGTGCTCCCCAGGCAACGAAAATTGTATGCATGGATCGTCCCCGCAGGGGTCAATATATTATACTTGGTTGTTTTTCCTTCTATAAGGGACTTATTGGGCCCCCAAGGGTGGTATGATCGACCAGCCAAGGAAGTGAAAATATGGCTGCTTTTTATATTAATATCTTCCTGGTGTTTTTGGCAGCCATTTATTTTATACTATTGCTTTGGGGTTTTCAGGTGCCCCTTCCCCGGGCAGCAGTTTAGCCATTGATTCGTATGACATTCACATTGTATTTCCACCCAGCAGAGGTTAGGTCATGGGGCAGTGATAATCCAATGTCAGCCACTGATCAGTTATTCAGACATTCATTTTGTTGTGGCCACAGTATTTAGAAGTCCATCGTGGGTGGGCTGACGAATGCTGTGGTGGGCGGAAGCAAAATGCGTATGGCTATATAAGTGAAGCGGATTCAGCCAGACCTTGTAGACTTACCATGTGAATGGCACAGTAACTGATAAATGGCTGAAGTGTGCCCTCACATTTCTGCAATGATGGGTAAATGTAAAATGTGAATGACACAAGAACTATATGGAGGCTTAAGTGTACACTACTCGAAAATTGCCGAAAAACAGCTCAGCACTGGGTGTGGAAAAGCCTCAGCAGATAATGGTTTAAACAGTGAATATGTACTCTAAACAACAATAATATTTAATTTAGAAAAATATTTAAACATTACCTTGTAAATAATTTAAATAAGTTTAATTGAAAATGTTATGTAATCAATTAAATGTATTTTAATAACGAAATGATTTTATATGTTTATGAATGTATTAATATTATTGCTTGTCTCCACTGATTTCTATAGGAGCATGTTTTAGTACTAGTGATTGGCCATGTGTGGTACTTGAATTACTCATAAGCTTGTCTAGGGAACATTTAAGCCTGTTTTGTCTGTAGCACTATTGTAGTAGATTTAAATGTGCATTTTGTTAATTTCAATTGTCCTACTCTTTTGTGATTGTATGTTTTGTATTAACATATTCCTTTCTAGGCCCCTCATTCAATTTACCTTAATATCACCTGTAAAAACAACCGGCGGACTCCAGTGGGGTAATTGTGGGCTTTGCTGCCCCGCTTTTTAAAACCTTGCTGCTATTGCATTTCTTAAAATTGTATTTAAAAAAAACTTTGCTGCTATCTTTTATCATTTTTAAACAGGGCTGAATTGTTGTTGAATTTGATTTTTGAAGTTTAATTAACCTGTGACATTCTAGCTGTGTTTTTCACTACGAAGGGGAGTTAATCTTGGACTCTGAGTGTGACTCCGCACCGCTGTGTTGCAGTAGGGCTGATTCCATACCTCCCATCTTTATTTCCTCTTACCCGGGTAACACGGGTGTAGTAGGCCTTCTGCTCGCCTTCTGCTCGATGTTTTCCACATCAACTGCGGCCATTTTCAGCCGTCCCACTTGGGACACTTTTGGGCGCCATCTGAGGTTGGCGGTCTAGTTTTTGACCGACTGGCCTCAAATCCCCTACTTAATGGAAGCCGCGATGCGGACGCGCACAGTGGGCACGCCAAAGGCAAGCCCGTCTGCGCCCGTCCGCGTCTGGACAGCGACCAGCGCCAGCCATGCTGCCTGTTTTTCGCCCAATATTGCCTGGTATAGAGATCAGCTCTTATATATGAATAAAGTGGCCTGTCCAGGGATGGGCATTATTGATCCGGCCACGGTTAGTCATGAGTATTGTTGTAACTCCTGTCCCTTCACACTGGCAGGCAGTGAAGAGAGGATGAATGGCAGCATAACCTTACTAAAGTCACCAATAATACACCTCAGGGCCACTAGTACCAACATAAAGGCATGCTTGATAAATTGTAAATGTCTTCCCAAACACTCTGATGATATCTGGCTCGCTTTGGAGTCAAACTCCTGGGACCATTTGTTTTTAACTGAAGCCTGGTTGAAGGAAAGCTCTAACCCCGACCTAATGTTGGCAATACCTGAGGGTTTTCAGATGTCTTATGCCAACCGGGTTGGTAATAGGATAGGAGGCGGTGTAGCTAATATTATGAGGGATGGCTGGGAGATCTCCTGTAGAAGAATCGAGCACATAGGGATTATTGAGGCTCTGTTCTACTGTATCAGAATCTCGCCCTCCTCTTCTATGGCTGGGATCCTGGTATATAGCCCCTCTGATACCCCATCCTGCCATTTGTTAGAGCTATGCAACACCATCGCGGATCTGTCACTGAAGTATGCCAATTTCACGGTCCTTGGCGACTTCAATGTCCACATGGACAATGGTAAATGTACTAAGGCCTCGCAGTTGGCAGATACCCTGGAGGGTTTAAACCTGACGCAAAGGGTGTTTGCCCCTACCCATATAGCGTGCCATATGTTGGATATCTTTTACAATGATTCAACCTGAGAGTAGAGGCCCCGCTACCACTGACCTGGTCTGACCATCTGTTAGTTCCTTTCAGATTTATAGGCGAATCCGCAGGCTGTAGTTCCAGGCCAATCTACGACAAAAGGAGAAACTGGAGGAAGGTCTCCCCTGAAACTATGGGACCCTCACTACAAAACGCACCCCCTCAGCTGACGGGTGACCCAAGCAGTGATGTATCCAGTTTCAACTGCTGGGTCACCTCTGCCTTAGACAGAGTGGCCCCTCTTAGATCAGTTACATTTTCCAGGTTTAAACCCTCAGCCCCGTGGTTTTCCATGGAACTACAAGCAGAGAAAAGTCTATGCAAGAAACTTGAACGCTCTTGGAGAAAATCCTACAATCCAGTGGCAACATACTTCTACAGAGCGGCTCTAAAAGATTTCCACAGGCAGAAGCGCAACACCATTAGGGACTACTTTGCTAACCAAATTAAACTATCTGACAATTCGACCAAAGAAGTATTTAAAATTGTCCAATATTTTAAAAAAGCCTATGGCTCTAGACAGCACAGTTTCCCCCTCGGCTACCCTCTGTGCTGACCTATCTGACTTTTTTCAGGAGAAAATCCAACTAATCTACTCCTTTTCCCCGGCTATGCCCTCTCCTATGCTAATTCCCACCTCTGACCTTCATGGCACCTGGTCTGAATTTCGCTGACTTCTTCCGGAGGCTTCTCTCATAGAGCTGTACAAATGTAAATCAGGTGACCCCTGGCCAGCTCAGTTCTTTAAATTACTTGCCCCATGGTTCAATACGCTGCTGGACCAGATATGGAACTCTTCTCTGACAATGGGTATTTATCCCGCTGCCTGGAATCAAGCCTACTTACTACCTATTCTTAAGAAACCAGACGCTGACCCAGCAGAACACAAGAATTTTAGGCCTATTTCCCTTCTGCCAAAATTCTTGAGAAGGAAGTTCAGAAGCAATTGTCCGATTTCCTTGAATCCAACAATCGTCTCCATGATTCTCAATCTGGTTTTAGATCGGGCTACAGCACGGAGACAGCACTTTTGGAAGTTGCTGGAACAGTCCGTGAAGCGATAGACCAGGGCAGCTCTGCAATGCTCGTGCTGTTGGATCGTTCTGCAGCATTCGACACTGTGTCTCATCAGATTCTTTTGGAGAGACTTAAACACTTGGGAGTGAGGGGAACCACGTTGTCTTGGTTCCAGTCATTCTTAGAGAACCGCTCTCAACAGGTTTTTCTCCGGTCCCATGTGTCTTCCCAGAAACCCCTAGTTTGTGGTGTTCCCAGGACTCGGCTCTGATCCCTCTACTGTTCAATGTTTATTTGACCCCCCTCGCGACTCTTGTCGAGAAATGGGAAGTGAGAATAGTCTCCTACGCTGATGACACTCACCTGGTGTTCTCTTTCAAAGAACCCTCAGAGGATACTTTTGCCAACTTTAAGCAATGCCTGAATAACATCTCGGCCTGGATGTCTGAAAATTGCTTAAAATTAAACACTGAGAAAACAGAGGTCCTATTCTTTAATCAATCATCACTCCCTGTGCCGGAGCTCTGGTGGCCCTTAGAGCTAAACCCCCCGCCGATCCCTGTAGATTCAGTCAGAAATCTGGGGTTTAAATTTGATAATGACTTCTCCTGTAAGGCCCAGATTTGCCAGGTCTCCTAGTCATGCTTCTGGAAGCTGAGAGCCCTATGGAGATTCCTTCATTTCCTTCCAATAGATTGCAGGAAGACAGTGGTCCATGCATTGGTCACGTCCCAGTTAGATTATTCCAAAAGCCTTTATATTGGATTCCCTGCCTACCTGGTCCGCAGGCTGCAAATAATTCAAAATGCTGAAGCCAGACTCATTATTAACGTGCCGTTCCGCCACCACATTTCCCCTCACTTGCGGAGCCTCTATTGGCTGCCCGTCAATAGGAGGATTGAGTCTAAAGCACTCGCCTACAGAGCTACTAGAGATCGGGGCCCAGGTTACTTGAGACATAAACTCCAAAACTACCATCAAGACCGGGTTCTGAGATCTAATCACCTGAAACTGCTCAGGATTCCTTGTTTTTCTAAGGCTAGGATAGGCGGCCGAGCATTCTCAGTGAGAGCGGCGTCACTTTGGAACTCCCTGCCTCTCCATCTTCGTATGATTGAGTCAGAACCGGCATTTAGGAAAGCGCTGAAAACCTGGCTCTTTAGCCTCCTGTAGTTCTCCCCTTTCTCCTCACTGTGAATCTGCATCTTAGCGCCGGGACACCTCAGTTGGAGGTAGCCGTGCACTTTATAAATTTCACTTATTAAAGTCAAATTCATCTTATTCAGCTTTCCAAGAAAAAAACATAAAAGGTAATGCTATACAATCACATACAATATAAAACACAATAAAAACAATCTTCACAAATAAAAACAGATTTTTTTTATAGTTTCCATTGCTGACAGTCAAGGAGGAGGATACTTCGGTGACCATAGTACAATCCTAGATACATGTGCGGGCATTTGATTACACTAAAAAGAACAGCATCAGAAACAAAGACAGAATGATAACTCTGAAAGATTGCATATAATAAAACCTCTCCTACAACAACCTACTAATAAATAAAACAAATACGGGTATGCAGTAAAGTTCAAAGCAGGACTTTTATGAAACACAGCGACAAGGGGACAGCCTCCAAAGGAAGCTAACCCAAGACTAGGCCTGTGCGGTGAACTCCACTCCGTTCACGGAGTTTGCGGAGTTTTCTGCACTCCCCACTCCACGGAGCTCGCAAAGTGCAGAAAACTCCACGGAGCTCGCAGAGTGCAGAAAACTCCACGGAGCTCGCAGAGTGCAGAAAACTCCGCTTCGCGTACTGCAGCAGAGTTTTTCTCCCAGCTCGCGCACGTTAAGTTTGCGAGCGCGAGCTGCCGCTCCAGTAGAATTTCTACCCGAGTGCCACGAAGACGAGCGCGAACGGCAGTTCGCACTGCACTCCGCCACTTGCGGAACTCCACGAACTACGCCCAGGCCTGCCCAACACACAATAATTCACATGAGTTTTTATACCTTTTCATACATCTTGTCTACTTAACACAGTCAATGAGGCATCACCTGGTGTTGAGACATTCTAAACATTTATCCAATCATTAATCAACATCAGATATGTAGCTATATTTGGATATTGACTTAGGAAATGTTCTGCAACAGAAGCAAAGAAGGCAGTACACTTATAGTCTCATGATTTCCTTTATTTCTAAAGACATCAAGGTCACTTCAAGTTCAGCACAGGTCATCAGGCCTTCAGACATTATGCAAGCTCCTATAAAGTGTCACAAAATGGAACCTGAAATAAAATGAATTCCACACACACAGACCCTTATTTATGACAGGCTTGCGCCATCGGAGCATCACTTTTTCTGAAGCTCCGACGGCACAAACCTCTCAACCATATTTATGAGGCCATGCAAAGCCACTTTGTGTGGCTTTGAATGGCCGCATAGATATGAAGTAAGACAAAGCAGGGCAAGTCGCTGCGTTGTCTTACTATGTGCCACGGAGGCATTCCATGGGCATTGCAGTGGGATTTCCCACGCAACACCCAGTGGAGGCTCCTCCGCAATGGCAGAGGAGCATCGCCCCAAGACCTGGCTCAGAGCTAGAAAATGTAAAATAAAACGATGCTCTTGCATCGTTTTATTTTACATTTGCTGGCTCTGCCAGCAGTGTTGGGAGGGGCGGGGCTTAGGCATGGGAGGAGGGAGGAGGAGGGCTACATGCGCTCCACTCCCAAAGTGCCCATATGTGTTTTGGCCGGCTCCCTCAGACCGACCAAAACATACATGCGCTCTTAGGTTTTCTCCAGCCCAGCTGCATTGAGCAGCAGGGCTGGCGAAACCTCACAGACTCCCTAGTCTGAGCAGGGAGTCTTCCCTGCTTGCTCAGACCAATCCCTGCGCTTCTCTGCAGCATGGGGATTTGATGGAAGTCTGGGTACCAAGGGCTGCTGGGCCCCAGGAAGAGAAAAGGCGGTGAACGCAACTCTGGAGGCGGCCGGCCGAGGCGGCAAAAGGTAAGATTTATATATTTTTTCTCTTGTATTAAACCCCACTGCCCCCCCGCGTGACGCCTCCCGCACGACCCCAGCCCCCACCACCTTTTGTTTATGGTGGCCGCCGCTGGCAACACCTAAGGATTTTGACGCTGCCCCATAGTTACTTAATCACGTAAACCTAGGGAAGCCCCAAACAAAGAGAAATATTTTTATTTCTCCTTGTTTTTCCTCTTTCCATGTGTGCTGCATTCTTAAGGACACATCAAAAGTGGTAAATGCCTCTCGGGATTGTTTAAAAACAGTCCTGCATCCAACACAGACACCCTTCCACTGTGGTGCATGGGTGCCTGATTTGGCACTAGGCAACCAATTGTTTGCCAGTGCAGGGGGAAAGGATAGGAATGCACCATATTGCATAAATATGATGCATTCCTACCCTTTGACATAGGTGTAGGGCAGCGCAGCAAGAAGACTTGTGGTGCTGCCCTATGCCAATTCCCCATAAATGAGCCCTACATTTTGTAGTAATTATTTCCCATTTTCCAACCCGTCACCCTTATCCCTCCCATAATCTAGTAATCTTATAGATACATGTTTTGAGTGCTCCACCACAAGGATGTAGATATAGAAAAAAATAGAGGAGGCAGAGGCAGCTGCGGTAGTGGAGATCGCCGGTAGGAGGTGTGTGAATTGCATTTTGAAGTAAATAATGTAGTACTATTTTACATACTCCAAAATTGCTTTTGTGAATAGACCCCTAAATGTTTGATACCTCTCGTTCCATATGGTTCACGTCATGGCGGCCCTCTCTCATGTGCCGGTTACACAGGCCTGCTATCTTGAGATTGCAGTTGACTAGAATTTGTCCACTAAACCTCAGCTTTGTGCATTTTCCACCTCCTTCTTAGCTATTAGAACAGCTAGAAAATTCTTGTGTTGCTCCCTCTGACATCTAAGCAGACCTTTATTCAGACCCTTGTATTATCGAGATTTGATTGCAGTAATGCAGTCTTCGGCTTTCCCAAATACCTTATCCAAAAGATGCAAGATGTTCAGAAAATGGCTGATCGCTTTGTTCCTAGACTCTATGGTAGGGAATCTATTTCTAACCATGTTAGGGGCTTATACTGAATCTCTCTTCACAAATGCATTGTACTCAAGTTATGTGCATCCGTCACACATCTTTGACTAGTACTGTATCTTGCTTTTCAAGCTCGCACTTTCGTCGCTACTCCCTAGACACGCCTCTTCTATCAGGCTCTGACAACCTCTTGGCTATCCCTTGGATTTAACAACCCATACAGGCAGATCATTCTTTTTCTTACCTGATGGTTGATCATTTCACTTCGAAACTCTTGTAGACCACTCTGGATTAGTGCTAAATGTTGATACAGTAATCACATCAAGGCCGTTTCTAGGTGTTTTGCCGCCCTAGGCGAGAATTGAAAAATGCCGCCCCTTCCCTTTTACTACTAATTATGCACAAGAGTAATATGCTACCTGGAAAAAAAAAAGTAACAACTTCCTGGAAAAAGCAAACCCTCATATGGAATGCAAGATTAAGTAAAGCATGTGAAAAGTAAGTAGAACAAAATGGTTACCCTAACACTTTTACACTCATTATTCAGAAATCAAGAGTGTTTTTGCCTGAAACTTTGAGCACGACTACAGATCCCGGAAGGGACCCTTTTCACTGTCCATTGCTTATATCCTTACAAACCGTGAGCAGTATGGTTTAAAAAGACCACATCTCTGCACACAGAGCCGCAGTGCACATTTTATAAACTAAAATAAGGAAAAGAGCTGATAAGAACTCCACCCATCAACCAGGTATTGCAGTACCTCCAGGAATGGTGCACTTCCCCACCCACGGAAAACAATGCTGTTCAAAACACGGAAAACAATGCTGTTCAAAGAAAGACGAGAAAACAAAAGTAGCGCTTCACTGGCAAACTCTGTAAAGTGGCACTACTGTGTTTGGATGTTAATAAAACCAATCTGGTCACTTTGCGAATGCTCTAATGCTTTAGTTATTTATTTTTTGTATTTTGAACCTGTTTTTTCTCTCCCTCCCGAGGCTGCACTTTGGAACAGAAAATTGTCAGAAACACTTCCAACAAAAGTGTTTCATTCTTTTTTGGATCCATTTCACAAGGGAACGAATGAAGGAAAGTAGAAGAAACAGAGGGTGAGAGACGTTTATTGAAGCACGGTTTCAGCGAGTGAGCAGCCCTCCGCCACGCCAGGGGCCGGCAGGGCACAGTCGGCAGCCAGGGAAGGCTTCCGCGTGACTTCACTCCACCCGGGCCCAGTGAGTGCGAGAGCTCCGGGCCGCCAGGCACTCACAGCCCTGGACGGTGGACGAGTCCGAGAGCGCGCTCGCGCTCCGTTCACTGATTATTTCATCTTTACATGTATGCATTCTTCGCCATGCATGCAAAGGCGTCACCCAAAACACAATCACATCGCCAAAACAAAAGAAACTGGAATGTTTTTAAAGATTTAACCTGAATCTGCTTGCTTTTACAATGTACAAGACATGGGGGTATATATATATACACATACGCATGTAAACACAAACAACACAACGACATGATCACACATTACCCTGCATCTCCTTAATACAATCACTGGCCATGCCTGTCTCCATCTACACACTCTGACTGCTCGCCCCAAGAAGGCATGGTATTACAGTCTGTAACCCCTACCTACCCTCACACACCAACCCCGGAAAGCCACTGAAGGCCTAAACAACTACGCAAGCAAACGAACACACGTGTGTGTCCGTTGCCTGCATCTGGCTGCCTACTGCACCTATAGCCGTATTAGAAGAACATTGATTCCCATAGGACCCCTCAGTTTGATTGACAGCAGACATGCCTTACACGAGCTTTGAACAGGAAAGTCTCGCTTATATTGCAAACAGAGTTTAAAAAAAGCGCCCAGCTCCTGCGAGGCCTGCACAGATGCAGAATGGTTGCTCCCTATGCTGTAGGGTCTGATCAACCTCGCTCCTCCTACGGACCCCAGAGCACGGAAGAAGGGGCGAGGCCGTGTCTCAAGTACTCTTGGAAGCGGAGTCCCGCTGTGTGTTTTTAACCTCCTGGGCCATCACCGCCCCTGTCTGAAGGAGGTGCTGCTGCTGGGAACCGTTCAGGGACACCCAAATGACTGGGGCTGTTGGCATTGCGAATCAGTCCTTAAACTCCAGACAGTCGGAGCGAGAGTGGGCGAGGAGACGATGCCCCCTCCCCGTTTCCTTTCAACTCCCTCACAGGACCTTTTCCCTTTCTCTTTGAAGAGGGTGTCCTCATCCCCGAGAGAAAAAAAAAAACCTACAGGGCTGTATCCTGGTAAATGCAAAGTGATTTTAGACACTGGCTACTCCCGGCCTGACCAACCTGGCGCCACAGCCTCTTAAGCGTGTGCTTCAAAAATGCGACGTTACAACAGCTAATCGCCTCACATGTTCCACGCCTATCTTCTCGCATTTAGATCAGAATGCAGATGCGATTTTGGCTCCCCCCGCCCGCCTGCCCAAGACATGCTCCTGCCGTTCTTTGAACAGCTTGTAGGCCAGGAGTGTGGGTGTACAGACAGACCTCCTTGCAGGGGAGGAAGAGACGTGAAATGAAACAACTATTCAGCTTTCCTTTTCGCCCCTATCCCGTTGGTGTAAAGACAGGGCCGGCACCTCAGACAACAAGGGCGGCATTTCACGGTTTGTTTTTACAAATTAAACCCCAATTGCTGTAGAGATAGGGAACGAGCAGAGAGCGGCTGTAGGCTTTGCACGTCTCACTACAGATTCCATTTCCAGACAGCGCGCCAAGAAATGCCTCGCTCGTTCATATTTACAATGCGTGCACCTCCCTCACACACACAGTGAGGAGCAGCGAGAGAGAGACAGAAACAGAGGGAATAAGAAAAAGAGGAAGAGAGACGGGCAACTGACAGCGTCAGAGAAGGAAAAGTGGACATGATTTCGACCAGTAAATTAATCCTACCGTGTCCGTAATACACCTGCTGGCACCTAAAGACTCCAACGTGCAACAGAAGCAGGCTGCAGGATCGGCCAACCAGTCCTTGCCTTGACGCTCCTGACTCCTCCTCTCAGCTCCACAGCACTCCGAGTCCGCTGCGCGCCAAGAGGCAAATCGAATGATGACAGGCCTGCCCCTCGTAATTTCATTGGTCCATCCTCTCTGGGGGCAGGCCAGCAACAAGAAGCAGGGCCGTCACAAGTAGCGCGTTCGCGCTATGAATGATTGACGGCCCTGATTATTATAGATTATATGGAAAAAAAATCCCCCTTTTGCCGCCCTAGGCGGCCGCCTAGTCTTGCCTAATGGTAGAAACGGCCCTGAATCACATCATAGCGCTAGGATATCTCTGTGAGGTCACAGCTATGTTGTACAACTATAGTTTCATTAATTCATTCATGGACCAGGCATGTTACCTATATTGTATTATATATAATATTTGTAAAGTGCGGCTATCACTCCAAGGAGCATCATGGTGTTATACGGAATCATAGATATTGCTCAGAAGGTGCTGCAAACTAGTGCGGAACGATCAGATAAGTGAAAGGCTCAGGGAGTTTGGGGCACCAAAGAGCCAGGCTTTCAAAGATTTCCTGGAGCATAGTTCTGAATGCATGAATGCATATATCTGTAACCTTTGTCATTAGTTTAAGAAGTTTAAACCTTACGTTAAAAAAATAAAGCACAGATGGCAGTGCTGACTCTGAATTTCATACTTCTCACTTTGTCAATATTAGTACCACTGAGTATTCACACGTAGAGACAATTCAGTTTAAAGTGGGTGCTATCAAATATTTTATTATTCACTAGTTAAATATTAGTCGAATACCGGAGACTCCTCAGTTCTTGTCCTATCATTTGAAGTTACCGTTCACATGAAGATATCGCAAAAGAATAGGGTGCCTTCCTACAGCCCTTTACATCTATTGTGTGTTCTTTTATTGTGGAGATCAGTCACTGAGTATATTTCAACGTACATTTGCCTATATTGTTCCCTAGACAAAGTTGTGGTCAGCAACAAAATCAGAATGAAATGTTGGTACATCCGGCCTTTCAATGGCAGAGAGAGCGCTAACACCTACTATCTAACCTTCACAGACTACAAGGTACAATTCACTGCCTTAAGAGAATCGATTCCCAGTCTTGCAAAGCACCCTACTATGCCTAATGTTTTATTAACAAGTACAGAATGAAGGGAAATAAAACCACAGGATAACATGTCAGCGGTCTCCTCTGAAGTAGACAGATCAGTGAAATGTTATCTCGGGTTTTAATTTTCTTTCACTCTGTTCGTGTTAATAAAACATAGAGCTGGGAGATTGAAAAATGAATTAAAGCGTTAGCTATGCAAGCAAACAACTTTAAAGATAAACACTGAAGAGCTTAGAAATATATTTCCAGTAATACCTTTTGACGTTAACCTTTGTGAGATGCTCAGACAGGGTGTCAAAATTCCCCCCCAACCACCCTCGGGCAAGCCAGAGATAGCCTTCTATTATAAATCATCGATACCTGAAATTTGTCCGGAATATTCAGTTATGGCCATGGAGCAAAATATGACAATAATCTTTTCAGACTTCACAATTTGTTGTTTTCATTTGATAACAAAAGAATTACTGCACCATTTAAAGCACATTTACCAAAACTCAAAGCACCAATTGTACTGCCCATCTGGATGTTTTTTCAGAACCGACTGAGACGCTCTGGTACTCATTTGGAGCAGGAAAGGTGCAATGCGTCATTTCTGGCCTTTGAACCCGGCCCTGCGGTAGTTAAGTAGTATTTGCCGGATACAGTTACTTCTTCCTAAAGTCCCAGGACTGGAGCACCCTCGTCTGTGAGTGGCCAGGAAACCCTCCCTATGTATATGTGATTTACGTTAAGGTGGGCGAGCAGACCAGGACTGGAACAATAATTCGAGATGATAAAGTTCACTGGAAATGGGCACCCAATAGAAAAGTGACTTCAAAGTCTGTGCTCAGTCTAGTGTTCAGAATGGATGCAACAATATACGGAGCTGTTGAACATTGGCCTCAATTATACAAGGAGGCACACCAAAAAATAGAGCAACACAAAAAACAAATGAGAATTGCAAAATACCTCTGGTGAGTGCACATTTTGAGAATTTATATCTTTACAATTGTGTTGCAGGCTTACTGCACATTTTGAACATATTCAGATTTTCTAGCGCTTGCAGAAAAACTGCTTCAATACGCTATGTCTTCAAGCCAAGTTTGCAGCACCCATAACAAACTAAAAAGAAGTATTTTGATGTTTATAGAGTACTAACAGTCCGTCAACCAGGCTTGCCTTTTTACACCTGTATGAAGATATGTCAGAATTCGTCACTATAAAAATCAAGATGATCAAGCTCTGTCCACTTTCGCCAGTCCTGTAGGTAATACCGCCCACCACCTAGTCATCATCAATATATATATATATATATTCCCCAGCAAAACCAGAAGGATAGCGCTGCACACCAATCTCCGTTGTTAAGCACACTTTATTTTTCCAACAAACACCAACGGGTTTCGACTCCAAGAGAGTTCGTGATCTGTCTCTTTTGGAGTCAAAACGCATTGGTGTTTTAGCTGTGGAAAATATGGGGAATTGCACTACTTCCACCGCTTGCACCGACAGCAGAGTGCGCCGCAACAAGTGTGACCGCATTGCAGTGTATATATATATATATATATATATGTATTCCAAAACATCAGTAGCCCAATAAGCCGCACTCGAGACCAACGAACAGGTTACCAGCCTTTATTAGAGGTATGGCCTCTCACCCAGAGCCAGCGAAATCCGCAGCTTTCCCCTTGCCTGACGCGTTTCGAGTGATTCTCTTCATCAGAGGCAGAGGCTTGGAAAGTTCGTGCTTGGGCGGGCAAAACACTCCCTCATTTAAACAATGTCACGCCCCTTATTCACGTCTGTATGCCTTATGGGAGATGTAGTGCCCAATTATTGCCTCCTTTGTGTGGCGCACTAATGACTGCGACAAATAAGGCCCAAACAATGAGCCCCAGCTTAGGTGTAAGGCCTCAATCCTCGATCGTTGCTCCACATTAAGTATGGTGCATCCAATCTCGTGGCCCCCTTGGAATCCTGGGGTGGTGCGTGCTTGGCGGAAGGGCGTCCGCCTCATAGATTCCAAAACATCGGTAGCCCAATAAGCCGCACTCGAGACCAACGAACAGGTTACCAGCCTTTATTAGAGGTATGGCCTCTCACCCAGAGCCAGCGAAATCCGCAGCATTCCCCTTGCCTGACGCGTTTCGAGTGATTCTCTTCATCAGAGGCAGAGGCTTGGAAAGTTCGTGTATATATATGTGTGTGTATATATATATATATATGTGTGTGCATATATACATGTGTGTGTGTATATATATATATATCTATATATATCTATATCTATATATAGATATAGATATAGATATATATATATAGTTATATATATATATATCCAGAGGTTAAAGTGACAGTTATAGTTAGAAATGATAAAAAGATATGGTTTGGTTTAAAAAAAAAAAAACTTAGAAATTCACTGAAAAGAATAAAGGTTAAAGTAATGCTACAATTAGGTGCCCACCTTACACTTCTTCTGACCACACATATTACAGCACTCATGACATGTTCTATGACATCACTTATGACATGTTGATGACATTTAAAATGACATCATTGATTACATCCCTGATGACATCATCCAATGAGTGTGTTAGTTTGTTTTACAGATTACATAGGGATGGGTAGCTACCATATTACTTTTCTACCTAATTTTGTACATCCTGTGCCCAGCTGATGGGTGTAAGTGTTTACAAAACAGATGTGGTCCTAATGCATTATATGTGCGTAGAGGTATTGAACACGTTATGAATGTTTGCATTGAAAAGTAACCTGTGTGAGGTGACAGTCGAGAACTTGTGTCTAGCATGTTTCACACAAGTTTTTAGGCTCTGCAGAAAAAGTTTTAAGAGGGCAAAGATTCTACATACAACATACTAAGTATTGTAAGCAGCCTTGAGTTATTAGACAGAATCGTCTCAGCATGACAATGTCTACCTAACATAGAAGACTTACGCTTTTTAGACATGCTTGTTTTGCTTTAGAAGATAGGGTATCTGTAAAGTTTTTACCACAGCATGAAGGCTGTAGGTAGTATAATGCTTAGTACCTTCAGACCAGTGCTTAATTTGAGCCGGGGCTTTCCGGTGCTAAGCACCGGCACGTAATTGGTTTCCGGTGCTCGGCACCAGCACCTAATTGTCAACACCATACATGGAACAGTCTACCACATGGTGGTGCTGCTCATCTAATTTAGAGATGAGCAGAACAATGGTTGTTTAGGAATACAATATACATTAAAATTGCTAATACCTGCCTCCACAGCCATTCCTTTAGCTTTGGGGACCTGGAATAATCGGAACTGTCGCATTTACATGCAAGAGAGAGGGTTAGTAGTTGTTTTGGCAGCGATGACAAGGGGTGGTGCAAGCTGCAGTGGCCTCCTGGTCAGAGCCCTGGCACTTAATATTTTACAAATCAAGCACTGCTTCAGACGTTGCTTATTTTAAGCTAATAGTGTCTTTTTTGCCATGTGTTGCATAGAGCACACTGTTCTTAGTAGATACTTTTTAATACTCTGTACTGTATTTCTCATGAGAGTTTCACTGCCCGCAAACAGTTGGAAATAGAGTAAACTCTCTCCATAGAGTTAATAGAGTTTACAGTACCCACCTTTCCACTCATATCACCTTCATTTCTCAATGTAGGTTCCGTGACTGTCAGAGGTTTGCTACAGACTAAAGCTGTCCATAGTAGTTTTAGAACAGACGTTCAGTATTTTTAGGAACTTGGCTTTCTCTGAGAGGGTTTCCCATATATCCGTGGTTGATTATTAATGTGAACTATGCTATCTGTAATTTGTATGGTATAGGGTCAGTGTGGCACATAACCCATGCTTTCTACACCTAATGGAGCTGTTTCTGTGATGGCATTAATGATGCCTCATATTCTTCTGAGCGATTTTGTTCCATGTAATACTGGTTTGACTATTCCCAGTAAGCTGGATTGCTGCGAAGTCTAGACTAGGGTGGTGGGAACCTAGGTTCGCATACAGTCCGGCGTAATATGTGGTCAAGCTAATAAAAGTGACTATGGTGCTGGGGGCATATATTGGCGGCCATGTTGAAGTAGTTGGGAGAATCTTAAATCAATCAGGGTATTTAGTTGATAGGGGATGGTGTTCTATTGTAGTCTATGGTAGGCATGTGAGGTGACCACTTCAATATTATTGAAGTTTTTTGATTGTCAAACTACCCCCAATAAAGGAAATGGCCATGGTATCTGAACCTAGGTAATCTATGGTAGTCATGTGAGGTAAGCCCTCCAGTATTTTCTGGTATTGTATAGTTGGCAGGCTATCCTATATAAGGTAAATGGCTATGGTATCTGAATCTAGGTGGTCGGGACATCCAATAGCTGCCATGTCATTTACTCATTAAAAATGCTCATGATCACCCCAGGAGTCTGTGATGGTACAGATTTATTGCTCAAAAAATGAAGTGTGGAATGGGGGGACTCTAGCCCTCTTACATCATGGTGTTCTCCCCACCTCGGTATCTGGCTCTGAGTTCATAGTGTCCCATGTAGTTTTAAATGTTACAATCAAGCCACAGGATTTCATCATTTAGTCCATTTATATGGCTTTTCAGACAGACCACCCACCGTTGTTCTTTCGTGAATAGCGACCGCTGTTCCCAGTTGTCATTTGCCTGTAGTATTGTCCAGCTGATGTCATCTGGAGCATGGTTGATGTTTGCAAAGTGTGTGGACATCTTAGTTGTGATGCGCTTACACAGGATGTTGTTGCGGTGACCGCGCATGGAAATGTGAGTATAATATTGATCACGGAGGAGAAAGTGACATATGCGTATGCAATTAGTGAAACTATGCATTGACCACCTCTGCCTTTGTTATTATTCCTTTACAGAAACCACAATAATCTCACGGTCCCCTGCCTTGACCTATGGCACATTATGGACTATGAGTAGGGGTAAGAAATACAAATACCTCATGGGAGTCAGTAATGGCAATGCATTTTTATCTGTAATAATAACACTATATGTTTCCTGTTTGTGTAGTCTCTATTTTATATTTTTTGATAACGCTTGCTGTTACACTGTGATTTCACGAGTGATTTAGGCACTGGTGGCACTCACCAATAGAAGAGCTAACGTAGAGCTCGGACAACACACCATGGCACTGCATGATACGATGATATGCAGAGACCATACGTGCATCATATGTGCTGTCCACAATAAAACATTGATTGTTTGGATATTTCAAGTCCTTTCCCTATATCTTTCTTCTTTCCTCCAGGTTGATTTATGGATTCGTACTGGGGTGAGCATGACATAGATACCTAGGATCTACTGTATCACTACCAGGTATTGAGTATAATAAGACTCTAGATACCCACCCTAATTCAGGGGTAGGGAACATATTTTTTGGTCCTGAAGAAACGCTGGGGATCCAGTATTGGACAACCATAGCGTGAAACATGTCGACCTGAATAGTGAAACCGCAATAGTTCACTACAACACACTCACTGAGTAGTGGCATATCATAACCTTGCGCACACTACCGCATCTTAGTTTTTAACCTTAACGAAGGGTCTCTGAATAAAATTTGATCTCCTTTTGGTAATTTTAAGATCACACTGTCCACCTTACCCATTATACCCCACACACCCACATGCACCATCACGGCTGATACAAGAAAAGATCTCCGACAAAGAGCCCTCTCGAGGAGCCTGTGGAACATTGCAGCGCCGGCCTCACGAGGAGCAAAACGCCCAGTGATGAAGCATGACATCCACAAGGGTGTGTGAGGGCTACACTTCCAAATAAGGAAGATCCTCCTGGAACCATATATTCCAACCACACCTTTTAGTTAACGTTTTCTATACCCTCTCCACATAGGAACATGTACCCACACTTATTAGACATGCTGAAAGGATTGCCACATTGCTGTGACTGACTGTTCTCAGGAACTGCATCTCTGCTTTGCTGAGCTGCCCTGCTGCCTGCTGATCTCTGCCCTCTGAGGACAAGGACTGGACCCTCTCACTCAAACCCAGAGTGACTCCAAGGACGAGCTGGCTTGCCTCCAGGTTTCTGAAGTGTCAGGGACACAAAAGACTTCCTGCAATGCTGCTGGTGCTGCAGGACTCTGCCATCTGTGATTCCTACCCTTGCCTGAGGTGCAACCTCCAGTCCTGGGCCTCAGAAGTGGGAACTGCAGCTGATTTCTGAAAAAACCGACACATTGCCTCGATTGCGTGAGAATTTCTGCTGCAGTGCCGCTTTAACATCGATGCAGAGGCTGTTCGACAATGAAGAATTGTGAGAAGTTGGCCTGGCATATGCTGTCCACTAATTATAGTGGGCACCTTGCACCAGTCCAAATCGACTCTTATGGTAGGTAGGTTAAAGACAACCTTATTGAAAGCTATCCTAGTGGTAGCTGTGGAGAGCAGCCTTCAGGCTAAGTCTTGAAGGAATGTAAAGCAGCTTGTTTTACCAGTCTATAATCTCTTGAGTGACCAAATGAAAGAGCACCACACCAGGTATATATTCAAAATATATGTATTTATTACTAAACACACCCCTCTAGTCTCTTTATGAGGCTAGAGTTCGAAGTACATAGGTTATAAGATCTTTAAGTCACAGTAATAGCACAAATACACGTTTGGGCCCTAGGGGCGTACCAAACCATATACCAATAAAGTGGTATGCGAACCACGACTGAACTAGACACTAGGCCTAGAGCCTCTAGAAGTGCTTGGACCACAAGGAACCACCCAAGGTAGTGACACAGGGGACCCACGGGAGACGCGTGCAGTGTAAATACACAACCGCGATACGCCGTTAACTTCTATGGAGAAAGTCGGGATCGGGAAAATAGAGGAAATGGACACTTAAAAGAGGACTAGGACAAAACCCTTTGAGATCTAGGACTTTGAAGAGTCTCTACCCACGGGAGCACCGGAGTACTCGTGTTACCTCACCCAGGGAAGCCGGGTGCATAGGTGCCTTTCGGGGTCGGGTTTCGTCGTCGTTTCGAATGGCGATCTGCTGCAAAGTGCTGCTGGCGGCCAAGAGAAAAGTGTCCGGGTGGATCCAAGAGTGGATCGGAGTTCTGGTGAACCTGAAAGCAGAGGGGACAGAGTCTGGGTCACTAGCCAGTGACCAGGAAGGCGATGGACAGATGCCCACCGATGTCGAGTGCTTCAAGTGCGTTGACGGTCGTCTCGTTTCTGCAGCCACGATGTCCAGGAGGCGTTGTCGGCAACCAGGAGCAGGATTCGGGCTGGTACACGATGTCTGTCGAGTGCTGCGGTGTCGGCGACCGGATTGGACCCAACAAGCCTTGGCAACGGCAAGTCTCGATGTAGCTGAAGATCGTCGATTGTGCAGACCAGCAAGGTCTGAGGAACTCACCCAGCGAGGGTAAGTCAGGGCAGGCCTGGAGCAACCAGGGGAGCCCTTTGGTTTCTTTAGAAAGTCTTCTGGGGACCCACGAGCCGGCTGGAAAGGGATCGCAAAGACACCTCGGGCGGAATCACTCAACAGGGGCCCACGGTCACTCGAGACAGTGTAGGCCTCTGATCTTCGGAGGGATTCCTGCTGGAGGTTGGGACCATACGTGGTCCAAAGCACAGGTTCGTAGAACGTTGTGAAGGGGTTGCACTCGACAATAGTGCACGGTACCCAGGGGTCGCGGTTCCTCGTCACTTGTGGGGTCCACTTGCCTCAGCTTCGCTGGGGACTCACGATGGCCTTGGAGAAGTCAGGAAATCCACTTCTTGGGATGCAGGGACTTTGGACTCCGGCGGGAGCGGCGTAGTTTGCGACCGTCGTTATCGTTTTTGGTGCCTGCCAAGCAGGGGAGTCACTCCTTGACCCCAAGGGAGATTCTTCAGTCCTCTAATCGTGATGTAGAGCGTCGAAGGTCCAGGATTCAGTTTCAAAGTTTAGTCCAGGGATATCTAATCTTGCTGTGGCAAGGGTTCCCCATTTTAACCAGTAAAACAGGGAGGGACTAACTCTATGACCCCACCTATGGGAGGGTCAAGGGAGGGGTGGCTACACCCACTTCCCTTTGTCCAGTTTCGCGCCAGAGCAGGGGCAGGTAGCCCCTGAGCTGGTTTGAACTGGCATATGCACAGAGGAGCCTTTGCTCCCCCAGTGCAGGACTTCAAAGCACTCTAAGAGTGCACCCACCCAGCCCCAATACACATTATCCTGTCTGGGGAGGTGGTCACACCTCCCTGCAACAGGAAACCTATTGTCCAGGCCTCCCCTGCCGGAGTTTCGTCCAGCAGCAGGAGGCCAGACTTGTGTCTGTGGCAGCAGCATCCATTTTGTGATGCCAGGGCTTCAGAAAGAAGTTACCGGGTAAGCCAGAGTTAACATGTCTTTCCCTCTAGAAGGGTGGAATGCTACCCCCGCCGCCAGGATTGGCGGGGGGTAGTATTCCAAGATGTTTGACACCAAACACGACATGTTTAGGTGCAGCCATTCCAAAGTTAGCATTTTACCGCGAGGATATAATGCGCTTAAGAGTATATGGTCAGGCTGCACTACAAACAGCATCAGAGATGGTCTCCGAACGCTGCAGAGGGGCCCTGCTCATGCAGGGGCACCCTCTCACATAGGAACCACGCACTCTGCCTTTAGGATTGATAAGGCCTGCCTTAGGAGTGACTTATAGGTTTATATGTGTGTATGTATTTAGTGATATAGGTAACCTATATCACAGTAAGGGGTGCATGCACCACCTTACCCAGGCTGCAGTAGCAGACCTGTGGTGTCAGTTTGGATGGCCTTCCAGGGGTGGCATAATACATGCTGCAGCCCCTGGCAGGCCTCTGAGGTACCTATGCCCTTGGTACATAGTATACCATATACTAGGGACTTATAAGGGCACTCCAGATCCCAATCAGAGATGTGCCTAAGGCACATGGAATCCATTTTACAGAGAAAGCAGATAGACTGGGGCCCTGAATAGCAGGATCCCAGTCCAACTAAGTCATAAACCAGCAAAACACCATAAAAAAGTGGGGGCAACCATATAGTCAGATTCCACCTTCCTACATAACCCCCCCAAACGAAAGGAGATAAGGCTAACCTTGGCCAGTTGAGCCTATATTGACTAAGTGGCCATATAAGGAAGCACCTGCACTAGCATGGTTGCCCCCTATGTTATGGTCCACTAAGCAATCCCTCACCCTAAGGGTATGAGAGGGTCTCCACCATGGGGAATCACTACCTCTGGTGTGCTTAGGTAAAGTACAAGGCTGGTGAGGTGTCTGAGTAGGGAAGTGAGGCCCTAGGAATGTTGGCCTCAGTTTCCTCAGATCACTAGTCACCATGTATGCCTGTCTTTCCATGACTGAGTTGCACTTAGCTCTAAGGGTCAACCTTTGGCTGCCTACAGCTGGGGGTTGGGTCCCTTTGGATGGAACACTGGAGGGACATGGTAGGTTTGGAACCTTCTGGTCCCAGGTTTGCCCTTGCCTACCAGAGTCCTTCTGGGGGAGGTCCCTACATAAAGGTATGGGGGATCCCTCAGTGTGTAGAGGAATTTTCACCTGGCTAGGGCTACTAGACTGGCTGCCCCTAATCTGCTGATGGGGGCTTCCTCTGGACAGGGGGCCCGGGGGGTCCACTGACCTCCCTGACCTCTGCAGCCCTGGGCTGACTGAGGCAGGGTAGAGAGGGGCAGGTTACCTGCTCCAGACTGGGTACCACCGTGGAAGGGTCCTCTGCCATCAGGGGTGTGGCCAGGCCAGGCCTGACTACCTCTGTGGCAGTTCCTTCACTAGGGGTAGGGTCAGTTCCCTGAGGAGGCTGACCCTTACCTACTGTCTGGGGGAAGAAGACTTTTCTTCAACCCTTTTGCTCTCTTTTGGGGGAGAGTGGGCCATTCTTTCAGGCTCCATCTCTCCAAAGTCTTGGGCTGGGGCTGGGGCTGTGGCCATCACAGCCCCACTAAATCCACAACCTGTGTGGCTCGCGACGGTGCGGAGGCAGCTTGATGACGAAGCTTTGTGTTCACTTCAACGGAGCTGGACGACGACGCTAGACCCTCTCTGTGTGGCTCGATGAAGACGCAGTAGACTCTTGACGTAGACAAAAGCTCCATCCAAGGTATTTCTTCAGCGGGACCTGTCTGGGTCCTGTAGCCGGCCTGCCCTCCATCGTGGCCGGCCTGAACTTTGACTTCGCACTGGTCCCTTGTGAACTAAAGTAACATTTTGACTGCTAGTGACTTCTAAGCACTATTTTTGATTTATTCTTTAAAAATTCATATCATGACTTCTACTTATTGGATTTTTGCCGTTTTGGTCTTGTTTTACTCAGATAAATATTCTTGATGTTTCTAACCCTGTGTGGAGTCTTTTTGTGGTGTTTTCATTGAGTTACTGTAATTTAAGTGTTAGACAAACACTTGGGGCCATATTATCAAGAACGGCGAAAACATTATCGCCGCTTTAGCAGCAGCAAACTGCCGCTAAAGCGGCGATAAGGGGCTTAATAATATGCCCTATAGAATTCCAATAGAAGCCCAGGTTTGATGTCCTTCACACCAGAACCTGGGCTTCTATTGGAATTCTATAGGGCATATTATCAAGCCCTTATCGCCGCTTTAGCGGCAGTTTCCTGCCGCTAAAGCGGCGATAATGTTATCGCCGTTCTTGATAATATGGCCCCTTATACCTTGGCTTTTAAGCTACCAGAGGGTGAGCACAGGTTAATTTAGGGTGTGTATATGACTTACTCTGACTAAAGTGATGGTCCCTACATGGACAGGGTGCAAACCTCTGCCAACTAGAGACCCCATTTCAAATAGGTCCCCAGAGCCAAGCCCTGTGGCCAACCACACGCTGCACATGCCCGAAGAGTTGGCTGGCCAGAGGGCCTCTCCACAGGCCAAGCCTTGTGTCCAACCCCCCACCGTGCATGGCCAAAGGTCAGCTTGGGTTTGGCTGCATGCAGGGGTTTGCCCGCAGGGCCTGGCCACAGGCCAAGTCCTGTGGCCAACCCCCTGCTGCACACGACCGAAGGCCCTGTGGGGTTAATGCCTTTACAGGGTTGGCCACAGAGCTTGGCTGCAGGCTAGGCCTTGCAGTCAACCCCCCACTGCACACACCCCGAGGCCATGGGCAGCGTGGGGTTGGCTTTATGCAGGGTGTGGACTGCAGGACCTGGCCGCAGCCAGGCCCTGCAGCCAACCTTCCCGCCTTCCAGACCGAAACCCTACACAGTTTGGGGTTGGCTGCCTTCATGGGGATGGCTGCATGCAGCAGGTTAGCCACAGGCCAACCCCCCGCGGTGCATGGGTGAATGCCGTGTGCAGTGGGGGGTTGGATTTACGTATGGTAATTGAATATTACTTTACCTTAAAAAAACCTAGACATTTACTGAACAAACCAAAGGTTAAAGAAATGTTATAGTTAGGTGATATGTTCAGTAACAATGTTATGTTTTAAACTCTAAAAACCACTGAAATTCACCAGTTATAGTTATCTCAAGTAACTATAACTCGTGCCCCAAGGTAACTATAGCTCCCACTCTCACCTTGCACTGCTAATTACCCCACATATTACATCACTCATGACATCTTCTATTGTCACGTGGTCAGGATAGGCCCAGTTAAAAATGCAACCATTTAAATGGGTTATGTTTCTTAAGTTGCTTTCTCTTTTAAACACAATGACTTTTGACCTACATTTCAGTGCATGACCATGCAGGATAACATTCTCTAAATCTGCGCTTGCTTACATTTTCACTTCGCAGGCACACTATCACACCACTTTAACCTTCAGTGCAAGGGATAAAGTTCACTGCGCAAATGCTATTTATGTTATTGTCCGGTAGGCGACAACGCTATCCAACTAGAATAATCAATTACGGACTGACAGGGGTTGCAACATGGCCACGTGGGTCCTGTTATAATATATACAGAACCACTTCTTGTTTAGGGAGAGGAGCACTCAGCTGAGACTGCTATGTCACTACATGCCGGAATTCCACCTCAACTGATTCTGCTTACCAACATGAGGGATGTCCAGCTTAACACCAAGACGGGAAGCCTGATGACACTTACCCACAGGTAAAGGGGTGTTAGACTACCCATCCAGGGATTTGGAAGATCACCCACTATAGGCAAGACTAGTTTCGGGAGTGCTAAATAGGAGTACACTTTACTCAGTACTTATTTGCTCTCATATATTCACTGTCTTAGCACAAAGGTGGCAATGTTCATCTTTTTCACTGTTGTTGTAACACTAATTAGTCTAATGTTTCATTCTATTGATTATCGCAGCGCAAACATTTTATACAGGAATCACAATGCTTCAATAAATATTGAAACAGATCCACTCAGAGACACATACACCCAGTCACAGACCCACTCAGACACTTACACTCCAACTCACAGACCCACTCAGACACTTATGCTTCCACTCATATACCCACTGATAGACAGACCCACTCTGACACTTATAACCCACTCATAGATCCAGTCAGAGACTCATGTACCCATTCACATACCCACTCAGACACTCATACACCCATTTACATACACACTCAGACACTCACACAGCCATTCACATACCGAGGGACTTATGCACCCACTCGCAAACTCACTCAAAGACTCATGCACCCATTCATATACCCACTCAGAGACTTATGCATCCACTTATAGACCTACTGAAGGACTCATACAGCCAGTCACAGACCCATTTGGAGACTTATGCACGCACTCACCTAACCAAGGGAATCATTAATACACACTGTTATAGAGATATTGAGAGAATGTCTAGTGTTTTTATAGAGTTATTTAGATAATGATTTATCTAATGGGATGGTTAGAATGAATTATATAGTTGTAATTTTTTGATGTGGTGGTGGCTATTGAATTCCTGCATTTGCTTTGCGTTTTCGCAAAGTATTTGCGGTGATTGCAGGCACCGACGTTATTGCGAGTCCCGGCATTACCGCAAACATGGAAAATAGGTTTTAGAGATGGTTTTCATAGAAACTCACTAGAAAAACATGGCTTTAGACAATACGGTAATAAACTCCTAGTGTGTAAAATACTGTAATATGTGTGTATATATGTGTTTTAGACTTTATGAAAAAGGCACGATCGTCGCGGTTAACAACATTGTCGTGATGCCGTGAATAACCATGAAAACGGAAAACAGGTTTTAGTGATGGTTTTTAAAGAAACTTAATACAATAACATGAGTTTAAACATGTTTTGTAAAGAAGCATGGATAAAGTGATATCTGTAGTGCAATGTTTAGAATGGATTTTTTTTGTTATTATTTTTGCATGTGCTGATGGCCGTCAAATTCATGGCTTTTGTTTTGCGATTTCACAACCATCGCGATGTCATCATGAAGATTCTCAACAACTAAAGAAAGGATCTTTAGAAACAAATTAACAATATTTCGGGGACTAGTGTGGCCTGACAAGAGCCGTTGTGTTGGTTGTGTGTAAATGACAGCTGCACATAAGACCGGATGCAGAGTTTCAGGTTACTTAGAAACACCCTATTGCCTTTGTCTGTAAAGTGCACTCAATAATTTCTATAAATTCCATGTATGTCAAAACACAGATTGTTGTTATAGATACAGCCCATGTGATGGTCTCTGAGGAATGCCGAAACAGTTGTTGCTGGCTTTGTCAATCTGTGGACAGAATTGATTTAACCACAGCCATTTCTGTATTTGGCATATGTTAGAGTATATAAAGATATTGTGAGTGAAAAGTGACATCTGTTCAAAAAGGTATCCTTCATTAGGATTTCTAGCCCTACCCCAGTTAGTGTTCCTAGGTCATTTCCACCACAGTGCACAATCATGAGGTGAGGACCACAATGGTTTTAACCAAAGTCAGCAACTAATGAAACTTTAACCCTCTCTGGCCAAACCAAGTAATCTCCACATTTGGCAAACCCAAGTCCCTGTCAATATCTCTGTTTTGTGCAGCCTCTTTGATCCAATAGACATAGCTGTGGTCAACAATCCACACTCTAAGCCTTTTGAAGTGAAGGGGAAATAGCAGTCCGGAGAAGACTGGAGCTGAGTGAAGTAGTTTTCCAAATGAAAAGCAGTTAAAGTGGAGGTGTTTGCATTTTTTTAAAAATATATATTTGATTGGATGCTGTCCGCATGTAAGTGAATACAATTAGGTAGTGTGTTGGATGCATTAGCAAGAAGTCCTATTATTGGCTGTTGTTTAAAAAAAGACATGTAATAGAGACATGGATATGCTTTGAATCTGTGGAGTAAACCACACCTGCTGTATCTGATTTGCAAGTAGCATGGTCCTGCTAAAATGTTCTGTGAACTAGTGACCTACTGGTTCCACTGGGTTGCTACACACACTCAGCTAAGAGTGTATAGGGGAGAAGGGTGTTAAAGAGACAGAATATTTTTTTTTAAGTGGAGGAGTTATGACACAATTTAAGTAATGTTAAACTTTAATTCCCAAGTCAGGACTATGTAATAAACTGTTGTGCAGTATTTAAATTTTTGAAAACGGAAGCTAATTATAGGTTTGGACTCCTGTTTTTTTTTTGTTGCAATTACTCCGCAATGATCAGGCAAATATCATGAACACGCATAGGCAGGAATCTTTTTTTGAAAGAGAGGAAAAGGGTTAACAGATGCTAACAATTCACAAGTGGAGATAGAGAAGTCAAAATTAAAGACATGATTTAATTTGCTGCCTTTATCATGATCATGGAGTGGAAAGTTGAATAGGTTGCCATTTTGTACCTGCTTTTTATGAGAGTGGTGACCATCCTTGTGCATAGTTTTTACGAATCCTAGTGTCAAAACTATCCAAAAAGAACTAAAACAACAATAATATCTACTAACTCAATTCACTGTTATGTACATAACTTTATTATTTAAAAAATTGAGATTAAAAAAGAAGATGTATATGGGAGTTTGACAAAAAAAAGAGTATCACAGTGATATTAAAAAATATATCAGATGAACTCTATCTGGCAGAGGGTATGTGTTTAAGATGTTAGTACTGAATGTTCTGGGAAGTAAGAGGAATATGAATTAGTGCCCCTTTATTCCATTGAGTACTTTATAGAAAAACAACAGATTAGTATTGTTGAAAGTTACAATGAGGAATGTATTTAAAACTAGCAATGTTTTAAATGTCTAAGAATTATATGCAGAATAGATATATCTATGTTATTTGCATTCTGGGAATTGTAATACTTTTAGTCACATTACTAAACAGGAGTAGTGTAGTCACAAATAAAAGATAAGAAAATCTGCTGCACATGTATATGAATTATAAAGTAGTAATACTTGTTAAGTATGTATTAGGAAGTGTTTGTCAGTGTGGTTTTTAAATAATATGACCGGTTTGCATATGTTTTGATGGTGAGATATGGTTTTTCTGGTGCAGATAGTTATATGTAGGATGTGACTCTTGAGTTTACTTAAAGATGTAGAGAACTATATATTTTTGGAAAGATGGCCTGAAGGTGTATATCTATTAGAAAATCACATATATGTTTACATAGTGATCTAAGTTCATTAAGGCTGTTGACAATTTCATGTATATGGTGAGGGTGGTGTATTTCTTTAAACATGCTGTGTTTAAAATAGAGGAGGGTTAGTAGTGCAGAATGTCTGTTGAGAGTTCTTGTGCTAGCTTCACTTGGTGTGTAACTTCTCTTTGAGAAATGCTGAATATAATGTTTTAAAGACACAAGAAATATTTGAGAAATTATGTAGGTATGCCATTAAGAAAAGGTTTTGTGCTTTGAAAAAGTGAGAATTGTTGGGGGCGTGGCAGAGCTACCGACCAAGATGGTCATGCGGCGTTGAAGCTCCGCCACTTAGCCCAACATTTTCACCCTTTCCTGCATTCATCCTGCACAACCTGCGCTGAAATCGTGCTCCGCCGACACGCTAAGACCATGGTCACCGCATGGTGTGAGCTGAGGAGGCAGATAGCGAGCGAGGCGGCCTTGGTCCATCTCAGCCTGTGTGGCCTGGAGTCAGCGGGCGCGCACCCGGCCTGGATTTGTGGGCTGCTCCTGCGTCCGTGCTGGCTGGCGTGCCTACGGAGGATGCGGCAGCTCTGATCGCCACGGGGTCGTATGCGGCTGCGGCCTGATTGTGGGCCAATGATTGGGCGTGTGTGGCCCCCGTGGTCTACGAAAGATCGGCTTGCCTGGCCCCGGTGGCCTGTGGGGTGCCATATTGCGAGTGAGCATGGGGGTTTTTTCTCAGACGGGGTTGGAGCCGGCCGAGGGCCCATCCAGTGGGGCTGCCTCATAGCGAGTATCGACACTGTGGGGGCATTTGGAGTGCTGGTGGGCGCCGGCGTGTGCTCTGTGTGATTCGCCCCCTCTGCTATCGGCCCCCCCTCCGTTAGAAGAGGTCTGCACCTTTGGTCTGCAATGGTGGCGGCGAGTGCGAGTTGCTGCCCCCCCTTTACCTGGCATAATTAAGACGCCCCGCACAGCGGCTTTCATTGCTCACAGGCCACTGAGTGCTGGCGTGACACGTGGCTGCCTCTCGCCGGCTGTGCCTGAATTGACCTTCATTGTGAGGTGCCATAGTTTTGAATGGTCCCCTCCCACCCTCACTGCGGCCGTGGATCGCCTTCCAATTGCGGTTCTCGGGGGGCCGGAGTCTGCAACTGCATCAGGGTCCTCGGATGTGGGCCGAAAAGACCCAAAACAGCGTCTGCTGCAATTCGGCCTCCCTGACACTGCGCCTGTGGAGTCTGCAGTAAATATGGCGGAGGGTGGAGTGGAGGGCCCTACCTCGAATACTACCTAGTCCAGCTCGGGGGCCTTGATGCAAGAGCTCAGGGCTGGTTTTAGAACGCTGGATGGGCGTTTCGATGCCCTTGAAAAATGGTTGGACACTATGGGGGCTAAGCTGGACACACATGAGATGCGGCTTGATACTGTCGAAGGGAGGGTGTCGGACTTGGAAGATGGCGCTGCGCAGTCCACAAAAAGACTCGGCCGTATGGAAAAAATACTTAAAACCGTGGCATTGAAAAACGAGGACTTGGAAGCGCGCAGCAGGCGCAACAATATTCGCATTTTAGGTGTCCCGGAGTCCACCAATGTGGGGAGAATGGACTTGTATGTCGAAAAACTACTGACGGATCTATTTGGCAAGGAAGTTTTCACCCCCACCTTCCTGGCGGAGCGGGCGCATCGCTCCCTTGGTCCCAGACCAAACCCGAGATGCCCCCCGAGGCCTATAATCGCCCGTCTGCTGAACTTCCGAGATAGGGACACAGAGCAAATACTTGCCAGGGAGAATGGGGACACAGTTTGGCAGGGATCAAGGTTGGCACTTTTCCCCGACTTCACTGCGATGGTCCAAGATGCGAGGAGAAAGTACACTGGTGTGAAGGCCACACTTCGAAATCTGGGCCTGCGTTATGGCATGCTATATCCGGCGCGGCTCCGGGTTGATGTGGACAGCAGGTCCAGAATCTTTGATACCCCTGCAGCGGCTCAGGCCTTCTGCCAGGACTACAAGGCGCATTCCAGCGGTGCGGCCAAAGAACTGGCCAGAGTCTCTCCATCGCAAAGCGGTTCGGCGGCAAGCGGTGAACTGTTTTCGCAGAATGATTAATGTCACTGTGTTTTTCACATAAAATAAATTTCCATTTTTCCACACTTCTTGCAGGAAGGGCTCATGCATATTCGATAATGTTTGTGATTCTACATTGTTGTATTCCGCTTTCGGTGTCCGTATATAGGTTTTCCTGAATCATGTCCTTATATAGGCACAATTCGCATTGCCCTTATATAGGCTTAGAATCCCTGTCCTTATTTAGGCATTAACCGTGCACTCCAAATACAGGCATGGTCACCGACATCCGTCCACCCTAACGTCACAACGAGTTCTTAGAAACCAGACCCTTAAGCTCGGGAGTTTCCCTAGCACAGGACTATTGATTTCTCCAAGAACTCATCTATTATGTTTGAACCGTTATACCTTAAGGGTTCATTCCTGACGTCTTCCTCTGTCCGACTTCACGTCAATGCTAACATTCCGAGGCACCTATCAGGTATAAATATACCTTCCCTCACCCAAGCAAGTTAGAGGAGACCTCGACTTCAGAGGAGCCCGTATCCCGGCCTGACGCACTGAGAAGACGCTGTCATTCCTGCACGCAGACGAATCCAGCTTCCAGTGTTCTGACTCCCTTCGCAGGGTGTTAGAGTTCCAGATCCGGCAAGAGATTCCCACCTCTCTCATTCACAAGGTATGGAGCTGACTAGAACCTAGAGGGACTCTTGACATACTTGGCGTACTATACTTAACATACTCTTAGTATACCAGACTAGAGAATACTCCACCTACTTCTTACCTTTCCCTACACCTAGACTAGGTTAGGTACATTGGGGTAGAACTAGCTTAGAGACGCATCGTATGAGTACTCGCATTTTTAGCTCATGTTATTTATGTACGTGAATATATACTAAAAGATAATGCTAGCGCAGTATTATTTATTTCTACTGCTTACGCTGTACATTATTTATCTTGCATACTGTCTTGTGATCATAACAGCACATATCTCTTACACGAGAAACAAGACTGTTCAATAAAACCTTTTATTGAAAGGCCCGTCTTTCCTTTCTGTGTAACTCTGTAGAAACTAAGCATGCACGATTGACTGAGTGAAACTGTTATCTATTGTTTCCACGATTCTGAGACGTGTTCCAATTCTAAAGGGAAACAAAGTTGTCATGTTTTTGGTTGCCAGAAACTACTCCTTCTTGTTCTCAAGGAGTTTCTAGTGGCCTCTGAGCTAGCTGGCACAAGTAATTATGTTTAATATACTCGATAGGGACATACCGACCTTAGTCCTATGTCAAGCCTATAGGTTATATTATTCCAATGTACAGAGCCTATTAGGGAAATAGGAACTACACTACATGGCGCCCAACATTTGGTAAGGCAGTAATTTAACGCTAGATACTGAGTAACTCAGTCGTGCTTTTCTCAGAGACCCCTACTCACATACTCCATAAGACGTCTGGAGTGGGTAGGGTTAAATATCCGCCATAACTAATTAGGACAAAAAACCCTATATATTAGTTGTTTGGTTTGTTCAACGTTGAAGGATACAGTGTTCCAAAATATTGTGCACCTTATCTTTTTGTTTCCTTGAAACTTGTTCTACATTTTTCAAAAAACAAATGTCCACACGGGACAATGCCACCGAAAACGGTGGAGCTGCGGCTGACCCAGTCGTAACATTTTTTAACTTTACAGGTTTAAATGAACCTGAGGAGGGTGTTATAGACATCCATCCAAACTTAAGAAGAGCCATCACTCTAAAACATATAAAACACGGCCTGCCACCAAGAGGCGGTAGAGCAGTTTTCGTGATAGAGGCACACGAATCCTTTCAGACAGAGGTATTCTATTCATGGGTAATATTTCCTGAATCAAATTCAGTAACAAGACTGCTTCACTTCTACAAAGAAGATGAACCACCAGAGGAATATATTCCCTAGCACAGGACTATTGATTTCTCCAAGAACCCATCTATTATGTATGAACCGTTATACCTTAAGGGTTCATTCCTGACGTCTTCCTCTGTCCGACTTCACGTCAATGCTAACATTCCGAGGCACCTATCAGGTATAAATATACCTTCCCTCGCCCAAGCAAGTTAGAGGAGACCTCGACTTCAGAGGAGCCCGTATCCTGGCCTGACGCACTGAGAAGACGCTGTCATTCCTGCATGCAGACGAATCCAGCTTCCAGTGTTCTGACTCCCTTCGCGGGGTGTTAGAGTTCCAGATCCGGCAAGAGATTCCCACCTCTCTCATTCACAAGGTATGGAGCTGATAGAACCTAGAGGGACTCTTGGCATACTTGGCGTACTATACTTAACATACTCTTAGTATACCAGACTAGAGAATACTCCACCTACCTCTTACCTTTCCCTACACCTAGACTAGGTTAGGTACATTGGGGTAGAACTAGCTTAGAGACGCATCGTATGAGTACTCGCATTTTTAGCTCATGTTATTTATGTACGTGAATATATGCCAAAAGATAATGCTAGCGCAGTATTATTTATTTCTACTGCTTACGCTGTACATTATTTATCTTGCATACTGTCTTGTGATCATAACAGCACATATCTCTTACACGAGAAACAAGACTGTTCAATAAAACCTTTTTATTGAAACGCCCGTCTTTCCTTTCTGTGTAACTCTGTAGAAACTAAGCATGCACGATTGACTGAGTGAAACTGTTATCTATTGTTTCCACGATTCTGAGACGTGTTCCAATTCTAAAGGGAAACAAAGTTGTCATGTTTTTCGGTTGCCAGAAACTACTCCCTTCATGTTCTCAAGGAGTTTCTAGTGGCCTCTGAGCTAGCTGGCACAAGTAATTAAGTTTAATATACTCGATAGGGACATACCGACCTTAGTCCTATGTCAAGCCTATAGGTTATATTATTCCAATGCGCAGAGACTATTAGGGAAATAGGAACTACACTACATGGCGCCCAACGTTTGGTAAGGCAGTAATTTAACGCTAGAAACTGAGTAACTCAGTCATGCTTTTCTCAGAGACCCCTACTCACATACTCCATAAGACGTCTGGAGTGGGTAGGGTTAAATATCCGCCATAACTAATTAGGACAAAAAACCCTATATATTAGTTGTTTGGTTTGTTCAACGTTGAAGGATACAGTGTTCCAAAATATTGTGCACCTTATCTTTTTGTTTCCTTGAAACTTGTTCTACATTTTTCCAAAAACAAATGTCCACACGGGACAATGCCACCGAAAACGGTGGAGCTGCGGCTGACCCAGTCGTAACAGTTTTTAACTTTACAAGTTTAAATGAACCTGAGGAGGGTGTTATAGACATCCATCCAAACTTAAGAAGAGCCATCACTCTAAAACCTATAAAACACGGCCTACCACCAAGAGGCGGTAGAGCAGTTTTCGTGATAGAGGCACACGAATCCTTTCAGACAGAGGTATTCTATTCATGGGTAATATTTCCTGAATCAAATTCAGTAACAAGACTGTTTCACTTCTACAAAGAAGATGAACCACCAGAGGAATATATTCCTTTCGAGGATATTGAGATTCCACTAACATACCTGGAGCATCAGCTCTGGTTTAAAGGCGCCCTAAAACATCACAGATACATTACCAGGCTCGGCCCACTAGGTAGACCAGGAGCAACATGGCCGATTCTAGCCGGCTACATTCCTCATCCTGACCTCGAAATAATGTCAGACGAGGAACTACTTACTCAACTTACAGAGTTGATCAAAATTTACAGACAATTAGTCCAATATGTCATGCGGACTTTCACAGTCCAACCACCATTAACACTTCCAAATCAAACCCCTCAACAGGGGAATACACTAAAAATTACACCACAGACTCTATCCCAGTCATGGGAAAAATGCCCACAAAACGTGAGCAAATTCCATTCTGGATAGCTCAAAAAATTACTCAAATAGAAGCAGTATTTCCTAATACTAGCCCTTATGAGAAACACAGAATACTAACAATCTGTTTACCAATGGGGATCACACCACAACTGGAAGACTGCACCACTTGGGGCTCAGTCTTTGCTGCCATCTATACTAAAACACATGGTATTCCGTCAATCGCAGTAATACCAGATGTCCTGAAACAAATTCAAAACGAATACGGGGCAGAGCCTGCTCTAAATTTGGGTATGAAATTACTGAAAAATGTCGACCAGGTCTCCACAATAATATTATCTAATATTAAAGGGGAGGCAGCAGCAGTGGCGATCCGCCAACGATTAAGGAATTCGATGTTACAGAACATCAAACAGAACTACCCAGCATAATAGAACAATCTTATGCAGAATTAGGCAGAGATAGTTTGGGTGGAAGACCATTGAAGCCAAAACTATCTGAAAGTCCTGAGAAGGACTCTATTAAACAAACTCCTACATCTTCTAAAAAGAAGTGGGCAACTAATAAACATAATTCAAACGAGAAACGTTCTCAATCCCGAGGTAGGTCTCCTCAAAAGGAGCCCTCTGAAAGGAGGTATAACCTCAGGAATAGGGATAATTTGAAAAAGCCTGACAGGTATCAAGATACTGATACACGTTCCTCTCGTACCTTTCAGATATCGTCACAGACATCGGAAAGAAGAGGACGGTCAGAACATATAGAGGAACGCGTGAAATCGAAAGACGACAAACACGTTCCGAAAAATAAATCAAAACCTCAATTCTCAAAAAAGAAGGTAGCAGGTCTGAAGGTCAGGCATGCCGAGGATACTGAGAACACAACTCAAGAACGGAGAATGGGCTCAGACAATGCTGGACAGTGCAGCAGAAGTCACAATAGCTCGCCAGAACCTGAAGGAACTTCTGGAGATAGTGGACTTGAATGAGTACATCACAGTTGAGACTGTAGACACCAGGGTTAGTACTCCACAAAAGTTATATGAAATAACACTCCGGATGGAGGGAGACATACCTAGACAGGTGAAAGCACTCTTTTGTGAAAAACTTTCAAGGGGTTATGATATACTTCTAGCAGAAAAAGACTGGCCACCACAATTTGTCAGGGAGTGCCCACATGGCGAAGACATTATTATGCCTGCCTTCTCTAACCATATTCCAATTCACCTAAAATATACTTATGCCAGGAAATGGGCAGTTGCCCAGGCCCCAGCATTATATAAAAATCATGTAGGATGGGATGAGGATTCACCTCACCATAAAATACATCTAAAAAATGAACCTACTGCACAAAGGCAGTACCCAATAAAGCAAGAAGCTAAAAAACAGGTCAGGGAGATCTTAGATCAACTTGAATACCAAGGGGTGATTGAAACATGCACCTCTTCAATGAACAATCCTTTGTTTCCTGTCTCCAAACCAGACAACACCTATCGTCTAGTTTTGGATCACAGAGACTTGTTCTAAAACATTTGAAGTGCAAAATGCACATAGTACAGCATTAATGAATAACATTGTGCGTAAAAAATATAAAACCACATTGGACATCTCAAATGGTTTCTTTTGTCAAAACATAGCACCTGGAAGCAGGTACTTAACAGCTTTCTCAATAATGGGGACCCAGCGTCAATTTTGTCGACTCCCACAAGGGTTCAAGAACAGCCCGGGGTTATTCTCAGTGAGAGTAACGGAGTTACTACAAATTTATGATAATGAGGCATTGTCATATGTCGATGACATCTATCTGACAGACGATGACCTGGATAGGCACTTGAACAGGGTGAGTAGCATTATATTGGGCTTCGCCTCTGAGGGCTATAAGTTCAACTTTAAAAAATCCAGAATTGCCCATCTCAATGTCCTTTTTCTAGGATATGAGCTTTCAAGTGAAGGCAAGAGCTTGGCAGCCAACTTTTTAGAAAGGTGTGCGCTACTCCAACCTCCAAAGACGCTGAAAAATTTACGATCCATCCTGGGTTTCCTAAATTTTGGAAGAACTTACATTCTAAATTACGCAGAAAGGGTTAAACCTCTTTACGCACTAATCAAACCTGATTTTTCAATCAAAAATTGGACACAGGAACACACAGAAATCTTGTGTTCACTCCAAGCTAACATGTTAGCAACAAATCACTTACAAACACGCGTAAGTCAACGCAATTTGGTGATCCGAATAATTTTGGGTCAATGCGGATTCACCTACTTAACATTTAATGAGGGTGAAAAAGTACCAATTGCATACAAATCACATTTGTATACACAAGCAGAAATGCGCTTCACTTCAACTGAAAAAATACTGACAGCAGTTCAAACTGCAGTAGCAAAAGAAAGAGCTCTAGCCCAAGGGAAACGCATTATTGTCGTACCACCAGTTCCGGCCTTAGAGGCGGTAACTAAAGCAAGCATTCCAAATGCTAAAGCATTACATCCTAGATGGATACAATGGGTTAATTCTCTTGCTGCAACAGATGTTGAATATATTTTTGATCCTGATTTAAAAACACAAGCGTTCCTGCAATATGAACATGAATGTCCTCTGCCCACTGAGATTCTGCCTCTCGATCATTACGAATTCATAATTTACACTGACGGATCCGCACAACCCGCTACAGGTAGTAAGCAAGCTTACAGTGCAGCGTGCGCAATCGTTAAATGTCGCATGCGCGATGGCAACTTCAGACCAATGGTCACTAAAACTCAATCTCTAGGAGATTGCACAGCTCAGCGAGCTGAACTACAAGCATTCAAACTGGCACTTGAAAGTACAGTTCGAGAATTCCCCACACTAATAGTGTGCGATTCTTTCTACTGTGTGCAGTCGTATAATGAATATATACAAACTTGGCTTGAAAATGGGTTCAAAGATGCAAAAGGTGGCACAATAAAGCATAAAACGCTTTGGGAACAAGTAGTTCAGTTAAAAAGCGAACTACCAAAGGCTCACGTGATCCATACACTGAGTCATCAACGTGATGGCGTTCACGTTGCAGGGAATTCATTGGCTGATGAAGCCGCAAAGGGGGCTGTTCAGACGGCTTCCGTAGCTGCGATCACTCGTTCAAAAACGAGAATAGACAGTGAGATAATGTTGGCTGTCAATGCTACGAGCAAAGGCAGTGGTGCAGCGTTACCAAAAAGTTTCCACTCAAGTACTCTTATGTAATTGATGCGAACAATGTTCCTTTTGCTCGAATCCCTGGAGTGGGGGATATGGTAATTCCAAACAAGGAACGTAGATTAGGACTAATCCTAGCAGCACACGAAGGGATAGCCTCTGCCCATGCAGGCATTTCTGCAACAGTATCTTTACTGAAACAAAGATATTGGTGGCCTGGCATTAGGAAACAGACCAAGAACTATGTTCTGGAATGTGAAATATGCCAACAGATGAAAGTCTCCACAGTGAAATGTCCTGCGCAGACACCCCTGTTAATTTCAGACAAACCATTAGCTTGTGTTTACCTGGACCACTGCGGTCCCTTGCAAAGGGACGTAACTATAAATATATAATGGTCGCAGTGGATTCTTGCTCTAGGTTCCTATGGATATGGCCTCAGCGCTCGGCTGACACTCGAACTGTTATAAAAGATTTGCGAGTCTTTATCGGCACATACACAATAGGCACGCTACATTCTGACCAGGGCCCTGCGTTTAGCTCTTGAGCTTACAAATAAGCCATGGCCAGTCTGGGCGTTGCATTGTGGTACTCCTCTCTGTTTCATCCTGAGGGAAATTCTGTTGTGGAAATGAAAAACCGGGACATAAAGCAGTCTATAACAGCTAGGGTATTAGGTTCGGGTGATGGGTGGGTCAAACATCTTTATGGGGTCCAACACTCATTACATAATTTGCCAAGAAGTTCTCTAGGGGGGGGGTCACTCCATATGAGGTCCTATTTGGGACAAGAATGTGGTAGAAAATAAACCTTTTGATCTCAAAGATCGTTTGGTTGTTTTACAGGATCTAAATGAACTAAGATCGAAACAAAGCAACGTATTCCTGCAGCCAACCACCACTGGGGAAAAACCAGCGGTCCCAGCAAGGCCTGTCTGGATTCCAAAAGTTGGGGATCTAGTCAGAGAGAAGATTGCGGACAAGAAGGAATTTGGACAGACAACCAGTACCTGTCCTAGCCGTACACGGAACAAGAACAGTACTTCTGCCGCCCCTTGCTGGAAAAAAGGAGAAAAGATTTGTGTCCATCGACCTCATCAAACCACAGTATGTGGCCAATACTAAATAGTAGGCCTCGTGGACTCCAACCTAGTAGCAGACGCACTCCTCTCGCTACTATCCAAGAGGTTCAGACTGAAAGACTGATAACCATTGAGAATTCAGCAGTACCAGATGAAGGACTGGGCAACAATGCTATGGAACTCATCTCTCTTGAAACTCAAGTAACAGTTCGTCCAAATACACCTGTCTACACCAATGTAACAAGTGATCAACTGGTTCCAGCGATTTCTACAAATCCTGATGCAATTCCAACAATTGACAGAACTGCTTCTGGCTATTTCATTAACTTTGATACGTTTTCTGAGGATCTGAGTGAGCCTGAGACGTTGCCAGCATCAAGAACTTTCAAACAGCAAGTACAAGACTTTCTTCATTTTCTGAAAAAAACTTATCTGGTTTCACCATGGATTGAATTATGGATTATTTTTCTTTCTGCTGTGGCTAGCTTTGGTTATGACTATGAGCGTGCTTATAAATGGCAGATATATCCATGTGAACACTGAAAGAAAAGAAGTGAACTTACTTTTGAAACCTCACAAATCTTCCCATCGTGAAACAAGAGACTTGTCTGCAGTGAACATCACAGCCGTTCCTATACAGGATGGTATAGTGTGGGACAAAACAGATTTCGATATTTTCGGCCCTACGGAACATTTGAACATTCCACATTTATTTAAGATTTCACTAAGTGATTTAGTTTCATCCAGTACCTATTCTGATGATTGGGACTTTGAAACTGTAAATGACATGATGTTTGACCTAGAAAAGTCTGCTGCATTTTCTAATAATGAATATTTAGAGGGTTCATCAGACTATGAACAGCTGTATTGCTATAATCAATATGGTCATCATTTTTTGCATAAATCTGCAACACCTAGAAATGTGTTTATGTTTAAACAATGGGAGCATTGTCCTACACCACCAAAAGGTAGTTCAAAAACATTTGCTAAAAAGTTTCCATATTTTTCAGGATACAATACATCTGATCCAGAAACATTTTACTATAGAAATGTAAACAAAACAGGACTGAATATTATGTTAACTAATACAAAACAGATTTACTCTGCAGCATTTATTGCCCAACTGTCTAGACATGGTTTCGACTTATGGAAAGACGCAATAGACACAAAATCTGTCTGGGGTACTAAAGATTGGCAAGTGCAGGGGATAGAAGCTTTGTTTAGAGCCTGTATCATCCCTCAGCAAATAATGTTTTTGAATGACACTGTGCAACAAACGTCTTGCCTTGGGTTAGCCAAGATTAAAGACATGAAAACACCTTCTGTACCAACACCTGCAAGTGATAACAATACACAGGCAGCGGTTACAGTTGACACAATACTACAACTCAACAGAACAAATCCTGATTGGAGAAAATGGTTGATCTGGCCCACAGACACAAACAACTGTCAAGAGAGATTCCTGATTAAAATACAGGGGTTTACTATTCACAGGCCAGACCCACGATACGTCCAAAGACAGCATCCGGGGGTAGTAACAACATACAATGTAGGAAAATTATGCCTCGATTGGCTGCAAAAATCTACACTTAAGGATGTGAAACAACACTTATCTTTACTTAAAGAAGATGCAGACCTTAGGGAATTCTTGCTTGGACCAAGAAAACCGCGTCAAAAACGTTTCATATATGCCGGCATCTATGCTGCTAATAATGAAGCATGGAAGGTGTCACAGATGGAGGCCGCAGAACGAATACGTGAACTTGATCATATTAATTTAGAGAAAACTCTCTCTGTGGTCGACAATGGGTTAACAACTTTGTCCTCCAGAATTTATTCATTGGACGGTATTGTATCCTCTGCTATCGACATACTGGAACAAGATTTAGCCATGTTACAACAAGGCCAATCTCAGTTGCGTTCTATTATGTTATTAAGCTGGACGCTGCAATCTTTGCGTGCGGGCTCTGTGCCTTGGCGTTTTATCAACACGTCGGCTCTGTTTGCAGAATACAATCTAACTGATAAACAGATCGAACTGGCACAAAGGGGAGCAAAGTATACAGTACTGAGCATTGAAAAACTTGAAAAATTACCATTCACAGTGGCAGAAAAACCAGCTACAGAATGGCTTATTCAAGGCAAAATTAGTCTACCTGTGACTACTTTTCAGTTTCAGTATTGCCTTAAACAGATGCAAGCAGGCAAATATGAAAGGTTCGGTAAAGAATACATTAAGACATCCTGGAATTTACCTTACACATATAGATGTTGGAGTGGGGATCGTGAAGTGTTTCTAAGCGGTACACACTGTGAAAGTGCACTAAGCGGTTCACTGATTTGTCAGGACATATCTTTACACAGGGCTTGTAATGGTTCTGTGGCAAATTTGTCCTGCCACCAGCAGGGTACACCAGCTGCTGTGATTAATCCAACGTTTGGCCAACTTTCTAATGGGAGTTACCTCATGTTGAATGATCAGAGTTGCTGTGGCATGTTGCCAGGCATCCCATATCTAGTAACGGTCAACTCCAGGGTCACTTGCTGTATGCAAGTATTGTTTGCCCCAATAGACACAGTCAGGGAGTCGCCTCTATGGCCTTCGTTGAATGTCTCTTTTATACGATTTGATACTTTAAGCAGAATGAAAGCCATGCTTATACAACAATCAGTGCCTTTGACCTCGGCCAAAGAAACCTATGATCTACAAGTTGCAAGGACTTCGGCAGAGATACAGGCTTTAATTCTTACAAACTGCCCTATACATTTCGTAGAAATGATAGGACGTATCTTTAACATGTCTGATACAAGCGGAATTGTACATGTATTTAAGACCATCTGTTCCGGACTATTAGCACCTTTCCAGGCTGTCCTCGGAATCATCCCAAACTTCGCACATTCGGTGTTTGGTGGTGTGCCGTTAATTCTAGCACTTGTTGCAGGAATTCTGTTTCTATACCTCCTACTACGCTATGTCAAGCCTATTCACCAACATCACTCCGAGCGATGTGGAGAAAGCTCTCCTTGAACGGAAATGCCGTGAGCGAATAGTACAGCTTTTGGGCATGCCTCGTCTACGGGAACTTAATACAACGTGGTTCCTGTCATTCAGACCAATCTGGCAAGATTGCATCTTACCTGTTCTACGCTGCCTGTTTTGCGGTGAAGAATGCGTGCTAGACACCTGTCTAACACTCCCATTAGTCATGCTAACGGATGTCGATGCTCTGCTGGACCCGATAACGGCCCATGCTGTGTGTTGTCCCCAGAGGCTTCCAATCCTGATGACGGCATTCATTGAGATCTCACAGACGCTTCCGGCAGCTGCTGAGGTACGAGATGGATCAACAGGCACACAGGTAACAATGGACGCGAACATTGCATCTTCTGCTGGAGGCGATGTTTCTCATCTCTGTGCAATTAACCTTCTGAACGAGGTGTTCCAAATGTCACCAACTTCGGTGGACGATATTTTGGCTACGGAAATAGATGATCTAATGTTTACGCCAGACCCATACACTGACTTTGATTCGGCTCACAGTGTAACAGGGCAACAATGAAATTTGGCCTTCATATTTTCAAAACTTGGAACGACTCCCAGAAATTAAACTTGTTCTTTTTAAAAAAAAATTTTTTTTAAATGACATGGCAAATGAACAATCTGCTTACAGTAGAACTAGTCTTATAAAACGGACTTCTTTGAATACTTCCAAGGACACATTGTCACCTTACTTGTCTAACATTTCATTTAATTCCATGATATGCAATGGCTTTGATTTTTGAGAACTTATCGACCATTTCATCATATGTATATATTTCTGTTTCATTCACGTTGCATTTTACTTCCATTATATGCTTAGAATGAAAACGATGCTTTAAATGTACAGTACCTATTGCATTTCAACAGTTTTGAGCTTCTTTTAAAATGCTTTTAGAAATGTTTTTAGCAACATGTGGTACTCAATTTTATGTTTAGCATTTAAATGTTTAGCATTTAGTATTATCGTTCATTCGAAAGTGGAGTGGGTGTTGTATTCCGCTTTAGGTGTCCGTATATAGGTTTTCCTGAATCATGTCCTTATATAGGCACAATTCGCATTGCCAATATATAGGCATAGAATCCCTGTCCTTATTTAGGCATTAACCGTGCACTCCAAATACAGGCATGGTCACCGACATCCATCCACCCTAACGTCACAACGAGTTCTTAGAAACCAGACCCTTAAGCTTCGGGAGTTTTCCTAGCACAGGACTATTGATTTCTCCAAGAACTCATCTATTATGTATGAACCATTATACCTTAAGGGTTCATTCCTGACGTCTTCCTCTGTCCGACTTCACGTCAATGCTAACATTCCGAGGCACCTATCAGGTATAAATATACCTTCCCTCACCCAAGCAAGTTAGAGGAGACCTCGACTTCAGAGGAGCCCGTATCCCGGCCTGACGCACTGAGAAGACGCTGTCATTCCTGCACGCAGACGAATCCAGCTTCCAGTGTTCTGACTCCCTTCGCAGGGTGTTAGAGTTCCAGATCCGGCAAGAGATTCCCACCTCTCTCATTCACAAGGTATGGAGCTGACTAGAACCTAGAGGGACTCTTGACATACTTGGCGTACTATACTTAACATACTCTTAGTATACCAGACTAGAGAATACTCCACCTACTTCTTACCTTTCCCTACACCTAGACTAGGTTAAGTACATTGGGGTAGAACTAACTTAGCGTATGAGTACTCGCATTTTTAGCTCATGTTATTTATGTACGTGAATATATGCTAAAAGATAATGCTAGTGCAGTATTATTTATTTCTACTGCTTACGCTGTACATTATTTATCTTGCATACTGTCTTGTGATCATAACAGCACATATCTCTTACACGAGAAACAAGACTGTTCAATAAAACCTTTTATTGAAACGCCCGTCTTTCCTTTCTGTGTAACTCTGTAGAAACTAAGCATGCACGATTGACTGAGTGAAACTGTTATCTATTGTTTCCACGATTCTGAGACGTGTTCCAATTCTAGAGGGAAACAAAGTTGTCATGTTTTTCAGTTGCCAGAAACTACTCCCTTCTTGTTCTCAAGGAGTTTCTAGTGGCCTCTGAGCTAGCTGGCACAAGTAATTAAATTTAATATACTCGATAGGGACATACCGACCTTAGTCCTATGTCAAGCCTATAGGTTATATTATTCCAATGCGCAGAGCCTATTAGGGAAATAGGAACTACACTACAACATAATTGGGTGGATGGATTGCCGTTGCCTCGCCCCTAGTGTTGTTACACATCTAATCTGCTACGCTCTGGTTGGAATGTTCATTATAAGTGATTTTGCTATCCATGCAATGTGTACTCATGTTACATTCCACAGGTTTGTTGGGGATCTTCCCAGCTTGGTTTTGGGTAGGGATGGATGGGGGGTGTGGGGTGGGGTGTATTGTTGGTGGGGTTTTTTACTGCGCACAAAATTAAATGTACACCATGAGGAAATGGATGTTTGCTACCACGCACATACACGATTAGACTTGAAGTGTCACCATGACTTCTGGGAGTAGGCTGGCCACATCCTCAGACCTCACATTGATCACCTGGAATGTACGGGGACTTAATAATGTTAGAAAAGGGAAACAAGTTGTGCAATATCTACAGAGTCATCATGTGGATGTCGCCTTCTTGCAAGAGACACATTTACCGAACTCTCCCACTATTTGCTTTGCTTCCTCCTGGGGCTCCCACCGCTACTTTGCGAATTACAGTTCATACGCTAGGGGGACCGCAGTCTTGTTACATAAGTGCTTGCCCTTTCAGGTGGAAACTGTCCGTAACAACGGTGAAGGTCGCTACACGATGGTAACGGGGTGCTTAATGGGTTATCGGGTGGCCTTTGTTTGTGTTTACGCTCTGAATACTGACAACCCAGAGTTTTTTCAGGACCTCCACACGCAGCTCTTACAACTTGATGCAGACTATATTTGTATGGGCGGCGATTTTAATTTACTGTTAGACCCAACTAGGGATAGTACAGCTGATTCCTCAGATCCCAAGCCGCGCGCTCACCGGGAATTAATTGAGCTTTGCGACTCGCTGGGTTTGGTAGATGTACTGAGACTCTGCCGCCCAGGGGAAGTAGCCTATACCCATTATGCGGCACAATATGAAACCTGGACCAGCCGTGATCTCTGGTTGGTGTCTCCCAATTTAGTTTCTTGGTTCCGGGAGCTGACACACCTTCCCAGAACACTTTCTGGTCACTCCCCAGGTGTCCTTATGTTTAAGGTGCCTATGCCAGAGGGTAGTGAAAGGCAGTGAAGGTTCCCGGGTCAGTCGCTTATGGATGCAGTATTCAATGCCGAACTCCGTGCAGCCATCATAGACTACTTTAAGCTCAATAAAGGTTCAGTAAAGTCGTGGGCAGTACTATGGGAAGCATTTAAAGCCTATATGTGCGGTGTTTGCATCGTGAAACACTCCGGAGTGTTGAAGGATCTAAGGGGCATGTTGTCTCGCATTGAGCAACAACTCAAGGTGCTAGACGTGAAGAACAGGGAGTATCCTGCGCAGGCTGATCAAAATCGCCGCTTGAATCTCTTACTTGAGTTCAAAGAAGCAGCGGAGCGTGAGACATTTTTTTAGGCAAATACGCCACAGCACGGCGTTACAGTGAAGGTGATCGACTTTGCCGCACCCTGGCACGTCTCCTGTGGCCTGTCCCAGGCCGCTCTTCCATCCCCTGTATTCAATCCCCTGTTGGCAAGGTACTGACCGACACTTGTGAGATACGGGACGCCTTCTTAGACTATTATGTGGGGCTATACTCCTTGCGTGCGGCGCATAGCGATGAGGTCCTTAAGGAATACCTTGACGAGATCGCACTTGTCTGGTTGGAGAAGGGGATGCAAGAGTTCTTGGCTGAGCCTTTTCTGCTGAGGAAATCGTGAGCGCAATCGATGCCATTAATGGCTCGACTGTCCCGGGACTTGACGGCTTCACCGGCAATTTTTACAAAACCTATAAAGACCTCCTAGCTCCTAATCTGATTGAGGTATATAATGAAGCACTGGAGTGCAAAGAACTGCCTCCGACGTTGCGTGAGGCAGTTATAATCTTCTTACCCAAGGCTGGGAAAGATCCCCTCATGTGTGGTTACTACAGGCCGCTATCGCTGCTGAATCTGGATTACAAAATTCTCGCCAAAATGATCGCACTTAGGTTGGCCCTTTTATTAGACCGTATCATCTCACCAGCCCAGTCCGGATTTCTCCCTCACAGGTCTACGGCATTGAATCTTCACACATTGTTCACGGTTTTACACAGGATTTCACCCGAGGTTCTGGCTGCAGCCGTTTTATTAGACACCGAAAAGGCCTTCGACTCCTTAGAGTGGCCCTTTTTTCTCACGGTCATGACAAGGATGGGAATGCCTAAGGGTTTTGTTGAGCTTACTGCACTTTTATACACCTCCCCCACAGCCAGGCTTTGTTTGAATGGCACTTTATATTCTCAGTTTAGACTTCACCGTGGCACGAGACAGAGTTGCCCGCTGTCTCCATTACTCTTTATCATTGCGCTAGATCCACTAGTGCGGCATTTTGAGGAGCGGCACCTCAATAGAGGCCTCCAGTTTAAGACTGGCCCCCTATTTGTTTCCATTTACACAGACGATGTCATCCTCTATGTTCGACATCCAGAAGAGAACCTGGAGCCTCTAATTAGGGAAATTATTAAATATGGGAGTTTCTCGGGTCTTAGCATTAACTGGGACAAGTCAGTAATTTTTCCCCTAACAACTAGTGCCACCGAATGGGACTGCGGTTTCCCGTTGCAATGGTGTGAAGAATCAACTAGATATCTGGGTATCCAGATACACCGTGATATTCAGCAACTTTTGAGATTAAACTACGGCCCGGCTATTTATAAACTCGAGCAACAGATAGAGCGCTGGCTAAAGCTTCCCTTATCTATTGTGGGTCGTGTTGCCATAATAAAGATGGTGGTTCTTCCTAAATTTTTGTAATTGTTTCACAACATCCCCATCCCACTCCCCAACAGTTTTTTTAAAATCATCCGATCTCATCTTATCAGGCTGATTTGGGGTGGGAAGAGGGCCAGGGTGTGCTGGGACACATTGACCTTGCCATATGAGAGGGGAGGGCTTGGTGTCCCAAACTTCCAGGTGTATTACCTAGTAGCTCAGTGCAGCTTCGCACATTCTTGGTATCACCCAGACCCCCGGATCCCTTACGCTAAACCAGAAGCTGACTTGGTGCTTCCAGCCCCGCTAAACATGGTCCTACCGCGAGGCTTCCCCCGTGACCCCAGGGACATCCAAACAGTCTCCACGATGAGTTGGGCGTGGCATAAGTTGACCCGGGTGGCGGCACATTATATTCCTCGGAGATTCCATTGTACAATAACCCGTGGCTGCCTGTTACGGAAGAAAGATTGGTACAGTGGACTCTTGGCACCTTCTCCCTGGAGAAGTTCGGGGATCTTTTCCTGGGGGGTCATGTGTTCCATGCCGGGGAGGATGCGCGCTTAAGCGGCGCCACTTTTATGGACAAATTTGTCATGTGTAGGGTGCGCAGAGCGCTTAGAGAGAGAGTTGCTAGCTTTCCGCTGGAACCGGAGTCCTTCTCTCCGTTAACATTGGTGATCTCCAATAAAGAAGGGGACCACTTGATTTCTAAACTATATAGAGCAGCAATGTCTCTGGTTCCTTCCAGAGATGCCAGAGTAAGAAATGCTTGGGAGAGAGACCTGGGGCACCCTATACAGGACTCACAGTGGGAATATTGTTGTTCTCAGACAAAGGAGATTTCCCTTAACAGTAGACACAAGTTGATACATTTCAAATTTCTGTGGAGAACTTACATGTCGCCGGTGAAGATTAACGCCATTGACTCGTGTAGGCCTCACAACTGCCCGAAATGTGGGGGCCCACATGCTGATTTCGCACACATGACATGGAACTGTGTAAAAATAGGAGAGCATTGGAGGGCCATATATGTAATTTTGCCACAAATGATAGGACAGGTAACAGTGCCCCTTCCTGAGGTCGCTTTGTTAGGCTATGTGGAGAGATTCCCCAAGAAATTGAGGAGGTTCACAGCACTTTCCCTGCTCCTTGCAAAGAGGGAAATTGCTATTCATTGGGGAAGTAGGATTACCCCCACGACTCCTGCCTGGTTGTCTAGCCTCACGTATTGCAACATAATAGTGAATTATATGCGTCCCTGCAGCCTCCCACATCTAGGCCAAAAGACATTTGGCAACCTCTGAAGGACCATCTGCTGCAACCTGGTTCATCCCCTCCGACTACGCAACCTGATGGTATTGTCCCCACTGGAATAGGCTAAATGTTCTATAGTTACCGCCCCTTCAGGTTCCCCTGTATTTTATTATGTTTGAATTGAGTTGGCCGGGCCACCCGGTTAGAAATTGGGCCAAAATGTATCTGATTATTGATGGCCTCAGAAGGGGGGTGGAGATATGTAAATAGAAGAACTTTTCTTTTTCTATGTATTCCGATGTGTGGACTTTGTATAGACTCCCTCGTCACACACAAATGTTGCAATCATTGTTATGGGTTATGAAAATGCAAATTTCCTTTATTGTGCGCATCAAATTCAAAAGGATAAATAAAGTTAAAAAAGTGAGAATTGTTTTCAGTTTTAGAAAACTTACTGATGCATGTGCACGCTGAGTAACAGAGTAATATATGCTCCTAGAGAGCCATATATCCAATTATATATCATGTGTGATATCTAGACTTCACTCACATATAACTCAGTAGAAGAGGACAGATACACTAAAACAGGTAGTTTGATACTGACAGAAGGACTTACATAATGAGTCACAGATATAGTTACAACTATTATGTATCTAATAGCAATGGAAGTACTTTCACAGTCAGCCAGGCACTATTCAGGCACTCATCCAATCACCCAGCCACTACTCAGGCGGTCATCGAATCACTCATGCACTATCCATGCACTTATTCAATCACCCAGGCACTACCCATGCATTCATCCAATCACCCAGGCACTAACAATTCACTTATATAATCACTAAGGCTGTACCTAAGGAGTCATTCTTACACCCAGGCACAACCCATGCACTCACCCAAACACTCACTTACAACCCATGCACTCATCAAAATACAGAGGTACAACTCATGTACTCATCCAATTATGCAGGCAGTACCATTGCAGTGAACCTATCATCAATCCAGTACCTATACACTCATTCAATTACTGAGGCAATACTCTTGCACTAATAAATCACCCCAGCAGTACACTTGCTTTCATCCAATCACTCAAGCTTTAACAATGAACTCATGCAATCACTCAGACACTAGTCATGCACTCATCTACGGCCATATGTATCAAGCCTTTTTCCCGTTTGCAAACGGGCAGATTCTCAGAATCTGCCCGTTTGCGAATGAGAAAAGCCTTTGGGATGTATCCTCCCAAAGGCCATCGCAAAATAGAGAATCGCAAAATTTGCGATCCTCTATTTTGCAAATGCAATTAAGGAATTGCAAATTGCGATTCCTTAAATGCAATTCTGGAAGCACCAGAAATTTGCTATTTGGCCTTAAGGAATTGCAAATTACCACCAACTTCAAGTTGGTGGTAATTTCACGATTTTCTTTAAAAAAGCACTTTTTGATTTTTTAAAAGTGCCATATGTCGCACATACATGCCCTGGCATGTATGTGCGCAAAATGTGCACACATGCATATTTCAGGGGTGCAACAGGGTGTCCTTTTGGCACCCTTGCAACCTTGAAATTGCATTCTCAGTTTGCGATTCTCTAATTGGTAATCTCAAATTGAGAATGTCTTCCCATTCATTCCTATGGGCCTCCTAGCCCATAGGAATGAATGGGAAGGTATTTCTTATTTGCGAATCTCAATTTGCGATTCGCAAATAAGGAATATGTAGGATTCGCAAACTTTTTAGCAAATCCTACATACATTGCATTTTGCGATTCTCTAATTGCGATTCGCTAAAAATCGCAATTTGAGAATCGCAAAACTCTTTTTTGATACATATGGCCCCTAATCAGCTAGGCACTACTGATGCACTTATTCAATTATCCAGGCACTAGAGATGTACTTATCTAATCACCCAGGCACTACGGGCCTGATTCACAGAACTAACTTACGTCAAAAACGTAAACGTAAACGTAAAGTTAGTACTTTTTAGGTATTCACAGAATACACTTACTCATTTTGGTATTCACAGAATTGTACTAACTTTACGTTTACGTTTACGTTTTTGACGTAAGTTAGTTCTGTGAATCAGGCCCACTGATTCACAGAACTAACTTACGTCAAAACGTAAACGTAAACGTAAAGTTAGTACAATTCTGTGAATACCAAAATGAGTAAGTGTATTCTGTGAATACCTAAAAAGTACTAACTTTACGTTTACGTTTACGTTTTTGACGTAAGTTAGTTCTGTGAATCAGGCCCTGACTGTTTACTAAACCAAAAACACAAGGGCAGCAGTCATGTACTCATCCAATCACTGGAACACTACTCATGCACTCATTCAATCTGCCAGGTGCTATCCATGCACTTAACCAATCCAATGTATGAACTATCCATGCATGTATATTGAAGTATGTAGTTATATAGCTAGGTTCATCTGTAGATTTAAAACTTCAACATAACATAAAAACTGTTTTAGTATCTACATAACTACAGACAGTTAGAATGCCTACAAAAGCTTGAAGCAAAAAGCAACAGAAGCAACTACAGTATCGATGCAGAACTGAGGCACAAAAGGGGCAAAATGCAGAAAAAGTGATGAAAGAAAAAGGAGCTACTGGTAAGAGGACAAAGTCATTTCTTAAACATATACGGGACACCTCCAAAGATTACAAAATAATAAAAATAAAAAAGCAAACCGTGAGAAAAAATAAGAGTGGACAAACTCTATATTACAAGAACAGGAAAGAATGTAACAAAGATGGACACACCTTAACAAGGAGACAGAAGCAGTTTAAGGAAATCAGAGCCAGGATGTTTCGTAGTAGAGTGGTTGTAAATCTACTGAGAAATACGAAGAAGTATAGAAGAAGGAGCGAGGCACTGAGACAGAAAGAACGAGTTCAGGGAGTAGTTGATAAGGCCTTTGCTTTGAAGAGGAAGCTTTTCATTTTGATTATAAATAGAATGAAGACTCTTGACAAAATGGTACTGTACATGAGGAAACAAAACCTGAAGAAAATATTAATGAATAGAAGTAACTTTTGTACAGTTTTTAGTGAAGTATGGATACATATTTCTACTACAGAGCCTTTCTTTAATGAAGAAAGCTATCTCCAAGATAACACATTAGTTCACGCTATCGATAAAAGAGGGCGATGTTATTAAATGAAGAATGGCACTCCTAAAGCAAAAGAGGTGATGGTACCTAGAAATGTAGAACAAGTTATTGCAGAAGAGGTACAGGGAAGGCCCTGTATACAAATGTAATTGTAGTAGTGTTTATAGTATTCGACAGCAATCCATTGATATACTAAGAACATTTCTACATATCTTTCCAAGGCGAAGTTTAAAACACAAAATAAGTACTTTACAAGGATTGGATCCTTGCAAGGTTAGAGAGCATACACATTTTGAGGGACACTCACTAGCTTGTTTATCAAAGAAAGTGTGCCAAAGCACCTTTCATCATTTCAGGATGTAAGCTGTACACCTCTCAACAATGCGAACTTTAGTTAGGAGGCTGTACTAAATAAAAACTCCTGCTTTATGTTTAGGAGAAATGAATAAAGCACTTTTGCATGGTACTGTGGCAGAGGTAGAAAAGGTTTGTGATGATGTGCAGTTTTGTTTCTTTTGTCCAGAACAGGACTTTATGGAAAATAATATTTGATAACAGGAGGAGTTGGAGAACAGGACACAGGTATTATAGTTGATAGTCTTAAAGAATACAGTGTGCTCTGAAAAACCAGAGTATGTTTGTATATGTTGTAGACACACTCACTACAAGATTCAAACATGGACTGTTGACTTGTATTTAAAAAGTGAAAAAAATAATGATAAATGGCAAAGGTTTGCTGTGTACTTATTTGTAGAGGAATGCTTTGACTTGTCCACATAGCAAGTTATATGTAAGTACTGTTACACTAAATTAGAGGATAATAAAATGCTAGCTAGAGCTGTGCATAACCAGTTAGTTCTAGTTCCCATTCCAGAACCATTTCAAGGTTTAAATGTTTATGAGTCAATTCTTATCCAATGTATTCATCCATTTGAGGCTATAGTCTGTATGGAGCCAAAGACAGGCAAGTTACTACCAACAAAGTTGCAGAAAGGTCTAAAAGGTTGAGTAGTGTACTGGATTAGTAGTGTTTTCTCAAAATGTTCAGCAGGATGCTCAATACTTTTTTAACAGTAAAGCTAGGACTATTAGAGGAAGAGAATGTGACTATCAATTAATTATTTGGTTTAACTTATAAATCGAACCATAACTGTGAACATTGTGCATTCACTTCTAGTACCGAAATCAATTCGGAACAATTCCTCTACTTAAAGTTACCAGATTGAAAAGCTGTCGCCTTTGAAAATGTAACCAAAAACACCCATCAAGATATGACCTGTCCAAAATGCAGTTTAGAACTTAGGTCTACGTTGTTACTACAAAGGCATGGAAAATATGTCGTAGTCATGCTACACTGCAGAGAGGATGGTACTACATTATGAAAAGACATTGCAAACTTTGTAGCTGGACAAATTTCCATTTCAAAAGAACTTTCACAGCTTAGCAATCTTATTTCATGAAGGAATTAATAGAACCTCTACACACTACACAATATATTTAAAATGCCAAAGAGGATGGACAGAGTGCAATAAGATAGAAACCTAAAAGTTACCAAATTCATATCTGCTATTTCTAGAACCAAAGTTCTAAGGACAATTTAAGATAACAAAATGTGATATTGTGTTGACATGTATATGAATTATATGTTTCTGAGACATTATTCGGCCTATTAGGGGATTGTCTACAGCAAGCTGCTAGAAATGAAAGAAACTTTCTAACTGCAGGAAAGGAATTTATAAAACATTACATGACTACATTCTATTACTACAGATAAAAACTAAATGGAGGTAATATAATACCAGCAGCCTTAAGTTGCATCTAAGAAGTCTCTTCACCACTTAACCATTGTATCTTGTTTTGGTTGCCTAATGTTCAAAATGAAATCCTAATGAAATTTTCTTTATTTACATATTTTTCAATTGCTGCAGTAAAAATGGAAAAAATAATTAACAAGTATGGTTTTTCACATCCTGAAAAAGTACCTCCACAGATTATTCCTCGGCTGTTACAATGCTGTTACAGTCCACGCAGAAGATAGTAAAATGCTTTAGTTCTGGTGACATTTCACTGCATCTTCTCTCCACTTCAGCTGGAACTTTGTAGCAGGAGCAGGGGATGGAGGTTTGGAGGCTGATGATCCCTCTCTTTTTTTTCTCTGTGCAATTTTAAGTTGTTTCTTGTGGAATATTTTCAAGTGGTACAGCATGCTTGTTGTACCTCATGAATATTTTTTTGCTGTGCCCCGAGATAATGTCTTCTCACATATGCTGCACCTCACCAATTTAGTTGTGGCCTTCGATTCACCAGATGGAATAGTGAAAAAATCTCAAGCTATGCTTTGTTTCTTCATTGGTGGTTCTTCATCAGAAGAATGTTAATGTGCAGCTGAGTCCTCCTGGTCTTCAACAACTTCAACCAGTTGTAGGTCTTCCTCTGGTTCTTCTGATGCCATTTTATTTTTGTAGAAATAGCCAAAAAAATAAAAAAACAGCACAATTTTCAAAACCAGTTTCGGACTGCTCCTATAATGAACTAACCAGTACCTGGAAAGTTCAAGAAGGGGGAAATGGGTGTGTACTTTGTTTCATAAAAGAAACTGTGTAAACCAATGAAATTTCTTTTATTTGGTAGTCATGTGCTATTCACGAGTACTGTTGTGGAAAGTTATTTTTTTGAAACTGTTGTTTTTGACAGATGTGTTGTGAAAATAAAGTTAAGCCAATATGTTACTAAACAGCTAGACTCAAACTTTATGTAAAATATGTCTACAATGTGTTTTACACTTTGTCATTTGTATTCATGACTACTGATGTCATTACAACCTTTGGTGTCGCCGTGAACAAGGAAAATGCATTTTTGATGTCATTTTTTCAACAAATGAATACAAAGGGGAAAGTTAAATTATTATCTTACTAAACAACTAGAGTGAAACTTTATGTAACATATGTCTATATATGTGTTTTACACTTTGTTGAAAATGCGCGGTATTCGCGGTGTGTCCTCGGCGATCGCGACATCATTGCGAAAACCAAAAATATATTGAAATACGATGATTAATGTACTTTTTAAATAAATAGATGACAAATACAACATTAAGTGGTGCACCATGCAGATGTAATGTTCAATATCTAATTATAGAAAAAAAATACAGGGAAGTTATAGTTAGGAAACAAAATTTAAAAAACCTTAGAAATTCACTGAAAAAACCAAAGGGTACAGGGACGTTATAGTTAGGCTGTCATTTCACTCGTACAAAACCAGAGAAATTCAGCAGTTATAGTTACCTAAGCTAACAATAACTCACGCCCCTGCAATGCACTGCTTATGACCTCACATATTACATCACTCATGGCATGGTTAGTGACATCACTGATGACATTTGAAATTACATCACTGATGACATCACTGATGACATCTGAAATTACATCACTTATGACATCATCCAAAGAAACACTGACACACCCACTTACACCCCCATAAAAACATGTCATACACCTCCCACAAAATCACTAACAAACTCATTCACAGAACCCATACAAACACTCACACATCTTGTTACTCATCAATACAGCCAGTAGCACATCAACTCACCCTTAGAGCCACTAACAGAACCACTAACTCCAAAATACAGCCACTCGTGTACCTCCTCACTTAACAATACAGCCAGTCACAGATTGAGTTATAGAGCTATAGACACACTTACACACCCGCTGATACACCCATACAGTTAATGAGTTAACAATACACCTACTCATACACCTACTCACTCACCCATACAGTCACTCACACAGCCGCTAACTCACCCATACAATTACTTGCACAGCCACTCAGTTACTTATACATATACTAATACATATACTCACTCACCTATACAGTGATTGAGAGAACCACATACGTTCTCATTCCTCTCTCACACTCACTTACTTACCCATACAACCACTCAAACACCCATTCGCTCACACATACAGCCACTCATACACCCACTCACTCACCCATACACCCACTTACACACCCATTGATGCATTGATGTCACTCGCCCATACAGACAATGATGTATCTGCTCAAACACCCATTTAGCCACTCATGCACCCTCTGATTAACCATTTACAACCACTGATACACAAACTCAGTGAACTATACAGATACTCACACAGCTACTCACTCATACATGCACTCACACCCACTCGCTTACCTATACAAAAACTCACACACCCACTATCTCATGTACTTATGTATCTCACTTATATACCCAGTCACTCTTCTGTACACCACTTACACATCCACTCACTCACCCATACAGGGACTTCCACAGTGAGTTACCTTAGTATAAATGTTTAACACTCAGTAACTTTTAGAAATCACTGAATGATGTCATCAGTGAGTCCTTTCAGATGTCATCAGTGATGTCATTTGAGATGTCATCAAGGATACCATCAGTGATGTCACTAACCTTGTCATAAGTAATCTAATATTAGGCCTAGGCGGAGTTTTTATGTCACTTCGCGGAGTTCTGACTAGTGGAACTCCACGAAGTGACATAAAAACTCCACCAAGTTCTGCAAGCGGGAGATTGCGGCGCAAACTGCCGTACATGCTGATCTTCCTGCTGCTCGGGTAGAAATTCTACCCGAGTGGCAGCTCACGCTCACCAACTTACCGTTGGCGAGCTCGAGTGGGGAAAAAACTCTGCTGCGCTATGCTATGCGGAGATTTTTGCACTCCAGGAGCTCCGCGGAGTGCGGAAAACTCCACAAGCTCTGCGAACGGAGCGGAGTTCACCTCCCAGGCCTATCTCATATGTGAAGTCATAAGCAGTGCATTGCAGGGGCGTGAGGTAACTATAACTGCTGAATTTCTCCGGTTTTGTACGAGTGAAATATCAGCCTAACTATAACGTCCCTGTAACCTTTGGTTTTTCAGGGAATATATATATATATATATATATAAATATATATATATATATATATATATATATATATATATATTTCCAAACAGGGCTCGTTTTTGCTGGTAGTGTGGCGCATACAGTTGTAGAGGGTGCAGTTCTCCTCGGCTGAGCCAAGCCGTGTTAAATCCTTTAGCAATTCTCCCAGCAGGGAGAAAAAATGGAGCGCACTCAATGGAGCATTTTCATAGTAGTTCTTATTTAATCCACAGGTAAATAGGCAGCATTACAGCATTAACACCAACGCGTTTCGAGCTCCCGGAGCTCTTGTTCACGGTTAGTTTGGTGATCAATTACCCAGCATACTTATTTTCAAAAAGTATCACATGATATGTCACATGATTTTGGTCTCTGGGACCCAAGCATTCTGGTCTATGTAGTTTCAGTAAAAAAAACATTAAAAAAACCATATATAACAAAATTCATAGTTATAATCACTATGTCGAGAACGTGAACATTATAATTATATTGCTGTTATCTCATACAATTAATTCAGGCTATTTGGTGCTCTTGACACACGCCAATTATTTCTTTTTCAACTGTTTTTTCCAACATTGTCAACAAATGTAACTTTAAGTGTTATAATCACAAAAACAATTAGTCCCTCCAGTGGGAATTCGTGATTAATCACTCCATATATGTATGATGTTTCAAAAGGTCGACACTATTGGTAACGCATGTAAGGATAAATCCCTCTAGTGGGAAATAATGTTGCCTCGTGACAATTAGTAATATTTTTATCGTTCCCGAACAAGCATTTTGAATACTCAACACTGGTTAAAATTAAACAAAATTCAAGCAAAACCAAACCAATCAAAATTAAAATAAAAAATAAAAAAAGAGGGGAAAAAATAATAAAGGGGGTTAAAACCTAATTTATAGGGAAGCCACAGTTTTCTGGATTTTTACTGTTCATAAGTGTACAAACAATTCTTCGTCCTGGTTCAAACCGTGTGGGGTATAGGTTCTGAGTGCCAATATTTGTCTGGATTCTCGTTGACGTAATCTTTTTCTCTGTTACCTCCTCGTACATGTACGTCCACTGTTTCTATGCCATAAAATCTTAGTAGTCTCCAATCACTGTTGTGTTTTAACTCCATATGTTTTGCCACAGCATTGCTTCGATCTTTTGCAATTGTAGCTCTTACGTGTTCAAGGATTCTTTTTTTCAATTCACAGATGGTGCTTCCCACATACTTGAGAGCGCAAGGACACTCTATTACATATACCACAAATTGTGTTTTACAGGTTATCAGTTTATCAATTTTCCATTTCTTCTTATTTGCCCATACTATTTCCTTGGTGTTCTTGGCAATTTGACAAACCTTACAGTTGTAGCATTTAACAAAACCTGTTGTCTTCAACCACTGTGTTGTTTTGTTACCCTTGATTTTCCAGTGGTGACTTTGAACTAGTGTGTCTTTTAAATTCCTGGGCCTTCTAAATGTTATATTAGGATGATTCCCAATTAGGTCTGCCACTGTGGGATCCAAACGTAAGATTCTCCAATTCTTTTTCAAAATGGCTTTAATTTGTTTTGATTCCTGTGAGTATGTTGTTATCAGGCGAATCATATTGGTGTTTTCCGTTTGTATCTTGGCTTTCAGGATTTCTTCTCTGTCCTTTATTTCCGTTCTCTCTCTGCATTTATCAACGATCTTTCGTGAGTAACCTCTTTGTCTAAATCTGTTACTTGTTTGATCCCGATGTTTTGCCCACTCTTCTTTTTCTGAGCAGATTCTTTTGATACGCAGAAACTCCCCATATGGGATACTGTTGATCAGTGGCATTTGATGGAAACTTTGGGCATGTAACATTGCATTGGTAGCTGTCTTTTTCCGATGTAAAGTGGTCTCAATTTTTTTGTCTTTCACGTATGAAAATGAAGCCTAACATTCCCAGTAAATAATGTACTTCCAACAGGAGCAGCCTGTCAGTTGATTTCCTTGTGTTCTGCTGCAGCCTCCCAGAGTGTTCTAAAGAACAACTTGAGCACTAACAGTGTTACTTATGACAAAACTATGGCACACTTGAAGCCAAGTTGATTGAATCAAACTGGTAGAACTTAAAACATTAAATTAGTAAGAAACAGAATGAGGGGGTTCAGTTTGTCATAGAAATTATGGTTAGTGGTGTAGAAAGAAAAATTAGGACAGTTTTTAAGTAAGTTCTCAAATATCTTCCTCTTCTATTTCATTAAAACATTCTGACATGCAGACTGAAACATGCATTTTCAACACCACCAGCAGATTGCCAGTTAACTCCCTGGTAATAAGATCCTCTCATGGAGGAGGGTGCAGAGGCAATAAGTTGACCACGCTGGGCAGGCGGAAGGGGCAGTAGCAGCACAATGGACCATGGAGAGCAGAGGAAAGGGGGGCAAGGGCAGAAAACCAACCATGGAGTACAGGCAAAAGAGGCTGTGGCAACATGAAATACCATTGAGGGCAGAAGGAAGAGGCAGTGGCAGTACAACCATACATGCCAACAGACCAGATTCAGGCTGGAGACTCCTGACGTTTTTAAGGGCAAAAGGGCTTTATTTTATCTGTCTCCTGCCTAAAAGCTCCACTTCAATGTGAGCCAATGGGGAAAATCAAATACACCACACAGGGCAAGCGAAGTGGCAGTGCAGCACAATGGACCATGGAAAGCAATAGGGAGGGGACAGGGCCATGCACATTGAGAACAGAGAGCAGAGGGGAAAGAGGCAAGGCCAGCAAGCTGACCAAACCAGACAGACAGAAGGAACAGTTGCAGCATAATGGACCTTGAAGGGCAGGAGGGAGGGGGCAGGGGCACAACAAAGGACCAGACAAGGCAGGAGGGAAGGGATAGGGGTCTGCACATGGAAAACGGAGGCCGGGGGCAAGGAGGAAGGGAAGGAGCAGCAAGCTGGCCATGGAGAGAATGCGGGATGGACACTGGAAGCACAACACACCATGGGGGGCAACAGTGAGACTATAATGGCATACACACAGACATTGGAGGAAAGGTGGGAGCGGGGTCAGCAGCAGCAAACTGATTAAACAGGGCAGGTGGGAGGGGGATGTGGCAGCAAAGAAGACCATGCATGGCTAGCAGGAGGGTTAGTGGCAGCACAATGGCCATGGTGGGCACGAGGGAGGGGACAGGGGCATGTACACAAGACCATGGAGGACAGAAGGGAGGGGTAGGGTCTGGACACACACAAAAGAGGGCAGGGGAAGTAGTCTGTTCACAACAGACCGCCCAGTGTAGGCAGGAGGTGCAGTTGCAGGAAAACAGAGCATAGAGGGCTGAAGGGAGCGGCAGCAAAATGGACCATGGAGGACAGGAGAGGGGGGATGGGGCATGGAACTTGGACAGGCATGGTGGAGGTGGCAGGGACAGGTAAAAGCCATCTCGCCCATGCTAGGCAGGTGGAAGGGGTAGTGGCAGCTCAACAGAACACTCAGAGTAGATAGGAGTATGGCAGGTCCATGGAATATGGTGCACAGAAAGGAGTGAGCAGGGTCATGCACACAGACATCGGAGGGCAAGTGGAAGGAGAGTAGGGGCAGCAACCTAAGCACAGAGGCAAAGCAGGAGGGCAATGATGAGGCATAGAATTGGGCAACAGAGGGCAGGAGGAGTGGGCATGAGGCATCAAGCATAATGGAGGGCAGTGGCAGCACATCAGAACATGCAGGGCAGGAGGGAGGGGACTCGTGCATGGACTTGGACAATAGAGGGTAGGGAGGAGGTGGATGGGGCAGCACGCTAACTGTTTAGGGCAGTGGCAGAACAATAGCCACAAATGGCTGTAATGAGAGAGCATGGACTCAGACAATGGATGGCAAGGAAGAGGGGGGCAGGAGCAGCAAGTTTGTGTGGGGGCAGCACAATTCCAGGCGCAGCCCTGTGTTTAACCCCCCACTGTGTATTGCAATGGGCATCTTACTTAGCATTACAAAAAACCTTAGAAATTCACTGAAAAAAACAAAGGTTACAGGGTCATTATACTTATGAAATAGAATTTAAAAAAACTTAGAAATTCAGTGAAAAAACCAAAGGTTACAGGAACGTTATAGTTAGGCTCAGACTATAATTCAGAAGTTATAGTTACCTGAGCTAACTATAATTTATACTCCCACAATGGACTGCTTATGACCTCACATATTAGATCAATAATGACACGGTCAGTGACATTACTCATGACATCACTGACAACTTCTCAAATGATATCACTGATGACATCATCCAGTGATGATTAGTGTTTTGTAAATGTTTATGAGTTTTAAACATATATACTAAGGTTCTACAAAAGTACCACATACGCCCAGATATACAAATTTGGTTTCCTATAATCTCTCAAAAACTACTGAACAGATTTACACCAAATAAGAAAAAGAGTGATCTCCTGAACAGAATCTACCTTTCTCCCAAATTTTGTGTAATTCTGATATGCGGTTTGGGATGCAGGAGTGTCTAAAGACTCAAGGTAATTAACATGGGACATGCACCTCTTTCTAAGCCCCCAAAACTTTCCATACACAGTTAGAATCACTGGCACACTTTTTTTGGGAAAGTTTGTGAAGATTCATCAACTGGCGCAAAAGATATAGGCAAGTCAAAAAACACTAAAAATTCCCTTGCCATCCAATAACCCATACCCAACGTAAGCCCTAGAAATTCCCTTGCCAATAAAAAACCCATACCCACCCTAAACCCTAAAAATTCCATTGCCACCCCAAACTCTAACAAATCCCTTGCCACCTAAAGACCCATACCCACTCTAAACCCTAAGAATTTCCTTGCCACCCAAAAACCCATATCCACACCAAACCTTAAAAATTCCCTTGCCACGTAAAAACCCATACCCACCCTAAACCCTAAAAAGTCCCTTGCCACCGCAACATTAGCAATGTCCATGCCACCCAAAACCCATACCCAACTGAAACCCTAAAAAAGTCCTTATGACCCAAAAACCCATACCCACCATGAGCCCTAAAAATTCCCTTGCCAACCAAAAACCCATACACACCCTAAACCCTAAAAAATACGTTACCAGCCAAAAATACCCACCCACACTAAATCCTAAAAAAATCTTTATCACCCAAAAACCCATACCCACACTAAAGCATAACATTTTCCTTGCCCCCCAAAAACCCACACCCACCTTAAACCTTAAAAATTACCTTGACACCCAAAAACCATACCCAGCCTAAACCCCATGCAAATACCTTAGTTACCACCCAAAAACGCATAACCACCCTAAACCCTAAAAACTCCCTTGCCACCCGAAAACCCATACACACCCTAAACCCTAAAATATACTTTACCAGCCAAAAACACCCATCCACCCTAAACCCTAAAAATTCCCTATCACTCAAAAACCGACACCCACCCTAAACCTTAAAAAATCCCTTACCACTCAAAAACCCATACCAGCTCTAAAACCTAAACAAATCCCTAACCACCCAAAGACCCATACCCACCCTAAACCCTAAAAAATCCCTTGCCATACAAAAACCCATACAAACACTAAACCCTAAAAGATTCTTTACCGCCCAAAAACCCATACCCACCCTAAACCCTAAAGGTTCCCTTGCCACCCGAAACCAATTCCAACCCTAAATCCTAAAAAATCCCTTACCACCCAAATATCCATACCCACCCTGAACCCTAAAAATTTCCCTTGCCACCCAAAAACCAATACCCACCCTAAACCCTAAAAAATCCCTTACCACCCAAAAATCCATACCCACCCTAAACCCTAAACATTCATTTGCCACCCAAAAACCCATACCCACCCTAAAACCCTACAAATCTCTTGCCACTCAAAAACCCACACCCACCCTAAACCCTAAAAAATACTTTACCAGCTGGGGGCAGTCATAAAGTGGGGAGCCGCAGGAGAAGACGCAATCAGGCTAGAAGAGGCATGCGGGATGCGACGCCACCCCGTATCCATGGAATGGGCAGCGCTCCTCCATGGTTTCAAACAGGCACATATGACCCCCACGGAATCCCGGTAGCCACCCAGGCGATGCCATGCCCCACAATGCCTCACACTTCACACCTCACACACAGCCGCCCGAGAGGTTCCTACCCCCTTCCCCTACTAGACGCCTACACACGCAATGGTAAGAGAGCAACAGCTGGTGATGCCCAGGCTAATGAAAATAACACCATAAGCCCTGAAACCCATCCCCAACCCCACCTACCAAGTTATAGCCTCAGTTGGTTTGTTGAAAAAGACACCCGTAGACAAGTCATAATAACAGGAGAGATACACTAACGATGCTCAAGAACCAAACAATTTACTATAGATCCAGACCACTCTTAAGCGCGTGCACTGCATGTGCCGGACACTGCACGCCCAATGACTCAACCAACTCAACTGCACTACATTCTGGCACCTTACTGTAGCTAAAAGATGAATAATCGCAAATAACGTTGTTTTTTGTATACTCTGTCTGAACCTAAAAAACTCAATAAAAAGGTTTATGAAAAAAAAAATACTTACCAGCCAAATACCCATACCTACCCTAAACCCTAAAAAATCTCTTGCCATACAAAAACCCATAAAAACGCTAACCCTTAAAAGATTATTTACCACCCAAAAACCCATACCCACCCTAAATCCTAAAGGTTCCCTTGCCACCCAAAACCAATGCCCAACCTAAATCCTAAAAAATCCCTTACCACCCAAATACCTATACCCACCCTAAACCCTAAAAATTCCCTTGCCACCCTAAAACCCATACCCACCCTAAACCCTAAAAAATTCCTTACTAACCAAAAATCCATACCCACCCTAAACCCTAAAAATGTATTTGCCACCCAAAAACCCATACCCCCCTACAACCCAAAAACTCTCTTGCCACTCAAAAACCCACACCCACCCTAAACCCCAAAAAATACCTTTCCACCCAAAAACCCATACCCACTGAAACCCTAAAAATTAATTTGCCACCCAAAAACCCATACCCACCCTAAAACCCCAAAAATCTCTCGCCACTCAAAAACCCAGACCCACCCTAAACCCCCAAAAATAACTTACCACCCAAAACCCATACCCACTGAAACCCTAAAAATTCTCTTGTCACCCAAAAACCCATACCCACTCTAAACCCTAAAAATTCCCTTGCCACGTAAAAACCTATACCCACCCTAAACTAAAAAATTCCCTTGCCACCCCAAACCCATACGTACCTGAAACCCTAAAAAAGCCCTTGCCACCCGAAATCCCATACACACCCTAAACCCTAAAAAATACCTTATTACGCAAAAATCCATACCCACCCTAAACCATAACATTTTCCTTGCCCGCAAAAAACCCACACCCAACCTAAACCTTACAAATTACCTTGACACACAAAAACCCATACCCACCCTAAACCCCATGAAATACCTTATCACCTAAAAACACATAACCACCCTAAACCCTAAAAACTCCCTTGCCACCCGAAAACCCATACACACCCTAAACCCTAAAAAATACCTTCCCAGCCAAAAACACCCATCCGCCCTAAACCCTAAAAATTCCTTATCACCCAAAGACCCACACCCACCCTTAACATTAAAAATTCCTTTGCACTACGCAATTCACCTTTCACTCCGGGGCCCACAATAGTCAGTCACGAATAGACTATATGCTCACACACTCGGAGGACCTGTGCATATTTATGAGGCCCGCTGTCTGGCCCGGGGTATATCGGACCACTCTCCTATCTTGACCAGGATGACAGTGGGTTCCCAACCCAGGTGCACGACCTTGACTATCAATCCATGGGCGCTCAAAATACCGCACATTAAGACTGCGTTAATCAAGGATACTGAATTATATTTTAGAGAAAATGTTGGCTCAGTCACCTCAGCCCAAATCCTATGGGGCGCATTCGGGGCAGTTATAAAGGGGAGGGCCCTTGCCCTGATGGTAGGCCACAAGAGGGAATTAACAAAACGTATAGATCAACTTGAGGTCGACATCCTACGGGAGGAAACGGCACTGTCACAGTACCCTGATCACGCCACACAGCAGTTATTGGCGGCCAAGATACTGGATTACAAACAACTCCTCACAGAGGCGGCTAAGGCAAAACAAAAATCAATTTGCCATAAAATCTATGAGCACGGGGAGAGAACGGGAAAGCTATTAGCCTGGCTGGAAAAAAGAGAGCAAACATCGAGATGGGTGCACCAACTGCAGGGGCCCAAGGGGGATGAAATCACTGACCCCCAACAAATAGCTGACACATTTGCCGCCTACTTTGACTCGGTCTACACACCAACCAAGACAGTCTCCCCACATGCGCTGCGGGAGCATCTCTCGACTATCAATGTTGTCTGTCTTGCGTCGGAAGATAGGGACTCCCTTGAAGGGGAACCTACGGAAGAGGAAATCCAACTGGCCATTCGTGACATCCGCTCGGGTAAGGCCATGGGACCCAACGGACTCCCAATCGAGTTCTTTAAATCGACTGCCTCCAAGCTAACTCCCTATCTCTGCTTGATGTACCTAGAGAGCTATGAGAGAGGGTTGCTGCGAGAAGAGATCAGATTAGCTACAATTGTGGTTATCCACAAACAAGGCAAGCCAACTAATGACTGTAAGGCGTATAGACCTATCTCTCTTCTCACGGTAGAAGCCAAGATACTTGCAAAATTACTTGCCAACAGGCTCATCCCCCTAATCGCCGGGCTGATACACCTGGATCAGTCAGGCTTTATGCCTGGCCGTAACACCGCCTTGAATTTACGATGCCTGCATGCGGTGCTGGGCAGGCAACACACGATCGGTGAGGATGTGACCCTGTTGCCCCTCGGTGCCAAAATGGCCTTTGATACTATTGAATGGAATTACATGTTTGCGGTCCCGGAAAGAATGGGATTCGGGCCAACTTCAAAAATTGGATCAAGTTACTGTATACCAGGCCGATTGCTCAGGTGGTGGTGAATCAACATACTTCTAGATAGTTTCAGTTCGAAAGTGGAACCCGGCAGGGATGCCCCTTATCGCCCTTAATATTTGCCCTAGTGCTGGAACCTCTGGCAGTCTGGGTTAGGGGAGACCCGTTGATCCGTGGACTCAAATGGACCGAGACTCACAAAGATAGAATTTCACTTTATGCGGACGATATACTGCTATATATGGCCTCTTCGACATCCACCCTTCATCGTATTCTTCATATCTTTCGCATATTTGGCAGTCATTCAGGATACACAATAAACTGGTCTAAGTCACAGATGTATCCACTGCAGGGCCCGCCACCGCGTATACCAAGGGAATATGAGATTCCTGTTGCACCGGTGGGCTTCTGCTACTTAGGAATCTATATAACGACGGACTCAGCCCGTTTTTATGAAGCAAACTTGCAAGGGCCCCTGATGTGCTTTCGCGCTGATGTCAAACATTGGCGTTCCCTTCCTCTGACTCTTCTGGGACATGCAGCCCTCTTTAAAATGCTGGCCCTGCCCCGTCTTCTTTATGTTTTGCAAAATACTCCTGATAGAATCCACGGCTCCTACTTCGCCAGCATTTACAGTGCTGTACGCACCTTGTTATGGGATGGCTGAGCACCACGAATTGCGATGCAAAAACTATCGGCGGGGTGGTATGAAGGGGGAATTGCATTGCCCGACCTTAGGTCGTATTACCAAGCATCTCAACTTGCGGTGATCAACCGCTGGGCTCATGGGGACCGGGGGGGGGACCCAAGTTTCCGTACAGACTGGTGGCTTATGGGACAAGGCGGATATAATAAAGCGCTAAATATGAACCCCAAGAAATTAGGCCGTACTGTACCGACAGCATGTACAATTGACACCTGGCACATGGTCAACAAAAAACTTGGCTGGCACAACAAAATTACACGTACGACCCCACTCTGGGAACCCGAACAATTGGGTCGCTTGAGTGCTTGCCCTGGGTTTGATAAGTGGGACCTGATAGGTATCTCAACTGTGGGGGATATGTGGAGTTCCAAGGGATTGGCCACTTTCGCTGACCTACAGAAAGAATATGACCTTGCACAATCCGAAACATTCAGATATCTACAGATCAGCCATGCGCCCAAAACAGCAATACCGGGAGGGGCCCACTTCCCTAAGCTTCCCCACTGGAAGACAGATTGATACTTGACCCCATGAATAAGAAGGCTATATCCCTCACCTATAAATAAACTGATTAACAATCGCCCTGATCCTTTAATACGTCTGCGGCAGCATTGGGAGGCAGATCTGGGTGTGCTGGAAGAAGATGATTGGCGAGACGCCTTGGCCTCTGCTAGGGAGGTGGCCATCCCCATGAGACTGCGCCTTGTCCAACTCAAAATCCTACATAGAGTTTATCTTGCTGCGGGAGTCTTGGCTAAGATGGGTAGGAGGGCTGATCCTTCTTGCCTAAGACAGTGTCACCAGGTGGGAACTTTCTTCCATATTCACTGGGAGTGTCCAGCTGCTCAATCATACTGGGTGGCTGTCACCAAACAATTTGAGAAAGCTGGGGGGAAGAAATTGACTGCTACTCCGAAACTATGTCTGCTAAATGTCTGGGATGCCACTGACCTCACCCAGACCGAGAAATCATGGATTTCGTTGGGATGGGCCCTCGCAAAACGAAATATTGCACAAAAATGGGGTGTAAGGGAGATGCCACATATCAGAGAGTGGCTTGCAGATATGGACAGAGCTATGATTGCAGAGAAAGATGTTTTCAAACATAGAGGATGCCCCCAAAAATGGGATCGTAAGTGGGCGGCATGGAATGCACACGGGAGAAATATGCTTGTCTCCAACTGTGGAACTACGTCGTAGTGAAGTCAGATTGCACGACCTACTAGATCCTGAGGGAGGGATACGGGAATAATGAGTCATGGTGGCATCAAATTATGTAAAATAACGTATATACATTTTGCATCTGATTGTATGCTTCTGATAACTGTGCTGTTTGTTTTGTTGATCAATAAAAAGAGTTTAAAAAAAAATTCCTTTGCCACCCAAAAACCCATACCCACCGTACACCCTACAAAATCCCTTGCCACCAAAAATCCCACACCCACTCTAAGTGCTAAAAATCGCCTTGCCACCCATAAAACCCATACCCACCCTAAGCCCTAAAAAATCCCTTACCACTCAAAAAGCTACAACCACCCTACACCTTAAAAATTCATTTGCCACCTAGAAACCCATACCAGCCCTAAACCCTAAACAATCACTTGCCATCTAAAACCAATACCCGCCCTAAAGCCTAAATAAATCCCTCACCACCCAAATACTCATACCCACCCTAAACCCTAAAAATTAATTTGCCACCCAAAAACCCATACCCACCCTAAATCCCCAAAAATCTCTTGCCACTCAAAAACCCATTCCCACCCAAAACCCTAAAAATTCCTGTGCCACTCAAAAACCCATACCCACCATAAGCCCTAAAAAATACCTTACCACCCAAAAACCCATATCCACCCTAAACCCTAAAAATTCCCTTGCCAGCCAAAAACACCAACCCACCTTAAACCCTAAAAAATTCCTTATCACCCAAAGACCCACACCCACCCTTAACATTAAAAATTCCTTTGCACTACGCAATTCACCTTTCACTCCGGGGCCCACAATAGTCAGTCACGGATAGACTATATGCTCACACACTCGGAGGACCTGTGCATATTTATGAGGCCCGCTGTCTGGCCCGGGGTATATCGGACCACTCTCCTATCTTGACCAGGATGACAGTGGGTTCCCAACCCAGGTGCACGACCTTGACTATCAATCCATGGGCGCTCAAAATACCGCACATTAAGACTGCGTTAATCAAGGATACTGAATTATATTTTAGAGAAAATGTTGGCTCAGTCACCTCAGCCCAAATCCTATGGGGCGCATTCGGGGCAGTTATAAAGGGGAGGGCCCTTGCCCTGATGGTAGGCCACAAGAGGGAATTAACAAAACGTATAGATCAACTTGAGGTAGACATCCTACGGGAGGAAACGGCACTGTCACAGTACCCTGATCACGCCACACAGCAGTTATTGGCGGCCAAGATACTGGATTACAAACAAATCCTCACAGAGGCGGCTAAGGCAAAACAAAAATCAATTTGCCATAAAATCTATGAGCACGGGGAGAGAACGGGAAAGCTATTAGCCTGGCTGGAAAAAAGAGAGCAAACATCGAGATGGGTGCACCAACTGCAGGAGCCCAAGGGGGATGAAATCACTGACCCCCAACAAATAGCTGACACATTTGCCGCCTACTTTGACTCGGTCTACACGCCAACCAAGACAGTCTCCCCACATGCGACGTGGGAGCATCTCTCGACTATCAATGTTGTCTGTCTTGCGTCGGAAGATAGGGACTCCCTTGAAGGGGAACCTATGGAAGAGGAAATCCAACTGGCCATTCGTGACATCCGCTCGGGTAAGGCCATGGGACCCAACGGACTCCCAATCGAGTTCTTTAAATCGACTGCCTCCAAGCTAACTCCCTATCTCTGCCAGTTGTACCTAGAGAGCTATGAGAGAGGGATGCTGCGAGAAGAGATCAGATTAGCTACAATTGTGGTTATCCACAAACAAGGCAAGCCAACTAATGACTGTAAGGCGTATAGACCTATCTCTCTTCTCACGGTAGAAGCCAAGATACTTGCAAAATTACTTGCCAACAGGCTCATCCCCCTAATCGCCGGGCTGATACACCTGGATCAGTCAGGCTTTATGCCTGGCCGTAACACCGCCTTGAATTTACGATGCCTGCAGGCGGTGCTGGGCAGGCAACACATGATCGGTGAGGATGTGACCCTGTTGTCCCTCGATGCCAAAATGGCCTTTGATACTATTGAATGGAATTACATGTTTGCGGTCCCGGAAAGAATGGGATTCGGGCCAACTTCAAAAATTGGATCAAGTTACTGTATACCAGGCCGATTGCTCAGGTGGTGGTGAATCAACATACTTCTAGACAGTTTCAGTTCGAAAGTGGAACCCGGCAGGGATGCCCCTTATCGCCCTTAATATTCGCCCTAGTGCTGGAACCTCTGGCAGTCTGGGTTAGGGGAGACCCGTTGATCCGTGGACTCAAATGGACCGAGACTCACAAAGATAGAATTTCACTTTATGCGGACGATATACTGCTATATATGGCCTCTTCGACATCCACCCTTCATCGTATTCTTCATATCTTTCGCATATTTGGCAGTCATTCAGGATACACAATAAACTGGTCTAAGTCACAGATGTATCCACTGCAGGGCCCGCCACCGCGTATACCAAGGGAATATGAGATTCCTGTTGCACCGGTGGGCTTCCGCTACTTAAGAATCTATATAACGACGGACTCAGCCCGTTTTTATGAAGCAAACTTGCAAGGGCCCCTGATGTGCTTTCGCACTGATGTCAAACATTGGCGCTCCCTTCCTCTGACTCTTCTGGGACATGCAGCCCTCTTTAAAATGCTGGCCCTGCCCCGTCTTCTTTATGTTTTGCAAAATACTCCTGATAGAATCCACGGCTCCTACTTCACCAGCATTTACAGTGCTGTACGCACCTTGTTATGGGATGGCTGAGCACCACGAATTGCGATGCAAAAACTATCGGCGGGTGGTATGAAGGGGGAATTGCATTCCCCGACCTTAGGTCGTATTACCAAGCATCTCAACTTGCGGTGATCAACCGCTGGGCTCATGGGGACCGGGGGGGGGACCCAAGTTTCCGTACAGACTGGTGGCTTATGGGACAAGGCGGATATAATAAAGCGCTAAATATGAACCCCAAGAAATTAGGCCGTACTGTACCGACAGCATGTACAATTGACACCTGGCACATGGTCAACAAAAAACTTGGCTGGCACAACAAAATTACATGTACGACCCCACTCTGGGAACCCGAACAATTGGGTCGCTTGAGTGCTTGCCCTGGGTTTGATAAGTGGGACCTGATAGGTATCTCAACTGTGGGGGATATGTGGAGTTCCAAGGGATTGGCCACTTTCGCTGACCTACAGAAAGAATATGACCTTGCACAATCCGAAACATTCAGATATCTACAGATCAGCCATGCGCCCAAAACAGCAATACCGGGGAGGGGCCCACTTCCCTAAGCTTCCCCACTGGAAGACAGATTGATACTTGACCCCATGAATAAGAAGGCTATATCCCTCACCTATAAAGAAACTGATTAACAATCGCCCTGATCCTTTAATACGTCTGCGGCAGCATTGGGAGGCAGATCTGGGTGTGCTGGAAGAAGATGATTGGCGAGACGCCTTGGCCTCTGCTAGGGAGGTGGCCATCCCCATGAGACTGCGCCTTGTCCAACTCAAAATCCTACATAGAGTTTATCTTGCTGCGGGAGTCTTGGCTAAGATGGGTAGGAGGGCTGATCCTTCTTGCCTAAGACAGTGTCACCAGGTAGGAACTTTCTTCCATATTCACTGGGAGTGTCCAGCTGCTCAATCATACTGGGTGGCTGTCACCAAACAATTTGAGAAAGCTGGGGGGAAGAAATTGACTGCTACTCCAAAACTATGTCTGCTAAATGTCTGGGATGCCACTGACCTCACCCAGACCGAGAAATCATGGATTTCGTTGGGATGGGCCCTCGCAAAACGAAATATTGCACAAAAATGGGGTGTAAGGGAGATGCCACATATCAGAGAGTGGCTTGCAGATATGGACAGAGCTATGATTGCAGAGAAAGATGTTTTCAAACATAGAGGATGCCCCCAAAAATGGGATCGTAAGTGGGCGGCATGGAATGCACACAGGAGAAATATGCTTGTCTCCAACTGTGGAACTACGTCGTAGTGAAGTCAGATTGCATGACCTACTAGATCCTGAGGGAGGGATACGGGAATAATGAGTCATGGTGGCATCAAATTATGTAAAATAACTTATATACATTTTGCATCTGATTGTATGCTTCTGATAACTGTGCTGTTTGTTTTGTTGATCAATAAAAAGAGTTTAAAAAAAAATTCCTTTGCCACCCAAAAACCCATACCCACCGTACACCCTACAAAATCCCTTGCCACCAAAAATCCCACACCTACTCTAAGTGCTAAAAATCCCCTTGCCACCCATAAAACCCATACCCACCCTAAGCCCTAAAAAATCCCTTACCACTCAAAAAGCTACAACCACCCTACACCCTAAAAATTCATTTGCCACCTAAAAACCCATACCAGCCCTAAACCCTAAAAAAACACTTGCCATCTAAAACCAATACCCACCCTAAAGCCTAAATAAATCCCTCACCACCCAAATACTCATAGCCACCCTAAACCCTAAAAATTAATTTGCCACCCAAAAACCCATACCCACCCTAAATCCCCAAAAATCTCTTGCCACTCAAAAACCCATTCCCACCCAAAACCCTAAAAATTCCTGTGCCACCCAAAAACCCATACCCACCATAAGCCCTAAAAAATACCTTACCACCCAAAAACCCATATCCACCCTAAACCATAAAATGTCTCTTGCCCCCCAAAACCCCACACCCACCCTAAACCTTAAAAATTACCTTGACTCCCAAAAACCCATACACACCCTAAACCCCATGAAATACCTTACCACCCAAAAACCCATACCCACCCTAAACCCTAAAAATGTCATTGCCACCCAAAAAATCCATACCCACCCTAAACCCTAAACATTCATTTGCCACCCAAAAACCCATACCCACCTTAAAACCCAAAAACTCTTGCCACTCAAAAACCCACACCCACCCTAAACCCTAAAAAATACCTTGACACACAAAAACCCATACCCACACTAAACCCCATGAAATACCTTACCACCCAATAACGCATAACCACCCTAAACCCTAAAAACTCCCTTGCCACCCGAAAACCCATACACACCCTAAAAAAATACCTTACCAGCCAAAAACACCCATCCACCCTAAACCCTAAAAATTCCTTATCACCCAAAAACCCACACCCACCCTAAACCTTAAAAATGTCCTTGCCACCCAAAAACCCATGCCTAATGTAAACCCTACAGAATCCCTTGCAACCGAAAATGCAACAACCACTCTAAACGCTAAAAATCCCCTTGCCACCCATAAAACCCATACCCACCCTAAGCCCTAAAAAATCCCTTACCACTGAAAAACCTACACCCACCCTAAACCCTAAAAATTCACTTGCCACCCAAAAACCCATACCAGCCCTAAAACCTAAAAAAATCCCTTACCACCCAAAAACCCATACCCACCCTAAACCCTAAAAAATCCCTTGCCATCCAAAAACCCATACAAACGCTAACCCCTAAAAGATTCCTTACCTCCCAAAAACCCATACCCACCCTAAACCCTAAAGGTTCCCTTGCCACCCAAAACCAATGCCCACCCTAAATCTTAAAAAATCTCTTACCACCCAAATACCCATACCCACCCTAAACCCCAAAAAATACCTTACCATCCAAAACCCATACCCACTGAAACCCTAAAAATTCCCTTGTAACCCAAAAACCATGCCTACCTTAAACCCTAAACAATCTCTTGCCACCCAAAAACACATACGAATGTTTAACATAAAAAAATTAATTACCACTGAAAAACCCATACTCACCCTAAACCCTAAAGTTTCCCTTGCCACCCAAAACCCATACCCACCGTAAAACCTAAAAAATCACCTACCACCCAAAAGGCATACCCACCCTAAACCCTAAAAATTCCATTGCCACCCAAAAACCCATACCCACACTAAATCCTAAAAAATACCTTACCACTCAAAAATCCATACCCACCCTACACCCTAAAGAATGCATTACCACTCAATAACCCATGCCCACCCTAAACCCTAAAAAATGCCTTGCCATCCAAAAACCCATTCTCACCCTAATATCTGTATAGATATATATTACCTACTGGCGGTTGCCAGTAGGTAGTTATAGTTAGGATCTAGTTTCCATAGGAAAAGCATTTTTTGACTTGGCTATAACTTTGGCGTTGTTTGACCAATCTACATAAAATTTCCCCAAAAAAGTGCCAAGATGGGTTCTATTGTTATGGAAAGTTTGGGGGTGATCCGTGCAGTGGGGACCGAGAATTGGGGGCGTAAAATAAGGTTGTGTTTGTAATGTTAATTCCCATAGGAACCTTTCCACTCCTACAGCCCGAACCAATGAATGAACTTACAGCATATTTAGCAGGGATGTAGATGTTGGTTCAAGGAAGTGCCTTTTGCTTATTTGGTGTAAATCCGTTCAGTAGTTGTTAAGAAATGTAAGTTTAAAATTATAGTGATATCTCTGGCCGTGGATATTTCGCGGTGGTTTTGTGATGAATTGCGAATGCAGCGCCAACAGGAATACTCTGATTGGCTGGACGAAACCTGAACAGAAAGTTGCACCTGCCATTTTATCTGTCGGGAATGGTTCCCGGGGGTGAACATTTCTGAAAAAGCTAACATAAGGGGTCAGAGTAGAATTTGAGAAATGGGGGTGTTCGTGACAGAAGTTATGCATCTAAAATTGATTTTTTTACTCTTGTGCGATATTCGCGATGCCGCCGCAACGGCCAGTGCGGCCCCTTGTGTGCCATGCGGGGACATTGCAACTATCAACGTTGTGGCGAATATTGGTGAAAATATTTTTAAAAATCAGTGAATCATTAATACGCATTGTTATAGAGATATTGAGATTTTGATAAATGTTTTTATAGAGTTATTTATATAATGAGTTATCTACTGTGATGGTTAGAATTAATTATATAATTATAATTTTTAGATGTGTTGGTGGCCATTGAATGTCTGCTTTTGTTTTCCGTTTTTGCGACGGGTCCGCGGGGATCGTGAAACAGAAAATAGGTTTTAGAGATGGTTGTTCTAGAAATACACTAGAAAAACATGAGTTTGAAGTGTACAGTAATAAACCCCTAGTGTGTAAAATACTGTAATATGTGTGCATTTATGTGTTTTCACTTTATAGAAAAGGCGCGATCGTTGCAGTTAACAGCGACGTCCCGAATAAACGCGAAAACGGAAAATAGGTCTAAAAGATGGTTTTTAAAGAAACTTCGTGTAAAAATATTAGTGAAACTTGCTTTGAAAGAAGTATGTATATAGTAATATGTGTAGTGCAATGTTCAGAATGGATTTTTTTACATATTATTTTTGGGTGTGTTGGTGGCCATTGAATGTCTGCTTTTGTTTTCAACTTTGACGATGTGTCTGCGGGCATCACAATTACCGATGTCATCGAAACCTCCGGCGTCACCGCGAACACATAAAATAGGTTTCAAAGATCGTTTTGATAGAAACTCTCTCCAAAAACATGACTTTAGAGCATACTGTAAGAAACCCCTAGTGTGGAAAATACTGTAGTGTGTGTGGATATATGTGTTTAAAACTTTATGGAAAAGGTGCGATCGTCGCAGTTAACAATGTCATTGTGACGTCCCGAATAACCGCGAAAACGGAAAATAGGTCTGAAAGATGGATTTTAGAGAAACTTAGTACAAAAACATGAGTTTAAACATGTTTTTAAAGAAGTATGTATATAGTAATATGTGTAGGGTAATGTTCAGAACAGATTTTTTTACATATTATTTTTGAATGTGTTGGTGGTCATTGAATGTCTGCTGTTGTTTTCCGTTTTCACGACGTGTCCGCAGGGATTGCAACGTCGTAAAAAGATCCCAAAAAACGAAAGAAACAAAAACCCTTTAGAAACAAACTTCACACACTAGTGATTTCATCAGTAATGTCATTTGAGATGTCATCAGTGATGTCACTGACCATGTCATGAGTGATGTAATATGAGAAGGTCATGAGCAGTGCATTGTGGGGGCGCAAGTTATAGTTAGCTCAGTTAACTATAACAGCTGAATTTCTCTGGTTTTGTACGAGTGAAATGTAAGCCAAATTAAAACGTCCCTGTAACCTTAGTTTTTTTCAGTGAATATATATATATCAATTACCTACTGGTGGTCACTAGTAGGTAGTAATAGTTAGGACCAAAGTTTCCATAGGAGAAGCGTTTTTTGTTTTGCCAATAACTTTGGCACCGCATGACGAATCTTCACAAAATTTTAAAAAAACGTCCCCTTTCTGGTTTAGCTGCTGTGTTAAAAGTCACGGGGTGATCTGTCAAGTGGAGGCCGGGAAAAAAGGGGGTCCCAAAATGCATTTCCCCCATGTTAAGTCTATGGGGAATTTTCATTTTTTGAAGATGACTACAGCCGAACCGATGAACGGAATTACACCAAATTTGGCAGAAAGTTAGATGTTTGTCCAGAAAGCGTGCTTTTTGTGATTTGGTGTAATTCCGTTAAGTAGTTGCAGAGATATTTAGGTTTAAAAAATATAGATATCTTGTAGCCCTAAAACTTACTGAAATGCTACTGAAATTTGATTGACTGCCAACATTTCAACTAGGAAGTGTTGGCAGCCATCTTGGGACTCGGTTGAACTGAGATCCAAACATAATGTAAGAAAAAGGGGCAGGGGCAGGGTAGAAACACCCTGATCCCCTAGGCCTCTTGGAGTGGCCCCACTGGGACCCCCCAGGGCCCAAAAAAGATTGTTTATTTTAACACGGGCAAATGTTTTTTTTTAAACGAAGCACAGGCTCCCACTCTTCATTTGTTTGCGGCCCCGGGCCGGGTGGGCCAGGTCCTGAAGGCATTTTTTTATAATGGAGGGGGCACACAGGACCCCCTCCTGAGGCTCAACATCACCACCATCCCCCCAGGGCTAATAGTTTTATAAATGGAGGGGCTCTTAGACCCCCCTAAACCCCGGGGATTGCCACCTCCCTAGGGCTTCATCTATAAACAAAAAGGAGGGCCACATGGGCCCCCCGCAGCCCCGGGTGTCGCTACCTCCCCGGGGACTTTCAATATGCATAATGCAGGGGGGCAGAGAGGACTCCCCGCAGCCCCGGAGACCGCCACCTCCTCGGGACTTTAACCAAAAACAATGTGGGGGGCGACGTGGCCTTCTAGCAGCCGTGGGAACCGCCACCTCCCTGGGGCTAAATCACACAATGGAGGGGGTGTGGCCTCTGTAGAACTCTAAGCAATCATGCTGTCTGTGGCATACTGGGGGTTACAGGAGGAGTTGTTGGCCCCAAAGGACATCCTTTTGGGCCAACTACTCACTACTCACATACCCATACAGCCACTTAGACACCAGCTGACAGACTGATACAAACATTCACACAGCCAGTCACTCACCCAAACATTCCCTGAGTCACCAAATCACTCACTTATACAGTCAGTCAAGCACCCACTGACTCATCCACACAGGCACTCATACACCCACTGGTTCAGCAATACACCTTGGTATATATTTTTAACACTCCTAAAGCTTTTGAAAACACTCACAGTCACGGGATGATTTCATCAGTGATGTCATTTGAGATGTCATCAGTGATGTCACTGACCATGTTTGGAGTGATGTAATATGTGAGGTCATAAGCAGTGCATTGAGGGGGGGTGATTTATAGTTAGCTCAGCTAACTATAACTGCTGAACCTCACTGGTTTTGTACGAGGGGAACCTGATATATATATATAAAACTTATGGCAGTTGGCAGCAGGTAGTTATAGTGAGGACCATTTTTCCATAGGAAAAGCATTTATTGACTTGCCTATAACTTTGGCGTCGTTTGACGAATCTTCACAAACTTTCCCAACAGAAGTGCACTCGTACTTCTAGTTGTGTATGGAAAGTTTCAGGGCAATTCGTCAAGTGGCAGCTGAGAAAAAGAGGGGTAAAAAAAGTGTGTTTCCCATGTTCATTACCATAGAGTCTTTAGACACGCCTGCAGCCCAAACCGCTGGACGGAATTACACCGAATTTGGCAGAAAGGTAGTTTTTGGATTGCAGATTACGCTTTGGTGTAAATCCGTTCAGTAGTTTGTGAGGAATTATAGGAAATCCAAATTTGTATATCTACAATCTTGAAGCCTTCGTGAATAATGACGAGCTTGTGCAGAGATCTCAGAGTTCTGATTGGCTGCCAACACTTCAACAAGGAAGTGTTGGCAGCTATCTTTGGACTCAGCTTCATCCAAGTCACAAAAAAAATACAAAAATAAAAAGGAAACGGGACAGGGTACGAATACCTTAACCCCGTAGCCTTGGTCTTCGGCTGGCAAAAAAGCAATTTTTTTTAGTTCAAGGTGGAATTTGCAAATATTCAAGAATATCGATGTGAATGAAAAAGCGCTTGCTTTTAATATTGCCCCCGGGTGGGCCAGGTCCTGGGGGCATGCTGACTTTAATGAATAAGAAGATGGGCACATGGGGCCCCCCTCCTAGAGTTTATTTATGCCCTGGAGACCACCACCTCCTCGGGCGCATGTCAATCTTAAAGCGGGGGGGCGGCACAGATCTCCCCCAGGGACCACCACCTCCCTGGGGCTTTAAATAAAAAAATTAATATGGGGCTGTGCTGAGCCCCCCCGAGCACCGGGGACCACCACCCCCCCGGGGCTACAATAAACATTAAAGAGGGGGTCCATATAGACCCCTGGGGAACACCACCTGCCAGCATCCAAATGCTTCTTAAAAATGAGCTAGGGGGTCGCGTGGCCCCCACCCGGGCCTTATACGGCCCCCAGGGACCACCACCTCCCCAGGGCTGGCCCATGCATAAGAAAGGAGAGGGCCATACAGCCCCCTTCTTGGAGTCAATTATGGCCCTGGTCATCACCACCCTCCAGGGCCGACTCCTGTTATGTAGCAGGGCACCCAGCCCTGGGACATTGCTGTTTGCTTTTGCTTGGGGAGAGCTGACAGCTCCCTCCAAACAAAAGCAAACACTCAACTTCTAACAAGCGGGAGCTGTCAACCGCTCTCTCTTGCTGGTAGGGAGTTTTAATCTCTTTCCCTGCCCGAAGACATACGGGTAGGTAAAGAGATTAAAGTAATGCTCTTGCACTCAGTGAGCTGCATTTCCAGCATCTCCCTGCATGCAAGAGGAGTGCCTGCTCCCACAGGAGGTGGGGAGTAGGCTGAGACCGTGGGGGCCTTTAGGCTCCCCCCGTGGTCTCAACATGCAGACTGGTGCCCAAGTGGGACCAGGGTACCCAGAGAGATGTAGCCGGGCCCAGGGGAATGATATCAGTGATGCCATTTGAGATGTCATTAGTGATGTCACTGACGATGTTATGAGTGATGTAATATGTGAGTTCATAAGCAGTGCATTGTGGGGGAGGTAATTTATAGTTAGCTCAGGTGACTATAACTGCTGAATTTCACTGGTTTTGTATGAGTGAAATTTGAGCATTTCTATAACGTCCCTGTAGCCTTTGTTTTTTCCAGTGAATATATATATATGTATGCATATATTATCTACTGGCGGTCGCCAGTAGATAGTTATAGTTAGGACCTTTATCCATAGGAAATCCGCAACATTCTATTCCCAATAAGTTTGGCGTCGTTTGATGAATCATCGCGAAATTTTCAAAACTAGTGGGGCGCTCCGGTCCGCTCCTGTCTTGAAAGTTTCGGGGTGATTCATCAAGCGGCGGCCGAGAAAAAAGGGGGGTCCCAAAACGCATTTTCTCCATGTTAATTCCCATAGGAAGATTTAGCCACGGCTACAGCCCGAACTGCTGAACGGAATTACACCAAATTTTGCAAAAAGGTAGCGCTTGGTTCAGAAAGCAACCTTTTTTTTAAATGGTCTAAATCCGTTCAGTAGTTGCGGAGAAATTCAAAAACTAAGAGTCAAAAAATCAATTTCCCATAGGAAACTTTATGCAAGGCTACAGCCAAAACTGCTGAACGGAATTACACCAAATTTGGCAAAAAGGTAGTGCTTGGTTCAGAAAGCACCCTTTTTAAAAATGGTGTAAATCCGTTCAGCAGTTTTGGAGAAAATCAAAAATAAATGTTTCGATATTTATGGCCGCGTTGGATCCACGCACCCTCCCGATCACGAGCTGTATGCTAATTGGCTGTCAACACTCCAAACCAGGAAGTGTTGGCAGCCAACTTATTCCTCGGTAGAACCGAGGAACAAGAAAGCAGAAAAACAACTGCATGAAAATGTATGTTGGGGGCCTCTAAGGCCCCCCAAGCCGCGAGGACCGCCACCCCTGGGGCTTTCAATTAAAATGCAGCGGGAGGGCTCTGGGCCCTCCCGCAGCCCCTTGGACCGCCACCCCCCGGGGCTTCTTTTTATTTTTTTTTAAATAACCTGTGGGGGGGCTCGAGTCCCCCCACATGCCCCGGGGACCGCCACCTCCCCGGGGCACTAAATAATAAAATGTGGGGGTCCGTTTAGGACTCCCAAGCCCCGGGGACCACCACCTCCCGGGGCTGTGAACAGGATGGGAGGGGGCCGCGCGGCCCCCTCCTGGAGCCCTTGATGGCCCTGGGGACCGCCACCCCCAGGGCCGGCTCCTGCAGTGTCCCGGGGTGCCTACCCCGGGACACTGCTGTTTGCAATGGCAGGACGGGAGACTCGCGGCTCCCGTCCTGCCATTACAAACTGCTTTGCTTCATTGAAGCGAGAGCAGGGAAACCTGCTCTTGCTTCAATGAAGCAAAGCAGAATTGCTTTTCCATAAGGGAGCTGCATGTCAGCAGCTTCCCTTATGGAAAAGCAATGCCGGCTCCCGCAGGACGCGGGGAGCCGGCGGGACTGTGGGGGATTGGGGACCCCCACAGTCCCCAACCAAAGCCAGGCCCGGGGTATGGGGTCCCCGGGGCCATTAGTGGCCCGGGAGGGGGCCACGTGGCCCCCTCCCCTACAAATAAAAATTAAAAAAATGTAAAGGCCGGCCCCGGGGATGGGGTCCCCGGGGCCATAAGTGGCCTAAGGAGGGGGAACCACGCGGCCCCCTTCCCAATATTTTTAAATAAAAAAACAAAGCGGGCATGCCCCGGGGGATGGGGTCCCCGGGGCCAATAGAGGCCCAGGAAAGGGGGACCACGCGGCCCCCTTCCCATTTTTTTTTATTTAAAAAAAAAAAATCTAGGATCCAGTCCTGTGGTTAGAAAAGTAATCCATAAAGTAACTAATTGCATTTAACTAGAAATTCACATTGAGCTCAATGTTGCATTGTGTTTGAAATTGTGTTGCCCATTGCAACAACTGTAACTACTGTACTTAAAAGTCTATTGCCTATTTGCAAAGTATTTAAACTAAAGTAAGTCATTCTGAGAAAGTATATTTTGTAATGTAATGTATAATGTATTTACAATGTAATTTAAAAAATAAAATATCTAAAAATAAATAGTTTAAAAAAATGTAGTAAATCAGTATCAAAAAAATAAAGATAACAATTAATACATTTAAAAATTGTCATTTACAAAACCTTTGAAATTCACTGAAAAAAACCATAGGTTTCAGACATGTTATAGTTAGGAATTAGCATTTAAAAACCTTTGAAATTCACTGAAAAAACCATAGGTTTCAGGCACGTTATAGTTAGAAATTAGCATTTAAAAAACCTTTGAAATTCACTGAAAAAACCATAGGTTTCAGGCACGTTATAGTTAGAAATTAGCATTTAAAAAACCTTTGAAATTCACTGAAAAAACCATAGGTTTCAGACACGTTATAGTTAGAAATTAGCATTTAAAAAACCTTTGAAATTCACTGGAAAAACCATAGGTTTTAGGGACAGTTATAGTTAGTTGGACATTGCACTCGTACAAAACCCGTGAAATTCCCCGTTATAGTTAGTTCAGCTAACTATAACTCGCGCCTCGCAATGCACTGCTGATGACGTCACATATTACATCACTCATGACATGGTCAGTGACATCACTGATGACATCACTGATGACATCTCAAATGACATCACTGATGACATCACTGATGACATCATCCACGTGATAATCTGATGTACCTCCTCACACCCTAATATAACCTTTGATACACCCACTCTAAATTACAGACTGCCATTTGCAAAACCATAGACACTCCAACACCAATAACTACATACCCACTCACGGATTCTTAGGTCTACACACACATCCACTCACTCACCCGTGCAGTCACTCATACTTACGGTCACTCAGTACAGGACTATCATATGCACTCATACACCTACATAGACACTCACACACCGCCACTCATCCATAGAGGTACTCACACACCTAGTCAGTCATGCAAATAATTAATCACACTGCCATTTACTCACCTATACAGTTATACACACACCAGCTCACTTACTCATACAAATACTAGCACATTCTTACGCTCTTATACAATCACTGATACAAGCACACACTCATCCATACAGCCACTCTCACAATCACACACTCTCACTTATAGCCATTTATATACTCCAACACACATATATACTGCCTTTCACATATAGTAGTTACTCACACATGTACCACTGAGACATACATTCACTCACTAACACACTCTTACACACACTCACCCACCCATACAGTCTATCACAGATGCACTCTTGAAACCATCCACCCAGTGAATCACCCACTCACACATCTATGCACAGAGTCGCACACACCCCACCCACACAAACACTCAGGCACCCATACAGATACTCAGACAACCAATCAATAACTCATATAGACACTCATGTAGCTATTCACAAACCCATGCAGCCACTTACACAGCAACAGACAGACGGATAAAGACATTCACCCAGTTTAGTCACTAACCCATGCATTCAGTAAGATACGTTTAATCACTCACTTATAGAGTTAGTCACGCACCTACTAAATCATCCATTCAGACACTTATACACCCACTCATTCTTCAATACGCCTTTCCCTATATATATTAAACATATTTAAACTTTACAGAAACACACAGTCACTGGATGATGTCATCAGTGATGTCATCAGTGATGTCACTGACCATGTCATGAGTGATGTAATATGTGACGTCATCAGCAGTGCATTGCGGGGCGCGAGTTATAGTTAGCTGAACTAACTATAACGGGGGAATTTCACGGGTTTTGTACGAGTGCAATGTCCAACTAACTATAACTGTCCCTAAAACCTATGGTTTTTTCAGTGAATTTCTAAGGTTTTTTAAATGCTAATTTGTAACTATAACGTGTCTGAAACCTATGGTTTTTTCAGTGAATTTCAAAGGTTTTTTAAATGCTATTTTGTAACTATAAGGTGTCTGAAGCCTATGGTTTTTTTCAGTGAATTTCAAAGGTTTTTTCAATGACAATTGTTTAATGTATTAATTATTGAATTTTTTTTTTTTATATTTCTTTACTACATTTTTTTAAACAATTTAATTTCAAATTTTTTATTTAAAAAAAAATTAATAATTTTTCTATAAATTGAAAAAAAATGTTTTAAAAAATGTTGATATTCTTTTTCATTTTTTTATTCTTTATATTTTTTTAAATATTATATTTACTTTTTTTAAAAAAAAATAAAAAAAATTGAATACGCGCACCCAAAGCGCACCTTCCTCGACTACCACGCGGAACGTAACCTCCATTTTAGGATTCTTGAGTGGATCCGCGTACGGTGTGCGTTGGGTACGCATTTTACTGCGCGTTTGTAACGCGATCCGTACGCGATTTCAAACGCATACGCACATAATACTTTACGCTACGCGACGCTTGCACGTTTCCGCGTGACGTCATATATATCTTCTACGCGGTAGGTACGCGAATCCCGCGAAATGTTTTATTTTCTATAAACATATATATATATATTTAACCTGAATATTAACACAAGAGATTATCTCACATAATTATATAAATAGTATTTTGGGGTTTTTAATAAACATTACTTTGAAATCCGTTTTCGCGAAGTCGCGCTGGATGCGTGCTGCGTGCGTGTACTGTACGCGGATCCCATGTGACCATAAAAAAGAGATTTGATTGGTTCATAACACTTCCTATTCTAAGTATTGAAGGACCCCACCCATTTTAATCACTTTTCTTAGATCTTCCTTGGGACAACATCTCCAGTTAGAAGACTTCAATACTTTTGTGTTGGACACTTGAACTGCTTAATTTACAATGGCTTCTGGACAGCAACCTGCCTCCAACTCTGATCATTCATCAGATGATGATTTTGTTGCAGAGCCACCACGACCAGAAAAATACACCTCTGTGGTGTGGAAATTTTTCACCATACCTCCAGGGCAAAAAAAGTAAATGCAGTGAAGGTGACCTGCAAAATATGCAGCCGAGTATTATCAAGAGGAGACCCCACCAAAAAATATTCTTGTGGAACTGGAAGTATGCTAAAGCATCTGAAGACACTGCATCCAGTGAACCTGGCAAGGGAGGAGTGCAGAAGACTGCGTGTTATTCCACCTGCAGCAGTGGCCAGTACATCTACGGCAGCCTCTTCACCTGGCCATCCTGATATCCGTCCTGAATTTGGCCAGTTGAAAATTGTTTGCATTAAATGCAACAAACTTTTATGCTATGGGGAGCAGTCTATTGATTTAATATGCACAGCACAAAGAAACCACCGATGCTGATTTTTTTGGGTTTTCCTTTTCTAAAATGACAGTTTTTTTCATCTTGTTGGCTTTTTTTCATGGTTTTTGTTGGTCCCGTTGACTTTTTGTTCCTGATAAAAAATAAATAAAATAAATAAAAAATTGTTCAAAAAAAAATAAATATATATATAAAACAACAAAACAAAAAAAAAAAGTTCTTTTCAGAACTACCTACTCTGGTTAAAAAAAGAGCTACATTTTTATCCTAGTGTGTGAAAGTTTAGAAGAATGTATCTGTAGTGCATAATTGACTGAAAGAATGCATTTGTGGTGTATGGTGAATGTATAAGTGCAGAACTATAAGGAAATGCTGCAGCATGACACTGTAAGCTCTTTAGCTGCAATGTACTGCAGTACTTCCGAAGCACAGGCATGCAACATATGTACATAAATATGTTGCAAGTTTCTGCTTCCTTCTGCACTGTGGCTTAAACTGCAGCCATGTGATGACACAGGCACCCTTGCACCACGGTGCAAGGATAGCTGTGTCGTGTAGAGTTTTTTTAGTGCAGGAAGACACAAATTCCTGCACAAAAATCAATAAATGAAGGCATTTCTCTTCTTCTATGTATGCTGTGCATTCTAGCATATATTGAAAGTGATTAAATGAAGAGAAATAAAACCAATTCTCCAAGTTGTGCCTTCCTTCATCAAATCCTGAAGCTTCCAAAACACTAGTAGCCACTACGTCTCTCTATTGAACACCATGGGGCAGATTTACAAGCCCCTTGCACCACTTTTGCATCACTTTTAACATGGGAAAAGTGACGCAAAAGTGGCGCAAGGGGCTTGTAAATCTGCCCCCATATACCTATTTTGCAGATATGTGTTCTAAAACTATATCCCATTTTATATGTCTCTAAAATACAACTCTTTGGCAGTTACTGCACATATCTGGTGGGTTTCTTGGCTCCCAGTGACACTCAGTATTCATGTTAACTTTATTGTGCAACTTAAAACACGCACAGAGCATCTTTCTACACATATCTACTACATCCATCTGTCCTTTCTTCACCTCTGTGCAAACACAGGCTATTGTGCATTTTAATACTTAGTTAAACTTACCTTCACAGTAATACAAATAAAAAATGGTACACATTATTTTTCAATTGTTTTTTATAAAATACATTTCTAAAAATGTTATTTTAGAATTACGATCTGTGAAAGAGAAGAAAAAATAGTTATAATATATAATATTATATTTTTTACAATACAGCATAATTTTATCATTTTACAAATTATTTTGTTTGTCTTTTTTACTGTCATCAGAATAAATTGAAATTCACTAGAAACAGTGTTTTCAATGATACTCATCACATAACAGAGGGCAAAAAAAACAATAAATAATATTGTTTTAAAAAACCCAAGACTACATCCAAAAATAACATAGCATATAATGCAAATCACATATATATAAAAATGCTAACTCCTATGAAAATTTTCAAACGTAAATTTATATACACTGTAAATGTTGTTGGTTAAAAATATATGCAGAGAGAATGTAGAAGAAAAAGTCCACAATTGAAACATACACCTTTCCTCTTGGCCAAATGGTATTGTTGAAGTCCTTTACATTAAAATTGTCCAATAGTAATCGTATTAATACATATTAATAAATTCCTCAGAGGCCAAATTATCTTCCTAAAACTTTGGTTTTAAAAATATTAGGTAAGAATTTGGTAATTCACTTGGCAAACGTTGTTTAAAAACCAACTGAGCATCATTACAATATGTCCAGCCTTTATTACATTTTAGATACACAGTGTAATGTCCAGATGTAGTGGAAGCACCAAGATGGAAAATAATTGCTACTGCAACAAAAGTCCTTCCTGATATTGATAGTTGAGTTGCTACAAATTTTTTTATGAAAGTGTCCAATTTTCTTCCATCAGCTGTACAACGTTGCATCATTAAAATTATATATTGTCCATATTTTTCTATAAATAATGTTGATAACATTTCAGATTTGCATTGGGTACACTTCATGTTTTGATTTGCTGCTTTAACTAGTTTATTAAAAGATACTGATTTACACTCTGGTAATGTCAAATATATAAATCTTTCTGTGTCTATATCAGTGGTACATGTAAACATACAATTTTCACATACATGTTCCCATTTATAACAAAGGCCGAAAAGATTTTCAATGTCTATCCCTTCATTTTCCAATACAGTAAGCATAAACATTAAAAATTCCTGAGCATCTTGTTGTATATTTTGTCTAAATTGTGTTGATCCACAACATATATCCAAAACTTGACGAATTTCAGAAACGCTTTGCATTTTACTTTTATCAGTCCTCAATTTTTCATAAACAGAATACAACATGGAGCAAAATATTTTTTCCCGATTCTCCATAATTTGTTGTTGCAAACTTTCAAGAAAAAAAACAACATTAACTACTACGTTAGCATAGCAGTTGATACCTGAACTATTTTCAAACTGATAACCAACAATGTCTTCATTAGCGTCCTTTGTCTTCTTGCTTGCAATTACAACATTATCTTCATTTTTTTCTTTGCTATAACTTTACTACAAATATTGTCATGTGTTCTTTTTGACCTACCACACGCTTTTCAAATACAGGAAACTGACCTAAATTGGGAGCATACGCTCTTCTTAATCTATTATACTCTTTTACACAGTTTGTATCTGCAATAATCTTTGAGTCATCAAAATCAATTAAAAACAAATCAGATAAACTTCTCACTCTGGACAAAGCAACATATGCCATACCCTCTTTAAACACGGTACTTCCAATGTTCACCAAAGCACTATCTACACTTAATCCTTGAGATTTATGAATAGTCACTGCATATGCCAAAGAAAGTGGAAATTGTTTTCTACGGACATATAAATCTTTTACAAGCAAAAAACGAACTGAACAACGACCAATTTGTTTTACTTCTTCAATTTCATCAAATTTGATTTTTAAAAATTCAATTCCATCTCTTTTTTGATAATTTACAAAATCCACAAGTTTACCCATTGCTCCATTAACTAAACCTTTTTCTACATCCAAATTACGCCTTAAAATTACCCGACAGTTTATACATACATATAGATTCTTTTCTAAACCAGCAGTTTTAGATATTGAATTTTCTAAAGAATGCAATTTTGTTTGCAATTTTTCGGTCAAAATAATAGTGATTCCTTCATGCTCTATTTTATCAATGGCCTCCATTTTTATTATTTCTTCATTTTCAAGCTTCAAAACTTCTATGTTGAATATAGAACACTGTCGCAGTGTTGGCATTAAGCAGATTACTGATTTGGTTTCTGCAATTTTCTTATATATTTTCTCCTGAACTATATTTTCATTTGGAAACAAATTCAAAAGTAACCGACTCTGTAAAGCCTCTTTCCCATGTTCTGTCAGTACTCCAATTCTTACATCTTGAAGAATAGTTCCATAATCAACATCATTTGCCTGTCGCATATTCGTAATGAGTTCTTTGTATTCAAAATATGACCAAATGTTAACATTTCCAACACTACCCATAGACTTTCTGGTGTCTTCATGCACAAGCATTTTAAATACTGGTTGTCCTTTTACGGGAGTAAGTTGCAGTAGATCTCCAAAAACTATAACATGTTTTCCTCCAAATAACACATCGTACTCTGTTTTAAGAATTTGCTGCATTCTTAAATGCACAAAAGCAAGCATTAAGTTTGAGACCATGCTTACCTCATCAATAATCAGAACTTTCATTTTCTTCAGCACTCTAGAAACTTCATAACAAGCTTCTCCAGATAGCTTATGATATTCCAATTTGTTTTCATGCTCCACAGGTAGCATTAGTAAACGATGTAATGTAATTCCTTTAATGTTGTGTGCTGCCAACCCAGTAGGAGCAGTTACAACACAAGACAAATGTGACTCAGTTATTTTGTGTAGATAACTGATCATTACTTTTATTAAGAAACTTTTTCCTGTTCCAGCTTGTCCACTCACATACATCCGGATAGGTTCAAAAGATGTGCATGAGCATTCTTTGTTTTCATGAAGTAATCCATGGTCAATCTGTTGCTTCACTTGCTGATATATTTCTTGTTGTTCAACATTTAGTTGTTCTTCCAAGTTTGTTAAGTCCATAATATCTTCTCGACCTTGAAGCATTGCTGTTTCAACTTCCTTCATAGCAATTGCTGCTTCATTTTCAACAATTGGTTGTCCTAGTGGATCTTCACTGATCGCAGCAGAAGTTTGACTGTCTTGAGAACTGTCTCTAGCAATCTCAGCTGCAATAGTAGCTTCTTGGTCAATTTCATCGTTCAACATCTTTACATAATTTGCAAAAACAGTGCATTGTATGGTATCTTTACAAGCATTGAAGGAATCTTCATAACTCTGAAATTCTCCAAGTAATTCCAATTCTGAACGCCACGGTTTGAACAGTTGCAAAAGTGCAAAATAGTAAAATTCTCTTTTATCAGTAGTGTCACAACTCAGTTTTCTGTGATTAATCAAATTTCCTTTCCTTTGTTTCACCAAACATCCTTCGGAACCAATTACTGCATATTTTCCATCAGTGATGTTTTCTGTAGTATTCCGTTTAAAAGTGTAGTTTTGCAGCACTTCATAAAGACATATGTTCTCAAGATGATGACTTCTATTTGGATAATATGTGTCCAACATATTTGTTTTCACAATATCTGTACTTTCCGGTTCTTTTTCTGCTAAATATTCAATTTCTTGAACAGATTTAAGTACTCGATTTCGCGTTGCAGCAAGACCTAGACTCACCCAAATGATTCTTCTAGATTTTGAGTATAAACTTGCAGATGATAACCGATCTGAGCATTCATACGCTCCAATTTCTCGATGGGATAACATCTTCAAACTGAAACTGTATAATTTCTTACTTAAACTCTTCTCGTGAGAAATCTCTTCCCACATTTCTTTCAATTCTGTCTTTTCAGATTTTGTTATATAAGATGTCACATACCGGGCAACAGCAATGGAATTATCCGCAACATACTGAATATCCATATTAGCATTCCACATTGAGAGAATAACAGGATTATAATCATTTATATATTTTGAATCTTCACTTCTTCTCAAATTGTATGTATTTTTTGGAGACTTTCTAGTGATGGTATGTCTCATAGCTGACATAAAACTGTTTACTCTTCCTTTGGATATTACAGGACGTGGAAATCCAAAACGACATTTGGTATAAAACTTTTCCTTACACTTGTACTTTCGTCGACAGTATTTTCCGCATCGATGGCTTTGGAATCGTAAAACTTGTTGTTTTAAGTTGTTTTCTTCTGTTCTTTTGGGTATAGCACATGTGGCATATTCTTCAATAAAAGACAAAACAGTATCATCAGAATCAGTTCCGAATTTAGGAGCATCTTTGATCCATATCAGCATATGTATATGAGGAGCACCTCTAGCTTGATACTCCTTTCTCCCAAAAAATCCAGAACTTCTCCAAGAGGAGGATTTTTTTTATTGCAGATAAAAGACATCATAGCTTCAAATCTATGATTAAAATACCTGCACACATTAACAGGATCCAAAGAGCACAATTCTCCAGGTGTCTTGTATTCAATATTTTTTACATTTGAATTTGCCTCACGAAGAAATTCAAGTAAATCATCCCAAGCGTATTCAGCACAGCTTAGGGTAAGAAACCATGTAGGAGTTCCTAAGTTCCTTAGCATGCATTTAAGTTCTCCATGACGACGGTACCAATACTCATTAGTACCACGCTGACATGCCATCAAATTAATCAACTGAGATTCTAGATGATCGTCTCTCTGATGTACTTTATCCATAAATTGCTTTGCAGAAACATTTTGAAAATGTACTCCTGTTTTCAAAATGTGGTTGACTGCATATGAAAGTCCAGATAAGTCACTCTCAAACAAAAGATGAAATATATATGGGATACATTGTCGAAACCTTGGATCTTCTGCATACAATCTTGTTGTCCGATATTCAGATGCAGGAATCTGCACAGGTCGTTCATCATATCGTCCACCTTTTCCAGTTGGAAAAAGCTGCGGAAAACAACGAGCTTCCAAACTTTTCTCCCATACACTGATGGGAGTACCCTTTGCTTCCTTCATTTGGAATAACTCAATAGTATTTCCCATCACTTCTTTCGAATGAAGTGGATGTACACTATAATGTTCATAGATTTCTTCATTTTTTGACATGTCCACTTTTTCAATTTGACCACTTGATGTTTCAGTGTCATCATCTAAAAGTATTTCTTCTTCTTCCACATACACATTTTTATAGTACTCATTGTTTTTTATTAGATATAATGTTGCCTTTTGCACTTTTCTAACATCCACTAATTCTTGCCAGATTTTCTTACTCTTAGTAGGAACACCATTAACTAGAATAACTAATGGTTCACTTTCTACATTCTCTACACCAATAGTGTCAATATTTTTCTTTAAATCCAGTGGTAAATATACAACTCTTCCTTTTAATCCTCTCTGTAAATCACTCGGAGGCAATTTACCTGTTTTTGGCTCCATTCGAACAATAGCCTGAAATGGTGTACACATTGAATCAAAATAGACTCATACGTGTTTAAATCTATTAGTTCCGGAGGAATAGTTATCAACTCTAGATCATTATGAACAGCTCTAGCAGGCATTTTATTTTCATCCAATTTGTTATAACAATATTTACAAATACGTTGATCAGTACCCAAATCAAAACAATTCTCTACCCACAAATAAGTTGCAAAATTCTTCCACTCATCATTATTTTGTTTTTCACTTTTAAAATACAGATCAACACTCCTAGTCTGATTTCTATAGTGAGTTCGACGGCAACAAATACAAGAATAATTTGGCCTTTCACCTGAAATCACCATAAACTTTGTAATTTGTTCTTCAAATTTTTTTGGAGTAGTATGTTGCACATTCTCTTCAACATTTTCTTCTATCAATGTGTCAGTTTCTGCACTCTCTTCTTCCGGACCAAAGTAACAAAACTCAATTTCATCACAAACCTTCTTCACATCAGATACTGACCCACACAAAAGAGCACTGTTCAACTCATTTAATTTAAGTGCTGGACTTTTTGCATAATACAATCTTCTAACTAACTTCCGCATTTCAGAATGATGTACTGCTAACATCCTAAAATGATGAAAAACACTTTGACATACTTTTCTAGAAAGACAAGCCAGAGAATGACCTTGCAAACCAGTATTTTTCTCACTCTGCAAGGGTCTAGTCCTTGTAACATCTTAATCTTTTGCTTAACACTTTTTTAGTATACTCTCGTAAGAAATTGCGTAAAATATCAATAGATTCCTGTCGTACACTACAAATACTACTGCAATCCCAAGTATACACTGGGGCTTTAGGACGTCTCCCTAGAGCTTCATCAGCTATCACTTCTTCTACATTTCTGGGAACCATCTTCTCTTTCTCAATTGCACAACCATTTCTAACCTCATAAGCACGACCACTGGTATCAACTGCATGCAATAAATTATTGGTCTGAAAATAACTCTCTTCATTAAAGAACGGCTCTGAACTTGAACTATGTTTCCATTCACCCAAAAAAAATCACAAAAATTAGTTCTGTTAACTACTTTTTCTTCTTACTTTTGGCCTTCAAAAAATGGATTGGTTTATGTAGTGATCGAATTCTATTCAAAACTAAAATAAATAATTTCCTTTTTAATTCAAAAGCTTTTTGAACAATGGATTCAATATACTTTTTCTTTTTATAAAATAGTGCTCTTCTTTTATATTTTTTAACATCTTTAAGCAAGTTAAAAACAACTCTATTATAAAAATCTTTTTCCTGATTTCTTTATACTGATTTTGCCTTTTTTTACCATTCATTGTATCGTTTGAATGTAATTTTCCATTTACTCCTTTCTTTTTACTCATACTCTTTTTCTAGTTGAAGCATTGTTTTTACTTTGTACAATTTGTACACTATTTCTAGGCTTTGAAATTTTTTTAAGGAATTCTTTTGTTGTCTTACCGAAAGACTTTTTCTTTTTAGCCACATGATGTTGGTCATCCAATACTTCTTCTGCAGATTTGTTCAAATAATTTTCATTTTGCTGTCGTTTTCTCTTTCTTGATTTTTTAGGCATGATAAGTTTGTTTTAATGATGATAAACAATATCTGTAAGAAATAATTATAAATAAATTAATTTTAATAAATTTACAAATTATACCCTTCAATTACTATAGAAACACATTGCACGTGTTAAAACATAGCTCACTGTATAAGTAGTTGGGTTGCAAAACAATGATTAGAGTAGTACACGGAGAGTGCCTTGGTGAATTTAAAAGTGATTCAGTTTTTGCACAGTGAATGGATTAGTACATAGTGTTGAATGGGTCACTACAACACTGCAAGGAGAGTTACAGGATGTTTGCTTTAGTGTATGGATACTGCCTGGGGAAATGAAGGTGTGTAAGATAAGTGTGTAAGTGATTAAAGGAGTGCATGCATATTCGATAAAGATTTGTAGCAGTCCATCTGCAGAAGCCAGAATCACTGCATGAGTACTTGTGTACTGATTAAATGATTAGAGTACTGCAAAGAGAATGCCCGGGTGAATTTATAAGCGGTTGGGTTTTGGCAGAGTGAATGCATTAGTACATGGTGCTGAATGGGTCAATACAGGATTGCAAGGGGAATGACAGGGTGTTTCTTAAAGTGTAAGGAGACTGACTGGGGAATTAAAAGCCTTAAACACAAGTGCGTAGATGGTTAGAGGATGACATGTATAGTGGATAGGAGTTTGAAACACAATATGTGTTAAGGCTCTAAATCACTGAATGAGTATTTGGATAGTAACTGAATGTAAACAGTACTGTAAGGATAGTGCCTAGGTGAATTTTTAAGTGATTGGGTTTTGGCGCATTGAATGGATTAGTACATGGAGCTGAATGGGTCACTAGAGGAGACTGCTAGAGTGTATAGATACTGACTGGGGAATTGAAGGTGAGAAAAACAAGTGTGTAGGTAGTTACAGGACTACATGCGTACTGGATAGGTGTTTGAAGCAGTCTATGTGCTAAGGCCTGGGTCACTGCATGAGTAATTGAACACTGACTGAATGATTAGAGTACTTCAAGGTGAGTGCCTGGCTGAATTCATAAGTGTTTGGTTATGGCACAGTGTTTAGATTACTATATGTGCTGGATGGCTGAGTGGAAGAGTGCATGCGGAGTAACAAGGTGTTTATTGAAGTGTATGGATAGTGCCTGAGAATTGAAGAAGTGAAAAACAAGTGTGTAGGTAGTTACAGGACTACATGCATACTTGATAGGTGTTTGAAGCAGTCTATGTACTAAAGCCTATAAATACCCCCCCCCCATACCCCCGGGACTTGGCCCACCCGGGGCCAATGACATCGAGCGCGGAGACCGCGCTCGATTTTTCCGGCAGGATACGCGCACCCTGAGCGCATCCTGCCGATTTAAAAAATGCTTTTTTGCCCAGGGGGTCCTTGTGGGACCCCTGAGCACACCTAGGGGTTAGGGTGTTTCTACCCTGCCCCCTTTTGCGCTTTCCGCACTTGTTTCTGTCCCTCGGTTCTACCGAGGGACAAAATGGCTGCCAACACTTCCTGAATCGGAATGTTGACAGCCAGCTGACAGCCAATTAGCATGCAGCTCGTGATCGGGACGGTGCGCGCAGGGTGCGCTGAGGGTACGCGTATCCGACGCGCCCATAGATATATATGTACTTTTACTTTTGATTTTCTCAGGAACTACTGAACGGATTTACACCATTTAAGCAAAAGGCACCAGTCTGAACCAAGGACTACCTCTTTGCCAAATTTGGGGTAATTCCGTTCAGCAGTTCGGGCTGTAGCTGCGACTAAAGGTTCCTATGGAAAAATGAATGGGGAAAACGCGTTTTGGGACCCCCTTTTTCTCGGCCCCCGCTTCACGTATCACCCCGAGACTTTCAGGGTAGGAGCGGAGCGGAGCGCCCCAACAAGTTGGAAACTTTCACGAAGATTCGTCAACCGGCGCCAACGTTATTTCAAATAGAATGTCGCGGATTTCCTATGGATAATAGGTTGTAACTATAACTATCTACTGGCGACCGCCAGTAGATAATATATATATATATATACACATATATACACACATATATATGCATATATATATACACACATATAAATACATATATATACACACATATATATACATATATGATGAAATCAAATTTATTCGGGCACAAAAACGACGCGTTTCGACTCCTTCCGGAGTCTTGGTCACATGACCTTTAGTGGAGTTCCCACATTAAATAAACATAGCGTCCTACGTGAAGCGCGTTAAACAATAAACATAAACAACATACTGCCAGTATTACATCTTGATAGCAGTTGCCCTTGTTCTTGATGCAGTAAATATTGTGAGCATGATCAATCTCATGTTTTAAATATAGGTTTTGATTAAACAATAATTGTGAAAAAATGTGAAACCAATGTATATACAAAAGACTGAGAACGTGTAGCATGATCCGATAAAAGTGCATAATGCAATGGTTAATCGCGGTTCAGTACCCCTTAGAGTGAATGATAGTGTTGATGCAAACAGTATTCGTTCAAAGCACAGCCTTTATGGGTATAGTACCCGAATTTAAATTGTTTCATTGAAATGAATGATAGTGTTAAACGAATTCTTGCAGCAGTGGATGAAAAGATCAAAGCATTCGAAAAAGAAGTGATTGAGAGGAAGCAGAGAAAGTTCCAACGCAACGAAAGGGACTACAACAATGGTAGAATCCTAACATTTGCGTGCTAATTTGATAAAGCCAGAGCGGAACTCACAAAGTATAAAGCCTTGAAGCTAGCAGACAAGGGAAGATGGGAATCTGGTACAAGTCTTAGTTCAGACCTCAAATCCCTGGACAGCAATAACTCAAACCCTGCGGAAGTATTTTCTTTTTCCGAGGAACTGCGCCTCCTTTAAAGGGGCAACAAACACTCAACACAAGGAAAAACCAGGGGAAGAGGAAGAGACGGCAAAACAAAAGCCAAAGAAGACGACAGCGCCGCAGAGAAAAGCAGCAACACTGGCATGGGAACAAGAGGTCAGAACCTGAAGAAACCATAATGGTAGAACAACGACTTACGGTAATTAATTTATCTCAAAGAACTATTTCTGAGGCAGAAAAAGAGGTCTTAATGCTAGGCCTAACATTTTGCCCTGATGTAGGGATGGACTATGCGCAGACACGCATTGACATATATAAATGTGTGAGAAAATTGAAACTGTTTAAGTTACATTCACTGCGAAACAAAACACCTATAGTGAGAAATGTACCAGAAATAGAACCCACATCCTCATTACTTATTGAAGACATAGATACACTCAAACTTCTACATGATCTCCAAGATCATCCCCTTGAGCGCTTGACCCAAACAGCACCAGACCTTTTTGACCCTACACACATCGACACAGTGGCAGAAACATTTGGTCTCGATCCGGGTATTTCCAGCGAAGCCAAATTTATAAATAGATCTAAATACACACCACAAATAGCCAAGGACAATATACATGTCTTTCATGAAGCAGTAAACCAGGATATTCTGAAACTCATTAAAAATACACCAAAATGGAAGAATATATCAAAGAGTCAGTGGGACGCTATTAAGACACTACAGAAAGACGATAGCATTATCATCAAACCCTCAGACAAGGGCGGTAATATCATCCTAATGTCATGAGACAAATACACACAGGAGGCATTGAGACAGTTAAGTGACACTGTATGTTATGAGAGAGTAGGCAAGTCATACAGCACCAACCTACAAGACAGATTTTTTAGCCTATTGAAAGGCTGGTTTGAGACCAAACTACTTAACTGGGACGAATATCATTTTCTCAAGAACGAGAACCCAACCATACCAACACTCTACCTTCTTCCAAAGGTACACAAAAACTTAGCAAATCCCCCAGGACGCCCCATAGTTTCATCTAAAGGGAGCTTATTCGAAAACACCTCTACTTATGTGGAACATTTTCTATGCACCTATTTGAAAGACCTTAGCTCGTATGTAAGGGATACTAAAGATTTCTTACAGAAAATACAGAACATACATTGGGGACAGGAACACTGGCTAGATTGTTTGGACATGGAGAGTCTTTATACAAGTATAAAATACAGAGATGGTCTAACAGCCTATAAATATTTTTTGAAGTCTAGAAGCATACACCTATTAGAGCACACACACATGTTGCTACAAATGATCGAGCTATGCCTGACAGAGAATGTCTTCATTTTCAATAATGTACTGTACAAACAAGTGCAGGGCACATCAATGGGCACCTGCTTCGCTCCAAGTTATGCCAATCTTTTGGTGAGATGGTGGGAGGAGCAGGTGCTCTGGGGTGATGCCCTCACTAAATGGACTGACAGAGTCAACCTTTGGCTGCGTTATATAGACGATGTGTTCTTTGTGTGGGAGGGTAATGAAATCGACCTAGTAAACTTTGCCAAAGAACTGAATCGCAACAATGTAAATTTGAAATTTTCTACGCAACACAGTCAGAAAACAGTGGACTTTCTTGATTTGAGATTAAGTGTAGAGAAAGGAGACCTATCCACCAATCTATTTCGGAAATCAACAGCAGGGAACTCAGTTCTACATGCAGCTAGTTGCCATCCCCCAAGTTTTAGGTGGCGTATCCCGTTCAGTGAATTCTTATGAGCAAAAAGAAACTGTAGCTCTAGTGAAGATTACGAAAAAAACAAAAATGAGATGATACAGAGATTTCAGGCGTGAGGGTACACGCAAAGGACATTATGAAAGGGAGCTATCAAAGCAGATGCCATTGATAGAAATGAGACACTTTTCCAACCACCCAAACCCAAATGAGATTCTAAGGAACATGAAGGGGCTATAAGATTCATAACTAACTTTGGCACTCAGTCGACTGACCTAAGAAAGATCATACAGAAGCGGTGGGATATCTTAACCCAAGACCCCATCCTGAAAACGAAATTAGGTCAGGCTCCCTCCATTACCTACAGGAAGCCAGCATCCCTGAAAGATAAACTGGTCAGAAGCCATCTGACAACACAAAAAACGAATTGGCTGGACAGAGGGGGTGGTTTCCACAAGTGTGGAAAATGCAAAGCTTGCAGCCACAGTGAGAAAGTCAAAGAGGCCAAACTCATGAGAACAAATAGGCAATGGAAGAGCTCTAAAAACATAAACTGTCTCACAGAATTTGTGGTCTATGTCATCATTTGCCCTTGTGGCAAGTGGTACATTGGATCAATAATCTTCCCAGTTAAGAAACGCATCTTAGAACACTGGAGGGCAATAACAAACAAAGACTTCACCTACAGCACTGCCAAACACTTTCACGAGGCACATGAGAGTGACTGGACAAAGGCAAAATATTTTGGCCTAGATTGTGTCCCAAAGAATCCCAGAGGTGGTAACCGCACACAAGCACTATGCAGACTAGAGTCGAGATTTATCGTACAAGCTGGTAGTATTCCTCCTATTGGCATGAATAATGACGAGGAACTACATGTGCATTTATAGTTCGCTGAGAATTTTTTTAACCGTACTCCCTTAAAGGAGTTTCCGCAATTCTATTTGCAATAGGATTTTTTTACTTTAGTACTTTTCAAATCCCTTCTTTTCTTGTTTATTAATTTCTCTATCACAGTTGCTGAGAATGTCACCGTTGATTTGATGACTATCTTTCGCTATATCATTAGATATATATGATGTACTGGATTCTAACCCCCTTTGGTTTACTCTCTCACAGAATGACATCCAGAGAGCGACAGTCAATGAAGAGTAGCCACCTTACAGGAAGTTAAAAGCACGGAGATCCGGCCCAGTTTATACAACAGCCACCTCTTCTTTACAGTGTGTATGTACTAATCATTATTTTTTAACATGGATAATCGGTTTAATTTACCACTACGTGATTACAATGATAGTTTGGAGGCACCATGAAAACACATTTTGATAACATGCATCATACGAATTTTGGTCACTATATGGCAGGGTACTTTACCCGGATGACTCAAATGATGAAGAAATCGAGCATTTATAGATTGTACGACCCAATGTCAGGACCTTATGTTAATGTATTATTTCATGTAGCAACTGCACACACTCAATTCAATTCTCAATGAATTAATTTGAATTTGGGTACTATACCCATAAAGTCTGCGCTTTGAACTATCACTGTTTGCATTAACACTATCATTCATTTCAAATGAATCAATTTAAATTCGGGTATTATACCCATAAAGGCTGTGCTTTGAACAAATACTGTTTGCATCAACACTATCATTCACTCTAAGGGGTACTGAACCGCGATTAACCATTGCATTATGCACTTTTATCGGATCACGCTAAATGTTCTCAGTCTTTTGTATATACATTGGTTTAACATTTTTTCACAATTATTGTTTAATCAAAACCTATATTTAAAACATGAGATTGATCATGCTCACAATATTTACTGCATCAAGAACAAGGGCAACTGCTATCAAGATGTAATACTGGCAGTATGTTGTTTATGTTTATTGTTTAATGCGCGTCACGTAGGACGCTATTTTTATTTAACGTGGGAACTCCACTAAAGGTCATGTGACCAAGACTCCGGAAGGAGTCGAAACCCGTTGTTTTTGTGCCCGAATAAATTTGCTTTCATCAAAATCTGCAAACCGGAGTGGCTTGTTTCTTCTCCGAAAAACGTAGGTGTAAGGATTCTGTTTGTGTTTTGGTGCTGTGGCGTCCGCACGACTCGAGCCCCTACCCGCCTGGAAGGGCGTTCCCTGATGCCATTCCCTGCCAAATATATATATACACATATATATACATATATACATATATATATACATACATATATATATTTATAAAAGAATAAAAAATTGCCAGAAACCAAACCTGCGGAGTGCTGATTTCGCTTTCATGTGGAAAGAGAAAGTGTGTACGTTAATATATATATATATATATATACATTGGAAATGGTCTCTCTTTACACCTCAATAATTCATGAGGATGGCTTGAGGGCATGCGAATATTTTATGAGATCACGGTCCCTAAGTTTACTCAGACACACAAAAATGCTCCTTGAGATGATGTCCTTTTGCCTAACAAACAACATTTTTATTTTTGATGGCAAATTTTATAAGCAGAAACAAGTAACTGCCATGGGCACATTTTTCGCTCCTACGTATGCGAAACTCACGATGGGTTTCTGGGAAGCTGAATGTCTGTGGTCAGAAGATAACAGCATTTATTTGGAGAAGGTGGTGCTATGGGTCCACTATATCGATGATCTCTTTTTGATATGGGAAGGGGAAGAAAGTGATCTTAAAGATTTTTTGACATCATTGAATAACAACTCCCTGAATCTACGATTCACCCATACGTACAGTAAAACCTCCATTGATTATCTTGATATACGGATCTACATCAAAGAGGAAAGAATGTGTACCACCCTCTTCCGTAAAACCACAGCATGCAACAGCATTTTATCAGCAAACAGCGCACACCCTAAAGCCCTAAAATGGAGCATCCCATACGGGGAATTCCTGCGAGCTCGCAGGAACTGCTCCAAGGATGATGAGTACGAAAGACAAATTGACCTAATGTATGACAGATTTCGAAGAAGAGGATACCCTATAATTGTTCTGGATGATGCACGCAGAAGGGCTACTAAACAAAAAAGAGACAATCTATTGCTGCCTAAAAAAATTATCACACCTACAGAATGAACTGCAGAATCTAGCAGATTCATTACGGATTTCAATAGTTCAAGCAAAATCATCAAACAAGCAATTACTAAACACTGGAATGTCTGATGATGTTTTATGATCCCTAGAATTGACGCTTAACATTGGTCTCTGGTGTTTTTTACATCTAAGTTAATTACATCTGAATGTCTGAAGTTTTGCTTATGAACTTCTGCTTATGAATTCGTGCATTTGAATTTTCATTTTATTAAGGCAGCAATTTGTTCTAAACACATGAGAATGTCAACTTGATTTGGAATATTAGGTCCCCATGAATGTATCATGTTATGACCATGCATTGGTTTTGTCCATATCTTTCCTAGTTTATCTGTGTTTTTATGAGCACAAGTTACTTTTGTTTTTATGAGCACATGCCACTTTTATGAATATGGGATAAGATCAGTACCTAGCACTTTAAAATCACATATGTATTCTTTTGGAGATGACAAGGATGATGACCAGTTTTTGTTGGTCTCTGTACTTTACAGAAAACCACAAAACATGTGGCACTTTACTCATTTTGATGAAGTTATGGGATTTCGAGTGCTGGATACTTGCATTACATAGAGGTTTTCTCCACAAGGCTTGTCTATTATGATATCACCTTGTTTCCTTAATTGGGACATTGGTATGGGCAGCATTATGTAGATTTGGAGGTGATGGTGGAGTGGACCAATGATTCGTTCGAGACTCCATCATATCTACACTGTAGATAGATAAAGCACTTGTCACTTTACATTTTGATTTTCTGGGATTCAGTACTGTAGCAGACGCTTTGGCGTGTTACATCTTTGGCAGCTTACAGGCGTATTTTATAACTTGCATTTGCACTTTACAATTCTTTTCGATTTTGACCATCTGGTTTATAAGAGGTTATACATAGAATGTAAAGCACTTTGCACTTTATATTCATATATATTTATTGCGATGGAGATGCAGGATCATAGAAATATTGTTGGTTTAATTATGCTATTGATAGGCTGACACTTTATCTGAATCTTCCATCTCTGCCAATGGTAGTCCTATCCTCCTTGGAAATGTGGTAAATTATGAACCCTTGTGGCTGATATCAGACCGAGTATAATGACTTTATGTACTTCACATAGATTGGTCTGTGAATACTGGGAATTACTGTATATTCATGGTTATTATGCATGCTCCCAAACCATCTGCCGTTTAACTATGTAAACTTGGATGCTGTTGCATCATGTCTTCAAGATTCATGTACTTTACAATGATTAGTTCTGCTTTATTTCTAACTCGCTGCAATGATATATTTTCTTGTGAGAAAAGGAACACATTTTGACAATTTGGGTTGTTCCCCCTTTAAACACAATAACAGTTTTTAATTGGTGGTGGGACAGGGCAGTGATTTCCCTTTAAATGTACACTTTATGCACTACACTCTATGACCCAGTAGAAGGCTATGGCGGAAACGCGTATAGGTCTGTCTATGGATATGCACCCTGCACTTTGCTTGTTATCTGCTCCATGACGCATGGCAGCTTCTAAAGCCTAAATAAAGCGCCTCGTTAAGGATCTCGATGTGCCGTTCTTCTGTGTGTCCTTGAAAAATTGTGCTATCACAGGACTGTGTACAGAGGCTTCAAGGTAATATATATATATATACATATATATATATACACATATATATATATACACATATATATATACACATATATATATACACACACACATTTCCTATGGAAAATAGGTCCTAACTATAATGTGACCAAGATCTCGTTGGAGATCGAAACGCGTCTGTTGTTGCCAAGAAAAAACCCGTAACACCTTCACCTTGAAACCGGAGTGGCTTGCTTTTTCCTGCGAGGATTGCAGGGATCTTTGTTTGTATATATACATATATATATATATATATACACATATATATATATACACATATATATATACACATATATATATACACACACACATTTCCTATGGAAAATAGGTCCTAACTATAACTACCTACTGGCGACCGCCAGTAGGTAATATATATATATATATATATATATTCACTGAAAAAACCATAGGTTTCAGGCACGTTATAGTTAGAAATTAGCATTTAAAAACCTTAGAAATTCACTGAAAAAACCATAGGTTTTAGGGAAAGTTATAGTTAGTTGGACATTTCACTCGTACAAAACCAGAGAAATTTCCCTGTTATAGTTAGTTCAGCTAACTATAACTCGCGCCCCGCAATGCACTGCTGATGACGTCACATATGACATCACTCATGACATGGTCAGTGACATCACTGATGACATCACTGATGACATCTCAAATGACATCACTGATGACATCATCTAGTGACTGTGTGTTTCTGTAAAGTTTAAATATGTTTAATATATATAGGGAAAGGCGTATTGAAGAATGAGTAGGTGTGTGACTGACTCTATAAGTGAGTGATTAAATGTATCTTACTGAATGCACGGGTTAGTGACTAAACTGTGTGAATGTCTGTATCCGTCTGTCTGTTGGTGTGTAAGCGGCTGCATGGGTTTGTGAATAGCTACATGAGTGTCTATATGGGTTATTAATTGGTTGTCTGAGTATCTGTATGGATGCCTGAGTGTTTGTATGGGTGGGGTGTGTGTGACTCTGTGCATAGATGTGTGAGTGGGTGATTCACTGGGTGCATGGTATCAAGAGAGCATCTGTGATGGACTGTATGGGTGTGTGAGTATGTGTATGGGTGTGTTAGTGAGTGAATGTATATCTCAGTGGTACATGTGTGAGTAACTACATATGTGAAAGGCAGTATATATGTGTGTTGGAATATATAAATAGCTATAAGTGAGAGTGTGTGATTATGAGAGTGACTGTATGGATGAGTGTGTGCTTGTATCAGTGATTGTATAAGAGCGTAAGAATGTCCTAGTATTTGTATGAGTAAGTGAGCTGGTGTGTGTATAACTGTATAGGTGAGTAAATGGGAGTGTGATTAATTATTTGCATGACTGACTAGGTGTGTGAGTACCTCTATGGATGAGTGGTGGTTTGTGAGTGTCTATATAGGCGTATGAGTGCATATGATAGTCCTGTACTGAGTGATTGTAAGTATGAGTGACTGTACGGGTGAGTGAGTGGATATGTGTTTAGACCTAAGAATCAGTGATAGGTATATAGTTATTGCTGCTGGAGTGTCTATGGTTTTGAGAATGGCAGTCTGTTATTTAGCATTGGTGTATCAAAGGTTACATTAGGGTGTGAGAAGATGCATCAAATTATCACATGGATGATGTCATCAGTGATGTCATCAGTGATGTCATTTGAGATGTCATCAGTGATGTCACTGACCATGTCATGAGTGATGTCATATGTGACGTCATCAGCAGTGCATTGCGGGGGCGTGAGTTATAGTTAGCTGAACTAACTATAACGGGGGAATTTCTCTGGTTTTGTACGAGTGAAATGTCCAACTAACTATAACTTTCCCTAAAACCTATGGTTTTTTCAGTGAATTTCTACGGTTTTTTAAAAACTAATTTCTAACTATGGCGGACCCCGGGGCTGCGGGGGCCCCCGCGGGCCCTGCATATATTTGTTGGCAATGCCCCCGGGACCTGGCCCACCCGGGGGGTCTCAATTAAATGAAGTGCGGTATCCCGTGCTTCATTTTTTTTTACATTTCGGCGGGATTCACGACCCCAGCACGAATTTCACCAATTTGTTTTTAAAAAATGCTTTTTTTGGCCCTGGGGGTCCTTGTGAGACTCCCTGAGCAGGCCTAGGGGTCAGGGTGTTTCTACCCTGCCCCCTTTTCTTCTTTTTCACCTGTGTTTCCCTGTTTTCTTGTGACTCGGTTCTACCGAGTCACAAGATGGCTGCCAACACTTCCTGTTTGGAGTGTTGGCAGCCAATTAAAATGAAGCTCGTGGTCGGGAGGGTTCGCGGATCCACCGCGCCTCTAGATATCGATATTTGTTTTTTACAATTTCTCAGCAACTACCGAACGGATTTACACCATTTTTAAAAAGGTCGCTTTCTGAGCCAAGCAGTTCTCAAATAGCGACAAAGCACTTTTGAATTATTTGTTATCTCTATGTTTTTTATCCAGTTGACCACTTGATTAAATGTTACGCTTAGGGAGAAAATGTGGTGTAACCAAGTTGGAGTTTCTGCTTCAGCTCGTCATTCTGTGATTCTGGTCAAATCACTTAATCTCCCCATGCCTACAACCAAAATGAGTTTGTCCTTGTATGATGTAACCAATGCTCATGTAAAGCACTCCAATATCTGACCAGCCTGCACTATATAAAACTGCAAAAAAACAAAGGATAAAAAGTGTTTTCCACACTTCTGTCATTGGGCTATACGTGGGCTACATCTGGGTGATATTTGTGCTACATTTGGGCTCAATTTTCTCTGGTGGCCATCTTGGGAGACTTCAATTACATTCATTAAACTTTATTCGATCTGATTTAGAAACATAGATCATAAAAGTGTACATAAAAACAGTAAATCCTCTTTCTTAATACACTACAGTGAGAATTAATTAAAACCAGTTGGTAAAAACGGGTGTTACAAAGCCCGGTTCAGAGCAACTTCAGGTTAACAGAATGGTAAAGTTCAATGTTTCGCAAGATCAATTTCATGTACTTCGTGCAAAATACGCAATAAGGGGTCCAAGTAAGATGCAACGCTCCAATACCTGACTAGTCTGCACTATATAAAACTGCAAAAAATAAAAAGTGTTTTCCACACTTCTGTCATTGGGCTATATGTGGGCTACATGTGGGTGATATTTGTGCTACATATGGGCTCTTTTTTCTCTGGTGGCCATCTTGGGATACTTATTTGTTATGAAGTTTCCTAATTTCCTCATTTACTGCAGTCTCCTCAGTAGGAAATGCTTTCAGTTTTTTACTTTGATTCCATCAAGAAGGCATTCAGATGTGTCACACATTTGCCATAAATTCAGAATGTTAGCACTCTAGTTGCTCATTAGATCACTGTAGTAAAGCTACTGCTCACCAGGGAGTTAACTGGAAGTCTACTGCTGGTATTGAAAGTGATTGTTTCAGTCTGCATGTCAGAATTTTCTAATGAAATAGAAGAGGATTTGAGATCTCACTTAAAACATGCCCTAATTTATCTTTCTGCAGAACTAACCATCATTTCTATGGCAAAATGAACCCCTCATTTTTTTCCTTTTTAAATTAAATGTTTTAAGTGTTACCGGTTTATTCCAATCAAGATGGCTTCAGGTGTGCCATAATTTTTTCATAAGTAAGACTGTTAGCGCTCTAGTTGTTCTTTAGGACACTCTGGGAAGCTGCAGTAGAACACAAAGGAATCAACTGGCAGGCTGCTCTTGTTGAAATATAACAGGAAGATATTTGAGATCTCACTTAAAACATGTCCTAATTTTTCTTTCTACAGCACTAACCATAATTTCTAGGACAAAATAAACCCCATCATTTTGTTCCTTTTTAAATTAAATGTTTAAGTGTTACCAGTTATTCCAATCAAGATGGCTTCAGGTGTGCCATACTTTTGTCATAGGTAAGGCTGTTAGCGCTCTAGTTGTTCTTTAGAACACTGGGAAGCAGCAGTAGAACACAAAGGGATCAACTGGCAGGCTGCTCCTGTTGAAATATAACAGGAAGATATTTGAGATCTCACTTAAAACATGTCCTAATTTTTCTTTCTACAGCACTAACCATAATTTCTAAGACAAAATGAACCCCATCATTTTGTTCCTTTTTAAATTAAATGTTTTAAGTGTTACCAGTTTATTCCAAACAAGATGGCTTCAGGTGTGCCATACTTTTGTCATAGGTAAGGTTGTTAGCGCTCTAGTTGTTCTTAAGAACACTCTGGGAAGCTGCAGTAGAACACAAAGGAATCAACTGACAGTCTCTGCCCTTGTTGGATTTGCATGTTTTACTGAGAATGTCAGACTTCATTCTCACATGACTGAGAAAGATAATGTGAATTTACAGAAAATATGCTCTCATTTTAGCTTCTGGAGGACCTTCCAAACCTCTGTGGGACAAGCATGAGAAAATTGTTTTCTCTCAAACATGATTCATGAAGTCCCAGAAGAAGGTTTTTCACAGGGTAAAATCACCCTAGAACACACCACAATTCCTAAAATTAGTATGGTACCATCAACAAATGAATTCTAATGTAACTAAAGTCTGTTATCACCCTTTATAGTTCTCCTTTTGGTGACCCTCAAAATCTTCTATTCACTACAATGCATTTCATTGGGGTGCTAACATGTATATTGGTCCCAAGATGGCTGCCAACACTTCTTGGATGAAGTGCTGACAGCCAATCAGATCTCACGATGACATGTGTGGTTAGGCTCCGCCCAGATATATAAAGTTCTTTTTCCTTTAATATTTAAAAAACTACAGAACGGATTTACACCATTTTTGAAAAGGTTGCTTTCTGAGCCCAGCAGTACCTTTATGCCAAATTTGGGGTAAATCCGCTCAGTAGTTTCCGCTGTAGCCTTACACAAAGTTCCCTATGGGAAATTGATTTTTTGACTCTTATTTTTTTAATTTCTCCGCAACTACTGAACGGATTTACACCATTTAAAAAAAAGGTCGCTTTCTGAACCAAGCGCTACCTTTTTGCCAAATTTGGTGTAATTCCGTTCAGCAGTTCGGGCTGTAGCCGTGTCTAAAATTTCCTATGGGAATTAACATGGAGAAAACACGTTTTGGGACCCCCCTTTTTTCTCAGCCCCTGCTTTCTGAATCACCCCAAAACTTTCAAGATAGGAGCGGACCGGAGCGCCCCACGAGTTTTGAAAATTTCGCGAAGATTCGTCGACCGGCGCCAAAGTTATTGGGAATAGAATGTTGTGAATTTCCTATGGAAAATAGGTCCTAACTATAACTACCTACTGGCGACCGCCAGTAGGTAATATATATATATATACCGATACCGATTGCTATAGGATGGCATCTTTTGCAGACCTTAAAAAAGTCAAAGACTTGGTTTTCAACGAATTGTTCCAATGGAAGAGACAAGGTCTGATCAGTAAAAGTGAATTCCTTTTCCTAAAGAATGACCATCCTATTACACCTATTTTGTATTTTATTCCCAAGGTGCATAAGCACATCATTCCCACTCCAGGCAGACCTATTATTTCTGCACAAAGAAGCTTATTGGAACCTGTTTCTAAGTTTGTAGATTATTTTTTACAGGAGTCTGTATCTAATTTACCATCTTTTTTAAAAAACACCGGGGACTTTTAAAAAAATTGAATAATGTTGAATGGGACAGTGAGTTTTTACTAATTGTGATGGATATTACATCTTTGTATACGAGCATCCATCATGAGGATGGCATAAATGCAGTATCCTATTACTTAGGACAACGAGACATTGGGTATTTGGAACACAATAAGATGTTAATTTCTATGATTAAGATCTGTTTGACAAATAATTTTTTCTTGTTTAATAAGCAAGTTTACCATCAAATGCGGGGTGTGGCGATGGGGGCATGCTTCTCCCTAGCTATGCATGTTTGCATGTGGGTTGGTGGGAGGAGCATGTCCTCAGAGGTCAGCACAGGGAAATGTTTGAAAATCATGTTTGCCATTGGTGGCGTTACATCGATGATGTGTGTTTGATTTGGAAGGGTTCCCATACATCTGCTCTTAAATTTGTGGACACTCTTAACACCAATGTGCTTAATCTGGAATGTACAGCCACCATTAGCCCTACGAACGTAGAATTCTTAGATGTTTCAGTCTATATCGAGGATGGTGCTATACAGACCAAATTGCATAGAAAAGATACGGCGGGGAACTCTGTCCTCCATGCTACAAGTTCCCACCCTAAACATCTCATTCGGAGCATCCCATTTGGGGAGTTCCTGCGTATTCGCCGTATCTGTAGTAATGATAAGGATTTAGAATCCTGTCAAAATGATGCTACACATCGATTTCTATTACGTGGCTACAGGTTAAAAGATCTGAATTCTGCCCGTACTAAAGCCAATGCCTTATCTCGTGACACCTGCCTTGGCATGCCCAATTCACAGATTGAGATTACTGACAATGCCGCATCTACTGCAAAAGATAATACGCAAATAGTGAGGCTTATTACTGCCTACTCTAGACAACATAAACAGATTAGGAGCATTGTGCAAAAAAACTGGCCTATTATATTAACTGACCTTACCCTCTCTCTAATTTTACCCGCATCGCCTGTCCTTACATTTAAAAGGTCTCCTGCTATGAGAGACAGTTTGGTAAGAACCAGCCCAGAAGTTATTTCTACCAGCACCTGGCTAACGCCCAAACGTGGCTTTTTTAAATGTAGTTCTTGCAGGGCGTGCAAGTTTGGGACCAATACAACTGATTACATGACTGCATTCAGCGATACTCCAGTTCAGATACAAGGATATTTTACTTGTCGTACAGACTTTGCAGTCTACGTGCTCCGGTGCACGTGTGGCTTGCAGTATGTAGGGAGCACCAAGCTCCAGGTGTATAACCGCATACTACAACACCTTAGAGCCACAGTTAATTCTGATCCCAGCTATCCCGTTGCTAGACATTTGAAATTAGCCCACAACAGTAACTTAAATGATTTGGTATATTTTGTCATTGGGGCAGTTCCCAAATCTATTCGTGGAGGAAATAGAGAACGCCAGTTAAGACAACTTGAATCAAAATTCATTCTTGAACTTAACACTAAGCCAAATGGGCTGAATATGGGGGAGGATTTGCACAATTTTTTATAATCTCTTCCCATTCCATCTCTTCCCATTTCATTTCTTCTGAAATCTGCATCTATTTTTGTGCTATAACATTCTTTAGCATGGTTTTTAGCTATACTGATTATTCCCGATGTTCTTCTATGTGATGGTTATATTTATGACTCCTTAATGATTCCTCCGCTTTCAATATTGATTTTTTCAACCCTGATTTTTTCAACCCAGTTTTTTCTATATTCTTGATATCGTGGTGGTCCGTTATTTTAGGACTCCATTATTACTCTTTTTTCATACATACGTTTTGATTTAGTAAGGGCACTTGCCCGTGATCAAAGTAGTGATGCTGCTAGCCATTTATTGATTTAATTTTCTAAGGGTTCCCTCTGGGCCTCAGAGATTATTTTTTGTCATTTAATTATAATTTTCAAGTTTTTTCTTTTTTCAATATGAGCACATTTTTGCACTTTTTTGCACTTTTAGCTACATACCATCATTAAGCAACCATAAGATTCTATACATTGTTTACAACTGCAGACTATTTGCACATGAGTATGTGTTCATATGTACCATTTTGCACATATTAGTTTTGAGGGTTTAGTGTTCTTACGTGTGTGTCAATCATATATATACATTATGTATTTAATTTTATTCGTTGTGGTTATTGACACTCATGGATGCATTATCCATTCTCCCTCCTTCCTTTTAATGTGGTTTTAAATATTCATTGTTTTTTACTCCATTATTTGTATTTATATTTGGTGTAGATCTTCAAATATTTATTCCACATTTATAATGCATTTTAGGTACTCTCTATTCATTGTGTAGTAATATATTTTTTAGTATGTTTTCCATGTCTATATGTAATGTGACTTTGGTTGAAATGTACACAGGTGTGTTGCTTTTTTTTTTTTAATTGCTTTTCTAATCACTTGCACTATTTAATGACACAATGTCTTGTAGCGCGTTATGTGAACAAGACCGAGTTGTTTCGGTCGAAACGCGTCATGCTGGGGCACTGGCCAGGACTGACTGGTTGCTGTTGTCATTTTTAATAAAGCACAGCATTTTTTTCAATTCATCCCTTGTGTGGTCCGTACCTGTGTTTGTACGCCGTGGAGGTCTGTTGACAACCGGGATTTGCTTTCTCGTATATATATATATATATATATTTTTTTTTTCACTGAAAAAACCATAGGTTTCAGGCACGTTATAGTTAGAAATTAGCATTTAAAAAACCTTAGAAATTCACTGAAAAAACCATAGGTTTTAGGGAAAGTTATAGTTAGTTGGACATTTCACTCGTACAAAACCAGAGAAATTCCCCCGTTATAGTTAGTTCAGCTAACTATAACTCGCGCCCCCGCAATGCACTGCTGATGTCGTCACATATGACATCACTCATGACATGGTCAGTGACATCACTGATAACATCACTGATAACATCACTTATGACATCTCAAATGACATCACTGATGACATCACTGAGGACATCATCTAGTGACTGTGTGTTTCTGTAAAGTTTAAATATGTTTAATATATATAGGGAAAGGCGTATTGAAGAATGAGTGGGTGTATAAGTGTCTGAATGGATGATTTAGTAGGTGTGTGACTGACTCTATAAGTGAGTGATTAAATGTATCTTACTGAATGCACGGGTTAGTGACTAAACTGTGTGAATGTCTGTATCCATCTGTCTGTTGGTGTGTAAGCGGCTGCATGGGTTTGTGAATAGCTACATGAGTGTCTATATAGGTTATTGATTGGTTGTCTGAGTATCTGTATGGATGCCTGAGTGTTTGTATGGGTGGGGTGTGTGTGACTCTGTGCATAGATGTGTGAGTGGGTGATTCACTGGGTGCATGGTTTCAAGAGTGCATCTGAGATGGACTGTATGGGTGGGTGAGTGTGTGTATGGGTGTGTTAGTGAGTGAATGTATATCTCAGTGGTACATGTGTGAGTAACTACATATGTGAAAGGCAGTATATATGTGTGTTGGAGTATATAAATAGCTATAAGTGAGAGTGTGTGATTATGAGAGTGACTGTATGGATGAGTGTGTGCTTGTATCAGTGATTGTATAAGAGCGTAAGAATGTCCTAGTATTTGTATGAGTAAGTGAGCTGGTGTGTGTATAACTGTATAGGTGAGTAAATGGGAGTGTGATTAATTATTTGCATGACTGACTAGGTGTGTGAGTACCTCTATGGATGAGTGGTGGTGTGTGAGTGTCTATATAGGCGTATGAGTGCATATGATAGTCCTGTACTGAGTGATTGTAAGTATGAGTGACTGTACGGGTGAGTGAGTGGATATGTGTTTAGACCTAAGAATAAGTGAGTGGGTATGTAGTTATTGCTGCTGGAGTGTCTATGGTTTTGAGAATGGCAGTCTGTTATTTAGAGTTGGTGTATCAAAGGTTACATTACGGTGTGAGAAGATGCATCAAATTATCACATGGATGATGTCATCAGTGATGTCATCAGTGATGTCATTTGAGATGTCATCAGTGATGTCATGAGTGATGTCACTGACCATGTCATGAGTGATGTCATATGTGACGTCATCAGCAGTGCATTGCGGGGCGCAAGTTATAGTTAGCTGAACTAACTATAACGGGGGAATTTCTCTGGTTTTGTACAAGTGAAATGTCCAACTAACTATAACTTTCCCTAAAACCTATGGTTTTTTCAGTGAATTTCTAAGGTTTTTTAAATGCTAATTTCTAACTATAACGTGCCTGAAACCTATGGTTTTTTCAGTGAATTTCAAAGGTTTTTTAAATGCTAATATCTAACTATAACATGCCTGAAACCTATGGTTTTTAAGTGAATTTCAAAGGTTTTTTAAATGCTAGTTTCTAACTATGCCTACAGAGGTAGGACATGTGAAGAAAGAAGAAGAAAAGCGCAGAAAGAAGGAAGACAAATGCAGAAAGAGGCAACAGAAGTCCAGAAAGACGAAGAAAAGTGCAAGAAGAAGGAAGAGATGTGCAGAAAGAACCAGCAGAGGAGTAGAAAGTACTCCTGTGCCCCCAACTTTTGCTGATGGGTACTGGTGGTAACTGACTCTGTCTCTGGTGGTAAAAGACACTTAGATTACAGTGAAAACACCTACATACACTAGGGAACACTATGCGTTGGGGTACCCCTGTGATTAGCATGACCTCCTCTGTATTTGCCATGAGTTAGTGCCTGGGTCATTGGATGAGTACATGGGTACTGACTGGATGATTAGAGTACTGCAAGGAGAGTGGATGGTGAATTTATAAGTGCTTGTGTTTTGGCGGAGTGATTGGATAAGTACATGGTGCTCGCTGGTTGATTGGAGGAGTGCATGGGTAGTGACAGGGCGATGGCTGGACTGCATCAGTAGTGCTCAGGGTAAGTTGGAGGATTAATTCCCCTTGAATCCTGAGGGTCCCTATTTGATAAAAGCCCTGGCGGTGGCGGTCCCCGGGGCTTGGGGAGCCTTGGAGGCCCCCCAAACATTAAAAAACAGGCCCCGGGAGGTGGTGGTCCCCGGGCTGTGGGGACCCCGCGGGCCCTGCATATATTTGTTGGCAATGCCCCGGGACCTGGCCCACCCGGGGTCTCAATTAAATGAAGCGCGGTATCCCGCGCTTCATTTTTTTCTACTTTTTGGCGGGAATTGCAACTCCAGCGCGAATTTCCCAATTATATTTAAAAAAACAAAATTTTGGGACCTGGGGGTCCTTGTGGGACCCCCTGAGCAGGCCTAGGGGGTCAGGGTGTTTCTACCCTGCCCCCTTTTTTTCTTTTTCACCTTTGTTTCTCTGTTTTCTTGTGACTCAGTTCTACCGAGTCACAAGATGGCTGCCAACACTTCCTGGTTTGGAGTGTTGGCAGCCAATTAAAATGAAGCTCGTGGTCGGGAGGGTTCGCGGATCCACCGCGCCTCTAGATATCGATATTTGTTTTTTTACAATTGCTCAGCAACTACTGAACGGATTTACACCATTTTTAAAAAGGTCGCTTTCTGAGCCAAGCAGTTCTCAAATAGCGACAAAGCACTTTTGAATTATTTGTTATCTCTATGTTTTTTTATCCAGTTGACCACTTGATTAAATGTTACGCTTAGGGGAAAAAATGTGGTGTTACCAAGTTGGAGTTTCTGCTTCAGCTCGTCATTTTGTGATTCTTGTCAAATCACTTAATCTCCCCATGCCTACAACCAAAATGAGTTTGTCCTTGTATGATGTAACCAATGCTCATGTAAAGCACTCCAATATCTGACCAGCCTGCACTATATAAAACTGCAAAAAAACAAAGCATAAAAAGTGTTTTCCACACTTCTGTCATTGGGCTATACGTGGGCTACATCTGGGTGATATTTGTGCTACATTTGGGCTCATTTTTCTCTGGTGGCCATCTTGGGAGACTTCAATTACATTCATTAAACTTTATTCGATCTGATTTAGAAACATAGATCATAAAAGTGTACATAAAAACAGTAAATCGTATTTCTTAATACAATACAGTGAGAATTAATTAAAACCAGTAGGTAAAAACGGGTGTTACAAAGCCCGGTTCAGAGCAACTTCAGGTTAACAGAATAGTAAAGTTCAATGTTTAGCAAGATCAATCTCATGTACTTCGTGCAAAATACGCAATAAGGGGTCCAAGTATGATGCAATGCTCCAATACCTGACCAGTCTACACTATATAAAACTGCAAAAAAACTAAACATAAAAAGTGTTTTCCACACTTCTGTCATTGGGCTATATGTGGGCTACATGTGGGTGATATTTGTGCTACATTTGGGCTCTTTTTTTCTCTGGTGGCCGTCTTGGGATACTTATTTGTTATGAAGTTTCCTAATTTCCTCATTTACTGCAGTCTCCTCAGTAGGAAATGCTTTCAGTTTTTACTTTGATTCCATCAAGAAGGCATTCAGATGTGTCACACATTTGCCATAAATTCAGAATGTTAGCACTATAGTTGCTCACTAGATCACTGTAGTAAAGCTACTGCTCACCAGGGAGTTAACTGGAAGTCTACTGCTGGTATTGAAAGTGATTGTTTCAGTCTGCATGTCAGAATTTTCTAATGAAATAGAAGAGGATTTGAGATCTCACTTAAAACATGCCCTAATTTTTCTTTCTGCAGAACTAACCATAATTTCTATGGCAAAATGAACCCCCTCATTTTTTTCCTTTTTAAATTAAATGTTTTAAGTGTTACCGGTTTATTCCAATCAAGATGGCTTCAGGTGTGCCATAATTTTGTCATAAGTAAGACTGTTAGCGCTCTAGTTGTTCTTTAGAACACTCTGGGAAGCTGCAGTAGAACACAAAGGAATCAACTGGCAGGCTGCTCCTATTGAAATATAAAAGGAAGATATTTGTAATCTCACTTAAAACATGTCCTAATTTTTCTTTCTACAGCACTACCCATAATTTCTATGACAAAATGAACCCCCTCATTTTGTTCCTTTTTAAATTAAATGTTTTAAGTGTTACCGGTTTATTCCAATCAAGTTGGCTTCAGGTGTGCCATACTTTTGTCATAGGTAAGGCTGTTAGCGCTCTAGTTGTTCTTTAGAACACTCTGGGAAGCTGCAGTAGAACACAAAGGAATCAACTGGCAGGCTGCTCCTGTTGAAATATAACAGGAAGATATTTGAGATCTCACTTAAAACATGTCCTAATTTTTCTTTCTACAGCACTAACCATAATTTCTAAGACAAAATGAACCCCATCATTTTGTTCCTTTTTAAATTAAATGTTTTAAGTGTTACCAGTTTATTCCAATCAAGATGGCTTCAGGTGTGCCATACTTTTGTCATAGGTAAGGTTGTTAGTGCTCTAGTTGTTCTTAAGAACACTCTGGGAAGCTGCAGTAGAACACAAAGGAATCAACTGACAGTCTCTGCCCTTGTTGGATTTACATGTTTTACTGAGAATGTCAGACTTCATTCTCACATGACTGAGAAAGATAATGTGAATTTATAGAAAATATGCTCTCATTTTAGCTTCTGGAGCACCTTCCAAACCTCTGTGGGACAAGCATGAGAAACTTGTTTTCTCTCAAACATGATTCATAAAATCCCAGCAGAAGGTTTTTCACAGGGTAAAATCACCCTATAACACACCACAATTCCTAAAATTAGTATGGTACCATCAACAAATGAATTCTAATGTAACTAAAGTCTTTATAGTTCTCCTTTTGGTGACCCTCAAAATCTTCTATTCACTACAATGCATTTCATTGGGGTGCTATCATGTATATTGGTCCCAAGATGGCTGCCAACACTTCTTGGATGAAGTGCTGACAGCCAATCAGATCTCACGATGACATGTGGGGTTAGGCTCCGCCCAGATATATAAAGTTCTTTTTCCTTTAATATTTAAAAAACTACAGAATGGATTTACACCATTTTTGAAAAGGTTGCTTTCTGAGCCAAGCAGTACCTTTTTGCAAAATTTGGTGTAATTCCGTTCAGCAGTTCGGGCTGTAGCTTTGTCTAAAGTTTCCTATGGAAAATAACATGGAGAAAACACGTTTTGGGACCCCCCTTTTTTCTCGGCCCCTGCTTGCCGAATCAACCCGAAACTTTCAAGATAGGAGCGGACCAGAGCGCCCCACGAGTTTTGAAAATTTCGTGAAGATTCGTCGACCGGCGCCAAAGTTATTGGGAATAGAATGTTGTGAATTTCCTATGGAAAATAGGTCCTAACTATAACTACCTACTGGCGACCGCCAGTAGGTAATATATATATATATATATATATATATATATATATATATATATTTTCACTGAAAAAACCACTTGTTGTGCCGAAACGCGTTATGCTGCTAGTGATGTTTGTGAGCTCAATGGAATAAAAAACTGCACTTCACCTGAGGTCCGTGCTCCGTCGTTTTTCTGTGGTGAAAGAGTTGGAGTTACTGGGATATATATATATATATATATATATATATATATATATATATATATAAGCAAAACAAAACTCTCCCCTGTTTGAAGAGCACTCCAGGCGCATATATATATGAAAAGAAAGGGTTGCCCTGCATGAGACCGCACACGCGGTAAGTAAACCACTTTATTGAGGAATTGGCAGGTTCCACAGGCTCACAGTGCGAATCCTCTCTGGGAAGCCTGATGCGTTTCGAACATCCTTGTTCTTATTCATAGGCATATCACAAGCGGAGCCGCCACAGCATTGCAGAGCAGTTATTCAAGTTCACCAACATCCCGCCCCCATGGGCGTGTACCAAAGTGCCTTCTGGAAGTTGAAGTTCTGCAATGAAAATTAAAACCCAGGTGGGTGTTGCTGGCATCCAAGAATTTTAAAACAATCCCCAGCAGTGAGTAAATTCTTAACTGTAAGTCCCGAAAACACTGCCCATGTAATCCAACAACCAGGGGACCTCACCGCTCCGTCGGCAACCTCATTACAAAGTCGCCACAGATCCGCATTTCCCTCACGGCAGTGCGGTCTCGCGGCTGAGCCCAGCCGCTATATGTGAAAAGAAAGGGTTGCCCTGCATGAGACCGCACACACGGTAAGTAAACCACTTTATTGAGGACTTGGCAGGTTCCACAGGCTCACAGTGCGAATCCTCTCTGGGAAGCCTGACGCGTTTCGAACATCCTTGTTCTTATTCATAGGCATATCACAAGCGGAGCCGCCACAGCATTGCAGAGCAGTTATTCAAGTTCACCAACATCCCGCCCCCATGGGCGTGTACAAAAGTGCCTTCTGGAAGTTGAAGTTCTGCAATGAAAATTAAAACCCAGGTGGGTGTTGCTGGCATCCAAGAATTTTAAAACAATCCCCAGCAGTGAGTAAATTCTTAACTGTAAGTCCCGAAAACACTGCCCATGTAATCCAACAACCAGGGGACCTCACCGCTCCGTCGGCAACCTCATTACAAAGTCGCCACAGATTCGCATTTCCCTCACGGCAGTGCGGTCTCGCGGCTGAGCCCAGCCGCTATATGTGAAAAGAAAGGGTTGCCCTGCATGAGACCGCACACACGGTAAGTAAACCACTTTATTGAGGACTTGGCAGGTTCCACAGGCTCACAGTGCGAATCCTCTCTGGGAAGCCTGACGCGTTTCGAACATCCTTGTTCTTATTCATAGGCATATCACAAGCGGAGCCACCACAGCATTGCAGAGCAGTTATTCAAGTTCACCAACATATATATTAAAAAGAGGAAACCCATTCATTAGGTGAGGGTTGATGACATATTTCGGCTTGAAGCAAGCCTTTGTCAAGTGGGGTGCTCAAATTTACAGATAAACATACAGTCAAGGAGTGACAAACATAAAAGACATACAATAACTGCACCTAAGGTAGAATAGCAATTTACGCAAGGTACAAATACATTGTTGAGTGTCAATCATCTTGTGTGTACTCATACATGAATTTCATGGATATTGAAAGAATAGAATGACATTGATAAACCGTTCTGGACATAGTGTGATAAAGAGTGAGGCTACCATTCCCATATAAGCTCTACGATAGTGAGGACGACTCAAATTCTTAGTTGCAGCAGTAACCTCATTGGGAGCTTCTATGGTGAGCTCTCCTCACCTCTGATGGTGAGGCACAATGTACTGGCTGCTGGTATTGTATCAACTGTCAAGAGCACACAAGGAGAGCTGCACACGTCATGTGTCAAATGTTAGACTACCATCACTATCGGCCCATAATGATGCAGTGTGTGCCAGGGGATGCCTTGACTATGGGTAGTATTATTTCTTAGACAAAAGCCGGTCATACAGGTTAGTGAGGTGCTTTACTGTATTCCACAGAGGAAGTTGTACACATTTAGTACAGGCCTATGGATGCCCTTTAGTGAAGGGTACAATAGTTTAAACGATACTCCAGATCCCTCTTTACAGACAAGTAAAGTCACACACAAGACCCGTCTGTTAGACAATCCTTGAACGCTCATAATAATCAGGCTGGTCCACTTGCAGTGATATATGGATGAGTAGTTTCAAATCACTCTTCCTTTTTTACTGTTGCATTATTCATAGTGCAATTACTAAAGATCCAGCAACGACCATCCACGGTGCCCAACAGGATGTTTGTACTACAGTGACAACAGTCCACAATGCCTGGCCTGCTCTTCGCGCTACAGCGATGCTCATCCATGAAGCTCTCCCTGTTGCTCACAGCCTCCTCCACCGCAAAGTGGACTCTTTGCGATGGACTTAATAAGGTAACTTTTCCAGTGAGACTAACCTGGCTCCTTTATCCGGCCCACACTGCATCACTGTTGACCTGAACTTGTGACTTTCACCCTGTCTTTTGCAATGAGATAACTGCGAGTGTCAGTTTGTCCTTTTAGGGGCTAGTCTTACCTTAAATCTTCTAAACTACATGGCTCAGGTTCTACTGACTGGATTTATGTTGGTTTGATATCAAATAATTTACTACATTTTACTATATTTTTCTAAATTGGTTTGGGCTTTTTCTTGTGCTGTGTTTTTGCTTCATTACTGTTTGAGAGCTGCATAAATACTTTACACATTGCCTCTAAGGTAAGCTTGACTGCTTCTGTGCCAAGCTACTAAATGGTTAAGCACAGCTTAATTTAGTGACTTTTTGTGGTTTACCATGAAAAGGATTGTGGCTGATGCTTGACTACGGTTTCACCCCCTCAACCACCAACCCAGTTTCTCGCAGTTGCTAACAATTGTTGGGATTCACCATCAGAAAGTAAGGTCTATGACAAAGAAGAAAAGCAAAGTGGAACTGTTGTCTATCAATTGATATTCATGTCTTTCAATTACATTGTATTCAATGACAAACAGATACAACTAGCCAGGAAGAATTCACCTAGAAGTAATGAAACTAACAGAGAGTGCTATGGATGCTTTTTCTCGACCTCACTCAGGATGGATGTGGACATGTTTAACTCCAGGGACTCACCAGCTGTGGGGGTTAGAGGCTGAGTAGCGTTGGTAGACAACGAGCAAATCCAAAAACTAAGTCAGTGGTTCAAAGAAAGTAATCTGCTAACACATTCATTGATATATACATGCATTATGTTTCAAAAGTTGACCTGGCAACATCTTTTTTCCCACACCTACTACGAGCAGAAAGATATCGTACCAGGCACAGACCTTAAATTGTAAGGCAAGGCTTCGGGGAATGAGCTCCAGTCAAAGAATTACTGCTAGGACTCAGTTCCTGCTTGTTTCTGCAGTCATCCATTCCTTGGAAGCACAACAAGTGTTTCAATCAATGATTTCAATATTTCTCACAATTAATAATTGTAGCTAAGAGTGAAAAGTGTGGAGAGGGTTCTGTTTTCTAAACCCCAACTGCTACAAAGAGGAGATGTGAATTAGGCTAAACTGCCAAATTAGGGCCCTTGGCTCTACTTCCGCCTCAAGCACCTCACTAAAATAATGTACTTCTAGGTAAATCTCTTAGAACCTCATTGCAAGTGCACCGGATAATCCCAGTGGGACCAGTAACAGGAGTTACCATCCTCATCTGGATTACACGCTGTGGTGCTTCATACGACGATCAGTGCTGCTGGAACAATTTTCAGAGCGGCGGTGCTGCCACCAACTTACATCACTGAAGTAATAGGGATTGTGAAAACTCCAAGCATCACACAAAGAATAAATATAACAAGTGAGCAATGCCCATACAGCTGGAGAGCGGTATGGGTGTGGTATGTAGCCAGTGGTGTATTTTGGAGCATATTGTCATAAATATGTTTCTAATGCATGATATGGCAGCACGTCATTTACAGACAGTACATTTGCTACTGAAATGCCCACAAAACTGGTACTGATATGCAATTCTACTGAATATACTATAGCTCACAAACAATACGGTTAAATTTGAGTTTCAGCATATATTTACCATTTGGACATCACCAAGTAAAGTGTCTTGATTTGTTTAGAGCCTATTACAATTTTTGTATCCATCACCATTCAAAATTACAAAAACAAGTATTTCACGTGTGCTTTTTTTTTTAACTGCTGATTTATTTTGGACTATTAGTACAGTTCATTCACAGGTTTTTTAATTTTGCTGTGTGTCAGAAAGAACCTTCAGACAGCATTTGCTTTCTCACTCCCTATATCCCATCAAGACTGTCAGAAAATACACTTTACAAAATGTTCTAACTTTGCAGTTAAAGAAAGGTAAACACCAATCACCATGTTAAACGAATATTAAGCAATTTTTCAGAAGATGTAGCCTGGCATTTGACTTCTGTCACCGCAAATTTGTCACTATAAAAACAAAATTAAAGGCATCCGTATTGCTTGTTCACCTGCTGAACTCCCGCATAGTTATCCTGGGGGTGCTGCAGCCCCCCTGCACCCCTACCTCCAGCTTTTACAACGGAGATAGTGGTGCTGAAAGCAGCCGAGATCTCGGTGTGAAGGACCTGGGGAAAACATTGAGAAATCGCACGGAAAAACCGCATGTTATAGAACAAAATCTTGTTAGACCTGTCATTGGCCACACACACTTTTTTAAGTTCCATTGTACTCCTTCTGCGGGTTTTACGGGTTTTACGTTTTGAGAGGAGGTCATGACATGAATTAACTTTGAAAAGCAGTGAATATAATTTGAGTTCTTATCTATAGGTCATATCGGGAAACACTATTTTCAACTTGCCACGTAGTGTAGCGTGATGTGTGCGTTACGAATTCAGGCTTAGATCAGTACCTTCATGATAATATCTTTAGAATTACCGTGTGCTTCCTTACTCGCACTTTCACAAATATTAATATAGCTGTTCTGTCGGGGAAAGATCACGATGGAAAGACTGCTGGAAAGAGGTGCTTTGCGTGGCATTTCTACTCGATCTGGCTCGGTGTAGCGACTTCCCTCCACCTTGCCCTGGAAAATAATTAACAACCAGCCTAGCACCTGCCCCAATGTCCAATAACGTCTCAAGGACATGTGATACGACGGCCGTTCATCAAATAGCGCTTCCAGAGGGAAATCTAATATCAGGGTAAGCATATACCTACTTACCGCCTTCAGTTCACATTGCTTCTGAAAAATAACAAAGTAAAGCCTGGGGGGAGGGGGAGGGGGAGGGGGAGGGCGGAGGGGCTCAGGTGTGTAGCTTTGTTGCGGCAGATAACAATGGGAGTGAGTGTACGCTGACAGCAGTAATCTGGGTTTAATCAGAAAATCCAGCTTAAAGTTTGGACAAGTTGATATTGCCTGTCACACCTGAAAGTCAACTAACTAGCTTCCAGCACACAGAATTGAATGCATTTGTAGTGAACACTATACAAATGGATTTTATGGTTATTGCTACTAGTAGCTAATAGTATATAGTAGTAGTGTTGGCATCGGTATTATTATTATTCGTATTGTTGTTAATTCAATTGGCATGTAGTCAATATTATTCAATATTTCGCAGTTATTTAATGAGCGGTTTCCACCATGCACCTTTTTCATCAGTTCCATTGAATTTTTATTTATTGTTTACATTTGATTTTAATGTTTTGTGGTTCCACATTTTGCTTCAAGGCAGCTTCAGGGCACAACAGTTTGATGCAAAATACACATAATCAGATACATTACAGAGTCTTTTTAAAAACCTAACAACCTATATCATAAGAGCTTGTTGCTTAATATAACGCTTCATACTGCACGTCTTCCACTTTTGAACACAGTAATTAAAAGATGTTACCATTACTCAAATTAACGGTGTGCAGTTAACCTGCATCTGAAAGATGGAAGGCTGCGTCTGTCTTGCCAGATAGAAAATTATAAGTGTCATTATAAGCGTCATAACACTGCTGATGTCAGTGGTGAGTGTTAACATAGGTGCCATCATATTCACACTGAGCTTTTATAAGACATAACAGAAAACCATTCGGATCCTCTCTATTATAATAGCTATTGCAAAAGTCCAGAGCATACTAATGTAGTAGTAAAAGCTGAGTCGAAAAGGAAAGTTGTGAGAACTTTCTGGAATGTCATTTGGTTTCTCTGCTATTTAAACTCTTAATTGTTACAGCTATTTTGATTTTTGTAGGGGAGTGGGTAGGTGGACCTATCTGGTGTCCTGCTCTGGGGAAACCAACCTTCCCACTATCATGGCCTGGCTTGCCTCAGTGTCTCCTCACAGCAGTGACAGGGATCCCATTCACTGTGAACTCGTAAAAGTGACAAATCTCACCATCAGGGATCATCAGTCTACCTTCTGAGTCCTCCTCCCAACTAAGGGAGACTAGGGCATGTTATTCTGTGTGCCCCTTGGGAGTACTTCCCCTAAGGCCACATTGGACACTCCTGTAGCGTTCCCACCAGTTGGTTATTTCTTAAGTCTGACACAGTCCCCCTGCTTGTGTCCTAACTCAGAACAATCAAAGCACCGGGGCTGGAAATGGGACCCCTGGGCCACTGCCCACCATTACCTCCTCCCTCTTTCTCACAAGAGACATGGGAACCCTTTCCCTCACCTTATTCTGGGACTTGTCTGTGTGTTCCTTTACCTACCCATCACTCTGCTGGGGTGAAGATGAGCCTCCCTTCTTGGGGTCACTCCCAGGTACCTTCTTAGACATTCTGGTACTAATCCATAGGTCAGCCTCCTTTTCAGGCTCCCTGGGGTCAGTTAACCAGGTGTTGGTGCAATTCTGTAAAGCAGGTACTGAGTATGTGCGCCTTCAAAATAATTAGATTGTACAGCCCAGTAAAGTCACTCATGTTGCTGCCCCTTACTCAACCACTCAGTGCCTTGCTATAATAATCCATGAAATCTACCCAAGACTGGTTTGGCATTTTCTGGCTGTTCTTGAACCTGATGTGGTACTTCTCAGGGGTCAGCCCAAACTTGGCAAAAAAAATGGCCTTCATAGGTAAGGTAAAGGTAAATAATTTATTTGTTCATGGTTAATTAAAACCTTTACAAGACAATTAGAACATTGCTAAAAATTAGCTTAAAATTCATTTTATACGACTTTCTAAAATTAAAAAATGTACTTAATATCAGTTTATGGCCATCATTGTAATTAAAGGTTCATGACTTCAGGACACCGTCTCGGAGATATTCGGTCTGGCTTTTATTAATCCGCAGTCAACGGCTCTTCTGTCTTTTTGCTACTAGTTCCAAAAACTTTGTGACCCGACAATTTAATTTTGTTTTGGTAGGGTTAAAGCACAGTTTGACCGCCTGCCTGCATGTTCAAACACCATATAGTTTAAACGATGGACGTAATAAATTGTACCTCAGGTCCTTTAATTTAGGGCAAATGCAGATTACATGAATGATATCTTCTTTGCCAGCTTTGCACAAGCGACAATGTTGCGGGAAGTTTTTTCTTTCCCAAGGCAGCAGATGAGGGGCAGCTGGAATTACACCAAGGCATAATTTTAAAAACTTTTCTTTTATCTTTAGATTCATTCCAATGTTAAGATACACTTGAGGTTGCAGTGTTGCATAGTCGCTGAGTGTAATCCAGCCGTGCGCTCTTTTGGATAATGTCTCCTTGTCCTCAATAGAGGAAATGATACGTGCTGATTTTTTCACAACTTTTTTAAAAGACAAGAGATCAGTAAGGGTGCCCCAGAGGTCTGACAGTCCCAAGGTTTGGAGTGAGTCAAATAAGTAATCTCTGGCAGAGGATTTTCGATGGCAGAGCAGCTCTTCCCATAAATTTGAGTTTAAAGAACCAACCTCAGCGCTGCAAATCTTGTGCCAGGTAGTGACATACACGCTCCGTCTTTCCAGTGTTTGTTTTGACAGACCAAATTCAAGCCGAATTTGCGCTGGAGAAACGTAACTTGGCAGATTGAAGATTGCCCTGTATGAGTTTGCTATCACTATATCCAATAGCGCAGCATCCTTTCCTTGAAGGGGTTCACTCCCATATGTAAGGGTCGGCTGTAGCTTTGCTCGCAGGACCTGGAGCAAGGGGTTAAGCGTTAAGTCGGGAAGCTTGACCTTTAAAGATTTTATCGCCAAACAAGTCACGGTTCCCTTCCCTCGCAAGGACTCTAGTTGAGGCTTGAACGAGTTCTTATGGTCCAAGATTACTCCCAGGTATTTATAGGTAGTTACCAAATCCAGCCCTTGTCCATTTAGATGCCAATTGTTTTTCCTTTTTTTCCGATAATTCACTGTCATGACTTTAGATTTGGCAACATTTATTTGCAAGCAGTTCCTTTCCGAAAAGGTGTGGGTTACATTCAAGAGATGTTGGAGGCCGATCGGAGTCCGACTGATTAAAACCAGATCGTCCGCGTACAACAGATTGGACAACTGAGTTTTCCCTAGTTTTGGTGCATGGCAGGGGCAATTATCGAGTTCTCCTGACAGGTCTGCAAGAAAAAGGTTAAATAAAAATGGAGCTAGAACGCATCCCTGTTTTAGCCCTTTTGTTGTTGGAATCGGTTTGGAGAGATGTGTTCCTGCTCCTAATTTAACCTTGATCCAGGTGTTTGTGTGCAGTAATATCAGTTGGTCTAAGAGTCATTTCGGTATACCCCAGTTTTCCAGTTTCCGCCAGAGTTTATTTCGATCGACGTGATCATAAGCGGCAGTATAATCAATGAAACACAGGAAAAGGGGAGTTTTGGTCTCTTTTGCTGCATCCATCTTGGAGCATGCTTCATCTGATCCCCCACCTTTAGTGTCAGAAGGGTGTCCCATCCCACAGTGGGCATGTGTTTCCACAAGCTTGCTCCCCAATCCTCCACTGGGACCTTGTGCATTCTTAGGGCTAACTCACAGGCAGAAAACCATTTATCTCTGACATCCCCCACCACATACCTGGGTGTTGGGTGGATGCAATAAAGAAGTAATTAACAGATATATGTTGGAGTATACCTTTCTTAGCATTGGTGATGAGTGGAGCATCCACTCTGCATGTCACCAGTAAACCCTGTGTGCGACCCACTACATGTTTTATCAAGTATGCTGAATATATTTACTGGAGCAACATTGCGGTGAGTATGCGGCTGTGGACATTTTTATCGGGAGTTTTATTGCTGCCTGGTATGGTAGTTAAGGGCTAAAGGTGTTCTGCCATGTTTAAAACAGTTTTAGGACGTCTCTATACTTGTGGGCGCCGGCACTGAAAGCAGTGCTTTTGCAAGCACGAGTGCCAAAGACTGGTGTGTGCTCACTGTGACATTCTTTTCATGACGTGTGCGGGGCAGCGGCATCAGCGTGAAGGAAGCATTGACAACCAGCATAATCTTACTCGCACCCCTTTGTGGCTCGCAGCATCAGCGGCATCAGTGTGGGACCTGCACGTTTCACGTCAGGGCATAAAGACGTGAGGCATATCCTGGCACATATGGGAGTAGCAGCACCTATGTGCGCACTATGTCATATGTGGTGACTGCTCAGCGCGCACTTTACCTGCACTGGAAAATGCACACTAGTTTATTTTTTTCCTACTCGCTGTCTTGAACTGGATGCATCACATATTTTCTGAGTAGTTTTTTTTTTCTTGGCGATTGACTAAAATGCTCCCAGCTCAGGTGTAAGATCAATAGAAAATGAGGAACTTGTGAATAATTTAATTTGTCTACATTTTTACATTTCTTCTGAAATTGTTGAAAGTTTCATATAGCACAGCCAGTCGCAACATTGATTACATGAAAACATTAGAAAGAAAACAGGAAGAATTATTATTTTAAATCTTTGTTTTACCTTATTATGTTAATTTGTAGTTCTGAATTGTTATGTTGATTTTTTTGTGTACATCTTTTATTTTAGTTAATTATTTTTGGACTCCATCTTTAAGCATGGCAGCAGCAGGATGCATGCTTCCGCCACCGCAATTTCAGAGGCATATGATCCCATATTGCCTTGGAAAAAATTGAAAAAATTATTTGACTAATATTTGATTGCAAATGGAGTAGAGAACTTCACTTCAGCTAGAAAACAGGGTGTGGTACTGCACAATCTGGATATTGAAGGTCGTGATATATATGAGAGTTTGGACAAAATAGCCATAGGAAATGCAGAAGGTGAGCCCTGGGTTATTTTTGAGATGTCCATGATAATTCTGGAAAGACATTTTGGTCCCAGAATTAATGTGGTAATGGAGAGACATACATTCCTCATGCAAATTCAAAGGAAAAACGAGAACCTGGGGAACTGCTTAGCTTCACTGAAGAGCCTCACACATGCGAATTTGGGAATTTAACAGAATTCCTAATAAGGGATCAATTGGTACGGTGTAAGAACAATCCCAGGGTGCAGGAAAAATTATTGATAAAAACCCAACTCTTAAGGATGCTGTTCACATAGTAGAGGGCATGTAATACACTACAGGCTGGGTTAAAGAAATGAGGGATAAACCTTCAGGCATTATGGCGAAGGTAGCTAACCTGCACGTGAACTGTGAGGAAGATGAAGAATATGACACATCAGTACACAAAGTGGGTAACACCAAATCTAAAGGTAACAACTGCAGTACCAAAAGCTTCACCAAAGCCATTGGTAAAAATTCCAAGGCGACAGGAGAGTAAAATGTTACAGATGTGGTTATTTCTACCATCTATTGAACAGTCTCACATGTCATGCGAAAAATTTAACTTGCAGAAATCGTGGTAAAAAAGGACATTTAGCACTTGTATGTAAAAAATACGAAAGTACATACTGTAATGGATCAGCCTGATTTACACCAACAGGCCATTTTATGTATATCACAAAAAGAAGATTCTGTGGTTAATTAGACTGATGGCGAGGTAGATGGTGATTGGGTTGTAATACTTGAATGCCAAATATTGGTGGAAGGCAAAGAAATCACAGTTTTGACTGACTCATTGTCCCCAAATACTCTTATAGGTGACAAGAATTGGAAGAACACTTTTGGCATGGAGAACATACAATTGAATGCCCCCGACATTAATCCAGGTGGTTATGGCGGAAACAAAATTGATTTGATAGGCTATACCATAATGATTATCAATTTTAAAGGTTGTGAGAATTTTGGAAAAGTGTATGTGGCAAAGCGGGGGACAACCTGTTAGGGTGGTATCACCAACAGAATTCAGGATTCACTCTCAATCCCAATGCTCCTGATCAAGTCATGCTTATTACTTACCTCCGTGAGAATGAAGATGTAGTGAAAGAATTTCCTGAAGTATTTAGAGATGGTTTAGGTTTGCTAAAGGGGTTTGAACACAAGATTGACCTGACCCTAATGTCAGACCTATTGTGCCCAAAGTTCGCAAAGTTCAGAATCTCATGATGGGTCCCTTAAAGGAGGAATTGAACTGACTCGAAGATTTGGACATGGTTGGCACCTGTGGTCCTTGCACCTAAAGATGGTGGGTCTAAGTTGAAGATGTGTGTGGACCTCAGGGACATCAATCTGTGTATTTGGGTAGATTGCCAACCTCTGCCCAATATAACGGAAATATTGTTTATATTGAATGGCGCCACTATTTTTTGTGTCATGGACCATTCTGCTGCATATCATCAGGTGATGTTGCATAAAGATTCACGTCACCTGACATCTTTTGTGACACCATTAGGGGCCTCCAGGTCTAAAAGAATGCCTTTTGGTTTTGCTTCAGCGGTGTGTGTTTCCAAAGACTGATGAAAGGTGTTCTTGAGGGTGTTGATGGCGTGCCATTTTTACAGGCTGATATACTGGTTTTTAATAAAGACAGAACCAGTCAAGAAGTCACTCTGAAGCAAGTTTTGGAAAGATTGAAGAACAATGAACTAACTCTAAAATGTAAGAAATGCAAGTTCAGAGTAAGCATGGTTTCATATTTAGGACACACCATTTCAGGAGAAGATATAAGACCTAAAGTTGACCTCACAGAGTCCGTTGTAAAAGCACCAGCTCCATAGAGACAAAAATGAGGTTAGGTCATTCCTGGGCTTGGCCGAATATAATTCAAAATTTGTGCAAAGTTTAGCCAGTGTGGTTATGCCACTAAGGTTGCTTTTAAAAAAGTGGCTACATTTGTCTGGTCAGTGGAATGTGATAAAGCTTTCTTTAGGATCAAGGAGATAGGAAGTATGCCCGATCTAGGACATTTTGATGTAACAAAAAGGACAATTCCTACCGCTGACGCCAGTCTCAAGGGACTGGGAGCTGTTTTAGACCAAATTATGGATGGAGAAGTAAAAGTTATAGCATTTGCCTCACGCTCTCTCAAAGGGGCAGACAAGAGATATTCTGTCATTGAGAATGAGGAACTTGCATGTGTATGGGCCATCCATCAGGTAAATTTTTTTTGTGTGGTCTGCCATTCACCCTAAGATCTGACCACAAACCTTTGACCCAGGTGTTCACATGTGATGGCATGGAAAGATCAACAACCAGAATTAAAAGATGGATAGAAAGTGTTTTGTAGTTCAGTTTCAAGGTTGAATGTGTTCCAGGTCTTTGTAATGCTGCAGCAGACTGTCTATCCAGATTGCCATTGGAAGAGCATGGGTGGCCAGAGGCTGAAGTTACCATTTCGTGGGTGAAAGAAATGCCGTTGAATGGTTTTGAATGGAGTGAAGAACGTGGAAAAGATGCTGATTGGGTGAAATAAAAGAATATGTAGGGGGAGAGTTTGGCCTGAACTATCTGATGAGGAGTAAAAGTTCTGGGGAGTGAAGGAGGAACTTAACATTCTTGATCTTAGATTGTGTAGTGGAGACAGACTGATTACACCTTAAGAGGTTTAAGAGACAAGATCATGAGTCTGGCTCATGAAGGAGACCATGGCAGAAATCCCACTAAGGCAAGGGTGAGAGAGAATTATTGGTGGCCAAGCCTGGACAGACAGACAAAATATATGGTGAGAGAATTTTGGATTCGTGCTAGCAGTGATAAGTACAAGATAGTAAGGAGAGCCCTGTTGACTTCTTTGACAGTACCTGAAAAACCTTGGTGCAGTCTGGGTTTAGATTTCATTGGGCCATTTAACCTGTTAATTGCTAGTGAGAGGTATGTTTTTGTATTAGTAGATTATACATCTAAATGGGTGACAGCTTGCTGTACCAGTTCTATAACAACAGGAGTGTTCTCTGGAGTGTTCTTGAGTTTTTAAAAGATGTATTTTCATGTGAAGGGATTAAAAAGTAATCATTACTGACATCAGGGCGCAATTTGTATTGAATGAAATTAAGGATTTCCTCAAAGAGTTATCCATTGAGCATCAACGTACTGCACTGTATTCAACACAAGCCAATGGTCTCAAAAAATGAATGGCTTTGTAAGGGACTGTGCCCAGTTAGCGGTGGAGAAGAGAGGTTCTCACTGGAAGATTTGGAGAGAAACGTTCGGGGCACATCGTACCACACCGAATAGCATTATTGAAATGTCATCATCCTAATGTTGAAAAAACGTGTGACTGGATCAAACTCAATCCTTTGTGTTTAGAATTAAGGAAGGAACATTTGAGATTCAGTGCTAAGAAATGGAGTGATTATCAAAGGAAATATAAAGAGCGCTATGATGCCAACTTTGGAGTAGTGCTCAGGAATTGGAGAGTTGGGGAACATGTTTATGTGAAGCGGCTAAGGTGGGTTTTAAAATGGGAATCAAAATGTATGGGGCCTTTTGAGGTGATTGAGGGTAAAAGGAATGTTGTGGTATTGGAGAATGGTGAGGTGTGTCACGACTTGAGAAAGTATCAGCACAGGTGGAAGAGAAAGTGCCCAATGGTGGGATTAAAGCTGGCCCAGTTATGACAAAGCCGAATGTGAAAATCAAACAAGAGTCAGTGAGAGGTTTACTATGCTCTAAGGACAGAAGTTGCAGGGAAGCACGAAGTAGGAGAAGCCCTACCTATCTGAAAGATTACATTGTAGGAAGGGTTGGATAATACCTACCAGGATTGTGAACTTCAACAGAGCCTTTGTGGGGTTATACATATGGTTAGATGCATTGAATTCTTCCTAGCAGGTAACATTATCTATTTCCATACTTATTTTTGAATTTGTATACAATAATAATTTATTCTGCAATTCATTTTAAAGTATATTATCAATTTTAAATTGCATCAATTTATTTCCATTTGTATATTTAGTAATTTTATAAAATGTAGTTGTTTGCATTGTTTGTAGGGAATGTAATTGTTCTAATTATTCAACTATGAGTTTTACTGTGTAAAAGGTATAACAGAAAAAATATGTGTTGGGGGGAAATGTGTTATAATCTTGCAGTTACCTAAGCTTATTTGTTCATGGATGATTCTTTGGTGATGTATCCTTGAAGCCTTACTGACATCATCTAGAACCTTGAGATGTCATGGTACTGAGAATGAAAGTTGGCTGGAAGAGAAGCTAGGGACAGGCTGTGCTGTTGGGTGGATGTAATAAAGAAGGACTTAACAGATATATGTTCGAGTATGTCTTTCTCAACAAAATCATATAGAAAAGAAGACTGATAAATAAAAAAATTATTCTTAGTATTTAATAAAAAATCAGCAAATCAACAATTACAAAGCACAACATTAGAAATAAATGCAAAATGGAGCCAAGTACATCCAACATATAGAAATGTTAAATAACACATTGTAATTAAAGCAAATAAACATACATATATATATATTCACTGAAAAAACCATAGGTTTTAGAGACAGTTATAGTTAGTTGGACATTGCACTCGTACAAAACCCGTGAAATTCCCCCATTATAGTTAGTTCAGCTAACTATAACTCGCGCCCCCGCAATGCACTGCTGATGACGTCACATATTACATCACTCATGACATGGTCAGTGACATCACTGATGACATCACTGATGACATCTCAAATGACATCACTGATGACATCACTGATGACATCATCCAGTGACTGTGTGTTTCTGTAAAGTTTAATTTTGTTTTATATATATGCCAAGCTGTATTGAGGAATGAGTGGGTGTATAAGTGTCTGTATGGAGGATTTAGTAGGTACGTGACTGACTGTATAAGTGAGTGATTAAACGTATCTTACTGAATGCATGGGTTAGTGACTAAACTGGGTGAATGTCTGAATCCGTCTGTCTGTTGCTGTGTAAGTGGCTGCATGGGTTTGTGAATAGCTACATGAGTGTCTATATGAGTTATTGATTGGTTGTCTGAGTATCTGTATGGGTGCCTGAGTGTTTGTGTGGGTGGGGTGTGTGCGACTCTGTGCATAGATGTGTGAGTGGGTGATTCACTGGGTGGATGGTTTCAAGAGTGCATCTGTGATAGACTGTATGGGTGGGTAAGTGTGTGTAAGAGTGTGTTAGTGAGTGAATGTATGTCCCAGTGGTACATGTGTGAGTAACTACATATGTGAAAGGCAGTATATATGTGTGTTGGAGTATATAAATGGCTATAAGTGAGAGTGTGTGATTGTGAGAGTGGCTGTATGGATGAGTGTGTGCTTGTATCAGTGATTGTATAAGAGCGTAAAAATGTGCTAGTATTTGTATGATTAAGTGAGCTGGTGTGTGTATGACTGTATAGGTGAGTAAATGGCAGTGTGAATAATTATTTGCATGACTGACTAGGTGTGTGAGTACCTCTATGGATGAGCGGCGGTGTGTGAGTGTCTATATAGGAGTATGAGTGCATATGATAGTCCTGTACTGAGTGACCGTAAGTTTGAGTGACTGTACCGGTGAGTTAGTGGATGTGTGTGTAGACCTAAGAATCAGTGAGTGGGTATGTAGTTATTGGTGTTGGAGTGTCTATAGTTTTGCGAATGGCAGTCTGTTATTTAGAGTGGGTGTATCAAAGGTTATATTAGGGTGTGAGGAGGTGCATCAGATTATCACGTGGATGATGTCATCAGTGATGTCATCAGTGATGTCATTTGAGATGTCATCAGTGATGTCATCAGTGATGTCACTGACCATGTCATGAGTGATGTAATATGTGACGTCATCAGCAGTGCATTGCGGGGCGCGAGTTATAGTTAGCTGAACTAACTATAACGGGGAATTTCACGGGTTTTGTACGAGTGCAATGTCCAACTAACTATAACTGTCCCTAAAACCTATGGTTTTTTCAGTGAATTTCAAAGGTTTTTTAAATGCTAATTTCTAACTATAACGTGTCTGAAACCTATGTTTTTTTCAGTGAATTTCAAAGGTTTTTTAAATGCTAATTTCTAACTATAACTGTCCCTAAAACCTATGGTTTTTTCAGTGAATTTCAAAGGTTTTTTAAATGCTAATTCCTAACTATAACATGTCTGAAACCTATGTTTTTTTTCAGTGAATTTCAAAGGTTTTGTAAATGACAATTTTTAAATGTATTAATTGTTATATTTATTTTTTGGATACTGATTTACTACATTTTTTTAAACTATTTATTTTTACATATTTTATTTTTTAAATTACATTGTAATTACATTATACATTACATTACAAAATATACTTTCTCTGAATGAATTACTTTAGTTTAAATACTTTGCAAATAGGCAATAGACTTTTAAGTACAGTAGTTACAGTTGTTGCAATGGGCAACACAATTTCAAACACAATGCAACATTGAGCTCAATGTGAATTTCTAGTTAAATGCAATTAGTTACTTTATGGATTACTTTTCTAACCACAGGACTGGATCCTAGATTCAGTCCTGGGACATCTCCTGTAAACAGTTGAGTAAAAGCGTTTTGGTTACAGTAGTGATTTTTAAGGAATATTATTGTATTTTAAAAGTTGACACTTAGAAACTTTTTCACATAGAATCACCAATGTTATCCTATGGGAGGAAATTCACTTAGCAGGTAAGTAGTGTTATCGTTACTTTTTCTTACTCAGTGTTGGATCCTGGATCCAGCACTGGTGCATCTCCTGTAAACAGTTGAAAGAATGCGTTTAAGTCATACAGGCGATTTTTAAGGAATATTTGTAGTTTGTGAAAATCGACACTTTGAAACTTTTCTGCTGAAAACCAGACAATGGATTCCTATGGAAGGAAATATAAGTTACTGGTAAGTACGGTTAAAATTACTTTTCAAGATCAGTACTGGGCTGAAAGATGCAGCACTGAGGTCTCTCCTGATAACAGGTGAGTAAATCGGAATTCGTAGTTCGGCTGATTTTAGAGGAATATTTGCACAATGGTGAAGGAAGGGGGTGGGGCCTGAGGTGACATGTCTGCAAACACACCCAGTGGCGCGTTTTAAGTTGGAGAATTAATTCCTTCTCAATCCCGAGGGTCCCTAGGGGCCAACTAGCCCACCAGATACCTCTAGTATGCCCCAGACAGCTGCGTTGCAGAGAGGTGTTCAGAGGCCACGCCCCAACGCAGCTCCGTGGCGCTTACTGGAGGTACCTGGTGGGCTAGTTGGCCCCCAGGGACCCTCAGGATTGAAGGGGATTTAATTCCCCATCTTAAAACGCGCCACGGGGCCTGTTTGCACACATGTCACCTGAAGCCCCGCCCCCTCCCTTCACCACTGTGCAAACGCACCCCGTGGCGCATTTTAAGTTGGGGGATTAAGTCCCCTTGAATACTGAGGGTCCCTGGGGGCCAACTAGCTCACCATGTACCTCCAAAAGCGCCACAGAGCTGCGTTGCAGAGAGGTGTAAAAGGGGCGTGGCCTCTGTACACCTCTCTGCAACGCAGCCCCTGGCGCATACTGGAGGTTCCTGGTGGGCTAGTTGGCCCCAGGGACCCCCAGTATTGAAGGGGAATTGCTCCTCATCTGCAAACGCGCCAGGGGGCGCGTTTGCAGAGTGGTAAAGGAAGGGGCGGGCCTGCGGCCCGATCGTTTTTTTTTTTTTTTTCAAGGGGGCTGTGTGGCCCCCTTACTTTTCCTATTTTTGGGCCCTGGGGACCCCATCCCCCAGGGCCTTATCCCTTTTTTTTAATTAAACGGGAAGGGGGCCGAATCCGGCCCCAGGGACCCCATCCCCCGGGGCATGGCCACACTTTTAAATACATTTTTAAGGAGGGGGCTGCGTGGCCCCCTCCTCAGGCCTCCTTTTGCCCCGGGGACCCCATCCCCCGGGGCAAGCCTTTATTTTTATTTTTTAATTATTATTTTTGGGGAGGGGGCCGCGTGGCCCCCTCCTGGGCCACTACTTGCCCCGGGGACCCCATCCCCCGGGCTGGCCCTCTTCGTTGGGGACTGTGGGGGGTCCCCAATCCCCCACAGTCCCGCCGGCTCCCGCGTCCCTTGGGAGCCGGCATTGCCTTTCCACATGGGGAGCTGCTAACATGCAGCTCCCCGTGTGGAAAGCAATTTGCTTTGGATATTGGAAGCGAGAGCAGGTTTCTGCTCTCGCTTCAATATCCAAGCAGTTTGCTATGACAGGACGGGAGCCGCGAGGCTCCCGTCCTGTCATAGCAAACTACAGTGTCCCGGGGTAGGCACCCCGGGACACTGCAGGGAGCCGGCCCTGGGGGTGGTGGTCCCCAGGGCCATTACAGGCTCCAGGAGTGGGGCCGCGCGGCCCCCTCCCTCCATTGACAAAGCCCCGGGAGGTGGTGGTCCCCGGGCTCTGGGGGTCCGTAATGGACCCCCATATTGACATTTTTAGTGCCCCGGGGAGGTGGCGGTTCTCGGGCGTGTGGGGGGCTCGAGCCCCCCACACAGGTAAATTTATAAAAAAATAATTAAAGAAGCCCCGGGAGGTGGCGGTCCTCGGGGCTGCGGGAGGGCCGAGAGCCCTCCCGCACCATTTATTTTTAAAGCCCCGCGGGGTGGCGGTCCCTGGGGCTTAGGGGCCTTAGAGGCCCCCCACATATTATAAATACCCCCCCATGCCCCCGGGAATTGGCCCACCCGGGGGCCAATTAACAACGAAGCGCGGGAGACCGCGCTTCGTTTTCTTTTTTTTGGCAGGATTCGCGCACCCTAAGCGCATCCCGCCGATTTTTTTGTTGTTGAAAAAATGCTTTTTCTGCCCAGGGGTCCTTGTGGGACCCCTGAGCAGACCTAGGGGTCAGGGTGTTTCTACCCTGCCCCCTTTGTGCGTTTTGCACACTTGTTTCTTTTTTTCTCGGCGGGATCCGCGCACCCTAAGCGCATCCCGCCGATTTTAAAAAACAAAACGCTTTTTCTGCCCAGGGGTCCTTGTGGGACCCCCTGAGCAGACCTAGGGGGTCAGGGTGTTTCTACCCTGCCCCCTTTTGCACTTTGCGCACTTGTTTCTGTCCCTCGGTTCTACCGAGGATAAAATGGCTGCCAACACTTCCTGATTTGGAGTGTTGACAGCCACTTGACAGCCAATTAGCATACAGCTCGTGATCGGGAGGGTACGCGGACCCTACTCGCCCATAGATATATATGTGACTTTACTTTTGATTTTCTCAGGAACTACTGAACGGATTTACACCATTTAAGCAAAAGGCATGACACTGAACCAAGGGCTACCTCTTTGCCAAATTTGGTGTAATTCCGTTCAGCAGTTCGGGCTGTAGCTGCGACTAAAGGTTCCTATGGAAAAATGAATGGGGAAAACGCGTTTTGGGACCCCCCTTTTTTCTCGGCCCCCGCTTGAGGAATCAACCCGAGACTTTCAGGGTAGGAGCGGAGCGGAGCGCCCCAACAAGTTGGAAACTTTCGCGAAGATTCGTCAACCGGCGCCAACGTTATTTCAAATAGAATGTCGCAGATTTCCTATGGATAATAGGTCCTAACTATAACTATCTATTGGCGACCGCCAGTAGATAATATATGTATAAATATATATATATATATATATATATATATATATATATCTTTATTTGCGTGATTACTTAAAACCATCGCAGCAGTAAAAACAACAGTATCAGATTTCTCCACATTAAAAAGACCATGGTTAAAACCGTTACATCAGTAAAACAATAATAGTCAAATTTTCCGAGTTAAAAGCCATGGTTATATACCGGGTTTGCAGTTTGTTTTTGCCAAAACGACATTCTGACGTTATTAAAAGGGTTAGTTGGGATCCAAGAGTCAAATACTACAGCGCTAAAAAAAGACAAGATTGATGGCAATGTGTGAAGCCCATAATGCACAAATTTCTCCTCCTAAGCAACACATTCAAGGACTGCAGGATATGAAATGGGGCTCCCAACAGCCGAAGCGGGCAATTTCCAAAATCAGCAGTGGCTGAGGTGGCTCTCTTGGGTACTGAAGCAGTAGTGGCTGACGTTTAGTTGCCTGTTGTGAGAGCCCAATTGGACAGCTAAGTAGTGGTGTTTAGTATTTTTTCCGTTATGCTCATAAATTGAACATGACGGCAGGCTAGCTGAACATCCCTGCCTTTGAATCATACTTTCACTGCCTGCCTACATGTTCTTATCCCCTTGATCTTTAGGGCGGGTTTTAATAGAAGTCTGCATTCCTTTTTCAGTCTCCCGCATATGCACAGTAAATGTAGCATATCCTCTTTTGATTCTCCACATAGTCGACAGTTGGTTATTATCTGTGGTCGTTTCCATGGAGGCAGATGGAGTAATGATGGAAGAATGCCCAGATGAAGATATTTTTCCTTTGTTGCTTTCGTAAAACCTGCACCTAAATAAGATTGAGAGGAGGCTTTGGAGTAACTCTGTAAGACAAACCAAATGTGTGGCCTGTCTTTTAGTGCAGCGTTGTCCTCCAATAGGGACATTATTTTTACAGTTTTATTTACAATTTGTTCGAAGCTTTTATGGGGCCCAGCACTCTTGTAGGGCCAGATGATCTATTGAGTCTTGCAGATAGATCATGACCGCGCTGTCTTTTTTTGACTTGAGCTCCTTCCAAAGATGTGCATTCAGAGTCCTAGATTCAGCTCCCTTAAGTTTGTGCCAGCATTTGGCAAAGTCCCCTTTGCGTGCTGTTTGTTGCATCTGCAGGCCAAGTTCTAATCTTATCTGTGCCGGCGATGTATATTTAGGTAGGTTGAATATTATTCTCATGGCCTTAGCTACTGTGCAGTCCAGTGCGCCTGCGTCTCTTCCTCGTAGGCACTCGCTCCCATAGGTGATGGTGGGAATGAGCTTCGCTTGAATCACCTGGAGAAAAGGCGCGCGACTTGGGCCGCTTATTTTGAGTTTAATATTTTTTAATGCAACCGCTGTTGAATTACCTCTTCTTGCTGTGGCTTCTTTTTGTGCTGAAAACATACATTTACTGTCCATTATAACGCCCAGATATTTGTACACTTCAACAGTTTCCAGCAGGAGTCCTCCCAGTTGCCATCAATGTCTGTGTGCGCATTCTTTTTTTGGTTTAGCCCCATCACTGTAGATTTATCTAGATTTATGCGTAGTCCGTTGTTGACAGCAAAATTATGCATGGTGTCTTTTAAGTGTTGAAGGCCAACCGGAGTGCGACTGATCAGTACGAGATCATCGGCGTAAAGTAAATTTGAAAGGGTAAGTCCTCCCATTTTTGGGGTGTGGGAGTTTCATTTGTCCAGCTTGATCGAGAGGTCTGACATTAAAACATTAAACAAAATTGGGGCCAGAATGCAGCCTTGTTTCAGTCCCTTTTTCATTGGTATCTTTCTGGATAGACGGTCGCCAGCTCCCAACTTTATTTGTACCCACGTATCGGTATGTAGGAGGATCAACTGAGTCAGGAGATCCCGTGGGATTTTTCTTTTGAGTAATTTGTCCCATAGTTTCTTCCTGTCAATGTTATCAAAGGCGGATGAATAATCAATGAAGCAAACAAAAATGTCAAGTTGGCATCTTTAACCGCATCTATCAGAAGGGATAAGGCGAGTATATTTGTTGTTGTTCCAGTGAGTTTGCGAAATCCGTTTGCTTGAGGGGGATTATTGCCATTTCAGTCGCCCAATCTGTAAGTTCTTCCAATAGAAGACCAGCATAGTAATTGCCATCATTATCTATTAAGGCGACCAGCCTATAATTTTTACCTTCATTCTTGCTGACTTTCTTACAAATTGGGGAAATGATTGGCCCCTTCCAAGAATCTGGTATTCTTTCCACTTCAATAATCTGTTTGAAAAGGGGTAGTAATGCTGCCGCCCAATAGTCGGGGTCTTGCTTGTACAAGATCGGGGGGTGCCGTTGGGACCCGGTGCCCCCTCTGCCTTGCCTTTCGTTAGCCTGTTGGTAATCTGTTTGCCTGTGAATACAAAATGGGCATTTGCCAGCGGTTTATCCAAATTGGATAATTTGCTCCCGGGCATGTATCCAGATCTTTGCTCTTCATACCTAGTGTCGGCTAATTCTGTGTTAAAATGGTGCCAGAGATAATTGGCTCAGGCTTCTTCCGTCAAATGCAAGTTAATTCCAGGTGCCCTTGGGTTCTGTCGGCTATTCACTGTGCGCCATAATCTTGCGCTGTTATTTGTTTTTCTATTGTGTAAAAGTTTGGCCCACAACTTATGTTCTGTTTCCATTTTGGATTGTCAGATGAGTTTCTTCTTGCTAATTTTTAGCTTCCTTAGTTCATTTTGGGTGCCATCATCTGGGCCTATTCGACAGAGCCTCCGTACTGATCTATTTCTTTCTTTCTTGAGATGCCTTAGACACGTCTTTTGCGTAGTTGAAAGTTGATTACATTGCGTGCTTTGTGGCGCAAGAGGGATCCTTCGTTGGAGATTTATACCTGTTGTTAAACGAGACTCTTCTCTTATTGTGTGGGCTTTTCCGAGTTTTTGGGTGAATTTTTCCCAGCAAATTAACGCGCTTATATTGGTCACTTTGTTTTCCTCCCATAGGTTTTTTGCTGCGGCCAGGAAGCTTTCTGGGTTATGCGTTTTGCAATTGATTCTTCTGCAGTTGACTGTATACATTGAGCTCGGATACCCCACTGGCTGGGTTAGTGTTATGCCTTGTATATTCACAGTGATCTCTTGTGGTAAGTGATCGCTAAGATCTGATGTTCCTATCCGAAAGTCTGCACTTTTTCTCATCAAAGGTAGAGATGCAAAGGTGTGATCTATTGTTGTACTAGTTAATGCATTATGGAAGGTTGCTGCCGGCGGGCGATCCCCTGGGAAGCGTCCATTTAGTACAACCAGGCTCAAATGTTCCAGGTCCACCAAACGTTCTTTTGCTAGCATGGTTTGTTTGCCCCATTTACAGTCTTCTTCATGTGGGATGCCCCATGCCAAAAATTGCTCTTCCAATAGTTTATCCCTATCTAGGGGCCCCGAAAGGTGCATGTTAAAGTTGCCTGTTGCAATAAGATTTGGGGTGGACTCCTCTGAAAGTATCCTCGTTAATTCGGATCCCTGGAGTTTCGTCCCAGTTTTTTTGTCACGTGGATGGAGATAGATGTTTAACAGTATTAATTGTTGGTTATGCTTGTCTCCTCCTAAGTCCATTTTGATTGCTTTTATGGCACTTGTTGCTGTAGTTTTAGTGTCCAGTTCCTTGATTGTGTTTATGCTCTTGATTGAGGTGTCGATTATGAGACCTCCTTTTAAATGCCCAAATTTAGAGCTTCCAGCAGCTGGAGATGGTATGTTTTGTAGCCTTGTAGATTATATGGTCTAGCCAGGTCTCTTCTAAAAGGATGAGGTCGAATTTTTGAAAATACAGCAGGAGCTGCATGTCCGTGATTTTATTTCCCAGACCGTTTTATGCTCCAAGAACATAATCATAACTGAGAAGTAACTACTGCAGATTGTTTCACTCCCTGTCAGGTGTTCTTGGTCCGCAAGTTAATTGTTCTTGCTATCCAGGTCCATTCGTCTGATCTAGTACTTCCCCTTGGCTGCCGAGGACTCCAGTCTTCAGTCTCCGACTGCAGTGCAGAGGTGCCCCTTTAAGCACAGACTGAGTCTTCCTCATGTTGAGCATGTGCATGGGCTTGCAGATTTCCTGTTCTTGTTGGTTTCAAAGCAGGGGCTCTGGGTAGCCGGTTTTTTGATGGGGTTTTATTTGAATCCCCAGGGATTTAGTTGGCATTCCTCATTCATGATTCTCTTCGCTATTTCCTGTGTGGCCCAGGTTGTCTTTGTTTCCTCTTGTTCTGACAGATGTTTGAGATCATTGAACTCATTGGACTCCAGATCATGTGAACTTATATCTGCCAGGTTGCTAATAGATGTTAGTAATCGCAGAATGTTCCCTCTATTCAGGATGTCGCCCCTGCCTTTGGACTTATACTCAGGGATGAGCAAGATGGTGCACTTCTTAGGCTCCTCCTGGCGGTGGCGGCTTGGGATGGTTGCTAAAGCTGGCAAATCATCCTGATTAGAGGCGGCTATTTCTGTAGGTGTTGATGGCACTTCGGTCCTTAGAGTGATTGGGCTGCAATAGATGACCCTGTAATGGGCCCCCTCCATTTTTTCGGGGGTGCGGTTGGCCTGGCAGTATTTCCTACTTTTCCCTCCGAGTTCTATGCACTCAACATTCATTTGGGTCGGCTGGCCTGTGAGGTTGCCTGTGAGGTTGTCGTTGCCCGGGTTAACCTCTGTGCTGAGCTTTCACCAGTTGGGTTCTCAGTGCATGCTTGAAAATATGCCATTATGTTGGTATTCCCGTTCCTCCCCTTCCACCTCTGTTTTCGGCGATGTTTTATTAAATGCCATTTCTACCCGCTTCTTCTTCTCCATCAGGCCGCCCTGGCGGGCTATGGCATCTGCTGACTGCTAGTTCATTTGCCTGTTGCTGTAAGGCACTGGTGTACTCGGCGTCTACGTACCCAAAACTTGCTTCAGGGTGGTCTTTGAAACTTGGTTCAAGACCTGTGCCCACTTCGGCACCATAGGCCTTTTCGCTGGTGTATTCCAATATTTTGCTGCTCCTCTTAAGGCTGGCCTGATCCAGCGTCCCTTTAATTTTAAGGAACTCATTGAAAGGTCTTGCATCTGGTGCAGTTGAGAAGTTGCCCCTGTGATGTTAGAGGTTGATCCTATGGTGTCCTTTTCTTGGCTGGCATGGCGTTCTGTTCTTACATTTTTTGTTGCCTTTTTTATGTTGGAGAGAAATTCCCCCAGCACAGAGGGTAGAGTTGAGAGTTTGTCGATAAGTACAGCGTGGCTGGATTATTTGTGTTTCTGCTTGTGCCCTCTTGATCATGTTGCTCATGTCAGATAGTTTGCTGTCGATGTTCGAAACATGTATTGCCAAACAATTGAGAAGAGATTGTCCATTTTTTCTGAATGATACTGCATTGTTTTTATTGAGAGTTGCAAAGTGTTTAGTAAAAATTATCATACATTTTCTGTACCTGATGGCGTTTTCTCGGCATTCCTGTCTTGGTGGGTTTTGTTGTTGTCCTCCTCGGGTGTATCAGGTGAGTATGAGGCTACCAGCCTTTCCCATGCCTTTCCCATTCTTCCGTTGTGAGGTATGATATGTTGCTTGCTTCACCTTTTGCAGTTTCCACAGGTTCAGTGTCTGCCTTATCTGTGCCACAATCAGTTTTATTGTGGTGATTCGCTGCCCCTACCCCTTTCTTATCAAGTTGTTCAGTCGCCTTGATGTTAATCTGTGTTAGGTCGGGGGGGTCAGAACTGATGAGCAAGCACAGTCCGTCCCAATTGGCTGATGGGCAGCTGCTTAGTGCGTCTGTTGATCTAGTTGCAACTGTTGTTGTAGATGTTGTTAAAAGCATGTGAGGCTTAAATTCCAGAGGCAAATTGGACTTTGAGTTTGCGTTTGGCAGGATTATAATTCTTGGTTCAAGCGGTGCCTCTGGGGCCTCCGCGTGCTTGGGGGTATAGTGCTGTTATAGTCAGTGCTTGGTATAGACATGCTTGCGGCAGGAATCTCTGTTTGTATGTGTATGTTTGTAATGTTCATTGCCTGAGCACAACTTCCCTTTTCGTGTGCTATAGTACCATGATAGCCTCCGGTGTCTCGTACTTCTTTATCCATACTTAATTTCCCGTTTTTTGCCGGCATTGGCGTAGAGGCTATAGCTTCTGTATGATCAATGACCTCTGGGTGCAGAGGAGAGGGGAGGCCATTAAGGTCTTTAATACTTGAGCTCAGTACTGCCCCTGCATCTTTCACAAATGAGAATTTTGTGTAAATCTTTGTTTGATAGCCAGTTCTTGTTGTTTTGATAGGCGAGACACAGTTTACCGCTACAAAGACCAAGTGATCAATGAGTCATGCTCTTCTGTCACTGCGTTTCTCATGGTAGATTCACTCAGTCCTGTGCACTTCCTTTTCCTTTTGCTAGTCGTGGCTGTTCGCCTTTCCTTCCCAGACCTCATAAAGCACCTGAGGGTTTGGATCAATTAAACCCTCTAGGAGAGTGGTCAAGCAATCGATCGTCTGGTTCCTTGCTCGTTCCTTACTGCATGTAGGGTGAAGGAAGTATTCGGGAGGGCAGTGAGTCAGTGTGTCTCTATTGGCCCTATTGGCTGGAGTCAGAAGTGGTTTATTGGGCCTGCTGGTGAGAGTGAGGGTAATTAGACCTGGAAAATTACCCCTGCCGGAACTCCCCCTCGCAACACCTGACCCTAACTCCCCCTCGCCTGCCTCTGCTGCTTCTATGGGTACTGTAATTAGTGAACCGTGGTAGACTGTGCCCGGAGGAGTAGAGAGCACCTCACCCTTGAGTTTGCTGTGAGTCAGGTGACTGAGGCTGTGGATGGCTGGCATATCGGTCACAAGACCAGCAGGACCAGTAAAGAGAGAGCACCTCTACCTTGAGGGGTGTGCTCAAACCAGGTGCTGCTGACTGTGTCAGTCTGACTGACGGTGGCTGTGCTGCAATGCAGCATGATGCAGGGGGGCAGGGAGCAGGGGGGCAAGGTATGATGAGATAAGGCGTTCGCCTCGAGCCTCACTCTGGGCTCCCAGCTGCTCACCTACCCCGCCTCCTCCTGAAGCATCCTCCAAAGCGATCCTGCAGTCACTCTCCGCCTCTCACCTCAGCTTCTGTCGCAGTGATTCGGCTCAGCCTCTGTTTCTTTCTTATTTTTTCCACAGGCTTACAACAGGGGCAGCAAAATCCTGGGCTCCCCTCCTCTCCTTTCGCCACCCCCGCTGCGGCAGGCTGCAGCGGCTGGTTACAGCAGCAATGCCCGCGGCCGCAGTTCTGCGTCTGTGCCACGCCCTGCGACACTCCGCTACACCGCCGCTCTTGATTGGCTCCTACTGGAAATCGTCACCAACAAATGAATTGTCGGTTCTAGCTTCAAAAAAATAATATGGGTTTACTAGAAACCAAATTAACAAAATAAACTCAAAAAACACAGGTCCATGGGATAACTCTAGATCCATAAACCTGTAAAAAAACATAGAATATCCACCCGAACAAAACACTATTTTCAAATACAACATAAACTTTAAGGGGCTGATTACAATGTTGGTCAGAAAGCCTCTGTCCGCTAGTCAGAAGCTTTATGTCCACTTGTCGAAAGCTGTCCGACCGCAGTCGGAGGCTTTCCGACCTACACGGTCGGTTTGCTTTCCAACCGCCGACTTATGATGTCGGTGGTCGGAGCATAAACCGGCCGGTTATTCCGACGCAGTTCTGACTGGCTCTCGGAGTCTTCTGGCCAGTCGGATCCGCACCATAATTCCCTATGGACGGTGTTTCCGCCGTCGGGATTATGATGTCGGTTTTCAACAGCCTTTCCGTGCCGGCCTTTCTGACACTGAAAGGCTGTCAGAAAGCGACTCTGGGCGCCCCTAGCAGGGTACCCTTGCCTCCACGGCCTACGGTTGGTGGCCGAGGGGGTACCTAGGATGCCCCCCTGTAAATCCCTGCACTGTGTGGCAGGCACCATGGTGTGCCTGCCACACGATGCAGGGTCTCACACACACACACATTTCTTTATAGGAGCCTGTATTATGGGCGGTTTACAGCCGGAAGACAAGCTCCTATAGAGAAGTGGATTGCATCGTAATTAGGTGGTCGGAACCGTCGACTGGAGGTTGGTTGCCCCTGTTCCGCCACAGTGTCCCCTAAATTGCAACTGTAATAAACACAAACTGTAAAATGACATTATCTAAAATAACACTAGACTACTATCAAATCCTAAATAGGCCTACCACACAATGCTACTAAACAACAGAACACCAACTACAACTAACTATCCCTCAGTAAAAAAAAAACACTACAACCACCATTAACTAGTTCTATCTACATCTCCTCTATCCCCAAAGCACTCTAAATTTAAAAAAACGTCTTATCTTATCCAATGTTCAGCATCAGGTAACCACAAATCACTGCCAGCAAATCTGACAAAAAATGCCAGGACAAGACTACAAATGTACACTTAGCGGTAAAAAAAAATGGCAGATAAATGAAAATTAAAGAAAGATTATCTCCCTATAACAAACAAAGGGACTTTAAGGAAAGATTATTAAAAAATGTTTAAAAATATGTGACATTTTTATAACATATGTAAAACATGTATATAAATGTTTTATAAAAAGATAAATAAATATGTAAATTTTAAATACATAGTACTATAAAAATAAAAAATAATAATACAGTACGATTTATAATATATGTTAAAAAGTACATATGTAAATATGTAAATATGTATGTAAAACAAATGTATATGATTTAAAAAATGTACCATATTTGCAAAAATGTTGAAAAATACCAATATGTGAAACAATGTTAAAATAATATATAACATGCTTTGTATTTAAAAAAATATAAGAAATGTTGTTAAAATATTAAGAATAGAAACTTATTATTTTACGTTTAAAATGTATACATATATATGTATTTTAAAAAGTTCAACATTTACATTGAATAAAAAGAAAACAACTAAATAAAGAAATATATAAAAATCAAAAACTGTGTGCTTTAGTGCCCTTATAAAACTGTCAATTCTAATGATGTTTGTGAAAAATGAAATACTTAAAGTTTTACATCTAATACTCACACTGTAAAATACCATCTTAGATTTAACATGTTATGCACCAAAATAGTTACATTTACTACCCCCACTACTATTAAAGCATTTTGGCAGTTATATTGTAGACTAAAGGGATCACATTTACTATTACCACACCAATCTAAGGGCCCGAATATGACTTTTGTGCTGCTGCTCCGGCTCTCAGTCGGCACAGCACCGCCAAAGCTGCGCAAGGACTGCCCGCTTAATTACAAGTTCAAATCGTGCAGGCGGACAGTCCTTTTGCCATTCCCACATCGGTGCCCTGAAATGGACGGAACACCACCACCGCGAGTCTGGCGGTCCATGGACTCGTAGTCAAGCCCATAGTCATTTTGGTAAAAGTGTTGGGGAGACTAAAGGGATGCCATTTACTATTCCTATTCCAATCTAAGCCATTTAGGGGAAAGGTTTTGGCCCCTAAAAGGGTGACATTTACTAGTCACTCCAATCTAAGCCATTTAGGAGAAGGTGGTGACCACTAAAATGATCACATAAACTATTAACACTCAAATCTAAGCCATTTCAGGGAAAGTATTGGACAATAAAGGGGTGCCATTTACTATCCCCCCTCCAATCTACGCCATTTACAGGAAAGTGCTGGACACTAAAGTAGTCACATTGATTATTCCCACTCCAAACTATGGGCCTAATTATGACTATGGCGGTCCGATAGACAGCCGTAGCCACGGTGGCGGTGTGTTCACCATTGAACCGGCATTCCGACCACCCTGTTACAAGTTGGGCGGTCTGACCGCCATGGGATTCTCGCAACCTCCAGAGATCACAGATCGCTGGCGGTGTTGCGATGGTTTTGAAGCCGGAATATGCTTGGAGGTGCCAAACATATTAAAATTTTTCTCTCTGCCATGGTTTTCATGGTGGTGAGCCCACCATGAAAAAACTGCGGCAGAGAGGAAACAAATTTGTCCGTCCTGGACCGTCCGCTCCAGGACCGCCAAACTCGTAATCAGGCCCTAAGTTATTACGGAAAAGTGCTGGACACAAAGGGATGACATTTACTATTCCACTCCAATATAAGCCATTAGGGGAAGGTGGTCCAAACTAAGGTGGTCACATTTACTATTCCACTCCAATCTAAGCCATTAAGGGGAACATATTGGCCACTAAAGGGGAACATTTACTATTTTAACTCCAATCTAAGCCATTTAGGGTAAGGTTTACTGCAAAAAAAAAATAAAAAACCAAAAATATATATATATATATATATATATGTATATTTATATATTTTTTCTCCACAAAATGAAAAAGTACGCGGCACTCTCCTTGGCTGATGCAACTCTTTATTCAGACCATTGCTCTCCTCCTCCTACGCGTTTCGAACGTCAAGTTCTTGATCACGGTAGTATACACAGTCCTTCATTGCTTTCTACTATTTATACTAAATCTCCACTTTGCCCATAATGAGGCATTGTGGGACTAGTAGTTCACATTAGTTATCGATTTACATTAACGATATTCAACATCTATTTGATGCATTTGGGCGGCCTCATGTAAAACCCCAATGAATAAAGAGACATTATGGATGCTGTTAATGACCTTATTCTAGTAACATAGTCACGTGACCACTCTCTGTCGCGAGACAGATCAACTGACTTGACTCACACAGTATGATATCATACATCCAACATTGGAACAATATCATAGTCCCCCACACTATGATTAATATCGAGGACTATAGGAGTATATTTTTTGCACGCTATCAGTCAGTCAGTTGATCTGTCTCACGACAGGGAGTGGTCACGTGACTATGTAACTAGAATAAGGTCATTAACAGCATCCATAATGTCTCTTTATTCACTGGCCCTTTTCTCGCCGTGAGCACCAGCTGAATAGTGCTCCCCCCGCCAAGGACTGGTTGTTGATCTATATATATATATATATATATATATTTATTAATAACTAAATAATAGTAGGTTAAAAAATATATTTGAAATCTTAAACACTTTATAAAAAAACTTTTTTTTAAATCTTAAAAAAATACAATAATATTAAATTATGATAACAAATAATAATTTACTGTTTAATAAATGTGACTAATATATGTTCATTTTGCATCACATATTTAAATACAAATAATCCATTAAAAACACAACAAATAAAGTCAACAAAAAAAACTATGAATCTTAACAAAAAAATTCATATACTATTTTTTTTAAAATACCATAACAGTGAACCTATACATTACTTATTGCATAGTTAATGGACTTGTTAACTTAGAAGCAAAATTAATCAAATATACATATAATTTATCTTTTTTAATCAACAAAATCGAAATATTTAAAAACATATACATTATTAATTAATATAATATAAACATGTGTAATTATTCCACGTCAACTAGATATAATTCTAAATAATATTTTGTTTATTAATTTACAATTTACATTTTATTAAAATAAATATGAAAATGTAACACATTTAAATAATGTAAATGACTAATTAATAAAATAAAAACAACATTTAACATTAAAATGTTAATATAAATACTCTACCAAAAAATAATACAAGTTTATTTTAAAAATCTCCTCACCTTTATCCCCTTTAATCCAAGCATTTTCAAAATTACAAAAAACACAATATTCCCATAATTAATACTTAGAAAAAGAATTATAATATTTAAGAATTACATTACATAAGTTAGAAATGAAATATACAAAATAATAAACATACAGCACTATTTGAATACTATAAAAATAATAAAATTACCATACAATGATATTATATACAACAATAATTTAGAAAATGATATTTTTAACAACTATATTAAAAAACACTTAAAAAGGATATTCTTACCTGTACATGATATTTTTGACATCATGATATCCTTGGTAAAACCAACAGATTTACTTCTTCATCTATGGGGATATCCCAACCATCCATCCAGTAAAGATTATGTTCTAGTGCCCATCTAGAGACAACCCCTATGTGTGTTCTGCATTACAAAACAAACCCAGTGCCAGAAAGCCTCACGTCAGAATGTGTAAAAAGTTATAATAAAAATGTTAGGATTTTTTAAAATTAATTTTTTATTTTACGGAGTTTTATACAGCGCAAACTTGACCCGAAGGTATCAGATCACTTTATACGAGCACCAGTTGCGTTACATGAGGACACATTCATTTTTGTTAGGCACGGGGAGATTAAGTGATTTGCCCAGAATCACAGGATGTTGCACGTCCTTGCCGAGATTCTAACCTGGTTCCCCAGATTTGAAGTTGACCGCCCTAGCCTTTAGGCCACATCCACATGCCTCATGTTAGCAACCAACCACGAGCCAATTGCCAGTTTCTCACCAATTTGCTCACTTTATTATCATTGGCAGCATATAAAAATGGAGGAACCGACACTCAAAGAGAGTCAGAAGAAGGTTGTGTGTATATGTATCTATATAACCCTTTCATGTAAATCGCATGTCACTTAACCTCCCTAGGTCCTCATAGAGGAAGGAGAGAATTCTTCCTAAGGAGAGTTTAAAATGAGTTGTGTGTGGCAGTTAGCACTTGTCTTTAATTCTTATGCCCTCACCCATGATTAAAAACAGATTACCATGTTTAGACCATTTTATTAAAAACAGCCGACATGTTTCATTTCTACTCCACACTTACTGGCAATTTCATCAGGTCATGAGGGCCATTTATACAACGGGCCTGTGTTTCAAAGAAAAAATAAAAAGGTAGACAGACAACACAAACACGATACCAGTAGGCCATTGGAGGGAACTGTCAAGGATATGTACTCTGTCGCCTAGAGGGAAACAGTATTCTGATATCATATATATATCACAAGTGGACCGCAAAAAATGTTTGACCTGCAATTGCAGTCAGAAGTACTCAGTTCCATGACCTCTTACTACGGACTGCTTTATCAAATCCCATATTGTCCCTTTCACCCAGATTACTTTCAAACAATTATCACCGCCATTATCGGGCACTGGGTTCCCTTCCCACATTCATCTCTAGTCACAACGTTGTGAACAAAGGTTATGTAACAAAAGCCCACAGACAGAAATTCTCTCCTCCATTATTCGTTCTTCCACCCCAGGGCTCTTACGGACAATTTGCCAGTGGGCCAGTTTTTTAGGTACAGAAGGAACTGCACCAAAGTGCAAACTTTTGGCACCCAAGCCACGGTGTTGGCAGAACATCTAAAGCAGAGGGCGTACCAAATAAGGGTGGTAAAATCAGGCACGAAAAGAGTGCCTAATGCACCCTCTGCAGTATTACTGGAAAAAAGCCAAAAAATCAATAACCCATGCATTCCAGTTGTGTTTACATTTGGCCCTCGATATACAAAAGTTAGACAGATCCTACGGAAAAACGAGCGTCTACTCGATGTGGGCTCCAACAAAATGCCACAACCATGATTTGAGTTTCGACAGGCCCCGAATCTAATAGACAGTCAGGTCCCCTCACATCCCATAGATCAACAGAGGAGCTCTTTGAATGTCCCATCTGGGCATTTTCCCTGTGGCGACTGCAATGTTTGTAAGTTGACTACGGCCTCAAAAAGTGTTGCCCTCAACAATAGCTGTACTTGGCTCCAGACAAGGTTTATTTGTTGTGTACAGCCTAACCTGTGGTTGTGGCCTGTATTATATTGGACCAACTACTCGAAAAGAGAAGTTAGGATCCAGGAGCACATCAGTACACTTAGGGCAGGAAAACTCATTACTCACCTGGTGAAACACTTTCAGGAAATTTCAAATGGACAGTCCTTGAAAAAATGGACCAGAGATGCACAGGAGAAAAAGCAGCACTGTTTAGGAAAGAAGCCTGTTAGATTTTTTCAGAGCAGACAGATCAGAGGGTCCTCAATTATCTGGTTGAGTGGCATAAACTTAGGGGCTAAATATTTGTTCCATGGGGTCATACCCTTATTATAACTTGCACTCTTGGTTTAGAAATTGAATTCATCTTGGAGAGTATAGCTCACTTCCTATTGATATCTCCTTAGATGAAGGACTAATGTGGGGACAATATCCAGTCTTTTGTTTATCAAAAACGTAGGGCAACATGTATCAATATTAGGAATAGTGATTACCTAATTGCAATTTTCTGCAATTTGCATTTAGGTAATTGATATTCCTAATGTAAGAAACTCCATGGGTTTCATTTAATGATTCCTAGGCGGTTGCAAATCGACCTACCTCAATAATGTTAATGAGGTAGGTCACAATTTGTGACCCATTAGGAATCGCTAAAATCATGGGGATGGTGGCCTGCTGAGGTCAGCAGGCCTTCATGTCCGTGATTGCTTTTAAATAGAGCAATCATTTTGTGAAAAATGCACCCCGTTTTCCTTAAAGGAAAATGTGTTGCGTTTAAAAGCAAAAAATTAAAAGTTTTCTTTTCATTTTTTAAGAGCAGGCAGTGGTCCATGGGACCACTGTCTGCTCTTAAAACCCTTTTTTGCCACTATTCCAAAGGGTAAGGGGTCCCTTTGGGACCCCTTTGCATTTCGAATGGGTTACCATCAGATCAAATCTGATGGTAAACTGCGAATGTTTTACGACCGGTATTTGGTCGCAAAACATTTGTACGTACCTCTGCGATTCGGTATTTGGAAGGGACGCCCTAAACATGCCCCTTCCAAACGCCGAATCGCAAACCCATTTTGCGATTCGGTAACAGGTTATCGTATCTCATTGAGTCGAGGTTGGTACATTGGAAAAGCCTTTTTAGCGTTCGCAAACAGGCCGATTCTGTGAAACGGCTTGTTTGCGAACACAAAATAGCTTGATACATGTGGCCCTTTTAAACTTAAAAATAGATGAGGGGTTGTTCGACCCAACCACTTTCTAATTTGAAGATTCCCTTTAGTGCGAGGTGGATGATGTGGAAATTAATGCTATTGTCAACAAGAATGCGTTAAAAAGAAATACAGGAAAAAGTGTTAGGGCATGTTATAGGTGTGGGTCAAAATCTCACACGGGTAATAGTGCTACATGCCGTGCAGAAGGAAAGAAATGAACTAATTGCAAAAAGATTGTGCACTTTTATTCAATCTGTAAGTCACTTGAAACCAGAACCAAAGTAAACCAGGTTGATATGGATGTGGACAAACTATGTGAGAGTCTAAATAATGTGTTAGAAATGGGGTTCTTTAGTTGGCAGAGGTATGCACCTTTGTCAAAGTAGGGACCCTGGATAAGGGAGTTACACACTTAAGATAACTCCTGCTCACTCCCTTGGTAGCTTGGCATGAACAGACAGGCTTATCCCAAAGGCAATGTGAAAAATATTTGCACCCAGACACACAATAAAACAGTAAAAACACCACAAACGGACACCACACCAGTTTAGCAAAATAAAGTATCGTTATCTAAACCAAAGAAGACCAAAATGACAAAAATCCAACATACACAATTCAAAATATAACTTTTAAAAGGTTTCAAGCAATTCTCTCAATAGAAATCTATGGATACGTGATTTTACAGAATGTAACTTTAAGTCCATCAAAATTTACAAGACCAAACAGCCGCAGAGAAGGAAAGTGTCGAAAAACATAGTGATGCGTCAGTTTCTGAGTCCTTGGGGGGGCGAGGCAACAGTTCTGCTGCATGCAGGAGAAGTGATGCATCGAACCCGGACTGTAGGGGGACGTGATACGTCGATTCCAAGACAGGTCTGGTCTGCGGGTGATGCATCAGAAAACTTGCCGCACTGGTGTGATGCATGGAAATCCAGAATGCGCTGGAGGTCGATGCAGCGACGGCAAACAGGCACTGCGTCGATTTCTTCAGCCCCGGTCCCATGATGCGTCGATTCTTTCAGCCACATAACAGTGCCTGCGTCGGAGTCGGTGCAGTGATATCGGAGGTCTGTGCACTAGACTCGGCGTGCGATTCTTCGGCCACATGGTGGTGGAGCGTGGAAATTTCTCTCGCTCTGCGGTGCTGCGTCAGAAAAACAGGTGTTGGAAGGGCGATGTGTCGATTTTGTTTGATTTCATCAAGCTTTTTCAGCTCCCAGCAACAGGAACAACCTGCAGAGGCCCAGAACTGGAACATGCACCTCCTAGCAGGTAAGAACTCCCAGCAGTGGAGTTCAGGGAAGCTGGTGGTGAAGTCTTTGTGTACCTGAGACTTCAGAACAGGAGGCAAGCACACACACGCCCTTGGAGATTCTTCACGCAGGTTTACAGCAAACTTCCAGTCTTTGTCCTCTCCTTGGCAGAAGCAGCAACTGCAGGCCAACCCAGTAAAGCAACACACAGCAAAGGACAGTCTCCTCCTGTTGGACTTGGCCCTTTTTGGCAGGTTCACCCCTAAACTTTTTGCCTTAAGTTCTGACATGGTGTTGGTGGTTTTAGGCCTCTGGGCACTTTTGCACTGAGGTCCAGTGGAAAGTGCGTGCGCTCTCTGTGTTACATTGGTGAGCTTGGCCTGCCCTCCCATAGGAATGCATTGGGGATTCCCTGATCAGTGTGTGTCAGTGGTAATTCCTGTTATGAGAGGAGGAGTGTGGGCAAGTCTGGTATGTATGAAATTGTGAGAATAAATGCTGCGCAATGGTGTGCGCAGATTTATTATGACTGGTGGAAAAATGCCACTTTTCGAAGTTGGCATTTCTGTGTGCTATGTGTCTGCCTGCCTGATGTGAATTGCATGTCTGGCTTGTGAGTGACAGGGGCTGGGAGGTGTGTGTGGCTCCAGGAGGGGCAGGGTGAGTCAGCGCTGGGCTGAATAGGACCTCTGGGTGGGGGGTAGTGGGAGGAGTAATCACCTGACTCTGAATAGGAGTGTGCCTGCTCTGTACAATGCTGGCTCCGCCCCCTGTGGTGTGTCTGATCACCTAGCCCCCACCTGACAAAGGGGAAGAGGAGCTTGCAAAACAAAGTGCTCCAATTCCCCCCTGAACCAGTTGCATCTGGTTCCCCCATGCCCTGCACTACAGACAAAGGAATTCTGGGTATAAGTATAGGGGCTGTGACCCCATGATGTTGTTCAGTTCTGGTGTGCTGATCCTGCTTGGGCGTGCTGCTGCTGGGGCCCAGGGGGGGCTGCCATGAGTGCTTGCCTCCCTGGGCCCTGCATTGGTCCTCGATCTCTAGAGGAACTTTTTGCTTGGGCTTCTAGCGCCTTGTGAGTGCTTTATTTCAGATTACCCCAAGGAGAAGGAGCACGAGGGCTCCGCATCATTGATCTGCCCTTCAGTGAGAGGGAATCCCCGGCGTAGGGATTTCCCCGTGCTTCGTGATCGAGCGGGTGCCCACCCCGCATGTTTCTGCACCGAGCGGGTGCCCGCCCCGCATTTTGCTTTACTGATTAGCGGGAGCCCACCCCGCTTTATATTTTGAATTCCGAGGGAGCCTACCCCTCATTGCTGACACGAAGAGAAAAGACTCCGCGATCCGCGGCCCGCCTGGTTGTGGGCGGGGCCTGGCGGACGGAAGCGGAAGAGCCGTGAGGCCGGAAGACTCAGGCGGGAACCCACCCTGCGCTGGGACATGCCCGAAGAAGTCCGGAGCCTCGCAGGCTCCATGTTCAAGTCCCGGGTCCCAGGAGGGGGCCCGGGTGAAGAGAGAGACTCTGTAGCCATGCGGGAGCCCACCCCGCACTGGCGAACCGAAGAGCAGCCCGTGGAGCTTGAGGCAGAGGGGGCTCGAGGCACATTGTCGGTGCCTGCCCCTGCCGCACGGAAGAAGTGGCGCCGGTCTCGAGTGCTGAGAGGAGCGAAGACCGGGCGAAGAGGACACGCGCAGAGAGCCCGGTAAGAGAGGGCCCGATGTTGTCCCTGTTGTTTTAATGGCTGAGCGGACCCGCTGTTGCGGGCCGCTCCAACGAGGGGGACACATTGTTGTAGAGGGCCCCGTGATCTCCCCTGTTGACCATCTCTCCAGCTGCCCCGATTGCCAGAGGGCAGCTGCAACGTGGGGCATGTGTGGTTTCAAGAGCCCCGTGGGGTCCAGAGGGCACAGAGGTGCCGGGCTCCCCTTTATGAGAAGTGTCACAGCTGCGCCGCACCAGAGCGGGCAGCTGCAACCAGTTGGGTATAATTGAGTCAGAAGTCCCCAAGTGGGACAGGAGAGGAAGGCACAGTGGTGCCAGGCCTTATTCTTCACAGCTGTGCAGCACTTAGTGCCAGCTGCAACGTTTAGGCTCATGTCTTTGGGGGCATTGGTGGTGAAATAGGAGTGAGATGCATTCCTGCCCCAGCGCAATGACGCGCTTTTGGATATTGCTGCATTGGCAGCGTGCCCTGACATTTTGGACACAGGGCATTTGAGCCCCTTTGAGAAGGCCAGTTGGCCAGGGGGACTGTGGGTTTGATAGGGCGCCAGGCCCTAATGTAATTTATGTGGTGCTAGGAAATGTGATTCATGTACTATGATTTACGCACCCTGTTTTATGCCTCTAAATGTGGTTTATGTATGAGGTTATTTGCATACTATGGTTTATGCTAGTGAGATTATTCTCTACTGCGAGTTATGCCCCTAATGTGAGTTATGCTTAGGAGGTTATTGTCTAATGCGTTTAGACTTATGAGATGATTGCATAATGTGTTTATGCTGGTGAGGTTGGCGCAGAATGTAATTCACGCCTAAATGTGATACTGTGCATAATGTGGTTTATGTTACAGGAGGATACTGAGTACAGTGGTTACCAGTGATTACTGGTTGTACGTTTATGATATGTCCTACATTTACTAAGTTCACTTTGTGATGGTTCTGACAGTGGTCCAGTTGGCCCTGTCAGGTGTACATAATCCCTTGTAGATATTACCTAGTGCCAGGTGGCACAATGTATATTATGTGATTACTATTCTAATGTGTTATGAGAATACAAAGGCTATTTTTGATATAACCTTGTGTGGAGTTCCTTTTGTGGTGTGCCTGGTATGTTGTTGCTGTGTGCGTGCGCAAACGCTTTACACATTGCCTCTGGGATAGGCCTGACTGCTCGTGCCAAGCTACCTAGGGGGTGAGCAGGGGTTATCTTCGGCGTGTAACTCCCTCGCCCTGACTAGAGTGGTGGTCTCTGCCTGGCTTTAGCGCAAGCCTTAGCCAACCAGCGATCCCATTTCTAACATTGGTTGTCAGCGGTGAGGATAGGACTTGCATTTGCGCAGTACCACAGCGACAACTGGCTGCACTACAAAACTCTGCATTTTAGATAGTCACATGTTGGGGATTATTGTTTCTAATTTTGTTTTCTCCTCAAAAGTGTCATTTTTAAATGGTGTTTTCTGAGCTTTTATGTTTAGTGGCAGAAGAGAGAAAATGACAGGGCGGGGATGCCAGTAGGTGGGGAGGTTCCCATAGATAGGGAGTCCCTTGCTGGGTCCAGTGCCCCATCCCTTTTCCTGTCCCCAGAAGTGTGGGTGGATAGGAGGGAAGAGGGGGAGTGTGGAGGAGAAACAGCTAGCTCGGGAGGGTAGGTTATCCCCTGAGTGTAGTGTGAGTTGTCTGGGTTCCCCAGTAGGGTGGGATCCAGTGGTGGCAGCAGAAGTGAGTCCAGTGCAGGAAGCCCCATTCCCGTTCCCAGAGTATGGTACATGGTGCTCAGTAAGAGGGGTACAGGTTGAGATTCAGGGGCAGTGAGGAGCTGTCTCACCAGTCTTGGGGGGCGTGTGTGGATAAGTGGTGTGTTGTACTGGACGATTGGGTGTGAGTTATTTTGGTTATAAGGAGCTTGTACGGGAGGCGGACCTCTGGCGGTGGGCTAGAGGGTCTGCAGAAGCATTGGGGAGTGATTCCAACAGTAGTGGCTTGGGTATCTTCGGGTCCTGTGTGGTGGAAGAGGTTCAGTGTAGCCCAGCTAGGTCCCAGTGGAGTGGGAGGGGTGTAGGGGCTCACGTCCTGTCTCAGTGGAGACGGAATGAGTGTGGGACGGTGTGTCCCACGGTGGCCCGAAACCCAGTCTCAGGGCCTGGAGGGTTCCCTAAGGGAGCGCCAGGTCGGGGGCCTAGGCTGTACTTGTAGGCCATTTGAGGAGGATCACCCAGTGTCTAGAGGACGTGGAGTGTCTGTAAGCGGAGCTCCAGCGGTCCTGGTGTCTGGCGGTGCCACTCCTAAGTGGAGGGTGCAGAAGTCCAGATGGAGGGGTGAGAGGGGGAAAGAGTCCCCAGTGGAAAAACCAGTGGGTCAGAAGGGGCCATGGTGACACCACTTCTGTCCTGGGGGATCTTCACGCACTGTCAGATCGACAGGAGGTCATGAGATCTGCACCAGGCAGACTGTCACACGACACATTAGTTATGTGACACCCTCGGGGAGTGTGCAGAAGTTGAGATTGAGGGGTGAGAGGGGGAAAGAGTCCCCAGTGGAAGAACCAGTGGGTCAGAAGGGGCCATGGTGACATCACTTCTGTCCTGGGGGATCTTCACGCACTGTCAGATGGACAGGAGGTCGTAAGATCTGCGCCAGGCAGACTGTCACACAACACATTAGTCATGTGTCACCCTCAGGGGGGGCATGCGTGCTCCCCATGAAGTCCTGGTTCGCCGGGCATCTGACCAAAGGGTACCGTCCCTGGGTTGGGGAGCCAGGTTCAGGTGTTTCCTGTCCTGGACGGCAGGGCAACTTTAATCAGTGTCCTGACCGGTTTGCCTTCTAGGAGGTACCACTCCAGTTGGGAGGGTATCAGGCTCTGGAAGGGGGTGCAGAGGGAGTTTTTAGTAGGAGGGTACATCCACGTTCCCGTATTTCAAGGACCGTTTGCGACTTCAGTATTAGAAGCGTTGTCATCTAGCTTCTTCCCAGGATTGACGCCGATCTTCTGCTGGGCCATATTTCGACTTCGCCGCCATTAGGGTGGTGCCCGCCGCTGTCCTCCACCTTTGGGTGGGGCTGCATTTTGAACCGGCGCGGAACCCAGAGGAAGCCTGTTTTACACCGCACTGGTGCTCTGTCTATCGTGTCCCTTGATCGTGTCCCGTGTGGCTACTGGACGACCTATTCAGATTGTTGAACTAGGACCACCCATTAGAGATTTAAAGTGCACTTGTGGCACTCTATCCTGCCTATTACGCCAGATTCTATTTGACGAGTGAGCATCCATTTAGGAGGGACTTTCTTAACCCCTCTGTGTACCGTTTACCTGCAAGCAGTACATTACTTCCACCTTCGGAGTACCTTTATCAAGAAGTGGCTGTGACTGCTTATTTGGCAGCCGGAACCGTATCTGTATTCATCCTTTCCCCCTACCCCACCATATACTCCTTTGGTTTGACTCTTCATTTCTCCTGTGCCCTGAGGAAGGTGAAGACTGTATTCAGCCAAGCACCGAAACGCGCGTCGGCACCGTGAAGGACAGAAACCATATAGTGGCATCATTGGATCTATCCTGTGAATGTATTCCCACTACTTTACCAGTTCTCCTGGTTTCTGAGGAGTATTTGATTTTTAATTGTTTGTGAGCATGCAGAATGTATGGGATTGATTGTTGATGGAGAATGTAATTGTCTAGGTGCTATTTTTATTGTGTATTCCATGTTGGGAGTATGGTGGGTAGTTTTCGTGTTCAACTTTGAACATTCTTTTGTTATATTCTTTTGTTATTATTTGTACATGTTTATGTAAATGTATTGTTGTTGATTTGATTTCTAACAAAAAGTGACAAAATAATTTTTCTAAATGTCTTAAACAATAATAAAAAATGTACATTTCACTAAGTGGCATTTATTGATGTTTAGACTTGTAACTGTTTATATCTGACAGGCTGTACATCTAGTTAGTGATTCTCCCCTGGACACTCTATTCCGCCTTATATTATCCAGAGACGTTTTAACGTCCTATCACTATTTCTAGGCAGGTGACATTACCCTCCCTGTGGGGCTGTTTTGTTTCTAGTCTTATCCCGAGAGTCCCTGCCTCCATCATTATTCTCGGGGTCCCGCTTGTATTTTGCCGAATGTAATTCACGCCTAAATGTGATACTGTGCATAATGTGGTTTATGTTACAGGAGGATACTGAGTACAGTGGTTACCAGTGATTACTGGTTGTACGTTTATGATATGTCCTACATTTACTAAGTTCACTTTGTGATGGTTCTGACAGTGGTCCAGTTGGCCCTGTCAGGTGTACATAATCCCTTGTAGATATTACCTAGTGCCAGGTGGCACAATGTATATTATGTGATTACTATTCTAATGTGTTATGAGAATACAAAGGCTATTTTTGATATAACCTTGTGTGGAGTTCCTTTTGTGGTGTGCCTGGTATGTTGTTGCTGTGTGCAAACGCTTTACACATTGCCTCCGGGATAGGCCTGACTGCTCGTGCCAAGCTACCAAGGGGGTGAGCAGGGGTTATCTTCGGCATGTAACTCCCTCGCCCTGACTAGAGTGGTGGTCTCTGCCTGGCTTTGGTGCAAGCCTTAGCCAACCAGAGATCCCACAGCTCTTCAGCTCTTTTTCCTTGGCAGAGGTTCTTCTTGATTCTAGAAGTAATCTAAAGTTATGGGGTTTTAGGTCTAATATTTATACCCTATTTTCTCTTTGTACTCTTTGTTTCAGAGTCCCTGAGCTCAGTACAAACCAGTTCAGTCTTCCCTGGTCCAGCTTGACCACAGGGGGTGGAGACAGCATTGTGTAGAGGAGGCATAGCCTATTCAGGTGCTCGTAAAAACTCATCCCACTACTCTAAATGCAGAAAGGTCTATTCAACTTGGCTATGAGTCACCCAGGATAGGCAGTACACACCTCAACCCCTCTTGTGACTGTCTAGAGTGAATGCACATCCCCAGCTCTTGTCTCTACAAAACCAGACAGTGAATTCACAAACAGGCAGAGGCACACAGGATGGTTAAACAAGAAAATGGCCACTTTCTAAAAGTGGCATTTTCAAACACACAATTTAAAAGCCATCTTTACTAAAAAGTGTGTTATTAAAGTCTGCGTTCCGAGAGCCTAAACTCCATTTCTCTATCCTGTCCCAATAGAAAGTTACACTTGTAGGATGTTAGAAAGCAGCTCCCATGTTAACCTATGGGACAGACAACCTTTCAACATGGAAAAACAAAATGCACAGTATTTCACTATCAGGACATGTAACACACACCAGTACATGTCCTACCTTTAATATACACTGCACCCTGCCCATTGTGGTGCCTAGGGCCTACCTGAGGGGTGTCTTACATGTAAGAAAAGGGAAGGGTAGGGCTTGAGAAGTGGGTGCATTTGCCAGGTCGACATGGCAGTTGAAAACTGTGCACGCAGACACTGCAGTGACAAGTCTGAGATATATTTACAGGGCTACTCATGTGGGTGGCACAACCAGCGCTGCAGGCCCACAAGTAGCATTTGATTTACAGGCCCCAGGCACACACAGTGCACTTTACTAGGGGCTTACCAGTAAATCAAATGTGCCAATCATGGATAATCATTGAGAATCACAATTTACACAGAGAGCATATACACTTTAGCACTTATCAGCAGTGGTAAAGTGGCCAGAGTCCAATAGGCAACAAAAAGAGGGTAAAAAAAAGAGGAGGCAAAAGGCAAAAAGTTTGGTGATAATCCTGCAAAAAGGGCCAGGTCTAACACAAAGGTTAACCTGGGCGTAATGGCAGACTCTGGTTCACCTATTACCATTCTTGCTGACAAAACGTTTGATAGGTTGTGGTCAAAAAAATTATTACTGCCAGCTGATGTCCACACAAAGGCATTTGGGGTCTACAAACTTCTTATGAGAGGATATTTTACTGATGTGGCTATGTTTAAAGGAAGAAGCATTTTTACTAAAGTTTACATAGCTGAGAATGGACGTGATATCTTGGGGTGGCAGGATCAAGCTAACCTAGGTATTGTTCTCAAACCAAGTCTTAGTGAGCCGGTAGCATTAGGCGATGTACCAGCATAATCCATAGGACATGTAAATGTCACAACTGGAGAGATGACACTGAATGCCCTGTTAGAAAAGTACTCCCATATAATCAGTGTGAAAGTGGGTTTTATTAAAGATTTTGAACATTCTATCAAGTTGAAGGCTAATGCCTCTCCTGTGGTGCAAAAAGTCAGACTCTTACCATTGTCTGTGCGTAAGAAATTAAAGGCATTACTAGATAATATGTTCACCCAAAGAATTATTACTCCATGGGTTCATCAGATTGGGTTTCTGCTACTGTAATTGCCCGTAAGAAGACTGGCGAGATCCGGTTGTGTGTGGATTTGAGGGTTTGAAACCAAAATATTTTAGTGGACTGTCATCTGCTCTTGAAAAATCATGATATGCTTTCAAATTTAGGGTCTAGTAGAGTGTTTTCGACCATAGATCTATAGTCAGCTTACCACCAGATGCCACTTAGTAAGAATTCTCAACCCTTGACCATGTTCATTACCCCCTTTGGAGCTTACATGTATAAACAGTTACCTTTTGGACTCACATCCGCTGTAAGCGTTTTCCAAAGGTTGATGGATCACATTATTGAGGGGCTTGAAGGCATTCTGATGTTTCAGGAAGACATACTTTTACATTCTGATTAAGCCTGGGCGTAGTTCGCGAAGTAGCGCTACGCGAAGCTATGCAAAGTGCAGTTCGCACTACGGGAGCTACGCGTAGCACTACGCGAACTGCGTAGTGCACTGTTCGCAATGATTGCACAGTGCCGGATGCTTGTCCGCACTGTGCAATCATTGAAAACGGCATCTTGCACAGTGCGAGCTGTCTTTTACTGCCGCTCGAGTAGATTTTTACTTGAGCGGCAGCTTTCTCAACGCGGACTGGTAGTTTCTCATCGCGAGCGGTCGCGAGCATACGCGACCACTCGCAATGAGAAACCTGACCTCCCGCGTTGAGAATCTCGCCGGGAGGTTTATTTTCCACGCTCGCGATTGGCAACTTGATGTTGCTGATCGCGAACGAGGAAAAAGTCTCGCCGGGATGTCATTTTGCTTGCTCACGGTCGCCAACTTGACGTTGAGGACCGCGAGCAAGCACAAAATGACCGCTGCACTATGCTACGCTACGCTATGCGTGTTTGCACTGTGCTACGTGCAATTCGCGTTGTGCGAAGTAGCGCAAACTTCGCAAACTACGCGAGCGTAGCGTAGTGCTTTGCCCAGGGTTAATTCTGATAGGGAAGGTCACCAATTGGAACTTCTGGAGGTTGTCATGAAGAAGTTAGAGAAACATGGCATGATGGTTAATCTTGAGAAGTGTAAATTCATGAAGAGCAATGTTGATTATCTGGGGCATAACTTGTCACATGAAGGCATTAAACCTAAGTGTTTCCTCTTGAAGGCTATTAGTGAAGCGTCTGTTCCAGAGGACGAAGATACTCTACGAGCATTCTTAGGTCTCAGCAAATATTACACGAGGTTTGGACAGGGATTGGACAGGGATATGCATTGACTGCAACCTTTAAGATGTTTACTGAAAAACAAATATGAAATATGTATGGTCGAATAAAGCACCACTGGCCTTTGACAGTATCAAGGTCTTAATTGTTAATGCATCAGCCATCAAGTCTTTCACACAGGGTGGTAAAATTGTTATCACAGTTGATGCCAGTGCCAAGGGTTTAGGTGCTGTACTTAGTCAATTTGTAAAGGGTGAAGAAAGAACAATAGCATTTGCCTCTAGGATGTTGAGTGTATCTGAACAGAAACACAGCACAATTGAAAGGGAGGCCCTTGCTTGTTTTTGGGCAGCGGAAAATTTCAGAATGTACATTTGGGGAACAAAGTTTGATTTGGTCACTGACCACAAGCCTCTCATTTACATGTTGGGGAACAGTTGTTCTAATAAAGCCTCTTCTCGTTTCATCAGGTTATTGTCAAGACTGCAAGAATTCAGCTTTGAAATCTTATATGTTCCGGGTGATAAAAATATCAGAGTGGAATATTTGTCTCATCTACCTGTGAAAGATGAAGAATTGTGTTTAAAGTACCAGGATGATGAATGAGTCATGACAGTGAACGATGCTATTACTCAGTTTAGAATTGCCAAAACAGAGTGGGATGTATGTTGTGACAAGGATGCTGGATTGAAACTAGTTAAGGAGTATCTTGCGAAGGATTAGACTTATGATAGAAGTCTGAGTTTGGAGTTGAGGGCCTTTTCACAAGTTGCTTCAGAGTTATCTCGTGTCAATGACATTGTTGTTAGACAAGATGTTTTTGTTCCACCAATTGGTTTACGGGATAAAATAATTTCCTTAGCATATATCAGACACTTAGGAATATCCGCCACAGCTAAGAAGATTAAGCAGTGTTACTGGTGGCCAAGAATCGATGGCCAGGTAAAAAATATATAGAGAGCTTTTGTGAGTGTTTGTTATCAGATAAGCACTGGAAACTTACCACAACACCTTTATGTCCAGTTGAATGGCCGAGAAGATCCTGGGAAACAATAGGAATTGATTATGCTGGTCGATACAGTGTGCTAGTTAATGAAAAAAAAACTAGTTGCTATTGACTATTTTTCCAAATGGCTGTATTTTGCATTTGTGAGAACAGATGATCCCTTGAATGCTGTTAAATTTCTTGAACATATATTTCATCTGGATGGTGCTGTTAAAGAAGTGGTGTCTGTCATGTTGCTCATTTCCTTTCAGAAGAAATGACAACTTTTTTTAACTCATTGGACATCAAGCATGTTAGGGCTCTTCTATATAGCCCTTCATCCAATGGTTTAGTTGAGAGGGCGAACTGCATGCACAAAGAAGGGGTACAAATGGCAGTTTCTAATAATTTGAATGTAGGTAAATATTTACAACAGTAAGTGTGGAGCTACAATACTACTTCACATAGTATCACGGGTGTTGCTCCTTTTGTTTTATTGAGAGGTAGAAAACCTTTCGCTTGGTTGAATCCAGCATGGTTGGAGGACAGAATAGAACAGCTTTATGGGACAGTGAATTTGGAGGAGGTCTGTAAATGTGTGCATTGCAGGCAAGAAGCTGGTAAAATATATTTCGACAATAAGAAAGGTGTGAAAGAAAAATGTTTTCTGGGGATTGGGTTTTGGTTAAAAAATCTAGAAAATTTGTGAAAGGTGAATCTAAACTGTCAGAACCTGCAAGAATTGTAAAGGTGTCAAAAATGGCTATCTTGCTTGAAGCAAAAGGATGGTGGAACAAGAATGCTCTAATCAAGGTGAGTGAAGAACAAGCTAGAATTATTGGTGAAAGGTTCATTACAAAGTATGTGAGTGTGTGTGACAAAGAAGGGTGGTTGCAATTCAGAGATGTGGGTGACAGAAAATGTGATGAAATGCCAGTGAGTATTGCCGGCTGTGGGGATTCTTCATCTGCTGCGGAGGTTGAAGTGGCAGTTTCGGCGTGTTCAGTAGTTCGAGATTTATGTGGATCTAATCGTAATAGCAGAGAGAGATCTATTCTTGTTAGATTTAAGGATTATGTCACTTATTGAAGTGTTTGTTTATAGGGGCATTGTGTTGGGTGTTCTTTTTCTTGTTTGTTTTTGTTTAGTGAAGGGGGGATGGTGTAGTAAGTAATGAATATAGGTATTTTTCATATATGTCCTAGCATTAGCATTGCATAGGTGTTGGGCCTTAGCAGAATGTAGAATGTGTTAAAGGAATGTGTATTGCTTCTAGAATGTAAGCACTAGCAGTCACTTGATGGGCTGCTGTGCAAGGAATAATTATCTCATTTGGAAATCTTCTGGGCGTTTGCAGCTTTATATTCATTTGCCACCAAACCCACTATAGCAGCGCTCCAGCCTATCTGTTGGAGAGGGGCACCCCTTGCTGCGGTGTCAAAGGGAAGTGGTCGTTGGTATGTGGTTGGGGCTCGGGTAAATCCTGTTTGCCGTCAACCGCGGAAAGTGAGATGACACGGGGAGAGTGGGAATAGGCTTGGTCCTTGTAGTATGACGACTATCTGGCCCCTCACTGGGGCTGTGATTGAAGCAGTATTTTCACTCGAGGCCGCCATGAGTTCAAGGTCATCATGAGAGCCTGCACAAGCATTATTTTAGAGAGACGCCGATGGAGCTAGATATGGAGTGCTTTGATTAGTTCATGATGTTGGGACTAGTGATGAATGTGGGAGGAGAACCCAGTGGCCGATAATGGTGGTGATAAATGTTTGAAGTTAATTTGGGTGAAAGAGACGATATGGGCTTTGATAAAGTAGTCCGTAGTAAGAGATCATGGAATTGAGTTACTTCTGACCACAATGGCACACACATCAAAAATGTTTTGCGGACCACTTGTGAAATATATATGATATGAGGATATTGTTTCCTTCTAGGCAACAGAGTGCATATCCTTTACAGTTGCCTCCTATGGCCTACTTGTAGACATTGACCCGGTGGCCATTTGGTAATTACCCTTTTATTAATGTGAATATGGGTTAGGGGTGATTTTTCTGATGATTCGACTCACTTGTATGTGTTTGAGCTGTCTGTCTACCTTTTCATTTTTTTCTTTGAAACACAGGTCCGTTGTATGTATGGTTGCAAAAAAGGTCCTCATGACCTAACGAAATTGCCAGTAAGTGTGAAATGGCAATGAAAAATGTTGGCCGTTCTTATTAAAATGGTCTAAACATGGTAATATGTTTTTAATCATAGGTGTGGGCATAAAAATTAAAGACAAGTGCTAACTGCCACACACAACTCATTTTTAACTTTCCTTATGAAGAAGAATTCTTTCCTTTCTGTATGAGGACCTACGGAGGTGTAGTGACGTTTGATATACATGAAAGGGTTATATACATACATACACAGACAACATTCCTCTGACTCTGTCTGGGTATTGGTTCCTCCATTTTTATAGGAATGCTGCCTGTGAGAAGTTGGCCTGGTATATGCTGTCCACTACTTAAAGTTGGCACCTTGTGCCAGTCCAAACAACCCTTATGGTGATTAGGTCAAAGATAACCTTTATTGAAAGCTATCCTAGTGGTAGTCTTGAAGGAATGTTAAGCACCTTGTTTTACCAGAATGTAACCTTATAGTATTGGTTAAATGAAAGGGAAACCACACAGTAGTTATAAAAATATGTATTTATTATATATAACACTCTCTAGAATCCTCCACACGAGGATAGAACACAAATCAAATAATACAGTTGCAAAGAATCAAGCGTAAGTAGCACAATACACAGTGGGCTACCGGGGGAGACCAAACCATATACTAAATAAGTGGTATAAGAACCACGACTCAGGACTAGACCCAGTCTAGAAGGTGTAGAATCGCTGGGACCCCAAAGAACCACCAAAGATGAGTGAGTAGGGACTCCACGGAGCATGGGTGCAGTGTGAGAACACGACCGCGTGCTCCGTACAATTAAATGGGAAAGTCGCGGTTGGAAAATTGGAGATTCAGGACCCTTCCCAGCAGATTACGAAGTCAACCCTTGGAACTTAAGAGTTTGGAGAGTCACCCCACCCATGGATACCTTTGTACCAGAGTTACCTATCCCAGAAGAGCCGGGTACATAGGCACGAAGTGGCGTCGGAAACCCTTGTCGTTCTCTATGGATGTCGCCAAAGAAATGCTGCTGCTGGAAGTAAGAAAAGTGTCCGGTGGAATCCAAACGTGGATTCTAGATGAAAAGAACTTGAAAGCAGAGAGGACAGAGTCTGGGTCACTTTGGAGTGACCAGGGGCTCGGTAGACGAATGCCCACCGATATCAGGTGCTTCAGGTGTGATGACAGTGATCTTGACTCTTCAGCTGCGAGGACCCGGAGATGTCTAGGATGACCAGGAGTCAGAGGCGAGCTGTCCCACAATGGATGTCGAGTGCTGAGGGGTTGGTGTCCGGCGGGAGCACCAGCAAGCCTTGGCAGTGGCAACAACGCAGATAGTCAAATTCGGAGTCAATCTGGCCCAGCAAGGACCAGGAGACTCACCACAGCAAGGAGACTCAGGGCAGGCCCGGAGCAACCAGGAGAGCACAATTAAAACAAATTTGACCCTCAAGTGGACCCACAGGCCAAAGGCACAGGAGTCGTGAGGGAACCTCAGGCAGTTTCGCAGGATACCAGCTAGCAGGGCACAGAGTGCGAGGATGCCGGAGTCCTTCTCAGAAAAGATACGCTGGGGTCAGGGCTACCAATGGCCCAATGCACGGAATTGTTGCACGGCAACAAGCATATGCAGCTGCATATAAACGCGGTGCACAGGGGTACGGGTATACGGTCCCCACGAGGGATATCTGCCTAAAACGTGGTAAGAGGGCAGCTCCACCTCAGAGACCTTCAGAAACCCACCTCCGGTGTTGCTGGAGCCTTTGGAGTCCGCAGGAGCTCAGGATCAGCAAACCGGTCAGATGCGTTACGGTGCCTGTGTTTGCAGGGGAGTGACTCCTTCACTCCAAGGGAAATTCTTCTGTTGTCTTGGAGGTCCACAGGGTCCTGCACGGAGCCTGTATGGATCACGGACAGTGGCGAGACTGGGGACGGCAAGGGAAGACGAAGTCGAGCACAAGGGAGGTCCAGCGAAGTCCAGCGTGTCCAGACGGACGAAGTATAGTGGTATCTTCTTGCAGAATCTTGTCCACGTAAAATATAATGTCCTGTAGCCAGGTAACCCATTTTATACCCACGGGAAAGGGTTGGACAGATTCTAGGGACCCTCCCAGGGGAGGGACAGGACAGGGGGGAGGCTACTCCCATGTCCTTTGTCCAGTTTCATGCCAGAGCAGGAGCAAATGGCTCCCAGAACTGGTTTGAGCTGGACTATGCACAGGGTCACCAAATGGGCCCCTGAGCCAGACTTTCTGGCACTGTGACAGTGCACCCACCCAGCCCCAATACAATAAATCCCGTCTGGGAGGTGGTCACACCTCCCTGTGACAGGATGCCTATTGTGCTGCCTTCCCCTGCTCGAGCTTGGCTCAGCAGCAGGAAGGCAGACTCGTGTCTGTGGCTGGAAGCATCCATTTTGTGCTGTAAGGCTCGAGAAAGTTGGTACCGGTAGACTTAGGTACCCCCAGAACCTCGGTTCTGAGGGGAGGAATCATACCTCCCACACCAGTTACTGGTGTGGAGGCATGATTCCAAGGTGTTTGACACCAAACACGGCATACTTCGTTGCAGTCGTTTTTGAGATAGCATTTACCGCGAGGTTATAATGCACCTCTACCTATATGTCTGGTAGTATCACGTACAGCCCGGGAGGGTGGTCTCCGAAGACTGCAGAGGGGCTCTGCTCATACAGGAGCACCCTCTCACGTAAAACCCAGCACCCTGCCTTCAGGATTGATGAGGCCTGCTATAGGGGTGACTTATAAGGTTTTAAGTGTAGTGATATATATAGACATAGTGAACCTATATCTCTCGTAAGTGGTGCAAGCACCAGGTTACACAGGCTGCAGTAGCAGACCTGAGGTTCCATTTTGCCTGGCCTTTCAGGGGTGGCATAATACATGCTTCAGCCCATGGGAGGCCTCTGGGGTACCTATGCCCTGGGTACATGTGTACCATATACTAGGGACTGATAAGGGTACCCCAGTATCCAATCTGGAGTTGTACCAAAGTACATACATATCAATTTAAGGGAGAAAGCAGATAGCCTGGGGTCCTGAATAGCAGGATCCCAGCCAGACTAGTCAAAACAGTGGGTGCAAAAAGCAAAAAGTGGGGGTAACCATAACAAGCAGATCCTACTTTCCTACACAACCCCCCAACGAAAGGAGATGAGACTAACCATGCCCAGTTGAGTCTTCATGTTCTAAGTGGAAATATCTGGAGAGTCCATCTGCATTGGCATGGTTACTCCCAGGTCTATGTTCCACTGTATAGTCCATCCCCTGTAGGGAAATGGACCACCTCAAAAGTTTGGGGTTTTCACCCTTCATCTGTTTTAGCCACAAGAGGGGCTTGTGGTCAGTCTGAACAATGAAGTGAGTTCCAAACAGTTATGGTCTCAACTTCTTCAGAGCCCAAACCACAGCAAAGGCTTCCCTCTCAATAGCTGACCAACGTTTCTCTCTGGGGGTCAGCCTTCTGCTAATAAAAGCTACTGGCTGATCCTGACCCTCTGCATTCAATTGTGATACCACAGCCCCTACCCGCAACTCAGATGCATCAGTTTGATCAATGAATTGTTTGGAATAGTCAGGACTTTGCAGAATGGGAGCAGTGCACATGGCCTGCTTGAGGTCATCAAATGCCTTTTGACAGCTAACTGTCCACTGAACTTTCTTGGGCTTTCTTTTAGATGTAAGATCATTCAAGGGAGTCACTATGGACCCATAGTCCTTTACAAATCTTCTGTAATGCCCAGTCAGGCCCAAGAAAGCTCTGACCTGAGTCTGGGTAGTTGGAGCAACCCATTCCATGATGGTTATGGATTTTGCTCTGCAATGGTTGAACCTGGCCTCCACCCACAAGGTGGCCCAGGTACACAACCTGACTCTGCCCTATCTGGCATTTAGTAGCCTTGATAGTGAGGCCTGACTTTTGCAAGGCCTCTAAAACATTTCTCAGGTGGACCAGGTGATCCTCCCAGGTGGAACTAAAGACAGCAATATCATCTAGATAAGCTGCACTATAGTCTTCTAGGCCTGTGAGAACTTTGTTCACCAACCTTTGAAATGTGGCGGGTGCATTCTTCAAGCCAAAAGGCATCACCACAAATTGGTAATGCCCACTAGGGGTTGAAAATGCTGTTTTTGGCTTGGCGTCCTCCGCTAGTCTGATTTGCCAGTAGCCAGCAGTAAGGTCAAAAGTACTCAGAAACTTGGCTGAGGCCAAAGTATCTATGAGTTCATCTGCCCTTGGAATAGGATGAGCATCAGTCCTAGTGACTGCATTGAGTCCTTTGTAGTCAACACAAAACCTCATCTCTCTCTTACCATCCTTGGTGTGAGGTTTAGGTACTAAGACCACTGGACTAACCCAAGGACTAGTTGAGGGCTCAATGACTCCCAATTCCAGCATCTTCTGGACCTCAGTCCTGATGCAGTCCCTGACATGGTCAGGTTGCCTGTAAATTTTATTCTTCACAGGTAGGTTTTCATCTGTGTCCACTTCATGGGTACACCAGGTGGTCTGACTTGGAGTCAGTGAGAACATGTGCCTAAACTGATTGAGGACATTCCTGAAATCAGACTGTTGCTGCTCAGTGAGGCTGCTTGCCAAAGCCACACCATCTACTGAGCCATCATCAGGGTTCTGTGAGAGGAGGTCAGGGAGTGGGTCATTCTCTTCCTCCTGTCCCTCATCAGTAGCCATGCGCAAGCCCATGTCTGCCCTGTCAACATAAGGCTTGAGGCTGTTCACATGGAGCACCCTGTGGGGGCTCCTGGGAGTTCCAAGGTCCACCAAGTAAGTGACCTCTCCATTTTGCTCAAGTATGGTGTGGGGTCCACTCCATCTGTCTTGGAGAGCTGCTGGGGCCACAGGCTCCAACACCCACACCTTCTGTCCTGGCTGGTAAACAGTCAAGACAGCCTTTTGGTCATGCCAGGCCTTTTGCAATTCCTGAGTAGCCTCAAGGTTTTTGGATGCCTTCTTCATATACTCAGCCATCCTGAAGCGGAGACCGAGTACATAGTCCACAATATCCTGTTTAGGAGGTTTGAGAGGTAACTCCCATCCCTCCTTTACCAAACACAGTGGACCCCTAACTGGGTGACCAAACAAAAGTTCAAAACGGCTGTAGCCAACCCCCTTTTGTGGCACCTCTCTGTAGGCAAAGAGAAGGCAGGGCAACAGAACATCCCATTTTCGCCTGAGCTTTTCTGGGAGCCCCATTATCATGCCCTTTAGGGTTTTGTTGAATCTTTCAACCAACCCATTGCATTGAGGATGATAGGGTGTGGTAAACTTGTAGTTTACTCCACACTCTTTCCACATTGCAGTTATGTAACTAGACATAAAGTTTGTACCTCTGTCTGTTAAGACGTCCTTAGGAAAACCCACCCTGGAGAAAATCCCTAGGAGGGCCCTTGCCACCACAGGTGCTGTGGTGGTCCTAAGGGGAATAGCTTCTGGATACCTGGTAGCATGGTCCACCACCACCAGGATGTAAGAATGTCCAGATGCTGTTGGAGGGTTCATGGGACCAATTATGTAAATCCCAACCCTCTCAAAGGGAACCCCCGCCACAGGTAGTGGTATCAGGGGGGCCTTTGTAGTACCACCTGCCTTACCACTGGCTTGGCAAGTGATACAGGAGCGACAAAACTCCTTTGTGTCCTCTGACATATGAGGCCAGTGAAAGTGAGGGACAAGCCTGTCCCAAGTCTTGCTTTGGCCTAAGTGTCCTGCTAGGGGAATGTCATGTGCTAGGGTGAGTAGAAAGCCCCTAAACTTCAGGGGTATAACCAACCTCCTGGTGGCACCAGGCTTGGGGTCTCTACCCTCTGAATATAGAAGTCCCTCATCCCAATAGATCCTGTGGGGCCCACTGACATTCCCTGCAGCCTCAGCAGCAGCTTGCTGTCTGAGGGGTTCAAGAGAGGGGCAGGTTTGCTGCTCTTGGCTCAGATCTGCCCTAGAAGGTCCCCCTGTCCCCAAAAACTCAACCTGATCAGGTTCAAGTTCATCTGAGACAGTTCCTTCTATAGGACTGGAGTCATCTTCCTGAAAAGACTGACCCTCACTCTGGGCCTGGGGGGAAGACTCAGCCTTACCCCTCTTGCTCCTCTTCTTGGAAGGCACCTGGTCCATCTTTTCAGGATCCAGGGCCTGTTCAGTGGCTCTCTGTTTGGCCTGTGACCTGGTCACAGCAAACACGTCTGCAGTGATGCCCAACATTGCTGCATGAGTCTTGAGTTCCACTTCAGCCCAGGCTGAAGTCTCCAAATCATTGCCCAACAAGCATTCCACATGGAGGTCTGAACTTACCACAACCTTCTTAGGGCCAGTTACCCCTCCCCAGGTGAAATTAACAACTGCCAAAGAATGGTCTGTCCTGACATTGCTAGCATTGGTCACTTGGTACATCTCACCAAGTATGATCTGGTCAGGGTCCACATGATCTTTTGTCACCATTGTGACACCTGCGTCCCTGTATGCCATGGCCTCCTTACCATTTATTAAAGGCTGTTGTCTGTATTTGCCCAGGTTACTGGGACTAACAAATAAGGCGGCAATATCCATGCCTCCATCACAGACTAGAACAGCCTGAGCTGGAGTTCTGACTAGGCCAGAACCCATCTCAGAGCCCAAGGTTAACCCCACTATTCCCTTGTTCTGTGTACCACCACTTGAAACTGTGGTAGGGGGAGCAGTTGCCTTAGACGCAGTGGTGGTAGGAGTAGAATCCTTGGCCCTTGGACAATTGGCATCTTTTGTCCAATGGGTTTTCTCTTTACAGATGTGACACCAAGGTTTCCTTTTGCCTTTTCCCTTGTTGGATTATGACTCCCCCCCCAGATGCAGGTTTTTGGGGCCCTGATGAAGACGTTTGATCTTTATTTTTGTCCCCACCCTTATCTGAGTTCTTTGAGTCTGGTTTCTTCTGGTCACCACCATTGGTCTGAGTTTTCTGCTTCACCCTGGTTCTGACCCACTTATCTGCCTTCTTTCCCAATTCTTGGGGAGAAGTCAGATCAGAGTCAACCAGGTATTGATGCAACAACTGGTTTTGGCAATTATTAAGGATCTGCTCCCTCATAATCAAGGTGTACAATCCTTTAAAATCATTCACCTTGCTACCAAGTAACCAGCCTTCCAGAGCCTTAATGGTACAATCAACAAAGTCTACCCAGTCCTGAGTCTGTGTCTTCTGGGTGTCTCTGAACTTAATCCTGTACTGCTCAGTGGTTAAGCCAAACCCTTCAATGAGAGCACTCTTCAGGACTGAATAATTGTCAGCAACCTCTTCTCTTAACAGTGAGGAGCTTATCTCTACCTTTGTCAGCAAAGGAGAGCCACAAGATAGCTGCCCACTGCTCTTGAGGGACCTTCTGAACTTTACAGGCCCTCTCAAAAGCAGTTATCCATTTCTGGATGTCATCCCCTACATGGAAGGGAGGGACAATCTTGCTCAGGTTCCTATGATCAAAGGTGTGTTCCCTAACCCTAGGGACACTATAGCTGCCACCATGGGACTCTAGTCCCAATTTCTTTCTAGCCTTCTGGACTTCTAGGGACTCTTTATCCAGGGCCAATTGCTGTTGCCTGAGCCTAAACTTAGCTTTCTCAAGCTCTAGTAATTGGCACTCCCTGTCATAAGAGTTGTCCCTCTTGCTAGAAACAGAGGCCCCTAAAGAATGTCTAGAATGATCTGACTCAGCAGAGGGAGACCTAGATCTCCTTGGTAAACTCTGCACTCTCCCTGGAGGAATAAAGTGATGGTCCTCTTGACCCTCTTCTTCTTCTTCCTGGGGATCTGAGTTGTTCAGCGGTGGATCATTTTGATCCTCCTGTCCAGGGTTTGAGTCCAGGTCATAGAAGGTGTCCCCTCCTGACCTATCTTCTTCCCCTGTACCACCCACTCTATCCTGCTCATCTGACCCAGGAGTCTTCCTTGTGTCATCTAGCAGTAATGCATCAATGAGACGTTGAGTGTTGGTATTTCTCCCTGTCTTCAGCTTCCTAGATACACACATGGCTTTCAATTCAGTGAATGCAAAGCTATCATATTTAGTAGGCAGGTTGCCACCAGTGGCATTCCCATTAGAAAATATACTAAGTGAGGTGTGCTGTAGGCACCTACCTAACCTAGTGGGAACTAAACTCTCTTAGGTTGGAGAAAGGGTGTGCTAGACCCTTGATTTACCCAACCCCAAGTTCAGTAGAACTTACTATCTTAAGCTAGTATTATATGTTCATAGATACTAGTGGTTTTTCAGTTAATCAATACAAAAGATTTTCTGGTAAAACAATGCAGGCTTGAATCTTAACCTCTGCACACCAATGTGAGAAGTTGGCCTGGTATATGCTGTCCACTACTTAAAGTGGGCACCTTGTACCAGTCCAAACAACCCTTATGGTGATTAGGTCAAAGATAACCTTTATTGAAAGCTATCCTAGTGGTAGCTATGGAGAGCAGCCTTCAGGCTAAGTCTTGAAGGAATGTTAAGCACCTTGTTTTACCAGAATGTAACCTTATAGTATTGGTTAAATGAAAGGGAAACCACACAGTAGTTATAAAAATATGTATTTATTATATATAACACTCTCTAGTATCCTCCACACAAGGATAGAACACAAATCAAATAATACAGTTGCAAAGAATCAAACATAAGTAGCACAATACACAGTGGGCTCCCGGGGGAGACCAAACCATATACTAAATAAGTGGTATAAGAACAACGACTCAGGACTAGACCCAGTCTAGAAGGTGTAGAATCGCTGGGACCCCAAGGAACCACCCAAGATGAGTGAGTAGGGACCCCACGGAGGACGGGTGCAGTGTGAGAACACGACTGCGTGCTCCGTACAATTCAATGGGAAAGTTGTGGTTGGAAAATTAGAGATTCAGGACCCTTCCCAGCAGATTACGAAGTCAACCCTTGGAACTTAAGAGTTTGGAGAGCCACCCCACCCGTGGATACCTTTGTACGAGAGTTATGAGGTACGAAGTGGCGTCGGAAACCCTCATCATTCTCTATGGATGTCGACAAAGAAATGCTGCTGCTGGAAGTAAGAAAAGTGTCAGGTGGAATCCAAATGCGGATTCTAGATGAGAAGAACCTGAAAGCAGAGGGGACAGAGTGTGGGTCACTTTGGAGTGACCAGGGGCTCGGTAGACGAATGCCCACCGATGTCGGGTGCTTCAGGTGTGATGACGGTGATCTTGACTCTTCAGCTGTGAGGACCCGGAGACGTCTAGGACAACCAGGAGCAGGAGGCAAGCTGCCCCACAATGGATGTCGAGTGCTGAGGGGTCGGTGTCCGGCGGGAGCACCAACAAGCCTTGGCAGCGGCAACAACGCAGATAGTCAAATTCGGTGTCGATCTGGCCCAGCAAGGACCAGGAGACTCACCACAGCAAGGGGAGTCAGGGCAGGCCTGGAGCAACCAGGGGAACCCAATTAAAACAAAGTTGACCCTCAAGTGGACCCACAGGCCAAAGGCACAGGAGTTGCGAGGGGACCTCAGGTGGTTTCGCAGGATACCAGCTAGCAGGGCACAGAATGTGAGGATGCTAGAGTCCTTCTCAGAAAAGATGCGCTGGGGTCAGGGCTACCAGTGGCCCAATGCACGAAATTGTTGCATGGCAACAAGCATATGCAGCTGCAAATAAACGCTATGCACAGGGATACGGGTATACAGTTCCCACGAAGGAAATCCACCTCAATCTTGGTAAGAAGGCAGCTCAACCTCGGAGTCCTTCAGAAACCCACCTCCTGTGTTGCTGGAGCCTTCGGAGTCTGCAGGAGCTCAGGATCAGCAAACCGGTCAGATGCGTTACGGTGCCTGCATTTGCAGGGAAGTGACTCCTTCACTCCAAGGGACCAGTTACTGGTGTAGAGGTATGATTCCAAGGTGTTTGACACCAAACATGACATACTTCATTGCAGTCATTTTCGAGATAGCATTTACCGCGAGGTTAGAATGCACCTCTACCTATATGTCTGGTAGTATCACGTATAGCCCGAGAGAATGGTCTCCGAAGACTGCAGAGGGGCTCTGCTCATGCAGGAGCACCCTCTCACATAAAACCCAGCACCCTGCCTTCAGGATTGATAAGGCCTGCTATAGGGGTGACTTATAAGGTTTTAAGTGTAGATATGTATAGATATAGTGAACCTATATCTCTTGTAAGTGGTGCAAGCACCAGCTAACACAGGCTGCAGTAGCGGACGTGAGGTTCCATTTTGCCTGGCCTCTCAGGGGTGGCATAATACATGCTTCAGCCCATGGGAGGCCTCTGGGGTAACAATGCCCTGGGTACATGTGTACCTTATACTAGGGACTGATAAGGGTACCCCAGTATCCAATCTGGAGTTGTACCAAAGTAAATACATATCAATTTAAGGGAGAAAGCAGATAGCCTGGGGTCCTGAATAGCAGGATCCCAGCCAGACTAGTCAAAACAGTGGGTGCAAAAAGCAAAAAGTGGGGGTAACCATAAGAAGCAGATCCTACTTTCCTACACTGCCAATTATGATAAAGTGAGAAAATTGTTAAAAAAGTGCCAATTGACTCATGGTTGGTTGCTTACGTGAGGCACATCCTATAATTTTTATTATAGTTTTTCACACAATCTGATGGTAGATTGATGTGAGGTTTCCTGGGCACTGGGCTTGTTTTTTAATGCAAATAACACATACGGGTTGTCTCTAGATGGGCACTAGAACAGAATCTTCCCTGAATAGATGGTTGGGAGATCCCCTAGATAAAGAAGTGAATGTGCTGGTTCTACCAATGGCTTGTTTGTTTATGATTGGCTGAGTGAATGGTGCCCTTGGTTTATTTCCCTCTCAGCTCCCCCTTCTTTTCTAAACTTCAAAGACCTTGCCATAGGGTCTCCTAACAAGCATATAATGTGTAGATAATTTGAAGCAACAACTAAAGAATCATTTTCTGTTAATCTAGAAACAAATAATCTTACATGTATTTGAGACACCTGCAAAGATTTTCTCTGAGGTTTCTTCATTCATATAACAGACTTTTAAATGACAACACGAAAATGGAGTTCATCATGGTGCAACAGGGAATTTAAGAAATAGGATGTATTCATTTTACATATCAGAACAATGTGAACAGAGCTTTCATGTACAACAATACAGTTAAAAAGAGAAACAGTCTTTGAAGTGCCAGCAATTTATATATGAAACAATGATTGCTGTGATACAGTGATATCTGTATAGATGATAAGAGATATAAATGAGAATAGGCTATTGAAAGAATCAAAGGTGTAATAAATGTAATCTCTGGCTATTAGAAATGAACTTGGAAATTTTCGAAGCTGCTTCTTATCTTTTTTTGCCTCTTTTCACACTTCAGCCAGACAAGTTATGATAACTTGACAAAAGGATCATGAGAATATCAATTTAAATGAGTACCATTGAGTTGGCTAACAATAAACATCTGTTATTCAGCGCCAAGATACCCTTCTGGGTGAACGTGCTCTTTATAAATACACGTTATTTTTAGGCCTGGGCGGAGTTTGTGGACTTCCGCTATGTGGAACTCTGCAAAGTTACCAACAAAATCTGCTGCGCTACGTGGAGTTCCGCAAGCAGCGGAGTACGTTTCGTCACGCAGTTCGTGTTGATTTTCAGCGCCGGGTGTTTGTCCCACGCCATAAAATCAGCGTGAACGGCACCATGTGCAGTGCGAGAGGTAGCTGCTTCTTTTCTGCCACACAATTAAATTCTCTACTCTAGCGGCAGCTTTCTCAGCGAGAACAGAAGATTTCTCAACGCGAGCAGTCGCGACCACCCGCATTGAGAAATCTCGCTGGGAGGTGGATTTTTCTTGATCGCCAACTTGGTGTTGGCGAGCAAGGAAAAAACACCGCTAGAGCACGGACAGCGGAAAACACAGCAAACTGCATGAATGGAGCAGAGTTTACTGCCCAGGCCTAGATATTTTATGTTATGTTAAATGTATTCTCGGATGCTGCATTGGTCACAATAAATCAAAAAATCATGAAAAGTCTTATTCACTAAATACGTCAGCTGTTCTTGACGTCTACCATATCTGCGTTGGCTTTGACACTCAACTACTCGTCTCATCCAACAGAAATTTATGTGTACACTCAATGCGATCTTTGAAAAGACATGTTTCAATATTAAAACTCCAATCTTATGAAAACTATATACTCACACTGAATAGAATCTATTGCTAAAGCTACTGCCATGTGTATAATAAACAGAACTATCTGTTTTACTGCCCAACCTTGTGCCTGCTATCAATATACATCAGATAATGTTTATCATTGATAAATTCTGGTGTGTGCCAGACAATTTCCTTGTATTTTGATAAATGCCTCTCATATCACTGCAAGTTTGCCTTTTGGGTAGCAAGTTGCTGCCTGATAAAGCACACACTATATAAATATATTTGCTTATCTTAACTTTGCTGATCTATATACAACCAAAATACACTGCTGATATTTAGTTAACAATATCTACTGCTGCCATTGTAAAGTTGATCCTTTTAGGGATTGCTGTAAGGCATTAGTGAACATAAATGTAGGTTAATGGATGAAAATGGGTTTTTGAACCAGACCCAAGTGATGCGCATACCTCAAATATCAATTTATCATTTTCTAATTTTCTCGCTGTCACATGAACATTGTCTCCAGTGCTATATGTGAGTTTTAGAGCATATGTTTTAGAATAAGGTGCTATGGTGGGCTATATACTTAAGATGACAGGAATTATGGGAGTTTGTGGCTGCAACATTTCCACTATAATTATAGATGTGCTGCATGATTGATCATCTGCTTCATAATCCAGCAGATTTTAACAAAACATCTATTTTATTTCTATCTCAATTAGATCAAAAGTTACTAAACATTCAGTAGCATGCAGTGGAAGGATCTTTACAAAAGGTTGACTTCTCCCCTTTCTGTTGATTATTGCTGGATTTGGGAGTTAAACAGGAACTAATGAAGTAAAACCTTTGCCCAGACTATGTTAACCTTGTTAAACATGTCACAATAAGCAAGTAATATTATCAAACAATGTGCCTCATTACTCATTATAATTTTTCTTTTCTTGTTGCATAGTGTACTGATGAAGTCCAGTAGCCGAGATGTAGTTTAAAGTTGGTTTATTCAGTCTTAGTTGTAAGTTATAATGTTCATGTAGAGGAGCCTCATCTGGAGCAGCCTGCCTGCTGCTCAGCCCATACTCCAACTGTCACAACTCACCTCACAGGCACCCAAACATTCCATTCATGTCATCACACCAACATTCCACGCAGCACATTCACACTGGCTGAGCAGCTAGGGAGAAAGTAACAGGATAATTACATTAACAGGACACTACATATCCTCCCCTCTTATAAAATACAAAAATAAAACTGCAAACTAGAATAAGGTTTTAACAAGAAGAACTATAAAACAGAAATTATGCTAAAGTACACAAATGCGGATAAATATACAATGAAAGCCACAGTAAGCATTAAACAAAAGCCTAAAGGAGATGTACAGCAAAGATATACAAGAGAAAATGAAGCGGACACAATGGACAAAAGAACAAGAAAACATTCCACGCAGCTCATTCAGACTGGCTGAGCAACAAAGGAGAAAGTAACAGGATAACTACATAAACAGGATACTACACACAGTACATAGTGCATTTATGGTGGTCATAACACAGCATTAGAACTGGTCAATAGGACTACTCCAGGTAGCAAAACTAACATTAATAAAGATATTCACACCAAGTTTTTTTTTTTGCTATCTGGATGTTTTTCACAAAGGCTTTTCCACAGTGGATCACGTCTTCATCTGGCAACAGCTAAAAGAAAAACATACATTGCTCAAGAAAAGCACCTTATTCATTGCATTTAACCCTGTGAATAACAGGAAACTGTGGACGAAACTAGAGGATTCAAACCAATCCATGCCTGGCCCATATAATACAAGAACTCTACTCAAACTGCAACACACATGGCAGTACAGCACCAACAGAAGCCTAATAGAAACATTTCCAACAACATCCGGGGTGAAACAAGGTTGCTTGTTTGCCCGCATATTTTTTACACTGTATCAACAGTAACAAGTGATGTCCTAAAGTTTAGTAACAGAAAGGTTTGTCCCCTATTACACACATGCAAGAAAGTTAATTATTAATATGGGGTGGATGTAAGTCCACCATAAGTAAACATTTCAGCAACATGTTAGGTTCAACACAAGGTTCAATAATTTAAACCTGAGTTCAACCCCTGTTAGCAATGGCACAGAGCAGGCAGGCTTAACTTAGAGAAAATTTGTAAAGTATTTAGGTGTACCAAAGCAAATAAAAGGTCAAAAAATAACACCATAAAAATAGTGACATCTTAATTTAAATAAATGACACCAAAACAACAAAAATCCAACAAGTGGAACCGGAGATAAGACTTTTTAAATATTTAGGAGTCTGGGACCTCGTACGATTTCAAACCAACCACAATGGAGCACAGCTCAGATACATCAAGAAGGTATGTCCTGGTCAAAGATTTCACCTTCTGACTTAGGGCCTCATTATGATGTCGGTGGGACCGCCACCGACAGACAGCCTTCCGGTCTGACCACCGCATTACAATGAGGGCATTTGGACCATTATCTGTCAGGGGTCAGACCGCCGCCTCTGCCACGATTAGCGATCCCGATGGGGCAGTGGTCAGAATTGTGATCCTGAATAGAGGCAGTGCTGAGGCAGCCACCATCGTAGGGATTACAATGTCACTTTCCAATAGCCTTTTCATGGCGGTCCGACTGCCATGAAAAGGCTGTCAGAAAGGGACTTTGAGGGGCCCAAACAGGGACTTCGTCCATCATTGGCCACTGCAAAGTGGCCATGGGGGCACAAGTAGGGCCCCCACATACATCTATGCACCATGTGTCATGCACCATATGGTGCATGGCACACGGTGCATGGATGTGCACAAAGTGCTCTTTTACACGGCGGCTTGTGCTGCTGCTCTTTTCCTGGCTCGCAGCACAAGCCACAGTGTAAAGGAGCACTTTCAGACCACCACCACGATGGTCATATCGTAATTGGGAGGTTGGACCATCGTCTGCCTGTCGGGCGGTCTCCTGACCGCCACAACAGCAGACAGTGGTCCGACCACCTGATATTATAATCGGGTGCTAAGTGACTGAAAAGGAAGTTAGAATCTTCCAACGTGGCAAGGCAACAGGCTAAATCCAGCAAAGTCCCTTCGAAGTCAGATAGACATTGAGCGAGGTCACACTGAAACCATTGGTTTTTGCAGGAGAAGCTCAGAGTGAGAAATGTCACATTTTACACCTAGGGCTAGATGTACGAACATTTGCTTTTGCGACTCGCAAATTGCGAAAAATTGCGAGTCGCAATTTGCGAGTCCCAAAAGCAATTCCCAATGGGGTCGCAAAATGCGAGGCTCATGAATATTAATTAGCCACTCGCAATTTGCGACCCCATTGGGAATGGCTGGCCCTCCCAGGGATGGTGGCCTGCTGGGCTCAGCAGACCTCCATGTCTGGGACTGCTTTTCAATAAAGCAGTTTCTTTTTTTAATGCAGCCCGTTTTCCTTAAAGAAAAACGGGATGCATTTAAAAAAAAAATGAAACGTTTTCGTTTCATTTTTTAAGGGCAGGTAGTGGTCCCTAGGACCACTGTCTGCCCCTAAAAAATATTTTTCCCTTGCATTTGCAAAGGGGAAGGGGTCCCCTGGAGACTGCATTACCACCCTCTTGAAGAGGGCGGTAATTTGCGAGTGTTTTGCGACCGCAATTGCGGTCATAAAACATTCTTACATGGCTTCTGAGTCACTATTAGGAAGGGAACGCCCCTCCTAATAGCGAGTCGCAAAACCTATTTAGCGAGTCACAAAAATATTGCAACTCGCTAAGTAGGCTTTGTACATGGCCCTGAAGGTTTTTGCATGCACAAACGGGTCGCAAACCCGTTTGCACATGCAAAAACGGGTTGTACATCTGGCCCTTAGTGAAGTCTTCTCATCAGCCAGATACTTGTGGGCCTTCTCCCAGTCAAGATTTCCACATACAAAGCCAACCTCCTTTTGTGAGGTCAGATTCCTTCAGCAGGGAAAGGCAGCAGGCTATATCCCAGACTGCACTGAAGTCAGACAGGCTTGCTGACTGGATTTTCAGAAGGAAAAACGTTCCAAGTAGTGCCAACCTGATTCTTTTGCCCAGTTCTCCTGGGCAATACTAAGGCTCCAAGAATCTCTTGGACAGCACTTAGGGGGCATGACTCGTTCCCGCAGAGTCCAGCGGCAGCGTTCTTTCCTCATCCAGTTGCAAAAAGACACTGGTCAATCCAGGAAACAGGCCTCTTGCAGCTTTTGCTGTCCCTTAAGCTACTCAGGAGATAGGCCAACTCACTCTTGGAGTCCACTTCTTTGGCCCGGGTGCAAGTGTGAGCAGAACCAGCCCTTCAGGTCTCCTCGTACGTTTCAGACAGTAAAATACATCTTCCTCTGTTCTTCTGAAATGAAAATAAAATAAAAATAGAATTTAGAGAGTGCACTAAATCCAAAGGTCTCAAAGCGCTGGGCCAAAATGATATCAATCCAACCTGAAGCAGAGCAGCAGTCAATAAAAAAGGCTATAAGGAAAAAGGCATGTTTTCAGAGGTGTTTTTTAAATGCCGTAAAAGAGTCTACTTCCAAGATGTGAGCTTGCAGGGTATTCCAGAGTTTGGCAGCGGCATCCATAATGGAACACCCTCCCCATCTCGCTTTTCGGTATCTTGGAATCACCACCTTCTTTCAGCGGGAAGATCTAAGCGGTCTGCATGGAATGTACCTATGTAAAAGAGAGTTCCGTTTGCTGGAACCTTTGTGGTGCAATGCTAAAAAGACCATGAATAGAGCATTGAAAGTAATCAGCTTTCTGCAGATCCAGAAAGTGTTCTGAGGAGCTGGTGGTGATATATCCTCCGCATGTTTCCAAGCATTGGAAAAGATGGCTGTGGCCATGGGTGAGTTGAGAAGGGTGGTGAGTTGGTGGCTGATCTCCTTGCTTCTGAGGTTGAAGAGGTGGTGGGGGCATGGGTCAGAGGGAGCTACTGAGTGGATGGAGTTCATTACGGCTGAGGTGTCCGGTGTGCTGGGTTGTTCCCATGTGGTGAGTTGGTGGTCGGGGCAGTCTCTGTGGGAGTGGAACACCTGTATCAAAGGTCAGTGAATGGAGGAGAAAGGGCAGCACAATTTGTGGCAAGATTTTTCAAACTATATTGCAATAAATCTCTGGCACATAGTCTAGAGATGTGCAAATCAAAAGTCAAAGGAACCATACATTAAAGAGTGGATCTATAGGGTTCCACCTCTTAAACAAACAACTAGGTGGAGTGTCAAAGAAATTCTGGGAAGAAAATACCCTGAATTCTCCAGGCAACCCATTGGCCCTGATTGCAGGTGTAGGTGCCATTTATTTCACCTGACAAATAACTATACCATGGGGTATGTTATTTAGCAGGTACAGTAAATAGCACCTATTATGAGTTTGTGGATAATAACATGCAAATTTTGGTGTTTAAGTCTCCTAAATCTACATGACACAATAAATACCATATATTTTTCCCCCGTAAAATTGCGGCAGGCTTGACCTGCTGAAATTTAATGAAGGTTGAGCTATTTAACGTATCTGATAATTATCAAGTACATTAAATACCTTTTAACTCGTAATACCAACCCGTGCGTAAACAGGTATTTATGCACGAGCCATAATACACTGGCCAACTCACATCAGGCCCACTATATACCGCTGGAATCCCAAGAACAGATCAAAAGGATAGCAATGTGCTTTGTGACTAAAAGAAGTTCTGTCACAACAAGCCATCTGTGGATGAGTGCGGGGAAAAAAACTAGCTTTGGACCAAACTCCTTGCCATCACTAGATAAGGATCTTGAAGGAATGTACAGATTAGCCCACTGGCAAAGAGGTTTTTGAGTGCATGGATAATGGGCAAAGTGTGTCCCAAATTGAGAAGCAACTGAAGACAATTTACAGTAATAATGAGGAACGTTGCTGTGATGACAAAATGGTCAAATTGAAATGACCACACTGGAGGGATGTATTTAATACCTAAAAAAATGCACAACCATATATAGCTGGCAAGATTTAAATTTGTTTAGTGAAACATGGCACTAGGAAGGGAAAGAAACATCTAAAAGAACTTCAGATTTACTCACTCGTTTAGTTTACTTCTTGGTGAATCTAATTGGGGGAAAAAACGGTGGCAACCTGTTCTTGGAGGACGACTACCAGAGCCGCTCAGAAATGCTCTGGAAAGAGAAAGTCTGTGTAAAACTTCAAAAGAAAATAGAATAAAGGCCCTCCGTAGAAGTGTCCATTAATTGTTATGATTCGTAATGTACCCCAATATAGGCCTGGGTAGTCACCTAACCTTTCACATACATTTACTGTACCATTGTACTACATAACGGGTATGTGCTGACCTTTTACCTAGTTAGGTGTTGCATAAATGTTGTGTGGTTTTCTCCGAAAACTAGCCTAATTTATTATGCATGAGGTTTCTCAGAATCAGAGCAGGAGTACCATCTTCTGCATCTCCTGCATAATAACTATGTATAAGGGTCATCCCTATCGTCATCCTCGGCCAACATGACACAGCAAAGTAGAACCCCTGAGGGTACCCTTTTGGGTATATAAGAACTGTATCTTTGCTAGGACAGGCAGAGGAGAAAGACTTCCATGCTGACACGAGACGCTGAGTTTCCTGCATGCAGACACTCCAGCACCAGGTGGTCTGATATCCCTTGCGAGGTGTCCATCTCGAGACTAAGACGGCGTCCTTCGTTCTCTCACTTCAGGTAATGGGGCTGGCTCCATCCTAGGAGGGTTCTTGGCTATACACCTACACACATGCTAGGTACATTTAGGTACATCTAGTTAGGGTTAGCATTGTAGGAGTATGCATTATTACTGTCATGTATTTATATGCCTGCCTATATTCATTGTTTTAGAACTATGGTAGAATTCTACCATCTATTTACTCTGTTGGTGCTCATAACCGTATATATATGTTTCTGTCTTATGGCTGTTGCAGAACACATATTTTACACTAGAATGACGCTGGTTCAATAAATGCTTATTGAAAACGTCCCCATCATTTATTCTGTGTATCTCTCCGAGACAAAGTGAGCACGAGTGACTGAGTGAAAAGTACTGTACTGTTTCCATGATCCCTGAGGGGAAAGGGTTGTCATGTTCGATAGTTGCCAGAAACTATTCTCTCCTTGGTAAGAGGGGTTCATAGTGGCACTGTGAGCTAGCTGGTATACAGGCGAGCATATCCGGTGGGGGTGGCTGGAATCAGTCTGGACGCCACTCCCACAGTTTATGTTGGCTAAACGTGCAGATCATAAATAGATTTATAGGAACTACAAGACATGGCGCCGCCAAAGTTGGTTTGGTTCTAATTTAACAGTCAAATCTGAGTAGTTCAGTCGTGCTTGCTCAGAGACCCCTACTCACATCTACCCAGAGACGTCTGGAGTGAGAAGGGAAAATCCGCCACAGCTGAGTAGGCAGATCCTATGTATTGGCTGTAGGTTTATTCAAGCTTGAAGGAATATAGTTCCCTTTTGTGCATAAAACCTTATCTCAGTTTCCTTGAAATTCTTTCAACAATGTCTGTTGAAGAGAACTCTGCGTTACAGGCACCGGGGGATGGGGAGCAGGAAGGTGCGATAAACATTTCTGAAAATGTCAGAAACGCACTCACTTTAAAACTAATAGAGTTTGGCGTCTCAGCATTAGGTGGGACTGTAACATTCGTGATTGAGGCACACGAGTCATTCAGGACAGAAGTATTCTATTCATGAGTCAAATTCCCACCTGCAGATGCACGCACTAATACATTTCATACTTACAAACCAGATGAAACACTGGAAGAATATTGTCCATACGAGGACCTTAAAGTTCCGCTCAGTTACCAGGAGCATATAAACTGTTTTAAAGGTACCCTCCCACACACCACAGAAAAAGTAAGCCTCAGTCCACTCAGCAGAGACGGATCGACTTGGCCGGTCCTGGCTGCTTACACGCCGCACCCAGACATTGACACATTGCCAATAGCAGACTTACGCCCACTTCACAAAGAAGTAATACAACTTTACAGAAATATGACACAGTTTGTTATGAGAACACTCACACTACAACCAACTAAAATTACTCCAGCAGATCAACTTCAAGGGACCACAACCAAAATCACCCCACAAATGCTGAACGCGGTTATGGGAAGAATGCCCACTAAACGTGAGCAAATTCCATTCTGGAGAGCACAGAAAATAGTACAGTTAGAGGCAGTGTTTCCACACACAGGCCCACAAGAAAAACACAGAATACTGACAATTTGCTTGCCAATGGAAATAGCTCCCCCAATAGAGGATTCCTCTTGGAGTACAGTTTTCGCTGCTATCTACACCTGAACTCATGGTATCCCCTTAATAGCTGTGATACCAGAAGTATTAAGACAAATACAGAATGAATATGGAGCAGAACCTGCTCTGAACGTGGGGATGAAATTATTAGGCAATTTTTCCCAAGTATCTACAATTATGTTAGCAAGCATAAAAGGGGAGGCAGCAGCGGTGGCTGTGCGCCAACGCCTGAGGGAATGCACTCCTACACAACAGGAGCAAGGATCACCTAAAATTATTGAAGATACATACGCCAAATTAGGTAGAGATAATTTGGGAACCTGAGCTACAAAACCGCAAGTAATGAGTAGTCCTGAAAAGGATACCCAGCAGGCAAACACCTGATTCTTCTAAAAAGAAATGGGAGAATACAAAACAAAAATTTAAAGAATAGCTCACAGTCTAGGGGTAGGTCTCCTCAACAGGAGCCCTCCAAAAGGAGGTATAACCTTAGAAATCGTGATAACATTAAAAAACCTGACAGGTATCAGGATACTGATACACGTTCCTCTCGTTCCTTTCAGGGTTCATCAAAAAACTCTGAGAGGGAAGGACGGTCAGAACACAGATCAGAAGAACGAACAAAGTCCAGAGATGCACATTGTACTTCGGACTATTATGTCAAAAAAGAAGATAAACCAAAATCAAAACCTCAATTTAAAAAGAAGAAAGTAGCTGGCCTTAAAGTAAGAAATGCCCAGGTCGCTGAGGTCTCAACTTCTGAATGGGGAATGGGCTCTGACAATGCTAGACAGCGCAGCAGAAGTAACAATAGCTCACCAGAACCTGATGGAATTTCTGGTGACAGCAGCGATGAATGAACTTATCATGGTGGAGACACCTGATATTAGGGTAAGTGTCCCACACCCGTTATACGAAATAACACTCCAAATGGAGGGGGAAAAATCCAGGAAAGTTAAAGGTCTCTTTTGGGAGAACCTGGCTTTTGGTTACGATATCCTTTTGGCTGAAAAAGACTGGCCACCTGAATTTGTCATGGATTGCCCAAAAGAGGAAAAGAGGAAACGATCATTTTACCAGCTTTCTCTGACCTCGTTCCAAAATCACTAAAATATTCATATGTGCAGGAGTGGGCAGTAGCACTTGCACCTGCATTATATCGCAATCATGTAGGGTGGGATGCTGAGTCCCCTCACCATGAAATCCCGGTAAAAACGACTCCAACTCCACAGAGACAGTGCCCAATAAAACATGACGCGAAAAAACAAGTCAGGAAGATCTAAGATCAACTTGAATACCAAGGTGTAATAGAGAATTGCATCTCTTCCATGACTAATCCTTTGTTTCCCATAATGAAACCTATTAATTCAAATCGTCTAGTTTTAGACTACAGATATTTGAACACTTGCACAAAGACATTTGCAGTACAAAATACACACAGTGCCGCATTGTGCGAAAAAAATACAAAACAACACTAGATATCTCAAATGGATTCTTTCGCCAAAATATAGCACCTGAAAGCAGATATTTGACAGCATTTTAAGCCTTAGGCTCTCAGCGTCAATTCTGTCGACTGCCCCAAGGGTATAAGAATAGCACCGGGTTGTTTTCAGCAAGGGTAACAGAGTTGCTTCAAAATTTTGATGAGGAGGCATTGTCCTATGTAAATGATATCTATCTGACAGACGATGAATTATTGGCTCATTTGGCCAGAGTGAACAACATAATACTGGGGTTCGCCTCTGAGCGCTACAAACTTAATTTAAAAAAATCAAAAATTGCCCACCTCAGTGTCCTATTTTTGGGATATGAGTTGTCTAGTGAACGGAAAAGCCTAGCGGCTAATTTTTGAAATTACAGTCCATTTTAGGATTCCTAAATTTTGGCAGAACATACATTTTGGATTACGTAGAAAAAGTAAAACCTTTCTACGACTTAATAAGACCTGATTTTTCAGTCCATCATTGGACACAGGAACACACAGAAATCCTTTGTTCATTGCAAGCTGACATGATAGCTTCCAAACACTTACACGCACGTGTAAACACTACAAATTTGGTGATCCATGTAGTGGCAGATCAATCTGGGTACACTTACCTAACCTTCAATGAAGGCGAAACTGTACCCATTGCATTTAAATCTCATCTGTACACAAACGCTGATATGGGCGTTGCATCCACTGAAAAGATTCTAACAGTAGTACAGACTGCTGTAGTGAGAGAAAGAGCACTTGCACAGGGAAAACAAATAATTGTCGTGACTCCAGTACCAGCCTTAGAGGCTGTTACAAAAGCTAGTGTTACAAACGCAAAAGCACTACATTCATGATGGATACAATGGGCTAATTCTCTCACTGCAACAGATGTAGACTACAAATTTGATTCTACATTAAAAACACAAGCATTTCTGCAGTACGAACAAGAATATCCTCTCCTGAATGAAATAATGCCTCTAGATCAGTATGAATACATTATTTACACTGACGTATCTGCTCAGCCTGCCGTAGGAAGTAAACACCAGTACAGCGCAGCATGTGCGATTGTTAAGGGTTGTATGCGGGACGGCAAGTTCCGTCCTAGCAATACGCAGATGCAATCTCTAGGAGATTGCACTGCTCAGCTGGCAGAACTAAAAGCCCTAGTACTTGCACTAAAAAACACGGATTGAGAATTCCCCACACTTATTGTGTGCGATTCATTTTATTGTGTCCAGTCCTACAATGAATATCTTCACTACTGGGATAAGAATGGTTTTAAAGACTCAAAAGGTTGCACAATAAAGCATAAACTGCTTTGGCAACAAGTGGCAGAGCTGAAAAAATGCTTGCCGCAGGCTCACGTGATCCATACGCTGAGTCATCAATGTGTTGGCGTACACGTTGAAGTGAATTCATTGGCTTATGAAGCCGCCAAGGCAACAGTGCGAACTGCTGCCGTAGCTGCAATAACTTGTTCTAGTATGAGAGTAGATGGAGACTTAATGATAGCTGTCATTGATTCACGCAAAAATAGCTCAGCCGTGCCAAGAATGGTTTCCACTCAATTACTCCTACAAGTTAGATGCGCAAAATATTCCGTATGCTCAAATTCCAGGATTGGGGGATAAAGTAATACCAAACATGGATCGCAGATTAGGTTTAATTCTAGCTGCACATGGGGGTCTGGGTTCAGCACACGCAGTGATTACTGCGACAGTTTCACTACTGAAACAACGCTATTAGTGGCCAGGTTTAACGAAACAGACAGAAGCATTTGTCCTTAAGTGCGACATCTGTCAGGAGATGAAGGGTTCCACTGTAGCATGTCTACCACAAACACCACTACTGATATAAGACAGACCTCTCGCTTGTGTCTATTTGGACCACTGCAGCCCCTTACAATCTGATGGGGCTTACAAGTATATCTTGGTGGCAGTGGATTCATGCTCTAGATTCCTGTGAGTTTGGCCTCAGTGTTCGGCTGACGCCCGAACTGTTATAAAGGATTTGCAAGTCTTTATAGGGACATACGCAATTGCCACATTACATTCTGACTGTGGCCCGCGTTTAGCTCTTGGGCTTACAGTGTAGCCATGGGAAGTTTGGGTGTTGCATTGCGGTACTCATCTCCGTATCATCCCGAGGAAAATTCGATTGTGGAGAGGAAAAACCGGGACTTAGAGCAATCCTTAACAGCAAGGGTATTAGGCTCAGGTGGTAGTTGGGTCTATCACCTATATGGGGTCCAGAGGGCACTTAATAATATGCCAAGAAGTTCCCTAAGAGGCCATACTCCTTACGAGGTCCTATTTAGGACGAGAATGTGGGTACCCGATCTCGATTGTGGCAGCACAGTGGCGGATGAAAAACATTTTGACATCGATAAAAGTTTGGCTGTTTTACAGGAACTCAGTGAATTACAAAGCAACGTCCAAGTAAAACGCACCGCCACTGGGGAAGTAAAATCAGTCACTGCAAGACCTGCCTGTATCCCAAAAGATGGGGATCTGGTCAGAGAAAAGATTGTGGACAAGAAAGAATTTGGGCTATCATACTGAGCACCTGTACCTGTCCTGGCTATCGAAGGAACAAGAACAGTACTTCTTCCGCCTCTTGCCGGTAAAAAAGAAAAGAGATTTGTCTCCATTGATCTGATTAAACCACACTATGTGGCTGATACTGAATAGCAGGCCGCGTGGGCTCCTGGGTAGCCGCCAATCTCCTCTTGCTACCATACAGGAGATTCACACAGAAAGACTAATAACATTTGAAGAGTCTTCTATACAAAGTAATGGAGTTACCAACAATGAAATGGAACTCGTACCTGTTGAACTTGAACAGCAACAAAACAGAAATGAAACACAGATTTCAATTCGGCCTAACACCGACATCTACATCAATATGCCTAAAAACGAGTAATCTGCCAGTTCAACAAAACCTGCTGAGTTACCAAAGATAGATCAAACTGCATCTGGCTATTTCATCCATTTTGACACCTTTTCTCTGGATTCAAGTGAACCTGAGTCAACGCCAGCTCCAGTTTCCCGAAAAAAACAACTTCAGGATTTCTACCTTTGGCTGGAAAAACTTACCTAGTTTCACCCTGGCTACAGCTTTGGATAGCACTTGGTCTACTGTTCCTAGTCCTCTGGATAGGTTTAGTGACTGTCTTTTTCTTACTACTGAATAGACATTATCTCCCAGAACGCTCTGCAGCATCACATGTGAACTTGGTCCTAAAACCACATACGTCATCTCACCGTGAACAGAGAGGCCTGTCCTTTGTGAACATTACAGCAGTTCCAGTTCCTGAAGGAATAGTTTGGGATAGGGTTTCATATGATGTATTTGGTCCCACTGAACTTTTGAAAATACTACATGTATTTAAAATGTCTTTGAATTATATCATCACCTCCAGTACATACTCTGATGATTGGGATTTTGAAACCGTAAATAGTATGCTCTCTGATTTAGAACAATCTGCTGCATTTTCTAGAAGTGAAATGTATGATGATATGTCTGATTTTGACACCATGTATTGTTATCACATTATGGTCATCATTTTCTGCATAAAGCAAGTACACCATGTAATGTTTTCACATACCACCAATGGGAACATTGTGAACTACCTTTCGGTGCTGTTGGGCAAATGTTTGTACAAAAGTTTGCTTATTTTTCTGGGTTCAGTGTATCAGATCCATGCTCATATTATTATAAACTTGCACCTACATCTGCAAAGAAAAATATGCTTACTAACATGAAACAGATATACTCTGCTTCTTCTATCTCCCAACTGTCTGAACAGGGTTTCAACTTATGGAAAGACACTATAGACATAAAATCAGTCTGGGGGACTAAGGAATGGCAGGTTCAGGGAACTGAGGCATTATTTAGAGCGTGCCTTATACCACAGCAGATTATTTTCCTGAACGACACTGTGCAACTTGAACACACCTCGTATTCCCTCGCTTTCACACTTTGAGGGATGGCAAAATTATAAAGAAAACAGTGAGTGTACGCTGGATTACATCATGCATGATATTTCATACAATTCATCAGACCCCAGTTGGAAGAGATGGTTTGTTTGGCCTATCAACACAAATAGGTGACAGTCAAGATTCAAGGGTACCACCGAAGGGTTTAGTATCCATAGGCCTGACCTACGCTATGTACAACGAGAACATTCTGGGGTGGTGACATCATACAGTTGGTAAGTTATGCCTAGATTGGCTAAGAACCTCAACACTGTCCCAGGTGAAACAACACTTGTCCTTACTCTCAGATGACATGGATTTAAGGGATTTTTTGCTAGGTTCCAAGAAACCACGTCAAAAACGCTATCTATAATGAAATTTGGAAACTCTCTCAACAGGAAGCTGCGGAGAGATTGCGTGAGATTGACAGAGTTAACTTAGAAAAGGCTTTGGCAGTGGTTGACAATGGAATGACCACACTAACATCCAGGATTTATCCACTTGGCAACATTGTGTCTTCTGCAATACCTATAATGGATCAGGATCTGTCCATCTTACAGCACTGGCAATCACTGTTACGATCCATTCTATTATTAAGCTGGACGCTACAATAATTGCGCTTTGGTTATGTGCCCTGGCGATATACCAACAGTAAGTCTTTGTTCTATACATATAACTTAACAGAAAGGCAGACAACAATGGCACAAAGAGATGTAAAATATACAGTGCTGCACATTGAAAAATTAGACCAATTACCTTTCACAGTGGCAAAGTCACTGTTCACAGAACGGTTAATTCATGGCCATATAACATTGGCAGTAACAATTTTCCAATTTCAATATTGCCTAGAATACCACCAGGTCGGCAGATATGAAGCGAGGGAAAGGATTTCATCCATGAATCTTGGGAATTACTGTATAGATTTAGATGCAGCAATGGGGACACTGAAGTGTTTCTCAGCGGTACAGACTGAGAGACTTCATTAAGTGGGTCTCTAATTTGCCAGGATATTATGCTTCACTGGGCCTGTACTGGTTCAGTTGCAAACTTATCCTGTCACTTAAAAGGATCCCCTGATGTCGTGGTTAATCCAGTGTTCAGGCTGCTGTCGAATGGGAGTTACTTAATGCTGATTGATCAAGGTTGTTGTGGGATGCTTCCAGGCATTGCATATCTAGTCACAGTAAGTTCCAGGGTTACCTGTATGCAAGTATTATTTAGACCGACCCACACAGTCAGGGAGACGGCGTTATGGCCTTCGTTGAATGTTTCCTTTATACAGTTTGATTCTCTGAGTCGACTGAAAGCCATGCTTTTACAAAAGAATGTGCCCTTAACCTCAGCCCGAGAGACTTTTGATCTTCAGGTTGCAAGGTCCTCAGCTGAGATACAGGCACTAGTATGAACAAATTTCCCTTTCCATTTCAGAGAAGACCATGAGTAGAGAAAGCACTCAAGTCTGTGGGGTTCTTTGTGAAGAATCTAGACCAGCTACATAGCGCACACTCCATTTGAACACTGATTTTCATTGCCCACTCAATCCATTTTATCCTTTTTTTATTGTCTTCAGTTCACTTCCTCCAGCCCATTCTTTTATCAGCTAATCTACTCAGTTTTGTTTGTTTGAAAAAGTTTGCAACTTTTCTATGCAAAGGTCTCAGCACAATTGCAAGTATTTAAAACTGAAATTATGCAAACATATATAACTGAAATTAAAATGTAATTTGATTAATGCAGGAATTTCACAATTGCACATTGTGATCTTTCAATGTAGTTTGGCATAAATACCCGCTCTAAATTACATGCAGCATATGAGCAAGCCTGATGGACTCTGGCAGGTTTATTGGGTTCTCCCCAATAACATTTTTACCAATTGGGTCAAACAAAAAATTGTATAGCACTACTGTCAAGCAAATTTGCTACAAAATAAATACCGGCTCTACAGTGCACGGAGCAATTGAGAAAGCCTGTCCTCCTTCAGTAGGTTTGTGGGGATTGTCCATCAATAACATTTTTAAAAGTAGGACATTTTACTACACTACATTCATATATTCACGGCCTATCACTTTTTAATAGCATCTTGCTGTGCTTTTCTATTTCACTTCATTTTAGGTTTCCAAGTTGCCCAGCAGATTGTCAGACTTATGATATGATTTACAATCTACTTTGAAGAGGACAAGGTGTAAAAATAGAAATACAAAAATCTCACACTCTGACGCCATAGATAGCAGTGCTATAGACTTTACAGGCACATACATCAGCAATACGGCTCAGTTTACAGAACTGTACAGATCTGTGGAGCAGAAAGTTTGCACAGGCCCTTCAAACTAAGGTCTAATAGCAAGGTCACGATCTCCAGCCATGAATTGCCCATTGGCCTCTGAAGGTGTATTGAGTGGCTAAAATGCTTTAGCCATTTCTGGCTCAGGGAGCCAAAACTACATGTTAATAAAGGTACTTTTACACTAAAAATATAAAAAAAATCTGATTTCACCTATCAGTTGGTGAGGGTCCTCCTTTACCAGCCGTGCTCCTTACCTTGACGTCTTCCTCTCCAGGGGACAGGCTGGAATCCCTCGCCACTCTGCTGGGAAAGCGTGGTTCCTTGTGGAGAGATTTACTTTCGGGCACTAGGGTCCTCTGGAAGGGAGCGGCTGCCACTCCTTCATCTTTGAAGGCCTTTAGCTATGTTCAGCGGGGATTGGCTGCATGGCTTGGTCTGCCATCAGGCCCTGCACTTATCTCCCTGTCAGTTGGCCAACTCCTGCTGCAAAAGAAGGATTGGTTGCAGGGCTTGGCCTGTGGCCAGGCCCTGCTGCCAAACCACTGCCGGTGCCCATCCCTCCATGGCGCTCAACTCCCATTGGTGACAACCCCCTGCTGTGCACAGCCTTCAGCAGTGTGCATTGGTGAGTTGGCCCTATGCATAATCCACCGCAGGTGGCCAACTTCACGGAACTTGTCTTTTGAAATGTTTTGTGCAGATTTGTCAAATGAGGCTAAAGTTATTAGCAAAATAAAACTGGCTTCCATATGGAAATGTCGATTCTGAGGTACTCTGTATAGAGAATCATGATTTTATTAAAGACGAGGAAGCTAGCATCATGCATAACCTTTTATTCACCACTTCTGAGCAGCACTTTAAAAGCTTCCAAAGAACAACATGGAGTCACAATTAAACAGGACTCCCAATACAGCATAAGTCCCCAACATTCCAGGCTCATCCTCTTTTGTTTCTGTTTTTCCCCTCGACATCTTCTTCCTGCTCTCCTTCTGTCTTCCTTCCTCTTTGTTCACTGCCCATCTAAACAAAACATTTCAGAAACAACTTAAAACCAAAAGAATAACTACCAAATAATCTATACTCCATTACAATATACAATATACACAAACAATATGAATTATGTTAATACTTCTTTCCACCATGATAGGTGGGAGGGTGGGATAATGCTGGCCTCCTTGTCTTTAATAAAATCACGATTCTCTATACAGAGTACCAAAGAGAGATCGAACACAACAAAGTAGCTAACTTCCAAGATAAATGTCTTACGGACAAATATGCGTTGCTTTGCCAACCTTCAAACAATTTCCAAAGCAAACTTGCATCCCACAGAGTATTGTACCCAGTACCTGGGGGTTTCTTCAAACGAATACCCTTCATAATCCTGCAAACCAACTGTCCTCTACCTACTGACACCCTGTCAACCAGAGAATGACTAGCAGCGATTGCCGACCTATAGCAGTTGATAGTCCTATAACTTAAACCTTTTTTGTACAAGTCTCCCAAGAAATTTGCAATTATAATCTCATCTGCCTCAACGGGATCCAAATCCCTTTCCACGTACCAGCATAGCCAAACCTTCCACGCACTTGCATTCATTTTTCTTGTTCCATACTCCCAAGATTAATATAATAATTCTGAAGCCTCTCCTGATAAGCTTACAAATCTTCCAGATCTCCTGAATTTCTCCAAACTAGAAGGTTGAGCACCCCTGACTCCACAAGAGGATGTTCTGTCCCGTCCATGTTTCCTAGAAGACTTTTCTCTGCTAATGGATCCACTATGGCTAATTCCATTACTGATAGGTACCAAGCCTGAGTTATCCAAAATGGAGTCACTAGAACTATTTTGCATTTCTGTCTCCTCACCTGCATGAATACTCTCTGCATCATCGAAAACAGAGGGAATGCATAACCTTTCATACCCCGCCAATCCAGACTGAAAGCATCTACCGCTATCGCACCCGGATCTGGTCTCCAACTCACATAACCCTAAACTGGTTCATCAACCTTGATGCAAACAAATCTACTTCCAAAGGACCCAACTTCTTCTCCAGTAATTGAAATATCCTCAGGCCCAGTTTCCAACTGCTGAAATCCTTCAAATACCTTGAATTCCAGTCTGCAGCCAAATTCTCCTTCCTCGGCAAATACTGCGCAGTCACATTCACTTTCAACTCCATACAAAACTTCCAGAAATTCTTTGCTAACACTGACAATTTCCTCAACCTGCTCCCTCCTAGCTTGTTTATATACGTCACTGCAGTTATTTTGTTCATCTTCAACAACACTGAACTTCCCTTTATCTGATTCCTGAAACTTCGTACTGCCAATTCTCCTGCTTTCAACTCCAAGCAATTTATGTGCTCTTCCTTTTCGCATAACTTCCATCGTCCCCCTGTCTGCTGTGTTTCCAATCTTGCACCCCAACCTAAGTAGCTTGCATCTGTTTCTAACGCAAAATCGGGACATGTCCCAAAACTTGCACAACCATTCCATGCCTGTAAATTTTCCAACCACCACTTCAATTCTTCCTTCACTTCCACATCTAACTTCAATCTGTCTCCATACCAAAGACCTTTGCTTAGTCCCAAATTCTTAACCCTTTATAAAGCTCTGTAGTGTAACGGGCCCAGAAAATCCGCCTCAATTGAGGATGACCAATTACCTTCGCCAACTGTCTCAAATCGAACTCTTCTTTCCTCAGCATAAACCTCACTTCTCTCTTTACCAAGGTCATCTTTCTCTCTGGTAATTCCAATTTCCTTGTCACCGTGTCCACTGCAAACCCCAAAACTCCATCCTTTGAGTTGCTTCCATTATCAACTTTTCCATGTTTATCACAAATCCTAGCTCTCTCAATAGATCCTGTACCATCACAACATTCTCCTCTAACCTCACAATATTCTGATCCAACAGCAATATGTCGTCCAGGTAAACTATCAACCGTACCCCTCTCTCCCTTAAAAAACCAACAACTGGCCTCAAAACCTTCGAGAAGCACCATGGTGCCGAGGATAGACCAAACGGAAGACCTGTGAACTGGTACAATTGACCTCTCCATCTGAACTGAAGATAACTTTGACTCTCCTCTGCCACTGGTTTTGAAAAATAGGCATCCTTTAAATCTATCTAGGCCATCCAATCGTTTTTCATTAAAATGTCTCTTAACAGATGGGTTCCTTCCATCTTGAAATGTCTGTATATTACGAAAAGATTCAACTCCTTAGATTTATTACTGGTCTCCAACCCTTTTCTCTCTTTTCCACGACAAAAAGGGTACTTACGAACCCTTTCTGTTCTTCTGGTACCTTTACTATTGCTTTCTTTTATAACATTTCCTCTATCTAGCTCCACAATCTCTTTTATTTTCTCCTGAAACACAATTTCCCTTGGTACTCTTTCCCTGAAATGGCTCCATACGAGACTCTATCATATACCCTTTCACAGTTTTCAGCACCCACATATCTCTTGTTACTTTCTCCCATTTTTTTACAAAAATCTCAGTCTTCCTCCCATATTTCTCTGGATAAAACCAGAAACTCTCCTCATACTCACCTTGTTGTCCTACTTGTGTTCCTGTATGGAACCCTGACCTTCCTCGTCCTCCTCTGTTCCTTCCTGCTCTCCCTCGTTGGGGGTAGAAACTCCCAGAGTACGCTGATCCTGTTCCTCTAAATACTCCCCTACCTTGGGAATTTGGTGCTTGATAAAATTGGCCTATGACATATGGGCGGCTGAAAGATTGGCCTCGTCCTCCGGCCCTGCCATATAAATTCCAATCTCCAAACATTTTTTTCATAGAAACATGTGCTTTGTCTAAAGCAGTAAATGTCTGCACATGTTTTCCCTATGACTTAACTAGTCCTTCCACAAACAAGAGTCCTTTTGAAACGTCACTTGACTCTTTTTTGCAAAATCACATAATTTCGGGCTAATTCTGAAAAGTACTGCCTTATGCCTTTCAGCAATTGATCCCGCATTTGCGTTTCAATAAAACATATTGCCCTTTGGCTCCAACCTCGCAATAAGTTAATGTCCAGATCTGCACCATTCATATAGGATTCCTCCACCATATCAAAGATCCTGGCTTCAGAGCCCAAAATATCTACCTATTTATCCTAGTATTGCTTTAAGGAACGTTTTAATCCCTTCCTGGGATCAATTTCCAATTTAAATAAGTAAGTGATATGGTCATGATCCAAATTTGGGGTCATAGTTTCCTTTACCTCAATCACTGGCCGTGAATCCTCTGCCCGCATCAATTTCTCTCATTTCTTATCCAGTGCTTGATGTTCTCTGATACATGTACTAAAGGCCACCATTCAGAACTTCTAGAATGACATATTTGTGCTGTATTAAATTAATTAATGCCCAGCGGATCCTTTAATTCTCTTACTCCAGATTTATTTGAATTATTAAAATCAGAGAACTCATTCTCATCCTCATTATAGCCCAAATCCAATATATATTCATCTACATCATTCTGCAACTGTTCTGACCAGGTGGGGTGTTCGCCCTTCTCCTTTGCAGGGATAACCTGCCTCTCTTTCGGGCCGCTTGGGACACCTGAAACAGAAGCTCTTCTTTTTTTTATTTTCCATTTCACTCTTAGTATATATCTTATCACTGTGTTTTATCTTTTTCAAACATTTCCCTCCTGGTCCCCTAATCTGACCTTCTTCTCCTTCAGACAAGGTCCAAAACTCCTCCTCTTCGACATCCTCTATCCTTCTCTTACCTTCCTTAATCAACTTTTCTACTCTTTCCTGTACTTTGTCTCCTATTTCCTTTTCTATTAATCTTTTTATAATGTCCTCCTGAATTTCCTTCTGACCTATATCTCCATTCTCCCTCATATTTAAATGTATTATTAATATTCTTCTCACTTTAACCGATATTTCACGTAAAAAAATGTATTGCCTGTTTCATCTGCTTTCTTCCCTCATTCGTGTGCTGCTTTAACTCCTCAATCGGCAATGGTCAGCACAAACTGGCACCGTTGTCGATCCGACGCGCGTTGCTAGGCAACCTCTGTGCCTCATATGTGCGACGTAATTCGTAGGCTCTGTAAGCCCAACCAGCCTCAGAAATAGACGCTTCTTTCAGACGCTTTGCAAACAGGCTCAACCTCCTTCAAAAAACAGTCTTAATGTTGTGCGTTCTCTGACTACGTGCTCCTACCTAATCAGACGACTCCGAGAGCCAAATTGAAACGATGCATTGCTCGCCCGTGCCCTTCTATAACGGTACGTTCAAAATAATCCCATTACAACCACTACGCGCTTCATAATTATATGTATCTCATTTTCCTTTTTACCAAAAAAATCCTTTGACCCCTTTTTTCAAATCAACCATACTTATTTTAAAAACCCAAACGCTCCACCTAAAACTTGTAAATTGGGTTTAAACCAGCTTTACATACACATACAAATTATTTACACACATCAATTCAACCTAATCTAAACATTTAATTTAACTCAATTTCAATTGAATATAATAATATACACCTAAATGAGTAACAAGTAAAGAGAATACTTATCTACTCAGAAGCAGCAAACAAAAGAGGATGAGCCTGGAATGTTGGGGACTTACGTTGTATTGGGAGTTCTGATTAATTATGACTTCATGTTGTTCTTTGGAAGCTTTTAAAGTGCTGCTCAGAAGCGGTGAATAAAAGGTTATGCATAATGCTAGCCTCCTGTCTTGCAATAAAATTGCTTCTTGCACAGGGTGCAGGTCACAATTTTCTTCCCTGGATTGTATTGGGAAACACTCCCAACTGTTCCAGCTCTTACTCACCAGATGTCATTTTCCGAAAAGGAACAATAAGCACAGGACAGTGCACAGTGTCCACTTAGTGTGATCTGTAGCCTCCTAATAAGAGTAAGAGGGTGGGAACTTCCTGTCCTTACATCAAACAAATGATATCACCCAATGAAATGGTGTTTCTCTCGTTGTCACAGATATCCCCAGTACCATTTTCATGGACTGTGATACCGCAACACCTAAAAACACAGAAATTCCACCAAAACCTTCAAGAGACCTTTCTCATTTGAGCCTCTGAGTAACACTCTAGGCTTTACATTTTAATAAACCTATCTCTTCATAATGAACAGAACTTTTTGTTTTAAGTTTCAGATCCCGCTGCACAGAGAAAAGGAAGAAAACCCTACACTGGACTCCCGCGGGACCCTCTCTTTAGCTTTAAGGGTCCCACAGGAGTACTTACTTATGAGAGAGAAAATGTATAAAAATAAAAGCAGCTTTTTCACTTGCTTTTGAGAAGACAGTATTAAAAAATAAAGCCCACATTTAAACAACTCCAAATGATTTTGATAACCCCCATTACTGATTGGTGTTTAACAGAGACAGTTTTCAGGGGATGCAATCTGAAGCCATCATGGCCTCACATAAAACTGGAGACCAGTAGACAACAGCTGCATCGTCCACCATCTCTGTGCTAAGTACACCATCTGATAGTGATGACATCAATGTTCTCAAAAGCACTTCTTCTGCATCACAAGAAGCAAAGCCAGTGAAGTAATCACTAGTGTGGCAGTTTTTTGACCTTCCAGTTGGCATAAAAAAGAATGAGCGAGCAGTAGTTTACTTGCACTTTGTGCCAGAAGTTGCCCCACAGAGGGAAGACTGACAAGTATTCAATGGAAACCACTGAAATGTGGAAGCATCTGTGGACTATGCACCAAAACAGCATAGCGTGTGAAGAGATGCAGAAGCAAGCGGTAGAAAGAGACCCAACTGTTCTGGAGGTATTGTAATAAGATCTTACCTTACATTAAAAAACTTCAGAAATTCAGTGAAAAAATCAAAGTTAAAGTAATGTTAAAGTTAGGTATAGCAAAATGATTTTAGCTTAAGTTAAAAAAATCTTAGAAATTTACTGAAACAAAGGTTGAAATGACTTTGTAGTTAGGTATTGAAATAAGGTAAACAAACCAAAAAACACTGAAATTCACCAGTTATAGTTTACTGGGCTTAATATAACTTCTGATATAAAAACTATTTACAAAATCAGTTGATAAAAACTGCCAAAAATGTGAAAAACAACAAAAAAAGCACACACAAAAAATTGTATCCACTCTTTCTTACACATGGGTTTTGTGTCCGCTGGGCGGTGGCCAGGCCCTGCACCAACCCTGTACCATGTGCAGCTGAAGACTGTTTGTGGAAGGGATTTGCCACTTGTGGGGGGTTAGACTCAGGGCATGGATATAGGCCAGGCCCTGTAGCCAACCCTACGATGCACGTGGCCAGAAACTGTGCACAGCAGGGAGTTGGTCTCCCGCGATGGGTTGGCTGCAGGCCCTGTAGCCAACTTCCTGCAGTGCATGGCCAAAAGCTCAATGGGAAAGTTGGACAAATATAATTTTTTTTTAAGTTATACGATTTTAGCTTAATTTAAAAAACACTAGAAATTCACTGGAAAAAACACAGGTTAAAGTGACATTATAGTTAGGTGCTGAAATAAGGTAAGAAGCAAACAAAAAAAACACATATTCATCAGTTATAATTTATTGAGCTAATCATAACTTCCGTCCCTGTCATACCTTGCCTATGACCTCACGTATTGCAAGACTCATGAAATGTTAAAGGACATCATTGATCACGTCACTGATGACAAGGAAGAAGGCTTCTGCAGTTTGTATCAGCAGGTGGAATAGGTCCACAATTACACTGGCGTACTCTATAACATTGGTTCTTATACCTGAGGGGATTCAGGAGCATTCAACAAGAGGGATGTCTACTTCCTAGGGGGAAATGAGGGGTATCTTATTGTCTGAGATTTGTAGTGCTGCGATGTTGAAAGCTCGTAATACCTTTATGAAACATTACGTACAGCCTACAGAATGTTTTGACTCAAGGGAACATTTTTGGTGTTGGGGTCTTGAATACAGTTTTCCACTTAAAATGCTATTCATAAAATAAATCACTATGGTGTAGCATTATGTGCTGTAGTAGTGATGATTATCTTAAAAATAAGTTCAAGGTTGTTACATAGCTTTGGTATTCCTCATTAGTAATGAAGGATATGATGACCCAGGACCTGGAGGTAATGGCCAATTTCTTGCCAATAATCGTCATTACTCTTAGTCCTAAAGGTCCTTGACTCATTCATTAAATCCCTCCCACGCTTCCTGGTATGGCCTTAAAGAGTTGGCTTGGTAAGAACAGAAGGAACATTAGGTAAGTCGGTCATTAAGACAGCCAGTAGGTGGGAGGGAGCAATTATGCAGCCTTTTTCTGTTGGTATTCAGTCGTGGCTGCTGCCCATTCTATGTGGTGGGGCAGTGCGGGGGTAGTGTGGGCAGCACTGGGAAAAAGAAATTAAATATAAATAAATATACACTTACCTTCTGCTCCCACACTGCGCCTCCCTGCTCCTCTGCTCCTGGCAATGCAGTTCCCATGAGCATGCGCTCTCAGCTCACTACGCAATCCCAGCACTTATCTCTTACTATTACTCCCAGCATGAGAGAAGCACTGGGATTGGGCAGAGCAGGCCTGTTTCATGCTCCAGCAGGGACTGGGAGCCTGTGCTCCTGAGGCCTGCAGATATCTCCAAGGAATAGCCTGGAGATATCCAAGTGTACATGTCGGCCACGGACGGCCAAATCGATATGCGCACTTTCAGTGCGCACTACTCTTCCTCCCCCTGCTGGTGACTGACGCTGAGACCTGGCCCCGCCCCGCCCCAGACTTGGCAGACTCAGCAAACTCGGCCGAGTCAATGAAAATTAAATTTATAATAAGAGTGTTTTATTATCATTTTATTTTTCATTTTCTGCCTTTAAGCAGTTGGGCAACGCTCCTCAAACATAGTGGAGGAGCCGCTCCTTTTGGTATTCCTGTATGAAGACGTGAATCGCCTCGTTAGTAGGCCCTTAGAAGCAGGAGAAATGAAGGTTACAGTAATTGTCCATTTATTACTAGCATTAAAGGAGAGGAGCAGGCATCACAGCTCTTCCCCACATGTCCAATTATAATAATTTAAAATATTACACTCAGTGCATCTGCATGTGAGCTAAATATAGTGAAAGTAATATGGGACAATAAAACATGTTATTTGAAGTGACTACATTTCGCACATTTATTACTGGCGTGCATAGGTCAATTTTGGGTTTATAGCCACATCAATCAATTAATCAATCAATCAGGGAATTGTAAGCGCGCTACTCACCCGTGAGGGTCTCAAGGCGCTGAGGGAGGGGGTCCGCAGATCTGTTTAGCCGAAGAACCAGGTCTTGAGGGTCTTCCTGAAGGTGTTCATGGAGGGGGCGCGTCTGATGTCTGCCGGAAGCTCGTTCCAGGTCTTGGCTGCAATGTGAGAGAAGAATCTTCTGCCTGCTCTGGCTCTGTGGATGCGCGGGGTTTCGGCCAGTGCGAGGTTGGAAGATCGGAGGTTTCTTTTGGGTACGTGGAAGTTGATTCTGACGTTGAGGTATTTGGGTCTGTTGTTGTGTAGGCATTTGTAGGTGTGAGTGAGGATTTTGAAAGTGACTCTTTTCTCCACGGGGAGCCAGTGGAGACTTCATAGGTGTTGGCTGATGTGTTCGTGTCGGGGCATGCCGAGGACGAGTCTGGCGGTGGTGTTCTGTATTGTTTGGAGTTTGCAGAGTAGGGACTTGTTGATGCCGGCGTAGAGTGCGTTTCCATAGTCCAGTCTGCTGGTGATGAGTGCGTGGGTGACCGTCTTCCTTGACTCAGGGGGGATCCACTTGAAGGTCTTGCGGAGGGTGTTGAAGCAGCTAGGAGGTGACGGCGTTGACCTGCCGGTTCATGGTGAGTGATGAGTCGAGTACAATGCCGAGGTTCTTGGTGTGGTCTGAGGGGGTAGGTGGGCTTCCAAGGGCGGTCGGCCACCAGGTGCTGTCCCATGCAGAAGGGGTGGTACTGAGGACGAGGACTTCTGTCTTCTCGGCATTGAGCTTCAGGCAGCTGTTGGTCATCCAGACTGCGACGTCTTGCATTCCTTTCTGGAAGTTGAGTTTGGCAGTGGTGGGGTCTTTGGTGAGAGAGAGGATGAGCTGGGTGTCGTTGGCGTAGGATACAATGTTGAGGCCGTGTTGTCGGACGATGGCTGCGAGGGGGGCCATGTAGATGTTGAAGAGGGTGGGGCTCAGTGATGAACCCTGTGGGACTCCGCAGGTGATTTTCGTGGGGTCGGAGAGGAAGGGTGGGAGTCTGATCCTTTGGCTTCTTCCAGTGAGGAATGATCGGATCCAGTCCAGGGCTGTTCCTTGTATGCCTGCGTCGTGTAGTCTGGCGACTAGTGTGCGGTGGGAGACGGTGTCGAAGGCCGCTGATAGGTCGAGTAGGATGAGGGCTGCAGAGTGGCCTTGGTCCAGGAGGGTGCAGATATCGTCTGTGGCGGCGAGTAGGGCGGTCTTTGTGCTGTGGTTGCTTCGGAATCCGGATTGGGACGGGTCGAGGACGGCGTTCTCTTCAATGAATTGTGTCAGTTTCCTGTTGACTGTTTTCTCTGCAACTTTGGCTGCGAAGGGGAGGAGCGAGATGGGCCGATAGTTCTTGAGGTCGGTGGGGTCAGCTGTGGGCTTCTTGAGCAGGGGTCTGACTTCTCCGTGCTTCCAGTCATCTGGGAAGGTGCCTATTTTGAAGGTGGTGTTGATGGTGCGTTGTAGTTCGGGTGCGATTACAGCAACATTTGCATGAGAAAAACACAGTTTATTGCCCGACAGATTGCATATAGCCAGCGGCGGCTCCTCCGCTAAGGCGGAGGAGCGTCACCCCACAGCAAAAATAAAATTATAATAACACCATGTTATTATCATTTTAGTTTTCAGTATTGGCTCTGTTGTGTTTCTTTTAGGTACGGGCGGTGTTGGGCTGGGCTGCCCACAGAGACGGAGGGAGTTGTGGGCACTTTCTAAGTGTGCATGACGGTTTGGCCTGCCGTCTTGGGCCGGCCAAACAGACATGCGCACTTAGCATGTTCTCCATCAGGCTGAATCGCACAGCAGGGTGGAGAACATGCATAGGCTTCCACTACTTGTATGAGTGCCGAACCAGGCCACTCACACCAATCACGATGCTTCAGTCATGCTGAGGACAGCAACGTCGGGATTGGCTTAGGTAGTCTGTGAGCTTGTGTGCTTCCTGCGTCGACCGAAGAGGATGGAGGAGAGGCGGCAGCCGGCAGGTAAGTTTTAACCCCCACCCCACCACCCTGCCCCGTAGCAGCTGCTACTACATATAGCAATCACTTAACACAGAGAAACTACTTTCTTAACGGTCAATGGGCCTCTTCAATGTGATTTTACTTTACTTTACACTTTCAACTTTTTGAATTATGGTTTTGGCTAAATAAATGTGGTTTAAAAACACATATAGTTGAAAAAAGCCATGTATTGAGCTATGTATGCAAATGGGCAGAGTATAATAGCATTTAAACTCCATATATCTGCATTTAATTGGAAGAGTGCACATGTCGTGTCTAGCTTCCGAAATTTTTTGTTTTGAGATGTGTTCAAAGTTTAAAAATTTATTTATTTAGTTATGTATTTATTTATTTGCAGTGTTATATAGTGGAAATCAGAACCAGCTGTGTATCAGATTGCTTTGCATGAATGTGATGAAGGTCGATAGGCAGTTTCACTTGCAGCATGGCAGAATTTGGCTCTTCCGATGACGCATCTGAGTTGTGATATAATTCTTCATGGATTTTTCTTCAGACATGTTGAGTGTTCACATGTCGTCGGTTCATGACTGGAAGCATTGAGTAAAGAGGAAGTGTGTGAGTTCTTCCTTACATGTGGTGTGATAAGGGTTGGTTTATGACTGGTAGTATGGAATTCCAGATCTTAGGTATTTTGCATGAGAAGTATTGGTTCAGTGGGTGGAATGTTTGAGTAGAGGTGTTTCAAGACGCAGGGATTTCGCACTTCTGAGCAATCAGGACCCTCCTGAGACCGTAAGTTTATGAGCTAGGTAGGTCGGAGCTCCACTGTGTAGGGCCTTGTGGACATTGCTTAATTTGCGAAAAAATAAGTGCCAGGGCCCTCTGCGGGCCACTGCAGCTTGCACCACCCAAGGGTTGCCAATGACAGTACCAATACAACTACCAAGCATCACATTCCTCTAAGTGTGACAATTCAGACTATTTCAGGTACCCAAAGCTATAATAATGGCTTGGGTTGCAGGTAATAGTCATTTTTAATGTATATTGATTTAATAAAGAACTGTTGGTGTGCACTTCGAACAGCACCACCTTGTGGCAGACTGTCATAAGTGGCCGTGTTGACAAATAAGTGTCTGTGCTGAGCACCACAAACAACTGGCTCAAATTAAGCACTGCTTGTTTGTAATGACAGGCTAATTTGAATTGACTTCTGGCTTCGTTCAGAAACCACTTGAATGTGATCAGTATGGGTGTTATGTTGTCTCATTTACTGATGCCTGATATCAAGTGTGCTGCGGAGTTGAGTGCTGCTGTTAGAGGGGCTAAGTGTGTTTTGGGAATGCTGGTTGGGAGCCATTTCCGTTGCAAAGTTTTGCGAATACTAGTCATTGCATTATAGTCCTCAAGTCAGTGGGAATTATGTGTTTGACTTTTCAATGGAGTCGGATTTGGTTTTGTGTACTCCTTGCTATGGCATTGAAGTGGGTGTAATCAAGATTCATGTCCAGAATGAATCCCGGGCATTTTGCTGCTGTCTCAACAAAGATGGGCTTACCTTCAAGAATATTTGACGAGTCCAGCCAGGTTTGTACAGGGGTGCTACTGTGAAGACTCGAGGTCGGAAGGAACTACGGGGCATATTTACAAGGGCTTTATCTCCGCTTTTTTGGCTTAAAAAGCCAAAAAAGCGGAGATAAAACTATAGCCCTATTTACAAGAGGGTGCTAACATGCATAATCGCATGTTAGCACCCTTTTCTCCCAACGCCTCCCTTTGCATCTCTAATGAGATGCAAAGTGGGCGTACCCGGATGGACTACCTTGCAAATATCGCTGATGTTCACATCGCGATATTTACAAGGCTGCTCCCAGCATTTTAGCACACGTTAGTTTTTAAGAAAACCGCTGTTTTCTCCAAAACTAACGTCTGCTAAAATGCAGGCTTACCTATCCCTAACATTGGGGTGGATTATGCTGATACGACCCTGTGGGTCGTATCAGCAAGGTTATCGCCGTTTGCAGGGAACATCGCTGGAAAACCAGCGATGTTCCCTGCAAACGGCGATAACCTCGCTATCTCTGGAATTTTTATCGCCCTGGAGAAACGCGTTCTTAATAACGCGCTACCAGGGCGATAAATTCCAATGATAGCCTGCGATAAAATTATCGCTAAGCACGGCCAGCGATAATTATCGCTGGCCGTTGATAATATGCCCCTACATTTTTGTGGGTTTAGTTTGATCACTGGCCCTTGTTTGGATTCGTTTAACAATTTGGTCAGTGTAGTTACATCGTTTGGGGAGGAGACAATCAGGTGTAGTGAGTGTGGTCGGCATAGAAGTGGAATGAAATGTTGTATTTATTCAAGAGAGAGGTAGGAGGGGGGTCCACCTATAAACTGAAAAGGTGGTTGAGAGGCTGGAGCCTTGGGGGACTCCTTGTTCATGTGGAGAGGGGGGTGATATGCCATTGGGCACTTTTACACGTTGAGGGCAGTTTGAGAGATATGATTCGACCCATGGTGGAGCCGCTTACTCTGAAATAAGCAGACCCACAACAGCCATTGGAGACTAAAAAAGAACTCCGGGCTACATACAGCACATATAAATGGTGCCTGGGCTTTTAAATACAGCAATAGCACACTATACGTGACTGCTGCCTGAAGCACTCGCAGGGCATGCGCGCGAACAGTGACCGCCAGTCGAGAACACGCTGCTCTGGTTAATGAACTGCCTTATGGATTAGCGGTCCCCACGACAGGCTCCCATGCCGAACTGTACTGTAATTTGTCAATGAGCGTGTATTTAATCCTTCCAAGCAGGAAATGCCAGTGCTCTGGAGGCAACCGGGGTCTCCCTCTGGGACTGACAGCTTAAGCAAAAACACAACTATGCAGAACGCGGCCTGAATCGCCGGGACTCATGGGGGATCAGGCTGCCCTGGGATTAGAAAGTGATGGCATAGATTGGAAATAAACCCTTGGTTTCTAGCGTCAGATCACTAACAAGAAAACCCCTCGCTGGCCGGTATTAGACATCCAGCTTTTTGAGCTGCATTCCTTCGACTTCTTAAACATGGGACTACGATTCGTTTCTGATCATGCACTCTTGATAAGACATACATGTGCATACGATTAGTCCATATTTGTTCACAGTTCAAAATTGCAGACGTTAAAAGCACCACAGGTAGTTCCCAAAATTATTTATATAGCGCTTCATGTCACACCTGCAGTTTCTCGGCGTTGTAAATACCGGGTCATGCCAAATTTACCCATCTTGGCAGGGTGAAACATCAAGTTGGCCTTGATAAGACTCGAATTCGTGACCTCAGGGAGGGGCACTATAGCACACATAGTTGAGTTCACTGAAAATATGGGCAGGTGCACTGAGTACAGCTCCGGAGGGTGGGGGTTGGGGGTCGGCCCCGCAGAAACACGCCAGCAGCAGGTCTGACACTCTCGCCTGTCCCTGACACTGTACAAGAGCTGTCACTGCTGTCTGGGCTGCCAGGCTTCATGCTGATGCTCACAGCAGTGTCTGAACACCATAGGTGGGTGTGGCCTTTGCCACCAGTTCAATGCACTGCACTAAAGACTACCCGTAGCAGGACAACAGGTGAAGGCAAAACCCGAGGAGGGTCTTATGGAGGAATATGTCCTCGTCCATTAATAAAGACATGGGTCAACGTCACAAATCATTTACAAGTATTAAAACTACTACTCCTGTAGTACTCTTTTACACACGCTCTCAAGCCTTTGTGAATTTGCTTCAAAAAAGTAAAAATGTGAGTAAAATAGGGGTATTCAGGGAATATTCATTTAGTAGGAATAGGACTTTTCCATCTTTGCACTTTCATGAATAGGAAGGTAGACTGTTTGGGACAGATTCACAAAGGGCTGTAACAGTAGACCTGATAACTTAAAAAATATTGGAGGGGGTGTGGCTATTATGATGACCCATGTAGTTGTTTCCAGTGGTTGAAGTGGGGGGAAAAAAAGTAGGGGAACTGTGGGCTGAGAATCAGAGGGCGGGAATAACCCAAGGACTGGATCAGTTGGTGGAGTCAGAGGTGTGCCAGAATGCACAAAACATCCCAATTTTTAGTATTTGTTTCGTATTACACTGACCAGTTACAGCTTATTAGGTCATTTAATTCAACCAAAGGATATACATGATTATTTAAGGTTTAATATGGGTAATTGACATTAAAATACATTCACAAAGTGGGATATGTTTTCAATCACAGAATGTCCCAAATGCGCTTAAAAGTGAAGCACAAGCCATTTGTCTCCGAGCAATGGAGTTCCTGTCATAAGCACTTCTCCCATTTTCCACAAGAGCAGTTCAAACTTGAATGGCAAAATTACCTAGTTTGCAAATGTTTTCTATATAATTATGGCTTTGCCATATTTGCCACATAATACATCTGCTGCATGATCTGACAATTTTAACTAATAAATTGTTTGTAGCTCAAACAGATCAAAAGTTACTAAAAAATGTGACTTGTGTTGCTGCAAAGTGGACCACCCTTTACAAAGGTTGACTGATCACCTTTCTCACTGCTGCATTTGTATGTTACACTGGTACTACTAAGGCAAAATCTTCGCAGAGACTGTTAGCGTGTGTAAAAATGTCAAAATATTAAACTATCCGAAAATATACTGTAATATGCTGCAGCCTTTTTTTTTGCTGCATAATTTAGTCAACACTGCTGCATAATTCCAGTGGCCCCAAAGTAGGAAGCACATGTTAAAAGTGCTTGTGCATGAAGCAGAGAGATTGTGAGGTTTGCAAACTTAGTTTGGTGTCCGTGCCGATCCCTGTTGAATTACAGCTACTACTGCTAAAACAAGGCCAATGGAGGTACCAATGCATGAGGCGAATTGGCCTCAAGGGTAGGGCTGGCTTTAGCACTGGTAGTGCCCTGTGCAACAATGTTTGTTGGTGCCCCCCAATGTCTCCTATCCAAGGATTCCCTCACTACCACCCTTTAACAGTGCCCCTCAAGTCTCCATAACAACATTTTCTCTCAGATGCATTTAATTTGATTTACAGTGCCACTCAAACCAGTGTAGGGTTTCAGAGCACTTTGCATCACACACATTACACAGAGACAATCAATCATACGTGTGTAAATCACTGTATAGGAAATGCTTCATAAGACAAAGGACTACAAGGTGTAGGAGTCACATAACAACCAAACTAGTAGGCAGTATAGTTTAATGGTGATTGGTCTGGAGAAACACAAACTCAGAATATAAAATCTAATACCATGGTTGAGGGTTCTCTTTAATAATCAGAGTTAGACATCATCCTGGCCAAGGAAGGTGGAGTATGCCACGCCATCCACCAGGTGTTCGTTCGTTTATTATATTTTTATTTGGCATATATAGCCATAAAAAGAAAGTACCACAATACATACAATTAAAATATGAATTATACAAACACTGTAACCATAAAACAGTATAAAACGCAATAAAATCCTGATAAAATAAACAAAGGGAACTCTACCAAACCATAGGGAGTGCCTAATTCATCATCAACTAGGGGAAGAGATCACTTATACGTTGGGTATACATTTGTACATCCACCATAAATAACAAGAGCTGGGGTATTCCCAAACATGGGTAAGATCACATTTCTACCCCGCCAGGTGTGCTGTTATCCAAGAACAGCACACACCTGACACCTGACACAGCACACACCTGACACCTGACACAGCACACACCTGACAACAGCCGCAATATAGACAATGCGATACATAATATAGACAAAGTTAAAGACGAAGCACACAACATATACACAGGAAACATATGGGAGAAATTGATGCTATGGGTAGGAAGCTGGGGATCATGGATATTGGAGGTGATCATTATAATTATAACGGCTTTGATCACCTTGTGCATAATGATCCAGGTTTGTCCAGCATGCTGCGCAGCTTTCACTTCCAGCTGTGTACAGTGTATGACACGACACAAAAGACACAGAAGTCACAATCATGACTATGACCCAAGTGAGGAAGGAGAGGAGATGATGCACAGAAAGGATGCGAAGTAATGATTTGGTATCATATGGGTTAATGTTGAAGCCATCTTTCTTATATGATACCAAATGCTTGAAGCTTTAGGCCCTGTTAAGTTGACATAAAAACTCACTGCACCAGATGCTTGTACTTTTCCATTTTGCCTCAGTAAACTGCTATTGTAACGCAAGGCTTGCTCAAGAAAGATACAGGAACAGAGGAAGATGCACGCTTAGACACAAATATTTCAGCATATCACATTTCGAAATATTTCTGGTACGTGGATAATTGCATTACAGTGGAAAGTCCCAGAAGCTGTCTACTTGGGACACGTGGTCAGCAACAGTATATTTCGGACCATAAATGGTATAGCACCAACTAGGCCTTTGCTAATTGGTCAAGTGGTCCATGCTTAATTTGTTCTACGTATGTTATGATGCTGCATCCTCTTGTGGATTGGGTCTATAATAGCTGTCAGAAATGTCACATCTTTGGACACTCAGTGACTATGCTGTCTGTCTCCGTGCTGCACGTACTTGCATTGTTTGTTGGTCTCCAATAAATTCTGCTATCTTCTGTGTTGACAGAGAACCGTATCTGTGGTATTATTTCTTATTCTTATTTCAGATTCCACACAGTAACCTACTGACCTATTTCCATTATGTGCACTTTCTACTCTGCATGGTACATGTTCTTTGTAGCAGGCACATTAACCCTCTGCGTTACCTTTCCATGAGTCAAAACTTCCACTAGACAAAACTCGGATCGCTCTCTAGGAAGAACATTAATCGCCGGAGTTTTCATGACATTTTTATTTTTGATCGAAATTGCTGGAAGCCAGCACTGAGGCAGCAAGTGCTTTTAAAACAATGATATACTTGCAAACACAATGATCCCACCCGCAGTCAGTGTCCGGTGTGGTCACACCGGTCGCACCACCCTAGAGCCGGCCCTTCTCAAGGGTTCCTGTGACCTCAGTGACAGAGTCACTGTTGCTTTAGGGTGTGCTGCTTTATAGGTCTGCCCTCAAGAATGGAGGTAAACTTCAGTATGGATTGTGGCAGACAGGCCTTCAAAGTTAACCACACTTGCCACTACTAGGATCCACCTGCTGTTGCTAAGATACCAGGGCTTCTAAGGTCTTATGGGGCCTTCTAAGGTCTAGCATGGGAATGTGCTCCCTCAGGACTAGGGGACTGGTCATGAAGGCTGAACCTGGTTCCCCAGTTCCAAATTCGGAAGCTCTGACCATAGTGCCACTTCCTCTCCCCCACTGAACACCATACTGCCCCACTGAGAGAAGCTTGCACTTGCTTTCAGCTACAACCTAATTGTGCCGCGCTATAAACACCTAGATGCAACTCAATTCAAATTACGCACTATACAACAGTAATATGCTGCCTAAAAATTTAAGAATATCCTAGAAAAGTAAAACAAGATGAAGTAAAGCATGTGAAATGTAAGCAGGAACAACATGGTTACCTTAACGCTTTTACACTCACTATTCAGAAATCAGTGAGTGCTTTTGCCTGAAAAGTTAAGGACATGACTACAGGGCCCAGAAGGGACCCGTTACAATGCCCCTTGCTTATACACTCACAAAACGTAAGCAAGACCACATCCGTGAACATAGAGCCATGATACACATTTTGCTTTCCATTCCACCCATCAAGCAGGTATTGCAGTTCCTCCAGGAATCGTGCACTTCCCTACCCAGGGAAAACAATCTTGTTCAAAGAAAGACGAGAAAACAAAAGTAGTGCTTCACTAGCAAACTCTGTAAAGTGACAATAATGTATTTGGGTGTCAATAAAATCAATCTGGCCACTTTGTGACCACTTTGTCTTGCTTTATTTCGTTGTTTATTTATTTTTCATATTTTGAACCTTTTATTTCTCTCTGTCCCGAGGGTGCACTGTGGAATAGAGAAATGTCAGAAAAAGACAACATTTCCAGCAGAAGTGTTTTTTTCTTTTTGGATCCATTTCACAGGGGAACAAATAAACGAAAGGAGGAAAGAGAGGGTGAGAACCGTTTCTTGAAGTCACGGTTTTCAGTAAGTGAGGAGGAGCTGGACAGAAAGAGAGGGAATACAAGGAAGAAAGAGAGGGGGCAGCTGCCAGCGGCAGAGCAGAAGTGGACACTGTCCTTGTCTTCTCTGGTCAAGAAGAAAAAGACAAGAGTCCATTTCCTTCTCTGCCCACTCACCCATCCCCGAACGGCCACGAATGCCGAGCCTTATCTTTAGGCCTGGGCTATTTCTGCCATCCTGAGATGTCCATAGTCCTATGGCCCTGCAGCCCTGTGAAGAGCTGCAGTGTGCCGCATTTCACTCCTGCATAGGTCCTGGGATCGTCTAAGAAGAGAGGGATGTTTAGGCCTGCCTTGAGGACTGGTGTTGCAGAGCGGCTGGGTGGTGCAGACCCCATGAACAGCTTGAGCAGGGATCCAACACCGCTGCATCTATCTCTGCATGTAGGCTTGCAGGAGGCCCTCGAAAATTGCTTGGCTGTTATTGCTGGGCCGGACATTGGATTTATTAATGGCAGCCCATTTCAGTGGAGAGGTAAGTGAGCCAGTGGCTTCCTGGTCCTATTTCATTAATTTAAGGTCAGATGGTGAAGGCCTGCACGGAGAGGCCCATCCATTAAAGACCTTTTGCATGCCAAATAACCACAGCCAATGAGGTCCATGCCAGACACCGAGGTCCACAAACTTGCCCAGAGAGGACCCCTCTTGGATGAAGGGAGGGATATGGGAACCCCAGCAACAAGAGGCCATATCCAGCTCATGATGACTGAATTCAAGAAAGAAATGGTCCAGCTACGGGAAGATTTTGTCAAGTTCCTAGCTAACCTGTATCATGTCATTCAAAAACTTGACATGAGAATAGACCATTTAGAGGTAGCAGTGGCTGATGGGGCCCATGAAAGGGACAGACTGGGAGTGCATCTGAAAGAGCTTGAAAAGTTGTGTCAATGGCTCACTGACAAAGTTAAAGAGGAAGAAAACCGCTCCAGAAGAAACAACATGCGTATCAGGGGCATCCCAGATGCAGTTAAGGATCGTGATCTACCTCAATATGTTCAAGACCAGTTCAAATTCCTCCTGCATGCTCCAGATGATATGACAATCAAACTAGGCTGGGTACTCAGTTTGTATCAAAGCCATAGGAAACTGACCAATGATTGTAAGAAATTGGGCTATTGATTTAGGGGGTGAAAGTCCCACTCAGGCAACAACCACAATCACTGTCAGGGTGAACCACAAAAAAAAAACAAATTAACCGATGCTGAATTCTCTGGAAGCTTGGCACAAAGCAGTCAGGAATAACTTAGAGGCAATGTGTAAAATATTCATGCAGAAAACACAAACAGTAATAAAGTGAAAACACAATACAAGAAAAATCCCAAATCATTTTAGAAAATAGAGGAAAATTTAATAAATAAAATGAGACCAGATTGACAAAAGTCCAATCAGTAGTACCGTAGATATGCAGTTTTAAAATTTCAGGTAGATATAGCAGCGAAAATCACAAAGTGCCACTCGTGGTCATCTGGACATGCTGGACCAGGGGAATGCAACAAGTTAAGTCAGACTGCAATGGAGCACAGGCCGGATACAGGGACCAGGTTAGTTCCACTGAAAAAGCTACCTTCTCAAAGTACAGCGCAAAGAGTTCCATTTGTGGTGGAGGAGGCCACGAGGAGCAGGGAGAGCATTGCGGTTGGTCATCGATGTAGCGCTTAGAGCAGGCTTGCTGTCATGGACAGTCATCGCTATAGTGCAAAGATTGGGCCACTGGAGACGGTCATTGCTGGAGCTTCAAATTGGCATACACCGTGGACTGTCATTGCTGTAGCGCAAAGTGCAGATCTTGCATTGCCGGTTGTCACTAGGGGTCAATGTATCACAAAAAGTCAGCTTCACTGGAGCTTTGCGTTGGCAGTCATTGTGGGCGGTAGAGTCTCGGTGTGAGTGGGTGCGTTCACAGTTGCAAAAGGCTAAAACTGCAGGATTTCACCTTCTTTCACAGGAGGAACTCAATTGATCAATGTGCTAATGACTTCTTACTGGCAACCAAGGATTTATTTTGAGTGACACAACTCTTGCACTTGGCTAGGTAGCCCAAAGTGCATGACCAAGGGGCAAGGGACACCACTGGAATTGAAGATATGTTTTGAGAGGGGACACCACTAAAATATTGTCCTGGCTCTATCGAGCACTGGACATGACTATCCCCATAACGCAACTCCCATACATACAGAAATGGGCAGAAGACCTCGGACTCAAATTGACAGAGGCTGATTGGATCTTGATTTGTAAAAGCACAGAGAAATCATCCATATGGCTTCAATATAGGGCCAATGCATTTAAAATCATGTTGTGATTGTATATGACATCTGGACGCCTGAAGATGATTCACAATAGTTCAGATGCCTGCTGTAGAGTGTGGGGTCCAGTAGGACCTATATGCAAATGTGATGGGACTGCCCACAGACACACCAGTTTTGGGTCCACGTATTGGAGACTATCAAAATGATTACAAATGTGGCTTTACCAGTGCAAGCTCTAATAACTCTACTGGGTCTGATGGACAAGGAGGGGTTGTGCCCCCTCTCATCACCCATGGCTAAATTATTGACTCATTTGGTTTTGGCGGCCCGTCTAGTGGTGGCACACAAATGGCAGGGCCCCATACCACCGACACTGGGCATTTGGTAGATTAAAGTCTGGAGTGTTCGCGCAATAGAGCGGCTCTCTGTTTTACTACGAGACACCATGTCCCGACATGACAAGATATTGATCCTCTTTCATACTTATGTTAAAGGAGACATGAGGGTACCCAGACCCACAGAGTTGGTATGACTAGCTGGGAATCAGAGCTCCGACCCTGTGGAGTTGGGGAAGACTCATTATTGAATTGAAAAGGGTTATAGCACTGCAATTTGTATATAGGGAGGTGTCTTGGATCCTCTGAGCACAGTCTTCAGATGCATGTAACTAGATTTTATCTTACAATGGTTTCCCTTCTGTGACCTGCACTTATCTCTGTAATTTGTGTTTGCCTTTGCCTGGAGGAAAAATATTTAAATAACGTTGTTAAAAAGATATATGCGTATTGTATGTGTGAAGAGGGGTCTTGGCCTTAGATGGGGCAGGGAATCATGGTGAGAACTACCTAAGAGACATATCTGTACCCTCCCCTCACCAAATCCTCCTATACTAAAAAAGCAAAGCTCAAAAAGCTAGCTGAGGCTGGTGCTGATGTCCCAGGGTGTTTTCACACCCCTTAATGGACAGTTGTTGAAAGCCTCCAAAGACCGAGCTGTAAATAGACTCTTTGTAGTGGTTTCCAGCTCCCTTTCCATGCCACTTGTGATATCAGCTCCTACCATTTGATGGGAGCCGATATAGTGATACACGATGGCACCATGTGAATTCCCAGGCCTGTAAGAGTATTTTAAAAAGTGCTCATGTATTACTGGGAAACAACCTTTACCACGCAGTCATTAGCATACATTACCATTACCATGCAATCATGCATTACTACTACCATGCAGTCAGTCATGCCTTTACTACGCATTGCCTTTACCATGCATTTGCCTTTACCACGCATCTCTTTACAATGAAAATGTAAGTATTTTACAGGTAAGTGAAACCAATATATATATATATATATATATATCAAATCCAAGCACTCAGCAAGTTTAGAAATCAGTCTCAAGTCCAAAGTTGATTGATCACAGTCCACTTTAATCCATTTCCTTTGTGCGGACCATCCTTATATCAGTGTAGTGGAAACTTTACAGCCAGTATGTGTTCCAAACAGTTAACGATAATACAGCAAACAAGTGTTTCATCGTTAGGTAAGTAACACATTGCCTTTTTCAGGGCTGTTGGTATCAAGATACACAACATAACCAATCATAAATATCTACAAAAACACACCCACCATTGGTGTCCGATGGTAAAGGGTGAAGTGCAGAGGACCATAAGGAAAAGAATTACAGCTGATCCAATAACCAGGAAAGTAGTTGTGGTGCAGCAAATATACATAGTGAGTGGACCTAAATTTACATGCACTTATCCAAGATTACATACACAAATAAGCAAACAAATACACAATAAATTAAAATTAACATAAAAACATAGAATAAAGTGTCTCAGAACAGAACCAAACTCCCCAACTTACCAGAGCTTCAAAAACCTACACCGGACCCCACCATGCAGGAAAAGGATAGACGAGTAAACGAGTAATGTGTCATTAAAGTCAATCTATAATAACCTGAATGGTAAGACTGGTTCTTGCCCCGCCAGTGATCATGGATCAGGAAGGGGGCACAACTGTGCCAGAACAAAATAGTAGTACAGCGTAGCCTAAAGCAATAACAGAAAGGGATAAAAGTATATATAACACACCCATTATATGGATATGAGAAGCTATCACACAATAGGAGAAAATACATGTCACCTAAAATTGAAATCATCAGCAAATTGCAAATCTTTATAGCGCATATAGAAATGTAGGGAGCAATGTGCTACAATGAAAGCAGTAAGGGACCAGAGTAACTATTAGCACACCATACCTATTTAGGCAATACAATCCCACAAAGCCTAATGACTGGATATAAATTTGAAAAACCAAATATGTCACGAAGTTAGGATTATATATTATTATGGTCACCTATGAAGTATAATTAATATAAACCCATAATATAACATAATTAAGCATGGCAGCGTATTCCTCTATAAAAGAATGCGTATAGCCAAGTATTTCATAATATCTCAATTCTACAGATAAACGCAAAAACTCCAAACAGAAAGCCACGAAAAAGCAGTGCGTTAGTAAAAAAAGACACTTACTATATGCAGGTAAGATAACCGTACGACAAACAGTATCACAATAAGGAGAGTATTTCGCGTGTGTATAATAGTGTGGACGACAGGCGCCATATTGGGAGTGAAATATATACTCCCACTGCCAAACTGTCACTTGTTTTAGTATTACTGAAACGGGGGAGGCCATCTTTGAATATTTTAGTACGACGGAAAATGATACCCCAAACCATCTCAAAATAGCCACGGAAAAGCAATGCGTTAGTAAACAAAGACACTTACTATATGCAGGTAAGATAACCGTACGACAAACAGTATCACAATAAGGAGAGTACTTCGCGTGTGTATAGTTGCGTAGACCACAGGCGCCATATTGGGAGTGAAGTATACTCCCACAGCCAAACTATCACATGATTTAGTATTGCTAAAACGGGGGGCGGCCATCTTTTAGTAAATTAGTACGAAGGAAAATAATACCCGAAACCGTTTTCAAAATACATATAAACGTTCTCCCTAAGTGACGCGGCCACGAAAGGGGGACGCATGTAAGAAGCATCATTGTCCCTTAGGCTGATTAAAGGTAGCACTATAGGTCACACTACATAAGCAGATGTGTTTGGTCAAATATAATTAACGTATTGACCATTTCGTAATAATAGTATAAACCTTAAATGTGGATTACCATGATAGTAAGCACTCATAATATAAAAACCACCTCATGTCGGAGGTATATTAGCGCGATCGTAAAGAACAGTATAAAAATACTGGCAATTCCAGCGGCCATATTGTAGTGCCATCACCCATCTATTGGAGCCATATAACCTAAAGGTTAGTGGTGTGACTATAAAGTAGTTAAAGGGTGTCATCTGGTAACACAACAAAACATGTGAACATTCAATACGTAATAGTCGTAAATACGAATTCATCCTAGATATCCCAGATATAACGATAAGCACATCCTCCAATACCTGACTTATCATAGGTAACTTCATCTGGAAGATAGTATCATAAGAAGGAGATATTACTATCCCAAACGTGATAAAAAGACTAAATGATAATGTATTCCGCTTTAGGGGTCCGTATATAGGTTTTCCTGAATCATGTCCTTATATAGGCACAATTCGCATTGTCCTTATATAGGCATAGAATCCCTGTCCTTATTTAGGCATTAACCGTGCACTCCAAATACAGGCATGGTCACCGACATCCGTCCACCCTAACGTCACAACGAGTTCTTAGAAACCAGACCCTTAAGCTTCGGGAGTTCCCCTAGCACAGGACTATTGATTTCTCCAAGAACTCATCTATTATGTATGAACCGCTATACCTTAGGGGTTCATTCCTGACGTCTTCCTCTGTCCGACTTCACGTCAATGCTAACATTCCAAGACACCTACCAGGTATAAATATACCTTCCCTTGCCAAAGCAAGTTAGAGGAGACCTCGACTTCAGAGGAGCCCGTATCCCGGCCTGACGCACTGAGAAGACGCTGTCATTCCTGCACGCAGACGAATCCAGCTTCAGGTGTTCTGACTCCCTTCGCGGGGTGTTATAGTTCCAGATCCGGCAAGAGATTCCCACCTCTCTCATTCTCAAGGTATGGAGCTGACTAGAACCTAGAGGGACTCTTGGCATACCATACTTGGCATACTAGACTTAAACATACTCTTAGTATACCAGACTAGAGAATACTCCACCTACTTCTACCTTTCCCTATACCTAGACTAGGTTAGGTACATTGGAGTAGAACTAGCTTAGAGACGCATCGTATGAGTACTCGCATTTTTAGCTCATGTTATTTATGTACGTGAATATATGCTAAAAGATAATGCTAGCGCAGTATTATTTATTTCTACTGCTTACGCTGTACATTATTTATCTTGCATACTGTCTTGTGATCATAACAGCACATATCTCTTACACGAGAAACAAGACTGTTCAATAAACACTTTTTATTGAAACGCCCGTCTTTCCTTTCTGTGTAACTCTGTAGAAACTAAGCATGCACGATTGACTGAGTGAAACTGTTATCTACTGTTTCCACGATTCTGAGACGTGTTCCGATTCTAAAGGGAAACAAAAGTTGTCATGTTTTTTGGTTGCCAGAAACTACTCCCTTCTTGTTCTCAAGGAGTTTCTAGTGGCCCCTGAGCTAGCTGGCACAAGTAATTAAGTTTAATATACTCGATAGGGACATATCGACCTTAGTCCTATGTCAAGCCTATATGTTATATTATTCCAATGCGCAGAGCCTATTAGGGAAATAGGAACTACACTACATGGTGCCCAACGGTTTGGTAAGGCAGTAATTTAACGCTAGATACTAAGTTACTCAGTCGTGCTTTTCTCAGAGACCCCTACTCACATACTCCAAAAGACGTCTGGAGTGGGTAGGGTTAAATATCCGCCATAACTAAATAGGGAAGCACCCTATATATTAGTTGTTTGGTTTGCTCAACGTTGAAGGATACAGTGTTCCAAAATATTGTGCACCTTATCTTTTTTGTTTCCTTGAAACTTGTTCTACATTTTTCAAAAAACAAATGTCCACACGGGACAATGCCACCGAAACCGGTGGAGCTGCGGCTGACCCAGCCATAGCAGTTTTTAACTTTACAGGTTTAAATGAACCTGAGGAGGGTGTTATAGACATCAATCCAAACCTAAGAAGAGCCATCACTCTAAAACTTATAAAACATGGCCTACCACCAAGAGGCGGTAGAGCAGTTTTCGTGATAGAGGCACACAAATCCTTTCAGACAGAGGTATTCTATTCATGGGTAATATTTCCTGAATCAAATTCAGTAACAAGACTGTTTCACTTCTACAAAGAAGATGAACCACCAGAGGAATATATTCCTTTCGAGGATATTGAAATTCCACTAACATACCAGGAGCATCATCTCTGGTTTAAAGGCGCCCTAAAACATCACAAAAACATTACCAGGCTCGGTCCACTAGGTAGACCAGGAGCAACATGGCCGATTCTAGCCAGCTACACACCTCATCCTGACATTGAAGAGATGTCAGACGAGGAATTACTTACTCAACTTACAGAGTTAATAAAAATCTACAGACAATTAGTCCAATATGTCATGCAGACTTTCACAGTCCAACCACCATTAACCATTCCAAATCAAACTCCTCAACAGGGGAATACATTAAAAATTACACCACAGACTCTATACGCAGTCCTGGGTAAAATGCCCACAAAATGTGAGCAAATTCCATTCTGGATAGCTCAAAAAATTACTCAAATCGAAGCAGTATTTCCAAATACTAGCCCTTATGAGAAACACAGAATACTAACAATCTGTTTACCAATGGGGATCACACCACAACTGGAGGACTGCACCACTTGGGGCTCAGTCTTTGCTGCCATCTATACTAAAACACATGGTATCCCGTCAATTGCAGTAATACCAGATGTCCTGAAACAAATTCAAAACGAATACGGGGCAGAGCCTGCTCTGAATTTAGGTATGAAATTACTGAAAAATTTCGACCAGGTCTCAACAATAATATTATCTAATATTAAAGGGGAGGCAGCAGCAGTGGCGATCCGCCAACGATTAAGGGAATTCGATGTTACAGAACATCAAACAGAACTACCCAGAATAATAGAACAATCTTATGCAGAATTAGGCAGAGATAGTTTGGGTGGAAGACCATTGAAGCCAAAACTATCTGAAAGTCCTGAGAAGGACTCTATTAAACAAACTCCTACATCTTCTAAAAAGAAGTGGGAAACTAATAAACAAAATTCAAACGAGAACCGTTCTCAATCCCGAGGTAGGTCTCCTCAAAAGGAGCCCTCTGAAAGGAGGTATAACCTCCGGAATAGGGATAATTTGAAAAAGCCTGACAGGTATTAAGATACTGATACACGTTCCTCTTGTACCTTTCAGATCTCGTCACAGACATCGGAAAGAAGAGGACGGTCAGAACATAGAGAAGAACGCGTGAAATCGAAAGACGACAAACACGTTCCAAAAAATAAATCCAAACCTCAATTCTCAAAGAAGAAGGTAGCAGGTCTGAAGGTCAGACATGCCGAGGATACTGAGAACACAACTCAAGAATGGAGAATGGGCTCAGACAATGCTGGACAGTGCAGCAGAAGTCACAATAGCTCGCCAGAACCTGAAGGAACTTCTGGAGATAGTGGACTTGAATGAGTACATTACAGTTGAGACTGTAGACACCAGGGTTAGTACTCCACAAAAGTTATATGAAATAACACTCCGGATGGAGGGAGACATACCTAGACAGGTGAAAGCACTTTTTTGGGAAAAACTTTCAAGGGGCTATGACATACTTCTAGCAGAAAAAGACTGGCCACCACAATTTGTCAGGGAGTGCCCACATGGCGAGGACATTATTATGCCTGCCTTCTCCAATCATATTCCAATTCACCTAAAATATACTTATGCCAGGAAATGGGCAGTTGCCCAGGCCCCAGCATTATACAAAAATCATGTAGGATGGGATGAGGACTCACCTCACCATAAAATACATCTAAAAATGAACCTACTGCACAGAGGCAGTATCCAATAAAGCAAGAAGCTAAAAAACAGGTCAGGGAGATCTTAGATCAACTTGAATACCAAGGGGTGATTGAAACATGCACCTCTTCAATGAACAATCCTTTGTTTCCTATCTCCAAACCAGACAACACCTATCGTCTAGTTTTGGATTACAGACACTTAAACACTTGTTCAAAAACATTTGCAGTACAAAATGCACATAGTACAGCATTAATGAATAACATTGTGCGTAAAAATATAAAACCACATTGGATATCTCAAATGGTTTCTTTTGTCAAAACATAGCACCTGGAAGCAGGTACTTAACAGCTTTCTCAATAATGGGGACCCAGCGTCAATTTTGTCGACTCCCACAAGGGTTCAAGAACAGCCCGGGGTTATTCTCAGTGAGAGTAACGGAGTTACTACAAATTTATGATAATGAGGCATTGTCATATGTCGATGACATCTATCTGACAGACGATGACCTGGATAGGCACTTGAACAGGGTGAGCACCATTATACTGGGCTTCGCCTCTGAGGGCTATAAGTTCAACTTTAAAAAATCCAGAATTGCCCATCTCAATGTCCTTTTTCTAGGATATGAGCTTTCAAGTGAAGGCAAGAGCTTGGCAGCCAACTTTTTAGAAAGGTGTGCGCTGCTCCAAGCTGCAAAGACGCTGAAAAATTTACAATCCATCCTGGGTTTCTTAAATTTTGGAAGAACTTACATTCTAAATTACGCAGAAAGGGTTAAACCTCTCTACGCATTAATCAAACCTGATTTTTCAATCAAAAATTGGACACAGGAACATACAGAAATCTTGCGTTCACTCCAAGCTAACATGTTAGCAACAAATCACTTACAAACACGCGTAAGTCAACGCAATTTAGTAATCCGAATAATTTCGGGTCAATGCGGATTCACCTACTTAACATTTAATGAGGGTGAAAAGGTACCAATTGCATACAAATCACATTTGTATACACAAGCAGAAATGCGCTTCACTTCAACAGAAAAAATACTGACAGCAGTTCAAACTGCAGTAGCAAAAGAAAGAGCTCTAGCCCAAGGGAAACGCATTATCATCGTAACCCCAGTTCCGGCCTTAGAGGCGGTAACTAAGGCCAGAATTCCAAATGCTAAAGCATTACATCCGAGATGGATACAATGGGTTAATTCTCTTGCTGCAACAGATGTTGAATATGTTTTTGATCCTGATTTAAAAACACAAGCGTTCCTGCAATATGAACATGAATGTCCTCTGCCCACTGAGATTTTGCCTCTTAATCAGTATGAATTCATAATTTACACTGACGGCTCCGCACAACCCGCAACAGGGAGTAAGCAAGCTTACAGTGCAGCGTGCGCAATCGTTAAAGGTCGCATGCGCGAGGGCAACTTCAGACCTATGGTCACAAAAACCCAATCTCTAGGAGATTGCACAGCTCAGTGAGCTGAACTACAAGCATTCAAACTGGCACTTGAAAGTACAGATCGAGAATTCCCCACACTCATAGTGTGCGATTCTTTCTACTGTGTGCAGTCGTATAATGAATATATACAAACTTGGCTTGAAAATGGGTTCAAAGATGCAAAAGGTGGCACAATAAAGCATAAAACGCTTTGGGAACAAGTAGTTCAGTTAAAAAGCGAACTACCAAAGGCTCACGTGATCCATACACTGAGTCATCAACGTGATGGCGTTCACGTTGCAGGGAATTCATTGGCTGATGAAGCCGCAAAGGGGGCTGTTCAGACGGCTTCCGTAGCTGCGATCACTCGTTCAAAAATGAGAATAGACAGTGAGATAATGTTGGCTGTCAATGCTACGAGCAAAGGCAGTGGTGCAGCGTTACCAAAAAAGTTTCCACTCAAGTACTCTTATGTAATTGATGCGAACAACGTTCCTTTTGCTCGAATCCCGGGAGTGGGGGATAGGGTAATTCCAAACAAGGAACGTAGATTAGGACTAATCCTAGCAGCACACGAAGGGATAGCCTCTGCCCATGAAGGCATTTCTGCAACAGTATCTTTACTGAAACAAAGATATTGGTGGCCTGGCATTAGGAAGCAGACCAAGACCTATGTTCTGGAATGTGAAATATGCAACAGATGAAAGTCTCCACAGTGAAACGTCCTGCACAGACACCCCTGTTAATTCCAGACAAACCATTAGCTTGTGTTTACCTGGACCACTGCGGTCCCTTGCAAAGGGACGGTAACTATAAATATATCATGGTCGCAGTGGATTCTTCCTCTAGGTTCCTATGGATATGGCCTCAGCGCTCGGCTGACGCTCGAACTGTTATAAAAGATTTGCGAGTCTTTATCGGCACATACGCAATAGGCACGCTACATTCTGACCAGGGCCCTGCGTTTAGCTCTCGAGCTTACAAAGAAGCCATGGCCAGTCTGGGCGTTGCATTGCGGTACTCCTCTCCGTTTCATCTTGAGGGAAATTCTGTTGTGGAAAGGAAAAACCGGGACATAAAGCAGTCCATAACAGCTAGGGTATTAGGTTCGGGTGATGGGTGGGTCAAACATCTTTATGGGGTCCAACGCTCATTAAACAATTTGCTGAGAAGTTCTCTAGGGGGGGGTCACTCCATGTGAGGTCCTATTTGGGACAAGAATGTGGGTGCCAGATCTAGAATGTAGTGGCACAGTGGTGGAAAATAAACCCTTTGATATCAAAGATCGATTGGCTGTTTTACAGGATCTAAATAAACTAAGATCGAAACAAAGCAACGTTTTCCTGCAGCCAACCACCACTGGGGAAATACCGGCGGTCCCAGCAAGGCCTGTCTGGATTCCAAAAGTTGGGGATCTAGTCAGAGAAAAAATTGCGGACAAGAAGGAATTTGGACCTTCTTACAGACAACCAGTACCTGTCCTAGCCATACACGGAACAAGAACAGTACTTCTGCCGCCCCTTGCTGGAAAAAAGGAGAAAAGATTTGTGTCCATCGACCTCATCAAACCACAGTATGTGGCCAATACTAAATAGTAGGCCTCGTGGACTCCGACCTAGTAGCAAACACACTCCTCTCGCTACTATCCAAGAGGTTCAGACTGAAAGACTGATAACCATCGAGAATTCAGCAGTAACAGATGAAGGACTGAGCAACAATGCTATGGAACTCATCCCTCTTGAAACTCAAGTAACAGTTCGTCCAAATACACCTGTCTACACCAATGTAACAAGTGATCAACTGGTTCCAGCGATTTCTACAAATCCTGCGGCAATTCCAACAATTGACAGAACTGCTTCTGTCTATTTCATTAACTTTGATACGTTTTCTGAGGATCTGAGTGAGCTCGAGACGTCACCAGTATCAAAAACTTTTAAACAGCAAGTACAAGACCTTTTAGATTTTTTGAAAAAGACTTATCTGGTTTCACCATGGATTGAACTTTGGGTTATTTCTGGAATAGTTTTCTTCCTGCTTTGGCTAGCTTTGGTTATGACTATGAGCGTGCTTATAAATGGCAGATACATCCATTTGGACACTGAAAGAAAAGAAGTGAACTTACTTTTAAAACCTCACAAATCATCCCATCGTGAAACAAGAGACTTGTCTGCAGTGAACATCACAGCTGTTCCTATACAGGATGGTATAGTGTGGGACAAAACAGATTTCGATATTTTTGGCCCGACGGAACATTTGAACATTCCACATTTATTTAAGATCTCACTAAGTGATTTTGTTTCATCCAGTACCTATTCTGATTATTGGGACTTTGAGACTGTAAATAACATGATGTTTGCCCTAGAAAAATCTGCTGCATTTTCTATTAATGAATATTTAGAGGGTTCATCAGACTATGAACAGCTGTATTGCTATAACCACTATGGTCATCATTTTTTGCATAAATCTGCAATACCTAGAAATGTGTTTATGTTTAACCAATGGGAGCATTGTCCTACACCACCAAAAGGTAGTTCAAAAACATTTGCTAAAAAGTTTCCATATTTTTCAGGATACAATACATCTGATCCAGAAACATTTTACTATAGAAATGTAAACAAAACAAGACTGAAAATTATGTTAACACATACAAAGCAGATTTACTCTGCAACATTTATTGCCCAACTGTCTAGACATGGTTTTGACTTGTGGAAAGAGACAATAGACACAAAATCTGTCTGGGGTACTAAAGATTGGCAAGTGCAGGGGATAGAAGCTTTATTTAGAGCCTGTATCGTCCCTCAACAAATAATGTTTTTGAATGACACTGTGCAACAAACGTCTTGCCTTGGGTTAGCCAAGATTAAAGACATGAAAACACCTTCTGTACCAACACCTGCAAGTGATAATACACAGGCAGCGGTTACAGTTGACACCATACTACAATCCAACAGAACAAATCCTGATTGGAGAAAATGGTTGATCTGGCCCTCAGACACAAACAACTGTCAAGAGAGATTCCTGAATAAAACACAGGGGTTTACTATTCATAGGCCAGACCCACGATACGTCCAAAGACAGCATCCAGGGGTAGTAACAACATACAGTGTAGGACAATTATGCCTCGATTGGCTACAAAAATCTACACTTAAGGATGTGAAACAACACTTATCTTTACTTAAAGAAGACGCAGACCTTAGGGAATTCTTGCTTGGACCAAGAAAACCACGTCAAAAACGTTTCATATATGCCGGCATTTATGCTGCTTATAATGAAGCATGGAAGGTGTCACAGATGGAGGACGCAGAACGAATACGTGAACTTGATCGTATTAACTTAGAGAAAACTCTCTGTGGTCGACAATGGGTTAACAACTTTGTCCTCCAGAATTTATTCATTGGACAGTATTGTATCCTCTGCTATCGACATACTGGAACAAGATTTAGCCATGTTACAACAAGGCCAATCTCAGTTACGTTCTATTATGTTATTAAGCTGGACGCTGCAATCTTTGCGTGCGGGCTATGTGCCTTGGCGTTTTATCAATACGACGGCTCTGTTTGCAGAATACAATATAACTGATAAACAGATCGAACTGGCACAAAGGGGAGCAAAGTATACAGTACTGAGCATTGAAAAACTTGAAAAATTACCATTCACAGTGGCAGAAAAAACAGCTACAGAATGGCTTATTCATGGCAAAATTAGTCTACCTGTGACTACTTTCCAGTTTCAGTATTGCCTTAAACAGATGCAAGCAGGCAAATATGAATGGTTGGGTAAAGAATACATTAAGACATCCTGGAATTTACCTTACACCTATAGATGTTGGAGTGGGGATCGTGAAGTGTTTCTAAGCGGTACACACTGTGAAAGTGCACTGAGTGGTTCACTGATTTGTCAGGACATATCTTTACACGGGGCTTGTAATGGTTCTGTGGCAAATTTGTCCTGCCACCAGCAGGGTACACCAGCTGCTGTGATTAATCCAACGTTTGGCCAACTTTCTAATGGGAGTTACCTCATGTTGAATGATCAGAGTTGCTGTGGCATGTTGCCAGGCATCCCATATCTAGTAACGGTCAACTCCAGGGTCACTTGCTGTATGCAAGTATTGTTTGCCCCAATAGACACAGTCAGGGAGTCGCCTTTATGGCCTTCGTTGAATGTCTCTTTTATACGATTTGATACTTTAAGCAGAATGAAAGCCATGATTATACAACAATCAGTGCCTTTGACCTCGGCCAAAGAAACCTCTGATCTACAAGTTGCAAGGACTTCGGCTGAGATACAGGCTTTAATTCGTACAAACTACCCTATACATTTCATAGAAATTATAGGACGTTTCTTTAACATGTCAGATACAAGCAGAATTGTACATGTATTTAAGACCATCTGTTCCGGACTATTAGCACCTTTCCAGGCTGTCCTCGGAATCATCCCAAACTTCGCACATTCGGTGTTTGGTGGTGTGCCGTTAATTCTAGCACTTGTTGCAGGAATTCTGTTTCTATTCCTCCTACTACGCTATGGCAAGCCTCTTCGCCAACATCACTCCGAGCGATGTGGAGAGAGCCCTCCTTGAACGGAAATGCCGTGAGTGAATAGTACAGCTTTTGGGCATGCCTCGTCTACGGGAACTTAATACAACGTGGTTCCTGTCATTCAGACCAATCTGGCAAGATTGCATCTTACCTGTTCTAGTCTGCCTGTTTTGCAGTGAAGAATGCGTGCTAGACACCTGTCTAACACTCCCATCAGTCATGCCAACGGATATCGATACTCTGCTGGACCCGATAATGGCCCATGCTGTGTGTTGTCCCCAGAGGCTACCAATCCTGATGACGGCATTCATTGAGATCTCACAGACGCTTCCGGCTGCTGCTGAGGTACGAGATGGATCAACGGGCACACAGGTAACAACGGACGCGAACATTGCTTCTTCTTCTGAAGGCGATGTTTCTCATCTCTGTGCAATTAACCTTCTGAACGAGGTGTTCCAAATGTCACCAACTTCGGTGGACGATATTTTGGCTACGGAAATAGATGATCTAATGTTTACGCCAGACCCATACACTGACTTTGATTCGGCTCACAGTGTACCAGGGCAACAATGAAATTTGGCCTTCATATTTTCAAAACTTGGAACTATTCCCAGAAATTGAACTTTTTCTTTAATTTTTTTTTTTTTAATAATTCTCGATAGAAAAGACATGGCAAATGAACAATCTTCTTACAGTAGAACTAGTCTTATAAAACGGACTTCTTTGAATACTTCCAGGGACACATTGTCACCTTACTCGTCTAACATTTCATTTAATTCTATGATATGCAATGGCTTTGATTTTGAGAACTTATCGACCATTTCGTCATATGTATATATTTCTGTTTCATTCACGTTGCATTTTACTTCCGTTATATGCTTAGAATGGAAACAATGCTTTAAATGTACAGTACCTATTGCATTTCAATGGTTTTGAGCTTCTTTTAAAATGCTTTTAGAAATGTTTTTAGCAACATGTGGTACTCAATTTTATGGTTAGCATTTAAATGTTTAGCATTTAGTATTATCGTTCAATCGAAAGTGGAGTGGGTGTTGTATTCCGCTTTAGGGGTCCGTATATAGGTTTTCCTGAATCATGTCCTTATATAGGCACAATTCGCATTGTCCTTATATAGGCATAGAATCCCTGCCCTTATTTAGGCATTAACCGTGCACTCCAAATACAGGCATGGTCACCGACATCCGTCCACCCTAACGTCACAACGAGTTCTTAGAAACCAGACCCTTAAGCTTCGGGAGTTCCCTAGCACAGGACTATTGATTTCTCCAAGAACTCATCTATTATGTATGAACCGTTATACCTTAAGGGTTCATTCCTGACGTCTTCCTCTGTCCGACTTCACGTCAATGCTAACATTCCAAGACACCTACCAGGTATAAATATACCTTCCCTTGCCAAAGCAAGTTAGAGGAGACCTCGACTTCAGAGGAGCCCGTATCCTGGCCTGACGCACTGAGAAGACGCTGTCATGCCTGCACGCAGACAAATCCAGCTTCCAGTGTTCTGACTCCCTTTGCGGGGTGTTAGAGTTCCAGATCCGGCAAGAGATTCCCACCTCTCTCATTCTCAAGGTATGGAGCTGACTAGAACCTAGAGGGACTCTTGGCATACCATACTTGGCATACTAGACTTAAACATACTCTTAGTATACCAGACTAGTGAATACTCCACCTACTTCTACCTTTCCCTACACCTAGACTAGGTTAGGTACAATGGGGTAGAACTAGCTTAGAGACGCATCGTATGAGTACTCACATTTTTAGCTCATGTTATTTATGTACGTGAATATATGCTAAAAGATAATGCTAGTGCAGTATTATTTATTTCTACTGCTTACGCTGTACATTATTTATCTTGCATACTGTCTTGTGATCATAACAGCACATATCTCTTACACGAGAAACAAGACTGTTCAATAAACCCTTTTTATTTTTTTTAAGTTTAGAAAGAAAGTTTATTGATACAGGGTAAAAATGCAATACAATATATAGAGAAAATTGTCACGTAATAGAAATTTTGAGTACAATTTTGTAAAATAAGTAAGAAAAGAAAGAGAAGAGAGAAGAAAAAGGATGAAAGAGAGCTAATATTAATATATCATAACTACTGTATAAATTTGACCAAAATCTAAAGCAGTAAATATAAAACAGTATAAACAAAGTGAATATAATGCTTAAGGATGAAATATAACATGAAATACACATATATATATATATATTGTTCATGGAGGTTTAGGAACTTCTTCAACTCGGGGATCAAGAGTATGGGAGGCTTGCGCTGACATGTCAAGAAAGTTAGTAATAGGTAACCAAAGGAGGTCTCTTTTAATGGCAAGGGAAATGGGATGGACATATGCTCTATCTAGTCTATGGTTGTAACAAACCCCATACCACCAAGCACGGTAAGAAAGGTTGGAAGTATCTTTCCAGGATTTAGTGATTTGTTGATAGGCAACCGCAAGGAGTAAGTCAATTAGGAGGGACCTACATGATTGTGAATTCCAGTCCTCGGAGAGGCTCCCTAAAAACAAGTTAACAAAAGAAAAGGGGATTTGAGTGTGAAAAATGATGTTGATCTGTGTCCAGACTGGTATCCAAAATTTATGGACTTGAGGGCATAAGAAAAGCATATGTTTTAGGTCTGCTGGGTTGTATTACAAGACCAACAAGAGGCAGGTAGAGTAGGGTTTATTTTGTGTAATGAGACGGGAGTAAATAAGATTCTATTGTATATGTAGAAAAGAGTCTGGGTAGTGTTAGCAGCACTGGAGGATTTTCTAATTTTAATCCAAATCTTATTCCACGTGTATGTAGAGAAGGAGGATTGAAGGTCACTTTCCCAAAGCGTTTCTAATTCAGACATCCCTAATGGGTGGAAAAGATGATAGCGATTGGTAAAGTTGTGATGCTGACGGGGAGAGGGATAATATGGATAGAGTATGGATATAGTAGAATATGGTGAAGAAGAGGGGTGATTTGTGGATGTGATGGCGTGATAAGATGTTTGGATTTGTGAAAGTAAAGAAGTATATTTGGAGAGGTATGATGAGGGAAAAGAAAGCGTGACTGAGCGAAGGAAAAAGACAACCACGCGTCGTTATGACGGAGTTGATGAACCCAATATAGACCTTTAAGATGCCAATCTTTCCAATAAAGCACTTTGTTATTTAGTTTATTATTTTTATTATACCATATGGAAGATTGAAGAAATTTATCTGAAGAGGAGAGATGATTGAAGAATATAGGTTGAAGAAGTGCACAAGAATTATTGAGTATAGGGAGAGAAAATAAAGAGGGTCTCTGAGAAAATGATACAGTTTCTTGAAAAGAAAAAGGATGAAAGAAAGATTTTTCAACGTCTACCCATAATGGCAAAGAGTAAGAATTATTGTCTTCTGTTAAGAATAACGAAGTTTGTTTAATAGAGAATGCACTATGATAAGTCCGGAAATCCGGGAAATTAACACCTCCTAAAAATTTAGGGCGTTTAAGTTTGTGTAAGGAGATGCGGGGCGGTTTGTTACTCCATAAAAATTTAGACAATATAGAATAGATAGTTTTAAAATGAGAGTTGGCAATAGATATAGGAATGTTAGATAAATAAAAAAGAATAACAGAGACTAACATCATTTTAATTGTGTCAAGGCGACCCCACCATGATAAGAATAAAGGATTCCATTTTGAAGTAGCAGATTTCAAAAAGGTTTGGAGCTCTTTCAGGTTCGTTAAAATAGAGTCTTTGATGGAGGATTTAAACCATATACCTAAATATTTAATTTTATCAGCGCTCCATTTAAAACCCGAGGTAGTATAATCTGCGTGAAAAGCACAGCTTATTTAATGGGAGAATCTCACATTTGTCAGTATTTAGTTTGTAACCAGATACAGAAGCGAAATGTTGTACCTCTGATAAAAAAGCCGGAAGAGATGATTGCGGACGGGATAAAAAGAGCAAGATATCATCTGCATAAACCGATAATTTCAGTTGATTACCGCTATACTGAAATCCTGTGATTTGGGAATTGGATCGAAATTTCATTAAAAAGGGTTCCAATGCTAGGATGAAAAGAAGTGGGGAGAGGGGGCATCCTTGTCGTACACCTCGATATAATTGAAAATTAGATGAGAGAAGACCATTTGCAAGAACAGAGGAGACTGGGGAGGAGTAAAGCAAAGAAACATAATTTATAAATGCATAGCCAAAACCAAACCAGGATAGAGTAGAAAAAATAAAAGGCCATTCCACTCTATCGAAAGCTTTCTCAGCGTCGAGAGAGATGGCTGCTAACGATTCTTTATATGATTTAGCTTTAGTAAGAACATTGAAAAAGAGTCTAGTGTTGTCGGAGAGATGTCTGCCTTTAATGAAGCCACATTGTTCACGACCAATTAACAAGGGGAGAAATTTCTCTAAACGAAGCGCAAGAATTTTAGCAAAAATTTTGTAATCAAGATTAATTAGTGAAATAGGGCGATAGTTTTTACATAGGTTATGATCTTTGCCATCTTTAGGTATCAAACAAATTAGAGCTTCTTGAAAGGAGCCTCCAGATTTTTTAGAAGAGATAAAGTATTGAAAAAGATGAAATAATTTGGGAACAAGGGACCGAGAGAAATGAGAATAAAATTCAATGGTAAAGCCATCAGGGCCTGGGGCCTTACCTCATTTAATGATGCGAATAGCATTAGTGATGTCGGAATCTGTAATGTCATTGTTTAATGCCGAAAAATCAACATCTAGAGGAGAAGGAGGAATAACAGAAGAAAGATATTGAGAAATTGTGTCTGAGGACACTGAAGTATCAGAAGTGTAAAGAGTCTGATAGAACTGGGTAAATTCGGAGAGGATGTCTTCATTTTTATAACGCATGTGATTATGGGAATCAAGTATAGAGGTGATTTTGGTACGTTCTTTTTTAATTTTTAAGTAATTGGCTAGAAGTTTCCCCGCTTTATTTTGACCCCCATAGTATTTAGCTGAGGATTTGAGCAGGAATGAATTCGCATTTTCTGTGGAAAGTTTGTTAAATTGAAACTTGGCGCGAATGAGTTCATCCAAACAAGATTTAGATTTAGTGACAGCGAAAGAAGATTCTAAGGTTTTAATTTGCGTCAAAAGATGTCGTAATTTAGATAAGGAAGATTTCTTGCGACGGGATATAAAAGAGATAATAAAACCTCTGGAGGATGCCTTAAAAGAATCCCAAACCAATTTAGGGGACATATCAGGGGTTTCATTTTCAGCAAAAAAAGTATTAATAAATGAATCAAACTGTTGGTTAAAGTTAGGGTCTAAAAGGAGGGAATTATTAAATCTCCATCTTCTGGTGCCTTGTGAAGGGGAAGAAATATCCAAACATAAAATAACTGGTGCATGATCAGAGATTAATATTGATCCAATGTCAGAGTTTAGGATATGTTGTGTGAGTGATTGTGAGGTGAAAAGATAATCAATGCGAGAAAATGAAGAGTGTGTCGCAGAGAAAAACGTATATTCTAAGAGAGTAGGGTTACATAAGCGCCATGAATCTACTAATGATCGTTGTTGAATGGTAGAAGTAAATTGAGAGAACATAGTGGATGGGACGAATCTAGAATTGGATTTGCGGTCAATGAAAGGGTCCATAACCATATTACAGTCTCCCCCAACCAGTAAATAATCGTCTTTAAGAGACATTAATTTAGATAAAATAGTGGGCCAAAAAGTGACATCTGGTGCAGTGGGAGCATAGAGGTTGAAAAGAGTTATGGGGACGTTATTTAGTAAAAGGGAAACACAAACCCATCCACCTGAAGTATCTGTTTCTTGAGTAATGATTTGCAAATCAAGACGTTTATGACACAAAATGATAACTCCATTACGATGACCTGTGCCTGGGGATGCAAAAATACTGCCTACCCACAATCTCTTAAGTTTAGGAATTTCTTTCTCTACAACATGAGTTTCTTGTAATAAGGCTATATCGCAATTCAAACTGGATAAATGGGAAAGAACCCTTTGACACTTAATCGGAGAACCTAAACCTTTAACGTTCCATGAGATAATTTTTAACGCCATTTATAAGCAATGGAATGATATGGAACAGTATATGCAATTAATATAACAATTGTAAAGTCAAAAATAGTGGAAAAATGACAATTGATTACACAATAAATATACATTGTATCAAGTAATATTAAATTGCTCAATAAAAGAAGAAGAAGAGGAGTAGTTATGAAAAGGAGTGGAAAAATAAAGAAGAGAACAGAAGGAACAGAAAGAAAAGATAAAAGAACGGAGAAAGAAAAGGAAGATGAAATATATATAAAGTACAAAAGTAGGAAAGTGAACAGATAAATATCTTTGAGATGTAAGGAAATTCAGAAATCTGAAAAATAGAATAGAGAAAATATATGAAAGAAAGAAAGATAATAACATTAGAGAAGAGAAATGAGGAAGAAGATTCAAAAACACACTGACTTACTACAAATAACATGAAAAGATGAGGGTGGTGAAGCCACATGAGGAAAATGGCACAGCTGGCTGGGCAACCCGGAGCGAGACAAGGAAGGAGAACATCATCCAGAACAGACCAGGGGAGACACAAACCATGAATATAGGGTTACTGCACCTGATGGGCAAAAATGAGAAAAACAATGAATAAATGATAGGAAGAAAAACATGGAATACGTTACATTAAGATGACATGGGATACATTGGGAAAAAGATATCAAAACATGTTTGGGTATAAGAAGGTCAAGGAGACATAGAAGAACACCAAATCAGGGAGGAACAAAACGAGATGTGTCCATATCAGTTTCGTGGCACTGGTCCAGGAACTTCCGGAGCAAAACAGGATCTTCATAAGTCGTCGTCTTATTTCGGTATGTAACCTTAAATAGACAGGGATGGAATAGTCCATAACGGGCACCAAGATTCCGAAGAGCTGGACGCATAGCAAGGAATTGTTTCCGACGTTCTGCTGTTGCTTTGGCATAATCTTGCGCAAAATAAAGAGTGGAGGTCTGCCAGGTGATACGATCTTTAGCTTTAGCGGCTTATAAGACCTTTAATAAGTCAGAATATTCCAAAAAGTACATAATAACTCCTCTAGGTCTGGATGAAGAGGATGCTGTAGTTGAATTCCGACCCAGACGGTGAGCCCGCTGAATATTTAAAGTAGGAGACATAGGAAGACCAAGGAGTTGTGGAAGGAAGGTTGTGAAGAAGGAGATGGGATCTGGACCTTCCAAACCCTCTGCCAGACCATAAATGCGCAAATTGTTGCGACGGCTGCGGTTTTCCAAATTTTCTACCTGTTTCTGGAGAGAAAGAACATCAGATTGTACAGTCGGCAGTTGACGTGCCACCTCTTGGACAGAATCTATGCGACGTTCCATTAGCACAATTCTAGTGTCCATAGTAGACCATTTATCATCCAGGGATTGAAGACGTCTATTTGTCTCCTCCATATATGGACATAGAGCCCGTATTTCCTCAAGCAACACCTCCATACTATCTGGTGTAGGAGACACAGTAGGAGACGGAGGATTTGTCTTGCTACGCTTACCAGTAGTGGTAGACACTTTCAGAGCAGAAGTTGCTGAGGGAGTTGAGGCAATAGTGGGTAATGTTGCAACATCCACACGAGAAGAAGATGCAGGAGACGTAGAACCATCCGTCTTGTCCATATTCATGGAGAGAATTGAGTAGGTGTTGTGGTCCGCCAAAGAGGAGAAAGAAACAGGAGGGCTAGCCGCACTCTTTCGAGATTTTGTTCTCCCCATATACTTCCGTGAAACTTGTAAATATGTAGCACAGTTCTTAGTTCAAGTATTCCGTCTAGCTGTAGTTATTGCAAGGACTTGAAGAGAAAAGGATGCCTCAATGTGCATTATCATAGGAATATTGAGAAGAGGCAGTTTTGTGAAGAGAGTTCAGCGTAATAATATTCCTGTCATAAGGTAATGCTAGGCAGAGAATAAAGCACATTCCTTGAAACAGATGCTATGCAAGTACTGAAAAATAGCCCACGCGTTAAAAATAATACAGAGGCAGAAAACGCGGGGTTATACTAAGCAGAAACTGCCATTAAGATGTATTCCTCGCTGAGGCGTGTTGAGGAGAAAAACGGGCATTGCAGAGTTAAAATGGCCGCCATGAACTGAGGAGACGCACCGAGCGCGTTTAAAGAAGAACGGGTGCTCACCAAAAGTCTTCAATACATATCAAACGTTGGCGGGAGGTCTCTGATGCATAATTCAGCCCACAGAATGCAGAGAATTAAAGTCGGTCCGCTGAAGAGCTCAAATCCCTCCTGCGTCGCTACGGAGCTCTCTCAGGCAGCGGCCATCTTCGGCCGGCTCCAAGCCATGCCCCAATAAACCCTTTTTATTGAAACGCCCGTCTTTCCTTTCTGTGTAACTCTGTAGAAACTAAGCATGCACGATTGACTGAGTGAAACTGTTATCTACTGTTTCCACGATTCTGAGACGTGTTCCAATTCTAAAGGGAAACAAAAGTTGTCATGTTTTTCGGTTGCCAGAAACTACTCCTTCTTGTTCTCAAGGAGTTTCTAGTGGCCTCTGAGCTAGCTGGCACAAGTAATTAAGTTTAATATACTCGATAGGGACATATCGACCTTAGTCCTATGTCAAGCCTATAGGTTATATTATTCCAATGCGCAGAGCCTATTAGGGAAATAGGAACTACACTACAATAAGAATGAGCAGTAAATGGACCAAAAAGGTAAGAGTACAGAAATGTGGGATACAAAAATTGTAGGATCCGGTAAACAGTGCAAAACTCCCACATGTAGTGAAGTTACGTATCATCAAGTCACATTGCTCAATTAAATATTGTCTACTAGAATTAAGGAGTTGGCAAACAACATATAGTGTACAAAAAACCAACCCTATTAAGCATATCTTATGTACAGATTGCTCCAGAAATACCTAATATCTCTGTGAAAGTAAGTAACATGTTAAGGTTGTCAGATCATAAAAAAGCAACCACATTATGCATATCTTATGTACAGATTACTCCAGAAATACCTAATATCTTTGTGAAAATAAGTAACATGTTAAGGTTGTCAGATCATAACTATGGAACACGTATGATACAGAGAAAAGGGAACACTTAATCCCCTAAGAAATATTGCATCTCACTGTCAATATTCAATCCCATTTCAACTGCACGTAATTTAATTATCCAGGTGGCTTCACATCGTCTAAGTTTTAATTCCCTATTTCCACCTCTTATGTTATTTTTCACATGATCAATACCATGATAGCTGAATTTGTGAAAATGTCCTTGTGAACCTTCATTCTTAATATGCATCACTATGGGATATCTGTAGTCATTGGTCTCAAGTGCCCTGAAACGTATTGCAATACGTTCTCTGAGTGGCCATATATACTACCCACATATATTCTGTGACATGTACAAGCAATAGCATAGACAAGAAATCTTACTGCGCAGTTGATATACATGGGAATATTAAAGTCAGCCAGTTGTCATATCTGGTATAAGAAGGATAACTTGGACAAATCAAATTGGCCAGAGTACATCCTCTTCTAAAGGTCAAACTAGGATTCATGGTCAAAAAAGGAGTCAATGCTTTGTCCATAGTCAAAATACACCAGTATTTACGAAGAATATTATAAAGGTGGTATGTGTCTGGATAATAGTTAGTAATCAGTCTCACCTTGACACCAGAGGTAGGTCTACTCATCTGTTTAGGTTTCAATGTGTCACCGCGTGACAGGTGTACCTCCGTAAATACTGGTATATTTTGACTACGACAAAGCATTGACTTATTTTTAACCCATGAATCCTCGCTTATAATGTTTCAATTATAATAACACGGGTGACTTTACTTTAGGTTATATGGCTCCAATAGATGGGTGATGGCACTTCAATATTAGGGGTGGGCAGAGAACTCCGCTCCGCCAGCGGAGCGGAGTTAGCCAGCTACCCCCACCCCCTGGGTCAGTCCCTGCTTCTGAACGCAGCCAGGCCAGGGAGAGCCTCCCTGGGCCCTGATGGACCCCCGTCCCCAGCGCACGGACCCTCCAATGGCTTGCAGGACCGGGGGCTCCCGCACCCCGGGGCCCGCCGGACGGAGCTCGAGCCCTGGGCCTGGTCCCAGCTTCCGAACCCTAGCCAGGCCGGGGAGAGCCTCCCCGGGCCCTGGTAGACCCCTGTCCCCAGCGCCCGGACCCTCGGCTGGCTTGCAGGACGGGGGGCTCCCGCACCTCGGGGCCCGCCAGACGGAGCTCGAGCCCCGGGCCCAGCTTCTGAACCCTAGCCAGGCCAGGGAGAGCCTCCTCGGCCCCGGTGGACCCCCGTCCCCAGCGCCCGGACCCTCGGCTGGCTTGCAGGACGGGGGGCTGCCACACCCCGGGGCCCACCGGACAGAGCTCAAGCCTCGGGCCCTTTCCCAGCTTCCGAACCCTATCCAGGCCGGGGAGAGCCTCCCCGGGCCCCGGTGGAACCCCGTCCCCAGCGCCCGGACCCTCGGCTGGCTTGCAGGACGGGGGTTCCCGCACCCCGGGGCCCGCCGGACGGAGCTCAAGCCCCAGGCCCGGTCCCTGCTTCCAAGCCCTAGCCAGGCCGGGGAGAGCCTCCCAGTGCCCTGGTGGACCCCCGTCCCCAGGACCCGGACCCTCGGCTGGCTTGCAGGATGGGGGGCTACTGTACCCCAGGGTCCACCAGACGGAGCTCATACCCCGGGCCTGGTCCCAGCTTCTGAACCCTAGGCAGGCCGGGGAGAGCCTCCCCAGGCCCCGGTGGACCCCCGTCCCCAGCGCCCGGACCCTCAGTCAGCTTGCAGGACAGGGGGCTCCTGCACCCCGGGGCAGCCGGACGGAGCTCAAGCCCCGGGCCCGGTCCCAGCTTTCCGAGCCCTAGCCAGGCCGGGGAAAGCCTCCCCGGTCCCCGGTGGAACCCTGTCCCCAGCGCCCGGACCCTCGGCTGGAACCAAGGAGGGTTAAGCCCAGGCCACGTCCTCTCCCCGCCGGCCTGCCCGGGGAGCCCATTTTCCTCGACTATTAAGCCCTGGGGAAGGACAAAAGTTGGAGATAGCCCGGCCAGCCGGCCATCTGGTCACCTAGCCCACAGGCTCTCAAGAAGTTCACTCCGGAGTACAGCCACACTGAACGCTGTCCTCACTGGAACTGGGATCACGTATAGGCAGAGATAGTACACCCTGCAGTACTATTCCAACAATTTAAATTGTCTACGAACAGTCCTGAGAAATTAAAGTATGATTAGCAGGACATCAATATCAAAGTGTGGTATGTGGTGATTATGTGTATGTAATTATTTGAGACCTATTCATCATTCAAGACATTTCAATAATCAAGATGTACACATTTGTATCTAAATTGTTATAAGCACACATCTATAAAAAAAATACACATCTATAAATTGCACATCTAACTAGAAAATGCACTTCTATAAAATTCTATAAAATTCACATCTATAAAATTCACATCTATACTAAATCTTATGAACAGTTTAAAAAAATATGCTTTATATGGGTGACATGTGTGCTGCAAGAAAGTGTACATTTCAGCATAAGCGTGATATTTAATTGTCCATGAATACTTGGCACATTTTAAGAGTGTCCATTAAAGTAGTCAGGCAAGCATTTTTCTTGAACGGGAATGACATTTGCAGACCTAGATCAGCCAGAGCAACATCATTACATTGAGGCCAAATACCACGACATCCAACAATAAAGCCATGAAATTTTACAGTGTTACATTTGGTGAGATCTTTGATTTGCTGTGACAGATCCTGATAGTATTTAACTTTACTCTCAAACGCTAATTCAAGGGAATTCTGTGAGTTTTCATAACGAATTGAAACATCAATCACTACAGCTGTACCATTTTTGGTAAACACTACATCTGGTTTTCGTAGTTCACCTTGATTATTCTTAACATGAGGTTCCCTATATGCCATTCAACCACACCTTTTTGCTCTGTCAATGAGCAATTCCAGAATTTTATTATGTCTTTTTATCCTAATGTCCTTGGTTTTGGGACATGCACCTGAAATATGTGAAATTGTTTCGCAAACATCTTTACAGTACCTACATGTAGCAAATGTACGATTTCTTCCCCTAGTGATGGTTTCTCTAGTATATAAGACATTTGCTCTTAACATCAGTGCAGCTATGTATTGGTTTTCTTTCATTTTGTTATGCTTGCTGATCCAGAAATTTGAGGTTGGATTACTTGCTAAGTATTTTATACCATCACCTTGGACAGGGAGATTTGCCCATTTCTTAAATTCTTCTTTTCTCCAATCATATGTTGCTAACAAATTCAAATCATAACTCAGAAACCTACTGTCTAAAATGTTGAGTTTGTGTGTTTTGATGATGTTATCAATTTTTCATTGATTACTTCTCCTGCATACATGAATGAATGAGCTATGTACAGATCTGGAGCTGCTCTGAGATACAATAAACTATTGACTTTGTTTAGACCAATTGTTGTACATAGTTTTGGTATACTGAGGCCCCCAAATGATCTTTTTCGAATATAGGAGACCATCACATGTGTATGCAGGAAGGTGTAGAAAATGTTTGACATACTTTTTTATTGTTTTATCCAGAACATTTAAAGTTTTAGCTTCTGTTCCTGTCATTTCCAATTTAACCCTTTAAGTGCGCCCGTCGACCAACGGCCGTCGCAAGCACTACCTCGGTAGTGCTGCGCACGTCCGTTGGCCGACGCGGCCCCCCCACTTAATGGAACGCCCTGCACCGCGGCGGAATTGCCTCCACGGTTAAGGCGTTAAATGACAGTTTAGGGATCAAGTACTGACACAAAATTTCTATTTTCTACGTGGGCTTAAGTGGTAGATTATCAAGTTTTTGAGCCCAATTAACAAGAACCTCATTAATTTTGTTGTTGCTTGTATGGATCAAAGTTCAATCCGAGGTATCTCTCACTTTCTCCTGGATGAATGTTTTCAATATTTTGTTTTTCAAATTGCCATGGTTTACAGTTGTTAATCAGGATTTTATCTTTATGGTGACTGATATAAAATCCATGTGTCTTTTTCACATTAAGTTTTAATCCTGTTGTTTTACTGAATTTTTCAATGATTTTCAGATTTGTACTCATTTCTTCCCAGGTGCTGCTGAGTACTGCGATGTCATCGGCAAAGGCGAGAGCGGTGATTTGCTCAATAAGACCATCAGATCCGAATGTGAAGCCCTTGCCGTCTTTCTGAAGATCACAGATCAGAGGATCCATGGCAATGTTAAATAGCAGTGGGGATAAAGAGTCACCTTGTTTAACCCCAGATTTCATTGTTATTTCAGGAGTTGCTTCGTTGTCCTTTCCATTGAAAGATGTTGTTGAGTCAGTGTATAAGTCTTTTATTATGTCTCTGATGTATGATGGAACTCTGTGCCTTGCGAGACTCTGTAGAATGTGACCATGGCTGACAGAGTCAAAGGCTTTTGAGATATCTATGAACACAACTGCTAATGAGTGACTGTTTTTTCGTGCCCCTTTTATGATATTTTGCAGAAGAGTCAGATTCTCGAGACAACCTCTCACCTTCATGAAGCCTTTTTGTCTCCTATTCAATTCAACAAAAAATGGGAGTCTTTTAGTTAGTATTTTTGTGAATAACTTCATGAATGCAGTACCGATGGTAATTGGACGCCAATTACTGATTTTTTTAAGTTCACTAATCGGTACATTCTTAGGTATCAATATCGACCGGTTCTTTTTGATACTTTCTGGTACTCTTCTCATCGATAACCAAGACGACACAATTCTGGGCAGCAGTCTTGGTTGCCTGCTATGTACTTTATTCAAATCATTCAGACCAATCTTATCAGGCCCCACTGCTTTCTTTAAATCTGAGTCATCGAAGGCATTTGTTATTTCGAGCAGTGTAATTTCTTTACATAAATTTCTAATTTCCCATTCATCCGGTATCCGATCAATCGGTATGAATTTAGGGTTTTTCTTGTTTTCTTTTTCAATTATGCCTTTGTAGTATTGGAAAATTTCATCAGCACTTATTTGGCAAGTGGCATCTTCTGCCCCGTCAGTGATAATCCTGGCAATTTTCTTTTTGTCTTTTTTAAACATTGCCTGGTATTCTTTGTAGCTGCCCTTTGCTTTTGCATAATTTTTCTTGTGTGTCCGATTAAGCCTTCCGTTTTTTTTGTCTTTCTTTGTTATCTTGTTTTTTACTGAGGCATTCTGGTGCTCATCTTGAGCAGAGTTCATAGGCTCATTATTGAGTTCGCTTGCTGGTTCTATACGATTTGCTGGTACAGGACTTATATCAGTGGTGTTTTCTGAGCTA